>CM035842.1:163303541-165974935 GCA_020510985.1 Pholidichthys leucotaenia
CTCTGTTCCCTGGCTGCACCTCGAAATCCTGTCCAAAAAAATTATGAACAGGATCGGTGACAATGGGCAGCCCTGGTGGAGTCCAACTCTCACTGGGAATGACTCCGATCGAGTGTTGGCAATACGAACCAAACTCTCACAACGGTTGTACAGAGACCGAATAGCTTGTATCAACAAGCCTGATACCCCAAACTCCCGGAGCACCCCCCACAAAAAACCATGAGGGATGCGATCGAATGCCTTCTCCAAGTCCACAAAACACATGTAAACTGGTTGGGCAAACTCCCACGAACCCTCGAGGATTCTCAAGAGGATAAAGAGCTGGTCCGATGTGCCATGGCCAAGACGAAAACCACATTGCTCCTCCTGAATCCGAGGTTCAACCAACGGCAGGACTGTCCTCTTCAGTACCTTGGCATAGACCTTCCCAGAGAGGCTGAGGAGTGTGATCCCTCTAAAGTCATTTCAAACTGGTAAATTTCCAAACAAAATGAAAATAGCAAAAGTAGTCCCACTATACAAAACAGGAGACAGTCATTATTTCACAAATTACAGGCCGGTCTCTTTATTCTCACAATTCTCCAAAATACTTGAAATAATCTTCACTAAGAGACTGGATGATTTCATTGAAAAACACAACCTCCTTACAGACAGCCAGTATGGTTTTAGAGCAGATAAATCTACATCTTTGTCACTGATCAAACTTATAGAAGAAATTACTAGCTGTATAGATAAAAAAAAAGTTTGCTGTAGGAGTATTTATAGATTTAAAGAAAGCTTTTGACACCATTGACCACAAAATTCTACTGAGGAAATTGGAAAGGTATGGGATAAAAGGGGTCGGACTGAGTTGGGTGGAAAGTTATTTAAGTAATAGACAACAATTTGTACAAATTGGTGAGCACAAATCACCCTTCATGGACATCACTTGTGGTGTGCCCCAGGGGTCAGTTTTGGGACTCTTTATCTTGTATATAAATGACATACGCCAAGTATCAAAAATTCTGAAATTTATTTTGTTTGCGGATGACACAAATATCCTTTGCACTGGTGAGAATTTGCAGCAGGTTTTAGAGGTGGTCACAACTGAAATGAAAAGGTTAACGCAGTGGTTCAACAAAAATAAATTATCTCTAAATCTGAAAAAACAAAGATTATGTTGTTTGGAAATTATAAAATAAATCATGAAATAATGGTAACGATAGATGATACCAGGATAGAAACAGTACAGGAAAATAAGTTTCTGGGGGTGACGCTAGACAATAAAATCTGCTGGAAACCTCACATCAGTCATATCCGGGCCAAGTTGGCAAAATGTATAGGGATACTGGGGAAGACAAGACATCTTGGACTATAAATCATTGTTCTTACTGTACAATTCACTGTTTCTACCTTAACTACTGTGTAGAGGTCTAGGGAAACACCTACAAGACCAACCTACAGCCAATATGCACATTACAAAAAAAAGCTATAAGGATAATAAATAATGTAGGATATAGAGACCATACCAATTCGTTGTTTTTAAAGCCACATGTTATAAAGTTCATGGATTTAGTTAAATTTAAGACAGCACAAGTAATGTACAGGGCAATTAATAATCAACTCCCAACTAATATACAAAAAATATTCAAAAAAGAGACAATGATTATAATTTGAGAGGAGACTTAAACTTTACAAAACCTAAGACACAAACAACTAAGAAAAGTATGTGCATATCTGTCTGTGGGGTGGATTTGTGGAACAGTCTGGAGCTGGAACTGAAACTATGTACAAACAGAAATCAATTCAAAAATGGGTATAAACATTATTTGCTGATAGAATATATGTTGAACATGATAAATTGTATATCAAGGATTCAGTGTACCCCGCCCGGTATGGGGTTACCGGGGCCCCACCCTGGAGCCAGGCCTGGGGGAGGGGCTCGAAGGCTAGCGTCTGGTGGCCGGGTTTCCACCCATGGGACCCGGCCAGGCTCAGCCCGAAGGAGTTACATGGGTCCGCCCTCCAGTAGGTTCACCACCTGCAGGAGGGATCATGGAAGTCCGGTGCTATGTGGATTAGGTGGCAGTCAAAGGCGGAGACCTTGGCGGACTGATCCCAAGCTTTCTAAACTGGCTTTTGGTACGTGGAATGTCACCTCTCTGGTGGGGAAGGAGCCTGAGCTGGTGTACGAGATTGAGCGATACCGGCTAGATATAGTCGGCCTCACCTCAACACACAGCTCCGGTTCCGGAACCAGTCTCCTGGAGAGGGGCTGGAGCTTGGCCTTTCCTGGAGTTGCCCCGGGCGAGAGGCGACGAGCAGGGGTAGGTATTCTTGTATCGCCCCACCTTGCTGCCTCTATATTGGAGTTTTCCCCGGTGGACGAAAGGGTTGCTTCCCTGCGCCTTCGGGTTGGGAAACGGGTCCTGACCATCATTTGTGCCTATGCACCAAATGATGTTTCAGAGTACCCACCCTTTTTGGAGTCTGTGACTGGGGTGCTGGAGGGTGCTCCTCCTGGAGACTCCATTGTCCTACTGGGGGACTTCAATGCGCACGTGGGCAACGACAGTGAAACCTGGAGGGGGGTGATTGGGAGGAACGGCCTGCCCGATCTGAACCCGAGTGGTGTTCAGTTATTGGACTTCTGTGCTAACCACAGTCTGTCTATAACGAACACCATGTTCAAGCATAAGGGTGTCCATATGTGCACCTGGCACCAGGACACCCTAGGCCGCAGGTCGATGATCGATTTTGTTATCGTATCATCAGACCTGCGACCGTATGTCTTGGACACCCGAGTAAAGAGAGGTGCAGAGCTGTCAACTGATCACCACCTGGTGGTGAGTTGGATCCGATGGCAGGGGAGGAAGCCATTCAGACCTGGTAGACCCAAATGTATAGTGAGGGTGTGCTGGGAGCGTCTGGCTGAGGCCCCTGTCCGGGAGGTCTTCAACTCCCACCTCCGGAAGAACTTCAACCACATTCCGAGGGAGTCTGGAGACATGGAGTCTGAATGGGCCATGTTCTCCACCTCTGTTGTTGAAGCGGCAGCCCAGAGCTGCGGCCGCAAGGTGGTCGGTGCATCTCGTGGTGGCAACCCCCGAACCAAGTGGTGGACACCAGTGGTGAGGGGGGCCATTAAGCTGAAGAAGGAGTCCTATCAAGCTTGGTTGGCTTGTGGGACTCCCGAAGCAGCTGAGGTGTACCGGCAGGCCAAGCGGAGTGCAGCTCGGGTGGTTGCTGAAGCAAAAACCCGGGTATGGGAGGAGTTCGGTGAGGCCATGGAACAAGACTTTCGGTCGGCTTCAAAGAGATTCTGGCAAACTGTTCGGCGGCTCAGGAGGGGAAAGCAGCTCCCCGTCCACACTGTGTATGGTGCGGATGGGACACTGTTGACTTCAACTGGGGATATCGTCGGGCGGTGGAAGGAATACTTCGAGGATCTCCTCAATCCCACTGATACGCCTTCCACAGAGGAAGCAGGGTTTGGGGACGAGGGGGATGACTCGCCTATCACAGGGGCTGAGGTCGCCAAGGTGGTTAAAAATCTCCTTGGTGGCCGGGCCCCGGGGGTGGACGAGATTCGCCCCGAGTACCTCAAGGCCCTGGATGTTGTTGGGTTGTCATGGTTGACACGCCTCTGCAACATTGCGTGGAGGTCGGGGGCAGTGCCTTTGGCATGGCAAACCGGGGTGGTGGTTCCTCTCTTCAAAAAAGGGGACCGGAGGGTGTGCTCCAACTTTAGAGGGATCACACTCCTCAGCCTCCCTGGGAAGGTCTATGCCAAGGTACTGGAGAGGAGAGTCCGGCCGTTGGTCGAACCTCGGATTCAGGAGGAGCAATGTGGTTTTCGTCCTGGCCGTGGCACATCGGACCAGCTCTTTACCCTCTCGAGAATTCTTGAGGGTTCGTGGGAGTTTGCCCAACCAGTTTACATGTGTTTTGTGGACTTGGAGAAGGCATTTGACCGCGTCCCTCGTGGATTTTTGTGGGGGGTGCTTCGGGAGTATGGGGTATCGGGCTTGTTGTTACGAGCTATTCGGTCTCTGTACGACCGTTGTGAGAGTTTAGTTCGCATTGCCAACACTCGGTCGGAGTCATTCCCAGTGAGAGTTGGACTCCGCCAGGGCTGCCCTTTGTCACCGGTCCTGTTCATAATTTTTATGGACAGGATTTCTAGGCGCAGCCAGGGAATGGAGGGTGTCATGCTTGGTGACCACAGGATCTCATCTCTGTTGTTTGCAGATGATGTTGTCCTGTTGGCTTCATCCAGCAATGACCTACAGCTCTTGCTGGGACAGTTTGCCGCTGAGTGTGAAGCGGCTGGGATGAGAATCAGCACCTCCAAGTCCGAGTCCATGGTCCTCAGCCGGAAAAAGGTGGATTGTCCTCTCCGGGTTGGGGACAGGCTCCTGCCCCAAGTGGAGGAGTTTAAGTATCTTGGGGTCTTGTTCACGAGTGAGGGGAAAATGGAGCGAGAGATCGACAGACGGATTGGAGCAGCATCTGCAGTGATGCGGACGTTGTACCGGTCTGTTGTGGTGAAGAGGGAGCTTAGTTCTAAGGCAAAGCTGTCGATTTACCAGTCAATCTACGTTCCTACTCTCACCTATGGTCACGAGCTTTGGGTAATGACCGAAAGAACGAGATCGCGGATACAAGCGGCTGAAATGAGCTTTCTCCGTAGGATTGCTGGACTCACCCTCAGAGATAGGGTGAGGAGCTCAGTCATCCGGGAGAGGCTCAGAGTAGAACCGCTGCTCCTCCACATTGAAAGGAGTCAGTTGAGGTGGTATGGGCATCTGATTAGGATGCCTCCTGGACGCCTCCCACTTGAGGTGTTTCAGGCACGTCCCACTGGGAGGAGACCCCGGGGCAGACCCAGGACTCGGTGGAGAGACTATGTCTCCCAGCTAGTCTGGGAACGCCTTGGTATCCCCTCTGAAGAGCTGGAGCAGGTGGCTGGGGAGAGGGAAGTCTGGGCTTCTCTGCTTGAACTGCTGCCTCCGCGACCCGGACCTCCGGAAAAGCGGTAGAAGATGGATGGATGGATGGAATATATGTTACAAGGGTAGTATTTATAGGTACGATTCACTATGCTCACTCTGGAACACTATGGAATGGTAGGTGAGACAGTACTGTGTATATCTGTGTTGTTTGGGGCTGGGTTTTGATGTATGGGCTGTATGTATGTTGGGATGGATGGGTGTTAAGATAAGATAAGATAAGCCTTTATTAGTCCCACAATGGGGAAATTCCTGCAACAGCACAGGGATAGCAACACTCAGAGCAACAATCAGAAGGCAAGAAAAAACAAGAGCAGCTAGTATACATATGTACATATTACTATATACAGTATATATACAGTATATATATATATATATATATATAGACACACAGTGCGGAGCATTGTGGTTGGTGGATGTGCAGCAGAAAGTTAATGTTAATGTTGATATGTACAAAATATAGTTAATTGTTTACTTGGGGTCTTAAATGTGGTAATTTGTATATATTTCACATGGGTTGTATTTATGGAAAAGAGGAGTTGGAGTTAATAAGTGTTCACTTCTTCCTTCTCCCTTTCGAGCACTGTATACTGTCACTTTATCGCATTTGTCATTTGTTTTGTTTTGTTTTTTTTTTACTTTTTTGTCCGAAATAAAGTATGTATCTACAGTATCTATCTATCTAAAAGTTGGAGAACACCCTCCGGTCCCCTTTTTTGAAGAGAGGAACCATCACCCCGGTTTGCCATGCCAAAGGCACTGCCCCCAACCTCCACAAAATGTTGCAGAGGCGTGTCAACCATGACAGCCCTACAACATCCAGGGCCTTGAAGTACTCAGGGCGACTCTTGTCCACCCCCGGGGCCAGGCCACCAAAGAGATTTTTAACCACTTTGGCGACTTCAGCCCCTGTGATAGGCGAGTCGTCCCCCTCGTCCACAAGCCCTTCTTCCTCAGTGGAAGGCGTATCAACGGGACTGAGGAGATCATCGAAGTATTCCTTCCACCACCTGACGATATCCCCAGTTGACATCAGCAGCGCCCCATCCACACCATACACAGTGTGGACAGGGAGCTGCTTCCCCCCTCCTGAGCCACCAGACAGTTTGCCAGAATCTCTTCAAAGCTGACCGAAAGTCTTCTTCCATGGTCTCATCACACTCCTCCCATACCTGAGTTTTTGCTTCAGCAACCACCTGAGCTGCACTCCGCTTGGCCTGCCAATACACCTCAGCTGCTTCGGAAGTCCCACAAGCCAACCAGGCTTGATTGGACTCCTTTCAGCCTAATGGCCCCCCTCACCACTGGTGTCCACCACTTGGTTCGGGGGTTGCTACCACGAGATGCCCTGACGACCTTGCGGCCGCGGCTCTGGGCAGCTGCTTCAACAGTGGAGGTGGAGAACATGGCCCATTCAGACTCCATGTCTCCAGACTCCCTCAGAATGTGGTTGAAGTTCTTCCGGAGGTGAGAGTTGAAGATCTCCCGGACAGGGTCCTCAGCCAGACGTTCCCAGCACACCCTCACCATACATTTGGGTCTACCAGGTCTGAATGGCATCCCCCCTGCCATCGGATCCAACTCACCATCAGGTGGTGATCAGTTGACAGCTCTGCACCTCTCTTTACCCGAGTGCCCAAGACATACAGTCGCAGGTCTGATGACACAATAACAAAATCGATCATCGGCCTGCGACCTAGGGTGTCCTGGTGCCAAGTGCACATATGGACACCCTTATTCTTAAACATGGTGTTCGTTATGGACAAACTGTGGTTAGCACAGAAGTCCAATAACTGAACACCACTCGGGTTCAGATCGGGCAGGCCGTTCCTCCCAATCACCCCCCTCCAGGTTTTACTGTCGTTGCTCACATGTGTATTGAAGTCCACCAGTAGGACAATGGAGTCTCTAAGAAGAGCATTCTTCAGCATCCTAGTCAGAGACTCCAAAAAGGGTGAGTACTCTGAACCATCATTTGGTGCATAGGCACAAATGATGGTCAGGACCCATTTCCCAACCCGAAGGTGCAGGGAAACAACCCTTTTGTCCACCAGGGAAAACTCCAATATAGAGACAGCAAGGTGGGGGATACAAGAATACCCACTCCAGCTCGTCACCTCTCGCCCGGGGCAACTCCAGAGTAGGCCAAGCTCCAGCCCCTCTCCAGGAGACTGGTTCCAGAACCAGCGCTGTGTGTTGAGGTGAGGTCGACTATATCTAGTCGGTATCTTTCAACCTCATGCACCAGCTCAGGCTCCTTCCCCACCGGAGAGGTGGCATTCCACGTCCCAAAAGCCAGTTTAGGAAGCCTGGGATCAGACCGCCAAGGTCTCTGCCTTTGACTGCCACCTGATCCACATAGCACCGGACCCCCATGATCCCTCCTGCCGGTGGTGAGCCCACTGGAAGGCGGACCCATGTAACTCCTTTGGGCTGAGCCCCTCCCCCAGGCCTGGCTCCAGGGTGGGGCCCTGGTAACCCCATACCGAGTGGGGTACACTGAATCCTTGTTCTAGTATTTATTATGAGATTCTGTTGGATCGTTCTTAGTCTGGCCCTTCACCCAGGACCAGTTTGTCTTGGGTGACTCTACCAGAGGCAAATTGCCCTGGACAACATAGCTAGGATGAGTTATTATTGCAGCTAACACCGCCTAGCCAACAAGTGCCTTGCCTGACCCCACGAACACAGGTCACCACCGTTACTGCCCAGCACCCCGGCCCCACACCTCCCCGCTGTAACCAAAAGAAGAAGAGTAGGAAACGGGACAATGAAGGGAAGATGAGTGCCCGTGCTGCAGTGGTTGTGGTTCAGCTAATCATCAGACTCAACCTCGAAGTCCCTTCTGAGTGTGGCTACGGTCAGGAAGTTGTTTCCTCGGAAAACCATTGCAGCTGATGTGGAGGACTTATTCGGTTATGGTGCGGTACGGCCTCAAGACCATTCCATCATTCACCTTCCAAGTGACGCACCAGGGGGCCGACCTGATGGGCATCGACCTGATCAGCGAGCTGGGTTTCTCCATCACTGACCCAATGGGCGCCACCGTTCTGGCGGTCACATCATCCTGGCAACACTACTGGCCAACGCTTTTCACGGGGCTGGGCTGCCTCACCTCTTTCAACCACCGACCGCTCATTGACACAGTGGTGCCCATGAAGGTTCAGCCTCTGCGCCAGCTACCCCTTGCACTACAGGACTACTGTTACGTGTGGCCCTTGCGAGCCACACAGAGAGAGCCGAGGGCGAGCCAGTGAGTTGTGATGTTTTATTTATAATAAGGGATAAGGGATAAGGAACCCGGCCTTGTAGACCAAAAGCACAGATACTCATACAGGGTAACACTCACGAGTAGTACAGCAAAGGAGTAGAGAGCTGGCACCGGGCATAGGGGTTCCAAGGCATAAATACTCACAGCGGGTAACACTCACAAGAATGCTGCAAGACGAGTAGAGAGCTGGCACCGGGCATAGGGGTTCCAGCCTTCACAGTGCTTAAGTCGCAGCCCCGAATGATCGGAGCTGCTCCTTTTTATCCTCATTAGCAGCGCCTCAGCTGATGAGGATTAATTGGGCCCCAGCCGTCCCGTAACACTGACAGCTGGGAGCCCGCTGAAATGCTGTCAAATGAGAGACAGGGATAAGGAGGGATATGGTCTGAGTGCCGGACGACCCGGCGTCTCATCCCATGGTGACAGAGCGTCCCCCTCACGGTCGGGCTCCGAACGACCCAAACCATCCGAACCCCGCCACCCCCACCTAGGGTGGGTGGAAGGGAGGCAGGACTGGAGGGAGAGAAGCAGAGAGAGAGAAAAAAAGACAAATAGACCATGAACAAATACAGAGTACCAGGGCAGAGAAAAAAAAAAAACCCAAACACAATACTCCATATCACACACAAAAAAAAAAATTAGACCAGGGCACAAATGAGGAAAATACTGAGCATGGTTACAGGTAAAACACACTACTCAATAGCACCCAAATGATGTTTAGATCGGAGCAGGGGAGAAGAAACAAAAACCCACCATGAAGGTAACAGGAACAAATGAGGCAATTACAGAGTACAGTTGAAAGGGAAACAAAACACATTACTCCATAATGCACAAACAAGGCTAGGAACAGGACAAGAATGAAGAAAATGCTGAGTACGGTTAATAAAAAACACAATACACAGCGCTACATACATAGATCCACCTAGAGGACAAAAAACTGCACCCGAGTGACCTTAATATTTACTGAACATGAGCGACACCCGAGGAAGACGGCAGGCAGAGTCCAATAAAGCCAGGACTGTTCCGGTGGTCTCCCTGCCCATTGTCCAGCTGGTGAACTGGGAAAAAGGGAATGTTCAGGCGGCCTACCCCAGACCCAGGTCCCAAGAAACAAGTCCTCCGGTGGCCGTACCAGGCCACCCAGAAGCAAACACAGTTCATCGGGGGGTCGGACCAGATCGCCGAACCGAAAGTCTTGCGGGTCGGGCGGCCGCACAAGCGAACCGAACGGGCACGGTAGGCCCTCCGGCGGCCGACCCACATCGCTCAACCACCAGGACCGTTAGGACAGGCAAGAGGTCAAAGCGGACCCCGGTGGAAGAGGCTCAGGGGAGAGCCGATGACGAGGTGGACGAACGTCAGACCGCAGGGAAACAGCCACCCCCTCACTGGACCTGGACAACACTGGTGCAGAACCCACGTCGGACCCCGATTGGGCCTCAGGCGAACCCACATCGGACACCACTGGAGCGGAACCCACGTCTGACCCCAATTGGGTCTCGGGCGAACCCACGTCAGACATCGCTGGAGCAGCACCCACGACGGACCCCGACTGGGTCGGCACTGCACCAGAACTGACCTCCGACGTCGAACCTGGACCTTCCAGCACCACGAGAGATGGCGACTCCTCGCCGGCGACCCTGGAAGAAGGCTCAGGAGAGAAAACAGAACCGGGATCAGGATCACCGGCAGCGCCAGAACCCGGCGAGATGAGCTCGGACGCAGCAGACAGCTGCACCCGGCTCATCTCCCCTAGAGACAGGCTAAAGTGCTCAAAGATATGAAGGAGAAAGAGAAAGTAGAGCACTCGCCTGATCTTGGGTTCTGACGCCGTCCAGGACTGCGAAGTTCCAGGGTCCGGCATCAGGAGGTCGTCGTCAGGCTCCCACTCAGCTGCATCGGGCCCCGAAGCCGGCATGATGGACAGCGCAGCTTGGGATTCCTCCTGCACCAGTAACCACGCCGACGGTCCACACGACGTGATGGCAGGAGAACCTCGTCCCGCTGGACCGAACCGCTCCTCTGTGGAGACCTGGGGACGCTTGGTCGTCGGCGCGGACTCCACGTAGCAGTCAGTCTTCCTCCTCCGTCCACAACGTAGCTGTGGGACCGGAACCGCAGGCCCCCTCCTCATCCCACGACGTTGACCCGGCGCCGGGGACCACTCAGCGGAGGGAGACACAGAGGGTGCAGGATTAATGACACAGGTTACAGCAGGTGGTGGGAGTTCAGGGAGCTGCGGACCCCGAACTCCACCTCCAGGAGTATGACAGAGCAAATCACTAAGTTGATGTGAACAAACTGGGACTTGCCTGTCTCCTGGAGGCTGGATGGCGCCTGCTGCAGTGGACATTGCTTCTCCCTCTCCCCACCGGGCGGTAACGGAGGACCCCCTGGGAGGACGTCTGGGAGCCGCTCGTGTTGTCTCCAGAAGAAGGCTCGCCAGGCCGGGATTCCAGGTGCACACAGCAGTCGGGGAGCACGTCGAGGAGGAGGGGGTGACAGCCGAGATGAGCCGGCCCGGATGCGCTGGCGTGACAGCGAGGGAGAGAGGCTCAGGAGACGAGGCTGTGAAATCTCCTCTCTGACGAGGCGTAGAGGTGACAGCTGCGTGGGAGGAAGGGACCTTGCGACAGCCCGGAACTGGATCCGGATGGGGTTCGTGCTGGGGCGATTTGGCGATGTGATGACGGCTATTCCCAGGGGGCGAAGCGAAGGAGAGACCCGGGAATCGCCGCTCCTGAGCAGAGACCGAGGCGAGGAGGGCGTTGAACTCGGGGTAGTTTCGTAGCCCTGGACTCCTTTCCACCAACCTCACCGCCGCCGCCACATGCCTGATGATGGTAGACGGGTGCACAGCGGAGCTCGCAGCAGCCACTCGGTCCCAGACCTTAACTGCTGTCAGCTGCAGATCCTTCGGGGGAATCCCGAGTGACGTCGTGCAGAACGGGGGAAGCCCTCTGGGTGGCGCGAACTCCCGGGCTGGAGTGGAGACAGGAACGGGATCCCGAAGCGAGGGGCGACGTCTCCTCCTCTTCGGCTTCCTGCTGGGATTTCCTTCCAACCCGCGGAGCTCCTCTCGCTGTGCAGCGATGGCGTCCCTCCTGGCACAGACCTCAGGATGGTAGGAATAGCGAAGGTGACTGTTCAGGAGATTCTCAGCATGGTCCAGATGCCAATGTCTCGCGTTGGAGGCGTCGTACAGGGTAGCGGTGAAGAGCGTCCAAATGCCTCCAAGATGGACATCAGCTCGTCACCCTGGCGTCAAACGTGACTCCTGGGAGACGGCATGCTAAAAGCGCTGACACCCGGACTGGAAGGTACAAATCCACTAACAACTCACGGCCGCCAGCCACTCGTCTGGCTGCGACTTACTGTTACGTGTGGCCCTCGCGAGCCACACAGAGAGAGCCGAGGGCGAGCCAGTGAGTTGTGATGTTTTATTTATAATAAGGGACAAGGGATAAGGAACACGGCCTTGTAGACCGACAGCACAGATACTCATACAGGGTAACACTCACAAGTAGTACAGCAAAGGAGTAGAGAGCTGGCACCGGGCATAGGGGTTCCAAGGCATAAATACTCACAGCGGGTAACACTCACAAGAATGCTGCAAGACGAGTAGAGAGCTGGCACCGGGCATAGAGGTTCCAGCCTTCACAGTGCTTAAGTCGCAGCCCCGAATGATCGGAGCTGCTCCTTTTTATCCTCATTAGCAGCGCCTCAGCTGATGAGGATTAATTGGACCCCAGCCGTCCCGTAACACTGACAGCTGGGAGCCCGCTGAGACGCTGTCAAATGAGAGACAGAGATAAGGAGGGATATGGTCAGAGCGCCGGACGACCCGACGTCTCATCCCATGGTGACAACGACATCACGACAGAGTTGCAGAAGCTGTTTTACGTCGGCATCATTGAGCAGATCAACATATCCCCCTGGATCTCAAGCCTGGTGGTAGCAAAGAAGAAGACAGGTGACTTCGACTGTGTATCGACCTCAGAATGGTAAACAAAGCAGTGATCCCTGACAAATATCCCTTGCCCATGACAGAGGAGCTGATGGCAGCATTCCATGGCTTGAAGGTTTTTTCCAAACTAGACCTCCACCAAGGCTACCTACAGGTTCCCCTTCACCCGGACAGCTGCAGTCTGACAGCCTTTATCACCCACATGGGAGTATTCAGGTACACCCGCTTGCCCTTCGGCTTTTGCACTGCCCTGAGCTGTTTTCAAAACATCATGGTTACCATCTTCACCAGTCTCCCAGGGGTGGTGGTGTACATGGAGGACATCATGGTGCACGATGCAACAGTGGCCTCCCACAACACCTGCCTTGATAAAGTCATGGAGGTACTAACAAAACACAGCCTCACACTCAACGGGGAGAAGTGCATCTTTGGAGCAACGACCGTCGAGTTTGTGGGTTTCTAGCTGTCTGCCAAGGGTCTGAGTCCCCAGCACTCGAACGTCGAGACGATACTGCAGCTGCCTGAACCATCATGCCCCACGCAGTTTTTGCCCTTCTTGGGCATGGTGAATTTTTATGTGTGTTTTATCCCTCGGTACTCAGACATGACAGACCCACTATGCGCCCTCCTGAAGCAGGATGCAACCTGGGTTTGGACCCCGGCATGTTCTGCTGCCATCAGTGAATTAAAGACATGGCTCACCTCCCCACCAGTACTCACCCACGTCGACCCACAAAACCCCACGTTCGTTATGTGTGACGCTTCCAACACAGCAGTGGGAGCCATTTTATCACAACTGCAAGAAGGAACCAAGCGCCCAGTGGCTTTTGCCTTGAGGTCACTCACCTCGGCAGAGCAGAAGTAGTCAGTGGGAGAAAAGGAGGCACTGGCGTGTGTTTGGGCGTGCGAACGCTGGCACATGTACCTATATGGACAACGCTTCACACTGCGAACAGATTACAGAGCCCTCACGGCACTGCTAGAAACATCGAGGTCGGGACATAGACCCCTGCACATCTACAGGTGGACGTAAAGGCTACAGGCGTACAACTTTAACACCCATTTCACACCCGATAGAGAAAATGTGGTGGTGGACCTCCTGTCCCAGGCCACACGTAACCCCACTCTAAACAGCGACCGAGACCCTCTGGAGCCAGAACTCATTCACATGCTACATGGGCCACTCCAAAATGCCGTCTCCCTACAAGAGCTACAAGAAGCGTCTGAACAGGACCCAACACATTTAAAAAAAAAAAAAAAAAAAAAAAAAAAACAGGACCCAACACTGTTCTTTTCTTCTTCTCTATCCCCTCACCCCCCAGCCAGTCGCAGCAGATGACTGCCCCTCCCTGAGCCTGGTTCTGCTGGAGGTTTCTTCCTGTTAAAAGGGAGTTTTTCCTCTCCACCGTCGCCAAATGCTTGCTCACAGGGGATCGCCTGATTGCTGGGGTCTTTCTGCAACTGTGGGGGTTCCCCCCTACAGTTGATAGTGCTATGAGATGACTGTTGTTGTGAAATGGCGCTATATAAATAAAGTTGAATTGAATTGAATTGATCCAGCTACGCACATTCATTCGAGAGCTGGCCGGGGGAACTGGCACCCTTCCACAGAGTTGGGGACAGAGTTGGGGACAGAGATGAGTACGATTTATCATGCCGGAACAACATCTGCGTGGCAAGGGGGCACTGCACGGTGTAGCAATATTTAATTTATTATTATGATCAGGTATAAACTTTATTTAAGTTAGACTTGGAAGTGTATGTGGGAATGGAAATTTGCCTCCCAGTTCACACACACACACACACACACACACACACACACACACACGCACTCCAGAAAATAATGGATAAACACTCATTTGGGGGCACCAGCTCACTATCGTGAACAATTAATAATTAATTTTTATATCTGAAATTGGTCGATCAATCAACCAGTCTCAAAATATTCATGAGTTCTACTGGGGACTTAGAACATCCACAGAAAGGAATCCACTGGCTACCTCTCTCATTGAAGATTACAGATTTATTAAATGAAATTATGATTAAATGGCATTACATTCAAATAACTTATGAGCAGGTGAAATGATCAGCATTGAGCAATCACATTAAATTTGTAACTGAGGATAGAGTAACAATGTGAGCACAACTGTAGAACCATGGTGGAAATGTAAACTGAATTCGCTGTGATGAAAATATGAATAAATTGGGCACAGATTTACGCAGAAAATTATAGCTAATTATATCAAAAATTCTGAATTACTCTAAGAAATAAAAACGGAATTTTAATGAAAAAAATATTAATTACTCTTTAATTCTGTATCTGATCAGATTTTGATTTCCAAATCTCAGAAGTTATTCAGCAGATGGAACAAAGAGAATACAGCTCACATGACTCCTTGCGTTGTTGTTGAGATGATCCCAAAGCTTTATTTACAGGTGGTACCAGAACCAGAATATCTTTCCAGCAGATATTTGGACAAGGTACAGCAGCTTCCATAGTCCACAGCCGCAAGATGAGATTTTGACTGCAATAATAAGGCTCCTTCGTCTTCACTCCGTTGGTGTCGGAGCTCCTTCAGGACTAGTGATGGGTCGGTCGCGAATGAAACAGCTCTTAGAGCCGGCTCTTTGAAGTGAACGACGGGAGCCGGCTCCTTATTGGGAGCCCTGTTTTGGGTTTTTTTTCCTCTCTCTCTCTCACTTTTTTTCTCTTCAAGCCGCACGTGATTGGTCAATATGTGTTTGTGCCTGCCTTGTGTTTGCGCTGAGGGGGGAGGGGCAGTAGTTACACTCGCAGCAGCAGTAGCACACCAACAGAGCAGGAGGGAGAGAGAGAGAAAGAGAGCCAGGGGAAACAAGAAGAGACGACATCGACACATTAGAAAGGTGTAGTAAAGAAAATGAGTGACACCAGGAAAAGAAGCAAAATCTGGAACCATTTCAATTTTATTGACAATACAAAGGCAGAGTGTAGAGTCTGCCAGAAAATCCCTCAGCAGATGCAATACTGGAAGTGAGATCCTACATTGATGAGCCCCTTTGCCAGAGAAGTGCAAACCCACTGAGCTGGTGGGAGACCAAGGCTTCAATTTATCCACATCTTACCCAGGTGATGACACGGAGACTGTGCATTGTGGCAACATCAGTCCCCTCTGAGAGAATCTTCTCCAAAACAGGGCAGATAATTACTGGAAGAAGAAACCAGATCAGCTCCTCAAAGCTGAGGCACTTGGTATTTCTAAATGCCAACCTTTACCTTAATTAAAGATCTGGGTGTTCATTTTTTCTTTTTGTTTTGCATATTTTAAGTTATATTTTATTGTGTTGTGGTTTGCAGTGTTTTGTGTTCTTTCACTTTAAATTTGTTTAAAAGGAAAAAGCTGAAAATTTAAAGAGCTAAAAGTTGAATTGTAAATGGTTGGTTTTTGTATTTTATAATTTACTTTTTACATTTTATGTGGAGTGAATAAATAAAAGCATATTTATATAATAAACATATATAAATAATAAAAAAACTTTTTTTACATTAGTAATTCATTTTGTGCATAATTTTATATTGTTGTTGATAATAAATTAATAAATTAAAGCAACAAAACAACCTGAAGAGCCGCTTGGGAGCCGAAAGAGCCGGCTCTTTTTAGTGAGCCGAGCCGAAAGAGCCGGTTCTCTAAAAAGAGCCGGAATTCCCATCACTATTCAGGATAGCTGTAATGGTGGGTTGCGTCCGTGGCTTTCGTTGGTCAGTGTCTTCTTCCCAAAAGTCTGGATAAATTCGGGAATAATTACAAGTCTGATCCAAATAACAGAATTTAGAGAGCTAAGACAAAATTGAAACTCAAGCCACAAAAATCAAAAATCTTCTGACGTACTGGAGTTGAAAATACTGTAACTTCCAGTATGGAGATGAATGGTCAGTCAGTCCTTTGAAAAGACACATGGTGAGTTTAAAGAAAGTTTAACAGGATAAAAAGTTAGAGAACAGAAACGCCTGTGAAGCATGAAGTTTGACTTCATTTAGAAGAACTTTGAGCTTGAAGAATTAATTGATTCCCAGACGTTTAAAGAAAAACATTAAAACACACAAAGACTTTCTCAAGACAATGGCAAAAGCTGAACTGAATAAAAATGGCCGTTCTCTCTCTCTCTTTTTTTTTCCTCAAGCCATCACTCTGATGAACTCCTAACATTCACCTAGTCCTACCTGTTGCTGTACTCATGACTTTTCATCCATTCTTACATTGCACATAACTCTCACATTGCTTTTTACTTCATTCACATTATATCACTGAATCTGAGTTCACATTGAAATACTGTATGACTGTATATTTTTTCATATATTTCTGCAAGTGTGGATAGTCTGAGTAAATAACTGCATATATTCCTGTATATATTTGCATCCTTTTATAGAAACATGGACAGACTGTAATTTACTGTACATACTCTGTTGTCATTGAATCCTTATTTAAATCTTACACCTGAACAACGAGAGCAAGTTTTTAGCCAAAGTCAAATTCCTTGTATGTGTTGTGCATACTTGGCCAATAAAGCTGATTCTGATTCTGATTCTGATTATACTCAGTCGAGTTTGGCAGGTGAATCGTGACTGGCATGAGCCTAAGTCAATTGTATCCCATCGTGGGCGGGTTTAATGAACTTTAGTCCAATCAGAAAACAGTCCTTTGCATGTAGCAACCAATAATATCGAGGGAGCTGTTGCTATGCAGAGACTGGCAGATCCCAGTCATATGACTCAAGGAACATTTTGGCAACATGAGAAACACATCTTAACCCTATGTATGTATGTTGCCAAACTGCAACATAACCCCTAGCGGTCAAGAGTGGTAAATATTTTTTGTCAATAAAATAGTTCAAATTTCCAAGGCTATAACTTGAAAGTGGTAAGAGATAATGGCTTACTGTCAATTAGAAAGATGTAAAATATGATCCAAAGTTTCAGATAGGAATAAATTTATGCCTCTAATTTGCATAATGTCATGGCACCTCTTTAAATTCCATAACTCAGTCAAAACTGGACTTTGAACATATTTACACAAAAAAATGGTTCAGTCTTTTGACACCGTTTTTTGTACAGAGGTACCTCATCATTTTATCTTCAAAGTACATGAACAAGAAATCAGTACATTTAAAAGCAACCCAGAAATTTCTCACTTACTTTTGACAAAATCAGAGTGAGAAGGCAGGCGCAGTGCCGTGCTCTGCCACTAGGGGGCACACAAATTCTCACACTCAAAGGGTTAATAACACTGAAAATTAATTAATATACTTATGTATAAAATCTCAACTAGCTTCAGTGATTCAGGCACTTTTATACTGGTCCTAAAATTGCATACAGTGGAATAAATTCATGTAAACATTTAAACAAGCACATATTTAAAATCAAGGATTAATAAGCATTTCAAACCCAAATTATTGTCCAACATAGAATGGTACATCCGAGTCCCATTTGCTTTTCCATGGTGTCCTGAAAAAGAGGATAATCTGAGAATTGAGTTTGATAAAAAGGTAGTCATTTCAGTCATTAATTTCAGTTCATTAGTGTACAGTCACAAATGAACGTCTATTCCAGAGACGTCCACCAGGGGGTAATGTTGAGCAGTGAATAATCCTAGAGTCTTTATGAAGTGTAGTTCCAGGCCTGAAGGACGTCAAAAAGTTGTTGACTAATAAAACTGCCTTGTGAGTAAGGAAGTTTGTTATTTATGATGTGACTTAATCTGCTGAAAGCATTCTTTATGGCTTGCTTAACAAAGGAATGTTGTTTTCCACAGTGGTTCTGGGGTGAAGAAACAGTCCTGAGATCAGACATTCCTGGGTGAAACAATGTCTTTAACATGGAGGGTAATTTTATAGATTTAGCCAAAGTCAGATGATGCTACAACGGTGATTCCGGAGGCACTCAAAGGCTGCATACTGACCATGCTACATTTTTTTTTTTTTTTTGTTACTTATTTGTACCCATAGGTAGACTTGGTTTGCAGTCAGGTGACAAGCCACCGGCCGCTGGTCACTGCGTGCACGAGCGCCCTAAACCTACATGTTTTTGGTATGCGGGAGGAAACCGGAGAAATCCCGGAGTAAACCCACGCAACACGGGGAGAACATGCAAACTCCACACAGCTCACTGTTGGTCGGGGGCTGGGATCGAACCCACGATCTCATGATCCCCACGATCCCCCGGCCGAGGGTAAAACTGTGCTGCCACAGTGCTAAACCACTGCGCCACCGTGCAGCCCTGAGATGAGGGTCACCTGGGCGTCATCAGAGTTAAACAACAGTGTAGAGGGTCAGTATGGCGGCCAGGGATAGACAAGGACGTGGAGGTCATGTGAAAGACTGTGCGCCCTGCCTGGCCGGCGAGAAAACCTGGCATGTCACCACCTCCACCCTTGCAACCCCTGCCATGGCCATCAACCCCATGGAAACACGTCCAATTGGACATAATGCGGCAAACTGCACAGCGTCCCCCAGCACCTACGTTTTTTATTAGTGGCCTACAACTTCCACTCGAAATGGCCCAAGATGTGAATCTCCGGCTCAGTCACCACTGACGTAATCACTGACTTCCTCACCTCCCTTATCGCCCTCTGGCGTGTGCTAGACGCAATCACAACGGACAACGGACCACAGTTCACCTCGGCGGATTTTTTTTTTTTTTGAATGAATGAATCTTTATTTCAGATAGATTAAAAGTAAAGATTAAAAAGAAACAGAAAAATATAACAAAGGGGGAAAAAATCCAACAAGGTCAAATTAAACAATAACTCCTCTGATTATACAGTTCAACATAAGTTGTCCGAAATGGGTGATGGCTGAAGCCGCAGCTTATATTGCCCACCCATATTCCATCCAAAAATTCAAAAGAAAAACAAAACAAGAGCGATTACAATTTGGAACAAAGCTAAGACAAAATTTGACAAAAAAAACTAAGCAACAACACAACACAGACTGAATATGACAATCCTTATGTGATTTTACATGTCATCTTGTATATATGTTTGGAGTATTTCTTCCTTTAGTTTTTGTTTAAATTGTCCAAGCGTTGTACATGGTTTTAATTCAGGTCCAAAATCGTTCCATAATCTGACTCCTTGCACTGAAACACAGTGTTGCTTGGTGGTAGTTCTCACTGAAGGTTTTTGAAATATACATGTTCCTCTGAAATGATATTGTTTCTCCCTTATTTGGAACAGCTTTTGGATATTTGCGGGCAGTGATAGTCTTCACTTTAAACATTATTACTGCAGTTTTAAAGTCAACCAGATCTTTCAACTTGAGAGCTTTTAATTTAAGAAAAAGTGGGTTTGTTGGTTCCCTGTAAGCAGCTTTGTTTATTATTCTAATAGCTCTCTTCTGAAGCATAAAAACTGGATATGTTTGTTTTATATGTATTTCCCCATACTTCAGTACAATATGTCATGTATGGGAGTATTAATGAATGATACAAAGTATATAATGTGGGTTGATTCAGCAAATATTTCGCTCTGTGTAGTATTGCGATTGATTTAGATATTTTACCTTTAATATAATTAATATGTGACTTCCAACACAGTTTATTATCAATTATTACTCCAAGAAATTTAGTTTCAGATACACTTTCAATCTCTACACCATTTACACTGAGTTTAGATACTAAGTTGTTGTGATGGTTGTTAAAAACTATAAATTTTGTCTTACTTAAATTGAGCGTTAATTTGTTTGAATCAAACCACAGTTTAAGCTTTCCTAATTCCTTTCCGAGTGTATCCAAAAGTTGTTCCAAATTGCTTCCACTGCATAATAGATTAGTGTCATCGGCAAACAATATTAAATCCATTTTTTCCAAGACTTTACATATATCATTTATATACATATTGAATAACAATGGCCCCAAAACTGAACCCAGTGGGACTCCACAAGTAACCTTCAGTAACTGTGAGTTTTTGTTACCAACACATACATACTGATATCTATTCTTTAAGTAACTACTTAACCAGGACAGTGCTACCCCGCTATTATCACAATTTTGTAGTTTCTTTAATAATAAATTGTGATCCACTGTATCAAATGCTTTTTTAAGATCCAGGAATACCCCAACTGAATACTCTTTATTTTCAACAGCAGTTGATATTTTTTCTATAAATTCCATTAGAGCAAATGCAGTTATCCTCTTGTGTCTGAACCCATATTGCTGCTCACACAATAAATTATTCTTCATTATGAAGTTGTCAGTTCTCTCACAGAATATTTTTTCAAGTGTCTTGGAAAATTGCGGCAATAGTGAAATTGGTCTATAGTTTGAAAGTTCCCCTCTGTCACCCTTCTTGTATATCGGAATTACTTTAGCTATTTTCATTGCATTGGGAAATATACCTGTTTGGAGAGACAGGTTACAAATATACATCAGTGGTTTCACTAAGCATTCGATAATAGTTTTGACTAAGAGCATGTCAATACCATCACAGACCATAGATGTCTTACTTTTAAACGATTTAACAATTTCGATGACCTCTCTCTCGTCTGTGTTCTTTATAAAAATGGAGTCTTTTATAGCAGTGTTTTTGCTTATTGTATCACCCGTAGGTGCCGTAATGGGTATTTCTCGAGCCAAATTAGGACCAATGTTAACAAAAAAGTTATTAAATTCATCTGCTGGTGAAACTGCATTCACACTCTGAGTCATTGTATTATTTTTTGAAAAATTGGTTGGGTAGCTTGTATTTCTGTTTTTATTTCCAAGAATATTGTTAAGTATTGTCCATGTATTTTTAATATTGTCTCTGTTTTTCTCCAGTTCTTTACTGTAATAGTCTCTTTTACTACATCTTCCGGCGCCACACGAGTCGGCTGCCTTTTTGCAACAGCGGCTCAATTCTGAGTTTCTTCTTCCTCTATCTTTCCGATCCGGTGACAACTTTCTGATCCGGCGACACCTTACACACTTTATACATCACAGACACACAGATCGCCCCAAATGTCTCCCGAGCCGGCGGACGGAGCCACTGTTTACAGCAGGAGACGGTACAGCAGGGAACAGCTGCTTGCACTTAATCGCCACTCAGTGCTAACGGAAAAACTCGACATACCGGGAGAAATAAGGCGAAAACGATGTGGTTGTCGGGCTGGTGTTAGACGGCGGACGAGGAATATAAGGTACAGACCCACCCTCCCATCCGTTGTTATGGGGAATGTACGATCGATACTGGGAAAGGTAGATGAACTAGTGGCTATCTCCCACTACGATAGCATATACCAGGAGTGCTCCCTCCTTTTGTTTACCGAGACGTGGCTAACTGAACTAGTAGCAGATGCTAACATTGAGCTGGAGGGTTTCCACGTGATACGGGCAGACTGAACACCAGACAGTGGCAAAGCAAGGGGCGGTGGAGTGTTGATCCATGTTAATAACAACTGGTGTAGACCGGGACACATCACTGTTAAACAACAACACTGCAGCAAAGACATCGAGTTGCTAGCTGTTAGCATGTGGCCTACCTATCTCCTGAGGGAATACTCACACGTGATCTGCATTGTTATTTATGCAAATCCGACTGCGAACGCTGGGACAGCACGTGACGTCATCCACTCAGTAACTGGCAGGCTGCAGACAGAATACCCAGATGCTCTTCTCCTCATCTCAGGCGATTTCAACCATGTTTTACTGTCTCCCATTCTACCCACGTTTACCCAGTATGTCACATGCCACACTAGAGACAATAAAACACTGGACTTATTCTACGCAAACACTAAGGAGGCGTACACCTCATCACAACTCCCCCCACTCGGGAGATCGGATCACAACTTGGTTCATCTCCGGCCGGTGTACAAACCCCTAGTGCACAGACAACCTCCGGCCATGCGCACAGTGAAGTTATGGTCTGAGGAGGCAATGGACACTCTAAAGGGCTGTTTTGAAACCACCGCCTGGGAGCAGCTCTGCGATCCACATGATGAGGACATCGATGGCCTCACTCACACCATCACGGACTACATCAGCTTCTGTGTGGACAACACCGTTCCCACCAAGACCATACGGTGTTGCTCAAACAACAAACCCTGGATCAACCCTGAGATAAAAACACTTCTGAGAGAGAAGAAGAGGATCTTCAGGTCGGGGAACAGGGAGATGCTGAAGTCCGTACAGAGGGAGCTGAGGAGAAAGATCAGAGAAGGCAAGGACAGCTTCAGGAAGAAGATGGAGGACAAGCTGCAACAGAGCGACATCAGCGGGGTCTGGAGAAACCTTAAAACCATCTCTGGGCTCCAGAATACCTCCTCCCAGGCCACGGGGGGCAGGGAGTGGGCGAACAATCTGAATCTGTTTTTTAATAGGTTTGACCAACCGCCCTCCCCCCCGACTGCACAACAACCACTGCTGCCTCTGAAGACATCAAGTCCTGCTGCCCACTCCCCACTCCACCATCACCCCCCCACTCCCAACACACAGCCCCCCAACCTGACCCTCACTAAGACCCAGGTGAGGATGGAGCTAAGGAAGATCAAGGCGAGGAAGGCGTCGGGACCGGACGGCATCAGTGCAAAGCTCCTCAAGTCCTGTGCAGACCAGCTGTGTGGGATTGTGGAGTACATTTTCAACCTGAGCCTAAAGCTGGGGAGGGTACCACAGTTGTGGAAAACATCTTGTGTGGTACCTGTACCAAAGACGTCCCACCCCAAAGATCTGAACAGCTACAGACCAGTGGCCCTGACATCCCACATGATGAAGACCCTGGAGAGACTGCTCCTTGCTCACCTTCGCCCCCTGGTGGGACCAGCGATGGATCTACTCCAGTTCGCCTACCAGCATGGTATTGGGGTGGAGGATGTGGTCATCTTCCTCCTTTACCGTTCTCTGTCCCACCTGGAGAAGCCCGGGAATGCAGTGAGGATCATGTTCTTTGACTTCTCCAGTGCTTTCAACACCATCCAACTGATGATCCTGAAGGACAAGCTGCTGTGCACAGGGGTGGACCAGCACCTGTCATCATGGATCCTGGACTACCTCACAAACCGGCCACAGTTTGTGAGAACCCGGGACTGTGTGTCCCACACGATCATCGGTAGCATGGGGGTCCCCCAGGGAACGGTTTTGGCTCCCTTCCATTTCACCCTTTATACTGCGGACTTCTCACACAACACAACACACTGCCATCTACAGAAGTTCTCTGACGACTCTGCGATCGTTGGCCTCATCTCCAACGGAGATGAAGCTGAGTACAGAGGGCTTATCCAGGACTTTGTGGACTGGTGCCATCGGAACTGCCTCCAGATCAACGCGAGGAAAACTAAGGAGCTGGTGGTGGACTGCCGCAGGCAAAGACAACCCCTCACAGCACCAGTAAACATCCAGGGAACAGACATTGAGATGGTGACATCCTACAAGTACCTGGGTGTTCATCTGAACAATAAACTAGACTGGTCACACAATACTGACGCACTCTACAAGAAGGGACAGCGCAGGCTGTTCCTACTGAGGAGACTCAGGTCTTTTGGTGTACAAGGGGCACTGCTGAAGACATTCTACGACACGGTGGTGGCATCAGCCATCACTTTTGGAGTGGTCTGCTGGGGCAGTGGCATTACAGCAGCCGACAGGAAGAGACTGAACAAACTAATCAAGAAAGCTAGCTCTGTCCTGGGGCAGCGCCTTGACCCAGTGGAGGAGATGGGAGAGAGAAGGATGGTTGCTAAACTGTCATCTCTGCTGGAGTCCGAGTTCCACCCTATGCAGGACACACTGAATGCACTAGGGAGCTCATTTAGCAGCAGACTACATCATCCTAGGTGCACAACCGAGAGGTTTTGCAGGTCCTTCCTACCAACGGCTGTCAGACTGTATAACCTAAGCAGGGCTGCTCGCAGAGATAGCAAAAAGACATGACAACTGTAGAATATGTATGTGTAGTTGCCCTGGCAACGCATACGAGGCGACGTGACGTACTGGGTGCCGCTGGGGATCTTGGGGTATTCTGGCTACAGCTTGGGGAAGTAGCGGCATGCCTCTGGAGATATACCTAAATAAATCTCGTACTTTAGACCTTACGTGAATTCCTGTGTATCATTGACACTTCTACATGGTGTCAGAAGTCAGCCTCTGTCCAGCATGTCGCAGAACCTTCGACGGATTGATCCGCTCGTCTTTGACGAAAACATCGCAGATAACTGGGACAAGTTCAAGCGGGAATGGCGCATTTACAGCATCGCGGGGCTAACATCGGCTAGCAAAAAGGTGCAAGCGTACACACTCCTCAACCTCGCCGGTCCCGATGCGCTGGACAAGTATGACACATTCACCTTTGAACAAGGCGAAGATCCGGAAGATCCCGACACACTGGTAAAGAAATTTGATGAAATCTGCCTTCCTGTAAAAAACGTCATTATGGACAGACATGCATTCAATACTACAGGCCAGAAACCACTCCAGTCTATCCAGTCGTATGTAGCCACGTTAAGGTCTCTGGCCAAGAAATGTGAGTTCGGCCCGTTACATGATGAACTGATTAGAGACAGGTTGATGTGTGGTGTCCGCGATGACACCCTCCGCACCCAGCTACTGAAAGAAAAGAAATTGACGCTAGATGCTGCCATTGAGATGTGTGTGCTACACGAGCAGTCTGAAAAGGACAACATGGAACTAAAGAAGGAAAAGGACGACAAAGAAATGAAAAAGGAAGGAGATCTGTGTGCAGTGCAATTCAACTTGTGCTCAAACTGTAGTGGGCAACACCCACCCAATCGCAGCAGCTGCCCAGCTTTCAATAAACGCTGCAACTTGTGCGGAAAATGGAACCACTTCTCCAAATGCTGCAGATCGAGCGGGGAGCGTAAACCCAGCGCACAGCATGGGCAGCAGCCGAGCAGACCACCCCACACCCCACGCAGAGGAGGATACGCGCACAAAATAAGTGAACTGGACACAGAGACCGCACATGATCCAGCCGAACTCTTCTACTGTGAAAGCGTGGAAACTGCTATAGAAAAGGGCGAGATATTCACCATGCTGTCGTCCTCCACCACCGGAAAACAACGGAAAGTAAAGATTGACACTGGGGCTCGGTGCAATGTGATCTCCAAAGCCACTCTTAACCACACCGACCCCAGTGCGGACATCGACCACAGCCATATAATCAACCTCGTGGCCTACGGAGGACAGGTAATAAGAACAACGGGCATGGCTACCGTACATCTCACATGCGGGACATTACACTTTCACGTTGTTGACAGTGATGTGAAACCTCTTCTCGGTCTCATTGATAGTGTAAAACTGGGCTTTGTGAAACTGGGACCAAATGTGCATGCACTCCAACAGGGGGCACCAGAACTGACAGAATACAGAGACTTATTTGACAACAGCACTGTAGGCAAGCTTCCGGTGGTGTACCACATGCGTCTGGACGACACAGTGCACCCCACAATCTGTGCTCCCAGGCGGGTACCACTAGCAATGAAGGACAAGATCATTCAGGAGCTCAACAGAATGACCAAGCTGGAACTCATCAAACCAGTCCACGAACCCACAGAATGGGTATCTGCAATGGTGGCTGCCTGCAAGAAGGATGGCAGCATCCGGCTGTGCATCGATCCAGTCCATCTCAACAAAGCACTTCTCAGGCCACACCATCCCATGAAAACAGTCGAACAAGTGATAGCTGACATGCCGGGCGCCAAAGTGTTCAGCATCCTAGACGCAAAATGTGGATTCTGGCAGGTGCCACTCAGCAGCGGGTCCTCCAAACTGACCACATTCATGACACCAGTGGGCCGGTATGCTTTCCTCCGAATGCCCTATGGGATATCGACGGGGAGTGAGGTGTTCCAGAGGTGTATGGAGCAACTCTTTGAAGGGCAGCCATGTGCAATTATCGTCGACGACATCCTTGTCTGGGGAAGCACTACAGAGGAGCATGACGCGCGTCTACATCAGGTCATGGAGAGAGTGCATGCCGTCAACCTCAAGCTCAACCCAGACAAATGCCGCTTCAGAGTGTCTGCAGTCTCATACGTGGGGCCCCTGCTCACCGACCAGGGGATCAAACCGGATCCTGCCAAGACTGCCGCGGTTCACCTGATGCCTCCCCCAGAGGACAAGCAGGGGGTCCAGAGATTCCTCGGCATGACAAACTACCTGTCAAAGTTCATTCCAGGCTACAGCAAAGTCACAGCACCCCTGCGTCAGCTCCTCCTTCAAGATGTGGACTGGGTCTGGCAGGAGCATCACACAGCGGCCTTCAACAAACTCAAGGACCTTCTCACCAGCCCCCCAGTTCTCCAGTATTTTGATGTACACCAGCCAGTGGTGCTGTCTGCTGATGCCTCTCAACATGGTCTAGGGCAGGGGTGTCCAACCATGTGCCATGGAGAGCCAAGACCCTGCAGGTTTTACCTCCAACCAGTGTCTTCAACAGCAGATTTCAGTGAACTTCTTCCCACTGATTGCTGATAAGTGAAAACACCTGCTGAAGAGACTGGGTAGAAGAGAAAACCTGCAGGGTCTTGGCTCTCCATGGCACATGGTTGGACACCCCTGGTCTAGGGGCTGTCTGCCTACAAAACAACAAACCTGTGGTGTTTGCCTCCAGAGCCCTCACGGAGACAGAGGGACGCTACGCACAAATAGAAAAGGAGCTCCTGGCTCTAGTCTACGCCTGTCAAAAATTCCACGACTACATATATGGCCGTCCTGTGACAGTGGAGACCGATCATCAGCCCCTCATCACCATACTGCGAAAGCCCCTCCACTCTGCATCCGCTCGCCTCCAGAGGATGATGCTGAAGCTGCAGCGTTACAACCTTCAGGTTACCTACAAAAGAGGCAAAGAACTGTATGTTGCAGACACCCTCTCACGTGCACATCTGCCGGCTGCTGACCAGACCGACAGTGCTGAGGACTACGATGTCATGACGGTGGAGGTGCTCTCCTCAAGAAGACTGGAGGAACTGAGACGTGAAACACTGGCAGACCCTACATGCCGCCGGCTAGCTGAGGTCATCACCACAGGCTGGCCTAACTCGTCAAAGAAACTGCCTCATGATCTCAGACCATTCTACAGCATGAGAGATGAGCTCACGATGGACGATGGCCTGCTGCTTCGCGGTCTGCGCTTCATCATCCCCCACTCTTTGCGACACTACTACATCAAACAGCTGCATCAAGGCCACCCTGGCCCCGAAGCAACAAAACGCAGGGCCAGAGAGACCATGTTCTGGCCCACAATCAACCAGGACATTGAGAATGAGCTCTCCAAATGTGCTCCATGTAATGCACTGCGACCTCACCAAACAAGAGAGCCTCTGCAACTACATGATGTACCTGACTTACCATGGGCCCTCACAGCAGCTGATGTCTTCGAGTGGGAGGGAAAAGAACACCTGGTGCTTTTCGACTCATACTCTGGCTGGTATGAAATGGATCAGCTCCCCAACACCACTAGTGCAACCATCATCACCAGGCTGAAACGGCACTTTGCCACACACGGTGCACCTCAGCAGCTCATGACTGACAATGCTGCATATTTCACTAGCAGGGAATTCCAGGAATTTGCCCACACATGGGACTTTACCCACGTCACCAGCAGCCCCCATTACCCACAGTCAAATGGGTTAGCTGAAAGGGCCGTTCATTCAGCCAAACACCTGCTGGAGAAATGTGCACGTGATGGTACAGATGTCTATGTGGCCCTACTCAACATACGGAACACACCAAGAGATGGACTGCCCTCGCCAGCGCAGCGCTTGCTGTCTCGGCGCACAAAGACCCTCATTCCCATGACCAAAGCAATGTACCTACCCAGGGTGCAAACACAGGTGCAGGCTGCTCTCACACACGCAAGGCAGCGACGCAAGGCACACTACGACAAATCAGCCAAACGCCTAACACCACTGCAAACAGGGAACACGGTCAGGATGCAGACGGCCAGAGGATACGACCGGCTCGCAGTGGTCACAGGAGCTGGAGCACAACCCAACAGCTACCAGGTCCAGGTCGGGGATGCCACGTACACAAGGAACAGGCGTTATCTGCTACTCACCCCGGAGACCTACACCCCTCATACACCAAGCCTCCCATCCAGCACCACTCCAGACTGACCAGCGGATCCACAGCCTGTCGCCACCCAGCCAGAGACGGCCCCAGCCCAGGAAGGTGTGATCATAAACCGCTCAGGAAGAGTATCGAGGCCCAACACCCTCTACAAAGACTACACCACCTAGACACTTCCATTCACTCACTTACTCACTCACCCACTTACTCACCTAAAAAAAAAAAAAAAAAAAATGGTCTACAGTACAATGTGTCACTGTACAATGTCACTGTTCATTCTTCATGCACGTTACGTTGATGAATGTGAAGGTTTACAATATAAAGGTTCCTACCTCTAGATTCCTTACTCACGTTAAGTTAATGAATTTGTAATTTGTGTTCCACCTCTATACTTCATATTCAGGTTAAGCTGGCGAATTTGTGTTATTGAGACTTTGAAATTTTTAATATAGTTGAATATTGTCATTCTGGCATTCCTAACCTCCCCTCATGTGCCTTACCCTAATAGGAGCACTTAGGCTGTTCTTCACCTGTCAAAACTGCCAACCTACCCTGTTTGTTATACTTTATTGAGAGGGGGGATGTAGAATATGTATGTGTAGTTACCCTGGCAACGCATACGAGGCGACGTGACGTACTGGGTGCCGCTGGGGATCTCGGGGTATTCTGGCTACAGCTTGGGGAAGTAGCGGCACGCCTCTGGAGATATACCTAAATAAAGCTCGTACTTTAGACCTTACGTGAATTCCTGTGTATCATTGACACTTCTACAACAACCTAATAGTATTGAATGCAAAAGACGCAATAGACTTACACAATGGTCCCCTCCGATATACAACTAGGAAAATACCGGTTGCTACGGAGGGTGACAATATGTATGGGTACCTAATCATACCATGTAGGATAACTAAGTAGACGGTAATGCTGTTTCATTCCATCTAGCTACAATGCTCCGCACTGTGTGTGTTTATATATTTATATATTTATTCCATCTAGTGACAATGCTCCACACTGTGTGTTTATATATTTACATATTTATTCCATCTAGCTACAATGCTCTGCACTGTGTGTGTTTATATATTTACATATTTATTCCATCTAACTACAATGCTCCGCACTGTGTGTGTTTATATATTTACATATCTATTCCATCTAGCTACAGAATCAGAATCAGAATCAGAATCAGATTTATTGCCATTGTTCATGTAGTACACAAACTAGGAATTTGTCTCGGTGCAATGCTACAACATTAAAACATGATAAGATAAAGAGATAAAAAAAAGACTAAAACCATGCAATAAGTGTAGAATAATAAATAATAATAATAATAATAATAACAATAATAATAATAATAATAATGAGTAATACTAGTCACAGCAGTTTTAAATAAATTAGCAAGTAGCAGATGATGTGCAGTCGATAATGCAACAGAAAAACAGTGATGAATGACATGAGTCTGGTTGAGCTGCTGTATATAGTGCACGAGAGTCAATAAGTCACTTAATGTTCAGCAGTCTGATGGCAGAGGGGAAAAAGCTGTTCATGTGCCGGGAGGTTTTAGTCTGAATGGACCGAAGTCTTCTACCTGAGGGGAGGGTGGCAAACAGTACATGACCAGGGTGTGAAGGATCGGCCATGATCCGGCCTGCACGCCTCCGGGTCCTGGAGATGTACAGATCCTGGAGAGATGGGAGCTTGCAGCCGATCACCTTCTCAGCAGTGCGCACGACACGCTGCAGCCTTAGTCTGTCCCTGGCAGTAGCTCCTGCATACCACATGATTATGGAGGAGGTGAGGATGGACTCGATGATGGCCGTGTAGAACTGCACTAACATCTTGGTGGGTAGCTTGAGCTTCCTCAGCTGCCGCAGAAAGAACATCCTCTGCTGGGCCTTTTTGATGAGTGAGTTGATGGTTGGCTCCCACTTGAGGTCCTGGGTGATGGTGGTGCCCAAGAAGCGGAAGGAATCTGCAATGGTGATGGGAGAGCCTGTGATGGTGAGGGGGGGCAGGGGGGTTGTGACTTTCCTGAAGTCCACAATCATCTCCGCTGTCTTCAGAGCGTTCAGCTGCAGGTTGTTGTGGCTGCACCAGGACACCAGCTGAGCCACCTCTCTCCTGTAGACGGACTCATCGCCGTTGGAGATGAGCCCGATGAGGGTGGTGTCGTCCGCAAACTTGATCAGCTTAACAGACTGGTGGGTGGAGGTGCAGGAGTTGGTATAAAGGGAGAAGAGTAGGGGGGAAAGTACACAGCCCTGGGGTGATCCGATGCTGATGCTAACAGAGTCTGAGACAGACTTCCCCAGCCGCACATGCTGCCTCCGGTCCGTCAGGAAGTCGGTGATCCACCTGCAGAGGGAGTCAGGCACGCCGAGCAGGGACGGCTTGTCCTGGAGCAGAGCGGGGCAGATGGTGTTGAATGCAGAGCTGAAATCCACAAACAGGATCCTGGTGTAGGTTCCCGGGGAGTCCAGGTGCTGCAGGATGGAGTGGAGGGCCAGGTTGACTGCGTCGTCCACAGACCTGTTGGCACGGTAGGCAAACTGCAGTGGGTCCAGGAGGGGAGTGGTGATGGACTTGAGGTGGGACAGGACCAGGCGCTCAAAGGACTTCATGACTACAGAGGTGAGTGCTACAGGTCTGTAGTCGTTAAGTCCAGTAATCCGTGGCTTCTTGGGGACAGGGATGATGGTGGAGGATTTGAGGCAGGTCGGCACGTGGCATTGCTTAAGGGAGGTGTTAAAAATGTCTGTGAAGACAGGAGCCAGCTCTTTCGCACAGTGTCTCAGGGTGGAGGGAGACACGCCGTCTGGACCGGGGGCCTTGCGTGGGTTCAGTCTGGAGAACTGTCTGTGCACGTCCTGCACACTGATGACAACGGCGGGGGGGGGGGGGAGGAGGAGGAGGGGGGGACCGCTTTTGGTGAATTAGCGGCCAAGGAGGCAGTGGAGCTGGGTGGAGGGGGGGAGTTGGACACAGCTGACGAGGTGTCAAAACGGGCGTAATGTTGGGACAGTTTTTGACAAAGGGCTTTGTCATCCTGACCTTTAGAAGCCTGAGGCCGATAGTTGGTGATTTGCCTCAGTCCTCTCCACACAGAAGCCGAGTCATTAGCAGTGAACTGCTACTGGAGTCTCCCAGAATACACAGATTTAGCTCTCCTCAGCTCTCTGTTAAACCGATATTTAACCTCCCTGTAGCAGTCCCTGTCTCCACTTCTCAACGCTGCTTCCTTCTCCTTCCTGATCTGTCTGAGCTTAGCAGTGAACCAGGGCTTATCATTAGAGTACCTCACCCTGGTGCGCGATGGAAGAATGTTCTCCTCACAAAAGTTTATGTATGAGTTCACAGTGTCTGTGTACTCGTTAAGATCATGTGTGGCTCCTTTAAACATGTCCCAGTCAGTTATTTCCATGCATGTGTTCAGTTTCTCTCCAGCTTCACTGGTCAATTTCTTCCTGGTGGTCACAACAGGTTTAGTGAGCTTCAGTCTCTGTCTGTATGTGGGAATGAGGTGGACCATCACGTGATCAGATAATCCGAGCGCAGCGCGGGGAACAGCGCGATACGCGTCCTTCACTGTGGTGTAACAGTGATCTAGTGTGTTCTCACCTCTGGTTGGACATTTAATAAACTGTTTGTATCGGGGGAGCTCGTGACTCAGATTGCTCTGGTTAAAGTCGCCAACCACAATAACCAGGGAGTCCGGGAAAGTCCGCTCCGCATGTTGGATGTGATCTGCGAGCGCGCGCTGAGCCTCGCGCGCGTCCGCGTCGGGAGGGGCGTACACAGCGATCAATACGAATGAAGCAAACTCCCGCGGGGAATAAAATGGCTTGCAGTTAATGGAGAGAAATTCTAGGTCGGGAGAACAGTGCCGGGAAATCACGGTTACATCAGAGCACCAGCTGCTGTTAATGTAAAAGCATACTCCTCCTCCTTTAGACTACAATGCTCCGCACTGTGTGTGTGTTTATATATTTACATATTTATTCCATCTAGCTACAATGCTCCGCACTGTGTGTGTTTATATATTCATATATTTATTCCATCTAGCTACAGTGCTCCGCACTGTGTGTGTTTATATGTTCATATATTTATTCCATCTAGCTACAGTGCTCCGCACTGTGTGTTTATATATCTATATATTTATTCCATCTAGCTGCAATGCTCCGCACCGTGTGTCTATATATTTATGTTTATATGCACATATGTATACTCGCTGCTCTTGTTTTTTCTTGCCTTCTGATTGTTGCTCTGAGTGTTGCTATCCCTGTGCTGTTGCAATCCTGGAATTTCCCCATTGTGGGACTAATAAAGGCTTATCTTATCTCATTATATATGTTAACTTATTTTTGTATGTTTTATACCGCTGCTCTGCTTCTTTTGTCCTTTTCTTTAGAAAAGCTTTATATAATAAATTTTTCTTTTTACACGCCTTTTGTAATCCTTTGGTTAACCATGGCTTATCGACAAATTTATGTTTAAGCTTTTTCTTTACTAATGGACAATTTTTTTCATAAAGAGTGGTTACAATGTTCATAAATGCGTCGTAGGCTTCATTTACATCTGATACATAGACTTTTGTCCAGTCCTGCTTCAGCAAGTCTTCTTTAAAAGAACTGATTGCATTTTGTGATTTGTTTCTGAACGATTTTAAAAAAAATTTCTGTATTGGCCTCCGTGTGGCCATGGATAAGTGCAAAGGTTGGCAAATGGTCACTTCTATCATTTATCAATAATCCACTTTCTATTTTCTTATCAATAATATTAACAAACAGGTTGTCAATAAGTGTAGCAGTGTGAACTGTGATTCTACTGGGATGTGTTATTGTGGGATATAGACTCATACTGTACATAGAATTCATGAACTCTGTAATTACATTTTGTTGATATGGATTTAGTAAATCAATATTGAAATCTCCACAAATTACTACCATTTTCTTACTAGTAATATTATTGTACAGCTCGGCTAATTTATCTCTGAATGTCCCAATGCAAGTTCCCGGCGTTCTATATATACAACTTATAATTAGATTTTTTGTTTTATCTTGGTTAACTCAACAGTAACACATTCTAAAATCCCTGCTAGTGCAAAGGACATTCCATTTACAAGTTTACACCTATACAGGTCATCAATATACAGTGCAACACCACCACCCTTTTTTTGAGATCTGTTAATATGAAACATCTGATATCCCTCTATTGCCATCAGGGGAGCCTGCTCTTCATTAAGCCAAGTTTCAGAGACTGCGATGGCTGTAAATTTTCTGTCTAGCTGTTTTAAATAGTCCTGAATCTGTGGAAAGTTTTTGTTAAGACTTCTGCTGTTGAAGTGTATTATTGATAGTTTACCATCTAGTTGCACTTGACTTTTGAATTGCTTTTCAGTGTAATATTCACAATGATTATGAATATTATTGAAAAAGTGGTTATCAGGATCATTGTCATTCTCCATCTCTTGTAGTTTATGTTCAGCATAATGGCATATTTTCAGAGTTTGAATTTCCTCACTCTGTGTCAAATGACTTCCTCTGACTGGGGATAATTGATGTCTACTCAAGTCAGTCATTAGTTTTTTTGTTTGTTTTGTTTATTTTTGTTTATTTTTTTTTAAAGTACATTGACATGGTATGTCAAAAGAACTATTCTTGCCGTGTGTGTGGATATGGATTATCATAGTCTCTTAATTTTCTTAATCAGTGTTCATCTATATTTATTTAAGTCAGTAATCTCTCTGATTATTATACTCTTTGCTTCCTCAGGTGTTCCATTTAGTTTGATCCAAACTCTACAATTTCTTGTCCATGTTGCCTGTATCTTATTTTGTCTTTTCAGCATCCGTGCTTGCCGTGCTATTTCAGCATTAGTTTTTGTTAGATGTTCATTTAGGTAAACTTCTGTTCCCTGTAGCTTTCTGGCCTGCCTCAGTATGTCATTCTTTACCCTTCTGTTCACAAAACGTATCACAATTGATTTCTTTGTTTTATTATCCTTTCTGGGTAAAGCATGACAGGCTGAAATTGCATTTGCTTCGACCTTTATATTTCTACTATCAAGGAACTGAAGCACCTGGTTTTCCAGGGAGACTGATTCACTCAGGGGAGCCTCCTCACCTCTCATTCCTGTTGTAGCATGAGCATATGATTGATATTTAATGTCTAGTCCACTTATAATTAGATCATCCATACGAGAATATTGTTCAAGATTCTCGACGCGTCGCTCCAAGTCTGCTTTTTTTTTGTCTTTATCCTTAATTGTTCATTTTAATTCTCGGACTTCTTCCATTAGCCCTATTATTTTAGCCTGCTGACTAACCACTTTGGTCAGTTCTTCTGACAAGAAGTTCAGAGATTTTTTTATCTCTTCCATTTCCTCCTTCTTTGGTGGCATTTTTACTGACCTGTGGATAGTAAAACAATCTCTGCTGGTGTCGCCGGTATCCGATCCGACCGACCTCGAATCCAGCTGGGCCTCAGCTAGCCCCCTCCGCTGCTAGTCCCGCTGCTTACCGCCGCCGTAATCGAGCTCCTGTCCAGCCGGGGTACTGGCAGCTCTTCCACCGAGTCCCGCCGGCCACCGCTGCTGTAGCCGAGCTCCGATCCTGCTTCTGTCCAGCTGGGGTCCCGGTAGATCCTCCGCTGAGCCCCGCCACCTACCGCCGTCTGCCTCAGGAGTTCCTCCGCCGAGCTCCGCCGCTGCAACTGGGCTCCGACTCCGGCTGGGGCCCCAGTGGTCCTCCACTGGTCCCCGTCTCCCACCACCGCTGCACTTGAACTCCGATCAGGCTCCCGTCCAACTGTTGCCTCGGCTTATTCCTCCGGCGAGGTCCAATCACCGGGACAGAGTCACTTCTCCGTGTCGGTGCTAGGTGCTGCGACTAGCTATGGCATTAGCTATAGCGATAGCATTAGCCTAGCAAACGCTTCGGGTAAAGCGTAGCAGCGAACCATGAAAAGAAACGCCAATCAGTTCACTCACGAATGAGAGCAGTCCCAAAAGCATCAAACATATAAAAACGGCCTTCTACCACCCTCAGGCGAACGGGGGTGGGGGGTGGGGTGAAGAGATTCAACCAGACACTCAAGAACGGTCTCAGGTCATGTCTAGAGGATGGGCTCCTGTTTTCAGCCGCACTACAGAGCACCCTGCTACATTATAGAGCAATACCTCACACCACTACTTACAGCTCCCTGGCATTACTAATGCTGGGATGTGAGATGAGCCTTCCCCTGGACCGACTACTCCCCCCAGCGGCTGATACACCGCCGGAGATGCCCTTACCTAGAGGGAGAGTGGTTGAACAACAACAGGTGAAGCAAAGGTTCGACAAGAAGCGCAGGGCGAGGGAATCCAGACTCGCAGTGCTGGACTGGGTTCAGAACTGACGTCCCAACCGCGCCAACAAGTTGCAGTCATTTTGGACAACACCGATGCAGATCACAGCACAATTGGGTCTAGCCACTTTTCATCTCACTGATGAGTCATGGTGACATGCCAGCCACCTCAGAAAAGTGACACCAACTTTGGCCCCAGACCAGGAGACAGCTGCGGACACGGTGAGACCAGGCTGGGGCTTTGATGACACAAGACCCACCACCCTCAATGAACGTCCGCTGGAGCCGGCGATGGAGGCACGACCCAAGCACTGCTTAGCCTGGGTCCAATAGAGATCCCGTTACCTTAGGGACTTTGTAACTAAATAATGGAGTCTTAAGTGTAGCCAGGACGTGACCAATAACAGTGCAGAATAACCCACTCGGTCACGCGGGCATACCGGTAGTCCACCCAGATACCTTGGCAGCTGTACATAGTTCTTTGGGTTGTTCAAGGGGGATAAATGTGGTGTTTGGACATGGTGGCTCACCGTAGGCAACGTCATCATGTGGCAAACTGGCCGTAGCGCGATACAGTGCCACCCTTCTGTATATAGTTCAGTTGTGTATTGAATAAAGGAGAGAATACAGTTCATGCCCGCTGTCCACACTTCATTTTCAGACATAACAGCCTCTATAGTATATGGTCATAAATTAAAAAAATATATATATTACTTTGGGAAAAAAAAACATGTTTTCAAACTGGTGCAGGAATTACTGCAAAGGTTGGAAATGCTGCAAGCCAAAACTGAAACAAGTGCAGGTACCAATCCTGAGCAAGGGGTGTCTTGTATTAATTATTATTTGAAATTCCCAAGAGCCTGGGGGTAAAACCAAGCGCCATGACCAAGGCCCAAGCCAAGACTTTATATTTCTGTTTCAGATGGACTTCAGTCCAATTCACTGTTGACGAGATTGGAGGACCAGAGATACGAGTTTATCTCATCTGACACAGATAAGTGGAGGATGGGTGTTTATCATTCTGGTGTGAACCTGAGGCTAAAGTCCAGCTGCAATGGGACAGAAGAGAACAGCTGTGTTGTCGCTTTTGGTGCCTTTCATTCTAGGAGAGTATGAAAAGACGAGTGTCTGTAGGCTGTCTGTAGGCAAATACAATGCAAAAGAAGGTCCAGGTACAAAGAACAACTTATTTCCACTTGTGTATCCTCATACAGGTGGTTCTATTTAATGTTTAGTGATTTAGTTTTGTCTTACTACTACAGTTTTGTGACTTTTTAATTGCACTCAGTAAATTGTCTTGCACCAGGCAGTCTGTATCATAGAAAACAGTTTACCCTTTAAAAGGTATGATGAAGTGTTTGTGTTCACTGCCAGCAGCTGCTTTTTTGCTGCTTGGTGTGATTGGACATGACATGGAGCATCTTCAAGCCAAGAACCTCAATCTTCTTCCACCAGATAAACACAACATTGTCTTGAACCGTGGGGAGAAAAGTAGGTATATTTGCTTGTACAGCCTTTCACTTTCAGTTTGATATTTTCTTTTGGTTATCTCTTTATTTCACTGATATACATACAAGGGTTTGTTGTGGGTTTTCCCATCACTTTTAATGTGAGGCGGTGGTACATTTTTTTTCCAGATCTTTCAGGACTATATCAACTAATTTTGGATTTACTTTTAAATTGTAAACCCAGATTGACTGTGATTATAAAACTATGTCCTGGGATGGCATTTTTCAAACTTGTTTGAATTTGATTTGCCATCAGTGTATTGACAGTTTCTTCAATTTCCCACCATGATATAGGTTTTGTTACTGACACTAGAGGACACTAGAGTCAGGGACTGAAAACGTATTGGGGAAAAAAGATATTTTGGAAGACATTCTGTCAAACCATCAACGATAAGCAAACCTCCGATTGGAAGTTTAACTTTCTATACGCACAATTTGAATTTTGTTTTGATCTTGGCGGAAATTTCAGTCAATGTTAACCAATCTAGTACATAAAAATCTCAATATGTAAATTACTTGTGATTCATTTAAATTCTTTACCTTTTGGCTTGCTAAACAAAATACAGTACACTGTTTCAGTTGGAGACCTAAGCATGTTATTTAAGGCTGCTTTAAAAAATGGATTTGCTTAAGGGTGATAACTGTCTTATCTAATATTCAGAAATGCAGTGTCAATGTCCAGTCATTGAACTGTGACTCATTTATATTTGGTTTGCAGTGCTGCCCAGAGACTGCTATGAAATGCTGATGTCTTCTTCAGGCCAGGCCAGAGATGGGCTGTACCTGATCAAACCAGGAGATTCCCCTATTGTGGCCTACTGTGCCATGCAGGAGGGAGGCTGGACCGTGGTGCAGCACATCACTTTCAATAGTAGTGTGAACTTTGATCGCACCTGGTCTGAGTACAAGGAAGGCTTTGGGGATGTCTCTGAGGATCACTGGCTTGGGAATGAATACCTTCATCAGCTCACCCGGGGTCCTGGGCGCTATAAACTAGGAGTCAAACTTGTGGATCAAGATGCCATCACAAAGTTAGGGGAGTATGACCCAGTCTTGGTGGAAGATGAATCATCAGCATATAGACTGAGGCTGGGGTTGTTCCAGGGCACAGCTGTAGATGCTTTGACCTTGGATACAGAAAACTACCTGCATGATAACCAGAAATTCACAACAAAAGACAGAGACAATGACAACTACTTCAAAAACTGCGCAAAATTGGAGTTTCAAGGGGTACCTGGAGGAGGTTGGTGGTATGACGCCTGTGCAGGTGCCAACCTAAATCGCAGAAATATCATTTACTGGCAAAAGGACTGCAACAAAGAGCGAATTTGCAAGTATGCGTGGATGATGGTGAGACCATCAGACACGGTTAAGCTGATCTACAGTGGTGACTGCAAGAAGGATGAGCTGTGAAGAATTACCATTTTCTCCCCCTAATAGTTATTATGTTGCACATTTAGTTCACCACATTTTATTCAGAAATGCATGGACATGATCACAAAATACTGAAAACAACTTTTAAAAAAAACACAAATTGAAACACAGTATAAAACTGCAGTTTTAGCTCTATCTTTCTTTCCAATGTAGACCATGTCAGTATACTTGAAGCAAAGCATTTTTCCATAGATTGCAAGTGCAGACTTCTGGTTCATCACATTACCCAAAAAAAGAGTTTTACAGCAGATTATCTTATGACACAATAAAATAACTTATTGTTGTCTTCCAGCAAGTGTTTTCAGAAAGAAACACATCACTAACATATTTTTTCCACATTTTCCAGAAATACAGCGAGAACATGACCACAAATTGATTTAATATATTTCACAGAAAAGAAATGCTGTTTTTTTAACTCTCACATGAAAAATAACAAGATGAAGACTGATAAAAGATTTCATAAACTATTGATACTGTCAAGCCATCCACACAACTTCCTGTGTAAACACTGATATTTTTAGAAAGTTATGTAGTTAGACTAAGACAGTTAACACGTTTGGTCTTGAGAGGTTGGCCACTAGTGTTGAAAAGTTATTTAATATCTTTAGTTTGTGCGTTTATACTGTATTTTCCACAAAGATTTCTAGACATAGATTCCTCTGACAAATTACAGTGGTGCACGTGAAGAGGCTTTGATTATCAGCAAGTAACAACATTTTGTCTTAGCAAGCAAGAGTCTGACATTGGGACAACATGTATTAGCCCTTTAAAATAAAACAGCAAATCCAACATGTGCATTGTCAGTACAAAAAAATATATATACTTTGAAGAATTCAGCAAATCAGCATCTGTTGTGATATTTGGGGCCAAGAATCTGTTTAAAAGGTGGTTTTTGTCAAATTTTAAAATTGCAAGTTATCCTGTCTACAACTTCAACATGGTCTTCTCAAATTGAAGTATCTGTCTGTCCTGAAAGCAGTATATGTACTGCCATTTAGAGGAAAAAACTTTTAGAACAGTACAGTGTCATATATACTGATTCAGTTGTATAATGTTCTTCCATTTTCAGTTTTAGCAGCATCAAAATACACTATAGCAGACCTCCTGATTAAATAAACAGCATTCTAAGATGCACCAGCTTTTGCTCTAGATAAAATATTTACTTCATCTAATACTTTAATTCAAGTTCATAAAGCAATGATTACTGATTTACAGCCATTGCCATATGCACTTTTAAAGAAGGTAGTTCATGTCAGTTTGGAACTCACTGCAGGGTTTTGTCCATACCAATAAAGTTTCTCTTCAATCCTTTTCTTTTTCCACTGGCAGAGCAAGAGCATGCGAAAGGTCTTTTGGAAGGTTTTGTTACAAAGGGCATAGCACATGGGATTGACGGTGCTATTGACATAGCACAGCCAGTAGCCCAAATGCCAGAGGGAGAGGGGGATACAGTCTGAGCAGAAGGTGGAAATCAGCACCATGATGTTATAAGGGGTCCATGTTAGAATGAAGGCCAGCAGAATGGCGCTGAGAGTCTGAGCTGCCTTTCTTTCCTTGATCAGCACCATCCTCTTTTTCTTGGTCATCTGGTTCTTAAGTGAAGCGTCGATCGGTTTAGATGTTGAGGAGGTGGATGGCGCACTCATAGACTCCGCTGATGAGAACACAGAAGAAGCCATTTTGGTATCTCCATTTTTGCTCTGGTGCTCCGCATGAGTGTCTTTGGCCATAGGTTTAAACTTGTAGGACACACATTTTCCACTCTTCTGAGAGTTGTTTTTGGGTAGTGTCTGGAAGAAACTGTCCTCGTCATAGCTGCTGAGCTGCTCACTCTCACTGCCCATTCTACTCTTGCTGGTTTCGCAAGCCTGGTTTCTGAAGGAGGACTGGAAACCTCCTGGAGACACTGGCCTGTCCTCGTCTTCTGAAGAGGCATAGCTGTTGAAGGTGGTCAGCTGACCAGCTTTTGACCACTCATCATTTGTAGTAGCTGTAGATTTGGCTGCATTACTCCTGCTGGAGGATGACCAGGATACTTGGTTCTGGTCATGTGAACCTGAACTTAGCTTACAGCTAAAGCAGGATCTGACCATGGTCTTCTGAGGCTGGGCCACCCCAGAATCTGTAGGATAGTTAATCCCCTGAAGTTCTGCCAAATCCTTCGTCCTCTTTTCTGTCTCCTTGTAGATTCTACAGTAGAGGATTGTCATTACCGATACAGGAATGTAAAAGGCTGCAATTGCCGTCCCAAATGTTATTACAGGCTCAGAGAAGAACTGGATCTGGCATTGCCTCTCAGGAACAGTCCTTTTTCCAACAAAATACTGCCAACAAAGTATAGGAGGGGCCCAGAGAATAAGTGACACCAGCCAGGCTAAACCTATCATAATCCCAGCTCGTTTAGGAGTCCGTTTGGCCCTGTAAGTAAGAGGCCTGGTAATGGAGAAATATCTGTCAAAACTGATCACCAGCAGGTTCATGACTGATGCATTACTAGCTACATAGTCCAGCGCCAACCAAAGGTCACAGGCAATGTTCCCTAAAGCCCAGTAGCCCATCAGTATATAAGAAGTGTACAGATTCATAGAGAAAACACCAATGATTAGATCAGCAGCTGCCAGACTCAGCAGATAATAATTGTTCACCGTCTTCAGTTGGCTGTTGACTTTAAAGGACACCATTACCAAGACATTTCCCACAATAGTGATAAGGCTGACAATAGCTGACACAGTTGCAATGGTTATCACCTCCCAGAGACTATGAGTGACCAGATAGATATCCATTGTGCTGTTATTTTCTGTGAAGTTCGTTGCAGTTTCTCCTTCCATGGTTTTCTTGTGCTTATGGACTCGTCATTTTGCAAGAACGGCTCCTAGAAACAACAGAAAATGTGTTATTCTTTATCTCGACCACAAGATGGCATCAGTTCAGCATGTTGCGAACACACACTTTGGTTTCATCTTAGAGGTAGTAGTTAGACTTATTGTTTGTTAAATGATCTATTACTTATGATGGAAAGGTATCCATCTGATTTCCGTTTTCTACAAAAGACTTTAAGAAGGGGTGATGGTGAGCTTTTTGTCATGAATTAAATGAGTGGATATTTGCTCTGTTTACTGTTATTTTAGTGTATGTTTTTATGTAGAAACTATAATATGGTTGTGACTAATTTTTCATAAACATGTAAAGAAATAATTTATTCAAACATATGTAATGTACAATTGCTTGACTCTTGTTTGATGACAATATTACTTTTAATAGAATTCTTCTATATAACCTACACTTAATACATAACACACTTAGATAGCTACAGTCAGAATACTAGAAAATGTCCTGAAAATGTCATTGGCAGGATTCTCTCAGTATGTATGTACTCTGCTATAACTGAATCTATAAGCATATTTTTCAGATGTAATATGAATGTAATGTAATTGCCCAGAGAAGGAAAAGAAACAATCAAAGGTCACAATGCTCATTATTGATGCCAGCTGTGTACTTATGCAAATGCATTTTGACATAATCTTGGGAAACCACACCTGTGCATTCAGCAATAAAATGTGTTGTGTAAAAGCATAATAAAAGAGATTTAGGTCTGCTTTTGAGGTTGCTAAATGTCTCCCAGCTAATCTGTCAGCCATCAATCAATCAACTTTATTTATAAAGCACTTTAAAAAGCAGCACTCGCTACACAAAGTGCTGTACAACAAGGACACATAAAAACATACAAGCAAGGAGCAGGACACTAGCACAAAAGCAATATGTGAACATATTGTCTTTGTGTTAAAACATAATTTGAAGCCATGCATCAAATTATGTTGTTTCTGCAACTAAATTTCACTCAATTTCAAGGATTGCACAGTTGATTAGTCTATACAGTGCATCAGTTTGGCTTACTCATTTTAGGACTCATTTAGAATAGAAAGGGTGAGTGACCTATGTAGCAGAATTAGTCACTTGGCATCACTGAACTGAAGTGCTGTTGTTTGCACATGCATGCTCAGTGAAACTTCAAGTATCCAACACCCTCCACACATGGAAAGTCGCAGCACAAATGGTGCCCTCATTCTTGAGTTAGAGCAGTGGTGTGAATGCACATTTCAGTCCTCTGTGCTGGAAACTACAATCAATAGTGCGTGAGGAACTATGCATGCCAGCCTGGCTGTGTGTTTGAACCAGGCTGGGAGGAAAAGGCTGTAGCTTGATGCATTTGCTTTTCATCCACTACAAACGTATGGCCTTGCCATGTGGTCTAGCTTGGTAACTGAAAGTTTTTAATCATATCTAATGAAGCATCAATAAGTTAGCTGCAACTGACTACAATCATATATGCAAATGATGCTGGTTTGTTCCCATTCACTATGGCTTCATGCATACTGTATATAGCCACTAGTCTGTGTGCCACACTTTCCTATGAATTAATAAGCCATCTCTCCCCTGATTTTGGAACAGACACTCCTCTCCCTCAGGAAGAGCCTTGGCCAGCTCGGCACCAAGGCATTAATATTTTCATCTATGCCACTCAGTCTATTTAAAATTAGGGAATTGCTGTGCTTCCACTCAGCATCTGTGTCCTGTGAATGACCTTCTAAATTCTAAAACTCTATGTACAGCCCAGTCTCACCAAAAAAACGTGAAATTGTATGATTTCTCACTCTGAGAAAATGTAAGTAGACATGTTCATTTTTCACGTGAAGTGGATATGTGACGTTTACAGCTTCTCTTTCCAGTTTCTGTTCCTCTCACTTTCATTGTCTTTCACCATCTAACACCTGTCCAAAACATTTTTGTCCTACCCCAAACCTCACAGGAGGTGACGGCTAAACCTAACCTTTTCGTTAGTGGAGTGAAAACAAAGAAGATCAGCGTGGGACTCGAACTCGCATGTTGTAACTGCTTGTAAGTAACCATCTACCATCCCCCTCCCACCAACCGCATAAGCGTTGGAAGTCTGTGTAAAACAGGTGTTGTTCTGCGCATGCTGGCGAGGATCGTTTTGCACATGTGCAGTGAGTGAAGGCATGGACTACGCTTGTAAAAACGTATCCAGGTATGTTTTTTTTTGGGGGGGGGGGGGGTTTGGTTTAACGTACAAATGTATGTTTTCAAAGGGTTGGAAAACGTTGAAAAGTTACGTTTTTTTTACTGAGATCAGGTTGCAGCATACACGTTCAGAGAGTGATTGCTATCTATTAGGAATAACTGGTAGGGTAGTGGCATGAGGTAAATCCACTGTCAGGGAGGTGCAACTGTGAGGCTTTCTGTGTGGATCAAAAATGAACTAAGGTTCAGGTTACTTTATTTGTACCCGTAGGTAGATTTGTTTTGCAGTCTGGTGACATCCATATTTACAAGCCACTAATTACATTCAACATAGACACAAACACAGGCACACATCTTACAAAATAGGTAAATATAAAATATGTACAATATAATTTTTATAGCTTGTTCAACTCTTTGACAGCAGCAGGGACAAAGCTGTTTTTGTAGCGCTGGGTTCTACTTTTTGGGACAGCAAACCTCCGTCTGGAGGGAAGAAGCTGAAAGTTGCAGTGCAAAGGGTGGGAGTCATCATTTAAAATCGAGTCAGCCATCCTCTGTACTTGTCTGGCGTACAGGGATGTCAGGCTCAGCTGTGACTCACCAAGCAAACGACTGGACCATCTGACTACCTGATCCAAGGATTTCCTCTGTTTCAGTTTTATCTGACCAAACCATGACATTAAAGAAAAGGATAAAACAGATTCAATAAAAGCCCGATAGAACATAGTCATTATGGTTCGGTCAATTTGGAAGCGTGCAAGTTTCCTCAAACAATGCAAATTTTGCTGACCCTTTTTGCACACCCTTTCACAGTTCACCTCAAAGTTCAATCCACTATCAATAATCGTCCCAAGATATTTGTACGATTGTACTGATTGTACAATTGTATTGAACTAAGGCCAAATCACTTCCACAGAGAAAATCCTCCATGTGGGTAGCAGCAATTGAACCTTTAATTCAATTCAACTTTATTTATATAGTGCCATTTCACAACAACAGTCATCTCATAGCACTTTCAACTGTAGGGGAAACCCCCACAACTGCAGAAAGACCCCAGCAATCAGGCGACCCCCTGTGAGCAAGCACTTGGCGACAGTGGAGAGGAAAAACTCCCTTTTAGCAGGAAGAAGCCATCCTTCTGAGAGGAGACCCCGGGGCAGACCCAGGACTCGCTGGAGAGACTATGTCTCCCAGCTGGTCTGGGAACGCCTTGGTATCCTCTGAAGAGCTGGAGCAGGTGGCTGGGGAGAGGGAAGTCTGGGCTTCTCTGCTTGAACTGCTGCCTCCGTGACCCGGACCTCCGGAAAAGCAGTAGAAGATGGATGGATGGATGGATGGATGAAACCTCCAGCAGAACCAAGCTCAGGGAGGGGCAGTCATCTGCTGTGACTGGCTGGGGGGTGAGGGGATAAAGAAGATGAAAAGAACAGACATGTAGAGAGCAAACAGTACGATGGGGACTCAATCTATGGGTGAGAACAAACAGATGTTAATGACCAGCAAAAATATTTCATTGAGAGTGAAGAAAGGAGTGAAGCCCAGTGCATTGTTGGAGGTCTCCCGGCTGTCTAAACCTATTAGCTGCATAATGAAGGGAGGGTTCAGGGGCACATGATCCCACCCTAATTATAGGCTATATCAAAAAGGAAGGTTTTAACCCGATTCTTAAAAACAGATCGAGTCTGACTCCCGAATCCAGATTGGCAGCTGGTTCCACAGGAGAGGAGCTTGATAACTGAAGGCTCTGCCTCCCATTGTACTTTTGGAGATTCTAGGTATTATGAGTAATCCTGCATTTTGGGAGCATAGTGCTCTGCTAGGATAATAGGGTAGTATCACATCTTTTTTTTTTTTTTTTAAAAAAAGGGGGCCTGATTATTTAGAGCTTTGTAAGTGAGAAGAAGTATTTTAAACTTAATTCTAAACTCTATGGGAAGCCAGTGAAAGGAGGCCAGAACCGGAGAGCTATGATCTCTCTTTCTAGTACCTGTTAATACTCTTGCTGCAGCATTTTGGATCAGCTGAAGACTTTTTAAAGATGTTTTAGGACAACCTGATAATAAAGAGTTACAATAATCTAATCTAGTGCTAACAAAAGTGTGGATTAGTTTCTCAGCATCACTCTGAGACAAGATGCTCCTAATCTTGGTAATATTACGCAAATGATAGAAGGCAGTCTTAGAAACAAATTTAATATGTGAATTGAAAAACAGATCTTGATCAAAAATAACTCCAAGGTTCCTCACAGAACTATTCAGTGAAAGAGTAACCCCATCCAAACTAAGAGTTTGATTTGGAAAGGTATTTCTAAGATTTTTGGGACCAACTAGAATACTAGAATGACTTCAGTCTTATCTGAATTTAATAGCAGGAAATTACAAATCATCCAAGCTTTGATTTCCTTAAGATAGGCCTCTAACTTGGCTAATTGATTACTATCATCTGGCTTCATTGACAGGTATAATTGTGTGTCATCTGCATAACAATGAAAATGTATACAGTGCTTTCTAATAATGTTGCCTAGCGGAAGCATATATAAAGTAAAAAAAATAGGGCCTAGCACAGATCCCTGTGGAACTCCGTAACTGAGTTTTGAGTTGGAAGAAAACTCATTATTGACATGAACAAACTGGAGCCTATCAGATAAATAAGATCTAAACCACTGCAATGAAGTTCCATTAAGTCCAACATGGTGTTTTAATCTATCAAGTAAAATATTATGATCAATAGTATCAAAAGCTGCACTAAGGTCTAAAAGGACAAGTACCGAAACAAGTCCATTATCAGATGCGATAAGGAGGTCATTAGTGACCTTCACTAAAGCTGTTTCAGTACTATGATGGATTCTAAACCCAGATTGAAACTCTTCAAATAAACCATTTCCCTGCAAGTGGTCAAATAATTGCGTAGCAACAACTCTTTCTAAGATTTTTGAAATGAAAGGGAGATTAGAGATTGGTCTATAGTTAGCTAAAACTCTTGGATCCAGCATTGGTTTTTTGAGTAAGGGTTTAATAACAGCAGCTTTAAAAGCCTGCGGGTACATGGCCTAATGTTTATGAAGAATTGATTATTTGAAGAATAGAGCTACCAGTAAATGGGAAGACTTCTTTAAATAACCTGGTAGGAATAGGGTCTAAAAGACATGTTGAAGGCTTGGATGAAGAAATTATTTTATCTAACTCTAAAAGGTTAATTGGAGTAAACTCATCCAAACAGATATCAATTGAAGGAGTTGTAGTAGTTACTGTATTGAAGTTAACGGTGGGAAAAATCAGATTTTATTTCTGATAGATGAAATTTTATTATTGAAAAAGTTCATAAAGTCCTGACTAGTGAGCTCTAAGGGAATGCTAGGATTGACAGAGTCCTGACTCTTTGTCAGCCTGGCTACAGTGCTGAAAAGAAACCTGGGATTATTCTTGTTCTCTTCTATTCGTCGGCCTCCATTGGTCTATGATGACCATGGAAGAGAATCCTAGATGTCTACTCTGCTGGAACAGCACCGCCTGTGGCTGAACAGGCCGATGCGCGAATGGCAGTCCCTGTCACACAGGTCGCACTTGTGGATGGTCTCCGTGCTGCTGGGTCTGTGGCAGTTCTTCCTGTGGGTCCTTTTTTCATCTGCTTTTTCATCTCTTCTATTAACGCAGAATAATAACTTGTTCTAGCTTTCAAAAGAGATTTTTTTTTTATAAAATAGAAGATGATTTCTCGAAGCTAAATAGGTTTCATCTAATTTAGTGGAGTACCATTTTCTTTCTAATTGATGAGTCTTCTGTTTTAAGCTACAAGTTTCTGTGTTGAACCAAGGAGTTAGAAATCTCTGATTAGACTTTTTCTTTTTTAAAGGGGCCACCATGTCAAGAGCCTGATGCAGAGAAGCTGTAACACTATCTACCATGCAATCAATTACAGAAGGAGCAAGCTCTCCATAGCTTTTCTCCGCTGTGTTGACACATGGCATACAGGAAACGATCTGCTTAAATTTGGCAACAGCATCATCTGAGAGGCATTTACTTAAGTAATATTTTTCTTTAGGAGCCAAATGGTCAGAAATAGTAAAATCAAAGGTTAACAGACAATGGTCTGACAGTACAGGGTTAGGAGGAGACACTACTGGATTTTCTATTTCTATGCCATATGTCAGAATAAGGTCCAACGTGTGATGGATATAATGGGTAGAATTTCCTTTCTGAGAAAACCCCTGTAGCAATATTTAATTAAAAGGTACAAAGATTATTTATTTTAGACTTGGAAGTGTATGTGTGTGGACGGATGTTTGATCAGTCAGCACAAACACTCCCAAAACAATAGATAAACACTCGTAACAGGGGCATCAGTCCAACTTGCTTGGACAATTTATTTATAACTAATCTTTCTACCTTCAATCAATCAGTCTCAGATATTCGTGAATTCTACTGGGTGACTTCATAAACAAACACAGGAAAAGAAATTCACTGAAACTTCTCTCTGCTGTTAATAAGTTTTAATAATCAGATTCAGATTAAATGACATTACAGCCAAATAATTTGTAAGCAGGTGAAATTATCAACATTACACATCACATTCATTTGTAACTGATTATTGAGTAACAGAGTGTAATCACATTTGTGGAACAAAGGAAAACTAGATTTTGAATTTTAACCGTAATGCAATGGGAAACTATAGAATAACTAACAAAAAATCTGCATAAAATTGGATGCAAATTTATGAAGAAAATTATGAACGGTAGTTATATGGAAAAGCAATTCTGAATTACTCTAAGAAAGTAAAAACAGAATTTAATGAAAAGGGAATATTAATTCTCTTTAATTCTATAGCTCCAGTCAGATCTATGAACTAGTTCCCAACCTGAGACAACTCATGGGATACATTTTCAGGAGATGGACCTCATTATTCAGCAGATGAAACAAAGAGATTTCGCTCACGTGACTTTCCTTGTGTTGTTACGTTGTTGTCCTCTTCAGCTGGATTCTTAGCTGAAGCTTTATTTGAAGATTATACCAGGATATCTTGCCAGCAGATGTTCCTTCCAAAGTCCAGCAGTCACAAGCTGAGATTTTGACTGCGATAATGAGGTTTCTTCACTCCGCCAGTGGCCAGAGCTCTTTTCCAGGCAGCCTTGGGGGCCAGCTGCTTCCTGGGGCTTTTCTTCCAGTAGATTTACAGGCGGTCTGCTTCGCTGGCCGTGTAGTATGCCATACAGACAACACGAGAGGGTTTTCATTGTTCAGCGGCTCCCCCTCGGGTCCAGTTAAATTGGGGATAGTTCAGTCTGATCAGAATTACAGGATCAGAGACAAGATTAATAAAAATTCAAACTACGAAATCCAAGTTCTTCAGATGTTGTGAGGTTGGCCGAAACAGATTCCAGTGTGAGGAAAAAAACCCGATCGGTCCCCTTTAAAACACATGGTGGGTTTAAAGAAAAAGTTTTGCAAAGTTTAGCAGAATAAAAATAGTAGAACGTCTGTGGACACAAAGTTTGACTCTGTATAATGAGAAGTTTTGAGCTCAAAGAAGGAAAAGTACTTTCCCAGATATTTAGAGAAAAGGAGCATTAAAAACAGAACACACACAGGCTTTCACAAGACAATAACAACTCTCCCACTCTTCTGAACTATTATAGCCGTTTTCCCTTAAAACTGAGTCAGCTTTCCCGGGGAGAACGTGACTGACATGAACAGGAACCAATTGTCTTCCATCGTGAGAGGGTTAAATGAACTCTGGGCCAATAAGAAAACAGTCCTTTGTCTGTGACCGACCAATAAAAATGAAAGGGCTGTTGCCCAACAGCAACTGGCTGGTGATTGGCTAAGCCAGTCAGGTGACTTGAGTACTTTTTCAACAGGATGAAGCACATCTTAATATACTGCAAATTCATTATATACTTAATATGAAATCTAAGCTAACTTCAGTGATTCATGACTAACTTCAGTGAGCATGCACGTTATAAACTTGTCATTTTATAATTAACATGCAGTAGAATAAGGTTCATTTAAGCATTTTTCAAACATGCACACATTTAAAATCAAGATTAATGAAATATCCCAAACCAAAATGATATGTCAGAGTCCCACTTGATTTTCCAGGTTTTCCTGATAAAGAATATAATCTGAGAATTGAGAGTTTTCTAACAAAGGAAGTCATTTCATTAATTAACCTCAGTTCAGCTTGTAAAGTCAAAGGCAAACATATTCCAGAGTCGTCCACCAGGGGGTAATGTTGAGGTGTGGATAATTCTTAATGACCTTAAAATGCACTCAAGAGTTTCTGGGATATGCCAGATGATTGTTAAAGGATAAACCTGTCTGGTTGGGAGGAAGCTTCAGTTTATTTATGAGGGCAAACTAATCCGTTCTTTGCACGAGATGTGATCCTTATCATACCTTTTTACCATGGAATGTCTTTCCAAACCAGTGGTCCTTAGATGAAGAAAATCAATTCTTGACCAGACTTTTTGGGTGAAACAGTTTCTTTGAGGGGAAGAGTAATTTTATAGGGAAGATTATAGCCAAGGGAATTGATGCTACACCCCATTGAGTCTAATATTGAATTAAATGCATTATTAAGGCAATCACTATCTACATCTACATGTATATTAAAGTCCCCTACTATAATTATTCTAATTTCAGCACTAAATCTGCTAAGAATTCAGCAAATTTGGATAAAAATTCTGAGTAGGCTGAGGGAGGACGATAAACTATGGCAAATAAAATTGGGTTTAACCTAAAATTGCTAAAATGCCCAATACTGAGGACCAGGCCCTCAAAGGAATTATAACATGTTTTTTTGCTTTACATTAACTAGTAATTTGGAATGGTAAATTGTTGCTACTCCTCCTCTACGATCAGAACTTCTGGGATTTTGACAGTTTAAATAACCAGAGGGAGTTGATTCATTTAAACCAACATAATCCTCTTGCCCTAATCAAGTCTCTGTGAGGGCTATTAAATCAATCTGATGATCAATTAGCAGATCATGGACTAGCAGAGACTTGGGAATTAGAGACCTAATATTTAACAAACCACATTTAATTTTTAAACTATGAGGCGGAAGAGAGGCCAAATCAAATTTAGAAGGCTCATGTTTAATTTGAGATTTACCAACTTTTTGTTTAATCACTTTGGGATGCTTATATGTTATATTTGTATTTACTTTGGAGGGAGCAATGATTCTCTGATGGGGAAGATGGGGCTAAGTTGAGGGGTAGCAGATGAAGAGGAGCTGCAGAGAGGCGTGTAAGACTGCGACTCTGCTTCCTGGTCCCAACTCTGAGTTGTCAAGGTTTTGGAAATTTGGATAAAAATGATGCCAGATTGTTGGATAAAAGAGACGCACCATCCACAGTGGGATGGATGCCGTCTAGTCTAATAAGACCAGGTTTTCCTCAAAATGAGTTCCAATTGTCTTTGTAGCCCACATTGTTTGCAGGACTTTAGGCTACCAGCCACAGCACTGGCACACATGTGGGATGATACAACCTCACACATTACTCTCCCAGTCAGACTGTTCTAAAACATGACCATCGAGCAGCAGGGCAGATGGTCAGTACCACTGTGTTGAGGAAATGGGTGCCTAGTGTGCTTTTAAAACTCTCCAAGTATCAGTTTCAAGACAGAACAGTCAGCTTTAGAAACCTTCATGTAAGGACCTAAAGTTGGCTATTTCTATAGTATAAAGGAGAGAACTTTTATCACCTTTATAGACAGTCAGTATTGCTCACTTTACATGCTTGACTCATTCAAACAAAGAAAATCACTCAGAATTAGGTTATCATTTTCCTCTAAATCTAATCCAATCCAACTTTATTTCTAAAGCACTTTAAAAACAACAACTGACACAAAGTGCTGTACATCAGGGATGACAAAAATGTGAAAGACATCTAAAACATAAAAATAAATAAAAGACAGTAAAATACAGCTAAAAAGTATAAAACAGGACAGGTAAAAATGACAATCATATAATAAAAGCAATAAAACAAGTGAAATCAATGTCTCATGCAGGGTTGAAGGCCAAAGAGTAAAAATGGGTTTTAAAAATGAGTTTTAAAACTGGACAGTGAAGGAGCCTGTCTAATAGGCAAAGGGAGACTGTTCCACAGTTTAGGAGCAGTCAGAACTATTATTGAATGCTTAGTGAAACCACTGACGTACACTACCGTTCAAAAGTTTGGGGTCACCCAGACAATTATTTTGTGTTTTCCATGAAAAGTCACACTTATTTACCACCATGAGTTGTAAAATGAATAGAAAATATAGTCAAGACATTGACAAGGTTAGAAATAATGATTTGTATTTGAAATAATAATTTTTTCCTTCAAACTGTGCTTTCGTCAAAGAATCTTCCATTTGCAGCAATTACAGCATTGCAGACCTAATATGATTGCACAAGGGTTTTCTAATCATCCATTAGCCTTCTGACGCAATGAGCAAACACATTGTACCATTAGAACACTGGAGTGATAGTTGCTGGAAATGGGCCTCTATACACCTATCTAGATATTGCACCAAAAACCAGACATTTGCAGCTAGAATAGTCATTTACCACATTAGCAATGTATAGAGTGTATTTCTGATTAGTTTAAAGTTATCTTCATTGAAAAAAAGTGTTTTTCTTTCAAAAATAAGGAAATTGTCATGGGTGGCTCTCGCGAGCCACCATAAGACGCCACACAGTCACCAGTGAGTTCAGTGAGTTTTATTTACGGTGAGAAAAGTGACAACACAAGCTGCAGAGACAATGACTCTTGAGTCTACTCACAACAGGAGGCATAGGCTAAACAGCTCTACAGGTCCATAGCAGGAGACAGTCATACACTAGGCAGGCAAGGTTGGTGAAAATAATGATTACACCAGCTGCTAAGGCAGAGACACACAGAGATCGATACACACCGGGAGGGGTAAGGCTGAACAGCACACTTACTGGTCCAGGGGCTCGACGGTCTAACCAAGCAGACGTGGTAGGAATAAATCCTAAGCATCCGTAGCGTGACGGAGAGTCAACAGACACTGCTGCAAAGATGTGATCGCTAACGAGGGTAGAAATAGACCTGGCACTAACGACCACAAATGCAGCACAGCTGTTCAGAGTTTGACAGCTGAGCGGAAGCCTTCCCGAGCACTATCACAATAAGAGCTCGGAGAGCTAGAATCATAACGCCGCTGTCAAACCCTGACAAGATTAACCCGAGCACCAAGGCATAGTGCTCGGGTCATGACAGTAGGCCCCCCTCACTTGACAGGCTCTGAACGTCTAGTAACACCTGCCCCCCCCTCCCCCAACCACAGGGCGAGTGGATTGAGGAACAGGCAAGGAAGGAGCCAAACAAAACCTAACACCCTAAACAGGAAAAGAAATGATTACATCACTTGAAATATCCATCCTATTTCCCCCAGAACAAAGACGAAAGAAGAAAAAACAAAACAAGACATGACTACAAAACAAGGAGAACACAATCATACAAAGCAAAAAACACTTGACCCTGAAAATTTTCCCACCGAGGCCACAGACAACCCGTCTAACCCCAGTGTACATAACCTGGCCCAAAAAATATAAACCAACACATAGTAACTATAGGAACAAAACAGGAAATAAATGCAAACACATAACCATGGCAAAAAAAAGGAAAAAATTACATGACGGTAACTATGGAAACAAAACAAAACGTAAATACAAACATGACTAAGAGCAAAAAATGCATACTAACACACGATAACTATGAGAAAAACAAGAAATAAATGCATACATGGTAACTATGGAAGAAAAAAAAAAGAAATACGTGCAAAAACACCGTGACTATGGGAAGAAAAAAAAACCACACACGAAACCAGAAATACATGAAAACACCTGGAAACCGAACGAGAACACCATACTATGGCCCCTCAAGAAGAAGAGGGGAACGAACAAAAAGCAAAACATGGCCATAGCCCCTCAAAGGAAGAGGGGGAAACCAAACAAAAAAAAAACAAGACCCAGACTATGGATTACAAAAACTCATGAGGCAATCTAAAATTGCTTAGCATAACTTGACTATGGCTTTCAAATACTCATGAGGCAATCTAAATTGCTTAACATAACTTGACTAAGACTTGACTATGGCTTACAAAACACATGAGGCAATCTAAAATTGCTTAACATAACGACTAAGACTTGACTATGGCTTACAAAACACATGAGGCAATCTAAAATTGCTTTACATAACTTGACAAGACTAGACACCGTATGGGCCAAAGCAAAAAGATGATCGGCGGAGATCCAATGCCCCCCCAGGCAGAGCTCCGGTGACCTCCCTGCCTCTGATGGCCCATGGATAGTCCCACAAAACAGTACATGGTCAGGCGGCCTGCCCCAGTCCCAGGCCCCCAGAAATAAGTCCTCTGGTGGCCGAACCAGGTCACCCCGTAGCAAACACAGTTTATCGGGCGACCAACCCAAGACGTTGAACGCACAAAGCAGTTCCTCGGGTTGCCGACCCGCATCCCATAACGGCCAGGACCGTGGAGGAATAGCATGCAGCCCGCCTAATGACGACAATACATAAGAGCGCAAGACTGCCAGACAAAACCCTCCAACGGCCCCCAGCTGGTGGCTCCTGAGAGGGGAACAATCAAAAAATTGGACCCTCTCAAATCCTGATTGGGTCGCAGCCGCACCTGCGCTGGACCCCCACTGGACCTCGTCGGACCCCGATTGGGTCACCGCTGCACCCACGTCGGACCCCGACTGGGTCACAGCCACACCTGAGTCGGACCCCGACTGGACCTCGTCGGACCCCGATTGGGTCACCGCTGAACCTGAGCTGGACCCCCACTGGACCTTGTCGGACCCCGACTGGGTCATCGCTGCACCCACGTCGGACCCCGATTGGGTCACCGCTGCACCCACGTCGGACCCTGACTGGGTCACAGCCACACCTGAGCTGGACCCCCACTGGACCTCGTCGGACCCCGATTGGGTCACCGCTGCACCTGAGCTGGACCCCCACTGGACCTCGTCGGACCCCGATTGGGTCATCGCTGCACCCACGTCGGACCCCGATTGGGTCACAGCCACACCTGAGCTGGACCCCCACTGGACCTCGTCGGACCCCGATTGGGTTGCAGCCACACCTGAGTCGGACCCCGACTGGGTCACCTCAGCCCATGCGTCGGACCCCGACTGGGTCACCTCAGCGACGACCTCCATCCCCGAACCTGGAACCTCCAGTCCCATGACCTTGACAGATTCCAGACTAGTAACGCTGTGGAGAGGCTCAGAGAACAAGAGAGGACCGGGATCAGTTCCACCGGCAGCGCCAGAGCCCAGCGAGACGAGCTCGGGTGCAGCAGACGGCTGCCCCTCGCTCGCCTCCCCATGAGGCAGGCAAAAATGCTCTAACACACCATAAAGGAAAACAAGAAAGAGCACTTGCCTGCACTCGGGCTCTGGAGCCGTCCAGGACTTCGTCGATCCAGGTTCAGACAGACGCTCGTCGTCGGGCTCCCACTCGGCTGCGTCGGGTTCCACAGCCGGCCTGATGGTCTCTGCAGCTGTATCCTCTCACGCTGGCGTCCACGGCAATAACCCGCATGGCGTGGGGGCAGAGGACCCTCGACCTGCTGACTCGGGCTGCATCTCTGAGGAACCCTGGGGACGCTCTCTCGTCGGCTCTGGCTCCTCACCGCAGTCCGTTCTCCTCCTCTGTCCAACACTAGGCTGCAGGGCCAGGATATCTCCCAGAGCCGCAGGCCTCCCCCTCGTTCGACGGCGTGGGACTGACGCCGAGAACCACTCCGCAGGAGGAAATACAGAGGCAGCAGGTTCAGTATAACTGACTTCAGCTGGAGAAGGAAACTCGGGGAGCTGCGAACCCCGAGCTTCACCCCCAGGAGTCAGACAAGGCAAATCACTATAATGACTAGAAAAGTGAAATTGAACTTGCCTGCCTCCTGAAGGTAAGATGGAGCCAGCTGAAGAGGACGTTGCTCCTTCCCTCGCTCGCTGGATGGTAACATAGGACCCATGGACGGAGCTCACCGGCACAGGACTCAGCTCACTCACAGCAGCTGGCAGATTGAGGGGGTCATCCCGGAGGCCCGGAACTGGATCCGGAACAGGAGCTTGCTGAAGACGTGCTTGGCCGCGGCGCCGACGCCTCCGCCGGCCCCCAGATGGTGCGAACTCCAGGACTGGATCGAGGACGGGATTGGGATCCGTAGGCCACGAGCAGGAGTGCCTCTTCTCCTGCTTCACGCCGCGTTCCTCCTCCAGCATCAGGAAAATCTCACGTTGTGCGGCGATATCTTCCCTCCTCGCGTCGATTTCCGGGTGGTCTGCCCAGTGGGAAGGGAGATGACGAAGGACGTCTTCAGCAGCGTCTAGGTACCAGTGTATACCGTGATGGTAGTCCAGCAGGGAAGCGGAGATGAGCATCTCATCCACGACTTCCAGGAAGCCTGTCAGCTCGAGGCTCGGGCTCCCAGCGCGGCCCCTCTGCGACGGCATTCTCCCCACACTCTCAGTACCCAGACGGGAACAGCAACTGTCCAAAAACTCAAAACTCACAGGTGAATTGCGTCTCGGGTTGGCGCCACCGTAAACGCCGTTTTGGCGGCAGTGTACTGTCATGGGTGGCTCTCGCGAGCCACCATAAGACGCCACACATTCACCAGTGAGTTCAGTGAGTTTTATTTACAGTGAGAAAAGTGACAACACAAGCTGCAGAGACAATGACTCTTGAGTCTACTCACAACAGGAGGCATAGGCTAAACAGCTCTACAGGTCCATAGCAGGAGACAGTCATACACTAGGCAGGCAAGGTTGGTGAAAATAATGATTACACCAGCTGCTAAGGCAGAGACACACAGAGATCGATACACACCGGGATGGGTAAGGCTGAACAGCACACTTACTGGTCCAGGGGCTCGATGGTCTAACCAAGCAGACGTGGTAGGAATAAATCCTAAGCATCCGTAGCGTGACGGAGAGTCAACAGACACTGCTGCAAAGATGTGATCGCTAATGAGGGTAGAAATAGACCTGGCATCGATCCAAGATGGCGCCCACAGCGGTCGACATGGTGCTTCGCTGCGCTCTTTGTTTGTTTTTGTTTGTCAATTGTGTGTCTGCTTGCACTTATACCCGTGAAGAACTTCTAAATATCAGGACTTTCACCCCCACGGACCTCCTCCCAGTTTTTCTAGCCCCTGCCGCCGATCTGGTTTATTGTTTGGCTCGGAAAGTGAGACGGCGAAAGAGAGGTAGACAAGCGGGCGCTCTCCTGCGGCTTTGCAGGAGAGGCTCGCGAACGGCGCTGCCTGGCATATTTCTGTCCAATACCAACTCTCTCTCTAACAAGGTAGATGAACTGAGACTGCTGATGCGTTTTAAGGACCTCGCCTCCTCAGCTGTCCTCTGCTTTACTGAGACCTGGCTCCGGGAAAATATACCGGACAGCGCGCTGCGCCTCGACGGCTTCCAGCTCTTCCGTGCTGATCGTGACACAGAGCTTTCCGGCAAGACCACAGGAGGCGGTGTCTGCTTCTACATCAACTGCAGCTGGTGCTCTGATGTAACGGTAATTTCCAAACACTGTTCTCCTGCCTTGGAATTTCTTGTTATCAATTGCAAGCCCTTCTATTCCCCGCGGGAGTTTGCTTCTTTCATAATGACCGCTGTGTACGCCCCTCCCGACGCGGACACGCGCGAAGCTCAGCGCGTGCTCGCGGATCACATTCAACACACAGAGCGGAGTTTTCCAGACTCGCTGATTATTGTGGCTGGCGACTTTAATCAGTGCAATCTGAGCCACGATCTCCCCCGCTACAAACAGTTTATTAAATGCCCCACCAGAGGATTAAACACACTGGATCACTGTTACACCACAGTGAAAGACGCATATCGCGCTGTTCCTCGCGCTGCGCTGGGATTATCTGATCACGTGATGGTTCACCTCATTCCCACATACAGACAGAGATTGAAGCTCACTAAACCTGTTGTGAGCACTACGAAGATACGGACCAGTGATGCTGAGGAGAAGCTGGAAACGTGCATGGAAATATCTGACTGGGGCATGCTTAAAGGAGCCACGCATGATCTGGATGAGTACACGGACACTGTGAACTCATATATCCACTTTTGTGAAGAGAACATTCTTCCATCACGCACCAGGGTGAGTTACTCTAATGACAAACCCTGGTTCACAGCTAAGCTCAGACAGATCAGGAAGGAGAAGGAAGCAGCGCTGAAAAGTGGAGACAGGGACTGCTACAGGGAGGTTAAATACCGGTTTAACAGAGAGCTGAAGAGGGCTAAATCTCTATACTCAGAGAGACTCCAGCAGCAGTTCACTGCTAATGATTCGGCTTCCGTGTGGAGAGGACTGAGGCAAATCACCAACTATCGACCTAAGGCTCCTAAAGGTCAGGATGACAAAGCCCTTTGTCAAAGACTGTCCCAACACTATGCCCGTTTTGACACCTCGTCATCTGTGTCCAACTCCCCCCCTCCCTCCAGCTCCACAGCCTCCACATTCCCTACTTCATTTAAGGCACCCCCCCCCCCTCCTCCCCCCCTCCCCTTATCATCAGTGAGCAGGATGTGCTCAAACAGTTCTCCAGACTGAACCCGCGCAAGGCCCCCGGCCCAGACGGCGTGTCTCCCTCCACCCTGAGACTCTGTGCGAAACAGCTGGCTCCTGTATTCACAGACATTTTTAACACCTCCCTTAAGTTATGCCACGTGCCGTCCTGCCTCAAATCCTCCACCATCATCCCTGTCCCCAAGAAGCCACGGATCACTGGACTTAATGACTACAGACCTGTAGCGCTCACCTCTGTAGTCATGAAGTCCTTTGAGCGCCTGGTCCTGTCCCACCTCAAGTCCATCACCACCCCTCTCCTGGACCCGCTGCAGTTTGCCTACCGAGCCAACAGGTCTGTAGACGATGCAGTCAACCTGGCCCTCCACTCCATCCTGCAGCACCTGGACTCCCCGGGAACCTACGCCAGGATCCTGTTTGTGGACTTCAGCTCCGCATTCAACACCATCCGCCCCGCTCTGCTCCGGGACAAGCTGTCCCTGCTCAACGTGCCTGACTCCCTCTGCAGGTGGATCATCGACTTCCTGACGGACCGGAGGCAGCATGTGCGGCTGGGAAAGACTGTCTCAGACTATACTAGCATCAGCACCGGATCACCCCAGGGCTGTGTACTTTCCCCCCTACTCTTCTCCCTTTACACCAACTCCTGCACCTCCAGCCACCAGTCTGTCAAGTTGATCAAGTTTGCGGACGACACCACCCTCATCGGGCTCATCTCCAACGGCGACGAGTCCGCCTACAGGAGAGAGGTGGCCCAGCTGGCGTCCTGGTGCAGCAATAACAACCTGCAGCTGAACGCTCTGAAGACAGTGGAGATGATTGTAGACTTCAGGAAAGTCACTACTCCTCTGCCCCCCCCTCACCCTCTCAGGCTCTCCCATCACCACTGCTGATTCCTTCTGCTTCCTAGGCACTACCATCACCAGGGACCTCAAATGGGAGCTGACCATCAGCTCACTCATCAAAAAAGCCCAGCAGAGGATGTTCTTCCTGCGGCAGCTGAGGAAGCTCAAGCTACTCACCAAGATGTTAGTGCAGTTCTACACAGCCATCATCGAGTCCATCCTCACCACCTCCATAACCGTGTGGTACGCAGGAGCCACTGCCAGGGACAGACTAAGGCTGCAGCGCGTCGTGCGCACTGCTGAGAAGGTGATCGGCTGCAAGCTCCCATCTCTCCAGGATCTGTACATCTCCAGGACCCGGAGGCGTGCTGGCCGGATCATAGCCGATCCCTCACACCCTGGTCACGTACTGTTTGCCCCCCTCCCCTCTGGTAGAAGACTTCGGTCCATCCAGACTAAAACCTCCCGTCACATGAACAGCTTCTTCCCCTCTGCCATTAGACTGCTGAACACTAAGTGACTTATTGACTCTCGTGCACCATGTACAGCAGCTCAACCAGACTCATGTCAATCATCACTGTTTTCTTCCTGCATTACCGACTGCACTATATAGTTCTCCACAGTATCTGCTGCTGGCTAATATATATTTTAACTGTTGACCAGTATCACTTAATCTTATCCTACACTTTATTACATGTATAGTTTATTTCTCTTATCCTATCATGTTTAATGTTGCAGCATTGTACCGAGACAAATTCCTAGTTTGTGTACTACATGAACAATGGCAATAAACCTGATTCTGATTCTTCTGATTCACTAACGACCACAAATGCAGCACAGCTGTTCAGAGTTTGACAGCTGAGCGGAAGCCTCCCCGAGCACTATCGCAATAAGAGCTCGGAGAGCTAGAATCATAACGCCGCTGTCAAACCCTGACAAGATTAACCCGAGCACCAAGGCATAGTACTCGGGTCATGACAGAAATTTCTAAGTGACCCCAAACTTTTGAACGGTAGTGTATATTTATAACCTGTCTCTCCAAACAGGTATATTTCCCAATGCAATGAAAATAGCTAAAGTAATTCCGATATACAAGACGGGTGACAGAGGGGAACTTTCAAACTATAGACCAATTTCACTATTGCTGCAATTTTCCAAGATACTTGAAAAAATATTCTGTGAGAGAATTGACAACTTCATAATGAAGAATAATTTACTGTGTGAGCAGCAATATGGGTTCAGACACAAGAAGACAACTGCATTTGGTCTAATGGAATTTATAGAAAAAATATCAACTGCCGTCGAAAATAAAGAGTATTCAGTTGGGGTATTCCTGGATCTTAAAAAAGCATTTGATACAGTGGATCACAATTTATTATTAAAGAAACTACAAAATTGTGGTATTAGGGGGGTAGCACGGTCCTGGTTAAGTAGTTACTTAAAGAATAGATATCAGTATGTATGTGTTGGTAACAAAAACTCACAGTTACTGAAGGTTACTTGTGGAGTCCCACAGGTTTCAGTTTTGGGGCCATTGTTATTCAATTAGTATATAAATGATATATGTAAAGTCTTGAAAAAAATGGATTTAATATTGTTTGCCGATGACACTAATCTATTATGCAGTGGAAGCAATTTGGAACAACTTTTGGATACACTCGGAAAGGAATTAGGAAAGCTTAAACTGTGGTTTGATTCAAACAAATTAACGCTCAAATTAAGTAAGACAAAATTTATAGTTTTTAACAACCATCACAACAACTTAGTACCTAAACTCAGTGTAAATGGTGTAGAGATTGAAAGTGTATCTGAAACTAAATTTCTTGGAGTAATAATTGATAATAAACTGTGTTGGAAGTCACATATTAATTATATTAAAGGTAAAATATCTAAATCAATCGCAATACTACACAGAGTGAAATATTTGCTGAATCAACCCACACTATATACCTTGTATCATTCATTAATACTCCCATACATGACATATTGTACTGAAGTATGGGGAAATACATATAAAACAAACATATATTCAGTCTTTATGCTTCAGAAGAGAGCTATTAGAATAATAAATAAAGCTGCTTACAGGGAACCAACAAACCCACTTTTTCTTAAATTATAAGCTCTCAAGTTGAAAGATCTGGTTGACTTTAAAACTGCAGTAATAATGTTTAAAGTGAAGAATCTATCACTGCCCGCAAATATCCAAAAGTTGTTCCAAATAAGGGAGAAACAATTCCATTTCAGAGGAACATGTATATTTCAAAAACCTTCAGTGAGAACTACCACCAAACAACACTGTGGACTTCCGGTTATGGCTGCCACGTAGGACGGACGTGTCTCGCTCTGCTCTGCTCCTGGAAAAAAAAAATCGGCAAATAACTCTCTCATTTGGGACAGAACGTATCCCAGCATTTGGGCGAGGATATGTCGGCGAAGCCTAAGGCTGGAAAACCAGGAAAAGGAAAAAGCGAGCTGCCGAAACAGTCCAAATTAACGGACTTTCAGGTCTGTGACGCAGCAAACAAAACTCCATATATGGCGGAGGAGGCTGGCAACGGTGCGATATCTGCGGGGAATGGCGCAGATGCGCTGATGGCTGCCATGAGTTCAATGAGAGCGGACTTTTCCTCTAGATTTGATGGGATTATGACAGCGTTGGAAGGAATAAGAAAGGAATTGGGTGACTGTGTAGAACGAACGGCGCAGATGGAGCTCCGTCTCGCTAGTGCTGAAGATGACGTCACCCGTCTTCAATTAAAGGTGCGCACTTTGGAAAAAAAAAATAAATCTCTGGAAGATAATATTTTGGATTTGGAATCTCGGTCGAGACAGAATAATTTGAGGCTGGTGGGTCTTCCAGAGGAATCAGAAGGTCGGGACGTATGTTCCTTTCTGGAAAAGTGGATTCCGGAGGTGCTGGGCAGCGAGGAGTTGCAATCAGCAGTGATTCTGGAAAAAGCACATCGTATTGGCCCACGGAGAGATAAGGGACCGCCGAGGACCTTAATTATGAAGTTTCTTAGCAACAGAGACAGGATGAAGATCTTCAACGCTGCACGAGCTAAAAAAGGAGAGATTAAACACCAGGATCAGCAGGTGCGGTTCTACCCAGATTTGGCCACAGGAATCCAGCAATTGAGGAAGCAGTTTGATCCCGTACGTAAGGAGCTGCGCAACCTTGGGATTCGTCATGGTGTAATCTATCCTGCGAGACTGCTGACCACGTATGAGGGCAGAACCCACATCTTCAAGACCCCAGAGGAGGCGCAGGAGTTCATCAAGAAGATCAAAGAAGAAGAAGAGACTGGTGGGAGCTAAGCATGAACAAAATATAAGGTAGAATAATTAAGCATTTGCACAGGCATCTGACTGACTTGAAGTAAATAGTAAGTTTACAAAATATAGATTGTATTATATATTAAAAAAACAAAACAAAAACAAAACAAACAAACAAAAAAAAAACTATGATGTACAAAGTTGTTAAAAATTTTGGAGTTAAGTTGGAAAACTACAGAAGAGAGTTAATGTTACGTCATTAAAAGCAGTAGAGTTAGGGTGATTGGGAGGATGAAGAAGGAGTGGCTTAGGCTGTTCCCCGTGGGTGTGGAACGGTCGATGGCTATATCGGGAGACAGAATTTTTCTTTTGATTTTGGGGGGTTTGCCACAAGTGTGGGAAGGGGAAATTTGTTTATGTGTAGTTTGTAGGATGAATGTTCAACCACTCATGTTTTTGCTTCTCTGTATGAGCATGTTTACACTGCAAGGTAATCCCAAACTCTCTATTGATCATGGACCAAAGTGTTAATCTTAATTTAACTTCATGGAATTGCAGAGGTCTACAAAATTTAAAAAAACTTAAACAAGTTATGAATAAAATAAAGGACATGGGTTCAAGAATTGTGTTTTTACAAGAAACTCATCTGATAGAGGAGGATGTTAAAAGAATTAGGAGTAGATGGCAGGGAAGTGTATTCACCTCTTCATTTTCATCCCGAGCCAGGGGAGTTATGACTCTCATACATAAATCAGTTCCTTTTCAAGTGAAAAATGTAATTGGAGACAAATTTGGAAGATATGTAATCATTCAAGGTTCTTTGCTATTAGAAAATATAAATCTTGTGAACTTATATGGTCCCAATATAGATGATCAGAAGTTCTTTGCTAATTTATTTCTCATCTTATCATCACTTACAGGGCAACATATAATAGCAGGGGATTTTAATTGTACATTGAATCCAGGTGTGGATAGATCAACAGGACTGGATTGTACGCACATTGGATGTAGGATGACTATTAATCATTTTATGAAAGAATTGAGATTGTTAGATATATGGAGAGAAATGAAACCACAAGTTAAAGCCTATTCTTGTTATTCCAGTACCTACAAGACATTCTCACGTATTGATTATTTTTTGATTTCCACAGAATTAAGGTCCAAGATTCAAAACTGCTTTTATGATAACATCGTGATCTCTGATCATGCACCCTGTTGTCTAATATATGTAGATAAAAAATTGACAAAGGAATCAGGTAGATGGCAATTTCAGCATAAATGGCTTCAGGATGAGGAATTTGTCAAGTATATAGAAAAACAGATAGACGAGTTCTTTGACATCAATACTACACAAACATCAGCATGTGTAAAGTGGGAGGCTTTCAAAGCGTTTATTAGGGGACATATTATTAGTTATACAGGATCAAAATCTAAGAAGACTCGAGAGGAGAGAGCTAAATTGGAACATAAAATAAAAAGTCTTCAGGAAAAAGTGTATGCAGGAAGTGACCCAAGGTTGGAGAATGAATTACTGATTTTGAGAGCTGAATACGACAAAAAATCAGCGAATAGAGCTGCCTCGAGTCTTCTAAGATTGAAACAATCTTTTTATGAACAAGGTGAAAAATCAGGAAAATTATTAGCATGGCAGATTAAACAATTGGAAATTAAAACACCAATTACCAGTATTATAAGTAACGGACAGGTAGTTATAGATCCTTTAGAAATTAATAGAGCCTTTAGAGATTACTATGAAAAATTATATGATACCAAAAATGAACCTGATTTAACAAAACTAAATGGGTTTTTGAACGAACTATCTATACCGTGTATACCAAATGAAAACAGGGAGATATTGGAGTCTAAAATTAGTCAAGAAGAAGTTGGGCTAGCCATTGATAATATGAAATCAGGAAAAAGTGCAGGACCAGATGGTCTTCCAGTTGACCTTTATAAAAAATTTAAGAATAAATTAATAAAACCTTTTTTGGAAATGGTTTTAGAAGCATTTCAAAATAATAATTTACCATCATACATAAATAATGCCTTAATTATACTGCTGCCAAAACCAGGTAAGCCCTCTAATAAATGTGAAAATATGAGACCAATAAGCCTATTAAACGCCGACCTTAAGATAATCTGTAAAATTTTAGCAAGACGAATACAAGAAATTTTACCAAATATTATTAATCGAGATCAGAATGGCTTTATAAAGGGTAGACAAGGCTTCCATAATGTAAGAAGACTATTTAATATTATTTATTTTAATAAAGAAGCACCGGATACAGCTCTCCTATCATTGGACGCCGAAAAGGCCTTTGATAGAGTTGAATGGCCCTTTCTTTTTGAAGTCCTACAAAGGTTTGGACTTGGAAATAATTTCATAAAATGGGTTCAAATAATATACAATAATGCTACAGCAGAAATCCTAACAAATAACAATATTTCAAAACCAATAAAAATCAATAGAGGATGTCGACAAGGCTGTCCACTTTCACCTTTACTGTTTACTATGGCAATTGAACCTTTAGCGATAGCGATACGTTTACATTCACAAATATATGGAATTAAAGTTGGACCAACAGAACATAAAATCTCCCTGTACGCCGATGATATAATTTTGTTTATGTCGAATCTAAAAAAATCAATTCCAACCTTGTTGAATTTAATAAAGAATTTTGGGGAAATATCAGGATATAAAATAAATAAAACTAAATCTTCAATATTAATGCTAAATGAGACCCAGAGAAATTACCCAGCCCCTGAGGTAAATCAATTCAATGTTGTAAATCAGTTTAAATATTTAGGAATCCAAATTATGCCTAAGCTAGAATCAGTCGCCAGCGTCAACTATGAAGCCTTAATGTCAGATATCAATGAGTTAACTCAGAGATGGATGTCACTACCAATGTCGATGATCGGGAGAATCAATATACTTAAAAGTAATATTTTACCTAAAATACTTTATTTATTTCAATACATTCCCTTATCACCACCTTTAGATCTATTCTCAAGAATAAAAAAAAAGTTAGTGGAATTTATATGGAACAACAGGAGGGCTAGATTACGTTTGTCTTTATTATATTTACCATTTGATCGTGGAGGTCTGAAATATCCAAATTTTATGTTGTATTATTGGTCGGCACAACTGAGGTCTATGACATATTATTTTTCATCAAATGATCTCCCTCACTGGACTGAAATGGAATCATACAATTTACCTTTACCTCTTCCCATATTCATATACTCAGATTCGGCAAAAAAATTACAAAAACAAGTTAAAAATCCATTTGTAAAGCATATGATCAAAATATGGTGTGAAGCTAAAAACTATTTAAAAGAACCACAGTTATTGTCACAATTTAGTCCAATATGGGGTAATCAATATTTTAAACCAGGGAGAGCGGACGCTGTATTTAAAGTATGGAATTTAAAAGGGATACAAAAGATTCAGGATTTATATTTGCCATGTGCAGACAACATAATGTCTTTTGAAGAGCTGAGGATCAAATTTAATCTCAATAGAACACATTTTTTTAAATATCTTCAACTTAGAAACTTTATTCGATCAAATCAAAATAAAGCTCTCACTCGACCTATTTATTCATCCTTGGAAAAAATGATGATGAAAGATAGTAAAAGAAAGGGTATTATTTCAGAGTTTTATAACTCATTGACACTATCTTCAAGTGAAAATTCACTGAAAAGATTAAACTACTGGAAAGAAGATCTGCAAATTGAAATTTCAGAGGAACAATGGGAATTGGCTTGTACAGAAGCTCAAACCAAATCAATAAATGCACGCCTTAAATTGATACATTTCAAATGGTTAATGCGGATGTATGTTACACCGGAGGAGTTAAATAGATATAACAAAAATATACCAGATACATGCACAAAATGCATGGAAAGTAAAGGAACCCTATTTCATTGTTTATGGGAATGTAGATTAATAAGAATGTTTTGGGAAGAGGTGAGGGTAACAATTTAAAAAATAATCTCAAAACAAATCATATTGAATCCTAAACTGTTTTTGTTGGGTCTGTACCCAGAAAAGCATAATTTTAATAAAAGTGAAAGAACATTCATAGACCTCAGTTTGCTTAATGCCAAAAAATGTATTGCACTATTATGGAAAAAGACTCATAGACCAGATGTGACTCAGTGGTTAAGACAGATGTTAACAAACCTTCCATTAGAAAGAATAACATATATACTGAAATCAAAGGAAATTGTGTTTGAGAATATATGGAGACCTTTTATTGATTATGTAAAAAATTTAAACATAACTCTTGAAGAAGAAGGTGAATGATGTGTGTGGACCTTGTAAATTCCAAACTGGTGAACATAATATGTATACTTATGTATTGGATTGTCTAGACTAAACAGAGGAGCATTGTTGAAGACTTGATTTTGTTGGTGGTTGTTGGTGTTTTTAGTGCATTTTTTTTTTTTGTAGTACTTTAGTGTTAGTGTTTGATTGTTTGTATCATGTTTGTTAAAAAAAAAAAAAAGGTTCAATAAAGATATTGTGGAAAAAAAAAAAAACAACACTGTGGTTCAGTGCAAGGAGTAAGATTATGGAACGATTTTGGACCTGAATTAAAATCATGTACAACGCTTGGATAATTTAAACAAAAACTAAAGGAAGAAATACTCCAAACATATATACAAGATGACATGTAAAATCACGTAAGGACTGTCATATCCAGTCTGTGTTGTGTTGTTGCTTAGTTGTTGTTTTTTTTGTCACATTTTGTCTTAGCTTTGTTCCAAATTGTAATCACTCTTGTTTTGTTTTTCTTTTGAATTCTTGGATGGAATATGGGTGGGCAATATAAGCTGCGGCTTCAGCCATCACCCATTTCGGATAACTTAGGTTGAACTGTGTAATCAGAGGAGTTATTGTTTAATTTGACCTTGTTGGATTTTTTTCCCCTTTGTTATATTATTCTGTTTCTTTTTAATCTTTACTTTTAATCTATCAGAAATAAAGATTCATTCATTCATTTAGCAACAGAAAAAGCTCTGTCCCCTCTGAGCTTCTTCTTTGATTTCGGTGTCTCCAGGAGCAGCTGATCAGCTGACCTGAGAGACTGAGCAGGAGTGTAAAAATGAAGAAGCTCAGAGAGGTATGGTGGGGCAAGGCCATTTAATGATTTAAAAACAAATAAAATAATTTTAAAATGAACCCTAAAGTGCACAGGCAGCCAGTGAAGGGAAGCTAAAATAGGTGTAATGTGGTCCCTCTTACGTGTTCCAGTTAAAAGATGTGCAGCAGCATTCTGAACCAAATGGAGACTTGAGAAGGAAGACTGGTTGATTCCAAAATAAAGTGCATTACAGTAATCCAGCTGAGATGTGACAAAGGCATGGATTACTGTTTCAAAGTGCTGTTTAGAAAGGATGAGTTTAACCTTTGCCAATTGCCTTAAATGAAAGAAGCTGCACTTCACTACTGCAGCAATTTGACGATCTAATTTAAAATCATTGTCCATCTTAAAACCCAGATTTGTAACAGTAGGTTGGACAAACCCTGCCAAGGGGCCCAGGTCAACAGGTGGACTCACAGGAGCCACTGGGTCCAAATGCAACTACTTCTGTCTTCTTTTCATTAAAATTGAAGAAGTTTACTGCCATCCAATCTTTAATGTCATTAAGGCATTCAAGAAGTGATTAAATTGAGAAAGCCTCCTTCTGCCTTAATGGAACAGGTAGTATCCCAAAATACCAAGTCAGATAAATTATATAAAATTCTAATTTCAAAAGTGCATTCTCATTTAGCGGCTCTCTCAAGTGTACAGCCCTCCAAAGAGAAATGTATAGTTGCCTATCCAATCTTATGACATAATCACAACCTCGCTTGAGAAACAACACCCTCACTCCCTGGCATTCTTTTGACAGTGTCAGGCTAGCATGGGTGCCAGTGGTAGCCCAAAGCCCACACAAATAACATTCCAGTCACTGTGGGGGTCCTCCTGCGGGACTCAAAATGACCCTCATTTTATTATAGCGTGGCATTTTAGCACATCACTCAAATCCCCACATCACTGCAAAACTCAGCATAAAGGGTGCAGTGAGTCTGCATGAAGTCTGCTGAATTTTAACCATTCTCTGTTCTTTCATAATTTAACCCCTTATCATTCCTGCCAATTTCCAGCCAATGTCCAGCCAATGTAAAACACCCCATGGGCGGAACACCAGAATGGCAAGAGTTAATTGAACAAAAATAAGCAGTAAGCAGTTACTGCTTTAACGGACAGAATAGTAATGGAGTTTGAAAAGTTAGTTGAAAAGTACTTTAAAAGATATTTTATTTATATTGTGATCAGCCAGAAGATTTTTTTTTTTTTTGTCACTCGCCTTGGATGGCTATGTTGAGATGCTAAAAACTACTCTGTCACATAATCACAAACACCTACTCAGTTATGTTTAGGCATCTTTATGGAAAGAGTGAGATTTGGATTACAATCATAAACTGTTACATTTTGTTCCTCACACCAATAACTATGTTAAAAGATAAGGGCCTGTACTTATAGAGCGCATTTTCTAGTCACAAAGACCACTCAAAGTGCTTCACTCATAGTTACACTAACCCTCTATTTTAAATGACTTATCAGAGACAGTTACCTAGGGAAAATTTAGAATCACCAATTAACTCAACATCCTATCATGGATTGTGGGAGGAAACCAGAGCCCCCGGAGTAAACCCACACAGCACAGGGAGAGCATGCAAAATCCACACCGAAAGATTTGCACCCCCACCAGCCTGGGGATTTGAACCTTGAACCTTCTAGCTGTGAGGCAACAGTGCTTACCACTGCACCACCATCTGTTAAACAGATACGAGTAGGAAGAATAGAAGACAATCCCATTTCCCTGATATCATAACCTTCAGTGTCCTGTAGCATTTGCAAAACTAATTCTGTTCAAATAGCACATTTAATTAAAAGTGAACTCAGTGCACTACAGTCTCATTTGACATAAGGCATCCTTGTAAGACAGATAGGCACTGAGATTGTAGAGCTTAGTTTATTCATATTTATACCAAAACTGAAGTGATTCTTCCATCATTCAACTGTTTTTCCTGTACTTATTTAGTAGCATATGAGTATATCAGGATGAAAATGGTGAACATGATAAACATCATTAAAGTTAAAAAAAACAGACTGTACTTTAGCCGTTCTCCATATCAGCCTGTTAGTGTACAATATTGTGAGAATTCTGTTTCCTCTTAAACAAAAAAAGTGTAAAATAAGTTCCATATATATATTTATATACATATATATATACAGTATATATACACTACCGTTCAAAAGTTTGGGGTCACCCAGACAATTATTTTGTGTTTTCCATGAAAAGTCACACTTATTTACCACCATGAGTTGTAAAATGAATAGAAAATATAGTCAAGACATTGACAAGGTTAGAAATAATGATTTGTATTTGAAATAATAATTTTTTCCTTCAAACTTTGCTTTCGTCAAAGAATCCTCCATTTGCAGCAATTACAGCATTGCAGACCTAACATGATTGCACAAGGGTTTTCTAATCATCCATTAGCCTTCTGACGCAATGAGCAAACACATTGTACCATTAGAACACTGGAGTGATAGTTGCTGGAAATGGGTCTCTATACACCTATCTAGATATTGCACCAAAAAACAGACATTTGCAGCTAGAATAGTCATTTACCACATTAGCAATGTATAGAGTGTATTTCTGATTAGTTTAAAGTTATCTTCATTGAAAAAAAGTGCTTTTCTTTCAAAATTAAGGAAATTTCTAAGTGACCCCAAACTTTTGAACGGTAGTGTATATATATATATATATACCGCAGAGGAACCGCTCCTTCTGGAGAGACGCAATGCCTCAAAAAATCAATCTGCGTCACCCCGAACTGACACTTCGCTGGGTTGATTATTAACCCGTGCTCTGCCAACCTCCGGAAAACTGCCGTGAGGTGGTTTTCGTGTTCGTCTTCGGACGCGCTGGCTACCAATATGTCGTCCAGGTAGACGAACACAAAGGCGAGATCGCGCAACACCGCGTCCATCATGCGTTGGAACGTCTGCACCACGCCTTTAAGCCCAAACGGCATGCGCAAAAACTCGAATAGCCCGAACGGAGTTATTACCGCTGTTTTGGGTATGTCCTCAGCGCGCACTGGGACTTGGTGGTAACCGCGTACCAAGTCTATCTTAGAAAAAACGCGCGCCCCCGCCAAATGAACTGAAAAATCTTGGATGTGCGGGATCGGGTAGTGGTCGTGCGCTGTAGCGTTGTTCAACCTGCGGAAATCACCGCAAGGTCGCCACGAGCCATCAGCTTTCGGGACCATGTGAAGCGGTGAAGCCCATGGGCTTTTCGAACACCTGATGATGCCCAACTTTTCCAGGTTGGCGAACTCCTCGCGCGCTATGGTCAGTTTAGCTGAATCCAAGCGCCGAGCTTTTGCAAAAATGGGCGGTCCGGTGGTAGTAATAAAATGTTCCACCCCGTGTTTAGCCACGGTCGCCGAAAATGTTGGGACCGTGAGTGCTGGGAACTGAGTGAGAAGTGTGTGGAACTTACCGCTTGCAGCTGTGACGTTGTCTTGTGCTGTTGGCGGGGCCACTCGAGCTGTACAGGGAATAGAATAAAAAGAGAGTGCATTAACCAGGCGTCTGTTAGCAAGATCAACCAACAAACCATGTGAGCACAAAAAATCAGCCCCTAACATGTTGAAATTGACTGCAGCTATGACGAAAGTCCACTCGAATGCACGGCCATGTAAAGACAGAAGCAGAGTCCTCTCACCGAAGGTCTTAATCGCCGAGCCGTTCGCTGCTGACACCCCGGGACCACTGGAAGGCGCCAGCCGGTCAGCGGAGGAAGGTGTGATGAAACTCAGCTGGGAGCCTGTGTCCACGAGGAAATGCCTCCCCGAGCGCGCATCCCTCAAGTAGAGCAGCTTGTTCTCCTCTCCGAGGGCCGCAGCTGCTACTGACCCCCGGTCTTGGCGTTTCCCGAGCGCTTGAAATGGCACGGTGGTATACATTTGCATGCCCTCTCTGCGAAGCGGCGATGGTAGAAACAAAGGACGTCGTCTGCTCCGTGTTTCCTGGCCCCTGCCGCCGCCGCCGTCGGTGAGTCTGGTACTGCAGCCTCTGGCCCCCTGCCATCTCCGGACGTTGCGCCGAGCTCCGCTGCCGCGGCCGCACGCCGTTTATTGGCGTTGACGAGTCGCTGCGCCTCCTGACCCAGCTCGCGGTAGTCTCGTCAGGCCAACAGTGGTGAACTGGCCAGGGTCATTCTCACCGCTGACGGTAGGGTTCTGAGGAAAAGGTGGGTGAAGATGAAGTGATCATCGTCAGAGTCTTTCAACCTCAACAGCTTCTCCATCAGGTCCGCAGGTCTGTCGCTTTCAAATTCAGTCAGCGCCAGGATCCCTTCTGCTCGCTCCTCCACCGAGGGGGTGAAGTAACGGATGAGTGCAGCCTTCAACGCGCTGTACTTGTCGCTGTCCGGCGGCTGGTTGATCAGGCTCTCCACCCGCTGGGCTGTGTGGTTGTCCAGCTTTGCAACCACATGGTAGAACTTTGTGTCGTCTACCGAAATCCTCTGGAGGTTGAACTGCGCCTTGACTGCGTTAAACCAGGAGCGTGGATTGTTCTGCCAGAAGTCTGGTAGCTGAACTGTGGCTGCATTCGTTTGGCCGGCTCCTGACGAGTCTGGCTCGGGAGAATTTCCTCCAGTCATGATACGTCTTAGGGTCACCAGTGTGGAGAATGTGGAAATAACGAGGCTGAGTTTACCTCACGAGTCAGGTTTATTTCATTCTCCAACATCATCAAAAACAGAAAAGAGAAAGAATCCCCCAACATCTGTCCCTTTTATACCCCAGGACATCAAAGCACACAGTCACATTGTCTTTTAATCCCAAGTCACAATGCGTCTTCTTCCAGGTCTTCTCACCTCCACCTAAAGTCACTGGTGGTCAGGAAATCCCTCAAGGTCATCTCTTTGCATACAAAAGGCCGCATTTCACATCCTCCTGTTATCTCCTAGGAGGTTCAGTCCTTTTGTTCCTCTGAGACGTGAAGCATTCAATAAGCATACAGTAATATACATGTGAAGCATATGAAACCCACATATGTGTCCCACAGTGTGTGTGTGTGTGTGTGTATATATATATATAATCTGAGTAACTTTTGGAGTGTTTTGAATTCAGCCCTCTGTAGGTTGTAGGTTGATAATTTTCATTTCCATCAAAAGATGTGGCATCTTTTCATTCTTAACACATTATCCAGTCTATATCAATGTAGACATCCAGCTTATTTTTTCCCATTAAAATCTGATGTGTTTTCAAAATGTTCCTTTAATTTTTTTGAGCATATATATATATATATATATATATATATATATATATATATATATATATATACACACACATATATATATACTGTAGATTACTGTATTTACTGTAGGTTTGAAAAGAACCTACAGTTCTCACCTCCCACCCACACAAAAGGATTATCTGCAGCCCCAGGAACTCCATCCCTCCTCCACTCTGACCTCCCACCAGCACTAACGATCTGTGAAGAGGAGGTGCGCTGGGTCTTTCAGAGACAAAAGATCAAGAAGGCTGCAGGACCTGATGGTGTGTCTCCGTCCTGCCTGAGAGTCTGCTCCAACGAGTTAGCCCCCATCGTCACCCGGATCTTTAATAGATCACTGGAGCTGTGTGAAGTGCCTTCCTGCTTCAAACGCTCCATCATCATTCCAGTTCCCAAGAAACCCTCTGTTACAGGATTAAACGACTACAGACCTGTTGCCTTGACCTCTGTGGTCATGAAATCCTTGGAGAGATTGGTGCTGAACCACCTGAAGGTCGTCACAGGCCCCCTGATGGACCCACTGCAGTTTGCCTACCGGTCAAACAAGTCAGTGGATGGTGCAGTGAATATGGGACTACACTACATCCTGCAACACCTCGACTCTCCAGGGACGTACGCCAGGATCCTGTTTGTCGACTTCAGCTCAGCGTTCAACACCATCATCCCAGGCATTCTTCATCAGAAACTCCTCCAGCTCAAGGTGCCCCCTCCACCTGCCAGTGGATCTCCAGCTTTCTGACTGACAGGTGGCAACAGGTGAAGCTAGGGAGATTTACATCCAGCTCCCGAAAAATTAGTACTGGCGCCCCCCAAGGATGTGTCCTTTCCCCACTGCTCTTTTCCTTCTACTCCAACGACTGCACCTCAGAGGACCCTTCGGTGAAGCTCCTGAAGTTTGCGGACGACACCACAGTCATCGGTTTGATCCGGGATAGTGATGAGTCTGCATACAGGCGGGAGGTGGAGCAGCTGATCCTCTGGTGCGGCCAGAACCATTTTGAACTTAACCCAGCCAAAACGGTGGAGATGACTGTGGATTTCAGGCGACACCCTCCATCATTCCCCTCACTCACCATCCTCAACAGCACAGTGTCCACTGTGGACTCCTTCAAGTTTCTGGGTATCACAATCTCCCGGAACCTGAAGTGGTCCTCCCATATAGACACTGTCTGGAAAAAGGCCCAGTAGAGGTTGTTTTTTCTGCGTCAGCTCAAGAAGTTTGATTTGCCTCAGGAGCTGCTGGTTGTCTTCTACACCGCCATCATCCAATCTGTCCTCTGCTTTTCCATCACTGTCTGGTTTGGATCTGCCACTAAACAGGACAAGACCAGACTGCAGTGGATCATTAAGTCTGCGGAGAGGATCATTGGTACCGACCTACCCTCCATTGAGAACTTATATCGGTCCATAACCAGGAAACAGGCGGGAAACATCTGTGCTGACCCGTCACACCCCGGCCACAAACTGTTTGAACTTCTATCTTCTGGTCGTCGTTACAGATCACTGAAGGTCAAAACCACCCGTCACAGGAACAGTTTCTTTCCTCAAGCCATCACTCTGATGAACTCCTAACATTCACCTGGTCCTACCTGTTACTGTACTCATGACTTTTCATCCATTCTTACATTGCACATAACTCTCACACTGCTTTTTACTTCATTCACATTATATCACTGAATCTGAGTTCACATTGAAATACTGTGTGACTGTATATTTTTTCATATATTTCTGCAAGTGTGGATAGTCTGAGTAAATAACTGCATATATTCCTGTATATATTTGCATCCTTTTATAGAAACGTGGACAGACTGTAATTTACTGTACATACTCTGTTGCCATTGAATCATTATTTAAATCTTATTTAAATCCTCCACCTGAACAACGAGAGCAAGTTTTTAGCCAAAGTCAGATTATGACTTTATGACAGTTATGTGTTGTGCATACTTGGCCAATAAAGCTGATTCTGATTCTGATTCTGATATATTGTGGAGCGTGTAAATGAAGAGGCAGATTTGTTTCAGACGCTTTATTACACACTCTCACATTCTCAAGCATAGTAAGAATGACATTCAAGTAGAAGCTCTTCTCATAAATACCATGACATTCTTCTAGAATCTTCTCACACACAAAAGATGATCTTCTCGTCCAATCGCAATCAACCCACTCATCCTTAACACCTCCCTGTTATCGTACTAGGGAACCCCCGCTCTTTGTTCCTGTCTAAGATGGTATACAATTAGGCTCTCCCCAGGTTGCCACACCACCCCCCCAGCAACTTAGATAGGGCAAAAGGATAACAGTCCACATGCTGTGATAGAACCATTAACATCAGTCCACATGCTGCTTGGGCTTCAGTCTTCTCCCGTATCTGCTGTAACCAGAATTCGCCGCCTCCGCGGCGCTGCCCTGCCTTTGCGGGGCTGTTGTTTGGGGGGAAAACCTTTCTGTCTGTCCGTGTGGGTGCTCTGAGGAATCGTCTCTCTGGGGAGCTCCCCTTGGGGGTCTTCCACGCCAAGGGGCCCTCGCCAACAGCACTTGCTCGTCCACCACAACGAAAGCAGGTTTGAGTCTGTCTATGCCAATTTTTTCCCTCCTACCCCCCAAGTCTAGCAAAAAATGCTTATCCCCTGTTTCCAGCACTCTGAACGGTCCATCATAGGGTGGGCGCAGTGGAGGGTGGTGGGCGTCGTGTCTGACAAAAACAAACTCCGCGTTCTTCAAAGTTTTAGGCACAAAAACGTGTGGAAAACTGTGGTGGGCAGGGCCCGGCAGCGTGCCTGTGTCTGCGCTACGCTGCAAAAGCTGAGACGGGCAGCTGCCCTGTGCGGGATTATCTGGCAGAAACTCCCCGGGCAGCCGGAGTGGTTGTGCAAAAACGAGTTCTGCCGGGGAAGCTTCCAGATCCTCTTTAGGCACGCAGCGCAACCCCAATAAAACCCATGGTAGCCTGTCTACCCAATTTGCATCTGTCAATGAAGCCCTGAGAGCCGCTTTCAATGCTCTATGAAAACATTCACATAACCCATTAGCCTGTGGGTTGTACGCAGTTGTGCGGTGAATTGTAATACCCAGGCTGCGGGCCATCGCTGACCAGAGTTCGGAAATAAATTGAGGGCCTCTGTCGGACGTAATGTCCGACGGGACTCCAAACGCACTACCCATGCTGTTAAAAAAGCGCGGGCCACCTCCTCGGACATGGTTGCCGCCAGCGGAACCGCTTCCAGCCAGCGCGTGGTGCGGTCCACCATTGTCAGGAGGTGCGTGCACCCCTGTGATGGCAGGAGGGGGCCCACGAGGTCCACGTGAACATGGTCAAACCTCTTAGCCGGAATATGAAACGGTTCCAAGGGAGCCTTCGTGTGTCTGTGTACTTTGGCTCGTTGGCATGCCACGCAGGCTGCCGCCCACTCTTTCACTTGTTTGCGAAGGCTCGGCCACACGAATTTCTCCCCTACCATTTTGACCGACACGCGCACTCCTGGGTGTGCCAAAGAATGAATCGAGTCAAACACACAGCGGCGTCACGCGGCCGGGACCACGGGACGCGGGCGACCCGTGGAGACATCGCAGATGGAAAAATCCTGTATGTGGGGAATTGGGTAGTGATCGTGCGCTGTGGCGTTGTTCAACCTGCGGAAATCCCCGCACGGTCGCCACGGGCCCTCAGCTTTAGGGACCATTTGTAGCGGGGATGCCCATGGGCTGTTTGAGTTCCTGATGATGCCCAACCTTTCCAGATTGGCGAACTCCTCGCGCGCTATGGCCAGTTTAGCTGCGTCCAAGCTCCGAGGTCGTGCAAAAACAGGCGGCCCGGTGGTGGTGATAAAATGCTCCACCCCGTGTTTAGCGATGGCTGCCGAAAACGTCGGGACTGTGAGTGCTGGGAACTGGGTGAGCAGTGTGTGGAACTTACCGCCTGCTGCTGTGACGTTGGCTTGTGCTGTCGGCCGGGTCACTCGAGCTATACAGGGGAGAGAGTCGAAAGACAGTGCATTAACTAGGCGCCTGTTAGCAAGATCAACCAGTAAATTATGTGCACACAGAAAATCAGCCCCCAGTATATGATAATCCAATGCTGCTATGACAAAAGTCCACTCATATGTACGGCCGTGTAGAGACGAGTAGAGTCTTCTCACCAAAGGTCTTAATCTCCGAGCCGTTCGCTGCCGCCATCTTGGGGCCGCTAGATCCTGCCAGCCGGTCAGCGTAGGTTGGCCGGATGAAACTCTTCTGGGCGCCGGTGTCCACGAGGAAATGCCTCCCCGAGCGTGCATCCGTCAGGTAGAGCAGCTTGTTCTCCTCCCCGAGGGTCGCGGCTGCTACCGACCCCCGGTCTTGGCGTTTCCCGAGCGCTTGAACTGGCAAGGTGGTGTACATCTGCGTGCCTTCTCTCCGAAGCGGCGGTGGTAGAAACAAAGCGTGTCTCCCTCGCGCTCCTTGGCCCCCGCTGCTGCTGCCGTTGGTGGCTCCTCGCCTCCTCTGGTCGTCTCACTGAGCTCCGTCGCTGCCGCGATGGTCGTGAACGCCCTGGTGGCGATGATGATCCGGTCTGCCTCCCGGGCTAGCGCACGAAAGTCCCGCTCGGCCAGCAACGGCGAATTGGCTAGGGCCGCTCTCGCCGCTGTCTGAAGTTTTCGGAGTAAGAGGTGGGTAAAAAGAAAGTGGTTGTCGTCCGTGCCCCTCAATGTCAGCATCTTCTCCATAAGGTCTATTGCCGACCCATCTCCCAACTCGGTCCACGTCAGGAGCCTCTCTGCTCTCTCACCATCCGAGAGAGTGAAGTGCTGGATGAGCGCAGCCTTTAGCGCCTCGTACTTGTTGCCAGTTGGTGGCTGATCGAGCAGGCTCGCTATGTGCTGAGCTGTGCGGGCGTCAAGCACTGCGACCACATAGTGGAACTTGGTGTCATCTGCCGTTATTCCCCGGAGGGCGAACTGCGCCTCGACAAGGTGGAACCAAGAGCGCGGATTGTTCTGCCAGAAATCCGGTAGCTTGACTGCAACCGCACATGCGTGGCTGGAGGTTTCCGTCGAGGTCGGCTCCGGGGAGCTTGAACCGTGTTCCATGATACGTCTTGGGTCACCAGTGTGGAGCGTGTAAATGAAGAGGCAGATTTGTTTCAGACGCTTTATTACACACTCTCACATTCTCAAGCATAGTAAGAATGACTTCAAGTAGAAGCTCTTCTCTTAAATACCATGACATTCTTCTAGAATCTTCTCACACACAAAAGATGATCTTCTCGTCCAATCACAGTCAACCCACTCATCCTTAACACCTCCCTGTTATCTTACTAGGGAACCCCCACTCTTTGTTCCTGTCTAAGATGGTATACAATTAGGCTCTCCCCAGGTTGCCACAATATATATGTTGTGGTGGACACACATACGTGACCTGTTTTTGGACTCAAATTTTAGACCAGAACAATGGCAGAGCTCCCTTGGTGACAGGAAGCGGCAAGAGTGTTAGCTTTGGTACGCAAAGCTTGAGACTGTGGAGTATAATTAAAGGATTAAAGAGGGGATGCATTGTAGACAGTGGGGGTGATATCATGGAGAGAAGATGCATTGTTACTGTCATTATAATGCAATGTGGTTGGTGAGACATGTGACTTGTGAACTGTAAGAGTCCTGTGATTTAAGGACGAGAGTTCCCTGCGTGGTCCTCTCTTTTCTGCTTCGTGATGTTGGAGATGTGAATAAAGCTGACTCGAGAGAGAACTCTGTCTCGTCATTCTCACATTTCCACACTGGTGACCCTAAGACGTATCATGCAAGAGGAGAATTCCCCCAGGCCAGCCTCGTCAGGAGCCCCCAGCCAAGCGAATGCCACTACAGTCCAGCTACCGGACTTCTGGCAGAACAATCCACGCTCCTGGTTCAACGCGGTTGAGGCGCAGTTCAACCTCCGGGGGATATCGGTAGATGCCACAAAATTCTACCACGTAGTCGCAAAGCTGGACAACAACACGGCCCAGCATGTGGAGAGCCTGATCGACCAGCCGCCGGACAGCGACAAATACGGCACGTTGAAGGCTGCACTCATCCAGCAATTCACCCCCTCGGCGGAGGAGCGAGCAGAGGGGCTCCTGGCGCTGACGGAGTCGGAAAATGACATGCCCGCAAACCTGATGGAGAAGTTGTTGAGGTTGAAAGACTCTGACGACGATCACTTCATTTTCACCCACCTCTTCCTCAGGACTATACCGTCAGCAGCGAGAGCGACCCTGGCCAGTTCGCCACTGTTGGCCCAACGGGACTACCGCGCACTGGGCCGAGAAGCGCAGCGGATTGTCAACGCCACCAAGCGGCGCGCAGCCGCGGCCACTGCAGCAGAACTCAGCGCGGCGACCGGAGACAACAGGAGGCCAGAGGCAGTGGTACCAGACTCACCGACGACGGCTGCGGCAGGGGCCAGGGAACACGGATCGGACTTCCTTTGTTTCTACCACCGCCGCTTCGCAGAGAGGGCATGCAAATGTGTACCACCGTGCCAGTTTGGGCGTTCGGGAAACGCCAAGACCGGGGGTCGGTAACAGCCGCGGCCCTCGGGGAGGAGAACAAGCTGCTCTACATGTCGGACGCACGCTCGGGGAGGCAGTTCCTCGTCGACACAGGCTCCCAGTTGAGTTTCATCACACCTTCCTACGCGGACAGACTAGCTGGTTCCGGAGGTCCCCGGGTGACAGCAGCGAACGGCTCGGAGATTAAGACCTTTGGTGAGAAGACTCTGCTCCTGTCTCTACACGGCCGTACATTTGAGTGGACTTTTGTTGTAGCAGCAGTAAATTTCAATATGTTGGGGGCTGATTTTCTGTGCTCACATGGTTTGTTGGTTGATCTCGCTAACAGGCGCCTGGTTAATGCACTTTCTTTTGATTCTATCCCCTGCACAGCGCGAGTGGCCCCACCAACAGCACAAGCCAACGTCACAGCTGCAAGCAGTAAGTTCCACACACTGCTCACTCAGTTCCCAGCACTCACGGTCCCCACATTTTCGGCAACAGTCGCTAAGCACGGGGTGGATCATTTTATTACCACTTCCGGACCGACAGTTTTTGCAAAAGCTCGGCGCTTGGACGCAGTTAAGCTGGCCATAGCGCGCGAGGAGTTTGCCAACCTGGAGAGGTTGGGCATTATCAGACGTTCAAACAGTCCGTGGGCTTCCCTGCTGCACTTGGTCCCGAAAGCCGACGGATCATGGCGACCTTGCGGGGATTTCCGCAGGTTAAACAACGCTACAGCGCACGACCGCTACCCAATCCCGCATATCCAAGATTTTTCCGTTCATTTGGCAGGGGCGCGCGTTTTTTCTAAAATAGACTTAGTCCGCAGTTACCACCAAGTCCCAGTGCACGCTGAGGACATACCCAAAACAGCGGTAATAACTCCGTTTGGCCTATTCGAGTTTTTACGCATGCCATTCGGACTTAAAGGGGCTGCTCAGACGTTCCAACGCATGATGGACGCGGTGCTTCGCGATCTCCCTTTCGTGTTCGTCTACTTGGACGATATTTTAGTAGCCAGCGCGTCCGAAGACGAACACGAAAAACACCTGGCCACAGTTTTCCGAAGGTTGGGAGATCACGGGTTAATAATCAACCCAGCGAAGTGTCAGTTCGGGGTGACGCAGATTGATTTTTTAGGACACCACGTCTCCCCCGAAGGAGCAGTTCCGCTTCCTGACAAAGTGTGCGCGGTGGCAAATTTTCCCCGGCCGTAGACGGTCAGGGTGTTGCAGGAGTTTTTGGGAATGGTGAATTTTTATAACCATTTTCTCCCCCGCGCGGCGCAACTCATGCAGCCGCTGTATGCTGCGCTCAAAAAAAAAGAAACCCGCGGATAAGGTCGAGTGGTCCCCGGAGCAGGACCAAGCGTTCTTGGAGGTGAAAGCAGCCTTGGCAAAGGCTGCGTTGTTGGCACACCCAGACCCAACGGCCCGCATAGCGCTCACCACTGACGCTTCAGAGGTGGCCATAGGAGCGGTCGTGGAGCAACATGTAGCCGGGGTTTGGCAGTCCCTCGCCTTTTTCAGCAGGACCTTGCGCGATAGCGAACGTAAATACAGCGCGTTCGACAGGGAGCTGCTCGCTCTCCATTTGGCCATTCGCCACTTTCAGTTCTGGCTAGACGGACGCTCTTTCACCGCGTTCGTTGACCACAAACCGCTAACATTCGCGATGGCCAAGGTTTCCAAACCGTGGTCAGGCCGGCAGCAGAGACAGCTGGCCGCGATATCAGAGTTTACCACTGATATCCAGCATGTGGCGGTCAAACTCAATGTAGTGGCAGATTGCCTCTCGCGCGCCGTAGCGGCCCCAGTCAGCGTAAGAATAGATTACGCAGCCATGGCCTCGGAGCAGGTTAGTGATGCGGATGTGCGCGCGCTCCAGTCTGGACCAACAGGGTTAAGGCTGGAGAACAGGGTGCTGCAAGACGGTATGCCCCCGCTAATCTGCGATGTCTCCACGGGTCGGCCGCGTCCAGTAGTACCAGCTGCGTGGCGCCGCCGTGTTTTTGACTCGATTCATTCTTTGGCGCACCCAGGAGTGCGCGTCAGTCAAAATAGTAGGAGAAAAATTTGTGTGGCCGAGCCTCCGCAAACAAGTTAAAGAGTGGGCAGCAGCCTGCACGGCGTGTCAACGAGCCAAAGTACACAGGCACACGAGGGCTCCCTTGGAGCCGTTTCACATTCTGGCCAAGAGGTTCGATCACGTTCATGTGGACCTCGTGGGCCCCCTCCCGCTGTCACAAGGGTGCACACACCTTCTCACAATGGTGGACCGCACCACGCGCTGGCCTAAAGTGGTCCCGCTGGCATCAACCACGGCCGAGGAGGTTGCACGCGCATTTTTAACAGCTTGGGTGGCGCGCTTCGGCGTTCCATCGGACGTTACGTCCGACAGAGGCCCTCAATTTGTTTCCGAGCTTTGGTCGACAATGGCCCGCAGCCTGGGTGTCACAATTCACCGCACAACCGCGTACAATCCGCAGGCTAACGGGTTATGCGAACGTTTTCATAGGTCATTGAAAGCAGCTCTCAGGGCGTCACTGACGGGTGCAAATTGGGTAGACAAGTTACCGTGGGTGTTATTGGGGTTGCGTTCTGCGCCTAAAGAGGACTTAGAAGCCTCCCCAGCGGAGCTCGTGTTTGCGCAGCCACTCCGGCTCCCTGGGGAGTTTCTCCCAGATAACCCTGCTCCAGACGCCTCCCCGTCCCTGCTGTTGCGGAGTAACATAGAATCAAGCACGCTGCCCGGCCCCGCGCACCACAGTTTTCCGCGCTTTTTTGTGCCTAAAACCTTGAAGAACGCAGAGTTTGTTTTTGTCGGACACAATGCACATCGAACCCCGCTGCGACCGCCTTATGACGGACCCTTCAGAGTGTTGGAAACAGGGGACAAGCAGTTTTTGCTAGATTTTGGGGGTAGGAAAGAGAAAGTTGGCATAAACAGACTCAAACCCGCTTTTGTGGTGGCAGATGAGCAAGTGCTGTTGGCGAGGGCCCCGCGGCGAGGCAGACCCCCGCGGGGGACTTCGCAGAGTAATGTTTCCCCAGAACTCCCACAGGTGCTGACAAAAGGTTGCCACCCCCAGACGGCAAACCCCCAGCGTGACAGCGCTGTGGAGACGTCGAACCCCAGCTACAGCAGATACGGCAGGAGACGGAAGCCCAGACAGCATGTGGACTGATGTGTATTAAAACTATCACGGCATGCATGTTGTTTTTCACTTGTTTGTTCTAAAATGCTGGGGGGGCTTTGTGTGGTGGACACACATACGTGACCTGTTTTTGGACTCACATTTTAGACCAGAACAATGGCAGAGCTCCCTTGGTGATTACAGGAAGCGGCAAGAGTGTTAGCTTTGGTATGCAAAGCTTGAGACTGTGGAGTATAATTAAAGGATTAAAGAGGGGATGCATTGTAGACAGTGGGGGTGATATCATGGAGAGAAGATGCATTGTTACTGTCATTATAATGCAATGTGGTTGGTGAGACATGTGACTTGTGAACTGTAAGTGATTTAAGGACGAGAGTTCCCTGCGTGGTCCTCTCTTTTCTGCTTCGTGATGTTGGAGATGTGAATAAAGCTGACTCGAGAGAGAACTCTGTCTCGTCATTCTCACATTTCCACTATATATATATATATATATATATACTGTATATACAGTATATATATATACAGTGGGGTAAAAAAGTATTTAGTCAGCCACCAATTGTGCAAGTTCTCCACTTAAAAGATGAGAGAGGTCTCCAATTTTCATCATAGGTATACCTCAACTATGAGAGACAAAATAAGAAAAAAAAAATCCAGAAAATCACATTGAAGGATTTTTAATGAATTAATTGGTAAATTCCTTGGTAAAATAAGTATTTGGTCAATAACAAAAGTTCATCTCAGTACTTTGTTATACTGTATACCCTTTGTTGGCAATGATAGAGGTCAAACGTTTTCTGTAAGTTTTCACACACTGTTGCTGGTATTTTGGCCCATTCCTCCATGCAGATCTCCTCTAGAGCAGTGATGTTTTGGGGCTGTCGCTGGGCAACACAGACTTTCAACTCCCTCCAAAGATTTTCTATGAGGTTGAGATCTGGAGACTGGCTAGGCCACTCCAGGACCTTGAAATGCTTCTTACGAAGCCACTCCTTTGTTACCCGGGCGGTGTGTTTGGGATCATTGTCATGCTGAAAGACCCAGCCACGTTTCATCTTCAATGCCCTTGCTGGTGGAAGGAGGTTTTCACTCAAAATCTCATGATACATGGCCCCATTCATTGTTTCCTTTACACGGATCAGTCGTCCTGGTCCCTTTGCAGAAAAACAGCCCCAAAGTATGATGTTTCCACTCCCATGCTTCACAGTAGGTATGGTGTTCTTTCTCCTCCAAACACGACAAGTTGAGTTTTTACCAAAAAGTTCTATTTTGGTTTCATCTGACCATATGACATTCTCCCAATCCTCTTCCGGATCATCCAAATGCTCTCTAGCAAACTTCAGATGGGCCTGGACATGTACTGGCTTAAGCAGGGGGACACGTCTGGCACTGCAGGATTTGAGTCCCTGGCGGCGTAGTGTGTTTCTGATGTAGCCTTTGTTACTTTCGTCCCAGCTCTCTGCAGGTCATTCACTAGGTCCCCCCATGTGGTTCTGGGATTTTTGCTTACCGTTCTTGTGATAATTTTGACCCCACGGGGGGAGATCTTGCATGGAGCCCCAGATCGAGGGAGATTATCAGTGGTCTTGTATGTCTTCCATTTTCTAATAATTGCTCCCACAGTTGATTTCTTCACACCAAGCTGCTTACCTATTGCAGATTCAGTCTTCCCAACCTTGTGCAGGTCTACAATTTTGTTTCTGGTGTCCTTTGACAGCTGTTTGGTCTTGGCCATAGTGGAGTTTGGAGTCTGACTGTTTGAGGTTGTGGACAGGTGTCTTTTATACTGATAACGAGTTCAAACAGGTGACATTAATACAGGTAACGAGTGGAGGACAGAGGAGCCTCTTAACGAAGAAGTTACAGGTCTGTGAGAGCCAGAAATCTTGCTTGTTTGTAGGTGACCAAATACTTATTTTACTGAGAAATTTACCAATTAATTCATTAAAAATCCTTCAATGTGATTTTCTGGATTTTTTTTTCTTATTTTGTCTCTCATAGTTGAGGTATACCTATGATGAAAATTGGAGACCTCGCTCATCTTTTAAGTGGGAGAACTTGCACAATTGGTGGCTGACTAAATACTTTTTTGCCCCACTGTATATATAAAGTCTATACACCCCTGTTCAAATGCCAGGTTTTTCTAATGTAAAAAATGAGACTGTAGTGATCCTGAGCACAGGTCTGTCCCGTGCTCAAGTCACTTATTATTTTCCCCATTTTCTATCTTTATATTCTGTCTTAGTTATTATGGGGATTAGTGGTGCTTTTATTTTGACAGTGTCGCAGCTGGACTTCCTGCTGTCAAGCCTGCTTGTGCCTGTCACAACTGAGTGCATTTATTGATTACATTTACTCCACACCTGTTTGTAGTTTGTGTTCTCTGTGCACTATTTAAGATCGCTAGTGAGTTCACTCCTCGCTGCGACCTCGCCCTATCCAGACTGGAATCCCCAACCATGATTCCAGTCCTTTGTCAGCGTAAGGTTTCGCCCTCGCTACATATTTGTAAGTGACTGTTTTGATTCTTTATTTCTCTTTTGTTATTTACCCTTTGGGGTCGCATGTATAGTTGTTTGTGTTTTGCCCCTCGCGGCACGTTCTTTTGTTCTTTTTCATTAATAAATAAGCAAACTCACCGCTGGCGTTTGGTGCCTCATTTATGCCCTGAAAGGGGCGAACATAACAGTGACCAAGATAAATCACTTCAAAAGTTTTTCCACCATTAATGTGACCTATAACCTGTACAGCCCATTTGAAACTTACAATAACCTGGTTGCATAAATATGCACACCCTTAAACTAATACTTTGTTGCAGCACCTTTGGCTTTTATTACAGCACTCATTCTTTTTGGGGAGGAGTCTATCAGCGTGGCACATCTTGATGTGGCAATATTTGCCCACTCTGTAAAAATGCTCCAAATCTCTCAGATTGCGAGGGCATCTGCTGTGTCAACCTGGTCTCAGTAAAAAATAACGTATCTAATAAACGTTTTCCACTCTTCTAAAATCATACATTTGCATGTTAAATCAAAAAATAACGTGCCTCGGAACATATTTACAAGCCCAGTCCCCAAGTCCATGCCTTCACTCACTGTGCATGCGCAAAACACTCCTAAACAGTCTTCACTGCGCATGCGCAGAACAACATCACTTTTACTTTGGTTTCACAATGCTCATTCGGTTGGTGGGAGGGGGACGGCACACAGTTAATTACACAGACATTCAAGCAAAACACGCATAAAAACACACAAGTTTGAGTCCCACTCTCATCTGTGAGTGACTTTTTAGTTCATTTTTTTTCCTTAGTTTGTTTTTCACTTCATTAACGAAAGGTTCCTGTGAGGTTAGGGTTAGCGATTAAGGTGTGGATTAGTTGTTAGATGGTGAAAGACAATAAAAGTGACAGGAACACAAACTGGCAAATGTTAAGCTGACATGATTCTTGACCCAGGAGACAGACAACAGACACGAGTAGGACAGTTAACAATAATTTATTAACTCAATGAGTGGTGTGGGTGTGTGAATGTGAGAGTGAGTGTGATGCTGGGGCAGTGCTGGAGCTGAGCGAGTCCCACTGCGACCTGGCAACCTTGCAGGTATCGCCAGGAGACTCTTGCTGGCTCCAGGAGCGAGTGCTGGAAGGTGAGCGGGGAACTTGGCGTCGTGGCGAGGTGAAGAGGTTCCGAGGAGGAGGAGGCAAAGCCCCACTGCTTTGGGGAATTGGTCCACCGCCAAGGAGGTCCACCTGTGCACAGGGGAGAATACTTTGGCAAGATAAGGATGAACGTGGCTTACGTGACGAGGCTTGATGCGCTGGAGCTCTGGTACGAGGTCGAGAACATGGAGCGTTGCACTGTGGTGATGACAGACGACTCCGTGCTGAGCTGTCAGTGGGTCTGGCTTTTATGGCCTGCTGAGGATTGGAAGCAGGTGTGTGCACAGCCGGGGCTGATGACGGCCCAGCGGCCACCATGACAGTACGCGCCCGATGGAAGTCGCGGATGAGCTGTTTGTCGAGGATCAACGCTGGGCGAATCCAGGAACGGTGTTCAGGACCGAATCCCTCCCAGTCCACCAGGTACTGAAGACCCCGGCCCCGCCTGAGGACATCCAAGATGGCGGTAACCCCCCAAGCTGGGTGGTCGTCGATCAACCTCGGAGGGGGAGACACCACGGGGGGCGGGCACAGAGGGTCAGAGATGTAAGGCTTCACCTGGGAGACATGAAAAGTGGGACAAATGCGCATGGAAGGGGGGAGAGCTAGGCGCACAGCCACAGGGTTAACAATGCGAGAGATGACAAAGGGACTGATAAAGCGCTTAGTTAATTTGCGTTTCTCGGCCGGTACATTAATATTCTTTGTAGAAAGCCAGACCCGTTGACCCACCTTATAATCCGGGGCCGTTTCCTATGACGGTTGGCTACCTGGATGTTACGTTCCGTGGTTCGGAGAAGGACTCTGTGGGTGATGGTCCAAATTCGGCGACAACGCCTGGCGTGAGCCTGAACCGAGGGAACAGCCACCTCCTTCTTCTCCTGCGGGAACAGCGGTGTATCATACCCCAACGATGACTTGAAGGGAGACATCCTAGTTGCTAAAGACACCGTGGAGTTATGTGCGTACTCAATCCAAGGCAGGAACGTACTCCAGGAAGAGGAGCATGAAGATATGACGCAGCGGAGCGCAGCCTCCAGCTCCTGATTGGCTCGTTCACATTGGCCGTTGCTCTGTGGGTGGTATCCTGAGGAGAGGCTCACCTTGTCCCCCAACACCGAGCAAAACGCCTTCCAGACCTGGGAGACGAACTGGGGGCCCCGATCCGACACGATATCCGACGGGATGCCATGAAGGCGGACCACATGCTGCACCAGAAGATCAGCTGTCTCCCGAGCCGAAGGCAACCCACAGAGGGGCACAAAATGGGCTGCCTTGAAAAAGCGGTCCACTATGGTCAGGACCGAGGTGAAGTGGTCAGACGGAGGCAGGCCCGTCACGAAGTCCAAAGCCACATGAGACCAGGGGCGGGAAGGGACCGGCAGGGGATGGAGAAGACCTACTGGGGGGGGGGGGGAGATGAAGATTTCCCGGTGGCGCACTGAGCGCAGGCCCAGACGTAGCTGGTGACATCCTTCCTCAAGCCTGGCTACCAAAAGGCTCTCTGGAGCAAGGCAATGGTACGGGCGATCCCAGGATGGCACGCCAGCTTGGAGGCGTGGGCCCACTGAATAACCTCACTCCTGGCAGAAGTGGGAACGGACAATCGGCCCCTGGGACCCCCCACCCCCCGGGTCGGGCTCATCCTCCTGAGCCCTCCTGACTCTATCCCGGATCTCCCACACGAGGGCGCCCACAACACAGGATGAAGGCAGGATGGCTTCCTCCTGATCTTCTGACGTCTCCGCCTCGAACTGCCTAGAGAGGGCGTCCGGCTTCACGTTCTTACTCCCAGGTCAATAGGTGATTGTGAAATCGAAACGTCCAAAAAAAAGGGACCAGCGGGCCTGGCGGGAGTTCAGCCGTTTGGCCGTCCGGAGATATTCTAAGTTCTTATGGTCTGTCCAAACGACAAACGGCTGAGCAGCCCCCTCCAGCCAGTGTCTCCACTCCTCTAGGGTGATCTTGACCGCCAGCAACTCCCTGTTGCCAGTGCTGTAGTTCCTCTCAGTGGATTGCAGGCAGCAAGAGAAAAAGGCACAAGGGCGAATCACTCCCTCCACAGGAGAGCGCTGTGACAGGACCGCCCCGACTCCAGAATCCGAGGCGTCCACTTCCACTAAGCACTGAAGGTCCGGGTCCACCTGGGTCAAGACGCGGGACGAGGCGAACTCTTCCTTCAATTTCCCAAACGCCGCAGCAGTCTCCTCGCTCCAACAGAAGGGGGTCTTGGGGGACGTGAGGCTGGTCAGGGGTCGGGCAATAATCCCAAAATTGGGCACAAAACGAGGGTAGAAGTTGGCAAAACTCAAAAACCCCTGCAACTGCTTCCTGGAAGTGGGGGTGGGCCAGTCCACTACTGCCTTAACCTTGGCCGGGTCAGGGAGCACCTGATTGTGTGCTATCACAAACTCCAAGAATGACGTTGACCTAGTATGAAATTCACACTTCTCGGCCTTGACAAATAACTGATTCTCTAGGAGGCGTTGAAGGACCCGTCTGACGTTCACCTGGTGCTCTTCCAACGTCCGCAAGAAGATAAGGATGTCATCCAGGTATACAAACACGAAGGAATTCAGGAAATCTCGGAGGACATCGTTAATTAGGCGCTGGAAGATGGCCGGCGCGTTGGTTAACCCAAACGGCATCACTAGGTATTCGAAGTGGCCGCTTGGGGTCCGGAAGCCCGTCTTCCACTCGTCGCCCTCCTTGATTCGCACCAGATGATAGGCATTTCGAAGGTCCAGTTTTGTAAACCATGACGCCCCCCGGAGAGAGTCGAAGGCCGAGTTCATCAGGGGCAGCGTGTACTTGTCTTTGATGATTATATCGTTGAGCCCCCGGAAATCGATGCAGGGACGAAGAGAGCCATCCTTCTTCCCCACGAAGAAGAATCCGGCCCCCACCGCAGAAGAAGATGGTCGAATAATTCCAGAGCTGAGGGACTCCTTAATATAAGTGTCCATGGCTTCACGCTTAGGGACTGAGAGACTGTATAGGTGGCTTGCCGGAAACGGGGCCCCAGCCCGGAGATTGATCGCGCAGTCATAAGGGCGGTGGGGGGGGAGGGACAACGCCCATGACTTGCTGAACACTGCTCCCAGATCGTGGTAGATCTCTGGTACCTTGGACAGATCCGGGGGCGGTGACGTGGGAGGAGTTATTGGCACAGAGGGAGCACACGCTGCAGACTGGAGGCAGGCGCTGAGGCAGAAGGAGCTCCAAGCGGTGATATTCCCCGCCTGCCAGTCAAAAGTGGGATTACGTAGCCGTAGCCATGGGTACCCCACGATAACAGGAGAGGTGGAGGTGGGCAACACCAGAAACCGAATGTCCTCCCGATGATTACCAGAAACAATCACTGGCATGGGGGCCGTCTGGTGGGAGACAGCAGTTAGCGGGGCCTTTGACAGTGTGATGAGATTGACAGGAGGGCGAAGGGGTTGACAGCTGAGGCCCAGGCGGGTTGCCAGGTCTCCTGAAATGAAGCTTTGCTCAGCTCCAGAGTCAATGAGGGCATGTGTGGTATGTTCTCTGTGATTATAAATAAGTCTGATAGGAACAAGGCAACTGGTGAGGGGTTTTGACTGATCTACGTCCGTGAGTCCCCCTACTGTGACCCACGGACCTCCCCTTAACCGATTAGTACACTCAGCTACCTCGTGAGACTCACTGCCGCAGTAGAAACACAGCCCTAAATCCCTCCGGCGCTGTTTCTCAGCCGCCGAAACTTCAGATCGCCCAATAATCATCTCCTCCTGCCCCGGTATTTCCTCTCACGGGGGCAGAGCCAACAAGGGAGAACGAGAGGAGCGGGGGCGTGGCTTGCCCGAGCGGCCAGCAGCCCTTCGCTCGGCTGCCCGCTCCTGCAGTCTGTTGTCTAAACTAATGGTGAGTGAGATTAATTCACTTAAACAATCTGGCTTATCCCGTGTCGCTAGCTCGTCTCGTAACTCTGAGCTGAGGCCACGGACAAAAATGCTACAGAGTGAAGGATCCCCCCACCCCACCTCTGCAGCTAACACCCAGAAGTCCACAGCGTAATCGGCGGCAGATCTACTGCCCTGCCGAAGGTTTAACAAGCGGTCAGTTGACACCGCATCCCTATCGGTGTGATCAAAAACTTCAGCAAAATCGGCTACAAATTGTTGGTAGGTTAAGGCAGCATAGCTGGGCTTAGCCATAACCGCATACGCCCAAGCTAGCACTCTACCCTCATGAAGGTTGGAAATATACCCGATCTTGCTGTGGTCAGAGGGAAAATCTCCCAGGACACGGTGAAAGAGCGTCTCGCACTGGAGCAGAAAACCCCGTGCCTCCCTGAGTTTTCTGCTGAAGTGAGCGGGAGTAGGCATGGGGGTGAGGCGAGGTAAGGGAGGTTGGTGTACCTGGCTAGCAGGGGGATTAGCAGGGGCAGGAGATGCCCCGGCGACTGGGGGGAACGCCTGGTTTCCTTCCAAGCGATCCAGCCAGCTATTAATCTGAGTTAATTGATTAAGTATAACTGTCTGTTGGTGAGCAATTAGGTCTACTCGAGCGCTAAGGGTGTTAAGATGGCGTGTCAGTGCGCTGTCTGCTGGGTCGTCTTGATGGAGTCGTACTGACATGATTCTTGACCCAGGAGACAGACAACAGACACGAGTAGGACAGTTAACAATAATTTATTAACTCAATGAGTGGTGTGGGTGTGTGAATGTGAGAGTGAGTGTGGTGCTGGGGCAGTGCCTGAGCTGAGCGAGTCCCGCTGCAACCTGGCAACCTTGCAGGTATCGCCAGGAGACTCTTGCTGGTTCCGGGAGCGAGTGCTGGGAGGTGAGCGGGGAACTTGGCGTCGTGGTGAGGTGGAGAGGTTCTGAGGAAGAGGAGGCAAAGCCCCACTGCTTTGGGGAATTGGTCCGCCGCCAGGGAGGTCCACCTGTGCACAGGGGAGAATACTTTGGCAAAGTAAGGATGAACGTGGCTTACGTGACGAGGCTTGATGCACTGGAGCTCTGGTACGAGGTCGAGAGCATGGAGCGTTGCACTGTGGTGATGACAGACGACTCCGTGCTGAGCTGTCAGTGGGTCTGGCTTTTATGGCCTGCTGAGGATTGGAAGCAGGTGTGTGCGCAGCCGGGGCTGATGACGGCCCAGCAGCCACCATGACATAAGCTGCTGTTAGATACCTTTCTTAAACCTGTAAACGCCACATATCCACTGCATGTGAATAATCTTTTTTACGTGTCTGTGTACGATTTCTCTGAGTGACAAAACATGCAACTTGACGTTTTTTTCGGTGAGACTGGGCTGCCTGTGCACAGTCCTCTTCAGATCACCCCACAGATGTTCAATCGGATTCAAGTCTGGACACTGGCTGGGCCATTCCAAAACCTTAATCTTCTTCTGGTGAATCCATTCTTGTGTTGATTTGAATGTGTGCTTTGGGTTATTGTCATGCTGAAAGATGAGGTTCCTCTTCATCTTCAGCTTTCTAGCAGAAGCCTGAAGGTTTTGTGTCAACACTGACTGGTATTTGGAACTGTTCATAATTTCCTCCACCCTGAATAAGGCCCCAGTTCCAGCTGAAGAAAAATAGCCCCAAAGCATGATGCTGCCACTGCCATGCTTCACTGTAGGTATGGTGTTCTTTTGGTGATGAGCAGTGTTGTGTTTGCACCAAATATAGCTTTTGGAATTATGGTCAAAAAGTTCAACCTTGGTTTCACTGGACCATAACACATTTTCCCACGTGTTTGGGAGATTTCAGATGTGTTTTTGCAAAATGTAGCCGGGCTTGGATGTTTTTCTTTGTAAGATAAGGCTTACATCTTGCCACACTACCTCATAGCCCAGACATATGAAGAAGATAGGAGATTGTTGTTGACTCCCATTTAACATGAGTTTAAATGGGATTGGCTAGTTCTGAACACAGCCGCATTCCCCAGTTATAAGAGGAGGTGCATATTTATGCAACCAGGTTATTGTAAGTTTTTTATTTTTATTTTTCCCTTTAAAGGATTTCAGTTTGTTTTTCAATTGGGTTGTACAGGTTATAGGTCACATTAATGGTGGACAAGTTTTGAAATGATTTATCTTGGTCTTATTTATTTACAACATAAAAACCTGGCATTTGAACAGGGGTGTGGAGACTTTTTTCCATATATATATATACAGTGGGGCAAAAAAGTATTTAGTCTGCCACCAATTGTGCAAGTTCTCCCACTTAAAAGATGAGCGAGGTCTCCAATTTTCATCATAGGTATACCTCAACTATGACAGACAAAATGAGAAAAAAAAATCCAGAAAATCACATTGAAGGATTTTTAATGAATTAATTGGTAAATTCCTTGGTAAAATAAGTATTTGGTCATCTACAAACAAGCAAGATTTCTGGCTCTCACAGACCTGTAACTTCTTCTTTAAGAGGCTCCTCTGTCATCCACTCATTACCTGTATTAATGGCACCTGTTTGAACTCATTATCAGTATAAAAGACACCTGTCCACAACCTCAAACAGTCAGACTCCAAACTCCACTATGGCCAAGACCAAAGAGCTGTCAAAGGACAACAGAAACAAAATTGTAGACCTGCACCAGGCTGGGAAGACTGAATCTGCAATAGGTAAGCAGCTTGGTGTGAAGAAATCAACTGTGGGAGCAATTATTAGAAAATGGAAGACATACAAGACCACTGATAATCTCCCTCGATCTGGGGCTCCATGCAAGATCTCACCCCGTGAGGTCAAAATGATCACGAGAACGGTGAGCAAAAATCCCAGAACCACACGGGGGGACCTAGTGAATGACCTGCAGAGAGCTGGGACCAAAGTGACAAAGGCTACATCAGTAACACACTACGCCACCAGGGACTCAAATCCTGCAGTGCCAGACGTGTCCCCTGCTTAAGCCAGTACATGTCCAGGCCTGTCTGAAGTTTGCTAGAGAGCATTTGGATGATCCAGAAGAGGATTGGCAGAATGTCATATGGTCAGATGAAACCAAAATAGAACTTTTTGGTAAAAACTCAACTTGTCGTGTTTGGAGGAGAAAGAACACCATACCTACTGTGAAGCATGGGGGTGGAAACGTCATACTTTGGGGCTGTTTTTCTGCAAAGGGACCAGGATGACTGATCCGTGTAAAGGAAAGAATGAATGGGGCCATGTATCGTGAGATTTTGAGTGAAAACCTCCTTCCATCAGCAAGGGCATTGAAGATGAAACGTGGCTGGGTCTTTCAGCATGACAGTGATCCCAAACACACCTCCCAGGCAATAAAGGAGTGGCTTCGTAAGAAGCATTTCAAGGTCCTGGAGTGGCCTAGCCAGTCTCCAGATCTCAACACCATAGAAAATCTTTGGAGGGAGTTGAAAGTCCATGTTGCCCAGCGACAGCCCCAAAACATCACTGCTCTAGAGGAGATCTGCATGGAGGAATGGGCCAAAATACCAGCAACAGTGTGTGAAAACCTTGTGAAAACTTACAGAAAACATTTGACCTCTGTCATTGCCAACAAAGGGTATATAACAAAGTATTGAGATGAACTTTTGTTATTGACCAAATCCTTATTTTACCGAGGAATTTACCAATTAATTCATTAAAAATCCTTCAATGTGATTTTCTGGATTTTTTTTTCTCATTTTGTCTGTCATAGTTGAGGTATACCTATGATGAAAATTGGAGACCTCTCTCATCTTTTAAGTGGGAGAACTTGCACAATTGGTGGCTGACTAAATACTTTTTTCCCCCACTGTATATATATATACAGTATATATACATATATATACAGTATATATATACATATATATATACACTACCGTTCAAAAGTTTGGGGTCACTTAGAAATTTCCTTATTTTTGAAAGAAAAGCACTTTTTTTCAATGAAGATAACTTTAAACTAATCAGAAATACACTCTATACATTGCTAATGTGGTAAATGACCATTATAGCTGCAAATGTCTGGTTTTTGGTGCAATATCTACATAGGTGTATAGAGGCCCATTTCCAGCAACTATCACTCCAGTGTTCTAATGGTACAATGTGTTTGCTCATTGCGTCAGAAGGCTAATGGATGATTAGAAAACCCTTGTGCAATCATGTTAGGTCTGCAATGCTGTAATTGCTGCAAATGGAGGATTCTTTGACGAAAGCAAAGTTTGAAGGAAAAAATTATTATTTCAAATACAAATCATTATTTCTAACCTTGTCAATGTCTTGACTATATTTTCTATTCATTTTACAACTCATGGTGGTAAATAAGTGTGACTTTTCATGGAAAACACAAAATAATTGTCTGGGTGACCCCAAACTTTTGAACGGTAGTGTATATATATATATATATATATATATACACAGTGGTGTGAAAAACTGTTTGCCCCCTTCCTCATTTCTCATTTTTTCTTTGGATGTTAGTCACGCTTAAATGTTTCAGATCATCAAACAAATTTAAATATTAGACAAAGATAACACAATTAAACAAAAAATGCAGTTTTTAAATGAAGGTGTTTATTATTAAGGGTAAAAAAAATCCAAACCTACATGGCCCTGTGTGAAAAAGTGATTGTTCCCCCCGTTAAAACACAGAATAACTGTGGTTTTTCAAATCTTTGGAAAGCTGAGTTCAATTTCTCAAACTACACCCAGGCCTGATTACTGCCACACCTGTTCTCAATCAAGAAATCACTTAAATAGGACCTGCCTGACAAAGTGAAGTAGACCAAAAGATCCTCAAAAGCTAGACATTATGCTGCGATTCAAAGAAATTCAGGAAGAAATGAGAAACAAAAGTAACTGGGATGTATCAGTCTGGAAAAGGTTATAAAGTCATTTCTAAAGCTTTGGGACTCCAGTGAACCACAGTGACAGCCATTATCCACAAGTGGCGAAAACATGGAACAGTAGTGAACCTTCCCAGGAGTGGCCGGCCAACCAAAATTACCCCAAGAGTGCAGCGATGACTCATCCAAGAGGTCGCAAAAGACCCCACAGCAACATCCAGAGAACTGCAGGCCTCACTTGCCTCAGTTCAGGTCAGTGTTCATGACTCCACCATAAGAAAGAGACTGGGCAAAAATTGCCTGCATGGCAGAGTTCCAAGACGAAAACCACTGCTGAGCAAAAAGAACATAAAGGCTCATCTCAGTTTTGCCAGAAAACATCTTGATGATTCCTAAGACTTTTGGGAAAATACTCTGTGGACTGACAAGACAAAAGTTGAACTTTCTGGAAGGTGTGTGGCCCATTACATCCGGCGTAAAAGTAACACACCATTTCAGAAAAGGAACATCATACCAACAGTAAAATATGGTGGTGGTAGTGTGATGGTCTGGAGCTGTTTTGCTGCTTCAGGACCTGGGAGACTTGCTATAGTAAATGGAACCATGAATTCTGCTGTCAACCAAAAGGTCCTGAAGGAGAATGTCCGGCCATCTGTTCGTTATCTCAAGCTGAAGCACGCTTGGGTTCTGCAGCAGGAATATGATCCAAAACACACCAGCAAGTCCACCTCTGAATGTCTTAAGAAAAACAAAATGAAGACTTTGGAGTGGCCTAGTCAATGTCCTGACCTGAATCCAATTGAGATGCAGTGGCATGACCTTAAAAAGGCAGTTCATGCTTGAAACCCCTCAAATGTGGCTGAATTACAACAATTCTGTCAAGATGAGTGAGTCAAAATTCCTCTACAGCGCTGTAAAAGACTCATTACCAGTTATCGCAAACACTTGATTGCACTTGTTACTGCTAAGGGAGGCCCAGTCAGTTATTAGGTTTAGGGAGTAATCACTTTTTCACACAGGGCCATGTAGGTTTGGATTTTTTTTTCTCTTAATAATAAACACCTTCATTTAAAAACTGCATTTTATGTTTACTTGTGTTATCTTTGTCTAATATTTAAATTTGTTTGGTGATCTGAAACATTTAAGTGTGACAAACATACAAAAAAAATGAGAAATCAGGAAGGGGCAAACACTTTTTCACACCACTGTATATACACTACTCACAAAAAGTTAGGGATATAGATAGATAGATAGATAGTTTATTTCGAACACAAAAATATAACAAATACAAGCAAATGGCAAATGCAATAAAGTAACAGTATACACTGTTCGAAAGGGAGAAGGAAGAAGTGAACACTTATTAATTCCATCTCCTCTTTTCCATAGATACACCCATGTGAATTTTATACAAATTACCACCTTTAAGACCCCAAGTAAACAATTTACTGTATTTTTTACAAATCAACATTAACACCCATCCATTCTAACATACAATGATGTCCATACATCAAAACCAGCCTCAAACAACACAGATATACACAGTGCTGTCCCACCCACCATTCCATAGTGTTCCATCATATCCCAGAGTGAACATAATGAATCGTACATATAACTACTACCCTTCTAACATATACCCTTTCAGCAAATGGTGCTTATACCTCTTTTTGAATTGATTTCTGTTTGTACATAGTTTCAGTTCCGACTCCAGACTGTTCCACAAATCCACCCCACAGACAGATATGCACATACTTTTCTTGGTTGTACGTATCTTGGGTTTTGTAAAGTTTAAGTCTCCCCTCAAATTATGATCATTGTCTCTTTTTTTAAATATTTTTTGTATATTAGTTGGTAGTTGATTATTAATTGCCCTGTACATTACTTGTGCTGTCTTAAATTTAACTAAATCGATGAACTTTATGACATGTGACTTTAAGAACAACGCATTGGTATGGTCTCTATATCCTGCATTGTTTATTATCCTTATAGCTCTTTTTTGTAATGTGCATATTGACTGTAGGTTGGTCTTGTAGGTGTTTCCCCAGACTTCTACACAGTAGTTAAGATAAGGTAAAAACAGTGAATTGTACAATAAGACCAATGATTTATAGTCCAAGAAGTGTCTTGTCTTCCCCAGTATGCCTATACATTTTGCTAATTTGGCCCGGATGTGACTGATGTGAGGTTTCCAGCAGATTTTATTGTCTAGCGTCACCCCCAGAAACTTATTTTCCTGTACTGTTTCTATTCTGGTATCATCTATCGTTACCATAATTTCATGATTTTTTTTATAATTTCCAAACAACATAATCTTTGTTTTTTTTAGATTTAGAAATAATTTATTTTTGTTGAACCACTGCGTTAATTTTTCCATTTCAGTTGTGACCACCTCTAAAACCTGCTGCAAATTCTCACCAGTGCAGAGGATATTTGTGTCATCTGCAAACAAAATAAATTTCAGAATTTTTGATACTTGGCATATGTCATTTATATACAAAATAAAGAGTTTGGGTCCCAAAACTGACCCCTGGGGCACACCACAAGTGATGTCCATGAAGGGTGATTTGTGCTCTCCAATTTGTACAAATTGTTGTCTGTTACTTAAATAACTTTCCACCCAACTCAGTCCAACCCCTCTTATCCCATACCTTTCCAGTTTCCTTAGTAGTATTCTGTGGTCAATGGTGTCAAAAGCTTTCTTTAAATCTATAAATACTCCTACAGCAACCTTTTTTTTTGTCTATACAACTAGTAATTTCTTCTATAAGTTCGATCAGTGCCAAAGCTGTAGATTTATCTGCTCTAAAACCATACTGGCTATCTGTAAGGAGGTTGTGTTTTTCAGTGAAATCATCCAGTCTCTTAGTGAAGATTTTTTCAAGTATTTTGGAGAATTGTGAGAGTAAAGAGACTGGCCTGTAATTTGTGAAGCGATGACTGTCTCCTGTTTTGTATAGAGGTATTACTTTTGCTATTTTCATTTTGTCTGGAAATGTACCAGTTTGAAATGACAGGTTACAGATGTGGGTGAGTGGCGTAATATTTGGCTTTTGTGTGAAATTTATGGAAAATATAAAAAGTTCACATTACAGTGATATTATATCATAAAAGCAGGACATTTAAGTAGAAGCATGCAATGGTGATTTCCTCATATCAAACAGTTTATTGAAACAAAAGCCAACAGTGGTGGATATACCACAACAAAAAATGTCATTGTCTCAATAATTTGTCATGTGCCCTTGAGCATCAATTACAGCTTGACAAAGACGTCTCATGCTGTTCACAAGGCGACTTATTGTCTGCTGAGGCATGGCATTCCACTCTTCTTAAAGGGTGGCCCTCAGATCATTGAGGTTGTGGTGTGCAGGGTGACAAGCCTCTACACGGCGACTCAGCTGATTCCATAGGTTTTATATAGGATTCAGGTCTGGATAAAGTGCAGGCCACTCCATTTGAGGTACCCCAGCCTACAGCAGCTGTTCCCTAATAATGCAACCTCGGTGAGCTGCAGCATTGTTGTTCATGAAGATCAAATTAGGCCTGTGTTGCTCATGTAGGGGCACAATGACTGGATTAATAATGTTATTCAGGTAGTATCGGCTTGTCACTGTACCATTCACAAGGTGTAGGGAAGTTCTGTATTGGCTAGACACACCTGCCCAGTCTGTAACACTACCACCACCAAAGGTTCGTCTGGTGACAACAGTGGCTGATGCATCGCGTTCTCCTTGATGTTTCCAACATCGTTGGTGGCCATCATTTCTGCTCAACGTGCATCGATTTTCATCAGAGAACAGCACTGAGGCCCCCTGGTCCCTTGTCCAGCGTAAATGCTCCCTGGCCCATGCAAGACGATGATGCCTGTGCCTGGTGGTGTGGTCAGGTATCCTTGCAGATCGTCTAGCACACAGACCACGCTGATGTAAATGGTTTCGGATGGTCTGACATGACACTTGGGTGCTTCTCACCTCCCTTAAATGTGCCTGGAGTTGAGTGGCATTCATCATCTGATTCTGCAGGGCACTGTTCACAATGAAGCGATCATCAGTGTGGGATGTGGCCAAAGGACATCCACTTCTACACCTTTCTGTGACTCTTCCAGTCTCTCTGTATCTCTGTTGCAACCTGCCGATGACACTGTAAGCTCAATGGCCACTTGCTTCTGAGAACATCCTGTCCGAAGCCTCGCAATGGCGAGGTACTGTTGATCAGTTGTTAGGTGTCATCTTGGTCTCATGATGTCAAAATATGAACAGCATGATGAAGAGGACTGTTTAAATACCAAATCTAATTGAACCAGAAAATGTATTGGTCAGTTCATAGATCAAACACCTGTTGTGAGTTTTGTTGTTGAGCACCTTGTTAGAGAACAGTAAGTTATGCAAAAAGTACTGAAACATTGAACAGTTGGGCATGTGCATTCAAAATGTTAGAGAAAGTCAAATTAAGTTCACCTGTAAAGGTTATATGCATTTTAGGTGGATCCCAAAATTTCACCCGAAAGCTGAGCATCCCTAACTTTTTGTAAGTAGTGTGTGTGTGTGTGTGTGTGTGTGTGTGTGTGTGTGTGTGTGTGTGTGTGTGTGTGTTTATATATATTCCTTTCACTTATGAAAAAGCTGAATAATAAAATAAATGAAAACATGTCAGAGAAAATTCTTCACAACAATATGTAACTGAGCAAAGTGTCTTTTTTTCCTTTGTTGAACAGAGCTCACATTATCAAGTGATCAAGTTTATCCACATGGGTAGAAATGTTTCAGTTTACCACACATAGTTAATACTGGGCGGGCTAATAAGTGACAAAATTATAACTTGTCACTTATTTTTATATTTTTTACGCGTTTACATTTCATCAGTTTTTTTTATTTGGCGAGCCACTCTTATTGTATAGTATACCCACTTATTTTATATACAGTGCGTCTGGAAAGTATTCACAGCGCTTCACTTTTTGCACATTTTGTTATGTTACACCCTTATTCCAAAATGGATTAAATAATTTTTTTTCCTCAAAATTCTACACACAATTCCCCATAATGATGACATGAATTTTTTTTTTTTAGATTTTTGCAAATTTATTAAAAATAAACTAAGAAATCCCCCATACATAAGTATTCACAACCTTTGCTCAATATTTTGTTGATGCACCTTTGGCAGCAATTATAGCCTCAAGTCTTTTTGAATATGATGCCACAAGCTTGGCACACCTATCTCTGGGTAGTTTCACCCATTCTTCTTTGCAGCACTTCTCAAGCTCCATCAGGTTGGATGAAGCGTCGGTGCACAGCCATTTTCAGATCTCTCCAGAGATGTTCAATTGTATTCAAGTCTGGGCTCTGGCTGGGCCACTCAAGGATATTCACAGAGTTGCCCTGAAGCCACTCCTTTGATATCCTGGCTGTGTACTTAGGGTTGTTGTCCTGCTAAAAGATGAACCATCGCCCCAGTCTGAGGTCAAGAGTGCTCTGGAGCAGGTTTTCATCCAGGATGTCTCTGTACATTGCTGCATTCATCTTTCCCTCTATCCTGACTAGTGTCCCAGTTCCTGCTGCTGAAAAACTTCCCTGCAGCATGATGCTGCCACCACCATGCTTCACTGTAGGGATGGTATTGGCTTGGTGATGAGTGGTCCCTGATTTCCTCCAAACATTTTTTTGTTTTTTTTTTGTTACTTATTTGTACCCGTAGGTAGACTTGGTTTTGCAGTCTGATGACAAGCCACCGGCTGCTGGTCGCTGCGTGCGCGAGCGCCCTAAACCTACATGTTTTTGGTATGCGGGAGGAAACCGGAGAAATCCCGGAGTAAACCCGCGCAACACGGGGAGAACATGCAAACTCCACACAGCTCAATGTTGGTCGGGGGCTGGGATCGAACCCACGATCTCATGATCCCCGCGGTCCCCCGGCCGAGGGTAAAACTGTGCTGCCACAGTGCTAAACCACTGCGCCACCGTGCAGCCATTCAATTCAATTCAACTTTATTCAATTAAACTTTATTTATATACCACCATTTCACAACAACAGTCATCTCATAGCACTTTCAACTGTAGGGAAAACCCCCACAATTGCAGAAAGATCCCAGCAATCAGACAATCCCCAGTGAGCAAGCGCTTGGTGACGGTGGAGAGGAAAAACTACCTTTTAACAGGAAGAATCCTCCAGCAGAACCAGGCTCAGGGAGGGGCAGTCATCTGCTGCGACTGGCTGGGGGGTGAGGGGATAGAGAAGATGAAAAGAACAGACATGTAGAGAGCAAACAGCATGATGGGGACTCAATCTATGGGAGAGAACAAACAGACGTTAATGACCAGCAAAAAAAAAAATTAAAAAAAAATCATTGAGAGTGAAGAAAGGAGTGAAGCCCAGTGCATTATTGGAGGTCCCCCGGCTGTCTAAACCTATTAGTTAATTGTAGGCTATATCAAAAAGGAAGGTTTTAACCCTATTCTTAAAAACAGAGATTGAGTCTGACTCCCGAATCCAGATTGGCAGCCGGTTCCACAGGAGAGGAGTTTGATAACTGAAGGCTCTGCCTCCCATTGTACTTTTGGAGATTCTAGGTATTACAAGTAATCCAGCATTTTGGGAGCATAGTGCTCTGTTAGGATAACAGGGTAGTATCAGATCTTTTAAATAAAAAGAGGCCTGATTGTTTAGAGCTTTGTAAGTGAGAAGAAGGATTTTAAACTTAATTCTAAACTCTATGGGAAGCCAATGAAGGGAGGCCAGAACTGGAGAGATATGATCTCTCTTTCTAGTACCTGTTGAAACTCTTGCTGCAGCATTTTGGATCAACTGAAGACTTTTTAAAGATGATTTAGGACAACCTGATAATAAAGAGTTATAATAATCTAATCTAGAGCTAACAAAAGCGTGGATCAGTTTCTCAGCATCACTCTGAGACAAGATGCTCCTAATCTTGGCAATATTACGCAAATGATAGAAGGCAGTCTTAGAAACGAATTTAATATGTGAATTGAAAAACAGATCTTGATCAAAAATAACTCCAAGGTTCCTCACAGAACTATTCAGTGAAAGAGTAACCCCATCCAAACTAAGAGTTTGATTTGGAAAGGTATTTCTAAGGTTTTTTGGACCAACAAGAATGACTTCAGTCTTATCTCAATTTAATAGGAAATTACAAGTCATCCAAGCTTTGATTCCTTAAGACAGGCTTCTAACTTGTCTAATTGATGACTATCATCTGGCTTCATTGACAGGTATAATTGTGTGTCATCTGCATAACAATGAAAATGTATACAGTGTTTTCTAATAATGTTGCCTAACGGAAGCATATATAAACTAAAAAGAGTAGGGCCAAGCACAGATCCCTGTGGAGCTCCATGACTGAGTTTTGAGTTGGAAGAAAACTCATTACTGGCATGAACAAACTGGAACCTATCAGATAAATAAGAGCTATACCACTGCAATGAAGTTCCATTAAGTCCAACACAGTGTTCTAATCTATCAATTAGAATATTATGATCTATAGTATCAAAAGCTGCACTAAGGTCTAAAATGACAAGTACCGAAACAAGTCCATTATCAGATGCAATAAGGAGGTCATTAGTGACCTTCACTAAGGCTGTTTCAGTACTATGATGGATTCTAAACCCAGATTGAAACTCTTCAAATAAACCACTTTCCTGCAAGTGGTCATATAATTGCGTAGCAACAACTCTTTCTAAGATTTTTGAAATGAAAGGGAGATTAGAGATTGGTCTATAGTTAGCTAAAACTCCTGGATCCAGCGTTGGCTTTTTGTGTAAGGGTTTAATTACAGCAGTTTTAAAAGCCTGCGGTACATGGCCTAATGTTAATGAAGAATTGATTATTTGAAGAATAGAACTACCAATAAATGGGAAGACTTCTTTAACTCTAAAAGGTCAATTAGAGTAAACTCATCCAAACAGAGATCAGTTGAAGGAGTTGTAGTAGTTACTGTATTTAAGTTAACAGTGGGAAGAATCTGACTGATTTTATCTCTGATAGATGACATTTTATTATTGAAAAAGTTCATAAAGTCCTGACTAGTGAGCTCAGAATCAGAATCAGAATCAGATTTATTGCCATTGTTCATGTAGTACACAAACTAGGAATTTGTCTCGGTACAATGCTGCAACATTAAACAAGGAACTCTCATGGAGCTCTAAGGGAATGCTAGGATTGACAGAGTCCTGACTCTTTGTCAGCCTGGCTACAGTGCTGAAAAGAAATTCATTCATGCAGAATAATAACTTGTTCTAGCTTTTCTAAGAGATTTTTTTTATAAATTAAAAGATAATTTTTCCAAGCTAAATAGATTTCATCTAAATTAGTGGAGCACCATTTTCTTTCTATTTGACAAGTCTTCTGTTTTAAGCTACGAGTTTCTGTGTCGAACCAAGGAGTTAGAAATCTCTGATTAGACTTTTTCTTTTTCAAAGGGGCCACCATGTTTAGAGTCTGATGCAGAGAAGCTGTAACACTAGCTACCATGCTATCAATTACAGAAGGAGCAAGCTGTCCATAGTTTATTTCCGTTGTGTTGACACATGGCATAAAAGAAACAGTCTGCATAAATTTGGTAACAACATCATCTGAGAGGCATCTGCTGTAGTAATATTTTTCTTTAGGAGCCAAATAGTCAGAAATAGTAAAATCAAAGGTTAACAGACAATGGTCTGACAGTACAGGGTTATGAGTAGACACTACCAGATTTTCTATTTCTATGCCATATGTCAGAGCAAGGTCCAATGTGGGGTGGAGATAATGGGTAGAATTTCCTACTTTCTGAGAAAACCCCATCGAGTCTAATATTGAATTAAATGCCATATTAAGACAATCACTGATTTCAGCACTAAATCAGCTAAGAATTCTGCAAATTCAGATAAAAACTCTTGAGTAAGTTGATGGAGGACATTAAACTATGGCAAATAAAATTGGGTTTAGCCTAAAATTGCTAAAATGCCCAATACTGAGGACCAGGCCCTCAAAGGAGTTATAACGTGTTTTTTGCTTTACATTAACTAGTAATTTGGAATGGTAAATTGTTGCTACTCCTCCTACATGACCAGAACTTCTGGGATTTTGACAGTTTAAATAACCAGAGGGAGTTGATTCATTTAAACCAACATAATCCTCTTGTCCTAACCAAGTCTCTGTGAGGGATATTAAAGCAATCTGATGATCAATTAACAGATCATGGACTAGCAGAGACTTGGGAATTAGAGACCTCATATTCAACAAACCACATTTAATTTTTACATTATGAGGAGGATCAGAGGCCAAGTCATTACATTTAGAGACTTCATGTTTAATTTGAGTTTTACCAACTTTTTGTTTAATCACTTTGGGATGCTTATACTGTACATTATATTTTTATTTACTTTGGAGGGAGCAGACAATGATTCTCTGATGGGGAAGACAGGGGCTAAATTGAGGGGTGGTGGATGAAGAGGAGCTGCAGAGAGGCGTGTAAGACTGCGACTCTGCTTCCTGGTCCCAAGTCTGAGTTGTCAAGGTTTTGGAAATTTGGATAAAAATGAAGCTAGATTGTTAGATAAATGAGACGCACCATCCAAAGTGGGATGGATGCCATCTCATCTAATAAAACCAGGTTTTCCCCAAAATGAGTTCCAATTGTCTATGTAGCCCACATCGTTTGCAGGACACCACACAGACACATTCACCACAAAGAGCTCAATCTTTATTTCATCAGACCAGAGAATTTTGTTTCTCATGGTCTGAGAGTCCTTCAGGTGCCTTTTGGCAAACTCCAGGCAGGCTGCCATGTGCCTTTTACTAAGGAGTGGCTTCCGTCTGGCCACTCTACCATACAAGCCTGGTTGGTGGATTGCTGCAGAGATGGTTGTCCTTCTGGAAGGTTCTCCTCTCTCCACAGAGGAACGTTGGAGCTCTGACAGAATGACCATCGGGTTCTTGGTCACCTCCCTGATGAAGGCCCTTCTCCCCCATCACTCAGTTTAGACAGCCGGCCAGCTCTAGGAAGAGTCCTGGTGGTTCCAAACTTCTTCCATTTACAGATGATAGAGGCCACTGTGCTCACTGGGACCTTCAAAGCAGCAGAAATTTTTCTGCACCCTTCCCCAGATTTGTGCCTCGAGACAATCCTGTCTCGGAGGTCTACAGACAATTCGTTTGACTTCATACTTGGTTTGTGCTCTGACGTGCATTGTCAACTGTGGGACCTTATATAGACACGTGTGTGCCTTTCCAAATCATGTCGAACTAGAAAAGCACTCGGAGAGCGCAGACCTCCGCCAAGCGCCACAGTTCCCCCCCATACAGTGTTTGTGTGTACGTTTTCAGATTCCTTGACCATGAAAACATATGACTAGCAATTGGATTCACAATGATAGGATTAGTGGTTCAGTAGTAAAAGCATTACCTCCTTGGCGGAGGTAATAAACTGAAGTGTTGCTGTTGTGTCCATGTCCTCCATCTGCAAACTCACAGGCTGCGGGCGTTGCAATTCATGGCACAACCACGTACAACCCACAGGCCAATGGGTTATGCAAGCGTTTTCATAGATCACTGAAAGCAGCACTCAGGGCTTCACTGACGGATGCAAATTGGGTAGACAGGTTGTCGTGGGTTTTATATTGGGGTTGCGCTCCGTGGCAAAAGAGGATTTGGAAGCTTCCCCGGCAGAGAGCTTGTTTTTGCGCAGCCACTATGGCTGGGCGGGGAATTTCTGCCAAATAATCCGGCGCCGGACAGCTGCCCGTCTCAGCTTTTGCAGCGTAGCGCAAACACAGGCACGCTGCCGGGCCCTGCCCACCACTGTTTTCCGCGTGCTTTTGTGCCTAAAACTTTGAAGAACGCGGAGTTTGTGTTCGTCAGACATGACGACCAGCGCCCTCCATTGCGCCTGCACACATGTTGAAAATGGCCGTATCTCACAATGTTAAAGAATCCTTTAAAAAATTCCTGTATCCAGACGGTGATCCGGATCATCCCCAAAACTTAATCAGTTCTTCCTTGTACCATTTCCAACAATGCCTGAAAGTTTCATCGAAATCTGTTCAAAACTTTTTGAGTTATCTTGCTAACCAACAGACAGACAAACAGACAAACAAACAGACAAACAGACAAACGCTGGCAAAAACATAACCTCCTCCTGGCCTGCGGCCTGGCAGAGGTAATCAACTGAATTTACCACAGGGGGACTCCAATTAAGCTGTAGAAATATCTCAACGATGATCAGTGGAAACAGGATGCACCTGAGCTCAACTTTGAGCCTCATGGCAAAGGCTGTGAATACTTATGTACATGTGATTTCTTAGTTTTTTTATTACCTCCGCCAAGGAGGTAATGTTTTTACCGGGGTTTGTCTGTCTGTTACCAACATAACTCAAAAAGTTATGAACGGACTTTGACGAAATTTTCAGGAAAGGTGTGTAATGGCACGGGGAACAGATGATTAGATTTTGGTGATGATCTGAGAGTGCATACCTCAGCCAAGGCTCTTATCTTCTCACAGTGTGTTAGCAACAATACTCCAAAAGTTATGAACGGATTTTGATGAAATTTTCAGGAAAGGTGTGTAATGGCACGGGGTACAGATGATTACATTTTGGTGATGATCTGAGAGTGCATACCTCCACCAAGGGTTTTGTTTGTATTTGTGCAGCAGGATTACACAAAAACTACTGGATGGATTTGGATGAAATTTTCACCAGAGGTGGTTCTTGGGCTACAACAAGGAACCCATTACATTTTGGTGATGATCTGAGAATGCATACCTCAGCCAAGGCTCTTATCTTCTCACAGTGTCTTAGCAACAATACTCCGAAACTGATGGACAGACTTTGATGCAATTTTCACCACAAGTGGCTATAGGCCTACACACAAACCCTTTACATTTTGGAGGTGATCCATGAGAAATGGAAGGAGCCTTGGCAGAGCTATGCACTCTATGAGTGCTTTTCTAGTTTTTAATAAATTTGCAAAAATCTAAAAAAAAAAAAAGTTTTTTTTTCACATTGCATTATAGGGTATTGTGTGTAGAATTTTGAGGGAAAAAATGAATTTAATCTATTTTGGAATAAGGCTGTAACATAACAAAATGTGGAAAAAGTGAAGCGCTGTGAATACTTTCCGGATGCACTGTACATAACCACTTATTTTGAAGGGTTGCAAGACCAGATAGCAGCTTTTATTTTGAAAGTTGGTGTGAGCAGTTCGCGTCTCTGCTCACTGCAGTGCACATTTCTCTCTTTCTCTGTGAGCATGCAGCGGTGGCTAAACTGCAGACAGACCAGTCTCGTCGCAGCGGCGGCTCATATTAATGTGGCAAATATTCAAATGTGCGCTATACAGTTATCTTATGTATTGCAGGTGGCCAAATGTACCGATACAGTGAATATGTTCAGTTTATCGCCCAGCCCCATTTCCTTTTGTACTCATGCTAAACATGTCGAACTCTTGTTTTTGGTTCTTCCTCGCAATTTGACTTCTTAGTGGCTGCTAACGTACCACATGTGGCGACTACTCACATATTCATCAGCCACTTGCCAACTCAGTCTATTTTCCAGTTTGGTTAGTATCCAGCAGGTTTCAAAAAAGAAAACTTGTTGAAAACTGTGAGAGTATAAATATGGAATTAATCCATAGATGTGCATTTAATATGGATAGATAAGGACATAAAAAAATCTAGTTATTATCATGAGATGTCCATATTGAAAGAAGTTAAAATTTCTTGTATTTATGGCTATAAACAATCATCAGTTTACTAATATAGCAAACAAAGATGATAATTCTGATAAATTAACTCAATGAGCTGCTCTGCAATCTTAGGCTATTTGTAATTTTTTTTAACAAGGGGATGGGAGGTATTCACACATTTAGCATAAGGTACAAATGTATAAGTGTAAATTAGATACAAATTTGCAAGAATAAAAGAGCAAGAATATGATCAATGACGCCAACTAAAAAATTTAAATAGTTGCAAATTACATTACATAGAATAAAAGTTTAACAAGCATCCAGATGAACGCTGCAAATTTACAAGAAAAAAGTTGTATATTTATGAGAAAATTTTGAAAATACACAGGAAAAAAGTTGCAAATTTATGAGAAAAGAAGTTGCAAATCTATTAAAAAAGTTTCAAATTTATCAGAAAAAGTTGCAAATCTATGAAAAAAGTTGTAAATTTATCAGATAAAGTTGCACATTTTTCAGAGAAAAAGCTGCAAATGGAAAAAAAAGCTTAAAATTTTTAAGAAAAACCTGAAAATTTATTTTCGTTTCTGCTTATGGTGGTTCAAAGTAATTTTATTCTGTTATGCAACATGATACAGAAAGGTTTATGATGATACTGGAGAAACAGCTCTCTCCTTTTTCCAGGCTGGGAGGTAAATGTCAACCCATCCACCCCTTGAGTTACACCTATGAATGCTGATGGGGATGGGGGGATGGCAGGTTAACAAGGGGGATCATTTGGGGTAATTTCGTTAGCAAGGGGGATGGCATCCCTCTTCAAATCACCTACTGACTCTGGCTCAGTTTTGTTTAGTGTTCCTATTTTAAGGTTTTAAAATGTAGGCAATTTGCTTCTAGAACTGCAGCTAGAGGGAAGAGACGGTAATTATTTTCAGCACCATAAAAAGAATTAATTAGTGACAAGTGCCCTGCTTGACAAAAAAAAAAAAAAAAAAAAGAAGTCCTGACTCACTGTTGTGTTTGAAGCTTACAGACACAAACAGAATAGGCTTCTTCTTGACCTCAAGTGGTAAAACAAGTCAGGCTTGCTAATAGCTTTTAACTCGAAGCAGGAAGCGTTTTAATGGTACACCCAGAACTCAAGAGTGTTGGGTAAACATGGCCTCTGCAACACTATAAATAGTGAATATGGCCTGGTGTAGCCCATTTTTGGACTTTTATGGATATTGTTTGGTATCAAATGTGACGCACACTGGGGAAAAGACGGGCTTTTGTGACCCCGTCTGGCTGGCAGACACTGCTGAAGAATTTGTAGCATTCCTGTGTCTGTGATTTGGTTTTACAATAGGCTATGTAATTTATGTCAAGTTTATGTCGAGACAGTGAATCTGTGCCAAAAAGCGGTGCGAAGAAATCTCGGTGCTCCTGGAAAGAAAACTAAATCTCCCTAATTAATTATACATCCTCAGCGTATCAGAGTGTTCCCTGAAATATCGTGTTTGTATGCATAAGTAATGGTCATTGATCCAGTGATTAACAGTGCCCAGTTTGAGTGAGGACAGGTACCACTAATCTGTCCCGAGCCTTTAAACTGGCTGCAGAGGTGGACACCTTGAAGGCTGGCTTCCTGCAGGTCCTCTGGCTCCTGGCCATTACTGCTTCTTTGCTGTATCTGTCTCCATATACTACCCTCGCCAAGCCTTCTAGCAGGTAACCTTTCGTTAAATTCCCCTCCATTTGTAACACAACTGCACAGCACAGCAAAAACTATAAAGTGAATAGCATGTGTGGCATTAGTAAATGAAAGGGAGAGGAGATCAGCACCAAAGAGGCAAGTCAAAGGAGAGGACATGCATACTGTAGGCTATGCATCCGTGTGATGAGTATGTATGATGTGCAAATCAGCCTAGAGCTCTTTGGCACACTGCTTTGTGCTTCCTGCAGCCAGCACACTGAGCCATGGTTAAGATCTCTGCAAATGTGAGATTCTGAGAGAGGACCTGATGTTGCTTGAATCATTCAGTCGCTGAAGGCGAAAGGAAGAAGTTTAAAAAAAAGTTCTTTTTAAAATGCTGCTTCAAAACATGCATTTGAAATATGCATCATTAGGACAAAATTAGCGGAATATGAGAGGAGTGGTGATTTTAGTTTTAATTTTTCTCTGCCACTTTTTTAACAACTACAAGCTTAAGTTAGATTTTTTTGTGTGTGTGTGTGATGAGAAATGATGAATATTATGATGTGATGCCATAGTGGATTTGGCTTCTACTGAAGGGAATAAAACGATTACACTGAGTGACTTTTTTCATGAGTGACTACAACATTTCATTAGAGCCCTGTCATTTGGATAATGATCTGGCAATAAAGTCATTTGGAGTTTTGAGTTTTCTAGACATGAATCTGACTTCATTCGCACTAATGTGTATTTGCCACATTTTCTTTTTAATGTTATTACAATTATCTGCACAACAAAGGAAAATATATGAGCTAAACAGCTGAGGGAACACAAGTTATGGTTGGAAATTAATCACAATGCAGCCATGATTCTTTCAAACCCACCAACCATTACTGCTTCAAAGATTTTTGTTCATGAGCAGGAGCCCCTTGAACATTTTTGCAACACCTCGGAAGGTCTGTGGGGACAGAAAGGACTCATTAAAAATCATGCTTAATCCTTTCCTGTTTTGTCATTTCCAGTTAGTAGAAGAAGGGTGTGTTTGCATCTGAACGGGGTATATTCACTGACTGATTTTCAGGAATTCAAAAGGAACAGAAAACAGAATTACCTTTTAACAACCACAAAGAAGATATTTTTATCTAGCCGATATATTAGAGGGGTATTAAAAAGGAGATTAAAGCATGTTGGGGGAGAGTGTATTTCAGAAATATGACAGCGTAATAAAACTGGGTGTACTACTGACAGATTAGAGTGTTCATAGAAATATGTGAGAGATGGATGAAGGTTTTCACAGCTGAGATTAAGAGAGAGACTTACAAGAGTCATGGAATAAAGTGGAAAATGAATCGAAGCAGTGTTTACTGTCTCACAAACTGTGGAAACCTGTAAGCAATCTAAGAATATTTTTGATAAATGGATACACATGCACTGTTCTGTATGGTACTCTTTTTCCCTTAAAGAATATAAGGGCAGGGATCTTTTCAGGAGCTCATCCTCTGTTGCATTCATTAAGTTAAAAGGCGACATTAAAAATACATGCCGAGACCTCTCAGACGTGCACACATGACACTGTTTCCCCTTGAATCCAGGTCATGCCTTTGTACATTAATCAGAAAGGGCACCATTCTCCTGAGACTGTGAAACAAATCACTAATGTACAGAAATAAAAAGGGTGAAGATACTCACAGTTGACTTTCATCTGATCTCACAGTCTCCAGTCCAGGGAAAGACTGTGTCTCCTGGTGACAGCAAAGTTCATAGTTAATCCCTTTGTTTTGCCTGGGAACCTTTCTGGTCAAGTAAGGTGCTGAGAAACAAGATCATAACGCAGCTGGAGAGAGGATTGTGGTGAATGAGAAATCCGGCTGACTTGACCCTTGCATGCCAGAGGGGTCCGGGGGGAGTGTGACCAGAGATGCAGAAGAGAAAGGTGGCAAAGGTGGAGGGTGGGCACCAGAAGCCTTTGGTCATCCTTGCTCAGGAGGTGCACGGTGCAGCATCACACTCCGTTTGGCCATCAAAAACAGTTTGGCTTTATCCAGATGAGGAAAAAGTATCCTCAGCTCGCAAAATATCCTTTCTGAGCCATTCACAAATTAAAAAAAGAGGAGGGGGAAGAACTTTTTCTCCCAGTCTGAGCAGAGCTATGCAAGAACTGTGCTGCCTCTCATTCAAATATCAGTGAGAGACAGCCTGATGCCTGAGCCAAGTCACTGCTACCGCCACACTGATGCTGCTGCTGCTGCTGCTGGTGCTGCTGTAGTTGGAACTACTCTGGCTGACAGACGCAGATGAAGCTGACGCTAGCAAGCTGGGAGGAGAAATTCCCAAAGGGCTGAATGGTTCATCATGTTTCGGGACAGTGAGCATGCAGCTTAAACCACACGGTGTAAGAGCAAAGAGGCGGGGTTTGCCGGGTGGCTTCAAGGGCTCCGTTTTAGAAGGTGTGGGGGCAAGAGGGAAAGTGTGGAAGGGAGAGCGTGGCGGTGAGGGAGGGTTTAGTCAGATCCAAGCCTACCTAATCCTTGTGTGGGGGGGGGGGAGGGGGGCATATATGTCACATAAACCATTAATTACCACCAACGGCATGTCTTTTGTCTGTGTGTTACAAAAAAAAAACAAGAAGAGACACTGACCCTGGTTATCGCCACTGCCGGCTCTCTCAGTGTTTGAACAACATTGAGGCTTAAGCAGTGCAGTTATCAGCAGACTCATCTGTAGAACATAAAACACTACCACTGCATTTGTGTGCACATGGGAAAGCACTGACATGGCTGGGCCAGATAAGCAGCCTACTGAAGAGACAGACTTTTTTCTTCTTTTTAAATGGGACTCTTATAAGTCCACACAAGTCTACATACACAGTCCAAGGACGGATAATTTTTTCACATTCATTTGTTCAGAACTCCTTATACAAAGATAGAGAGTGATGATAATCAAGTCAGTGGCGGTAATGCACCTGTAAGCTAGTTGCCAACCGCCAATCAAATCTAAAAGAAGAGGATGATATAGAGTGATATATAGAGTAGGTGGTGGTAATGCATCTGTAAGCTGGTTGCCAACCACCAATCAAATCTAAACGAAGAAGAACATATATTGGGGTATTATTTGCTTGGTCATACGTGTCTATGGTGGATGGATATGTGGCCTTTATATGTTTTAATCTGGACTAGTACATACCTGTGCATGCCCGTAGAAACCAAGTATAAGCAAGTATTTCCGCATGCTCGTAGAAAGCAGGTGTAAGCAAGGGTGTAAGCAAGCACATCAGCACTCGTTCAGTGATGCCTGCTTTTGATCTTTAATGATGTCATAGCAAGTCCTATGATCGTGAGTGATGACAGCCTTTGATCTTTGATGATGTCATAGTGAGTCCTATGATCTTTGATGTCATAGCGAGTCCTATGCTCTTTGATGATGTCATAGCGAGTCCTATGATCCTGAGTGATGCCTGCCTTTGCCTGCCTTTGATCTTTGATGTCATAACGAGTCCTATGATAGTGAGTGATGCCTGCCTTTGATCATTTTTTATTTTTTTTATTTTATTTGTTTATTTGACAGGGACAGTGCAATAAACATAGACGATTAATCAAATGACAATCAATCTAATGTGTTGCACAAAGAGTGTATAGCTATTAGTAATTTGCAACTCTTGTCCCTGGATGGGCTTTAAAAAGAAGAAACAGGTAAAAAGAAAGAAAGATAAGGAAAAGAAAAAATGAAAACAGGATAAACAATAACCACATACATCAATGCAAACAAGATTATAAATACACAATATAAAAACCTGGTTCACATTTGCCTATTTCAGGTCTCCCTCCTTTCGTCACTCACTATAAACAAACACATTCATTCCTTCCCTTCATTCATGCTCACCCTGCAGACAATCATTTCATACATGGGTACATTCTTGTTTATTTTTCAGCCAGTTTTTAACCTTTGTAGTAAATGTTTTAAAGTCCGTTATTCACTGACTGCCTTTGACGTTCAGTGGCGGTAATACACCTGTAAGCTGGTTGCCATCCGCCAATCAATTCTAAAAGAAGAAGAAGACGTTTGATGATGTCATAGCGAGTCTTATGATGTTTGAAGATGTCATTGCAAGTCCTATGCTCATGAGTGATGCCTGCCTTTGATCTTTGATGATGTCATAGTGAGTCATATGATCCTATGATCTTTAAACAAATCCTGTGGTCTTGACAGACAGACAGAGATTTAATGTCTATAGACATCATGTAGACATCATAGGAACATCATAGGCGATCCTATGATCTTTTAGCGAGCCCTATGGTCTATATGATGTCATATAGACATCATGTAGCCATCATAGGAACATCACAGGCGACCATGTCAGCATCACAGGCGATCATAGGTGATCCTATGATCTTTTAGCGAGCCCTACGGTCGTAACACACAGACAGATTTCTTGAATTATAGAGTGATGAAAGGAGCTGATCTGTCGCATAAGCTCTCATCGATATATAGAGTGATGATAAATACACCAAGTATGTGGTGGTAATGCACCTGTAAGATGGTTGCCAACTGCCAATCAAATCTAAAAGAAGAATAAGCTCTCATCAAATCACAAGAGAAACAACACACATAAATCAAACTGCTGCTTCTTTCATTTAATTCATCTGTGCTGGATTGAATCATACTTATATGACAATGTGTGGATCAGCGTTTGGCTATATAGTGAAGTTCTTCTTTTAGATTTGACTGGTGGTTGGCAACCAGCTTACAGGTGCATTACTGCCACGTACTTCACTCTATATCATCACTCTACAGCGGGGCAAAAAAATATTTAGTCAGCCACCAATTGTGCAAGTTCTCCCACTTAAAAGATGAGAGAGGTCTCCAATTTTCATCATAGGTATACCTCAACTATGAGAGACAAAATGAGAAAAAAAATGCAGAAAATCACATTGAAGGATTTTTAATGAATTAATTGGTAAATTCCTCGGTAAAATAAGTATTTGGTCACCTACAAACAAGCAAGATTTCTGGCTGTCACAGACCTGTAACTTCTTCTTTAAGAGGCTCCTCTGTCCTCCACTCGTTACCTGTATTAATGGCACCTGTTTGAACCCGTTATCAGTATAAAAGACACCTGTCCACAACCTCAAACAGTCAGACTCCAAACTCCACTATGGCCAAGACCAAAGAGCTGTCAAAGGACACCAGAAACCTGCACCAGGCTGGGAAGACTGAATCTGCAGTAGGTAGGCAGCTTGGTGTGAAGAAATCAACTGTGGGAGCAATTATTAGAAAATGGAAGACATACAAGACCACTGATAATCTCCCTCAATCTGGGGCTCCACGCAAGATCTCACCCCGTGGGGTCAAAATGATCACGAGAACGGTGAGCAAAAATCCCAGAAACACACGGGGGGACCTAGTGAATGATCTGTAGAGAGCTGGGACCAAAGTAACAAAGGCTACCATCAGTAACACACTACGCCGCCAGGGACTCAAATCCTGCAGTGCCAGACGTATCCCCCTGCTTAAGCCAGTACATGTCCAGGCCTGTCTGAAGTTTGCTAGAGAGCATTTGGATGATCCAGAAGAGGACTGGGAGAATGTCATATGGTCAGATGAAACCAAAATAGAACTTTTTGGTAAAAACTCAACTTGTTGTGTTTGGAGGAGAAAGAATGCTGAGTTACATCCAAAGAACACCATACCTACTGTGAAGCATGGGGGTGGAAACATCATGCTTTGGGGCTGTTTTTCTGCAAAGGGACCAGGACGACTGATCCGTGTAAAGGAAAGAATGAATGGGGCCATGTATCGTGAGATTTTGAGTGAAAACCTCCTTCCATCAGCAAGGACATTGAAGATGAAACGTGGCTGGGTCTTTCAGCATGACAATGATCTCAAACACACCACCCAGGCAATGAAGGAGTGGCTTCGTAAGAAGCATTTCAAGGTCCTGGAGTGACCTAGCCAGTCTCCAGATCTCAACCCCATAGAAAATCTTTGGAGGGAGTTGAAAGTCCATGTTTCCCAGCGACAGCCCCAAAACATCACTGCTCTAGAGGAGATCTGCATGGAGGAATGGACCAAAATACCAGCAACAGTGTGTGAAAACCTTGTGAAGACTTACAGAAAACGTTTGACCTCTGTCATTGCCAACAAAGGGTATATAACAAAGTACTGAGATGAACTTTTGTTATTGACCAAATACTTATTTTACCAAGGAATTTACCAATTAATTCATTAAAAATCCTTCAATGTGATTTTCTGGATTTTTTTTTCTCATTTTGTCTCTCATAGTTGAGGTATACCTATGATGAAAATTGGAGACCTCTCTCATCTTTTAAGTGGGAGAACTTGCACAATTGGTGGCTGACTAAATACTTTTTTGCCCCACTGTATCTGGTCAGGAGCTACTCTCTGCAACAACAAATAAGTCTACTAAAGGGCTCCTCTGCGAAGTGCTGTAGAGGGAGGGTCATGTGATGTCATCCACACAGAGATTTTTGTTACTATTTTGTCTGGTGAAATATTTCATCATAAGCACTGTGGGAGGTTCATTGAAAAACCTCAGAGGGGATTACAGGTAAGCATTAACAAAATTTAGATCTGATTAATGTAGCACTTACATCATTGATTCACAAGTGAAAGATAAGCTACTGGACCAGTTCTAGGTTCAGAAGGAGTGGTAAAGTGGAGTGAAGTAAAAGACCAGAGTCAGAGATTTAAATGTAGCTGCCAGTAGTTTAGCTACTAAACACAAAATGACAAACAAAACAAATGCAGTTAAGTTAACTTAAAAACACAGTCTCAATCTTCGAGTTGACTTAAAAAAAATAAATTCATCTTTGTTAAATAGGCGTTAATCTGAGTTAACCAATCAGATCAACTGTTTTAGGGTTAGACCTTCCTATTTTAGAGTTAGGTTTTTCCTATTTTAGACCAGTTTTTATGCGTTTTTGACCTTTATGGTCTAAATTAGTAATTTAGGCTAATTTATTTTGTTGTAAATCATCCCTTTTAATCCTCTTTGCATGAGAAATCAAATTAGGTCAAAGTCACTTTTTACATACTGACTAAATGGAGCTCTTCAAAGAAACACCTTGTAAGTTCTTCTTTTTCCTTTAGATTTGATTGGCAGTTGGCAACCAGCTCACAGGTGCATTACCGCCACTGACTTGATTATCATCACTCTATATCTTTGTATAAGGAGTTATTAAGGAGTTCTGAACAACTCCTTACAGTATGTGTGAAAAAATTATCATATTCAAATAAAAGAAAAACATATCAACGAAATGTAACAGTGCACAATATCACATCCACCTAAATATCAGAACAGTCTGTATCAAACTCAGTATCTCAGTTCAGTTATCTATCTATAAATTCACGATATCTCTGTCTGTCTGTGTGTGTGTGTGTGTGTGTGTGTGTGTTCTTCAGCTATCTCTCAAACCATTCCTTCTTCTTCTTTTAGATTTGATTGGCGGTTGGCAACCAGCTTACAGGTGCATTACCGCCACCTACGATATTATCGTGATCACTCTATATCCTCAAGACAAATCTTCTTCTTCTTCTTCTAGACTTGGCTGGTGGCCGGCAACCAGCCCACAGGTGCACCACCGTCACACACCCCACTCCACATCATCACCCTATCTGGTCAGGAGCTCTGTCTTCCTCAAGACAAATCTTTTTCTTCCTCTTCTTCTTCTAGACTTGACCGGCGGCTGGTAACTAGACCACAGGCGCATCACCGCCACCGACCTGGCCATCATCACTCCATATCTCAGACTGACCTAAGGTTTTATAACTGTTTTCCTGAGGTTACGGGGGTGTGCATCCCCGAATATGGAGTTACTCAGTCAAAATATGTAATTTGTATCAATAAAAGTTTAGCCACCACTCTGTGACTGATGTGTCTCTTCATGTCCTGGCTTCAAGAAGTGTGGGCGGGATTTCAGATTGACTCCGTGCTCATTGGATAATACACCGCATCACAGCCATGCTGATTGGACAATATGCGGCATCACAACCATGCTGATTGGATAACACAGCATCATGACCTGTCAGTCATCACAGTGCTTTGCAAACAAAGATTTTATAACTGCTTTGCTGCTGAGGTTACAAGGGTGTCCATCTCCGAATATGGAGTCACTGTCAAAAATATATATTATGAAATTGCTGTGATTGCACAGGTCTAATGGATAATTCGGCATGGAGAACACAAGGTGCGGGGGGGGGGGGTGCTGGCGGGGACCCGTGGTGCCACAAAGGACTTCACTGGCACACGGGTAAAGCAGCAGCCCAGACTCCCATTAACCGGGCAACACCGGTGTCTGACTGGGTGCTCCACGATCATTCATGGGGAGGCACGCTCAGCCTGCCCAGTCAGTGGTAGGCGACAGTCCCGACTGTTGCTTCATTGTGGAGCGGAATAGCCACATCAACTGCATATTACATGCGGACACATGCTTTGGCTAAATAACAACAAGATGCAAACATGTCCAAAAAATGAAATAAATCATTCTTATTTAAATATTTACAGACAAATGGGCAACATTGATGCAAAAGCTGGAGCCAAATGGTTCATTTTCCTCTGTGTGTGTGTGTGTGTGTGTGTGTGAATGAGAGCGTGTGAGTGCGTGCGTGTGTGCGTGAATGGTTAAGGGATCAGCGCCATACACGGATGCCCTGAATTTCCCAATGGGGTTCAATAAGGTATAGAAGAGACAGATACAAAAAAAATAATAACGTTCGGTGTTTTGTACTTATAACATTGCTAAAATATAAAAGGATGCACTACAATGGGTCTCAGATTGTTATGTTTGCCCCTTGCAGGGCATAAATGAGGCACCAATCGCCAGTAGTGAGTTTGCTTATTTATTAAATAATAAAGAACAAAGGAATGTGCCACGAGGGGCAAAATACACACATCTATAATATGCTCTCGAGGGGGAACAACATAAAACATACAAGTGCCAAAAAAACATGAAAGATAACTTACGAATGGCAAGAGAGTCCACAGTCCAAAAGTAGAAAGTAGACTGGAATCAGGGATAGGGGATTCCAGCCTGAGTAGGGCGAGGTCACAGCGAGGAATGTATTCCAGCGAGGAATGTATGTATTCCATCTCCACAAAGGCATAGGCAAATCCATAGGCAAATGTGAGTTATGTTATATGTGTTAAATGTGAGTCAGGCTGTTATATTTGTGTATTTATAATATTTATGTTAAAGGTGAGTCAGGCTGTTATATTTGTGTATTTATAATATTTATAATATTTATAATTGTGTATTTATAATTTTTCTGCATTGATGTATGTGGTTATTGTGTATATTTTTATCTTGATTCTTTTTTCTAAAGCCCATCCAGGGACAAGAGTTGCAAATTAGCTAATAGCTATACACTCTATGTGCAACACATCAGATTGATTGTCTTTGATTAATTGTCTATGTTTATTGCACTGTCCCTGTCAAATAAACTAATCTACTACTACTACAATGCAAAAGCTGCCAGAGAACTAAACATCCACCTGAGCGGACTCAAGCTTAAGCATGCCCCAAATCCAACTTATCTTGGAGTGACCCTTGATAGGACCTTATCCTTCAAGGAACATCTAAAGGGGATGGCTGCTAAGGTGAAGGTACGAAACAACCTGCTCTGCAAGCTCGCTGGTGCAAAATGGGGGGCGGCAGTCTCCACCCTGCGCACCTCAGCACTGGCCCTTTCATACTCTGTAGCAGAATATTGTGCCCCTGTCTGGTCCAGGTCATCTTACACACACCATGTAGACACCCAGCTCAACACAACCATGAGAACTATAACTGGAACAATCCGCTCAACACCACTCCCCTGGCTCTCTGTACTGTCAAACATAGCCCCTCCACACATCCGGCGAGCAGCATTAACTCAAAGGATGCTCCAAAAAGTTAAAGATTCTCCTCACTTACCAATCCATGCAGATATCTACACTCCACCCACTGCCCGACTTTCATCCAGACGGCCGATTTGGAAAAACCCTCCCCCAGCTGACTTTACCATCCAGACAGCTTGGCAAGAGGAATGGGAGACCAAGGAGGTCCCAAACAAACAGCTGGTGATAAACCCCAACCAACAGGTCCCGGGCACCAACCTCCCAAGGAGACAGTGGTCTACACTCAATCGCTTCAGGACTGGACATGGCCCCTGCTTGGCCAGCCTTTACAGATGGGGCAGTAGCCCTAGCCCACTGTGCGCATGTGGAGAGGAGCAAACAATGGAACACATCATAGAGGCTTGCCCGCTCCAAAGACTGGAAGGAGGATTACACACCCTCCATACAGCAAACCAGGAGGCAACTGCTTGGCTTAAGGACTTTGCATTCGCTAAATAAATAAATAACAGCGAGGAATGACCCTTGCTGGCAACCTTAAATAGTACATGAAACACAAATAACAAACCTGTGTGGAGAGAAAGTAATTACTGAAGCACAATCAGCCGTGAGGCCGGGCACAGACTGACAGGCGGAAGTCCTGCCGCGGCGCTGTCAAAATAAAAGCACAATCATAAAGACAGATAAACATGACTAAATGCATACACCGAAAAAGGATAATAAGCAGAAGACCCGAGCATGGTACAGAACCGCACTCGGGATCATGACAGTGCCCCTCCCTTAAGGGGTGGAACCCCAGACACCCCGCAGTAATATCACGCAGTAAAGGAGACCCCCCCTCCTCCAACAGAAACAACTACCAAAACCAACCCCGGGAGGGTGGTGGAGGAATCCAGGCCTGGAGGGAGACACACAAAAAACAAAACAACTCGGAACCCCATAGCCAAACACTAACAAACAGAATACAGTGGTACCTCTACTTACGAATTTAATTCATTCCGGAAGAATTCTCGTAACGTGAAAAATTCGTAAGTAGAGGCGCGTTTTACATGTAAATGCCGTAATCCGTTCCAAGCCCCCAAAATTCGGGCATAAATTTTTTATAAATCGTAAAAACGCATCAAAACATGTAACAAATACATGTTACAATTAGATTACTGCACAATAAACATAAAATGAGAGTTTAAAATGAGAGAAAGAATAATAAAAGAGAATAATAAAAGAGAAAGAATAATAAAAATTATGTTCATTTACCCTTTAACTGCTATCGTCGTCGACGTCGTCACCTTTTGCCTTCTTTGGTTCATGTTCTGATCCAAGGACGTTTGCTTTTGTCGGCTTGTAAGTGCTTCGTTTTGTTTTAATACCGTGCTGATCGTTGATGTATTACGGCCATATTCTTTGGCGAGATCAACCAAACGCATCCCCTTTTCATACCTTTCGATTATCTCCTTTCTTTGTTTGTATGGACAAAAAAACTTTCTTCTTTTCTCCTTTTCCACTTATCTCCGTCACTTTCTTGGGGCCCATAGCGAATAAATGTTAATTCTGTACTGTACACACACGTAAAACTTTCACCTTGTTCTTAATAAAGTTTTGGAAAAAAAAAAAAAACTTTGTGGCCAATGGGATACCAGGAAGATGCTAGGCGATAGCCAATGGCAGAGCAGCTACAGGTATGTTTACGTTCGGTAAACTACGGAAGCTGCGAGGAGCGCGTACTTTTTTGCCTTTCGTATCCTGAAATTTCGTTCGTAACTAGAGGCAATATTTTCCCGTTGAGGCGTCTCGTAACCTGAAAATTCCGTATGTAGAGACGTTCGTAAGTAGAGGTACCACTGTATAAAGAAAACTGGCTCATACATAATAAAAAAAGAAACAATTCAGGTGTCCTTCCAGTGTCCTGTCTCCACCCAACCAACAAGTGGAAAGGCCAGGCGGCCAACCAAGTACCCAGAGACCCCAACTAGGAGAAAAGAGTTTGGGGGGCCGACCGAAATCCCGGGACCGCCAAACAGTGAGATGGAATGAGTCAGGTGGTCTGCCTGAGAACAGAGACCACCTGATCCTGCAGCTCAGTCTTCTGGGCCAGCGGCCAGTGTTCTTCAGCCACCAGGACTGGAGGGGTGACCTGGGAGGCGGCTTACCCACCAGGAGGCTCAGTGGCAGGAAGCCGGGCCGGGGGAGGGGAACCCCAAAGGCGTCAGGTGGTGGAGAGAGGAGAGGGACCATGACCGTGTCAGGCTGGAGCTTAGCAGCACCCGCGGAGAACCCCATCCGGGCTGATGCTGCACCCGTGGTGGACCCTGACCGGGCCGACGCTGCACCTGCGGCGGACCCAACCCAAGAAGGGACTCAAACAACAGCCTCGGGCATGGGGAAAGCAGCACCCTGGACGACCTCCAGAGGCGAACCCGGACCCTTGGAGACATCAGATGGAGCTGGATCATCTCCAGTGACCCTGAGAGAAGGCTCAGATACAGCAGAGAGACATAAGGGGTCAGGGTCACCGGCAGCGGCGGAGCCCGGCGAGGCGAGCTCGGATGCAGCGGGCGGCTGCACCTGGCTCTCTTCCCCAAGAGACAGGCAAGATTGCTCCAAAATAGAAAATAGAAAGACAACATAGAGCACTTGCCTGATCTCGAACTCCACTGCTGTCCAGGACTCCGACGATCCAGGCAGTGACGGTGATTCGGGCTCAGTTCTCAGGAGGCCCATCTCTGGCTCCCACTCTGCTGCGGCGGCCTCCGCAGCCAGCATGATGATCTTTGCAGTCCTCGAACCCCCTGGTGATATAACCCTCACCGATGGCTTGCTCAGCGTGGCAGCAGGGGATCCATTAATTGCTGGGGCTGAATTCTGCTCCGGTGACGCCCGCAGACGCTTCGTCGTTGGTTCAGACTCAGGGGTGCAGATAGCCCTCTTCCTCCGTCCATGTCATGGCTGCGGGGCTGGAACCAGGCTCTCCAGGCCCACAGGCTCCTCCTCCTTCCAGCGGCTAGATCCTGGACCCAGTGGACACTTGTTGGGTATAGGAGGAGACACAGAGGTAGCAGTAAATTCATTTGTGGCTGCAGCAGGTGATGAGGATTCAGTTGACGGCAATAACTGAGCCTTATCCCCAGGAATCAGACAAGGTAATTCCCCAAATTGTGCTATAGAATGAAAAAACACTTGCCTGTCTTCCTGGGGTACGATGGTGACTGCTGCAGCAGGCTCATTTCCTCTCTCTCCCGTTGTAATGGTGATGGCGGGCCCCTCAGGAAGACAAGGAGGAGCCGCTCCAGCAGGATCGAAGATTGAGGCAGACGGAGAAGAATCCACAGGGCTCACAGCAGCTGGAGGAAGCGCCGTGGGGGAGGGAGGAGCAGCTGAGGCAGTCCGGGGTAAGGGAGCTGGCGAAACAGCTGAAAAAAAGAGACCCGGAGGCTGAAGCTGCTGTCCTCACTCTCTGCTGTGGCGAAGAAAAAACAGCTGGCTGGGAGACAAAGGAGTTTTTTTGGCTGCTCATAGCTGGATCCAAATGGGAGCCTCGCTGCGTGTTGACCCAGTGATTCTCCTCCCTCCGCTTCGAGAAAGCCATGTTGCGGGGAGGAGAAGGGTTCTACGTCGAGCGGCGGCGTCTTCGAGCTGGATGCAAACTGATCGACAAATCAAGAAAACGTTGCTGCTGTGCTGAGACGGTGGCTAGCAGGTCGACGAATTCAGGATAATTATTTAGACCGGAATGTGCCTCCACAGTCCTAACAGCTGCCACCACGCTCTTAAGAACCCTACCCGGGCTGCAGAAAGAGAGCACTTCAGCCATATGGCCCCTGATGAAGTCAGCTGCCCACTGTTCATCTTCGCTGGGAGCCTCAGCTGTTCTCCTCCTATGATGCGTTGGAAGACGGCTTTTCGGCGAAGGGGACACCGGAGCTGGAGCCGTAGCAGGAACCTCATGGTGAACCGAGGGACAGGAGTGCTTTGCCGTCGGCCCCAGTTTAGGCTTCCTGGTTGAGTTCTTCTCCAACTCACGGTTCTTTTGCTGCAGCACCGATTACCGGAGTGGTGGCTTAGTTGGTAGAGCATCCGCCCCACACCCGGGAGGCAGGGGTTCAAATCCCAGCTGGGTCATGCCGAAGACCATATAAAAGTGGAACTTCCTGCCATCCAGCTTGGTGCTCAGCAATAATGGAATGGAGGAGGGAAATTTGTGGCGGCGCCTTGCATGGCAGCGGCCCTCTGATTCTACACTTGGGGTGTGTGTGATTAATACAGTAGATAGGTAAAACACAATCTCGTTCTACTGTACATGATTGGTTGTACAGTTGAATGACAAAAACGGGTGATTTAATTTAATTTAATTTAATTTAATAACAGGGAAATCCTCTTCCTTCCCTCAGCATGCTCAAAAAGGCGAGGATGACACTGCACAGCCGCCTCCGCGAAGTCCAGGTACCATAAAGCGTCTTTTGGCACGGAATAACGGCGAGCTATGGCGAGGAGATCATTTATTTCCATAAGAGCCTGGCAAAGCTCAAACCCCAGGCTCGCAGGATACCTTTTGCCATATGACGCCATATCAAAAAATTAAAAAAAAAAACAGGCACCCGAAAGAGAAAAAATTTTGCCAAAAACTGAGCCACAAACTCACTACCACTGGCACCTATCTGGCTGTGACCTACTGTTATGTTTGCCCCTTGCAGGGCATAAATGAGGCACCAATCACCAGTAGTGAGTTTGCTTATTTATTAAATAATAAAGAACAAAGGAATGTAACACAAGGGGCAAAATACACACAACTATAATACGCCCTCGAGGGGGAACAACGTAAAACAAACAAGTGCCAAAAAACCATGAAAGGTAACTTACGAATGGCAAGAGAGTCCACAGTCCAAAAGTAGAAAGTAGACTGGAATCAGGGGTAGGGGATTCCAGCCCGAGTAGGGCGAGGTCACAGCAAGGAATGACCTTTGCTGGCGACCTTAAATAGTACATGAAACACAAATAACAAACTGGTGTGGAGAGAAAGTAATTACTGAAGCACAATTAGCTGTGAGGCTGGGCACAGCTTGACAGGCGGAAGTCCTGCCGCAGTGCTGTCAAAATAAAAGCACAATCATAAAAACAGATAAACATGACTAAATGCATACACCGAAAAAGGATAATGAACAGAACACCCGAGCATCGTACAGAACCGCACTCGGGATCATGACACAAATATCTGTAAACGTGTCCTGTTATTGTACTGCATGACTTTATTGACGATAGACTATAAACTACACATATAAACTAAATTATAATGATGACTGAACAACTCCCATTCCCCAAAGTGCGAGATACAACATTTAGGAATACTACTGCAGACCTGTGCATACCCGTGCATGCCCGTAGAAACCAAGTATAAGCAAGTATTTCTGCATGCCCCTAGAAAGTTACTGTTACCATGGCAACTGTAATCATGGTGATGCCTACCTTTGATCTTTGACATGATACCCGTGCATGCCCATAGAAACCAAGTATAAGCAAGTATTTCTGCTGCATGCCTGCCTTTGATCTTTGACATGGTTACCATGGAAAGCATAACCATGGTGATGCCTTCTGTTGATCTTTGACATGGTTACCATGGCAACAGTAACCATGGTGAAACTTGCCTTTGATCTTTGACGTCACCACTCGTTCAGTGATGCCTGCCTTTGATCTTTGATGATGTCATAGCGAGTCCTATGATTGTGAGTGATGCCTGCCTTTGATCACACACAGACACACACAGATTTTCTTGAATCACTCAGTCTATACTATGGTGTCTATATGACATCATATAGACATCATGTAGAGCTCATAGGAACATCACAGGCGATCCTATGATCTTTTAGCGAGTCCTATGGTCGTGACAGACACACAGACAGACACACACATACATACACAGACAGATTTCTTGAGTGGGCAGCGCGGTGGTGCAGTGGTTAGCACTGCGGCAGCACAGCAACTCACCCTTGGCCATGGGATCCCTGGTTTGATCCCAGCCCCTGACCAATAGTGATCAGTGTGGAGTTTGCATGTTCTCCCCGTGTCTGCGTGGGTTTACTCCAGGATTTCTCTGGTTTCCTCCCACATGCCAAAAACATGCAAGTTAGGTTAATTGACATCAAACTGGGGATTCTAAATTGTCCTTAGGTATGACTGTGAGAGTGAATGGTTGTCTGTCTCTCTGTGTTGGCCCTGCGATGGACTGGCGATCTGTCCAGGGTGTACCCTGCCTCTCGCCCAAAGATGCTGGGATAGGCTCCAGCCCCCCCGCGACCCGAAAAGGATTAAGCGGAAGAAGATGAATGAATGAATGAATGAATGAATGAATGAATGAATGAATGAATATGTAGAGTGATGATAAGTCATAGAGGAGTGATGTCTGAATAGAGAAGAGTGAGAAGCCCTTCATAAAAGGAATCCTGAATCTTTGTCAGAGCACGGTAGAAAATGTGAGGCTTAATTGGAAGCTGCCCCCTAAATCACATACATCAAAGCAAACTGTATCAAGTATATATAGAGTGAAGGAGATTTCTTGAAATCAAATCTAAAAGAAGAAGAAGGGAAAAAGAAGAAGGAATGGAGGTGGGAGGCAGGAGGGAGGATGTTTGGAGTTCGGTGGAGTCTAAAAGAAGCAAACATAAACGTGAAGAAATTCAGTCAAGAGCATTATCAAACGCTGATGAATCGGAAGATGAACTATCCCAGAATAAACAGAAGGACTGTAAAGTAATCATTAAACCTACTCAGGAAGGAGCATCATTTCGTGAGTGGAACCCAATTAAGCTCACAAATACAATTAATGGGTTACTTGGAGAAGTTTTAGATGCAAGAATTCTTCGTAGTGGTTTGTTACTAGTTACATGTAAAGATAGTGTTCAACAAGGAAAAGCAATCAGAGTCAATAAGATGGAGGGGAAAAATGTGCAGTGTTCAGTATTGGAAGGAAATAAGGCAATGAGTGATATCGAGGATTTCAATGGCTGTCTCAACTGATGAAATAATGAAAAACTTAACTGGAGCAAAAGTGACAGAGGTACAAAGACTGGAAACTAATAGAAATGGCAAAAAATGTGATAGTCTGTCGGTAATGTTAAAATTTGATGAAACAAGACTGCCAAGTAAGGTGTATACTGTATACTTTCTTCTTCCGGCTTTCAGAGAGAGCAGACGCATTTCTTCTCCTCTCCCTTCTCCTCCTCCCTTTACTGATCCCAGCTTGCTGTGTCCTGCTGTGTCCTGTCTGTGTCTCGCTCTTCTTCTGCTGCATCTCAACCCAAACGGAAAATTATGGAATTGAGCTGGGCTTTAAATGCAATTGACACCACTTTAAAAGAAGATCGGGCCAGGGAGAGCCCATGTGGGGAGACTCATGGGACAATTGGAAACTCATGTGTCTGTGTGATTCAACTGAAGATGTGGAAGACATCTATCTGTTTGGCTTATGATCACAGGACTTCTACTGTTTGGCTCTGGAGTTTCCTGGTGTATCGGAAATTAAAGAAGTTGGAAGAGCTGGTCAAAATGCGGACCCGGCGAAGCTCCTTCAACAATTCGACCAGCAAGGGAGTGCACTGATAGCGACAAATGGTGAACTGATTGGCGAACTGAATCAGAAGGTTGAAAACATCTTGGAGTCGCTGGGTGCTCTCCAGGGAATGCTTTTAAAGCCTGTGAATGTATGATGCACAGAATCGCATGAGAGAGGAAATTTTTATGCTCTAAGTGAACTGTGCTCATCAGGCCTTGATTCGGCGTCCTTGGGAGACTCATTCCTCCAGGAGAAGAGATAAAGCAGAAGGGAGTTTTGGCTTCTCTTAACCCAAACAACTGCTGTTGTACAACAATCTGAACTCTCCAAGGACAGCGTTTTCATGTGACTAACATGGAATTTTACCATCTGGCATGAAGAGAGATGAACTCTGTGGACATGTTTATCTATGTTTAGAATACATGGACAGCCATTGCCTAGGAGACGATTTTTGTTGTGCACCAGTAACTGATACATTCACACTGCACTCACACTGATATCATATGACTGATATACACACACTGGTCTCTCTCTGCTTTGTTAATGTGTGGATCTGTTTGTAACTTGTCTGCTAAGTGTGCATTGAGGGTTTTTTTCTATGTGATCATAATCTTGCTCACTCGAGCGCTATTCTGATAACTATGTTTTTTTCTCTTTGCCCAATGTGTCATCCCCTTCCCCTCTCCCTCTTTACCCCCACTGCATTAGGCGCCTGTCGGCTGCCACGTCATTAGTGTGCGCTTAACATGAGCGCACCTAATGTCAAGTCAAATTCCTTGTATGTGTTAAACATGCTTGGCAATAAAGTTCATTCTGATTCTGATTCTGATTCTGTATTGGCTACATGAGCTATGAAGTCAGACTTTACATTCCTCCTCCACTCAGATGTTTCAAATGTCAAAAGTTTGGTCATGTAGCAACGGTAAGGTAGACAACGATGTGCCAGATGCTCCGGTGAACATGAATATAGCAAGTGTGAAAGAGGAGCCAAATTAAAGTGCTGTAACTGCGGTGGTGAACATACATAGCTCTACATATCAAGGTTGTGAAGCCAGCAAAAGAGCAGCAGAAATTCAGCAGGTAGAAGTCTTCCAGGGATTAACATAGGCAGAGGCTGCGAAAAAGGTGCCAGCTAAAAAAGTGGGAGTGGACTCAAACAGGGAAAGTGTGCAGACTTGCAGTGCATGCAGTAGAATTAAGGAAAATACTCTGGTAATGAAGGAAAATAATTTTGTCTTATTTGTGGTAGATGTGGTAAACTGCACTGCGCAGACTTCCAAGAAAACAGAAAAAAATCAAAATCGTTGTGAAAGCAGCAGAAAAATATCTTGGCATTAAGGGGCTACATTGGGAAACAGTTGAGGACTTGTTAAGTGGGGGATCTTTAAGTTCACAGACATCATGGGCTGGTGGATCAGCCGCCAATCAAATCTAAAAGAAGAAGAAGAATGAGATGAGACGCAGATACGAGATTAACAAAGAAGAAGAACATCACAAAGCTAGGAGGAAAACGTCACAAAGCTAGGAGGAATGTCACAAAGCTAGGAGGAAATCGTCACAAAGCTATGAGGAAAACGTGACAAAGCTATAAGAGGAAAACCTCACAAAGCTATAAGATGAAAACCTCACAAAGCTATGAGGAATGGATAGAGTGATGATAATCAAGTCAGTGGTGGTAATGCACCTGTAAGCTGGGTGCCAACCGCCAATCAAATCTAAAAGAAGAAGAAGCTATGAGGAATGATAATCAAGTCAGTGGCAGTAATGCACCTGTAGGCTGGTTGCCAACTGCCAATCAAATCTAAAAGAAGAAGAAGAAGAATAGAATGATGTCTGAATATAGAGTAGGCGGCGGTAATGCACCTGTAAGCTGGTTGCCAACCACCAAATCGACATCTTGGCTGTGGGGCTAAAATGTGTAGAGTGATGATATAGACTGAAGTAAAGGAGACGAAGAAGAATGATGTCTGAAGATAGAGTTGAGGTTCGATTGGACACAGCAATGATGATAGAAGGACTACAGCTCCTGACCAGATAGAGTGATGATATAGAGTGAAATACGTGGCAGTAATGCACCTGTAAGCTGGTTGCCAACTGCCAATCAAATCTAAAAGAAGAAGAAGAAATCTAAAAGAAGATGAAGATAAGTCATAAAAGATCACACAAATAAGTGACCTGACAAAAAAATAAACAAGTGGTTCTTAAACAGTGGCTAATATTGGATGTCCCATTCATTTTCAATTATTCTGTAATTAATGTTCAAACAATCAATCTCAGTTCAGTCCCTTTCATATTTGTCAAAGTCTAACATGTGATTGCCTACATATAGGCTACACCTCTGTATTCTACTTTCAAACACAGCCTACATTTGCGCCTGGAAATCCTGATTGGGATACCTGTTTCTGACAGGAATACTTGCTTTCTACGGGCATGCACTAGTCTATATACACTACCGTTCAAAAGTTTGGGGTCACTTAGAAATGTCCTTATTTTTGAAAGAAAAGCACTGTTTTTTCAATGAAGATAACTTTAAACTAATCAGAAATACACTCTAATATCTAATATACATTGCTAATGTGGTAAATGACTATTCTAGCTGCAAATGTCTGGTTTTTGGTGCAATATCTACATAGGTGTATAGAGGCCCATTTCCAGCAACTATCGCTCCAGTGTTCTAATGGTACAATGTGTTTGCTCATTGCGTCAGAAGGCCAATGGATGATTAGAAAACCCTTGTGCAATCATGTTAGCACAGCTGAAAACAGTTTAGCTGGTTAGAGAAGCTATAAAACTGACCTTCCTTTGAGCAGGTTGAGTATCTGGAAAAAATTATTATTTCAAATACAAATCATTATTTCTAACCTTGTCAATGTCTTGACTATATTTTCTATTCATTTTACAACTCATGGTGGTAAATAAGTGTGACTTTTCATGGAAAACACAAAATAATTGTCTGGGTGACCCCAAACTTTTGAACGGTAGTGTAAATGCAAGAAATCTATGTCTGTGTGTGTGTCTATGTGTGTTCCTCACATATCTCTCAAACCGTTCGTCAGACTGACCTCAGATTTTATAAGTGCTTTGCTGAGGTTACGAGGGTGTGCATCCCCGACTATGGAGTTGCTCATTCAAAATATGTCATTTTTATCAATAAAAGTTTAGCCACCACTCTGTCACCGCTCTGTCTCTTCATGCCCTGGCTTCAGGAAGTGTGGGTGTGGTTTCGGATTGACTGTGCTGATTGGATTATAAGCAGCATCATAGCCATGCTGATGGGATAATACTTGGCATCACGACCTATCAGTCACCACAGTGTTCACTGGACAAAAGAAAAATATAATACTGAAGATTTAATGCTTAAAAAATATGCCATAAAGTTGCCATGATTGCATATGTCTAAAGGATAATTTGGCATATGTGGAGAACATGAGGTGCGCGAGCAGACTGGGCGGAGCATCAGCAGGGACTGGGTCTGACAAAGAACATTGGTGTATCAACACAGAACATGCCGGGAGAAGCAGTGGCCCAACACGACCTGGTTCAAAGGCATGGTAACTGATGGTGATAAAAAAAAGAAAAATTGTTTTCAATAAAGTGAAAAAAAACCAAGATAAAGCATGGGGTGTGCTTTTGCCCAGAGGCACAGCCAACAGCAAAGTGTGATTTATCATGGAAAACAGCTGAGCTCTGCATTTCGAGTGATCAGCTGATTGGATCCTACTCCTCCGATGTTCTGACATTTTAGCATATCTATCAGAACAGCACTGGACAGCTGATGGTATAGACTGCAGCCAAAGGTTAAAAAAAACATGGGGGGAGGACTAAACAGTGATTTGGATCTTTATCCTGTAGCTTGAAAGTGCTCAGACACATCCCCGACAGGTCCCGTTATACAAACAAGTACCTGTGTTTAGCTCTGTGTGTGTGTGTCTGTATGCGCTGCAAGCAGCAGCTGAACAGAGCTCTGTACGGATTTTTCCTGTGACCCAATGCTGCAAATACGCTATTATAGGGTAGCTCCAATTTAGAAACCCATTCAAAAAGTTACAAATAAGTTCAAAGAGCGTTACTTATATGTTAGAAATCATTTTTGGGTACATTAAACATCAATCTCAATGTAATTCGACTTTTGAGTAACTATGAGTCGCTGACAAGTAACGTGTGCAAACGAACACATAACTTCCTGATAACCTTTGCTCCACAAATGTGGGATGTATCAGCCATACGCTGGATACATTGGAAAATTTTCAAGCATGCTGAAACTTTTCAGAGGAGCTCGGCAAACTACGCCATATACAGTACCAGCATGTTTCAGGGTGCTTCAGCGTTCTTCAGCGTGCTCTTAACTTAGACAAAACTTAGTCATAACTGATTCGACGTATGCCAGTATATTCTCCAAATTTTTCATACGTTTTGCAAATGCTGCCTAAATCATTTAGGTGTGGCAGGGCCTAAACATAGGACACAAAAACCCACAAATAACAAAATACTTCATTTTTAGTTAAATATTTACTGACAAATGGGCAACGTTGATGCAACAGTTGCAGTCAAACGGGTCCTTCTGCTGTGTATTACACTGTTGGGTGTTTTGTAGTTAATTCCATTGATTACCATTTTTAAAAACCTTTTAATAACAAAATATTGCTAAAGTATAAAATGGTGCACTACAATGTGTCATGAATGGCCCCTCCTGGGCAGAAAGACAGACCCACGTGCTGAAGGAAGGAACTCGTGTCACAAACCCAAAAAATATACACAGAAACAGACAAAAATAATTATAATAGACATAAAATACTCAGAAATAAATTAAGAGTCTGGGCTCTGTGGGAACACTGCACCCAGACTCATAACAGAGACCCCCCCTTTAAGGGGTGGAATCCAGACACCCCCAGGTAACATCAAAAAAGAACACCCCCCCCCCCCCCAAGAGAAAGGGTACAGCAAAAAACCACCCCGGGTGGGAGGTGGCGGAAACAGATTAGGAGGGAGCAAAAATATGGAGCCCACTCAGGGCCCGCACCCATACTATGCCAGGCCCCTGGGCCCCCTAGGCCAAAGAACCAAGCTGTTCGGGTGGCCGGCCGAAGTCCCAGGCCAGACAGACGGCAAAGTGGTATAAGTCGGGTGGCCTGCCAGAGAATATGGTCCACCCAACCCAGCGGCTCAGTCTATCAGGCGGGCGGCCAGAGTTCTTAAGCCACCTGAATAGGAGGGGAGGCAGCTCCCGAATGGGGAGACCCAATGACAGGAAGGAGAGCCGATGAGGGGGAACCCCAACAGTGTCTGGTACTGGGAAGGGAACCATGACGACGTCTAGCAGAAAAGGAGGGGAAACCACAACGGCATCAGGCAGAGGAGGAGGGGAAACCTCGACGGCATCTGGCAGAGGAGGAAGGGGGACCATGACGGTGTCTGGCGAAGGAGGAAGGGGAACAACGACACCCTCGGTTTGGCCAGCAGCACCCTTGGTGATCCCGGACTGGGACGAAGTTGAACCCACGGTAGCTCTGGGCTGGAGCGAAGCAGCACCCGTGGTGGCTCTGGGCTGGAGCATGGCAGCACCCGCAGTGGCTCCGGACTGGAGCATGGCAGCACCCGCAGTGGCTCTGGGCTGGAGCATGGCAGCACCCACAGTGGCGCCGGGCTGGAGCATGGCAGCACCCGCAGTGGCTCCGGGCTGGAGCATGGCAGCACCCGCGGTGGCTCTGGGCTGGAGCATGGCAGCACCCACAGTGGCGCCGGGCTGGAACATTGCAGCACCCATGGTGGCTCCGGGCTGGAGCATTGTAGCACCAGCGGGGGGCCCGGACAGGGCCAGTGCTGCACCCACGGTGGGCCTTTACTGGGCCAGTGATGCACCCATGGTGGACCCCGAGCTGGGGCATAGCGCCCATGGCGGGCCCATACTGGAGCGCAGCACCCATGTTAGATTTATGCTGGGCCACAACACCCACGAGGGTCCCCGACCAGGACACAGCACCCACAGAGACTCGGACAAAGGAGAAGGAACCCAGATGACGGCATCGGGCAGAGTGGGAGCTGCATCCACGGAGGCCCCGGGCTGGGACAGAGCACCCACAACGACCTCCACTGCGGGGGAAGCTGGACCCAGGGAGACCTCAGGCGACAAGCTTGGACCCACGGAGACATCTGGCTGTGCTGAAACATCTCCGGTGACCCTGGGAGAAAGGTCAGAAAACACACACAGAGAAGCAGGGTCAGGGTCACTGGCAGCAGTGGAGGCCGGCAAGGTGAGCTCAGGCACAGTGGGCGATTGCACCCGGCTCTCCTCACCATGAGCCAGGCAAGATTTCAAAAACAAAGGATCCTGACCATCATTTGTGCCTATGTACCAAATGATGTTTCAGTGTACCCACCCTTTTTGGAGTCTGTGACTGGGGTGCTGGAGGGTGCTCCTCTTGGAGACTCCATTGTCCTACTGGGGGACTTAATGTGCACGTGGGCAACGACAGTGAAACCTGGAGGGGGGTGATTGGGAGGAATGGTCTGCCCGATCTGAACCCGAGTGGTGTTCAGTTATTGGACTTCTGTGCTAACCACAGTTTGTCCATAACGAACACCATGTTCAAGCATAAGGGTGTCCATATGTGCACCTGGCACCAGGACACCCTAGGTCGCAGATCGATGATCGATTTTGTTATCATGTCATCAGACCTGCGACCGTATGTCTTGGACACTCGGGTAAAGGGAGGTGCAGAGCTGTCAACTGATCACCATCTGGTGGTGAGTTGGATCCAATGGCAGGGGAGGAAGCCATTCAGACCTGGTAGACCCAAACATATAGTGAGGGTGTGCTGGGAACGTCTGGCTGAGGTGCCTGTCTGGGAGGTCTTCAACTCCCACCTCCAGAAGAACTTCAACCACATTCCAAGGGAGTCTGGAGACATGGAGTCTGAATGGGCCATGATCTCCACCTCTGTTGTTGAAGCGGCGGCCCAGAGCTGCGGCCGCAAGGTGGTTGGTGCATCTCGTGGTGGCAACCCCTGAACCAAGTGGTGGACACCAGTGGTGAGGGGGGCCGTTAAGGTGAAGAAGGAGTCCTATCAAGCTTGGCTGGCTTGTGGGACTCCCGAAGCAGCTGAGGTGTACCGGCAGGCCAAGCGAAGTGCAGCTCGGGTGGTTGCTGAAGCAAAAACCCGGGTATGGGAGGAGTTTAGTGAGGCCATGGAACAAGACTTTCGGTTGGCCTTGAAGAGATTCTGGCAAACTGTCCGGCGGCTCAGGAGGGGAAAGCAGCTCCCCGTCCACACAGCGTTTGGTGCGGATGGGGTGCTGTTGACTTTGACTGGGGATATCATCGGGCGGTGGAAGGAATACTTCGATGATCTCCTCAATCCCACTGATACGCCTTCCACAGAGGAAGCAGGGTTTGTGGACGAGGGGGATGACTCACCTATCACAGGGGCTGAGGTCGCCAAGGTGGTTAAAAATCTCCTTGGTGGCCGGGCCCCGGGGGTGGACGAGATTCGCCCTGAGTACCTCAAGGTCCTGGATGTTGTAGGGCTGTCATGGTTGACACGCCTCTGCAACATTGCATGGAGGTTGGGGGCAGTGCCTTTGGCATGGCAAACCGGGGTGGTGGTTTCTCTCTTCAAAAAAGGGGACCAGAGGGTGTGCTCCAACTTTAGAGGGATCACACTCCTCAGCCTCCCTGGGAAGGTCTATGCCAAGGTACTGGAGAGGAGAGTCCGGCCGTTGGTCGAACCTTGGATTCAGGAGGAGCAATGTGGTTTTCGTCCTGGCCATGGCACATTGGGACAGCTTCTTACCCTTTCGAGAATTCTCAAGGGTTTGTGGGAGTTTGCCCAACCAGTTTACATGTGTTTTGTGGACTTGGCGAAGGCATTTGACCGTGTCCCTCATGATTTTTTGTGGGGGGGTGCTTCGGGAGTATGGGGTATTGGGCTTGTTGCTACGAGCTATTTGGTCTCTGTACGACTGTTGTAAGAGTTTGGTTCGTATTGCAAACTCTCGATCGGACTTATTCCCAGTGAGAGTTGGACTCCGCCAGGGCTGCCCTTTGTCACTGATCCTGTTCATAATTTTTATGGACAGGGTTTCTAGGCGCAGCCAGGAAATGGAGGGTGTCATGCTTGGTGACCACAGGATCTCATCTCTGTTGTTTGCAGATGATGTTGTTCTGTTGGCTTCATCCAGCAATGCCCTACAGTTCCTGCTGGGACGGTTTGCCGCTGAGTGTGAAGCGGCTGGGATGAGAATCAGCACCTTCAAGTCCGAGTCCATGGTCCTCAGCCAGAAAAAGGTGGATTGTCCTCTCTGGGTTGGGGACAGGCTCCTGCCCCAAGTGGAGGAGTTTAAGTATCTTGGGGTCTTATTCACGAGTGAGGGGAAAATGGAGCGAGAGATTGACAGATGGATCGGAGCAGCATCTGCAGTGATGCGGACGTTGTACCGGTCTGTTGTGGTGAAGAGGGAGCTTAGTTCTAAGGCAAAGCTGTCGATTTACCAGTCAATCTACGTTCCTACTCTCACCTTTGGTCACGAGCTTTGGGTAATGACCGAAAGAACAAGATCACGGATACAAACGGCTGAAATGAGCCTCACCCTGTCTCACCCTCAGAGACAGGGTGAGGAGCTCAGTCATCCGGGAGAGGCTCAGAGTAGAACCGCTGCTCCTCCACATTGAAAAGAGTCAGTTGAGGTGGTATGGGATTCTGATAAGGATGCCTCCTGGACGCATCCCACTTGAGGTGTTTCGGGCACGTACCACTGGGAGGAGACCCCAGGGCAGACCCAGGACTTGGTGGGGAGACTATGTCTCCCAGCTGGTCTGGGAACACCTTGGTATCCTCTCTGAAGAGCTGGAGCAGGTGGCTGGGGAGAGGGAGGTCTGGGCTTCTCTGCTTGAACTGCTGCCTCCGCGACCCGGACCTCCAGAAAAGCGGTAGAAGATGGATGGATGGAAAAAACAAAGGAGAGCACTTGCCTGAGCTCGAGCTCCACCACCGTCCAGGACTCCGTCGATCCAGATGACGACGACCTCTTGGGCCCAGTCTTTTGGAGGTCCAGCTCTGTCTCTAACTCTGCTACGGTGGCCTCCAAAGCAGGAATGATGGTAGATGCAGTCTTGGTGCCTCCAGGCGGAGTGACCCACGCTGGTGACTCATCCGGCATGGCAGCTGGGGTTCGGCTCACCGTTGGCGCTGGAATTTGGTCCTCCAGGGCAACAGGTTCCTCCCACATCTGGCGGTTCAATCCCGGGGTCGGCAACCACTCAATGGCCAAAGGAAAGGACACAGAGAGGGCTGGTGAGCAATTAATTACTGTAGCAGGTGGTGAGAGCTCAGGAGACTACATTTCCTGAGCCCCCCTACCAGGAATCAGGCAGGGCATATCATCATAATTTGAGGAAAAATGAAATGACACTTGCACGTTTTCGCAGTGATCGACTTTGCCTGTTGCAGCATTTGGAATGTCATCCCACTCTGTGGCTATGGTGAACGTGGGCCCCCCTGAGCATTGTGGAGGAGCCACCCCTGTTGTCACGGAGACGGACGTAGCCGGGGAATAAATGGATGACCTCTCAGCAGCTGAAGCGCGCTGTAGCACAGAGACCGTGGATAGCAGTTCCGTGTATTGTGGATATTTCCACAAGCCGAGGTGTGCCTCCACAATGCCCACCACTCCAGTTATGCTCTCACAGGCCTTCTTTGGTCCAGGAGTAGTGAGAGCCTCATCTACAAAGCTTTGGATGAAATCCGCAGCCCACTCCTCCTCCAATGTCGGGATCCTCGCTGCCGATCTCTCATTAATTAGTGAGGGCCAGCACGCCGGGGACATGATGAGCTCCAACAAGCAGGTTAGTGAAAACAAAACAAAAACAAAAAAAAAAGACCAAAAAAATGCACTAGCTGCAGTAGCTGGGTCTTATTCCGGGCAGCAGCCTTCTGTCATGAATGGCCCCTCCGGGGCAGAAAGACAGACCCACGCACTGAACTGCAGTAGTGCAATTTAATGATAGAAAATACAAAACAGTGCAGAGAACAAAAATACAAACTAGGGTAACTTACAGAAAAAGGCACTCCAGAGCCGGAATCGCTCTGGAGGAGATGAGAAGATTACACAGAGGAATGAAGTCCACTCAAATCACATCAAGACTGCCGCAGTGAGAAAATAAACTGACAGTCTTTAAATAGTGGATACATCAATGAGTAGCAGATGAGAGCAGATGAGCGGACAGGTGACCTAATTATCCAACTACTCACAGCTGAGATGGCTGAGGAGCAGACAGTGAGTAGCTGGTGGGAATGTCTGGGAAGGAAGGAAGGAACCTGTCTCACAAAACCAAAAAATATACACAGAAACAGACAAAAATAATCATAATAGACATAAAATACTCAGAAATAAATTAAGAGTCTGGGCTCTGTGGGCTCTGTCCCAGACTCATGACACAATGGGTCTCAAATACTTGTAAACGTGTCCTGTTATAGTACTGCATGAGTTTATTGATGATATGCAAAATAAAATACATAAATACATAAAATACATAAACACTCAGTGGCTGGAAATTAACCAAAAGACAGCAAACACAGCATGAACGTACTTTTTACTCGTTTAGCGATCTACGACAAGGCCTTAATCACCTTGTTAATGGATGAAAAAAGCATATTTCTCAAACTCGACAAAATCAAAAGGAAACTCACCAAAGTCACTCTGGTTAATGTTCTTGGTAGTCCCAACGGAAGGTTGTATCAGATTAAGGAAGAATAAGCCCAGTTTCTCTCTGAAATACAAGACTCAAAGCTCTGCAGTGAAGCTGTGGTTGCTGTTAGCTCACTGCTCTTGGAGGAGGAGGAGGAGGAAGGAAGGTGGATGTTTTAAAGGCTGCAACAACAAAAGAACTTTCTTCTGCCTTAAAAACGTAAATTTTCTTTCAACCTCTTGCACTCCGGTGAACCGCGGACGGGCACGTCTCTGCGTCCTAGAGCACACGAGGGCACTGCGTCCAAGAGTGCACTGAAAAAAAAAGCTGCATTTCCGTTCTTCCACTACAGACACAGCCGCAAACAGATTAGATATGATTGACCTCTCATTCGACTAATAAGAACCTTGAATTGGGTTTCTGAAACCTTGAAGAACCAATGACTGAAAACCTAGCAAGAAGGTCCCACCTGACTTCCGGTTATGGCTGCCACGTAGGATGGACGTGTCTCGCTCTGCTCTGCTCCTGGAAAAAAAAAAATCGGCAAATAACTCTCTCATTTGGGACAGAACGTATCCCAGCATTTGGGCGAAGATATGTCGGCGAAGCCTAAGGCTGGAAAACCAGGAAAAGGAAAAAGCGAGCCGCCGAAACAGTCCAAATTAACGGACTTTCAGGTCTGTGACGCAGTAAACAAAACTCCATATATGGCGGAGGAGGCTGGCAACGCTGCGATATCTGCGGGGAATGGCGCAGATGCGCTGATGGCTGCCATGAGTTCAATGAGAGCGGACTTTTCCTCTAGATTTGATGGGATTATGACAGCGTTGGAAGGAATAAGAAAGGAATTGGGTGACTGTGTAGAACGAACGGCGCAGATGGAGCTCCGTCTCGCTAGTGCTGAAGATGACGTCACCCGTCTTCAATTAAAGGTGCGCACTTTGGAAAAAAAAAATAAATCTCTGGAAGATAATATTTTGGATTTGGAATCTCGGTCAAGACAGAATAATTTGAGGCTGGTGGGTCTTCCAGAGGAATCAGAAGGTCGGGACGTATGTTCCTTTCTGGAAAAGTGGATTCCGGAGGTGCTGGGCAGCGAGGAGTTGCAATCAGCAGTGGTTCTGGAAAAAGCACATCGTATTGGCCCACGGAGAGATAAGGGACCGCCGAGGACCTTAATTATGAAGTTTCTTAGCAACAGAGACAGGATGAAGATCTTCAACGCTGCACGAGCTAAAAAAGGAGAGATTAAACACCAGGACCAGCAGGTGCGGTTCTACCCAGATTTGGCCACAGGAATCCAGCAATTGAGGAAGCAGTTTGATCCCGTACGTAAGGAGCTGCGCAACCTTGGGATTCGTCATGGTGTAATCTATCCTGCGAGACTGCTGACCACGTATGAGGGCAGAACCCACATCTTCAAGACCCCAGAGGAGGCGCAGGAGTTCATCAAGAAGATCAAAGAAGAAGAAGAGACTGGTGGGAGCTAAGCATGAACAAAATATAAGGTAGAATAATTAAGCATTTGCACAGGCATCTGACTGACTTGAAGTAAATAGTAAGTTTACAAAATATAGATTGTATTATATATTAAAAAAACAAAACAAAAACAAAACAAACAAAAAAAAAACAAACTATGATGTACAAAGTTGTTAAAAATTTTGGAGTTAAGTTGGAAAACTACAGAGGAGAGTTAATGTTACGTCATTAAAAGCAGTAGAGTTAGGATGATTGGGAGGATGGAGAAGGAGTGGCTTAGGCTGATCCTCGTGGGTGTGGAACGGTCGATGGCTATATCGGGAGACAGAATTTTTCTTTTGATTTTGGGGGGTTTGCCACAAGTGTGGGAAGGGGAAATTTGTTTGTGTGTAGTTTGTAGGATGAATGTTCAACCACTCATGTTTTTGCTTCTCTGTATGAGCATGTTTACACTGCAAGGTAATCCCAAACTCTCTATTGATCATGGACCAAAGTGTTAATCTTAATTTAACTTCATGGAATTGCAGAGGTCTACAAAATTTAAAAAAACTTAAACAAGTTATGAATAAAATAAAGGACATGGGTTCAAGAATTGTGTTTTTACAAGAAACTCATCTGATAGAGGAGGATGTTAAAAGAATTAGGAGTAGATGGCAGGGAAGTGTATTCACCTCTTCATTTTCATCCCAAGCCAGGGGAGTTATGACTCTCATACATAAATCAGTTCCTTTTCAAGTGAAAAATGTAATTGGAGACAAATTTGGAAGATATGTAATCATTCAAGGTTCTTTGCTATTAGAAAATATAAATCTTGTGAACTTATATGGTCCCAATATAGATGATCAGAAGTTCTTTGCTAATTTATTTCTCATCTTATCATCACTTACAGGGCAACATATAATAGCAGGGGATTTTAATTGTACATTGAATCCAGGTGTGGATAGATCAACAGGACTGGATTGTACGCACATTGGATGTAGGATGACTATTAATCATTTTATGAAAGAATTGAGATTGTTAGATATATGGAGAGAAATGAAACCACAAGTTAAAGCCTATTCTTGTTATTCCAGTACCTACAAGACATTCTCACGTATTGATTATTTTTTGATTTCCACAGAATTAAGGTCCAAGATTCAAAACTGCTTTTATGATAACATCGTGATCTCTGATCATGCACCCTGTTGTCTAATATATGTAGATAAAAAATTGACAAAGGAATCAGGTAGATGGCAATTTCAGCATAAATGGCTTCAGGATGAGGAATTTGTCAAGTATATAGAAAAACAGATAGACGAGTTCTTTGACATCAATACTACACAAACATCAGCATGTGTAAAGTGGGAGGCTTTCAAAGCTTTTATTAGGGGACATATTATTAGTTATACAGGATCAAAATCTAAGAAGACTCGAGAGGAGAGAGCTAAATTGGAACATAAAATAAAAAGTCTTCAGGAAAAAGTGTATGCAGGAAGTGACCCAAGGTTGGAGAATGAATTACTGATTTTGAGAGCTGAATACGACAAAAAATCAGCGAATAGAGCTGCCTCGAGTCTTCTAAGATTGAAACAATCTTTTTATGAACAAGGTGAAAAATCAGGAAAATTATTAGCATGGCAGATTAAACAATTGGAAATTAAAACACCAATTACCAGTATTATAAGTAACGGACAGGTAGTTATAGATCCTTTAGAAATTAATAGAGCCTTTAGAGATTACTATGAAAAATTATATGATACCAAAAATGAACCTGATTTAACAAAACTAAATGGGTTTTTGAACGAACTATCTATACCGTGTATACCAAATGAAAACAGGGAGATATTGGAGTCTAAAATTAGTCAAGAAGAAGTTGGGCTAGCCATTGATAATATGAAATCAGGAAAAAGTGCAGGACCAGATGGTCTTCCAGTTGACCTTTATAAAAAATTTAAGAATAAATTAATAAAACCTTTTTTGGAAATGGTTTTAGAAGCATTTCAAAATAATAATTTACCATCATACATAAATAATGCCTTAATTATACTGCTGCCAAAACCAGGTAAGCCCTCTAATAAATGTGAAAATATGAGACCAATAAGCCTATTAAACGCCGACCTTAAGATAATCTGTAAAATTTTAGCAAGACGAATACAAGAAATTTTACCAAATATTATTAATCGAGATCAGAATGGCTTTATAAAGGGTAGACAAGGCTTCCATAATGTAAGAAGACTATTTAATATTATTTATTTTAATAAAGAAGCACCGGATACAGCTCTCCTATCATTGGACGCCGAAAAGGCCTTTGATAGAGTTGAATGGCCCTTTCTTTTTGAAGTCCTACAAAGGTTTGGACTTGGAAATAATTTCATAAAATGGGTTCAAATAATATACAATAATGCTACAGCAGAAATCCTAACAAATAACAATATTTCAAAACCAATAAAAATCAATAGAGGATGTCGACAAGGCTGTCCACTTTCACCTTTACTGTTTACTATGGCAATTGAACCTTTAGCGATAGCGATACGTTTACATTCACAAATATATGGAATTAAAGTTGGACCAACAGAACATAAAATCTCCCTGTACGCCGATGATATAATTTTGTTTATGTCGAATCTAAAAAAATCAATTCCAACCTTGTTGAATTTAATAAAGAATTTTGGGGAAATATCAGGATATAAAATAAATAAAACTAAATCTTCAATATTAATGCTAAATGAGACCCAGAGAAATTACCCAGCCCCTGAGGCAAATCAATTCAATGTTGTAAATCAGTTTAAATATTTAGGAATCCAAATTATGCCTAAGCTAGAATCGGTCGCCAGCGTCAACTATGAAGCCTTAATGTCAGATATCAATGAGTTAACTCAGAGATGGATGTCACTACCAATGTCGATGATCGGGAGAATCAATATACTTAAAAGTAATATTTTACCTAAAATACTTTATTTATTTCAATACATTCCCTTATCACCACCTTTAGATCTATTCTCAAGAATAAAAAAAAAGTTAGTGGAATTTATATGGAACAACAGGAGGGCTAGATTACGTCTGTCTTTATTATATTTACCATTTGATCGTGGAGGTCTGAAATGTCCAAATTTTATGTTGTATTATTGGTCGGCACAACTGAGGTCTATGACATATTATTTTTCATCAAATGATCTCCCTCACTGGACTGAAATGGAATCATACAATTTACCTTTACCTCTTCCCATATTCATATACTCAGATTCTGCAAAAAAATTACAAAAACAAGTTAAAAATCCATTTGTAAAGCATATGATCAAAATATGGTGTGAAGCTAAAAACTATTTAAAAGAACCACAGTTATTGTCACAAGTTAGTCCAATATGGGGTAATCAATATTTTAAACCAGGGAGAGCGGACGCTGTATTTAAAGTATGGAATTTAAAAGGGATACAAAAGATTCAGGATTTATATTTGCCATGTGCAGACAACATAATGTCTTTTGAAGAGCTGAGGATCAAATTTAATCTCAATAGAACACATTTTTTTAAATATCTTCAACTTAGAAACTTTATTCGATCAAATCAAAATAAAGCTCTCACTCGACCTATTTATTCATCCTTGGAAAAAATGATGATGAAAGATAGTAAAAGAAAGGGTATTATTTCAGAGTTTTATAACTCATTGACACTATCTTCAAGTGAAAATTCACTGAAAAGATTAAACTACTGGAAAGAAGATCTGCAAATTGAAATTTCGGAGGAACAATGGGAATTGGCTTGTACAGAAGCTCAAACCAAATCAATAAATGCACGCCTTAAATTGATACATTTCAAATGGTTAATGCGGATGTATGTTACACCAGAGGAGTTAAATAGATATAACAAAAATATACCAGATACATGCACAAAATGCATGGAAAGTAAAGGAACCCTATTTCATTGTTTATGGGAATGTAGATTAATAAGAATGTTTTGGGAAGAGGTGAGGGTAACAATTGAAAAAATAATCTCAAAACAAATCATACTGAATCCTAAACTGTTTTTGTTGGGTCTGTACCCAGAAAAGCATAATTTTAATAAAAGTGAAAGAACATTCATAGACCTCAGTTTGCTTAATGCCAAAAAATGTATTGCACTATTATGGAAAAAGACTCATAGACCAGATGTGACTCAGTGGTTAAGACAGATGTTAACAAACCTTCCATTAGAAAGAATAACATATATACTGAAATCAAAGGAAATTGTGTTTGAGAATATATGGAGACCTTTTATTGATTATGTAAAAAATTTAAACATAACTCTTGAAGAAGAAGGTGAATGATGTGTGTGGACCTTGTAAATTCCAAACTGGTGAACATAATATGTATACTTATGTATTGGATTGTCTAGACTAAACAGAGGAGCATTGTTGAAGACTTGATTTTGTTGGTGGTTGTTGGTGTTTTTAGTGCATTTTTTTTTTTTTTTGTAGTACTTTAGCGTTAGTGTTTGATTGTTTGTATCATGTTTGTTAAAAAAAAAAAAAAAAAGGTTCAATAAAGATATTGTGGAAAAAAAAAGAAGGTCCCACCTACCAACGCTGTGAATGCAGTGAGCCAATTGAAGCACAGAAGTTCGAAAGCTGTTTTGTGTAAGGCTGGGTGAAGAGAGACTGCTGCAGCAGATGAAAAAAGGACCCGCAGGAAGAACCGCCACAGACCCAGCAGCACGGAGACCACCCACAAGTGCGACCTGTGTGACAGGGACTGCCATTCGCGCATCGGCCTGTTCAGCCACAGGCGGTGCTTTTTTTTTTTTTTTTTTTTTTTTTTTATTCCAGCAGAATAGACGTTTAGGATTCTCTTCCATGGTCATCGTAGACCGACGGAGGCCGACGACGAAGGCTGGGTGACACACACGCGTTCGCCAGTCTTTTTTTCTTACTACTGTTATTTGTTTTGAAAAATCGTTTGCCGGAAGCGCAAAACCGCAATAATGGAATTATGTTTTGACCGGGTCGCGAGACCAGAACCACGAGTCTGTAATAAGCAGACCAGCTTCTTGTTCGTCTGACAATGAGGAAGAGAAGTTCGCCAGCTACGCTGCTGCTGTGAACAGGTAAGTGTTATAAGCTAAATTATTCTTTATCCCTGAAAATTGTAATCAAAAATGACTTTTGACCGATCGGTAAATTACAACTGTGCGGCGCACGAAGTCCGAAGTCCGTGCGCCGCGGTACACAGTTCGTGCGCCGCGTCCGGACCGTGAACGGCCCCCCTCCGCTACTCTTCTGTAGCGAGGGGGTGGGGCGGTGACCGCAGTGACTGTGCGCCGCGGTCGCCACATGACTATTCCGTCATGTAGCGATGGCCGATGTCCGTCCTCTGTAGCAGGGTGGGGTGGGGTGGGTGGGAGTTGTTATCTTCTACATTACAAATATTTTAGAATAATTTTTAGTGCACTGTAGGTTATTTTTTCTTGTAAAAAAAAAAAAAGCCACACATTTTTTACGTGGCATGCTTCTTTGTGTGTGGGGGCTTGTTTGTTCATTCATTCATGAATGAATTAATAAACAACCCCCCCCCCCCCCACACACACACACACAGCCCTGAGTGTCACCTTTCATTAGAGCCCAAGATGAAGCTTCTATATTGAATCATTCAAAAGTTACAGACGTTTTTCCAAACTGTGCCATTTGGCACAGTTCAAAAACGCCTGGGAACTACCTGAGAACAAAGCTGTGTAATATATTCATTTTTTGTGGTATTGTTACAAAATTTTGACCTCAGCTGGATAACACTTGGTTCTACATTTCTGTTGCATTTTCCAGCCCAGATCTGAAGCTGTGTGTTATTTGCAAGCATTTGTATCAAAAAAAACACCCAGGCGAAATTTATTTTCTTCAAGTTCAGTATGTTTAGATGACTGTTACTCAGTGGCCAGAGCACTTAGAGAGATTATGACTGTTTTGCCAAAAAAATCAAAGTGTTTTCTTTTAAATGAGACCAACCCCATGAAGATGCTGCAAAGGGTTGAAGAACAGTTTTTGATTTACTTTGGGCACATTATTTTTAGGCGTTTTTAGGGAAATTGACCAGAGTGCAAAGGGTTAATGAGATATTTTGACTATAAATTACTTGTTGTGCAGATTCTTTATTTATCACCAAAATAAAATTAATTATTTTTATTTATTATTTATTTCTGTTTTATTCCTAATCAGTCACTGGCATTTGTGACCTGGGTTACATCCTCCCCTCCTTTTCCTATGCACGTCCCTGTGCATGGCATTTATGTTTTACGGCATTATAACTCTATGTGCATGAGAGCCATTCAATGAATCTGTGATCATTGAACTTAAGACTTTGAAATAATGACTGCACTACAGTGACTAATGGGTTTCCTAGGTCAGGATAAGTCAGTCTCTGTGTGGGTTTTTTAGGTCTGGTAGACCATCTTAAGTAGTCATCAGAACTACTATCACAACAGTCACTAACGTCTTTGTTCTGTTCAGCTTCTGAAGGGGTAGATGAAAGGGTGTCACCTGGAACCTCTTCAAGTTTTTCTTCCATCTCAGCTGAGTTCCTTTCAACAGGGTCTGATTCAGGTAAGCTGTTTTCAGAGGGGTCTGATTCAGGTAGGTTGTTTTCAGAGGGGTCTGATTCAGGTTTAGTTTAGTTTATTGGTTTATTTGTCAGGGACCATGTACATAAAAAAAAAACATTAAACAGGGTAAAGATGCTCTGTACCAGATTATAGCATTGTCACTAATTTCCATCTGTCGTCCCTGAGGCAGGCAGAAAGATATTAAAAAAAAAAACAGCACATATAGAAAGCAATTCAGATCAGGTTTCAGAAACTGTTGACCCTGAAACAAGCAGGGATTAAGTTTAAAAGGTAAAAAGATAAGAGAGAGGGCACACATAAAAACAATTTAAAAGTGCAATTTCAAATTCTAATTAAGGGGGAGAGTCAATGCTGGCAGGCTTGATTACTTAAAATCCATTTTTTAGTCTCTGTGGAAAAGTCTCTGTAATTTGTTCTGGTCTTCAAAGCAGTGGGGAGCTTGTTCCATTCCGTTATAACTTTGTATGAGAAGGCTGATTGTCCAGAAGCAGTTTTACGTAGGGGGATGCAACAATGCCACCTAAAGGACGTCCTTGTTATTCTGGTATTTTGTTCAGAAGTTAGGTACACAAAAGTCTTAAGGGGCGGGGGTGCAGAACCATGGATAATTTTAAAGACCAACTGTATATTTGCATACATGATCATATTTTCAAAGCTTAGCATCTTATGTTTGGCAAATATACCACAATGGTGATACTGTCATGTCTTGTTATCCAGAATTTTGATGGATTGTTTATACATGGATTCCAAGGGTTTCAGAGTCGTACTATTGGCTTGTGACCAGCAAGAGATGCAATAGGAGAAATGTGTCAAAATCATGGCATTCAGAAAGGTTTTTGATGCTTTTAGAGTGAGTTTCTGATGCAATGAAAGTTTGCAAGGTTATATTTCAGAGTGTGGCTCATCCATTTTATGTGCATTTTAAAGCTGGGCGTGGGATCTAATGTGACACCCAGATACTTAAACTTTGTTATATTTTCTATATTTGCTCCATTTACAGTTATAGTCGGATAATGCATATGATTTTGTTTGTTGGTAAAGTACATGGTAGCTGTTTTCCCTACATTCAGAGCAAAGCATGATTGATTAAGCCATTTTGACACTTTCTCTGTTGCTATCATTAGCTTGTCAGGTAGGTTGTTTTCAGCAATTGCCACTGAAACATCTTCAGAGGAAGTCTTGACAGTATCTGGAGGATCTTGTTCCACAGTGCGCATTGGAAGAGGTTCAACCGTGTCTGTCACATGATTCGTCATTTTCAGGGGGACAACAGGAGGGTGCCTCAATTTGGGATTGCTGACGAGTTTTTGGTCACCTGGGCTTCTCATTTGCTCAGGCCTCAGCTTTGACTGGGGTGGCAGGAAGAAAATCACAACACAAGAGTAAGTCACGGTGAAGAGTTCTTGATGAACCATCTTTGTTCTCATGTCATACAACATAGACAGGAAGATCACCTGGTTGCTTCACAACAATGTACACATCTGACTCCCACCTATCAGCCAATTTATGTTTGCTTCGAATGCAAACATTTCTCACCAAGACTGTCACCTTCTTTCAAGGTGGAGTCAACAATATGCTTGCCAAACCTTGCCTTATTGCAATCTGCCGACCTCTTTGCCATCTCTGATGCTACTCTGTAGCTTGTCTCAAGGTAGGATTTCAAATTGCAAACATACTGTGAATGGGAACCTGATTGATGAGCAACTGGCAAACTGAAGACTAGGTCAACTGGTAATCTTGGCTGTCTGCCAAACAAAAGCTCATAGGGAGTGAACCCAATGACTTTGTTTTAATACAGTTGTAAGCATGTACCAAAGCCTTGACATGCTCATGCCAGTGACTCTTCTTGTCATTTTCTAGAGTACCTGGCATGTTCAATGGGGTTCTATTGAAACGTTCAACAGGGTTTCCTCTTGGATGGTATGGTGTTGTTCTTATCTTTTGGGTGCCTGCCAGTTCACATCGTTCTTTTATGATGTTAGACTCAAAATCTGGACCTTGATCGCTATGGAGCCTTTCAGGAATGCCATAGTGGATGATGAAGTGGTCCCAAAGGCATTTGGCGACGGTCCGTGCCTTCTGGTTTGGGGTAGGAATGCCAACTGCATATTTTGTAAAGTGGTCAGTGATAACCAGGATATCGCTGGTGTTACTGAGGTCTGGTTCTAAACTGAGAAAGTCTATGCATGCAAGCTCAAGGGGTCTTGTAGCTGTGATGTTCACAAGTGGTGCATCTTTCTCTGGCAGTGCTATACACCATATGCAACAATTGCAGGTTTCGACTTTGTTTTCTATGTCAACTGACATTTTGGGCCAATAAAAGCATCTTCGAACAAGGTGTAGGGTGCATTCCACACCCATATGGCCCATGTCTTCATGTAGACTCTTTAAGACAAAGGGTCTCAACAATTCAGGCAGCACAAGTTGGTACTGTGATTGTGCGCTCTCTTGTCGCTTCCAGTATCGAACACCATTTTGAACTACTAGTTTGTTCCATTCCCTTAGCAGAGAAAGAGATTGAGAAATTCTTTTCTGAGGGATGGAAGAACCCTTTCTCCAGACTCCATCTGGCTAAACACTTCTCTAATACATGCATTAGTTTGCTGCTTACTTCTCAGTTCGACCCTGTAAAATGGGGAATGATAGGTAAGCCACCAAACGTTTCCTCTTCTTGGAAACTTTCTGGAATGGCTCCCAGGTTATGACGACTAAGGAGGTGTTGGGCAGTGACTCTCCCAGTCTATTATTTGGTAAATGGTGAGCTAGGTGCTTTTCACAAATGGCTTTGACAGCACACTCACTGATCAAGTTGGCTTGGTCAGACAAGGGCAAATGTCTTTGTGCAAACTGTTGTATTCTTTCAAGCTCTTTCCTTGACAGTATGTCATCAGGCTGACTAAAGGTTTCCTCTGGTAACATTTCCCAGTGGCGGCCCGCCACTCCTGAAAAATTTCTGCCATTCCAACAGGAAATATAAATTTCAGAAAAAATTATGAAGGAATGACAATCCGCAAGCATGCACACAAACAACGCACGTGACCGCCATCCATGGTCAGAAGTGCCCCGCTCACGTGTTCCAGTCGCCAAGCAGTCTCGCTACTAGCATGACTGTCCAAGAGAAACATGAGCTTATTAAAGTACTTTAAACACAGAAAAAAATCAGAAGAGGTATGTAAGCGCTGGTGGCATTTATCATGGTTTTAACCCGCTAGTAACGGGAGCAATAATGGAAGTGTCATAAACCTCCGAGTTGATGGTGCACTTTTATTAGCAAACATGAAGAAAATAGCAAGTCCAATAATGTCCACAATACAGAGAGATGAATATGCAGAGATAAGGGCCACCAGACATACAGGGGCTACCCAGACATTCTACAGCCGGGGAGGGAAATGCCTAGTGCTACAAGGCTGCGAAGCGCATGACAGGGAAAGGCGATCAGCCTAGTGATGACGCAGCGATAGCACAAAAGGGAAAAGCAAATGTGCACTTACGGCTGGAACCATTCATAGCTGTCTGTGAAGTCTGGTGGATGAGGATAGGAGACTGAGGCAGCCACGAACACCCAAGGATAGATCGTCTGAAGATGTGGGGCTGAATGCGTGAAGGGAGTGTTACGTCATTCATGAAAAACTAGCTGCCATGAACAAGGGTGAATACCCCGACAATCTCTTTTTTCCGAAGTGACAAACAAATACTCCTGAAGCTAACGAGGAAAGAGATTGCCGGTGTGAGAACGCGTGGGCAGGACTGATTGGCACCCGGTGTGTGAAAGGGCGTGTGAATGAGGGTGAATGGAGTGTGTGCATGTGTGTGTGTGCGTGAGTGTGTGTATGTGTGTGAGCACCCGTGAAGCACAGCTGATGGCACTAGACAGGAGGAGGGGGTGTGCCCAAGCTGTCAGAGGAAAACTAGGGCAAAACATAGCAGTGAGTCAGAACTGGGTTTGCCCTCCAAACCCAGATTAATGACAGCCCCTCCCCCCCCAGGGGTGGACACCAGACACCCCAGTACCATTAGCCAAAAAGAAAAGAAACAACACCCCTCAAGGAAACCCCTCCCCCCCGGCAACAAACACTAACCCAGGGTGGGAGGTGGGGGAAAACCAGTTAGGAGGGAAGCAACCAGTGAAAACACAATCAGAACAAAAACAGAGTAAAGAGCAAACCCCTCCTAACAACCCCCAACCTGAAACACTAACCCCCCTCCCCAGAAGTCCAAAGTTCAGGGGGTCAACCTGAGTCCCAGGCCCCCAGTATGGTGAGGAGTGGCAGATCGGGTGGCCTGCTCAAGTTCCAAGTCCAGCAGGCAGCCCGTGGGATAGTGTCCAGTGGCCTGCTTGGGCCGATGGACCACCCACCTACAAGCCAAGTCCTTCGGGTGGCCAACCAGCATGGTGGAGCCACCAGGACCTGAGAGGAGGGCGGAGAGGCAGCCTCCACACTCTGGAACATCGGTGGCGAAGCCAAGGAACAGGAGCCCCCCCTGCCGTTCGAGGCTTGGGGCAGGGGGACCGTAGCACCTGTGATGGTCCCGGTCTGGGACGTGGCTGCACCTGCGATGGTCCCGATCTGGGACGTGGCTGCACCCGTGATGGTCCCGGTCTGGGACGTGGCTGTACCCGCGATGGTCCCAGTCTGGGACGTGGCTGCACTGGCAGTGGACTCCAGCTGGGGCTCTGCTGCACCGGCAGTGGACCCCGGCTGACGCCCTGCTGCACCCGCGGTGGGCTCCGGTTAGAGCACCATTGTACCTGCAGTGACCCCCATCGGGGGCCTCATTGCTCCCGTGGTGGCCTCCCCAGCAAGGGAGGTGATGCTCCTCACGTCCTCCGGCGTTGAACACCGATCCTCGGCTGCCTCCAGCAGCTCTCCGGTGACCCCGGCCGGAGGTTCCGAGCCCAAAGAGAGAGAAAGAGAAATCGGCTCTGGGTTGCCAGCAGCGGCAGAGCTCGGTGTGGCGGTCCTGAGGGCTACTGTGAGCTGCCCCGGGTCCACCTCACCATGATTCGGGCAGCGTGATATTAATATTGACACTCCTGACATAATGGAGCACACTTGCCTGAGTTCTGGCTCCACCGCCATCCAGGACTCCGCTGATTTAGGGTGCACAGGTTCCTCCAGTCCGTCGGGTGCTACACCCCAGTCGACCTCCTCTGGGACAACTGGACCCTCCTCATCATCTATGGGCCACCCAGGTTGCAGCGGCTCCTCTCCAGCGACCCTAGGAAAGAGCTTGAAGGAGACGGGAGAATGGAGACGGTTAAGGTCGCCAGCAGCAGCAGAGCCCGGTGAGGAAAGTTTAGATGCAGCTGGAAGCTGCACCTGACTTTCCTCCCCAAGAGCCAGGCAAGAACTCTCATCACTTGACAGGTGAACTACAGGAGAGATTACTTGCCTGTGCTCGAGTTCTACTGCCGTCCAGGACTCCGACGGTGCCAACGATGATGTTCGGGGTCCAATCGGCTGGAGGTCTGGTCCAGGGGATGGTTCTGCCGTGGCGGCCCCCACAACAGGTATGATGGTCTCGGCATTCGTGGTCTCCTCCAGTGAAGACCCTAATGCCGATAACCCTTCTGGCATGAAGTCGGGAGGTGGAGACCTGGGTGGCACTGTGTCCAAAGAGACTGAAGCTGGGGGATGCTCCTTCATTGGCACCTGCTTCCAGCCGGTCACAGCGCTCCTCCTCTGGTCGTAGCGGTTCTGCAGGGTGCAGTCCTCCAGCACCACGCATTCCCTTCTCCCCAGATGGTCGAGCTCCATGGATGGTGGACACTCCAAGGCAGGGGATGGAGAAACAGAGGAAATAGATGAGTTCATCATAGGAGCAGCAGGGGGAGAGCACTCAGGCAACTGCCTAGCCTGAGGCTCTGTCCCAGGGGACAGACAAGGCTTATCCTTAATGACTAAGGTAGAATGAAAAACCCACTTGCCTGGCCTCCCAGGTCTGAATGCTGGCAGCTGCCGACGGTGTGTTGTCCTCCTTCTCCATGCCCATGGGTCTTCTAGGCTCCTCAGTGGTTGACGGAGTTGCCGGTCCAAATGGCACGGAGGTGGGCAGGTCCGGAGTGGCACATGCAATCCCTCCAGCGGCTGGGTGGACAACCCAACGACAGAAACTGAGGCTGAAGCTGAAGGGGCGTCTGCTTGTACGACAGCTGGCACCGAGGGGGGCTTCGCCGTAGCAGCGGTTGGGCTTGACGTCCGGTTAAGAACCACCAATGAGGTGACGGGCCTCTTCCCTCACTTAGGCCTAGGATTAACCTTACGCCGTGTGATTGGCTCCTTCCGCGCCTCCTGCGTCCGACGATCCTCTCCCGGGGACGGCAGGGAGTCAAGGGAGACAGAAGACAGGGAATAAGGAGCCGTGACAGCAGCTATTTGGGGAGCTTCAGCGGGTAATAATTTCTGAAGCTCCTCCACAGGAATCTGATTGATCACCTCAGGAGATATTGCAAAAGAACGGAGATGAACTTGCCTTAACTCCTGACTGGTGATGGAGTCCACTGCTGCCTCGGTGTCCTGCTTCGTCCTCCCAGGAGTAGGACGGGAAATCCGGTGGGGGAAGAAGCACTCCGGCTCGGGCAGCAAGCGGCGAGCTCCGGTCCTCTGGGAGCGTGTCGTGGGAAGCCGCGGTTGAGCTCTGATGGCTCTTCCTGTCCTCTCCTCCAGCTGTCGCCGTGACTCGTGGACCAGGGTGAGAAACAACATCAACCCTGGATATTTCCAGAGACCGGGGCACATCTGGAGCACCCTGACAGCGATGTCAAACAGGAAAAAATTGTCCTGCGGGGAGTTGGTGGCTTGAGCCTGGGAAACGAATACCACAGCTCGATCAGCCACTCTACACTCCTCAGGGCTCAGTCCAAAAACGGAAAAATCCATGGAGAATACTAGGAGGAGAAAGCACTAAGGAGAGAAAGCAAAAATTCACTCGTGCACCACCTTTCCACTGGGTTTTACACTGGTCGGGACATTCTGTCATAAACCTCTGTGCACCATGGCTTGAGAGAGAGAGAGAATGAAAAAACCCAAAAGCAAGAGTTGATGGTGCACTTTTATTAACAAACACAAAGAAAATAGCAAGTCCAATAATGTCCACAATACAGAGAGATGAATATGCAGAGATAAGGGCCACCAGACATACAGGGCTACCTGGACGTTCTACAGCCAGGGAGGGGAATGCCTAGTGCTACAAGACTGTGAAGCGCACGACAGGGAAAGGCAATCAGCCTAGTGCTGATGCAGCGATAGCACAAAAGGGAAAGGAAAATGCGTACTTACGGCTGGAACCATTCGTAGCTGTCCGTGAAGTCTGGTGGATGAGGATAGGAGGCTGAGGATAGGAGGGTGAGGCAGCCGCGAACACCCAGGGATAGATCGTCTGAAGATGTCGGGCTGAATGCACGAAGGGTCTGCCACCACGTTGAGTTTGCCCGCTACGTGCCGAATGTCCGTGGTAAATTCTGAAATTGCGGCCAGCTGCCTTTGTTGCCGGCCCGACCAAGGTTCTGAGATTTTAGACATCACAAAAGTGAGTGGTTTATGGTCGACAAAAGCCATGAAACGCCGACCTTCCAGCCAGAACTGGAAATGGCAAATGGCCAAATGAAGCGCTAACAGCTCCCTGTCAAACGTGCTGTATTTGCGCTCAGTTTCGTTTAAGGATTTGCTAAAAAATGCTAGCGGTTGCCAAACTCCGTCAACGTGCTGCTCCACAACCGCCCCTATGGCCAAATTTGATGCGTCTGTGGTAAGCGCTATGCGGGCCGAGGGGTCGGGGTGGGCCAAAAGCGTGGCGTCAGCCAGGGCTCTTTTTACTTCCGCGAACGCGCGTTCCCGCTCCGGGGACCACACGACCGCGTTGGAAGGTTTTTGCTTTCTAAGCACGGCATATAACGGCTGCATGAGCTGAGCTGCGCGGGGGAGGAAACAGTTGTAAAAATTTACCATTCCCAAAAATTCCTGCAGCGATCTGACCATTTGTGGTCGGGGAAAATTTGCCACTGCACGCACCTTATCAGGCAATGGGACTGCCCCTTCTGGGGAAACGCGGTGTCCCAAAAAATCAATCTGCGCCACGCCGAATCGGCACTTGGCTGGATTAATTATTAACCCATGTTCTTCCAACCTCTGAAAAACTGTAGTGAGGTGATTTTCGTGTTCCTCCTCAGACGTGCTGGCGACTAAAATATTGTCGAGGTAGACAAACACGAAAGGAAGATCGCGTAACACAGCGTCCATCATACGCTGAAACGTTTGTGCCCATCATACACTGAAACGTTTGTGCCGCGCCTTTAAGGCCAAACGGCATGCGCAGAAACTCAAAAAGACCAAAAGGGGTTATTACGGCCATTTTAGGGACGTCCTCAGGTCGGACTGGGACTTGGTGGTAGCCGCGGACCAGGTCTATTTTAGAAAAAATACGCGCACCCGCCAGATGTAGTGAAAAATCCTGGATGTGAGGGATTGGGTAGCGGTCATGCGCTGTAGCATTGTTTAATCTGCGGTAATCGCCACAAGGTCTCCAGGAGCCGTCAGCTTTCGGGACCATATGCAGTGGTGAAGCCCATGGGCTTTTGGAGCGCCGAATAATGCCCAGCTTTTCCAGGCTGGCGAACTCGTCGCGTGCTATGGCGAGTTTGGTCGCGTCTAAGCGCTGAGCTTTAGCGAAAACAGGGGAGCCTGTTGTGGAGATAAAGTGCTCCACCCCATGTCTCGCTACTGTTGCCGAAAATTTGGGAACTGTGAGTGCTGGAAATTGGGTGAGGAGTTTGTCAAACTTACCGCATGCTGTGGCGACGTTGGCCTGCACGGGTGGTGGGGACACTCGAGCTGCACAGGGGATAGAAGAGAATGACAGTGCATTGATTAAGCGTCTGTTTGCAAGATCAACTAACAACCCATGTGAACATAAGAAATCAGCACCTAACATGTTGAAACTCACCGCCGCTATGATAAAAGTCCACTCATAAGTGCGGCCGTGTAAGGACAGAGACAAGGTCCTTTCACCATAAGTGCTGATGTTCGAGCTGTTCGCCGCCGTTGCCCCGTTGCCGCGGGGTCCAGCCACTCGGTCAGCGTAGGTCGGGGTGATGAAGCTCACCTGAGCTCCGGTGTCTATGAGGAAATGTTGCCCGGAGCCTTCATCAGTGATGTAGAGCAGCTTGTTGGCCTCGCCGAGAGCCGTAGCTGCTAATGGTTCCCGGCTTTGGAGTTTCCCGAGCTCTTGAAACTGCACGGTGGCACACACTTGTATGCCCTCTCAGCGAATCGCCGGTGATAGTAACAGAGGTCGTCTTGTCTATTGCGTCGCGGCCGCGTCGCTGCCATGGTGGGCGGGATTTGCTCCGCTGTCTCCGGCTCCCCGATGCCCTGGGCTTCCGCACCGAGGTCCGCCGCTGCTGCCGTGGCCATCTGCTCGCCGCAGGAGTTGAGGAGCCGCTGTGCTTCCCGGGCCAGCGTGCAGAAATCCTGCTGGGTCTTACAATGCATGATGGTCAGAGTCCCTCTCATGTGCGCCGGGAGATTGCTGAGGAAGATGTGCTGAAAGAGGAAGCTGTCGTTGTCTGCCTCCCTCAGCTGAAGCATGTCTTCCATCAGGGCCATCGGTCTGTGCCCTCCTTGGCCATACATCGCCAGTAGTCTCTTGGCCCTTTCCTCGGCCGAGGGCACGAAGCTCTCGATGAGAGTAGCCTTCAGCTCCTCGTATTTGTCGCTGGCGGGCGGCTGCTGTATCACGCTCCGCACGCATTGTGCTGTGGCGGCGTCGAGCCTAGCGATGACGTGGTAGAACTTGGTTTCGTCTGCCGTCACCCCTGCGAGCACGAACTGTGCCTCGGCCTGCTTGAACCACGAGTTCGGGTCGTTCTGCCAGAATTCTGGGAGCTTGATGGCGACGGCGCTCGCTCGGGCCGCCTCCGACGAGTCTGCAACGGGGGAACGCCTTTCATCCATTCTCACGTACTGGTCACCAATGTGGGGAGCGTGAAATGAAGAGGCTGAATGATTTTGTAATTCAGATTTAATGTCGGCTTCACATCCCCAACATGTCTCACCAAAAGCAGAAAGAGGCTGATCGCAGTCAGACCCCCATACTTATACATCACACAACAAAAGCCAACATCACACATCATTGTCATATCCTTCTAATCATCCAATGTTTCCTTCCAATGTCCTCCCGTTCCTTCGCCTGACCCTGGGGGGTCAGGAAGTCTTTTCAGGTCTTCACCGCCGCGCCTCCATCTCCTCGTTGTTCTCCGCAGGCGGTCCAGACCTATTGTCCTCTTCTGAGACGTGAGGTCATTCCACACATGCAATCACAAAACATCCCCCTGTGTCTATACATATGCAGATATGGATATATGAACTACAAGTCTTCTGTTTTAAGCTACAAGTTTCTGTGTTGAACTAAGGAGTTAGAAATCTCTGGTTAGACTTTTTCTTTTTTAAAGGGGCCACTATGTCTAGAGTCTGATGCAGAGAAGCTGTAACACTATCTACCATGCCATCAATTACAGAAGGAGTAAGCTCTCCATAGCTTATTAGTGTTGTGTTGGCACATGGCATAGAGGAAACAACCTGCATAAATTTGGCAACAGCATCATCTGAGAGGCATCTACTGTAGTAATATTTTTCTTTAGGAGCCAAATAGTCAGAAATAGAAAAATCAAAGGTTAACAGACAATGGTCTGACAGTACAGGGTTATGAGGATACACTACCAGATTTTCTATTTCAATGCCATATGTCAGAACAAGGTCCAGCATGCGGTGGAGATAATGGGTAGAATTTCCTACTTTTTGAGAAAACCCCATCAAGTCTAAAATTGAATTAAATGCCATATTAAGGCAATCACTATCTACATCTACATGTATATTAAAGTCTGATTTCAGCACTCAATCTGCTAATCTTGTTGTCAGTGACAACAAGAAAAGGACTGCCATAAAGATAGTCTTGGAATTTTTCTGTTACTGCTCATTTAAGGGCAAGGAATTCCAATTTCTGGGCAGGATATCTCACTTCACATTTTGAAAGGCCACAACTAGCATATGCGATAACTCGCTTTTGCCCCTGTTGCTCCTGATAAAGAGCCGCACCGAGACCTGAGAAGCTAGCATCAGTGTGCAGAATATAGGGTAGTTTACGATCTGCAAACCCAAGGACTGGGGCTGTAGTCAGTCTTTCAATGATTGTGTCTAAAGTCCACCTACTCTCAAATGGGTCTTTGTGGCTGTAATACTTCAAAGTGTCTGATTTTTTAATGTTTATGTTTTTCCGCATACAGTCGTGAAAAAATTAGGACAACCTGTATAAGCCTGTGTAGTTTTTTAACATATGGATATTTAATATCAATGTTAAAATACTGGGAGATTCACGTAATATAACTATTAAAAATTAATTACCCCCCCAAACCTAACCTGTGACCCTAATCCCTGACCCTAACCCTTGACCTCTAACTCTAACCTTAACCCCTCACCCTAAACTTGGGTTAACCCTAACCCCTAACCCTAACCCTTGACCTCTAACCTTAGCCCCTCACCCTAAACTTAACACTAACCCCGACCCTAAACTTTAACCTTAACCCCTAACCCTAACCTTAACCCCTCAACATAACCCCTGACCCTAACCCCTAATCTTAACCTTAACCCCTAATCCTAACCCCTAAACCTAACCCCTAATTCTAAATCCAACCCCAAAAAACCTAACTCTTAATCTAACCCTAGACCGAACCCCCAATACCTAACCAATACCTTAAGAACCTAAGAGGACCCAAACACGATCTACATCCCCAGTCCTCAACATAAATCTAACCAAGGACCAGAAGGAAAACACCAAGAATATAGAAGTTCAGGGATCTTAACCTAAAAACAAAGACCATGGGAGAAACCATAGGACCCTCTCCTATCAACAAGAACCACCCCTTTAACACTTACTGTTGAAGATGATACCAGATAAGGGATCATGAGATCGTGGGTTCGATCCCAGCCCCCGACCAACAGTGAGCTGTGTGGAGTTTGCATGTTCTCCCCGTGTTGCGTGGGTTTACTCCGGGATTTCTCCGGTTTCCTCCCACATACCAAAAAACATGTAGGTTTAGGGCGCTTGCGCACGCAGCAACCGGCAGCCGGTGGCTTGTCACCAGACTGCAAACCAAATCTACCTACGGGTACAAATAAGTAACAAAAAAAAAAAAAAAGATATGGAAACAAAAAATACAAGATCATCATCATTGCAGTCTGTCAGGGGCAACAATGACTGTTTCATTTAGGTCTGATCAGATTCCTCCACGCAGCTCTGTCCTTGGCCCTCCACTGCCACAAACTCCTGACCTTGTTAACCCGGGCGATGTCTGAGCCAGTATGAATTGCTTTCTTACTGACCATTTCATGAAACTGCTTGCAAAGTATTTGAATACCGCTAGCTTTTGCTGGACTAGTGGCACATTCTTGGCAGATAGAAGTATTATCAGTGGCAAGGACAGGCCAAGACAAACTGACTCCAGTAACTGTTGCAGTGACTGACCAGATGATAGGTTTGTTTATCTCTGCTCTTTGTGTAGTGCATGTCACGATGCACCAACTGGTAAAAGTCTATCACAGACCCTGCGACAGATGTGCTTATCTGCCAGGATGTCCAGTCTCATCCTGTGTAACTAGTAGTGGTCCACCACAGACCTGTGACAGATATTGTTTTTAGTTCTGCCAGGATGCCCAGTTTCACCCTCCACACCCTCAGAAGGGCGGGGTTGCCGGTTGAGTCGCTGACGGCCCAACCCATGAGACAGGTAGTACCGGTTTTCATGGCTATCCGGTAGCAAGCAAACCAATGCCTGACCTGACATAAAAAAAAATACAAAAGACAGTTACTATACAGGAAATATATAAACCTCCATATGCCTTATATATGCCACTCCGAACAAGAGACCCATGATAGAACCAAGAACTCCCCTTTACCTGAAGGAACCCCATCACCTTTGACACCTTCTGCGACTCAGTCTCGAAGGAAATCCTCATAATTATTTGTCTTTGTTGATCACGGTATCCCGGGAAGGAGCTACTGACGTGGACAGGTCTAGGGCTCAGACCAGGTATAAACCAAATGTCCTTGTCAGCAGTATCCCTACCATTTAATTAACTATCAACCACCTTTCTATACCAGCCCATATGACAAAAACAAACTAGAAGTGTACCCAAATATCAAATCCAAAGATGCCTACAAAGATGAAGGGGGGAACACCTGTCTTTTGGGAGGGACATGGAAGGGGGGTGCCTGACGACGAGCGTCAGCCAGTGCACTGCCTTTGGCTCCCTACACCAAACTGGCCAGTCGACGGACGAACTGGGTGAAGCCATCGAGAAATCTCAAAAACCAACTTGCTTTACCTCTATGGAGGTCCGGGTCCTTCTGGCTGCCATTGACAAAACGGGTTGCATCACTGTACATAGACTGCTGCTGTTGCTGTTTGTTTTTCTTGTTTTTTCTTTTTTTCCAGCCTTATTCCTTTTCTTTTTATAAAACGCACACCATCTTTTTTAGGACACCCCCACATTCATTCCCATTTACAATGGCTAAAATAAATTTTAAAAATGCAGATTTTCTTCTTCTTCTTCTTTTAGATTTGATTGGTGGTTAGCAACCAGCTCACAGGTGCATTACCGCCACATACTTCACTCTAAATTATCACTCTATATCTCTTCCGATGTTCAGCTTGTCCCACATCACTCTATATCATCACTATACAGTGGGGCAAAAAAAGTATTTAGTCAGCCACCAATTGTGCAAGTTCTCCCACTTAAAAGATGAGAGAGGTCTCCAATTTTCATCGTAGGCATACCTCAACTATGAGAGACAAAATGAGAAAAAAAATCCAGAAAATCACACTGAAGGATTTTTAAGGAATTAATTGATAAATTCCTTGGTAAAATAAGTATTTGGTCACCTACAAACAAGCAAGATTTCTGGCTCTCACAGACCTGTAACTTCTTCTTTAAGAGGCTCCTCTGTCCTCCACTCATTACCTGTATTAATGGCACCTGTTTGAACTCATTATCAGTATAAAAGACACCTGTCCACAACCTCAAACAGTCAGACTCCAAACTCCACTATGGCCAAGACCAAAGAGCTGTCAAAGGACACCAGAAACAAAATTGTAGACCTGCACCAGGCTGGGAAGACTGAATCTGCAATAGGTAAGCAGCTTGGTGTGAAGAAATTGAAACTGTGGGAGCAATTATTAGAAAACGGAAGACATACAAGACCACTGATAATCTCCCTCGATCTGGGGCTCCACGCAAGATCTCACCCCGTGAGGTCAAAATGATCATGAGAACGGTGAGCAAAAATCCCAGAACCACACGGGGGGACCTAGTGAATGACCTGCAGAGAGCTGGGACCACAGTAACAAAGGCTACGTCAGTAACACACTACGCCGCCAGGGACTCAAATCCTGCAGTGCCAGACGTGTCCCCCTGCTTAAGCCAGTACATGTCCAGGCCCGTCTGAAGTTTGCTAGAGAGCATTTGGATGATCCAGAAGAGGACTGGGAGAATGTCATATGGTCAGATGAAACCAAAATAGAACTTTTTGGTAAAAACTCAACTTGTCGTGTTTGGAGGAGAAAGAACACCATACCTACTGTGAAGCATGGGGGTGGAAACATCATACTTTGGGGCTGTTTTTCTGCAAAGGGACCAGGACGACTGATCCGTGTAAAGGAAAGAATGAATGGGGCCATGTATCGTGAGATTTTGAGTGAAAACCTCCTTCCATCAGCAAGGGCATTGAAGATGAAACACGGCTGGGTCTTTCAGCATGACGATGATCCCAAACACACTGCCCGGGCAACGAAGGAGTGGCTTCGTAAGAAGCATTTGAAGGTCCTGGAGTGGCCTAGCCAGTCTCCAGATCTCAACCCCATAGAAAATCTTTGGAGGGAGTTGAAAGTCCGTGTTGCCCAGTGACAGCCCCAAAACATCACTGCTCTAGAGGAGATCTGCATGGAGGAATGGACCAAAATACCAGCAACAGTGTGTGAAAACCTTGTGAAGATTTACAGAAAACGTTTGACCTCTGTCATTGCCAACAAAGGGTATATAACAAAGTATTGAGATGAACTTTTGTTATTGACCAAATACTTATTTTACCGAGGAATTTACCAATTAATTCATTAAAAATCCTTCAGTGTGATTTTCTGGATTTTTTTTTTCTCATTTTGTCTCTCATAGTTGAGGCATACCTATGATGAAAATTGGAGACCTCTCTCATCTTTTAAGTGGGAGAACTTGCACAATTGGTGGCTGACTAAATACTTTTTTTCCCCACTGTATATATATATATATACAGTATATATATATATACTGTATATATATACAGTATATCTTCTTCTTCTTCTTCTTCTAGATTTGATTGGCAGTTGGCAACCAGCTTACAGGCGCATTACCGCCACTGACTTGATTATCATCACTCTATATCTTTGTGTAAGGAGTTCTTATAAGGAGTTCTGAACAACCCCTTATGTGTGAAAAAAATATCCATCCTTGGACTGTATCCTCGGCAGCATCAATAGCTGTGCCAGCCAGCCAGTTGGCTATCTCTTCTTCTTCTTTTAGACTTGATTGGCGGTTGGCAACCAGCTTCCTGAACCATCATCACTCTATACATAATTCAAGAAATGTCTATCTGTCTGTCTGTCTCTGTCACGACCATAAGACTAGCTAAAAGATCAAAGGATCACCTATGATGTGCCTATGATGTCATATAGACACCAAAAGATCAAAGGCAGCGTTCACTCATGATCATAGGATTCGCTATGACATCATCAAAGATCATAGGACTCGCTATGACATCATTAAAGATCATAGGACTCGCTATGTCACGATCATAGGACTCGCTAAAAGATCATATGACTCGCTATAACATCATCAAAGATCAAAGGCAGGCGTCGCTCATGATCATAGGACTCACTATGACATCTTCAAAGAGCAACGGCAGACATCACTCATGATCATAGGACTCGCTATGACATCACTCTCACTCCTCACTCTCTATGAAATATTTTTTTTTGCTGGTCATTAACATTTGTTTGTTCTCTCCCATAGATTGAGTCCCCATCGTGCTGTTTGCTCTCTACATGTCTGTTCTTTTCTTCTTCTCTGTCCCCTCACCCCCCAGCCAGTCGCAGCAGATGACTGCCCCTCCCTGAGCCTGGTTCTGCTGGAGGTTTCTTCCTGTTAAAAGGGAGTTTTTCCTCTCCACCGTCGCCAAGTGCTTGCTCACAGGGGATTGCCTGATTGCTGGGGTCTTTCTGCAACTGTGGGGGTCCCCCCTACAGTTGATAGTGCTATGAGATGACTGTTGTTGTGAAATGGCGCTATATAAATAAAGTTGAATTGAATTGAATTGAATCACCAAAGATCAAAGGCGGCCGTCACAGATCAAAGGCAGTCATCACTGAACGAGTGGTGACGTCAAAGATCAAAGGCAGGTTTCACCATGGTTACTGTTGCCATGGTAACAGTAACTTTCTTTGGGCATGCAGAAATGCTTGCTTACACTTGCTTTCTATGGGCATGGGCGGGGTTGCCGGTTGAGTCGCCAACGGCCTGACCCATGAAACAGGTAGTACCGGTTGTGACGATGGTTTCATGGTTATCCGGTAGCAAGCAAACCAATGCCTGAACTGACAAAGGGGCGACAACCCCCCACAGCACCGATAAACATCCAAGGAACAGACATTGAGATGGTGTCATCTTACAAGTACCTAGGTGTTCACCTGAACAATAAACTAGACTGGTCACAGAACACCAACGCGCTCTACAAGAAGGGGCGGCGTAGGCTGTATCTCCTGAGGAGACTCAGGTCTTTTGGAGTGCAAGGGGCACCCCTGAAGACCTTCTACGATTCAGTGGTGGCATCAGCCATCACAATTGGAGTGGTTTGCTGATGCAGCGGCATCACAGCAGCCGACAGGAAGAGACTGAACAGGCTGATCAAAAAAGCTGTTCTGGGGCGACGCCTCGACCCAGTGGAGGAAATAGGAGAGAGGAGGATGGTTGCTAAGCTGTCATCTCTGCTGGAGTCTGAGTCTCACCCCATGTAGGACACGCTGAACGTACTGAGGAGCTCAGTTAGTGGTAGGTTGTGCCATCCTGAGTGGTTGAGGGAGAGGTTCCACAGGTCCTTCCTACCTACGGCTGTCAGATTTTATAATCTAACCAGTGCTGCTCGTAAAGGTTGTATTGAATGTACTGAACATCACATCTTTGCACAATAGAGATCGTCCCCTCCAATACACAACTAAGACAATTACAATTATTATTGAGGGTGGCAACAAAACTGTTGATTCAAATGTGAAATATACCGTCTGGGTCCATATTTATATTTTGCCAGGCAATTTAACTAACTGTAATGCAGTTGATACCATCTAGCTGCAATGCTCCTGCACTCTGTATATAACTGTGTAGATATGTACGTATATTTATTTACTGCTTTGGCTAACCAGTTCTTATTTCATTTGCTATTGCTCTGAGTGCTGCTATCTCTTTGCTGCTGCAGTCTTGGAATTTCCACACTGTGGGACTAATAAAGGCTTATCTTGTATAATTCAAGAAATCTGTCTGCGTGTCTGTCTGTGTGTCTGTCACCACCATAGGACTTGCTAAAAGGTCATAGGCTCGCCTATGATGTGCCTATGATCTCTACATGAAGTCTATATGATGTCATATAGACACCATAGTCATTCAAGAAAATCTGTGTGTGTGTCTGAGTGTGATCAAAGGCAGGCATCACTCACGATCATAAGACATCAAAGATCAAAGGCAGGCATCACTCACGATCATAGGACTCGCTATGACATCATCAAAGATCAAAGTCCATTAATAAACTAAAATCATTGCCATGTTCCTAAACTAATAAAAATATACAAAACAATCCCATTTTACAACATATATAAACATATGAACATCAGAACTACTAGTGCATACCCGTGCATGCCTGTAGAAACCAAGTATAAGCATTTCTGCGTGCCCCTAGAAAGCAAATGTAAGCAAGTATTTCAGCATGCCCGTAGAAAGTTACTGTTACCATGGCAACAGTAACCATGGTGATGCCTGCCTCTGATGTTTGACATGGTTACGATGGCAAAAGTAACCATGGTGAAACCTGCCTTTGATCTTTTTTTTTTTTTTTTTTTTTTTTTTTTGTTACTTATTTGTACCCGTAGGTAGACTTGGTTTGCAGTCTGGTGACAAGCCACCGGCTGCTGGTCGCTGTGTGCGCGAGCGCCCTAAACCTACATGTTTTTGGTGTGCGGGAGGAAACCGGAGAAATCCCGGAGTAAACCCGCGCAACACAGGGAGAACATGCAAACTCCACACAGCTCACTGTTGGTCGGGGGCTGGGATCGAACCCACGATCTCATGATTCCCGCGGTCCCCCGACCGAGGGTAAAACTGTGCTGCCACAGTGCTAAACCACTGCGCCACCGTGCAGCCCAACTGGTCACATTGACATTACCACTCGGTCAGTGATGCCTGCCTTTAATCTTTGATGATGTGTCTGCCTGGCAACAGTAACCATGGTGATGCCTGCCTTTGATCTATGACATTACAATAACCATGGTAATGCCTGCCTTTGATATCTCCCTGGCAACAGTAACCACGGTGATGCCTGCCATTGATCTATGATGTCATTCGGCTGCCTTTGATCTATGGGATCACTCATTCGGTGATGCCTCCGAATGAGTGATGCCATAGACCATGCCTATAGACCATGCCATAGACCATGCCTATGTCGTACCTATAAACGGCCATAGCTCGCCTATGGACATTCATTAAAGAGTTCCCCTGCTAAACTTCCACATATCGCGGAAGGCCGGGGATGCACACACTCGTAACCTCAGTAAGTACATAAAAAATCTGAGGCCAGTCCAACAAATGGTTCGGGAGATATGCGCAGAACACACACACACACACACACAAACACAGAGATTTATTAAATTATAATATGATACCAGTGCATGCCCGTAGAAACCAAGTATAAGCAAATATTTCTGCATGACCGTAGAAAGCAAGTGTAAGCAAGCATTTCTGCATTCCCATAGAAAGTTACTGTTACCATGGCAACAGTAACCATGGTGATGCCTGCCTTTGATCTCTGACATGGTTACCATGGCAACCATGGTGATGCCTGCCTTTGATCTTTGACATTGTTACATGTGAACAACTCCTTTTATGGTCATGTGAACGGAATTGTCGGACCTCGTATCAGAACATAGTGTGTCTATGATGTCATAGCAAGTCCTTTGATGTTGCTATGACATCATAGACACACAGCCATACGTCTATGATGTCATAGCTATGTCATAGCTAGGAAAGTCCATACGGGAGCTATGGGGAGCTTCATTAATGATTTCCCCTCCTAAACTTCTGCATATCCGGGGAGGCTGGAATTCGGGGATGCACACCCTCATAACCTCAGCACAGCACGTATCAAATCTGAGGCCAGTCCAACAAAAGGTTCGGGAGATACACGTGGAAGACACACACATACACAGATTTGCATTATAATATGATGACTAGGGCATGCCTGTGCATGCCTGTAGAGACCATGTATAAGTATTTCTGCATGCCCCTAGAAAGCAAGTGTAAGCAAGCATTTCTGCATGCCCATAGAAAGTTACTGTTAACATGACAACAGTAACCATGGTGATGCCTACCTTTGATTTTTGACTTGGTTATCATGGCAACAGTAACCATGGTGAAACCTGCCTTTGATCTTTGACATCACCAATCGGTCAGTGATGCCTGCCTTTGATCTTTGACGATGTGTCTGCCTGGCAACAGTAACCATGGTGATGCCTGCCTTTGATGTCTCCCTGGCAACAGTAACCATGGTGATGCCTGCCATTGATCTATGACAGGGGTGTCAAACTCATTCCATGGAGGGCCAAGACCCTGCAGGTTTTACCTCCACCCAGTGCCTTCAACAGGTGATTTCACTGAATATCTTCCCACTGACTGCTGATCAGTGAAAACACCTGCTGAAGACACTGGGTGGAAGTAAAACCTGCAGGTCTTGGCCCTCCATGGAATGAGTTTGACACCCCTGATCTATGACGTCACTCAGCTGCCTTTGATCTATGGCATCACTCATTCTGTGATGCCTCCCTACATCAGGCACACATGGTCGCTATGACATCAAAGATGCACAGATGTGCATCTATGATGTCATAGCGATGTCATACCTATGAATGTCCATAGCTTACCTATGGACATTCATTAAAGATTTCACCTGCGAAACTTCCACATATCCCGGGAGGCCGAAATTCAGGGATGCACACCCTCGTAACCTGAGCAAAGCACATGAAAAATCTGAGGCCAGTCTGACAATTGGTTCGGGAGATACAGTGGGGCAAAAAAGTATTTAGTCAGCCACCAATTGTGCAAGTTCTCCCACTTAAAGATGAGAAAAGGTCTCCAATTTTCATCATAGGTATACCTCAACTATGAGAGACAAAATGAGAAAAAAAAATCCAGAAAATCACATTGTCTGATTTTTAAAGAATTTATTTGCAAATTATGGTGGACAATAAGTATTTGGTCACCTACAAACAAGCAAGATTTCTGGCTCTCACAGACCTGTAACTTCTTCTTTAAAAGGCTCCTCTGTCCTCCACTCATTGCCTGTATTAATGGCACCTGTTTGAACTCGTTATCAGTATAAAAGACACCTGTCCACAACCTCACAACCCCATTTTGACCCCACAACCTGGGGTCAAAATGATCATGAGAACGGTGAGCAAAAATCCCAGAACCACAAGGGGGGACCTAGTGAATGACCTGCAGAGAGCTGGGACCAAAGTAACGAAGGCTACCATCAGTAACACACTACGCCGTGAGGGACTCAAATCCTGCAGTGCCAGATGTGTCCCCCTGCTTAAGCCAGTACATGTCCAGGCCCATCTGAAGTTTGCTAGAGAGCATTTGGATGATCCAGAAGAGGATTGGGAGAATGTCATATGGTCAGGTGAAACCAAAATAGAACTTTTTGGTAAAAACTCAACTTGTCGTGTTTGGAGGAGAAAGACAACATACCTACTGTGAGGGATGGGGGTGGAAACATCATGCTTCGGGGCTGTTTTTCTGCAAAGGGACCAGGACTACTGATCCGTGTAAAGGAAAGAATGAATGGGGCCATGTATCGTGAGATTTTGAGTGAAAACCTCCTTCCATCAGCAAGGGCATTGAAGATGAAACGTGGATGGGTCTTTCAGCATGACAATTATCCCAAACACACCGCCCAGGCAATGAAGGAGTGGCTTCGTAAGAAGCATTTGAAGGTCCTGGAGTGGCCTAGCCAGTCTCCAGATCTCAACCCCATAGAAAATCTTTGGAGGGAGTTGAAAGTCCATGTTGCCCAGCGACAGCCCCAAAACATCACTGCTCTAGAGGAGATCTGCATGGAGGAATGGGCCAAAATACCAGCAACAGTGTGTGAAAACCTTATGAAGACTTACAGAAAACGTTTGACCTCTGTCATTGCCAACAAAGGGTATATAACAAAGTATTGAGATGAACTTTTGTTATTGACCAAATACTTATTGTCCACCATAATTTGCAAATAATTTCTTTAAAAATCAGACAATGTGATTTTCTGGATTTTTTTTTTCATTTTGTCTCTCATAGTTGAGGTATACCTATGATGAAAATTGGAGACCTCTCTCATCTTTAAGTGGGAGAACTTGCACAATTGGTGGCTGACTAAATACTTTTTTACCCCACTGTACATGTGGAACAGACACGCAGACAGACAGTCAGACAGACAGATTTCTTGCATTAGAGTAACTAGTGCATACTGTACCTGTGCATGCCCGTGCATACCCATGCATGCCCATAGAAACCAAGTATAAGCAAGTATTTCTGCATGCCCGTAGAATGCAGGTGTAAACGAGCACGTCACCACTCATTCAGTAATCCCTGCCTTTGATCACTCTATACTATGATCTCTATGTGACGTCATATAGACATCATGTAGAGATCACAGGAACATCAGTCCTATGGTCTATATGACATCATATTGACATCATGTAGACATCATAGGAACATCATAGGCGATCCTATGATCTTTTAGCGAGTCCTATATTCTATATGGCGTCATATAGACATCATGTAGACATCATAGGAACATCATAGGATATCATGTAGACATTATAGGAACATCATAGGCAGTCCTATGATCTTTTAGCTATGGTCATGATACACAGACACACACAGAGATTTCATATAGACATCATGTATTTCTGCATGCCTATAGAAAGCAGGTGTAAGCAAGGGTGTAAGCAAGCACATCAGCACTCGTTCAGTGATGCCTGCCTTTAATGACTGCCTTTGATCTTTGATGATGTCATAGCAAGTCCTGTGATCTTTGATGATGTCATAGCGAATCCTATGATCATTAGTGATGCCTGCGTTTGATCTTTGATGATGTCATAGCGAGTCCTATGATCGTGAGTGATGCCTGCCTTTGATCTTTGATGATGTCATAGCAAGTCCTATAATCGTTTAGCAATTCCTATGATCGTGACATTGTGACAGACAAGGATTTCTTTAATTATATATAGAGTGATGATGATGAGTCATGCCTGCTTTTGATCTTTGATGATGTCATAGCGAGTCCTATGATCGTGAATGATGACTGCCTTTGATCTTTGATGACGGTATAGTGAGTCCTATGATGCCTGCATTTGATCTTTGATGATGTCATAGCGAGTCCTATGATCTTTGATGATGTCATAGCGAGTCCCATGATCGTGAGTAATGCCTATATAGACATCATGTAGAGATCACAGGAACATCATAGGCAATCATGTAGAGATCATAGGAATATCATAGGCAATCCTATGATCTTTCACAGAGTCCTATGATCGTGACACACAGACAGATAGACAAACACACAGACAGCGATTTCTTGAATTTATAGAGTGATGATATAATGAAGTACGTGGTGGTCATGTACCTGTAAGCTGGTGGCCAACCGCCAATCAAATCTAAAAGATGTATGCCCGTAGAAACCAAGTATTTCTGCATGCACGTGGAAAGTTAGTTACTGTCATGATCAGGTGAGCGCGCGCTCCCCCTCCCTTCCTGTGAGAAGTTCCCTGGCTCCGCAGGTAATCAATACACCTACGTGAGTGGACGCACCTGCTGTCTCTTCGCCGCCAGCGCTTAAAATGACGTTTGTGTGGCCATGGCATGAAGAGGCGGCAACTCTCTACTGAAGAAGAAGAAGGCGATTCGACCAGGACACAAATTCAACTAGGAGGAATGGAGGTGGGAAGTGAGGAAGAGGAAGTTTGGAGCACGGTGGAGTCTAAAAGAAAGAAAAGAAGACGTCAAGAAACTCAGTCAAGACCGTTATCAAGTGCTGAGGAATCAGAGGATGAACGATCCCGGAAGGAACAGAAGGAGTGGAAAGTAATCATTAAACTTACTCAGGAAGGGGCATCGTTTTGTGAGTGGAACCCAGTTAAGCTCACAAATGCAATTAACGGGTTACTTGGAGAAGTTTTAAATGCAAGGGTCCTTCGTAGTTTTCCAGGCCTGGGGGCCGGAAAAGAGCAGCTACGGGGGCACCAAGACTTAGAAGCGGGTCAGATGAGAGTGATGCAGGAGGAAGTAACAATGCGAAGAAAACGCAAACTGGCCAAAATGGATGGCAGTTTGAGGATGTAGGGAATGACTGAAAGGTTGTCATTGAGTTCAATGAGGGTGGGGGTACTATCACCTGGTGAAGCTAACAAAACCAATTGAGAAAGAAATTGGGAGAGTTAAGTTTGCAAAATTCTTGAAGAATAACCGGCTGTTAATTCATGCCACAAGTAAACAACAGCAACAGAAAATACTGACAATGACGTGTCTAAACAGAGAACAAATGAAGGCGCATGTTCCTGGCGCAACAGCTAACTTGAGGGGAGTTATATCAGGTGTCCCTTTGTGCATGTCTATGGAAGAAGTGAAAAACGAGATCCAAGGAGGAAAGGTGAAGGATGTGAAAAGGCTACAGAGTAAAAAAGAAGATTTGCTGAAGGACACACAGTCTGTCATGATTCTGTTTGAGGAAACACTCCCTAAATCAGTCCTAATAGGATACATGTATTTCAGTGTCAGAGAATATGTCCCAAAGCCACTCAGGTGCTACAAATGTCAAAGGATGGGTCACACTGCTAAGCAATGTAGGGGAGTGGTGGCTCAGTTGGTAGAGCATCCGCCCCACATCCGGGAGGCAGGGGTTCAAATCCCGGCCAGGTCATGCCGAAGACCATATAAAAGCGGAACTTCCTGCCGTCCAGCTTGGTGCTCAGCAATAATGGAATGGAGGAGGGAAATCTGTGGTGGCACCTTGCATGGCAGCGGCCCTTCTGATTCTACACATGGGGTGTGTGTGTGATTAACACTGTAGATAGGATAAAACACAATTTCGTTCTACTGTACATGATTGGTTGTATGGTTGAATGACAATAAAGGGTGGTTTAATTTAATTTAATTTAAAGCTAAGATGTGCTAGATGTGGAGGGGAGCATGAATATGGTAAATGTGACAAGGACGCCAAAGTAAACTGTTGCAACTGTGGGGGTGAGCACAGTGCTGCATATGGAAGATGTGTTGTGCAGAGGGAAGCTAGACAAGTCCAGGAAATCAGAAAAACTAAGAAAATCTTGTATGCAGAAGCTCTAAAGACGGTTAGAGAGGCAGGAATAGTTAAAAACACAGCAGGCCTTCCTCAAAGAAGTTCATTTCAAATGGAAGCCCAGCAATCAGCGGGTCCCACGCAAGCACAGGATCGTGCAGCTACAAGGAATGTTTGTGTTCACAAATGCAAAATGGATGACACATTGATAGTTAAGAGGACAAACTTTATGGCTTTTATCTGCCACACCATGAATGTTGCTGCACAGCTAAAGAAGAAAAGTGACAGAATCAAAACCATTGTGGAAGCAGCAGGAAGCTTCCTAGATGTGAAAGATATCACAGCTGACCAGATTCATGCTTGATTGAAAGCTGAAACTGGGGAGACTGCACATGCTGAAACAAGACCTTAATTATGGTACTGCACATACTACAGTGGAATGCGAGGAGTCTTATAGCAAACGGACTAGAACTCAAGATGTATCTTTATGAACTAGAAGTTGTTCCACAGGTTAGTGTGTGTACAGGAGACATGGCTTCAACCTCACTTAAATTTTGTTATTCCAGGATACAGTTCAATCAGACATGATAGAATTAACACTGTAAATGGAGGAGGATGTGCCACTTTCATTAAAAATGGCCTGGCGTATAGGGTGATTCCCTCCCTTGAGGATATAGAGTGTCATATTATTGAAATACGTAGGCCAAATGGACAAGGAAATATTAAGCTAATTAATTATTACAAGCCATGTAGAAGTTAGCAGCAGATATTTTTAGTGTTATGGCAGGGGAAGGGCATATGAAAGAGGTATGGTGTAGAGACTTTCATGCCCACAATAGCTTATGGGGAAGCACACATACAGATAACAATGGAAATGTTGTGGAAGAGATGTTAGATGAAAGATCGTTAATTTTTCTGAACAGTGGTGAAGGTACCAGGGTGGATGTGCATAGGGGCACATTATCATGTATTGACCTGACTCTGGTATCTGATTCTTGAGTGAGCACCTGTGAATGGACGGTTATGAACAGGACAACTATGGGAAGTGATCACTTCCCAATACTTACAGTCATTAAAACTGAAGTATGTGTACAAGAGGGAAGATGTTTTACAAGATGGTGTTTTGACAAGGCAGATTGGGGAAAATTTAGGCAATACTGTGTTCAATCGTGTCATTTGGTAACATTAGAGGGTGGCATAGAAGAGTGTTCTAGTCAGGTAACCAATCATATTCTGAATGCTGCAATAGCAAGTATACCTAAGAAAACAACACAGGGTAAGAAGAAAGTTGTACCCTGGTGGAATGACGAATGTAGTATTGTAATAAAAGAGCGAAACAAAGCATTCAGAGAGCTGAGGAAGAATATGACCAGTGAAAACTTAATAGAGTATAAAAAGAAAAGGGCAGTAGCTCGAAGGATTATTAAAAACAGGAAAAGGTCAACATGGAGAGAATTTTGTTCCACCCCGGTAGGAAAACAGAACTAGGTGATGTCTGGGGTATGTTTAAAAAAATGAGTGGGAAAAGGGTATCAGTTAAAATTCCAGCTTTAGTGGATGGGGACAAGATGGCTGTATCAGACAAAGAAAAGGCAGAAGTCCTAGGTAGAGGATTTGCAGCAGTGCATAGATGAGACCATCTTGGTGAGAGTCATAGACAGCAAAGGCAGCATAAACTCAGAGAAAATGCAAACTTAAAAAATGAAATGAAAGAGGATATGACTGTGTTAGACCTCGAGTTCACAATGTCAGAGCTTAAGAGAGCTTTGCAAGATAGTGGATACACAGCTCCAGGATATGATCAGTTAAGCTATGCTATGTTCCGGCAGTTGCCTATGCAATCAATGCAACTGGTGCTGAAATTGTTTAACAGGATGTGGAAGGAGGGGGTTATCCCAAGTGGGTTGAAAAAGGCTGAAATGTTACCATTTAATAAGCCAGGGAAAGATCCAGCTCATTCAGGCAACTACAGGCCAATAGCATTAACGTCACATTTAGGGAAATGGATGGAGAAGGTGTTAGTTTACAGACTCTCATATGTATTAGAGCAGGGGTGTCCAACCATGTGCCATGGAGAGCCAAGACCCTGCAGGTTTTACCTCCAACCAGTGTCTTCAACAGCAGATTTCTGTGAACTTCTTCCCACTGATTGCTGATAAGTGAAAACACCTGCTGAAGAGACTGGGTAGAAGAGAAAACCTGCAGGGTCTTGGCTCTCCATGGCACATGGTTGGACACCCCTGTATTAGAGCAAAAACGATTAATAAACGACTATCAGAATGGTTTTAGAAGAGGAGGATCCACACTGGATGCTCTAGTTAGGGTAAGTAATGATATTGAAAAGACTCTCAAAATGAAAGAAGCAATAGTTATAGTTTATCTGGATATTGAAAAGGCTTATAACTCACTGTGGAGGGACAGTCTTCTTATGAAACTGAATAAAATGGACATTGGTGGTAGGATGTATAATTGGATAATGGATTTTTTAACACACAGGACAATTAGGGTTAAAGTAGGATCAGAAGTTTCTAATGACTTTGAAATAGAAAATGGTGTTCCTCAGGGGAGTGTGATCAGCCCTGTTTTATTCAAGATAAAGATTAATGACATATTTGAGGATCAAGAGGGATCCATCAAAACAGCACTATATGCAGATGATGGAGCCATATGGACGAGGGGAAGAAATGAGAAATTTGTGTTCAAAAACATCAGGAAAGCAATGGAGAAGGTAGAAAAGTGGTCATATGACGGGATTTAAATTTTCAAACAGTAAAACCTGCTATATCCATCCATTCCATCCAGCTACAATGCTCTGCACTGTGTGTCTGTGTGTGTGTGTGTGTATATATATATTTTATAGTAATATGTACATATGTATATTAGCTGCTCTTGCTTGCTTGTTTTTTTTTTTGTTTTTTTTTTCTTGCCTTCTGATTGTTGCTCTGAGTGTTGCTATCCCTGTGCTGTTGCAATCCTGGAATTTCCCCGTTGTGGGACTAATAATGGCTTATCTTATCTTATCTTATATGACTTTCACAAAAAAACGCAGAACTGGTACAGAACCATTAACATTATATGATCAACCAATAGAGAAAGTCAGTGAGTTCAAATATCTAGGATTGTGGTTTGATTGTGCATACACATGGAGAGTTCATGTTGAAAATTTGGAAACAAAATGCAAAAAAGTCATTAATCTCATAAAAGCTGTAGCTGGACACGAATGGGGTGCAGATAATCAGGCATTAATTGACATTTACAGAGCACTAATGTGATCGACAATAGACTACGGATGCATGATTTATGGAGCAGCAGCAAGGACGACTCTGGAAAAAATAGACAGAATGCAGCATAGAGTGCTTTGCCTGTGCATTGGAGCCGTCAAAACAACACCAAACAATGCAGTTTTAATAGAAGCAGGAGAAATGCCAATGGATTTAAGAAGAGATAAACTTGCATTATCATACTGGGTCAAGCTGAAAGGAAGTGACAAAGCAAATATTCCGAAAACAACACTACAAGACTGCTGGGAATACTCTAAATTTCAACCGACACGGGTTTGGGTGGACAATTGAAAGAAGGACCAGAATGTATGGGCTGCACACTATTGATATAGCTAACACCAGTCCAGTGAGTAATGTTCCCCCTTGGCTATTTCTGGGAATAGAAGTAGACGCTAGTCTGCTAATGAGGAAAAAGGATTGGCGCATAAGTGAAGTTGGTGTTAAAACACGCATTTACCTCAGGAACAATTACTATAAGTTCTTACAGCTCTATACTGACGGTTCAATGAATAAAGAGGGCTCTGTTGGAGTTGGAGTATACATCCCAGAATTTAAAGTGACCATCGCAAAAAGACTCTCCAACAATACATCCGTGTGTACAGCAGAGATGGTGGCAATAATTATTGCTTTGCAGTGGGTGGCGGAGGTCAGACCGGACCGGGTGGCGGTGTGCACGGACTCACTTGCAGCACTAAAAACTATACAGACACTAAACTCTACAAGGGAAGACTTGGTGATTGAGCTATATCACAATTTATTTAGGGTACACAGGGGTTGTGGAGAAGTTCAGTTTTGTTGGGTTCCTGCACATGAAAGGTTGAAAGGGAATGACTGTGCAGACAAATCAGCAAAAAGTGCACTTGGGAAAGAAATAACTATTCCATTGCCTCTTGGAAAAGAAGAAGGGAAAGCAGTAATCAAGAAAAAAGGAACTGAGTTATGGCAAAAAAGATGGGATGAAGATCATACAGGGTAGATCATATTACAAAATACAAAAATCTATTGCAAGAAAGAATTTCATAACAACCAAAAGGAGGGAAGACATTATTATGGTAAGACTCAGACTGGATCACACAGGTTTAAATGGCACTTTATTCACCATGGGGAAAAGCGAAAGTGACAAATGTAGAGAATGTGGAGTAAACGAAAATGTTGAGCACATCTTATTACAGTGTCACAAATACAGAAATGAAAGATAATGGAAAATGAAGTTCGAGAGGCCGGTAGGAAATGGGATTTAACTGGGATTCTGGGAACAGATGGAGATGGAGAGGCAATAAGAATCACGAAAAAGGCTCTTTCCTCTTTTTTAGATAAAAGAATTAAGTCATAGAATTTAGGGGTCGGGCTCAGATGACATAATGTTACACACACTTGTACAGTAGGTGGTGGTATGCACCTTTCAGTTGTTTGCTATTGTAATGTAATGCCTTGCCACACGGTGGCACTAGTAGAAGATATACGTGTTGAATGATGTTGGAAGACAACAGAATAAAATGAGGCTTGTTCTGGGATCCACGCTGGTGTCGATGTCCACTTCTTATAAAGACTACCCAACCACACAATATTATACATGGTGTCAGAAGTTGGTGACAAGAATCCGACAGGAGAGAGGGTCGCCTGTGTGAAAGAGTTGGGAGAGAGAGGAAAAAAAAAAAAAGTTTTTTCCCTCATCAGTGACTGCGCCGGCGGAGAAGCAAGTAAGTTGCTAGCTCGTTTACTCGCTAAGAAAAGGAAGGGAGGAACGACAAAATGGATCAAATATTCACGATACCACCGCCAGGAAGTTTTAACTTCGATGAGCCCAGTAGCTGGACTCAGTGGCTACGACGCTTCGAGCGATTCAGAATAGCATCTGGATTAGCAGAGAAGAATGAGGAATACCAAATCAACTCACTGCTCTACATAATGGGGGAGAAAAGTGACGACGTTATGACAACAATAACTTTGGAGGAAGCCAAACGGAAGAAATACGATGAAGTGTGCAAAGCCTTAGGTGAGCATTTTATTGGCAAACATAACGTTATCTATGAGAGAGCCAGATTTAACAGCCGATATCAACAGCCTGGCGAAACGGCAGAGAACTTTATCACAGACGTGTACAAGCTGGCTGAGCATTGCCAATATGGCGTCCTACTTGAAGAGATGATAAGAGATCGGATAGTAGTTGGGATCAGAGACGCTAAATTGTCAGAGAAATTACAGTTAGACCCAAAGCTCACGCTGGAAAGTACAATAACACAAGTCAGGCAAAGAGAAGAAGTAAAAAAGCAACAGCCATTGATACGGCACGAGAAGACTGAAATTAGGGAAAGCAATGTTGATGCTATTGTGAGAAAAAAACCTGCGAAACCCAATATGGCGAAACGAACTCAAACCAACGCGACGCAGAGTACAGGCACGTGCAAAAGGTGTGGCCACAGTCCTCAACACACATGGAAACAGTGCCCAGCGAGAGAGGCAGAGTGCCGCAAATGTAAAAGAAAAGGACACTATGCTGCAGTGTGTAGGACAGAGCAACATGTCGAGGCTATTGAAGAGGTGTATGAGACTGAAGAGAGCGCTTTCTTGGGCGCAATAGAGACTGATAAACAGGATGTCTGGAGAAATGACATAGAAATGAATGGAAAAATGATTAACTTCAAGTTGGATACAGGAGCGGCTGTCACCGCCATACCAGACTCCATGTACTGCAAAACAAGAGATGGTGACCTAAAGAAGTCACAGAGAATGTTATGTGGCCCCAACAACCTGCCACTGACGGTGCTAGGCACATTCACAGCCTGCCTGAAAAAGGGCATAAAGAAAACAGAGCAGGATGTATTTGTTGTGAAGGATTTAGTGATGCCACTATTAGGGCTCCCAGCTATACAGAACCTACCTCTGTTGCAGCAGATAGCTGCAGTGCTAGCATCTGATGAAAAATTCAAGAAAATGTTCCCGAAAGTATTCTCAGGCTTAGGGAAGCTGCAGGGTAGCTATAAAATTGAGTTAGCTCAGGGAGCTGTGCCATACGCCTTGTCAGCCCCTAGACATGTAGCCCTACCATTAATGGACAGAGTCAAATCAGAGCTCCAGAGGATGGAAGAGATGGGCGTGATTCAAAAGATCCAAGAACCAACCGAGTGGTGTTCAGGAATGTGGTTGCACCCAAACCCAATGGAAAAATCCGGATCTGCTCAGACCTGACAAGGCTGAATGAGAGCGTGCGTCGAGAAAGACACATACTCCCAGCTGTGGATGAGACTCTAGCAAAGCTAGACGGAGCCGTCATCTTCTCAAAATTGGATGCCACAGCAGGGTTTTGGCAAGTTCCCCTGCATGAGGAATCAGAGCCATTGACAACCTTCATTACACCATTTGGGAGGTATTGTTACAGGAGACTCCCATTCGGGATTTCTTCTGCGCCGGAACATTTCCAGCTAAGACTTTCCCAGCTTGTCGACGGCACCCCAGGCGCACTCTGCCATGCCGACGGCATATTGGTGTTTGGCAAAGATCAGACTGAGCATGACAACAGGCTGTGCGAACTTCTCAAGAAGCTTGAAGAGGCAGGTCTGACCTTAAACGAAAAATGTGAGTTCAGTGTGAAGGACGTGAAATTCCTAGGGCATATGGTCAGTGCCGACGGGATCGAGGCTGACCCAAGCAAAATTAAAGCAATCTTGAACATGCCCGAACCCGAGAACGTTGAAGCGGTGAGACGCTTCATGGGGATGGTGAACTATGTCTGCAAGTTCTCCTCGCGCCTCCCCAATCTCACAAAGCCCCTGAGAGACTTGCTGTGCAGCGACAGCGAGTGGACATGGGACGTGCAGCAAAAGACAGCTTTTGAAGCAGTGAAGAAAGAGCTTAGCTCTCCAGCGGTACTGGCTCAGTACAGTACAAAAAGAGAAACTCTCGTGTCGGCTGACGCTTCATCATATGGCCTGGGAGGAGTACTGATGCAGCGACAGCCAGGTGGAGAATTCAGGCCAGTGGTGTACATATCTAGAAGTCTGTCACCCACAGAGTCTCGGTACGCTCAAATCGAGAAAGAAGCTCTCGCCGTGACATGGGCGTGCGAGCGCCTGAGCACCTATCTCCTGGGAATGGACTTCACGGTGCGTACAGATCACAAACCTCTCATATCACTGTTAGGTACCCGGCCACTGGATGATTTACCTCCAAGAATACTCAGATTCAGACTGAGAATGATGAGATTCAACTACAAGATAATTCATGTACCAGGGAAACAGTTGGTGGCTGCTGATGCATTGTCACGAGCGCCACTGGGACCAGAGAGCAGCACGGAGAGTGCCAGCCTGGAAAGAGAGTGTCAGGTGTACATCGACTTGGTGATGGAACACATACCTGCAACAAAAACAAAATTGGATGAAATTAAAAACATGCAGAACAATGACACAACAATGAAACAGCTGAGGGCATACACAGACAAAGGATGGCCTTCGCACAGACAAGCAGTTCCAGAGAGGCTGCTAAAGTACTGGCCGCACAGAGCTGACATCCATGTGGCTGACGGTATCCTCCTAAAGGGAGAAAGGCTTGTCATTCCAGCGCCAATGCGAAGAGACATGCTGGAGAGAATCCACCATGGGCACCTGGGCATGACAAAGTGCATTTCAAGAGCCCAACAGTCTGTGTGGTGGCCAGGCTTGACAAGGGACATCAAAGAGCTTGTGGAGAGGTGTGAAGTATGCAGCCAGTACTCCAGCTATCGCACAGAGCCACTGCTCACGACCCCCTTACCTGCAAGGCCGTGGCAAAGGCTAGCGGCGGACCTCTTCGAGTGGGGGAAGAGCCACTACCTGGTCGTAGTTGACTATTTCTCCAGATACATTGAAATAGCCAACCTTCCAACGCTTACTACAGCAACCACAGTCGAGAGGCTGAAAGTCATCTTTGCAAGATTCGGTATCCCTGAGGTACTAGTGACGGACAACGGGCCACAGTTCGCCTCTTCAGAGTTTAAAGTATTTGCTCAGGAATACGACTTTGAACATGTCACCAGTAGCCCCAGGTATCCGCAAAGCAATGGGGAAGCAGAGAGGGCGGTGAGAACAGTAAAGCAGATACTCAGCAAGAACCAAGATCACCAAAGAGCTCTCCTGACTTACAGGACAACCCCATTGGCTCATGGAGCCTCACCAGCAGAACTTCTGATGGGGAGAAGATTGCGATCGACAGTTCCGGTCCCTCCACAGACTCTCAGACCAAAGTGGCCAGACCTTCATGCTTTTAAAAAGAAAGACGCAAGATTGAAAGAGAATCAGAAGAAAGCATATGGAGCGAGACACAGAGCAAGAGAGCTGCCGGTTCTCGAACCAGGTCAGAGAGTGTGGATCCGCTCAGCAAAGACCACCGGGACAGTCCAGTCGACGTCATCAACTCCAAGGTCGTACAACGTGGAGACAGAGTCGGGCACACTGAGAAGAAACAGAGCTCAGCTCACTGCTCTTCCAGAACCAGATCAGCCTGATCCAGAGCCAGATCAGCCCAGCTCGGATGTGACTGTGACCAGATCGGGGCGAGTATCTCGTCCACCAGAAAGACTGAACTGGTAAAACCTAGTATAGAGGCCTGCAGTGAACAGGGCAGAATAATTCCCTATGGCAGAGCCTGAAGGGTCAGGTAGTCTACCCTGTCCTTCTAGTTAGAAAAGAAAATGAAAAGAAAAAGTTATGTTCTGAAAATGTAAGCGCACAGTAGTGACAGTGTAGCTTTGTGTTATCTTGTGGTTGACCATATTCTTTATTATTAGAATTTAAGCAAATAAGATATATAAAGGGATATGGTAAATATCTAAAAGGGGGGGATGTAATGTAATGCCTTGCCACACGGTGGCACTAGTAGAAGATATACGTGTTGAATGATGTTGGAAGACAACAGAATAAAATGAGGCTTGTTCTGGGATCCACGCTGGTGTCGATGTCCACTTCTTATAAAGACTACCCAACCACACAATATTATACAGCTATCCGCCAGTAACTGAGAGAAGAAGAAGAAGAAGAAGAATGCGGCATAGAACACTTCGCCTGTGCATTAGAGCACTTCGCCTGTGCATTGGAGCCGTCAAAACAACAAACAACACCAAACAATGCAGTTTTAATAGATGCAGGTGAAATGCCAATGGATTTGAGAAGAGATAAACTTGCATTATCATACTGAGTCAAGCTGAAAGGAAGCCGTCAGAACAACACCAAACAATGCAGTTTTAATAGAAGCAGGAAAATTGCCAACGGACTTGAGAAGAGATAAACTCGCATTATCATACTGGGTCAAGCTGAAAGGAAGTGACAAAGCAAATATTTCAAAAACAACACCACAAGACTGCTGGGAATATTCTAACTTCCAGGGACATGGGTTTGGGTGGACAATTGAAAGAAGGACCAGAATGTATGGGCTATACACTATTGATATAGCTAACACCAGTCCAGTGAGTAATGTTCCCCCTTGGCTGTTTCTGGGAATAGAAGTAGACGCTAGTCTGCTAATGAGGAAAAAGGACTGGCATATGAGTGAAGTTGATGTTAGCATTTACCTCAGGAACAATTACTATAACTTCTTACAGCTCTATACTGACGCTTCAAAGAAAAAAGAGAGCTCTGTTGGAGTTGGAGTATACATTCCAGAGTGACCATCGCAAAAAGACTCTCCAACAATACATCCGTGTTTACAGCAGAGATGGTGGCAATACTTATTGGTTTGCAGTGGGTGGAGGAGGTCAGACCAGACTGGGTGGTGGTGTGCACGGATTCACTTGCAGCTTTAAAAACCATACAGACACTAAAATCTACAAGAGAAGACTTGGTGATTGAGCTATATCAGTTTATTTAGGGTACACAGGGGTGGTGGAGAGGTTCAGTTTTGTTGGGTTCCTGCACATGAAGGGTTGAAAGGGAATGACTGTGCAGACAAATTAGCAAAAAGCGCTCTTGGGAAAGAAATAACTAGAAAGCAGTAATCAAGAAAAAAGGAATTGAGTTATGGCAAAAAAGATGGGATGAAGATCATAAAGGTAGATCATATTACAAATTACAAAAATCTATTGTAATAATTACATAACCAAAAGGAGGGAAGATATCATTATGGCAAGACTCAGACTGGATCATACAGGTTTAAACGGCGCTTTATTCACCATGGGGAAAAGCGAAAGTGACAAATGTATTATACTGTCACAAGTATGGAAATGAAAGACAGATAATGAAAAGGAAGTTCGAGAGGCTGGTAGGGAATGGGATTTAACTGGGATTCTGGGAACAGATGGAGATGGAGAGGCAATAAAAATCACAAGAAGGGCTCTTTTCTCTTTTTTAAATAACAGGATTAAGTCATAGAATTTAGGGGTCGGGCTCAAATGACATAATGTTACACACTCTTGTACAGTGGGTGGTGGTATGCACTTTTCAGTTGTTTGCTATCCGCCAGTAACCAAGAGAAGAAGAAGAAGAAGATATAGAGTGATGATAATCAAGTCAGTGGCAGTAATGCACCTGTAAGCTGGTTGCCAACTGCCAATCAAATCTAAAAGAAGAAGAAGAAGAGAGTGTGTGGCGGACAGCCACAGGATTCGGCTGCTCCTTGGATACAGTCCAAGGATAGATAATTTTTTCACACATGAGGAGTTGTTCAGAACTCCTTATACAAAGATATCATCATCATCATCATCATCATCATCATAGCAGTCTGTCATGGGTGACAATGACAGAGTGATGATAATCAAGTCAGCGCCGGTAATGCACCTTTAAGTTGTTTGCCAACCGCCAATCAAATCTAAAAGAAGCAGATGCACCTAATAGGCCTAAAATGCCAGCAAAGCGAGCAATGCTGCACGCCAGGCAAGGTACAGACAAGCTGAGACCAAGGAGACACGGAATAGTCGGCTGGCGATCTGAGCAAAAAGTGGCGTTCGACCCTGTTCAGGAAGACCCATGCATGCCCGTCAATACCCAGAAACCGGAGCACCTGGAGAAAATCAGCGCTTTGCTTGGAATCACTCTATAAATGGTGAAAAATGTGATAGTTTGTCAGTAATGTTAAAATTTGATGAAGCAAGACTGCCAAGTAAGTGTATTTTGGCTACATGAGCTATGAAGTCAGACTTTATGTTCCTCCTCCACTCAGATGTTTCAAATGTCAAAAGTTTGGTCATGTAGCAGTGATATGCAAAGGTAGACAACGATGTGCCAGATGCTCCGGTGAACATGAATATGGAAAGTGCGAAAGAGGAGCCAAATTAAAGTGCTGTAACTGCGGTGGTGAACATAGTTCTGCATATCGAGGTTGTGAGGCCAGCAAAAAAACAGCAGAAATTCAGCAGATAAAAGTCTCCCAGGGACTAACATATGCAGAAGCTGCAAAAAAGGTGCCAGCTAAAAACGTGGGAGTGGACTTGAATCAGGTAGATCTAGTCCAAAGTGCCCACTTTAGGTGTCTACATCATTAGAGTCAACAGCTTGACTGATATTGGTCAGTTCTTCTCTTAAAACATCTACAAAGTCTTTACCACTCTGTTTGGCTATATCTCTTAGCTCTGTAAGGTAAGTCTGTGTAGCCATCTTACTGACTACAGGTGTATATAATATTAGTTAGAGAGTCAGTGTGATAGGTCTCTGCATGTACTTTGGATGAGAACTTATGTGGCAACAATGGTGAGAGTGACTGAACAGCTGTTCCATGTTCATACTCCACAATAACTCGCTTGCCTAGATCTGAGTGACACACATCTAAAGGAATGACCCTTTGAAAGGAGCCATATTGTTTCAGAAAATTGAAAAGCTCTTCATCAGCTTCTGTACCGGCTAAGCCACTAACTACGACAGAATTCGGAACTTTGACACTGCTTTGTTGGAGTGAGATGGAGAACTTAAGCAAGAAAGGTAAACAGGAATCTGTGTGGAACAAAGTGACTGAAGCCTTTAGGAAAAAGTAATTCCTCCATCATGTCATCTGCCTGTATTTTTTGGGCAGTGACACATGGTGGACACATGGTGGTTGGGACTGCAGACTCACCGCAGGAAGGTTCCTGGTTCAAATCCCCTGATGGGGGCTATTCTGTGCATGTGTTCTGCAACTGTCAGAGGTTTTCCTGGGAGTTCCAGTTTCGTCCTTTAATTGTTGTTCAAGAGGAAAAATATTTCTTCTACTTCAAGTTCTGCTCAACCCCAGCACTGTTATTGTGTTTTTATGCACTTTTGATGTGCCTTTGTCATGTGCCAAGCGCACATTTAAAGCCAAGACAATGAATAAAAAGTGCATATTTTTCATCATATTGATCTGTGTTGGTTTGAAATTTGTCATATTCAACAGATCACTGAGCATGTGCAGCCCAGTTACATGATTTCAAATTGTGGCCCAAATGATTTTGTAATTAAATAGCCCTGGTGTAAGCAGAGTTAAATCAAAGAAGCAGCTTACTGGAGTGTTGGCTGGGACTGACCACATGGTTGTTCATTTGATAATGAAAATCAAAGTGATGCATAATAACTGAGTGGCTTGTGGTGCAGTCATTATTTTTTGTAGTACATTTCTTACTGAAAGGCATTTTAGGTCAGCCAAATTGTTTAAAAAAAGCTTACTGCATCTATTGTCTTGACTTTTTATGTTAAAAAAAACCAAAACATTACAGTGTGGAGGCACTGTGTGGGGAATTCTCCACCGAGAGTAGGGAGCCAGGTGGAAGAGGGGACAATGGACTCAAGGAGGAAATGGTACTGGGGGGTCTCAGATGGGACTGAAAGGACTATGCGCCCCCCGGGGAGTTCAGGAGACGCCAGAGCCGCTGAGGAAGAGAGGATGTGAGAAGCAGGTCTGTCACGCCGCGCCGCTCATCAGCGGCGCCACCTGCACGCACACCTGCACATCATCAGCGGCGAGGGATATAAGCCGCCTTGTCCTGAGCTTCGGCCTGAAGCCGTCAGACTTCCCTACGCATCGCTGTGAGTTCCCTCACCCTCAGCTGATCATTCTGGTAAGAAGACCTTACCTCCTTTTCCTTCCAAGTCTGCTCCCCTGTGCACAGGTGGATTCCCCGGCGGCGGACAACGCCTCTCCATCGCCTGTTCCTCGCTGCTGCACCGGGCTCTCCAGGTGGCTGTCTACCGGACCTCGTCCCTTGTTGTGCCAGTCATCTGTCCTCTCCAAGTAAGCTCCTCTCTCGCTCTTATATCTCCTGTGTTGGTGTGTGCCCGTCACCCTTCTCCTTGTGCTTTTCCCATAGGGTTGTCCGGCTGTACGGTCTCCTGCCTCTGTGCCCGAAGCAGACGCCGCCACCAACACATTTACATCCCGCAGACACACATTCATACACTCCTGTTGTTAATAAACTATTTGAACTACTCTGAGCCTGTGTGTGTGCGTCTCCTGAGCCGTGCGTTATGTCAGTACGGCTTCAGCAGAGCGGCTCGGCAGACAGCGGGCTCACACACCGGCTTACCACTCTCAAGGCTCGAGTGGATCAGATAGCTTATCAGCAACAGGTGATTTTTAATCAGTTGATTGTTATAAATAACCGATTGGACCGCTTGGACCTCCAACAGCCGTTCCCCCCGGCTCGTCAGGGTGGCGCGGCTCCTGCTGCTCCAGCGGCCGTCCAGCAGGCTCCGGGTGCACCGGTTCGGCTCACGCCCATTCCAACCCCCGCCCGCTTTAGCGGTAAGCTCGGTGGAGCACGGGGGTTTATTATGCAGTGTGAGTCCGTTTTCCACCGGGTGCCCGGGGACTTTCCCTCAGATCATAGCCGAATTGGTTATATCGGGAATCTCCTGGAGGGGCGAGCATTAACCTGGACCTACGCCGTAATGGCGAGGCCCAGTTATGCCACCCTCACATATGACCAGTTCGTGAGACGCTTCCTGGAGGTCTTTGACCATTCTCTTACCGAGACGGTCCAGGTCGATCGGCTTCTCGCCCTCCAGCAGGGAAGCCGGTTGGCAGCGGACTACGCGGTCGACTTCCGGGTAGCGGCGGAGGAATTAGGCTGGGAGGAACGCTCCCTCTGTGGCCTTTTCCTCCGCAGTCTCAACGATGATCTGAGGGATGAACTGGCTGGGCGGGATATCCCTGAGACGCTAGCGGAGCTAACATCCCTAGCGATCAGTTTGGACAACAGGCTGCACGAGCGCTCCTCAGGACGGAAGTCGTCTTCTTCTCGCCCTCGTGGAGTCTCGCCGCGCCTGTTCCAAGCTCGCCCCCTGGCGGCGCCGCCACCATCGTGCCCCGAGGAGTCGGAGCCGATGGTGACAGGCTGGACAAAGCTTTCCCCTGCGGAGAGACAATGCCGCCGTGAGTTGGATCTCTGCATGTATTGCGGAGATGACCAACACACGGTGAAGCTTTGCCCACGGAAAGCCAGTTGGCGGGGTCCGCGAGTCACTGTAGGAGGCCTCGCGGACGTCAATCGGTTAAGTCCCCTCACACAATTGAAGCTGCCCATCCGTTTCTGCCACAACCTCACTGGGCATCCCACCCACGCACTGGTGGATTCGGGCGCGGAAGGCAGCTTTATTTCACAAAGCCTGGCAACCCGATTGGGCATCCGCTGTCAGGCACTCAGGAACCCTATCTCCCTGGTCAACCTCTCTCGTGCCTCCCTTGGGAGAGTTACGCACCAGGCCATCCCCGTCCCGGTTATTATCTCTGGAAACCACCGGGAGGAGATAACCTTTTACGTCCTGCCCAACTCTGTGTCGCCCGTCATCCTGGGGTATCCCTGGCTACGCCTCCACAACCCCGTTCTGGATTGGAAGTCCGCCGGGGTGTCGGCATGGAGCACGTTCTGCATGGGCACCTGTCTACAGTCCGCTGCCTGCTCTCCGTCCGCTTCTCCCTCTCCTACGGACGCTGCGCCCCCGGACCTGTCCCTGGTGCCACTGGAATTTCATGACCTGGGTATGGTATTCAGCAAATCCAAGGCGATGTCTCTCCCTCCTCATCGGCCCTATGACTGCGCAATCAATCTCCGCCAGGGGGCACCCTTACCTTCTGGACGGCTCTACAGTCTATCGGCGCCGGAGAAGGAGACAATGAACTCATACCTCAAGGAGTCGCTGAGTGCTGGGATAATCCGCCCATCGTCATCACCTGTGGGGGCAGGATTCTTCTTCGTCGGTAAGAAGGACGGATCCCTCCGTCCTTGCATTGACTATCGTGCCCTTAATGACATAACGGAGAAGGATCGTTACACCCTGCCCCTCATGGACACCGCTTTCCACTCCCTCCAGGGGGCAACTTGGTTCACTAAGCTGGATCTACGCAGCGCATACCACCTCGTCCGGATCCGGGAGGGAGATGAGTGGAAAACAGCCTTCCGTACCCCGAACGGCCACTTCGAATACCTGGTGATGCCGTTCGGGTTGACCAACACTCCAGCCGTCTTTCAGCGCCTCATCAATGACGTCCTCCGGGATTTCATCGGCCTTTTTGTGTTCGTCTACCTGGATGACATACTCATCTTCTCCAAGTCCAGGGACGAGCACCAGGTCCACGTGAGGCGGGTCCTCCAAAGACTGCTGGAGAACCGGTTATACGTGAAGGCCGAGAAGTGTGAGTTTTACGCAAAGACAACATCCTTCCTTGGGTTCATCATCTCACATGACCAGGTGCTTCCGGACCCAGAGAAGGTGAAGGCAGTGGTGGAATGGCCTACACCTGCGTCAAGGAAGCAGGTGCAACAGTTCGTTGGGTTTGCGAACTTCTACCGCCGCTTCGTCCCAAATTTTGGCACCATCGTCGGCCCGCTGACCCACCTCACGTCCCCTAAGGTCCCGTTCCGGTGGACCGAAGAGGCCGCAGCTGCTTTTCAGGCGCTGAAGGCAGAGTTCTCCTCCTCCCGGGTCCTTAGCCAAGTCAACCCTGCACTGCAGTGCATCGTGGAAGTGGACGCTTCGGACACAGGAGTGGGGGCGGTGCTATCCCAGCGGTCGCCAGACGACGGTATCAAACGGCCCTGCGCCTTCTTCTCCCGGCGCTTGTCCCCGGCGGAGAGGAATTACGACATGGGGGACAGAGAGCTCCTCGCCATCAAGCTCGCGCTACAGGAGTGGCGTCACTGGCTAGAGGGGGCGGACCTGCCGTTCGTGGTCCTGACGGACCACAAGAACTTGGAGTACCTTAGATCTGCCAAGCGCCTGAACGCCCGCCAGGCGCGCTGGTCCTTGTTCTTCGCCAGGTTCCAATTTACCATCACCTTCAGGCCTGGCTCCAAGAACGGCCTGCCCGACGCCCTCTCTAGGCAATTCGCCCCTGAGGAGTCGGAGGACATGGTCCATACCATCCTACCCAGGTCGTGCATCATGGGAGCCGTCACCTGGGACATCGAGAGCAAGATCCGGAAGGTGCAGGAAGTGGAACCTGACCCTGGCAGCGGACCGGAGGGGAGGCTGTTCGTGCCATCCACGGTTCGGGGGGAGGTCATCCACTGGTTGCACACATCCAAGCTCACCTATCACCCTGGCTCCTCCCGGATGATTGACCTCCTCCAGCGGTCCTTCTGGTGGCCGGGCCTGCGGAGGGACGCTGCCCGCTACGCCCGGGCCTGTCCAGTTTGTGCCACCAACAAATCGGGTAATGCCCCTCCAGCGGGTTTGCTCCAGCCTCTGCCCGTCCCTGGCAGGCCCTGGTCGCATATCGCCCTGGATTTCGTCACCGGACTCCCAGTCTCAAACACCTACGACACCATCCTGACCATCGTGGACCGCTTCTCCAAGGCGGTACACTTCGTCCCCCTACGAGGTCTCCCAACTGCCCTGGAGACGGCGGACCTCCTCATCCAACACGTGGTCAGGCTGCATGGGATTCCGGTGGACGTGGTCTCGGACCGAGGGCCCCAATTTTCTTCAGAGGTTTGGAGGTCATTCTGCAACGCCTTGGGAGCCAAGGTGAGCCTCTACTCCAGCCATCACCCCCAATCCAACGGGCAGTGTGAGCGGACCAACCAGGAGCTGGAGGCTGCGCTCCGCTGTGTGACGGCGTCCAAACCTACGTCCTGGAGTAACCACCTCGCCTGGGTTGAATACGCCCATAACACCGCTCGCTCTTCTGCTACAGGGATGTCTCCCTTTAAGGCGTCCCTGGGTTACGACCCCCCGCTGTTCCCGGCGCAGGAGAGTGAGGTAACTGTCCCCTCAGTACGGGCGCATCTCAGGCAGTTCCGCTCCATCTGGGCGTCAGCGCGCAATGCGCTTTTACGCACGGCGGAGCGCAGCAGAGCCGTGGCGGACCGGCACAGAAGACCTGCCCCGGCGTACAGAGTTGGTCAGCAAGTCTACGTGTCGACCCAGGACGTGATTTTAAAGGGCGAGAGGAGGAAGCTGGCACAGCGCTTCATGGGTCCATACCCCATCACCAGGATCGTCAACCCGGTGGCTGTGCGTGTAGCTATTCCCCCCTCCCTCCGCATCCATCCCACCTTCCACGTGTCCAAGGTGAAGCTGGCAGTCTCCGATCCCCTTTGCCCTCCTCCTACTGCGCAACCCGCGCCCCGGATGATTGGTGGCCATCCGGCCTGGCCCGTCGCCTCCATCCTGGACTCCCGGCGCCGGGGTCGTGGGTTGCAGTACTTGGTGGACTGGGAGGGCTATGGGCCTGAACATCAACAGTGGGTACCCTCGTCGTTTGTGTTGGACCCGTCGCTCATCGCTGATTTCCACCGAGCGCACCCAGAGAAGCCATCGCCAGGAGGCGCTGCTAGAGGGGGGAGTACTGTCACGCCGCGCCGCTCATCAGCGGCGCCACCTGCACGCGCACCTGCACATCATCAGCGGCGAGGGATATAAGCCGCCTCGCCCTGAGCTTCGGCCTGAAGCCGTCAGACTTCCCTACGCATCGCTGTGAGTTCCCTCACCCTCAGCTGATCATTCTGGTAAGAAGACCTTACCTCCTTTTCCTTCCAAGTCTGCTCCCCTGTGCACAGGTGGATTCCCCGGCGGCAGACAACGCCTCTCCATCGCCTGTTCCTCGCTGCTGCACCGGGCTCTCCAGGTGGCTGTCTACCGGACCTCGTCCCTTGTTGTGCCAGTCATCTGTCCTCTCCAAGTAAGCTCCTCTCTCGCTCTTATATCTCTTGTGTTGGTGTGTGCCCGTCACCCTTCTCTTTGTGCTTTTCCCATAGGGTTGTCCGGCTGTACGGTCTCCTGCCTCTGTGCCCGAAGCAGACGCCGCCACCAACACATTTACATCCCGCAGACACACATTCATACACTCCTGTTGTTAATCAACTATTTGAACTACTCTGAGCCTGTGTGTGTGCGTCTCCTGAGCCATGCGTTATGTCAAGGTCTGGCGTTATGTGATGCTAATGTGCCATGCATTTCTTTGTTCCGCTAATTGTATTGTTGTTGAGCTTCCTTGGTCTCAGGGCACGGGATTAAAGGTTATAAAGAGAAGGTGCGAGAGACCCAGGTAGATATTTTACTGTACTTGATGTTGGAGGTGGAATAAAGTTCATGTGTCGTCCAGTTCATTGCCTCGTCTGCTTTCTTCCTCCACATTGGTGACCCTAAGACTTGCCATGGAGAACGAGCTGAGCACCGCCCTGGAGAATACCTGGAGGGAGAGCACCAGCGCCTTATGCGCTGTCTCACTCAAGCTCCCAGACTTCTGGCTTCACAACCCAACCATGTTGACATAATGCACGGCTCAGGAGACACACACGCAGGCTCAGGGTAGATTTAATAGCTTTATTAACAACAAGTGTGTATGAGTGTGTGTATGCGAGATGTAAATGTGTTGGTGGTGGCGTCTGCGTCAGGCATGGAGGCAGGAGGCCGTACAGCCGGACAACCCTATGGGAGAAACAAAGGGAGAAGGGTAACGGGCACCACACCAACACGGGAGAAAGGACAATGATCACAGGCTTACTTGGTTCTGGCAGGTGGCTGGCACAGCAAGGGCGTAGCCCAGTAGACAGCGACCTGGAGCGCCCGATGCAGCAGCGAGGAGGCGGTGGCAGGAGGAAATAGTCCACCGCCGGGAAATCCACCTGTGCACAGGGGAGGTGACTGGAAGGAGAAGGTAAGAGATTCTTACGTGTATTCTTGCTCGACGAAAGGGATTCCTTGCAGCAAGGGAAGCCAACGAAGACAGACGGCTTCAGGCCGAAGCCCAGGGCAAGACGGCTTAAATCCCTCGCCGCTGACGAGGCGCAGGTGTGCGTGCAGCTTGCGCCGCTGATGGGCGGCGAGGCGTGACAGTACTCCCCCCTCTAGCAGCGCCTCCTGGCGATGGTTTCTCCGGGTGCGCTCGGTGGAACTCAGTAATGAGGGATGGATCCAACACAAACAACGAGGGTACCCATTGCCGATGTTCAGGTCCATAGCCCTCCCAGTCCACCAAGTACTGCAACCCGCGACCCCGGCGCCGGGAGTCCAGGATGGAAGAGACTGGCCAGGCCGGATGACCACCAATCATATGGGGCGCGGGCTGCGCAGCAGGGGGAGGGCACAGGGGGTCGGAGACTGCCAGCTTCACCTTGGAAACGTGGAAGGTGGGATGGATGCGGAGGGAGGGGGGAATAGCCACACGCACAGCCACCAGGTTAATAATCCTGGTAATGGGGTATGGGCCCATGAACCGCTGTGCCAGCTTCCTCCTCTCACCCTTTAACACGACGTCCTGGGTCGACACGTAGACACGCTGGCCTACCTGGTAGGCTGGGGCAGGTCTTCTGTGCCAGTCCGCCGTAGACTTGTTGCGCTCCGCCGTGCGTAAAAGCGCATTGCGCGCCGACGCCCAAATGGAGCGGCACCGCCTGAGGTGCGCCCGAACAGAGGGGACAGTTACCTCACTCTCCTGCGCAGGGAACAGAGGGGGGTCGTAGCCCAGAGATGCCTTAAATGGAGACATCCCAGTGGCAGAAGAGCGGGCGGTGTTATGGGCGTACTCAACCCAGGCGAGATGGTTGCTCCAGGACGCAGGCTTGGATGTAGTGACGCAGCGGACGCAGCGGACCTGATTGGTCCGCTCACACTGCCCGTTGTTTGGGGGTGATGGCCGGAGGAGAGGCTTACCTTGGCTCCCAGGGCGTTGCAGAAGGACCTCCAAACCTCTGAGGAAAACTGGGGGCCCCGGTCCGAGACCATGTCCACCGGAATCCCGTGCAGCCTGACCACATGCTGGATTAGGAGGTCCGCCGTCTCCAAGGCAGATGGAAGCCCTCGCAATGGGATGAAGTGCGCGGCCTTGGTCAGGACAGTGTCAAAGGTGTTAGAGGCTGGGAGACCGGTGACGAAATCCAGGGCGATATGCGACCAGGGCCTGCCAGGGACGGGCAGAGGCTGGAGCAAACCCGCTGGAGGGGCATTACCTGATTTGCTGGTGGCGCAGACGGGGCAGGCCCGGGCGTAGCGGGCAGCGTCCTTCCGCAGGCCCGGCCACCAGAAGGATCGTTGAAGTAGGTCGATCATCCGGGAGGAACCAGGGTGGCAGGTGAGCTTAGAAGTGTGCAGCCAATGGATGACCTCCCCCCGGACCGTGGATGGCACAAAAAGCCTCCCCTCCGGTCCGCCGCCAGGGTCAGGTTCCGATTCCTGCGCCTTCCGGATCTTACTTTTGATGTCCCAAGTGACGGCTCCCACGATGCACGACCTGGGCAAGATGGTGTGGACTGCGTCCTCAGACGCCTCAGGGGCAAATTGCCTAGAGAGGGCATCAGGCAGGCGGTTCTTGGAGCCAGGCCTGAAGGTGATGTTAAAGCGGAACCTGGCGAAGAACAAGGACCAACGCGCCTGGCGGGCGTTCAGACGCTTGGCAGATCTTAAATACTCCAAGTTCTTGTGGTCAGTTAGAACCACGAACGGCATGTCCGCCCCCTCTAGCCAGTGACGTCACTCCTGCAGCGCGAACTTGATGGCGAGGAGCTCTCTGTCCCCCACGTCATAGTTTCGTTCTGCCGGGGACAAGCGCCGGGAGAAGAAGGCGCAGGGCCGTTTGACTCCGTCGTCAGGTGACCGCTGAGATAGAACCGCCCCCACCCCCGTGTCCAAAGCGTCGACCTCCACGATGCATTGCAGCGAGGGATTGACTTGGCTGAGGACCCGGGAGGAGGAGAACTCCGCCTTCAGCGCCTGGAAAGCAGCTGCGGCCTCTTCAGTCCACCGGAACGGGACCTTAGGGGACTTGAGGCGGGTCAGAGGGCCGACGACGGTACCAAAGTTCGGGACAAAGCGGCGGTAGAAGTTGGCAAACCCAATAAACTGTTGCACCTGTTTCCTTGATGTAGGTGTGGGCCATTCCACCACCGCTTTCACCTTCGCTGGATCCGGAAGCACCTGGTCGTGGGAGATGACGAACCCAAGGAAGGACGTGGTCTTAGCGTAAAATTCACACTTTTCAGCCTTGACATATAACCGGTTCTCCAGCAGCCTTTGGAGGACCCGCCTCACATGGACCCGATGCTCGTCCCTGGATCTGGAGAAGATGAGGATGTCATCCAGGTAAACGAACACAAACAGGCCGATGAAATCCCGGAGGACGTCGTTTATAAGGCGCTGAAAGACGGCTGGAGCATTGGTCAACCCGAACGGCATCACCAGGTACTCGAAATGACCGTTCGGGGTACGAAAGGCTGTCTTCCACTCGTCTCCCTCCCGGATCCGGACGAGGTGGTATGCGCTGCGAAGATCCAGCTTGGTGAACCAAGTCGCCCCCTGGAGGGAGTGGAAGGCGGTGTCCATTAGGGGCAAGGTGTAGCGATCCTTCTCCGTGATGTCATTCAGGGCACGGTAGTCAATACAAGGACGGAGGGAGCCGTCCTTCTTGCCCACGAAGAAGAATCCAGCGCCTAATGGAGATGACGAGGGACGGATGATTCCAGCACTCAGCGATTCCTTGAGATAGGAGTTCATGGCCTCCTTCTCCGGCGCAGACAGGCTGTAGAGTCGCCTTGAGGGTAAGGGTGCCCCCTGGCGGATGTTTATCGCACAGTCGTAAGGCCTGTGCGGAGGAAGAGACATCGCCTTGGACTTGCTGAATACCATACCCAGGTCGTGAAACTCCGATGGCACCAGGGTGAGATCCGGAGGCGCGGCGTCCTTGGGAGTAGGAAGAGAGGACGGGGAGCAGGCAGTGGATTGAAGGCAGGTGCTCATGCAAAAGGAACTCCACGCTGACAGCCTGGCGGACTTCCAGTCCAGGACAGGGTTGTGGAGGCGGAGCCATGGGTATCCCAGGATGACGGGTGACACAGAGCTGGGTAGGACGTAGAAGGAGGTTTCCTCCCGGTGGTTCCCAGAGATGATCACAGGGACAGTGACGGTCTGGTGTGTAACTCTCCCCAGGGAGACATGGGAGAGGTTGACCAGGGCGAGAGGAGATTTGAGGGCTTGGCAACGGATGCCCAATCGGGTTGCCAGGCTTTGTGAAATAAAGCTGCCCTCCGCGCCCGAATCCACCAGTGCGTGGGTGAGGTGCCCAGTGGGGTTGTGACAAAACCGGATGGGCAGCTTCAATTGAGAGAGTGGATTTAACCAATTGCCGTCCGCGAGGCCCCCTACAGCGACTCGCGGACCTCCCCGTTTGGCTTCTGTGGACAAAGCTCCACCGTGTGTTGGCTGTCTCCGCAATACATGCAGAGACCCAACTCACGGCGGCGTTGTTTCTCCGCTGGGGGGAGCTTTGTCCAGCCCGTCACCATCAGCTCCGACTCCTCGGAGCACGACGGTGACGGCAACGCCAGGGGGCGAGCTTGGGACAGGCGCGTCGAGGCACCTCGAGGGCGAGAAGAAGACGACTTCCGCTCCGAGGCACGATCACGCAACCTGTTATCCAGGCTGATGGCTAGGGAAGTTAGCTCCGCTAAAGTCTCCGGGATGTCCCGTCCAGCCAATTCATCCCTCAGACCAGCGCTGAGACTGCGAAGGAAGATGCCGCAGAGAGAACGTTCTCCCCAGCCAACCTCCTCCGCCGCTACCCGGAAGTCGATCGCGTAGTCAGCTGCCGACCGGCTTCCCTGCTGAAGGCTGAGAAGCCGATCGACCTGAACGTTCTCTGTTCGAGAATGATCAAATACCTCCAGAAACAGTCTCACGAATTGGCCATAGGTGAGGGTGGCGTAACTGGGCTTCGCCATTACGGCGTAAGCCCAGGTAAGCGCACGCCCCTCCAAGAGGTTCCCTATGTAGCCAATTCGGCTATGGTCTGAGGGAAAATCTCCGGGCACACGGTGGAACACGGACTCACATTGCATGATAAACCCCGCGCTCCACCGAGCTTACCGCTAAAGCGGGCGGGGGTTGGAATGGGTGTGAGCCGAGTCGGTGCTGCCGGAGCAGGCTGGACGGCCGCTGGAGCAGCAGGAGCCGCGCCGCCCTGACGAGCCGGAGGGAACGGCTGTTGGGGGTCCAAGCGGTCCAATCGGTCAGTGATTATGGATAACTGATTTAAAATCACCTGTTGTTGGTGGGCTATTAAGTCCACCCGAGCCTCGGGAGTGGAAAGTCGGCGTGCGAGCCCGCTGTCTGCCGAGCCGCTCTGCTGAAGCCGTACTGACATAATGCACGGCTCAGGAGACACACACGCAGGCTCAGGGTAGATTTAATAGCTTTATTAACAACAAGTGTGTATGAGTGTGTGTATGCGAGATGTAAATGTGTTGGTGGTGGCGTCTCCGTCAGGCACGGAGGCAGGAGGCCATACAGCCGGACAACCCTATGGGAGAAACAAAGGGAGAAGGGTAACGGGCACCACACCAACACAGGAGAAAGGACAATGATCACAGGCTTACTTGGTTCTGGCAGGTGGCTGGCACAGCAAGGGCGTAGCCCGGTAGACAGCGACCTGGAGCGCCCGATGCAGCAGCGAGGAGGCGGTGGCAGGAGGAAATAGTCCGCCGCCGGGAAATCCACCTGTCCACAGGGGAGGTGACTGGAAGGAGAAGGTAAGAGATTCTTACGTGTATTCTTGCTCGACGAAAGGGATTCCTTGCAGCAAGGGAAGCCAATGAAGACAGACGGCTTCAGGCCGAAGCCCAGGGCGAGACGGCTTAAATCCCTCGCCGCTGACGAGGCGCAGGTGTGCGTGCAGCTGGCGCCGCTGATGGGCGGCGAGGCGTGACACATGTGGTTCCTGCACATAGAAGCCCAGTTTGTATTCTGCGGGATAACAACAGACAACACAAAATATTACTATGTGGTCGCTGCGCTGGATGTACGTGCCACGTAACAGGTGATGAGCCTGCTCCAGGAGCCGCCAGCCCAGAGAAAATATGATGCACTCAAGCGGATGCTACTCCAGCGCTACACCCTGTCTGACAGTGAGAGGGTAGAGAGACTCCTAATACGTTCAGAGTTAGGTGACAGATCAGCCATGGAACTCATGGACAGCATGTTGGCGCTGAGGAGGAAGAACGGCGAGTCTTTCCTGTTCACCCACTTGTTCCTCAGGAACTTACCTGCTACAGCAAGGGCAAGCCAGGCCAACTCGCCACTGCTGGTGGCCAAGGATTACCGCACCCTGGCACAGGAAGCGGACCACATCATTTTAGCAACCAGAGCTCAGCGTGCATGCAGCGGCACCGGCATCCATGAGGGACTCCAGCGAGATCGAGGAGCAATTGGTGGTAGCCGGGACGGACGCCAAAGGACGCAAGAACGGTGAGATCTGTTCCTATCATTGCCATTTCGGCTCAGATGCCCAACGCTGTCTGCCGCCGTGCCAATTCAAGAAGCCGGGAGGATGGCGCGGCCAGCAGATGGTAACAGCTGTAACCGCTGGTGACAGGAACAAGCTGCTTTATATCACGGACTCACATTCAGGGAGACAGTTTTTGGTGGACTCCGGCTCCCAGAAGAGCCTCATCCTGCCGGTCAGTGCAAACAGGTCGGCAGGAGGCGGCGGTCCCGAGCTCGCGGCCACCACCGAATCCACCATCAGGACGTTTGGCAAACGGATGCTGACAATATGCTTGCATGAACGCAATTATCAGTGGGACTTTGTTGTATCTGCATGTTCAGCCCCCAATTTAGGTGCAGATTTTTTATGTGCTTTTGAGTTGTTTGTTGATGTTGCCAATAGATGATTAGTGGACACTGTCTCTTTCACTTCACTGCCCTGCACAGCTCGGGGAGCGGGGTCAACAATACTGGCTAACGTTATAGCTCCGGGGGGTAAGTACCAGCAATTACTTGCACAGTTCCCAGCACTCACGGTCCCGACTTTTTCGGCTGTGGTAACGAAACATCGGGTCGAACATTTCATAACTACTAAAAGCCTGCCGGTGTTTGCGTAACCTCGGCACCTGGACGTGGCTAAACTGGCCAGCGCGCAAGAGGAGCTTGCCAACTTAGAGCAGTTGGGCATCGTCAGGCGCTCCAACAGCCAGTGGGCATCGCCGCTACACATGGTGCCTAAGGCTGATGGCTCGAGGCAACCGTGCAACAACTTCCGGCGCTTGAACAAAGCCACGGAGCACAATCAGTATCCCATCGCATCCCGCACATCCAGGATTTTTCCATGGACCTGGCCAGGGTGCATGTTCTTTTGAAGGTGAATCTGGTCCGCGGTTACCACCAGGTCCCGGTGTGCATGGGAGATGTTCCTAAAACAGCGGTGTCACAACTCGCCTTCACCAGTCATCTGCCTCAGCTGCGCGCACACCTGCACCTCATCAGCCGCCGGCTATTTAGCCCACTCTGCCCATCGGTCTGGAGCCGTCTGTTCGCCAACGCTCCCCAACTCAGTGCTAGATCATCTCTTCCTGACCTGCGTCTCTCATCACCCAGCAAGTAAGCTGTGTTTTTCCTCACCTGTTCTACAGTCTCTCCCCTGTGCACAGGTGGACCCTCCAGGTGGCGGATTTCTCCCATCCTCGCCTCATCCTCGCCCTCTTCTTCCCCTCGTCACCGAGCGCGCAGCTGGGCACTGTCCTCCAGGCAGGAGCTCCACTTGCCAACGCCAGCCACCGTGACACCTGCAAGTAAGCAACACCTAATACATAAACCCTGCATGGTGAAGGCCTGCTCTCATTCCTGTCTCTGCTCTGCCCTTAGGGTTGCCTGGCTGCACGGCATGCCTTTCTGCCCTCAGCGTCTCCAGTTCACCAGCAGTCCACTTACATTCCACACACACACACACACCCTTACACGTACAGTTGTTGAATAAAGCTTTTAAATCTCACTTGAGCCTGCATGCGTGTTCCCTGGGCCCGACAATATGTCAGTATGGCTCCAGCAAAGCAGCCCAGCGGACAGCGGGCTCGCACGCCGACTTTCCACCCTCGAAGCTCGAGTGGATTTGATTGCCCATCAACAGCAAGTCATTTTAAATCAATTAATTAACATCACTCACCGTTTGGATTGCCTGGATCCCCAGCAGGCGTTTCCTCCAGCTCAGCCTAGCGGGCCAACTCCAGCCGCTCCCCTAGCTAGCCAGGCTGGCTCGGGGCCGCCAACCCGGCTCACACCCATTCCCACACCCTCGCGCTTCAGCGGAAAGCTCGGCAAAGCGCACGGGTTTCTCTTGCAGTGAGAGTCGGTATTCCAGCGCGTCCCCGGGGACTTTCCCTCTGACCACAGCCGGATTGGGTACATAGCCAATCTCCTGGAAGGGCAAGCGTTAGCCTGGGCTTACGCCGTTATGGCGAAGCCCAGCTACACGAACCTGTCCTATACCCAATTCGTGCATGATTTTTGGGGGGGTTTTGACCACTCGGATCGCGACAGCATGGTAACCGATTGGCTGCTGAATCTTTGCCAGGGTAGCCGATCGGCGGCTGATTACACTGTCGACTTCCGGGTGGCAGCGGAGGAAGTTGGCTGGGGCGATGCTGCCCTCTGCAGCATCTTCCTCCGCAGCCTAAATTCTAGTCTGCAGGACGAGTTGGCCTGCTGGGATCATCCAGAACGGCTGTCTGAGTTAATCTCCCTGACAATTAGTTTGGATAACAGGTTGAGAGAGCGGGCCGCCGAGCGGAAGTCCTACAGCCACTCGCGTGGAGCTCCTGCCCGTGTCTCTCAACCTCGCCCCCTGGTGTTACCCGCTCCGGAGTCTGCCAACGAATCTGAGGCGATGCTGATCGGGTGGACCAAGCTCCCTCTAGCGGAGAAACAGCGCCGCAGGGAGCTGGACCTCTGCATGTATTGTGGGGACGACCAGCACTCCGTGGAACTTTGCCTGGTCAAGCAATAAGGGGGAGTCCGCGAGTCACTGTAGGGGGCCTCTCGGATGTAACCCGGCCTAATCCCCTCACTAAATGCCAACTGCCCATTAGGTTCTGTCACAACTCCATTGGGCATCTCACTCACGCACTGGTGGACTCGGGGGCAGAACAGAACTTTATTTCCAAGAGCCTGGCAACCCGCTTGGGCATCCCATGCCAGGCATTGCCAGCCCCCCTCAATCTTGTCACCCTCTCCCATACACCATTGGAAAGGGTTACCCATCGCACCAAGCCGGTGCCCGTCATCATCTCTGGCAACCATAGGGAGGATTTGTGCCTGTTCGTCTTGCCCAACTCGACTTCCCCCGTCATCCTGGGCTACCCAAGGCTGCGCCTCCACAACCTCGTGCTTGATTGGCAGTCTGGCAGCATCCTCTCTTGGAGCTCGTTCTGCATGGGCACCTGCCTCCAGTCTGCCACCTGCGCCCCATCTGCTCCTCCTCCTGCCCCTGACTCGCCTCCGCTGGACCTCTCCCTGGTGCCCCCAGAGTTTCATGACCTGGGGCTCGTCTTCAGCAAGTCCAAAGCGCTGTCTCCCCCCCCCCCCCCACCGCCCGTATGACTGCGCCATAAACCTTCGCCCGGGGGCGCCCTTACCATCTGGCCGCCTCTACAGCCTGTCTGCCCTGGAGCGAGAGGCCATGGACACATACATCAGAGAGTTGCTTAGCGCTGGCATCATCCGCCCCTCTTCGTCCCCACTCGGAGCTGGGGGTTTTTTCGTGTCCAAGAAGGATGGGTCCCTGCGGCCGTGTATCGACTTCCGGGCCCTCAACGACATCACGGTGAAGGACAGATACACCCTACCCCTCATGGACTCTGCCTTCAACTCCCTCCAGGTGGCCACCTGGTTTACCAAGCTGGACCTCCGCAGCGCATACCACCTCGTTCAGATCCGGGAGGATGACGAGTGGAAGAAGGCGTTCCGGATGCCCAGTGGCCATTTTGAATACTTGGTCATGCTGTTTGGGCTCACCAACGCTCCTGCCATCTTCCAACGGCTCATCAACGACGTCCTGCGTGACTTCCTGGGGTCTTCGTGTTCGTATATCTGGACGATGTCCTGATCTTCTCCAGGTCTCGGGAGGAGTATCAGGCCTACGTGAGGCGGGTTCTGCAGCGGCTTCTTGAGAACAGACTGTACGTTAAGGCAGAGAAGTGTGAATTTTTCACCAATAAGACCTCCTTCCTGGGTTTTGTCATCTCCCACGATCAACTTCTCCCCAACCCCGCCAAGGTCAAAGCGGTGGTCGAGTGGCCCACCCCCTCTTCCAGGAAGCAGGTGCAACAATTCCTTGGATTCACTAATTTCTACCGCCGCTTTGTGCCTAAGTACAGCGCTATCGCCTCTCCTCTGACCCGCCTCACCTCCCCCAAGGTGCCGTTCCAGTGGACCGAGGAGACAGCGTCAGCCTTCGAGACATTGAAGAGGGAGTTCTCTTCCTCCAGGGTCCTGAACCAGGTTGACCCGTCGCAGCAGTGCCTGGTCAAGGTGGACGCTTCCGACAAGGGGGTGGGGGCAGTTCTATCTCAGTGTTCTCCGGTGGATGGGGTGGTGCGCCCCGCGCCTTCTTCTCCCGGCACCTGTCGGCAGCAGAGCAGAATTACGACGTCGGTGACAGGGAGCTCCTGGCAGTGAAGCTCGTGCTGCAGGAGTGGTGTCATTGGCTGGAGGGGGCAGCGCAGCCTTTTGTAGTCTAGACGGACCACAAGAACTTGGAGTACCTGAAGTCGGCCAAGCGTCTGAATGCCTGCCAGGCGCGCTGGTCCCTGTTCTTCGGCCGCTTCAGGTTCACGCTCACCTACCGCCCAGGCTCCAAGAATGGCAAACCTGATGCGCTGTCCAGACAGTTTGCTCCTGAGACCCTGGAGGAGCGAGACCACACAATCTTGCCCACCTCGTGCGTTGTAGGGGCTGTTTCCTGGTCCATCAGGGACAAGATCCGGAAGGGGCAGGAGACCAAACCTGATCCTGGTGGCGGTCCGGCGGGAAGACTCTTCGTGCCACTGTCGGTCCGGGGTGACATTATCCACTGGGTTCACACGTCTAAATTCATCTGTCACCCTGGCGTCTCCCGGCTGGTGGACCTCCTCCAACGCTTCTTCTGGTGGCCCGGGCTTCGGAGGGATGCTGCCAACTACGTCCGTGCCTACCCCCAGTGCGCAGTGAATAAGACCCCGAACTCACCTCCAGCAGGGCTGCTCCATCCTCTATCGGTCCCTGGCAGGCCCTGGTCCCATGTAGCCCTGGACTTCGTCACCGGTCTCCCTGCTTCCAACTCTTACGACACCGTCCTGACCATTGTGGACCGATTCTCCAAGGCCGCCCACTTTGTGCCCCTCCACGGTCTTCCCACGGCACGGGAGACGGCCGATCTTCTAGTCCAGCATGTGGTCAGGCTACACGGGATCCCGACTGACGTCGTCTCTGACCAGGGGCCCCAGTTCATGTCCAAGGTCTGGAGGTGCTTCTGCAACGCCCTGGGGGCCATGGTGAGTCTCTCCTCTGGCCACCGTCCTCAGACTAACGGGCAGTGCGAGCGTGCCAATCAGGAGCTGGAGGCTGCCCTGCGCTGCGTCACCTCCTCTAACCCCTCTTCCTGGAGCACCCACCTGGCTTGGGTGGAATACGCCCATAATTCCACGTTGTCATCGGCCATTGGGATGTCCCCTTTCCGGGCGTCGTTGGGATATGATCCCCCATTGTTCCCCGAGCAGGAGGGCGAGGTGGCAGTTCCGTCCATCCAGGCACATCTTAGGCGCTGCCGGAGCCTATGGACTAGGACGCGCCAAGCTCTTTTACGCATGGCGGCACGTAACTCCGGCGCAGCCAATCGCCACAGGAGAGCTGCTTCTTGTTACCAGGTGGGCCAGCGGGTCTGGCTATCGGCCCGAGGTATCAACCTGAAGGCGGAAAAGAGGAAGCTGGCGCAACGTTTCATCGGTCCCTTCACGATAACCATGGTAATTAATCCGGTGGCTGTGCGTTTGGCCCTCACCCCCTCCCTCCGTGTCTGTCTTACATTTCACGTGTCCCAGGTTAAACCCATGATCTCTGACCCACTCTGTCCTCCTCCTAGGGCGCCTCCCCCTCCCGTGATGATCGACGGTGACCCGGCGTGGAGGGTCACCTCCATCCTGGACTCCCGACGCCAAGGTCACGGGCTGCAGTATCTGGTGGATTGGGAGGGGTATGGGCCGGAGTGGAGATCCTGGGTGCACCCTTCCTTTGTGCTGGATAGGCATCTCACCACGGACTTCCACCGGGCGCACCCAGATAAGCCAGCACCGGGAGCCGCTGCTCGGGGGGGGGGGGGGGAGTACTGTCACAACTCGCCTTTGCCGGTCATCTGCCTCAGCTGCGCGCACACCTGTGCCTCATCAGCCGCCGGCTATTTAGCCCACTCTGCCCAGAGCATCGGTCTGGAGCCGTCTGTTTGCCAACACTCCCCAACCCAGCGCTAGATCGTCTCTTCCCGACCTGCGCCTCTCATCACCCAGCAAGTAAGCTGTGTTTTTCCTCACCTGTACTACAGTCTCTCCCCTGTGCACAAGTGGACCCTCCAGGCGGCGGATTTCTCCCATCCTCGCCTCATCCTCGTCCTCTTCTTCCCCTCGTCGCCGAGCGCGCAGCTGGGCGCTGTCCTCCAGGAAGGAGCTCCACTTGCCAACGCCAGCCACTGTGACACCTGCAAGTAAGCAACACCTAATACATAAACCCTGCATGATGAAGGCCTGCTCTCATTCCTGTCTCTGCTCTGCCCTTAGGGTTGCCTGGCTGCATGGCGTGCCATTCTGCCCTCAGCGTCTCCAGTTCACCAGCAGTCCACTTACATTCCACACACACGCACCCATATACGTACAGTTGTTGAATAAAGCTTTTAAATCTCACTTGAGCCTGCGTGCATGTTCCCTGGGCCTGACAATATGTCAAGCGGTAATTACTCCTTTCAGCCTTTTCCAGTTTTTACGCATGCCATTCGGATTAAAGGGCGCCACGCAGACCTTCCAGAGAATGATGGATGCAGTGCTCCTTGGCTTGTCATTCGTTTTTGTCTACTTAGACAACATTCTGGTGGCTAGCGCATCCAAGGAGGAGCACATCGCCCATCTCAAGATGGTTTTCCAGAGGTTGGAAGTGCACGGGCTGATAGTGAACCCAGCGAAGTGCCCGTTCGGTGTGCCAGTGATCGATTTTTTTTGGACCACCGCATTTCGCCAGAGGGCGCGATTCCTCTTCCGAATAAGGTGTGCGCCATGTCGGACTTTCCACGTCCACAGACCGTGAGGGCCCTACAGGAAGTTTTGGGAATGGTCAATTTTTATAACCGTTTCCTCCCCCGAGCAGCCAAGCTGATGCAGCCGTTGTATGCTGCGCTTAAAAAAAAGAAGCCCGCGGAAAACATCGACTAGACTCCCGAGCGAGTCTAGGCTTTCACAGATGCCAAAACAGTGCTCGCAGATGCCACTTTGCTAGCCCACCCAGACCCGTCGGCACTGATAGTGCTCACCACGGACACGTCTGACGTTACCATAGGGGCAGTGGTGGAGCAGTACATCTCCGGTTCGTGGCAGCCGCTCGCATTTTTCAGTCAAACTTTGCGCGACAACAAACGCAAATACAGCACGATTGACAGAGAATTGTTGGCTCTCCACCTGGCGACGCACCATTTCCAGTTTTGGCTAGAGGGGCACGAGTCCACCACGTTCGTTGACCATAAGCCACTGATGTATGAGATGTCTAAGGTCTCGGAACCATGCTCGGCCTGGCAGCAACGGCATTTGGCTGTGATCTCGGAGTTTAAGACCGACATTCAACACGTTGCCGGTAAGCTCAACGTCGTGGCCGACTGCCTGTCACACGTGTTAGTCTCCCAGGTCTACATGGGAATAAATTTCCCTGCTATGGCCACGGAAAAAGCCGGGGACGCAGACATTTGCGTGCTCCAGTCTGCACCTACTGGGTTAAAGCTGGAGAGCAGGGTGGTGCGTGAAGGGTGCCCTCACTTGCTCTGCGACGTTTCCACCGGTCACCTGCGGCCAGTGGTTCCGAGCTCTTGGCGCCGTCGCATTTTTGACTCAGTCCACTCCCTTTCGCATCCAGGCGTGCACCATTCGGTTAAACTGGTGGGGGCGAAATTTGTCTGGCCACGCTTGCGCAAGGATGTGAAAGAGTGGACTGCAGCATGCATCGCGTGCCAGCAGGCCAAAGTACACAAGCACACAAGATCTCCCCTCAAGCCGTTCCCAATCCCAGCCAGGAGGTTCGACCACGTCCACGTGGATTTGGTGGGACCCCTCCTGCCATCACAAGGTTTCACGCACCTTTCGACAATCGTGGACCGCACCACACGCTGGCCTGAAGTGATCCCGTTGGCTTCCACCACGTCCGTGGAAGTGGCTCGCGCTTTTTTGTCGGCTTGGGTTGCACAGTTCGGATCCCCGTCGGACATCACTTCAGACAAGGGTCCGCAATTCATTTTGGAACTTTGGTCTACGATGGCCCAGAGCCTGGGGGTCAAAATTCACCACACTCAATAGATAGATAGATAGATAGATAGATAGATAGATAGATAGATAGATAGATAGATAGATAGATAGATAGATAGATAGATACTTTATTTCAAACAAAAAAGCAAAAAACAAAGCAAGTTGCAATAAAAGTGACAGTATACAGTGCTCGAAAAGGAGAAGGAAGAAGTTAACACTTATTTACTCCAACTCCTCTTTTCCCTAAATACAAAAAAACACCACCGCGTACAACCCCCAGGCTAACGGGTTAGGCGAGCGTTTTCATAGATCGCTTAAAGCAGCGCTCAGAGGTTCGCTCACAGATGCAAAATGGGTCAACCGCCTTCCCTGGGTTCTTTTAGGGTTGCACTCCGCGCCTAAGGAGGATCTGGCAGCCTCCCCGGCAGAACTCGTTATTTCTCAGCTGCTGCAGATCCCCAGGGAGTTTTTACCAGAAAACCCCGTGCCCAGGGACGATCCGTGCATGCAGTTTTTGCACAGTACGAAGGCTTTTAATGTGCCGGGCCCGGCCCATCATTGTTTTCCCCGCACCATTGTCCCAAAAAGCTTACAGAACGCTGGTTTTGTTTTTGTCAGGCACGATGCGCACCGGACCCCGCTGCGCCCACCGTACGATGGACCATTCAGGGTGCTGGAACCTGGGGCAAAGCACTTTGTGTTAGACTTGGGGGGGCGTAGGGAGACTGTCTGCATCAACAGGCTGAAGCCCACTTTTGTGTTGGCAGACAAGCAGGTGGTGTTGGCCCAAGCTCCCTGGTATGGACGCCCACCGTCGGTGGCTTCGCAAGTTGGTGTTCCCTCGATAGAGACCTGCACTCGCAAAGCTAACATGTTTTCCCTCCCACCCTTTTTCCCTCCACAGACTGACGTGCCCTCCTGTATACCTCGCCAGCAGGGTGTTTCGACCGGATCGGCAACCCCTGCTACAGTCACTATGGGCACCGGCTCAAGCCCAAAGGACAGGGGTGTTAGTGCCCTTTCTGGGTGTTCGGAGGGGGGCTGTGTTAAGCCACTGTGTGGGGAATTCTCCACCCAGAGTAGGGAGCCGGGGGGAAGAGGGGATAATGGACTCAAGGAGGAAGTTGTACCGGGGGGTCTCAGATGGGACAGAAAGGACTATGCGCCCCCTGGGGAGTTCAGGAGATGCCAGAGCCACTGAGGAAGAGAGGGTATGAGAAGCGGGTCTGGCATTATGTGATGTTAATGTGCCACGCATGTCTTTGTTCCACTAATTGTATTGTTGAGTTTCCTGGGTCTCAGGGCACAGGATTAAAGGTTATAAAAAGAAGGTGCTGAGAGACCCAGGTAGATATTTTACTGTTCTTGATGTTGGAGGTGGAATAAAGTTTGTGTGTCGTTCAGCTCGTTGCCTCGTCTGCCTTCTTCCTCCACAACAGCTTCATATTTATTTTATTCCAGGCTCACAGGAACCTGGAAAATTGAGATGCTATTATTTATCTGATATAAAACAGAAGCTGCATCCAGATGTAGTTAATAAGACAAATATAGATTTAGAATAAACATGAGTTTTCCAGACATTAGGGCTGAAACGATTAGTTGATGTTATCGATAATGTCGACAATAAAAATTTGTTGACAAATATTTTTATTGTCGACAAATCGTTTAATTATAAAGTTTATATGCATGCCGTGGTTCAGCTGTAATCAGCAGGAGCAAGGTCCATTTAACCGCAACTGCAATTCACGACTGGAACTGCTGAGGGCAGTAGCGCCTCTGTTGTCTGGCATGCGTGAACAATTTCCAGCGAATTCAATTCAATTCAACTTTATTTATATAGTGCCATTTCACAACAACAGTCATCTCATAGCACTTTCAACTGTAGGGGAAACCCCCACAGTTGCAGAAAAACCCCAGCAATCAGGCGATCCCCTGTGAGCAAGCGCTTGGTGATGGTGGAGAGGAAGAAGAGAAGAGAGGAGCACAGCATGGCGAAGCGTGAGTTGTGTTTTATTTTCACGGTTGTTACAGAGTTTAAGTGTGAAGCGGCTGTATGTGTCATGTTCGGGGTTGTTTTCAACCCCGTCCACGACCGTGGCTGTAGGTTTTGGTTATTGCTTATTAATTCCAGCCGGCAGATTAAGCCTTGCTCTCTGCCAGTCCTACAGCCACGCCTCCTCCTCTCACCAGACATTCACCGGCTGTATGGTTTCACCACATGCACACATACGCACACACACATGCACACACACACACACACACACACACACATAGTTCCAATCAGTCACACACCTGCTTGCCACAAGGCTGTGTTCACTTGCTTTCGTTAGTGTATTGTGTACTTATAGGGAGACAGTGTGATCAGTCAGTGTGGCAGCTTAACTCAACCCTGGACTTCTTGGCTCGCAGACTTTTGGGTTTTCCCCTGGACTGAACCGCGTAGTTACTCCAGAGCCTTTCCGCTCCTACGCGTATGTATGTCCTTTTATTACTGCCTTTCCCTCCGCTCCTGTTCTGTCTGGAGCGCGCTTGGCTTTTCTTCCCCCGCCAACAAAGATAGAAGCCGGTTGTCTGTTCATCCATTTGTGACTGTTATATGGCTATTGTGTACATTTTTCCTTTCGTCATTAAACACGTTACATTACTGCACATTGGGCTCGCTTCTATTTCATGTTTGCTGCGAGATACACAGCGGACATGACAGTATGTGTCTCTTCAGCACAGAGAAAGGAGAATAAAGACCCACTGTTGTGACGGTATTAACATGTGCTCTGTGTCTAACTGGCTGCAGCACCTACCTAGAGCAAAGCCTGTTACCAGCTAATGAGCCAGGCTAAAATACGGACATTTTAGCTTTAATTCACAGGGAGTCCCGGGAGCCACATTACCGTCTGCAAGGGTAAGTTTTAGCAAGTAAAGAAAGTTAGCGCCGCTTATTTTCAATGGCCAACTGTTCCAAGCTTTAGAAAAATGACAATACTGTTAGTATGTGCTGTTATTGTTAGTTTACCTGTTTGACAATAAGCTCTCTGGTTGCTGAGGGTTGAGCTGTCATGGATAACGTGTTGAATGCAGTGCAGGAATCGCTATCACTTTTTCATCTTTGTTAAAATTAGCCCTCATTCTGAATATTAATTACACTGTGTTACACTGTGTACAGCTGAGACAAAATGGCATTTAAATGCCTCCCACCCACAGGTGACGGAACATTAAGAGGTATTAAATAGCGGCTGAGGTAAAATATGCAGCCCCAACAACAAGCAGAGATGGTGGACATGAGAAAAATAAACACGACTAGTCGACTAGTTGAAAAAATAGTCATTAAATTAGTCAACAGCTAAAATAATCTTTAGTTGCAGCCCTACCAGACATAAAATGTTAATGAGACTCATTGTGATTAGATTACCTGTGTTGGCACACACACACACACACAATGAATAGTTGCACTTTGCCCTGTGGAGTAGAGGATGTTAACAGATAATAGACAGACGATGCTCTCTATTCCCTCCCTCCCTCCCTGGTATTGACATTTATCATAATGCTCTCATGGTGAAATGATTTTGCTCCTAGATAAGGGCTATAAGCCGGCAGGCAGCATGATGGATGTGTGTCATGAAAATCTCACCACGTCTGTTCTGTAGGGCATCGTACATCCCCACCCCACCCCTTCACCTTCTGCCCTGCGTGACAGTCTAATCTAATGCCATTTCCAGGCAGCTGGCCAAAGGACAGACACCTGGCTCATCATTACCTCTGAATTGCTGACCTGCACAAAGTTTACAGCATAGCAATATTTTTATGCATTATGTCCACAAATTAACATTCACACACAGACAAGTGCAGGGTTTCAGTTTTTTGGAACAATGCACTTTAATGAAGTTTCCTTGATTTTAGGTCCCATATTGTGCAAAATAGTGTTTTGTGGGGTTTAAACTTATAAAATACAGTCACGGGTTACATGTACACTGTTATATTAAAATTCTCACTCCAGAAAGAAATACATACTGATTATTTATTTACGTAAAGGAACACAGTGTAATCCTCACAACAGTGCTGCAGCCAAATTCAAAACTATAGAGCTTTACTTCACTCTCGCCCCTCCTCTCTGCAGCGGTACATAGGTTGCTAAGTTGAAGACAAAATTTAAGATGTACGCTAGGGATGGACATTATCAACTACATCATTAATTGTTTGTTGATTAACCTTATCGAGCAATTAACGATTAATTGATAAATGGCATTTTTCCTAAGAATCTGAATTTCCCTTGGCACAATACGGTCTATCTATAACAAATTTAAGCTATTATTGTTATTATTATTATTATTATTATTATTATTATTATACTTTTTCAAGGATGCCCTGTACACACTCACACATTCATACCTAGAAGCTGCCCAGTACAACCACAGACTGGCCTGTGACCTGTGGCCTGAGCAGCTCCACTGGAGCAGCTGGAGTTAAGGGCCTTGCTCAAGGGCACCACAGTGAGTTAATGAGGGTGGAGCAAACACTGCTATGTTATCTGTCTCACCCAGATCTGATCCTACTAGTCCAGGTATCGAACCAGCGACCCTCCAGTCACCAGTCCACAACCCTACCCATTAGGCCACCAGTGCTGAATTGTGTTGTACATGGAATGTGCTATACAAATAAACTTGCCTTGCCTAACTGTAAAAATGCAACAGAATTGACAGCTGATTAACTTAGACTTCCTAAAGAAAAAATAAAAGAAGACTGATTTTTAAACATACTCTGCAGCTTTTTTGTGATGCTGGAAAAAGGGAAAGGGTCTAAAGTAGTAGTAGATTAGTTTATTTGACAGGGACAGTGCAATAAACATAGACAATTAATCAAAGACAATCAGTCTGATGTGTTGCACATAGAGTGTATAGCTATTAGCTAATTTGCAACTCTTGTCCCTGGATGGGCTTTAGAAAAAAGAATCAAGATAAAAAATATACACAATAACCACATACATCAATGCAGAAAAATTATAAATACACAATTATAAATATTATAAATATTATAAATACACAAATATAACAGCCTGACTCACATTTAACATAAATATTATAAATATTATAAATACACAAATATAACAGCCTGACTCACATTTAACACATATAACATAACTCACATTTGCCTATTTCAGGCCTTCCTCCCTCCGTCACTCACTATAAACAAACACATTTATTCCTTCCCTTCATTCACTCTCACTTTGCAGACAAATAATTCATACATGAGTACATTCTTGTTTATTTTTCAGCCAGTTTTTAACATTTTTAGTGAATGTTTTAAAGTCCGTTATTATTTTAATTTCATTTGGCATTGTGTTCCAGATGTGACTGCCCTTTATAAGTCATTAATTATTACTATGTTAAACCCCTGCTTATTAAATAGATTATCCAAATCTTCAAACATTTATTTCATATTGCTGGTAAATGACCATGGTATAAGCAGGTTAATAAACTTGATGTATTTTAAATGGGTTTAAGGCAGTTGGCAGAGATAACCCCCACCTCACACGGGGTGTTCTTTTCCTCCCCATCACTGCCTTGAAAATATTTAATGCAGTGTGTCCTTGTTGATTAACACTTACATATAAAAAACTGTACTAATAACCTTTTACATGTATGTGTTTTATTTGCATTGTAGCTCATGACATGGAAAACAAATCAAAACTTTACAGGAGCTGTTATGATATGAGTCAAAGTCATAGATGGTTTTAATTTTCTGAGATAACGATCTCTGCCCATGTTATCTATTGAATCAGTGTAGCTAACTGAGTCATGGAACAAGAAGCAAAGAGTTGGCCAAAACACGCCGCTAATCTTCCAACATGGCACATTTTGGTGTTCCAGTGATGGATGTCGACACGGCGCAGAGCCATTATGTAGTGTGAGTGCAGGCCAGGAGATGTTGGGGGGGTCCAGTCGCCTTCGAAACAGCACAGACCAACCGAAACCAGTAAGAGTATGCCCTAAGTTACAAATGCACTCTAACAGCCTCTGTGCTTGTGAGTGGCCAGCTCAAAAAATCTTCACCCAGTCAGATTAGGGGTTTATAAATATTAATGAGCAGGCTGAAAACTGACCGATTCCTTTTTTTAAGGAGCTGTAAAACCAAAATTGTTTTTGGTCTTTAAAACTATCTGAATATCTCCTTGAAGATGTCAGAAGTTTAAATAATCCATGGAAAATGCGCAATATGAGATCTTTAATTATATATTCAATGGCAGATCCACATGGGAGCCTTAATTCAGTGTAACCTTAGTTACTCAAGTCAAAATACAATGGTTTTCCCGTTGATCTGCCTTACCCATCACAGCAAATCACACACACTTATAATGATGGCTCATGATGTCATGAAAGCTCCATCCTGGCTTCCTCCTCCATGTTCATGTGTGTCCGAAAGGCATGGCTGCTTTCCTACAGGTCACTGATCCCTGCCTGGCTGTGAGAGACAAGATGGGGGAGGACATCGACACAGCCAGAGATGGATTGCATCTGTGCACAGTCCACAGGGGCTTGCTTATCTCCTGACCCAATTGTGCACCCATATGCTGGGAAAAAAAAAACACAACAGCCTCTTCATGGTGCAGTTTTAATACCCTTTTCTTCCTTTTTTCTGCCTATGCCCAGTGTGAACACGTTTTGCTTGTGAGTTAAAGACTGTTTGTGAATTGAACCATAGCAAACAAGCTGGGTAGAATACTGCTCTTGTTGCTGGTGTTGATTTGTTATCATCCAAATCAGAGATTAGCCTCCATCACCATAAACAATAACCTAAAACGATTAATAACTCTCTCTGAAGCCCCTTTAATCTAGTTGATCCCTGGTATACGTGTCTGTCTCTACGCTGGCTAAAAGCATCACCTCTTCTGATGTCCTTCTCTCTGTTAGGTTTGAAATGTTTATTTGCCATCAGGCTTGTCTCTTTTTCATCTCCCTCTGTCTCCAAGCAACAATTCCTTTTTGACATAATTATTTTGCCAATACCGTCTATTCTTGTCTGTGGATTTACAAGTCCCCCTGCTGTCAAGCTTGCTTTTATCCCCAAGTAGAAAGCTTTAGCTTATTTGGAGGACTGAAGAGAATACGATGCAAAGAATTCTGATTTGTTTACTCTGCTAATACCACGTTAGGACCTATTTATAAAGGTATAGGCCATAACTGTCAAAATAAACTCAGAATATCACTGAAGAATGGTAGCAGTGTTTATTACCGTGGTGGCTTTGTAGCAATCAACAGAAGCTGGGTGGCACATGAGCTCTCCCTCTCCACAATGCAACTTTAATGCTGCCTTGACATTATAGCTTTGGTGGAAGGCAGCCTTGACTGAGCTGTCGTCTACCTGTTGTTTCTACTCCTTTAAGGACATCTAACACCGACTATTCAGACACTCCTGCGTCAACAACAATGACCTTGTCAGGACAAGTCCCAGGCTAACCTGTGTGGCTGTCCGTGTTGGTTCACGTGATTGTATGCCATAAAAAGAATATGTGTTACCTCTGTAAGTCATACTGAAAAAGTTTGCATTATAGTCTGATAATTACTGTAAACTTATTTTTATAACCTGGCATATTTAGTGTAGCTTCCATCAGAACCAGCTTCACATTTTTATAGTAATTCAACAAATTTGTGTTAAAAAATGATTCATGTTTGATAAAACATTATTTCTTTTTAAAATACCCCCCCCAAAAGAAAAAGAAAAAGAGAACATGCACAAAGGAGATGTATACAAAGGGATTTCTCTAATATTTTTAATATGTGGAACCAATCTTTGTGTTTAGGATAGAACCTTTTTTGTGTTGCACTCTCTTACCACTATGAGGTAGACCAGAGCAGTGAGCATATCATCATTTGCAGAAGATAATGTTTGAAGTTCATTTGTGTGGCATTTTGCATTAAGAGTTGAAGTTACTGAAGACTGAAAAAGCATGCACATGTGGGGGGGGGGGGGGTGCTTTAGGGGCTTGAGTCCCTGCCCCTTTGCCATTAATGTCCAAAGTGCCCTTTTGAGTAGTCACTTAAATTTCCAACGTTCAGTATAATTAGATTTAATAACATTTCCTAATTACCCTTAAAAATGAGAAGTACTTCAATTCCTGCTCAATAACCTTAAAATCAGTCCATCATAAATGTTGGATTGACTAGGCTTGATCGGAATGAAAACTGAATTTGTGTAAAATTTTTCCCATAGACTGTGCACACCTCAACATTTCCTGAATTATTTCAAAATAAAGTTCCTCTGTGTTAAGTATTTATTCTGTGCTCATACTGTTCATGTCGGAGGTCTTATTTGTGTGGTACAGGATGGCGGCCCTGGTTTCCGGTTCCGCCATCTCAGGTGGTATAAGAGGAGCTGCTGGTAGAGGGGCAGTCTCCTCTGCCAAGCGGCTGCATGTACGTTTGGGTGTACAGAGTCCAGTTTATTTAATAAAGCAGTGTTCAGCTGAACTCCTGGCCTCATCCTTGTCTACGAGTTACAACATAACATTTGGCAACAAGAGGTAAACTCATGGAGGAGTGTGGAACACCAATTCGTGCATTCCTGGAGCTCCCGGGGGAGCCGCCTGTGCTGTGGCCTCGTTGGTATGAGGCTTTCCAAACGTACATGGTAGCGCTGGACCTGGGAAGAATAGAGAAGCTGCGAGATTGTGCATTATTAGTACACAACCTGGTTTCCCCTTGGTTCAGCCTGGGCCAGTATGAAAACTACTGCAGGCCTTCAGAGCACAGAGCACAGTAATCGTGTGTTTTTAGATGGTTTTAGTTCAGACACAGAGCTGGCTAATGCTCTTAATTGTTTTTATGGTCGTTTTGACTCCTTTGATTTTAGCACAGAAATCCAAGATTTGAAACAGAAACTCAAAGACAATCAGCACTTTAATATTGAGATGCAGGATGTTAAAAGGGAGTTCTGAGCTGTAAAAGTGAACAAAAGTCAGGGCCCTGATAATATATGTGGGCGCCTGGTAAAGTCCTGTGCACATGAACTGAGTCCTATATTTCATTACATTTTCAATAAGTCCTTACAGACACAACATGTGCCTAAGATATGGAAAGATGCCGTGGTTGTTCCCGTTCCAAAATCCAGCTGTCCTAAAACGGTAAATGACTTTAGACCAGTTGCTTTGACTTCAATTTTAATGAAAATTTTTGAAAAACTGGTCAGATGTGAGGTCCTAAGGCAGACTGAACATGCATTGGATCCTCTGCAGTTTGCCTATAGGCCTCACAGAGGAGTGGAGGATGCCACTGTCACTATGTTTAACATGCTTTTTAAACATCTGGATTTTAATGGGACACACGCCAGGCTTTTATTTGTGGACTTTTCTTCTGCCTTTAATACAATCCAACCTCATATTTTAGTTGAAAGGCTCCTGCAACAATTTGATTTGAGCAATAATCTGGTGGGTTGGATTCTGGATTTCTTAACCAACAGGACGCAGAGAGTAAGGGTCAATGGCACATTGTCTGACCTAAAGTGCTCTTCTACTGGCTCTCCTCAGGGGTGTGTATTGTCACCACTACTCTTCATCCTGTACACAAACATGTGTCGGAGCAGACATGTCAACAGACACATTATAAAGTATGCTGATGACTCAGTCATTGTCAGTCTCCTCCAGGATGGTGAGAGTGGCCACGGCCCAGTAGTTGATGACTTTGTTCACTGGTGTGAGGATTCCTACCTGCAGCTGAATACAACAAAAACGAAAGATATGATTATTGACTTTAGGAGGAAAACTCCCAGGCACAAAGTCACCATACTAAAAGGCCAGACCACCGAATGTGTACAATCGTATACATATCTTGGGACGATTATTGATAGTAAATTAAACTTTGAAGTGAACTGTGAAAGGGTGTGCAAAAAGGGTCAGCAAAATTTGCATTGTTTGAGGAAACTTGCACGCTTCCAAATTGACGAACCATAATGACTATGTTTTATCGGGCTTTTATTGAATCTGTTTTATCCTTTTCTTTAATGTCATGGTTTGGTCAGATAAAACTGAAACAGAGGAAATCCTTGGATCAGGTAGTTAGATGGTCCAGTCGTTTGCTTGGTGAGTCACAGCTGAGCCTGACATCCCTGTACACCAGACAAGTACAGAGGATGGCCGACTCGATTTTAAATGATGACTCCCACCCTTTGCACTGCAACTTTCAGCTTCTTCCCTCCAGACGGAGGTTTGCTGTCCCAAAAAGCAAAACCCAGCGCTACAAAAACAGCTTTGTCCCTGCTGCTGTCAAAGAGTTGAACAAGCAATAAAAATTATATTGTACATATTTTATATTTACCTATTTTGTAAGATGTGTGCCTGTGTTTGTGTCTATGTTGAATGTAATTAGTGGCTTGTAAATATGGATGTCACCAGACTGCAAAACAAATCTACCTACGGGTACAAATAAAGTAACCTGAACCTGAACCTGAACAACCTGGGAATGGAGGGACAAAGAATTTTGGGCACACTTGGAGATGCGGACATGTATGAAGAAGTAGTTGAGTTAATGGTCCGCCATTTCAGAGCACCAGACACCGTAATCGTTAGGCGGATTAAGTTCAGACAGCACCGCCAACAGGTAGGCGAACCGATCCAGCGGTTTGTGTCAGACTTAAGGGAGTTGGCCGTTGAGTGCCGGTTCGGGCCATTAGAAGAAGAAATGGTATGCGACCAGTTGGCGGAACACACCAACTGTGCCGCAGTCCGCTCCAAGCTGCTCACATTCCCGGGGGAGTTGACGCTGATGAGGGCTATCGAGTTAGCGTTACAGCTAGAAGCAGCAGATAAGCTAACTCGGGAGCTGAACGAGCGCCTTTCACGGGTAGGTTCAAGATCCTCCATGGCCGCTCAGGTAGTGGACCCAGACAGCGATGGGAGTGTCGTGGACGATGTGGAAGAGGCCAACGCTGTACAGATGAGGTCTGCCCCAGAGAAGCCCAAGTGTATGTGTTGTGGGTCCACGAAACACCGCCACAAGGCCAGAGAGTGTGCGGCAAGAGGGAAGCGCTGTGGACATTGTGGCCATCTCCACCATTTTTTGAGGATGTGCCAGTCAGCTGGACAAGAGAGGCCGCGCAAGACTTTAACTTCTCCTTCTTCAACGGTGGAACACATGGTGTCCCCGAGTACCGATGGGCACACACACTGCACAGTGATTCTGGATGGAGTTCAGGAACCGATGTTGGTCGACACTGGAGCGGAGAGCTCTGTGCTGAATTGGGCTACAGTCAGACAGTGTTTTACCCACTACAGGATTGGAAGTTTTTCAGCGCCGCTTTGCAGCTATGGAGGAGGAGGGTTGGCCACAGTGGGTACCATCACGTTGACAGCTCGGTACAAGTTGGCGATGATGGCCACTGTGGAGTTCATCGTGATGGCCTATGGCTCTAACATCATGGGCTGCAACTTGTTTTATGGCCTTGGGTTCTCCATCAGGAGTGGCGCTGGGGAAGAGTGGTCAGATGGTGGACTGTGGGACCGACTGTTTCCGAGGGTCCAGCACAATGCGGTGTGGGATGAACTGTTGCTGGGCACTCCTGAAAGTGGACAGGCTGCGTCACGCTCAGGGTCGCCACGAGAGAACCCCGGTGCTAGTGTCCGAGCTGCCTTGGATGCGAGTGCCGGGCTGCATGGGGGAGGACCTGCAGCAACGAGCGGGGCCCAAACGATGGTCTAAGATGTTCCCGGAGCACAGCCATGGAGGACTGATGAACACAGGACCACAGGGGCAGGGTCAGCAGCAGATCTACAAGCAGTTGGGGCAGGACCGAGTGGCACTGAAAGAGTAAGTGCCAGGCGGAAACACCGTAGGCTGTGCAAGGCCCCACTTGGAGTCGCAGACTGGGCTTGGGCTCGGGCGGAGGTGAAGTCCAGGCGGGTGAGGCAGAAGCAGAACATGGAGCGGTACCAGGTGGACTAATGGTGAAGGTCTGGGGGAGGGCCACGAGTCATCCTCACCGAGTCATGAGCGTGTTATAATTGTTCATTTGTTCTGTGTTAATAGTTTGGGAATTATTTTAGTATTGTATTTTAACTAGGAGACACAGCAGTAGTTTTTTTTTCCTTTATTGGACTGTTATTTAGCATAGGCGGCAGAATAACCCACCTCGCCGTGTGGGGGGTAGGACGGCAGTCTACCCATCCCCCCTAATTTTAGTTTTTTTGGTGTGAATGTCATAGGCCCCTTTTTGGTGATTTCAGTTTGTTTATGTTTAGCGTATGATTCGCTTCCCAAATTGGGGTGGGTTGATTGTGTGTGTGTGTTTTGGTCTTTCTGCAGGGGAGGGGAAATGTCAAGTATTTATTCTGTGTTCGTATTGTTCATGTTGGATCTCTTATTTGTGTGGTACGGGATGGCAGCCCCGGTTTCCGGTTCCGCCATCTCTGGTGGTATAAGAGGGGTTGCTGGTAGGGGGGGGGGGGGTCTCTTCTGCCTTTCCTCTGCCAAGCGGCTGCATGTATGGTCGGGTGTACAGAGTCCAGTTTATTTAATAAAGCAGTGTTCAGCTCCATTCCTGGCCTCATCCTTGTCTACGAGTTACGACATAACACTCTGTAGCGATCCAATTGTTTCTGTCATTTCATTCCGCCCTCCCAAGAGAGTAGACGCTTTTTCTTTCTCTCCTGCTCTGACTTTTTTCCTCCCCTCCCAACTACTGGATCCCAGCTTGCTGTTGTCTGTCTGCGTCTAACTGCGACCGTCGAAAAGAAATTATGGAGTTAATAAGCTGGGCTTTGAACACAATTGACACTATTTTTTCAACAAGGAAAAGTGCTCCGGGGGAAGCTGTCTGCCCCGCAGGAACGGCTCCAGCGGGCTATTTACGTGACACAGGTAATTGGAGAATGCTGTGTCTCACTAATCTCTCTATCGAAGATATTGAAGATTTGTTTATCTTCGTAATAATGGTGATCGGGATCTTTCTGATTGGGACTGGAATTGTCCTGGTTTACTGCAAATTGCTGAAGATGGATTCAACCTATCAAAATGCTGGCCAGGCGAGGTGCATCTATCAAATTGAAAAACTGGAGAAGACCCTGATAGCGACTACTGGAGAACTGTCTCGTAAGGTGGATTACATCATGGTCTCGCTTAGGTCTCTCCACGACGGATTTAAAGCCCCGCAATGAAGGATTAAGTACTGAATCTACAGAAGAAATATAAGCCTTCTCTGTGATCAGTCCTATTTGGCTCAATTCCCCATGAAAATTCCTCCTGGCTGTCTGCAGACTGTGTTTTCAAAATCATCGAGCACAAGGCCTTGGACAGCCATCTGGAGAGTGCCAGATAAGGACTCGGCGCCAGCCAGACAAAACACCTCCTGCCAAGAGTCCTTGGTGTCTCTCTTATTATCATCAACACTGCTCAACACCACACACACATTGATCCATGAACTGAATAAAGATATACACTGCTCTCTTGTGTCTCGTGAATCCTGTGTAGCGAATGTGCATTGAGCTTTTTTTTTCCTTGAAATCTTAATATTGATTAATTATGTAACCAGTATTTTGAATCAATGATTTTTTTGCTCCTTCCTATTGTTCCTCATATTATTCTTATTCATGCTACTGTACCCACTATCCTGTTGGCAGGCGCATCTCTGATGCTGCCGCGTCACTGGAAATGCAGGTTCATTTTCTGTGTCAAGTCAAATTCTCTCGTATGTTATCAGTGATCTGTTAATGTACTTGGCAATAAATCTATTCTGATTCTGATTCTGATTCTGACTCTGATTCTGTTATGTGCTTTTATCGTGATCACATCTCCTCGCCCAATGTGCCTGCCAGGCATGTTGGACCTTATTCTTTATTAGATTTAATCTTACCATCACCTATAGGCCAGGCTCTCGCAATATCAAACCTGACGCTCTCTCCCGCCAATTTACCTCTGACCACTCAGCTCCCTCCTCCCTCCCCCCAACCCATTGTGCCCCCCTCATGTATCTTAGGTGCTCTTGCCTGGGAGATCAAGCAGAGGGTCCGACAGGCCCAGGTGACTAAGCCCAAACCTGAGAGAGGACCTGAGGGTCGACTGTCCCATCCAGCCTCCGCAGCGAAGTTATCAGGTGGGGTCACACTGTCACCATGGGTTGAGATGCCGTCTCGGCACTGAGCCCATGTTTTCCCTCATCCCTGCCTCCCATTGAGCAGCGTCTCAGCTGGCCCCCAGCTGGCAGCATTATGGACGGCTGGGGCCAATTAGTCTTCATCAGCTGGGGCGCTGCCAATGAGGATAAATAGGAGCAGCCTCGATGACTCGGGGCTGCGACATAAGCACTGCTAGGCTGAAGCCCCTTCGTCTGGTGTCAGCCTCAACTCCCCTTGCAGCATTCCTGTGTTTGTATCCCGCTGTGAGGATGTACGTCTTGCTACCCCCACGTCCGGTACGAGCTGCTTACCTCTGCGCTGTGCAACCTGTGAGTGTACCTCTGCATGAGTATCTGTGCTCTCCTCATCCCTTATCCCTTACCCAAAATAAACCATCTCGACTCACTGGCTTGTCCCTGGCTCTGATTGCCCGGCTCCCTAGAGCCGGATATGACAGTATGTCGCAGCCAGAAGAGTTGCCGGCGGCCGTGAGTCGCTGTGGAAATGTACCTTTCTGTCCGGGTGTCAGCGCTGCTAGCATGCCGTTTCCCAGGAGTCACTTCCGGCGCCAGGGCGACGAGCTAAGGTCCATCTCGGAGGCTGTCGACGGGACATTCTTCACCCTGCACGACGCCTCCAACGCGAGACGCTGGCATCCGGGCCGTGCTGAGGAACTCCTGGACTGTCACCCTCACTCTCTGTACCATCTGGAGGACAGTGCCAGGATAGACGTTGCAGGTACACAGCGAGAGAAGCTCCACGGGGTGGATGGAAATCCCGGCAGGGAGTCGAAGTGGGCGACGTCTTTCCCCGCTTCGGAGTCCCGTTCCTGCCGCCATTCCAGTCCGGGAGTTCGCGCCAACCAGAGGACTTCCCCCGACCTGCGCCACGTCACTCGGGATTCCCTTCTAGGAGCCGCAGCTGACAGCAGTTATGTCCGGGGTCGAGTGGCTGTCGCGAGCTCTACTGTGTTTCCTGTCACCACCTTCAGGCATGTGGCGGCGGCAGTGAGATTGATGGTGAGGACTTCAGGGCTACGAAGCTTTCCCGTGCTCGACGCCTTCCTCGTCTCGATCTCCGATCTGGAGCGGCGAATCCTGGGTTTCCCCCTCGCTTCGTCCCCTGGGAGTAGTCGTCATCACATCGCCGAGTCACCTCTGCACGAACCTCGTCCGGATCCAGTTCTGGGTCATCGTCAGGACCGTTCCTCCCACGCAGCTGTCATCCCTTCGCCTCGTCAGTGTGGAGATCCTACAGCCTCGTCCCCTGAGCCTCGTTCCCCCGCTGTCATTCCTGGACATTCGGGCTGGCTCACCCCGGCTGTTTCCCCCTCCTCCTCGACGCGCTTCCTGACCGCTGTGTGTGCCTGGAATCCCGGCCTGGTGAGCTCTCTGCTGGAGACAACGCGAGCGATCCTCAGACGAATTCCCGGGGGGTCCTCCGTTATCGCCGGGCGGGGAGAGGAAGAAGCAGATTCCACTACAGCAGGCGATACTCAACCTCCAGGGGGCAGGCAAGTCATTGTTTTTTCACACCTGCTTAATGATTTGCTCTGTCACATCCCTGGAGGAGAAGTTCAGGGTTCGCAGCTCCCTGAACTCTCCCCACCTGCTGTAACCTGTTTTCCTAATCCCGCATCCTCTGTGTCTCTCTCCGCCGAGCGGTCCCCGGCTCCGGGTCAACGTGGTGGGATATGGAGAGGGCCTGTGGTTCCGCAGCTACATTGCGGACGGAGGAGGGGGACTGACTGCTGCGTGGAGTCTACGCTGACGACTGAGCGTCCCTGGGTCTCCACGGAGGAGCGGTTCGGTCCAGCGGGACGAGATTCTTCTGGCTTCACGCCGAGTGGGTCGTCGGCGGGGTTACCTGAGCTGGAGGGATCTCAAGCTGCGCTGACCATCGTGCTGGCTGCGGGGCCCGACGCGGCTAGATGGGAGCCTGACAACGACCTCCTGACGACGGATCCTGGATCTTCGCAGTCCTGGACGGCGTCAGAACCCGAGATCAGGCGAGTGCTCTCCTTTCTTTTCTCTCTTTTTATCTTTGAGCACTTCAGCCTATCTCCAGGGGAGACGAGCAGGGTGCAGCCGCCCGCTGCGTCTGAGCTCGTCTCGCCGGGTTCTGGCGCTGCCGGTGATCCTGATCCCGGTTCTGTTTTCTCTTCTGAGCCTTCTTCCAGGGTCACCGGCGAGGAGTTGCTGTTCCTCGTGGTGCTGGAGGGTCCGGGTTCAACGTTGGAGGTCGGTTCTGGTGCAGTGTCCAACGTGGGTTCGCCCGAGACCCAATCGGGGTCCAACGTGGGTTCGCCTGAGGCCCGATCGGGGTCCGACGTGGGTGCTGCCCCAGTGTTGTCCAGGTCCGGTGAGGAGGTGGCCGTTTCCCTGAGGCCCGCCGCCCTCGTCATCGGCTCTCCCCTGAGCCTCTTCCACCGGGATCCGCTCTGACCCTTCGTCCGTCTCAACGGTCCTGGTGGTTGAGTGATGCGGGTCGACGACCCGACCCGCAAAACTTTCGGTTCGGCGATCTGGTTTCCCCCCACTGGTCTGTGTTTGCCTTTGGGCGGCCTGGTTCGGCAGCCGTTGGACTGGATTCCTGGGATCTGGGTCCAGAGTTCGCCGTCCGAACATTTCTCTTCCCCTGATTCGCCAGCTGGACAATGGGCGGGGAGATCTCCAGAGCCATCTCGGCTATTTTTGGACTCTGCCTGCCATACACCTCGGGTGTCACTTTTTCTTTTATCGTTATTAAGGTCACTTGGGTGTAATGTCTGTCCTGTTGGTGGATGTGTATTTATAGTGCTGTGCGTTTTCCTTCCCTCGTACCCAGCATTTTATTTTTTGTACCATGTTTTTAGTCTCGTTTTTGCATTGTAGAGTTATGTTTTGTTCCCTTTCAGACCATACTCTGCAGTTGCCCATTCATTCCAGTCACTTTCATTTCTTTAGGTGACTGTGGGTATTTATATATTCATGTGTGTGGGTTTTTCTTTGCCTGCACTCAGTATTTCTTTTTTATGCCCTGTTGGTTCATTATAGAGTCATGTGCCTTGTTTTCCGTAACACCATGCTCTGTAATTGTCCATTTGTTCCAGTCACCCTCACTTTTCTTGGTGACTGTGTGTATGTACTTATATTGGTGCTGTGTATTGTGTTTTCCCTTTATTTGACCATACTCAGCATTTTTTGCCCTGTACCTTTTTGGTGGTTCTTTTTTTTTTTTTCTTGCTCTGGGTCACGCATGGTTGGTACTCTCTGGGTAGTATGTAACCGGCGTGCTGACCCAGTTCTTCTCCCCATCTGTACCTGGGTTGATTGTTCTGTTGTCAGTATTGTATTTGGGTTTTTCTTTCCCGCTACCCTACATTGCCCCATTGGTGTTGTCCTTCCCTTGGCTTCTTCCCCTCCGGTCCGCCTCCCTTCCTCCCACCCTAGGTGGGGGGGGGGGGGCTGGGATGTTCCTGGTCGTTCAGGAGCCCGACCTTGAGGGAGGGGCTCTGTCACCATGGGTTGAGATGCCGTCTCGGCACTGAGCCCATGTTTTCCCTCATCCCTGCCTCCCATTGAGCAGCGTCTCAGCTGGCCCCCAGCTGGCAGCATTATGGACGGCTGGGGCCAATTAGTCTTCATCAGCTGGGGCGCTGCCAATGAGGATAAATAGGAGCAGCCTCGATGACTCGGGGCTGCGACATAAGCACTGCTAGGCTGAAGCCCCTTCGTCTGGTGTCAGCCTCAACTCCCCTTGCAGCATTCCTGTGTTTGTATCCCGCTGTGAGGATGTACGTCTTGCTACCCCCACGTCCGGTACGAGCTGCTTACCTCTGCGCTGTGCAACCTGTGAGTGTACCTCTGCATGAGTATCTGTGCTCTCCTCATCCCTTATCCCTTACCCAAAATAAACCATCTCGACTCACTGGCTTGTCCCTGGCTCTGATTGCCCGGCTCCCTAGAGCCGGATATGACACACACTAGTCATTTTGCCTGTCACCCAGGGGTTTCCCGGACCATCGACCTCATTCAGCAGGTGTTCTGGTGGCCCACCCTGCGGACAGACGTCCGCAGAGTGGGCAAGACTCTCTGGCCTAACTTTAGTTAGGCCAGAGAGTCTTGATGGGCTCAACACCATCCACTGACTGCTTCATGCATAATTACATCCCCAAAAATGTTCTGTCTCAACTCGCCTTTTCCCAGGGGCGAGGCTTAAGTGAAGCTTTACAGCAAAAAAACAGAGACATTTGAGTGATTTCACTCTTGATATGTCTTGTAAGTCACAAAACACATTACAGACATGTTAACAAGAAAAAACTCAATTTTTGGCAGAGTGCCACTTTAATTATATAGTTAGCGGTGAATTCTACAAATGATGTGTTTATTTGCTCTAGATGAAGTACATCATTGCCAAATAAACTGTAGAAATAAATCCTTATATTTTAACAGTTTTTTAATCATTTAACTCCAACTTGAATTTACATGCATTCAATGAAAAAAATCTTAGTGAAGAAGCTCACATACCCCACGTATCCAAATATCAAAGTTCTCACTGAACAATGTAATGCAGGCCCTCATTTGATGTAAATATAAACCTAGCAAAGGTATTATGTCTTTTTCAATAGGAAAAAAATCAGATTAAAGTCCTTTTAGATGTTGGTTAGCCGTGCATATTAACCCATCATTAGATGCATATCAAAATCAAACTCATCCAATGTATTAATGAGTTCAAACTTCTGTATAAATTTTGAAGTGAATTCGATCAGAAATGTAGAAGCTATACTGGTGACAGCAGAAAATGTCAAATGGACAGACAGACAACTATGTTGTGGGAGATGTAATAACTTTTTAACATATTTTGGCCAATCATACACAAAAAACAACTAGATTATTTTCTGTTAGACTATTTTTATTTTGCAAAACCAGAATATACTGTAGGCCAGTGAATTTCAAACAGGATTCTGTGGGAGCCCAGGTGTAGCAAAAAAAAAAAAAAAAAAAGTCAGTTTCCAGAAAATTGTCCTGACCTGACCTTACCTGATTGGTCAAAAAAAAGCCCATTTTTTTGACCAATCAAGTTAAACCAGACAACCCTCCTGAACCAGACAATTTTTCGCAGCACACGGGGCACAAAGGTTGAGAATCACTGCTTTAGGCTACAGAGGCAAAATCAAAACAGCATCACCTGTTAAGTTGGAGCTCCCAAATGTCTCCACGACAAACACCATTGACACCTAGCTTGTTTTCCAGTCAAGTTGTTTGAACAAGGGAGCCAACAAGTGCCCAGAGAAATCAGCCATCCATCACATATCATTATCATGACCAGCGCTGTCACATGTCACTGTCACCCAGCTTCTTTGTTAACCTCTTGCACTCCAGGATACCGCGGGCGGTCACGTCTCTGCGTCCTAGGGCGCACCGAAAAAAAAAGCTACAGACACAGACGCGAACAGAAAGCCAAAGGAGTGCTTTGATTGGTTTAGATTTGATTGACCTCTCATTCGACTAATAAGAGCCTTGAATTGGGTTTCTGAAACCTTGAAGAACCAATGACTGAAAACCTAACAAGAAGGACCTGCCTACCAACGGCTGCGAATGCAGCGAGCCAATTGAAGCAGAGAAGTTCCACGATTGAAAGCATGCATCCTGTGCGTAAAATCTGTTTTGTGTAAGCTGCTGGGTGACACACACGCGTTCGCCAGTCTTTTTTTCTTACTACTGTTCTTATTTGTTTTGAAAAATCGTTCGCCAAAACCGCAATCATGGAAGCGCAAAACCGCAATAATGGAATCATGGTTTGACCGGATCGCGTGACCGGAACCACGAGTCCGTAACAAGCAGACCAGCGTCATGTTCGTCTGACAATGAGGAAGAGAAGTTCGCCAGCGACACTACTGTTGTGGACAGGTAAGTGTTATAAGCTAAATTATTCTTTATCCCTGAAAATTGTAATCAAAATGACTTTTGACCAATCGGTAAATTACAACTGTGCGTCATCGCAACATGACGGACCAGTCCTTGCGCCACGTCCGGACCATGAACGCTCCCCCACCCCCGCTACTCTTCTGTAGCGGATTGCAGATATTATTGCAGATATTTTAATACAACTGTGCGTAGTAGACCGCGGCGCACCGTCCCCGCGGTCCGTCATGTAGCGATGGCCGATGTCCGTCCTCTGTAGCGGGGGGGGGGAGTTGTTATCTTCTACATTACAGATATTTTAGTATAATTTTTAGTGCACTGTAGGTTATTTTTTCTTGTAAAAAAAAGCGACACATTTTTTACGTGGCATGCTTCTTTGTGTGTGGGGGCTTGTTTGTTCATTCATTCATTCATGAATGAATAAACAACCCCACACACACACACACACACACACACACACACACACAGCCCTGAGTGTCACCTTTCATTAGAGCCCAACATCAAGCTTCTATATTGAATCATTCAAAAGTTGCAGACGTTTTTCCAAACTGTGCCATTTGGCACAATTTGGCACAGTTCAAAAACGCCTGGGAACAACCTGTGAAGAAAGCTGTGTAATATATTCATTTTTTGTGGTATTGTTACAAAATTTTGACCTCAGCTGGATAACACTTGGTTCTACATTTCTGTTGCATTTTCCAGCCCGGATCTGACAGCTGTGTGTTATTTGCAAGCATTTGTATCCAAAAAAACACCCAGGTGAAATTTATTTTCTTCAAGTTCAGTATGTTTAGATGACTGTTACTCAGTGGCAGGAGCACTTAGAGAGATTATGCCTGTTTTGCCAAAAATTCAAAGTGTTTTCTTTTAAATGAGACCAACCCTATGAAGATGCTGCAAAGGGTTGAAGAACAGCTTTTGATTTACTTTGGGTACATTATTTTTAGGCGTTTTTAGGGAAATTGACCAGAGTGCAAGGGGTTAATGAGTCTTTGTTGTATTAAAAAACATACACAGCTTTTTTTTACCCCCTCATGGATCGTCACCTTATCGTGGTGGGGGGGTTTGCGTGCCCCAGTGATCCTAGGAGCTATGCTGTCTGGGGCAATTTGCCTCTGATGGGGTCACCCAAGACAAACTGGTTCTGGGTGAAGGGCCAGACTAAGAACGATCCAACAGACTCTCATGATAAATTCTATATCAAGGATTCAGTGTACCCCGCCCGGTATGGGGTTACCGGGGCCCCACCCTGGAGCCAGGGCTGGGGGAGGGGCTTGATGGCTAGCGTCTGGTGGCCGGGTTTCCACCCATGAGACCCGGCCGGGCTCAGCCCGAAGGAGTTACATGGGTCCGCCCTCCAGTGGGCTCACCACCTGCAGGAGGGATCATGGGGGTCTGGTGCTATGTGGATTAGGTGGTGGTCAAAGGCAGAGACCTTGGTGGACTGATCCCAAGCTTTCTAAACTGGTTTTTGGTACGTGGAATGTCACCTCTCTGGTGGGGAAGGAGCCTGAGCTAGTGTACGAAGTTGAGAGATACCAGCTAGATATAGTCGGCCTCACCTCAACACACAGCTCCGGTTCCGGAACCAGTCTCCTGGAGAGGGGCTGGAGCTTGACCTTTTCTGGAGTTGCCCTGGGCGAGAGGCGACGAGCAGGGGTGGGTATTCTTGTATCCCCCCACCTTGCTGCCTCTATATTGGAGTTTTCCCCGGTGGATGAAAGGGTTGCTTCCCTGCACCTTCGGGTTGGGAAACGGGTCCTGACCATCATTTGTGCCTATGCATCAAATGATGTTTCAGAGTACCCACCCTTTTTGGAATCTGTGACTGGGGTGCTGGAGGGTGCTCCTCTTGGAGACTCCAAGAGAGAAGTCTGTCCAAGTCTGTCCAAGTCTGTCCCCAAGAGAAGTCTCTTGGGGACTTCAACGTGCACGTGGGCAATGACAGTGAAACCTGGAGGGGGGTGATTGGGAGGAACGGCCTGCCCGATCTGAACCCGAGTGGTGTTCAGTTATTGGACTTCTGTGCTAACCACAGTTTGTCCATAACGAACACCATGTTCAAGCATAAGGGTGTCCATATGTGCACCTGGCACCAGGACACCCTAGGTCACAGGTCGATGATCAATTTTGTTATCGTGTCATCAGACCTGCGACCGTATGTCTTGGACACTTGGGTAAAGAGAGGTGCAGAGCTGTCAGCTGATCACCACTTGGTGGTGAGTTGGATCCGATGGCAGGGGAGGAAGCCATTCAGACCTGGTAGACCCAAACGTATAGTGAGGGTGTGCTGGGAACGTCTGGCTGAGGACCCTGTCCGGGAGGTCTTCAACTCCCACCTCTGGAAGAACTTCAACCACATTCCGAGGGAGTCTGGAGGCATGGAGTCTGAATGGGCCATGTTCTCTACCTCTGTTGTTGAAGCGGCGGCCCAGAGCTGTGGCCGCAAGGTGGTCGGTGCATCTCGTGGTGGCAACCCCCGAACCAAGTGGTGGACACCAGTGGTAAGGGGGGCCATTAAGCTGAAGAAGGAGTCCTATCAGGCTTGGTTGGCTTGTGGGACTCCCGAAGCAGCTGAGGTGTACCAGCAGGTCAAGCGGAGTGCAGCTCGGGTGGTTGCTGAAGCAAAAACCCGGGTATGGGAGGAGTTCGGTGAGGCCATGGAACAACACTTTGGGTCGGCCTTGAAGAGATTCTGGCAAACTGTCCGGTGGCTCAGGAGGGGAAAGCAGCTCCCTGTCCACACTGTGTATGGTGCGGATGGGGCGCTGTTGACTTCAACTGGGGATATCATCGGGCAGTGGAAGGAATACGTCGAGGATCTCCTCAATCCCACTGATACGCCTTCAACAGAGGAAGCAGGGTTTGTGGACGAGGGAGATGACTCGCCTATCACAGTGGCCGAGGTCGCCAAGGTGGTTAAAAATCTCCTTGGTGGCCGGGCCCCGGGGGTGGACAAGATTCGCACTGAGTACCTCAAGGCCCTGGATGTTGTAGGGCTATCATGGTTGACACGCCTCTGTAACATTGTGTGGAGGTCAGGGGCAGTGCCTTTGGCATGGCAAACCGGGGTGGTGGTTCCTCTCTTCAAAAAAGGGGACCGGAGGGTCTGCTCCAACTTTAGAGGGATCACACTCCTCAGCCTCCCTGGGAAGGTCTATGACAAGGTACTGGAGAGGAGAGTCCGGCCATTGGTCGAACCTCGGATTCAGGAAGAGCAATGTGGTTTTCGTCCTGGCTGTGGCACATCGGACCAGCTCTTTACCCTCTCGAGAATTCTCGAGGGTTTGTGGGAGTTTGCCCAACCAGTTTACATGTGTTTTGTGGACTTGGAGAAGGCATTTGACCGCGTCCCTCGTGGTTTTTTGTGGGGGGTGCTTCGGGAGTATGGGGTATTGGGCTTGTTGTTACGAGCTATTCGGTCTCTGTACGACTGTTGTGAGAGTTTGGTTCGTATTGCCAACACTCGGTCGAACTCATTCTCAGCGAGAGTTGGACTCCACCAGGGCTGCCCTTTGTCACCGATCCTGTTCATAATTTTTATGGACAGGATTTCTAGGCGCAGCCAGGGAATGGAGGGTGTCATGCTTGGTGACCACAGGATCTCATCTCTGTTGTTTGCAAATGATGTTGTCCTGTTGGCTTCATCCAGCAATGGCCTACAGCTCTTGCTGGGACGGTTTGCCGCTGAGTGTGAAGCAGCTGGGATGAGAATCAGCACCTCCAAGTCTGAGTCCATGGTCCTCAGACGGAAAAAGGTGGATTGTCCTCTCTGTGTCACGACTCGCCGCTCATCATCCGCCTCAGCTGTGCGCACACCTGCGCCTCGTCAGCCACGGGCTATTTAGCCCCCGCAGCCCTGTGCAGCGGTCTGGAGCCGTCTGTTCGCATCGGCACTCTCTCCCAGCTGGATCGTCTCTCCACGTCAGCTGAGCTACGCTTCCACGTAAGCATCATCACCCTTACCTCTTTGCAAGTCTTCTCCCCTGTGCACAGGTGGATTCTTTGGCGGCGGATAACCCCGTCATCGCCATCCCTTCCCTCATCGTCGTCACTGGCTCAGCAGGACGCTGTCTCCCGGGCTTCTCCCTTGGCCAACGCCAGCCACCCGTCACCTACAAGTAAGCAGCACTCCGCTCATTATACCTGTCTAGGTGTGGTGCCCTTTACCCTTGTCCTCTGCTCTCTCCATAGGGTTGCCTGGCTGTACGGCGTACTGCTCTGTTTCCTGTGCATCGGCGTTCACCCACATCACATACCCATATCACATACATCCATCCATACACACCTGCTTGTCGAATAAAGCTGTTAAATCTTCCCTGAGCCTGCGTGCGTGTTTCCTGAGCCAGACATTATGTCACTCTGGGTTGGGGACAGGCTCCTGCCCCAAGTGGAGGAGTTTAAGTATCTTGGGGTCTTATTCATGAGAGAGGGGAAAATGGAGCGAGAGATTGACAGACGGATTGGAGCAGCATCTGCAGTGATGCGGACGTTATACCGGTCTGTTGTGGTGAAGAGGGAGCTTAGTTCTAAGGCAAAGCTTTCGATTTACCAGTCAATCTACGTTCCTACTCTCACCTATGGTCACAAGCTTTGGGTAATGACCGAAAGAATGAGATCACGGATACAAGCGGCTGAAATGAGCTTTCTCCGTAGGATTGCTGGACTCACCCTCAGAGATAGGGTGAGGAGCTCAGTCATCCGGCAGAGGCTCAGAGTAGAACTGCTCCTCCTCCACATTGAAAGGAGTCAGTTGAGGTGGTATGGGCATCTGATTAGGATGCCTCCCGGACGCCTTCCACTTTAGGTGTTTCGGGCACGTCCCACTGGGAGGAGACCCCGGGGTGGACCGAGGACTCGGTGGAGAGACTATGTCTCCCAGCTGGTCTGGGAACGCCTTGGTATCCTCTCTGAAGAGCAGGAGCAGGTGGCTGGGGAGAAGGAAGTCTGGGCTTCTCTGCTTGAACTGCTGCCTCCACGACCTGGACCTAACTAACTAACTAACTAACCTGCACTTATATAGCACTCTGGAAAACCAGTAGAAGATGGATGGATGGATGGATGGACGCACCTTTTAAAGAAGAAAAACTGTTCTCCAATATTATAGCCAGTAAAAAAGCACATCTGTTTACGTTCAATTTATGTGCTGTAGCAGTCAGATGTCAATGCTTGTCATGTGCATTTATGTGGATAGTTGAAACTCTTGAGCTACGAGGCAAGTAGTTTATGTTTCTGCAGCACAGGAGAAACTGTGGTAGCACTGCTGGCTCACATCAAGATGGTCTATGATTGAACCCAGGTTAAAAGTCCATCTCTGTAGAGTTTGTGTAGATGTACACCTGGTGTGCTGGTTTTCTCCCATAGTCCAAAGACAAGAACATTAGATTGTTGAACTCTGAAAAGGCCTAGGGGACGATGTGTGTGGAAGGTACATAAGCATTGCAGCATGCTGCTCACTGAAGTACGCCGGTACTCAGAGGAAAAATTGATTCCCTAAGATGAGGATACACTGATTTGTTGACAAGAGCATGAACAAACCTTCCCAGCCCTAAGCAGGCTTGCAGTGTCACTGTGAGATACCTGGGAATTGTTGCTTCTTCTGTACCTGCAGAAAGAATCATGTCAAAAGCAGGAGAGGTTGTGAACAAAAAAACAGAGCAGACTTATGTAAAGGAAAAACTATAAATATGCTGTAGTTCCTAAACAAAAACCTGTAAATGAGAAAAAGCATCAGCCCAGTCTCTAGAAAAATGTAAAATGGTGTGGGGGGGTTTTCACTCTGAGAAAATGTGCATAGACATGGAAAAACATTTTTTATGTGCAGTGGATACGTGGTGTTTACAGCTTTAAGAAGTGTCTCCTGGCACCCCAATGTTTGTCTGCCACATTCTCTTTTTCTCTTTCATTCTCTGTAACCATCAGAGGTGACACCTAACCAAAACATTTTTCCTAACCCTAACCATTACAGGAGGTGAAGCCTAAACCTAACCTTATCCTAATCTTAACCATAAGTGGAGTGAAAACAAACAAACAAGTCACACACAGCTCAGCGTGGGACTTGAACCTGCATCTTGCTGGTCTCATTGGTTGAAACTGCAAGTAGCCATGCCCTGCCCACCAACCAAAAGAGTGTAGGAAGGCTGGGTAAAACAGATGTTCTGCTCATGCACAATGAGTACGGTGTGTTCTTTTCTGCTGTGCATTTGCGCATGCACAGTGAGTGAAGACATGGACTCCATTTGTAAAACGTATCCAGGTACTTTTTTTTGTTGTTGTTTTAAGTACAAATGCACATTTTTTGAGGGGTGGAAAACGTTCATTAGGTATGTTTTTTTAGTGAGACTGAGTTGGAATGTTGAATTTTTTGTTGAAATGTTCAGGCAAGTATTTGCATGTTAAATGACAAGATACACATGTTCTAATGGCATCAATTTTCATGCAACTTTTCATTTTTTTCTCTTATGATAATTCTTCATAATTAAACAATAACAAGTAGTCTGATGTCTTGTATTCATTATGAAGCTATAATTTAAAATGCACTACTTTTTACAAGAATTCTACAGGTGCTATATACTAGCACAACTGCCATGATAAGAGGAACAAAAACTGTTTTTCTTACATTTTCTGGGTGCAGAAAAGGTGGGATAGAGTCCCCTGTTTTTTTTTTTAACATTTTCTAGAGTTAGTGCTTTGCTGTGCAGAGAATGAAGCTTACTAAATATTTCCAGATGCTGGAGTAACATATAGTTGTCGCATCCCTAGTACCTGCTCAACAAGTCAAGTGTCATGGGTGGCCCTCGTGGGCCATTATCCATCAGTGTGTGAATATGTGTGTGAATGGGTGGATAGCAGGATCTGTAAAGCGCTTTGGTCATCAAGAGATGAGAATAAAAGTGCTATATAAGTGAATGCCATTTACCATTTACCATTATTGAGACGCTGTGGGCAGCCGATGAGTTTGCAAGTTTATTTACAAAAGTAAGAATTAAAAAATAATAAGCCACATGGGGCAAAAACACATATATGAACTAGACATAAAACTGACAACTAAGATACGAGACAAACCCTTGAGGAAGAATTACACTCACTGAATACGCAGAGGAAGGAAGACTGGAATCGGGGTTAGGGATTCCAGCCCAACATTGTGGAACTCCAACGTAGAGTGAGGTTGCAGCCAGGAGTAACCTCAGCTGCTCCCTTAAATAAGGCACAATATTAATCAGGCAATGAGAAACTAATCAGTGGAATGTGAATCAGCTGTCGCGACGCAGCTCGGCTCTGACAGGTGGAAGTCCCGCTGTGATGCTGTCACAATAAAAGACCTGGAAGGCCATATGACAACAGAACAGGGAAAATACCATACAGCCCGAGCGCAGACAGCATCAGCGCTCAGACCATGTCAGTACTCCCCGCTCAAAAGGTGCATTCCAGGCGCAAACATAACATCCAGCACCCCCCCCCCCCAACCAGAAGGATACTGGGCCCGACCTAGGGAGGGTGGAGGGGGAACCAGGCCAGGAGGGCAAGAACCACTAAAAGAAAAGGGGAACACTATAACAAGGGGGGAAAAAAACACAACAGAGGGCAACAAAGATAACCCAAAATGATGAGGCTGACACACCATAAATAACCCTAGAGCACAGTAAATACCACAAGAATAAACTCTGCCTTATGACTGAAAAGGAGACAAGAAAACTGAAATACAGATACATAACAAAAATATACAGTACCCTAAAAACACCAGGGGAGAGAAAAAAAACCCCTCAAGCTTCAAAGTGGAGCAGTCACACTACAAATATCGTTCAAAAAACCCCAAAAAACATCACAGGCAAAGGAGAAAAAACAAAAGAGCATCTCTTAAACTACAGAGATTGAAAATATAGGCACATAAAATACAGAGTTTCCTATAACACCAGGAAAATAACTCAGCATGCTACAAATAACTCAGCGATACTACAAATATAGACCATTATAATCAGGCAAAGACAACAAAAGAGCATCTCTCTAACAACAGAGGAGGGAGAGAAAAAAAAACACTACAGAGATGCCGGCAAGTAGCGCACAAAGTGAACAAAGAAAAAACAGTTCAGGAGGTCTACCCGCATCCATAGTCCAACTCGCAGGCAGGGAAAAAAGAAACAGTTCGAGCGGCCTACCCCAGTCCCAGGCCAGGAGAAACAGTACCTCTGGCGGTCAGACCAGGTCACCGAACAGAGAAGACAGTCCGTCGGGTGGCCGACCCAGAATGCCAAACCGGCGAAACAGTCTCCCAGGCGGCCGACCCGCGTCATTAGGCCACCAGAACCGGAGAACTCGGTGGCGGCCTCCCTACCGAGAGGGACAGCGAGGGGAAGCCGAGCCAAATCCGGGGAACCCCAGCGGAGGAAGATAAGGGGAAAGGTGAGGGACCAGTCCAGCGTCGCACGGCAGAGGATCTGTAGCTCCTTCTCCGAACTTCAACTGAACCTGCGCTGCGCTCTTGCCGGACCCCGATCGGGACAGCGCTGCACCCACGAAGGACCCCGACTGGGCCGGAACAGCACCCACGACGGACCCCGACTGGGCCGGAACAGCACCAGAGATTACCTCCGAGCATGGACCTGGAACCTCAAAGACAACGACCGGAACAGGCTCGTCACCGGTGACCCTGGGAAAAGGCTCAGAGGAAAAGAGGAAACCAGGATCAGAATCACCGGCAGCGGCAGAGCCCGGCGAGACAAGCTCGGATGCAGCGATTGGCTGCACCCGGCTTGTTTCTCCGAGAGACAGGCAATAATGCTCCAGAATAGAAAAGAGGAAGACAAAATAGACCACTTGCCTGATCTCAGGCTTGACCGCCGTCCAGGACTTCGACGATCCAGGTTCAACAAGCTGGAGGTCCACTCCTGGTTTCCACTCGACTGCGGCGGGCTCCGCAGCTGGCATGATGGTCATCACAGTCTGGGGATTCCCTGGCTCTGAAGTCCACGCCGAAGGCCCACACGGCGTGGTGGCAGGGGATCCGTGGCCTGCTGGGTCAAACTGCCCCTCCACGGAGATCCGGGGATGCTTAATCATCGGCGCAGGCTCCAAAAGGCAGTCCGCTCTCCTCCTCTGCCCGTGACGTGGCTGCGGGGCTGGTACCAGGCTCTCCAGGGCCGCAGGCTCCTTCCTCGTCTGGCGGTGTAATGCTGGCACCAGGGAACGCTTCCAAATATTATACATTTTGTTTTTCCAAGGTGATTAGATAATTTATTGGCAGTGAACCATTGATTGATTTGTTTAAGTTCATTTTCTACTGACTCCAGAAGCTGCTTAAGATTTTCTCCACTACAAAAAAAAAAAAAAGTGTCATCTACAAATAAAATACACTTGAGCAATTTAGACACAGAACATAAATCATTAATATACAAAATAAACAGCAATGGACCAAGCACAGAACTCTGTGGTACCTCACATGCCATCTTCAGCAACTCAGTCTGTATTATTCACATGAACATACTGATATCTGTCTTCTAAATAGCTGTGTAACCAGTCAAAAGGAATTCCTCTGATGCCATACTTATGTAATTTACTGAGGCGTAATTTATGGTCAACTGTATCAAATGCCTTTTGTAAGTCCAGAAATATTCCAACTGTGTATTCTCTTCTATCTGTTGCATCCGTAATCTGTTCAACAAAGTCCATGAGTGCCAGTGAGGTGGTCTGGTTCTTCCTGAATCCATACTGTTGTTCGCAGAGTATATTGCGCATATCGATGAAATGATTTAGTCTCTTAACAAATATTTTTTCCAGTATTTTGGAGAACTGAGGTAACAAGGAGATGGGTCTGTAGTTTGACAATTAAGTGTTTGTCACCAGTCTTATACAGAGGAATGACTCTTGCTATTTTCATTTTCTTTGGAAATTTACCAGCAGTAAGTGACATGTTGCATATGAAAGTGAAGTGTTTAACAATACAATCAATAATACATTTAACCAAGAACATACTGAAATCATTACAATCAGTTGATTTTTTGTCTTGGAATTTGTTAACAATGTCGAGAATTTCTTTTTCATCCGTTTCTTTCATAAACATTGAGTAAGCATTTATGTTGACAACATTGTCAGCACCACTTGTATTGCTTATGATACAGTGGAGTTGGCGATCTTTTTCCTATATTAACAAAATATTAATTAAATGTGTTGGAGATCAAGCTATTTTCATTGATTATTCCATTTTCTGAATTTAAATAAAAGATGTGGTTGGAATTTAGTTTTCCTCTCTTTGTTATATTATTTAACACCTTCCATACATTATCAGGGGTGTCCAACCATGTGCCATGGAGAGCCAAGACCCTGCAGGTTTTCTCTTCTACCCAGTCTCTTCAGCAGGTGTTTTCACTTATCAGCAATCAGTGGGAAGAAGTTCACTGAAATCTGCTGTTGAAGACACTGGTTGGAGGTAAAACCTGCAGGGTCTTGGCTCTCCATGGCACATGGTTGGACACCCCTGCATTACATGTATTAGTTTTGTTATTTTCCAATAATTTACCGTAATATATTTTTTTACTCAATCTTAAGATACTAATGACTTTATTTTTATAAGTCTTGTATTTCTTTTCCGCTTACACAGTTCTTAATTTCAGAAACGTTTTGTATAACAAGTTTTTCTTTTTACAAGCATTTTGCAGGCCTTGGTGATCCAAGGCTCATCTCTGTATTTAACTTTAGTTTCCTTTACCACTAGAGGGCAATGTTTATTATATAGTTGTGATAAAATAGAGACAGATTCTCCATATGCTGTGTCAATGTCATCACCATAAACACTGCTCCAGTCTTGTATTTTTAGATCATTTCTAAGATGGTTAATTGCAGTTTCTGTTACATGTCGTTTAAAAACATTATCTATTTCAATGTTAAGTGTTACACCAGTGTCTGAAGAAACAAAAACAGGCAGATGCTCTGTCACATCATTGATAATAAGGCCAGCAGTTACATTCCCCTCAGTGACATTTGTGAAAATGTTATCAATAAGCGTTGCTGAATGTGTTGTTATTCTAGTGGGGTATGTTATTAAGATAAGATAAGATAAGATAAGATAAGCCTTTATTAGTCCCACAACGGGGAAATTCCAGGATTGCAACAGCACAGGGATAGCAACACTCAGAGCAACAATCAGAAGGCAAGAAAAAAAAAAAAAAACAAGCAAGCAAGAGCAGCTAATATACATATGTACGTATTACTATAAAATATATATATATACACACACACACAGACACACAGTGCAGAGCATTGTAGCTGGATGGAATAAATATATGAATATATGAACACACAGTGCAGAGCATTGTAGCTAGATGGAATAAATATGTAAATATATAAACACCCACAGTACGGAGCATTGCAGCTAGGTGGAATAAATATGCAAGTATATAAACACACACAGTGCGGAGCAATGTAGCTAGATGGAATAATATGTAGATATATAAATATATAAACACACCCAGTGCTGAGCATTGTTGCTAGATGGAATGAAACAGCATAACCGTCTACTTAGTTATCCTACATGGTATGATTATGTGCCCATACATATTCTCACCCTCCATAGCGACCGGTAAGTTCCTAGTTGTATGCCGGAGGGGACCATTGTGTAAGTCTATTGCATCTTTTGCATTCAAAAAACTATTAGTTTGTTACGTCTTTTTGCTATCTCTGCGAGCAGCCCTGCTTAGGTTGTACAGTCTGACAGCCGTTGGTAGGAAGGACCTACGAAACCTCTCGGTTGTGCACCTGGGATGATGTAGTCTGCTGCTAAATGAGCTCCTCAGTGCATTCAGTATGTCCTGCATAGGGTGGAACTCGGACTCCAGCAGAGATGACAGTTTAGCCACCGTCCTTCTCTCTCCTATCTCCTCCATCGGATCAAGGCGCTGCCCCAGGACAGAGCTAGCTTTCTTAATCAGTTTGTTCAGTCTCTTCCTATCGGCTGCAGTAATGCCACTGCCCCAGCAGACCACTCCAAAAGTGATGGCTGATGCCACCACCGTGTCATAGAATGACTTCAGCAGCGCCCCTTGTACACCAAAAGACCTGAGTCTCCTCAGCAGGAACAGCCTGCGCTGTCCCTTCTTGTAGAGTGCGTCAGTATTGTGTGACCAGTCTAGTTTATTGTTCAGATGAATACCCAGGTACTTATAGGATGTCACCATCTCGATGTCTGTTCCCTGTATATTTACTGGTACTGTGAGGGGCTGCCCATGCCTGCGGCAGTCCACCACCAGCTCCTTAGTTTTCCTCGCGTTGATCTGGAGGCAGTTCCGATGGCACCAGTCCACGAAGTCCTGGATAAGCCCTCTGTACTCAGCTTCATCTCCATTGGAGATGAGGCCAACGATCGCAGAGTCATCAGAGAACTTCTGTAGATGGCAGTGTGTTGTGTTGTGTGAGAAGTCCGCAGTATAAAGAGTGAACAGGAAGGGAGCCAGCACCGTTCCCTGGGGGGCCCCCGTGCTACTGATGATCGTGTCGGACACACAGTCCCGGGTTCTCACAAACTGAGGCCGGTTCGTGAGGTAGTCCAGGATCCATGATGACAGGTGCTGGTCCACCCCTGCGCGCAGCAGCTTGTCCTTCAGGATCATCGGTTGGATGGTGTTGAAAGCACTGGAGAAGTCAAAGAACATGATCCTCACCATATTCCCGGGCTTCTCCAGGTGGGACAGAGAACGGTGAAGGAGGAAGATCACCGCATCCTCCACCCCAATGCCATGCTGGTAGGCGAACTGGAGTGGATCCATCGCTGGTTCCACCAGGGGGCGGAGGTGAGCAAGGAGCAGTCTCTCCAGGGTCTTCATCAAGTGGGACGTCAAGGCCACCGGTCTGTAGCTGTTCAGGTCTTTGGGGTGGGAAGTTTTTGGTACAGGTACCACACAAGATGTTTTCCACAGCTGTGGTACCCTCCCCAGTTTCAGGCTCATGTTGAAGATATACGTCACAATCCCACACAGCTGGTCTGCACAGGACTTGAGGAGCTTTGCGCTGATGCCGTCCGGTCCCGGCGCCTTCCTCGCCTTGATCTTCCTCAGCTCCGTCCTCACCTGGGTCCTGGTCAGGGTCAGGATGGGGGGCTGTGTGTTGGGAGTGGGGGGGTGTTGGTGGAGTGGGGAGTGGGCAGCAGGACTTGATTTCTTTAGAGGCAGCAGTGGTTGTTGTGCAGTCAGGGGGGAGGGCGGTTGGTCAAATCTATTGAAAAACAGATTCAGGTTGTTCGCCCACTCCCTGCCCCCTGTGGCCTGGGGGGAGGTATTCTGGAGCCCCGAGATGGTTTTGAGGTTTCTCCAGACCCCGCTGATGTCGCTCTGTTGCAGCTTGTCCTCCATCTTCTTCCTGAAGCTGTCCTTGCCTTCTCTGATCTTTCTCCTCAGCTCCCTCTGTACGGACTTCAGCATCTCCCTGTTCCCTGACCTGAAGATCCTCTTCTTCTCTCTCAGAAGTGTTTTTATCTCAGGGTTGATCCAGGGTTTGTTGTTTGAGTGACGCCGTATGGTCTTGGTGGGAACGGATTTGTCCACACAGAAGCTGAGGTAGCCCGTGAAGGTGTGAATGAGGCCATCGATGTCCTCACCATGTGGATCGCAGAGCTGCTTCCAGGCGGTGGCTTCAAAACAGCCCTTTAGGGTGTCCATTGTCTCCTCAGACCATAACTCCACAGTGTGCATGGCCGGAGGTTGTCTGTGCACTAGGGGTTTGTACACCGGCCGGAGATGAACCAAGTTGTGATCCGATCTCCCGAGTGGGGGGTGTTGTGATGAGGTGTACGCCTCCTTAGTGTTTGCGTAGAATAAATCCAGTGTTTTATTGTCTCTAGTGTGGCATGTGACATACTGGGTGAACGTGGGTAGAATGGGAGACAGTGAAACATGGTTGAAATCGCCTGAGATGAGGAGAAGAGCATCTGGGTGTTCTGTCTGCAGCCTGCTGGTTACTGAATGGATGACGTCACGCGCTGTCCCAGCGTTCGCCGTCAGATTTGCATAAACAACAATGCAGATCACGTGTGAGTGTTCTCTCGGGAGATATGTAGGCCTCATGCTAACAGCTAGCAACTCAATGTCTTTGCTGCAGTGTCGTTGTTTAACAGTGATATGTCCCGGTCTGCACCAGTTGTTGTTAACATACATTATCACTCCACCGCCCCCAGCCTTGCCACTGTCTGGTGTTCGGTCAGCTCGTATCATGTGAAAACCCTCCAGCTCAATGTTAGCATCTGCTGCTAGTTCAGTTAGCCACGTCTCAGTAAACAAAAGGAGAGAGCACTCCCGGTATGTGCTATCATAACGGGAGATAGCCGCTAGCTCATCTAACTTTCCCAGTATCGACCGTACATTTCCCATGACAACAGATGGAAGGGAGGGTCTGTACCTTATATTTTTTGTCCTCCGCCTTACTCCAGCCCAGCAGCCGCGGCGTTTTCGCCTCAGTTCTCTCGGTATGTCGAGTTTTTCCAATGGGACCGGGTGGCGGTTGAATGCTAGCAGCTGTTCTCTGCTGTATCGTATCCTGCTATAAACAGTGGCTCCGTCCACCGGCTCAGGAGACATTTAGGACGATCTGTGTGTCCGTGATATAAGTGGGGTGAAAAAAAAAGACGGATCAAAAGAGAGAGGAAGGGAAAAAGACTCGGAATCGAGCCGCTGTTGCAAAAGGCAGCCGACTGGTGTGGCGCCGAGAGAAAAAAAAAAAAAAAAAAAAAAAAAGGGTATTGAAGGGTAGAAACCCATACAAAACATGGAATTTATGAATTCACTTATTTGGATATGGCCATTTGGATTTAATAAGTCAATATTTAAGCCTCCACAATATAAATACCAGCTTCTTATTACCTACTGCACTGAAAAGCTCAGACAATTTTTCTTTGAAAATGTCAATATCGGTACCCGGTGCTCTATAAATACAACTTATTTTGATGTTTTTTGTAGTTGTAATTAATTCCACAGTTACACACTCCATGATGTTTTCCATTTCAAAAGACATATTATCTACAACTTGGCTTTGGTAGCAGAACCTGATAATATAAACCAACACCACCACCCCTTTTTTTTTTTGACCTGCTTGTGGTATATAAATCATAGCCTCTCATTTGCACTGTATGAAGTTGGTCATTTTTAGCCAAGTCTCAGAAATTGCAACAGCAGAAAAATTTGTGTTATATTGCAACAAACTGTCCTGGATTTTGGAAAAATTCATGTTGAGACTTTTACTATTAAAGTGTATTATTGACAATGATTGGTCAGAAATAGTATTTTTTTAGTTGGTCGAGCTAAAATATTTACACTGATGTTTTACACTGTTGAAAAAGTGATTTTCAGGATCGGTTTCATATTCAACACTGTGTGGCTTATGCTCAGTATATTCGTACCCTTTAAAAATGAAATTGTTTCCTATAAAAGTTTCCATCTTAATTATTCCAGTCAAAGATGATAATGAAATGTCAATCATTTCTGGTTGATTTTTGGCTCCACTGATTCTAGTGTACTGTTACGGGGATGGCGTGGGTGAATAATGAGTCTGTCATACCTTAAGTAGGCTTTGTCCCCCGAGCTCTTGCAGCTTTCAGTTCTGGCATTAATTCTTTTCTTTTCCTTCTTACCAAATCAGTGAAGTCCTCATTGATGAAAATTTTTGTTCCTTTGAGGGACTTGGCTCTTTGAAGAATGGTCATCCTGTCCTTGTGCCGCAGGAACTTGACCACAATGGGCCTCGGTTGTTCTCCTCCAGGTTTCCCGGTGCGGTGGGCCCTCGCCATCTCGATCCCCGGTGGTAACTGTAGTTTCTCTATGAGAATATTTTTAATCTTCTCCTCCGTGTAGGCCCAGGTCTCTCCTGGTGCTTCCACAACACCATCAAATACCAGATTATTTCTCTGGGACTGTCCTTCCAAGTATTCAAATTTGTCAGTGACAGTAAACAGACTGTCACACACTTTAAAAACATCTGATTGCAGCATATTGTTGCGGAGATAGATATAGACAGATAGACATAGACATAGAGCAAACAGAAAAGAGGTCAGGGTCGCCGGCAGCGGCGGAGCCCGGTGAGGCGAGCTCAGGTGCAGCAGGTGGCTGCACCTGGCTGTCCTCACCTAGAGCCAGGCAAGATTGCTCTAAAATTGAAAGGAGAAAGACAAAAGAGAGCACTTGCCTTAGCTCGAGCTCCAACGCCGTCCAGGACTCCATCGATCCGGTAGATGACGACGTCTCGGGTCCAGTCTGCTGGAGGTCCAGCTCTGGCACTGACTCTGCTGCAGTGGTCTCCGTAGCAGGCAAGATGGTGGTTGCAGTCTCATGGTCCCCCAACGATGTTCCCTGCACTGGTGACTCATCCAGTGTGGCGGTTGAGGACTGCCTCACTGCTGGCCCTGGAATGGGATCCTCCAGGGCCTCAGGCTCCTCCATCATCCAGCGGTTCAGCTCCGGGGCCAGTGGACACTCAGAGAAAGGTGGAGGAGACATGGAGAGGGCAAGTGAATTAAGCACAGCAGCAGTTTGTGGGGTTAACTCGGGGGATTGCTTTCCCTAAGCCCCCCCCCACTGGAATCAGGCAAGACATTTCATCATTAATAGAAGTTAAATTAAACACAACTTGCCTGTTCCCAGGCCTTGGTGTTCACTGCTGCAGTATGTGGAGAGTCGTCCTTCTTCATGGCTCTGGAGAGCTTGGGCCCCTCTATGGAGAGGCGAGAGACCGCCCCTGACGTCACAAAGATGGGCATTTCCGGAGAAGACACAGAGAACCGCTGGGCAGTGGGAGGAGCCATCGAGGAGACTGATTTTGCGGCAGCTGGGGAGGAAGAGTTGGCTGACGGGACAGCCAGGGGAAGTGAACTGGAAGAGCTGACTGCCGTGGTAATCGTCTCGCTGGTTGAGGGGCGGGCTGCTGGCGAGGAGGAGATGGTGCTTCTCTGGTGATCCGGGGCTGGACGAGTGTTCCGCCACAAGGCCGAGTGCGCACTCGCTGGAACCGGTGTAATGCCTGCTGGAGCTGGAGGTGATGGTGGCGAATCGGGAGAAGAGGAGGATGACTGTTGGGGAGAGCGCCTCCGCTTCGGTGTAGCAGAGAATGCTCCAAACCTCAGGTTGGGAAACATTTGCTGGAGTGCGCAGACCGTGGATAGCAGTTCCACATATTGTGGATAACTCCTGAGTCCAGGATGCACCTTCAGGATTAACATGGCTCCTCACAAGCACTCCCATACCCGGTTGGGACCTCGAGCTTCAAGAGCTTCGTCCACATAGCCTTGGACGAAGTCTGCCGCCCATTCTTCTTCCAAGCTGGGTCTCCCCGGTGCCAATCCTCCCTTCCTTGGGCGAGGCCGACAACCCAAAGACATGGCGAGCTCCAAACAGGTAGGAGAAAAACACAGGAAAAAAGGTGAAAAGAAAACAGACTACTTCACCGCTGGGCTCTTTCTGGTCACGGTGTACAGTCATGTACGTGCGCCTTTACGCGGTGCACGGAGGAAAGAGATGAGCCCACGTGCAGGTGAAGCGTGTGTTTATTAGACAAAAGACAATTGTACAAAAATGTCCAACACGAACAGTACATACAGGCAACGCAGTATGTAAACCGCTAGCCTAGCGAATGGAAGTCCACGTCATGCCTCCGAGCCAGACTGGGCCTTCAAAGGGAAACAACAAAACATGAACTTGGTTAGAAAAGGACTGTGCAGGATACAGACTAGCACCGCGACAAGTGATCAACCTAACAGTGTATAAATACAGAGAGAACTAATGACACTGAATGAATACAGGTGAGTAGCTACAGCAGGTGTGCTGATTAGGAGCTGCTCACTGCAGCAGCAAGTGAGCAGCCAGTGGGGGATGCCTGGAGAGAGAGGGGCAGAGACAGACACACAGAAACCCTAGACAAATGTGCAGAAACAAAAACAGGGAAACAAAATACAACAATGGCCTGTGTCTGGGGTCTGGACTGGAATGACATTAGCCCCCAGACACATGACAGAAATGAGGAAAATAACTGAAGTAATGTCTGAAATTCAAGAAGACTTAGACATATAGGCAATCTGTGTCTCCCTCAGTCACAGAAAAAGAAAAAGGATTTCGAGGAAATGGAAAATATTCATAATCTGATGGACTTTCCTGTTTGTGCCTGTCATGATCAGGCGAGCATGCCTCCCCCCTCCCTCCCTGTTTCTCTTTTCCCGGCTCCGGAGCTCATCAGTGCACCTGCGTGATTACACACCTGCTGCCTCCTGATTCACCAGCGTATTTAAGGGCCAGTGTGTGAAGAGCTCTCTGCTGGATCGTTGGGTTTGTGCCACCTCACAACTGTAGCTCTTGTGTGGTAATTAATTATCCTCCCGAAGCTGTATTACCTCGCTTCTCTTCTCTTCTCAGGTTTGCTGCCACCTCCAGTGGTGTGTCTCTGGAGCTGTGTGTGTACACATGCATGAACCATCTCACCTCAAAGACAACGGCTTCTCCACCCAGGTCTCTCAGCCCATCATCTTCCTACCCTGCAGTCTCCAGGTCCCTTTCACCTTTCCTACACTGGAGTTCTTTGCCGGTCTCTCTGCCAGTATCGTAAGGCCATATCTCCGTTGTCATTTCCCAGTGTACCTTACCCCTCATTAATCACTCCTCTCCTCTCTTTCATCCTAGGCTGCATGTGGCTCCAGTGTGCAACTGTTTTTCTGTACATAGTATGGTGTTTTGGTTGTGGGTTTCATTAATTGTGGTGTGTGAATTTATTCCTTAAGATTAGGGTGTTTTGATTAGGGTTTGGGTTTTCATTAAAGTGGTGTAAACTTTTCATCTGCATCTGAGTATTCTTCAGAAGTGGTTGCCCTGCACTTAAGCCTCCTCAAAATTCCACCAAAATCATGACGGTGCCTTTCAAGAGCTACCTCTGAAACAAACTGAGTCTCTATGGATACATCCAGAGATTCAAGATTCAAGATTCAAAGGCTTTATTATCATGTGCACAGTTAAGAAATGCTACATTTCCTGAGCAATGAAATTCTTACTTTGCTCTCCGAACGAATACCAAGGTAATAGGTACACAACAATACTAATAAGGTAATAACAAAATAACACAATACCCCAATCCTAATACTAATGGATGCTAATAACACACACAAACACACAGGCAATTAGGACTTCTAAGCACGTCTTGATACTAAATACTAATACTAATGAGTACTAATAACACACATTAGGCAATTTGGACAGCTAAAGCAGTTGATGCAGTCAAGCAAGAGGAATGAAATTGAAAATTCACTGGATGACTATAGTGGTAGCGGTATATTGATATCAGAGATGATGTGAACCTGAGATGGCATAAACCTATGTACAGCATGCAAATGAGCATTGTGTACATAAACCTATGTACAGTGTGCAAATGAGCATTGTGCAGCAAGCAGTATATAATTATAAATTACAAATTACAAATTAGCACCTGGTCCTAATTTCTCTGTAACGGTAGTACCAGTAGACTGTACAAGATAAATAGCAGCAGAGATGATAATTAGCAGCAGAGATCATATGGACATCAGACAGGTGAAACTATAAACACTGTACAGGTGAGCAATGTGCAAATTTAGCAGCCGGTGTGTGAGTTCCTACATACAAAGCTGTGTTGCAGAGTTTTGGGAGTTGTTCAGAAGTCTGATGGCAGTTGGAAAGGAGTTTTTCAGTCTGGTTGACCTGCATTTCACACTTCTGTACCTCTGGCCTGAGGGTAGAAGTGTGAACAATCTGTGTTGGGGGTGGGTGGGGTCCTGGAGGATGGTGTCAGCTCACCTTTGGACTCTGCATTGGTAGATGCTCTGCAGAGAGGGGAGTGGAGTCCTGATGATCTTCTCCTCTGTCTTCACCACTCTCTCCAGGCATTTGCGATCTAGGGCAGTGGTGCTGCCGTACCACACAGTGATGCAAATGGTCAGGATGCTCTCGATGATGCAGCTGTAGAAATTGTTGAGAGTTCTGGAGGACATGCCAAACATCTTCAGCCTCCTCGGGAAGTACAGCCACTGCTGAGCTCTCTTAACCAGCTCTGTGGTGTTGTGTGTCCACTTAAGGTCCTCACTGATGTGGATGCCCAGGTATTTAAAGCTGCTCACCCTCTCCACCTCAAGCTTCAGGATGAACAGCAGCTGATGGGGTCTACTCCTCCCTTTCCTCATGTCCACTATCACCTTCTTTGTCTTGTCCGGGTTGAGGGTGAGGTTGTTGTCCTCACACCATGACACCAAGTTGGCCACCTCCCTCCTGTAGGATGCTTCATCATCACCAGTGATGCGTCCTATCACTGCTGTGTCATCCGCAAACTTAAGGATGATATTGTCCTTAGGGAAGTAAACGCAGTCATGGGTGAAGAGGCTGTAGAGGATGGGGCTGAGAACACAACCCTGTGGGACACCTGTGTTCGTAATGATGCTGGCTGAGGTCCTGTTACCCATCCTGACACACTGGGGCCTGCCAGTTAGAAAGTCCAGTAGCAAGCCGCAGAGGGTGGGGTGCAGGCCAAGTAAAGACAATTTGTCAGTGAGTTTGTGGGGGATGACCGTGTTGAAGGCGGAGCTGTAGTCGACAACGAGCATCCTAATGTAGGAGTCTTTATCTTCCAGGTGGGAGAGAGAATAATGGAGTGCTGCAGCAATGGCATCTGAGGTGGACCTGTTGGGCCGGTAGGCGTACTGCAGGGGGTCCAGGGTGCCCGGTATGCTGTTCTGAATGAGGAGAAGCACCACTGTCTCAAAGCACTTCATGATGACTGGAGTGAGTGCTACCGGTCTGTAATCATTCAGACAGGTCGGCGGGCTCCTTTTGGGGAGGGGGGATGATGGTTGTCATTTTGAAGCAGGAGAGGACTATGTTCTGGTTGAAGAAGAGGTTGAAGATTGATGTGAGGACGTCAGTCAGCTTGGCAGCGCATGCTCTGAGGGCCCGCCCAGGTATGTTGTCTGGTCCTGCTGCCTTGTGGGGGTTGATATTCCTCAGTGCTTTGTTTACCTGGCCTGGTGAGACATTTAGTGTGCGTGTGTGTGTGGGGGGGGTGAGTTTGTGTCTTTTCTCTGCCCTGTAGCTGGTGGTCTCAACGCGGTTGTAAAAGATGTTGAGATCGTCTGGCAAGCTGTCTGTGGGGCTAGTGGTGCTGCTGTTGGTCCTCTTGTAGTCTGTGATGTGTTGCAGGCCTTGCCACATGCGCCCCGGGTCAGAAGTGGAGTAGAGACTGTCCAGCTTTTCTCTGTACTGCCTCTTGGCTGTTGTTATAGCTTTTCTCAGTCCATACTTTGCAGCTTTGTGCTCGACCTCACTGCCTGATTTAAATGCACGAGAACGAGCATGCAGAAATCTAACATACCTGACTGCTGATCCAAGGCTTCTGGTTGGGGAACTTCCTGACCGGTGCCGTGGATACGATGGTATCAACGCACATGCTGATGTATCCAGTCACATATTCAGCATATTCCTGTATGTTTACAGAATAGTCCTCTCGGGTGGCTGCAGCTTTAAACACATCCCAGTCTGTGCAGGCAAAACAGTTTTGCAGGGTGCTCTCAGCCTCTGGAGTCCAGCGCTTAATTTGTTTAATAACAGGGTTTGCTTGTTTCAGCTTTTGTCTGTAGGCTGGGTGCATAAACAGTGAGATGTGATCTGACTGTCCAAAGTGGGGACGGGATGCCGCTCTGTAAGCACCACGTATATTGGAGTAAACATGATCCAATGTGTTTTTATCGCGGGTGGGAGTGTCCCTATGCTGGTAATATTTGGGGAGTGCAGTCCATAAATTGCACTGGTTAAAGTCACCAGCAACAATAAAAACAGCATTGGGATGCTTCGTCTCTACTGCGCTGATGACTTCATGGAGTTTGTTGAGCACTACTGTGTAGTTGCTTTGTGGACAGATGTAAACATCAGCTAAAAACACAACCGTAAATTCTTTTGGTAGATAATAGGGACGGCATTTCAACAGTAAAAACTCCACTTCAGGTGAACAGTGCTTGTAAACTTTCTGTCCATCTCAACACCACGAGTTCTTTACAAAAACACACATCCCCCCCTCCCTTTGTCTTACCAGAGGCTCCTGTTCTGTCTGCTTGATGTGTTGAATGAGTCTGTAGTTGAATGGCGGCCTCCGGGATTCTGTCTGATAGCCAGGTCTCACAGAAAATTAGGGTGCAGCACTCGCTTATCTCCTGCTGGTCATCAATCTTCACTCTTAGTTTGTCTAGCTTGTTTTCCAAAGCAAACATTCACCAGTAAGAGACTGGGAATTGATGGTCAACTGGTGCGGGCCTTTAGTTTAGCATGTAGCCCACCTCTCTTGCCTCTTCTCCACCGCTGTCTTCGACGCGCTGTCTCGGGGTCAGCAAGTTCATGCGGGCTTGGTGCTTCGGGGCCTTCCTGGGGGTGGTGTTAATCGCTGTGTGAATGTACAATGTATTGCAGGTCGGGTGAAATGAAGCCAGTAAACTCCGTGTGACTGCTCATCTCAGCAATGTTCAGTAGTGTCCGTCGGTTGTATGTTAGCAGTGCATGACTTTTATGCACTGTAAAAAGAACAGCAACCATGCAAAAAAGGAGAAAAGTCGGCATTCGAGAGCTGAACAAGCAAATATATTTGCCATCGGTGGGCCCCATCTTGCAGAGATAACCAAGGAGTGATGTCAAACTGGATAAATTTCCTTGAAGAATGAGAAGAAAAGAAAAGAGTTCAAAATGATCAACGTTCTCAGACTCTCCCAGTCAGCAGAACAAGAAGATTTCAAAAAAATTGTTCAGCATTCATGTCAGGAATTGCCCCTTCGAGGCAGAAAGGGAAACCCAAGCACTGAACTGCAGTTGTGATATTTATTGAGAAAAACACAAAAGTCCAAACAGTGCACAAGAAATAAACTTACAATGGAGATGAACAGGTAGATAACAAGATGATTACAGGAGTACACGTTGGAGTGGGGAAAGGGTTCCAACGGGGATGAGCGGATTAGATTCCGACAAGGAGTGACAGGAACAATGGTCTTTAAATAGAGCAGATAATCAATGAACATAGGTCATGGCAGGTGTGGACCACAAGAGCGGGAAGGTTTACCTAATTAATGGCAGGTGTCAGCTGATGACCCATGAACAAAGCCAATGGCAGGATGATGCCACAATGGGAGTGCCTGGAGGAAAGGTGGGGAGCTCATGTCAAACAGAAACACAGATAATACAACCAGGATGATCACACAGCAAAATAATTACACAAACTGAGAAAATATAGGAAATAAACAAAAGTAAGTTGAGAGCATGAGCACGGTGAAAACACTGCGCTCAGTCTCGTGACAGAGCCCCCCCCCCATCCCAAGGGGTGGACTCCAGACACCCCAGGGTGACTGTGACGATGGGATGTCACCACTATTATGACTTATTGTTTGTGTGATTATGTTATATTTGTAATGGTAAATGTTATTATTTGTTAAAGTACACACATTTATTTGGGATCTGTCTTTGTTTAATTTGAATGCCTTGGGAGATAATTGTATGATTAAGTATTTGGGTAAAATAATGGTTGATAAGTTATTGCACATACCTTTGCCAATAAGATTCCTGTGGGTGTCCAGGCAAAAGACTCCTTCAGGGAGTTGAAGGCCTTTTATAGGACACCAGCAGGAAGGAAACATCTATGGTAAGTCAGAGGGGTGGTTTAGTTTTGTAAATAAGGGTTTTGAACTATTTATTGGACTATTTATATTATTATTGTTGTCATTGATTGTTATTTATTATATGTTATTTATATTGTATAGTGGGGAAAATATTTATGTATTTTAGAATTAGTGGGTATGTGTAAATGATGGCAGATTTGTTGTTTTACCTGGGATTATGGTAGGAGCTAATCAGCCCTAATTATTGCTGTTAGTATAAAACAGGTGTGATGATTGTGACAGAGTAGTTGTAGTTGAGTTCACTGAGACATATCAACGAGATCGTCGATCATTGCTGTAAAGCAGAGTTTTGAAGAATTGTGTCGGATGTCTGGACTATTTACTTGTGAGTTATAAATAAAATGGACTAATTGACAAATTGAAGCTCTGGCCTCGCTTTGCTACGCACCGTCTTTTTCACATTTCGTGGCAGCGGTGGTCCAGCCTGTGGACGCCGTGGCGTTCGGTGGACGGAAGGACCCATGGCGAGAAGAAAGGTGAGGCAAGAGGAGCAGTCTGACCTGGACACAGGTATGGCGGCTGAGGACCCGGGAGTCAGCGGACTGGGCGAGCTCGAGGAGCTCACATGCCTGGTGAAATCTTTGGTGCATTCGCTGACTCTCAGGGATCACCAGATGGAGGAAGAAGCCGCTCGTCAGGAGCAAAAGTGGCAGGCGGTAGAGAATCATATTCATCGGATGGAGTCGCAGGTGGCGGAATTGGGAGCCGGGCTGAGTGTAGTGGTGACGAGGGCACTTCGAGGGAGGATCCTAGGGTAACGGCCAGTCGGGTCGGCCCACGAGAGGATAATTTGCTGCTGCAGGTGCAGCCAGGGAGGCCACGAACACATCACGAGCCCAGGCTGAACCCTGTCTCTCCCGAGGATGACATCGAGCACTACCTAGCGTCATTTGAGAGGATTGCTACAGTCTGCCGCTGGCGCAAAGAGGAGTGGGCTATTCATCTGGCTCCTCTACTCACAGGTAAAGCGCGGAGCGCATATGTTCTGATGGACATCATAGACACAGACAATTACGGGAAAGTGAAAGAAGCTATCTTAAATAAACATGAAATCACATCTGACACGTATAGGAGGCGGTTTCGGTCCCTGGACATTCATAAGGACAAAACCCCTCGGGAACTATATGTACGTTTGAAAGACTTGTTTTATAAATGGGTGAAACCAGAGACTTTATCAGTAAAAGACATTTCTGAATTATTGATTTTGGAACAATTTCTAAGGATGGTGAATCCGGAACTGGGGGTCTGGATACAAGAGCGGGACCCGAAGACTGCAGAGGACGCTGCTCGTCTGGCGGAGGTTTTTCTGTCAGCCAGGTCTGGGAGCAGGAGACCTACTCTCGGCCGTGACAGATTTTTCACCACACGGAGTGAGTTTAATGAGGGTGAAAGGGGTGGTCCAGCTCAAAATAGGTTGTATTCCAGGCCCAGTCAGATTACAAACAGCAGATTTGATGATAGCAAAAAGTCACGTGCTGCAAGTAAAGATATACGCTGCTATCAGTGCAATAAAATCGGTCACACCCAATATTCATGCCCTGCCATAAAGAATGAGAAACCGTCATTGTTGTGCTCAGTTCCTAGACCCACTTTTTCAGCCTCAGTGCATAATGGAGTTTATAAAACAAAAGTGTTGCTTAATGGTCAGTGTGAAGAGGCCCTGTTAGATTCTGGTTGTTTTCAAACAGTTGTGCTACCTAGTTTGGTCCCTAGGGATTTGTGGAATGACTCAGGAATAAATATCAGTTGTGTCCATGGGGATAAGAAATTGTACCCGACCACTGAGGTTTATTTAACAGTAGGGGGTCAAACTTATCTCCTTCCTGTAGCTCTTGTGCCTGATTTGCCGTATCCCGTTATTCTTGGCAACGATGTTCCAACTTTGTTGGACATCATACAACAGATTAGAGAGGAACAAACGGAGGAGAGACAGGCAGGTGGCGCTGTTGAGCAGAGAGTAAACACACCTGTGGTAAAAAAATTGTAGTATAGTGACAACCAGGGCACAGAGAGCACAGAGGGCTGCCAATACTCTTCAGGAGTTACCATTCTATGATTCTGAGATAGAGGCAGGCCCTATTAAGCAACCCAAATCCAAGGCTCAGAAGAGAAGAGATAAGGTGTTAGCTTCTGTAAAGAACCTGGGTGAAGAAACACCACAATTAAGCCAGTCAGTAGAGTTTGACATCCCTCCTGACATAGCTACATTGCAGAAGGCTGACCCAACACTTAAACCTTGGTTTGATAAAGTCTCGGAGATTGAGGGTGTGAAACAGGGTAGAATGGATTGTTTGGCTGAGGCCATGTATGTCATAAAAAAAGGGCATTTTGTACCAGCAACAAGGTGAAGTTATGGCCATAGCTTTGCCACAGGACCTCACACCAAAAATTATGGAACTGGGACATGTTATTCCTTGGGCAGGTCATCTAGCATTTCAAAAAACTTTGCAGAGAATTGCTAGAAGGTTTGTGTGGCTGGGAATGTATACCCAGGTAAAGGAGTTCTGCACGACATGCTCAGTATGTCAGATTACATCATCTAGGGGAGCAGCCCGTGCCCAACTGCAACCATTACCAATCACTGGAACACCTTTTGATAGAATAGGGATGGATGTAGTTGGCCCCCTAGAGAGAAGCTCCTCTGGTAATAAATACATTCTAGTAATTTGTGACTATGCTACTCGGTACCCAGAAGCCTTTCCCCTGAAATCTATCAAGGCTAGGCAGGTTGTCAACTGTCTTATCCAGTTGTTTTCAAGGGTAGGCATACCCAGAGAAGTTCTAACAGACTGTGGAACAAATTTTTTGTCAAAACTATTGCAGCAAGTGTATAAGCTGTTGGGGATTAAGGGCATTAAGACTACCCCTTATCACCCTCAGACTGATGGACTAGTGGAGCAATTCAATCAGACTCTTAAAAATATGCTGCGGAAATTTGTTTCTGAAACGGGCTCAGATTGGGATCAATGGGTACCTTATTTACTGTTTGCTTACCGGGAGGTGCCCCAGGCTTCAACAGGGTTCTCACCTTTTGAACTGCTTTATGGCCGTCAGGTGAGGGGCCCACTGGACTTATTAAAGGAGCACTGGGAGAGTCCACCGAGTGATCAGGACAATGTGGTCTCTTATGTGATTAAAATGAGAGAAAAACTGGATCGAATGACTGCTTTGGCTCAGGAACACATGAGGACGGCGCAAGCCAAACAAAAAACTTGGTATGACAAGAAGGCCAGAAAAAGGGTTTTTCACCCAGGACAACAAGTTTTGTTATTGCTGCCCTCGTGTGACAGTAAGCTGTTGGCTCGATGGCAGGGGCCATATGAAATTTCTAAAAAACTAAGTTCAGTGACATATGAACTATATATGCCTGACAGGAAAGTGAAATATCAGACCTTCCATATTAACTTATTGAAAGAGTTTCAGCAGCCTGGCCATCAGCAGCAGCAACCTGCTCTTCAGGAGACACATCATCTCTTGATCTGTGCGACGGAAGTAGATGAGGAGAAGGAACAATCCTTTCCCACAAATGTGTCAGAGCCTTGTTTATTTCAACTGTCTCATTTGCAGGTGGATCAGCGGAGAGAGTTAGAGACATTGTTGGATCCAGATTTGTTTCAAGAGAGACCTGGTTTCACTACATTGGTACATCATAAGGTTCATTTGAAAGAGGACGCTGTTCCACGTAGAAAATCATATAGGATCCCGGAACGATTGGTACCAAAAATGAAGCATGAAATTGATTTGATGTTGCAGCTGGGAGTGATTGAGGAGTCAGCCAGTGAGTGGTGTAGCCCGATTGTGCTGGTACCCAAAAAGGATGGCTCTTTGAGATTCTGTATTGACTTTAGATATCTCAATTCAGTGTCTAAGTTTGAGTCATACCCTATGCCCCGGATTGATGAACTGTTAGAGAAAGTGGGCAGGGCTAGGTTTATTTCTACTTTGGACCTATGTAAGGGGTATTAGCAGGTGGCATTGGCACCAGAAACAAGGGAACTTACAGCCTTTAAAACACCTTATGGCAGTTTCCATTTTAGGGTCATGCCATTTGGCCTTCAGGGGGCACCTGCAACTTTTCAGCGGCTTATGGACCAAGTTTAAGAAGGGTATCAAACTTTGCGGCTGCCTATTTGGATGACGTGGTCATCTATAGTCAGACCTGGGAAGAACATTTGGTACACCTTAGGCAGGTCCTTCAGTTGATTAAGAAGGCAGGACTGACAATCAACCCATGCAAATGAGCGTTCGGACAGCAGCAGGTGGAGTACCTGGGACATGTGGTTGGTCAGGGGGTCATTAGACCACGAGTGGGTAAAGTGGATGCCATTCGGACCTACCCTGTACCTACCACTAAGAAGAGAGTGCGATCATTCTTGGGAATGGTGGGATGGTATAGCAAGTTCATCCCCCACTTTGCTGAAAGAGCAACAGTGTTAACTGACCTCACTAAGGCTTCAGCGTCAAATAAGGTAAAATGGACAGAGGAGTGTGACAGAGCGTTTGAGGATCTGAAGAGGGCTATTTCTGGGGAGAAGGTTCTCTACAGCCGAGACTTTGCTCGCCCATTCATTTTACAGACTGATGCTTCAGGGGTTGGCATTGGAGCAGTACTTCTCCAGGAGGAGAAGGGAGAGAGACACCCAGTACTGTTCTTGAGCCGTAAGTTGTTGGACCGGGAGACAAGATATTCTACTGTAGAAAAGGAATGTCTTGCCATGAAATGGGCAATAGGGTCCCTTAAGTATTATTTACTAGGGCGTCATTTTGTATTGGAGACAGATCATTGGGCCCTACAGTGGTTGAACAGAATGAAGGACGTAAACAGTCGTCTCACAGGGTGGTATGTGTCCCTTCAACCATATAATTTTACTGTTCGGTATGTGGTAGGGAAAACCAACCTTGTGGCTGATAGCCTCTCACGAGTACATGACTCCTAGAGTACTGTACTCTCGGGAAAGGGGGGAGGAAATGTGACGATGGGATGTCACCACTATTATGACTTATTGTTTGTGTGATTATGTTATATTTGTAATGGTAAATGTTATTATTTGTTAAAGTACACACATTTATTTGAGATCTGTCTTTGTTTAATTTGAATGCCTTGGGAGATAATTGTATGATTAAGTATTTGGGTAAAATAATGGTTGATAAGTTATTGCACATACCTTTGCCAATATGCTTCCTGTGGGTGTCCAGGCAAAAGACTCCTTCGGGGAGTTGAAGGCCTTTTATAGGACACCAGCAGGAAGGAAACATCTATGGTAAGTTAGAGGGGTGGTTTAGTTTTATAAATAAGGGTTTTGAACTATTTATTGGACTATTTATATTATTATTGTTGTCATTGATTGTTATTTATTATATGTTATTTATATTGTATAGTGGGGAAAATATTTATGTATTTTAGAATTAGTGGGTATGTGTAAATGATGGCAGATTTGTTGTTTTACCTGGGATTATGGTAGGGGCTAATCAGCCCTAATTATTGCTGTTAGTATAAAACAGGTGTGATGATTGTGACAGAGTAGTTGTAGTTGAGTTCACTGAGACATATCAATGAAATCGTCGATCATTGCTGTAAAGCAGAGTTTTGAAGAATTGTGTCGGATGTCTGGACTATTTACTTGTGAGTTATAAATAAAATGGACTAATTGACAAATTGAAGCTCTGGCCTCGCTTCGCTACGCACCGTCTTTTTCACAGTAACATCAAAGAACAGAGTAGAGCAATAAACCACCCCGGAAGGGTGGTGGGGGCAACAGGCTGGGAGGGAACAAAAAACAGGAAACCCGCTCCGGATCCACACCAGGCAAAAACCAAACCACCTAGGCCCCCTGGGCTGGATAGCTGGACTGCTCAGGTGGGCAGCCAGAGTCCCAGGCCCAGTGGATGGCAGGATGGAAGGAGTTGGGTGGCCTCCCGGAGAACGTGGACCACCTACCCCAGCGGCACAGTCTGTCGGGTAGTCTTCCAGAGTTCTTTAGCCACCCAAACAGAAGGGGTAGTCCAGGAAGCGGCTGCCCAATGGGAAGAATTGGTGGTGAGGAGAACAGAGGAGTAGGAGAACAGAGTGGAGAAGATGGCTGACCAGCAGGAACGTCAGGGGAAGGAACAGGACACCCGGTGGCCATAGGTAAAGGGGAACCCATGACGGTCTTGGACAGAAGCGAGGGAACCATGATGACCTCGGGTGGAGGAGAGGGAACCACGACGGCCATGGGTGAGGGACAAAAACCCTCAGTAGAAATGGACGGAGACTGAGGGACCACAGTGATTTGGGACTGACCTGTAGCGCCCTCTGTGACCCCGGACTAGGGCATGGCAGCACCCGCGGTGGCCCCGGGCTGGGGTGCAGCAACACCCAAGGTGACCCCAGGCTGAGGCGTAGCAGCACTTGTGGTGGCCCCGACTGGGGCATAGCTGCACCCACAGTCGCCCTAGACTGGGGCATAGCTGCACCCCTGGTGGCCCCCGACTGGAATGTAGCTGCACCCCCGGTGGCTCCGGACTGGGGTGTAGCTGCACCCATGGTGGCCCCGGACTAGAATTAGCACTTGTGCTTTATACATCTATGCAAAACATCTGGTCTCTCCTTGTGATTGTACTAATGTAATTTGTTATGTCCATATTAAATAAAATAAAGAAAGAAAGAAAGAAAGAAAGAAAGAAAGAAAGAAAGAAAGAAAGAAAGAAAGGACTGGGGCGTAGCTGCACCCACGGTTGCTCCTGGGCTGGAGCACAGCACCCATGGTGGGCCCAAGCTGGTGCGCAGCACCCACAATGGCCCGGACTGGGGAGAAGAGGCACCCCCGGAGGCCTCAGGCAATGGGGAAGCTGCACCCACGGAGGTCCCAGACTGGGATGGAGCACTCAGCTGGAGGGGCTGGACCCACAGAGATCTCAGGCAGTGAGGCTGAACCTACGGAGACCTCTGGCAAAGTTGGATGATCCTCGGTGACCCTGGGGAAAAGCTCTGACAGGAGGGACAGAGAAACAAGCTCAGGGTCACCGGCGGCAGTGGAGCCCGGCAAGGTGAGCTCAGGTGTAGCTGAAGGCTGCATTTGGCCCTCTCCACCAAGAGCCAGGCAAAATCTCTCCAAAAGATCTCTCCAAGATCTCTCCAAAATTCTCCATTACAACTTCTGGCACCACATGAGTAGGCTGCCTTTTTGCAACAGCAGCTCAATTTCTTCCTATTTCTATTTACTATCTGGCTTCTCTTGCTAATCTTTCTGATCTGGCGACACCTTATCCATCACGGATGGACAGACACACGGATCACCCAAATGTCTCCTGAGCCAGCAGACAGAGCCACTGTTTTTAGCAGGATACGTTAAGATAAGATAAGCCTTTATTAGTCCCACAATGGGGAAATTCCAGGATTGCAACAGCACAGGGATAGCAACACTCAGAGCAACAATCAGAAGGCAAGAAAAAAAAACAAGCAAGCAAGAGCAGCTAATATACATATGTACATATTACTATAAAATATATATATACACACACACACACAGACACACAGTGCAGAGCATTGTAGCTGGATGGAATAAATATATGAATATATGAACACACAGTGCAGAGCATTGTAGCTAGATGGAATAAATATGTAAATATATAAACACCCACAGTACGGAGCATTGCAGCTAGGTGGAATAAATATGCAAGTATATAAACACACAGTGCGGAGCAATGTAGCTAGATGGAATAATATGTAGATATATAAAAACACAGTGCGGAGCATTGTAGCTAGATGGAATAAATATATAGATATATAAATATAAACACACCCAGCGCTGAGCATTGTAGCTAGATGGAATAAATATGTAAATATATGAACACACACAGTGCAGAGCATTGTTGCTAGGTGGGATGAAACAGCATAACCGTCTATTTAGTTATCCTACATGGTATGATTATGTGCCCATACATATTCTCACCCTCCATAGCGACCGGTATGTTCCTAGTTGTATGCCGGAGAGGACCATTGTGTAAGTCTATTGCATCTTTTGCATTCAAAAAAACTATTAGTTTGTTACGTCTTTTTGCTATCTCTGCGAGCAGCCCTGCTTAGGTTGTACAGTCTGACAGCCGTTGGTAGGAAGGACCTACGAAACCTCTCGGTTGTGCACCTGGGATGATGTAGTCTGCTGCTAAATGAGCTCCTCAGTGCATCCAGTATGTCCTGCATAGGGTGGAACTCGGACTCCAGCAGAGATGACAGTTTAGCCACCGTCCTTCTCTCTCCTGTCTCCTCCATCGGATCAAGGCGCTGCCCCAGGACAGAGCTAGCTTTCTTAATCAGTTTGTTCAGTCTCTTCCTATCGGCTGCAGTAATGCCACTGCCCCAGCAGACCACTCCAAAAGTGATGGCTGATGCCACCACCGTGTCATAGAATGACTTCAGCAGCGCCCCTTGTACACCAAAAGACCTGAGTCTCCTCAGCAGGAACAGCCTGCGCTGTCCCTTCTTGTAGAGTGCGTCAGTATTGTGTGACCAGTCTAGTTTATTGTTCAGATGAATACCCAGGTACTTATAGGATGTCACCATCTCGATGTCTGTTCCCTGTATATTTACTGGTGCTGTGAGGGGCTGCCCATGCCTGCGGCAGTCCACCACCAGCTCCTTAGTTTTCCTCGCGTTGATCTGGAGGCAGTTCCGATGGCACCAGTCCACAAAGTCCTGGATAAGCCCTCTGTACTCAGCTTCATCTCCGTTGGAGATGAGACCAACGATCGCAGAGTCATCAGAGAACTTCTGTAGATGGCAATGTGTTGTGTTGTGTGAAAAGTCCGCAGTATAAGGAGTGAACAGGAAGGGAGCCAGCACCGTTCCCTGGGGGGCCCCCGTGCTACTGATGATCGTGTCGGAAACACAGTCCCGGGTTCTCACAAACTGAGGCCGGTTCGTGAGGTAGTCCAGGATCCATGATGACAGGTGCTGGTCCACCCCTGCGCGCAGCAGCTTGTCCTTCAGGATCATCGGTTGGATGGTGTTGAAAGCACTGGAGAAGTCAAAGAACATGATCCTCACCATATTCCTGGGCTTCTCCAGGTGGGACAGAGAACGGTGAAGGAGGAAGATCACCGCATCCTCCACCCCAATGCCATGCTGGTAGGCGAACTGGAGTGGATCCATCGCTGGTTCCACCAGGGGGCGGAGATGAGCAAGGAGCAGTCTCTCCAGGGTCTTCATCAAGTGGGACGTCAAGGCCACCGGTCTGTAGCTGTTCAGGTCTTTGGGGTGGGAAGTTTTTGGTACAGGTACCACACAAGATGTTTTCCACAGCTGTGGTACCCTCCCCAGTTTCAGGCTCATGTTGAAGATATACGTCACAATCCCACACAGCTGGTCTGCACAGGACTTGAGGAGCTTTGCGCTGATGCCGTCCGGTCCCGACGCCTTCCTCGCCTTGATCTTCCTCAGCTCCGTCCTCACCTGGGTCTTGGTCCGGGTCAGGATGGGGGGCGGTGTGTTGGGAGTGGGGGGGGGTGTCGGTGGAGTGGGGAGTGGGCAGCAGGACTTGATTTCTTAGAGGCAGCAGTGGTTGTTGTGCAGACAGGGGGGAGGGCGGTTGGTCAAATCTATTGAAAAACAGATTCAGGTTGTTCGCCCACTCCCTGCCCCCCGTGGCCTGGGGGGAGGTATTCTGGAGCCCCGAGATGGTTTTGAGGTTTCTCCAGACCCCGCTGATGTCACTCTGTTGCAGCTTGTCCTCCATCTTCTTCCTGAAGCTGTCCTTGCCTTCTCTGATCTTTCTCCTCAGCTCCCTCTGTACGGACTTCAGCATCTCCCTGTTCCCCGACCTGAAGATCCTCTTCTTCTCTCTCAGAAGTGTTTTTATCTCAGGGTTGATCCAGGGTTTGTTGTTTGAGTGACGCCGTATGGTCTTGGTGGGAACGGATTTGTCCACACAGAAGCTGAGGTAGCCCGTGAAGGTGTGAATGAGGCCATCGATGTCCTCACCATGTGGATCGCAGAGCTGCTTCCAGGCAGTGGCTTCAAAACAGTCCTTTAGAGTGTCCATTGTCTCCTCAGACCATAACTCCACAGTGTGCATGTTACAGCAGAGACCAGCTGTTAGCACTTAACTGGACCAAGATACTAGCGCAAGACTTCGACATACCGTATGAAATAAGACAGAAACAACGTGGATGCCGTGCTGGAGTAAGACGGCGGACGAGAAATATAAGGTGCAGACCTGTCCTTCCATCCGTTATTATGGGGAATGTACGATAGCTACTCAAAAAGACAGATGAGCTAGCGGCTATGGCTCGTTACCAGAGCATCTTCAGAGAGATTAGCATGATGTTGTTTACTGAGACGTGGCTAACAGAACTAGCAACAGATGCTAACATCGAACTGGAGGGTTTCCACTCAATACAGGCAGACCGGACACCAGACAGTGGGAAGGCAAGGGGTGGAGGAGTGATAATGTATGTCAACAACAGCTGGTGCAGACCGGGACATATCACAGTTAGAGAACAACACTGCAGCAAAGACATTGAGTTGCTAGCTGTTAGCATGCGGCCTACTTATCTCCTGAGGGAATACTCACACGTGATCTGCATTGTTATTTATGCAAATCCAACGGCGAACGCGGGGACAGCACATGACGCCATTCACTCAGTAACTGGCAGGCTGCTGACAGAACACCCAGATGTTCTACTCCTCATCTCCGGTGATTTCAACCACATTTCACTGTCCCCCATTCTGCCCATGTTCACCCAGTATGTCACATGCCATACTAGAGACAATAAAACACTGGACTTATTCTATGCTAACACTAAGGAGGTGTACACCTCATCACCACTCCCCCCCACTCGGGAGATCGGATTACAACTTGGTTCATATCCTGCCAGCGTACAAACCCCTAGTACACAGACAACCTCTGGTCATGCACACGGTGAAGATATGGTCGGAGGAGGCAATGGACGTTCTAAAGGACTGTTTTGTAACCACTGCCTGGGAGCAGCTCTGTGATCCACAGGGTGAGGACATCGATGGCCTCACTCACACCATCACGGACTACATCAACTTCTGTGTGGACAACACCGTACCCACCAAGACCATATGGTGTTGCTCGAACAACAAACCCTGGATCAACCCTGAGATAAAAACACTTCTGAGAGAGAAGAAGAGGATCTTCAGGTCGGGAAACAGGGAGATGCTGAAGTCCGTACAGAGGGAGCTGAGGAGGAAGATCAGAGAAGGCAAGGACAGCTTCAGAAAGAAGATGGAGGACAAGCTGCAACGGAGCAATATCGGCGGGGTCTGGAGAAACCTTAAAACCATCTCTGGGCTCCAGAATACCTCCTCCCAGGCCACGGGGGGCAGGGAGTGGGAGAACAATCTGATCCTGTTTTTTTAATAGGTTTGACCCCCCCGCTGCCTCTACAGTCATCGAGACCTGCTGTCCACACCCCACTCCACCAACACCCCCCCACTCCCAGCACACAGCTCCCGAACCTGACCCTCACTAAGACCCAGGTGAGGACGGAGCTGAGGAAGATCGAGGCGAGGAAGGCCTTGGGACCGGACGGCATCAGCACGAAGCTCCTCAAGTCCTGCGCAGACCAGCTGTGTGGGATTGTGGAGCACATCTTCAACCTGAGCCTGAAGCTGGGGAGGGTACCACAGTTGTGGAAAACATCTTGTGTGGTACCTGTACCAAAGACTTCCCACCCCAAAGACCTGAACAGCTACAGACCAGTGGCCCTGATGTCTCACATGATGAAGACCCTGGAGAGACTGCTCCTTGCTCACCTCCACCCCCTGGTGGGACCAGCGATGGATCCACTCCAGTGGATCTGGATGCAGTGATCTTCCTCCTTCACTGTTCCCTGTCCCACCTGGAGAAGCCCGGGAACACGGTGAGGATCATGTTCTTTGACTTCTCCAGTGTTTTCAACACCATCCAACCGATGATCCTGAAGGAAAAACTGCTGTGCGCAGGGGTGGACCAGCACCTGTCATCATGGATCCTGGACTACCTCACTAACCGGCCACAGTTTGTGAGAACCTGGGATTGTGTGTCCAACACGATCATTGGCAGCACGGGGGCCCCCCAGGAAACGGTTTTGGCTCCCTTCCTGTTCACCCTTTATAGTGCGGACTTCTCACACAACACAACACACTGCCATCTACAGAAGTTCTCTGATGACTCTGCGATCATCGGCCTCATCTCCAACGGAGATGAAGCTGAGAACAGAGGACTTACCCAGGACTTCGTGGACTGGTGCCATCAGAAGTGCCTCCAGATCAACGCGAGGAAAACTAAGGAGCTGGTGGTGGACTGCCGCAGGCAAGGACAACCCCTCACAGCACCAGTAAACATCCAGGGAACAGACATTGAGATGGTGACATCCTACAAGTACCTGGGTGTTCATCTGAACAATAAACTAGACTGGTCACACAATACTGACGCACTCTACAAGAAGGGACAGCACAGGCTGTTCCTACTGAGGAGGCTCAGGTCTTTTGGTGTACAAGGGGTGCTCTTGAAGACATTCTACAACACGGTGGTGTTATCAGCCATCACTTTTGGAGTGATCTGCTGGAGCAACGGCATTACAGCAGCTGATAGGAAGGGACTGAACAAATTGATCAAGAAAGCTAGCTCTGTCCTGGGGAAACGCCTTGACCCAGTGGAGGAGATAGGCGAGAGAAGGATGGTGGCTAAACTGTCATCTCTGCTGGAGTCCAAGTCCCACCCTATGCAGGACTTAAGCCTGTTTTCCACTAGCCCAGCACACCTCGGTACGGCTCGATTCACTTCAGTACGGCTCGGAATGCTTCTGTCTCCATTAGCACAGTGTTGTGCTTGTGTTGTGATGGTTTGTGTTAGGAGGTTTTAGAAGCGGGGCAGCAGCAGATTCTCAGCGAGGCGGGGCCACACTCCCGTGATGTTACGCACCGGACTGAGTCCTTATTTACAAGAGACAAAAAATGGAGGATTCAAGGATTATTGCCTTGCTCGCTCTGTGGTTTTATCTCACAATTAATTTTATCTCATAATTAAGCTGCAACAACACAAGTCACTTTTGTTTTGAATTAACTGCCAAATGACCTAGAAATAATGAGCTGAAACTTGTTTTTATTCGTATTAAATAATGAGACGGTGGCACACTGTCCAACACCACATCCTAGGGCATTTTGGATGTACTGAATTAAAAAAATTCATGTTTTTCACCTTCAGGTCAACGTTTGGAACAACAGTATTATTATTTTCCGTTTAGATGATGCTACACTCCTTCTAAAGTATTGTAAATCTCTGAATTTGGAATGCCGATAGAACATTCAATTTACATATACTTGTACCTACTTTGACTTGGTGCTAATTTTTTATGATATTTCAATAAAAAGAACAGAAAGCTTACAAAAAGATTTCTTTTTTGGTCTAGTTAAAAATTACATTACCTTTACAATGGTTGATCCTCAGCATCATTTTGATCAGACTAGGCAATGGAATTTCTATGTAATTATACTGTTTTATATTTCAGTGTTATAACAGACAAACCACACTTTCCAAAACAATTCCATTTTATTATATACAAAATATTAAAATTAAAAAAAACTTTGCAACACAACATGAAGGTTAATCGACATTTTATACACGCCGACCACTGAGTGCTGAGTCTCGGTAGAATGAAGCCGTCTCTGCCAGCTCTGGGTCAGGATGGCTCGGTTGAATTAATCCATGCGGGCTGTCGCGGCGGACGCATGGGATGATTCTACAAGGAAAATGCACACAATAAAATACAGCACAAAAGTGCAATATATACAGAAAAGACAATAGTTTTTAACAAGAATACATAAGCTTATTTCAGCGTATTGTTCACATGAATAATTACAATAAAAGCTTTAGTCTGCAGTGTGCTGCAATAAAGCAGCGATCCGTCCACAAATGAACAGCTTTTTTATATGAATAAAAAAAAATTAAAACTCACCGTTAAAGGACTCTGATGTCGAGACCTCCCGGTATATTTTTTCATTCCGGGCGGCTCCGTCTAACTCGCGCTGAATACGTTCGTCTGACAATGCAGTGAGTAGACACTGCACCTCCTTACTGGTCCATGGAACACCCTTATTACGCGAAGCCATTTTTGATAGAGAATAAATGAAAATAGCACAGCAATACACTGAAAAGGAACCGCCAACAGTGGTTGCGTGCTGAGTAAAGGCGGTCGTGAAGATTCTTTTTTTTTTTTTCAAAAACTTTATTGAGAAGGTCGTGAAGATTTGGTAGATGAGGAGGAGGAGAGGGGCGGTTACAACCTGACCAATCAGCGCCGGTTACGACCTGACCAATCAGCGGCGACCAGTCTGTTAACGTCACAACACGGCACAGCTCAGCACTGCTGTACCCTGCCCTTGAGCGGGGCTGAGAATCTCGGCTGTTAAACCATGTTGGGGCTTGTGGAAAAGCGTACAAAGCGTGCTGAGCCGTCCCGTGTCGCGCTAAAGCGTGCTAGTGGAAAAGGCCCTATACTGAATGCACTGAGGAGCTCATTTAGCAGTAGACTACATCATCCTAGGTGCGCGACCGAGAGGTTTCGCAGGTCCTTCCTACCTTCGGCTGTCAGACTGTATAACCTAAGCAGGGCTGCTCGCAGAGATAGCAAATAAAATGTGACAACCTAATAGTATTGAATGCAAAAGACGCAACAGACTTACACAAATGGTCCCCTCCAGTATACAACTAGGACAATATCAGTCGCTATGGAGGGTGACAATATGTATGGGTACATATTCATACTATGTAGGGTAACTAAATGGACGGTTATGCTGTTTATTCCATCTAGCTACAATGCTCCGCACTGTGTATATATATTTATATATTTATGTGTGCATATGTATATTTGCTGCTCTTATTTTCTTATCTTCTAAATTATTGCTCTGAGTGTTGCTATCCCTGTGCTGTTGCAATCCTGGAATTTCCCCATTGTGGGACTAATAAAGGCTTATCTTATCTTATCTTATCTATCTTATCTTATCTTATCTTAAAATAGAGACAGTGAAAACAAAGAAGAGCACTTGCCTGAGCTCAAGCTCCAATGCCGTTCAGGACTCTGTCGATCCAGGCGGCAACGTCTCGGGCCTGGCCCTCAGGAGGTCCAGCTTTGGCTCTGCTGCAGCGGCCCCTACAGCAGGCATGATAGTCGGTGCAGGACTGCACCTGGTGGCTTGCCCAGTGTGGAAACAGGAGGTCAACTCCCTGCTGGCGCTGGATCTTGCTCAGCTGAATCCAGGGGACACTCGCTCGTTAGCGCAGGCTTCCGACTGCTGGCAGCACTCTCCCTCCATCCGGACTGTGGCTACGGGGCAGGAACCAGGTCCTCCAGGGCCGCAGGCTCCTTCCTCTCGCTCCTTCCTCCTTCCTCCTTCTGGCGGCTCAATCCTGGAACCAGCGGACACTCAGCAGGCATAGGAGAAGACACGGAGAGAGCATGTGAGGCATTTATGACTGCAGCAGGGGGTGAGGACTCAGAGGACTGCATTAACTGAGCCTCACCATGGGGAATCAGGCAAGGTAATTCATGTGTAAATGATAGAGAATGAAAAAGCACTTGCCTGTGTTCCCAGGGCACTCTGGTTACTGCAGCAGCTGGTCTAGAATCCGCTCTCTCCATGGCTGCAGTTGCTGTGGGCCCCTCAGAGGAACCTAGAAGAGCCGCCCCTGCAGACGTGGTGACGGTCGGAGCCAGGGAGGAGGCAGCTGGACATTCATCAGCGGGAGGAGACGCTGAGGAGACAAGGGTTGCAGTAGCAGTGGAGGGAGAGGAGTCTGATGGGACAGCCGGTGAAGAAGAACCAAAAGAGTGAACTGTTGCGGTCAACTGTCTGACTCGGTGTATGGGAAACTGCTGGCTGAGAGGTGGAGGCATTCCTCCAGCAGTGTTTCACTGGGCAGCGGTGGGAAGCAGGAGGCGACTGGCCCAGGAGGCTCTCTTCCAGGAAGTCTGGTCCCGTCGCGACTCGAGAACAAGCAAAGGCAGACCCGGGATAGCGGTGTCTCGGAGCAGGTGGAGCAGGAGCGGGTGAACAGAGGAAGGAGGATGATGTTTCTCGTGGGGAGCGCTTCCTCGTTGGCTTCGGTCCCACCAAGAATGAACCCATCTTCAGCCAAGGAAATGACAGCTGCAGAGCAGAGACGGTGGACAACAGCTCCACGAACTGGGGATGCCTCCTCAATCCGGGATGCACCTCCACGATCCCGACCGCTGCCTCCACATTCTCCCAGACCTTCTTTGGGCCACGGGAGGCGAAAACTTCAGCCACAAAGTCCCGAATGAAGTGCACTGCTCATTCCTCCTCCAGATTTGGGTTCCCAGCCACTGATCTTCCTTTGATGGGTGAAGGCCTGTGTGCTGGGGACATGTCGAGTGCCCCGGAAAAACAGGTGAGTGAAAGACAAAAACCACAAACTACAGCAGCTGGGTCTCAAACTGGTCGGAGTCTACTGTCAGGAATTGCCCCTTCGAGGCAGAAAGGGAAACCCAAACACTGAACTGCAGTTGTGATATGAACAATGGTCTTTAAATAGAGAAGGTAATCAATGAACATAAATCATGGCAAGTGTGGACCACAACAGCGGGAAGGTTGACCTAATTAATGACAGGTGTCAGCTGACGACAAATGAGCAGAACCAGTGAAGACAGCAGAGAAGATCATCAGGACTCCACTCCCCTCCCTGCAGAGCATCTACCACAGCAATGTTCAAAAGAGAGCTGACGCCATCCTCCGGGACCCCACCCACCCACAACACAGACTGTTTGCACTTCTACCCTCAGGCCGTGTCACAATCCCCCGTACGCCATTACACGGCACACGAGGGAGAGAATGAAAAACCCAATCACGGAAGTAGAAAGTGCCATTTTATTAAATATAACAACAAAGAAACAAGTCCAGTTTACCACAAAAATACAGGGAGATGCAATTGATGAAGTAAAGGCCACTAGACATACAGGGCGTCTACTGGATGCTTTACAGCTCAGCCAAAAGGGGGCCTAGTGCTGCAGGACAGCTAAGCACAAAAGGAAAGGTGATCAGCCTAGCACTGCAGGGCTGCAAAGCACAAAAGGAAAGGTGATCATGACACTTACGGGGCTGGAGCAATCCCGGGGCAAACTGTGCAGGCTGGAGGATGAGGAGGGTAAGCAGGGTCAACCGATCACACCAAGGGATTAACCGAACTTCAAGTGCTGGCTGAATAATTAGCAGGTGATGAAAACTCATATGTGGAGAGCTAGCTACCATGTATGGAGGTGGATGCTCCAACAATCTCTTTCCACAATTGCAGCAAACAAATACTCCTGAAGCTAACGAGGAAAGAGATTGCCGGTGCGAAAAAGCGTGGGCTGAACTTGATTAGACCTGGTGTATGAGAGAGCGTGCATGAGTGTATGAATGGGAATGAATGGAGCGTGTGCATGTGTATGTGTGTGTGTGAATGTGAGTATGTGTGTGAACACCCTTGACAGCACAGCTGATAGCACTAGACAGGAGGAGGGGGCGTGCCCAAAATGTCAGGGAGCGGAGGTCCAATAGCTTCCCTGAAGCGCCAGGTGGAAACTAGGGCAAAACATAACAATAAGTCAGAACTGGGTTTGGAAGCCAAACCCAGGTTCATGACAGGCCGGAGGTACAGAAGTGTGAAATGCCGGACAACCAGACTGAAAAACTCCTTCTTTCCCACTGCCATCAGACTCATGAACAGACAACAACTCCGAAAACTCTGTAACACAGCTTTGCATATAGGAACTCACACACCAGCTGCTAAATTTGCACACTGCTCACCTGTACAGTAGATATAGTATCACCTGTCTGATGTCCATGTCATCTCTGCTGGTATTTATCAATAATTTGTAATTATACACTGCTTGTTGCACAATGCTCATTTGCACACTGTACATAAGTCTGTGCCATCTCAGGTCACATCAGGTTGCACACTCCTCATTTGCACACTGTACATAGGTTCATGCCATCTCAGGTTCACATCATCTCTGATATCAATATACAACTATAACTTTAGTCATCCGGTGACTTTCATTTTCATTCCTCTACTGCCTAACTGTGTGTTGGTGTATGTGTCTTAGCACCCATCAATACTAGGATTGAGTTACTGTGTTAGTGTGTCATGACCTATTAGAATTGTTGTTTCTGTACCTTTAACTTGGCATTCGTTCGGAGAGCAAAGTAAGAATTTCATTGATTAGGAAATGTAGCATTTCTTAATTGTGCACATGATAATAAAGCCTTTGAATCTTGAATCAATGGCAGGATGACGCCGCAGTGGGAGTGCCTGGAGGAAAAGGTGGGGAGCTCATGTCAAACAGAAACATAGATAATACAACCAGGATGATCATGCATAAAATAATCACACAAACTGAGAAAATACAGGAAATAAACAAAAGTAAGTTGAGCACATGAGCAAGGTGAAAACATCGTGCTCAGTCTCATAAGAATTTGCTGACTACCTCAGACACTAAAAAACATGAAAGTCCTACTGAAATGAGAAAAATAACTGACAGCCAGACCTCTGTAGCTGAGACCAGTCCAGATTTCCACAAGGCAGAGACCACAGATTTGTGTGGCGAGATCCCAAATTCATATGATTCTTCAGTCAAAACAAAGATTTCCACAGAAAACAAAAAGGTAGCCAAGAAGCTGAAACAAAATAAAGAGAATCAAACCATATTTAATTGCAGGCCCTTCACAGCCTAACAACAAAACGCAAACTCACACCTCCAAGGATCAGAGTTAATATAAAAGAAAAAGGTATGCCTACAATTCAAGAAGACTTTGACATCATTAGAAATTCAGTCCCTTAGCCTCTAAAATAGAGAAGTAAGCTCTGTGTTATTTACCTGAAACATAAAGACTCTGATATGACTAAGGAACTTCCACCACAGTCTGAACCACATGCAGCCATGATGGCTATACCGATAGAAAAACAAGGAGAGCTGGCAGACTTAACAGCTGAAATACTAGATTTTCTCAAACTGGACACGTCTAAAATAGAGAAGCAGGCTCTGTGTCATTTGCCTGAAACATCCAAAGATTTGACTCAGTAACTTCCACAACGGTCTGAACCACATGTAGCCATGGTGGCAAAGACTCTTATTATAATAACACAGGTTTAAGAAATACTTAATTATTCAGTATAGTCATTAATTATTCTAAATCAGGGATGGGCAACTTTGGTGATAGTGAGGGCCACAAATTTTTTTTCCTCACTTCTTGAGGGCCAGATTTGCATGTAAACCTTCCATAGGGGGGCATTGGGGAGTTAAAAGTTCCACAAATAAAACTGAAAATGCAAATGAAAATCAAAGTTACTCAGTGTTTTATCATATTAGAATTTAAATTACTGATAAAATTATATCTGCCTTGCAATGGACTGGCGATCTGTCCAGGGTATACCCTGCCTCTTGCCCAGAGATGCTGGGATAAGCTCCAGTGCCCACCACCACCACCACCACATGACCCAAAAAGGATTAAGCGGATGGATGGATGGATGGATGGATGGATGGATGGATGGATGGATGGATAAAATTATATCATCACCAAATTTTTAAAACTCTCTCCATCAAGATGATGAGCAAAGAGAAATTCTGGATGATAATTAACAACAAAAAAAGCCAAGAAGAAAAGGAAATATGTCAAGGCTTAGCTTGCTCTTGGATTCATTGTGGGTGTGGAGGGGCAGGTGGGTTTTGTAATCATCTGGCTCCCCAAAATGGAATATAAAAAAGTGTTAGAGCCACTGGCATAAATGAACAAAAAAAAAAAAAAAATCAGCAGATTACCACAACCACAGTCTCTGAACTTTTTATTGCTGACATGGAATTGAAACTGTGCTTCAGTCATGCTCTTTAGAAAGAAATCTCAAAGCTTTCAATCTTTTTCTGCACAATTAGAAGGAAAGAAAGCCACCAAGCTCCATGCGGCTTCAACAGCCAAATAAGAATAAATGCTACAGCTCTCATTTATTCTTATTTAAAAGCAGCCTACTTTGTACATTTACTGCCTATTAATGTGGTCTTAGCATCCAACACATACCTTACAAATACGTTCTCCAGCACACTGCTCCCTCATTTCTCTGTGGCTCCCTCACTCTTGCGCTCTTGCTCACCAGTGGCACAGAGCGGCAACTAGGTTTCAATTAGAGCTCCCTCTGCTGGCAGACTTTATAACTGCATTTAAGAATGCGGTTCCAAATGTCCATCTTCTATCTTCTTCCGCTTAATCCTTTTCGGGGCGCGGGGGGGTGGGGGTGCTGGAGCCTATCCCAGCATCTTTGGGCGAGAGGCAGGGTACACCCTGGACAGATTGCCAGTCCATCGCAGAGCCAACACAGAGAGACAGACAACCATTCACTCTCACATTCATACCTAAAGACAACTTAGAATCCCCAGTTTGATGCCAATTAACCTAACTTGCATGCTTTTGGCATTTGGGAGGAAACCGGAGAAATCCCGGAGTAAACCCACGCAGACACGTGGAGAACATGCAAACTCCACACAGGTCACTGTTAGTTGGGGGCTGAGACTGAACCCAGGATCCCCCGGCCAAGGGTGAGTTGCTGTGCGGCCGCAGTGCTAACCACTTCGCCACCGCGCTGCCCCAGTTCCAAATGTGATATTAAATAAATAATTGATTTTTGGAAATGGACCAGCGGGCTGTACAGCTGCCAGTTGCCCATCCCTGTTTTAAATAGTCAACACTGTTGTAATAGAAAATTCGGTAAATTCCATTATTACCTGTTATAGTGCGTTTCTGTTCTCTCCTTTCCTACATCCACTCCTTACCTCCTCCACCTCCTCCTTTCTGTTTTCTTTTTCCCAAAACAATATTCTTATCATATAGTGCTCCTTCCCTTCTGCAGCATTAAGCTTTTGGTTTTCTCTGCTCACAGCAGAGCACACGCAGTTTTCCCTCAGACAGCCATATATTGTAGAGGGTGTAAGGAAAGGATGTGGAGGCGAGGCACGAGCATAGATCGACACAGGTTCTTTATTGACTGTCTAACATAAATACAGCTGGTGGACTCCAGTGTTGCCCGCTGGGGCCATGTGTCTGGTAGGAGAGTTTTTGCGTTACTCGTGTTGCTGATCCTCGTGCGTCTCGGTCCCAGTTCCGCGCTCTCCGTCCGGCCCTGGAGGTTGCCATCGTGGAGAGAGAATTAGGCGCACGCACTCCAGTGCGGATGCAAAGGATGTAGGCGATCCCCGGTCTCTGGAATCCACAGCGTGGTGAAAGGGAGCGGACGGTCATCCCACGTCAGGTCACCATGTGGTGTGTGGTGTAAGGAAGAGACAGTTCATCTCCATCAGGACACCAATGTGGAGAAAAAGGAATCCACGTCATGGCGAAAGGGAGAGATAGTCCATTTCACGTCAGGTCACCAATGTGGAGAAAAAGGCATAGTCAAGAGACACACCATCACGTTGGGGTCACCAATAAGATAAGATAAGATAAGCCTTTATTAGTCCCACAATGGGGAAATTCCAGGATGTGGATGTAGAGGGTGTAAGGAAAGGATGTGGAGGCGAGGCACGAGTGTAGGTCGACACAGGTTCTTTATTGACCCTCTAACACTCCTACCAGACATGCAGCCCCACCGGGCAACGCTGGGGTCCACAGGCTGTATTTATGTTAGAGGGTCAGTAAAGAACCTGTGTCGACCTACGCTCATGCCTCACCTCCACATCCTTTCCTTACACCCTCTGCAATACCTCTGTAAAGTTGCTCTCCCCTTGCAAGGAATATTAAACACTCAAGGACAAATTTTTGACTTAAGATCCTTTATTCATAATGAAGACAAATTTCCAGCACACTATACTGACAGAAAACCAAGGACAGATGGCAGACTTGACAACTGAAATACTAGATTTTCTCAAACTGGAAACCTCTAAAATAGTGATGCAGGCTCTGTGCCACTTACCTGAAACATCCAACGATGAAAATGCTCCAGCTCCAAAAAAGAAAAAAAAAAATGTTTCAGCAGACTCTGGTAATTTTTAAGCATAAATTTTGTTCAATAAGAAGTGAGGATCACAGGTTGAACCTGTGTACAAAATTTTGTGATCCTAGCTTTACTCGTTCTATAGTAATAGTGCAAAGGTAGTGTTAACATTGACCTTTTGAACCCAAACCCAGTCAGAGGTCAGGTCTAAGCCATCCAAGATTTGTCTTAGATACGATGATATTGATTTGAAAAACGTACGTTATTTCTTTATCTAGATATTGTGTTCACAAGATTTTGGGAAAATTGAGGTTAGAGGTCACCCTAATTCAGACTCATGAGATTTTTCATAGATACAACCAGGGTGTCAACTTGAAAAGCATTCGACATTTCTCATTATGGCGTTCAAAGGGTAGGTGTTGATGCCACCGCCGCCACCCATTCACCTGATGGGATGACGACGATACCCATGAAAAGAACAAACTTACATGAAAGAGGTTAAAAATTGATCACAAAACGCTGAATGTTTACAAGGCAAATGTCTAAAATTTATAAGGAAAAGCCTCTCAAATGTCATGGTCTGGGGCATGATCTTAGGATCATGCCCACGCGTCATGTTCGTTTGTTTTCTGTGTGCTTCCATGATTTGGTTGTTATGATTATTTGCACCATTTGCCCTCTGTGTTCCCCTGCATCCTCTGTCTTTGTCTTCTGTGTTCATGGTCATGTCTTCCCTGGTCCTTCGTCATGTTTCATGTGCAGCCCCGCCCATCCTGTGCTCCTCACCTGCAGCCACTTCCCTGCTGCCCTTGATTGTTCCCCAGCTGTCTCTTTTTGTGTTCATTTGTTATCGTATATGTCAGTGTTCAGTCTGTCTAGTGTGGCGTCATTACGTTGTGTTGCTTTTCCCTGCTGGTACCCTGTGTCTTGTCTATAGTTATTTTCCAGTGAGTTTTAGCCTCCAACGGTTCTGTTTGTATTTCAGCTCCCATGCTGCTATTTTTTTTTTTTTTGTTACTTATTTGTACCCGTAGGTAGATTTGGTTTGCAGTCTGGTGACAAGCCACCGGCTACTGGTCGCTGCGTGCGCGAGCGCCCTAAACCTACATGTTTTTTTTTTGGTATGCGGGAGGAAACCGGACAAATCCCGGAGTAAACCCACGCAACACGGGGAGAACATGCAAACTCCACACAGCTCACTGATGGTTGGGGGCTGGGATCGAACCCACGATCTCATGATCCCCGCGATCCCCCGGCCGAGGGTAAACTGTGCTGCCGCAGTGCTAAACCACTGCGCCACCATGCAGCCCTATTTTGTTTGTTTATTTGAGTTTGTTAATAAATCGTCATGTTACACTGGAGTTCTGCCTGTACGTCTGAGTCCATTTCCCCTGTTCTACTGGAGGTGAATTCTGACAACAAACTGATGAGAACTGTCTCAGATGTGCAAGAAAAAATCTTCACATTGAAGAAAAAAAAGTCCATTTAGGAGAAAATGTTTTCTCATATTTATGAATAAAATTTGCAAATTTGACTGAAATTTTAAAAAAAAAAATTTTTTAACTTTCACATTTATTGATATGATTTATGACCCAGAAGGCAGACACAGACTCCAGAATAAACTCAATTTTCTTTTATTGTGAAGTGTGAGTGTGAATATGTGTGTGAGTGCAGGAATGTAGCAGCCGGGCGAGCAGAGCACCGTTCAGACTGGCAACCCTAGGGAAGAGCAAAGACAGGTAAATTAGAGACTGGGATCTGGAGGAGTGATTCAGAGAATGTTCAGTCTAACTGTTGGCTAGTTGGTGTGAAGCACAGGAGAGTTCCCGGAGGCTCCGGCTAGTGAGGGTGATGAGATGTGTAGAGAGCTGGTGAAGTGCAGGTTGAGCTCAGTCCGCCGCCAGGAGGAGGAGGTCCACCGCCAGTGGGTTTCCACCTGTGCACAGGGGAGTAGAGCAAAGCGTGGAGATGAGGAGATGATGAGAGCTTACTTGTTGTTGGGGAGCTAGGACTCCCAGGAGGATGACGAGACGGGAAGGATCAGAGGAGATGGAACTCCAACAAGGCAGGGAGGATCAGTGGAGATGGAACTCCGGATCATAGAGGTGACGAGAAGGTGAAGAGGTCTTGCCAGACCAGGGAGCTTGACGTCTCCGTGCAGACCCGAGGGCAGCGCAGCTTAAACAGACAGACTTAATGAGGAGAGCAGGTGTGCGCGCAGCTGTGGAGGAAATTAGGGCAACAGTCATGCAGAGCAGATTACTACACTTATAGGGGAAAATGGCCAGAATAAAGTCATTCCTCACTATTCAAGTAACTTTTTTAGTAGATACTTTATTACTTTTACTCAGGTAATTCTTTTTTGGTGACTACTCTTATACTAGTTTATATTTTACTCTGACTGCCACATGTAATATGAAATATCTCTCAAATTGCAAATTTTCAAGGCGTTGCAAATTTACAATTAAAAGATTGCAAATGTACATGTTATAAGAAAAAGACAGAAATTTAAAAGAAAAATGTCTTAAAATAATTCATAGAAAAATGTCACAAATTTCAAAGAAAAACCTCACTTATTGGTGAGAGTAAAGCCATTACTAGTCAAGTACCTTTTTAGTAGGTACTTTATTAGTCTTACTCAAGGTTTTTACTTGTACTCGAGTAATTAATATTATGAGGTAACATCTCATGACATCTGTAGTTCATAATAATCATGAGGGGACGTGAACTCTGCTGTCTCTGACTTCACTGAGCTAGGTACTTTATTAGTCTTACTCAAGGTTTTTACTTGTACTCAAGTAATTAATATTATGAGGCAACATCTCATGACATCTGTAGTTCCTGTCTCTGACTTCAGTGAGCTGCTGCCCATGGACTGTAATGCCAACTATAATAACACAGTTTTATAATAATAACAGATTTCAGCTTGTTTTCTTACATTCTTAGTTGGTGTTCAGGTGTTCAGTGAATGCTGTGGTTGACTGACGTCTTCTCCTAAGCCCCCAGAACCACAGAAATTCTGCCCTGACATAAAAAAATGATCACACAAACATTTAGTATCATGTGACTATCACCACCTAAATACAGTACTGTACATTGTGCTCTCAGCTTGCTTCACCATGGGACGCATGGTTACGGGTTTAAATCCCCGGGCTGGCAGGGGTAGGAACCTTTCTGTGTGAAGTTTGCATGTTCTCCCTGTGCTGTGTGGGTTTACACCGAGAGCTCCGGTTTCTTCCTACAATTCAAAGACGTGCATGTTAGGTTAATTGGTTATTCTAAACTATCCCTAGTTATCTGTCTCCCATAGGCCCTTAGAGTAGAGGGTTAGTACTGGTGAAGTGCTTTGAATGGTCTTTAAGACTAGAAAAAGCGCTATATAAGTACAGGTCCTTATCCTTTTGTGTTCATAGCTTACTTTATCAGCAGCTGCCGATGCTTTCTATTTAGTGCTGATCAAGTCCAAAACTTGTCAGTAGCATCTACTCTTTCCTCATTTGCCACCAAATGTACATACCACACACTCACAGCATCAAAATATAATTCAAAGATTTTACCACCACTGGAAATCCCATGTCCAGAATGATCACCCAGGATCCTTGTAATCAAAACACCAACCCATTAACTTGGATGACCAACTTTACACTATCCTGATCCATGAAAGCTTTGTTTCACACTCTGTCTGCACACTCCATCTCCACTTGTTGCAATTCAGCTAAGAAACAACACCTTCTTAATTGTTTCTAACTTTGGATTAGTCCACTGGCATATTTTCTAACCCTTTTTCTTCATCATGTTAAGGGAACTTCCAACACTTTATTCAGCTTTGAGTCCCGGGATACTACAAGCTCAGCCTGCCCCTTTTCCAGCTCTCCATGCTGCTCCACACATGAATCCTCCACTTACCACAATTCTATGTTCATGTTCTACTTCTTCAACTCTTAGTCAGTGTGTCTGTTCTTTTCAGTTTCCACTTGCACTAAAACAAAAATCTCAATAGACAAATAACATGGCCAACCATGCCAGATGCAAAGGGTGGCTTCCTACATTGTTCAAGAACTAATAACTAAATAAAGAGAGGCCCTGGAGCAAGATATTACCATGGAAATGATGAGCCCTGCCAGATACAAAGCATGTCTTCCACAAGTGATGAAAAATGAACAACTAAAGCAAAGTCCTGGGGCCTTTGTTATGTATGTAAAATGAGGGACAGGAGTCTTGTCTGTCTTGCAGCAAGTCCATACTTTATTATCAGAACCGAACTATTTATACACAAGAGTCAAGCCCGCCTGACGTCACACCGGGGCGGGTACGGCAGCACACACACACCACACTCACTACACCACAATTCCCCTCCCCCTTACAAAAATGCAAACCACACACACAATCAAGACCCTCCCCAATTTAGGACCCAAATTATGCACTAAGGAACAAGGAATCATGAACTGTAGGAAAATGGTCTATCACATTCACACAAAATAACTCAAACCAGCATTTTTTTCCCTTTTTTTTCAAAATATACACACAAAAAATAATTAAATTGGACCATGTCTCTAAAATAAGTAAAGTAATCCCATAACCTACATACATACTCACATGCACACCAGCAGAGTATATCTCTACATATTTACATCAATGATATTTAAGTCACACCTATGTCCACCAGCAGCCAGAGGTAACACTGGCCTGAGGGACCAGGGCAGCCCCAAATCACGCACGCCCCTGGCCGCTGTAGATTATTTTTTTTATTTTTTTTAATGGTGCTGGAGGCAGGGCGGCCGTACCAGCAGCAACTCTCTCGTGTCTTTGTGTTTCTATCTGTTTATACCTGTATATAGTGTGTCTCTTATTAACCAGGGCTCTGTAGGAATACTCGGACTAAGGCTGGCCAACTTTTTTTCTCTATTTTAGTCAGTCTTTTTCTAGTTTTCGTCGCTTTTCTCTTCCTCGGGAAATGGAGATCAACAGAGGTGGGGGCGGATGCATTGTTTACACACGCGAACAGCTGATTGCACTGAGGAGGCCGGAGCCTGGAGCGCTGCGGCCGGCAGTGAAGCCCCTCATTCCGGATGAGCTGAAGAGGAGACACGCGGGCAAAGGGCTGGAGCGAAGGTGAGGAGGAGGAGGAGAAAGCATAAGCCGGCTGTCCCGATGACCATCACCGGGAACGTGCGATCGCCAACAGCTCCATTACCCACAGCTTTGTGGTCCTCGTCTGCTCGTCAAAGTACTCGGGCAGCCACTCGACAGCATCTTCATAGTACTCCGTTTCACCCAATGTACTGAGAATTCTTCGGCCCTCTGCGCCAGGATTGTGGGGAAAGGAGTGCTCGCTGTTGTCTCCCGTCGAGCCTACTTATGCCCAGCGCCCTGATGTAATCCTCGAACATGGCCCTCCACTGTGGCCACAGGATCACTGGCTCTCCCGTGTACTCTAGAAACGGTGCTAGTGGTGGCGGTAGCCCATGCGCTCCCATAATTTTTATCCTCGTCACCAAATGTTATGTATATAAAATGAGGGACAGGAGTCTCAGCTGTCATGCAACAAGTCCACACTTTATTATCAGAACCGAACTGTTTATACACAAGGGCCATGCCCGCCTGACGTCACACCAGGGGCGGGTATGGCAGCACAGACACACCACACTCACTACACCACAGCCTTCTGCATAAATGGTGTGCACGCACACAAACACGACGCACGCTGATTTTCACGCACACAGTGGGATGTCTAAAAACAAACGTGACGTGGGAATAAGAATTGTTTGTAACTTGTCTAGATTCAGCTGTAAGAATGGAGCAATATTCAGTGGTGTTTTTGCCGAAGGCTTTCTCTCACAGCATTTCCCCCTCCTGTGTCAGCACCGGTCTCCCACAGTTACCCCAGCAACACAGTGAGTGATCTGCCTATTGACTTCAACTTTAATACCAGACCATTTTATTTTATTTGAGTCACTGTGCAAGTCTGAGCCCGGCTGCCTTTTACACAGCACCGAGATCCTTGAGAAATTGGGCCACTTTTGTTTTTTAATCTTTGGGATTGTTTTGGAAAAAACAGATCTGAGAAACAGCCGCCACCTAAGATACAATCCAAGGACGGATAATTTTTTCACATATAAGGAGTTGTTCAGAACTCCTTATACAAAGATATAGAGTGATGATAATCAAGTCAGTGGCGGTAATGCACCTGTATGCTGGTTGCCAACCACCAATCAAATCTAAAAGAAAAAGAAGAAGAAGGTTTTGGAGATCCTTGTGTGTTTTGGACTGAGTCATCAACCGTGCCGACTGTGGAGATCACTGAAGGTCATTGATAGATCTAAAATGGGCGATCTCTCAGTGATCTCCATCCCTGTGTTAAGGGGATATACGTAAATGCCATTGTAACACCAGTCCACTCCATAAACTTACATTTACTGCATTTAATGTCGATTCTGGAGGGTCAGAATAAAATATATTTTTTTCTGACTTCCACCTCAGTTATCAACACCTCAGTATCACACTCCATCATGTTATTATTTTTTTATGTTGCACTTTCCCGCAGGATTGACGATCATTGACAGAAGAGAGACAAAAGGGGCATTTTTAGTCATTTACATCGTCATTAGTGGCAGGAATCGAGGCAGAGTAAAGGGTGAAGTGGATGTATAAAGACAAGGAGCGGAGAAGCTGGTGTGTGCACAGTTTTACACATCTGAAAATTTCTGTATGCACGTACTTCAGATTTTGTGAGTACGCCATCTTTCAGTATGAAAGCTGTGTAATCCTTTATACATGAGGCCCCTGGTGTGAGAGACTACCAAGGACATGGTCATCTCTTCCCTATGCACATGATGGTTCTAGAAATCTTGAAAAATAAAATCTGTATACTGGATGAGCATGTACAACTTAAGTCCAGATGTTGAGGGATTGGGACTGTTGTGTCCCAAATTAATGAAGAGGCAAGGTGACGTTTTATAGTTTTATTGAACGAGAACACAGGAACACAGGACACTCTACCTGCGAGCACAGGAGACACAGCGAAGAGACAAGATGTCTCTGTCACAACTCGCCGCTCTCAGGCATCCACCTCAGCTGCGCGCACACCTGCGCCTCGTCAGTGATGGGCTATTTATTCCACTCAGCCCTGAGCATCGGTCTGGAGCCGTCTGTTCTACTATGCGCTCAAACCCTCAGCAGGATCGTCTCTTCCCATTTTGCCACTCTTTGCTACGACAACTAAGCTGTTTGCCACTTACCTGTCTATCAGTCTTCCCCTGTGCACAGGTGGATTCCCTGGCGGCGGACTCTCCCATCTTCGCCATCTCCTTCTCCCGCATCTTCACGTCTCGTCGTGTGCGCAGCAGGGCACTGTCTCCCAGGCCGAAGATCCTAGCCAACGCCAGCCACCTTCTCTTCTGCAAGTGAACATCATTCTGTATTATTTCCCTGTGTGGTTAAACCCAGCTAATTTCCCTGTCTCTGTTCTTCCCATAGGGTTGTCTGGCTGCACGGCGTGCTGCTCTGTTCCCGACTCTCATCGTCTACCCACAATCCACATACATATCTCATAAACGCACCCAAACACTCCTTTGCTGTTAAATAAAGCTATCAAATCCTACCTGAGCCTGCGTGCGTGTTTCCTGGGCTGATAATTATGTCAGTACAGCTCCAGCAAAGCAGCCCAGCAGACAGCGGGCTCGCACGCCGATATGATAGCTCATCAACAGCAGGTGATACTCAACCAATTGGCTATGATAACTCACCGGTTAGACCGTCTTGACCCCCAGCAGGCGTTCCCCCCGGCTCATCAGGGCGGACCGGCTTCGGCCGCTTCCGCGGCTGGCCAGCCTAGCTCGGGAGTGCCGACCCGGCTCACTCCGATCCCAACCCCCGCTCACTTCAACGGGAAGCTTGGTGAGGCACGGGGGTTCATCTTGCAGTGTGAGTCGGTGTTCCTGCGCGTTCCCGGGGATTTCCCCTCAGACCACAGCCGAATTGGCTATATGGCTAATCTCTTGGAGGGGCGAGCGTTAGCTTGGGCTTATGCCGTCATGTCGAAGCCCAGCTACGCGAGCCTCTCCTATGACCAGTTCGTGCGGGACTTTCTCGAGGTGTTTGACCACTCAGGTCATGACAGTGTCCTCGCCGACCGGCTCCTTAGCCTTCAACAGGGTAGCCGGTCGGCGGCGGATTACGCTGTTGACTTCCGGGTGGCAGCGGAGGAGGTTGGCTGGGGTGAGGCATCTCTCTGCAGCATTTTCCTCCGTAGCATCAGTTCTGGTCTGCGGGATGAGTTAGCCAGCTGGGACCTTCCAGGGCGGCTGTCCGAGCTAATTTCTCTAACCATTAGCTTGGATAACAGGCTGCGGGAGCGGGCCGCCGAGCGGAAGTCTATCAGCCGCCCACGCGGATTCTCCACCCGCGTTCCTCAGTCTCGCCCCCTGGCGTTACCCGCTCCGGAGTCCGCCGATGAGCCAGAGGCTATGTTGGTCGGGTGAACCAGGCTCCCTCTAGCGGAGAGACAATGCCGACAGGAGCTGGGCCTCTGCATGTATTGCGGAGGCGATCAGCATACCGTGGAGCAATGCCCGGCCAAGCCAAACGGGGGTGTCCGCAAGTCACTGTAGGGGGCCTCGTGGACTCTAACCGGCCAAATCCCCTCTCCAACTGCACTCTGCCCATTAGATTTTGCCACAACTCCACCGGGCACCTCACTCACGCACTGGTGGACTTGGGGGCAGAGCAAAGCTTTATTCCCAAGAGCCTGGCAACCCGTTTGGGTATACCCTGTCAGCCATTGTCAGCTCCTCTCAACCTTGTCACCCTTTCTCGCTCACCCCTGGGAGTAGTGACACACCACACCAAGCCAGTGCCAATAATAATTTCTGGCAACCACCGTGAGGACCTCTGCCTGTATGTCTTGTCTTCCTCTGCGGCTCCCGTCATCCTGGGTTACCCGTGGCTGCGTCTGCACAACCCCGTCCTCGATTGGCAATCTGGTAGTGTCCTCTCATGGAGCTCCTTCTGCATGAGCACTTGTCTCCAGTATGCAGCATGCGCCCCATCCTCTCCTCCGCCCGCTCCGGTCTCCTCTCCTCCGGACCTCACTCTGTTGCCCCAGGAGTTCCACGACTTGGGAATCGTGTTCAGCAAGTCCAAGGCGATGTCTCTTCCTCCTCACTGCCCGTATGACTGTGCCATAAATCTCCGCTCGGGGGCACCATTACCATCCGGCCGCCTATACAGCCTTTCTGCTCCTGAACGTGAGGCAATGGACACGTACATCAGGGAGTCACTCAGCGCTGGGATCATTCACCCCTCCTCATCGCCGCTTGGTGCCATTTTCTTCTTTGTCTCCAAGAAGGATGGGTCCCTTCGTCCGTGTATCGACTTCAGGGCCCTCAACGACATCATGGTGAAGGACCGCTACACCCTGCCTCTTATGGACACCGCTTTCCACTCCCTCCAGGGGGCGACCTGGTTCACGAAGTTAGACCTCCGCAGCACCTACCATCTCGTCCGGATCCGGGAGGGCGATGAGTGGAAGACGGCCTTTCGGATGCCCAGCGGCCACTTTGAGTACTTAGTAATGTCGTTCGGGCTCACCAACGCTCCCGCCGTCTTCCAGCGGCTCATCAATGATGTCCTGCGAGATTTCCTGGGGGTCTTCGTCTTCGTATACTTGGATGACATTCTCATCTTCTCCAGGTCTCAGGAGGAGCACGAGGCTCACGTGAGCCGGGTTCTACAGCGGTTGTTGGAGAACAGGCTTTACATCAAGGCAGAGAAATGCGAGTTTTATGCCAAGACCACCTCTTTCCTGGGATTTGTTATTTCCCATAACCAGATTCTCCCCGACCCCGCCAAGGTTAAAGCGGTGGACGAGTGGCCCACGCCTACCTCCAGGAAACAGGTGCAACAATTCATCAGCTTTGCCAATTTCTACCGTCGCTTTGTCCCCAACTTTGGCGCCATCGTTACTCCCCTGACCCGCCTCACTTCCCCCAAGGTGCCCTTCCAGTGGACCGAGGAGGTGGCGACCGCGTTCGAGACCCTGAAGACGGAGTTCTCTTCCTCCCGGGTCCTAACCCAGGTTGACCCCGCGCTGCAGTGTCTGGTGGAGGTGGACGCTTCTGACACGGGGGTAGGGGCGGTGCTTTCCCAGCGGTCACCGGTGGATGGAGTCAAGTGGCCCTGCGCCTTCTTCTCCCGGCGGCTGTCAGCGGCCAAGCGAAATTATGACGTCAGCGACAGGGAACTTCTAGCTGTCAAGCTTGCGCTGCAGGAATGGCGCCACTGGCTGGAGGGGGCAGCTCAGCCTTTTATGGTTTGGAAGGACCACAAGAATCTTGAGTATTTGAGGTCAGCCAGGCGTCTGAATGCCTGCCAGGCGCGCTGGTCTCTGTTTTTTGCTCGGTTCCAGTTCACCATCACCTACCGTCCAGGCTCCAAGAATGGGTTGCCCGACGCCCTGTCTAGACAGTTCGCTCCTGAGGCTCCGGAGGAGCTGGACCACACCATCCTGCCCAGCTCGTGTGTTGTGGGGGCGGTCTCCTGGTCCATCAGGGACAAGATCCGGAAGGCGCTGGAGGCTGAACCGGACCCTGGCGGCGGTCTGGATGGGAGGCTCTTCGTTCCATCAGCTGTTCGGGGGGAGGTCATTCACTGGGCCCTCACGTCCAAGCTCGCCTGTCACCCTGGCGTCTCCCGACTGGTGGACCTCCTTCAACGCTCCTTCTGGTGGCCCGGTCTCCAAAAGGACGTCGCCAATTATGTCCGGGCTTGCCCCCAGTGTCTACTGGCAAGACCCCAAATTCCCCCCCCCCCCCGCGGGCCTACTCCAGCCCATGCCGGTGTCCCGGGCAGGCCCTGGTCGCACATCGCCCTTGACTTCATTACTGGTCTCCCTGTCTCTAACACCTACGACACGGTTCTGACGATTGTGGATCGGTTCTCCAAGGCCGCCCACTTTGTGCCACTCCGGGGTCTCCCTTCGGCACGAGAGACGACCGACCTCCTCGTCCAACATGTGGTCAGGCTGCACGGGATCCCAGTGGACGTCGTGTCTGATCGGGGGCCTCAGTTTGTGTCTCAAGTGTGGAGGTGCTTTTGCAACGCCCTGGGGGCCACGGTGAGTCTTTCCTCCGGTCATCATCCCCAATCCAACGGGCAGTGTGAGCGCGCCAATCAGGAGCTGGAGGCTGCCCTGCGCTGCGTCACCTCCTCCAACCCATCCTCTTGGAGCTCTTACTTGGCCTGGGTGGAGTACGCCCACAATACGGCACGGTCATCGGCTACCGGGATGTCCCCCTTCAGGGCGTCATTGGGCTACGACCCCCCCTTGTTTCCCGAGCAGGAGAATGAGTTGGCTGTTCCATCTATCCAGACGCATGTGAGACGCTGCTGGAGCTCGTGGACCCGGATGCGCGAGGCGCTTTTACGCACGGCGGCGCGCAACAGCACCATTGCCAATCGCCACAGGAAGCCGGCTCCCAGTTACCAGGTGGGCCAACGGGTCTGGTTGTCATCTCAGGACATCAATCTCAAAGCTGAGAAGAGGAAGCTGGCTCCACGTTTCATCGGTCCCTTCACCATCTCCAAAATTATCAACCTGGTGGCTGTGCGTTTGGCCCTCCCCCCCTCCCTCTGTGTGTGTCCCACTTTTCATGTGTCTAGGATCAAGCCCATGATCTCCGACCCACTCTGTCCTCCTCCTAGGGCGCCGCCCGCTCCCATGATGATCGACGGCCACCCGGCGTGGGGAGTCGCTTCCATCCTGGACTCCCGGCGTCGAGGTCGTGGGCTGCAGTACTTGGTGGATTGGGAGGGATATGGCCCAGAGTGGAGATCCTGGGTGCGCTCATCTTTTGTGCTGGACAAAGATCTCATCATGGAGTTCCACCGGGCGCACCTGGATAAACCAGCGCCAGGAGGCGCTGCTAGGGGGGGGAGTACTGTCACAACTCGCCGCTCTCAGGCATCCACCTCAGCTGCGCGCACACCTGCGCCTCGTCAGTGATGGGCTATTTATTCCACTCGGCCCTGAGCATCGGTCTGGAGCCGTCTGTTCTACTACATGCTCAAACCCTCAGCAGGATCATCTCTTCCCATCCTGCCACTCTTCGCTACGACACATAAGCTGTTTGCCACTTACCTGTCTATCAGTCCTCCCCTGTGCACAGGTGGATTCCCTGGCGGCGGACTCTCCCATCTTCGCCATCTCCTTCTCCCGCATCTTCACGTCTCGTCGTGTGCGCAGCAGGGCGCTGTCTCCCAGGCCGAAGATCCTAGCCAACGCCAGCCACCTTCCCTTCTGCAAGTGAGCATCATTCTGTATTATTTCCCCGTGTGGTTAAACCCAGCTAATTTCCCTGTCTCTGTTCTTCCCATAGGGTTGTCTGGCTGCACGGCGTGCTGCTCTGTTCCTGACTCTCATCTTCCACCCACAATCCACATACATATCTCATACACGTGTGACTGAGAACAGTGCTAGTTGGCATCCGTTACACACGCACCCAAACACTCCTTTGCTGTTAAATAAAGCTATCAAATCCTACCTGAGCCTGCGTGCGTGTTTCCTGGGCCGATAAATATGTCAGTCTCCCGCAGTTGGCTTATACAGTGGGGCAAAAAAGTATTTAGTCAGCCACCAATTGTGCAAGTTCTCCCACTTAAAAGATGAGAGAGGTCTCTAATTTTCATCATAGGTATACCTCAACTATGAGAGACAAAATGAGAAAAAAAAATCCAGAAAATCACATTGAAGGATTTTTAATGAATTAATTGGTAAATTCCTTGGTAAAATAAGTATTTGGTCACCTACAAACAAGCAAGATTTCTGGCTCTCACAGACATGTAACTTCTTCTTTAAGAGACTCCTCTGTCCTCCACTCGTTACCTGTATTAATGGCACCTGTTTGAACTCATTATCAGTATAAAAGACACCTGTCCACAACCTCAAACAGTCAGACTCCAAACTCCACTATGGCCAAGACCAAAGAGCTGTCAAAGGACACCAGAAACAAAATTGTAGACCTGCACCAGGCTGGAAAGACTGAATCTGCAATAGGTAAGCAGCTTGGTGTGAAGAAATCAACTGTGGGAGCAATTATTAGAAAATGGAAGACATACAAGACCACTGATAATCTCCCTCGATCTGGTGCTCCACGCAAGATCTCACCCCGTGGGGTCAAAATGATCACGAGAACGGTGAGCAAAAATCCCATAACCACACGGGGGGACCTAGTGAATGACAGAGAGCTGGGACCAAAGTAACAAAGGCTACCATCAGTAACACACTATGCCGCTAGGGACTCAAATCCAGCAGTGTCAGACGTGTCCCCCTGCTTAAGCCAGTACATGTCCAGGCCTGTCTGAAGTTTGCTAGAGAGCATTTGGATGATCCAGAAGAGGACTGGGAGAATGTCATATGGTCAGATGAAACCAAAATAGAACTTTATTGTAAAAACTCCACTTGTCATGTTTGGAGGAGAAAGAACACCATACCTACTGTGAAGCATGGGGGTGCAAACATCATGCTTTGGGGCTGTTTTTCTGCAAAGGGACCAGGACGACTGATCCGTGTAAAGGAAAGAATGAATGGGGCCATGTATCGTGAGATTTTGAGTGAAAACCTCCTTCCATCAGCAAGGGCATTGAAGATGAAACGTGGCTGGGTCTTTCAGCATGACAATGATCCCAAACACACCGCCCGGGCAACGAAGGAGTGGCTTCGTAAGAAGCATTTCAAGGTCCTGGAGTGGCCTAGCCAGTCTCCAGATCTCAACCCCATTTACACACACATTCCCTACTACTTTTCACACACAGGTGTTACTGCACCTCCCCACACACATGTATCACTCAGAGTATCCTCACAGCTAAATAGCATTCACAATCAACAATGGTGGTCACCTTTCACATATAAATCACATTGTTTAACATTTTCTTCTATTTTCACATCTCTCATAGTTTCTTTTTTTTTTTTTTTTAACTTTAACCTTAGCGAACAAACTGCAGAACACACAAAACTAGACACACCGTAAGCCCCACTATAAAGTTCTAACCCGGGTCTCCTGCAAGCTCCCCTCTGGAGTGTCCATCCCGCGGCCCACTCCCAGAGCGTCTCCATTTCTTTGTGACCGGAGACGGGCTGCACTGGCATCCCTTCCTTCCCGAATGCCGCAGCTCGTACGGATGCCATCTCAACCTATCCATTAATTTCAGGTACCCGTCGCCATCAGCTCTTACCACCCACCAATCACCCTGCCCAGCTCTCTGCTCTCTTGATCTGTGCACACGTCCTAGCTGAGGCTCGACCCTAGGGCACACACCATCAGGGGAGTACTCACTGGCTTTCTCCTCCTTCTGCGTCGCGAACCGGTACCCTTATGGCTCTTCAGCGTCCTGCCAAGCTTGCTCGAGCCTAGTCCGTTGTTTTCATTCTGGGCACGGCTAGCGTTCGTGCCATCTGGTCTCACCCCGATCACTTTTGTCTGCTGCGTCAGAGCGGCACTGGCAGCATCTGGCTCAACAGTGGTATTCGGCCCGCCACCAGAGCCCCGCTGTCCTCGCTCTCTGGAACCATCCGCCTCTGCGGGGGTTAAACCATGCCGTTCGGGTCCCACATCCACAGGACCACAAACACTGTCATGGAGTACCCATCGTGTCAGCGTACTCTGGTGCTGGTGACATCCCTCTTCACCTGGAATGGGCCACCCTAAGTCCCACACTTCTTTGTCGCTTCCTGAATAAATTGGCCATTCCCACAGTCCAACACTGACCCCTCCTCCACTTCTCCGCAGGCGATGGTGAACCCGAGCCCATAAAACAAATCATAGCCCATCAAGTTGTTACCACTCCGGGACACCATGAACTCGACTGCGCACATAGAAGCTTTTCTGTACCTCACTGACAGCCATACCGAGCCCACAATGTCCAAAAGGTTGTCACCATACCCGTAACAGGCTATGTCTGTTTTACTCACGGTGTAATGGGGGAAGAACTTCTTTACTGTTGCCAAATTCAGAATGGAGGCCGCCGACCCCGTGTCCACCATTATCAGTATTGGCGTACCGTCCAACCGTATCTTGCACATGATACAACCCTCCGTGGTTGGTTAGACAGGGTGGACCACTATAGGCGTCTTCTTAGTTGGCGTACCTTTTCCAGGTTGTCGTTCCTCCTTCTCAAAATTATGGCAAACACTGGTGAAGTGGTGGAACAAACCACACCGTCCACAATGCCTGCCCCTCGCTGCGCATTTCCCCACTCCATAGCGGTGCCTGCTGGATCCGCAGCCGTAGCATCTCGGCGTCCCTGGGGTGGACCTAATCTTCACAATGGCCGCGTATTCATCTTCGCTGCCATCATCCGAATCCAAGGCCAGTGCCTGCCACTGTTTATCATTCCTGTGCGGGGCCTCCGTATCACCAAGATTCTTTGTTAGCCTTTCCGCTGCCTCATGTTGTTGTGCTAGCTCCATGGCTGCTAGCAGTGTTAGCTCACCAGCGTGGGTTAGCAGGCGGACTCTCGCCGAGGAATAGGCCACTAACTAGTCGCGGATCATCTCCTCCTACAAAGTCCCAAACCTGCACCTACCCGCCAGCTGCCGAAGTTCCAGCACAAACTGTTGAACTGACTCTCCGGGTCACTGGCGCCGCTGCCTGAACTGTATGCGCCGCTTTATGATGTTTTCGGGGGCGCAGAAGTAGCCCGCCATGAGCCTCGCTACATCGCCGAATGAGTCACCTCCTCCAAGCGTGCTCAGGATCCTCTGGCCTTCCATACCAAGGTTATGGACCAGAATAGCCCTCGCATACAATTTGTCAAGGTCTCCGAGGTCTAACGCTGCAAGACAATTCCCGAAGGCCACATACCATCTGGCCCATGGGACCAACGGCTCGCCTGGAGCCTCCAAAAATGGATGAAATGTGGCAGCAGCCCTCTCCATCTCCGTATATCCTCGTCGCCAAATGTTGTGTCCCAAATTAATGAAGAGGTGAGGTGACGTTTTATAGTTTTATTGAATGAGAACACAGGAACACAGGAGCCACAGCGAAGAGACAAGATGTGTTCTGCAGCTGGCTTATATATCCCAGGTGACACCACCTCCCAGAGGTGGGGCATCACCCCTCTCCAGCCCGGGGCACCACCATAATAATATATATACAGTATAATATACGATCCTACAGGGACCTTCAAGACTCTCCTGGGGTCTCCCAGGAGCCAGCTAGGAGGCTGCGTCCTCCTGCACCTTTGTCAAGAATGTTCCCCTGCTGTTGACTGGTATCAAGAAGCAGCATGATGACAAGATGAATTGGCCGAGGAGTTTCGTCAAGATGAAAAGGTCTGACCAGATCATCAACATTAAAAATGTCCACATCCTCTTCATCTTCATCCTCCGCCATGCTCTCATACCCTGAGTCTACGTCCTCCTCCTCATGCCACTCCTCCCACTGCTCCTCCTCCTAATGCCACTCCTCCCACTCTTCCTTGTCCCTGTCCTCCAAGTCATCAGTCACATCACCATCCTCATCACCGGAGGGTGGAGGGACCCAAACATCTCCATCATCATCATCGTCATGCACTCCCTAACTATCACTAATGAGAGCAATTCCCTAACCTTCAATCACCCCGTCTATGGCAACAATGTCTACATTCTCATCATCTGAAGAGATGGTAATAGGGAGAGAGTTACTTTCGTCATCATCAATGATGATCACCTCGGGGGCCACTCCATGGCATTGGCAATGTCTGCAAGAAAGAAAATTAAATCACCTGACCTTTGTACATTTGTTGTACTTGATAAGAACCAATGGGTTTAAATGTCACCAATCAACTGTTAAAAAGTAACAATAATTATGAAAAAGTGTGCTCAACTACTCATACTTGATGATGTTTGTTGTGTCTCTAATTAAGGAAGAGTCGAGGTGAGGTTTTATAGTTTTAGTAGAACACGGGACCAAGGACACAGGGGTCACTACGCTAGTCTAAGAGCCGCAGCGAAGAGACAAGAGGCGGGGCACCACCCCTCTCTACCCTAAGGCACCGCCATAATAATATATATATACTGTATATAATATACTATCTTACATTCTTCCCCCCCCCCTTGAAAAAAACACAAGCACACCAACTGGCCCCCCTTTAAAATTTATACCCGACTCACACACTAATACAGGGACGTATATAGGCCTATCCATTCACACCACACCGGCCCAGCAGAGCACTCCGCTATGTAAAGGACAGTCACTAAACACAAAAGTGCCACACACCAAAATAAATTAATCCCGAAATAAAAAAGAAAGTATAATACAATCACAAACTATATACAGATATGAACAATGGCGGTACCTGACTCTGCAGACTAGCATTTTACACCATAACATGGGTACAAAATACAAAAACAACAATAAGGCTACAGAACACACAAGGGGCATTTACATTTCACACACACACACCCTTAACCAACTTCCATACCCAGGCGTTACTGCACCTTACCATACATATACAATGCACTCAGAACTTACCCACATCTATATGGCATTCATAAGATAAGATAAGCCTTTATTAGTCCCACAACGGGGAAATTCCAGGATTGCAACAGCACAGGGATAGCAACACTCAGAGCAACAATCAGAAGGCAAGAAAAAAAAACAAGCAAGCAAGAGCAGCTAATATACATATGTACATATTACTATAAAATATATATATACACACACACAGACACACAGTGCAGAGTATTGTAGCTGGATGGAATAAATATATGAATATATAAACACACAGTGCGGAGCATTGTAGCTAGATGGAATAAATATGTAAATATATAAACACCCACAGTACGGAGCATTGCAGCTAGGTGGAATAAATATGTAAATATATAAACACACACAGTGCGGAGCAATGTAGCTAGATGGAATAATATGTAGATATATAAGCACACAGTGCGGAGCATTGTAGCTAGATGGAATAAATATGTAAATATATAAACACACACAGTGCAGAGCATTGTTGCTAGATGGGATGAAACAGCATAACCGTCTACTTAGTTATCCTACATGGTATGATTATGTGCCCATACATATTCTCACCCTCCATAGCGACTGGTATTTTCCTAGTTGTATGCTGGAGGGGACCATTGTGCAAGTCTATTGCATCTTTTGCATTCAAAAAACTATTAGTTTGTTACATCTTTTTGCTATCTCCGCGAGCAGCCCTGCTTAGGTTGTACAGTCTGACAGTCGTTGGTAGGAAGGACCTGCGAAACCTCTCGGTTGTGCACCTGGGATGATGTAGTCTGCTGCTAAATGAGCTCCTCAGTGCATTCTGTATGTCCTGCATAGGGTGGAACTCGGACTCCAGCAGAGATGACAGTTTAGCCACCGTCCTTCTCTCTCCTATCTCCTCCACCGGATCAACGCGCTGCCCCAGGACAGAGCTAGCTTTCTTGATCAGTTTGTTCAGTCTCTTCCTATCGGCTGCAGTAATGCCACTGCCCCAGCAGACCACTCCAAAAGTGATGGCTGATGCCACCACCGTGTCATAGAATGTCTTCAGCAGCGCCCCTTGTACACCAAAAGACCTGAGTCTCCTCAGCAGGAACAGCCTGCGCTGTCCCTTCTTGTAGAGTGCGTCAGTATTGTGTGACCAGTCTAGTTTATTGTTCAGATGAACACCCAGGTACTTATAGGATGTCACCATCTCGATGTCTGTTCCCTGTATATTTACTGGTGCTGTGAGGGGTTGCCCATGCCTGCGGCAGTCCACCACCAGCCCTTAGTTTTCCTCGCGTTGATCTGGAGGCAGTTCCGATGGCACCAGTCCACGAAGTCCTGGATAAGCCCTCTGTACTCAGCTTCATCTCCATTGGAGATAAGGCCAACGATCGCAGAGTCGTCAGAGAACTTCTGTAGATGGCAGTGTGTTGTGTTGTGTGAGAAGTCCGCAGTCTAAAGAGTGAACAGGAAGGGAGCCAGCACCGTTCCCTGGGGGGCCCCTGTGCTACCGAACGGGGTAGCACGGAGGCAAACCCATAACTTACAACAGTGGTCACAATTCACATTTGGTTCACATCTTATGTTTTCCTTTTGGTTTTTTTTACCCTTAGCAAATACACAGCAAAACACACTATAACTGGACACACCGTAAGCCCCCACCATAAAATTCTAACCAGGGTCTCCCATAGGCCCCCCTCTGGAGTGTCCGTCCCACGGCCCACTCCCAGAGTGCCTCCATTTCTTCGTAACCAGAGACCGGCTGCGCTGGCGTTCCTTCCTACCCAAACGCCGCAGCTCGTTCGGGTGCCATCTCAACCCATCTGTCAGTTCCAGTCAACCATCGTCATCAGTCTGCACCACACGCAGATCACCATGTCCATCTCTCCACTCCCTTGACCTGCGAACCCGTCCTAGCTGAGACTCGACCCTAGGGCGCACACCATCGCCCACACCCAGGGGAGTACTCACTGGCTTCCTTCTTCTTCGGCGCCACAAACCAGTACCCATATGGCTCTTCAGCATCCCACCAAGCTTGCTCAAGCCTTGTCCCTTGTTTTCATTCTGGGCACAGCTAGGGTTCGTGCCATCTGGTCTCACCCTGATCACTTTCATTTCTTGCATCGGCATGACACTGACAGTGCCCGGCTCAACAGTAGTACTCGGTCAGCCACCGGAGCTTTGCTACGCCTGCTCTCTGGAACTGTCCCCCTCCACGGGGGCTAAACCATGCCGTTCGGGTCGCGCGTCCACAGGACCGCAAACACTGGCACGGAGTTCCCATTGTATGGCGTACTTTGGTGCTGGTGGCAGCCCTCTTCACCCGGAGTGGGCCAGCCTAAGTCCCATGCTTCTTCGCCACTTCCCGAATAAAATGGCCGGTCCCACAGTTCACCACCTGACCACTCCTCCACTTCTCCACAGGCGATGCAGAACCTGAGCCCATAAAACAAATCACAGCCATCAAGTTGTTACCACTACGGGCCACCATGAACTCGGCTGCACACATAGAGGTAGCCTTGTACCTCACCGATAGCCACACTGAGCCCACAATGTCCAGAGGGTTGTTGCCATACCCATAACAGGCAATGTTTGTTTTACTCACGGTGTAATAGGGGAAGAACTTCTCTACTGTCGCCAGATTCAAGATGGAGGCCACCGACCCCGTGTCCACCATCAACTGTATTGGCACCCCATCCAACACAATGTTGCACAGAATACGTCCGTCTGTGTTGGGCGAGACCATGTGGACCACTGTAGGCGTCCTTTTAACTGAAGCCCTCTTTTTAGGTCCTTGGTCCTCCTTCTCAAAGTTCCGGCAAACCCTGGCGAAGTGGTGGAACAACCCGCACGGTCCACAATGCTTTCCTCTCGCTCTGCACTCCCTCGCTCTATAGCGGTGCCTACTGGATCCACAGCCATAGCATCTCGGTGTACCCGGGGTGGACCTAATCTTCACAATGGCTGCATATTCATCATTGCTGCCATCTTCCGAATCCAAGGGCAGTGCCTTCCACCGCTTGTCGTTCTTGGGTAGGGCCTCCATGTCACCAAGACTTTTTGTAATCTTTTCTGCTACCTCGTGTTGTTGCGCTAGCTCCATGGCTGCTAGCAGCATCACTCTCCAGCGTGCGTCAGCAGGTGAACCCTCACGGAGGAATATGCCACGTGCTCAGCTAGTTGGTCGTGAATCATCTCCTCCTCCAAGGCCCCAAACCTGCACTCACCCGCCAGCTGGCGAAGATCGGCCACAAACTGTTGTACTGTTTCTCCAGGTCTCTGACGTTGCTGCCTGAACTGGATGCGCCATATAATGGTGTTTTCAGGGGCGTGAAAGTAGCCCGCCATGAGCCTCTCTGAATGAGTCACCCCCTCCAAGCGTGCTCAGGGTCCTTTGGCCCTCCATACCGAGGTTGTGGACCAAAATAGCCCTTGTGCGTAATGTGTCGAGGTCACCGAGGTCTAGCGCTGTGAGATAGTTCTCAAAGGCAGCATACCATCTGGCCCATGGGATCAACGGCTCACCCGGAGCCTCCAAAAATGGATGGAAAACGGTAGCTGCCCTCTCCATGCCGTATATCTTCATTGCCAAATGTTGTGTCTCTAATTAAGGAAGAGTCAAGGTGACGTTTAATAGTTTTATTAGAACACAGAACCAAGAACACAGGAGTCACTACGCTAGTCTAAGAGCCGCAGTGAAGAGACAAGATTTTGACAGACAAAACACATCTGTTTGTTCTCTCCCATAGATTGAGTCCCCATCGTGCTGTTTGCTCTCTACATGTCCGTTCTTTTCATCTTCTCTATCCCCTCACCCCCCAGCCAGTCGCAGCAGATGACTGCCCATCCCTGAGCCTGGATCTGGTGGAGGTTTCTTTCTGTTAAAAGGGAGTTTTTCCTCTCCACTGTTGCCAAGCGCTTGCTCATAGGGGATCGCCTGGTTGCTGGGGTCTTTCTGCAATTGTGGGGGTTTCCCTACAGTTGAAAGTGCTATGAGATGACTGTTGTTGTGAAATGGCACTATATAAATAACAGCTATGTAGCTGAACAGCTACAGACCGGTGGCCTTGACGTCCCACTTGATGAAGACCCTGGAGAGACTGCTCCTTGCTCACCTCCGCCCCCTGGTGGAACCAGCGATGGATCCACTCCAGTTCGCCTACCAGCATGGCATTGGGGTGGAGGATGCGGTGATCTTCCTCCTTCACCGTTCTCTGTCCCACCTGGAGAAGCCCAGGAATATGGTGAGGATCATGTTCTTTGACTTCTCCAGTGCTTTCAACACCATCCAACCGATGATCCTGAAGGACAAGCTGCTGCGCGCAGGGGTGGACCAGCACCTGTCATCATGGATCCTGGACTACCTCACGAACCGGCCTCAGTTTGTGAGAACCCGGGACTGTGTGTCCGACACGATCATCAGTAGCACGGGGGCCCCCCAGGGAACGGTGCTGGCTCCCTTCCTGTTCACTCTTTATACTGCGGACTTCTCACACAACACAACACACTGCCATCTACAGAAGTTCTCTGATGACTCTGCGATCGTTGGCCTCATCTCCAATGGAGATGAAGCTGAGTACAGAGGGCTTATCCAGGACTTCGTGGACTGGTGCCATCGGAACTGCCTCCAGATCAACGCGAGGAAAACTAAGGAGCTGGTGGTGGACTGCCGCAGGCATGGGCAGCCCCTCACAGTACCAGTAAATATACAGGGAACAGACATCCAGATGGTGACATCCTATAAGTACCTGGGTATTCATCTGAACAATAAACTAGACTGGTCACACAATACTGATGCACTCTACAAGAAGGGACAGCGCAGGCTGTTCCTGCTGAGGAGACTCAGGTCTTTTGGTGTACAAGGGGCGCTGCTGAAGTCATTCTATGACACGGTGGTGGCATCAGCCATCACTTTTGGAGTGGTCTGCTGGGGCAGTGGCATTACTGCAGCCGATAGGAAGAGACTGAACAAACTGATTAAGAAAGCTAGCTCTGTCCTGGGGCAGCGCCTTGATCCGATGGAGGAGATAGGAGAGAGAAGGACGGTGGCTAAACTGTCATCTCTGCTGGAGTCCGAGTTCCACCCTATGCAGGACATACTGATTGCACTGAGGAGCTCATTTAGCAGCAGACTACATCATCCCAGGTGCACAACCGAGAGGTTTCGTAGGTCCTTCCTACCAACGGCTGTCAGACTGTACAACCTAAGCAGGGCTGCTCGCAGAGATAGCAAAAAGACGTAACAAACTAATAGTTTTTTGAATGCAAAAGATGCAATAGACTTACACAATGGTCCCCTCCGGCATACAACTAGGAACTTACCGGTCGCTATGGAGGGTGAGAATATGTATGGGCACATAATCATACCATGTAGGATAACTAAGTAGACGGTTATGCTGTTTCATTCCATCTAGCAACAATGCTCTGCACTGTGTGTGTTTATATATTTACATATTTATTCCATCTAGCTACAATGCTCAGCACTGGGTGTGTTTATATATTTATATATCTACATATTATTCCATCTAGCTACATTGCTCCGCACTGTGTGTGTTTATATACTTGCATATTTATTCCACCTAGCTGCAATGCTCCGTACTGTGGGTGTTTATATATTTACATATTTATTCCATCTAGCTACAATGCTCTGCACTGTGTGTTCATATATTCATATATTTATTCCATCCAGCTACAATGCTCTGCACTGTGTGTCTGTGTGTGTGTGTATATATATATATTTTATAGTAATACGTACATATGTATATTAGCTGCTCTTGCTTGCTTGTTTTTTTTTTTTTTTTTTTTTTTTTTCTTGCCTTCTGATTGTTGCTCTGAGTGTTGCTATCCCTGTGCTGTTGCAATCCTGGAATTTCCCCGTTGTGGGACTAATAAAGGCTTATCTTATCTTATCTTATCTTATCTTATCTTATCTTATCTTATCTTAAATAAAGTTGAATTGATTTGAAGATGTCTCCCACTGCTGGCTTATATACCCCAGGTGATGCCACCCCCCCAGGGGGGGGGGGGGCGCCACCCCTCTCTACCCTAAGGCACTGCCATAATTATATACTATATATATGTATGTGTGTGTGTGTGTGTGTGTGTGTGTGTGTGTGTGTGTGTGTGTGTGTGTGTATATATATACACTATCCAACAGCGTTAATAAACAGGATGTACAAATGTTAAGTTTAAGAAGAGGAAGCCAACTTTATTGTCATTCAATCCATACAGCCAATCAAAATAAATTAAACTTGAGTAGTGAGTAATGGCCTTACTCTTGCCAACTAGTGAGTTTTTTGTTTCTTAAATTACTAACTCCTCAAATAAAATTTTTTTTTCATAAAAGTTCGTTTTTCCCCTCATTAATTAAGGTCTTTGTTCACATAAATCTTGTTTTTTTTAATAATTTCCTTGTATATGTAATAATAATGGATTGCATTTACAGTACATAGCACTTTTCATGACACTCAAAGCACTTTACAGTGAATTTATGATTCAGTCACTCCACAGACAGAGAATGATAGTGGTAAGCTAACTCTGTTGCCCCAGCTGCCCTAGACAGACTGACAGAAACGTGGCTGCCAGTGGCCTGTCCAATCACTACCGAACATTTATTTACATTCATATGCCGGTGTCATGAATAGTGGAGGCAAGGCGGGTAAAGTGTTTTGCCCACAGACGCAACAGTGGGGGTGGGGTGGGATTTGGACCACCAATCCTCCAATTATTGGATGATCCACTCTACCTCCTGAGCCACTTGTGGTATAAGAAACCACAGGGTTAAATGGTACCAGCTTGATGACGCAGACATGTGGTGACATTATCATGCCGAGCCAATATAAAGGGAGAATCGGCCATCTTAGGCCTCTCTTGGCACTTGGCGATATAGCGTTCAGCCCCATAATCAAACCAGCATTGCAACCTATAACAGTTCATATAATAAAATGTGTGTTCCAAACCAGCACTACTCTCCGTTCGTCATTCCGGGTTTCTGGACATAACATTTGGCGATGAGAGTTAAATCATGGAAGCATGCTTGAGGGCACTATGACCGTTTCTGGAAGACCCAGGTGAGCCGCCCGTTCTGTGGCCACACTAGTTTGATGCTTTCACCACCTACGTATCGACGTTTGGCCTGGACGAGATAGACGAGGTACACTATCTGGGCATAGAAGGCCAATGTATTTTCCATACACTAGGACCAACGAAGTCGTTTGTTGATTCAGTCGAGCTGTTTGCTAGCTACTTCGCCACACCTGACAATGTGTTGGTGCAGCACATTAGGTCTCACCAACAGCGGCAGAGGCCCGGAGACGACATCAACATTGTGGGCCCTGAGAACTGGTCAGGACTGCGTTGTGTAGTGAAGCTGGACGGCATCAGCATATCAATGATAATGGCCACCGCTGTCTTGCGATCCCAGGTAAATGAGGCCACGGTTAGAAGGCTAACTCCCCGGCGACCTGAAGCAGTGGAACTGTCGGACGACCGATGCTCCACGACCGGCAGACACATCATCTTCGCAGTGCGATACAACGACAAAACAATCCCAGCGTTCCAGTTCCAGCTGACACGCCAGGGTGATAACATTATGGGGTTGGATTTATTCTGTGAACTGGGCTTCTCCCTCACAGTCCCCGGGCAGACCGACAACGGTGCAGGTCCATTGCACTCGGATGTGGACGCAGCCACCCCCTGCCTCACACCGCACCACACGCCAAACCCAACAGAACCGGAGCAGCCACTAGAGCCCCGGTCCGCAGCCACATGGAGGGAGAGCAACAATCGGACTCGCCTCAGTTCTTCACCCAGCATGAGCCTCAGGGATCTGCTGCAGAGCTGCTGGAGAGGGACCCCGCGTCTATCAGGAACCCCAGGACAAAACAACCTGGCACAAGTTCTACCAACGGCGACAACAACATATCGCCACAGCCAGCACCAGGTGAGAGGAAGAAGAAGCTGGACTGCTTCTAAATCCACGCCCAGCATCAGCCTCCAGGAGCTGCCACTGAGCTGCAGGATGAAGGGTCCATGACTGAACAGAACGTATTGGAACTACCAGACGTCTTCCCAATCCACGATCGACATCAGCCTCCAGGAGCCGCCACTGAGACACAGGATGAAGAGTCCGTGACCCAACAGGATGTAACAGAACCACCACAATCTGGTGGACACCGTGCAACAGACATGAGAGTCATAACATCACAACCACAATGCTGAACGTAGCCGAACAGCCACTCACAGTGATGAACTGGGTTCGGGTCTGCAGAACCAAGCGACCAGGCCCACAGTCAGCCTTAGCATTGTCACCACCACCGACACCTATGAAGATCGCTGCACAGCTGAGACCAGCCGACGTTTAGATGGTGGATGGATCAACATGGCAAGCCAGCCATCTGTGGAAGGTGAGGGCATCTGCTGTGGATCAAGACACAGTGTTGGAGCCTATCCAGCTGGTGTGGGAGCCCGGCTGGCACATTGTTGAAAAGAGTGCCGCGGCTCCAGCAGGATGGCACCCGAGCCACCACCAGGGGCGTGTCCACCACGAGCTTGCCTCAGGGCCCCTCTGACTGAACTGCCCTCCTCAGAAAAAAAAAAAAGAGAACTGTTTAGCTAGGAGCACGGCTGCCAACAGATAGTGGCAGAATAACCCACTCAGCCGCGCTGGGCTACGTGGTGGTCTACCAACTAACCCCAGATAGTTTGGGGTTTTGTGATACCAAATACCAAATTTTGTGATACCAGCATGATGACGCAGCCGTGTGGTGACATCATCACGCCGAGCCGATATAAAGGGAGAGTCTGCCATCTTAGGGCTCTCTCGGCTCTTGGCGATATACTGTAGCGCTCAGCCTCATAATCAAACCAGTACTGTAATCTATAACAATTAATATAATAAAGTCCGTGTTCCAAATCAGCACTACTCTCCGTTGGTCATTCCGGGTTTCCGGACATAATGCCACTATCGCCACTATGAGACTTTTCTCATGTTTTCTTCATAAATTCATGCCTTTTTAAAACAAATCCGCTACATTTACTTATTTATCCTCCCACTCCCTCATAGAGCACCTTATGTACAGCTAGACAGCTTTGAGCATGTGAACCAGGTGACAAGACTTGTGCTATCAGTCAGATTGAGATCAGTCTGAAGGCCTTCTTCCTCCAGTTTTGAGCATGGAGTATAGCTGCCTGATTATCTGGATGCTGAGAGATGCCACTGCTGACAGGAACACTACACAAGTCATTTAATATTTACTTAGCTAGCTGCTAGTAGCATTTGCTTGTTAGCACTTTTTTTTTTAACAAACATATCAATGTACAACAGAGAGCCCATGTCATGCCCCCTCTACTTCCCCAAATGGGACCTTAAATAAAAAAAACAAAAAGCGACTTCCGGTTATGGTGGCTACGTAGGAGGACACGTCTCACTCTGCTCTGCTCCTAGAGATAAAAAGTCGGCAAATAACTCTCTCATTTGGAACAGAACCTATCCCAGCGTTTGGGCGAGGATATGCCGGTGAAGCCTAAGGCTGGGAAATCAGGTGGAGGAAAAATTGAACCGCCGAAACAGTCCAACTTAACGGACTTTCACCTCCGTGACGAAGCGGGAAAAGCTCCAGATATGGTGGAGGAAGCTAGCGGTGGTGCGATGACTGCTGGCGACTGCACAGGTGCAGTGCTCACTGCCATTAGTTCAATGAGAGCAGACTTTTCCGCTAAATTTGATGGGATTATAGCAGCGATAGAAGGAATGAGAAAGGAATGAAGTGACTGTATGGAACGAGTAACGCAGGTGGAGCTTTGAATTTCCAGTGCTGAGGATGACGTCACCAGCCTTCAATTAAAGGTGCACACTTTGGAATTAAAAAATAAACGTCTGGAAGATAATGTCCTGGACTTGGAGTCCCGGTCAATACGGAACAACCTGAGGCTGGCGGGTCTACCGGAGAGAACCGAGGGTCGGGACCCATGTTCCTTTTTGGAAAAGTGGATTCCAGAAGCGCTGAACAATACGGAGCTGCAATCATCAGTCGTTTTAGAAAGCGCCCACCGAATTGGTCCACCGAGAGCTAATAGGGCATCACCGAGGACACTGATTATGAAGTTCCTCAGCTACAGAGACAGGATGACGATCTCCAACGCGGCGCGAGCCAAAGGAGAAATTAAATACCAGGATCAACAGGTGCGGTTCTACGCAGATTTGGCCACAGGAATCCAACAATTAAGGAAACAGTTTGACCCCGTCCGTAAAGAGCTGCACAACCTTGGGATTCGTCATGGAGTGATTCACCCTGCAAGACTGCTGGTCACATATAAGGGCAGAACACACATCTTCAAGACCCCTGAGGAGGCGCAGGAGCTCATCAAGAAGATCCAAGTAGAGACTGGTGGGAGCTAAGCATGAACAAAATATAAGGTACCGGTTGAATATTGAAGCATTTGCACAGGCATCTAACTGATCTGAAGCATATAGCAAGTTTACAAAATATAGATTGTATTATATATTTTTAAAAAAAACCCTATGATGTACAAAGTTGCTATAAAATTTTGGAGTTAAGTTGGAAAACTACAGAATGTAGAATGTAATGATGTAACAGTTAATGTTACATCATTAAAAGCAGTAGAGTTAGGGTGATTGGGAGAATGAAGAAGGAGTGGCTTTGGCTGGTCCTCGTGGGTGTGGAGCGGTCGATGGCTATAGCGGGAGACGGAATTTTTTTTTTTGATTTTGGGGGGATTACCACGAATGTGGGAAGGGGGAATTTGTTTGTTTGTAGTTTGTAGGATGAATGTTCAACCACTCATGTTTTTGCTTCTCTGTATGAGCATGTTTACACTGCGAGGTAATCCCAAACTCCCTATTGATCATAGACCAAAGCGTTAATCTTAATTTAACTTCATGGAATTGCAGAGGTCTACAAAATTTTAAAAAACTTAAACAAGTTATGAATAAAATAAAAGACATAGGTTCAAAAATTGTGTTTTTACAAGAAACTCATCTAATAGAGGAGGATGTAAAAAGAATTAGGAGTAGATGGCAAGGAAGTGTATTCACCTCATCATTTTCATCCCGAGCCAGGGGAGTTATGACTCTCATACATAAATCAATCCCATTTCAAGTGAAAAATGTAATTGGAGACAAATTTGGAAGATATCTAATCATTCAAGGATCTTTGTTATTAGAAAATACAAATCTGGTGAACTTATACGGTCCCAATATAGATGATCAAAAGTTCTTTGCTAATTTATTTCTTATTTTACCATCACTTACAGGGCAACATATAATAGCAGGGGATTTTAATTGTACATTGAATCCCGGTATAGATAGATCAACAGGACTGTACTGTACGCACAATGGATGCAGGATGATCATTAAGCATTTTATGAAAGAATTGAGATTGCTAGATATATGGAGAGAAATGAAACCACAAGTTAAAGCCTACTCTTGTTATTCTAATACCTACAAGACATTCTCACGTATTGACTATTTTTTGATCTCCACAGAATTAAGGTCCAAGATTCAAAACTGCTTTTATGATAATATTGTGATCTCTGATCATGCACCCTGTTGTCTCATATATGTAGATAAGAAATTGACAAAGGAACCAGGTAGGTGGCAATTTCAGCATAAATGGCTTCAGGATGAGGAATTTGTTAAGTACATAGAAAAACAGATAGATGAGTTCTTTGATATCAATACTACACAAACATCAGCATGTATAAAGTGGGAGGCTTTCAAAGCTTTTATTAGGGGGCATATTATTAGTTATACAGGTTCAAAATCTAAGAAGACTCGAGAGGAGAGAGTCCAATTGGAACATAAAATAAAAATTCTTCAAGAAAAAGTGTATGCAGGAAGTGACCCAAAGTTAGAGAATGAATTACTGATTCTGAGAGCTGAATATGACAAAAAATCAGCGAATAGAGCTGCCTCGAGTCTTCTAAGATTGAAGCAATCTTTTTATGAACAAGGTGAAAAATCAGGAAAATTATTGGCATGGCAGATTAAACAATTAGAATTTAAAACACCAATTACCAGTATTATAAGTAACGGACAGGTAGTTGTAGATCCTTTAGAAATTAATAGAGCCTTTAGAGATTACTATGAAAAATTATATGATACAAAAAATGAAACTGACTTAACAAAACTAAATGGGTTTTTTGGACGGATTATCTATACCGTGTATTCCAAATGAAAACAGGGAGATACTGGAGTCTAAAATTAGTCAAGAAGAAGTTGGGCTAGCCATTGATAATATGAAATCAGGAAAAAGTGCAGGACCAGATGGTCTTCCAGTTGACCTTTATAAAAAAAAATTTAAGAATAAATTAATAAAACCTTTTTTGGAAATGGTTTTAGAAGCATTTCAAAATAGTAATTTACCACCATACATGAATAATGCCTTAATTATACTGCTGCCAAAACCAGGTAAACCCTCTAATAAATGTGAAAATATGAGCCCAATAAGCCTATTAAATGCTGACCTTAAGATAATCTGTAAAATTTTAGCAAGACGACTACAAGAAATATTACCAAATATTATTAACCGAGATCAGAATGGCTTTATAAAGGGAAGACAAGACTTCCATAATGTAAGAAGACTATTTAATATTATTTATTCTAATAAAGAAGCACCGGATACAGCTCTCCTATCATTGGACGCCGAAAAGGCCTTTGATAGGGTCGAATGGCCCTTTCTTTTTGAAGTCTTACAAAGGTTTGGACTTGGAAATAATTTCATAAAATGGGTTCAGATAATATACAATAATGCTACAGCAGAAATCCTAACAAACAGCAATATCTCAAAATCAATAAAAATCAATAGAGGATGTCGACAAGGCTGTCCACTTTCACCTTTACTGTTTACTATGGCAATTGAACCTTTAGTGATGGCAGTACGTTTACATCCACAAATATATGGAATTAAAGTAGGACCAACAGAACATAAAATCTCCCTGTATGCCGATGACATAATTTTGTTTATGTCGAATCTTAAAAAAATCAATTCCGACCTTGTTGAATTTAATAAAGAATTTGGGGGAAATATCAGGATATAAAATAAATAAAACTAAATCTTCAATATTAATGCTAAATGAGACCCAGAGAAATCACCCAGCTCCTGAGGTAAATCAATTCAATGTTGTAAATCGGTTTAAATATTTAGGAATTCAAATTGTGCCTAAGCTAGAATTAGTCGCCAGTGCCAACTATGAAGCCTTAATGACAGACATTAATGAGTTACTTCAGAGATGGATGTCACTACCAATGTCAATGATAGGGAGAATCAATATACTTAAAAGTAATATCTTAACTAAAATACTTTATTTATTTCAATACATTCCTTTACCACCACCTTCAGATCTATTCTCAAGAATTAAAAAAAAGTTAGTGGAATTTATATGGAGCAATAGGAAGGCTAGATTACGTCTGTCCTTACTATATTTACCATTTGATCGTGGAGGTCTGAAATGTCCAAACTTTATGTTGTATTACTGGTAAACACAACTGAGGTCTATGACATATTATTTTTCATCAAATGATCCTCCTCACTGGACTGAAATGGAATCATACAATTTACCTTTACCTCTTCCCATATTCATATACTCAGACTCGGCAAAAAAATTACAGAAACAAGTTAAAAATCCATTTGTAAAGCATATGATCAAAATATGGTGTGAAACCAAAAAATATTTAAAAGAACCACACTTATTGTCACAATTTAGCCCAATATTGACATAATGCACAGCTCAGGAGACACGCACGCAGGCTCAGGGTAGATTTAACAGCTTTATTGACAACAGGGATGTGTGGCTGCATGTCTGTGGAATAAGAATGTGTTGGTGGTGGCGTCTGCGTCAGGCACGGGGGCAGGAGGCCGTTCAGCCGGACAACCCTATGGGAGGAAGCAGAGGGAGAAGGGTAACGGGCACCACACCAACACAGAGGATAATAATAGTCTTGCTGGCTTACTTGGTTAAGACAGGTGGCTGGCGTTGACAAGGGCGGAGCCCGGGAGACAGCGACCTGCAGTGCCTGTAGCAGCAGTGTAGAGACAGCGGCGAGATGAGGAAGTCCGCCGCCGGGGAAGTCCACCTGTGCACAGGGGAGAGGGCTGGAGGAAAAGAGGTAAGGGGAGCTTACTCAGATAATCTTGCCTGAAGGTTTGAGTACCGTTGTAGCAAGCAATGCCGAAGTAGAGAGACGGCTTCAGGCCGAAGCCCAGGGCAGAGTGGATTAAGTACCTCGCCGCTGACGAGGAGCAGGTGTGCGCGCAGCTGGCGCCGCTGATGAGCGGCGAGTCATGACAGTACTCCCCCCTCTAGCAGCGCCTCCTGGCGATGGTTTCTCTGGGTGCGCTCGATGGAACTCAGTGATGAGGGACCGGTCCAACACCAGCGAGGAAGGCACCCATTGTCTCCATTCGGGCCCATAGCCCTCCCAGTCCACCAAATACTGCAACCCGCGACCCCGGCGCCGGACGTCCAAGATCTCAGAGACAGTCCAGGCCAGATGGCCACCAATCATCCGGGGAGCGGGGTGCGCTGCAGGCGGAGGGCAGAGGGGGTCAGAGACCACCGGTTTGACTTTGGAGACGTGGAAGGTGGGATGGATGTGGAGGGAGGAGGGAATAGCCACACGCACAGCCACCGGGTTGATAATCCTAGTTATGGGAAACTGGCCGATGAATCGTTGGGCCAGCTTCCTCCTCTCACCCTTTAGGTTGACGTCCTGTGTGGATACCCAGACTTGTTGTCCCACCTGGTAGGCAGGGGCAGGTCTCCTGTGCAGGTCCGCCGTGGATTTATTGCGCTCCGCCGTGCGTAAAAGCGCATTGCGCGCAGTAGTCCAAAGGAAGTGGCACCGCCTGAAGTGCGCCTGGGCAGAGGGGACCGCCAATTCGCCCTCCTGCGCGGGGAATAGAGGTGGATCATAACCCAGGGATGCCTTGAAGGGAGACATCCCGATGGCAGACGAGCGAGAGGTGTTGTGGGTGTACTCCACCCAGGCGAGGTGCGAGCTCCAGGACATGGGCTTGGATGTGGTAACGCAACGGAGCGCAGCCTCCAGCTCCTGATTGGTCTGTTCACACTGCCCATTGGACTGGGGGTGATGGCCGGAGGTGAGGCTTACTTTAGCTCCCAGGGCGTTGCAAAAAGACCTCCAGACGTCCGAAGAGAACTGGGGGCCACGATCGGAGACCACGTCGACCGGTATTCCGTGCAGTCTGACCATGTGTTGGATAAGGAGGTCCGCCGTCTCCAAGGCTGAGGGGAGTCCACGTAGGGGCACAAAGTGGGCGGCCTTGGAAAAACGGTCAAGGATGGTCAGAACTGTGTCGAAGTTGTTGGAGACAGGAAGCCCGGTGACGAAGTCTAGGGCAATGTGTGACCAGGGCCTGCCAGGGACGGGCAGGGGCTGGAGCAGGCCCACAGGGGGAGCGTTACCTGACTTACTGGTGGCGCAGACGGGGCAGGCCCGGGCGTAGTGGGCGGCATCCTTCCGCAGACCTGGCCACCAAAAGGATCGCTGGAGGAGGTCGATCATCCGGGAAGCTCCAGGATGGCAGGTGAGCTTAGAGGTGTGGAGCCAGTGAATAATGTCCCCCCGGACGGCAGATGGCACGAAGAGCCTCCCCTCCGGTCCGCCGCCAGGGTCCGGTTCCGACTCCTGCACCCTCCGGATCTTATCCTCTATGTCCCAGGAAACAGCCCCCACGACGCACGACCTGGGCAGGATGGTGTGAACAGCGTCTTCCGTGGCCTCCGGGGCAAATTGCCTGGAGAGGGCGTCGGGCAGGCCGTTCTTGGAGCCAGGCCTGTAGGTGATGTTAAATTTAAACCTTGCGAAGAACAGGGACCAGCGCGCCTGGCGGGCATTCAGACGCTTGGCAGATCTTAGGTATTCCAAGTTCTTGTGGTCAGTTAGGACCACGAAAGGCAAGGCGGCCCCCTCCAGCCAGTGACGCCACTCCTGAAGCGCAAGCTTGATGGCCAGAAGCTCTCTGTCCCCCACGTCATAATTACGCTCCGCCGGGGACAGGCGCCGAGAGAAGAAGGCGCAGGGTCACTTGACTCCGTTGGCTGGAGACCGCTGGGACAGCACCGCCCCCGCCCCCGTGTCTGAAACGTCCACCTCCACTATGCACTGCAGCGCGGGATCGACCTGGCTGAGGACCCAGGAGGAGGAAAACTCCGTCTTCAGCGCCTGGAAGGCCGTTGCGGCCTCTTCAGTCCACCGGAATGGGGTCTTAGGGGAGGTGAGGCAGGTCAGAGGCCCGACGATGGCTCCAAAGTTTGGGACGAAGCGGCGGTAGAAATTGGCGAACCCGACGAACTGCTGAACCTGTTTCCTAGAGGTAGGTGTGGGCCAATCCACCACCGCTTTAATCTTCGCTGGGTCCGGGAGCACCTGGTCATGGGAGATGACGAACCCCAGGAAGGAAGTTGTCTTGGCGTAGAACTCACACTTCTCCGCCTTGACATATAAACGATTCTCCAACAGCCTCTGCAGGACCCGCCTCACGTGGACCCGGTGCTCATCCCTGGACCTGGAGAAGATGAGGATATCGTCCAGGTAGACGAACACGAACAGGCCGATGAAATCCTGGAGGACGTCATTAATGAGGCGCTGGAAGACGGCTGGAGCGTTGGTCAACCCAAACGGCATCACTAGATATTCAAAATGACCGTTAGGGGTGCGGAAGGCTGTCTTCCACTCATCTCCCTCCCGGATCCGGACGAGGTGGTAAGCGCTGCGGAGATCCAGCTTGGTAAACCAGGTCGCCCCCTGGAGGGAATGGAAGGCGGTGTCCATGAGGGGCAGGATGTACCGGTCCTTCTCCGTGATGTCATTGAGAGCTCGGTAATCTATGCAAGGACGAAGGGAGCCGTCCTTCTTTCCCACGAAGAAGAACCCTGCGCCTACTGGTGAGGAAGATGGTCGGATGATCCCAGCGCTGAGCGACTCCTTCAAGTAGGTGTTCATGGCCTCCTTCTCTGGCGCTGACAGGCTGTAGAGGCGTCCTGAGGGTAGGGGCGCCCCCTGGCGGATGTTGATGGCACAGTCGTAGGGCCGGTGAGGAGGAAGAGACATCGCCTTGGACTTGCTGAAGACTGCACCCAGGTCGTGGAACTCTGAGGGCACAAGGGTGAGATCCTGGGGCGCGGTGTCCTTAGCTGTAGGGGGCGAGGACGGGGCGCAGGCAGCGGATTGGAGACAGGTGCCCATACAGAAGGTGCTCCAAGCTGACACTTTTCCGGTCTTCCAGTCCAAGACGGGGTTGTGGAGGCGGAGCCAAGGGTATCCGAGAATGATAGGAGTGACCGAGGTGGGCAGGACGTAGAAGGAGATATCCTCCCGGTGGTTTCCTGAGATGATCACCGGAATAGGAGATGTCCGGTGGGTCACCTTTCCCAATGAGACATGGGAGAGATTTACCAGGGCGAGAGGAGGGTCGAGGGGGTGACAACGGATGCCCAATCGGGTTGCCAGGCTCTGTGAAATAAAGCTACCCTCTGCACCTGAATCCACCAGTGCATGTGTGAGGTGCCCTGTGAGGTTGTGACAGAAGCGGATGGGCAGCGTCAAATGTGTGAGGGGATTTAACTGATTAGCGTCCGCGAGGCCCCCTACAGTGACTCGCGGACCTCCTCGTTTGGCTTCTCCGGACAATGCTCCACCGTGTGCTGGCTGCCCCCGCAATACATGCAAAGGCCCAGATCACGGCGGCGTTGTTTCTCCGCCAGGGGGAGCTTTGTCCGGCCCGTCACCATCGGCTCCGACTCCTCGGAGACCTCCGGCGGCGGCAACGCCAGGTGGCGAGCTTGGGGCAAGCGTGCAGAGGCACCCCGCGAGCAAGAAGGGTGCTTCTGCTCTGAGGTGCGCTCACGCAGCCTGTTATCCAAGCTGATGGCAAGGGAGATCAGCTCCGCTAGAGTCTCCGGGATATCCCGGCCGGCCAGCTCATCTCTCAGACCAGAGTTAAGACTGCGGAGGAAGATGCCACAGAGCACACGCTCTTCCCAGCCAACTTCCTCCGCGGTAACCCGGAAGTCGATCGCGTATTCGGCCGCCGATCGGCTCCCCTGTTGGAGGCCGAGAAGGCGGTCGACCTGGACACTGTCCAAACGCGAATGATCAAACACTTCCAGAAATTGTCGCACGAACTGGCCATAGGTGAGGGTGGCGTAGCTGGGCTTCGCCATAATGGCGTAAGCCCAGGTAAGCACACGACCCTCCAGGAGATTACCAATATAGCCAATCCTGCTGTGGTCTGAGGGGAAGTCTCCGGGAACGTGAAGGAACACGGACTCACACTGCATGATAAAACCCCGAGCTCCACCAAGCTTGCCACTAAAGCGAGCAGGAGTGGGGATTGGTGTGAGCCGTGTCGGCGCACCCGGAGCAGGCTGGACAGCTGCCGGAGCAGCGGGAGCTGCGCCACCCAGACGAACCGAGGGGAACGGCTGCTGGGGGTCCAAGCGGTCTAATCGGTTAGTAATGACTGTCAATTGGTTTAATATCACCTGTTGTTGGTGGGCTATTAAATCCACCCGAGCCTCGAGGGTGGAAAGACGGCGTGCGAGCCCGCTGTCTGCCGAGCCGCTCTGCTGAAGCCGTACTGACATAATGCACGGCTCAGGAGACACGCATGCAGGCTCAGGGTAGATTTAACAGCTTTATTGACAACAGGGATGTGTGGCTGCGTGTCTGTGGAATAAGAATGTGTTGGTGGTGGCGTCTGCGTCAGGCACGGGGGCAGGAGGCCGTTCAGCCGGACAACCCTATGGGAGGAAGCAGAGGGAGAAGGGTAACGGGCACCACACCAACACAGAGGATAATAATAGTCTTGCTGGCTTACTTGGTTAAGACAGGTGGCTGGCGTTGACAAGGGCGGAGCCCGGGAGACAGCGACCTGCAGTGCCTGTAGCAGCAGCGTAGAGACAGCGGCGAGATGAGGAAGTCCGCCGCCGGGGAAGTCCACCTGTGCACAGGGGAGAGGGCTGGAGGAAAAGAGGTAAGGGGAGCTTACCCAGATAATCTTGCCTGAAGATTTGAGTACCGTTGTAGCAAGCAATGCCGAAGTAGAGAGACGGCTTCAGGCCGAAGCCCAGGGCAGAGTGGATTAAGTACCTCGCCGCTGACGAGGAGCAGGTGTGCGCGCAGCTGGCGCCGCTGATGAGCGGCGAGTCATGACAAATATGGGGTAATCAATATTTTAAACCAGGGAGAGCGGATGCTGTATTTAAAGTATGGGATTTAAAAGGGATTCAAAAGATTCAAGATTTATATCTGTCATGTTCAGATAACATAATGTCTTTTGAAGAGCTGAGGATCAAATTTAATCTTAATAGAACACATTTTTAAAAATATCTTCAGCTAAGGAACTTTATTCGATCAAATCAAAATAATGCTCTCACTCGACCTATTTATTCATCCTTGGAAAAAATTTTGACGAAAGATAGTAAGAGAAAGGGTATTATTTCAGAGTTTTATAACTCATTGACACTATCCTCAAGTGAAAACTCACAGAAAAGATTGAATTATTGGAAAGAAGACCTGCAAACTGAAATTTCAGAGGAACAATGGGAATTGGCTTGTACAGAAGCTCAAACCAATTCAATAAATGTACGTCTTAAATTGATACATTTTAAATGGTTAATGCGGATGTATGTTACACCGGTGGAATTAAATAGATATAACAAAAACATACCAGATACATGCACAAAATGTATGGGAGGTAAAAGAACCTTATTTCATTGTGTATGGGAATGTAGAAAAATTAGAATGTTTTGGGAAGAGGTGAGGGTAACAATTGAAAAAATAATTTCAAAACAAATCATATTGAATCCTAAATTGTTTTTGTTGGGTCTGCATCCAGAAAAGCATAACTTTAATAAAAGTGAAAGAGCATTCATAGACCTCAGTTTGCTTAACGCCAAAAAATGTATTGCACTATTGTGGAAAAAGACTCATAGACCAGATGTGACTCAGTGGTTAAAACAGATGTTAACAAACCTTCCACTAGAAAGAATAACATACATACTGAAATCAAAGGAAATTGTGTTTGAGAATATATGGAGACCTTTCATTGATTATGTAAAGAATTTAAACATAACTTTAGAAGAAGAAGGTGAATGATGTGTGTGGACCTTGTAAATTCCAAACTGGTGAATGTATAATATGTATACTTATGTAATGGATTGCCTAGACTAAACAGAGGAGCATTGTTGAAGACCTGTTCTTGATAGTGGTTGTCGATGTTTTTAGTACATTTTTTTTTATTACTTTAGTGTTAGTGTTTGATTGTTTGTGTTATGTTTGTAAAAAAAAGGTTCAATAAAAAATATTGTGGAAAAAAAAACAACAACTCTCCATTGAAATGAATGGCAAGAGCCAAATTATCTTTTGATCCCGATCGAATTTTGCCTTGAATGACAAATACGATGTTTGTCAATTTAAAAGATAAATTTCCACGCAACTGAAGTTGTCAGTTGTCTTATAATAACAGTAATACAGAGTTTTTGTTTAAACGACTAGAGGACAACAACTCCCATCATCCCACATCACTAAACACGGTTACAGTTTATTTTCTTGTAGGTCTAAATGTAATTTCTGAATAATTTCAATGATTTCAACAATATTAATATATTTAAAATGGCCGAATCTGCACATTTCCTGTTCAAGGGAGAGAGGCCAGGTGAAGCAACAGCAAACAGCCTCAAAGGGATTGTTCACAGCCCGCTTTGAGCTCGTGCAAGATGCACGTTCCTGGTGACAGCTCCGAGTATGTCAAAAATGTCATGTTTGTAGGAGCTTTTACTGTGTGTTCTCCTTTTCCATACTCTACGTAATGTACTTGTGTGTACAACATATTTAGTCTTCTTAATCTGACATAAAACTTAAGTTAAAAATCAGTCAGAGGCTGCGCAGTACCGTTGCTCAAACGAGGGTGGGGTGGGGGCGTGCTTGAGCACCATGGGGGTTTGTGCTTGTTGCTCTTCTTCTACGCTGAGGCTAAACGCCAAATTAGCTAAAGATAAGATCAGAAAGTCAGGTGTATGGAGGACTCCGTTTGTGGTTCTGTTTTTTACAGACTGAGAATTGAAGCTTTTATAGCTGAACTTAAAATTGGCCTTTCAATCAGAACTGGCAGTGATGTCGACTGAGACAGAGAGACTTTTAAAACTAAAAGAAGACAAGGAGGACTTTTACAGCAAAGTCATTGGGATTTTTTGTCCAGGGGGACAGGCGGCTGGATACCATTTACAAGTAAGGGTAAGACCATGCATACTTGTTTTATATACTTGAATTTGCATTGAATTGTGGAGCTGCAGGGTGCACAGCAAATGTGCTCTCTGAGTCACAATTTCAGTTCTTCCTTGGCCTGAAACCAGTAGTCTATAATCAATTTTGGACCCCCAAAATTTGTCTGTAAAATAAGTTATGGACTATTGTATAACTGCTGTATGTTGTGTAAGGTGAGCTGAAGACAAATTTCCGCCAAGGTGGACAATAAATATTCCATTCTATTCTTAATACATTTTATTTGTGTAGCCAAGGGTCTTTGCACTCTGTTTATATTCAGGAGAGTTGAATGAAATGAAAACACAGAGTTAGTCAGCAGAACTTTAACTGCCTTTCTGGAAAACAAAAAGCATCTGGAGTGTACTACTATTTCTGCTTCTTCCCTTCACAATAAAAGCTCTAGACATGCATTGCAGAACTGAACTTAAATTCACTGTGCATTCTGTCAAGAGGCAATTCAGTAAAATGCCTTAGTTGTTTTATTAATAAATTATTTATATAATCAAATTTTATAATGTACAATTAGCAGATCATAAAACATGCAGACTTTCAACTGTAATTAAATTCAAGCTTATGCTGTTGTGTTCGTACATACTGGTAAATCTGACTTTTTGTTTGTGGGTGCCTCACCACCCACAAACCTCACCACATGTCACTGATTTGCAATCAGTACATTTTGCACAATACAAAATAAATGAACAGAATATCAGATGTAAAATGACTATGCATTACGAAAAACATACAAAAAGGAAAATTAGACAGTGGTGGGTGAAAAATATTTTTGGTGGGGTTATTTTGAGTACCTTACTTCTGAGCATCTATTGCAATAAAAGAACCCAAACCAAAGGATAGCAGTGCGCTAGGTAAAGATGATGATTATCTATTTTATAGAAATCAGCAGTTAAACAGATAATGACATTACCACACAGTTTTGTTATGCTCACTTCTCATGTAACTATCAGTTATATTGGAGAACACAATTACCACATTCTAGTTCTTGAGAGATATTTACAGTTGGATGATGATTAAAATTAACCATACACAAATCACACATTGGATCATGGCAGTGGTCTTTTGAGAGAGAGAGCGAGCGAGAGAGATGTTCAAAATCTTAAAATATTTACAGTTATGTTAATGTATTCAAGGATGGCAATTTTCCACCGATCCGTGGATTTCCGCGGATTTATTTTCAAATTGATCACTTCTGTGAATCGTCTAAATCCGTTGAGAAAATTTTAGGGGGGTAAGGTACTTTATTGTTACCGATTTTAGCGAAAATCAACACGATTACATAAGCGCTCGGCGCTTCCCCGGAAGTCGTCTCCCGCGATAACCCGGATGTGTTGTGTTCAAGCTACTGCTGTATTGCAGTAGCTTGACAGCCCTGCGATTGGATAGTTGCAAACGATTGGACCAATCAAATGGCTCGTTGTATGCTTTTTCAAAAATTCATGGCGGCGTGTTCTCAGGGATGTGATTTTCTGCTGATTTGCCGAATTCCGCTTTATTTTATCTTCCAGGAAGATAAAGTATGTTAAGTACGTTAGCAGCTTGTGGTCCACGAACGCAGTGAAGGTGCGCCCTTTCAGGCAGGACTGGAAGTGGCGTATGGCCAGGTAGAGAGCCATTAACTCTCTGTTACTGGCGGCGTACAACGGCTGTATGAGCTGGGCTGCGCAGGGGAGGAAACGGTAATAAAAGTTAACCATCCCCTTTTATGATTCCAAACAGTTTGAAATTGACAGTGCACAGTGGACATTGACTCATAACTTTTGAATATTTCTAAGACTTGGCTACATCAGTGATTGTGCAAAATGAACTGCTCAAGTCTCAATGGAGATTGAAACTGGTGATCTGAAATGAATGCTGAAATTATAAAAAGTAATGGTATGTTGGAATTTTATTTCTATTATGGAATAGATAAAATTAACTGATTTTGATTTGATCAAGTGTTAAAGCATGAGATGGATAATGCTTGTTGGAATATTTTAGGAATGCTATCTTCTTGGAACATAAGTCAATATTATACAGTAATAAGTGGCATTCAGCTGTTTGTTTTATGTCATTTAAGCACAGTTCTGGTACTTAAAAATCATAAAAACCCAGGAGCTTCGGGGGGCTTTCCCCCAGACCCCCCAGCTGAATTTTCAGATAATTTCCCCAACCCCAAATCACATCGCTGGTTCGTGTTGGAATTCTGAGCTTTCGGTATTTTTTTCAGCGGAATTATGAGATTTTTATCGAAGGATCAGGAGTCATCAGTGCTAGAAATAGACAAAAGTGTCAAAAATAAGTTCCGATGGAATTGGCTTGAGAGAAGAGTGACGGTAAAGGTGAAAATTGGCTCAAAGTTCGACGAGGTAACAAACACTCGGACAATTTCTGAAGAAACCAGAAAAGGAGATGAAGTTCAAAGTTCAGAGACTGACACAGCTTGCTGCCAAAAGGAAGAAAGTTTCACATTAGAAGTGACTTGGTGACCAGTGTAAATAGTGTAATAAACTCTTATAGAACTGTTAAATATGTTGGACTAAAGACAGTGATACAACATTGAAGAAAAAGTAAGTTAACCTTTCATTAAATTTAATGATTTATCTAAGTCTAGTATTTCATTTTTTTTTTTATCATTTTTTTCAGTCTAAATTACTTCTGTTTTACTGAAAACCTCCCAGCTTCAGGGGGGCTGTGCCCCCGCGGCCCCCCCATAAGTCAATCGACCAAATTAGATTTCAGCTGAAATCAGAATTTCCTGTTGCCATCCCTGTGTATTGCAATCACTAGTGAGTGAGTGAGTAAGTGAGTGAGTGAGTGCGTGAGTGTTATTTATACATGAACTTTTCTCTTCTGTTTTCCTGAGTGGCAAAAATCTTGTGTTGAAGTCTCTCATGTCCTGTACAAGTTTTGTCCCCATGGAGAGCATAGCCAGAGCATTGAAGCAATCTTGTGCCATGGTGTTCCTAAGTAAAGTTGTTAACCTCTCTGAGGCGATTTAGTCTCTGTGAAAGTGTCATGAAGATAACTATCCATTAAAATCTGAAAGAGAGCCAGTCCACCACTGTAACCCCTGAACTCCTCATTTTCATTGATCAGAGACAGTTCTGTTTTAAGTCTGGCATTGTCCAGGGTAGGGTAGGCATCTGCAGTTTCCAGTGCTGAACTGGAAAACTTTCTGCCATGTTGTAGGAACAAGTCTCCTTGCAACAGAATGGCACATGAGGTGCTGCTTGGTGAAGGAAAATCTCTCCTTGGCATGGCTCAAAATGGTGTCACATATCTAAGATACATAATGTAAAAAAAGGTCAGTACATTCAATAAACAGTTGAATTTTTCACATTTCTCAGTTCACACAATATCATCAGCATCTTATTACAAGTTGTCCATATAACTGTGTGATAAGCAAGGACAGCTCTTTATTATTATCAGAGCCATTTGTTCCCACAGGTGGACTATGCAGATGCATAAGGGCCCCCCTCAGCCAAATGGGAACCCTCACACTACAGTTGGGTAGAATTAAAATCATCTTCAAAAATTAGGAGAAATGCATGGTTGTTAAATTCCAGCACTGCATAAACCATGTTGATTAAAATTTGTTTATACTCTAATCAGTAATGACTGGATCTTTAGTCAGTTTGAAGAATTTATCATTTCATTAAAATCAAAGTTGACTAAAGAGGAGAAAACCATCCCAAACAAAGTAAATTTGCAAGAAAAAAGTTGCAAAATTAAATATAAAAAATTGAAAATCTGTGGTAAATACTGAAAATATTAGTAGTTGAGAATTTTAAAGAAGAAACTTCAAATTAAGATGACTCACAAATTTATGACACACACACACGCACAAGTGGACAAGGTTTGCCCTGAGTACCTCAAGGCCCTGGATGTTGTAGGGCTGTCATGGTTGACACACTTCTGCAACATTGTGTGGAGGTCGGGAACAGTGCCTTTGGCATGGCAAACTGGGGTGGTGGTTCCTCTCTTCAAGAAGGGGGACTGGAGGGTGTGTTCCAACTTTAGGGGGATCACACTTCTCAGCTTCCCTGGGAAGGTCTATGCCAGGGTACTGGAGAGGAGAGTCCGACAGCTGGTCGACCCTCGGATCCAGGAGGAGCAATGTGGTTTTCGTCCTGGCCATGGCACATCGGACCAACTCTTTACTCTCTTGAGAATCCTCGAGGGTTCATGGGAGTTTGCCTAACCAGTCCACATGTGTTTTGTGAACTTGGAGAAAGCATTCGACCGCGTCCCTCATGGTCTCTTGTGGGGGGGTGTTGCGGGAGTATGGAGTATCGGACTTGTTGTTACGAGCTATCCAGTCCCTATACAACCATTGCAAGAGTTTGGTTCATATTGCCAACACCCAGTTGGACTCATTTTCAGTGAGAGTTGGACTCCACCAGTGCTGCCCTTTGTCACCAATCCTGTTCATAATTTTTATAGACAGGATTTCTAGGTGCAGCCAAAGAACGGAGGGTGTCATGTTCTGTGACCACAGGATCTCATCTCTGCTGTTTGCAGATGATGTCATCCTGTCGGCTTCATCAAGCAATGACCTACAGGTCTTGCTGGGACGGTTTGCTGCTGAGTGTGAAGCGGCTGGGATGAGAATCAGCACCTCCAAGTCAGAGTCCATGGTTCTCAGCCAGAAAAGGGTGGATTTCCCACTCCTGGCCCAAGTGGAGGAGTTTAAGTATCTCGAGGTCTCATTCATGAGTGAGGGGAGAATGGAGCAAGAGACTGACAGACGGAGCAGCGCAGCATCTGCAATGATGCGGACATTGTACCAGTCTGTTGTGGTGAAGAGAGAGCTGAGCTCTAAAGCAAAGCTTTCGATTTACCAGGCAGTCTACGTCCCTACCCTCACCTATGGTCATAAACTTTGGGTAATGACGGAAAGAATGAGATTGTGGATACAAGCAGCTGAAATGAGCTTTTTCCATAGGATTGCTGGACTCACCCTTAGAGATAGGGTGAAGAGTTCAGTCATCCAGGAGAGGCTTAGAGTAGAACCGCTGATCCTCCACATTGAAATGAACCAGTTGAAGTGGTTTGGACATCTGATCAGGATGCCTCATGGACGCCTCCTGGATGCCCCCCACTTACTTGAGGTGTTTCGAGCACGTCCCCCTGGGAGGAGACCCCGGGGCAGACCCAGGACACACTGGAGAGACTGTGTCTCCCAGCTGGCCTGATAACATCTTGGTATCCTCTCTGAAGAGCTGGAGCAGGTGGCTGCGGAGAGGGAAGTCTGGGCTTCTCTGCTTGAGCTGCTGCCTCCGTGACCCGGACCTCCAGAAAAGCGGTAGAAAATGGATGGATGGATGATACCATTATGCTAGCAGTATAAATGTTATGGACAATGCTAATACATTAGCCCATCTATGGGAATTTCTATCGTATGTTATCATTAAGCTTGTGGTTTAGATGCTCTTTTTCCGCTCTGTTCTAGTTATTCTTATTGCATCTGATATTATGTGTTTTGTTTGAAATTGAGCAAAATATTGTTTTGATTATTTGTTCACCTGTAATACTTGAAGCTTTTGACTTTCATCCATCTTCTATTGCTTAATCTTTTTCGGATCAAGTGGGGGCTTGAGCCTATCCCAGCATCTTTGGGCGAGAGGTAGGGTACACCCTGGACAGATCGCCAGTCCATCACAGAGCCAACAGAGAGACAGACAACCATTCACTCTCACATTCATACCTAAGAACAATTTGGAATCCCCAGTTGATGCCAGTTAACCTGACATGCATGTCTTTGGCCTGTGGGAGGAAACCAGAGTGCCCGGAGAAAACCCACGCAGACATGGGGAGAACATGCAAGCTCCACACAGAAGGGTTACCAATGGTCAGGGTGGAATCGAACCCACGACCTTTGTGCTGTGCTGCCACAGTGCTAACCACTGCGTCACCAAGCTGCTTTTGACCTGTCACCATTAAAGTTTTAAATTATTATATAAACCTATTTATTAGAAATACAGTTGCTACAGTACATTTGTCATATTCAACTTCTGACAGAAAACAAATATTTAAATCTAAATTCATCTTACTATATTTTCACATCTTAAGAGTAAAAAGACACTCAGCTTGGCAGTGTCATTTATCAATATGAAAAATTGTGATATGATTTCTGGCAATATTGCCCAGCTCTACTCAAATTCTGATGTATTTTCATCATTCTCATGAGGAAATTAATGTGTTTTATGAGATATTCAGTTGCATTTGGCCAAAGTGGAAAGCAGTTATTGTCAGGCTTTAATGCACAAGTGTCCTAAGGGCCTCCAAATGATGATGACTGGAAATATGGCATGCTATACGCTAAAATATCAGTGCTTTATTTTATGTAAAAAAACAAAAAAAAACAACAACAGTTAAGCCCATCTGGATTCAGATTTTCCCCATTCACATCACTGGCTCTGGTACTCAGCATTTGGCATTGTTTATGCAGGTGTATCTGTTCATATGCATATTCACACAGATGCTCTTGGGGAACACTGGGTACATCATGTCCTGACCTCCGTACCCCTGTCACTTTCTGTCTGAATTATTGGTCATCAAAAATGGGTGTCAAGGCTTCACATATTCCCAGCCAATGCTCCTCAGAATGTTGTCAGCAGCTGCCAGATATCCACTATGCAAAGATTTTTAAAAAAGGAAAGAAAGCTTTTTAACACAATTAGCCTTAGTTTAACCCCATGTAGATAAAGAAGCAAATAAATTATTAGAAAATGTGCAAATGTATGAATGTATGATTTTGTTTTTCTCTATTCCTGCTTGTTTGCTTGGGCATTGCCTGGCTCTCTTGTTGGGTTGGCCTTGCAGGGCTGTGTGTCTTTTTAATTACTGTAATTCAGGGCTGCCTACTGAATGCCTCCATCTGGCTCTTGCTGAGGTGAGAGATGGAAAAATCCTCAAAAAGAAAAGGCACACAGTCAACCCCTTCTGCTAGAAGTAAAATACCACCAGTGTGGGAATAATCATCTTCTCTGGAAGAAAAGAATGTGTTATACATTTAATGTTTTTCCAATAGATAGTCAAAATTTTATGCTTTTCTCAAGAGAACTGTCCAAACCCTGTGTTCACTGCAGTGCAGTGCTTGCTGTGATCACCCCTGGTGAGTTGAGTTCTTGAATATATCCTGAGGAATTTGTTCTAATGTGGTTTACATGCAATGTTAACCCTTGTAGGAGGGTGGATTTCTCATGAAATGTCCTGAGGTATGGTATATTTCAGTGAAACATTATATTGGTCAGCTGCACTGTGTCTGAATGTGGAATAAGCTACCAGCCAGTGTTTTTTTTTTGTTAAACGTGCCTGCTTGCTTGAGTGATGATGGATTCTTACTGTATCGAGAAGTTTTATAATGATGCTCTGCATGGTCAGTAGCATAAAAAATGAAAGATTTATCATTCTATACACCCAGCATGAACAGCATCACAATGAATCAGTCAGCCCATATTGATCTGTATATGCATCCTTTCATTATTGCAATTTCAAAACAAAGCTGTGATCTTTCATTAATGTTATTGTAATCCAGTATGCTTGGAACTGATTTCTACTGTAGTATTATAAACCTTACATACACTGTCTATACAATGCAAGAAGTCTACCTGTCAAGGCATGTGCCCGGACTGGGCAGAACAGAGGACTCCAGCTTGATACTCAAAGTTTACAGTGTTTATTTTGAGCTGATCACACCCAGACCAGCTCGAGGGTGAAAAATAAAAATTCAAAACAGCATGGCAAGAACAGGCATATAGGACATATAAAACAGGCAGAGCAGGAGTGTGAACTTACACCAACAACTGACGAGGACACCGTGCCAAAGTAAGGTGTGGCGCCCTTTAAATAGGACATGGTTGATGAATTCAAATTACAAACAGACGTGGGTAATCAAGAAATTAACAAAACGCAAGCCAAGCTAGACTAAGACAGAAATGAACAAAAGACGCTGTCAAAATAAAGCTGAAACCAAAGCTGTAAATAATGACAGAAATAATAGTATACAATGTAATCAGAATAATAATGATCAAACAGAGACTGTGATGATAATCAAAACAAAACAGAATCTCATAATTAACTTAAAGCAAGGACGTGGGCTAGAGCCCATGTCCAGTTGACAAGAATTGCAAACTATGAATCAAGATGAGGACATGGGGCCTGGCCCACATCCTGACAGTAGCCCCCCCCCCCCCCTTAAGGGGTGGCTTCCAGATGACCTTAAAGTAACACCACCCAAAAACCCCCCCAAAACCCTCACAGGGTGGGTGGTGGGGATGCAAGGCCAGGTGGGCCAAAACAAATCCCCCCCCCCCCCCCAGAGTCCAAAACAAGAATACAGTTTGTGGGCCAAACAAAGTCCAAGGCTCCAAACCCCAAAACAAAGTGGATTGGCTGGTCTGCCCAAGTCCAGGGGCCACTGGACCATGGAATACGATGGGTTGGGGGGCCTACTCCAGTCCAAGGACCCCCAGACTGGAATGTAGGGTAGGTTGGGCGGCCTGCCACTGTCCTTAAGCTAACGATCCACAGAGCAAGGTGGAACAGCGGCCGCAGTGACACAGAGCTCGCCAAACACAAACAAAGGAGCTCTATGCTCTGCGACCAGTGACTGCAGCATGCTGACCTCAGAAGCTGACGGGGGAGGTGCACCAACCTCAGCAGGAGACCACAGAGGTGCACCGGCTTCTGGAACAACAGGTGTAGGCTCACTGGCCTCTGGAACGACAGGAAGAGGCCCACCAGCCTCTGGAACAATGGGTGGAGTCCCACTGGCCTCTGGAACGGTGGGGGTGGGGGGGACTGCTCGGACGGCTCAACTGGAGCATGGTCCTCCTGCAACTCCTCCCTCGACATGGCTACTCCGGACAAGAGGGGAGAACAGGAGGTCAGTGAGGTGACACCACAGTCATTAGCAGCAGAGACTGGTGGGGAGGACCCAAAAACTGCAAGAATCAGCACTTGGGTCCCCCACCAGGAGCAAGACAAGTCTTTTCACAAATAGGTGTAGAAAGTAAAGGAAAAAAGTACTTGCCTTAACTTCTGGTCTCCTGCTGCTAAGGTGACGGTCTTAGGATGAGCTGCAGGAGCGGCGGTCTCTGAACCAGTGGGTGGAGGCCAACCGGCCTTAACAGCAGATGAAAGGGGTTCACCGGCCTCTGGAGCGGACAATCGAGACTCACTGGTCTCTAGAACTGACAGAGAGGTCCGATCAGCGGTAAACCCAGATGATGCATGCTGATCAGCGAAGAGCCCAGGAGACTCGGGCAGGAGGTCCTTGAACCCAGCCACTTGAGGGTCCATCCCTGACACAGCCACCTTTGACAGGGAGGAGGAATCATGAGCCGGGTGACCACCAATCACAGCAGTGGGGCACGGCAATGCTGCAGAGAAGGATGACCGGTGGAGCTGCTACTGGCGCTGCAGAGCTATGTGGAGCTGGTACTGGAGCTGGGGAGTGATGGGAAGCTGATACTGGAGCTGGGGCAGCTGGGCCATCCAACACCAGCTGGTTCCAACCCAGCAGGGGGCATGTGCTCAGGGAGGAGCCAGGGCTTATAGTCCAACATTAGCTCCTTCTGAGCAAGCACGGCCTGTCAGCACTCCTCCTGCTCCTCCTCGTCAACCTCACACAGGGGTGCCAATGCTGCAACCCCGATCCAGCAAACCACAGGGTCCTCTGCGACAATAGACTCCTCCCAGACCAGCTGATTCCCACCCAGTATGGCCAACGCTCCAAAAAAAACAAAGGAAGAGACGTGAGAAGCAGGTGAGGATGGGTGGATGGAATCAACAGCAGAGATGGGGAGAGAGAGCTCAGCGGTGGTGGGTGACTGTCACTGAGCCCCCTTCCCAGGAATAGGGTAAGACCTTTCATGAATTGATGTAAAACAATGAAAAGGTACTTGCTCTTGCTCCTGCTTTGCTCTCTGCGAGTCCTCTCGGGAGCTGCTGGAACTCGTCTGATGAAGAGTCTCTGCCTGATGGTGTTGAGCAGGCACCGGTCAAAGGAGGAGGAAATGGAAGCCTGCGGCACCAAACCAAAGGTCCAAATAATAACAGGAATATTACTATACGATGTAATCAGAATAATAATGATCAGACAAAGACTATGAGGATAATCAAAACAAAACAGAGAATCTCATAATTAACTTTAAGCGAGGGCATGGGCTAGAGCCCATGTCCAGGTGACAAGAATTGCAAACTATGGAGCAGATTTACTAAGGCAGTGCAAATTGACGAGTGTCAATTTGCACTGCCTTGGCAGTGGTATAACCCGGATGATTGTGTGGGTTATTCTGCCATTTTAAACAGATCATACAGTGACTAAACATGAAAATCAAAACTTAAGTCAGTGACCATCCGAAGCTCAGCGAGGCCTCTGCCAAGCCCAGGGTGGACGCGGCCCTGGCGGCGCTGTCTCAGGCAAATCTGGGGGCCGCCTTGGTGGAGTTGCAGCTGGCTCAGCAGCAAAGTCCCAATCCAGATCCCACACTGGCTGGGTCAGCTCAATTGCTGTTACCTTTCTCAGACGGCTGGCATGCCATAGGGACCCATCTGCCATCTGAAACATGGCTGATCCAAGTTGTGCGGCAATCTGCATCGGTTATGGGGGTGATGATGATGATGACTGGAACATCAGCAGCTGACGTGGGCAATTGGTTCGGCAAATCCGAACCAAGTTGAACACCGTGAGCAAAGGCGGTTTCTGCTTCAGGTTGTGCTACTGCTTTCTCATCATGTGGCTGGTGAATGGCGTTGTTATTGGGGTGCTGTTTAATGGGGGACGTGACTGAGTTGTCGACAGTTGTGGAGATGATGTGGTCTCGGTGGTGACCGGATGAACCCCACAATCTTCCAGGTCTTGTGTTAACACAGACTGGAACTCCTGCAGTGAGACGGCGGCTCTGGGAGGCTTATGCTGTGCAAGGATCAGTCCTCAGTCTTCAGTGCTCTGGTCAATGTGCAGTGTGAAAAATTGAGCGGCTACACCTATTTCTGGGCAAAGCAGGCTCGGGCCATCACCCATCAAACTAAGTCCCATGTGATCTGTGATGGAAAAGCCCTGCTCATGGAAAAAGATCGCATCCCAAAATGCTGTCACCAAGACGCATCATTTGAAATGTGAACACTGGGAGGACTCTTCACCCGTAGCGAATCTGTAGTGATGGTTCCTGCCATGCTGATTTTGATGTGTCCATACCCGAACGGTTCTACTGTGTCTGGCTCGATTTGGTGTTGGGGGAAGAAAGTCTTCACCATGGCCTCATCCAGCAGGGACCTCATGGCAGCAGTGTCCATCAGTAGTGGTAGACTGATGTCATCCAGTTCTACTGTGCACCACTTGTATGGTGTGCTACTGGTGACCATTGCATGTGTGGTGGTTGGACTGGGTCAACTGAGCAAGTTAGACGGCGGGCTTGTCGGGCTGAGCAGCACATTTTGGCGAAGTGGTTCAGCTTGCCTCAGCTTTGGCACTTGTGTCCTTTGGCAGGGCAGGCGGGTGTGCGTGTCCGGTGCAAGGGAGAGCCACAGTTACTACATGGCCGGCGTGCTTTATTGTCCTGTCATCCTGCGATGTTAACTTCGGGGTTGTCCAGGGAGGACGCGGGGTCATTGGGCTCAACAGCCGGGGTGACGGCTTGTGCTAGTGGAGCGAAATGTGGGGAGCATGGGCTGGAGGCTCCTAGCTGGGTGGTTAGTCGAGCCTCTAGTTGGGACACTAACTCCACCACCCTGGAGAGCAGCAAGTTGTCCAATGCCATTAGCAGCTTCTCTCGTAGCTTCAGGTTGGTGGTGTGCTCCGCTAACTGGTCCCGCACCATCTCATCTTCTAGTTGTGCAAACCTATATGTACTCGCTAGACAGCGGAGGTTGGTGACATACTGCTGGACTGACTCACCTACACGCTGTCCTTCTCATCTAATCCTTCTAACTAACATGCTCTCTGGAGTGGTGAAATGTCCAGCTAAAACAGCAACACATTCTTCGTAGCTATCTGCAGTCCGAGGGTCTTGAAGACACACTGTCCCTCACTGCCTAAGCAGTGGATTAGCATAGCACGTAACCTTAGCTTGCTAATCTTAGCTAGGTCCATGGCAGACACGAACGTCTTAAATGACTCATGCTAACATGACCAAGGAATAGGCGGCTCACCGGGCAAAGCGAGGAAGAGTGGCAGGGGTGTCAGCAGCGTTTCCATCTAGATGTTTTCCAAGTTTCTCCTGGTCGCCAATCGTTATGTCTGGAAATAATAAGTTTGTAGACAGGTCCACGAGTTGAGGTTAACTTTATTGAACGATTAGCTGAACATGCAAGGAGGGAGCACACAGTGAGTTAACTGGGTGGCACCAAAGGTGGAGTGCAAGACAAGAGACCGGATAACCCTCGGTAGCTGGCTATTATACCTATTATACTTGATGATGTCACGTGTTCGTACGTACAACCGCAACGTGGTGTGTCATGCGGTTTCCCATACATTACAGTTGTAAACCTGTATTTAAACAAAATTTAAAAAAAAATAGAAAAACACTCAGAGAGCGCATACCTCTGCCAAGACTCCTTCCATCCTTCATGGATCACCTCCAAAATGTAATGGGTTTGTGTGTAGGCCACGAGCCAGTTCTGGTGAAAGTTGCATCAAAGTCTATGCCATAGTTTTGGAGGATTCTTACTAATACACTGTGAGAGGATAAGGTCCTTGGTGGAGGTATGTGTTCTTGGATCATCAGCAAAATGTTATGGGTTCAGCCTTGGCACAAGGGCTACCTCTGGTAAAAATGTCATCAAAATCCATACAGTAGTTTTTGCATAATCCTGCTAACAAACAAATAGACAGACCGACAAACCACCCCGATTTCATTACCTCGTTGGTGGAGGTAAATATCCCTTTCACTAAATTATAAAATGCTCTGATGAAAATTATGACCTCTGTGTTGTTAGGGTTGGTTTCGACCCAGTTATAAGATTTTAAGATAAGATAACCCTTTATTAGTCCCACAATGGGGAAATTAAAGGATTTCAGCAGCAAAGGGATAGCAGCACTCAGAGCAATAGTAAATAAGATAATAAGATAAGAACTGGTTAGCCAAAACAGTAAATAAATATACATACACTACCGTTCAAAAGTTTGGGGTCACCCAGACAATTATTTTGTGTTTTCCATGAAAAGGCACACTTATTTACCACCATGAGTTGTAAAATGAATAGAAAATATAGTCAAGACATTGACAAGGTTAGAAATAATGATTTGTATTTGAAATAATAATTTTTTCCTTCAAACTTTGCTTTCGTCAAAGAATCCTCCATTTGCAGCAATTACAGCATTGCAGACCTAACATGATTGCACAAGGGTTTCCTAATCATCCATTAGCCTTCTGACGCAATGAGCAAACACATTGTACCATTAGAACACTGGAGTGATAGTTGCTGGAAATGGGCCTCTATGCACCTATGTAGATATTGCACCAAAAACCAGACATTTGCAGCTAGAATAGTCATTTACCACATTAGCAATGTATAGAGTATTTCTGATTAGTTTAAAGTTATCTTCATTGAAAAAAAGTGCTTTTCTTTCAAAAATAAGGAAATTTCTAAGTGACCCCAAACTTTTGAACGGTAGTGTATGTACAGAGTTAGGGCAGCGCAGTGGCGGAGTGGTTAGCACTGCGGCAGCACAGCAACTCACCCTTGGCCAGGGGATCCTGGGTACGATCCCAGCCCCCGACTGTCATGGTCTGAGCGCCGATATCGTCCGCGCTCAGGTCATGCAGTATTTTCCTCCCATTCAGTATTATTCCTTTTGACCCCTCTGAGCTCTTATTCTGACAGTGTCTCTGCGGGGCTTCCGGCTGTCAGAGCTGAGGCCGGCTGTGACAGCTGGACTTAATGGAGCTGATGACACCCCCGTCAGCTGTGCTATCATCTCGCCTAGTTAAGGGAGCAGCTTCGGTCTCTCGGGGCTGCGACCTCACTAGTGAACGGATAACGCTGGTCTCCCCAACATTAGGCTGGAGTCCCTACGTCCCGGCTCCAGTCATCCTCTAACTCCTCGCTACTCTTCGTAAGTTTATTCCTTAATCTGTGTGTATCGTCAGTGTGTTCTTGCCTTAGTCTTATTTGTGTTTTGCCCCTCGTGGCTCATTATTTTGTACCTTTTGCCCTTATTTAATAAATATGCAAACTCACCGGTCGCCGATAGCGTCTCATTTGCGATCCACAAGGGCCACAGCATGACAGTAGGTCGCAGCCAGACTGAGACGCCGGTCACCGTGAGTTTGCGTTGGACTTGTGTTCTTTTCCTTCTCCGGGGAGCTCGTATCGCTCAGCATGTTCGCTCTCGAGCGTGGGTATTGCCCCGAGTGGCTTCAGGAGGTAGATGGCTACCTGGCAGAAGCCCGTCTCCTCATACCCACCTACGCAGCATACGAGCCCCTGGGTCTCGCTCAGAGGAAGCTATTGAAATGCCATCTCACCTCCTTTCCAGAGGGAAAGGAGCGAGTGACGTGGATTGTGTCACAACGTACACGGATAGAGAGAGCGCTCGAGAGCGCAGCCAAGGAACCCTCACCTCCTTCCCCGAGAACGGCATCCCCAACGAGGAGGGAGATCCATGGACTGGAGGGAAATCCCAGCAGGAGGCCAATGGTTGGACAACTCCATTCCTTGCCTCAGGAGTCAGCTCCTGTTGCCCGTCCAGCCCAGGTGCAGCGTTTCCCTGGCTTCTCCTCGCCCTCTGCTGGCAAACGTCATCACACAGCCACCGGTAATCCTCTGCGAGAACCCCGTCCGGATCCAGTTCCAGGTCGTCGAAGGAACTCTGCCTCCCAGTCAGCTGTTTCTCCTGCGTCACATCAAGAGGGAAACCCCACAGCCTCCCCCTCCGGGTCGTCTGTTCCTGCTGTCCCGTCAGCTCCTCGGGCCCGGTTTGTCTCGGCTGTCACCCCCTCCTCCTCGATGCTTTCCCTGGCTGCTGTGAGTGCCGTGAGTCCTGCTTCGGCGAGGCCCGTCATCGATCCATTGCAAGCGGCTCCTTCTCGTCTTCCCGGGGGGCTCTCCATCACCATCCAGCGGGGGAAGAGGAACCAAGTCCATTGCGGTGGGTCCCATCGGCCCTCAGCGAAGCAGGCAAGTGCACTTTCATTCTTTTCCCTCACTGGGTGAATTGCCTTGTCTGAACCCTGGGGGTGGAGATCAGGGTTTACAGTCCCCCGAGCTCCCTCCGCCTGCTGCAGTAATTAATAGTGAACCTGCTGCTTCTGTGTCTCCTTCCCCTGAGCGTTCCCCACGGTCAGGATTACACTGCCGGACGAGGAAGGAGCCTGCGGCCCTGGAGAGTTTGGATCCAGCCCCGCAGCCACGTCACAGGCAGAGGAGGAGGTCAGACTGCAAATTGGAGCCTGTGCCGACGACGAAGCGTCCCCGGGTCTCCATGGAGGAGCGGTTCGACCCAGCAGGTCGAGGATCTCCTGCCACCACGCCGTGCGGGTCGTCAGCGTGGACGTCACCGTTGGAGGGTCCTCAGACTGTGGAGACCATCATGCCAGCTGCGGAGCCCGCCGTAGCAGAGTGGGAGCCAGAGGACATCCTTCTACGTCCCGAACCCGGATCGCCGAAGTCCTGGACGGCAACAGAACTCGAGATCAGGCAAGTGCTCTACTTTGTCTTCCTCCTTTCTACTCTTGAGCATTTTTGCCTGTCTCTCAGGGAGACGAGCTGGATGCAGCCGTCCGTTGCATCCGAGCCTGTCTCGCCGGGTTCTGACGCTACCGGTGAGCCTGATCCCGGTTCTTTTTCTTCTCCTGAGCCTTCTCCCAGGGTCACCGGTGCGGAGTCGATCCCGGTCGCTGTGCTGAAGGTTCCGGGTTCGGGTTTGGAGGCCGTTCCTGGTGCTGCGCCGACCCAGTCGGGGTCCGACGTGGGTGCAGCCGTGACCCAATCGGGGTCCGTCATGGGTTGTGTTCCGGCCCATTCGGGGTCCGACGTGGGTGCTACGCTGACCAAGTCGGGGTCCATCATGGACGCTGCCCTGACCCAGTCGGGGTCCGTCATGGGTGCGGCATGGTCCCGCTGGGGACCCAACGTGAGCGCAGTGCCGGTCCGTGTGGGGTTCGGAGAAGGAGCTGCAGATTCTTCGCTGATCAGCGCCAGACTGGTCCATCTTCCTTTCCTCGTTTCTTCTTTCCCCTCCATCGGGTGCTGCGGGGATTTCCTGTAATCGGCTCGGCTCTCCCTTGCCGCTCCTTGCCACAGGGAGGCCATCTCCGAGTCCTCCCCTGTGGTCCTGGTGGCCTGATGATGCGGGTCGGCTGCCTGGAGAACTGTTTCACCGGTTTGGCGTTCTGGGTCGGCCACCTGACAAACTGAACTTTCTGCTTGGCAACCTGGTTTGGCCACTGGAGGTTCTGTTTCGCCGGGCCTGGGACCAGGGTAGGCCACCCAAACTGATCCGTTTTCCCTTACCAGTGATCTGGACGCTGGACGCAGGCAGACCACCTGAACTGGTTGTTGGTTTTTTTTACTCCATTGCGCTTTGCCTGTCGTCATTCCTGTTTTCCCCCGCCTCTCTCTCCTCTGTGTGATTAGGGATGTTTTTGTTTGAGGTTTTGGACTGTATTGAACTGTTTATCGCCTCTCTTTTGTGTTTGTTTATTGTCTCTTTTTGTGTTTTTTTTCTTTTTTCTTCCTCGATAGTCTGAGATATGCTCTGGTGTTGCCTCTGCCAGTTATTGTTTCTCATTGAACTGTATGTATTCGCCGCTATTTAGCGTATTTTTTTTTCCTCCCCCTTCCTCTGTTTGAGGGGTGATATGTGGTTGCCATTTCTTTTCTTCTGGGCCTGTGTATCTTGGGTTTCTTGACATGGCTTTCCTGTTATTTGCATTTATTCTGTTGTTCTGCCCATGCATCATGGAGTATTTTTGTGGGGTTTTTTTTCCTTTGCTCTGTAATTACTCCATGTTATGTTTTCTGTATTCACCCTTGTCACCTTTTTGCTCCGGTTCCTTGTCTTGATGTTTTTTTTTTCCTCTCTCTTTCTTCTGGTTCTCTCCCTCCTGGCCTTTTCCCCCTTCCCCCCACCCTGGGTAGGGGGGGAGGCTTGGATGTCACGCGGCGCCCGGAGTGTGCTGTTCGGGGGGGGGGGGGTGGAGTACTGTCATGGTCTGAGCGCCGATATTGTCCGCGCTCGGGTCATGCAGGATTTTCCTCCCATTTGGTATTATTCCTTTTGACCCCTCTGAGCTCTTATTCTGACAGCGTCTCTGCAGGGCTTCCGGCTGTCAGAGCTGAGGCCGACTGTGACAGCTGGAATTAATGGAGCTGATGACGCCCTCGTCAGCTGTGCTATCGTCTCGCCTATTTAAGGGAGCAGCTTCGGTCTCTCGGGGCTGCAACCTCACTCATGAATGGATAATGCTGGTCTCCCCAACGTTTGGCTGGAGTCCCTACGTCCCGGCTCCAGTCATCCTCTAACTCCTCGCTACTCTTCGTATGTTTATTCCTTAATCTGTGTGTATCGTCAGTGTGTTCTTGCCTTAGTCTTATTTGTGTTTTGCCCCTCATGGCTCATTATTTTGTACCTTTTGCCCTTATTTAATAAATACGCAAACTCACTGGTCGCCTATAGCGTCTCATTTGCGGTCCGCGAGGGCTGCAGCATGACACTGACCAACAGTGATCTGTGTGGAGTCTGCATGTTCTCCCTGTGTTTGCGTGGGTTTACTCCGGGATTTCTCCGGTTTCCTCCCACATGCCAAAAGCATGCAAGTTAGGTCAATTGGCATCAAAAATGGGGATTCTAAATTGTCCTTAGGTATGACTGAGAGTGAATGGTTGTCTGTCTCTCTGTGTTGGCCCTATAATGGACTGGCGATCTGTCCAGCGTGTACCCTACCTCTCGCCCAGCGATGATGGGATAGGCTCCAGCTCCCCACGACCTGAAAAGGATTAAGTGGAAGAAGATGGATGGATGGATGGATATGTACATAGTTATATACACAGTGCAGGAGCATTGCAGCTAGATGGTATCAGCAGCATTACGGTTAGTTAAATTACCTGGCAGAACATAAATATGGACCCAGACAGTATAGTTCACATTTAAATCAACAGTGTTGTTGCCACCCTCAATAATAATTGTAATTGTCTTAGTTGTGTATTGGAGGGGACGATCTCTGTTGTGCAAAGCTGTGACGTTTAGTACATTTAATAAGACCTCTATGAGCAACACCTGTTTTAAAACAACAATTAGTGTCAAAACTGAAACCATAAACACGCTGTGAGCTCACCAGCACTGTCAGAGAGAAGTTAGGGGCCATTGATAGCCACTCATCTTCTGTTACCAAAGACTGAAAAAGTCATCCACAGCCTCTTTCTTTTAAAATCAGGTGACCTCAGTGGGACTGTGGCTGTGCTGGTTGATGTTGAGGCAGGGCTGGCTGAGGAGGATGCTCTTTGAGTTGCTGAGGGCGTGGACAAAATGCTAGGTGAGCTCTGCAACTGTCTGACAAAGGCTGTAGTGTCTGGCCCTCGGGGCACCAATTCCTGACCCTCAATGAGAAACTTGGCAAGGGAACTTCCTTAGTGCCTCAAGAAATATTTGCCGCTTGTTTGTTTTTTATTAATGAGCTCCACCCCAGGTGGATGTGGGTCCACTGGCCTAGGAGGAGTAAAGCTTTTTGTGAAATTATAAACGTCCAGATCTCCTGACCTTTGACAATATGCTTGACCTAGACTTCAGCCTGGCTGCAGACCTACAGTACCTGAGTGTCATTGTGAGTGAGTTTCATGAGAATCAAGGTAATTGCCTAGGACAGGGGTCTGCAATCTTTGCCAACCGAAGAGCCATTTTGCTCGTCTCCAACTTAAATACAAGTGGCTGAGGGCTGCAATGGCAGTTTGACCTTTGAAATAAAGATTATGCTGCTTATGAAGTTTTTTTTATATACAGTGGATACAAAAAGTCTACGCACCCCTGTTCAAATGCCAGGTTTTTGTGATGTAAAAAAAAATGAGACCAAGATGAATCATTTCAAAACTTCTCCCCCATTAATGTGACCTGTAACATGTACAGCCCAATTGAAAAACAAACTGAAATCTTTTAAGGGGAAAAATAAAAAATATAAAACTTACCATAAACTGCTTGCATAAATATGCACACCCTCTTTAACTGGGGATGTGGCTGTGTTCATAATTAACCAATCACATTCAAACTCATGTTAAATGGGAGTGAGCACACACCTGCCACCATTTAAAGTGCCTCTGATTAACCCCAAATAAAGTTCAGCTGTTCTAGTAGGCTTTTCCTGACGTTTTTGTAGTCACATCTTACAGCACAAGCCATGGTCCACAGCTTCCAAAGCATCAGAGGGATCTCATTCTTCAAAGGTACAGTATCAGTCAGGAGAAGGGTACAAAAGAATTTCCAAGGCATTAAATATACCATGGAATACAGTGAAGACATTCATCATCAAGTGGAGAAAATATGGCACAACAGTGACATTACCAAGAACTGGACCCTCCAAAATTGATGAAAAGACGAGAAGAAAACTGGTCAGGGAAGCTGCCAAGAGGCCGACAGCAACACTGAAGGAGCTGCAGGAATTTCTGGCAAGTACTGGCTGTTTAGTACATGTGACAACAATCTCCTGTCTTGGGTGGCAAGACAGAAGCCAACAATCTCCCATCTTCATATGTCTGGGCTATGTGGTAGGGTGAGAAGATGGAAGCCTTACCTTACAAAGAAAAACATCCAAGCCCAGCTACATTTTGCAAAAACACATTTGAAATCACCCAAATGCATGTGAGAAAATGTGTTATGGTCCGATGAAACCAAGGTTGAACTTTTTGGCCATAATTCCCAAAGGTATATTTGGCACAAACACAACACTGCTCCTCACCAAAAGAACACCATACCTACAGTGAAACATAGTGGTGGCAGCATCATGCTTTGGGGCTGTTTTTCTTCAGCTGGAACTGGGGCTTTAGTCAAGGTGGGGGGAGTTATGAACAGTTCCAAAGTGTTGGCACAAAACCTTCAGGCTTCTGCTAGAAAGTTGAAGAGGAACTTCATCTTTCAGCACGATAAAGCACACATCCAAATCAACTAAAGAATGGCTTCACCAGAAGAAGATTAAGGTTTTGGAATGGCCAAGCCAGAGTCCAGACCTGAATCCGATCGAACATCTGTTGGGTGATCTGAAGAGGGGAGATCACAGGAGATGCCCTCGCAGTCTGACAGATTTGGAGATTTTTTGCAAAGAAGAGTGGGGAAATATTGGCTACATCAAGATGTGCCACACTGATAGACTCCTACCCAAAAAGACTGAGTGTTGTAATAAAAGCCAAAGGTGCTGCAACAAAGTATTAATTTAAGAGTGTGCATATTTATGCAACCAGGTTATTGTAAGGTGCTTTTTTAATTTTTTTATTTTTTTCCCATTAAAAGATTTCAGCTTGTTTTTCAATTGGGTTGTACAGGTTATAGGTCACATTAATGGTGGAAAAGTTTTGAAATGATTTATCTTGGTCTCATTTTTTTTTTACATCACAAACACCTGGCATTTGAACAGGGGTGTGCAAACTTTTTGTATCCACTCTATCCATAGCTCTGAATATTATGTGGCATTAATGAATTCATTTTACAACAGTGGGGGAAAAACTGTCAAGCTTTATACTGTATACAGCTTCATTTGTGAAATAAAAGTATTAGAAATATATTACAAATTGTTTTGTGCTGAAAAATAAATTTCTGAATCTGATCATAATTTTTTGTATGTTTTTAATCATCAGCACATTCATAAATAGTTTAAATCTGAAAAATACAATCCATCTTCTACTTTCAACAGTGATCACACAGCTTGAGTTCCTGATATTTTAATAAATTAAAGACGAAAGTTTTATTTAGAAGAAACTACATTTCATCCTTATGTTTCCTCATAATGCTCCTTGTTCAAATGTATTAATATAAATATGTATCCTTCACCTGTTCTTCAGACTCTGAATTTGACAACTAGTGGATTGGTTGTCTGATATTCTTCTTTATTTTGGAATAAAACAAAAATAATTCTAAACAACTTTCTAAATAATACAACTTTAAAAATCATTTGGTGCAAATTAAGCCAATTGGAAATAATTACAACAGAGTGGAAAAACGTTTTTAAAAAAATCTTCCGCTGAGCTAAATATTGGTTATAATTTAAAAAAAAAAACGAAAAAAAATATGTGGCACTAATTAAGAATAGGCACGTGATGTCACCCAACGGAAAAAACGCAAGGAATTGTGAGCACCGAATGTGGTTAAGCTGAAGTTTGTGAGAGGGTTGCTTCAGTCTTTTATTTATTTATTTTGTATATATTTATTTGCATAAAAGTGACGCTGAATATGGTATACAAACATCACACAGTCCACCTGGTCGGGTGCTGGATTCCCTAAAAACATATCAGAAAAATCAAAGCTGATCAGCACACTGCAAAGCTCCCATTAAGTATTTATTTATCAGTAACATTTCGGGCCACCTGCCCTTCCTCAGACCAGTTGGACAAAACAGCGAACATGACCAAACGGGCTGAACAGGACCCTAACCCCCAAGAAAACAACCAAGTAATAAATTAAATATTTTTTTATGGGACACCAAAAGCCCACCAAATGTCCCAAAAATCAATTAAATCCTTTTTATTTTAATATTTAACGACAAGTGGCCACTCTTTTAGTAACTAATGTTACACAAAATGCCCAAATAGTGCATTAAATTACACACGTGGACAAAATTGTTGGTACCCCTCTGTTGATGAACAAAAAACCCACAATGGTCACAGAAATAACTTGAATCTGACAAAAGTGGTAATAAATAAAAATTCTTTGAAAATTAACCAATGAAAATCAAACAATGCTTTTGAATTGTGGTTCAGCAGAATTATTTTAAAAAACAAACTCATGAAACAGGCCTGGACAAAAATGATGGTACCCTTAACTTAATATTTTGTTGCACAACCTTTTGAGACAGTCGCTGCAATCAAACAATTTCTGTAACTGTCAATGAGACTTCTGCACCTCTCAGCAGGTATTTTGGCCCACTCCTCATGAGCAAACTGCTCCAGTTGTCTCAGGTTTGAAGGGTGCCTTCTCCAGACGGCATGTTTCAGCTCCTTCCACAGATGTTCAATAGGATTTAGATCAGGGCTCATAGAAGGCCACTTTCGAATAGTCCAATGTTTTGCTCTTAGCCATTCTTGGGTGTTTTTAGCTGTGTGTTTTGGGTCATTATCCTGTTGCAAGACCCATGACCTGCGACTGAGACCAAGCTGTGTGACACTGGGCAGCACATTTCTCTCTAGAATACCTTGATAGTCTTGAGATTTCATTGTACCCTGCGCAGATTCAAGACACCCTGTGCCAGATGCAGCAAAGCAGCCCCAGAACATAACAGAACCTCCTCCATGTTTCACAGTAGGGACAGTGTTCTTTTCTTGGTATGCTTCATTTTTGCGTCTGTGAACACAGAGCTGATGTGCCTTGCCAAAAAATTGCAGTCTCTCCCAGAAGCTTTGTGGCTTGGCAACATGCAGTTTGGCAAATTCCAGTCTGGCTTTTTTATGATTTGTTTTAAACAGTGGTGTCCTCCTTGGTCGTCTCCCATGAAGTCCACTTTGGCTCAAACGCCGACGGATGGTGCGATATGACACTGATGTACCTTGACCTTGGAGTTCACCATGAATGTGTTTAGAGGTTGTTCTGGGCTCTTTTGTTACCATTCGTATTATCCGTCTCCTCCTGCGGCCATGTCCAGGGAGGTTGGCTACAGTCCCGTGGATCTTAAATTTCTGAATAATATGTGCAGCTGTAGTCACAGGAACATCAAGCTGCTTGGAGATGGTCTTATAGCCTTTACCTTTAACATGGTTGTCTATAATTTTCTTTCTAATCTCCTGAAACAACTCTCTCCTTTGCTTCCTCTGGTCCATGTTTAGTGTGGTACACACCATGTCACCAAACAGCACAGTGACTACTTGTCACCCTTTAAATAGGCCGACTGACTGATTACAAGTTTGTAGACACCTGTGATGTTAATTAGAGGACACATCTTGGTTGAACATGTCCCTATGGTCACATTATATTCAATCTTTTCTCGGGGTACCATCATTTTTGTCCAGGCCTGTTTCATGAGTTTGTTTTTTAAAGTAATTCTGTTGAACCACAATTCAAAAGCATTGTGTGATTTTCATTCGTTAATTTTCATAGAATGTTTATTTATTACCACTTTTGTCAGATTCAAGTTATTTCTGTGACCATTGTGGGTTTTTCTTTCATTAACAGAGGGGTACCAACAATTTTGTCCACGTTTTTATGTATGTATTTATGTATTTGTCAACTAATGGGACACGTTTACAAATATTCAAGACCCATTGTAATATATTCCTTGAAATTTAATATAATAATTTTGGCGTTTTGTGTCCTGTTCGGACATGTTCATTATTTAATCCAAATACTAACCGGAGATTTAAAAAGCCATCATTACATCTCGGTCATGAAGTGAAAAAAAAACAAAAAGTGCACACTGAGCTGTCAGAGATGGCTGAAGCTGCACCATCAGTTGTTGCCAAGCAGAGCTCACAGGTGCATAAAGCAATGCTGCATAAAACGATCTGCTGTTTTATCATGCTGATAAAACTATCACAGACAAACCAAAAAAACCTTGACATAAACCGCCGTTCTTTTTCAACATTTGTCTCTGTATCTCACTATGGGACACACTCCCCCACGGTGTCCCCAGAAGCCCTATAACACTACACCAGACTCGACTGGCAAGGAGCATGACGTCTGCTCTCCGGAGGAGGAGCCACCTCCTCCTATAAGAGCCTGACCATGACGCACGCTCCCCAGTTTTTTCACTCTTCTCGCTCCTAGAAGCTCCTCTCAGACGGTAGGACCAGCTAACTGGCTAGTTTAATTGTCCATAGAACGAGCTAACCACTCGGACCCCGGATGCTACCTATTGCTGTGCCTTATTGTCTGAGCCATAGCTACGCTGTCTCCAAACAGTAGCTTTACGCAACTAGGTGCCAACTAGCGCGTGCTTCCTTTAGCAAGCATTCTTTTTCACTGGAGCATAGCTTTCCTCTCCATGGAACAAGCTAAGCTACCAGCCAAAATGTGCACGTGTGGCAACAAAATAGCTGGAGCAGACACCCACGTCCTGTGTGTCACATGTCTCGGGCTGCAACATCCCAAGGAGGCATTCACATCACCAGCTAGCTGTGAGCATTGTGCACGTCTCTGCCAAAACTCGCTGTTGTCATCTAGCGCACCAAGCTAGCTGGCAGTGTCTATCCCATCATCACAGGAGTCGGTGGAGAACACCGGAGGGGAGACACCATTCTCCCCAGAACCAACTGGGGTGATCACATGGATGAGATATCCCCGATTTCTCTACCTGTTGAGCACGAACCCGACCTGCGGGCGGACAACTGTGAACTCACAGAGAATTATTCAGACTCAAATGACCAATCTATAAGCCTCGACTCTGATCAGGATGAGCAGGACATCGGCCCATTTGACATCCCGTTGGCTGCAATGCCAATGGAGGTGAGTGGGGCAAGCAGCGGGTCACCAACCCCTGCTAGCTCAGACCTTAATGCGCTCTGCCCTGTCCGTACACTACGCGCATACGTGGCCATGACAACGGGGTTTAGGAAATCTCATCAGCTGTTTGTGTCATGGGCCACATCCAGTCTGGGAAAACCCATCGTGAAGCAGCATTTAGCGCACTGGATTGTGGAGGCTGTTCTCAAAGCATATGAGTGCAGAGGCACTCAGCCCCTGCCAGGTTTGCATGCTCATTCCACAAGCAGTAAGGCCGCTTTGTGGGCACTCTTTTGTGGTGTTTCTGTGGAAGAGGTTTGTGCAGCCGCCAGCTGGGTGACGCCGCACACCTTCACAAGATTTTACTTAGATGGTACCACACCATCGCTGTCGCACAGTGTTTTGAGTGTAGGATCAACATCTAACATGTCATAATAATACATGGTCTGAGAGTAAGCTGGTCTGGCAATACGGGAGCTTGTACAGCCCATAGTGAGATACCAAGGCCAATGTTGAAAGAGAACGACAGGTTAAAGGTTGAACCAGGTTCTCTGAAACATGAGTGAGGTATCTCACCAGACCCCCCCTCCTTGCCTGGAGTGAGGAAGAGGTGCTGCATTGGAACGATATGGACTTGATATTAGCAGCTTCAGCATGCATTAATTTTTAAATTCTCACAAAATATAGATCAATAAAATTTTGAACAATTGTCAGAAAAGGTCTTTATATGTTGAGTTAAATAACAAGCATTCATAGCATGACAGCAGCATCAACATTTTAATTTCAGGGTAAAACAGCTGCAGCTGTCTGTATTTACCCCAACATTAAAACACCCAAGCACAATGCTGTGGTTCTTTGTGGCTCTGACTAGATTCTACGTCTGCTCTGAGGTAAATTTGATTATGTCCAACATATTTTAACAAATGCAACCGACTTTATTGCAGTGGAGACATTGATATATCTCAGAGCTTTTATTTGTTTAGAGCAATAGCATCTTAGCAGCGGAGCTAACTAACAGAGCTTCTGTCTGCGAGGCCACTTTTTAAGGTCATCTTCCTATCCCTCGATAGTTGTGGGAAGTGGTATGATTATTTTTTTTTTTCTACTTCCGGTGCCACACGAGTAGACTGCCTTTTTGCAACAGCAGACCAATTTCTTCCTATTTCTATTTACTATCTCGCTTCTCTTGCTAATCTTTCTTGATCCGGTGACACCTTATACATCGGACGGACACATGGATCACCCAAATGTCTCCTGAGCCGGCATACGGAGCCACTGTTTTTAGCAGGATACGTTACAGTAGAGACCAACTGCTAGCACTTAACCGGACCAAGATGCTAGCGCAAGACTTCGACATACCGGGTGAAATAAGACAGAAACGACGTGCATGCCGTGCTGGAGCAAGACGGCGGGCGAGAAATATAAGGTACAGACCCATCCTTCCATCTGTTATTATGGGGAACGTTCGATCGCTACTCAATAAGACCGACGAGCTAGCAGCCATCTCCCGCTACGAGAGCGTCTTCAGAGAAAGTAGCATGATGTTGTTTACTGAGACGTGGCTAACAGAACTAGCAACAGATGCTAACATCGAACTGGAGGTTTTCCACGCAATACGGGCAGACTGGACACCAGACAGTGGGAAGGCAAGGGGCGGAGGAGTGATAATGTATGTCAATAACAGCTGGTGCAGACCGGGACATATCACGGTTAAACAACAACACTGCAACAAAGACATTGAGTTGCTAGCTGTTAGTATGCGGCCTACCTATCTCCCGAGGGAATACTCACATGTGATCTGCATTGTTATTTATACAAATCCAACGGCGAACGCGGGGACAGCGCGTGACGTCATTCACTCAGTAACTGGCAGGCTGCTGACAAAACACCCAGATGCTCTTCTCCTCATCTCCGGTGATTTCAACCATATTTCACTGTTCCCCATTCTGCACACGTTCACCCAGTATGTCACATGCCACACTAGAGACAATAAAACACTGGACTTATTCTATGTTAACACTAAGGAGGCGTACACCTCATTACCACTCCCCCCACTTGGGAGATCGGATCACAACTTGGTTCATCTCCTGCCGGTGTACAAACCTCTAGTACACAGACAACCTCCGGTCATGTGCACGGTGAAGATATGGTCGGAGGAGGCAATGGATGCTTTAAAGGACTGTCTTGAAACCACTGCCTGGGAGCAGCTCTGCAATCCACATGGTGAGGACATCGATGGCCTCACTCACACCATCATGGACTACATCAACTTCTGTGTGGACAACACTGTACCCACCAAGACAATACGGTGTTGCTCGAACAACAAATCCTGGATCAACCCTGAGATAAAAACACTTCTGAGAGAGAAGAAGAGGATCTTCAGGTCGGGGAACAGGGTGATGCTGAAGTCTGTACAGAGGGAGCTGAGGAGGAAGTTCAGAGAAGGCAAGGACAGCTTCAGGAAGAAGATGGAGGACAAGCTGCAACAGAGCGACATCAGCGGGGTCTGGAGAAACCTTAAAACCATCTCTGGGCTCCAGAATACCTCCTCCCAGGCCACGGGGGGGGGGAGTGGGCGATCAATCTGAACCTGTTTTTTAATAGGTTTGACCAACCGCCCTCCCCCCCCCCCCGACTGCACACCAACCACTGCTGCCTCTAAAGTGATCGAGACTTGCTGTCCACATCCCACTCCACCAACACCCCCCCCCCCCCCCACTCCCAGCACACAGCCCCCCAACCTGACCCTCACTAAGACCCAGGTGAGGACGGAGCTGAAGAAGATCAAGGCGAGCGAGGAAGGCCTCGGGACCGGACGGCATCAGCGTGAAGCTCCTCAAGTCCGGCGAAGACCAGCTGTGTGGGATTGTGGAGCACATCTTCAACCTGAGCCTGAAGCTGGGGAGGGTACCACAGTTGTGGAAAACATCTTGTATGGTACCTGTACCAAAGACTTCCCACCCCAGAGACCCGGACAGCTACAGACCAGTGGCCCCGACGTCTCACATGATGAAGACCCTGGAGAGACTGCTCCTTGCTCACCTCCGCCCCCTGGTGGGGCCAGCGATGGATCCACTCCAGTTCGCCTACCAGCATGGCATTGGGGTGGAGGATGCAGTGGTCTTCGTCCTTCACCGTTCCCTGTCCCACCTGGAGAAGCCCGGGAATGCGGTAAGGATCATGTTCTTTGATTTCTCCAGTGCTTTCAACACCATCCAACCGATGATCCTGAAGGACAAGCTGCTGCGCGCAGGGGTGGACCAGCAACTGTTATCATGGATCCTGGACTACCTCACTAACCGGGCACAGTTTGTGAGAACCTGGGATTGTGTGTCCGACACGATCATCGGCAGCACGGGGGCCCCCCAGGGAACGGTTTTGGCTCCCTTCCTGTTCACCCTTTATACTACGGACTTCTCACACAACACAACACACTGCCATCTACATAAGTTCTCTGACGACTCTGCGATCGTCGGCCTCATCTCCAATGGAGATGAAGCTGAGTACAGAGGACTTATGCAGGACTTCGTGGACTGGTGCCATCGGAACTGCCTCCAGATCAACGCGAGGAAAACTAAGGAGCCTAGTGGTGGACTGCCGCAGGCAAGGACAACCACTCACAGCACCAGTGAACATCCAGGGAACAGACATTGAGATGGTGACATCCTACAAGTACCTGGGTGTTCATCTGAACAATAAACTAGACTGGTCACACAGTACCGACGCACTCTTCAAGAAGGGACAGCACAGGCTGTTCCTACTGAGGAGGCTCAGGTCTTTTGGTGTACAAGGGGTGCTCTTGAAGACATTCTACGACACGGTGGTGGCATCAGCCATCACTTTTGGGGTGGTCTGCTGGAGCAACGGCATTACAGCAGCCGATAGGAAGAGACTGAACAAACTAATCAAGAAAGCTTGCTCTGTCCTGGGGCAGCGCCTTGACCCAGTGGAGGAGATAGGAGAGAGAAGGATGGTGGCTAAACTGTCATCTCTGCTGGAGTCCGAGTCCCACCCTATGCAGGACATACTGAACGCACTAAACGCACTGGAGCTCATTGAGCAGTAGACTACATCATCCTAGATGCGCGACCAAGAGGTTTCGCAGGTCCTTCCTGCTCGCAGAGATAGCAAAAAAACGTGACGACCTAATAGTATTGAATGCAAAAGACGCAACAGACGTACACAAATGTCCCCCTCCAGTATACAACTAGGACAACATCAGTCGCTATGGAGGGTGACAATATGTATGGGTACATATTCATACCATGTGGGGTAACTAAATAGACGGTTATGCTGTTTAGTCCATCTAGCTACAATGCTCCGCACTGTGTATATATATTTATATATTTATGTGTACATATGTACACTCACCGGCCACTATATTAGGTACACCTGTCCAACTGCTCGTTAACACTTAATTTCTAATCAGCCAATCACATGGCGGCAACTCAGTGCATTTAGGCATGTAGACATGGTCAAGACAATCTCCTGCAGTTCAAACCGAGCATCAGTATGGGGAAGAAAGGTGATTTGAGTGACTTTGAACGTGGCATGGTTGTTGGTGCCAGAAGGGCTGGTCTGAGTATTTCAGAAACTGCTGATCTACTGGGATTTTCACGCACAACCATCTCTCGGGTTTACAGAGAATGGTCCGAAAAAGAAAAAATATCCAGTGAGCGGCAGTTCTGTGGGCGGAAATGCCTTGTTGATGCCAGAGGTCAGAGGAGAATGGCCAGACTGGTTCGAGCTGATAGAAAGGCAACAGTGACTCAAATAACCACCCGTTACAACCAAGGTAGGCAGAAGAGCATCTCTGAACGCACAGTACGTCGAACTTTGAGGCAGATGGGCTACAGCAGCAGAAGACCACGCCGGGTGCCACTCCTTTCAGCTAAGAACAGGAAACTGAGGCTACAATTTGCACAAGCTCATCGAAATTGGACAATAGAAGATTGGAAAAACGTTGCCTGGTCTGATGAGTCTCGATTTCTGCTGCGACATTCGGATGGTAGGGTCAGAATTTGGCGTCAACAACATGAAAGCATGGATCCATCCTGCCTTGTATCAATGGTTCAGGCTGGTGGTGGTGGTGTAATGGTGTGGGGAATATTTTCTTGGCACTCTTTGGGCCCCTTGGTACCAATTGAGCATCGTTGCAACGCTACAGCCTACCTGGGTATTGTTGCTGACCATGTCCATCCCTTTATGACCACAATGTACCCAACTTCTGATGGCTACTTTCAGCAGGATAATGCGCCATGTCATAAAGCTGGAATCATCTCAGACTGGTTTCTTGAACATGACAATGAGTTCACTGTACTCAAATGGCCTCCACAGTCACCAGATCTCAATCCAATAGAGCATCTTTGGGATGTGGTGGAATGGGAGATTCGCATCATGGATGTGCAGCCGACAAATCTGCGCCAACTGTGTGATGCCATCATGTCAATATGGACCAAACTCTCTGAGGAATGCTTCCAGCACCTTGTTGAATCTATGCCACGAAGAATTGAGGCAGTTCTGAAGGCAAAAGGGGGTCCAACCCGTTACTAGCATGGTGTACCTAATAAAGTGGCCGGTGATATTCACTGCTCTTATTTTCTTATCTTTTAAATCATTACTCTGAGTGTTGCTATCCTTGTGCTGTTGCAATCCTGGAATTTCCCCATTGTGGGACTAATAAAGACTTATCTTATCTTACTCTTTTTGAGGTACAAAAGGCCGTGTTCCCGCATTTTTGATACAGAAGTCATTGTTTTTTAACAAGGAAAAGTGTCCCGTTTCTGTGACAACACCACGTTCTAAACTAGTACCAGAAGTTGCGCACATAACTCACACAAGGCATCATGGGGGCTAGGAATAAGGTGATGGTACACTCAAAATATCCGACAATCCATTTTGAAAAGTAGTGTACAATGAATGGTCAGTACATCAGCCAATATATCCCATAATGCAATGCGCAGCCAACAGAGCAGTGATAGGAGAGCGTCACATCACAACATAAACCACCTTAAGGTATAGTGCTTTCTGCACATCCAGACACTTGCATGTGAATGCGCAAGCCCGTAAGTAAGAGAAACCGGCAGCTTGTCATTGAAACAATACGGCATATCAATATTATGATGAGCTTTCACCACAAGATTGAATCAGATATGATCAAAAACTTTAAATTTGTGATCTCAAGAAGTGTTCCTACCATCTACTAGCCAGTATGTGGAAGAATTAATTCATCAGTGTCCAGAAACAGTATTTAGTGATATTTTTAATGACGAATAAATCCACCAGCTTGGCTGTACATTGGCGGAACACTCCAATAATAAAAAATGAATTGTACCTGCTGTGGAAATCCCCAAAAAGCCATCATGTTTAAGTTTGCAAAATTTATCCACCAGAGCTCATAGGAAAAACAGCCTCCCGTCTGCCATATGCTCCTGTTTACGCTCATTCACCCTGTAAATCCCAACACTTCGTTTCATCTCTACAGAGCTTTGGACCAATTATCAGCAGGTGAGTGTTACTGTTATTTTTAAACTAGTTTAATTGCAGTATTAATATATTTACTCTGAGGTTGATAAACGGCTCAAATTGGAATTAATATTTCTACCGAGCTGATGCATTTCTACTGTATGTTAATGCTGTTTTAGCTATTGACTCCCTCTGATGCAAATTCGGGCATTTTTCACGTTTGCATTAAACCTTTGGCTGTCTGTGGTTTCATAATACAACAGCACCCCCGCTGTCTATGTCGCAGTTCGGCACCCGTCATGTGATGTGTCATGTGATGTGGCCATAAACCATAAAAAGTGCCCAGTTGTGTTAATTATTCCACATCACAAGGTGGCAGACACGTATAGCTCACTGCTCTTGACTTGGAGGACTGATGTCTCCCAAAGAACCACCCGAAAACCTCACTTCTGGGGCACCAAAGAAGAAGAGAATGTAAACAAATGTCGCCGTGCTCCATCGCAACACGGAGGAGGCATTTCCTCCCAAATTTGCCAACTATGATTCTAAAAAGAGATTATTTCGCTTATGAAGGTAAATATCTACATTTTGTTATAATACAGGGTGGCCGGAGCTAGTTAATTTTCACCTGCCATTGACCATAGCTCCATGTGACTGAACAGAACAATCGCGCCGGTTCCGTGTCGTCATATAAGATAAATTGTGGCAGAATAAAAGTGAAATTGAGGTGGAATAATCATAAGAGTTTCTGGATGTGGGAGAGAAAGCGAAAATGACCGACAGAAGACAAAATAACGACCAGGATGACGAAAATGGACGAAACGAGCCTACTGAATTTGTTTGTTTACGTTGCACTGGTTTTCTGGTTCATATACTTTGAAGATAACAAAAAACCCAAAACAAAAAACGGTGACAAAAAACAAAACCATCCTTTGTGCAGATATGTCCTAAGTCCACTTTTGACCCAAAGTTATGTAATTCGATATGGCTGCCGTCACATTATGCAAATTAGATGTGTAAACTTACTCCTATCTCAAACTTTGGCTCATATTCTACATCTTTCTAATTGACAGTAAGCCATTATCTCTTACCACTTTCAAATTATAGCTTTGGAAATCTCTGACATCTAAACTGAATGTTTTCTTGAAAAAAATCTTGACCACCGGAGAAGGACGTTGCTGGGTGCAGTAATGCACCACAGACAGTAAGTTTAGGCAAGTTACTTTTAATGATAAATAAGAGTCATAGTATGGTAAACAGACATACCTGCAGCAGGAGCAATCTCCATTTGTGGCCTGACGGAGATGAGGGTCATATTATCCCTCAGCCAACTCATATGAAAAGACAGCCCGCAAAATCCTCCTTTGGTAATCTCTGCTGGCCGATATGAATCTAAAAATATGTATTCTGATTGCTATCACCATCTTTCATAAGATGGTGATGGCTACATGAGCCAGTTGCACACCATTTTGACATTTTCTTTGTTTAAATTTAGATAACATTGCCATAGATTTACATTGAAATCGTCATTACCTCAGAGCGTCGTTCTGCGCTTTCATGAGATTGGTGATGTAAGCGTAGACAGCCCTATTTATATGTGTATATATATATATATATATATATATATATATATATTCAGCAAAGACAATTTGATTTAATACATATTTTTTTTTCCACAATATCTTTATTGAACCTTTTTTTTTTTTAAACAAACATGATACAAACAATCAAACACTAACACTAAAGTACTACAAAAAAAAAAAAATGCACTAAAAACACCAACAACCACCAACAAAATCAAGTCTTCAACAATGCTCCTCTGTTTAGTCTAGACAATCCAATACATAAGTATACATATTATGTTCACCATTTTGGAATTTACAAGGTCCACACACATCATTCACCTTCTTCTTCAAGAGTTATGTTTAAATTTTTTACATAATCAATAAAAGGTCTCCATATATTCTCAAACACAATTTCCTTTGATTTCAGTATATATGTTATTCTTTCTAATGGAAGGTTTGTTAACATCTGTCTTAACCACTGAGTCACATCTGGTCTATGAGTCTTTTTCCATAATAGTGCAATACATTTTTTGGCATTAAGCAAACTGAGGTCTATGAATGTTCTTTCACTTTTATTAAAATTATGCTTTTCTGGGTACAGACCCAACAAAAACAGTTTAGGATTCAATATGATTTGTTTTGAGATTATTTTTTCAATTGTTACCCTCACCTCTTCCCAAAACATTCTTATTAATCTACATTCCCATAAACAATGAAATAGGGTTCCTTTACTTTCCATGCATTTTGTGCATGTATCTGGTATATTCTCGTTATATCTATTTAACTCCTCCGGTGTAACATACATCCGCATTAACCATTTGAAATGTATCAATTTAAGGCGTACATTTATTGATTTGGTTTGAGCTTCTGTACAAGCCAATTCCCATTGTTCCTCTGAAATTTCAGTTTGCAGATCTTCTTTCCAGTAGTTTAATCTTTTCAGTGAATTTTCACTTGAAGATAGTGTCAATGAGTTATAAAACTCTGAAATAATACCCTTTCTTTTACTATCTTTCATCATCATTTTTTCCAAGGATGAATAAATAGGTCGAGTGAGAGCTTTATTTTGATTTGATCGAATAAAGTTTCTAAGTTGAAGATATTTAAAAAAATGTGTTCTATTGAGATTAAATTTGATCCTCAGCTCTTCAAAAGACATTATGTTATCTGCACATGGCAAATATAAATCCTGAATCTTTTGTATCCCTTTTAAATTCCATACTTTAAATTTAATACATATTTACTACAATTTCCATGCAGGTATTCATTTTTTACCACTGTTAGTCTGTTACGTTTTACTGTCTCACCATGATAATGTCATTAACTGCGCCGCAAAAACAAATCCACTTGTGTCCAAAATCTATTAATTTTATTGTTATATTGAGTTTACTATCTAGTTCACTATATCTAAATTCACTATACAGCAAATAGGGAGGGAGGGAGTGAGTGACAGTCTGCACATATAATTCACTCTCCAAAACCCCACAGATAACAAACTAGCAGTTATCCTACAGACAAAAACCTGAAAACATTCTTAAAATAAAAAGGCTCACCTCTACATCACTGTCACAGAATCTTCTCTCCTCTCTTTTTTCTTTTTTCTTTACAAATTGTGATGAAAAACTGTCAGCTGTCGGTTACTGTTTTCAGACAAGTATACCCGGTTGACAGTGTTTCACAATAAAAGCACATAACAGACGCAACCATTCTGAAAACGGAATCGCTGTGGAGGGCTTTTATTTTTACATCACTCAGGGAGTATTAAGCTGTGACGGTGCTGTTAGATATAGATATTTAGCGATGAGTAGCACAGGTGTGAGGACACAGGCAGGGTGGCGTCATCACGTTGTGCCTACTTAGAGGGACTGTTGGCAGGAGTTGTCTTCTTTGGTCCTCAACCTTTAAAGGTGCCGTCACACCAAACGCGAACGGGTGAATTTTTCACACCACACGATTACATTATAACTCAATGTAAATACATGAATAGACATGAATCCACCGTCTGGGTGAGATACAGACAGGCGAAGTTGCGAAGCTGCCTTTATAACTTCTGCAGCTGTGTTCAACCTGCTGTGGAAATCCCCAAAATAACATCATGCTTATGTTTACATTATCCGACGAGGGGTTCACCTGAAAAAGTTGTCCCTGCCTCAAAAACTTGATGGGTGTTTCCGTTGCTAGCTAGCTAGCCTTGTTGGTACATCCGTGGCAGGAATCCGTGGGTAAATAAGTCTGACGTCCCGATTCAGCCGAAGAGCTCCCGATCCTTCTGTCTCCAGGTGAGTGTCAGTCTCATTTTCAAACTAGTTTACTCTCCAATGTTGATATTTTTTCTCGAATGACGGCAGAATCTCAAAGCAACCACAGATGTGAATGCGCGAATGCGGGATTTCACGTTTGCTCTCCCCTTTCCATTGACTTGAATGAATGAATGAATGAATGAATCTTTATTTCAGATAGATTAAAAGTACAGGTTAAAAGAAACTGAATAATATAAGAAAGGGGGAAAGAAAATCCAACAATGTCAAATTAGACAATAACTCCTCTGATTATACAGTTCAACATAAGTTATCCGAAATGGGTGATGGCTGAAGCCGCAGCTTATATTGCCCACCCATATTCCATCCAAGAATTCAAAAGACAAACAAAACAAGAGCGATTACAATTCAGAACAAAGCTAAGACAAAATGTGACAAAAAACTAAGCTACAACACAACGCAGGCTGGATATGACGATCCTTATGTGATTTTACATGTCATCTTGTATATATGTTTGGAGTATTTCTTCCTTTAGTTTTTGTTTAAATTGTCCAAGCGTTGTACATGATTTTAATTCAGGTCCAAAAACGTTCCATAATCTGACTCCTTGCACTGAAACACAGTGTTGCTTGGTGGTAGTTCTCACTGAAGGTTTTTGAAATATACATGTTCCTCTGAAATAATATTGTTTCTCCCTTATTTGGAACAACTTTTGGATATTTGCGGGCAGTGATAGATTCTTCACTTTAAACATTATTACTGCAGTTTTAAAGTCAACCAGATCTTTCAACTTGAGAGCTTTTAATTTAAGAAAAAGTGGGTTTGTTGGTTCCCTGTAAGCAGCTTTGTTTATTATTCTAAAAGCTCTCTTCTGAAGCATAAAGACTGGATATATGTTTGTTTTATATGTATTTCCCCATACTTCAGTACAATATGTCATGTATGGGAGTATTAATGAATGATACAAGGTATATAGTGTGGGTTGATTCAGCAAATATTTCACTCTGTGTAGTATTGCAATTGATTTGGATATTTTACCTTTAATATAATTAATATGTGACTTCCAACACAGTTTATTATCAATTATTACACCAAGAAATTTAGTTTCGGATACCCTTTCAATCTCTACACCATTTACACTGAGTTTAGATACTAAGTTGTTGTGATGGTTGTTAGAGACTATAAATTTTGTCTTACTTGAACTGGTTAAAGACTATAAATTTGGTCTTACTTAAACTGAGCATTAATTTGTTTGAATCAAACCACAGTTTAATCTTTCCTAATTCCTTTCCGAGTGTATCCAAAAGTTGTTCCAAATTGCTTCCACTGCATAATAGATTAGTGTCATCGGCAAACAATATTAAGTCCATTTTTTCTGAAACTTTACATATATCATTTATATACATATTGAATAACAATGGCCCCAAAACTGAACCCTGTGGGACTCCACAAGTAACCTTCAGTAACTGTGAGTTTTTGTTACCAACACATACATACTGATATCTATTCTTTAAGTAACTACATAACCAGGACAGTGGTTCTGTAATACCACTACTCCCTCTAATACCACAATTTTGTAGTTTCTTTAATAATAAATTATGATCCACTGTATCAAATGCTTTTTTAAGATCCAGGAATACCCCAACTGAATACTCTTTATTTTCAGTGGCAGTTGATATTTTTTCTATAAATTCCATTAGAGCAAATGCAGTTGTCCTCTTGTGTCTGAACCCATATTGCTGCTCACACAATAAATTATTCTTCTGTATGAAGTTGTCAATTCTCTCACAGAATATTTTTTCTAGTATCTTGGAAAATTGCGGCAATAGTGAAATTGGTCTATAGTTTGAGAATTCCCCTCTGTCACCTGTCTTGTATATCGGAATTACTTTAGCTATTTTCATTGCATTGGGAAATATACCTGTTTGGAGAGACAGATTACAGATATACGTCAGTGGTTTCACTAAGCATTCAATAATAGTTTTGACTAAGAGCATGTCAATGCCATCACAGTCCGTAGATGTTTTACTTTTAAATGATTTAACAGTTTCAGTGACCTCTCTCTCGTCTGTGTTCTTTATGAAAATGGAGTCTTTTATAGCAGTGTTTTTGCTTATTGTATCACCTGTAGGTGCCGTAATGGGTATTTCTCGAGCCAAATTAGGACCAATGTTAACAAAAAAGTTATTAAATTCATCTGCAGGTGAAGCTGCATTCACACTCTGAGTCGTTTTATTATTTTTTGAAAAATCAGTTGGGTAGCTTGTATTTCTGCTTTTATTTCCAAGAATACTGTTAAGTATTGTCCATGTATTTTTAATATTGTCTCTGTTTTTCTCCAGTTCTTCACTGTAATAGTCTGTCTTACTACATCTTATTATATATGTTAACTTATTTTTGTATGTTTTATACCGCTGCTCTGCTTCTTTTGTCCTTTTCTTTAGGAAAGCTTTATATAATAAATTTTTCTTTTTACACGCCTTTTGTAATCCTTTGGTTAACCATGGCTTATCGGCAAATTTATGTTTAAGCTTTATCTTTACTAATGGACAATTTTTTTCATAAAGAGTGGTTACAGTGTTTATAACTGTGTCATAGGCTTCATTTACATCTGATACATAGACTTCTGTCCAGTCTTGCTTCAGCAAGTCTTCTTTAAAAGAACTGATTGCATTTTGTGATTTGTATCTGAACGATTTTAAAATTTTTTTCTGTATTGGCCCCCGTGTGGCCATGGATAAGTGCAAAGGTTGGCAAGTGGTCACTTATATCATTTATCAATAATCCACTTTCTATTTTCTTATCAATAATATTAACAAACAGGTTGTCAATAAGTGTAGCAGTGTGAACTGTGATTCTACTGGGATGTGTTATTGTGGGATATAGACTCATGCTGTACATAGAGTTCATGAACTCTGTAATTACATTTTGTTAATATGGATTTAGTAGATCAATATTGAAATCTCCACAAATTACTACCATTTTCTTACTAGTAATATTATTGTACAGCTCGACTAATTTATCTCTGAATGTCTCAATGCAAGTTCCCGGCGTTCTATATATACAACTTATAATTAGATTTTTTGTTTTATCTTGGTCAATCTCAACAGTAACACATTCCAAAATCCCTGGTAGTGCAAAGGACATTCCATTTACAAGTTTACACCTATACAGGTCATCAATATACAGTGCAACACCACCACCCTTTTTTTGAGATCTGTTAATATGAAACATCTGATATCCCTCTTTTGCCATCAGGGGAGCCTGCTCTTCATTAAGCCAAGTTTCAGAGACTGCGATAGCTGTAAATTTTCTGTCTAGCTGTTTTAAATAGTCCTGAATCTGTGGAAAGTTTTTGTTAAGACTTCTGCTGTTGAAGTGTATTATTGCTTGTTTACCATCTAGTTGCACTTGACTTTTGAATTGCTTTTCAGTGTAATATTCACAATGGTTATGAATATTATTGAAAAAGTGGTTATCAGGATCAATATCATTCTCCATCTCTTGTATCCATCACTTTGTATGGATTTGCGCAGCCCGTTCACGTTTGGCGTGAAAGCACCTTAAGCCAACCACAACCTGTCACAACTAGATATTAGCATATTAGCTACCTCACTCCGACTTGGGTACTGACTTGATTTATTGTAATAAAGTTCGAGATCAGTGCAACTCCTGCCTCCGCAGTCCTATTATTTCAGACATAACAAATGGCAACGAGGAGAAAAATGGATCTTCTGGAGGAAAACTCGACGTTTTTCCTGAAGATGAATGCGTGTCTGGCAACCCAGTTGCAGAGTGATGTGGCTGGACAAGCCCGACTCCGCTGTCTGGCGAGCAGGTGCAGGTTTGGACAACTGGAGGACGAAATGGTACCGGACCAGCTAGCGGAGCACACCAGCAACCTGCGGCTGTGGGAGAAGCTAGTCGGGGTGCCCGATAACCTACTGTTGGCAAAGACAGTGGAGTTGGCGTTCCAGTTGGAGGTCACCGACAAGCTAACATCAGCTAACATCACGTTGTTGTGAGCCACAACAATGAATCTCGCTAGCTTATCCAGTTACCCCAGCAGACGTTCCCGTTAATACCGCGACTTGCTTGGAGGATGGCGAGGTGAATGTTACAGGGCAACGGAATGTCACAGGACACCATTCGTAACTGGGGCTCTCCGGGGCACCAAGAGCGAGTGTGATGCTGCCTGGCTGGGGGGCAGTGATCCAGACACTGCGGTAAGCTCAATCACTTCGCCAAGGTGTGCCGATTGGCACGACTGACATCAAGCCTGCCACCCAGTCCAAAAGAACCACCAACAGCCACCATCCATGCAGTGAGCTCCAGAGGGGCGGCATACAAGTGGCGCACTGTGAGGTTGGACAACGTCAGCTTACCGTTGCTGCGGGACAGCACCGCTGTGAGGTCAGTGATGAACTGGGTTACAGTAAAGAAATTCTGTTCCAACCATTCTGTTAAGAAGAATCCAGTGAGGCTGTATGGCTACGGGCACACACACATCAGCGTAGTAGGAACCGTATCACTGGCGGCTTGCTACGGGTCAAGAGTCCTCCTGGTGTTCGTTTTCCAGGGGCTCTGTAGTTGCTGGCTAATGGATCAAGATGGCACGCCAGCCGTCTGCAAAGGGTGAGAACAGCTGCTCAGGAGCCGATCCAGCCAGTGTGGGACCCACACTGGGACTTTACAGCGGGATCACCAGATTCGTCCCACTCAGCGCCTCCAGGACCGCACCCATGAAAGTTTTCCAGGGAGCCTCAATCAGTGATCTCAGCAGTGACTGTGTTTGGGACTGTTCAGCAGGGCGCGGCTGCTTTAAAGTGGCAGAATAATCCACGCATTCGTGCAGGGTCTGCTGGTGGTCTACCTGGCAACCCCAGGTTCTGTTTTTAAAAAAAAAAAAAAAGAGAAAAAAGGCTGTTGTGAAATAAAAGTTCAAAGTGTGAGAATAATGTAATCAAAGAGAGCTGTTGTGAGTTCTGGTTTTTCAAGGGGGAGGTAGGTGTTAGAATCCCCAGTTTGATGCCAATTAACCTAACGTGCATGTTTGTTTTGGCATGTGGGAGGAAACCGGTAGGTTAATTGGCATCAAACTGGGGATTCTAAATTGTCCTTAGGTATGACTGTGAGAGTGAATGGTTGTCTGTCTCTCTGTGTTGGCCCTGTGATGGACTGGCAATCTGTACAGGGTGTACCCTGCCTCTCGCCCAAAGATGCTGGGATAGGCTTCAGCCCCCCCCCCCCCCGCGACCCGAAAAGGATTAAGCGGAAGAAGATGGATGGATGGAGGTAGGTGTTAGATATAAATATTTAGCAGACGAGCAGCACGGGTATGAGGATGCAGGCAGAGTGGTGTCATCATGCCATGCCTACTTAGAGGGACTGTTGACGGGAGTCGTCCTCTTTTTTTTTTTTTGGACTTATTTTGTACCCGTAGGTAGATTTGTTCTGCAGTCCGGTGACAAGCCACCAGCTGCCGGTCGCTGCGTGCGCAAGCGCCCCTTAACTCCCTAACCTGCATGTTTTTGGCATGTGGGAGGAAACCGGAGAAATCCCGGAGTAAACCCACGCAAACACGGGGAGAACATGCAAACTCCACACAGATCACTGTTGGCCAGGGGCAGGGATCGAACCCACGATCTCATGATCCCCGCGATCCCCCGGCCGAGGGTAAAACTGTGCTGCCGCGGTGCTAACCACTGCGCCACCGTGCTCCTCCTCTAAGCCGACCACAACCTGTCACAGCTAGATATTAGCATATTAGCTACCTCACCCCGACACGTGTACCGACTTGATTTATTGTAATAAAGTTCGGGTTCAGTGCAACTCCTTCCTCCGCAGTCCTATTATTTCAGACATAACAGGTGCCCCAGAGCCCTTCAGCCCCCATGCTGTGGCTCCCTGCAGTTAAATCTCAAAACACATGGAAATTATAATTATAATTGTAATAACACATTGTAATTATTTTATTTTTGAAATTGTTGTTTATTGCAATTTGATACATTTGTCAATGGAAACACATACTTTTATGAACATAGCATATATATTTTTTAAATTATTTATTATGTTGTAAACCATGCATGACTGTGTCACATCTGATGGCGGCTGCACAGAGAGCCACTCAGCCCCTCCGTCCTCAGTACATGTGGAGAGAGAGCATGGACAGCAGCCGCTTCCTACCACTCTCGGTAAGACATGAACAGATACAGAGAAAGTAAAATCACAGAGGAAAATAGAGAGTTTAGTTCTGTGTGGACAGATTAATTTACATTCATGTATGGTTGTTTTGGAGAACACAAACAAGGAGAAAAACAGCCATCTTATTAGTGTATACAGGTCCATAAAAAGTCTTAAATGTGATTATCTAAAATAAACGCCTTAATTATCCTTAAAAATGAGAAACAATTCTTGAATTCCTGCTTAATAACCTTGTCCAGCATTTATTGCCTGTGCTACAAATGGTGGACCAGACATGACCGAAGTCTGAATTAGTGTTTATTTAATTTCACCATCACAGCTCAATACTTCCTGAGTGATGTAAAAATAAAAGCCCTCTACAGCGATTCAGTTTTCAGAATGGTGTTTCTGTCATGTGCTTTTATTGTGAAACGCCATCAACCAGATATACTTGTCTGAAATCGGCAGCATACAGCTGACAGTTTTTCCTCACAATTTGTAAATAAAAAAAAAGAGAGAAGATTCTGTGACAATGATGTAATTCAATTCAACTTTATTTATATAGCACCATTTCACAACAACAGTCATCTCATAGCACTTTCAACTGTAGGGGAAGCTCCCACAATTGCAGAAAGACCCCAGCAATCAGGTGATCCCCTGTGAGCAAGCGCTTGGCGACGGTGGAGACGAAAAACTCCCTTTTAACAGGAAGACACCTCCAGCAGAACCAGGCTCAGGGAGGGGCAGTCATCTGCTGCGACTGGCTGGGGGGTGAGGGGATAGAGAAGATGAAAAGAACAGACATGTAGAGAGCAAACAGCATGCTGGGGACTCAATCTGTGGGAGAGAACAAACAGATGTTAATGACCAGCAAAAAAAAAAAAATCATTGAGAGTGAAGAAAGGAATGAAGCCCAGTGCATTACTGGAGGTCCCCCAGCTGTCCAAACCTATTAGCAGCATAACTAAGGGAGGGTTCAGAGACACATGCAGGGATGGCAATTTTCTGCCGATCCGCGGATTTCTGCCGATTTATTTTCAAATTGATCATTTCTGTGAATCGTCTAAATCCGTTGAGAAAATTTTAGGGGGGGTAAGGTACCTTATTGTTACCGATTTTAGCGAAAATCAACACGATTACATAAGCGCTCGGCGCTTCCCCGGAAGTCGTCTCCCGCAATAACCCGGATGTGTTGTGTTCAAGCTACTGCTGTATTGCAGTAGCTTGACAGCCTTGCGATTGGATAGTTGCAAACGATTGGACCAATCAAATGGCTCGTGTATGCTTTTTCAAAAATTCATGGCGGCGTGTTCTCAGGGATGTGATTTTCTGCTGATTCGCCGAATTCTGCTTTATTTTATCTTCCAGGAAGATAAAGTACGTTAAGTACGTTAGCGGCTTGTGGTCCACGAACGCAGTGAAGGTGCGCCCTTTCAGGCAGGACTGGAAGTGGCGTATGGCCAGGTGGAGAGCCATTAACTCTCTGTTACTGGCGGCGTACAGCGGCTGTATGAGCTGGGCTGTGCGTGGGAGGAAACGGTAATAAAAGTTAACCATCTCCTTTTATGATTCCAAACAGTTTGAAATTGACAGTGCACAGTGGACATTGACTCATAACTTTTGAATATTTCTAAGACTTGGCTACATCAGTGATTGTGCAAAATGAACTGCTCAAGTCTCAATGGATATTGAAACTGGTGAGCTGAAATGAATGCTGAAATTATAAAAAGTAATGGTATGTTGGAATTTTATTTCTGTTATAGAATAGATAAAATTAACTGATTTTGATTTGATCAAGTGTTAAAGCATGTGATGGATAATGCTTTTTGGAATATTTTAGGAATGCTATCTTCTTGGAACATAAGTCAATATTATACAGTAATAAGTGGCATTCAGCTGTTTGTTTTATGTCATTTAAGCACAGTTCTGGTACTTAAAAATCATAAAAACCCAGGAGCTTCGGGGGGCTTTGCCCCCCCCCCCCCACCCCACCCACCGGGGCTCTGCCCCGGACCCCACTGGGGGACTGTGTCCCCAAGACCCCCTGCTGAATTTTCAGATAATTTCCCCAACCCCAAATCACATCCCTGGTTCGTGTTGGAATTCTGAGCTTTCGGTATTGTTTTCAGCGGAATTATGAGATTTTTATCGAAGGATCAGGAGTCATCAGTGCTAGAAATAGACAAAAGTGTCAAAAATAAGTTCCGATGGAATTGGCTTGAGAGAAAAGTGACGGTAAAGGTGAAAATTGTCTCAAAGTTCGACGAGGTGACAGAAACACTCGGACAATTTCTGAAGAAACCAGAAAAGGAGATGAAGTTCAAAGTTCAGAGACTGACACAGCTTGCTGCCAAAAGGAAGAAAGTTTCACATTAGAAGTGACTTGGTGACCAGTGTAAATAGTGTAATAAACTCTTATAGAACTGTTAAATATGTTGGACTAAAGACAGTGAGACAACATTGAAGAAAAAGTAAGTTAACTTTTCATTAAATTTAATGATTTATCTAAGTCTAGTATTTCATTTTTTTTATCATTTTTTTCCAGTCTAAATTACTTCTGTTTTACTGAAAACCTCCCAGGTTCAGGGGGGCTGCGCCCCCCCGCCCCCCCCCCCCCATAAATCAATCGACCAAATTAGATTTCAGCTGAAATCAGAATTTCCTGTTGCCATCCCTGCACATGATCCCTCCCTAATTGTAGGCTATATCAAAAAGGAAGGTTTTAACCCTTTTCTTAAAAACAGATATCGAGTCTGACTCCCGAATCCAGATTGGCATCTGGTTCCACAGGAGAGGAGCTTGATAACTGAAGGCTCTGCCTTCCATTGTACTTTTGGAGATTCTAGGTATTACTAGTAATACGGCATTTTGGGAACATAGTGCTCTGTTAGGATAATAGGATAGTATCAGATCTTTTAAATAAAAAGGGGCCTGATTGTTTAGAGCTTTGAAAGTGAGAAGAAGGATTTTAAACTTAATTCTAAACTCTATGGGAAGCCAATGAAGGGAGGCCAAAACCGCAGAGATATGATCTCTCTTTCTAGTACCTGTTAAAACTCTTGCTGCAGCATTTTGGATCAACTGAAGACTTTTTAAAGATGTTTTAGGACAACCTGATAATAAAGAGTAACAATAATCTAATCTAGAACTAATTCAATTCAACTTTATTTATATAGCGCCATTTCACAATAACAGTCATCTAATAGCACTTTCAACTGTAGGGGAACCCCCACGGTTGCAGAAAGACCCCAGCAATCAGGCGATCCACTGTGAGCAAGCGCTTGGCGATGGTGGAGAGGAAAAACTCCCTTTTAACATGAAGAAACCTCCAGCAGAACCAGGCTTAGGGAGGGGAAGTCATCTGCTGCGACTGGCTGGGGGGTGAGGGGATAGAGAAGATGAAAAGAACAGACGTGTAGAGAGCAAACAGCATGATGGGGACTCAATCTATGGGAGAGAACAAACAGATGTTAATGACCAGCAAAAAAAATAAATAAAAATATTTCATTGAGAATGAAGAAAGGAGTGAGGCCCAGTCCATTATTGGAGGTCCCCTGGCTGACTAAACCTATTAGCAGCATAACTAAGGGAGGGTTCAGAAACACATGATCCCTCCCTAATTGTAGGCTATATCAAAAAGGAAGGTTTTAACCCTATTCTTAAAAACAGAGATCGAGTCTGACTCCCGAATCCAGATTGGCAAAAGCTTGGATCAGTTTCTCAGCATCACTCTGAGGCAAGATGCTTCTAATCTTGGCAATATTACGCAAATGATAGAAGGCAGTCTTAGAAACGAATTTAATATGTGAATTGAAAAACAGATCTTGATCAAAAATAACTCCAAGGTTCCTCACAGAACTATTCAAAGAGTAACCACATCCAAACTAAAAGTTTGATTTGGAAAGGTATTTCTAAGGTTTTTTGGACCAACAAGAATGACTTCAGTCATATCTGAATTTAATAGCAGGATATTACAAGTCATCCAAGCTTTGATTTCCTTAAGACAGGCTTCTAACTTACGTAGAGGTGAGCCTTTTATTTCAAGGATGTTTTCAGCTTTTTGTCTGTTGGATAACTGCTAGTTTGTTATCTGTGGGGTTTTGGACAATGAATTATATGTGCAGATTGTCTATTGGTGCCACTTAGTTTAAAAAAAGTACAACCAATATTTTGCTCAGTGGAAGAAGCTTTTTTTTTAAATGGTTTTTCTCTTTTGTTGTAATTATTTCTAATTGGCTTAATTTGCACCAAATGATTTTTAAAGTTATATTATTTAGAAAGTTGTTTAGAATTATTTTTGTTTTATTCCAAAATAAAGAAGGATATCAGACAACCAATCCGCTAGTTGTCAAATTGACAGTCTGGAGAACAGGTGAAGGATACATATTTATATTAATGCATTTGAATAAGGAGCATTATGAGGAAACATAAAAAGGATGAAAAGTAGCTTCTTCTAAATAAAAATTTCATCTTTAATTTATTAAAATATCAGGAACTAAAGCTATGTGATCACTGTTGAAAGTAGGAGATGGATTATATGTTTCAGATTTAAACCATTTATGAATGTGCTGATAATTAAAAAATAAACTATACAAAAAATTATGGTCAGATATTCAGAAATTTATTTTTCAGCACAAAACAATTTGTAATATATTTCTAATACTTTTATTTCACAAATGGAGCTATATATAAAGCTTGACAGTTTTTTCCACTGTTGTAGTCATCATCATAGCAGTCTGTCATGGGCGACAATGGCTGTTTCATTTAGGTTTGATCAGATTCCTCCATGCAGCTCTGTCCTTAGCCTTCTGCTGCCAGGAACTCCTGTCTATATCCAGCTTCTTCAGGTTTCTTTTTAGTGTCTTTAAATCTGAGCCTTGGTCTACCCTGATTGTGTTTGCCCTTGCATAACTGTGAGTAGAGTAACTGCCGAGGGAGACGCTGGTGGTCCATCCTCTCAACATGTCCGAGCCATCTCAGGTTCGTCTGTGTTAGCATGTCCTCCATTGATGGTAGACCAGCTCGTTTCAACACTTCTATGTTGGTTATCTTGTCTTTCCATGAGATGTTCATTATGGCTTGAAGGTGTCTCATCATGTACGCGTGGAGTTTCTTTACCTGCAGTCTGTAGACAGTCCAGGTTTCAGCACCGTACAATAGAGTAGCCAGTACTGTCGCTCTTTACTCTTTGCATTTCACACGGATAGACACATGTCGATTGTTCCACAGTCTCTCCCTCAAGTTTCCAAACACAGCGCTTGCTCTTCTCATTCTGAGAGATAGTTCATCCTTCAGCCTAGCATTCTCTGAAACGGTACTCCCTAGATACTTGAAAGTCTTGCACTTGACTAGTGGCTCTGTACCAATGCTGATCTCTTCTGGTAGTGGTAGTATGAATTCATTAATGCCACATAATATTCAGAGCTATGTATATATAAAAAACTTTATAAACAGCATAATCATTATTTTAAAGGTCAAGCTGCCGTTGCGGCCCTCAGCCACTTCTATTTTAGTCAGAGATGGGCAAAATGGTTCTTTGGTTGGCAGAGGTTGCAGACCTCTAGTAGTTGCATTAGCAAAGTAAAAGTATTTGCGTGATGTAGCAATTGTTGGTCTAGAGCGGTAACCTGCATATACATATGTTGCTCCAGGATTGATAGCCTGGTTATATGCATGAAATTCCGGTTCCAAGGTTGTCATAGCCAGGAGCGGCACTGGGGTAAAGCTCCCAGTGCTCATAAAATGCTCCTTACAGCGTGCGTCTCGAAAAGCCTCTGACAACTAAGTCCAACTCCTAGCCTGCCCGTGTGGTTTAGTCTCTGAGCCCGGCGGAACTGCTTTTACTAATAGGAGAAGGGGCGAGGGCGGATCTCTGGCGCCTTAAAACCAGATGCTTCGGGTAGATGGTGGCTCGTCAACCTGGGAAGGTAGCCCATCTAGGAGAAGGTAAACCCTGATTTCAAACCTCCGCTGCCTTGCGGCACACCCGGTCATGGGAAAGGCTTCGGGAGTCAACCCTGAGGAAAAATCCGGAGTCGGAGCCCCTAAGGCAGTTCTCTGTTGTGCTCAACATCATTCTGGCAGCTCCTGCAACGGCGCTGGTGCCAAACTATAGCAGCCCTGCTGTTCCTTTGGATTCATCAGTGACGTGGAGAGGGGGGACATGCTGCATGAGTAACATCTTGTCCTCCATATCTTCCTGCCCAGGCTTGAATCCTACCAACGCCCAACGCTGGAAGGTAGAACACCGGTGCGCATCGGCCTGTTCAGCCACAGGCGGTGCTGTTCCAGCAGAGTAGACGTTTAGGATTCTCTTCCATGGTCATCATAGACCGACGGAGGCCGACGACGACGACGATGCATGAAATTCCATATGAACAGCAGCTGTTTAAATATCCATCCATCCATCCATCCATCCATCCAACTTCTGCCACTTAGTCCTTTTCAGGTTGCGGGGGTGAGGGGGTGGAGCCTATCCCAGCATCTTTGGGTAAGAGGCAGGGTACACCTTGGACAGATCGCCAGTCCATCACAGGGTCAACACAGAGAGACAGACAACCATTCACTCTCACAGTCATACCTAAGGACAATTTAGAATCCCCAGTTTGATGCCAATTAACCTAACCTGCATGTCTTTGGCCTGTGGGAGGAAACCGGAGTACTTGGGAGTAAACCCACGCAGACACAGGGAGAATATGCAGACTCCACACAGAAGGGTCACTGACGGTCAGGGGGTGGGATCGACCCCATGATGGTCAGGGGTGGAATCGATCCCGTGACCTTCTTGTTGTGCTGACACAATGCTAACCCCTGCACCACCGTGCTGCCCCACTGTTTAAATAGTTTGATCTAAATCTGTGTCAAAACTCTTAACTGACAATGAAGTTCAGGCTTTATTATCCTTGTGATGCATAAAGGATATACAACAAAGTTTTTGTGTATAGGTAGCAATTTCAGTTATTTGGCATTTTAATTCATTGACGAGATCATATTACATGATAAATTGATTCAGTATCACCTATTTTACTTTAGAATAATGAAACATCTTGAGAGATGCATAGCTCAGAGTACAGAAGAAGGTAAAATCTAGAAGCACAATTATAAGCTGGTATTCAGTTTTAAATACTAAAACGGGCAGCTGTGACTCAACAACTATATATTATGTTCCTTGAGAATCAAAATATGGGAATGAGGATGCGTTGGTTGAGGCTGAAAAAATGCCATTGGCTGGCTAAAAACTTTAAATTACTGTATATCAAATGACCACTTATGCTGTTAGTTGTCTAATGTAGCTAATAGTGATGCAAAGCTACAGACATGTGCAAAGATAATGTTATTCACAACTGAAATAAAATATAGATTTAACTTTTATGCCTCACCGAAATTGTATACACTGAAAACTGGTTCAAAATGGTATAATATAGCATTGTACTTTGTATTTACACTACCGTTCAAAAGTTTGGGGTCACCCAGACAATTATTTTGTGTTTTCCATGAAAAGGCACACTTATTTACCACCATGAGCTGTAAAATGAATAGAAAATATAGTCAAGACATTGACAAGGTTAGAAATAATGATTTGCATTTGAAATAATAATTTTTTCCTTCAAACTTTGCTTTTGTCAAAGAATCCTCCATTTGCAGCAATTACAGCATTGCAGACCTAACATGATTGCACAAGGGTTTTCTAATCACCCATTAGCCTTCTGATGCAATGAGCAAACACATTGTACTATTAGAACACTGGAGTGATAGTTGCTGGAAATGGGCCTCTATACACCTATCTAGATATTGTACCAAAAACCAGACATTTGCAGCTAGAATAGTCATTTGCCACATTAGCAATGTATAGAGTATATTTCTGATTAGTTTAAAGTTATCTTCATTGAAAAAAAGTGCTTTTCTTTCAAAAATAAGGAAATTTCTAAGTGACCCCAAACTTTTGAATGGTAGTGTAGGTTATCGGCAGTGCCACCACACAGGAGCTCTTATTAATTTACATTTATTTACCAACAAAGTGGATGGATCAAAGCATGGAATTGTTTTCCTTTTTGATCTGGTCAATAATCCAAAGACAGAATTGCAATACAAGAATATAACAAAGCCACAAGATATCTACCCACACCTAACAAAACGCATTGTAACAAAGCTGCAAGCACAACTTGGTGCTTCTATTTGGAGATGTGAGCTTGTCTCAGTCAATTTTGGGTTCCTTTATTATGCCAGTGCAGAATAATCATCTTCACTTCCAAACCAAGTTGCAAAACAAAACAAAAGGTTCATCAATGTCTTTGATTAAAATTATATAAATTATTGCTTCAAAGATGGAACATATCCTAGTTCTGAAGCAAGAGGACACACATGAGATCAAAGTGTTTCTACATTTTTGGTACCAAATCAAAGACCTTGGTTCAATAAAGAGGCAGCTATTCACAAAACAGTTTCTGTTTTCTCGTAGATAGAACTTGTGTATGTGGCCAAAAAATACGCTATTAGAGCTTGCCACCAAAAACAGCATGACCCAGTTTAAAATGTGGGTTTGAACAACTGACACAGTCTTCTGCCTGTAGCAATGAAAATGCTTGCTGACCTGCAGGCATAGTTTAGAGATTTAAAATTACTCTGATGCTTTTTACAGGAACAATGTGCTTATGCAATCTACAGATACATGACTGGGGCAAACTTGGGTTATGTTTGAGTGAGGCTTTATGGAAGAGTGGTAGTTGGTCCATTAACCCGTAGCCATTATTGCCTTGACACCACCATTCTGACATAAAAGCAAAATCCTCAGAGGACATGTCTTACCTGTTCGCTAATGCTGACAGACTGCTGTGCAAGCTATATTTGCAATGATGAATCAGATGAAGGGCAGGCAGGATGTGCATGACAAAACAGATGTCTCGCTGACCTGATCTAAACTGCAAGTAACTTTAAAGGTCAAAAAGGTAAATATAAATGTTTACCTTCACTGATGAGTTTCAACCAGAGGATTTAACACATGGTAGTGTCTTAAGGGCTGTTTTTTTTCTTTTAACAAATCCTCTCTGGTATCACATCACACTCACTTATTCTCCCTTTACACAGGAATGGAGATCACTGAGAGATTGCCAAGTGATGACAAAATGGCCAGATCTTCAGACAATCTTACAATGATCCCTCAAACATTTACACAGAAAAGGCTTTAGGAGATCGTTCAGAAATCAAGTCAGTTTTTGATGTCTCAATAGTCACCCAACAATCTCTGTCTATGTAAAGGGGCCTTTACTTTCACACAGAAAAATTAAGGGAAAACGGTTACCTCTGCTCTTTCAAAGGGGAACAATATCCACCTTTTTTTTTTTATTATATTCAGTCAGGTTTTATATACAAAGATTAATGTGACATTTCCCCCTCATTCCATCCAGACATCTTAGATGTGTTGCCAGAAATGAGTAACATCTTTGTAAAACATTTTCTTTAAACTGCATTAAACATCTTCATAAAGCTTTGTTGGTTCTATTCATTCATCAGTTTTCTTGACTACTTTTCAAGTCCTGAAAAGTGGGGAGCTTTCATAGTTCTAGCTTTCATAGAGAAATGTACGTATGTAAACTTCTTGACAGAAATGGCAGTGTTACACCCCTGTCTAGGGGAAAAGGAGTGCACCATAAACAGAATGGGGAAAAGCCCTGGCGTTGACGCCAGTTCCAGCCAATCCCCAGCGACTTCTGCTCAGCTGTGGCGCGCTGCGCTGGCAAAGATCCTGTATAATGAAGATGACTCACTGCAGCAGAAAAACACCAAACAGAACACAGAAAAAAAGCACAAACTAATGGCCAGGGCCATAACGGAAGGCTTAGACCCCAAAGCAACATGGATGGAGACGTGAGTAAAGTGATAATGATCTTTATTACAATAATTTTGCAACAATTTGGTGATGATAATATGTCGCGAGGATCTGGCAGCCCTGTAGGGGAGAGCAGGAACAGGGGTGAGTAACAGTGAATGAGTAATAATATGAAAGTAATACTGAATTATGCTTACAGGCACTTCCGAGGAGAACAGCAGGGACTGGGTGAAGTTCCTCCAAGCTGGGAGCTGGTTGCCAGCGGTGAAAGTGCTGAGGTGCTGCAGGAAATGCTGGAGACAGGCTGGCCAGGCCTGAGTGAAGGGGAGATGTGCAGGGAGCAGTGAATATAAATGGTGGTAAGTCGACTTACTTGGGATGAAGTGGTGATGTGCGCAATCCGAGAAATATCCAAATCCAAGTTCGTAAGGCGAGGTCCAAAGTCCAAGAGCAGGTAGGGGTGTCAGAGCATGGCGGGCAAAAACGGGCAAACAGAGGTCCAAGGCGTGAGGCAGGTAGCTGGGTCTAGGGCAAGCAGAGGTCAAACACAGCAGGCAAGACAAAGTTCAAATAATGCAGGTAATGCAAGGATACAGGCAGGCTGTGAGACTAACTCGACCAGACAGCGCAGTGGGAGAGCTAGCTTTTAAAGGGCTCCTCTGATTAGCGGCAGGTGGTGATCAGGGCTGCAGGGAGAGTGCTAATCAGAGGGATAGAGAGAGAGAGCAGGAGCGCAGAGCACCTGGAACCCTTACACTACTCCTCCCTCACGAACGCCTCCTGGTGGTACATGGGGCTGGTCAGGATGACATGGATAGTAATCAGTGATGAGGGAGTCGTTCATTATAAAGGACCTGGGGATCCAGGATTGTTCCTCTGGCCCATACCCTTGCCAATCAACCAGAAACTGGATGCTGTGCCCCCCTGTGGCAGGCATCCTGGGTGCGAGTCACTGTGTACACCAGACCTCCCTCAATCACCTTCAGGGGCATTGGTGGGTTTGATGGTGGGCAAAAGGAGCTGGAAAATACTGGTTTATCATGGGACACATGGAATGTTGGGTGTACACGTAAAGAAGCAGGTAAGTGACGATGGCTGTTATAGTGAATGGACCCACAAAGCGGGGAGCCAGTTTCTTGGAGTCTGTTTTGAGGGGTAAGTTTCTGGTATACAGATATACCCTTTGACCAACTCGATAATTAGGAGCAGGACACCTGCGCTTATTCGCCCACCTTGAATTCTCCGCCGCAGAGTGCAGTAATGCAGCCTTAGTGTCCTTCCAGAAGCACTTGTAATGTGTCATGTGGGCTGTGACGGATGGATGCCTCTTCTTTGCTGATGGAGAGTAGCGGGGGGTTATATCCAAGGGAAGTCTCAAAGGGGGAGAACCCAGTGGCAGCAGAGGTGGACGAATTGTGGGCATATTCTACCCAAGGGAGGAAGGTACTCCAGGTGGATGGGTCAGATGTTGTGACACAGCACAGCATAGCCTCCATCTCCTGGTTAGCCCATTCACACTGGCTGTTGCTCTGTGGATGGTACCCAGGGGAGGGACTGTCCATGGCCCTGATGAATTTAGAAAAGGCCCGCCACACCTTGGAGATAAACTGGTGACCATGGTCAGAAACAGTTTCGGAGGGGATGCCGTGCAACTTGACCACATGAACCAACACGAGTAGAGCTGTCTCCAAGGTTGATGTGATCTTCTTTAGTGGTATGAAGTGAGCAGACTTGGAGAAACTGTCAAAGATGGTGAGAATAACGGTGTGACCATTGGACGGGGGCAGCCCCATTATCAAGTCAAGAGCGGTGTTGGACCATGGATGACTAGGGACAGGAAGGGGCTGAAGCAGGTCCGCAGGAGGGAAGGTGGAGTCTTGCCTGTGGAACACTGAGGACAGGCCTTAATATAGTCACGGACATCCCGATCCATGGAGGGCCACCAGAAGGTGCAGCGGCAGGCGAAGAGTGTCCTGGTGACTCCAGTGTGGCAGGACAATTTGGCTGTGTGAATCCAGTGCATGACCTTGCCCTTCACCGCCGTAGGAACAAAAAGGTGGCCCCGTGGAAACCCCCCCCACCATCCCAGGGTCCAGGTCTGTGACCTGTGCCTCCCTGATGCGCCATTTGATCTCCCAAGAAATAGCTCCCATGATGACCTTATCGGGCAGGATGGTCTCCCCCTCAGATACCAATGGGTTGGCTGAAAACTGGCGAGAGAGGGCATCTGGCTGAAGGTTTTTTGAACCAGGTCTGTAGGTGAGGGTGAAGCAGAACCTAGTGAAAAATAGGGCCCATCTTGGCTTGGTGGGAGATGAGTCGTTTGGCTGATCGGATGTATTCTACACCGTATTCCAAATTATTATGAAAATAGATTTTTAGTGTCATAAACATTCAATTTTTTGTTTTTCAATTAAACTCATGGATGATATTGTGTCTCAGGGCTCCTTGGATCACTGATATCAATCTCAGACACCTGTCTTAATTAGTTTGCCAGGTGAGCCCAAATGAAGGAAAACTACTTAAGAAGGATGTTCCACATTATTAAGCATGCCACGGGTTTTAAGCAATATGGGAAAGAAAAGAGATCTCTCTGCTGCCAAAAAGCGTCAAATAGTGCAATGCCTTGGACAAGGTATGAAAACATTAGATATTTCATGAAAACTTAAGCGTGATCATTGCACTGTGAAGAAATTTGTGGCTGATTCAGAGCACAGATGAGTTTGTGCAAATAAAGGCATAATAATGAAGGTTTCTGCCAGACAAATTCATCGGCTTAAGAGAGCAGCTGCTAAAATACCATTACAAAGCAGCAAACAGGTATTTGAAGCTGCTGGTGCCTCTGGAGTTTCACAAACCTCAAGATATAGGATCCTCCAGAGGCTTGCAGTTGTGCATAAAGCTACTATTTGGCCACCCCAACCAATGCTCACAAGCAGAAATGGTTGCAGTGGGCCCAGAAATACATGAAGACTAATTTTCAAACAGTCTTTTTTACTGATGAGTGCCATGCAACCCTGGATGGTTCAGATGGATGGAGTAGTGGATGGTTGGTGAATGGCCACCATGTCCCAACAAGGCTGCAACGTCAGCAAGGAGGTGGCGGAGTAATGTTTTGGGTCAGAATGTAGGATAGAGAGCTGGTAGGCCCCTTTAGGGTCCCTGAAGGTGTGAAAATGACCTCAGCAAAGTATAGAGTTTCTGACTGACTACTTTCTTCCATGATATAAAAAGAAAAGCCGTGCCTTCCATAGCAAAATTATCTTCATGCATGACAATGCACCATCTCATGCTGCAAAGAATACCTCTGTGTCATTGGCTGCTATGGGCATAAAAGGAGAGAAACTCATGATGTGGCCCCCATCCTCCCCTGACCTCAACCCTACTGAGAACTTCTGGAGCATCCTCAAGAAAAAGATCTATGAGGGTGTGAGGCAGTTCACATCAAAACAGCAGCTGTGGGAGGTTATTCTGACATCTTCCAAAGAGATTCAAGCAGAAACTCTCCAAAAACTCAAGTTCAATGGATGCAAAAATTGTGAGGGTAATATCAAAGAAGGGGTCCTATGTTAACATGTAACTTGGCCTGATGAGATGTTTTTGATGGAAATTGCTTTTGATTTGAGTAAATATGACCTCCTGATGCTGCAAATTCAACAAATTACCATTTTCAGTTCTTTACAACCTGTAAAATATTTTGAAACTCTGTTGTGCATAATAATTTGGAACAGTGCATTTGGATTTTTTTAAATTATTTTTGCAGAAAAAATGGTTATCATTGGGAGGTTTGTTCAATAAAATTTGAATTATGCTCTAATGGTTGATGACTTGAAAATTATACTGACTGTCATTTGCATCGCCTATTTACAAAAATCAGAGACAAATATCATTTGCATAATAATTTGGAACACGGTGTAAATTCTTATGATCTGTCCAAACCAAGAAAGGCTGGGCAGCCCCCTCCAGCCAGTGATGCTACTCTTCCAGGGCCAACTTCACCATGAGTAGCTCCTGGTCACCCATGTCATAATTCCTCTCAGCTGGGGACAAGCGCTGACAGAAATACGCACAAGGGTGCAGTTTATCATTGGTGACTGAGCGCTGTAAGAGGACAGCTCCCACCCCAATGTCAGAGGCATCCACCTCCACAACAAACTGGCGTACTGGTTCGGGCTGGATCAGTATGGGTGATTTGGTGAAACAGTGCTTTAACAGTGAGAACGCCTCGTTAGCTTCAGGTGTCCAGCAAAACAGGGTCTTGGTGGAGGTGAGGGTGGTGAGCGGATGGGCGACAGAGCTGAAGTTTCTGATGAAACGGCAGTAAAAATTGGAGAACCCCAGGAACTGTTGGAGCTGTTTGCAGGTAGAGGAAACGGGCCAATCAGTCACAGCCTTAATTTTCTTTGGGTCGGGTTCAATTTGGGCCTAGAAGATAATGAATCCCAGGAAGGTGGTTGTGGTGGCGTGAAATTTACATTTTTTGGCCTTAACATAGAGCTTGTTGTCTTGGAGGCATTGGAGAACCACTCAAACAGGAATCTTGTGCTTGGCTAGGGATTGGGAAAATATTAGGATGTCATCTAGGTAGACGAACACAAAGGAGTCCAGGAAATCCTGCAGGACGTCATTAGTCAGGCGTTGAAAAACTGTGGGGGCATTGGTGATGGCGAATGGCATAACACAGTATTCAAAATGTCCGCTAGGGGTACAGAACCCCGTCTTTCATTGATCACCCTCATGTATTTGGATGAGGTGGTAGGCATTGCAGAGGTCTAATTTTGTGTAAATCATGGAACCCTGAAGTTGATCAAAGGTTGAGTTCATTAGAGGAAGGGCATACTTATGGTGATGTTATTAAGCTTGCAGTAATCTATGCAAGGGCACAACAAGCCATCCTTCTTTCTCACGAAGAAGAACTTCACACCTGCAGCAGAGGATGGGGGATGAATGATACCAGCATTTACTGAATCCTTGATGAATTTATCCATGGCCTCCCTCTCATGGGCAGACAGGCTATACAATCGACTGGAGTGCAATCGGGCCCCAGGTTAAAGTTTTATGGTGCAGTCATACGAGCAGTCTGGGGGCAGGGACAGAGCCTTAATCTTGCTGAACACTGGGGCCAAATCATGGTACTCAGGGGGAACTAAGGATAAGTCGGGTGTTTCAGGAGCGGCGGGTTGAATGTCAATAGATGGGGAGCAAGTGGCAGACTGGAGGCAGGTGGACATACAGAATGAGCTCCAAGAGCCTATACTGCCTTTCCTCCATTTGATAACAGGATTATGGAGCTTTAACCAGGGAAACCCAAGCACAACGGGAGAGGTGGACTCAGGGAGAACTAGAAAGGCCAGGGGCCTCATGTATAAATGGTGCACACACACAAAAACATGGCATACGCAGATTTTCACGCACACAGTAGGATGTATAAAAACAAACGTGATGTGAGAATCTGCGGGCTAAGCCGCAAAGGTTCTATCTCCTGTGAGAAGTTGCGGGCTCTTCACAAAATTCTGTTTGACTCTATCAGGTGGGTCTGTTGAACTACAAAACAGCTGAAACTCACAAAATGTGTTAAAATAATGTTTCTACTTAAGTTAAAATGATTTGTCTATGAATTCGGTCGGTCGGCCTCCGTCGGTCTATGATGACCATGGAAGAGAATCCTAAACGTCTACTCTGCTGGAACAGCACCGCCTGTGGCTGAACAGGCCGATGCGCGAATGGCAGTCCCTGTCACACAGGTCGCACTTGTGGGTGGTCTCCGTGCTGCTGGGTCTGTGGCGGTTCTTCCTGCGGATCCTATTTTCATCTGCTGCAGCAGTCAGTCTCTCTTCACCCACCTTGAGCTGTCTGGTCAGGGTGCCTCTCCATTTGGAGCGGTCCGTTGCAAGGTCCTCCCAGTGCTCTGTGTTGATCTCCAGGGCCTTCATGTCTCTCTTGCAGACGTCTCTAAAGTGCAGCTGTGGGCGGCCAACGTCTGTCCTGCCAGTCACCAGTTCTCCGTAGAGGACGTCTTTGGGGATTATGCCATCCTCCATATGGTGAACGTGGCCTAGCCAGCGGAGCCTGCGCTGCCTGAGTAGAGTGAACATGGAGGGAAGGCCGGCGCGGGACAGAACTTTTGTGTTGGGCACTTTGTCCTGCCAGGATATGTCCAGGATGTGGCGAATGCAGCGCAAGTGGAAGGAGTTCAGTCTCTCTTCCTGCCGGGCGTATGTTGTCCACGTCTCACTCCCATAGAGCAGTGTGCTGATGATGCAGGTGTTGTACACTGCCATCTTCGTCTTGTCAGAGAGTTTGGGATTCTCCCACACTCGTGTGGTGAGGCGAGCGAGTGTGAAGGCTGATTTTCCAATCCTCTTGCCGATCTCTGTATCAAGGGAGAGGTTGTTGCTGATCGTGGACCCCCAGGTATGTGAACCGATTCACGACCTCCAGCTCGTAGTCGTCGATGGTGATGGTTAGTGGTGCTTCCGTGCCTTGCGCCAAGACGTTAGTCTTCTTCAGGCTGATGGTAAGCCCGAAGTCCTTGCATGCCTGGGAGAAGCAGTCCATCAGGGTCTGAAGCTCCTGCTGTGTGTGGGTTGCGACTGCAGCGTTGTCTGCGAACAGCATGTCTCTGATTAGAGCCTCGCGTACTTTGGTTCTGGCTTTCAGGCGGGCGAGGTTGAAAAGCCTGCCGTCAGATCTTGTGTGCAGGTAGATTCCCTCTGTTGCTGTGCTGGAGGCATGCCTCGGGAGCATAGCAAAGAAAATCCCAAAGAGGGTTGGCGCAAGTACACAGCCCTGTTTCACTCCGCTGCGTATGTTGAATGGCTCTGAGACTTTGCCATCGTGCTGCACTATCCCCTACATGTTGGTGTGAAACGATTCGATAAGGCTTTGCAACTTTGGTGGGCATCCTGTCTTTGGCAGGATCTTGAAAAGGCCCTCTCTGCTGACCAGATCGAACGCTTTGGTGAGGTCGATGAAGGCGACGTACAGGGGCATGTTCTGTTCTCTGCATTTCTCCTGGAGTTGGCGGATGGAGAATATCATGTCTACAGCTGATCGCTCAGCGCGGAAGCCACACTGAGACTCGGGGTAGACATGTTCGGCAAGCTTCTGTAGACGAATGAGAACAACTCATGCGTAGACTTTGCCAACAACGCTGAGGAGGGAGATGCCCCTGTAGTTGTTGCAGTCGCTTCTCTCCCCTTTGTTTTTGTAGAGGGTGATGATCTTGGCGTCCCTCATGTCCTGTGGTACGGCACCTTCCTTCCAACACTGGCAGAGGACGTCATGCAATGGCAGCAGTAGGGCGGTCTTGCAGTGCTTGATCAGGTCGGGGGGTATGCCGTCGTTGCCGGGTGCCTTGCCAGCGGCCAAGCTATCAGTGGCCTTGCTGAGTTCGTCGATGGTTGGCTCGGCGTCAAGTTCGTCCATGGATGGCAGGCAGTCGATGGCATCAAGGGCTGACGGTGTCACGGTGTTCTGTCTGGAGTAGAGGTCGGAGTAGTGTTCCACCCATCTCTCCATCTGCTTGTTCTTTTCTGTGATCATCTCCCCAGTGGAGGATTTGAGGGGGGCTGTCTTGCTCTGAGCCGGACCAAGTGCTTTCTTGATGCCATCGTACATACCACGGATGTTCCCTGTTATGGCAGCGGTTTGAATGTCTTGGCTGAGCTGAATCCAGTACTCGTTGGCACAGCGCCGAGCAGTCTGCTGAACTTTGCTTCTCGCAGCCCTGAGAATCTGGAGATTCTTCTCGTTTGGGTACTTCTTGTACTCAGCAAGTGCTGAGCGCTTGGCTTCAATGACGGGGGTCATCTCGGTCAACTTGGCATCAAACCAGTCCTGTGACTTCGAGGTCTTCCTCCCAAAAGTAGCCAAGTCTGTGCGGTGGATGGTGTTTCGCAGCTCTTCCCACTTCTGCTTTGCAGATTCTCGTTCTTGTGGTACACCGAGTTCCTTCTCAAAGGTGGAGGCAAACTGCTCAACAAGTTCTGGTTGGGCCATCTTGCTGGTGTCAATCCATGCCTTTCCAGGCTGTCTAGCACGATGGAATTTCTTCAGCTGCAGCTTGACCTTGCAACACACCAATGAATGGTCTGTGTCGCAATCTGCACTCTGGAACGAACGGGTGATTAGCACGTTCTTCAGTGAGGTGCGTCTGGTCAGGATCAAGTCCAGCTGGTGCCAGTGCTTTGAGCGCGGATGTCGCCAGGAAACCTTGTGTTGGGGCTTGGTCTTGAAGAACGAGTTTGTGATGCACAGATCGTGGTATGTGCAGAACTCGAGCAGCCGCTGTCCGTTGTTGTTCATTCTGCCCACGCCAAATGGTCCAAGACAGGAGGGCCAGGAGTCGTGGTCAGCACCCACTCTGGCATTGAAGTCTCCAAGGAGAATGAGTTGTTCAGAGTTGGGGATGATCCTGACAGTTGTTGCGAGATTCTGGTAGAACTCGTCTTTTGCCTCTGGTGTGGCTGTCAGTGTTGGGGCATACACACTGACGAGGGTGACTGGGCCTTGAGTGGTGTTCAGGCGGAGGGTGAGGAATCGTGCAGAGCCATTGCTGCCCAGTTCCACCATCTTCAGCAAAGTGTTCTTCACTGCAAAGCCCACTCCGTGTTCCCTGTGTTTGTCACTGCCCTTTCCCTGCCAGTAGAACGTGTAGTCCTTCTCTCTGTGTGCCTGCGTCAGCCAACCGTGTTTCCTGGAGAGTGGCGATATCCACTCCCAGTCTCTTCAGCTCATTATTGATGATGGCAGTCTTCCTGGTGTCGTTGATGCCCTTGAGGTTAGCAGCGAGTCCTGTCATCATAGTGCGGACGTTCCAAGTTCCCAGTTTTAGAGTTGGTCTCTTTTTTTTTTTGTCTTGCCTGGTGCGAAGGTTCTCAGCCTGCCGTTTGGACTTCTCCTCATCCCCATGCACCCAATGAGGAAAGCAAGCTGTGGCGGGACAACACCTTATAGGCTGGGGGCTGCCCAGCTTGAGGCGGGCGGTAGCTGTCCAGTGAGATCCGATGATCCCTCCCATCATCGGGAACAACCCCTAGCGCCGCGCTCTACGCCAATTGAGCGGTGGCTTATAACCGGTAACTGTCATTCCCTGTGTTTTGTCTACGCCAAAGGCGAAGCTGGAGTGTCCTCTCCAGTGATCCGGTGTTCTACCTTCCAGCGTTGGGCGTTGGTAGGATTCAAGCCTGGGCAGGAAGATATGGAGGACAAGATGTTGCCCATGCAGCATGTCCCCCCTCTCCACATCACTAAAGAATCCAAAGGAACAGCAGGGCTGCTACACTTTGGCACCAGCGCCGTCGCAGGAGCTGCCAGAATGATGTTGAGCACAACAGAGAACTGCCTTAGGGACTCCGACTCCGGATTTTTCCTCAGGATTGACTCCCGAAGCCTTTCCCGTGACCGGGTGTGCCGCAAGGCAGCGGAGGTTTGAAATCAGGGTTTACCTTCCCCTAGATGGGCTACCTTCCCAGGTTGACGAGCCACCATCTACCTGAAGCATCTGGTTTTAAGGCGCCAGAGATCCGCCCTCGCCCCTTCTCCTATTAGTAAAAGCAGTTCCGCCGGGCTTAGAGACTAAACCACACAGGCAGGCTAGGAGTTGGACTTAGTTGTCAGAGGCTTTTCGAGACGCACGCCATAAGGAGCATTTTATGAGCACTGGGAGCTTAACCCCAGTGCCGCTCCTGGCTATGACAACCTTGGAACCAAAAAAAACATGATTTATTGCCACAACTTGGCTTATTGAGCACAGTGAAACCCCGATAAATAATAACTAATTTCCCTCAGATATAGCCTGCCTCATTCATAGACCAAAACCAGTGCCACTGTAAAGTGGATCCCATTTCTGTAAATGTGACAGAGATAATATAATTTACCAGAAACTATACAGTTGACTCAAGAGGCAATGAGTACAATCCATCTCTCCTGGGAGGAATTCTATTTGGCAAAAGGCACTCTAATCGAGCTCCAGCCAATATGTGCTGAGGCAGCTGGATTGCGGATCCCTGCAGGTGAACCCCGGTAGCTGCAGTGGGGACATTTGCAGCTGTGTCAGAGTGAAGAGATGTTTCCATAGTCTAAAATATCTCTTTGGAGATTATAGTCTGGAAATAAAAGCCATCTTCCTGGTTTGTAACTACTATAAATTCAGCTGAAAAATTGGAGTGGTATTCAGTGTTGTTTATTTACTTTATTTATTTTATTTACTTATTTTACTAACATCACATCTGAACTCAGAACTCAGAACTCAGAAAAGATTTATTGCCAAGTACATTCACAGTAAACAACTGATAAACATACGAGGGATTTGACTTGACACTGAAAATGACATAGTTGACATTTTCAGTGACACGGCAGCGTCAGTGACGCGCCTGTCAGCAGACGGGAAACAGGAAGCATGAGGGAGGAAAAGGATAAACACAATAGGAGAGAGAAAAAAAGCATTGTCAGAATACTGGTCATAAATGATCAATATTATGATAAGAAAAAATGCTCTCAATGCACAAGTAGCAGACAATAGAATCTATACAAGGACACAAAGAGAGCAGTGAATGAATAATCTTTTCATCAGTATAGTGAGTCAGTGTGAGTGAGGTGTTGAGTGAGGGTGTTTATATCAGTTAAGAACAACAAAGTCTCTTCAGCAGGAGATGTTATGTCTACCGTCTGGCAAAGGCTTGTGTCCTTGCACAGCAGATGGTAAAGTTTGCCAGACAGCTGGCTGTCCATGAGAGTCAATGCTGCTCACATGTTTTGAAAACAAAAACTGCAGATAATCTGGAGGACTGTGATTGTAAGGGCAGGTCGAATGAGTCGAATAGTACTGACTTCAGAGAAAAAAACTTTATATTCTCTTACAGATTCAGTACTTAAATCCTTCATTGCTGGACGTTGAAATCATCATGGACGGCTCTCAGCGTGATCATGATGTAATCCATTTTCCTAGACAGTTCTCCATTAGCCGCTGTCAGAGTCCTACCCAATTGGTCAATTTGATGGTTAAGCCTCGCCGGGTCAGCATTTTGATAGGCTCCGTCCATCTTCATCAATTTATGGTACACCAGAACAATCCGAGATCCAATCAGTAGAATTCCGATGACCATTGCTACGAAGAGGTATAAATCTTCAACATCTTCGATAGAGAGATCACACAGGCACAAGAGTTTCCAATTACTTGTATCCTTCAAATAGCCCGCGGCCGCTGTTCCTGCGGGGCAAACTGCCTCCCCCGGGGCACTTTTCCTCGTTGAAAAAATAGTGTCAATTGCGTTCAAAGCCCAGCTTATTAAATCCATAATTTCGTTCGATAATCAGCAGTAGAGACACGCAGACAGATGATAGCAAGCTGGGATCCAGTCAGTTAGGGGAGGAGAGAGATAAAGAGCCGGAGCTGGAGAAAAAGCGTCTGCTGTCTTTGGGAGGCGAAAGTGAATGCGGATTACCGAGGGCTTTCTTTCACAGCAGTTTTTTTTTCCATGTGTCAGTTACCTCAGTCACACTGTCATATAGTGATCTGTCTGTAGAACAGACGTAGACCGTCTGCCAGACCATTTTATTTTATTTCAGTCTGGTTGCCAGCGGTGAAAGTGCTGAGGTGCTGTGTGGAAATGCTGGAGGCAGGCTGGCCACACCTGAGTGAAGGGTAGTTGTACAGGGAGCAGTGAATATAAACGGTGGTAATTCGACTTACTTGGGGTGAAGTGGTGATTGCACAGTCTGAGAAATATTCAAATCCAAGTTGGTAAGGCAAGGTCCAAAGACCAAGAGCAGGCGGGATGGGGGGGAGGTGTCAGAGCACGGCAGGCGAAAACAGGCAAACAGAAGTCCAAGGTGTGAGTAGTGATGTTATGCTTGACACCACCCACTCGACACTGATTCGAGCAATATAAAGCGGAAGTGTCATGAGCAGTGCATCAAGCACCATTTTAGCATGCCTACAGTCACGTGACCGTAGTAAGCTAGGCCTTGTTATGTCGGTCACATCACGTGACTTGAGGGCTTGCAAGAAGTTTGAGAGGGAATTAGTTTTTTGTTTGTTTGCTTTTTATTGTTTGTTCCTGCCACTCAATTTTGAATAGACCTTGGATGGCCAAATGCTCAAAAAAAAAGTATTGATTTTTTTTTTTCAGGTCTTCCACTCAGATGCAGTTCTGACAGTCAGCAGATGGCACTCTTTATTAATTGTTTCATAACACTGTGTTGATCATGAAGCTATTGTCTCAAAGTTGCTCATTGTTTCATAAGGCCTCAGTTTCACCATCACTCTGCATGACGCAGGTAGCTGGGTGTAGGACAAGCAGAGGTCAAACACGACAGGCAAGACAAAGTTCAAATAATGCAGGTGATGCAAGGATACAGGCAGGTTGTGTGACTAATGTGACCAGACAGAGCAGTGGGAGAGCTAGCTTTTAAAGGGCTCCTCTGATTAGCGACAGGTGGTGATCAGGGCTGCAGGGAGAGTGCTAATCAGAGGGAGAGAATTCACAAATTTGCGTGTCATCTAAAAATAAAATGTCTAAAAATAAAATACGGTATATCAAATCTTATTTTCATCTTTGCAACGTGAGTTTGTGAAGTTAATTTCGTAAATAAATGGTTGTTAAGTTGATGTCTAAAAATAAAATACGGTATATTAAATCTTATTTTCATCTTTGCAACGTGAGTTTGTGAGTTTGTGAAGTTAATTTCGTAAATAAATGGTTGTTAAGTTGATGTCTAAAAATAAAATACGGTATATTAAATCTTATTTTCATCTTTGCAACGTGAGTTTGTGAGTTTGTGAAGTTAATTTCGTAAATAAATGGTTGTTAAGTTGATGTCTAAAAATAAAATACGGTATATTAAATCTTATTTTCATCTTTGCAACGTGAGTTTGTGAAGTTAATTTCGTAAATAAATGGTTGTTAAGTCTTGGCGTTTCATCTTTGCAACGTGGATTTTCCCGACTAAGACGAGTTTGTGAAGTTTCGAATCTGCTTATATTTTGGTTGCAATGTTTTTGTCAGTCCGTGTAATAAATATCCTTTTGCATTCCTTCATTTCATGAGTTTCTTCCATCTAGCTTTAGACTTGTCTATACGCTTTCTCCTATAAGTTCTTCAGATTAAATACCAGTAGATCTAAATTAAATATAGGTCCATACAATTAAAGGTAGTTACAGTAAGATCTCAAACGGGTGAAAACAGTCAGATGTGACTGTCAAAACTAGGGCCAAAGGTTCCACTACCCTCAACTAAGGCACTCTGACTTTTTGGGCAGAAAAACATGAGTAATACTATGTAACCCTAGGGGGGGGGGGGGGTTGTTTTTTTTTTTTCTTCATTGGGATCATTCCTAAAACCATCCTTCCTGACTTTCTCCGGCCCCTTTCATTGGGATCATTGCTAGCTAAAAAACCGTCCATCGTGTGTCGCTATTTTCCCCTCCCCTTTTTCCCCCTTGCCGGAGAGAACTTTATCCCCCAGCTTTAACTTAAAGTGTACGGTTGTACACTTGTACTTTTACACTTGTAATTGTACGGTGCTGAAACCTGGACTGTCTACAGACTGCAGGTAAAGAAACTCCACGCGTACATGATGAGACACCTTCAAGCCATAATGAACATCTCATGGAAAGACAAGATAACCAACATAGAAGTGTTGAAACGAGCTGGTCTACCATCAATGGAGGACATGCTAACACAGACGAACCTGAGATGGCCCGGACATGTTGAGAGGATGGACCACCAGCGTCTCCCTCGGCAGTTACTCTACTCACAGTTATGCAAGGGCAAACACAATCAGGGTAGACCAAGGCTCAGATTTAAAGACACTAAAAAGAAACCTGAAGAAGCTGGATATAGACAGGAGTTCCTGGCAGCAGAAGGCTAAGGACAGAGCTGCATGGAGGAATCTGATCAAACCTAAATGAAACAGCCATTGTCGCCCATGACAGACTGCTATGATGATGACTACAACAGTGGAAAAAACTGTCAAGCTTTATATATAGCTCCATTTGTGAAATAAAAGTATTAGAAATATATACTATATAACTTAAGCTTTTTTTACAAACATAACACAAACAATCAAACACTAACACTAAAGTAATAAAAAAAAAAATGTACTAAAAACATCGACAACCACTAACAAGAACAGGTCTTCAACAATGCTCCTCTGTTTAGTCTAGGCAATCCATTACATAAGTATACATATTATACCTTCACCAGTTTGGAATTTACAAGGTCCACACACATCATTCACCTTCTTCTTCAAAAGTTACGTTTAAATTCTTTACATAATCAATGAAAGGTCTCCATATATTCTCAAACACAATTTCCTTTGCTTTCAGTATGTATGTTATTCTTTCTAGTGGAAGGTTTGTTAACATCCGTTTTAACCACTGAGTCACATCTGGTCTATGAGTCTTTTTCCACAATAGTGCAATACATTTTTTGGCGTTAAGCAAACTGAGGTCTATGAATGCTCTTTCACTTTTATTAAAGTTATGCTTTTCTGGATGCAGACCCAACAAAAACAATTTAGGATTCAATATGATTTGTTTTGAAATTATTTTTTCAATTGTTACCCTCACCTCTTCCCAAAACATTCTAATTTTTCTACATTCCCATACACAATGAAGTAAGGTTCCTTTACTTTCCATACATTTTGTGCACGTATCTGGTATGTTTTTGTTATATCTATTTAATTCCACCGGTGTAACATACATCCGCATTAACCATTTAAAATGTATCAATTTAAGACGTACATTTATTGATTTGGTTTGAGCTTCTGTACAAGCCACTTCCCATTGTTCCTCTGAAATTTCAGTTTGCAGGTCTTCTTTCCAATAATTCAATCTTTTCTGTGAGTTTTCACTTGAGGATACTGTCAATGAGTTATAAAACTCTGAAATAATACCCTTTCTCTTACTATCTTTCGTCAAAATTTTTTCCAAGGATGAATAAATAGGTCGAGTGAGAGCATTATTTTGATTTGATCGAATAAAGTTCCTAAGCTGAAGATATTTAAAAAAATGTGTTCTATTAAGATTAAATTTGATCCTCAGCTCTTCAAAAGACATTATGTTATCTGAGCATGACAGATATAAATCTTGAATCTTTTGAATCCCTTTTAAATTCCATACTTTAAATACAGCATCCGCTCTCCCTGGTTTAAAATATTGATTACCCCATATTGGGCTAAATTGTGACAATAAGTGTGGTTCTTTTAAATATTTTTTGGTTTCACACCATATTTTGATCATATGCTTTACAAATGGATTTTTAACTTGTTTCTGTAATTTTTTTGCCGAGTCTGAGTATATGAATATGGGAAGAGGTAAAGGTAAATTGTATGATTCCATTTCAGTCCAGTGAGGGAGATCATTTGATGAAAAATAATATGTCATAGACCTCAGTTGTGCTGACCAGTAATACAACATAAAGTTTGGACATTTCAGACCTCCATGATCAAATGGTAAATATAGTAGGGGCAGACGTAATCTAGCCTTCCTATTGTTCCATATAAATTCCACTAACTTTTTTTTTAATTTTTGAGAATAGATCTGAAAGTGGTGGTAAAGGAATGTATTGAAATAAATAAAGTATTTTAGGTAAGATATTACTTTTAAGTATATTGATTCTCCCTATCATCGACATTGGTAGTGACATCCATCTCTGAAGTAACTCATTAATGTCTATCATTAAGGCTTCATAGTTGGCACTGGCGACTAATTCTAGCTTAGGCACAATTTGAATTCCTAAATATTTAAACTGATTTACAACATTGAATTGATTTACCTCAGGAGCTGGGTGATTTCTCTGGGTCTCATTTAGCATTAATATTGAAGATTTAGTTTTATTTATTTTATATCCTAATATTTCCCCAAAATTCTTTATTAAATTCAACAAGGTCAGAATTGATTTTTTAAGATTCGACATAAACAAAATTATGTCATCGGCATACAGGGAGATTTTATGTTCTGTTGGTCCAACTTTAATTCCATATATTTGTGGATGTAAACATACTGCCATCGCTAAAGGTTCAATTGCCATAGTAAACAGTAAAGGTGAAAGTGGACAGCCTTGTCGACATCCTCTATTGATTTTTATTGATTTTGAGATATTGCTGTTTGTTAGGATTTCTGCTGTAGCATTATTATATATTATCTGAACCCATTTTATGAAATTATTTCCAAGTCCAAACCTTTGCAAGACTTCAAAAAGAAAGGGCCATTCGACCCTATCAAAGGCCTTTTCGGCGTCCAATGATAGGAGAGCTGTATCCGGTGCTTCTTTATTAGAATAAATAATATTAAATAGTCTTCTTACATTATGGAAGCCTTGTCTTCCCTTTATAAAGCCATTCTGATCTCGGTTAATAATATTTGGTAATATTTCTTGTAGTCGTCTTGCTAAAATTTTACAGATTATCTTAAGGTCAGCATTTAATAGGCTTATTGGGCTCATATTTTCACATTTATTAGAGGGTTTACCTGGTTTTGGCAACAGTATAATTAAGGCATTATTCATGTATGGTGGTAAATTACTATTTTGAAATGCTTCTAAAACCATTTCCAAAAAAGGTTTTATTAATTTATTCTTAAATTTTTTATAAAGGTCAACTGGAAGACCATCTGGTCCTGCACTTTTTCCTGATTTCATATTATCAGTGGCTAGCCCAACTTCTTCTTGACTAATTTTAGACTCCAGTATCTCCCTGTTTTCATTTGGAATACACGGTATAAATAATCCGTCCAAAAACCCATTTAGTTTTGTTAAGTCAGTTTCATTTTTTGTATCATATAATTTTTCATAGTAATCTCTAAAGGCTCTATTAATTTCTAAAGGATCTACAACTACCTGTCCGTTACTTATAATACTGGTAATTGGTGTTTTAAATTCTAATTGTTTAATCTGCCATGCCAATAATTTTCCTGATTTTTGACCTTGTTCATAAAAAGATTGCTTCAGTCTTAGAAGACTCGAGGCAGCTCTATTTGCTGATTTTTTGTCATATTCAGCTCTCAGAATCAGTAATTCGTTCTCTAACTTTGAGTCACTTCCTGCATACACTTTTTCTTGAAGAATTTTTATTTTATGTTCCAACTGGACTCTCTCCTCTCGAGTCTTCTTAGATTTTGAACCTGTATAACTAATAATATGCCCCCTAATAAAAGCTTTGAAAGCCTCCCACTTTATACATGCTGATGTTTGTGTAGTATTGATATCAAAGAACTCATATATCTGTTTTTTTATGTACTTAACAAATTCCTCATCTTGAAGCCATTTATGCTGAAATTGCCACCTACCTGGTTCCTTTGTCAATTTCTTATCTACATATATGAGACAACAGGGTGCATGATCAGAGATCAGAATGTTATCGTAAAAGCAGTTTTGAATCTTGGACCTTAATTCTGTGGAGATCAAAAAATAGTCAATACGTGAGAAAGTCTTGTAGGTATTAGAATAACAAGAGTAGGCTTTAACTTGTGGTTTCATTTCTCTCCATACATCTAGCAATCTCAATTCTTTCATAAAATGCTTAATGATCATCCTGCATCCATTGTGCGTACAGTCCAGTCCTGTTGATCTATCTATACCAGGATTCAATGTACAATTAAAATCCCCTGCTATTATATGTTGCCCTGTAAGTGATGATAAAATAAGAAATAAATTAGCAAAGAACTTTTGATCATCTATATTGGGACCGTATAAGTTCACCAGATTTATATTTTCTAATAACAAAGATCCTTGAATGATTAGATATCTTCCAAATTTGTCTCCAATTACATTTTTCACTTGAAATGGGATTGATTTATGTATGAGAGTCATAACTCCCCTGGCTCGGGATGAAAATGATGAGGTGAATACACTTCCTTGCCATCTACTCCTAATTCTTTTTACATCCTCCTCTATTAGATGAGTTTCTTGTAAAAACACAATTTTTGAACCTATGTCTTTTATTTTATTCATAACTTGTTTAAGTTTTTTTTAAGTTTTGTAGACCTCTGCAACTCCATGAAGTTAAATTAAGATTAACGCTTTGGTCTATGATCAATAGGGAGTTTGGGATTACCTCGCAGTGTAAACATGCTCAAACAGAGAAGCAAAAACATGAGTGGTTGAACATTCATCCTACAAACTACACACAAACAAATTCCCCCTTCCCACATTCGTGGTAATCCCCCCCCAAAATCAAAAAAAAATTCTGTCTCCCGCTATAGCCATCGACCGCTCCACACCCACGAGGACCAGCCAAAGCCACTCCTTCTTCATCCTCCCAATCACCCTAACTCTACTGCTTTTAATGACGTAACATTAACTCTCTTCTGTAGTTTTCCAACTTAACTCCAAAAATTTATAGCAACTTTGTACATCATAGATTTTTTTTTTAATATATAAAACAATCTATATTTTGTAAACTTGCTATACGCTTCAGATCAGTTAGATGCCTGTGCAAATGCTTAAATATTCTACCTTATATTTTGTTCATGCTTAGCTCCCACCAGTCTCTTCTTGGATCTGCTTGATGAGCTCCTGCGCCTCCTCAGGGGTCTTGAAGATGTGGGTTCTGTCCTTATATGTGACCAGCAGTCTTGCAGGGTGAATCACTCCATGACGAATCCCAAGGTTGCGTAGGTCTTTACGGACGGGGTCAAACTGTTTCCTTAATTGTTGGATTCCTGTGGCTAAATCTGGGTAGAACCGCACCTGTTGATCCTGGTATTTAATTTCTCCTTTGGCTCGCGCTGCGTTGGAGATCGTCATCCTGTCTCTGTAGCTGAGGAACTTCATAATCAGCATCCTCGGTGATGCCTTGTTATCTCTCGGTGGACCAATTCGGTGGGCGCTTTCTAAAACGACTGATGATTGCAGCTCCGCGTTGGTCAGCGCTTCTGGAATCCACTTTTCCAAAAAGGAACATGGGTCCCGACCCTCGGTTCCCTCCGGTAGACCCACCAACCTCAGGTTGTTCCGTCTCGACCGGGACTCCAAGTCCAGGACATTATCTTCTAGACGTTTATTGTTTAATTCCAAAGTGCCACCTTTAATTGAAGGCTGGTGACGTCATCCTCAGCACTGGAAATTCGAAGCTCCACCTGCGTTACTCGTTCCATACAGTCATTTAATTCCTTTCTCATTCCTTCTATCGCTGCTATAATCCCATCAAATTTAGCGGAAAAGTCTGCTCTCATCGAACTAATGGCAGCGAGCACCGCACCTGTGCCATCGCCAGCAGTCACCGCACCACCGCTAGCTTCCTCCGCCATATCTGGAGCCCTTTCTGCCTCGTCACGGACGCGAAAGTCCGTTAATTTGGACTGTTTCGGCGGTTCAATTTTTCCTCCACCTGATTTCCCAGCCTTAGGCTTCACCGGCATATCCTCGCCCAAACGCTGGGATAGGTTCTGTTCCAAATGAGAGAGTTATTTGCCGACTTTTTATCTCTAGGAGCAGAGCAGAGTGAGACGTGTCCTCCTACGTAGCCGCCATAACCGGAAGTCCTTATCGTTCCAATTTTAGTATATGTAGAGAGAGAGAGAGAGCAGGAGCGCGGAGCACCTGGAACCCTTACACTTCTGACTTTGAAGAAATTGATTTTAAAAAAATTCTCTTAAAAATATTTAGAAAATAAAAAAATTATTTAGCAATTCAATTCAACTTTATTTATATAGCTCCATTTCACAACAACAGTCATCTCATAGTACTTGCAACTGTAGGGGAAACCCTCACAATTGCAGAAAAATTCAAGCAATCAGGCGATCCCCTGTGAGCAAGCGCTTGGTGACGGTGGAGAGGAAAAACTCCCTTTTAACAGGAAGAAAATAGCAAATGGAAATAATTTTGGTAATCCTAACTGACCTAAAACAGGACAAGTTTAGTTTGATTTAATGCCAGACAGTGAGAAAAAAAAGGTTGTCTTTTTAGACAGCGTATGTAAACTGTATATTTGCAAATTATTCACACAGTTTCCCCCAATTTTTTCCTTTGAGTAAACAATTTGACTGTTAATTTAGTCTGTAATTTACCTATGTTTAATCTACAGTATGTTTGGGTTTAACCATGTATTTGTGTATATAAAATAGTTCAAATAAAATATAAAAGAAAATTTATTATTGCAATAAATTCAAATGGTTTTTTTTTCTATATGACAAGAAAACATTATTTTAAAGTTCAGGTTCTATTTTTGCTTTAGTTTTTTTTTTTAATGCTAAAATAACCTTCCCGCAACACAAGTATCATATAGATAATGAGGTATAGCAGCAGTCAGTGGAATACTCAGACACTCTTGTGCTGAATACTCAAATCACACACCATAAGGAGGCTTTTCACTATACTGTTGGCCCCAGGGCTTTCATCACACTTGCAGCTCTCAGCTTGCCCAACCCAGACCTTTTGCAAAAACATAGAAATAAAATCTAGATGAGCAAATTATTTATTTTTTTGAAAAGAAACAACTTCCATAAATCATACAAATATATGACCAAAGCCATGAATTCATCTCCAGTATCACACAAGAATGTTTTGTTTTGCATGGTGACTCACACTCTTTTTTTTTTTCCGCCTCCACTTCTGCTTTCTGTCATTTGCATTTTTTATCTTTCTGCCACTCTCTGTATCTCTGTCCTCATTCCTTGGAAAACATTTCATGCCTGAGCAAAGTGCATTTTCTTATCTTCATCCGTACCCCATTGCCCGCTTCATGGCCTGGGGAGCTTTAAAAGGACTTGAATGTTTTGCTGTCACAGCCACACTAAGGCTAACCTAAGTCACCCTTATAACCTAAGGACCCATGTTTTGACGGGCACACATTTAAAGACTATATGCAGTCTTAAGTTCAGAGTTGCATTGAAAGAAGGTTTGAGAAGCCGATGGACCATGGTATTTTAGCACTTAAATGTGTACAGGAAAAAAAAACAGTAAAACACAGATCTGACTCCTCTGTCACACTGATGTCTGATGCTTGACATTCGCTGGGAGCCGTCAGAGGACATCTCATCTGCCTCATGTCACCGTCGCACACAGGTGTCACTCCCCATGTAACTCCTCAAAGTTCAAAGTCAAAATGTCTGAAGAAGAGAAAAGAACTGAAACTCTTCTTTTAAATGATCAGGTGGAATTCCAGCAAATTCACATTCTATAAAATTAATATTGATGTAAAATAGTTCCATCTAGTCATAACACAGTTTACCTGACACTCAATAAAACTGGATAATTTTGTATTTCTGTGATGGAAGGTTGGGAATAAAAGAGAGAACCAATATTTTGTTTCTTAGTAGCTGTCCATCACTTTTTCATTTAAAGTTGCAATAGGTTTTATTTATTTGGTGTGTATACAATGCAGCACTAACACCGTGTTAAAAAAAAGTGTGACTGAATGAAGTCATCTATTTGTCAACACTGTTTCTTGTAGACTTGTTCAAGTTAGATGAGCACAAACCAGGGACAGCCACTGAAAAGAAGTATCAAGAATATTTTTGAAAAAAATACTTTGTGTTCCTGTTCAATTAAAAGTTAAGCTGAACAGTAATTTCACATTTTGCTGATTGCTTATTAATTACCTTCTTTTAACCGATAAAATAGGATTTAATTAGCAAGTTAAATTGGTGTTAAGTGCCCAGCCAAGTTTGATTGTTTTGTAGAGATAATGATGTGATTGGCCTTGATTTTTGTATTGTATCAGTGCTGAACATTCTTCAGTGCCATAAGAAAAAAATCCTACATTATTCCCTTGCTTCTTTAGAAGAAAACAAACTTAGAGCCTGCAGCTTAGTGAGCCTGTACTTAATAGCATGCTTTGTGGAACATCAGCTAAAAGCACATTTTTGAAATGTTCCACTCATGACATTACTGAAAGTTATGTTTAGTATTCTTATTGTATTTAAGTGGATAACACATTTGCTAATTTGCACAAAGAATGATTGAGTGAGAAAATATTAATAAAATGTTATTAAAGTACATCTTGCTGAGCTGAAAATATCAGGAAAATTAAACAATATGATTCATGAAATCAAATATCTTTATTAATCATTATGCTATTTTTGTTAATTTTTAGCTGCTAGCAACATTACTCCAAAAGTTATGAATGGATTTTGATGAAATTTTCAGGAAAGGCGTGTAATGGCACAGGGAAGAGATGTTTAGATTTTGGTGGTGATCCGGATCAGGGTGTGGATCCAGGAATTTTTTGAAAATTATTTTATTGAGCTTATCACGTACTTCCCCTTTAAGACATGTCCACAGAGTTGCATGCATGGCCACACACCTCTTAATGCTGTTTACCACCAAACACACCAGCAGCTTGGAACGAAAAGAAATGTGGTCTCCATCCACATAGTATGTGATGATTGGCATTATGCAAATGATTGTTTTTATAATTTTATAGTATGTATGGCTGCTGTTTGTAATTTTTGTTAAATGTGCTACTGCTTCTTGGCCAGGACACTCTTGGAAAAGAGATCTTAAATCTCAGTGAGGTTTTCCTGGTTAAATAAAGGCCAAATAAATAAATAATTTCATCTGAAGACGCCAAGAAAAAGCCAGCAAAGTGTGCGGTTTAAGACGGGGTTCGGAGTGCATGTGGATGTAACTCCGGCTGGCAGACAAGCCAAGATGTTGTTGCGAGCCACACGGTATGTAAACGCACTAACTTCCACACTGGACAATGTTTAATTTTTTTGTTTGTGAAACCATAATAGGCCTGTTCTATTTTGCTTGTTTACTATGCACCGCAGTGATATGATACCGCACTGTTGGTTATATTGCTTAATAATTATAAACCGTGTCAGAGGAAAAAAAAAAAAAGAACTGGCCTAAAAGATTCAATAAACCATGATGCTGATTTAAGGTTGAATTGCCCAGCCCCAATGTATGGTCAATACAATTATGACAGTCTTGTTACCTCTGCCAAGGAGGTAATGCAATCGGGATGGTTTGTCTGTCTGTCTGATTTTTAGCAGGATTACGCAAAAACTATTGGACAGATTTTGATGAAATTTTCACCACACATAGCCCTTGGGCCAGGGATGAACCCATTAAATTTTGATGATGATCTGAGACAGCATACCTCCACCAAGGACCTTGTTTGTATTTGTGCAGCAGGATTACACAAAAACTACTGAATTGATTTGGATTAAATTTTCACAACAGATGGTCCTTGGCTTAGAGACGAACTCATAACATTTTGGTGATGATCTGAAAAAACATACCTCCGCCAAAGCTCTTATCTTCTCACAGTGTGTTAGCAACAATACTCCAAAACTGCTGGATGGATTTGGAAGAAATTTTTACCAGAGGGGGTCCTTGGCCTAGAGAAGAACCCATAACATTTTGGTGATGATCCGAGAATGCATACCTACACCAAGGCTCTTATATTCTCACAGTGTGTGAGCAAGAATCCTCCAAAACTAGCGGACAGACTTTGATGCAATTTTCACCAGAACTGGCTTGTTGCCTACACATGAACCATCACATTTTGAAGGTGATCCATGAGAGATGGAAGGAGCCTTGGTGGAGATATGCACTCTCTGAGTGCTTTTTTAGTTATTATAATGTAGTCATATTATTTTTGCTGCCATTTCTCTTTCTGTTAGCAGGATCACCAAAAACCCCTTGATGGATTTGGATGACATTTTCACCGGAGGTGGCCCTTGGCCCAAAATGAATTTAGATGTTGGAGGTGGTCCGTGAGTGCATACCTTCGCCACGGCCCTATCTCGCAATGTAAAGATGGATGGCAATATGGACGGACAAAGGGACGGAGGGTAGGACAAAGGGAGGGAGGGACTGAGCCTTAGCGGAGGTATGTGCTCTCTGAGTGCTCTCTAGTTATCTCTGTAAACTTTAGAAATCAACAGCAGAGAGGGTGAGATTCATGGGACTTTTAGTCCTTGTGAGAAATTATCTCATTCTGGTGAAGGAAAAATCAGCTAAAGCCATGGAGCTGAGACTGATACCTGCCTGTTCGTCCACTATGGGGGTGGGGGAAATTTGTCCGATACATTGCGATGCAGACGTAAATGATTATGAATCAACGCACAAATGTCAAGAATTTCTTTAATATTATTTAATAATGTAATTTGGTTCCAAGGTTGTCATAGCCAGGAGCGGCACTGGAGTTAAGTTCCCAGTGCTCATAAAATGCTCCTTATGGCGTGCGTCTCGAAAAGCCTCTGACAACTAAGTCCAACTCCTAGCCTGCCTGTGTGGTTTAGTCTCTAAGCCCAGCGGAACTGCTTTTACTAATAGGAGAAGGGGCGAGGGCGGATCTCTGGCGCCTTAAAACCAGATGCTTCAGGTAGATGGTGGCTCGTCAACCTGGGAAGGTAGCCCATCTAGGGGAAGGTAAACCCTGATTTCAAACCTCCGCTGCCTTGCGGCATACCCGGTCATGGGAAAGGCTTCGGGAGTCAACCCTGAGGAAAAATCTGGAGTCGGAGCCCCTAAGGCAGTTCTATGTTGTGCTCAACATCGTTCTGGCAGCTCCTGCAACGGCGCTGGTGCCAAACTGTAGCAGCCCTGCTGTTCCTTTGGATTCATCAGTGACGTGGAGAGGGGGGACATGCTGCATGGGCAACATCTTGTCCTCCATATCTTCCTGCCCAGGCTTGAATCCTACCAACGCCCAATGCTGGAAGGTAGAACACCGGATCACTGGAGAGGACACTCCAGTTTCGCCTTTGGCATAGACAAAACACGGGGAATGACAGTTACCGGTTATAAGCCACCGCTCAATTGGCGTAGAGTGCGGCGCCAGGGGTTGTTCCCGACGGTGGGAGGGATCATCGGATCTCACTGGACAGCTACCGCCCGCCTCAAGCTGGGCAGCCCCCAGCCAATAAGGTGTTGTCCCGCCACAGCTTGCTTTCCTCATTGGGTGCATGGAGATGAGGAGAAGTCCGAACAGCAGGCTGAGAACCTTCGCACCAGGCAAGACAATAAAACAAAAGAGACCAACTCTAAAACTGGGAACTTGGAACGTCCGCACTATGATGACAGGACTCGCTGCTAACCTCAAGGACATCAACGACACCAGGAAGACTGCCATCATCAATAATGAGCTGAAGAGACTGGGAGTGGATATCGCCACTCTCCAGGAAACACGGTTGGCTGATGCAGGCACACTGAGAGAGAAGGACTACACGTTCTACTGGCAGGGAAAGGGCAGTGACGAACACAGGGAACACGGAGTGGGCTTCGCAGTGAAGAACACCTTGCTGAAGATGGTGGAACTGGGCAGCACTGGCTCTGCACGACTCCTCACCCTCCGCCTGAACACCACTCAAGGTCCAGTCACCCTCGTCGGTGTGTATGCCCCAACACTGACAGCCACACCAGAGGCAAAAGACGAGTTCTACAAGAATCTCGCAACAACTGTCAGGATCATCCCCAATTCTGAACAACTCATTCTCCTTGGAGACTTCAATGCCAGAGCGGGTGCTGACCACGACTCCTGGCCCTCCTGTCTTGGACCTTTTGGCGTGGGCAGAATGAACGACAACGGACAGCGGCTGCTCGAGTTCTGCACATATCACGATCTGTGCATCACAAACTCGTTCTTCAAGACCAAGCCCCAACACAAGGTTTCCTGGCAACATCTGCGCTCAAAGCACTGGCACCAGCTGGTCTTGATCCTGACCAGACGCACCTCACTGAAGAACGTGCTAATCACCCGTTCGTTCCAGAGTGCAGATTGTGACACAGACCATTCATTGGTGTGTTGCAAGGTCAAGCTGCAGCTGCAGCTGAAGAAATTCCATCATGCTAGACAGCCTGGAAAGGCACGGATTGACACCAGCAAGATGGCTCAACCAGAACTTGTTGAGCAGTTTGCCTCCACCTTTGAGAAGGAACTTGGTGTATCACAAGAAGGAGAATCTGCAAAGCAGAAGTGGGAAGAGCTGCGAAACACCATCCACCGCACAACCTTGGCTACCTTTGGGAGGAAGACCTCGAAGTCACAGGACTGGTTTGATGCCAAGTTGACCAAGATGACCCCCGTCATTGAAGCCAAGCGCTCAGCACTTGCTGAGTACAAGAAGTACCCAAACGAGAAGAATCTCCAGATTCTCAGGGCTGCGAGAAGCAAAGTTCAGCAGACTGCTCGGCGCTGTGCCAACGAGTACTGGACTCAGCTCAGCCAAGACATTCAAACCGCTGCCATAACAGGGAACATCCGTGGTATGTACGATGGCATCAAGAAAGCACTTGATCCGGCTCAGAGCAAGACAGCCCCCCTCAAATCCTCCACTGGGGAGATGATCACAGAAAAGAACAAGCAGATGGAGAGATGGGTGGAACACTACTCCGACCTCTACTCCAGACAGAACACCGTGACACCGTCAGCCCTTGATGCCATCGACTGCCTGCCATCCATGGACGAACTTGACGCCGAGCCAACCATCGACGAACTCAGCAAGGCCATTGATAGCTTGGCCGCTGGCAAGGCACCCGGCAACGACGGCATACCCCCTGACCTGATCAAGCACTGCAAGACCGCCCTACTGCTGCCATTGCATGACGTCCTCTGCCAGTGTTGGAAGGAAGGTGCCGTACCACAGGACATGAGGGACGCCAAGATCATCATCCTCTACAAAAACAAAGGGGAGAGAAGCGACTGCAACAACTACAGGGGCATCTCCCTCCTCAGCGTTGTTGGCAAAGTCTACGCACGAGTTGTTCTCGTTCGTCTACAGAAGCTTGCCGAACGTGTCTACCCCGAGTCTCAGTGTGGCTTCCGCGCTGAGCGATCGACGGTAGACATGATATTCTCCATCCGCCAACTCCAGGAGAAATGCAGAGAACAGAACATGCCCCTGTATGTCGCCTTCATCGACCTCACCAAAGCGTTCGATCTGGTCAGCAGAGAGGGCCTTTTCAAGATCCTGCCAAAGATAGGATGCCCACCAAAGTTGCAAAGCCTCATCGAATCATTTCACACCAACATGCAGGGGATAGTGCAGCACGATGGCAATGTCTCAGAGCCATTCAACATACGCAGCGGAGTGAAACAGGGCTGTGTACTTGCACCAACCCTCTTTGGGATTTTCTTTGCTATGCTCCTGAGGCATGCCTTCAGCACGGCAACAGAGGAAATCTACCTGCACACAAGATCTGACGGCAGGCTTTTCAACCTCGCCCGCCTGAAAGCCAGAACCAAAGTACGCGAGGCTCTAATCAGAGACATGCTGTTCGCAGACGACGCTGCAGTCGCAACCCACACACAGCAGGAGCTTCAGACCCTGATGGACCGCTTCTCCCAGGCAATGTAATTAATTTTGACAAATCAAAGAAACAGAACTCAGAAATATGGAACTCTATCCTCCAGACATTTTATGATGTGACTCAAAACAGATGCACAACTGCACGCAGTCCCCTCCAAACCAAACCAAAACACCAACCACACAACCATACCACATGCCCTCAGGCCTTCGGTGGTCCTCTGGACTGAGGGATTTTCCATCCCACCGGCTACTGCATGCAGTGCCCTGGCTTTGAGCAGTGATCCAGTGGTTTGGTAGACTCCAGTGGTAGACGGCTACACTGATCTTGGACTTGAGAAACACAGTTTCTATTGAAAGTTATAAAACCATGTACAATTAAAAGTAGTAACATATGTAAAGGAATTATACAGTGAGTTACTGATACATTAAAGATCATGATGTCGTCCAAGTAATGGCAGAGTAATGCTAGTCTCATGTCATGCCCCGCAATCACTTCAGAGGGGGTTTTATGCCAGTGTGGGGATGTGTTGAAGGACGAGACTGAGTTTATTCCTCAGGTTCAGCTTTATTCACAATCACATACTCCAACATTCCAAAGCAGAAAAAGAAGATGAATCTTCTCACATCTGTCCTTTTATACCCAGGACATCAAACCTACAGTCACATGGTGTTTAATCAAACATACAGTCACATGGTACTTAATCCCAGTCACAATGTAACTTCCCCGATCTTAACACCATCCACCCCCTAGTCTCCGGTGGTCAGGAAATCTGTCAAGGCCATCTCCTTGAAACAAAAGGCCAAACCTCACACCCTCCTGTTACCTCTAGGAGGCTCAGTCCCTTTGTTCCCCTGAGACGTGAAGCACACAATAAACATACAGTAATATATCTGTGGAGCATATGAAACCAACATATGTGCCCCACACCAGGAAGTTAAAAAATGTCTACAAGGACATCCACTCAAGGTCCATTAATTTCCTCAAAAGGGTGGAAACCTGTGGATTCATACCTCCATGCTATTTCCATGCCTGAGAACCTCTCTCTGGATTAATACCCACAAAGCACCTGAAAACATGGAGGAGGGTGGGGGGTTAAATCCTTAGCAGGTAGTGAGTTTGCACATGTGAACAGTGACAGTGACTTTACTGTTCAAATGATGTCACTGAAAAACGGTGTCACACTAGTGTATAACATGTAATATCTTTCCCTTTTAAGCAACTGTGGCGCAGGTGTAGAGTGGGTCGTCCACTGGTTGGAGGTTCAATTCCCGCTCTCTGCAGTCTGCATGTCGAAGTGTCCTTGAGCAAGACATTGAATCCCAAGTTGGCCAGTGGCCACCACTCTGCATGGCAACTCTGCCCCCATCAGTGTTTGAGAGTGTGTGTGAATGGGTGAGAAAGGAAAAGAAAAAAACAAAACAAAACAAAGCTATTTTAATTGAACTCCAGTTACCATTTAAGAGATGGCGGGACTCATTTGTGATCGGCCAGCCCCCCCCCTCCCCAAACAGTCTGACCCATGCTTTTTTGGAAGTCTTGCCATATCTCCAATTCAAAGCTTACCGGTAACAGTGCATAAATTTGGATACACTTTTAACATATTTTCAAAGGTACCCTTATGTGTGGAAACCAACATCCACAAATTCACATTTGTTCATATCTTTACTTTCAGATGGCCTACAACCTTAATCTTGGTGTCTAGTAAGCATGGGATAATATGAAAAGTTAACCTCACGGTAATTCTGCCCATAATTATTGCAATAGGCAGTATTATCACGATAATTGTCACATTATGCTTAAAATTTTGAAAATGTCATTAAAACATAATGGAACCACTTCACAGTAAACTTTGCAGGAAGTTACAGTTGCAATCAAAATTATTCAACCTCCACTGCAAATTAGGTTTATTGGCAAAATTTACCAATTAGCAGCTGTTTGCAATAAACAAATCAAACAAGAACAATTTAATAGCTCAACACAACTAATATTACAAGTGGCTTCTCCAAATTCAACACAAAATTTCACTTTTAATGACTACTGCAGTCTCAAAATTATGCAACCCCTTCATGACAAGCATCTTCAGTACTTAGTCGAGCACCCTTTTGCTGTTATGACCTGCTGCAAATGTGATGCATAGCCAGACACCAGCTTCTGGCACCGTTCTGAGGAATCTTTAGCCCACTTCTCATGGGCAAAGGCCTCCAGTTCACTAATATTTTTGGGGTTGTGTACTGCAACCACCTTTTTCAGATCCCACCAGAGATTTTCACTGGGGTTCAGTCTAGGGCTGCAGCTAATGACTATTTTACAGCTCGGGTAATCACCCATCCTAATCGAAGATTACTCCTAATTGAAGTGTCCTTGAGCAAGACAGTGAACCCCCAGTTGCTCCTGGTAGGTCAGGCCAGCAACTGTGTACAGCAGCTCCGCTGCTATCAGTGTGCGAATGGTGGATAGCAGGATCTGTAAAGCGCTTTGTTCATCTACAGATGAGAAAAAGCGCTATATACACTGGGGCAAAAAAGTAGTCAGCCACCAATTGTGCAAGTTCTCCCACTTAAAAGATGAGAGAGGTCTCCAATTTTCATCATAGGTATACCTCAACTATGAGAGACAAAACGAGAAAAAAAAAATCCAGAAAATCACATTATCTGATTTTTAAAGAATTTATTTGCAAATTATGGTGGAAAATAAGTATTTGGTCATCTACAAACAAGCAAGATTTCTGGCTCTCACAGACCTGTAACTTCTTCTTTAAGAGGCTCCTCTGTCCTCCACTCGTTACCTGTATTAATGGCACCTGTTTGAACTCGTTATCAGTATAAAAGACACCTGTCCACAACCACTGCACCAGGCTGGGAAGACTGAATCTGCAATAGGTAAGCAGCTTGGTGTGAAGAAATCACCTGTGGGAGCAATTATTAGAAAATGGAAGACATACAAGACCATTGATAATCTCCCTCGATCTGGGGCTCCACGCAAGATCTCACCCCGTGGGGTCAAAATGATCACGAGAACGGTGAGCAAAAATCCCAGAACCACACAGGGGGACCTAGTGAATGACCTGCAGAGAGCTAGGACCAAAGTAACAAAGGCTACCATCAGTAACACACTACGCCGCCAGGGACTCAAATCCTGCAGTGCCAGACGTGTCCCCCTGCTTAAGCCAGTACATGTCCAGGCCCGTCTGAAGTTTGCTAGAGAGTGTTTGGATGATCCAGAAGAGGATTGGGAGAATGTCTTATGGTCAGATGAAACCAAAATAGAACATTTTGGTAAAAACTCAACTTGTCGTGTTTGGAGGAGAAAGAATGCTGAGTTGCATCCAAAGAACACCATACCTACTGTGAAGCATGGGGGTCGAAACATCATGCTTTGGGGCTGTTTTTCTGCAAAGGGACCAGGACAACTGATCCGTGTAAAGGAAAGAATGAATGGGGCCATGTATCGTGGGATTTTAAGTGAAAACCTCCTTCCATCAGCAAGGGCATTGAAGATGAAACGTGGCTGGGTCTTTCAGCATGACAATGATCCAAAACACACCACCCGGGCAACGAAGGAGTGGCTTCGTAAGAAGCATTTCAAGGTCCTGGAGTGGCCTAGCCAGTCTCCAGATCTCAACCCCATAGAAAATCTTTGGAGGGAGTTGAAAGTCCGTGTTGCCCAGCGACAGCCCCAAACATCACTGCTCTAGAGGAGATCTGCATGGAGGAATGGGCCAAAATACCAGCAACAGTGTGTGAAAACCTTGTGAAGACTTACAGAAAACATTCGACCTCTGTCATTGCCAACAAAGGGTATATAACAAATTATTGAGATGAACTTTTGTTATTGACCAAATACTTATTTTCCACCATAATTTGCAAATAAATTCTTTAAAAATCAGATAATGTGATTTTCTGGATTTTTTTTTCTCATTTTGTCTCTCATAGTTGAGGTATACCTATGATGAAAATTGGAGACCTCTCTCATCTTTTAAGTGGGAGAACTTGCACAATTGGTGGCTGACTAAATACTTTTTTGCCCCACTGTAAGTGAACGCCGTTTACCATTTACTCAAGTAATTGGATACTTTTTTTTTTAAAGAAACTTGCATTGACCTATATGTGCGGAACTTTTTCGTAAAGAGCAGTAGTAATTGTACCAATCACTCAACACAGATACACATTTATTGCAATCCTTATTGCAATGTTTATTGCATAGAACGTAACTTTAAACATTACGTGACACCATAAAGTTCCTTTCGCTAGCCGCTAGCATCCGCCAATGGCTAGCAGCGGTGGCTATATGTTCTTTGTCCATATAAGCATAATTAGCGTAGCTGACTACATTCTATTCATCTTAATTTAAAATCTCAATCACATACAGTACCTTGTCTTGGGTGCACTGACTGTGCATGATGTGGGATGCTTTCTGCTGAGACACTGTAACATCGACACTGTAGGATGCTACTTGCCACTCGGCTTTACCATGAACACACTGCACAGTGTTTTCCTTCAATCTGACCTTGAAATAACCCCAGACTTGAGATACCTTTGTCGTTTTTTTTCTGACTTTCTTCCTCTTTGTTGGCCCGTCACTATGGCCCTCTGATATGGTGCCATTAAACAAAGTTGCATCTTGTTTACGTAGCATGACCGGAAGAAGGTCATATAGACCGGAAGTGCTACATTAAATGACACGTCGACGCATAGATTTTGAATTGAGGAGTTTTTGTAATCGAATTATTTGAGTAATCGTTGCAGCCCTAGTTCAATCAGGTGACTGTGATGGCCATACTAGTATCTTCCAGGACTTCTACTGAAACCAAGCCTTAGTGCACTTTGAGGTATGCTTGGGATCACTGTCTCGTTGGAAGGTCCAGTAACACCCAAGCTTCAGCTCCCTCACAGACGGCATGACATTTTCTCCCAGGATTTCCTGGTACTTGATTGAATTCATCTTGCCTGCCATATAGTGCAGGTTTTCATTGCCAGAGGAAGTGAAGCAGCCCCAGAACATCACTGAGCCATGGCCGTGCTTCACTGTAAGCAGGGTGTTCTTTTCAGCACATGCTTCATTCTTTCTCCTCCAGACATACTGCTGATCCATAGGCCCAAATAGTTCTGGCTTTGTTTCATCGCTCCACAGAACAGAATCCCAAAACCTCTTTGGCTTATTATTAATATAGTTGTGAGCAAATTGGAGCCGACTTTTCTTGTGCTTTTGGGTCAGTGTACGTCTTGAAGTTCAGGTATGGAGCCCTTCAGCATTTAGTATGTGCCTTACTGTGGAAACTGAAACGGAGATAGGTGCCGCCCCATACATCACATGGTGTCCCACATGCTGGGGAGGGGATTAACTTACTGTGGAAACTGAAGCCTCAGTGCCTATTGCCACCAAGTCTTGCTGCAGGTCTTTTGTGGTCTGTCGAGGGTTTTTGACCACCTGCCTTCTCAGGACTCTGGTGGCGGCTATTGATGTCTTCCTTTTTCTGTTGAGGTTAAATCATTTTGAGACTATGGTAATCATTAAAAGTGGCCTTTTGTGTTGAATTTAAAGAAACCACTTGTAATATTAGTTGTGTTGAGCTATTTAAATTATTCTTGTTTGATTTGTTTATTGCAAACAGCTGCTAGTTTGTATATTATGCCAATAAATCTAATTTGCGGTGGGGGTTGAATAGTTTTGATTGCAACTCTAGTTAACAGGACTGTAAAGATAAACCAATAAGAATTGGAAAGTCAATACAAGAGTCAGATTTACAGTTGCAGTGGTTGAAAACCACAGCTCTGACCCAAGCACATTTCAGTATGGCTATGATAAACCAATCTTTGGCAAGTTTTTTACTTCTCGCTGTGCTCCACTCTGTATCTGTGCACATGTGTGAGACACAACATCTCCTGCTAGGATTCATTTACGTGCTGACGCAGGTCAACAGCAGGGATGCTACAGGCAGATGCATGAGCAAACTGTAAATTGCAGATCGTGAAATTAATTTGTAAATGCTGTGATGTTTGAAAAAAGGACAGTGCACTCTGATCTTTGTGAGGTCCCAAGTATTGCAGTTTAAGTCTTATGTGTCAAAGGTCTTTAGTAATCTCTTTTTTCAAAATGAGTTTGCCCATGTGTGTTATATTTTAATGTTAAATGTTTATAAAAGTGATGCATTAATGTTATTTCTTTAAAAAGTAACTGCCCCCAAATTTTTGTCTGCACCCCCTAGATCAGGGCTATTCAATTACAAAATCAGTTGGGCCACAATTTGAAATCAAGACATGTAACTGGGCTGCACATGTTCAGCTATCTGTTGCAATATGACAAATTTCAAACCAACACAGATCAATATGACGAAAAATGTGCACTTTTTATTCATTGCCTTGGTTTTAAATGTGCGCTTGGCACATGACAAAGGCACATCAAAAGTGCATAAAAACACAATAACAGTGCTTTGGTTGAGCAGAACTTGAAGTAGTAGAAATATTTTTCCTCTTGAACAACAATTAAATAAATAGAATGGGGCGGGGGGGGGAATCAAATTCTGTAAATAACCATTTTGGTCACGTCTTACTCAGGCATATCTCAAAGTGCATAAAACTCGATGTGCACTGTTAGTAGCATTAACATTTGTTTCCCTTTTGAAATAAATTTACTACATCCTGGTCATAACTGACCTTGGCACATCACAAAGGGCATTTCGCTGAATAAAAAAAGAACTGTCAAACACTTCAGTGCACCCCCCCCCCCCATGAAAAGATTGATAACATTAACAAACATTGCACATCCACCATTGTGGTTTTGTTTTGTTTTAAATCACCACATGTGTGAGTAGGAACCTCTTTTTATAACTACACATTTCATTAAACACACATACCAGTCAACCAAAAATTTCTAGTAGAGTTAAGGATACAAAAAGCATCCACTTAAAAAACTTGAGTAATGACTTCAAGTCTTGAAGGTTTGAGATTTTTCTCCAAAATTTAAAACAATTTTCTTATAGTTTTCTGCTTTTTTCTGTAAATGTATCTAAATTTGAAACCATTTTCCTCAAATCTGTAATTTCCTCTTGTAAAATTGATTTTTCTTGTACATTTGAGACTTTATTATAAATTTGTTGATTATTTTAGGGCTAATTTTGTCTGTTTTTCAAATAAAATTAGTTTTTTTTTATAAACTTGAAACAGATTGTGGTATAAAGTACATCTATGTATCTAATTTAACTCTGATATCAAAGAAAAAAATAATAAAATTGTATTTAATTAAATAAATTAACTTAAATTACCAAAGATTCAGTTATTTCTGTTATTTTCTATATACTTATAGTTTTTTAGAACTCCACTCACCAACCAGACAGCAGGAAAACCTCCCTTATTTTGAAATCCAAATGTTGGCACGTTTAGTTTGTCTGAAGGCTGTTCACGGATTAAAGTCATTGACTTAATGAATTTCGGTCATCTTTCAGGTACATAATAATGAACATAAAGTATTAATTAATATTGTAGTAGTTGGTTAAGTCAGTCCTCAGCAATTCAGTCACTCTTGCCTTTCCCTGCATATGAATCCTAACCACACCTGTTTGCTAACTGACTCCTCCTTATTGTTCCTGTTACCACCGGGTTAAAACCACCATAAATGCCTCCACTGCTTACATACTTCTTCTGCTTTTTTCCACATTTGAAGTACTTTGATAAGCTCGTGCTTCTCTCGGACAGTGACTCTAGCGAGACACTCTGTCTGCCAACTGGAACGGTCATGTGGGTGGGGTGCTTCCGAACTTCGCGCGGATGACGGTCACATGCATTGTTCGTGTGCACGCTTGCAGACCATCATTCATTCATATTTTTTTCTTAAATTTATATTTCCTTAACGTGGCCAGGGCCTGGGCCACTCGGAGGTTGGTTCTGGGCCACATGTGCCCCGCGGGCCACTAATTGAATAGACCTGCCCTAGATCTTTTCATTGAGGGGCACACGTGCCCTCCCCCCCAAAAAAAAATACAGTAAATGTTGGCGTGGAGCCATGATCCTAGACAGATATTTTAATGTATGTATAGTCTTTCAAATAAAAGTTAAATCAAAATTTAATGACCGCTGAAGCAAATCTAAATAATTCTGAATTGCTCTGTATTGTTACAAATTTTGCAGTATCATTTTTGTAGCTAATTGTGGGCCATGTATCAAGATGCAAGTCCAATCCTGCAAGGGGAAGATGTACACATCCCTAGTAATTAAGCTTGGCCTATGGGGGATGAAAATAATAGAACAAAACAGTATGACTTGAGGAACTTGGAAAAACAAAGCTGATTTAAAATGCAGTTATCTGAAAATGGTTGAAATCTGCAGATATTTTTTTTAATAACAGTCATTTAGACAGTTACTGAGAGGTGACTTGAATTAAGCTGGGTGTTATGTCTGAAAAACGTGGAATGATCAACAGAGAGTTGCTGGGAACACGAACTTTATTAAACTATGCACAGAAAGGCAATACAGGTCTTATGCTGGGAGGTGGAGCACACAAAAAGAGACTGCAAAATGGCCGTCCTTTACGTTTTTATGCTCAGCATGATGACGTCACCAAGCAGCCACGTCATCATGCCGACGCTGACCAAACTTGTGGTTTCCTTACACCCCCCTCCCTTGGCAAAACAGAACAACACACATATCCGAATTGACCCTCCCCAATTTGTTACAGTGAAGAACCCTGAACTAGCTAGGGCCAGCGGGTAGACTACCGTGTGGCCCAGCGCAGCTGAGTGGTTTATTATGCCACTATTCATTGGCAGCCACGCCCCTAACTAAACAGTCCTTCTTTGATTGAGGAAGGCAGTTCAGTTCAAGGGGCCCTGAGGCAAGCCCGTGGTGGACGCACCCCTGGAGGCGCTGGCCGCAGCTGACCTGGGCGCCATCCCGCTGGAGCCACGGCACGCTTGTCAACAATGTCTCAGCCAGGATCCCACACCAGCAGGGTCGGCTCCAACGCTGCGTCTGGGTCAGATCCAACGCTGCGTCTCGCTTGTCCAGGCCCAACACCGATATGTAGGTGGTGAAGAAACTGTACCAGCACGGCCACGGTAAGGGTGGTTCACCAGGGGTCTCCAGAAACGGCTATAGTGGCCTCAAACATGCTTCCATAGTACTCTCTCATCACCAAATGTTATGTCTGGAAAACGTGGAATGACCAACAGAGTTTAAGTGGGCTCAGTTAACTGAGGGTAATCAGTTGACCCCTAGTCACTGGTGATTGAACATCAATCAGCTCTCAGAGACAATTATTTGCAAGTTTTGGATTTGTATGACACTGCAAATTAAAGCAGCATTGTTTTTCAATGAACCAAGCTTGATGCATACAAGTTATGACTATGTTATTATTTATCAGGAAATGTTCAAGGAAACACAAGGAAAGTGTTCTAATGGTACAATGTGTTTGCTCATTGTGTCAGAAGGCTAATGGATGATTAGAAAACCCTTGTGCAATCATGTTACGTCTGCAATGCTGTAATTGCTGCAAATGAAGGATTCTTTGACAAAAGCAAAGTTTGAAGGAAAAAATTATTATTTCAAATACATATCATTATTTCTAACCTTGTCAATGTCTTGACTATATTTTCTACTCATTTTACAACTCATGGTGGTAAATAAGTGTGACTTTTCGTGGAAAACACAAAATAATTGTCTGGGTGACCCCAAACTTTTGAACGGTAGTGTATGTCTACTACCTGACTTTATTAGGATTTCGACTGTTGCCAAATAAGTACTGAATTTTAAATAAAAATTAAAAAAATATAAATCAAATAAAATATTATGAAAAAAATGTAAGGGATGCCTTTACAATGTCTGTTAAAATCTACCGAGGAGTGCTGTGTAAGTGTGTAAGGCAAGGGTTCTTTGGATATTGGCAGCTATGGCACACGCCTGGAAAGAATTAAAGTGTAAGTGCATATTTTGCATCGAGACCCATTTCTTGCTCACTGATGATGTGTTTAAAAGGAACTCCGATTATATTGGCATGTTAGCTCTATATGCTTTATTTTTATGTTACTAACATAACTATAATATAATTTTTTTGAAAATAATTCCCAGTTTTATATATTTTTAAAAAACTTTATTACGAATTTTGTTTACGTCGCAATGCATTCTGGGTAGTGACGTAGAATGGTTGCAGCCGTTTTTTCTGTCTTATACAAGCCAAGAAGCGAAGCTCCTAACTACTGCCATTTGTCAGTGAAAATGCCACATTGCGCGGCTTTTGGATGTAATTTCCAATCAAAGGGAAATAAAGAGAGCGGGGTGAGCCTCCATAGCTTTCCTAAAGAGGGAAAGTGGAGGAAAAAGTGGGGCGGCAGCGGCTCAGCAGGTAGTCTAATAACCCGATGGTTGGCGGTTCGTATCACGCTCTCCCCAGATATCCTGCCGTTGTGTCCCTGGGCAAGACACTTCACCTGCATTGCCTCCAGTGCCCATAACGCTGGGTATGAATGTGTAAAAATGTTTAAATGCTCGGTGGTGGCCAGAGAGGCTGTTGGTGCGGATTGGCAGCCACATTTCCCTCACTCTGAGTCTGTGATCACGCGCTGTAGCGCATGCCTGATAAAGCTGACATATGTATTAATCACGCTGTGATAATAGCACAATATTGCTCAAAGCGCACGCATGAGACATGTCTGTGATCGCACGCTTGTGTTGACCGTTCCTGCCTTTCGTCTCCTAACCGTGGTTTTGGGACGCAGGGGAGATGTATCTTCCTCCGCGGTTTAATTCCCGAGTAAACCTCACTCTTGTGGTACACAGAAGCACAGGCCGTTTTGCTGAAACGTTGGGGCTTTATTTATATACCGCACTGTTGTCAGCAACAAATTCTACCTGCTCTGGTCGCCTCGCTCTTTCTACTTATCCGCACCAAATCACACACCGTTCACCACACACACCGGGGAGGGGGGGGGGCGCGCCTCGGCTGCGCAAACGCCATCACTCACTCACGTCCACGCACCGAGCTGCTGCCCCATCCAAACACACGCACCAGAAACATCCCACAACACTTGATAGAGCTGACATATGTATTAATCACGCTATGATAAAGCACAATATCGCGCAACCAGTGTGGCAGATGAAATAAGGGAACCCAGTGTTGAGGCACGGAATAAGTGCAGGCAGGACACTGCGAACTGAAGTTTAAAAGGGTGTTTATTTCATCCTCCAGCACGAAGCTCACTCCAGCGCTGTGGAGCGAGCCCTTTTTTTAATTTTATTACTTATTTTGTACCCATAGGTAGATTTGTTTTGCAGTCTGGTGACAAGCCACCAGCTGCCAGTCGCTGCGAGCGCAAGCGCCCCTTAACTCCCTAACCTGCATGTTTTTGACATGTGGGAGGAAACTGGAGAAATCCCGGAGTAAACCCACGCAAACACGGGCAGAACATGCAAACTCCACACAGATCACTGTTGGCCGGGGGCAGGGATCGAACCCACGATCTCCGCGATCCCCCGGCCGAGGGTAAACTGTGCTGCCCACTGCGCACTGTGGTTAGTACAAAATAAGTAATAAAAAAAAAAGGGCTTGCTCCACAGCGCTGGAGTATGAAATAAACACCCTTTTAAACTTCAGTTCGCAGTGTCCTGCCTGCAATTATTCCGTGCCTCCACACTGGGTTCCCATATTTCATCTGCCATGCTTGTGCGCTTTGAGCGATATCGTGCTTTATCACAGCGTGATTAATACATATGTCAGCTTTATCAGGCATGCGCTACAGCACGTGATCACAGACTCAGAGTGAGGGAAATGTGGCTGCCAATCCACGCCAACAGCCTCTCTGGCCACCACCGAGCATTTAAACATTTTTACACATTCATACCCAGTGTTATGGGCACTGGAGGCAATGCGGGTTTAGTGTCTTGCCCAGGGATACAACGGCAGGATATCTGGGGAGAGCGTGATGCGAACCGCCAACCATCGGGTTATTAGACGACCTGCTCTACCTCCTGAGCTGCTGCCGCCCCACCTTTTCCTCCACTTTCCCTCTTTAGGAAAGCTATGGAGGCTTACCCCGCTCTCTTTATTTCCCTTTGATTGGAAATTACATCCAAAAGCTGCGCAATGTGGCATTTTCACTGACAAATGGCAGTAGTTAGGAGCTTCGCTTCTTGGCTTGTATAAGACAGGAAAAAACGGCTGCAACCCTTCTACGTCACTACCCAGAATGCATTGCGACGTAAACAATAATGGCGATTTACATCGTAATAAAGTTTTTTAAAAATATATAAAACTGGGAATTATTTTCAAAAAAATTATATTATAGTTATGTTAGTAACATAAAAATAAAGCATATAGAGCTAACATGCCAATATATTCGGAGTTCCTTTTAATCAATAAAGTCATGTATCAGTTGAAACCATGCCATTCTTCATATCCAAATTCACAACCTAGAAGGAAAATTTGAAATTTATATGGGGAAAGTTTCAAATTCATGATCAAATTTACAGATTAAAAAAAAAGAAAAGCTTAAAATTTATGTGGAAAAAGTCACAAATTTTCAGGCAAAAGTTTCAGACTAATAAAAAAAAATCTAAAAAGATTATAAATATAATATCAAGATGCAGCAAATACACATGAAAAAAAATCAAGAATTTAGGGGAAAAGCTGCAAATTTTCAGTAAAAGCTGTGAATTAATGAAAAAGTTAAAAAAAAATACTTGTAATAGACACAAATTTGCACAGAAAAACTTAAGAGTACAAATTTATTGGGAAGGAGTAGCAAATTTACAATAAAAAAAAGTCAATTAAAAAAGTCATATTTATGAGGAAAAAATTACATTTATAAAAAAAACTGCAAATGTGAAGTCTTTAGGGGCAGTGCGGTGGCGGAGTGGTTAGCACTGCGGCAGCACAGCAACTCACCCTTGGCCGGGGGAACCTGGGTTCCATCCCAGCCCCCGACCAACAGTGATCTGTGTAGAGTTTGCATGTTCTCCCCGTGTCTGCATGGGTTTGCTTCGGAATTTCTCCGGTTTCCTCCCACATGCCAAAAACATGCAAGTTAGGTTAATTGGCATCAAACTGGGGATTCTAAATTGTCCTTAGGTGTGACTGTGAGAGTGAATGGTTGTCTGTCTCTCTGTGTTGGCCCTGCGATGGACTGGCGATCTGTCCAGGGTGGACCCTGCCTCTCGCCCAAAGATGCTGGGATAGGCTCCAGCCCCCCCGCGACCCTATAAAGGATTAAGCGGAAGAAGATGGATGGATGGATGGTGAAGTCTTTCTCTAATGAGACAAATATTTGATTTCAAAGGAAAAATTAATAAATCTACAAAAAGAAAAAATGAGGAAAAAAAAAACCTTCCAAGTATTATTAGTAGCAAACTTATGACAGAAAGTAAGAAAATTTGATAAATCAAAAGACAGAAATGATAAATATAATAAAAATCAAACTTTTCAGAAGTTTTTCTCCTGTCATATTGCAGTCACCTGCCATACTCTGTATGAAACTTACTTCCCTACATTAACTAGCATTAGCACTGTCCAAATGTTATTTTTAAGGCTTTTAACATTACTAATATGTTCATAATGCCCTTTATAAACGGCAGTTAGCTTACTAGTTGACCTAATTGACTAAATCATATTGTGAGCCCCCGACCAATAGTGATCTGTGTGGAGTTTGCATGTTCTCCCCGTGTCTGTGTGGGTTTACCCCGGGATTTCTCCGGTTTCCTCCCACATGCCAAAAACATGCAAGTTAGGTTAATTGGCATCAAACTGGGGATTCTAAATTGTCCTTAGGTATGACTGTGAGAGTGAATGGTTGTCTGTCTCTCTGTGTTGGCCCTGCGATGGACTGGCGATCTGTCCAGGGTGTATCCTGCCTCTCGCCTAAAGATGCTGGGATAGGCTCCAGCACCCCCGCAACCCGAAAAGGATTAAGCGGAAGAAGATGAATGAATATTGTGAGCGGGCCAGCTGTTCTTTTTTATAACATTACATTACTATAAACCCCTAACTGAAATATATACATTCATGAAAATATATTCACATATATTTATACTGAAACAACTGTACATACCTGAGTTAAGTAATACTGCTCTCTTCCTTATTTAACCGAAATGAAGACAAAGAGTTCAGGTCTACCTTCCCCTGTGTCAGCGATTTCAAAGGAGTAACAACCACAATGTTGCGGGTCACTTTAGGAAACCGCATAAATTCAAATTCATAGTAGTTTACTGTAATAACCCAAACAATTACTCATCATGCATCACAAAAGAGTGATAACAGTTATTTATTGTGAGAAATTACTGTGAAAACCTGGTGATTTTTAACAGTGTAGCCTAGGCCGTGTTCATACATGTACTTACCCTTGTTGAAATGATCGCTGCAGATCTGACTTGTGGTGGAAGTCTGACAGCCCTCCGTTTGCCTGCTGCTACATACTTGGCTCTTCAAACTAGATCTGATGGAAAGCGATAAAGACTTTACTGTGGCTTCATCTTGCCTACTATGACCACCATGCATGCAGTGACCATGGTCAGAGTTGAAATTTATGCCACTCTAATTCATCCATCCATCCACCCATCCATTTTCTACCACTTTTCTGGAGGTCTGGGTTGTGGAGGTAGCAGCTTAACCAGAGAAGGTCAGACTTTCCCCTCCCCAGCCACCTGCTCCAGCTCTTCAGAGAGGTGTTCCCTGGCCAGCTGGAAGACATAGTCTCTCCAGCGTGCCCTGGGTCTGACCCAGGGTCTCCTCCCGGTGGGACATGCCTGAAACAGCAGCTTAACCAGAGAAGGTCAGACTTCCCCCTCCCCAACCACCTGCTCCAGCTCTTCAGAGAGGTGTTCCCAGGCCAGCTGGAAGACATAGTCTCTCCAGTGTGCCCTGGGTCTGACCTGGGGTCTCCTCCCGGTGGGACATGCCTGAAACACCTCAAGTGGGAGGCTTCCAGGAAGCATCCTGATCAGATGCCCAAACCACCTCAACTCACCTCTCCCCTCACTCGTGAATAAGACCCTGAGATACTTAAACTCCTCCACTTGGGGCAGGAGCTCATCCTAGACCCGGAGAGGACAATCCACCCTTTTCCCGCTGAGGACCATGGACTTGGACTTGGAGGTGCTGATTCTCATCCTAGCCACTTTGCAGCCCATCTCCAGGAGACTGGTTCCAGAACCAGAGCTGTGCGTTGAGGTGAGCCCCACTATATCTAGCTGGTACCTCTCAACCTCGTGCACCAGCTCAAGCTAATTCCTCACCAGAGAGGTGACATTCCATGTCCCAAAAGCCAGTTTAGAAAGCTGGGGATCGGACTGCCAAGGTCTCTGTCTTCGACCGCCACCTGATCCACATAGCACTGGACCCCCATAGTCCCTTCTGCAGGTGGTGAGCCCACTGGAGGGTGGACCCATGTAGCTCCTTTGGGCTGAGCCCAGCTGGGTCCCTTGGGCAGAAACCCAGCCACCAGATGCTCACCATTGAACCCCTCCCCTGGGCCTGGTTCCAGGGTGGGGCCCCAGTAACCCCATACCAGTTGGGGTACACTGAATCCTTGGTTTTACATTCATTGTGAGGGTCTGTTGGATTGCTCTTAGTCTGGCTCTTCACCCAGGACTAGTTTGTCTTGGGAGACCTTACCAGAGGCAAATTGCCCTGGACAACACAGCTCCTAGGATCACTTGGGCTCACAAACCCCATCACGATAAGGTGGTGATCCATGGGGGGGCACTCTAATCCATAGACTGTATAGAAGAGTTGGTAAAAGTATAAAAAAGTGGTCTAATCTAGCACAAACACATTGGCAGCAATACATGCCCATTGACAGTTTACCTACCATTAAGAGGTAGTCACAAGACATGTGCCATTTCAATTTTGAGTTGGCCTAAGCGCTACACTAGCATACAGAGAGAAATGAAGGGAAGCATTCATCAGGCTTAAATGAGCTCCTTTCTCATTGTCTGGTTAAAGTAGCAATTTTCCTTATTGCCATCCAGTTGTGTATGGGCTGTGATTGGTGAGTATGCTGATCTGTCTTATGTGTGATATTTCTGATAGGGTAGTAGTGTAGTACAAGACAATGGCTTATGTTGTTCTTGCATTTATAGAAATTGGAAATGTAATTACTTGAACATTGTGTTAATAATTAGCAGCAAATTGAATAATTATTTTGCAGAAATTGAGTGAAATTAGATGGCAGTAGTTGAAAAATAGGTCATTGCAGTGATGGACTGGTGATCTGTCTAGGATCCGCCCTCAAAATCTGGATGATAGTGAGTCTGATAAGTGTTTAGACAATGGAGGCATTTTAAATTGAATTTCAAACTAATTCATTTGTATTGTATGTGAGTTTGATGCCTATATCAGATGTTTTAGAGGCTACTATGAGGGTTGTTCCTGCAGGCATAAGAAACAGGCCTTTAGGAAAAGTTTTATTTCTCACATTTTTTTCTTCATTACAGCCATCCAACCCATGTGGCTTGCTCAGGCTGAGCCCGATCAGGTTCTATGGACAGAAACCCAGTCGCCATCTGTTTGTCCTCCAGCCCCAGTAACCTGAAAATATGTGAGGTACACTAGTTCCTTGTAACTTCTTCATGGCAATCAACTGGATGGCTCTTAAGGTGCGTTCAGACCAAATATGAACGGGCAAATTTTTCGCACGGTGTGATTACATTATAACTCAATGTAAACACACGAATAGACGTGAATTCACGGTCTGAGTGAGATGCAGACAGGCAAAGTTGCCTTTATAACTTCTGCACCAGTGTTCAATCTACTGTGGAAATCCCCAAAATAGTGTCATGCTTTAAGTTTACAGTATCCGACAGGGAGCTCATCTGAAAAAATTGTCCCTGTCTCCAAACCTTTACAAGATGATGAGTGTTTCTGTTGCTAGCATGTCTGTGGCAGGAATCCATGGGTAAATAACTCCGACATCCTGATTTAGCTGAAAAGCTCCCAGTCCTCCTGTTTCCAGGTGAGTGGCAGTCTCATTTTCAATCTAGTTTACTCTGCAGTGGTGATACTTCTACTCCAGTGACAGCAGAATCTCAAAGCTAGCATATTACCTCGGACGTGAACGCGCAAATGCTCAATTTCGCATGTACTCGCCTCTTTCCATTCACTTTGTATGGATTAGCGCCGCCTGTTCGCTTTTGGTGTGAAGGCACCTTTAGTCTGGCCCTTTACCCCTGACCAATTTGCCTTGAAAGATCCTTCGAGGAGCAAATTACCCCCAACTACATAGCTGCTGGAATCATTAGGTCAGACAAATCCCTCCACCACAATAAGGTGGCGATCCATGGATGGGGCATTTTTTTTTCTTATCCCAACTAAATGCATTCTGCCATCCAAGAAGTTAGATCTGAATAATGCAGCAATACTTGTAGCATAAACTAAATGGAAAGGAAAATGAAAACACAAGTTATGTTGCAGTAGTAGCTAAAGTTGAGAAAAAAAAATAGTCCTGTTATGATCCTGAACTGTAGTCTGTCAAGTATGTGATGCCATATTTTACCACCACCATACTGTCCTAGTTGTTGCTTATCCAGTATTTGCTGCTCTGTCAGATAGCTTCAGTTTGAGTCTATGAACACTAATGATTAGAGAAATTTTTGTGACCGTTCTAATACTGCATGGGCAAATTTTTGTACGAATCACATAAATTGGACCTAGTTATTTGTGTGCATGTACAAAAATGGACTAAAACGTGCCTCTGAGCAAATCTATGACTTTTCCACATGCTGCAGAGCGAAGTGCTTTTTTTTTTTAAACCCTCTACTTTTGATATATCTGATGTTTGTTGTTTCTTAACTCTTAAGAGTTTTGGACACAAGTTTAAAGAATGACTACACACATTCTGTGTCTGTACCCTCCACTGGAATTCTGTGATCTCTGTTCTGCCACCTCTGCTACGTGACTAAAGAGCCCATTTATGTTCTTTTGCGTTTTCTCTCTTTTTTTTTTGAAACACATAAAAGAATAATTATTTCCATGAGTCAATCACGCAGTATCCCTTAGGTACCAGACCACAGTAAAAGTGACTGAGCACAGAAGGAGAGAAGTCTTTTATTTTGTGGTGTTAGTGCTGCAGTCAACATACTAAAGGCACCATGAAGGGTTTTGATGTCAGGTTCTTTTGTGTGCAAGCCTCATGGCCTTTAATGAGGCAACCTGCCTCATTATCGGAGGCCCCGACACAGCCACATGGAGGGACTGCCTCTACTCACTGTTCTGATGCCGCAAATTACAGCAGCTTAGCCCCTGACTGCGAATAGAGGCCAAGCTCGTCGCCCTTTCTAATGGCACCCAAGGGACACAGAATTGTACATAGACATATGTTTGGCCAAAACTAGTTTAATAGGCAATTCCTTTGTCAGTTTCATTAGAGTGAAACTTTGAGACGTGAGGCATGAATTTTGGAAGCTATCCCCATCGACTGAGTGGAAATAATCATTAAATTGTGACACAAAAGTCAGCAGTCTCTGCCTTCACTCTGGCCTCTGTTGTGACTTTTCTCTCATTTTGTTTGGCAGTAATTTGCCTGCACAGTTAGCTGGAAATAAAGGTTTCTCCAGGCATGCCAAGACTGTTGCCAAATTTTAATTTCAACTGGGCATGGCTTAAAAACAGCACGATCCAGCTATAGACTGTATAAATGAATGGATGGAGCTTGTGGAGGCTCCCGGTGAGGCCACACTTAAGTCCCGTTTGTTACCGGAAGTGCCCTCATCCCATTGACTTACATTGGCATTCAAGAATGGATTTCTAGTTCTATAAACCACTTGCTACCTACCTTGGGGAACATGAAATTATTTTTGTTCTATCTATCTTACATTAAAAATATAGAAATCGGGGGGGGGGGGTCTCTCTTTGATTGACTGCATCAATCAAGCTCACGGGTGAATCAGAACGAGCGACAACAACACGTTTTATTTACCGCTGGGCAGGCTGTTTCCTCACTGTTAAATTAGCTTTAGCTACAGTATTTTGCAGCATGTTTTTCCTTATTTGTGAACAACTTTAATCGGCAAAAATGTCTCAGTTGGATTAACAGACACTAAGGATCATGCTGAAGAGACACTGTCATAAATACTGGAAGAGTAAATAAGGATGCAACAAACTGTTAAGTATATACATGTACATAGTAAGCTGTTATCGTTGAGATGAAATTTTTTCCAAATTTATTAAAGCCTACATGTTTCGACTGAACTAATTTAAATAATTTGTAGTGCTATAAAATTACTTCACTACCTGTGTATACATAATTTGCATGCAGTCAACTCACCAAATATGTACAATTTTATATACGTTTAGTTTAAGTAGTTTAACCTGTTGAACTCCGGGATTCCGCGGGCGGTCACGTCTCTGCGTCATAGTGCATCTCAGTGGGCACTGAAAAAAAAAAAGCTGCATTTCCGTTCTTCCAGTACAGATACAGCTGCGAACAGAAAGCCAAAGGAGTGTTTGATTGGTTTAGATTTGATTGACCTCTCATTCGACTAATAAGAGCCTTGAATTGGGTTTCTGAAACCTTGAAGAACCAATGACTGAAAACCTAGCAAGAAGGACCTGCCTACCAGCGACCACGAATACAACGAGCCAACTAAAGCAGAGAAGTTCGACGATTGAAACGCGTGCGTCCCCGTGTGTAAAATCTTTTTTGCCTAAGCCGCTGGGTGACTCACATTGAGACCTGTGTGTAACGGTAGCGTTAGCCACTCTTAGCCATTAGCCAGTCTTTTTTTATTACTACTGTTCTTATTTGTTTTGGAAAATGGTTCGCAAAAACCGCAAGCATGGAAGCGGAGGTGGTTTGACCGGGTAGGGTGACCTGAACCACGAGTCCGTAACAAGCGGACCAGCTTCATGTTCGTCTGACAATGAGGAACAGATGTTCGCCAACGACATTGCTGTTGTGGACAGGTAAGTGTTATAAGCTAAATTATTCTTTATCAATTAAAATAGAAATAAAAATGACTTTTGACCGATCGGTAATTACAACGGTCCGTCATGGCCACAAGTTTTTTTGTGCGCCGAGCTCCTCTGTAGCGGGTGGGGAAGGGGTGAGTTGTTATCGTCTACATTGCAGATATTTTAGTATAATTTTTATTGCACTGTAGGTTATTTTTTCTTGTAAAAAAAGGCCACACATTTTTTACGTGCCATGTTTCTTTGTGTGGGGGGGGCTTGTTTGTTCATTCATTCATTCATGAATGAACAAACAACCCCCCCCCCCCCACACACACACACACATACACAGCCCTGAGTGTCACCTTTCATTAGAGCCCAAGATGAAGCTTCTATGTTGAAGCATTCAAAAGTTATAGACGTTTTTCCAAACTGTCCATTTGGCACAGTTCAAAAAACTTCAAACTTTGAACGCCTGTTCCCAGGCGTTCAAAAACGCCTGGGAACAACCTGAGAAAAAAGCTGTGTAATATATTCATTTTTTGTGGTATTGTTACAAAATTTTGACCTCAGCTTGATAACACTTGGTTCTACATTTCAAGACATAGATTTTTCAAAAAATAAAACGACTCAGAGTGTGAATGCCGTTTCACCTGCAGATGAATTTAACCTCTTGCACTCCGTTGTACCGCGGGCGGGCAAGTCTCTGCGTCCCAGAGCGCACGAGGGCGCAGCGCCCTCGTGCGCTCTCGGACGCACGATGGAGCTGCAGAAGCTGCATTTCCGTTCTTCCACTGCAGACACAGCCGCGAACAGATTAGATCATCTGATTGACCTCTCATTCGACTAATAAGAGCCTTGAACTGGGTTTCTGAAACCTTGAAGAACCAATGACTGAAAACCTAGCAAGAAGGATCCGCCTACCAAAGCTGTGAATGCAGTGAGCCAATTGAAGCAGAGAAGTTCGCGAGCTGTTTTTTTTAAGGCTGGGTGAAGACAGACTGCTGCAGCAGATAACAAAAGGACCCGCAGGAAGAACCCCACAGACCCAGCAGCACGGAGACCATCCACAAGTGCAACCTTTGTGACAGCGACTGCCATTCGCGCATCTGCATGTTCGGCCAGGTGGTGCTTATTTTGTTTTTGTCCCAGCAGAATAGATATTAGGATTGTCTTCTATGGTCATCATAGACCGACGGAGGCCGACGACGAAGGCTGAGTGACACACACACGTTTGCCAGTCTATTTTTAATTACTGCTGTTATTTGTTTTGAAAAATCGTTCGCCAAAAACCGCAATCATGGAAGCGCAAAACCGCAATAATGGAATTATGTTTTGATCGGGTCGCGAGACCAGCGTCGCGTTCGTCTGACAATGAGGAAGAAGTTCACCAGCTCCGCTTCCGCTGTGAAGAGGTAAGCGTTCTAAGCTAAATTATTCTTTATTCCTGAAAATTGTAATCAAAATGACTTTTGACCGATCGGTAAATTACAGCTGTGCGTCATCGCTGCATGACGGACCGTGGCGCAACGGGCAATATCCGTCCTCTGTAGCGGGGGTGGGGGGGCACCCCCCCCCCCCCACACACACACACAGCCCTTAGTGTCACCTTTCATTAGAGCCCAATATGAAGCTTCTATATTGAATCATTCAAAAGTTACAGACGTTTTTCCAAACTGTGCCATTTGGCACAATTTGGCACAGTTCAAAAACGCCTGGGAACTACCTGAGGAAAAAGCTGTGTAATATGTTCATTTTTTGTGGTATTGTTACAAAATTTGGACCTCAGCTGGATAACACTTGGTTCTACATTTCTGTTGCATTTTCCAGCCTGGATCTGAAGCTGTGTGTTATTTGCAAGCATTTGTATCCGAAAAAACACCCAGGCCAAATTTATTTTCTTCAAGTTCACTATGGCGTTTTTAGGGAAATTGACCAGAGTGCAAGGGGTTAATAACTTTTTTGTTAACATTGGTCCTAATTTGGCTCGAGAAATACCCATTACGGCACCTACAGGCGAAACAATAAGCAAAAACACTGCTATAAAAGACTCAATTTTCATAAAGAACACAAACGAGAGAGAGGTCATTGAAATTGTTAAATTGTTTAAAAGTAAAACATCTACGGACTGTGATGGTATTGACATGCTCTTAGTCAAAACTATTTTTGAATGCTTAGTGAAACCACTGACGTATATTTGTAACCTGTCTCTCCAAACAGGTATATTTCCCAATGCAATGAAAATAGCTAAAGTAATTCCGATATACAAGATGGGTGACAGAGGGGAATTCTCAAACTATAGACCAATTTCACTATTGCCGCAATTTTCCAAGATACTTGAAAACATATTCTATGAGAGAGTTGACAACTTCATACTGAAGAATAATTTATTGTGTGAGCAGCAATATGGGTTCAGACTAGGGATGGGCATAATTTACCGATTAACCGATAATTGATCATTAAGATTTTCACCGAGGAAGTTCATTTTCGTCGACGAACCGTTTTTTTTTTTTTTTTTTAAACAATCCGAGGTTATTAAGGCCTAGTGCACGGCCGTCCTCAAACAATGCAGTGGCAAAATTTGGGCACCAGGGGGCAACATTACACCATCGCCGTACCCTGGCGTGCCTCCGTTGATACATGCGGGCTTCCGTAGGGCAATCGCCAAATCATGAGGCGGTTACGGCGAAGTGTTGCGTGGGACCATTTCAATTTAAAAAATGACCAGGTGTACTGCAATCACTGCAATGCAGCATACAAATATACCTCATCGACAGGGTCCATGGAACACCCTTATTACGCGAAGAAACCGCCAACAGTGGTTGCGCGCTGAGTAATGGCGGTCGTGAAGATTCTTTTTTTTTTTTTCAGAAACTTTATTGAGAAGGTCATGAAGATTCGGTGTACACACGTCGAGGGAAGCTGCAGGAGGCGGCGTAGTGCCTCGACGGGAAGACTATTTCGCACAAAATGGCACAAGAGAACAGCAAAAAGTTCCACGCGGCTAGACTAAGCAATACGAGCGATAGAGCAATGAATGCGGTCTTCGTTTGTTGGGTGGCCGCTCGGCAGGGAGAGAGAGCTGGGTAAAACGTCTCGGCCAATCAGCTTGCGGGGTGAAACGTCTCGGCCAATCAGCTTGCGAGATTCCCGAGCCGAGCAAACACGAGAACAGAGAGAGAGAGAGAGATTTGAGAGAGAGAGGTAGATTTGAGTTGTGCGGCTCTCCGTGCCCTCCGTGCTGATACCTGATGTTCTAATGTAGTCTACATACCTAAAAATGTTAATGATTAACCGATTATTAATCATTAATTCTCCCGGCGATCGGTGAAGAAAATTTCACCGAATGCCCATCCCTAGTTCAGACACAAGAGGACAACTGCATTTGCTCTAATGGAATTTATAGAAAAAATATCAACTGCCTTTGAAAATAAAGAGTATTCAGTTGGGGTATCCCTGGATCTTAAAAAAGCATTTGATACAGTGGATCACAATTTATTATTAAAGACACTATGAAATTGTGGTATTAGGGGGGTAGCACTATCCTGGTTATGTAGTTACTTAAAGAATAGGTATCAGTATGTATGTGTTGGTAACAAAAACTCACAGTTACTGAAGGTTACTTGTGGAGTCCCACAGGGTTCAGTTTTGGGGCCATTGTTATTCAACATGTATATAAATGATATATGTAAAGTTTCAGAAAAAATGGACTTAATATTGTTTGCTGAAGACACTAATTTATTATGCAGTGGAAGCAATTTGGAACAACTTTTGGATACATTCGGAAAGGAATTAGGAAAGCTCAAACTGTGGTTTGATTCAAACAAATTAACGCTCAATTTAAGTAAGACAAAATTTATAGTTTTTAACAACCATCACAACAACTTAGTATCTAAACTCAGTGTAAATGGTGTAGAGCTTGAAATGGTATCCGAAACTAAATTTCTTGGAGTAATAATTGATAATAAACTGTGTTGGAAGTCACATATTAATTATATTAAATGTAAAATGTCCAAATCAATTGCAATACTACACAGAGTGAAATATTTGCTGAATCAACCCACCTTGTATCATTCATTAATACTCCCATACATGACATATTGTACTGAAGTATGGGGAAATACATATAAAACAAACATATATCCAGTCTTTATGCTTCAGAAGAGAGCTTTTAGAATAATAAACAAAGCTGCTTACAGGGAACCAACAAACCCACTTTTTCTTAAATTAAAAGCTCTCAAGTTGAAAGATCTGGTTGACTTTAAAACTGCAGTAATAATGTTTAAAGTGAAGAATCTATCACTGCGTGCAAATATCCAAAAGTTGTTCCAAATAAGGGAGAAACTATATCATTTCAGAGGAACATGTATATTTCAAAAACCTTCAGTGAGAACTACCACCAAGCAACACTGTGTTTCAGTGCAAGGAGTCAGATTATGGAACGATTTTGGACCTGAATTAAAATCATGTACAACGCTTGGACAATTTAAACAAAAACTAAAGGAAGAAATACTCCAAACATATATACAAGATGACATGTAAAATCACATAAGGATTGTCATATCCAGTCTGCGTTGTGTTGTAGCTTAGTTTTTTTGTCACATTTTGTCTTAGCTATGTTCTGAATTGTAATCGCTCTTGTTTTGTTTTTCTTTTGAATTCTTGGATGGAATATGGGTGGGCAATATAAGCTGCGGCTTCAGCCATCATCCATTTCGGATAACTTATGTTGAACTGTATAATCAGAGGAGTTATTGTCTAATTTCACCTTGTTGGATTTTCTTCCCCCTTTGTTATATTATTCTGTTTCTTTTAATCTGCACTTTTATCTATCCGAAATAAAGATTCATTCATTCATTCATTCAATACATTTCTGTTGCATTTTCCAGCCAGTATCTGACAGCTGTGTGTTATTTGCAAGCATTTGTATCTAAAAAAACACCCAGGCAAACTTTATTTTCTTCAAATTCAGTATGTTTAGATGACTGTTACTCAGTGACAGGAGCACTTAGAGAGATTATGACTGTTTTGCCAAAAAATTCAGTGTTTTCTTTTAAATGAGACCAACCCCATGAAGATGCTGTAAAGAGTTGAAGAACAGCTTTTGATTTACTTTGGGTATGTTATTTTTAGGCGTTTTTAGGGAAATTGACCAGAGTTCAACAGGTTAATTAACATAAAAACACTTTTCAAACTGACAGATGTTGAATTTTTTTTTTTTAAATGCAGGAATTTTCGTTACTTTTAGATTAACGTTCTTGTGCCTCCACTGATTATTGTGTAAACAAACAATTTGGTTATTTATTTGAGAGGTATTCACACTCAGTACCTGGAAAAATCCACCAACTGGAAGAAGATCTCAGGTATGTTATGGCAGAACAGTTTTTGTTTGTGTGTGGGATATTATTTACAGTAAAAAATATTTAATAGCAGATAATTCACAAGCATACTGGCTCAGACACTGTCTAACAATGCAAAGGTCTAACCAATTTATAGTCATTTCAACTTCAAATCACTATGTACACTTTGATTAAGCAATGCCCAATGCGGGGTCAGAAAGTCCAGAAGACCATAGAAACATTGACAAGAAGTACAACTAGGGCTTGACATTAACACCCGCAAATGGCAGGTAGATTTCAGCAGTGGCTGGTAAGACAGCCACTACCACTAGCCACTTTGGCAAGTTGTAGTTTTCTCAAGTAAGATAAGAGATAAGAGATAAGATAAGATAAGCCTTTATTAGTCCCACAATGGGGAAATTCCAGGATTGCAACAGCACAGGGATAGCAACACTCAGAGCAACAATCAGAAGGCAAGAAAAAACAACATCTAGTAAACATATGTCCATATTACTATAAATGTATATATATAGACACACAGTGCGGAGCATTATGGTTGGTTGGTGAATGTGCAGCAGAAAGTTTAAGCTCTCTCTCCGCAGGTGCGGCGGGCCAGCTGGAAGTCTTTGGGCATGATGGTGACCCCCTTAGCGAAGAAGAGACCACCAGGTGGGCCTCGCTGGTCTCCTGCAGAGCCATGACGGCGAAGCTCAGGAAACGCAGGACGGTCTTGAAGTCCTGAGCGATCTCCCTCACCAGGCGCTGGACGGGCAGCTTACGGATGAGCAGCTCCGTGGATTTCTGGCAGCGACGGATCTCTCTCAGAGCCACGGGCCTGTGACGTCACCTGTGAAGTGGCATCTAAAACGATAAACATATCACAATGTGAGACTATGAAACTACAGCAGCCCTAAAAACTATTGGCACACACACAGTGTATTCTCATTAGTCCACTGCTGCTAGGGTTGCCACCTTCAATGAAGAAAAATAAAGGACCCCCACCCTGCCCTAAGGTGACGTGTGAGGTGCTAGTTGTGGTTTATCATAGCTTAATCATTGTTTAAATAAAGTATTAACAGTTTTCATAGGCCAAAGTTTGAAGTGCTGCTTTGGCAATGTTTATAACTTTCAATACTCATGTATGTTCATTTTGTCTTCTTTCTTCATAATTAATTTACAGTTTCTTTTTTTGTCCGACAGAAAGGTAGAAGAGGTTTGTTTTTTACCTTAACATGTTTCGACTGACGCCTGCAATCATCTTCACACATCACAGCGATCAGCTGATGCTTCTGAAGATGACTGCAGGTGTCAGTCAAAACATGTTATGGTAAAAAACAAACTTCTTCTACCTTTTTGTCTGAAAAAAAAGAAACTGTAAATTAATTATAACTTTAAAGTTTGAAAGTCAAAATGTTCATGTTTACTACAGATGATCAGTGTTAGGCAAGTTACTAAAAATAGTAACTAATTACAGTTACTAGTTACTTTTTTCAAAGGTAATTGAGATACTTTACCAATTACTGCATGAATAAAAGTAATTAGTTACTTGGAAAAGTAACTTTCATGTTACTTTTAAATGCATACTTAAATCATCTTGCACACATAGCAAGATAATTATTTAATTCATTACATTACAGTCATATGTCCTTTATCGCACTGTGTGGCAGCAAGTTGTTCAGTGTGCCCCGACCCTTCGGGCCGCTACATGATGATGATGACATTACGGTCTTAATAATGGCAGAATCAGAATCAGATTTATTGCCAAGCACATTTACAAGTAAACAAGTAAACATACAAGGAATTTGACTTGACATTGGGCGCGCACGAAAGGCGCATCCCAATAACGCGGCAGCCATGAAAGGCGCCTGTCATATGGGGGGGGGTGAAGAGGGGGGAGGGGGGAAGGATAGGGAAAACACAATAGGAGAGAGAAAAAAGCATTGTTGATCAAAATAGAGCTCATTTTATGACCAAAATTTTGATTACAAGAAAAAAACTCTCAAATGCACAATTAGCAGACAATAGAGCACACAATGACAAAGCAGTAGTTGAGAGAGTCAGTGTATTGTGAATATACAGTATATCAGTAATTGTGTCAGTAGTGTAATGTTGAATGCAAGTGTAGGTGTGTCAATTGCTAGTGAACAGCAGAGGGCGCCTCCTGGCAGTGGATAGATGTTAAAGTCATGTGATCTAAACAGTCTAGAGCACAGGTGTCAAACTCATTCCATGGAGGGCCAAGACCCTGCAGGTTTTACCTCCACCCAGTGTCTTCAACAGGTGATTTCATTGAATTTCTTCCCACTGATTGCTGATCAGTGAAAACACCTGCTGAAGACACTGGGTGGAAGTAAAACATGCAGGGTCTTGGCCCTCCATGGAATGAGTCTCTCGCTCTGCTTGCAGATGGTAAATTGTCACATGGTGCACTGTCCTTGAGCGTTCATCTGTTGAAACAATAACAACTGTGTTGTTGTTTGGGTTAGCAGGCAGAGCCGCTCCTTCCGCTTATCTTCATCAGGAGGAATGTAGACACGGGGCACCAAAGACAAGGTCAAATCAAATCAGCACAGTGCACTCAGAGAATAGAATTTTTCCTCACCTGTGCAATTCTGTGCTTTCATAATTTCCATGTGCAGGCTTAAACTTTTTTCCATGGAGAGCACAGGGCTCCAGATGTATTCCTCCACTGAATCACTGTCATTCAGTTCACCGTTTGCCGCTACTCATGCCCTCCCCAACTGGTCGAATTTGATGAAGGAGCTTGCTGGGTCCGCTTTGATCAGCTCTCACCTTCCTTCAATTTCTGATGCATCAGGGAACTTCACAGCCAAAAATAGAAGTCCTGAGATCATAACCAATAATGTTTCCACAGACTCATGAATTCCAATGTCCATGAGTCTCCTCGCAGGTTCCAATTCTTGGGCTCCCCCTTGGCCCGATTCTTGTTGAAAAATAGTGACAATAGCACATTTAAGCCGCTTCCAAATCCATAATTTCCATTTAGATTAAGATTCAGCAGAAGAAGAGCGACTAAACACAGACAAAAACGCAACATTGCAAAGCTGGGAATAGGTCAGGAAGGCAGACGAGAGGAGGGAAGAAAAATGCGACTGCTCTCTCTCAAGGCAAGAAGAAGAAGGTTGGCTGAAAACAGACTATTTCAGACAGAACTTCAGACAATTTTTCAATGCTGGTGTTGCTGCACATGTGTCAGTGTGGGACATGAAAGCTGCCCATGTTTATCTTACCTTTATGTTATGGAGTCATCCAATGTTGTTATGAATGCCCTTCGGAGCAGAGAATGGAGACCCACGCGCTGTACTGTGAGTTTGGGCGATTTATTGAAAAAACAAACAACAAACATGAAGTTCAATAAAGTGTTCAAAATACCAACGGGAGAGAAAAACTTACAAGTGTTGTGCACCAGAGTGAGGCAGGGCTCTGGTGGAGACGAGGGAAAATAACCAATTCAGTGGCAAAGAAAAAATGAAAGTAAATCCCTTAAATAGGGTTCAAAATCCATTTACATAATTAATGACAGGTGTGGGTACCTGAACGAGCAGGAGAAAGCAATGATGCATAATACGGCTCAACTGAGGCGGTGAGAGAGAGGGGAACCAAAACTGACAGCTGACAGGGCAACGCCCACACAAAACCTGATGCCACTGACAGCTGTCAACCAGTAAGTGAAGACATAAAGAATAAAATAACAATCCAAGCATGCCAAAATATAAATAAATGCAAAGTAAAAAATGTAACTAAACTCGCACAAACAAGAAAATGGCAAACATGAATGCATAAACCCAGAAGGCATAAAATGCAACAAATAAGTAAATAAATGAAAAAAGCCATGAGACCGAGTCTGGCGGAGACCTCCAGCTCTCAGCTCATGATAGAGCACCCCTCTCAAGGGGTGGAGCCCAGACACCCCAAGGTAACATCAAAAGAAAAAGAACCCCTCCCCCCAATAGGAGCACAACAATAGCTCACCCCGGGAGGGTGGTGGGGGGAACAGGCCAGGAGGGAACAAAACAAACCCCTCTCAGGACCCACACCAGGAAAAGCCTTCACTCCCCTAAGCCCCCTGGACCGAGGGGCTGAACAGTTCAGGCGGGCGACCAGAGTCCCAGGCCCGCCAGATGGCACAATGGAACAGTTAGGGTGGCCTCCCAGAGAACATGGGACACCCAACTCTGCGGCAATGCCTGTCAGGTGGTCTGCTCGAGTGTTTTAACCACCTGAACAGGAGAGGTGGTCCAGGAGGCGGATCCCCCACGGGGGGGTCCAACAATAGGAAGGAGAGCTGAGGAGGGAATCACGACAGCGTCCGGCAGCGGAAGAGGAATCACGACGGCGTCCGGCAGCGGAGGTGGAATCACGACAGCGTCCCGCAGTGGAGGAGGAATCACGACGGCGTCCGGCAGCAGAGGAGGAACCACGACGGTGTCCGGCAGCAGAGGAGGAACCACGACGGCATCTGGCAGCGGAGGAGGAACCACGACGGCATCTGGCAGCGGAGGAGGAACCACAACGGCATCTGGCAGTGGAGGAGGAACCACGACGGCGTCTGGCAGAGGAGTTGAGACCACAGCAGCGTCTGGCAGAGGAGGAGAAACCATGACAGCATCTGGCAAAGGAGGGGGGGGCACAATGATGTCTGGCAAAGGAGAGGGAACCATGACACCCTTGGACTGGCCAGCAGCACCCTCGGTGGTCCCGGACAAGGACATGGTTGCACCCTCGATGGCTCCGGGCTGGAGCGGAGCTGTACCCTCAGTGGCTCTGGGCTGGAGCAACGCAGCACCTGCGGTGGCTCCAGGCTGGGCCAAGGCTGCACCCTCGGTGGGCCCGGGTTGGGCCAAGGCTGCACCCTTGGTGGGCCCAGACTGGGCCAAAACTGCTCCCTCGGAGGTCCCGGGCTGGAACGATACACCCGTGACAACATCATCCAAAGGGGGAGCAGCACCCATGGAGGTCCCAGGCTGGGATGAAGCACCCGCGGAGACCTAATCTGGAGGGGGAGCAGCACCCACGGAGGTCCCAGGCTGGGACGGAGTACCCACGATGACCTCAGCAGGAGGAGCTGGACCCATGATGATCTCTGGCAGCTGACCTGGACCCACGGAGACATCTGGCTGATCGGGAAATACCTTGGCGACCCTGGGGAAAAGCTCAGATAGCACAGGTAGAGAAACAGGGTCAGGGTCACCGGCGGTGGCAGAGCCCGGCGAGATGAGCTCAGGCACAGCTGACGGCTGCACCCGACTCTCCTCACCAAGAGCCAGGCAAGATTTCTCCAAAGCAGACATCAAGAAAATGAAAGAGAGCACTTGCCTGAACTCGAACTCCACCGCCATCCAGGACGCCGTCGATCCAAGCGACGATGTTTCTGGGGTGGTCTTTTGGAGGTCCAGCTCCAGCTCTGCTGCAGCGGCCCCTGCATCTGGCTTGGTGGTAGATTCAATCTCCATACTCACAGGCGAAGTGACCCATGCCAGTGGTTTGTCCGGCATGGCGGCTGGGAGTCCACTTCCTGCAGGTGCTGGATCCAATGTGGCTGAGGTCCGGAAACGCTCCATCGTAAGCACAGACGTCAGCTCAGTACCAGCGCTTCCTCTCTGACCAGACTGTGGCTGTGGGGCTGGGGCCAGGTCCTCCAGGACCGCAGGCCCCTCCATCGTCCAGTGGCTCAGCGGGCACTCGGAATACATGGGAGGAGACACAGAGAGGGCAGGTGAAAGGCTTGCAGCTGCAGCAGGTGGTGAGAGCTCTGAGGACTGCATGAGCAGAGCCTCACCACCGGGAATCAGACAAGGTAACCCATGTATAAAGGATTGTGAATGAAAAAACACTTGCCTGTTTTCCCGGGGCGTGATGTTTTCTGCTGCAGCTGGCATTGGGTCAGCCCTCTCCGTGACTACAGTGGATGTTGGCCCCTCAAAAGATCGTGGAGGAGCAGCCCCAGTGGGCACGGAGGCGGGTGGAATCAGAGGAATAACAGGTGACCTCTCGGTAGCGGAAGAGAGCGCCGAGGAGAAGCAAGGGACAGCAGCTGTGAGGAAGGGAGGAGCTGATGATTCAGCCGGAGACGAAGAACGCAGCGTGCGCACTGCTGAGGGAGGCTTCTGCCTCAGTGAAGGGGAATTAGCTGTCCGAGAGGAGGGAGCATTCCTCTGGTGGGTTTTCCCAGAACGATGGCTCGGAGCGGGAGGTGGAGGCGTTGGCTCACGATGGAGAGGGAGAGGCTCTGGAGTCAGGGGACGCTCCCTCATCGGCTCAAACTCCGGGTCCCTCGGGGAATTCTTCTCCAGCTCCTGAGCCAAATCCGGGAGGAGCCATGGCTTAACCTCCAGGAGGAGGTCATTTTCTGCCAATGACACCTGCCTGCACTCCTCCAGCTCCTCAGCCGATGGAGCGGGCCAAGGCTCGGGAGGAGGAGGCGTAGCTGCCGCCGGAGAGCGGTGGGAGGCTGGAGGTTTCTGTTTGCGCGAGTGCTTGCTCTTCGTAGGCGCAAGCAGCGGAGTCGATTCCTCCGGCTCATCACTCATTGGCTGAAGGAGAAATATGGAGAGGAGTAGGTTTGTGAGCTCCGGGTGATCCCACAGGCTGGGGCATGCCTCCAGCACCTGTGCCGCGCCATCCAGACACTCTTGGACAGCCTCGGGAATACAGGAGGTCTGCGTCTGTGACAAAATACCCTCCAGGATACATACTGACCACCGCTCCACTTCGTCCAAGATGGACACCTCCGGGGTAACAGACATGGTACGCTTGGTGTGAGAAGGGGGGAGTGGACAAGCGGGAAAAAATGGGAAAACCAACAAGCATTCGCCGCTGCTGAGGTAAAAGAAACAGCAAAAAATGACCAAACTCACAGCAGCTGGGTCTCTCTTGGCCGCTGAATTCTGTTATGAATGCCATTTGGGGCAGAGAATGGAGACCCACGCACTATACTGTGAGTTTGGGTGATTTATTGAAAAAACAAACATAAAGTTCAACAAAGTGTTCAAAATGCAGAATACCAACGGGAGAGAAAAACTTACAAGTGTTGTGCACCAGGGTGAGGCAGGGCTCTCTGGTGGAGACGAGGGAGAATAACCATTTCAGCGGCAAAGAAAAAATGAAAGTAAAGCCCTTAAATAGGGTTCAAAGTCAATTTACATAATTAATGACAGGTGTGGGTATCTGAACGGGCAGGAGAAAGCAATGATACATAATACGGATCAGCTGGGGTAGTGAGAGAGAGGGGACCCAAAACTGATAGCTGACAGGGCAGCACCCACACAAAACTTGGCGCCACTGACAGCTGTCAACCAGTAAGTGAAGATATAAAGAAAAAAATAACAATCCAAGCATGCCAAAATATAAATAAATCCAAAGTAAAAAATGTAACCAAACTGACACAAACAGGAAAATGGCAAACATGAATGCATAAACCCAGAAGGCATAAAATGCAACAAATAAGTAAATAAACGGAAAAAGCCATGAGACCGAGTCTGGTGGAGACCTCCAGCTCTCGGCTCATGACAGATGTGCAGTGATCCAAAGAAACCGTTAATTTTCCACAGTCCAAACATCTGCTGTGACAGATACATGATCCAGTCTCTCAAATGCCTTTTGGAGATCAAAATCCATTTTTGAATAATCTTTATCCAAGTAGCAAGTAAATGTGTTTTAATGTCAGTGGATCACTGTCCAGTTGTTTGATGGAAAGTGACTGTTATCATGTCTTCTTTCTGTAACGACGTATCTTGCAAGCAGTCAGTTTAATTCTTGCTGGGTCACAAACTGTCCAGATACATACCTGTGATTGAAATCCAGCCATGGGTGTTCAGATAAGAGTATTTCCACTTTACATCGTGCTGTGAGATCCACTTCATGGTGTTAGCTGTTATCATAGCTAGCAGTTACTTAGCACTAACTTTGTCCGAGCTTGTTGCTGTTTTCAGGTGCTTCTGAAGAGGACTCCATTGGCACTTAGTTTGCAACCCATCAATATGCTTTTGTCTGTAACCGTGACAAAGAAAAATAATCTGTGTATGTCCACAAAAACAAAGTAGCTTCATCTCTTCCTCCGCTCAGTAATGAAGACTCGGTGCTTTGCAACAGGTCACATCGAATGACGGCTCATCTCAGCTACAGTAAGATCAGTTTGTATATTCATTTATTTGCACTGAAATATCTATCAATATTAATGAATGAATCTTTATTTATTTCAGATAGATTAAAAGAAAGGTACAGAATAATATAACAAAGGGGAAGGGAAAAAAAAAACATCTTACAAGGTCAAATTAAACAATAACTCCTCTGATTATACAGTTCAACATAAGTTATCCGAAATGGGTGATGGCTGAAGCCGCAGCTTATATTGCCCACCCATATTCCATCCAAGAATTCAAAAGAAAAACAAAACAAGAGCGATTACAATTCAGAACAAAGCTAAGACAAAACATGACAAAAATCTAAGCAACAACACAACACAGACTGAATATGATAATCCTTATGTGATTTTACATGTCACCTTGTATATATGTTTGGAGTATTTCTTCCTTTAGTTTTTGTTTAAATTGTCCAAGCGTTGTACATGATTTTGATTCAGGTCCAAAAGCATTCCACAATCTAACTCCTTGCACTGAGACACAGTGTTGTTTGGTGGTAGTTCTCACTGAAGGTTTTTGAAATATACATGTTCCTCTGAAATGATACTGTTTCTCCCTTATTTGGAACAACTTTTGGATATTTGCGGGCAGTGATAGATTCTTCACTTTAAACATTATTACTGCAGTTTTAAAGTCAACCATATCTTTCAGCTTGAGAGCTTTTAATTTAAGAAAAAGTGGGTTTGTTGGTTCCCTGTAAGCAGCTTTGTTTAATATTCTGATAGCTCTCTTCTGAAGCATAAAGATTGGATATGTTTGTTTTATATGTATTTCCCCATACTTCAGTACAATATGTCATGTAAGGGAGAATTAATGAATGATACAAAGTATATAGTGTGGGTTGATTCAGCAAATATTTCACTCTGTGTAGTATTGCAATTGATTTAGATATTTTACCTTTAATATAATTAATATGTGACTTCCAACACAGTTTATTATCAATTATTACTCCAAGAAATTTAGTTTCGGATACCCTTTCAATCTCTACACCATTTACACTGAGTTTAGATACTGAGTTGTTGTGATGGTTGTTAAAAACTATTAATTTTGTCTTACTTAAATTGAGTGTTAATTTGTTTGAATCAAACCACAGTTTGAGCTTTCCTAATTCCTTTCCGAGTGTATCCAAAAGTTGTTCCAAATTGCTTCCACTGCATAATTCAATTCAATTCAATTCAACTTTATTTATATAGCGCCATTTCACAACAACAGTCATCTCATAGCACTATCAACTGTAGGGGGAACCCCCACAGTTGCAGAAAGACCCCAGCAATCAGGCGATCCCCTGTGAGCAAGCACTTGGCGATGGTGGAGAGGAAAAACTCCCTTTTAACAGGAAGAAACCTCCAGCAGAACCAGGCTCAGGGAGGGGCAGTCATCTGCTGCGACTGGCTGGGGGGTGAGGGGACAGAGAAGATGAAAAGAAAAGACATGTAGAGAGCAAACAGCACGATGGGGACTCAATCTATGGGAGAGAACAAACAGACAAACAGATGTTAATGACCAGCAAAAAATAAAAATAAATAATAAATTAGTGTCATCGGCAAACAATATTAAATCCATTTTTTCCAAAACTTTACATACAGTATATCATTTATATACATATTGAATAACAATGGCCCCAAAACTGAACCCTGTGGGACTCCACAAGTAACCTTCAGTAACTGAGTTTTTGCTACCAACACATACAGTACATACTGATATCTGTTCTTTAAGTAACTACATAACCAGGATAGTGCTACTCCCCTAATACCATAATTTTGTAGTTTCTTTAATAATAAATTATGACCCATTGTATCAAATGTTTTTTTAAGATCCAGGAACACCCCAACTGAATACTCTTTATTTTCAAAGGCAGTTGATATTTTTTCTATAAATTCCATTAGAGCAAATGCAGTTGTCCTCTTGTGTCTGAACTCATATTGCTGCTCACACAATAAATTTTTCTTCATTATGATGTTGTCAGTTCTCTCACAGAATATTTTTTCAAGTATCTTGGAAAATTGCAGCGATAGTGAAATTGGTCTATAGTTTGAAAATTTCCCTCTGTCACCCGTCTTGTATATCGGAATTACTTTAGCTATTTTCATTGCATTGGGAAATATACGTGTTTGGAGAGACAGGTTACAAATATACGTCAGTGGCTTCACTAAGCATTCAATGATAGTTTTGACTAAAAGCATGTCAATACCATCACAATCCGTAGATGTTTTACTTTTAAATGATTTAACAATTTCAATGACCTCTCTCTCATCTGTGTTCTTTATGAAAATTGAATCTTTTATAGCAATGTTTTTGCTTATTGTATCATCTATAGGTGCCATAATGGGTATTTCTCGAGCCAAAGTAGGACCAATGTTAACAAAAAATTTATTAAATTCATCTGCAAGTGAGACTGCATTCACACTCTGAGTGTTTATTTTGAAAAATTGGTTGGGTAGCTTGTATTTCTGTTTTTATTTCCAAGAATATTGTTAAGTATTGTCCATGTATTTTTAATATTATCTCTATTTTTCTCCAACTCTTTACTGTAATAGTCTCTTTTACTACATCTCATTATATATGTTAACTTATTTTTTGTATGTTTTATACTGCTGCTCTGCTTCTTTTGTCCTTTTCTTTAGAAAAGCTTTATATAATGAATTTTTCTTTTTACACGCTTTTTGTAATCCTTTGGTTAACCATGGCTTGTCATCAAATTTCTGTTTAAGCTTTTTCTTTACTAATGGACAATTTTTTTTCATAAAGAGTGGTTACAGTGTTCATAAATGTGTCATAGGCTTCATTTACATCTGATACACAGACTTTTGTCCAGTCTTGCTTCAGCAGGTCTTCTTTAAAAGAACTGATTGCAATTTGTGATTTGTATCTGAAAGATTTAGAAGTTTTTTCTGTATTGGCCCCCGTGTGGCCATGGATAAGTGCAAAGACTGGCAAATGATCACTTATGTCATTTATCAATAATCCACTTTCTATTTTCTTATCAATAATATTAACAAACAAGTTATAAGTGTAGCAGTGTGAACTGTGATTCTACTGGGATGTGTTATTGTGGGATATAGACTCATACTGTACATAGAATTCATGAACTCTGTAATTACATTTTGTTGAAATGGGTTTAGTTAATCAATATTGAAATCTCCACAGATTACAACCATTTTCTTACTAGTTATATTATTGTACAGCTCGACTAATTTATCTCTGAATGTCTCAATACAAGTTCCCGGCATTCTATATATACAACTTATAATTAGATTTTTTGTTTTATCTTGGTCAATCTCAACAGTAACATATTCCAGAATCCCTGGTAGTGCAAAGGACATTCCATTTACAAGCTTACACCTAATAAAACGAGTAACAAGTATAACGCATCTAGTTTTAGTAACTGTAACTCATTACTGAATTTTTAAACAGTAATTTCGTTGCACAACACGTTACTGCAAAAGAACACTTTCAAAAAAATCTGTGTGCAAATAGCAACTTATTTAACATTAGAACTGTACAACTTGTTTATTAACATTGTTTTCTATTTGCGTAGCGTACAGTCATAGTAAAACAGTCCACAGCCTTCTTGCTACCTAACTGGTTACTTCTTTTTCCACGTGTATTTCTTGTCATGTCTTGCAGCCATGAGTAGATGTTTGTCTTTCAAAACACTGCAGTAGAACTCCAAACAGGACTCCATAAAGTTGAGAGTATTTTGCAGTTTACCTTGTACTCATTCTCGTTGATGCTGTCAAGCCAATCATTGAGTTCTTCTCACTCACGTCAGTACTTTTGCAAACATTTTACATTTGACTGATGCACAGGGCAAACTATTGGGACATGGTGCAGCCATAGACATGTTGATCTGTGAGAAGCCAGCAAGCCGCTATGGCTGTTGAGCCTGCCCAGCTATCTCTTGCCTAATCACTGTCGAGCGATGACTTTATGCTCGTAAAAGTAAACAAATCAACCAGCAACTGAGTAGGAGGGCAATATGCAGAATGCGGATATGACACTGTGTTAAAGGTACCTAGTAAATACTATGGCTGCAAAAGCTGGACAATCAAAAAATCCGATGAGAGGCTTTTGAGAGCAAGTGCTATAGGAGAATTTTGCACATACCATAGACTGCCAGAAGAACCAATGAATCCATTCGAGAAGAATTGGGTGTTGAGGATAACTGGCTGATGAACCACATAAAGAGACTTAAGCTGAAATACTTTGGTCATCTGAAGAGGCACAATAGCATGGGTCGAACAATTCTGGAAGGAACACTGCCTGGAAAACCATCTAGAGTATGCCCATGGAGACAGTGAGAGGACTGCATCAAGGAGCGACTGGGGATGACAACAACACAAGCGGGATGATTGGCTGCGGACAGGAAGAGTCTTCAAGCTGCCGTAGCCACTGCTACCTCCTGATTTGGGGATGCTAAAGAGAGAGTAAACACAGGACAAACTGCATCCTTTATTGATTCAATACAGGACACATTATTTTAGTGTAAAAACAGGATGATACTGTATTTTACAGGACGGGTGGCAACCCTAACTGTCGCCACGGATGTTGTCTGGCTGCGCTGCCAGCCCAGTACAGGAGAAGTCGCGGATGGAGTCCGGCACCGCTCTGGGCTGGGTACAGGAGAAGCCATAAACGGTCTGCTCCGCAGATTGGTTCATTTTGTGGCCAATTTCAAGAAACTGCGATGAACAGACAGCAGCCGGCAGAATACACCTGTCCCCACTCTCAGCAATCAGATCACCAGGGAAACTGCTCCTGATCTCCATTGTCCAGCAGTGAGTAGATAATCCCTGTGTGCCCACCTCTTCATTAGCTCCTACCTCTGTGGTTAAATATGATTATTTTTAGAGCAAGAAGCTCCCGTTTACTGTCCGCAGTTGTGCAAATTTAAGTTTTCATATGACAAAGTGACTGCACTTTGATATGTTGCTGTGAAGAACAAACAAAGCTTCTTCTGAGGTGAACTTTTGTTTATCTGTGATTATCTGTGATATGCAGCCATTTCATGGAACTAAAAGCTCTGTATTTTTAATGTGCTGATCCGGGCATGTCAAACATGTGGCTTGTGGGCCAAAAACAGCCTGCCAGGGGTTCAATGTTTTCTCTGTTAATTTACATTTATCTTTCTAGTAAATTTCTGACTTTTTCTGCTGATTAGAATTGTTCATGTAAATTTGAGACATTTTTCTCCTTAAGATGAGACTTTTTTCCTCATCAGTTTTCTTTTTTCCTCTTCTTTTTTCTGGTGAAAACAGGCAGTGTACTAATGATGTCGTGCAGTCTGTGGTTGCCCTCTGCAAAAGGGAATATGACAAAATGTATGTCATGCATACTGTGTGCTCATTCGCACACCGACATGTTTGTGCCACTATGAATTAAGAAGTGATTAGATTTGTTTTTTGGTATTGAATGAACTGGACATTAAGCCCAATTCCTGATGGCAGATGAATGAACATTGCTGGACATACGGATTGCAGATTGCATTCAATGCACGTACATGAAACACGGCTGTGTGGCATACAGCTTCAGTGCCTGAAAACTATACCCTTCAAAAAAGTTTGGAAATGTTATTTCAGTCATTAATATCTCCCCTTTAATAATACCAATTGGTATTGTATTTTATATCAGTTGGAAAGCCTGATTAGTCACCTTTACAGCAAGGTACATCTTGTCAGGATTGTGCATTCACGGAATGAGAACATGGCTAAACATGTGGATAACGCCTCCCCAGAAGTCAGCATCTCCATAATGCTTGCCAGCCAGAGCTGGAGTTGCTTGACGCTTGGGAGTTTCATGCCCAAAATAAGCCCACTTTTTTTTTCCCTTTTTTTGGTCAGGTGGAGGAAATTGGAGCAAAAGTTCTATTTCTATCCAGATATTGCAGTCATGTTTTGATAATAATATAGAGCTTAAATAATAGTTCACCTCAGTAAACCATCAGTCAAATAAATGAAAAACTGAAAGACGAATGGAAAATCAATTCAGTAGCATAAAAATTTTACAGAAACAAAAAACTATTTGCTATTCATTAAACAAATTTAATCTAGTGTTTATTTATTAATTTTAGACTTTTAAGGGTTTGGCTCTAGTATTTAGTACCTTGAATTTATGAATGTGAAATGTGCTGTACACAAAACTGATTCAACTATATTCATTATCTGAATTTTGACAGGTCTTTGTTTTTGTTTTAATTCACAATGTCAACACAAATTAACATCTGGGTTTCCTATAGGCTAGTACATCTATCAGTTGTGACCTGTCGATTTCATTAATACACAGTGAACAAGGAACAACATAGTACCTAAACTTATAAATATTATCTTTGAGTACACAGACATACATACTGTATATATGAACAGGACAAAAATATATATTTAGGGAAATTACACAAAATGCAGTCAAATGTTCATCTTTTTTTGTTCTGACATCATTACTAACACTGAACTGACATGACTGTATATACTGTTACATATTATTGTAATACAGTATATTGTTTAGCTTGACAGCAGCATGTATGCATGTTGCAGCATTATAGATTTGTGGTTATATCCTTACCCTCTTGATTGTCTGACTGAACAACCTCCTTCTGAGTAATTAGGAGATGGGGTACCTGAGCACTAGGCAGTTTGATGGGGGATGAAGGAGGATGCTATCCCCTTTGTTAGCAAAAGACTCAAATGACCCCCTTGCTAAGCTGCCATCCCTCCATGCCACTGAAGAGTGCAAGGATAGCATAATAACGAACAGCATTTATGCACTCAAGTAGCTTTTTCACAAAGTTGTACCTTCATTACTCTTTTTTTTGATTTTCCTCAGACTCCTAAGAGGAAAATGCCCCAAATAGGTGAGAGGAATTTATTACAAAAAGTGGTAAATTTACTCGAAAAAAGTACTAAACTTAATAGAAAAGTCACAAATTTACCAGAAAAACCTTATAAATTTCCAAGGATGTCTACAAGAAAAGCCTCAGTAATTGCATAGAATATAGGGAGTTTATGAGAGAAAAACTAAAACATTTCTATAAATCTGCGACTTCATTCTTGTCAATTTGTTTTGTTTTGTTTTTTCATGGAAATGTGCTATTTCTCCCCTGCATTCATCATTTTTTCTCACAAATTTGTAACTTTTTTTTCATAGATTTGCAATTTTACTTGTAAATTAGCATCTTTTTGTCATAGTTTTGCACCATTATCTGTGAAAATTTATACTTAATATACATTTATAGACTTAAAGTTAACCCCTTCCATAGCATGTGGGACACCATGTGATGTACAGTATGGGGCGGCGCCTGTCTCCGTTTCACTGACCCTAGGCCACACAGCTACTGTAAGTAGTGAAAGTTACAGTGGGGGGGGGGGCAGTCCTCTAGTAGCTCTGTCCATTCTGTTATGCTGAGCACCAAGCTAGAAGGTGGAAAGTACCATTTTTATATGGTCTTCGGTATGACCTGGCCAGGATTTGAACCCACGACCTCCCAGTTGTGGGGTGGATGCTCTACCAACTAGGCTTTACCTTAAATTTGTGAGTCCACTACTACTCTCCCCCTTGTTAAAAAAAGAATAATAAATCACCTGAGAACAAGCAGGATTTTTTTTTCTTCATTCAGCAACATTTAGATTTAGTAGATTTAGAATACTTTATTGATCCCCAGAGGGGAAATTGAGGGTCATCCACCACCTGGATGGATGAAGCAGCCACGATACGGCGCTATTCCTTAACCATTCACACACACATTCACACCTAGGGCCACTTTAGAGTCTCCAATTAACCTAACCTGCATGTTTTTGGCATGTGGGAGGAAACCGGAGAAATCCCGGAGTAAACCCACACATACACGGGGAGAACATGCAAACTCCACACAGATCACTGTTGGTCGGGGGCTGGGATCGAACCCACAATCCCACAATCCCCACGATCCCCCGGCCAAGGGTAAACTGTGCTGCCGCAGTGCTAACCACTGCGCCACCGTGCAGCCCATGTACGAAAAGGCATTTTACACTAAATGTGTCAACAAAAATCTGCATGGAGCAGTATTTTAGCTTAAAATCGAGATAATACGTAAAAATGTAATAACTGCTAGGAATGCTTATTATAAATGTGCAAGTTTTTCTATATAATATGTGATTTTTTTCTTTAACTTTAGAACTTTTTAATGTAATTAAAAAAATTTTTAATAAAAATTGCACCTTTTGCTTATAAATTTTCATATGTGTTATTTAGCCTGTTTCTTTTTTTTTCTTGGAAATTTAGAACTTTAAAAATCTTCGTAATGAGGAATTAATTAGTTTTTAAATTAGGCCTACATGAGAGAAGAGATGTTGGAGTCAGAGAAGTGTGAACTGTTTGATGGCAGCTAAATATTTAGAAGTTGCTCTGAGATTCAGGTCACTAACCTGAGGTGCTGGAATCTCATGATCTCTGCTGCAAAAGAACACACTCCTCCGCTGCTCCCGCTTCCCTTATCTGTGCCTTCTGACTATTTTTCTTTCTGGGAAAAAGCCTCATATCCATTTCTTCATTAACTTGTTAACTACTGAAATATGAGCACAACTTCTGGAGTCCTGCGCCCTGTTGAGTCTGCCTGACGCAGATGATCAGATTATAATGATATTCACATGAATTAATTTTCCTTCCGACTAGAGCACCGGCCCATAAGTGACTCTCCCTATGGGCCACTCCGGGCCTGTTGCCAGCAGATGGAAGTGGACTGACTTTGCTGACTTTGGACTTGATAAAACACAATGGACCAACACCAGCAGATGTCATGGCTCCCCAAACCATCACTGACTGTGGAAACTTCACACTGGACCTCAAGCAACTTGGATTCAGCACCTCTCCACTCTTCCTCCACACTCTGGGTCCTTGATTTCCACATGAAATGACTTGGCACCTGACTGAATTTGAGATTCACCTGTAGTGGTTGATGCAAAGGAACCTCCAGAAAACACCACTATTGCCACTATGAGCTTTGCTTAAGTTATAACAAAGAATTTTATATCTAAAGCAATTTTGACAAAGAGCTAAGGATATTTTAAAGAAAAACAGCTAATTCAGTTAATGTAGAAATCAACACTGCGGTCAGAAGCCTGGCCTGACCGTGGTAAATTAACTCATATTTTATGTACAGCTTTTTGTTAGGAAGTATAACAATCAAATATTTTTTAAAAAAAGACTATAATTTCTGCACTTAACCATCTTACATGAGGTTAGCACTAGACAAATAAAACTAAACAAATGATAAAACTTTAACAATAATATTTACCTTTAATTACAGATGTTAAATGCTCATTATGTACGTTCTTCTGTTAGCTTCGGTGTTAGCTTCTATGTTAGCTGCTACAGATGGAGAAGTGCTCCCTCTCCACATTCACCCCTTCTTCCATATAAGGGGATCTTGTTGCAGGGAAACAATATGGCTCTGATCAAAATGCCAATCCTAGGGCTTCTTTTACTCCCCCATTCATCACAGCGGTGTGACGTCACTCTCACTCTGTCCAATGGTTTATACGGTCTATGGATCCAGCAGGGTTGGAAATATCAGCAGCACAAGCAAATTAACATTCTGCTCACTCTGTCAAATTCAAATCAACCATGTTTGATTACCAATTCTGCAGTCTTCCCTTGGTTATTTTAATTGACCTTTTAAGATTTGGATGACCTTTAATATGTAAATATTTTTTTTCTTTGAAGTAGATTCTTTTTCAGAAGCTCTTTACAATGACAATCAACCTGACTATCAGTTACAGAAGCTGCAATTAAATTATGTTCCCCAATCAAGATACCCTCTCATGTGTCTTTCTCAATTTTCTCACTCCTTATCCTTTATTGTTTTGCTTTTTTTGTCAGCAGTTTAAAAGGATGAGAGTGGAAGATTGAGTTAATGAAGTGAAAAATTGATTGAAGTAATATAACTGGACAACAGTTAACACTATTTTATTCACTTTGTGAATACTGTATAAATCTCAGTTTAAATGTTTGTGTTGTGGATGGGAAGTGCAGTATGTTTTGTTCAGAGAATAGATATTAGAAACTTTCTCGGTGCTTGAATCATACTGTAGTTTCTAATGTGTTTTCATGTTTTTCACAAACACCACACTTTCTGGGTTTCATCAAGGTTCATAAATGGCTGCAAAACAGTTCTCATAGTTTTTAAGGTTGCCAACAGCTTTGTCGTAAAGTCTCTTAAACAGTTGCCAGTGTTCACTAAGCAAACCAAAAATAACTTTAGCGACATGTGTTACAACTGTTTGCACATGCTTCCAACTATTTTGCAGCTGTTTGCAGATAAATACATTTACAAAATTTGGGACTACAAGAAAAACTGTTAGCAACCTTAAGAACTGATTATAAACTGTCTGGCAACCTCCAAAAGTGCAATGTTCACTAAAATTCCTCAGCATTCACTCTATCTGGCAACATCTGAGCCTCCTGACAAAGGAAACACTGAACTCAACCTGGCTTTAATGTGGCTTATATAGTGCTTTTTCTAGTCTCAAAGACCACTCAAGGCACTTCACTAGTAGGTACACTAACCGTCTATTCTAAGAGCCTATCAGAGACGGATACCAAGAGACAATTTAGAATCACCCACTAACCTAGCATGCATGTCTTTGGAACTGTGGGACAACACCAGAGCCCCCGGAGTAAACACACACAGCACAAGGAGAACATGCAAACTTCACAAAGAAAGGTCCCCATCCCTGCCAGCCTGGGGATTCGAACTTTGAACCTTCTAGCTGTGAGGCAGCAGTGCTAACCACTGTACCACCATGCTGCCGCACCATGTTGCTGCAGTTTAAGGATCACCATAGTTCTCTTCAGCCAACAGCTCAAATGTAAATATTGTAATAACTGTGGACCTGTGGAGCCCATAGTTATAACCTATGTAACTCACATGTGGCTGGCTGAATTCAGCCAAGAGAGACTTTGAGCTAGCCATGTGTATTGACTTCACACCTCAAGAGGAAGATGTGTCTGCACCCCCTGGGGACTCAGGAGAGGGGAGAAGATTACCCGGCCTGACCTTTGGGGGTCGGAAAGGAGAACAGAAGGACTCTGGGTGTTCTATTACAGATGAAAGGATGTAGCTGAGTATTGAGACTTTTGTGTGATGTATTGTTAGAAGATGAGTGTATAAATGTATGTGTGTGACTGCATCCTGTCTCTTTTCACTCCGATCGAGAGAGGACATAGGATGAATGGGGAATTAAAGCAGTTACTGGAAAAATCATCCAGTCTCCTCAATTCTTGACTCCTACAATTGGTGACCTACGCATGAATCTGAGTACGCCGAGGCTGGAGGACAGCCTCGTGATCGATATGGAAGAGCTGGGAGACAGCCGCTCAGACCCGGATTCACTGGGGAATGCCAGCAGGGGCACAAGACTGATTAAGCTCCCCGAGTTCTGGCAAAGCGACCCGTACTCGTGGTTCCAGCATGTGGAGTCCCGGTTCCTGCTCGGGGGAGTTTCAACGGATGACATTAAATTCCATAATGTCATTGCGACGCTCGACAGCCGCACAGCTCGGTGTGTGCGGAGCCTGGTGCAGCAACCACCCGCTGTCGGCAAATATGACGCGCTGAAAGCCACCCTCATCAGGAGCTTCGTGCCATCGTCTGAGGCAAGAGCCAGGCAGCTGCTGGACCTGCGCGACAGAGGTGGACGCAGGCCGACTGTCCTCATGGAGGACATGCTGCAAATGATCGGGACGGACGACGACGCGTTCCTTTTCAAACATATTTTCCTGAGAACCCTCCCAGCGCACACGAGAGGTTCCCTGTCCAGCAGGAGATGTTTGACCCAGCAGGACTTCCGCGACCTGGCCCAAGAGGCGGAGCGGCTCCTCAACGCCTGCGAGGAACAAGAGGCTTCCGTGGCAGCGGCAGACCTCGGCGCGGCGGCCAGGGGCAGTGTGGAGCCAGAGACGGCAGTGACCACCCCAGCGGCGATAGCAGCGGCGAGATTCCGTGGCAGGGGAGATGACGGCCTCTGTTTTTACCATCGACGTTTCGCTGGGAAGGCGCACAAATGCATCCCGCCCTGCAAGTTCAAAAAAGCAGGGAAACGACCGAGCCGGGAGCCCTTAGCAGCTTCCACTCTCGGCGAACGGAACAAGCTGCTTTATTTTACAGACGCGGGCTCCGGGCGGCAATTCCTAGTGGACACCGGAGCCCAGAGGACCTTCATCACTGCCACCTATGCTGATCGGGTCGCGGGACCCCGCGGAGACGGAGCGACAGCGGCCAACGGCTCCAGCATCAAGACGTACGGAGAGAGAACCTTGTCTCTGTCCTTCCACGGCCGCGCCTATGAGTGGAATTTCATCGTGGCGGCAGTGAGCTTCAATATGTTAGGTGCTGATTTTCTGTGTTCACATGATTTGTTAGTTGATCTGGCCAACAAACGACTAGTAAATGCACTCTCTTTCTGTTCTATCCCTTGTGCAGCTCGGGTGTGCCCGCCGCCAGTTCAGACCAACGTCGCCACAGCAGGTGGTAAGTTTCACAGCCTTCTACACCAGTTCCCAGCACTCACAGTTCCTACTTTTTCAGCTAAGGTGGTGAAGCACGGGGTGGAGCACTTCATAACCACGAGTGGCCCACCCGTTTTTGCGAAGGCTCGGCGCTTGGATGCAGCTAAACTCTCCATTGCGCGTGAGGAGTTTGCCAACCTGGAAAGGTTGGGCATAATTCGCCGCTCGAAGTCCGCTTGGGCTTCCCCCCTCCACATGGTACCTAAAGCTGACGGCTCATGGAGACCTTGTGGCGATTACCGCAGGTTGAACAATGCCACAGCGCAGGACCGGTACCCGATTCCGCATATCCAGGACTTTTCAGTGCATTTGGCGAAGGCGCGCATTTTTTGTAAAATAGACCTGGTCCGCGGTTATCACCAAGTCCCGGTCCGACTAGAGGACATCCCCAAAACAGCCGTAATAACCCCGTTCGGGCTTTTTAAATTTTTACGAATGCCTTTTGGCCTTAAAGGCACCACACAAACCTTCCAACGGATGATGGATGCAGTGTTGCGCGACCTTTCTTTCGTTTTTGTCTATTTAGACAACATTTTGGTAGCCAGCACCTCCGAGGAGGAGCACGCAAAACACCTCACGACAGTTTTTCAGAGGTTAGGAGAGCATGGGTTGATAATCAACCCGGCCAAGTGCCATTTTGGCGTGGCACAAATCGACTTTTTAGGGCACCGCGTTTCCTCGGAGGGAGCAGTTCCTCTGCCGGCCAAAGTACACGCAGTGGCAGATTTTCCCCAGCCTCGAACGGTAAAAGCGTTGCAAGAATTTTGGGGGATGGTAAATTTTTATAACCGTTTCATACCCCACGCAGCGCAGCTTATGCAGCCCTTGTACACCGCGCTCAAAAAGCAGAAGCCCTCCCATGTGATTGAATGGTCCCCGGAGCGGGAGCGCGCATTCACAGAGGTTAAACGGGCACTGGCAAACGCGGCACTGTTGGCCCACCCAGACCCGGCAGCCCGCATAGCGCTAACCACGGACGCGTCAGATGTGGCCATAGGGGCCGTAGTGGAACAGCAGGTTGCCGGGGTTTGGCAACCACTCGCATTCTTCAGCAGATCCCTACGCGAGGCTGAGCGAAAATACAACGCGTTTGACAGGGAGCTGCTGGCGCTCCACTTGGCTATTCGCCATTTCCAGTTTTGGTTGGAAGGGCGGCGTTTCACCGCGTTTGTCGACCACAAACCGCTTACTTTTGCGATGTCCAAAACTTCAGAACCGTGGTCAGGGCGGCAACAGAGACAGCTGGCCGCAATTTCTGAATTTACCACCGATATTCAGCACGTAGCCGGTAAAATCAATGTGGTGGCAGACTGTCTGTCACGCGCAGTAACGGCACCCGTCCGCGCGGAAACGGATTGCGCGGCCGCTTACCCAGAGCGCGGTAACAGCGCGGACACGCGCGCGGCTCCGGTCCACGTGGGAATAGATTATGCAGCCATGGCGGCGGAGCAGAGCGAGGACGCGGACGTGCGCGCGCTCCTGTCTGGACCAACAGGGTTAAGGCTGGAACGCAGAAATCTACAAACCGGTTTCCCCCCGCTTATTTGCGATGTATCCACAGGGCGACCGCGCCCGGTGGTGCCAGCCGCGTGGCGCCGTCGCGTTTTTGACGCCGTGCACTCCCTAGCGCACCCAGGGGTGCGCGCTTCGGTGAAAATGGTGGCGGAGAAGTTTGTTTGGCCGAGCCTGCGCAAGCACGTGAAGGAGTGGGCTAAAACCTGCATGGCTTGCCAGCGGGCTAAGATTCACAGGCACACTAAGGCGCCCTTAGAACCGTTCCACATTCCGGCTAAAAGGTTCGATCGTGTGCACGTAGACCTCGTGGGCCCCCTGCCCACTTCACAAGGGTTCACGCATCTCTTGACAATGGTAGACCGAACCACTCGTTGGCCGGAAGTGGTCCCGTTAACATCGACCACAGCGGCAGAGGTGGCACGTGCTTTTTTAACAGCCTGGGTAGCGCGGTTCGGGGTCCCGTCAGATATTACGTCTGATAGGGGACCTCAATTTGCGTCGGAACTGTGGTCAGCAGTGGCCAACGGCTTAGAAGCGGCGGTACATCGCACGACCGCTTATCATCCCCAGGCCAACGGTTTATGCGAGTGTTTTCACAGGTCTTTGAAGGCAGCCCTCAGAGCGTCACTGACGGACACAGATTGGGTAGACAAACTACCATGGGTTTTAATGGGGTTGCGTTCGGCACCCAAAGAGGATCTAGATGCCTCACCAGCAGAATTGGTCTTCGCACAACCGCTCAGGCTGCCAGGCGAGTTTTTACCCGACCACACAGCACCAGGGCCCCCCCCGATCCGGGGGTCTCTGAGTAACACGGGAGCAGAAATGCTCCCGGGCCCCGCTCATCACTCTTTCCCGCGTGTGTTCGTGCCCCAGGCTTTACGAGACGCAGAGTTTGTTTTTGTCAGGCACGATGCTCAGCGGCATAGTCTCCACCCACCTTACGACGGTCCATTCCGAGTGCTGGAAACCGGGGAGAAATATTTTGTGCTAGATTTGGGGAGCAGGAGGGAGACGATCAGTATCGATAGATTAAAGCCTGCTTTTGTGTTGCATAACGAGTCTGTACGGCCGGCGGGCGCGCCTCGACGCGGCAGGCCTCCGAAGGGGCGGCCCCGGGACCCCCCACGAGGGGCAAATAACCCTTCTCCCCCTCACTCCACAGATGCACAGCAGGACGACCCAACACAGAGCAGGAGATCTGCATACAGCAGATTCGGGAGAAGATTGAAACCTAAGCTGCATGCAGAATGATGTGTTTTTTGGTCAGGTTGTTTGGGTTGCTGTGAGATTCTGTTTGGGGGGGGATCGTGCTGTATGACTGTTGTATGACTGTATGTGGGTGCCCAGTCTTTCGCGTGGAAGGGGGTAGTGATGTGGAGCCCATAGTTATAACCTATGTAACTCACATGTGGCTGGCTGAATTCAGCCAAGAGAGACTTTGAGCTAGCCATGTGTATTGACTTCACACCTCAAGAGGAAGACGTGTCTGCACCCCCTGGGGGCTCAGGAGAGGGGAGAAGATTACCCGGCCTGACCTTTGGGGGTCGGAAAGGAGAACAGAAGGACTCTGGGTGTTCTATTACAGATGAAAGGATGTAGCTGAGTATTGAGACTTTTGTGTGATGTATTGTTAGAAGATGAGTGTATAAATGTATGTGTGTGACTGCGTCCTGTCTCTTTTCACTCCGATCAAGAGAGGACATAGGATGAATGGGGAATTAAAGCAGTTACTGGAAAAATCATCCAGTCTCCTCAATTCTTGACTCCTACAGACCTGTATTTAAACATTTATTTCACAACTAATAATTTTTCAATAACATAGATTTTCATTCTGCATGTTTCTAAAAAAAAATTGTGGATGTATGTTTTTAAAAACTTCGTTTTCATGAAAAAGTCATGTGATGCTTTATGGTTTCAGATTAAGTGGTTGAAGATGATGGATGAACGAATTGTAGAGTTTTAAGAACAGCTTGCATTCAAATATGCCTGTAGCTCCACGGCAGTAATGGCCTTTTGTCTACTGTACAGTTTTATAAGAGTGAATGGCAACTGGTGGCTCACGGGCCACATCTGGCCCTCAGAATATTACTGAACTCAGGAATAGTTCAGTTCAAACTCTGTTACATTAATTAATTTATATTTATGAAACGTTCCCATAGAAAGTCAAATTTCTGAGTGATTTTGTAATTGAATAGCCCTGGCCCTGGCATAGGGAATGTTAACCTTGACCTTTGACCTTTTGACCATAAACCCATAGCCTGAAGTCAGGATTCCAAGGTGAACCTGTGTACCAGGTTTGGTGGCCCTAGCTTTATGTGTTGTACAGTAATAAGGCATAAGGAATGTTAACCTTGACCTTTTGACCCCAAACTCATAATCAGAGGTAAGGATCCTAAGGTGAACCTGTATACCAGGTTTGGTGGCCCTAGCTGCTTTACTTGTTTTAGAGTAATAGTAAATGTAGCATTTACCATAGTGCAACTGCAATGTTAACATTGACAGACGGACGGATGACTGACCCATAACATAATCCCCCTTCGGTCTTCACCCAAAGGGCTCTTCAACCCCTTTGGGCTTTGACCGGTGGGGGTGTTAAATAACAAAACCCTCTACAAATGTGTGTAGCACTCCCCCATCGTCATTGCTGCAAGAACATGAAGCAAACCCATGATGCCCCCTTCACCTTTCTGACTGCCCCCTCATATATGCATGCCTAGAACCGGCCCTGTTCATATATGACACACAAACGTCAGATCTGTGACATTCATACAAATGAAAACATACTTGGTGCTCTTCTGTCTATCCTGTGTCTGTACCACTGATCACACAAACAAGTTTTTGGTGTATGATCTACACCAGGGGTCACCAACTGGTGGACTCCAGTCCGGATCCGGACCTCGAGAGTCCTCCATCTGGACTCCAAAGCTTTTTAATATAATTTTGGGAAAAATTATACTGTTTTGTTTTAACCGAATGAAAAAGCAGAACTCAAGTGCTGTATCTGCGGTGGCCGCCCGGACATTTTGTGGCATGGGACCATGGACATTCTCCGTGGGATACAGCGGGTGGACAGCCACACTTCCTTCCTGGTGTAACCCGGGGAATGAAACGCTGCAGGGAAATTGTGTTCACCACCACTTTGCCTGCCTGCAGTGGTATGGGTCCACCCGGGGGTTTGTTGACGGACCGTCCCCGTGGCTCTTCCACATCTTCCTGGGACAACAAACCCGTTGGGCTGCACGATGTTGTTTATGGAGGTAATTTCTGCGACCCTCTGATATCATGTCACAAGAAGAATTTGCTGTGTGTGTTACTGAACATGAAAAGTTTGGGACACATCCACCTCCTCTCTCCCTGTGACAGTGTTACCCAGACAGACACAGGCAAGGTTAAAAAGATAAAAACATTGTTGACATAAAAAAACAAACTCCAAGGGAATTCTGTACTGTGGAATTAATTATATTTTCTGTCCCTTTTTTAGGTTTACAGTTTGAAACTTTTTTAAATACTGAAAATATAGTATAGAGGCGGACTTTTATGAGATTTTGTTTTGTAAATATTAATCTTTTTAAATGGATGTAATTTAGTTTATGTTCTCCTGTAAAACTTTCCATTTTTAGGATTTAAGTTATAGATTTTAAAATTTTAGAGCTGTTTATTTGTAGTCAAAAAGACGCTTAGTGTTCCCCTGTATTATTATGATTAAATTATGACATTTTATTTGAAATTGAGCAAAGAATTTATTAGATTTTTTTTGTTTAAAAAAATACAGAATTAAAAGCAGCTAAAACATCTGCTTAATAAAATAATGTGGAAAAGCAAGTGATATTGGCCTGCTGGAGACAGCTGTGGTCTTCTTAAAGAATATCCATGAAAAGCACATTTTCAGATAAATGTGTCCATGTGACTTGTCACATTTCTCTTCCATTTCTTTTATTAAAAGATGTTTGAAGTACAGTCATGTGAAAAAATTTGGACACCCCTTTAAATAATCAGTTCTTTGTTAAGAAATGTTCACATATCTATGTCTAACCTTGTTTTTGTTTTATTTGCATTTTTAAAAATTTATTTTAGCCATTGTAAGTGAGAATGAATGTGGGGGTGTCCTAAAAAAGATGTGGGGTGTCCTACTTTATTCCTCACTGTTTGTTTAGAATTACATTTTACAGAAAATTTGAAAAAAAGTCTTTAATTCATTTTTAATTTTTTAGTTGTATTATGTGAATCTCCCAGTATTTTTAACATTGATAGTAAGTATCATTCATTCATTCATCTTCTTCCACTTAATCCTTTTCGGGTCGCGGGGGGGCTGGAGCCTATCCCAGCATCTTTGGGCGAGAGGCAGGGTACACCCTGGACAGATCGCCAGTCCATCACAGGGCCAACACAGAGAGACAGACAACCATTCACTCTCATATTCATACCTAAGAACAATTTAGAATCCCCAGTTTTGATGCATCCATATGTCCAAATATGTTAAAAAACACACAGGCTTATACAGGGTGTTCTATTTTTATTTACATGACTGTAAATTCATGGGTCATTGCGAACACGTGGCTTTAAAAGTACCAAGCTGTCACACAGTGAGAGGAAAAAAATCCTGAAAAAACAAACAAAAAATGCATGGAGAATCGTTTTAGAATCAGATGAGATCCTGAATCATAATTGTATCATGAGGTGCCTAAAGATGCCCAGCTCTAATTCGGACCTCAGCTGGGGAGGAGGACTGACTAATCAGGCTTCTTGCACTTTTAGTTGGTGACCCATGATTTAAACTGTCAAGAATAAAAACACATCTCAAATAAGTTTTTAAGTACATGCTTGTTTGTTCTTACCAGTAGCGGCTTGTGGGTGATAGCACCGAGGAGACAAATTAATCATGAACAGACATACACCTGTACTTGCAAGAACCCCAAGTCTTTAGCTTCACAGATATTAAATGCAGTTCTTGCAAAGTCCCAAGAAAACATCACTATGCTGACCAACACACTATTCAAGACAACGCAACACCAGCCTCACTTAGCATGATAAAATCTGACCAAGAAAAGATGAGACATCCTAACCCCAGCACCAACACCAAACGGGATCAAATGGGACACAAAAAAGCCAAAATAATGGCATCAAATTAAAAGGAATGCATTGCAAGTATTTATAAAAGTGTCGCGTTTGTTGACTTGATGTCACTTGGTCCTGTTAGGACCTTAAATAACACATTAATGCATTATTTAAGAGTTGTGTGTCTCGTTAGTTACTACGAGAATGGCCATTTGATGTTAAATATTAACATAAAACTGATTTGATTTTTTTGGGAGCGCTTGGTGGGCTTTTAGTGTCCCATAAAAATGATTTCATTCATTACTGGTCCCGTTAGTCAAGCTGAGCACCAATGAAAAATATTTCCCACAACCATTAAAAGAGCTGAAAATAAAACAGCATTCAGGAGAGAAACAGATTTTAACTCACCAGTTACCTTATCTTTACATGGATCTGGATAAATCTTCCCGTCACCAAATCCATTTTTAAATCAGTGGATGCAAAATGCAAAGCCAAGGCTAACGGAGCGTTGCTAAACAGGTTAGCGCCACTCGTCCAGGTATCCTGAGTGCCGTCCAGCTGCATCCTGACTTCTTTATAATGTCCAGTTTAGGGGAAGGCCTTGGACTGTTTTTATCCGAAGCTGGTGTTCAAATTGTAGTTTCCTAAACTTGTTAAAAAAGTAAATACTACTGCTGGATACAACATCTGTTGTATTCAACATGTTGAAATGCGACATCCAGGGATATTGTCAAAAGATGGACTGTGATTGGTTAGAGCAGGGGTGTCCAATCATGTGCCATAGAGGGCCAAGACCCTGCAGGTTTTCACTTCTGCCCAGTCTCTTCAGCAGGTGTTTTCACCAATCAGCAATCAGTGGGAAGAAATTCAGTGGAATCTGCTGTTGAAGACACTGGTTGGAGGTAAAGCCTCCATGGAGCCATGGAGGGTCTTGGCCCACCATGGCACATGATTGTACACCCATGGATTAGAGGTTTGCCCCCTTCCAAGTTTTCTTCTTCAATGCAAGGAGATAGTGAATTTTCCATAGCATATAAATTGATTTCTGATTGGCTAAATAATTTCAGAAAGTATTCTCACCTCCTTAGTTAAAAAAAGAACTAATTTCTGATTGGCTGATTAATGTTCCCACAGTGGCAAGCCCGTTTTTAACTCCTGCGGACTTCTGACAGGATTCTGACTACATGTTACACAATAATATACATTCATCCGTCTTCTACCGCTATTCTGGAGGTCCGGGTCGCAGAGGCAGCAGTTCAAGCAGAGAAGCCCAGACTTCCCTCTCCCCAGACACCTGCTCCAGCTCTTCAAAAAGGATACCAAGGCATTCCCAGACCAGCTGGGAGACATAGTCTCTCCAGCGAGTCCTGGCTCTGCCCCGGAGTCTCCTCCCAGTGGGACGTGCCTGAAACTCAAAGATATAGAGTGATGATAATCAAGTCAGTGGAGGTAATGCACCTGTAAGCTGGTTGCCAACCGTTAATCAAATCTAAAAGAATGTGGAGGAGCAGGGGTTCTACTCTGAGCCTCTCCTGGGTGGCTGAGCTCCTCACCCTATCTCTAAGGGTGAGTCCAGCGATCGTACGGAGAAAGCTCATTTCAGCTGCTTGTATCTGCAATCTTATTCTTTTGGTCACTACCCAGAGCTCATAGGTGAGGGTAGGAACGTAGATTGAGCAGTAAATCGACAGCTTTGCCTTGGAGCTCAGCTCCCTCTTCACCACGACAGACCAGTACAACGTCCACATCACTGCAGATGCTGCTCTGCTCTGTCTGTCAATCTCTTGCTCCATTTTCCCCCTCACTCTTGAATAAGACCCCAAGATACTTAAACTCCTCCACTTGGGGTAGGAGCTTGTCCCAAACCTGGGGAGGACAATCCACCTTTTTCCAGGTGAGGACCATGGACTTGAACTTGGAGATACTGATTCTCATCCCAGCCACTTCACACTCAGCAGCAAACCATCCCAGTAAGACCTGTAGGTCATTGCTGGATGAAGCCAACAGGACAACATCATCTGCAACCAGCAGAGATTAGAGCCTGTGGTCAGCAAGTATGACACTCTTCGTTCCCTGGCTGCACTTAGAAATCCTGTCCATAAAAATTATGAGCAGGATCGGTGACAAAGGGCAGCCCTGGCGGAGTCCATCTCTCACTGGGTATGAGTCCGACCAAGTGTTGGCAATACGAAGCAAACTCTCATAACGGTTGTATAGAGACCGGATAGCTCGTAACAACAAGCCCGATACCCCATACTTCTGAAGCACCTCCCACAAAGAAACCATGAGGGGTACAGTCGAATACCTTCTCCAAGTCCACAAAACACATGCAAACTGGTTGGGTAAACTCCCATGAACAGTTTAGGATTCTCAAGAGGGTAAAGAGTTGGTCTAATGTGCCACGGCCAGGCTGAATACCACATTGCTCCTCCTGAATCTGAGGTTTGACCAATGGCCAGCCTCTCCTCTCCAGTACTTTGGCATAGATCTTCCCAGGGAGGCTGAGGAGCGTGATCCCTCTAAAGTTGGAACACACCCTCCGGTCCCCCTTCGTGAAGAGAGGAACCACCACCTCAGTTTGTCATGCCAAAAGGCACTGTCCCTGACCTCCACACAATGTTGCAGAGGCATGTCAACCATGACAGCCCTACAACATCCAGGGCCTTGAGGTACTCAGGGTGAATCTTGTCCACCCCCAGGTCCCGGCTACTGAAGAGTTTTTTAACCACTTCGGCAACCTCAGCCCCTGTGGTGGGCGAGTCGTCCCCTTCGTCCACAAGCCCTGCTTCCTCTGTGGAAGGCGTGTTAGTGGGATTAAGGAGATCCTTGAAGTATTCCTTCCACCACCCAATGATATCCCCAGTTGAAATCAGCAGCGCCCCATTCACACCATAGACAGTGTGGACAGGGAGCTGCTTCCCCCTCCTGAATCACCGGACAGTTTGCCAGAATCTCTTTGAGGCCGACCAAAAGTCTTGTTCCATGGCCTCACCGAACCCCTCCCACACCCAAGTTTTTGCTTCAGTAGCCACCCGATCTGCCCTCCGCTTGGCCTGCCGATACACCTCAGCTGCTTCAGGAGTCCCACAAACCAACCAAGCTTGATAGGGCTGCTTCTTCAGCTTAATGGCTCCCCTCACCACTGGTGTCCACCACTTGGTTCGGGGATTGCCACCACGTGATGCACCGACAACCTTGAGGCCGCAGCTCTGCGCAGCCGCTTCAACAATGGAGGTGGAGAACATGGCCCATTCTCCAGACTCCCTCGGAATGTGATTGAAATTCTTCCGGAGGTGGGAGTTGAAGACCTCCCGGACAGGGGCCTTGGCCAGACGTTCCCAGCACACCCTCACTATACATTTGGGTCTACCAGGTCTGAATGGCATCCTCCCCTGCCATTGGATCCAACTCACCACTGGGTGGTGATCAGTCAACAGCTCTGCACCTTTCTTTGCCCGAGTGTCCAAGACATATGGTCGCAGGTCTGATGACATGATAACAAAATCGATCATCGACCTGTGGCCTAGGGTGTCCTGGTGCCAGGTACCAGGTGTCCTGTTGCCTTTGTCGACCTGTCAAAGGCATTTGACACAGTGAACAGGGAACTACTGTGGCAAGTCCTGGAAGAGATTTGGGTGTCCACCCAAGTTCCTCACCATCCTCGCACAGTTCCATTCTGGGATGATGGCCCGAGTGGTAGTGGGAAGGCACAGCTCAGAACCTTTTGGAGTGCAAACCGGAGTGAGGCAAGGCTGTGTGCTGGCCCCAGTCCTCTTCAACATCTTCCTTGTCTGTGTAACAACTCTGCTACGTAGGAGGTTGGAGAAGCAAGCTGGAGTTACCATTGACTTCAGGTTTGATGGTAACCTGTTCAACATCAGGAGGCTACAGGCAACTTCCAAGCTGACATCAGAGACCATCATTGAGCTACAATACGCCGATGACTGTGCCCTGGTTGCCCATACACCAGACGCTCTACAAAACATCCTCTCGGCAGCTGTAACTGCATACACCAGAATGGGACTGACAATCAACACCCAGAAGACAGAGGTACTCTGTCAATCCAGTACTGATCCCCCACAAAACCCAATAACCCTCACAGCAGCAGGGCAACAGCTGCTCACAGTGCCCACTTCCAAATACCTGGGGAGCATAATGTCTGACACCTGCTCAATGGATGACGAGATCCAGAACCGCCTCAAGCAAGCATCAGCATCTTTTGGTCGTCTTAGGAGAAGGGTTCTTCAGAACAGCAACCTCAAACTCCACACCAAAGTGCTGGTCTACAGAGCTGTATGTATCACCACCTTACTGTATGGATGTGAGGCATGGACTATTTACAGCCGCCACCTGAGAAGCCTGGAGACCATCCATGTAAGATGTCTCCAGAAGATCCTTGGCATCACTTGGAAGGACAGAGTGCCACACACAGAAGTGCTGGTGAGAGCTGGCAGCTGCAGCGTGGAGTCCATCTTGGTCCAGCATCAACTCAGGTGGTTGGGGCATGTCATCCGGATGCCCAGCCACAGACTCCCACGTAGAATCTTGTATGGTCAGTTACACCGAGGCCAACGCAGCGCTGGTGGACAGAAGAAGCACTTTAAAGACCAAATGAAGTCCATCCTGAAGAGATGTCGGATCAACCCCTCTTCACTGGAGGAACTCGCTTCCTGCTGAGACATCTGGCGCTCCCACTCCTCACAGGGAGTGGATTATATGGAGGAACAGCGCACACAACACCGGACAGCAAAGCGTGCAAAGAGGCATGCTCGCCAAGTCCCCCCTGCTCCCCCCAGCACCTCCTTCACATGCCCGGTCTGTAACCAAATCTGCAGAGCCAGGATCGGACTATTCAAATACCAGCAGACTCATAAATAAAGAAGATGGTCATCATCGAATCGATGGACTACCAGAAGAAGAAGGTGCCAGGTGCACATATGGACATCCTTATGCTTGAACATGGTGTTCGTTATGGACAAACTGTGGTTAGCACAGAAGTCCAATAACTGAACACCACTCGGGTTCAGATCGGGCAGGCCGTTCCTCCCAATCACCCCCCTCCAGGTTTCACTGTCGCCCATGTGCGCATTGAAGTTCCCCAGTAGGACAATGGAGTCTCCAAGAGGAGCACTCTCCAGCATATGTATAATATAAAATATATTTATTATCACAATGTTTGAATAATTTCTTTTTCTTTTCTTCTCCGCTTCCTTTGCCTCCTCCCATGAGCCGCCACTGGCTCTTACTCATCTAAAAGATAATAATCTAAAAAAAAACCCACACATTTGGAAGGAAAATTAATATATAAATTAATAATATATCAATTAGGATACAATATTAATTTTAATTTCCAAGAGCACCTGGCCCTCACAGTGTCTTCTGAGACAAATTCTGGTCCTTGGACAAATTTAGTCAATGACCCCTGGTCTATAACAAATTCTTGTCCTTTGCTGCTCCTCCTGCTATAGACCACTTTCAGAATCTTTAAAAAGTAGTTACCTCGCCAGTGTTGGTTGGTTTGTTCATCTGTTAGCAACATTACTCAAAAAGTTATGAATGAATTTTGATTAAATTTTTAGGGAAGGTGTGTAATGGCACGGGGAACAGATGATTAGATATTGGTGATGATCTGAGAGTGCATACCTCCACCAAGGGCTTTGTTTGTATTTGTGCAGGAGGATTACACAAAAACTACTGAATGGATTTGGAGGAAATTTTCATCAGAGGTGGTCCTTGGGCTAGAGAGGAAGCCAATACATTTTGGTGATGATCCGAGAATGCATACCTCCACCGAGGCTCTTATCTTCTCACAGAGTGTTAGCAACAGTACTCCAAAACTAATGGATGGATTTGGATGAAATTTTCACCAGAGGTGGTTCTTGGGCTAGAGATGAACATTACATTTAGGTGATCTGAGAATGCATACCTCAGCCAAGGCTCTTATCTTCTCACAATGTGTTAGTAACAACACTCCAAAACTAATGGACAGACTTTGTTGCAATTTTCACCAGAAGAAATAATAATAATAATAATAATAATAATAATAACGATAATGCACAAGTGTTGACAAGGACCAGGGGGCGGGTGCATATTACACCAGTTTTAAAATCACTGCATTGGCTCCCCGTGCGTTTTAGGATCGATTTTAAGGTTCTCTTAGTTGCTTTTAAATGCCTTAATGGTCTTAGGCCTTCTTATCTATCTGAGCTGCTTTTATCTTATGAGCCCTTGCGCACACTGAGGTCCTGTGGTACTGGCCTTTTAATGGTTCCCAAAGTCAAGACCAAGACTTTTGGTGAAGCCTCCTTTCATTATTATAGTCCTTGCCTGTGGAACAGCCTGCCAGAGAGTCTCAGGGCTGCAGAGTCAATAGATGTTTTTAAGAACAGGCTCAAGACCCACCTTTTTAATTTGGCTTTTAACAAACCTGTTTAACTATTATTGAAGTAGTCATTTATGTTCCATTGTTTTATGTTCTTCTTGGCGCCATTTGTTTTTAGATTTTCTCATCTTTTCTTATTGATGTGATTTAGTTCGGTTTTAGATAGATAGATGTACTTTATTGATCCCAAACTGTGAAATTGCAGTGTAACAGCAGCATGACAGTAGACAGCCAAACGACAGAAATACATGCATGACAGACAAGGGGATTACCCATGGAAAGTAAAACTAACACTACTATTAAAAAAAAAAAAATCTATCTACATCATAGCTGAATAGATGGCGACCCATATCGACACATGAATCATACCCGCTGTACAATGCAGGACTATCAGGAGCAGAGTGAGATGTGAGGTACCAATTAGACTGTAAGGTGCAGTATGGCAGCATTGGTATGACCAGAATACAACATCAGGGTGAGTTATTGTACAGTGAAATGGCATGTGGCAGGAAAGATTTCCTGTACTTAATCATTCGACAGCAAAGGTGCGGCAGTTTGCTGGAGAAAGTGCTCTGCTGTCTGTCCAGTATGTGGTGGAGGGGGTGATCAGGATTGTCCATGATGGATCACAGTTTATTTAGTGTTCTCTTCTCCACAACTGTCTCAAAGGTCTCCGGCCTGAGACCAATTACAGAGCCAGCCCTCTTGATAATCTTGTGAAGTCTGTTGGTGTCGCTGGCTCTGATACTGCTACCCCAACAGACAGCAGCAAAGAAGATGGCGCTGGCGACAGTGGTCTGGTAGAAAAGCTCCAGCATCCTGCTGCACAAGCTGAGATTTTTAAGAATGGGTTTTTAGTTCCTCTTGTTTTGTGTTCTTAGTTCCTTTCTGTACCTTTTTAAATTTGGCTTTTAACAAACCTGTTTAACTATTATTAACATAGTCATTTATGTTCCATTGTTTTACGTTCTTCTTAGCTCCATTTGCTTTTAGATTTTCTTATTTTTATATGTTTTTAGCTCATTTTATAAGTATGGGTTTTAGTTCCCTTTGTTTTATGTGTTCTTAGTTTTATCTTGTATTTTATGTGTTTTAGCTCCAGTGTTTACTCAGTGGAGACCCTCATACCTCATGCCAGGGGTGTTGGTCTTGTGGGTCGCTCTAGCTTGGGTGGGTGGGGGCTTTATGCCACTGCCTACAGCTGCGGTGTGGGCCCCGGCCTGTCCTGGTAGGGGTGGCCTCTGTGGCACACCTTGTGGTTATGGGCTGCGTGATCTCTCGGTGTGGGGGGCTCCACAGAATGGTTGCTCCTTCACATGGTGCTTCGGTGCCAAGCAATGTCTCTTTTATTTTGTATGTGTGTAAGAGAAGTTGGGGGTGGTGTATGTGCCTGCGTGTGTGTGTGTTTTGTGGGTATATTTATGGGAAGGTTGGAAGGGGTGGGGATCTGTCGTGTAAATATATGTAACTAAATGTGTCTGCTGTTTTTATCTATGTAAAGCACTTTGTGCAGCATCTAATGTTTGAAAAGTGCTATACAAATAGTTTGATTGATTGATTAGATTTATATGGCACTTTACATGTCAAGTGACATCTCAAAGCGCTTACAGTGAGTCCATTTTTCATTCACTCCAGACAAACATTGATAGTGGTAAGCTACTACAGTAGCCTCAGCTGCCCTGGGCATTGTGTATGGCTCTAGGCCTATACACAAACCCATTACATTTTGGAGGTGATCCATGAGGGACGCAAGGAGCCTTGGTGGAGGTATGCACTCTCTGAGTGCTTTTCTAGTTTCACATTTTATTTTTTTGGGAACTAATCATAACATTTTTATCTTTGCATCAGTTACAAATCTACAGACCAGACAACTTGTAAAAAATAATGTGTTGGTGTTCCCATTAATCTTATGGCCCGAAATGGTGATCTTATATATTTAGCAGAGACCAAAGTCACCCTGCAAGTTATTGATGAAAATTGTTACATTAAACTGTTCTTGTTGCCTAAAGCCTTGAAATGATGGCAAATACCAATTGGGTAAGATGTCTGTCAGGAGTCCTCAGTGGACTGATACCTGCAGGCGCTTCACCCATGCACCCAACTCTCTGCTAAGGTGATTAATTTGGGCATATACAGGGACATCTCACTAAATTAGAATATCATCAAAAAGTTGATTTATTTCAGTAATTCAGTTCATAAAATGAAACTCATATTTTATGTAGATTCATTACAGACAGAGTGATATATTTCAAGTGTTTATTTCTTTTAATTTTGATGGTTATGGCTTGCAGCTCATGAAAACCTGAAAATCAGTTTCTCAAAAAAATAGAATATTACATAAGATCAATTTTTTTAAAAAAAGATTTTTTTTTAATAGAAGTGTTGGCCAACTAAAAGTATTTCCATGCACACCCTCAATACTTAGTCAGGGCTCCTTTTGCATGAATTAATACTGCATCACTGTGGCATGGCATGAAAGTGACCAGCCTGTGTTACTGCTGAGGTGTTATGAAGGCCCAGGTTGCTTTGATAGCGGCCTTCAGCTCATCTGCATTGTTGGGTCTGGTTTCTCATCTCCTGGTTGACGATACTTCATAGATTCTGTATGGGGTTTAGGTCAGGAGAGTTTGCTGGCCAGTAAAATATGGTGATACCATGGTCATTAAATCAGGCTTTGGTACTTTTGGCAGCAGCGTGGGCAGGTGCCACGTCCTGCTGGAAAATGAAATCAGCATCTCCATAAACCTTGTCAGTAGAGGGAAACATGAAGTGCTCTAAAATGTCCTGGTAGACAGCTGCATTGACTTTGGACTTGATAAAACAGTGGACTAACACCAGCAGATGACATGGCTCCCCAAATCAGGTGCCAAGTCCTGTCACTTGGAAATCAAGGTCCCAGAGTCTGCAGGAAGAGTGAATGGGCATGGAATCCAAGTTGCTTGAGGTCTAGTGTGACGTTTCCACAGTCAGTGATGATATGTGGAGCCATGCCATCCGCTGGTGTTTTTCCACTGTGTTTAATCAAGTCCAATGTCAGTGCAGCCATCTAACAGTAAATTTTAGAGCTCTTCATGCTTCCCTCTGCTGACAAGCTTTATGGAGATGCTGATTTCATTTTCCAGCAGGACATGACACCTGCCCACACTGCCAGAAGTACAAATACCTGGTTTAATGACCATGGTGTCACTGTACTTGATTAGCCAGTAAACTTTCCTGACCTAAATCCCATAGAGAATCTATGGTGTATTGTCAAGAGGAAGATGAAATACGCCAGACCCAATAATGCAGACGAGCTGAAGGCCGCTATCAAAGTAACCTGGGCTTCCATAACACCTCAGCAGTAACACAGGCTGATCGCCTCCATGCCATGCTGCATTGATACAGTAATTATGCAGAAGGACCCCCAACCAAGTATTGAGTGTGTAAGTGGACATGCTTTTCAGTCAGCCAATCAATTTTTTTAAATTAATTTTATGTAATATTCTAATTTTTTGAGAAACTGAATTTGGGGTTTTCATGAGCTATAAGCCATAACCATCAAAATTAAAAGATATAAACACTTGACATATATCACTCTGTGTGTAATGAATCTATATAATATGAGTTTCACTTTTTGAATTGAATTATTGAAATAAATCAACTTTTTGATGACATTCTAATTTACTGAGATGGACCTGTAGAGTCCTTCATGTCATGTGGTCTCTTATCCTCTATGGAGATCATTTTTTATCATCCCAGCACACAACAAAAAATTATTTGCTCTCATTCACAGGCTCATGTATGAATTTGGCATTAAATCACCCCACTGAATTCCCCACTTGGTCGAATTCCTCCGAGTTGCCTCAAGCAAGTCTTTCCATATTGTTTCAGCTCGTGTCAGATGTAGATGCCTGTGTATGAGTCAGAACCACTGTTGCGTAGATATGTTATGAATATTTGTATTGAGGTGGTGGCAAACATGAAAAAGTAACCACAGTGTCTGGGGTTCTTTGTTGCACATGGGTTAGATTAGCCATTTCAACAGCCTTAAATAATTAATACATATAATGTAAAGTTTACCCTTGATGAACAGAGATGAGGAGCGGGGAGAGATGAGAGTTACTGTTAATGGAAAATAAACACAGATGGCCTCCCAACTGCTAAAATCTCCTGATGCATGTGCTGTCAGAGATACAGCCTCACAGAGCTGGGTCATTGAGTAGATATCAGAAGTGACATCTCTTCAAAGTTTGAGGATAAGCCACGGCTAATTCATAAAGTACACTTTGATGGTTTGAAGTGCCTACTTGTCTTTATAAGATTTCTCAGGTATGAATCTTTAATTTCCATCCTAAATAATGTGCTATGGTTTATTTATGAGATTCACTTTCCTATGGTGCTGAGTACTAATTGTCATGAATGCTCCTCTTGGGCAAAGAATTGGACCCAGGCACAGACTTTCTCCTCTTTGCCATGATTTATTAAACAAAAGCAAAAACAAACTTGAACAAGAAATCCTGCCAGAACATGAGTGTGATAACGTGAATGTCGCTGTGCCAAAGGCAGCGTGCAACCTCTATAAATAAGGAAACAAATCAAGAACTCCCATGAACAATCAATAATCAAGAAATCAAAAGCAGCTGTGAATAATTAACGAAGCAAAGACTCATAACGCAAAACTAGAAGTAAACAAAAGACGCTGTCAAAACAAAAGCCCAAACCCAGATCATGACGGGAATAAACATGATACTATATCCATGAGAATACTAATCATCAAAATCAAACATAACCATGACCATGATGCTATTAATAAAGAAGATCTAAACATGAACTTAGTGCGAGGACCTGGCCCAATTCATGCCCTGATAATAGGCAGACATAAATGATCCAAACATAACCATGACCATGATAATAGTATGAATAAACAGACCCATGAAAAACGAACCTAAGATTAAAATAGAAAACATGAGAAGGCAGAACTAAGATAATCATAGCAAACAGAAGTAAATGGCAAATTCAAACGAACATAAGTAGGAACATGAGTGTGAAAATAAACACAATAATCAAACTGGGCTGAGGTGAAGAAAACACAGTGAATAACAAAAATAAACTTAAAGCGTGAGCATGGTGTCCCAACCATGTTCAGAACCTGACAGAGCCCAGCCTTTAAGGGCTGGATTCCAGACACCCCAAAACAACACCAACAAAAAACAAATCACCGCCACTGAAGTCCAAAATATGAGCAAAACAGTCAGTTGGGGCCATCCAGAGTCCCTGGCCCCAGACCTAAGAGCATGATGCGCAGAGTCCATGAGCCCCCAAACCAGAGAGCACTTCGAGTCTGGTGGCTGAACCGAGTGCCTGGGCCACCAGACCAAAGCGTGTGATGCGTCGGGTGACCTCCCAGCATCCCAGGACCACCAGACTAGAGAGTATGATGTGTCGGGTGGCCTCCCAGAGTTCCTGAGCCACCAAATCGTAGGGCGTTATGCGTCAGGTGGCCTCCCAGCGTCCTTGAGCCACCAAACCACAGAGCACGATGCATCGGGTGGCCTCCCAAAGTCTTTGGACCACCAGATCTCCGGGCGTGATGCGTCGCGGGGCCTCCCAGAGACCTTAGACCACCAGACCAGGGAACATGATGCGCCGGGTGGCCTCCCAGCAGTCCTGGGCCACCAGACCAAGGAGCATGATGTGTCGGGTAGTCTCCCAGCATCCCTGGACCACCGGACCAAGGAGCATGATGTGTCGGGTGGCCTTCCAGTATTCCAGGGCCACCAGACCGTGGAACATAATGTGTTGGGTGGTCTCCCAGCATCCCTGGACCACCAGACCGTAGAGCTTGTTGCTGGGGGGTGCACCTTTCCGATTGCAAGAGCTGGAGCGTGCCCATCATGGAGATCGGGAGCTGGAGCGTGCCCCTTGTGGAGATCAGGCGCTGGTTGCGTGCTCATGGAGATCAGCAGCTGGTGCGTGCTCCTCGTGGAGATCAGGAGCTGGTGCGTGCTCCTCGTGGAGATCAGGAGCTGGTGTGTGCTCCTCGTGGAGATCAGGAGCTGGTACATGCTCCTCGTGGAGATCAAGAGCTGGTGCGTGCTCCTTGGAGACAGCAGGGGTAGAAGTGTGCTCCTCCATCCCAAATGCAGCCACCTCGAATGGGGAGGAAGAAACACAGGCAGATGTCATGTCCAAATCACCATTACCAGCAGACGAGCTCGGCAGGGAGAGCTCAGAAGCAGATGGGCACTGCAACTGGGCTTCTCCACCAGAAGCAAGACAAGACCTCTCTATTTTTGATGGTAATGATGATGGTAATGCCAAAAACATGCAGGTTAGGTTAATTGGAGACTCTAAAGTGGCCCTAGGTGTGAATGTGTGTGTGAATGGTTAAGGGATAGCACCGTACCGTGGCTGCTTCATCCATCCAGGTGGATGCCCTCATTTTCCCCTCTGGAGATCAATAAAGTATACAAAATCAAAAATCAAAAAAAATCAAAGCGCTTCACTAGTACTAATCCTCTATTCTAAGGGCCTGTCAGAGACAGATATCTAGGGACAATTTGGAACAACCAGTTAACCTAACATGCATGTCTTTGGATTGTGGAAGGAAACCAGAGCCCCCGGAGTAAACCCACGCAGCACAGGGAGAACATACAAACTCCACACAGAAAGGTTTCTACCTCTGCCAGCCTGGGGATTTGAACCTGGAACCTTCTAGCTGTTAGGCAACAGTGCTAACCACTGCACCACCGTGCTGCCCGTGCTTTGCTCCTGTTCAACCGCTGGCGAGGACCCTGGTGACTCCCCTGCTAGAAAGGCGACTTCCGCCTCTGGGGACGCTGGAAGGGCCATAGGCGAGGCGCTCTGATGTGTTGCAATGGTTGGGGATACCAGTGTAACAGATGTGGGAGCCAGCACTGCAGGCGTGATGGCTAGCGACACTTCTGACGTGAAGATAGGTGAAAATTCTGTAATTTCCCAGTTTAGAATCAACAAAGTACATTGGTCGGTCGGTCGGTCGGTCGGTCGGTCGCAACATCTGAAGCTGCAGGCATGGCGGCTGGCGAAGCTGCAGGTGAAGCACCAGATGCTGGCAGAACCCCAGGCATGACAGCTGCTGTCCCCTCCAACGTGGCACTCAAACAAACAGAGAGGGGAGAAGCAGGTGAGGCTGGAGGGATGCAGCAGCCAGTGGTGAGGGCTTAACCAGGGTGGATGGCTGTCACTGAGCCCCTCCACTGGGAACAAGGCAAGGCCTTTCATTTTTTGATGTTAAAGAATGAAAAGGCACTTGCCTTAGTTTCCGTGCTGCTGCGGCTGCTGCTGAAGACCCAGGCGGCTCTGCTGCTTTGGTCACAATGGCCTCAATATGACCAATCAGCGGTGATGAAAAGCGTTCCACAACCGGTGAGCTCTGCAGCACTGGAGCAGATGCTGACGAGTGGCGTGGAGGTGTAGAAGCCAGGGCATGACGTGGTGGGTGAGGCGCCAGAGCACGGGGATGCTTCCTCGTCAGCTCAGGCTCCAACTCTCCCGATGAACCTCCGCACAGCAGGGCTACATACTCCGGGAGGAGCCAAGGCTTGTAGTCCAACAGCAGTTCTATCTCAGATAGTAAAACCTGCCGATGCTCCTCCAGCTCCTCGGCAGTAGCGGCACACGAGGGTGCAGACGCTACAAACCCGATCCGGCAAACAACGGGATCATCCTACATTGGGGTGGCAGCAGGCAAAGGAGAGCCTCGTGGCATTGGGGAGAGAGCCGGTGGTAACACAGTAACAGGCGGAGTGGAGGATGAGAAGGGCCCAGCGGTGAGCAGGAAGGTTCTCAGCCTTGGGGAAACCATCCTAAGCACCTCTGGTCTGCTTGCCCGCAATCCTTCAAGCTTCCTCCAAAGCCACGGGTCTCCACTCCTCCACGTCTTCATAAATCCTGTGCCACTCAACCAAGTCCAAGATAAGCTCCCCTAGCTCTCCCTGCCCAGCCAAGCCTGCTGAGTTCAGAATCAGAATCAGAATCAGAATCAGGTTTATTGCCATTGTTCATGTAGTACACAAACTAGGAATTTGTCTCGGTACAATGCTGCAACATTAAACATGATAAGATAAAAGAAATAAACTATACATGTAATAAAGTGGAGGATAAGATTAAGTGATACTGGTCAACAGTTAAAATATATTAGCCAGCAGCAGATACTGTGGAGAACTATATAGTGCAGTCGGTAATGCAGGAAGAAAACAGTGATGATTGACATGAGTCTGGTTGAGCTGCTGTACATGGTGCACGAGAGTCAATAAGTCACTTAGTGTTCAGCAGTCTGATGGCAGAGGGGAAGAAGCTGTTCATGTGACGGGAGGTTTTAGTCTGGATGGACCGAAGTCTTCTACCAGAGGGGAGGGGGGCAAACAGTACGTGACCAGGGTGTGAGGGATCGGCTATGATCCGGCCAGCACGCCTCCGGGTCCTGGAGATGTACAGATCCAGGAGAGATGGGAGCTTGCAGCCGATCACCTTCTCAGCAGTGCGCACGACGCGCTGCAGCCTTAGTCTGTCCCTGGCAGTGGCTCCTACGTACCACACGGTTATGGAGGTGGTGAGGATGGACTCGATGATGGCTGTGTAGAACTGCACTAACATCTTGGTGGGTAGCTTGAGCTTCCTCAGCTGCCGCAGGAAGAACATCCTCTGCTGGGCTTTTTTGATGAGTGAGCTGATGGTCGGCTCCCATTTGAGGTCCCTGGTGATGGTAGTGCCTAGGAAGCGGAAGGAATCAGCAGTGGTGATGGGAGAGCCTGAGAGGGTGAGGGGGGGCAGAGGAGTAGTGACTTTCCTGAAGTCTACAATCATCTCCACTGTCTTCAGAGCGTTCAGCTGCAGGTTGTTATTGCTGCACCAGGACGCCAGCTGGGCCACCTCTCTCCTGTAGGCGGACTCGTCGCCGTTGGAGATGAGCCCGATGAGGGTGGTGTCGTCCGCAAACTTGATCAACTTGACAGACTGGTGGCTGGAGGTGCAGGAGTTGGTGTAAAGGGAGAAGAGTAGGGGGGAAAGTACACAGCCCTGGGGTGATCCGGTGCTGATGCTAGTATAGTCTGAGACAGTCTTTCCCAGCCGCACATGCTGCCTCCGGTCCGTCAGGAAGTCGATGATCCACCTGCAGAGGGAGTCAGGCACGTTGAGCAGGGACAGCTTGTCCCGGAGCAGAGCGGGGCGGATGGTGTTGAATGCGGAGCTGAAGTCCACAAACAGGATCCTGGCGTAGGTTCCCGGGGAGTCCAGGTACTGCAGGATGGAGTGGAGGGCCAGGTTGACTGCGTCGTCTACAGACCTGTTGGCTCGGTAGGCAAACTGCAGCGGGTCCAGGAGAGGAGTGGTGATGGACTTGAGGTGGGACAGGACCAGGCGCTCAAAGGACTTCATGACTACAGAGGTGAGCACTACAGGTCTGTAGTCATTAAGTCCAGTGATCCGTGGCTTCTTGGGGACAGGGATGATGGTGGAGGATTTGAGGCAGGACGGCACGTGGCATAACTTAAGGGAGGTGTTAAAAATGTCTGTGAAGACAGGAGCCAGCTGTTTCGCACAGAGTCTCAGGGTGGAGGGAGACACGCCGTCTGGGCCGGGGGCCTTGTGCGGGTTCAGTCTGGAGAACTGTTTGAGCACATCCTGCTCACTGATGATAAGGGGAGGGGGGGAGGAGGGGGGGTGCCTTAAATGAAGTAGGGAATGTGGAGGCTGTGGAGCTGGAGGGAGGGGGGGAGTTGGACACAGATGACGAGGTGTCAAAACGGGCATAGTGTTGGGACAGTCTTTGACAAAGGGCTTTGTCATCCTGACCTTTAGGAGCCTTAGGTCGATAGTTGGTGATTTGCCTCAGTCCTCTCCACATGGAAGCCGAATCATTAGCAGTGAACTGCTGCTGGAGTCTCTCTGAATACACAGATTTAGCCCTCTTCAGCTCTCTGTTAAACCGGTATTTAACCTCCCTGTAGCAGTCCCTGTCTCCACTTTTCAGCGCTGCTTCCTTCTCCTTCCTGATCTGTCTGAGCTTAGCTGTGAACCAGGGTTTGTCATTAGAGTAACTCACCCTGGTGCGTGATGGAAGAATGTTCTCTTCACAAAAGTGGATATATGAGTTCACAGTGTCCGTGTACTCACCCAGATCATGCGTGGCTCCTTTAAACATGCCCCAGTCAGATATTTCCATGCACGTTTCCAGCTTCTCCTCAGCATCACTGGTCCGTATCTTCGTAGTGCTCACAACAGGTTTAGTGAGCTTCAATCTCTGTCTGTATGTGGGAATGAGGTGAACCATCACGTGATCAGATAATCCCAGCGCAGCTCAAGGGACAGCGCGATATGCGTCTTTCACTGTGGTGTAACAGTGATCCAGTGTGTTTAATCCTCTGGTGGGGCATTTAATAAACTGTTTGTAGCGGGGGAGATCGTGGCTCAGATTGCACTGATTAAAGTCGCCAGCCACAATAATCAGCGAGTCTGGAAAAATCCGCTCTGTGTGTTGAATGTGATCCGCGAGCACGCGCTGAGCTTCGCGCGTGACCGCGTCGGGAGGGGCGTACACAGCGATCATTATAAAAGAAGCAAACTCCCGCGGGGAATAAAAAGGCTTGCAATTGATAACAAGAAATTCCAAGGCAGGAGAACAGTGTTTGGAAATTACCGTTACATCAGAGCACCAGCTGCAGTTGATGTAGAAGCAGACTCCGCCTCCTGTGGTCTTGCCGGAAAGCTCTGTGTCACGATCAGCACGGAAGAGCTGAAAGCCGTCGAGGCGCAGCGCGCTGTCCGGTATATTTTCCCGGAGCCAGGTCTCAGTAAAGCAGAGGACAGCTGAGGAGGCGAGGTCCTTAAAACGCATCAGCAGTCTCAGTTCATCTACCTTGTTAGAGAGAGAGTTGGTATTGGACAGAAATATGCCAGGCAGCGCCGTTCGCGAGCCTCTCCTGCGAAGCCGCACGAGAGCGCCCGCTCGTCTACCTCTCTTTCGCCGTCTCACTTTCCGAGCCAAACAATAAACCAGATTGGCGGCAGGGGCTAGAAAAACTGGGAGGAGGTCCATGGGGGTGAAAGTCCTGATATTTAGAAGTTCTTCACGGGTATAAGTGCAAGCAGACACACAATTGACAAACAAAAACAAACAAAGAGCGCAGCGAAGCACCATGTCGACCGCTGTGGGCGCCATCTTGGAGGTTCAGGTTCAACGGTGACATTCAGTCATGAATGCCTCTTCAGGGCAAAGAATTGGGCCCACGTGCAGGCTTTCTCCTCTTTGGCATGATTTATTAAACAAATGCAAAAACATATGTAAACAAGAAATTCTGCCAGAACATGAGTGTGATAGCTTGAATGTCGACGTGCTGAAGGCAGCGCACGACCTTTATAAATAAGGAAACAAATTAAGAACACACGTGAACAATCAGTAATCAAGAAATCAAAAGCAGCTGTTAATATTTAACGAAGTAAAAACTCATAACGTAAAACTGGAAGTAAGCCAAAGATGTTGTCAAAACAAAAGCCCAGACCCAAATCATGACAGGAATAAACATGAAAACATAACCATGAGAATACTTATCATCAGAATTAAACATAACCATAACCATGATCCTAAAACCCAAACAAAACCAAAAACATGATATCATTAATAAAGATCTAAACATGAACTTAAGGTGTGAACTGGGCCTGATTCATGTCCTGATAATAGGCAGACATAAACAAACCAAACGTGACCATGTTAATAGTACTAATAAACAGACCCATGAAAAACTAACCTAAGATTAAAATAAGAAATATGAGAAGACAGAGCTAAGATAATCATAGCAAACGGAAGTAAACCATGCTCAGAACCAGACATTAATTGGCTGAAGTTGCATTAAGCAGCTGAGTTGAGTGATGGAAGGTGAACAAGAGATAAGGTAACGGCTTTGGATAACTTACACAGTTTGTGCTACTCAAGGTCTTGCAAGGTGTTAGCATGCAAAACTTAAGAAGTGGTTCAAGTTCTATCTACCTTATTCCTAGCCCCCTTGATGCCTTGCATGAATTATGGCTGCAACTTCCGGTACTATTTTGTAACATGCAGTTGGCATGGAAGCGGGATACTTGTCCTTACCATTCCAGCCAGTGTCCAACCAATGTAAAATGTCCCACAGGCGGGACACCGGAATGGTAAGAGGTTAAAAAAAACAATGACTTTGCATCAAAAATGTGAAAACTTGATCTTTTGCACCTCAAAAAGAGTAATATAGTCATACCACTTCCCACGACTATCAGCGGATGAGAAGATTGTGGCATACCACTAATACCACCTGAAGTGCCATGGACGTGATGACGTCACCACGCTATGGGTACATTGAGGGGCTAACAGCGGGAGACGTGGTCTTGGGCCCTCTGCATCTAGCCTGCTTCACTGCCTGTACCCCGCTATTGTTAGCTTGCTGTATGTTCCATGTGTTGTTAGTTTGTGTTATCTCTGATCATCGATAGAGTAGCTGTGGAGAGGGTGAGCAGCACCAAGTTCCTGGGGATGCACATCTCTGAAGACCTCTCCTGGTCCAACAACATTACATCACTCGCTAAGAAGGCTCAAACTCGCCTCTATTTCCTCCGCAAACTGAGGAGAGCACAAGTCCCACTCCCCCATCATGTGCTCATTCTACCGGGGCACCATTGAGAGCATCCTCACCAGTTGCATCATGATGTGGTACAGAAGCTGCACCGCCTCCTGCTGGAAGACACTACAACACACAGTGAAAGCAGCCAGCAAGATTATCTGTGCCTCTCTGCCCCCCCTCTCCGATATCTACCACACCCGCCTCACCCGCAGAGCCATCAACATTGCAGGCAACACCTCCCACCCCTCAAACTCCCCCTTCAGCCCTCTGCCCTCGGGAAAAAGGTAGATTTGGTGCACCAACAGTAATACATCTGCTGCTGTATGTCTCTGCACCTTACTGCAGCCATTTACACAAATGCCATACCTGCTGCTGTCTGTCTGTGATTGAAATATTGATCATGTGCAGTCCAATCTGTCACTGTCTGCATCTACACTACCGCATTGAACTTGCAGTTATGAGTATTACGGCTCCATTTTTTCTGTATATAGGATTGCTGGGTTTTATTGTTTATTTTTATTTGCACTATGGGATTGTCATGTCAGGTCAGGCACTGGTTTGCTTGCTACCAGATAACCATGAGAACCGGTACTACCTGTCTCATGGGTCGGGCTGTCGGTGACTCAACCGGCAACCCTGCCCTTCCAAGGGCGTGGAGGGTGAAACTAAAAACAATATCTGTCACAGATCTGTGGTGGACCACTCCTAGTTACATTGGGTGAGACTGGACATCCTATGCCGCCATCAGTGTGTGAATGTGTGTGTGAATGGGTGGATAGCAGGATCTGTAAAGCACTTTGGTCATCTAGAAATTTTTTTTTAGATTTAGTATACTCTATTGATCCCCAGAGGGGAATTTGAGGGTCATCCACCACCTGGATGGATGAAGCAGCCACGATACGGCGCTATCCCTTAACCATTCACACACACATTCACACCTAGGGCCACTTTAGAGTCTCCATTTAACCTAACCTGCATGTTTTTGGCATGTGGGAGGAAACCGGAGAAATCCCGGGGTAAACCCACGCATACACGGGGAGAACATGCAAACTCCACACAGATCACTGTTGGTCGGGGGCTGGGATCGAACCCACGATCCCACGATCCCCACGATCCCCCGGCCAAGGGTAAACTGTGCAGCCGCAGTGCTAACCACTGCGCCACCGTGAGATGAGAATAAAAGAGCTATATAAGTGAATACCATTTACCATCCTGGCAGATAAGTACATCTGCCGCAAGGTCTGTGGTGGACTGTTGCCAGTCGGTGCATCATGACATGCACTACGCAAAGAGCAGAGATAAACCTATCATCTGGTCAGTCACTGCAACAGATACTAAACTAAACTCTAGTTCTAAACTCTCAGTTCTAAACTCTCAGTTCTAAACTCTGGCAACATATTAATAGATTAACAAATTCGAGTAAATAAAAGCATTCAAAAATAAGTAGTCTCAAGGTAGATGATAACCTCATTGATAGTAATGAGTCCATGGCCAGTGTCTTCAACTGTTTTTTTCACTGAATCCGTTCATAAACTGGCAAGTTATTTTAGACCACCTGAGTTATCCTCTAAGGAACATGTTAATACTCACAACAGTTTTCGCATTAAAGAGGTATCCAGTGATGCAGTTAAAGAGATTATTGGGAAAATGAATAACTCTATGGCAAAGGATGTTGATAACTTAAATGCTGCCTCAATTAAGAAACACCAGAATAGTCTGTTGGAGCCTATTACTCACTTAGTTAACTTGTCAATAAGAACAAATACCTTTCCAGAGAATTGGAAGACAGCAGTAATTACCCCGGTCTATACAGTGGGGCAAAAAAGTATTTAGTCAGCCACCAATTGTGCAAGTTCTCCCACTTAAAAGATGAGAGAGGTCTCCAATTTTCATCATAGGTATACCTCAACTATGAGAGACAAAATGAGAAAAAAAAAATCCAGAAAATCATATTGTCCGATTTTTAAAGAATTTATTTGCAAATTATGGTGGAAAATAAGTATTTGGTCAATAACAAAAGTTCATCTCAATACTTTGTTATATACCCTTTGTTGGCAATGACAGAGGTCAAACGTTTTTTGTAAGTCTTCACAAGGTTTTCACACACTGTTGCAGGTATTTTGGCCCATTCCTCCATGCAGATCTCCTCTAGAGCAGTGATGTTTTGGGGCTGTCGCTGGGCAACACGACTTTCAACTCCCGCCAAAGATTTTCTATGGGGTTTAGATCTGGAGACTGGCTAGGCCACTCCAGGACCTTGAAATGCTTCTTACGAAGCCACTCCTTCGTTGCCCGGGCGGTGTGTTTGGGATCATTGTCATGCTGAAAGACCCAGCCACGTCATCTTCAATGCCCTTGCTGATGGAAGGAGGTTTTCACTCAAAATCTCACGATACATGGCCCCATTCATTCTTTCCTTTACACGGATCAGTCGTCCTGGTCCCTTTGCAGAAAAACAGCCCCAAAGTATGATGTTTCCACCCCCATGCTTCACAGTAGGTATGGTGTTCTTTGGATGCAACTCAGCATTCTTTCTCCTCCAAATACGACAAGTTGAGTTTTTACCAAAAAGTTCTATTTTGGTTTCATCTGACCATATGACATTCTCCCAATCCTCTTCTGGATCATCCAAATGCTCTCTAGCAAACTTCAGACGGGCCTGGACATGTACTGGCTTAAGCAGGGGGACATGTCTGGCACTACAGGATTTGAGTCCCTGGCGGCGTAGTGTGTTACTGATGGTAGCCTTTGTTACTTTGGTCCCAGCTCTCTGCAGGTCATTCACTAGGTCCCCCTTTGTGGTTCTGGGATTTTTGCTCACCGTTTTCGTGATCATTTTGACCCCACGGGGTGAGATCTTGCGTGGAGCCCCAGATGGAGGGAGATTATCAGTGGTCTTGTATGTCTTCCATTTTCTAATAATTGCTCCCACAGTTGATTTCTTCACACCAAGCTGCTTACCTATTGCAGATTCAGTCTTCCCAGCCTGGTGCAGGTCTACAGTTTTGTTTCTGGTGTCCTTTGACAGCTCTTTGGTCTTGGCCATAGTGGAGTTTGGAGTCTGACTGTTTGAGGTTGTGGACTGGTGTCTTTTATACTGATAACGAGTTCAAACAGGTGCCATTAATACAGGTAACGAGTGGAGGACAGAGGAGCCTCTTAAAGAAGAAGTTACAGTTCTGTGAGAGCCAGAAATCTTGCTTGTTTGTAGGTGACCAAATACTTATTTTCCACCATAATTTGCAAATAAATTATTTAAAAATCAGACAATGTGATTTTCTGGATTTTTTTTTTCTCATTTTGACTCTCATAACTGAGGTATACCTATGATGAAAATTGGAGACCTCTCTCATCTTTTAAGTGGGAGAACTTGCACAGTTGGTGGCTGACTAAATACTTTTTTGCCCCACTGTAAGTCGGGAGACAAGGACCTAGCAAGCAACTACAGGCCGATTGCCATATTGCTCGTAGTTTAAAAAATTTTGGTGAAGGTTGTTGCTGCTCAATTGATAGAACATTTAGAGTCCAACCAATTACTTTATTCACAGCAATTTGGGTTTAGACCTAAGTATTCCACAGAAACAGCTAACTGTTATTTTATTGAGAAGGTCAAGGCTTTATTGGTTAAGGGGCATGTTGTGGGGACCGTGTTTCTGGATCTAAAAAAGGCCTTTGACACGGTAAACCACACTATCCTATTGTCGAAGTTAAAAGACCTCAAGATTTCAACTGAGGCAATACAGTGGTTTAGGTCATACCTGGAGGGGAGAGAACAATGTGTCAAGGTCAATGGGGAGAAATCTGGGTTGTTCACCAATAATATGGGAGTACCACAAGGATCTATACTAGGGCCATTGTTGTTCACAATATACATCAACGACTTGCCCGATAGTTGCTCAGGTGCCAACTGCCAGATGTATGCTGATGACACCGTAATCTATCTGTCTGCCAAAATGGCTAGCATGGCAGCTGAGCACCTGACCCAGGTTTTACAGAACATCTCTAAATGGCTCGTGTTGTCGCATTTAACCTTGAATGTCAAAAAAACTGTTGCTATGTGTATCTCTATTAGAAACAGGCCCATGAATGATGTTTTTGATGTTAAAATTGGAAATGAGGTGCTTACTGAAGTGAATGAGGTCAAGTATTTAGGGATCATTCTAGACAGGAACCTGCGATTCGACAAGCAGGTGCATTACATTTGTAAGAAGGTCAAACCCAATTTAAATTGCTTCCGTCTCATTAGAAGGGATTTGTCATTCAGAACTGCTCATACTTGTATGCACATGATGATTCTTTCACATCTGGCATACTGTATCACATCTTGGTCACAAACATCTCAAATTACACTAAAACCCATAACTGCAATATATAAACAGGCTATAAAAATCTTGGACCACAAACCAATGCGGTGGCATCACTGTGGTATTTTAGTCAAGCACAATCTTTTTACTTTTGAAAATTTTATTATCTTCTGTAATATCAGACTGGTTTTTAAATGTCTATACAATCTTGTTTCACCTCCTTTTTCTGGTTTGATGGCTAGACGCTCGAGCTCTAGCAGAGCAAGCACACGAGCTTCTGTCAACGGTGACTGCATTGTCACCATGTCTAGAACTTCATTTGGTCAGTCTGCTTTCTCCATAAAAGGGGTAAACTTATGGAACTCTCTGCCAACTCACTTAAAATTGGAGACAAATGCCAACCTCTTCAACAGAGGCATTAAAGATTGGCTAAAATCCCACCAGCAATGTGTGCATGTCTAGTCTGAATTGTTGTTTGTTGTGATCATGGATCTCTTGCTCTGTTTATAATTTGGAATGTATTTGTAATTTTAATTAGCTTATAAATTTTGTATGTATAGGCAGCTAATTTATGACCTACATAAGTCACCTATGGACTGGTGTTGAGAATTAGTACTTGTGCTATATACACCTATGCAAAACATCTGGTCTCTCCTTGTGATTGTACTAATGTAATTTGTTATGTCCATATTAAATAAAGAATAAAAAAAATACTGGCGTCAGTTTGTCTTGGCCTGTTCTTGCCACTGATAATACCTTTATCTGCCAAGAATGTGCCGCTAGTCCAGCAAAAGCTAGCGGTACTCAAATACTTTGCAAGCAGTTTCATGAAATGGTCAGTCAGAAAGCAACTCATACCGGCTCGGATGTCATCTGGGTTAACAAGGTCAGGAATTCCTGGCAGCGGAAGGCGAAGGACAGAGCAGCGTGGAGGAATCTGATCAGACCTAAATGAAAGTCATTGTCACCCACGACAGACTGCTATGATGATGATGATGGGATTGCTGGGTTTTATCTTTTATCTTTATTTGCACTATGGGTAGCATTACTGTACATAGACTGCTGTTGTTTTTCATCCTTACTCCTTTTTTTATTCGTATATTGTGCACACCACTAAGAGAGAGAGAAACGGCATTTCATTTCTCCTGTATGTCCTGTACGTATAGAAGTATTAACAAATAAAAATCTTTGAATCTTATTAAAGGCTAACCTTCAACACAGACAACGTGTCTGCTGGTCCCTGTTTCCAGACATAACATTTTGGTGACGAGGAAAAAAAAAAAAAATCTTCTGGAGGAAAATAGGACATTTTCCTGAAGATGGAAGCATGTTTGGCAACTTTTCCACCGTTCCTCACCACACCAGGTGAGCCGCCCATTCCTTGGATTGGTTGGCGCAGATTGTTTGAGTCGTTCTTGTGCGCCATCGGCCTGGCTTATACTAGCAAGGCTAGGCTGCGCGCCATGCTGATTTGCAGCCTCAGCAAAGTGGGGTGACCTGTCTTCAGAACTTTGGGACCAGCAGATGCCTATGACAAATGTAAGATGTTGCTAGCCACTCGTTTTGTGAATTCTGAGGGTTTGGTGACAAGATGACTCAGGTTTAGCCAGCACCACCAGCATAAGGACGAGACAGTCCACCAGTATGTCACCGAGCTCCACGTCCTGGCTAGCATGTGCACCTTCGGTGACGAAGAGGAAGAGAGGGTACGTGATAAGTTGGCGGAGCACACTACAAATACAAACCTGCGGGAGAAGCTGATGATGGTGCCTAACAACTGAAGCACTGGAGATAGCATCCCATCTAGAGCTAGAAGAGGCTGCCCAGTTAGCATTGCAGCTAACGGGCCCCAGCCAGTTGCCCCCACAGTCAGCTCCGCCAGTACAGACGGTTGCCCTGACTGCTGAGCCCATCAACCCCAAGTCTTCTCAGGAGGGCCTCAAAGTAGACGTTGCGGGACAGCAGGGCACCACAGCATGCCAACCCAGCGGTAAACTCAATTTGGCCGATTACAGCTCGAGTCCACTGCACATACGTGGACACAGCCACTCCCTGCCTTGCACCGCACCCGGAGCAGAATCCAGTAGAACCAGAGCAACCGCAGGAGCCCCAGACCGCATCCATGTAGGACCCAAAGCCACCGCAGGAGCTCCAAACCACACCCACACGGGACCTGGAGCGGGCCCTCACACAACACAAGCGTTTTCGAGCTGCTGTCTCATCGCAGGAGATCCAGTCCACAGTCATACAGGACCCGGGGAAGGGTAGGACCTGCCCCATCAGCGACAAGACTGATCTGCCTCCATGTCTGCCACCGGATGACGCCCCCCCCCCCCCCTGACGATACCCCAGTAATGGCGCTTTTCCCGGCAGCGGGACAGAAGAACAACAGAAGCCCCTCAGGCAGCACAAGCATTCTCAAGCTGCCACCTCATTGCAGGAGAGGGAGCTTAATCTGGACTCGACTCAGATCCTCGCCCGGCATAAGCCTCATGGAGCCACTGTACAGCTGCAGGAGGTGGAGTCCGTGGCCAAGCAGGACCCTGGTGAATGACGGCAACCCGGCGTACATCCTGTTGCCGGCGAGAACTACACACCGCCACAATCACAACCAGCATCAAAGAAGAGAGGGCATAATCTGGACTCATCTCCAATCCTCGCCCAGCATAAGCCTCATGGAGCCGCCATACAGCAGGAGAGAGAGTTTGTGGCCGAGCAGGACCCCGCAGAACGATGCCAACCCGGAGCGCGTCCTGCCACCGGCAAGAATGTCACACCACCACAACAGCAACCAGCATCAGGGACGAGAGAGCAGCAGCAGCTCCGCATGAAGCCCACCAGGTCAGCAATCATGGTACTTGATTGGGTTTGGGTCCGCCGATCTGAAAGCCCAGATAACCTGCAGATGCTCCTGTCACCGCCGATGCAGATCACCGCACAGTTGGGGCCAGCCACCTTCCACATGGCCGATGGTTCGAGATGGCACACCAGCCATCTGTGGAGGGTAAGATCAGCAGCTACCCTGGATCAAGAGGCGACACTGGAACCAACCCAACTAATGTGGGACCTGGGCTAGGACTTTGCTGACGAGCGAGCTATGATTTCAACGAGATGGCACCCAGGGCCGCGCCCACCGCGGGCTCACCTGGCCCTTGAGGTTGGACAGTAACAAAATGACTCTGTTTTGAAAATGCTTAAGCAGAGCATGGTTGACAACAGTGGCTTAATAACCCACTGAATCATGCAGTGTTATCGACAGTGTACCCAGTTGCCCAGGTTCATATAATGGTTTAAAAGTAATGGTTATGGTGAATTCAAGATTCAACATTCAAAGGCTTTATTATCATGTGCACAGTTAAGAAATGCTACATTTCCTGAGCAATGAAATTCTTACTTTGCTCTCCAAAGGAATGCCAAGGTAATAGATACAGAAGCAACAATTCCATTAAGGTAATGACACACTAACACAATAACTCAATCCTAATACTAATGGATGCTAATAACACACACACCAACACACAGTTAGGCAGTTAGGACTCCTTAAGCGGTGCGGTGGTGCACCAGCACAGCAGCTCACCCTTGGCCATGGGATTCCTGGTTCAATCCCTGACCAACAGTGATCTGTGTGGAGTTTGCATGTTCTCCCCGTATCTGCGTGGGTTTACTCCGGGATTTCTCCGGTTTCCTCCCACAGGCCAAAAACATGCAGGTTAGGTTAATTGGAGACTCTAAAGTGGCCCTAGGTGTGAATGTGTGTGTGAATGGTTAAGGGATAGCGCCGTACCGTGACTGCTTCATCCATCTAGGTGGATGCCCTCAATTTCCCCTCTGGGGATCAATAAAGTATACAAAAAAAAAATCAAAATTAAGCACACCTTGATGCTAAATACTAAATCTAATGAGTACTGATAACACACACTAGGCAGTTTGGACAGTTAAAGCAGTCAGACAAGAGGAATGAAACTGAAAATTCACTGGATGACTAAAGTGATAGTGGTATATTGATATCAGAGATGATGTGAACCTGAGATAGCATAAACCTATGTACAGTGTGCAAATGAGCATTGTGCAACCTGATGTGAACCTGAAATCGCATAGACCTAAGTACAGTGTGCATATGAGCACTGTGCAATGAGCAGTGTATAACTACAAATTACAAATTAGCACCCGGTGCTAATTCCTCTAACAGTAGTACCAGTAGAATGTGCATGATAAATAGCCGCAGAGATGATATGGATATCAGACGGGGGAGACTATATCTACTGTACAAGTGAGCAGTGTGCAAATTTAGCAGCTGGTGTGTGAGTTCGTATATGCAAAGCTGTGTTACAGTACGGAGTTTTGGGAGTTGTTATCTGTTCAGGAGTCTGATGGCAGTGGGAAAGGAGGAGTTCTTCAGTCTGGTTGTCCTGCATTTCACACTTCTGTACCTCCGGCCTGAGGGTAGAAGTGTGAACAGTCTATGCTGGGGGTGGCTGGGGTCCTGGACGATGGCGTCAGCTCTGCTTTGGACTCTGCGGTGGTAGATGGTCTGCAGAGAGGGGAGGGGAGTCCTGATGATCTTCTGCGCTGTCTTCACCTCTTTGCTCTCGATGATGCAGCTGTAGAAATTGTCGAGGATCCTGGAGGACATGCCAGACTTCTTCAGCCTCCTCAGAAAGTACAGTCGCTGTTGAGCTCTCTTAACCAGCTCTGTGGTGTTGTGTGTCCACTTAAGGTCCTCGCTGATGTGGATGCCCAGGTATTTAAAGCTGCTCACCCTTTCCACCTCAAACTTCCGGATGAACAGCAGCCGATGGGGTCTCCTCCTCCCTTTCCTCATGTCCACTATCCATGTCCATGTTGGGGGTGAGGTTATTGTCCTCACACCATGACACGAGGTTGGCCTCCTCCCTCCTGTAGGATGCTTCGTCATCACCAGTGATGCGTCCTATCACTGCTGTGTCATCCGTGAACCTTAGGATGATATTGTCCTTGTGGGAGGCAAGACAGTCATGGGTGAAGAGGCTGTAGAGGATGGGGCTGAGAACATAACCCTGTGGGACACCTGTGCTTGTGATGATGCTGGCTGAGGTCCTGTTACCCATCCTGACAGACTGGGGCCTGCCAGTTAGAAAGTCCAGTAGCCAGTTGCAGAGGGTGGGGCGCAGACCAAGTGAAGACAATTTGTTGGTGAGTTTGTGGGGGATGACTGTGTTGAAGGCGGAGCTGTAGTCGACAAAGAGCATCCTAATGTAAGAGTCTTTATCTTCCAGGGGGGAGAGAGAATAATGGAGTGCTGCAGCAATGGCATCCGAGGTGGACCTGTTGGGCCGGTAGGCATACTGCAGAGGGTCCAGAGTGCCCGGTATGCTGTTCTGAATGAGGGGCAGCACCACTCTCTCGAAGCACTTCATGATGATTGGAGTGAGTGCTACTGGTCCGTAATCATTCAGACAGGTCGGTGGGCTCCTTTTGGGGAGGGAGATGATGGTTGTCATTTTGAAGCAGGAGGGGACTATGTTCTGGTTGAGGGAGAAGTTGAAGATTGATGTGAGGACGTCAGTCAGCTCAGCAGCGCATGCTCTGAGGTCCCACCCAGGTATGTTGTTTGGTCCTGCTGTCTTGCGGGGATTGATATTCTTCAGTGCTTTGTTTACCTGACCTGGTGAGACTCTTAGTTGGGGTGGGGGGCGGGGGCGTGAGTGTGTGTCTCTTCTCTGTGCTGTGGCTGGTGGTCTCGAAGCGGGTGTAAAAGATGTTGAGCTTGTCCAGCAGGCTGTCTGTGGAGCTAGTGGTGCTGCTGTTGGTCCTCTTGTAGTCTGTGATGTGTTGCAGGCCTTGCCACATGCACCCTGGGTCAGGAGTGGAGTAGAGGCTGTCCAGTTTTTCTCTGTACTGCCTCCTGGTTGTTATAGCCTTTCTCAGTCCATATTTTGCAGCTTTGTACTCGACCTCACAGCCTGATTTAAATGCATGAGAGCGAGCACGCAGCATCTAACGTACCTGACTGTTGATCCAGGGCTTCTGGTTGGGGAACTTCCTGACCTGTATGGTGGGTACGATGGTATCAACGCACGTGCTGATGTACCTAGTCATGTATTCAGCATAATCCTGTATGTTTACAGAAGAGTCCTCTCGGGTGGCTGCAGCTTTAAACACATCCCATTCTGTGCAGGAAAAACAGTCTTGTAGGGTGTTCTCAGTCTCTGGAGTCCAGCGCTTGATTTGTTTAATAGCAGGGTTTGTTTGTTTCAGCTTTTGTCTGTAGGCTGGGTACATAAACAGTGAGATGTGATCTGACTGTCTGAAGTGGGGGTGGGGTGCTGCTCTGTAGGCGTCACGTATGTTGGAATAAACATGATCCAATGTGCTTTTATCGTGGGTGGGAACGACCACATGCTGGTAATATTTGGGGAGTGCAGTCCATAAATTGCACTGGATAAAGTCGCCAACAATAATAAAAACAGCATTGGGATGTTTTGTCTCTACTGCACTGATGACATCATGGAGTTTGTTTAGCACTACTGTGTAGTTGCTCTGCGGACAAATGTATACAGCGGCCAAAAACACAGCGGTAAATTCCCTTGGTAGATAATAGGGATGGCATTTCAGCAGTAAAAACTCCACGTCGGGACAGCAGTGCTTGTAGACGGTTTGTACATTTCCACACCACGAGTGCTTTATAAATACACACACACACACACCCTCCCCTCGTCTTACCAGAGTCTCCTGTTCTGTCTGCCCGGTGTGTTGAGTGTGTCTGTAGCTTCTTCTTCTTCTTTTAAATTTGATTGGCGGTTGGCAACCAGCTTACAGGTGGTTACATTGCCGCCACTGACTTGATTATCATCACTCATTCTGATACTACCGTATCATCCTAACAGAGCACTACGCTCCCAAAATGCAGGATTACTTGTAATACCTAGAATCTCCAAAAGTACAATGGGAGGCAGAGCCTTCAGTTATCAAGCTCCTCTCCTGTGGAATCAGCTGCCAATCTGGATTCGGGAGTCAGACTCGATCTCTGTTTTTAAGAATAGGGCTAAAACCTACCTTTTTGATATAGCCTACAATTAGGGAGGGATCATGTGTTTCTGAACCCTCCCTTAGTTATGCTGCTAATAGGTTTAGTCAGCCGGGGGACCTCCAGTAATGCACTGGGCCTCACTCCTTTCCTCACTCTCTATGAAATATTTTTTTTTGCCGGTCATTAACATTTGTTTGTTCTCTCCCATAGATTGAGTCCCCATCGTGCTGTTTGCTCTCTACATGTCTGTTCTTTTCTTCTTCTCTATCCCCTCACCCCCCAGCCAGTCGCAGCAGATGACTGCCCCTCCCTGAGCCTGGTTCTGCTGGAGGTTTCTTCCTGTTAAAAGGGAGTTTTTCCTCTCCACCGTCGCCAAGTGCTTGCTCACAGGGGATCGCCTGATTGCTGGGGTCTTTCTGCAACTGTGGGGGTCCCCCCTACAGTTGATAGTGCTATGAGATGACTGTTGTTGTGAAATGACGCTATATAAATAAAGTTGAATTGAATTGAATTGAATTGAATTGAACTCTATATCTTTATTTTTATCATATATATCTTTATATTTAGCAAGGCTGCCCAGAAGTAAGTCTGCTTGCTCTCTGAATAGCACTCTCCGCACTCTGCCGCTAGCTAGCTGCCACTGCATCGCCACACCCAGCTAAGGTGGAACCATCACCAGTAGTTCAGTCCCTCCAGGATTTCGTGGGATGTTTTTATGATTGTTGTGGCCCAAAAAGCCTGAATTCGCGTTTTTTTTTTTTTTAAAGTTGTGATGAAACTTGCAATGTTTTGAGAGTTTTTTTTTGCACTAAAAGTTGTGGGAAGAATTACAAATTTTAAAGCAGGTGGGGTTTTTTTTTCCAGTTTACTGCAGTGATAGTCTATATAACAATACAAGAAAAGCGCAGGGTTGTCAAAAATTTCCTATTACAGTGATTTGGAAATTAAGCAGAAATTTATGCTATACAGAAAAACTCTTATGCAACAGCAAATACAGACTTTAACACGATACCCATTACAACAGCTAAACTGCATTGAATGCATGTTAAAGAGTATAGATTTGGAAATTATTGGTAGCACCTTCATTTGAAAACTCACTACGGTCCTCAACCACTCGGTACCAAGCGGAGAGGAAAAAATAAATAATTTATTCTGTTGCTCTATATTATCTATTGGAGTCTATGTTTTTCTGAAAGAAATTATAGACAATATTCTCTCTCTTTCCATGCCTAACTCCTACCTGTCTATCTGCTGCGCGTCTTCACACACACACTTGTCTCTTCAGACACACATCTTTCATTTACGGCAGAGGACGGAGGGCTTTGTACATGTCCAGACTGGAGATGCACAGTTTTAAAGCTCATTGACAAGATGTAGTAATGATTTTACCTCTAAAGATGTATAAAATGTTCAAACACTGGCTGTAGTGTTAGATTTGCTCATTTTGTTTGTGGTTTTATGGCATCTGTCTGCTTGCACGCTCCCGCAATGGGGTAATTTTAGGGCAGGTGGACATTTTTTAACATAAACTCAGCGCTTCAGACACAGGGTCAGGATAGAGACATGGCCAGATGTCCACTGGCAGGCTGGGAGAGACGGAGGAAGGGATGGTGTTGGAAACCTTGCGGGTGAGTGTTTTTTTAAAATCACACACTGTTTTTGCTGATGTGTTCCGTTAATACTCACTGTAAACACGGAAGTGAACGCGGTACAGCGATGCATTTGATTGGTTAGCCTGAGCATTTGAGCGTCAGTCAGAGACAAATTAGATTGGTGAAATTGGCGGAAGTTGACGAGGATTGGCCAAAATTGCGGGAAAGTTGCGATGATTGGATAAAGTTGCAAGGTCATACAATAGTTGCGCTGATTGTCTGATTTCGCGTGAATTGACGCAATCGCAACATCGCGAAATCCTGGAGGGACTGGTAGTTCTTGTTTTTTCAAGGGGGAGGTAAATGTGGCATACCGCTAATACCACCTTAAGTGCCCTGGACGTGGGGACGCAGTCGCGTGATGGTGTCACCATGCTGTGGGTACATTGAAGGGCTAACGGTGGGAGACGTGTGCTGTGTTCGAAATGTTCACTTCTTCCCCATATAGTGTACTGTATAGTAAATCAGCCATTTTGTAGTGCTGTTCGAAATCTTAACTGAAAATTTCATTCAATATATAGTAGACTCAAAATATCCCACAATGCATTTTAAAAAGTAGTGTACAACAGATGGTCACTACATTAGCAAATATATCCCATAATGCAGTGCGCAGCCAACGGAGCAGTAAGAGGAGAGTTTCACATCACAACATAAACTACCTTAAGGTATTTATATTTATTAATTCAGGAAAAACAATTTGATTTAATACATATTTACTGCAAATTACATGCAGGTATTCATTTTTTGCCACCGTTACTGTTACGTTTTACTATCTCACCATGATGATGTCATTAACCACACCGCAAAAACAAGCCCAGTAGTGTCCGAAATCTTATAATTTTATTGTTATATTGAGTTTACTATATAGTCCACTATATCTAAATTCACTATATAGCGAGTAGGGAAGGAGTGCGTGAGTGAGTGAACATTCCAAACACAGCCGTGGTCTTTGGCACTCAGCCTCTAGCCTGCTACACTACCTGTACCCCATTATTGTTAGCTTGCTGTATGTTCCATGTGTTGCTAGCTTTTATTATTAAAGGCTAACCTTCAACACAGACAATGTGTCCGCTGGTCCTTGTTTCCAGACATAACAAAGATGACCTTAAAAAGTGGCCTTGCATTACATACAGTAGCTCCGTTAGTAAGCTGTAAACAAATAAAAGGTCTGAGTGTATCAGTATCTCTGCCTCAGTAACGTCGGTTGCATTCTTTGAAAAGATGTTGGACATAACCTAATTTACCTTAGAACAGATGTAGAATCTAGTCAGAGCACAGCACCATGCTTGTTTTAATGCCAGGTGAAAGCTATTTGTATTTCACTCAACATTAAAAGGCTCATGCTGCTCTCATGCCATGAATGCTTGTTATTTAACATGTACATATCTTTTCTGACAGTTGTTCAAAATTTCATTGATCTTTGTTTTGTGATAATTTAAAAATTAATCAATGCATGTTGAAGATGCTATTATCAAGTCCATATGGCTATACTGCAATATAGAGTAGTTGATAAACTGATGACCCATCATACTTTATTTTACATTAAGAGCTTTGAGCTTTTTGTTTAACAGATTTCATTGTTATTTGCAAGTTAATTTCAAAAGTTTACAGATCAGAGATCAAATTTTAAAAAAAAAGACAATATTTGTCATACAAAAAAAATATGTGACCCGTGCTAGCAAAATGAGTCACTTTGAGGAAATCATCAAAACTGAGGTAACGTTTTTTTCCATATTCTGTATTGAAAGACCTTCAAAATGATACACACGTGGACAAAATTGTTGGTACCCCTCTGTTAATGAAAGAAAAACCCACAATTGTGATGGCGTGGTCCTTGCGGACCACTAATGAGACGCTATAGGCAGCCGTAGAGTTTGCATATTTATTAAGGAAAGGACAACGATACAAAATAATGAGCCTCGTGAGGCAAAACACAAATAAAGACTATGGCTAAGATACAATGATGATATACTGATGACAAGGAATACTTACTGGGAACATGGAGGATTGAGAGGGTGGCTGGAGCCAGGGAATAGGGACCCCAGCCGAATGTTGGGGAGACCAGTGTTAGACGTGTGTGAGGTCGCAGCCCCGAGTAACCAAAGCTGCTCCCTTAAATAGGGCTAGAGGATTAATCAGCTGATGAGGACGTCATCAGCTGAATGTAATCCAGCTGTCACAGAGGAGCTCAGCTCTGACAGCCGGAAGCCCCTCTGAGATGCTGTTCGAATAAAAGCTCGGGGGACCACAAGGAACTAACACAGAATGGGAGGAAAATACTGCATGACCCGAGTGCGGACAATATCAATGCTCAGACCATGACAACAATGGTCACAGAAATAACTTAAATCTGACAAAAGTGGTAATAAATAAAATGTCGATGAAAATTAACCAATGAAAATCAGACAATGCTTTTGAATTGTGGTTCAACAGAATTATTTTTAAAAAACAAACTCATGAAACAGGCCTGGACAAAAACGATGGTCCCCTTAACTTAATATTTTGTTGCACAACCTTTTGAGGCAATCACTGCAATCAACCGATTTCTGTAACTGTCAATGAGACTTCTGCACCTCTCAGCAGGTATTTTGGCCCACTCCTCATGAGCAATTGCTCCAGTTGTCTCAGGTTTGAAGGGTGCCTTCTCCAGACGGCATGTTTCAGCTCCTTCCACAGATGTTCAATAGGATTTAGATCAGGGCTCATAGAAGGCCACTTTAGAATAGTCCAATGTTTCGCTCTTAGCCATTCTTGGGTGTTTTTATCTGTGTGTTTTGGGTCATTATCCTGTTGCAAGACCCATGACCTGCGACTGAGACCAAGCTGTCTGACACTGGGCAGCACATTTCTCTCTAGAATACCTTGATAGTCTTGAGATTTCATTGTACCCTGCACAGATTCAAGACACCCTGTGCCAGATGCAGCGAAGCAGCCCCAGAACATAATAGAACCTCCTCCATGTTTCACAGTAGGGACAGTGTTCTTTTCTTGGTATGCTTCATTTTTGCGTCTGTGAACATAGAGCTGATGTGCCTTGCCAAAAAGTTCCAGTTTTGTCTCGTCTGTCCATAGGACCTTCTCCCAGAAGCTTTGTGGCTTGTCAACATGCAGTTTGGCAAATTCCAGTCTGGCTTTTTTATGATTTGTTTTCAACAATGGTGCCCTCCTTGGTCGTCTCCCATGAAGTCCACTTTGGCTCAAACGACGACGAATGGTGCGATCTGACACTGATGTACCTTGACCATGGAGTTCACCATGAATGTGTTTAGAGGTTGTTCTGGGCTCTTTTGTTACCATTCATATTATCCGTCTCTTCCATTTTTCATCAAGTTTCCTCCTGCGGCCACGTCCAGAGAGGCTGGCTACAGTCCCGTGGATCTTAAATTTCTGAATAATATGTGCAACTGTAGTCACAGGAGCATCAAGCTGCTTGGAGATGGTCTTTAGCCTTTACCTTTAGCATGCTTGTCTATAATTTTCTTTCTAATCTCCTGAGACAACTCTCTCCTTTGCTTCCTCTGGTCCATGTTTAGTGTGGTACGCACCATGTCACCAAACAGCACAGTGACTACTTGTCACCCTTTAAATAGGCCGACTGACTGATTACAAGTTTGTAGACAAATGTGATGTTAATTAGAGGACACATCTTGGTTGAACATGTCCCTATGGTCACATTATTTTCAATCTTTTCTAGGGGTACCATCGTTTTTGTCCAGGCCTGTTTCATGATTTTGTTTTTTAAAGTAATTCTGTTGAACCACAATTCAAAAGAATTGTCTGATTTTCATTGGTTAATTTTCATAGAATTTTTATTTATTACCACTTTTGTCAGATTCAAGTTATTTCTGTGACCATTGTGGGTTTTAATTTCATTAACAGAGGGGTACCAACAATTTTGTCCACGTGTGTATTTGATTTATAGGATGTGCACAAAAATGGACCTGGAAAAAGCCGATTTGTTTATATTTTGACTAGGTTTAAAACTCGCGTTCGATCAGTCGGGAGTTAAAGTGGTGTGAAAAAGTGTTTGCCCCCTTCCTGATTTATCATTTTTTTGTATGTTTGTCACACTTAAATGTTTCAAATGATCAAACAAATTTAAATATTAGACAAAGATAACACAAGTAAACACAAAATGCAGTTTTTAAATGAATGGTAAATGGCATTCACTTATATTGCGCTTTTCTTCTCATCAAGGATGACCAAAGCGCTTTACAGATCCTGCAATCCACCCATTCACACACACATTCACACACTGATGGCAGCAGTCACACGCTGATGGCGGCAAATGAAGGTGTTTATTATTTAAGGAAAAATAATCCAAACTTACCTGGCCCTGTGTGAAAAAGTGATCGCCCCCTAAACCTAATAACTGGTTGGGCCACCTTGAGCAGCAACAACTGCAATCAAGTGTTTTTGATAACTGGCAATGAGTCACAGCACTGTGGAGAAATTTTGGCCGACTCATCTTTGCAGAATTGTTGTAATTCAGCCCTATTGGAGGGTTTTCAAGCATGAACTGCCTTTTTAAGGTCATGCCACAGCATCTCAATCGGATTCAGGTCAGGACTTTGACTAGGCCACTCCAAAGTCTTCATTTTGTTTTTCTTAAGCCATTCAGAGGTGGACTTGCTGGTTTTGGATCATTGTCCTGCTGCAGAACCCAAGTGTGCTTCGGCTTGAGGTTACGAACAGATGGCCGGACATTCTCCTTCAGGACTTTTTGGTTGACAGCAGAATTCATGGTTCCATTTACCACAGCAAGTCTTCCAGGTCCTGAAGCAGCAAAATAGTCCCAGACCATCACACTACCGCCACCATATTTTACTGTTGATATGATGTTCTTTTTCTGAAATGCTGTGTTACTTTTACGCCAGATGTAATGGGACACATATCTTCCAAAAAGTTCAACTTTTGCCTCGTCAGTCCACAGAGTATTTTCCCAAAAGTCTTGGGGATCATCAAGATGTTTTCTGGTAAAACTGAGACGAGCCTTTATGTTCTTTTTGCTGAGCAGTGGTTTTCGTCTTGGAACTCTGCTATGCAGGCCATTTTTGCCCAGTCTCTTTCTTATGGTGGAGTCATGAACACTGACCTTAACTGAGGCAAGTGAGGCCTGCTGTTCTTTGGATGTTGTTGTGGGGTGTTTTGTGACCTCTTGGATGAGTCGTCGCTGCACTCTTGGGGTAATTTTGGTCGGCCAGCCACTCCTGGGAAAGTTCACCACTGTTCCATGTTTTTGCCATTTGTGAATAATGGCTCTCACTGTGGTTCACTGGAATCCCAAAGCTTTAGAAATGACTTTATAACCTTTTCCAGACTGCTAGATCTCAATTACTTTGGTTCTCATTTGTTTCTGAATTTCTTTGGATCGCAGCATGATGTTTAGCTTTTGAGGATCTTTTGGTTTACTTCACTTTGTCAGGCAGGTCCTATTTAAGTGATTTCTTGACTAAGAACAGGAGTGGCAGTAATCAGGCCTGGGTGTGGCTAGAGAAATTGAATTCAGCTTTCCAAAGATGTGATAAACAACAGTTAATTTATGTTTCAATGGGGGGGGGGGGTCACATTTTCATACAGGGCCATGTAGGTTTGGATTTTTTTTTACCCTTAATAATAAACACCTTCATTTAAAAACTGCATTTTGTGTTTACTTGTGTTATCTTTGTCTAATATTTAAATTTGTTTGATGATCTGAAACATTTAAGTGTGACAAACATACAAAAAAATGATAAATCAGGAAGGGGGCAAACACTTTTTCACACCACTGTACGTCTTCCACCAAAACATATGTATCTTTAGAAAGTACGATTTCTAAGCTTTACAATGATACCAGGCACTCACGGGGGTTTTCCCGGGACTTGCCACTAACAAACAAAGAGTCATGATTTATGACTTCTCATGCCTGTAGCTCGTAATGACGTGGTGCGCATTCCGACTCATTTTGCCAGCACAGGTCACATACTTGATATCTTTCTTAAATTGTTAAGCCTTAAGAAGCAAACTGGTAACCATTTTTATTTATTATTTTACTTCATGCAGTCGTGTACTTGTGACATATATTCATATATGAGGCCGGTTCTGTGTCGGGGCAAGAGAGGGTAATGCCCCCTCAAACAAATGTCTTGCTCCCTCAAACCAAATTTTGGATTTAAGAAAACGTGTTGTTATGAAAAATCTGCTGAAAAATGTAATTACTTTCTCCCTCCACGCTCTGTCCCTCTGTGCATCAGAGTGCTTCAGTGCCTGCCCCCCTTCCCCCTGGCCGGGCCCTCAGTAAACATCCAATCAAATGTTAGTATGCAAATGAGCTACGGAGTAGCCGGGTGGCGGTGTCAGGTTTCACACTAAGCAGTGACAGAGAAAAACCGAGTTAATGTTTAGCAGTAAAACTTTGAGGGGGCAGTGATGCACTGTCAATTTTGTTGTAGTGACTAGAGATAAGAAAAATTAAGAACAAAAAACAAAAGTAGATGTAAGATCTGTATGTATTTGTTCAGCCAACTGAGGTGCAGCCTGCTGCACTTTTACCACAGTGGAGCGTCTCTCTCATATTTGCCCCTCTTGGGCATAAGAACGGACTCATGAGCAGGGCAGCGTTTCCTCATAATTTATTGCCAAACATAGTGGCGTGGAGAGAGGCCTTAACAATATAAGGAGACCGCAGTGAGGACAGAGGGTGGTGGAAATAAATAATAAACTCAATAATTACAAACAAGGCACAGCTGTGGTGGTTATGAACTGAAGAATAAAGTATAAGAAGGTAACCATAAACAGGAAATGAAACTACCACAATAAGAGCACCAAAACAGAAGAGACTTCAAAATAAGAGTGGACTCAGAAACTAAGATAAGGTAAGAAATAATACATGAACCCTGTCAAAGTAACTGAGAAGGATAATAATGATGATAATAATTATTAGTCCTGAGAATAACAACAAGTATTGACATGGTCACGGTCCCAGTCCAGATCATGATGGTCTCTGTCAGTCACATATTGGGATGAGTCAGCATCCGCTGCATTTGACAAATTGAGCTGAAATGACCGGTGTCTACCAGACCCCTAAGTAAAGTTTCACCTCAGCCTCTAGTTCTGCACTATCCATGATTGTTTCACACAATTTTAAGGATATAATTACTGATTTTTTACAGACTGCTGTCTTCCCACTGCAGCTTCCAGCACTTCAAAAGTTGAGGAGATACATTATTCACTATGTTGTATATATGTTATGTTTTTCAAATTAGTTTGAGAAAAGGATTGGTATTTTTTTATAAGAATACTTTTAAGTTTTGTAAATACTGGATATAGTGAGTCTTACTGGTAAATTCAAATTATTTGAGAATTAGAATAGAATGTCTTTGATTCAGTGCAACTGAAAAAAGAATATTTAGTGTTTAAATTTTGTGTCCAGATTTGTGGCAGTATTCAGTGCAATAATCGCTCTTAAACGCTGTTTTTGCAGTGTTTATCATCTGTTTCTTATCCAATTCAGATGTCATGTTGTTGTTTGTTAAAATCTGGATTAAGAGTCTTTTATGTTTTTTCATTTTTTATTGTTATTTTTCAGTTTCCCACCTGAGGTATGGCCCCCTTATCGTGGTCAGGGGGTTTGCGTGCCTCAGTGGCCCTAACAGCTATTCCAGCAGGATCTTAAAGTCCAAATGTCACGTAATAGGGTCCTTAAAATGTCTTGAAACTAGATATAAAAGGGAACCGATCCGTTCGGGTCTTGGTGCATATGCTTCAGTAATGCCGGAACATTCGTTAATTTAAAACTGCCGCGCTTGGCCTGACGTTACCACTCAGGGCCCCCGGAATCGCCTGGGGAAGAAAGCGGAAGTGACGAAACAGATTGTACCCTAGTTTGATGCTTGGGGTATCCCGATTGATTGTTTATATAGAGACTGGAAGATTGAAGTGAGCAACAAGAAAGAAAAAATTGGATATTTCACCCATACCGTAAAACGGGGCTATAAGGGACAGCTGGGTAATAAGGGACAGTTTTCTGGGAAATGTTTTAAGTGTAATTCTGCTTTTTTTATTTTGAGTAAGACGCAGAAAAGTGTCCCTTATTACCCAGCCGTCCCTTATAGCCCCGTTTTACGGTACCCATACCCATAGATATGTGTATTTTTACATACCTGTCAAATGATACGTTTTCGCCGTATTTTAATACGGGGAAAATGCAATTTTAGCAAATACGGGCGTATTGCCATTTCTGTACGCCCAAAAGAAAAATATACGGGAAAAAAAATTAGTGAGTGTGTTGAGGAACACGTCGTGTGTGTGACCCCCACAGCTAGGGGGCTGGCAGAGCGCTCAGCGTGAGCTATTATCACTACAGTGAGAAGTGTGGACTTAATCATTAGGCTGATGGCCTCACACTTTGTACTGTCCTGCGGCTCCGGAACAGAGAGGAATCGCCTTCCAAATCCAATGCATCACTAGCAGAAGTGATGGTTTGTCATTTTTTTGTGGCAGGGCACAATCTACCCCCATTGGTGGCAGATCACTTCTGATCTGCCACCTGATCTGATCTGCCACATCAGAAATGCTAGAGTCAGCAAAGGCTGCTACTTGGAACTATAACAAGCAGCATCAGTGAACATTTTCTTGTTTCAAGTTCATCCAAGTGCATTAGTGTAACAAAGCTGACAAATAAAAACTCTTTAATTCCAAGTGTATATACAGTATCTAGCTGACAATTAAGAACTATATTCAGAATAATTCTTATTGTGTACTTTCAAATTAAGCAATCTACCTTGTGCTAATGTAAATTTGAAAAATATTTTTGTATTTTTTTTTATTTATTTTTTTTGTGCTACTTGGCTTATTATTTTCACATTACCAAAAAGTTGTGGCTCAAGATTGTGTCCATAAAAATGTACATTTGAATAAATATGTTTGAAATAGGTCATGTTGCAGTTGCTGTTTTTTTTTTTTTTTTTTGGGGGGGGGTTCAGTTTTCTTTCATCTGCCGATAAATACAGGTGTGAAAGTCCCCCAATAAGGGAGGCATGAGGTATGCCTTGACAGGTATGATTTTTATGTGTCCTATATCTGTAATATGGTCGCTTTGCTGCCTTCTGGAACCTCAGTGGAGGCACTGCATATTTTTAATACATAGACAGTTTTTTTCCTTTGTTTGTGGAAGGCAATCACTATTTTTGTTCTTAGTTACCCCTCGTTACCAACGTAACAACGACCAACAATTTTATCCTTAGAAATAAATCATCTATCGTATTGCTGGATGGCACTCGACAAAACATATTTTTCTTGATATGCTTTAAATAATATATGTTATAGGGTTAGCCTCGACAGACCCCCTTCGGCTTCCCAATTTTGCCGGTGGTTATAATTAATTTAAACATCACAGATTTCTTTTGGCTTACCATTCAACATTCTGGAGGCGATTAATGTCCAATTCAATGACATTTTCCACTGGTTCTGCTCTCTGGTCATCGTCAGAACTGTTGTCATCAGACAAAGCATCTGATTCCGTCTCGGACGGCTCGAACCTGTAAGGTTCTATGCCTCTGTCACTGTCTGAACCACTGTCATCAGTATCTGGGGTGTCATCTTCCCTGAATTCCAAGTCCGATTCACCAGAGGACAAAACTAAACTAATTTGTTCACAATCGCTGTCACTTTCCGTCATGATTGTCTAATGTTGATAAGTGTGAATGTGGATACGGCAGGGCAGCCAGGGTGAAATTTGTGACATCAAAAACATGGCCGCGGTCTGGATTGGCTGTCACACACTGACAGCTGCTAGGGGGGCCTTCGCCTGGTGTATTTTGTGCAATTATGTAAATACGGGTGGGTGATATGGTCTCCGGTATGAATATTTGGTTTAAGCTATGTGTATTTTATCAAAATTCGTTGGTATTTGGAAAAAAAAATTACGTGACATTTGGACTTTAATAGTTATACTTTTTTTGGTTTATCTGTCAGGGACGATGTACAGAAAAAACATTAAACACAGGGTAAAAATGCTCAGTAGCAGATTATAGCATTCTCACTAATTTCCATCTGTAGTCCCTGAGGCAGGCAGGACGATATTAAAAGAAAAACAGCACATATAGAAAGCAATTCAGGTTTAAAGGTAAAAAGATAAGAGAGACGGCACACATAAAACAATTTAAGAGTACAATTTCATAATCCCATTGTAAGGGAGAGAGTCAATGCTGGAAGGCTTGATTACTTAAAATCTATTTTTTAGTCTCTGTGGTAAAGTCTGTGTAATTTGTTCTGGTCTTCAAAGCAGTGGGGAGCTTGTTTCATGTAGTTATAGCTTTGTATGAGAATGCTAATTGTCCAAAAGCAGTTTTATGTAGGGGATGCAACAATGCCACCTAGAGGAAGTCCTTGTTACTCTGGTATTTTGTTCAGAAGTCATGTACACAGAAGTCTTAAGGGACAGGGGTGCAGAACCATGGATAATTTTAAAGATCAACCGTATATTTGCATACATGATCATATTTTCAAAGCTTAGCATCTTTTGTTTTACAAGTATACCACAATGGTGATACTGTCATGTCTTCTTATCCAGAATTTTGATGGATTGTTTATACAGGGATTCCAAGGGTTTCGGAGTCATACTATTGCCTTGTGACCAGCATGAGATGCAATAGGAGAAATGTGTCAAAATCATGGCATTCAGGAAGGTTTTTGATGCTTTTAGAGTAAGTGAGTTTCTGATGCAACAAAAGTTTGCAAGGTTATATTTCAGAGTGCGGCTCATCCATTTTATGTGCTTTTTAAAACTGAGCGTGGGTTCTAATGTGATACCCAAATACTTAAACTCTGTTACATTTTCTATATTTGCTCCATTTACAGTTATAGTTGGGTAATGTGTATGATTTTGTTTGTTGGTAAAGTACATGGTAGCCGTTTTCCCTACGTCCAGAGTGAGGCATGATTGATTAAGCCGTTTTGATACTTTGTCCATTGTTATTATTAACTTGTCAGCCGCTTGTTGGGCATCCTTCCATTATCATTTTATATACTATATATCACTTTATATCATCATTATATATATACTTTATATATATACTTTGTATATATACTCACTGTATATACAGTGGTACCTCTACTTACGAACGTCTCTACATACGGAATTTTCAGGTTACGAGACGCCTCAACGGGAAAATATTGCCTCTAGTTACGAACGAAATTTCAGGATACGAAAGGCAAAAAAGTACGCGCTCCTCGCAGCTTCCGTAGTTTACCGAACGTAAACATACCTGTAGCTGCTCTGCCATTGGCTATCGCCTAGCATCTTCCTGGTATCCCATTGGCCACGAAGTTGTTTTTTTTTCCAAAACTTTATTAAGAACAAGGTGAAAGTTTTACGTGTGTATACAGTACAGAATTAACATTTATTCGCTATGGGCCCCAAGAAAGTGACGGAGATAAGTGGAAAAGGAGAAAAGAAGAGAGTTTTTTTGTCCATACAAACAAAGAAAGGAGATAATCGAAAGGTATGAAAAGGGGATGCATCTTGCGTTTGGATGCGTTTGGTTGATCTCGCCAAAGAATATGGCCGTAATACATCAACGATCAGCACGGTATTAAAACAAAACGAAGCACTTACAAGCCGACAAAAGCAAATGTCCTTGGATCAGAACATGAACCAAAGAAGGCAAAAGGTGACGACGTCGATGACGTCGACGACGATAGCAGTTAAAGGGTAAATGAACATAATTTTTATTATTCTTTCTCTTTTATTATTCTCTTTTATTATTCTTTCTCTCATTTTAAACTCTCATTTTATGTTTATTGTGCAGTAATCTAATTGTAACATGCATTTGTTACATGTTTTGATGCGTTTTTACGATTTATAAAAAATTTATGCCCGAATTTTGGGGGCTTGGAACGGATTACGGCATTTACATGTAAAACGCGCCTCTACTTACGAATTTTTCACGTTACGAGAATTCTTCCGGAACGAATTAAATTCGTAAGTAGAGGTACCACTGTACTTTATATCATCATTTTCACATACTGATGGCAAATCATTAATATACAAAGTAAACAGCAGTGGGCCTAAGATTAAACCTTGTGGTACCCCCATGGTGCATGTCTTTGATTGGGATACAGTATCGTTGATGCACACACACTGGGAGCGACCAGATAGATCAGATTTTAACCAGCTAAAGGTATTCAGGGACAGTTTATATCCTGATAGTTTAGAAAGAAGGACTGAGTGATTGACTGTATCAGAGGCTTTACGCAAGTCTAAAAAGATGGCTCCTACCACCCAACTTTTGTCCAGATTTTCTTTAATTGTTTCAATAAAGTAACAATTTATTTATGTTTCAATAAAGTAAAGTTGTAGGCATTGGCCTACAACTTCCAGTCATATACAGCCCAAGGAAGATGCGCTGGAACTTCCGCAAAGCCAACTGGAAGAAATTCAGTGAAACTCTGGACCGGAGCGTTGTTACCATCCCACTCCACACCATCACTGTAGATGAAGCATACAACCGCTTCTGCAGCGCAATGTTCAAGGCTGCCCATACTGCAATCCCACGAGGCTACCGACCCCTCTATGTCCCATGTTTGGACGGAGAAAGTGCTGCCCTCCTACAATCCTATCAAACATCAGGGGACCCAGAGATAGCAGACCATCTCATTGAATCGCTAAATACAGCTCGGCGAAAGAAATGGGAGGAGACAGTTGCTGACCGGAGCTTTACCCACTCTAGCAGGAAATGTTGGAGCCTCATCCGTCGCCTAGGAGCTGCAAAGAAGCCCCCTAGCCAAAGCCGAGCATCCGTCACACCCAACCAAGTTGCATCCCACCTACTGACTATCGCCAAAGCACCCCAAGACAAAGACACCAAAAGAGCAGTTACAACTGAGCTAAAAAAACACCAAAAAATGCCTGTAGAGGAAATGAACCCTGAACCCTTCGAGGCTGCTGAACTGGAGAAAGTCCTACAGAGCCTGAAATGTGGAAAGGCAGCAGGATACGATAACATCTTCCCAGAATTCATGAAAAATCTTGGCCCCCGAGCCCTAACCTGGTTGACACAATTCTACACAAGGATCACACAAACAAACTCGATCCCAAAGAAATGGCGGACAGCAAAGGTCATTGCCATCCCAAAACCTGGCAAAGACCACAAATTACCAGCAAGCTACCGCCCAATCTCCCTACTCAGCGTTCCTTACAAAATCATGGAGCGCCTAATTCTGCAACGCATTTCCCCAGAGGTAGAGGATATTCTAAGTGTGGATCAAGCAGGTTTCCGCAAGGACCGCAGTACAGGAGAACAAGTACTGGCCCTAACCACCTTCATCGAAAATGGCTTCGAGAGCAGACTGAAGACAGGGGCTGTGTTTCTCGACCTTACAGCCGCCTATGATACGGTCTGGCACAAAGGCCTCCTCCTGAAACTTATAAAGGCGATCCCTGCTTGGGCAACAGCAATTATAAAAACCCTGCTGACCAACCGAAGGTTCAGAGTCCACCTCAGTCAGAAGACAAGTGCATGGAGAATGCAGAAAAACGGACTCCCACAAGGCTCAGTTCTAGCTCCAACTCTGTTCAACCTCTACATAAACGACCTGCCTACTACAAAATCCCGCAAATTCACCTATGCAGACGACATCTGTTTGGCATTCCAAGCACCAGACTTTGAACCACTGGAACGGGTGCTCACGGAAGATCTTGCCAAACTGGACCAGTTCTGCAAAATCTGGCGCCTAAAACCAAGCCCAGCAAAAACCGTCTCCAGTGTATTCCATCTCCACAATGCAAAAGCTGCCAGAGAACTAAACATCCACCTGAGCGGACTCAAGCTTAAGCATGCCCCAAATCCAACTTATCTTGGAGTGACCCTTGATAGGACCTTATCCTTCAAGGAACATCTAAAGGGGACGGCTGCTAAGGTGAAGGTACGAAACAACCTGCTCTGCAAGCTCGCTGGTGCAAAATGGGGGGCGGCAGTCTCCACCCTGCGCACCTCAGCACTGGCCCTTTCATACTCTGTAGCAGAATATTGTGCCCCTGTCTGGTCCAGGTCATCTTACACACACCATGTAGACACCCAGCTCAACACAACCATGAGAACTATAACTGGAACAATCCGCTCAACACCACTCCCCTGGCTCTCTGTACTGTCAAACATAGCCCCTCCACACATCCGGCGAGCAGCATTAACTCAAAGGATGCTCCAAAAAGTTAAAGATTCTCCTCACTTACCAATCCATGCAGATATCTACACTCCACCCACTGCCCGACTTTCATCCAGACGGCCGATTTGGAAAAACCCTCCCCCAGCTGACTTTACCATCCAGACAGCTTGGCAAGAGGAATGGGAGACCAAGGAGGTCCCAAACAAACAGCTGGTGATAAACCCCAACCAACAGGTCCCGGGCACCAACCTCCCAAGGAGACAGTGGTCTACACTCAATCGCTTCAGGACTGGACATGGCCCCTGCTTGGCCAGCCTTTACAGATGGGGCAGTAGCCCTAGCCCACTGTGCGCATGTGGAGAGGAGCAAACAATGGAACACATCATAGAGGCTTGCCCGCTCCAAAGACTGGAAGGAGGATTACACACCCTCCATACAGCAAACCAGGAGGCAACTGCTTGGCTTAAGGACTTTGCATTCGCTAAATAAATAAATAAAATAAAGTAACAACATGCAGTCTCTGTTGAGTGGTTTGGCCTGAAACCAAACTGCATGGGATGCAGCAGCTGGACAGATTTGAAATGTTCTACCAGTTGGTCTACTACCACTTTTCTACCACCTAATCTATACAAGTTGGACAAGTCTTAGGATAGAGGCCTTACCAAGTGCAATCCAAGAAAGGAAAGAAAGATATACAGTAAGGATATAGAAGCAAAAAAAACAAAACAAAAAAAAACAAGAGCACTCTGAGGCAACTGCAATATCCCCCACCTCTGTTTTCTTTGAAGATCCCAATACTTACTGACAGAGAGCAGTTTTCAACTTTTCAGTATAATTACTGTGCCAGAACCAAATTATGATAAACCCACTTTCCATGAATATACAACAAAGTATACAATCCATAGTTGGAGGGTAGGATCCCGAGGTGAACCTGTGTACCAAGTTTGGTGACCCTAGAGAGCTTTACACGTTCTATAGTAAGAGATCATAGGGAGCGTCAACCTTGACCTTTTGACAGTGGTGGAGAGGAGAACACTAAATAAACTGCATTCCCTCATGTACAATCCTGATCACCCCCTCCACCACACACTAGATAGACAGCGGAGCACTTTCTCCACTAGACTACTACAGCTTCGCTGTCAAACGGCCAGATACAGGAAATCTTTCCTGCCACATGCAATTTCACTGTACAATAACTCACTATGATGTTGTATTCTGGTCATAGCTATGCTGCCACACTGCACCTTACAGACTAACTGGTACCTCACATTTTCACTCTGCTCCTGATAGTCCTTCTTTGTGCAATGAGATGATTCATGCGTTTATACGGGTCATCATATATTAAGCTATGATGTATATAGGTTTTTATAGTCGTGTTAGTTTTTACTTTCCATGGGTAATCCCTTTGTCTGATCATGTGTGTGTTTCTGTTGTTTGGTTGTCTACTGTCATGCTGCTGTTACACTGTAATTTCCCAGTTTGGGATCAATAAAGTACATCTATCTATCTAAAAAAAAATGCAAATGTTACAGTAAATCGTTGAGGAATATGATGTTCATGTTTTATTCAGTATATGAAAAAACAACAACTTTTTTATGTTAAAGATAGTACTGTATTGTACCGAGAGAAATTCAGATTCTCAGGAAAAATCCTGCTTATCAATTAATTGTTAATCGATCGATAAGTAAAACTTATTTATATAGCACTTCTCACAGAAAGAATCACAAAGTGCTTCACAATTAAATAAAACACACATTCATAAATACAATGATAAAAACATTAAAAATAAAAACATTAAAAGATAACATTAACATTGTGGAAAAAACATAAAAACCATAACCCATAACCAAATAAAAAGCCTGTTTAAACAGCAGTGTCTTCAGCTGCTTTTTAAAAGCATGAACAGTCGCTGTGCGCAAAGACAGTGGTAGAGCATTCCATAGTTTTGGTGCCACTGCCTGAAGGCTCTATCACCTCAAGTTTTAAAATGGGTTCGAGGGACTGCAAGTAAAAGTTGATCCGAGGACCTCAGAGACCATGAGGGGTTATACACTTTAAGCAGCTCAGTGATATATTTGGGGGCCTGATCATGGATGGCTCTAAAAACAAGAACCAAAATTTTAAACTAAATCCTCAAACCAACTGGGAGCCAGTGAAGTGCTGCTAAAACCGATGTAATCTGTACCCTTTTCTTAGTGAATAGCGTTCACTTATATAGCGCTTTTTCTCATCTCTGGATGACCAAAGCGCTTTACAGATCCTGCTTATCCACCCATTCATGCACACATTCACACACTGATTGCGGCAGAGCTGTCATACACATACAGGCGCTAGCCTGGCCACCAGGAGCAACTGGGGGTTCAGTGTCTTACTCAAGGACACTTTTTGTTTTTGTTTTTTGTTTTTTTGTTACTTATTTCAATTCAATTCAATTCAATTCAACTTTATTTATATAGCGCCATTTCACAACAACAGTCATCTCATAGCACTATCAACTGTAGGGAGGACCCCCACAGTTGCAGAAAGACCCCAGCAATCAGGCGGTAGATTTGTACCCGTAGGTAGACTTGGTTTGCAGTCTGGTGACAAGCCCCCGGCTGCTGGTCGCTGCGTGCGCGAGCGCCCTAAACCTACATGTTTTTGGTGTGCGGGAGGAAACCGGAGAAATCCCGGAGTAAACCCACGCAACACGGGGAGAACATGCAAACTCCACACAGCTCACTGTTGGTCGGGGGCTGGGATCGAACCCACGATCTCATGATCCCCGCAGTCCCCCGGCCGAGGGTAAAACTGTGCTGCCACAGTGCTAAACCACTGCGCCACCGTGCAGCCATGCACTTCGACATACAGACTGCAGACAGAGCGGGAATTGAACCCATGACCCTCCAATCAGTAGTTGGTCACACTACACCTGCGCCACAGTCACCCCCAGTGTGGGTTAAAAGTCTAGCAGCTGAATTTTGGACAACCTGGAGGTGCCGAAAATGTTTTTGGCTCAGATAAATAAAAAGACTATCGTATTTTTCGGACTATAAGGCGCACCGGATTATAAGGTGCAATATCAATGAACGGGTCTGTTTTCATCCATAAGGCGCACTGGATTATAAGGCACATTAAGCGAAACAAAACAGTCAGATAAGTCAAACTTTATTCAACTCATTCACAATAACTCTCGACACTGTTCAGTTGTAACACATAAAATACAAAACAATACACTCACTTTTTCAGTTCATTCCTCTTCCACAAATCCATCAAATTCTTCATCTTCAGTGTCTGAGTTTAACAGTTGGGCGATTTCGGCATCAAGCATGCCCGGATCCCCCTCGTCATTATCCGAGTCAGTCTCGTTGCTGTTACTTAGCTGTTCAGTGATGATTCCGGCCTTTGTGAAAGCTCGGATAACACTTGAGACCGATACCTTAGCCCAGGCATCCACGATCCATTGGCAGATAGTGGTGTAACTCGCCCGGCGTTGCCTCCCTGTCTTGGTGAATGTGTGTTCGCCTTCTGTCATCCAATGCTTCCACACAGCTCGCAATTTAACTTTGAACGACCTGTTGACACCAATATCTAGCAGTTGGAGTTCTTTGGTTAATCCACCCAGAATGATGGCAAGCTCCGAATTAGTTTGCTTCACTTGGGTCTTGACAGTATCGGTGAGATGGGCGCGCATGGAGTCGCAGATCAATAGGGACGGAGATTTATTCCCATGTACTACTGCGTGACTGATAGCCTTGAGTTTTAAATCCGCTTTGTAAGCATGTCTCTTAACAGGTGCCATTTTGGGGTACACACACCGTAATATTATGTTGAAGCACAGTACGTATTACTCCGCAAGGCTTCTGACTACGGAGTGATACTAGCCGTAATGCTCCGACAATCCATCAAGTGGTTCGGCTTCGTACCTTACCAAAGTCGTACTAAAACATTTTGACAGATTTTTGAGCGCCGTGCACCACATAAAATCGGTTCGAGGTCAGTAAGCACAACCAGAATTAATACATAAGGTGCACCGGATTATAAGGCGCACTGTTGATTTTTGAGAAAATTAAAGGATTTTAAGTGCACCTTATAGTCCGAAAAATACGGTATTACAATAGTCTAAGTGAAAAGAAATAAAAGCATTAATAATCATCTCAAGTTCCGCCTTCGACACCAGAGTTCTCAAGTTAGAAATATTCTTCAGATGGAAGAGTTTCTAATTAATTGCCTAATGTGGTGCTCAAGAGAAACAGCCGAATCAAAACTAAGGTGAATCAATTTTCAATTAATAAATTAACTGATAACTTGCATCCCTAGTAATAAGGCATACGGAATGTTAACCTTGACCTTTTGACCCAAAACCAACAGACAGAGGTCGGGATCCCAAGGTGAACCTGTGTATCAAGTTTGGTGGCCCTAGCTTAACTCCTTGTACAGCAGGGATGGGCAACTTTGGTGGTAGTGAGGAACACAAAATGTTTTCCTCACTTCCCGAGGGCCAGATTTACATGTAAATCTGCCGGGTATTACTACGGGGGTATTATTTCCTGCAGAGTTAAAAGTTTCACAAAACTGAAAATGAAAATGAAAGTAAAAGCTACTCAGTGTTTTATCATACTAGAATTAAAATTACTGATAAAATTATATCTGCCCTACAATGGACTGGCGATCCATCCAGCGTATACCCTGAGGTTCCTACGCACCCATGTGGTGATTTAAAACAAAACAAACCACAGTAGTGGATGTGCAATATGTGTTAATGTTATCAGTGTTTTCTTGGTGGGGGGGTGCACTGAAGTGTTTGACAGTTTTTTGTTTTTTTTTAATTCAGCTAAATGCACTTTGTGATGTGCCAAGATCAGTTATGGCCAGGATGTGTAGTATAGTTTTTTTTTTTTTTCCCACTTCGGGCACCACACGAGTCGGCTGCCTTTTGCAACAGCAGCTCAATTCTGAGTTTTTTTCTTCTTCCTCTCTCTTTCTGATCCAGTGACAACTTTCTGATCCGGCGACACCTTACACTCCATATATATCAGGGACACACAGATCGCCCCAAATGTCTCCCGAGCCGGTGGACAGAGCCACTGTTTGTAGCAGGAGACGGTACAGCAGGGAAGAGTTGCTAGCACTCAACCGCCACCCGGTGCTAACGGAAAAACTCGACATACCGGGAGAACTGAGGCGAAAACGACGTGGGTGCCATGCTGGAGTAAGGCGGCGGGCAAGAAATATAAGGTACAGACCCACCCTCCCATCCATTGTTATGGGGAATGTACGATCGATACTGGGAAAGGTAGATGAGCTAGCGGCTATCTCCCGCTACGATGGCATATACCGGGAGTGTAGCCTGTTCCTATTCACAGAGACTTGGCTAACAGGACTAGCAGCAGATGCTAACATTGAACTGGAGGGTTTCCACGCGATACGGGCAGACCGAACATCAGACAGTGGCAAAGCAAGGGGCGGTGGAGTGATAATGTATGTTAACAACAACTGGTGCAGACCGGGACATATCACTGTTAAACAACAACACTGCAGCAAAGACATCGAGTTGCTAGCTGTTAGCATGCGGCCTACATATCTCCCGAGGGAATACTCACACGTGATCTGCATTGTTATTTATGCAAATCTGATGGCGAACGCTGGGACAGCGCGTGACGTCATCCACTCAGTAACTGGCAGGCTGCAGACAGAACACCCAGATGCTCTTCTCCTCATCTCAGGCGATTTTAACCATGTTTCACTGTCTCCCATTCTACCCATGTTTACCCAGTATGTCACATGCCACACCAGAGACAATAAAACACTGGACTTATTCTACGCAAACACTAAGGAGGCGTACACTTCATCACAACTCCCCCCACTCGGGAGATCGGATCACAACTTGGTTCATCTCCAGCCGGTGTACAAACCCCTAGTGCACAGACAACCTCCGGCCATGTGCACAGTGAAGTTATGGTCTGAGGAGGCAATGGATGCTCTAAAGGGCTGTTTTGAAACCACCGCCTGGGAGCAGCTCTGCGATCCACATGGTGAGGACATCGATGGCCTCACTCACACCATCACGGACTACCTCAGCTTCTGTGTGGACAACACCATTCCCACCAAGACCATACGGTGTTGCTCAAACAACAAACCCTGAATCAACCCTGAGATAAAAACACTTTTGAGAGAGAAGAAGAGGATCTTCAGGTCGGGGAACAGGGAGATGCTGAAGTCCGTACAGAGGGAGCTGAGGAGAAAGATCAGAGAAGGCAAGAACAGCTTCAGGAAGAAGATGGAGGACAAGCTGCAACAGAGCGACATCAGCGGAGTCTGGAGAAACCTTAAAACCATTTCTGGGCTCCAGAATACCTCCCCCCAGGCCACGGGGGGCAGGGAGTGGGCGAACAATCTGAATCTGTTTTTCAATAAGTTTGACCAACCGCCCTCCCCCCTGACTGCACAACAACCACTGCTGCCTCTAAAGACATCAAGTCCTGCTGCCCACTCACCACTCCACCAACACCCCCCCACTCCCAACACACAGCCCCTCAACCTGACCCTCACTAAGACCCAGGTGAGGACGGAGCTGAGGAAGATCAAGGCGAGGAAGGCGTCGGGACCGGGCGGCATCAGCGGAAAGCTCCTCAAGTCCTGTGCAGACCAGCTGTGTGGGATTGTGGAGTACATCTTCAATCTAAGCCTGAAGCTGGGGAGGGTACCACAGCTGTGGAAAACATCTTGGGTGGTACCTGTACCAAAGACTTCCCACCCCAAAGAGCTCAACAGCTACAGACCAGTGGCCCTGACGTCCCACATGATGAAGACCCTGGAGAGACTGCTCCTTGCTCACCTCCGCCCCCTGGGGGGACCAGCGATGGATCCACTCCAGTTCGCCTACCAGCATGGCATTGGGGTGGAGGATGCGGTGATCTTCCTCCTTCACCGTTCTCTGTCCCACCTGGAGAAGCCCGGGAATGCGGTGAGGATCATGTTCTTTGACTTCTCCAGTGCTTTCAACACCATCCAACCGATGATCCTGAAGGACAAGCTGCTGTGCGCAGGGGTGGACCAGCACCTGTCATCATGGATCCTGGACTACCTCACAAACCGGCCTCAGTTTGTGAGAACCCAGGACTGTGTGTCCGACACGATCATCGGTAGCATGGGGGGCCCCAGGGAACGGTTTTGGCTCCCTTCCTGTTCACCCTTTATACTGCGGACTTCTCACACAACACAACACACTGCCATCTACAGAAGTTCTCTGACGACTCTGCGATCGTTGGCCTCATCTCCAACGGAGATGAAGCTGAGTACAGAGGGCTTATCCAGGACTTTGTGGACTGGTGCCATCGGAAGTGCCTCCAGATCGACGCGAGGAAAACTAAGGAGCTGGTGGTGGACTGCTGCAGGCAAGGATAACCCCTCACAGCACCAGTAAATATACAGGGAACAGACATCGAGATGGTGACATCCTACAAGTACCTGGGTGTTCATCTGAACAATAAACTAGACTGGTCACACAATACTGACGCACTCTACAAGAAGGGACAGCGCAGGCTGTTCCTACTGAGGAGACTCAGGTCTTTTGGTGTACAAGGGGCGCTGCTGAAGTCATTTTATGACATGGTGGTGGCATTAGCCATCACTTTTGGAGTGGTCTGCTGGGGCAGTGGCATTACAGCAGCCGATAGGAAGAGACTGAACAAACTGATCAAGAAAGCTAGCTCTGTCCTGGGGCAGCGCCTTGACCCAGTGGAGGAGATGGGAGAGAGAAGGATGGTGGCTAAACTGTCATCTCTGCTGGAGTCCGAGTTCCACCCTATGCAGGACATACTGAATGCACTGAGGAGCTCATTTAGCAGCAGACTACATCATCCTAGGTGCACAACCGAGAGGTTTCGCAGGTCCTTCCTACCTACGGCTGTCAGACTGTACAACCTAAGCAGGGCTGCTCGCAGAGATAGCAAAAAGACGTGACAACCTAATAGTATTGAATGCAAAAGACGCAATGGACTTACACAATGGTCCCCTCCGTTATACAACTAGGAAAATACCGGTCGCTACGGAGGGTGAGAATATGTATGGGTACATAATCATGCCATGTAGGATAACTAAGTAGACGGTTGTGCTGTTTCATTCCATCTAGCTACAATGCTCCACACTGTGTGTTTATGTATTTATATATTTATTCCATCTAGCAACAATGCTCCACGCTGTGTGTGTTTATATATTTACATATTTATTCCATCTAGCTACAATGCTCCGCACTGTGTGTTTATATATTTATATATTTATTCCATCTAGCAACAGTGCTCCACACTGTGTGTTTATATATTTACATATTTATTCCATCTAGCTACAATGCTCCACACTGTGTGTGTTTATATATCTACATATTTATTCCATCTAGCTACAATGCTTCACACCGTGTGTTTATATATTCATATATTTATTCCATCTAGCTACAATGCTCCACACTGTGTGTTTATATACTCATATATTTATTCCATCCAGCTACAATGCTCTGCACTGTGTTTATATATTTATATATCTATTCCATCTAGCTACAATGCTCCGCACTGTGTGTCTATATATATATATATATATTTATATTTATATGTACATATGTATACTCGCTGCTCTTGTTTTTTCTTGCCTTCTGATTGTTGCTCTGAGTGTTGCTATCCCTGTGCTGTTGCAATCCTGGAATTTCCCCGTTGTGGGACTAATAAAGGCTTATCTTATCTTATATTTTATTTCAAAAGGGAAACAAAAGTTTTGTTTTGTTTTTTTTTTAAAAAGGGAAACAGATGTTCATGCTACTAACAGTGCACATTGAGTTTTTATGCACTTTGAGATATGCCTGAGTAAGATGTGACCAAAATGGTTATTTACAAAATTTGAGTTTTTTCATTCTAGTTATTTAATTGTTGTTTAAGAGGAAAGCATTTCTACTACCTCAAGTTCTGCTCAACCCCAGCACTGTTATGTTTTTATGCACTTTTGATGTGCCTTTGTCATGTGCCAAGCGCACATTTAAAATCAAGCCAATGAATAAAAAGTGCATATTTTTCGTCATATTGATCTGTGTTGGTTTGAAATTTATCATATTTAAATTAGATTAGATTAGATTCAACTTTATTGTCATTATACATGTATGAATACAAGGTAACGAAACACAGTTTAGCATCCAATCAGAAGTGCAAAGGACAGCAGTGCAGTATATACAGTAAATTATAATAATTAATATTCAACAGATCGCTGAACATATGCAGCCCAGTTACATGTCTTGATTTCAAATTGTGGCCCAACTGATTTTGTAATTGAATAGCTCTGCAGTAGAAGATGGATGGATGGGTAGATAAAATTATATCATGACCTAATTTTTAAAACTCTTTCCATCAAAATGATGAGCAAAGAGAAATTCTGGACGATAATTAGCAAAAAAGTCAAAAAGAAAAGGCAATATGACGAGGCTTTGCTTGCTCATGGGTTCATTGTGGGTGTGGATGGGCAGAGAAATAGCTGTGTGGGCTTGGTCATGTCTGGCTAGCCAAAATGGGGAATTAAAAAAGTTTAAGAGACTGGTATAAATGAACAAAAACAGAAAATCAGCAGATCATGACCAGTCTCTGAACTTTTCTTGCTGACATGGGCTTCACCTGCCAAATAAGAATAAATGCTACAGCTCCTCAGCTGTACAATTTATTCATGTTTAAAAGCAGCCTACTTTGTACATTTAGTGTTTACAGCGTATTAATGCGGTCTTAGCAGGCAAAACATACCTGACAACACTCCAGTGCGCACTGCTGCTCCCACTAGTGGCTCCCTCTCTTGCTCTATCACTAGCAGAGAGCGGCACTTTGGTTTTGATTAGAGTTCCCTCTGCTGGCAAATTCTATAGTTGCATTTAAGAATGCTTTTCCAAATGTGATATAAATAAATAATAGATTTTTGGAAATGGACTGGTGGGCTGTAGTGGATGAGGGGGCGGGCTGCATGCGACCCACGGGCCGCCGCCAGTTGCCCATCCCTGTTGTACAGTAATGAGGTAAAAGTGCTAACCTTGACCTTTGACCTTTTGACCCCAAACCCATAGTCAAAGGTCAGGATACCAAGGTGAACCTGTGTAGCACGTTTGGTGACCCTAGCTGTTTGTTGTTGAGATATAGTTTATAATCCATTTTGATGTTGACCTTCGACCTTACAATCCCAAAACCATAGTCACACTTCAGGGTCACAGGGTGAATCTGTGGACCAAGTTTGGTGACCCTAACTTTACTTGTTGGACAGTGATAAGACATAGGGCAGGCCTATTCATTTAGCGGCCCGTGGGCACATGCGACCCAGATCCAGCCTCCAAGTGGCCCTGGCCACGCCAAGGAAATATAAATTGAAGGAATGAAGGAACGGTCCACAAACGCGCACACCAACAACACTCGTGACCATCATCCGCGTGGAGTTCAGAAGCGCCCTGCCCACGTGAGCATTCCAGTCGGGCAGGCAGAGGTTTTTTGTCCGAGAGAAACATGAAATTATTAAAGTGCTTTAAATGCAGAAAAAAGAAAAAGACATGTAAGCAATGAAGTCATTTATGGTGGTTTTAACCCGCTGGAATAATACTGAAATGATAACAATGAAGAGTCGCTTAGCAAACGTGTGGTGAGGCTTCATACTGTATGCAGGGAAAGGCAAGAGTGACTGAATCGCTTAGGATTGACTTCACGAGCTACTACAATATCCATCCATCCATGGATGGATGGATATTATGTACCTGGCAAATTAAGATGACTGAAATTCGGACTTCCGGTTATGGCGGCCACGTGAGAGGGACACGTCTCGCTCTGCTCTGCTCCTGGAGACGAAAAAACGGCAAATAACTCTCTCATTTGGGACAGAACCTATCCCAGTGTTTGGACGAGGATATGTCGGTGAAACCTAAGGCTGGAAAACCAGGTAGAGGAAAAAGCGAGCCGCCGAAACAGTCTAAATTAACGGACTTTCACGTCTGTGATGCAGCAGATAAAGAAGCTCCATATATGGCGGAGGAAGCGAGCAGCGGTGCGGTGAATGTGGGAGGCGGCACAGGTGCGGTGCTAAACGCCATTAGTTCAATGAGAGCGGACTTTTCCGCTAAGTTTGATGGGATTATGGCAGTGTTGGAAGGAATGAGAAAAGAATTGGGTGACTGTGTAGAACGAATGGCGCAGGTAGAGCTTCGTGTCTCTAGTGCTGAAGATGACGTCACCTGTCTTCAATTAAAGGTGCGCACTTTGGAAAAAAAAAAAAAAAATCTGGAAAATAATGTCTTGGACTTGGAATCCCGGTCGAGACGGAACAACTTGAGGCGTGTGGGTCTACCGGAGGAATCCGAAGGTCGGGACACATGTTCCTTTTTGGAAAAGTGGATTCCGGAGGCGCTGGGCAGCGCGGAGCTGCAATCAGCAGTCGTTCTGGAAAGCGCATATCGTATCGGCCCACGGAGAGATAAGGGATCACCGAGGACGATTATTATGAAGTTTATCAGCAACAGAGACAGGATGAAGATCTTCAACGCTGCGCGAGCTAAAGGCCAGATTAAACACCAGGACCAGCAGGTGCGGTTCTACCCAGATTTGGCCACAGGAATCCAACAATTGAGGAAGCAGTTTGATCCCGTACGTAAAGAGCTGCGCAACCTTGGGATTCGTCATGGTGTAATTTATCCTGCGAGACTGTTGACCACGTATGGGGACAGAACCCACATCTTCAAGACCCCAGAGGAGGCGCAGGAGTTCATCAAGAAGATCCAAGAAGAGACTGGTGGGAGCTAAGCATGAACAAAATATAAGGTAGAATATTTAAGCATTTGCACAGGCATCTGACTGATCTGAAGCAAATAGCAAGTTTACAAAATATAGATTGTATTATATATTAAAAAAAAACAAAACAACAAAACTATGATGTACAAAGTTGCTAAAAATTTTGGAGTTAAGTTGGAAAACTACAGAAGAGAGTTAATGTTATGTCATTAAAAGTAGCAGAGTTAGGGTGACTGGGAGGATGAAGAAAGAGTGGCTTTGGCTGGTCCTTGTGGATGTGGAACGGTCGATGGCTATATCGGGAGACGGAATTTTTTTTTTGATTTTGGGGGGATTACCACAAATGTGGGAAGGGGGAATTTGTTTGTGTGTAGTTTGTAGGATGAATGTTCAACCACTCATGTTTTTGCTTCTCTGTATGAGCATGTTTATACTGCAAGGTAATCCCAAACTCCCTATTGATCATAAACCAAAGCGTTAATCTTAATTTAACTTCATGGAATTGCAGAGGTCTACAAAAATTAAAAAAACTTAAACAAGTTATGAATAAAATAAAAGATATGGGTTCAAAAATTGTGTTTTTACAAGAAACTCATTTAATAGAGGAGGATGTAAAAAGAATTAGGAGTAGATGGCAAGGAAGTGTTTTCACCTCATCATTCTCATCCCGAGCCAGGGGAGTTATGACTCTCATACATAAATCAGTCCCATTTCAAGTGAAAAATGTAATTGGAGACAAATTTGGAAGATATTTAATCATTCAAGGATCTTTGTTATTAGAAAATATAAAGTTGGTAAACTTATATGGTCCCAATATAGATGATCAAAAGTTCTTTGCTAATTTATTTCTTATCTTATCATCACTTACAGGGCAACATATAATAGCAGGGGATTTTAATTGTACATTGAATCCCGGTATAGATAGATCAACAGGATTGGACTGTACGCACAATGGATGTAGGATGACCATTATTCATTTTATGAAAGAATTGAGATTGCTAGATATATGGAGAGAAATGAATCCACAAGTTAAAGCCTACTCTTGTTATTCCAATACCTACAAGACTTTCTCACGTATTGATTATTTTTTGATCTCTGTAGAATTAAGGTCCAAGATTCAAAACTGCTTTTATGATAACATCGTGATCTCTGATCATGCACCCTGCTGTCTAATATATGTAGATAAGAAATTGACAAAGGAACCAGGTAGATGGCAATTTCAGCATAAATGGCTTCAGGATGAGGAATTTGTTAAGTACATAGAAAAACAGATAGATGAGTTCTTTGATATCAATACTACACAAACATCAGCATGTGTAAAGTGGGAGGCTTTCAAAGCTTTTATTAGGGGACATATTATTAGTTATACAGGTTCAAAATCTAAGAAGACTCGAGAGGAGAGAGTTCAGTTGGAACATAAAATAAAAATTCTTCAAGAAAAAGTATATGCAGGAAGTGATCCAAGGTTGGAGAACGAATTACTGATTTTGAGAGCTGAATATGACAAAAAATCAGTGAATAGAGCTGCCTCGAGTCTTCTAAGATTGAAACAATCTTTTTATGAACAAGGTGAAAAATCAGGAAAATTATTGGCATCGCAGATTAAACAATTAGAATTTAAAACACCAATTACCAATATTATAAGTAACGGACAGGTAGTTATAGATCCTTTAGAAATTAATAGAGCCTTTAGAGATTACTATGAAAAATTATATGATACCAAAAATGATTCTGACTTAACAAAACTAAATGGGTTTTGGAACGAACTATCTATACCGTGTATTTCAAATGAAAACAGGGAGATACTGGAGTCTAAAATTAGTCAAGAAGAAGTTGGGCTAGCCATTGATAATATGAAATCAGGAAAAAGTGCAGGACCAGATGGTCTTCCAGTTGACCTTTATAAAAAATTTAAGAATAAATTAATAAAACCTTTTTTGGAAATGGTTTTAGAAGCATTTCAAAATAGTAATTTAACATCATACATGAATAATGCCTTAATTATACTGTTGCCAAAACCAGGTAAGCCCTCTAATAAATGTGAAAATATGAGACCAATAAGCCTATTAAATGCCGACCTTAAGATAATCTGTAAAATTTTAGCAAGACGAATACAAGAAATTTTACCAAATATTATTAATCGAGATCAGAATGGCTTTATAAAGGGAAGACAAGGCTTCCATAATGTAAGAAGACTATTTAATATTATTTATTCTAATAAAGAAGCACCGGATACAGCTCTCCTATCACTGGACGCCGAAAAGGCCTTTGATAGAGTCGATTGGCCCTTTCTTTTTGAAGTCTTACAAAGGTTTGGACTTGGAAATAATTTCATAAAATGGGTTCAGATAATATATAATAATGCTACAGCAGAAATCCTAACAAATAACAATATTTCAAAATCAATAAAAATCAATAGAGGATGTCGACAAGGCTGTCCACTTTCACCTTTACTGTTTACTATGGCAATTGAACCTTTAGCGATGGCGATGCGTCTACAGTCACAAATATATGGAATTAAAGTTGGACCAACAGAACATAAAATCTCCCTGTATGCCGATGACATAATTTTTTTTATGTCGAATCTTAAAAAATCAATTCCGACCTTGTTGAATTTAATAAAGAATTTGGGGGAAATATCAGGATATAAAATAAATAAAACTAAATCTTCAATATTAATGCTAAATGAGACCCAGAGAAATTACCCAGCCCCTGAGGTAAATCAATTCAATGTTGTAAATCAGTTTAAATATTTAGGAATCCAAATTGTGCCTAAGCTAGAATCAGTCGCCAGTGTCAATTATGAAGCCTTAATGACAGATATTAATGAGTTACTTCAGAGATGGATGTCACTACCAATGTCGATGATCGGGAGAATCAATATACTTAAAAGTAATATCTTACCTAAAATACTTTATTTATTTCAATACATTCCCTTACCACCACCTTTAGATTTGTTCTCAAGAATTAAAAAAAAGTTAGTGGAATTTATATGAAACAACAGGAGGGCTAGATTACGTTTGTCTTTATTATATTTACCATTTGATCGTGGAGGTCTGAAATGTCCAAATTTTATGTTGTATTATTGGTCGGCACAACTGAGGTCTATGACATATTATTTTTCATCAAATGATCTCCCTCACTGGACTGAAATGGAATCATACAATTTGCCTTTACCTCTTCCCATATTCATATATTCAGACTCGGCAAAAAAATTACAGAAACAAGTTAAAAACCCATTTGTAAAACATATGATTAAAATATGGTGTGAAACTAAAAAATATTTAAAAGAACCACACTTACTGTCACAATTTAGTCCAATATGGAGTAATCAATATTTTAAACCAGGGAGAGCGGATGCTGTGTTTAAAGTATGGAGTTTAAAAGGGATCCAAAAAATTCAAGATTTATATTTGTCATGTTCAGATAACATAATGTCTTTTGAAGAGCTGAGGATCAAATTTAATCTTAATAGAACACATTTTTTTAAATATCTTCAACTTAGGAACTTTATTCGATCAAACCAAAATAATGCTCTCACTCGACCTATTTATTCATCCTTGGAAAAAATGTTGATGAAAGATAGTAAAAGAAAGGGTATTATTTCAGAGTTTTATAACTCATTGACACTATCCTCAAGTGAAAACTCACAGAAAAGATTAAACTACTGGAAAGAAGATCTGCAAACTGAAATTTCAGAGGAACAATGGGAATTGGCTTGTACAGAAGCTCAAACCAAATCAATAAATGTACGTCTTAAATTGATACATTTTAAATGGTTAATGCGGATGTATGTTACACCGGTGGAGTTAAATAGATATAACAAAAACATACCAGATACATGCACAAAATGCATGGAAAGTAAAGGAACCCTATTTCATTGTTTATGGGGATGTAGAATAATTAGAATGTTTTGGGAAGAGGTGAGGGTAACAATTGAAAAAATAATTTCAAAACAAATCATATTGAATCCTAAACTGTTTTTGTTGGGTCTGTACCCAAAAAAGCATAACTTTAATAAAAGTGAAAGAACATTCATAGACCTCAGTTTGCTTAATGCCAAAAAATGTATTGCACTACTGTGGAAAAAGACTCATAGACCAGATGTGACTCAGTGGTTAAGACAGATGTTAACAAACCTTCCATTAGAAAGAATAACATACATACTGAAATCAAAGGAAAGTGTGTTTGAGAATATATGGAGACCTTTTATTGATTATGTAAAAAATTTAAACATAACTCTTGAAGAAGAAGGTGAATGATGTGTGTGGACCTTGTAAATTCCAAACTGGTGAACATAATATGTATACTTATGTAATGGATTGTCTAGACTAAACAGAGGAGCATTGTTGAAGACTTGATTTTGTTGGTGGTTGTAGGTGTTTTTAGTGCATTTTTTTTGTAGTACTTTAGTGTTTGTGTTTGATTGTTTGTTTCATGTTTGTTAAAAAAAAAAGGTTCAATAAAGATATTGTGGAAAAAAAAAAGATGACCGAAATTCACGAAGTCACTGATTTTAATCCGTCAACAGCCTTCAGACAAACTAAACGTGCCAACATTTGGATTTCAAAATAAGGGAGGTTTTTCCTGCTGTCTGGCTGGTGAACAGAGTTCTAAAAAACTATAAATATATAGAAATATTTTAACAGAAATAACTGCATCTTGCCCCCTCATATATGCATGCCTAAAACCTGTTCATATATGACACATACGTACATGTCAGATCTGTGACATTCATACAAATGAAAACATACCTGGTGCTCTTCTGTCTATCCTGTGTCTGCACCACTGATCACACAAACAATCCTTATTAGTTTTTGGTGTATGATCTGCACCAGGGGTCACTAACTGATGGACTCCGGTTCGGATCCGGACCTCGAGTCCTCTGTCCAGGCTCTGAAGCTTTTCAATTTAATTTGGGGAAAAATTATACTGTTTTGTTTTAACGCGCAGTGGCGGAGTGGTTAGCACTGCGGCAGCACAGCAACTCACCCTTGGCTGGGGGATCCTGGGTTTGATCCCAGCCCCCGACCAACAGTGATCTGTGTGGACTTTGCATGTTCTTCCCGTGTCTGCGTGGGCTTACTCTGGGATTTCTCCGGTTTCTTCCCACATGCCAAAAACATGCAAGTTAGGTTAACTGGCATCAAACTGGGGATTCTAAATTGTCCTTAGGTATGAATGTGAGAGTGAATGGTTGTCTATCTCTCTGTGTTGGCCCTGCGATGGACTGGCGATCTGTCCAGGGTGTACCCTGCCTCTCGCCCAAAGATGCTGGGATAGGCTCCAGCCCCCCGCAAACCCGAAAAGGATTAAACGGAAGAAGATGGAAGTTTTAACCAAACAAAAAAGTGGAACTGAAGTGCTGTATCGGCAGATGCCCAGACATTTTATGGAGTGAGACCGTGGAGGTTCTCCGTTGGATACAGTGGGAGGTAAAATCATCGTTTGCTGCAGTCGGACAGCGACGCTTCCTTCCCGGTATGTACCCGGGGAATGAAACGCTGCTGTGAAATTGTGTCTACCATCACTCTGGCTGCCTCCGATGGTACGTTTTCACCCGAGGGTTTGCTGACAAAAGGTCCCCGTGGCTCCTCGACACCTTCTGGGACAGCATCCCCAATGAACCAGCACAACGTTGTTTATGGAGGTAATTTCCACAACCCTCTGATATCATGTTCCATCTTCCATCTTCTTCCGCGTAATGCTTTTCGGGTTGGGGGGGGGGGGGTGCTGGAGCCTATCCCAGCATCTTTGGGCGAGAGGCAGGGTACACCCTGGACAGATCGCCAGTCCATCGTGTCAAAACAATAATTTGATTTATGTGTTACTGAACACGAAATGTTCCACACACCACCTCCTCTCTTCCTGTGATAGTGCTACCCAGACACACCCAGATGAGGTTAAAAAGATAAAAACATTGTTGACTTAAAAAAAAAAAAAACCCTCCAAGGTAATTCTGTAGTGTGGAATTAATTGTATTTTCTGTCCCTTTTTAGGCTTACAGTTTGAAACATTTTTTTTTAAATACTGAAAATACATGTAGTATAGAGGTGGACTTTTGTGAGATTTTGTTTTTTAAATATTAATCTTTTTAAATGGATGTAATTTAGTTTGTGTTCTCCTGTAAAACTTTACATTTTTAGGATTTAAGTTGTAGATTTTAGAATTTTAGAGCTATTTATTTAGAGCCAAAAACATATTTAGTGTTCCCCTGTATTATTATAATTAAATTATTACATGTTTTATTTGAAATTGAGCAAAGAATTTATTTGATTTTTTTGTTTAAAAAATAATACTGAATTAAAAGCAGCTAAAACATCTGCTTAATAAAATAATGTGTAAAAGCAAATGATATTGGCCTGCTGGAGACAGCTGTGGTCTTCTTAAAGAATGTCCATGAAAAGATGAGTTCTTAAAAGCACATTTTCAGATAAATTTGTCTATGTGACTTGTCACATTTCTCTTCCACTTCTTTTATTAAAAGGATCATTGCTAACAGCTCAAACATGTCTTAATGAAGTGTTTGTGACATATTTTGTTCACATTTTCTTTATTTTTTTAAAATTATTGAAGCAAATTTTTTTTTTTTTAATTTTTTCCTGGCTTTCTTGAAAAGCTCCGATTTAAAGCCTGTCACTTTAAGAAACATCCTTCAGCTGTTCAACTTCACCCTCCCTCTTACGTCAGTTAGCCAATAGCTGAGTAGCTTCTAGTCTCCTTCTAGCTTGGATGAACAACGCTGGTACACTGATCCACAGTCGATTGTGTATCCCACGTCATTCCAACCCATCTTCCAACAATCTCGCCAGGATGCCGCAACAAATCGCCAACACCGCACGCCCCACCAATCACTGCAACCTGAGGCTGCTGGCTGATCCATTTGCTTTTACACATCTTATTAAGCAAATGTTTTAGCTGCTTTTAGTTCTGTATTTTTTAAACAAAAACATCTAATATATTCTTTGCTCAATTTCAAATAAAACATAATAATTTAATCATAATAAAACAGGGGAACACTAGATGTGTTTTTGACTCCAAATAAATAGTTCTAAAGCTCTAAAATCTATAACTTAAATTCTAAAAATGGAAAGTTTTACAGGAGAACATAAACTAAATTACATACATTTAAAAACATTAATATTTACAAAACAAAATCTCACAAAAGTCTGCATCTATATTTTCAATATTAAAAAAAAAGTTTCAAACTGTAAGCCTAAAAAAAAGGGACAGAAAATATAATTAATTCCACAGTATATAATTCCTTTTGAGGTTTTTTTATGTCAATGTTTTTATCTTTTTAACCTCGCCTGTGTCTGGGTAACACTGTCATGGGGAGAGAGAGGAGGTGAATTTGTGTAGAACTTTTCATGTTCAGTAACACACAGAGCAAATTATTGTTTTGACATGATATCAGAGGGTTGCGGAAATTACCTCCATAAACAATGTCGTGCTGGCCCAACGAGGATATGGTCCCAGGAAGGTGTGGAGGAGCCACGGGGACCTTCCATCAACATACCCCTGGGTGAACCCATGTCAAAAAAAAATGCACGCTTACACCACAGCTGGGCTTAAACTGGCTGTTTTGTTCTGTCATGTGTGCCTCTGTGAGGCACAGAGAGACAGCCCAAGTGCTGGATGGTGTTCGTGCATTTTATTAAGCAAAGAAACTTGACAGACAAAAATGTGCCCAAAAATACAAAGAAGTCAAACAAGGGGAAAATTACAAAATGTGCCTCGGAGCGGGAAGCTCCGGAGGAAATGAGCAGCACAATTGTAGAGACTGGTGAATACAGGAGAATCATCCAACGGAACGGCAAAGAATAAGAATAATGGCAGTGTTTAAATACAAGGAGAGGTGATAACATAATTGAACTCCGGTGTGGACACATGAGCAGGCAAGAGGGCCACACAGGTGATTGGAATCAGCTGATAGGTGAGGGAGGAGCGGCTGGATTGACAACTTGACAGGCGACGCCCCCAGCAGAGCAAAAACCAGGAAATCACCTGACAGCTGTCAACCCAGAGAACAGAGCAAACATAATCATAGCAGACTAAAGCCAAATGCAAATAAACATGAATCCAAAACCCATACAAAACAAGATGTGGCCAAAAATTACAGGAACACAACTGGAGGGAAATGAGAGGTTGGGCACAGTAATACAATAAATAAATAAATGTACAGGGGAAGTCATGAGCCTGGGTCCAGCAGGAATCCTAACCCCATCTCATGACAGAGCCCCTCTCCCAAGGGGTGGAATCCAGACACCCCAACGTAGCATCAACAGAAAAAGAAAAACCTGCCCCCCCCCCCCCCAGCAGCAACCACAACAATCAGTACTGGGTGGGTGGTGGGGGAGAACAGGCCCAGAGGGAACAAAAACAACCCTGCTCAGGGCCCACACCAGAAACCACAGAATAAAGGCCCACGGCTCTCTAAAGTTCAGGGGGCCACCCAAAGTCCCAGGCCCAGCGGGCAGCAAGGTGAACCCAGTCAGGTCGCCTGCCGAAGTCCCAGGCCAACCGGATGGCTAGGTGGTACAAGTCGGGTGGCCTGTGGAAGAACATAGACCACCCGACCCAGCGGCTCAGTCTTTCTGGTGGCCGGCCCGAGTTCTGGAGCCACCTGAACAGGCGAGGGGGCCCGGGAGGCGGCTTCCCTACAGGGAGACTCAAAGAAGGAGTGGGGAACCGAGGAGGGGGAGCCCCGATGGCATCAGGCTGAGGAGGGAGAGGGACCACGACGGCATCTGGCTGGGAAGGAGAGGGGACTACGATGCCCTCAGTGGTCTCGGACTGTGAAAAAGTTGCACCTGAGGTGGTCCCGCTCTGGGACATAGTAGCACCCGCGGTTGCTCCGGGCTGGAGCACTGCAGCACCCGCGGTGGCTCCGGGCTGGAGCACTGCAGCACCCTCGGTGGGCCCCGGCTGGAGCACTGCAGCACCCTTGGTGGGACCCGGCTGGAGCACTGCAGCACTCTCGGTGGGACCCGGCTGGAGCACTGCAGCCCCCTCGGTGGGACCCGGCTGGAGCACTGCAGCACCCTCGGTGGACCCCGGCTGGGTCCCGGCTGGGCCAACGTTGCACCCATGGTGGACCCCGGCTGGGCCAACGTTGCACCCATGGTGGCCCCTGGGCTAGGGCATAGCCCCCCATAGTGGCCCCGCACTGGAGCACAGCATCCACGTCGGGCTAATGCTGGGGTGTAGCTCCCACGAGGGCCCCAGCCGAGTTGCAGCATCCACGGAGACCTGGACTGTGAAGGAGGAACCCAGACAACTGCGTCAGGCAGAGGTGGTGCTGCACCCACGGAGGACCTGGCCTAGGCCGTAGCTGCACCCACGGAGGTCCCGGGCTGGGACGGGACACCTGTAACGACCTCGACAGATGAAGCTGGACCCTGAGCGACCCCCAGTGGCGAACCTGGATCTTCGGAGACGTCTGGCGATGTTGGATTCTCTCCGGCAACCCTGGGAGAGAGCTCAGACAAAAAAACAAGGAGAAGGAGGGTCAGGGTCGCCGGCAGCGGCAGAGCCCGGCAAAGCGAGCTCAGGTGCAGCGGACGGCTGCACCTGGCTCTTCTCACCAAGAGTCAGGCAAGATTGCTCAAGTACTGAGAGGAGGAAAACAAAAGAGAGCACTTGCCTGAGCTCGAGCTCCACCGTACAGAACTCCGACGATCCAGGTGACGATGGTTCTTCGGGCTCGGGCCTCAGGAAGACCATCTCGGGCTTCCACTCTGCTGCGGTGGCCTCCGCAGCAGGAATGATAGTCATAGGAGTCATGGTGCCCCCAGGCAAAATAACCCACACTGGTGGCTCCTCCGACGTGGCAACTCGGGGTCAGCTCCGTGCTGGCGCTGGTTTTGAGTCTTCCAGGCCCACAGGCTTCTCCATCGTTCGGACGAGGGTGCTAGGAGCATCGGTGAGGATCAGCGCCAACGAGCGAGCATTGGTTTTCCCTGGAGTTCAGCCACAGGGGGCCGGAGTGTTTGGGGTGACAGCTGTAGCGATGGTGAAGGCGGTCAGGGGCAGACCGACAGGCACGGAGGGACTGCATGCCGGGCCGCAGCACTGCGGGTCCAGACGAATGAAACAGTCGGTAAGGGGAAGAAACATTCTCCCTGGGGAGGTCAGCTTCGACCCTGGGGGCAAGTGGCTACCAGGGGCACGCATGCCGTGGGGCTGCCCTGGGCCTCCGAGCTGGTTTTACCCCTGGCTGCCAGTGGACATTGGTGTAACATGAACACTGTAATGTAAATATGTTTATCGGTTTGCATGCGTGTATGTTGTGGCATGGGATTATTTTGTGTATTTTAGTTAGCTCAGAAAAAAAAGGATCTTATTTGAGTTGTTTTTTTGGGGGTGAATGTGTTAGGTCATTATAGTTCAGTGTTCCCTGTCGTTTGTTAGTGCGTGAGTCGTATTCTAAATTGGGGTGGGTCTGGATTGTGTGTATGTGTTTTGCACTATTATAAGGAGGAGGGGAATGATGGGTAGTGAATGTTGTGTGTGTGTGTGTGTGTGTGTGTGTGTGTGTGTGTGTGGCCCTTGTGGCTTGCCATACCCACCCTGGGTGTGACGTCAGGCAGGACTGTGGCACCAGTATATATAGTTGGTCTGTGTTCAGTAAAGTTCAGTTCGCTGCATGGCATAACAGACTCCAGTCTCTGATTTACCGACATAACAAACATGTCAACATTTTTCTTATATATTTCTGATGGAGCCATTGACCTGAGAGTTTCACCAGATATTCGTAACAACCCAAGTAATCAATACATACAAGGAAATCAAGGCAACTGTGTTCACAAAACAAGTTATATTTAACAAAGTGAAATGACACAAGGAATAAGTATTGAACACATGAAGAAAAAGAGGTGCAAAAAGGCATAGAAAGCCAAGAAACCAGCTGAAATTCATCAGAATTTAGGAAGCCATCCCATCCCCCATCAGTGCAGATTAATTTCAGCTGGTTAAGTCCTGATAGCCTTTAAAAAGGTCTGTGAATATCAGATTGTTACACCACAAAGAACTCACTCTAGACCTTCGCAACCTTATTGTTGCAAAACATAATGATGGCATTGGTTAGAGTCGCATTTCTAAACTGCTGAACGTTCCTGTGAGCACTGCTGGAGACATCATTTGGAAGTGGAAAGAACATCATTTTACCATAAACCGGCCACGACCAGGAGCTCCTCACAAGATTCCTGACAGAGGAGTCAAAAGAATTATCAGAAGCTTTATCCAAGAGCCAAAGACCACTCATGGAGAGCTCCAGAAAGACCTGGAATTAGCAGGTACCGCTGTTTCAAAGAAAATAATAAGTAATGCACTCAGCCGACATGGGTTCTATGCCCAATTACCTGGCAAGACTCTATTGCTGAAGAAAAAGTATGTTGAAGCTCATTTAAAGTTTGCTGCACAACATTTGGACAAGCCTTTATTAGTCCCACAGTGGGGAAATTCCAGGATTGCAACAGCACAGGGATAGCAACACTCAGGGCAATAATTTAGAAGATAAGAAAAATAAGAGCAGTGAATAGACATATGTACCCATAAATATATAAATATATATGCGGAGCATTGTAGCTAGATGGAATAAACAGCATAACCGTCTACTTAGTTATCCTACATAGTATAAATATGTACCCATACATATTGTCACCCTCCATAGCAACTGATATTGTCCTAGTTGTGTACTGACAATGTCTAATATTTAAATTTGTTTGATTGTCTGAGACATTTAATTGTGACAAACACACACAAAAAAAGAACTCAGGAAGGGGGCAAACACTTTTTCACACCACTCTGTGTGTGTGTGTGTGTGTGATGAATCTGTTAAAATTTCAGTAATTGTAACATATTACTGAATTTTATAATGCAATTTCTTAATACACGTTACTGCAAAAGTACTGGTGTTACATTGCTCAACATGTTCCTCACAGACCTGCTGCTGTGTGGAGAGGTGTTTACAGAATGGCTGCAGTTTTAAAGGCTTTCAGTAGTTTATTTTATGTGTTAATGGATCTGATTTTATCTTCTATTGCTCCCCAATCCAGTTATGTTTGTCCATCCATCCATCCATCCAGCTTCTACCGCTTTTCCGGAGGTCTGGGTCGCGGAGGCAGCAGTTCAAGCAGAGAAGCCCAGACTTCCCTCTCCCCAGCCACCTGCTCCAGCTCTTCAGAGAGGATACCAAGGCGTTCCCAGACCAGCTGGGAGACATAGTCTCTCCACGAGTCCTGGGTCTGCCCCGGGGTCTCCTCCCAGTGGGACATGCCCGAAACACCTCAAGTGGGAGGCGTCCAGGAGGCATCCTGATCAGATGGCCATACCACCTCAACTGGCTTCTTTCAATGTGGCAGAGCAGCGGTTCTACTGAGTACCTCACCCTTTCTCCGAGGATGAGTCCAGCAATCCTACAGAGAAAGCTCATTTCAGCCGCTTGCATCCCCGATCTCGTTCTTTCGGTCATTACCCAAAGCTCGTGATCATAGGTGAGAGTAGGAATGTAGATTGACTGGTAAATCGACAGCTTTGCCTTAGAACTCAGCTCCCTCTTCACCACAACGGACCGGTACAACGTCTGCATCACTGCAGATGCTGTTCCAATCCGTCTGTCAATCTCTCACTCCATTCTCCCCTCACTCGTGAATAAGACCCCAAGATACTTAAACTCCTCGACTTGGGGCAGGAGCCTGTCCCCAACCCAGAGAGGACAATCCACCTTTTTCCGGCTGAGAATCATGGTCTCCGACTTGGAGGTGCTGATTCTCATCCCAGCCACTTCACACTCAGCGGCAAACTGTCCCAGCAAGTGCTGTAGGTCATTGCTGGATGAAGCCAACAGGACAACATCATCTGCAAACAACAGAGATGAGATCCTGTGGTCACCAAGCATGGCACCCTCCATTCCCTGGCTGCGCCTAGAAATCTTGTCCATAAAAATTATGAACAGGATCGGTGACAAAGGGCAGCCCTGGCGGAGTCCAGCTCTCACTGGGAATGACTCCGACCGAGTGTTGGCAATACGAACCAAACTCTCCCAACGGTTGTACAGAGAACAAATAGCTCATAACAACAAGACTGATACCCCATACTCCCTAAGCACCCCCCACAAAGAAACCACAAGGGACGTGGTCAAATGCCTTCTCCAAGTCCACAAAACACATGTAAACTGGTTGGGCAAACTCCCACGAACCCTCGAGAATTCTTGAGAGGGTAAAGAGCTGGTCCGATGTGCCACAGCCAGGACGAAAACCACATTGCTCCTCCTGAATCCGAGGTTCGACCAACGGCCGGACTCTCCTCTCCAGTACCTTGTCATAGACCTTCCCAGGGAGGCTGAGGAGTGTGATCCCTCTAAAGTTGGAGCACACCCTCCGGTCCCCTTTTTTAAAAAGAGGAACCACCACCCCTGTTTGCCAAGCCAAAGGCACTGCCCCCGAACTTCTTGCAATGCTGCAGAGGCGTGTCAACCATGACAGCCCTAAAACATCCAGGGCCTTGAGGTACTCAGGGCGAATCTCGTCCACCCCCAGGGCCCGGCCACCAAGGAGATTTTTAACCACCTTGGCAACCTCAGCCCCTGTGATAGGCGAGTCATCTCCCTCGTCCACAAGCCCTGCTTCCTCTATGGAAGGCGTGTCAGTGGGATTGAGGAGATCCTCAAAGTATTCCTTCCACCGCCTGATGATATCCCCAGTCGACGTCAGCAGCGCCCCATCCACACCATACGCAGTGTGGACAGGGAGCTGCTTCCCCCTCCTGAGCCGCCGGACAGTTTGCCAGAATCTCTTCGAGGCCGACTGAAAGTCTTGTTCCATGGCCTCACCAAACTCCTCCCATACCTGGGTTTTTGCTTCAGCAACCACCCGAGCTGCACTCCGCTTGGCCTGCTGGTATACCTCAGCTGATTCGGGAGTCCCACAAGCCAACCAAGCCTGATAGGACTCCTTCTTCAGCTTAATGGCCCCCCTCACCACTGGTGTCCACCACTTGGTTCAGGGGTTGCCACCATGAGATGCACCGACCACTTTGCGGCCGCAGCTCTGGGCCGCCGCTTCAACAATAGAGGTGGAGAACATGGCCCATTCAGACTCCATGTCTCCAGACTTCCTCAGAATGTGGTTGAAGTTCTTCCGGAGGTGGGAGTTGAAGACCTCCCGGACAGGGGCCTCAGCCAGACGTTCCCAGCACACCCTCACTATACGTTTGGCTCTACCAGGTCTGAATGGCATCCTCCCCTGCCATCGGATCCAACTCACCACCTGGTGGTGATCAGTTGACAGCTCTGCACCTCTCTTTACCCGAGTGTCCAAGACATACGGTCACAGGTCTGATGACACGATAACAAAATCGATCATTGACCTGCAACCTAGGGTGTCCTGGTGCCAGGTGCACATATGGACACTCTTATGCTTGAACATGGTGTTTGTTATGGACAAACTGTGGTTACCACAGAAGTCCAATAACTGAACACCACTCGGGTTCAGATCGGGCAGGCCGTTCCTCCCAATCACCCCCTTCCAGGTTTCACTGTTGTTGCCCACGTGCACATTGAAGTCCCCCAGTAGGACAATGGAGTCTCCAAGAAGAGCACCCTCCAGCACCCCAGTCAGAGACTCCAAAAACGGTGGGTACTCTGAAACATCATTTGGTGCATAGGTACAAATGATGGTCAGGACCCATTTCCCAACCCAAAGGCGCAGGGAAGCAACCCTTTCGTTCACCGGGGAAAACTCCAATATAGAGGCAGCAAGGTGGGGGGATAAAAGAATACCCACCCCTGCTCATCGGCTCTCGCCTGGGGAAACTCCAGAAAAGGCCAAGCTCCAGCCCCTCACCAGGAGACTGGTTCCGGAACCGGAGCTGCGTGTTGAGGTGAGGCCGACTATATCTAGCCGGTATCTCTCAACCTCGTACACCAGCTCAGGCTCCTTCCCCACCAGAGAGGTGACATTCCACGTACCAAAAGCCAGTTTAGAAAGCCTGGGATCAGTCCGCCAAGGTCTTTGCCTTTGACTGCCACCTAATCCACATAGCACTGGACCCCCATGATCCCTCCTGCAGGTGGTGAGCCCACTGGAGGGCGGACCCATGTAACTCCTTCGGGCTGAGCCTGGCCGGGTCCCATGGGTGGAAACCCTGCCACCAGACGCTAGCTATCGAGCCCCTCCCCCAGGCCTGGCTCCAGGGTGGGGCCCCGGTAACCCCAGTCCGGGTGGGGTACACTGAATCCTTGATCTAGAATTTATCATGAGAGTCTGTTGGATCGTTCTTTGTCTGGCCCTTCACCCAGGACCAGTTTGTCTTGGGTGACCCTATCAGAGGCAAATTACCCCAGACAACATAGCTCCTGGGATCACTGGGACACGCAAACCCCCCACCACGATAAGGTGACGATCCATGAGGGGCAGTTATGTTTGTCTGGATACTAAATATTGGATTGGTCCACCCCTAATATAAATAGATGCAAATATTAGAAGATGACAACTGTTTATCTGAGCAATGTTGATTTGATTTTGTTCATCCTCATAATTGCAAAATTTACAAATTACTTGCTCTTGTTTTCAACTGTTGGCCAAATGGTTTATCCCCCTCATCCGGCATGTGTTGGTCAAGAAAAGAGAAGAATTGCCACTATTAAAATGATGGTTGCATCCCCTCTGTTCCCTCCCTCATTCCCCTCTGTCAGGTCCAGCATAAGTATGACAGTTTAAATAAAGTAGTAAAGTTATTAGACTGCAATAAGGTAAACAGATATTTTTTTTGCTTGCCAAGATGCTGGACAGGACTGAAAGAAAAAAGGAAATAAAAAAGAGGAGGTCAAAATCAAAAGCAGCTAACACGGGACAGCCCTAGTCTCAATGACCGTTGGACATTTATCCATTGCTGAGATGGAGTGGCAACCAGCCTCATGGTAGCTGTTGTTACAATATTTCATTGCTTGTCAAAAACAACAATAAACAGAAGAAAGATTTTACAAGATGGATAATACTGCAGTGATTGTATCTTTAATCAATAACTTATTGTTCCATTCATCTCAGCACAGGATAAATGCAGCCACATAAAACCCATTTCAGATAACAAGCGTAAATACTTGCTTTGGGCACTGATGACAACTGCCTGGAATGTTTTTTTATGAACACAATAATCTTAAGCTGTCAGACAGCCAGGCCCTCAGGCACAGAATCTCATCAGGCTGTGTAAAAAAACAGCAGTAAATTGCTTTTATAAGTCTGTGCCATGTAGAAATCACCTGTGGAGTTTACTTTAAGGCTTCCACAATGCACTATATGACATAATGGATCGGCTTCCCCTTCATACTGCTTTCTAGGGCAAAAATTGCTAAATATGTACACCTTTTTAATCCCAGGGTGGCTAAGAGTTATTGAAAGGAATACTCGTTGAGAATCCCAAAATAAGCGTAATATTACCTCTACAGAAAGCTAAGAGCATAATAAACATGAATATAGTACTTTTATAGCCTTAGTTTCATCTAGAAAGAAAAGAAATTGAATTTTTTTTTCCCATTCATTCTGTGCACCCATGTCGAGGCTCTGACTTCCATATTTGCCAACTGATTTGGGTGCCGTTACAAGTTGTACAAACTAAAAGCTCAATGGCTCCAGCTGATTGACTATACGATTGACTGTACGTTTTCAGATTCCTTGACCACGAAAACATATGACTAGCAATTGGATTGACAATGATAGGATTAGTGGTTCAGTAGTTATTCACGGAAATGGCATTTTCCGTAATGGCGGCCACAGTTCCCCCCATACAGTGTTTGTGTGTACGTTTTCAGATTCCTTGACCATGAAAACATATGACTAGCAATTGGATTGACAATGATAGGATTAGTGGTTCAGTGGTTATTCACGAAAATGGCATTTTCCGTAATGGCGGCCACAGTTCCCCCCATACAGTGTTTGTGTGTACGTTTTCAGATTCCTTGACTATGAAAACATATGACTAGCAATTGGATTGACAATGATAGGATTAGTGGTTCAGTAGTTATTCACGAAAATGGCATTTTCCTTAATGGCGGCCACAGTTCCCCCCATACAGTGTTTGTGTGTATGTTTTCAGATTCCTTGACCATGAAAACATATGACTAGCGATTGGATTGACAATGATAGGATTAGTGGTTCAGTAGTTTTTCACGAAAATGGCATTTTCCGTAATAGCAGTTTTCTTCTGGATGGTGATCCGGATCACCACCAAAATGTAATCATCTGTAGGATACACCATTTCTGACAATCTGAAAATTTCATGACAATCCGTCCATAAGTTTTTGAGTTATCTTGCTAACAAACAAACAAACAGACAGACAAACCAACGCCAATGATCACATAACCTCCTTGGCGGAGGTAATAAGAGTGAAAGAGCATTCATAGACCTCGGTTTGCTTAATGCCAAAAAATGTATTGCACTACTGTGGAAAAAGACTCATAGACCAGATGTGACTCAGTGGTTAAGACAGATGTTAACAAACCTTCCACTAGAAAGAATAACATACATACTGAAATCAAAGGAAAATGTGTTTGAGAATATATGGAGACCTTTCATTGATTATGTAAAGAAATTAAACATAACTTCTGAAGAAGAAGGTGAATGATATATGTGGACCTTGCAAATTCCAAACTGGTGAATGTATATTATGTATTCTTATGTAATAGATTACCTAGACTAAACAGAGGAGCATTGTTGTTGACTTGCCTTAGTTAATGGTTGTTGTTGTTTTTAGTACATTTTTTTTGTAGTTAGTGTTGTTGTTTTTTTTAATTTTTAAATTACTTTAGTGTTAGTGTTTGACTGTTTGTGCCATGTTTGTTAAAAAAAAGGTTCAATAAAAAATACTGTGGAAAAAAATATATAATTTAGTATTATTACATCAACATACCATTCAGATATCATAAATTTACACATGTGATGCAGCAGCAGATTAAAAAGGTAAACTATAAATGCATTTGTACTTACTTCTAACTTTAAATATAAGACCACATTTGAGCATTCTAAAACACCAGATTTCGTTTGCTTCCCCCAGACCCCCAACCAAGGCACCGCCTTGGATCCGGCTTGGGGGCCTGCGTCCCCCAAGACCCCCGGCTTACTTTCCTCTTTTTTTTTACCAAACCCCATTCTCATCCCTGAATTTGGTATTAAAATAAGAAACACTCTAGTTTTTCTAAAATCTGATGATGAATTTCAGCTGAGTTACCGATCACTCAGGGACGTTTACACATCTATCTATAAATGCAAAGAATCTCTGTCTGTGTGTGTGTCTGTTCCTCACATATCTCTCAAAACGTTTGTCAGACTGACCTCAGATTTTATAAGTGCTTTGCTGAGGTTAAGAGGGTGTGGATTCCTGAGTATGGAGTTGCTCAGTCAAAATATGTAATTTTTATCAATACAAGTTTAGCCACCACTATGTCTCATACCCAGGCTTCTAGAAGTGTGGGTGGGGTTTCGGATTGATGCCATACTGATTGGATAATACGCTGCATTAGTAACCGCAACATTAGTAATACATGGCATCAGTAACCACAGTGCAGGAAGAAAGTGAGAAGTGACAAATTTGACTAGAAAAAGATAATACTTAAGATTTAATGCATAAAAAATTATACCATAAAGTTGCCATGATTGCGATTGCATAGGTCTAAAGGATAATTTGGCATGGAGAACATGAGGGGAGGGTGTGCGGGGACCTGTGGTTCCGCAAAGGACAGTGGTGGTGTTACATCTAAAATAACAGAGGTCAGGAGGAAGCTGGAAGTAACATTCTCTTTATTTCAGACAAGATTCCTTATATTTATATTCCCAGCCGTAGCCCACCTGACATCACTCCGCTCCGCCCAGACCAAGCTACGGCAACCCCTGAGGTACAATTCCCTTATGTCATACACCCCCCCCCCCCCGGAAAAATCAAGAACACTAACAAAACATGCAAACCAAAAACAACTATATACATATCAGAACACCGAGTTCAACCAAGTTAAACTTCCGATCTAGATGTTACACGGCAGAGCCGTTCCCAGTCACACAGGTAACAAAATCATCCAAGTACTTGGGTCGCTGATGCTCTCTAACCAGGCGGCCCTCGCGAGGACGCTCCACCACCGGCACTGTCAGCTCCGGTCGAGGGTCGGCCTCTGTCCAACCCCTCCAGTTCCAAGTGCCTCTCAAATTATCCAATGCTGGGTCACTCGCCACCTCCGGTAGGGACCTCTGCAGCCTATTCGCGTGCCATCGGGACCCATTGTCCAGTTCGAAAGTGTCCGGTCCTCTTCGTCTCACAATCGTATGCGGCCCAACCCACAGCGGCTGAAGCTTGTAGGTGCGGACAGGGTGCATGATCCAGACCCTATCCACTACTTCCAGGCCGTGTCCTTTTGCCCGATGTTTCCTGTCAAACAAGTCCTTCATCCTCTGTTGGCGTTCCGTGACCCGGCGCCTTAGCGCCACCGAGTCTTCACTGCATTCCCTTTATGCCAGTCCGAGTCGTCTCACTGGAAGCTGCAACTCCCGTCCCAACATCAGAGTTGCCAGAGAGCAACCCATCATGGCGTGCACTGATGCCCTATAATGGAGCAGGGTGTTGTGCAGTGCGTCGGCAAATGTAAATCTATCCGCCAAATGAGCCCTCAAGCTATTCTTCAGTGTCCTATTCTCTCTCTCAACCCCTCCATTAGCCTGTGAGTGATACACCGCCGTCCTAATGTGCGTCACCCCTCCGGCTCTCAGGAAACCCTCAAAAGCCCCTGAAATGAACTGCGGGCCATTGTCAGTGGTGATCAAAGTCGGAGTCCCCCATCTGGCAAACAACAACGACAGGAAACCCGTGATCACCTCAGTTGTCACTGAGCCAGTCGGAAGCACCTCCGGCCATTTAGAAAGCAGGTCATACACCACCACCAGGAACCTGCTACCCGGGGGGTCCACGTGCAGTTCACTGCAGATATCCAGTTCGATGTGCTCCCAGGGTCCCGCAGGGTACGCGACCGGTCACAGGGGAGGCGGTGGAGGTCTCCCAATCTTTCCGCTCTCCAGGCACGGGACACAGTTCTTGACCATCGCTTCAATGTCCTTGTCAATCCCTGGCCACCAAACTGAATCCCTGCCATGCTTTTTGACCTTAACCACCCCAAGGTGACCCTCATGTAGCATGTTCAGCACTCGCCCTCACAGAGCTGCCGGGTTCACTGCACAATGTCTCCTGGCTGCTGGTCCCTAAACCGATGAAACGGGGCCAGCTCACCCAACACTCCTTCCATCCAGCCCTCCCTGATTGCTGCGCGCAATTTTCTCATCACTTGGTCATTCTCCAAAACTTCTCTAAGTTCCCGAGGAGAGACAATGTCCTGGAGTGCCCCATGTAGGGCGTGGACCAGTTCCATCTCGACTGAGTCCACAGCCCCCACATCCGGCACCAAAGGACACGTTGGGGCCCTAGATAGAAGGTCCGCTACAACGTTGTCCTTGCCCGGAGTGTATTTTGTCTCAAAATTGTAAGCCCTCAGTCTCTCGGACCACCTGTGGATCCTTAGCGGCCTGTGGCCCGACCCCGAAGTTTCCAGCAAAGTTGTCAATGTTCGATGATCTGTCCTCAACGTGAAGCGCCGGCCATAGAGGTACATATGCCACCTTTCACAGGCCCAAACACAGGCCAGTGCCTCCCTCTGACCGACAGCGTACTTTCTCTCCGCCTCTGACAGGGCTCTCGACGCAAAAGCAACCGGACGCTCTGTACCACCCTGCACCTGCGACATCACTGCCCCCAGAGCGGAACCAGATACATCACAGGTCACAATCGTAGTGCAGTCCGGGTCAAAATGAGCCAAGACCGGAGGCGAGGTGAGCTGCTGTTTCAGCTTTTCCACTACCGCTGAGCAGGCCGGAGTCCAGACCCAAAGTGCGTCCTGTTTTAGCAGCGCCCCGAGCGGCTCAATTGTCTCAGAGTACCTGGGAATAAACCGTCCATAAAAGTTCACCATCCCCAGGAATGATGAGATCTCAGCCAGCGAGGAGGGGTTCACGAGGCGGAGCACCACCTCCACGTTCAAAACCAATGGCTTCAACCCATCTCCCGACAGCCAGAATCCCATAAAGTCCACTGCCTCCGCTGCCAGGACACATTTGTCGCTGTTCAGCATAACCCCGTGTTCTTGTAGCATCTCTAGGACCTTTTCCAACCTCTCGTTGTGCTCTTCACTCGACGCCCCGTGCACCACGATGTCATCAAGGTGCACGACCACCCCCTTCAGGCCAGCTAGTATGGTAGCCATAACCTTTTGGAAGCAGCTCAGCACCGAGCTCAGCCCAAAAGGCATCCTGGTATAACGGAACACCCCCATGTGGGTCACGAAGGCCGTCAGATTCCTGCTGTCCGGGTGTAGCAGCACCTGCAGGTAACCTTGCTGCAGATCCAGTTTCGAGAATATCTTCCCCCCCACTGAACCTCACCGTGAGTTCCTCCACAGTGGACAGCGGATACTTATCTGGGACAACTGCCTTATTCACCGCTCTGAGGTGGATGCAAGGTCTGATGCCCCCGCCCTTCTTTTTCGCCACCAAGAGATTGGAGATCCACGGAGAAGCGTCGGCTCTCTCGATGACACCTGACTCCAGCAGCCTGTTTAACTCCGCTGACACCTCGGCCCGCAGCGCCAGTGGAAGGCGCCTCAAAGGCTGTATCTTTGGGATGATGCTGTCATTCACCAGAGGCCGATGATGAAATGCGTCAATGTGGCCCAATCCTTCAAACAGCTTGGGCCAGCGGAGGCGCCAGTCCGAACCCACAGACAGCACCCGCGAACTTGCAGGGTCCATTATGGAAAAACCCAATTGTCCCAACAGATCAACCCCCAGCAGGTCGGTTCCCTGACGCGCTACTTGGGAAGTAAAGCTAGGGACCCTCTTCGACCTGCAGGTCACTTCGAAGTCCGCCGTGCCCGCCATTTCAATCTCCGCGTGGCCGTAGGCAAAAAGTCTCACTGCTCCACCATTAATTTGCTTCGCGGGGAACAGTCGCCGCAGTGTTGGTAGGCTCAGGATAGATTTCCTGGCCCCCGAATCCACCATGAGCGGTACGTCGACTCTGTCCAGTTGGAAGACATACCACTTCAGCGGGCCTTTCCCCATCCGTGCAGCATGAACCTGAGTCGGGCCTCCGGGTCGTCCCACCCGCAATGCCACTCTCTTTTTTGTCTGCTTCTTCTTTTTTTTTAATTTCCACTACGCCACCCTGCCAGCACGCCAACCTCTGCGTTCGGCGGGAAACTGCGCTTGGGCGGCCCCTCACTAGCCTTAGCCACCTGCTCCAACTGGGCCACAGACTCCTCTCTCTTTGCCAACTTCAGCACCTCCTCCCATGACGTCGGCCCCGCAGCCAGTAGCAACCTAGCCGCTATCTGTGAGCATCTGGCGCCATGCACTAACCTGTCCTTAACAAGTCCATAAGCCTCCAGCCCAACGTTACCCTTACGTGCTAAGCTAAGGAGTTCCAATAGAAACGAGCTTAGCGACTCACCCTCTCATTGCCGTCTCTCGTAAAATTCCCACTGACTCCTTGAGACCATGGAGGGGTCACCAAACTCGTCATCCAAGACCCTCAGACATTCCTCCAGCGAGTCACTCCGGCACCGCCCAAAAACAAATCTCTGTCCCTCGGTGCCAAGGTGCTGGATTAAAATACTCCTCTGTCTCTCCTCACTGGCCGAGTCTAGGCCCGCCGCTGTCATGAAAGGCTCGAAGCTCCGTTTCCAATGAGGCCGTGACACTGCCAGCAAACCTGGGAGCTCCAGAAACACAGGTATGTGCCCTGTGCATGCCGCCATTGTAATCCTCGTCGCCAAAATGTTACATCTAAAATAACAGAGAGTCAGGAGGAAGCTGGAAGTGACATTCTCATTATTTCAGACAAGATCCCTTATATTTATATTCCCAGCCGTAGCCCGCCTGACATCACTCCGCTCCGCCCAGACCAGGCTACGGCAACCCCTAAGGTACAATTCCACTATGTCATAGGTACCACACTGGTAAAGCAGCAGCCAAGACTCCCGTTAACTGGGCAGGCTGGGCTTGGCTCGCTGCGAAGGACTGAGATCTACCGGTTCAGCTGCTGCTTCTCCAACACCAGTGTCCGACCGGGCGGATCACGATCCTTCGCGGGGAGGCACACCCAGCCTGCCCGATCAGTGGTAGACTGCTGCTTCATCTGTGTGGTACCACTGTTCTTTGCAGGACAACGAGTCCCTCCTCCCGCGCAAGTATCTAAAAATTAAAAACTTAATAATAATACCGCCATGATTGTTGAGTGGAATGGCCAGATCAACTGCATATCATATGCACACTTTGACTAAATGCCCTGTTATACCTTGACGATTTAAGCAGCGTTTGCCAAACATATAAAACATTCTCTGAAATGCTGGCATACACCGAAATTTTCACTATTGGCCATATGCATCGCATATCCATAACGAGTTGGACATATACATAACGGATTAGTAACTTATATAGAATATTTCTATAACTTATAAATAACTTAAACCAACTAATGTTAAGTGTGTTGCCGACATTCACAACTTATGCGCAACAATAGTCTAAGGTTACATTCATACTGCAGGTCTTAAAGCTCAATTTCGATTTTTAGCCGAAATCCGATTTTTTTGTGTTGGCATTCATATTATAATTTAAATGCAACCCCCATCAGGCTCCAGTGTGACTGGTCTCCAGCTATGAAGTGACTCACATGTGCAGAAGAAAACATAACGTCAGACACAGTGTTATGTTTAAGGAAGTAAATATGGCTACGGTCACACTGCAGGTCTTGATGCTCAATTCCGATTTTTTGCTGAGATCCGATTTTTTTTTTGTGGGCGTTGACTTTCCAACTTAAATACGATCCCCATCAGACTCCAGTGTGGACAGTCTACAGCTATGAAGTGACCCGCATGCACAGAAGAAAACGTAACGTCACACACAGCGTTGTAGAACGATTGAGGAAGGGATTGGGGGACGGGGGGGACAGAACTTCTTAACCCTGATGCAGTGCAGCAGAATAAAATGTTAAAATCATAGATATGAGACCAGTTGCATTTCTCTGCAGGCCAGATGACCACTGTGATCAGCTCTGCTTTAACAGAAGTGATCGATTAAACAGCCCTTAAATGTGCCTTTACTGTGTGCCTGTAGTGTCTGACTTTTTCAGCCCCCCCCACCGAAATTTTGAAGTTATTGTGCAGTCGTAGCCTACAAAATTACAATCCAGTGATAAAGGGAAGGAGATTGATTAAAAAGAGAGCAAAAATCAGCTGTGTCTCCCATGCTGGCTGCATCCTCCACCTCTGAATTGTAGCATCTGTCTTACTTGGACACACCATGACACACCAGGCCTTCCTGAAGCGATTGCTCAGCTAACACTAGTTAGCTTAATGCTACCTGAAGCGATTGCTAAGCTAACACTAGTTAGCTTAATGCTGGCGCCAGTCTCTAAATAACTACCTACAGCGATCGGATATACCTCCGGTGGATTACCCCTTTGATCGCTTTTATCCGGCCACTGTGAGTAAACTGACCAGCGATTCCAGCGCTTCCTTGTGATTCACTGATGTGCCCTACCTGAAGCGATTGCTAAGCTAACGCTAGTTAGCTTAATGCTGGCGCCAGCCATTCCACCTAACACCAGCCTGAATCAAAGCCCAGCTGCGAGGCCCAGCGGAGATACTACCAGGCAGGCGGCTATTTTGTTTGACGGGGCTCAGCAGAGATTTCACCCAGGCAGACGGCGGTAGGCGGCGGTGCCCAGCGGAGGACTTACCGTGACTGCAGCGGCGGTGTGCGACGAGACTACCCGAAGCGATTGCTAAGCTAACGCTAGTTAGCTTAATGCTGGTGCCAGTCATTCCACCTTACACCAGCCTGAATCGAAGCCCAGCTGCGAGGCCCAGCGGAGATACTACCAGGCAAGCGGCTATTTGTTGACGGGGCTCAGCAGAGATTTCACCCAGGCAGACGACGGTAGGTGGCGGTGCCTAGCGGAGGATTTACCGTGACCTCAGCGGAGCTTGGTGGCAGCGGCGGTGTGTGACGAGACTCGGTTGGAGGAGCGGGACGGGAGACCAGTTACGGCGACTATGAGCAACGAGACCAGCAACGGAAGGGGCTAGTTGGCTAGCTGAGGCCCAGCTGGATTCGAGGACGATCGGATCAGATTCTGGCGATATAAGCAGAATTTATTTTACTATCCACAGATTTTCCTTTTCCTTCTTTCCAAGAAAGACTGAAGATGGCTGCCACCGGATTAAATAGTGGGCTGATGGGCACCACTAATAAGCCTTCTCTACTTCTCTACTTCCTCTTCGTTTTGTCTTTGTGTGTCTGGACCTGCAACAAGAAGGATTTTCCGACAAACTCAACCAAAGGTGAAGTTAAAAAGTTTTATCTGTATGGATTTGGGCTTGGACATCTCACCCTACACTCTATGTGGTCTTTAAAAGCCCTGAGCAAAAACTTCCAAATTAAGGCAAACATGGCTGTTAAGCAAAAATCACAATATGGCAGAGGATATACAGTTAAAGTTCTGTTAGTTCTGCTACTTCTGGCAGGAGATATTCACCTTAACCCTGGACCTGCCACTATTAAACAGCAGACCACTGGGTTAGCACAAAACCGAGCTGTACAAAAGCAAAAACAACATTTATTTTTCCAAACTGTTAATCATGCACGAGTTCTTTGGGACACCAAGGCTAAACCAAAGGGGATCCTCGGCGGTCATTTAAACATACGGAGCATAATCCCCAAAAGAGATGAGATTTCGGTGTTGCTGTTGGACTCAAATCTGGACTACCTTTGTCTCTCAGAAAGCTGGCTACACAGTAACATAGACACTAATATGATCGATATTGTGGGCTACCAGTGTTTTAGAAAAGACAGGCAGGTAGGGAGGGGAGGAGGTGTTTTAATTTACATCAAAGAGAAATATAAATGTCAACTGGTTGATTTGAATACTTCACTTGAATGTTTAGCTGTTAATGTATGTCTCTCTCCGGTAATGAATTTCAACATTGCAGTAGTGTACAACCCACCCTCACACAACTCTTCCTTTTATAATGAATTAAGTGATCTGGTTAAACAACTTGAGAAGAACAGAGAAACAATAATTCATGGTGACTTTAATATCAACTGGTCTGATAAAAAAGACAAACAAAAACTGAAAAGCCTCATGACTAAATTTAATTACCAGCAAATCATCAAAGGACCAACCAGGATAACCAAACAATCCAGAACACTTATTGACATGGTATTTACTAATAAACCAGAACGAATAACCAGAACCTATAATCTTGTAACTGGTCTCTCAGATCATAACATGGTTCTTGCTGTCAGGAAACTTACTAAAAAGCGACTACAGTATTTTGGGGGAGTCGATATTGACAAATCAAATTTTATTATCCCCAAATCAAAAAATGAGGAGTTTGAACATTACTTAGAGAATCAAAATTGGGAGCAGCTCATGGCAACATGTGAAGTAGATGATTGTTGTAATTTTATAACTGCAACAATCACAAAGTCTATAGAAAAATTTTCAAAGCAAATTAAAAGTAGACAACAGAAGATTAGCCTACCATGGTTAAATAATGAAATAAGAAAACTTATGAAGAGGCGAGACTATGCACTGAAAACATCACTAACCTCCAAACTACAAAATGATCACCTTGTGTACAAAAGTTTAAGAAATAAAGTGGTACATGAGCTGCGAAAATCAAAAATATCTTATTACAATAAACTGATAGATCATGCAAAGGGTAACAACAGTTCCCTATGGAGGCATTTAAATAACTTAACTAATAAAAAAAACGATCAGAAGGGGGTAAAGGAACTTAGAATCAATGGCAAGACCGTCAGTGACAAGGCTACTTTGGCAAATGAATTTAATTCACACTTTGTGGGCTCTGTGGAAGACTTAACAAAAATTTTTGTGCTGCCAAATGTGCTCAACAACACAAATTCCATACTTCCAACAGATACTTTTCACATCGATGAGGTAAATGAGAAGTTAATTGCTGGTATTGTTAAAACACTGTCAAACTCAAAAACTAATGATATCTACAATATGAGCACCTCCTTTCTCAAAATACACAGCAAAATATTAATCAAACCACTGACTCATCTCATTAATCTCTCCATTAGGTCTAGTACATTTCCATCTGGCTGGAAAAAAGCTGTCGTCATACCAGTTCATAAATCAGGCAGTAAAGACGATATATGCAATTACCGCCCAATCTCTATCTTACCAGTCCTATCTAAGGTTCTTGAAAAAGTTGTAGCTACACAGCTGATAGACTACTTACAAGACAGTCAACTTCTTCATCCACATCAATTTGGTTTTAGACCAGGATACTCAACAGAAACAGCAAATTGTTGCCTTATTGAAAACGTCAAACAGTCCTTGGACAGGGGTAATGTGGTAGGAGCTGTTTTTCTAGATCTCAAAAAGGCTTTCGATACTGTAAACCACAGTTTGCTTTTATCCAAAATGGTATCTTTTAACTTCTCCCCAAATACATTAGAATGGTTTGCATCTTATCTCCAGAATAGAGAACAGTGTGTAAAAGTTCACCAGGATAAATCCTCATTTTTAAACAACCGCATGGGTATCCCACAAGGGTCCATTCTTGGTCCTTTACTTTTCAGCATTTTTATTAATGACTTGCCGTTACACTGCTCAGCTGCAACATGCCAACTTTATGCAGATGATGCAGTTATTTACACAGCTGCCAAGACTCCAGCACAGGCTGCAGATGTACTGTCTACAAGTATGGTTGATGTCCAAGAGTGGCTCCTCAAGAACCATCTATTGCTGAACCTTCAGAAAACAGTCTCAATGTGCTTTTCAATCAAAAAATGTAACCTGCAACATTTTAAAGTTAATATACATGATCATGACATCAGTTTAGCTACAGAATTCAAATACCTTGGCATTGTACTAGATCCTCAACTCAAATTTAATCTTCATATAAAGAAAATTTCAAAAACAGTAAAAAAAAATCTGAACTGCTTTAAATTAATTAGATATTACATACCTTACGAAGCAGCTGCACTGTATATGCATTCTATGGTTTTTTCTCATATATCATACTGTTTGACAGTCTGGGCTCAAGCAGCCCCTTCCACAATAAGACATATACTGTAGGTTCATTATATAATCAAACCCTAAAAATCTTGGACAAAAAGCCCATTAGGTGGCATCACTGTAATGTTTTAAAAAAATACAACCTATTGAGTTTTGAGAGCTTCATTGACCTCTGTCTTCTGAAATTAACGTTCAAATGTTTCCATAAATCAGCACCCGAGCCACTTGCTGGTTTCGTCCAAAGACAGGACAGCAGCAGAGCCACCAGGAGTTCTGTTAACAATAACTGTAAAATATTCCACCGCAGAACCACATTTGGACAAACAGCTTTCTCTATAAAGGGCAGTCACATCTGGAACACAATGCCAAATGAAATTAAAATGATAACGGACTTTAAAACATTCACTAAAAATGTTAAAAACTGGCTGAAAAATAAACAAGAATGTACTCATGTATGAATTATTTGTCTGCAAAGTGAGAGTGAATGAAGGGAAGGAATAAATGTGTTTGTTTATAGTGAGTGACGGAGGGAGGAAGGCCTGAAATAGGCAAATGTGAGTTATGTTATATGTGTTAAATGTGAGTCAGGCTGTTATATTTGTGTATTTATAATATTTATAATATTTATGTTAAATGTGAGTCAGGCTGTTATATTTGTGTATTTATAATATTTATAATATTTATAATTGTGTATTTATAATTTTTCTGCATTGATGTATGTGGTTATTGTGTATATTTTTTATCTTGATTCTTTTTTCTAAAGCCCATCCAGGGACAAGAGTTGCAAATTAGCTAATAGCTATACACTCTATGTGCAACACATCAGATTGATTGTCTTTGATTAATTGTCTATGTTTATTGCACTGTCCCTGTCAAATAAACTAATCTACTACTACTTCAATGAGGGAAAAAAGTCAGATGAAATGTGACATGAGTGGAGGTCGCTTTGGAAAATATCAGATGCATATCTGAATTAGGACAACATATGAAAGTGGCCTGGGTCTGGTGTGAAAAAATCAGATATGGGTCACATTTGTGCAAAAAAAATCAGAATTGAGCATTAAAACCTGCAGTGTGACCATAACCTATGAGCCCTGAACAATTGAGGGAGACAGAACTTCTTCACTTTGATGCAGCGGAGCAAAATGAAATGTTAAAATCATTCAGAAATGATTATGCACAAAATAAATGAAACCAGCTTCCTTCCTCTACAAGCCAGATGACCACTGTGATCAGCTGTGCTTTAACAGAACTGATCGATTAAACAGCTCTCTTGAAAATGAGACCCCGTGTCTCAATGGGATTACCTGTATAAATAAGATTAATAATAAATAATTCTAGCAATTACAATTGGGCTCTCACCCACTGATGTTGTCAGTGGCTCAGGCCCTAATAAACACAGTCTCGTACCTGCGGTGTAACACCGATCCTGCACATTAAGGAGAAGCCGCCACAGACTCCCCTCTGCTGTATCCCTGTATCTGGTCATTCCGCTCCATAGTTATGTCAGTATTAACTTTTACACTTTAGATATTACAGCAGCCAGGACTGTACCGGTACTGTACGCCTGCTTGTCTGACGGTTTCAGCTCCGAACTCCCCCCCCCAAAAAAAAATTTTGAAGTTGTGCAGTCGGAGCCGACAAAATTACAATCCAGTGATGAAGAGAAGAAGATTGATTAAAAAGAGAGCACAAATCAGCTGTGTCTGCGATGCTTGCTGCATCCTCCACCACAGAATTGTCACGTCTGTCTCACTTCAATGAGGAAAAAGTCGGATGAAATGCGACATGACCGTTCAGACTGAGGTTGCTTTGGAAAATATCAGATAGGTGTCCAAATTAGGACCACATACGATAGTGGCCTGGGTCTGGTGTGAAAAAACTGGATGTGTGCCATTCAAACTGTCATTAAAAAAATCAGATATGGGTCACACTTGTGCAAAAAAAAATCAGAATTGAGCATTAAAGCCTGCAGTGTGAACATAGCCTAACTTCTGCATAACTTCTGCATATCTTATCCTAACTTCTGCATAGCACAGTCATGCCAAACTGCTGTTGCCTCCCGATCCATGAATCCTAGGTGTGCAAGAGATCATCTCTGTTCAACCGAGATGATTCTCCCCTCCAGCGATCATGGTGGAGGGTGTGACCGACCTGACAGAGCTGTCAAATCTGTCAGTTCAGTCACACGTAAAACAGCTGGTGTGACACGTGAGGAATATCAGTTGACAGTTGTCACAACCTGGCTCAAAGGCACGCAAGCTGATGGCGATAAAAAAGATTATTTTCATTGAAGTGAAAAAAAAACCAAGATAATGGGTGGAGTGTGCTTTTGCCAGGAGGTGCAGCCAACAGCAAAGTGTGATTTATCATGGAAAACAGCTGAGCTCTGTGCCTTGGGCAATCAGCTGACTGGATCCACCTCCTCCGGTGTTCTGACATTTTGGCATATCTAGCAGAACAGCACTGGACAGCTGATGGTACAGACTGCACTCAAAGGTAAGAAACATGGGGGAGGGCTAAACAGTGATTTGGATCTTTATCCTGTAGCTTCAAAGTGCTCAGCCACATCCCTGACAGGTCCCGTTATACGAAAAAGTATGTGTTTAGCTTTGTGTGTGTGTGTGCATGCGCTGCAGGCAGGAGCTGAGCTGAGCTCTGTACGGGTTTTTCCTGTGAACCAATGCTGCAAATACGCCATTATAGGGTAGCTGTAAGTTAGAAACCCATTCAGTAAGTTACACATAGGTTCAACAAGCGTTACTCTTATGTTAAAAATAAGTTTTGGTTACCCTCGACATTAATCTCGACATATTTCAACTTTTGAGTAACTATGAATTACTGACAAGTAATATGTGTAACCGAATGCATAACTTCCCTACAACCTTTGTTCCGTGAATGTGGAACATATCAGCCATACACTGGATAAGTCGGCAAATTTTCAGCATGCTGAGAGGAGCTTGTCAAACTACGCTGTATACCAGCGTGCTTCAGGGTGCTTCAGTGTTCTTGAGCGTGTTCCTAACCTAGACAAAACATAACTGATTTGACGTACGCCAGCATATTCTCCAAATTTTTCATACATTTTGCAAACGCTGCCTAAATCATCTAGGTGTGACAGGGCCTTAAATGACGACACAAAAATGCCCAAATAATGAAATAAATCATTTTTATTTAAATATTTACAGACAAATGGGCAACATTGATGCAACAGTTGCATCCAAATGGGGCATTCTGCTGTGTATAGTAATGTTTGGTATTTTGTACTTATAATATTGCTAAAATATAAAATGATGGACTACTCTGGGTCTCAAATATTTGTAAACGTATCCTGTTATAGTACTGCATGAGTTTATTGATGATACACTGTAAACTACACATATGAACTAAAACAATTATAATGGTGACTGAACAACTCCCATTCCCCAAAGTGAAGATACAACACTTATGAATATAAGACATAAAAGATCACACAAGTAAGTGATCTGACAAAAAAATAAACAAGCAGTCCTTAAACAGTTGCTAATATTGGATGTTCCATTCATTTTCAATTATTCTGTAATTAATATTCACACAATCAAATAAATCTCAGTTCAGTCCCCTTTATATTTGTCAAAGTCTGACATCTCCTGGCCTGTTCCTTGTCTACAAATTATGACATAACATTTGGCGGTGAGAGGTAAACTCATGGAGGCGTGTGGAACACCAATTCGCCCATTCCTGGAGCTCCCGGGGGAGCCGTCTGTGCCGTGGCCTCGTTGGTATGAGGTTTTCCAGCTGTACATGGTAGCGTTAGACCTGGGAAGAATGGAGAATCTGTGACCTCATGCATTATTAGTACAAAACGTGGGAATGGAGGGACAAAGAATTTTGGGCACGCTTGGAGATGCAGACACATATAAAGAAGTGGTTGAGCTAATGGCCCGCTATTTCAGAGCGCCGGACAATGTCATCGTTAGGCGGATTAAGTTCAGACAGCGCCGCCAACAGGTAGGCAAACCGATCCAGCAGTTCATGTCAGACTTAAGGCAGTTGGCTGTGGAGTGCCGGTTCGGGCCGTTGGAAGAAGAAATGATACGCGACCAGTTGGCAGAACACACAAATTGTGCTGCTGTCCGCTCCAAGCGGCTCACGTTCCCGGGGGAGTTGACGCTGACTAGGGCTGTCGAGTTGGCGCTACAGCTGGAAGCAGCAGATAAGCTAACTCGGGAGCTAAGCGAGCACCTTTTGCCGGAACATTCAAGATCCCCCATGGCCGCATAGGTAGTGGACCTGGACAGCGATAGGAGCGTCGTGGAAGAGGCCAACGCTGTACGGATGAAGTCTGCCCCAGAGAAGCCCAGGTGTATGGGTTGTGGGTCCACGAAGCACCACCACAAGGCCAGAAAGTGTGCGGCAAGAGAGAAGCGCTGTGGAAATTGTGGCCGTCTCCACCATTTTGCGAGGGTGTGCCAGTCAGCTGAACAAGAGAGTCCGCACAAGACTTCAACTTCTCCTGCTCCAACGGTGGTACACACGGCGTCCCTGAGTTCCGATGAGCGCACGCACTGCATGGTACTTTTGGATGGCGTTCCGGAACCAATGTTGGTCAACACGGGAGCGGAACATTCTGTGCTGAATTGGGCTACAGTCAGACAGTGTTTTCCCCACTACAGGATTGGAAGTTTCTCAGTGCCGCTTTGCGGCTATGGAGGAGGGCGGTTGGCCACGTTGGGTACCATCACGTTGACGGCTTGGTATAAGTCGGCGATGATGGCCGCTGTGGAATTCATCGTAACAGCCTATGGCTCTAACATCATGGGCTGCGACTTGTTTTATGGCCTTGGATTCTCCATCAGGAGCAGCGCTGGGGAAGAGTGGTCAGGTGGCAGACTGTGGGACCGACCGGTTCCGAGGGTCCAGGATGTTGCAGTGTGGGATGAACCGTTGCTGGGCACTCCAGAAAGTGGACAGGCTGTGTCACACTTGGGGTTGCCACGAGAGTTCCCCAGAGCCAGTGTCCAAGCTGATCTGCGGTGACGAGCGGGACCCAAACCATGGTCTCAGATGTTCCCAGAGCACAGCTGTGGAAGACTGGTGAACACAGGACCACAGGGGCGGGGTCAGCAGCGGAGCTACAAGCAGTCGGGGCAGGACCAAGTGGCAATGGAAGAGCAAGTGCCAGGCGGAAACATTGCAGGCCGTGCAAGGCCCCACTTGGAGCTGCAGACTGGTATCGGGCTCGGGCGGAGGCGAGGTCCAGGTGGGTGAGACAGAAGCGGGATTTGGAATGGTATCAGGGTCGGCAGCAGGTGATGTGTGAGTGGCACGATCAATATCTTCTGCTGTCGGATGGTTCGTGGCGCCATCCCAGTGAATTACAGCGTGTCCCGAAGAAGAAGGGTGGGCATGACCCCAGACAGTTGGAGCGCTCAGAGGTGTCGAGGAGAAGACACTCCGAGGCGGAGTGAATCATCTGTGGTCCGGAAAATGGACTGCCGCCAGGTGTGGACTGATGGTGAAGGGTCTGGGGAGGGCCACGGGTCATCCTCACCAAGTTATGGGCGTGTTTCATATGTTCAATTTTGTTTTGTGTTAATAGTTTTGGGGATTATTTTCATGGGGTATTTGGTATAGGAGACACAGCAGTACTTTACTTTTATGGACTTTAATAGCATAGGTGGCAGAATAATCTGCCTCGCCGTGTGGGGGGTAGGACGGCAGTCTACCCATCCCCCCTAATTTTAGTTCTTTTGGTGTGAATGTCATAGGGCCCTTTTGGTGACTTTAGTTTGTTTATCTTTAGCGCGTGATTCGGGTTCCAAATTGGGGTGGGTTGATTGTGTGTGTGTATTTTGGATTTTCTGCGGGGGGGGGGGGGGATATTATGTATTTGTTCAATGTTCGTATACTGTTATTCTTGGAGCTCTTATTTGTGTGGTATGGGATGGCGGCCCCGGTTTACGGTTCCGCCATCTCCAGTGGTATAAGGGGGGCTGTTGGTAGAGGGGCGGGCTCTTCCGTTTTTCCTCTGCCAAGCGGCTGCATGTGTGGTTGGGTGTACAGAGCGCATCTGGTTTAATAAAGCAGTGTTCAGCTCCACTCCTGGCCTCTTCCTTGTCTAGGAGTTACGACATAACACAGTCTGTGTACAGTAATGCTACCCGTAGTGCAAATGGAAACAAAGACAGACCCAGACCTCCCATAGTACAAATAAAGATAAACTATGAGACCCAGCAATTTTATACAGTATCCATAAAAGTAGAGCAGTAATTCAATTCAGTTCAATTAACTTTATTTATCCCTCAAGGGGCAATGGATTTAAAAAGCAACTTGTACATTGATGCACCAAGTTGCGCGAACACAAGAGACAGTAGACAATACAGGAAGAAACTAAAAGTCACATCTAACCAACCATAGAGAGAATGCTATTGTAAAAAAAAAAAAAGAAAAAATACAACAATAAGATAAGATTGGGGGTTACTAAAAGAATAAAAGGACAGTCATGATGAAAACAAAAGCCTAAAACCTGCATGATGGAAAATAATATATGTAAAAAAAAAAAAAAAAGAACCCTGTGTGTGACATTTAACAGCCCTAAGAAGCATTTAGTAGCTTTATTGCCAAGGGAATAAAGGATTTGGCATACCGATTAGTTTTGCTAGCAGGTAAAATAACAACGCCCTGATGGCAAAAGAGAGAATTCATTTGAGAGGACATGATTAGGAGAAGGTAAAATGCATTCTGCTTTGCGAATGATCTACTGGTTACAAAAAGAACTCAAATCTCTCTGTCTCATACCGATAATCTTGGAACAGATCTTTACAATATTGTTCAGACTATTTCTGTCTTTAACTGTGAGACTATTAAACCAGCAGATAAAAGAAAAACAAAGCAAACTCTCAATAAAAGACTGATAAAAATGGCAGAGAATTATTTGACTCCCTGAAAAGTTCAGTTTCCTTAAAAGGTAGATTCTGTGTTGCCCTTTTTTTTTTTTTTACAATGACCTCAATATTTACACTGAATTTCAGTTGATCATCAAAATACGTACTGTGGAGTGTGTGAAATCACAGGCAGATTCATTTCAGCCGATTTATTACACACTCACATCTTTCAAGCACAGAACAGAATGACTAGTCACATTCAACATCCCTCTCTCTCTATCAAGTTACACTTCACAAGATTCAAGGCACTTCCTCATAACAGCAGGACATCTACACCTCACTTCATTCAACCCCCTCTCCCACTGTTCTCCCATGTGTATTCATTGTCTCTGTCTAAGGTGTGAAATAACCTGAGGCCCACACTGCCCCCCCCCCCAGCATCTTAGATAGAACAATAGAACATCAGTCCACACGCTGTTTCGGCTTCCGTCTCCTCCCATATCTGCTGCAACTGTGGTTTACCACCTCTGTGGCGCTGCTGTGCCGGTGGGAGGCTGCTGGGAGTGTGTCTGACTGCGGGTGAGCCGTGGAGAGGGGGGGGGGGTCACTCTGTCCGTGTGGCTGCTCTGGAGAATCGTCTCCCTGGGGAGTTCTCCGTGGGGGTTTTCCACGCCGAGGGGCCCTAGCCAACAGCACTTGCTTGTCCACCACAACGAAAGCGGGTTTGAGTCTGTCTATGCCAATTTTTTCCCTCCTACCCCCCAAGTCTAGCAAAAAATGCTTATCCCCTGTTTCCAGCACTCTGAACGGTCCATCATAGGGTGGGCGCAATGGAGGGCGGTGGGCGTTGTGTCTGACGAAAATGAACTCCGCGCTCTTCAAAGTTTTAGGCACGAAAACACGCGGAAAACTGTGGTGGGCAGGGCCCGGCAGCGTACCTGTGTTAACGCTATGCTGCAAAAGCTGAGATGGGCAGCTGCCCGGCGTGGGATTATCTGGCAGAAATTCCCCGGGCAGCCGTAGTGGCTGCGCAAAAACGAGCTCTGCCGGGGAAGCTTCCAGATTCTCTTTTGGCGCGGAGCGCAACCCCAATAAAACCCATGGCAGCCTGTCTACCCAATTTGCATCCGTCAATGAAGCCCTGAGTGCCGCTTTCAGTGATCTATGAAAACGCTCGCATAACCCATTGGCCTGTGGGTTGTACGCGGTTGTGCGGTGAATTGTAACACCCAGGCTGCGGGCCATCGCGGACCAGAGTTCAGAAACAAATTGCAGGCCCCTGTCGGACGTAATGTCCGACGGGACTCCAAAACGCGCCACCCATGCTGTTAAAAAAGCGCGCGCTACGTCCGCGGACGTGGTTGCCGCCAGTGGGACCGCTTCTGGCCAGCGTGTGGTGCGGTCCACCATTGTCAGGAGGTGCGTGCACCCCTGTGATGGCGGGAGGGGGACCACAAGCTCCACGTGAACATGGTCGAACCTCTTTGCCGGAATACGAAACGGCTCCAAGGGAGCCTTCGTGTGTCTGTGTACTTTGGCTCGTTGGCACGCCACGCAGGCTGCAGTCCACTCCTTCACTTGTTTGCGCAGGCTCGGCCAAACAAACTTCTCTCCCACCATTTTGACCAATGCGCGCACTCCTGGGTGCGCCAGACTGTGAACCAACTCAAACACGCGGCAGCGCCACTCAGCCGGGACCACCGGATGCGGGCGATCCATGGAGACATCGCAGATTGGGGGGGGGCGCCATCTTGCAGCACCCTGCTCTCCAGCCTTAACCCTGTTGGTCCAGACTGGAGCGCGCGCACGTCTGCATCGCTAATCTGCTCCACGGCCATGGCTGCGTAATCTATCCCCACGTAGACCGGGGCCACCACGGCTCGCGAGAGGCAGTCCGCCACTACATTCAGTTTACCAGACACATGCTGAATATCGGTAGTAAACTGAGATCGCGGCCAGCTGTCTCTGCTGCCGGCCCGACGACGGTTCTGAAACCTTGGCCATCGCGAATGTTAGCGGCTTGTGGTCCACCAACGCGGTGAAGCTGCGCCCTTCCAGCCAGAACTGGAAGTGGCATATGGCCAGGTGGAGGGCCAGCAACTCTCTGTCGAACGCGCTGTATTTACATTCGCTGTCATGCAAAGTTCTGCTGAAAAAGGCGAGCGTCTGCCAAGCCCCGGCGACGCGCTGCTCCACGACAGCCCCTATGGCCACGTCTGAAGCGTCGGTGGTGAGCGCTATGCGGGCCGTCGGGTCTGGATGCGCCAGCAGTGTGGCGTTTGCCAGGGCCGCTTTAACTTCCGAGAACGCCCGCTCTCGCTCCGGGGTCCATTCGACCCTATCCGCGGGTTTCTGTTTCTTGAGCGCAGCGTACAATGGTTGCATGAGCTGCGCCACGTGGGGAAGGAAACGGTTATAAAAGTTCACCATCCCCAAAAATTCCGTCAGCGCCCTGACCGTCTGAGGCCGGGGAAAATCCGCCACGGTGCGCACTTTGTCGGGCAGCGGGATCGCTCCTTCAGGAGAGACGCGGTGCCCCAAAAAATCAATCCCCGTCACGCCGAACTGGCATTTCGCCGGGTTGATTATTAACCCGTGCTCCTTCAACCTCCAGAAAACCGTCGTGAAGTGGGTTTCGTGTTCGTCTTCGGACGCACTGGCTACCAGGATATCGTCCAGGTAGACGAACACAAACGGGAGATCGCGCAGCACTGCATCCATCATGCGCTGGAACGTCTGTGCCGCTCCTTTTAACCCGAATGGCATGCGCAGGAACTCGAATAGACCAAACGGAGTTATTACCGCTGTTTTGGGTATGTCCTCAGCGCGCACTGGGACTTGGTGGTAACCGCGGACCAGGTCTATTGTGGAAAAAATGCGCGCTCCGGCGAGGTGAACAGAAAAATCCTGTATGTGGGGAATTGGGTAGCGGTCGTGCGCTGTGGCGTTGTTCAACCTGCAGAAGTCCCCGCACGGTCGCCACGATCCTTCAGCCTTAGGGACCATGTGTAGCGGGGATGACCAAGGGCTTTTGGAGCGCCTGATGATGCCCAACCTTTCCAGGTTGGCGAACTCCTCGTGCGCTATGGCCAGTTTAGCTGCGTCCAAGCGCCGAGGTCTTGCAAAAATGGGCGGCCCGGTGGTGGTGATAAAGTGCTCCACCCCGTGTTTAGAAATGGCCGCCGAAAACGTCGGGACCGTGAGTGCTGGGAATTGAGTGAGCAGTGTGTGGAACTTGCCGCCTGTAGCTGTGACGTTGGCTTGTGCTGTTGGCTGGGTCACTCGAGCTATACAGGGGAGAGAGTCAAAAGACAGTGCATTAACCAAGCGCCTGTTAGCAACATCAACCAGTAAACCATGTGCACACAGAAAATCAGCCCCCAGTATGTGGTAATTCAGTGCTGCTACGACAAAAGTCCACTCATATGTACGGCCGTGTAGAGATGAGAGCAGAGTCCTCTCACCAAAGCTCTTAATATCCGAGCCGTTTGCTGCCAACATCCCGGGGCCGCTAGATCCTGCCAGCCGGTCAGCGTAGGTCGGCCGGATGAAGCTCTTCTGGGCTCCGGTGACCGCGAGGAAACGGCTTCCCGAGCGTGCATCTGTCAAGTAGAGCAGCTTGTTCTCTTCACCGAGGGTCGCGGCTGCTACCGACCCCCAGCCTTGGCGTTTTCCCCGAGCGCTTGAATTGGCACGGTGGCGCACATCTGCGTGCCTTCTCTCCAAAGCGGCGGTGGTAAAAACAGAGCGTGTCTCTCTGGCGCTCCTTGGCCCCTGCTGCTGCTACCGTCGGTGGCTCCTCGCCTCCTCTGGTCGTCTCGCTGGGCTCTGCCGCTGCCGCGTTGACTGTGATCGCCCTGGTGGTGATGATGATCCAGTCTGCCTCCTGGGCTAGCGCACGGTAGTTGCACGCGGCCAGCCACGGCGAATTGGCCAGAACCGCTCTCGCTACTGTCGGAAGGTTCCGGAGGAAGAGGTGGGCAAACAGAAAGTGCTCGTCGTCTGTGCCCATCAACGCCAGCATCTTCTCCATCAGGTCTACAGCCGAACCATCTCCTAACTCGGTCCGCGTCAGGAGCCTCTCCGCTCTCTCACAGTCCGAGAGCGTGTAGCGCTGGATGAGCGCAGCCTTGAGCGTCTCGTATTTGCTGCTGGCTGGTGGCTGATCGAGCAGGCTCGCCACCTGCTGAGCTGTGTGGGCGTCGAGCGCTGCGACCACATAGTAGAATCTGGTATCATCTGCCGTTACTCCCCGGAGGGCGAACTGGGCCTCGGTGAGGTGGAACCAAGAGCACGGGTTGTGCTGCCAGAAATCCGGTAGCTTGACTGAAACCGCACACGCGTGGCTGTAGGTTCCAGTCCGGGCTGTCTGTGGGATGGCTGCCGCCTTGCTGTAGTTTCCTGACCGGGCCGGCTCCGGGGATCTTGCCTCGTGTTCCATAATACGTCTTGGGTCACCAGTGTGGAGTGTGTGAAATCACAGGCAGATTCATTTCAGACGATTTATTACACACTCACATCTTTCAAGCACAGAACAGAATGACTAGTCACATTCAACATCCCTCTCTCTATATCAAGTTACACTTCACAAGATTCAAGGCACTTCCTCATAACAGCAGGACATCTACACCACACTTCATTCAACCCCCTCTCCCACTGTTCTCCCATGTGTATTCATTGTCTCTGTCTAAGGTGTGAAATAACCTGAGGCCCACAGTACCAAGGTATTTGTATGACCTTACTGTTTTGACTTTGTCATTGTGAATTCTAGTCTTCTGAACAGGTTATTTTTTCTTTCTAAAATTAAGAATTAATTCCTTGGTTTCAGACACATTTAAATCCAAAAAGTTGTCGTCACACCAGGAGATAAAATCATTAAGAACCAAGCCATGCTCTGATTGTGGACCTTGAAGAAGGGACAGCAAAGCTGTGTCATCAGAAAATTTGACAATATAGCTGCCCTCATAATTGATTCTGCCATTGTTATGTAATGTCCATAGAATTCACCAAGTGCATTCTGGGTAGGGTAGGAACCGTTCGCTGAGATCACGTAAAAGCTGGAGACATCGTCACAAAGCAGACATGGCGAAGTCTTGCTGTGTTGTAAACTGTAATAGTCGTTCTCACAACCGCCGTGGAGAAAAGATAAACCACGGAATAGACTTTTTTCGTTTTCCAGCATGGAAGAAGAACAGCACAGCCCACGTTTTGGATGTAACGAAGAGGCGACGCCTGGCCTGGATTGCAGCAGTCAGAAGACCCGACATAACTTTCAAACACGCACCTGTATGGATGTTGGTGTGCTCAAAGCATTTTCATAAAGGTACGTTATGATTTATTGTGTATGTCTGTTGTTAAAACTTGCTTGTGTTGTGGTTAAGACTTGCGTGGTCATAGCTTTTACCCTACGTCAGCAGTGCTAAGCTAAGCAGAGCTAAGCTAAAGAAAGACTCCGATATCCTACTAGCTAGAAAAATTTACCACACACCTGTGTGAGCGGGTTTAATTTGTTCTACACCAGAGTGTTTTCTTACTGTTTGCTTTGTTTTAACAGGCAGACCAGCTTATGAAATGCTAGACTGTGATCCTGACTGGGCACCTTCTCTAAACCTTGGGCATGCAGAGCTTCCAGCTGCCACTCCTGACAGGTTTAACCGCTTATGCCACAGGTGTCAAACTCATTCCATGGAGGGCCAAGACCCTGCAGGTTTTACCTCCACCCAGTGTCTTCAACAGGTGATTTCTCTGAATTTCTTCCTACTGATTGCTGATCAGTGAAAACACCTGCTGAAGAGACTGGGTGGAAGTAAAACCTGCAGGGTCTTGGCCCTCCATGGAATGAGTTTGACACCCCTGGCTTATGCAGACAGGCGAGATTACGACAAAAAGAATCAGGAGGGCATGCAAGTGACCCCCCAGCACAGACCCCCAACATCACTGGCCCTGTGACTGAGATGGATAATGTAGCTCCTTCAGGTAGTCTGTTTTTTTTTAAATTATTTTTTGTTACCTATGTTTTTCCTTCTATAGTGTGTCTTGGGATTCCTTTTGATTACAAAATATATTAACTACAGTTGTTTATTGTCTTGATCACCAACAGATAACACCACACCTCTGGCTGAGATGGAGGAGACATCTGATGAAGCAGCACAGATCTGTCAGGCTGATGATGCTCCAGAGGAAAATGCGCCAGAACTACAGAACTGCAGCATGTGCCACCTTAGACTTAAAGAAATTTTACGCTTGCAAGAGGAAAATAGAAAGTTAAAGGAAGAGCTCTCCAGAAAGACCCTGGATGAGAATTTCCTCAAATACAATGACTCAAAGGTGAAGTATTACACTGGGCTTCCATCTTTCAGTTTGTTGATGGCTCTGCTGATGCAAATTTTTCCCAGCCTACTTAAGACAGAAAAAAATTCCCATTTTCAAATTCTCCTTTTAACTATGATGCGTTTGCGGCTTAATTTACCTCTAGAACATATTGCACACCTTTTTGACATAAGCAGACAAACCGCATCCAACCTATTCTGCGACACCATAAATGTACTCTATGCACACCTCAGCCCTTTGGTGTACTGGCCAAAGAGACATTGTTTGCAGGCTAGCATGCCACATCAATATGTTGAAATGTTTGGCAATAACGTCACAGTTATTATTGACTGCTTTGAACTTTTCATTGAGAAAGCGCAAAATCTAACTGCAAAGGCACAGACGTATTCAAACTACAAAAGCAGGCACACTATGAAATATCTGATAGGGATTACCCCACAAGGATCCATATCTTTTATTTCCAAAGGGTGGGGGGGGGGGGCGTGCCAGTGACAAACAGATAGTAGAGAACTGTGGCATTCTACAGAAACTGTCACCAGGAGACATAGTATTGGCAGATCATGGATTTGACATTAAGGAAAGCATTGCCCTTGTAGGCGCCACACTGAAAATACCTGCATTTACCAGGGGCCGCAGCCAGCTTGATGCCAGAGATGTCGAGGAGATGAGGAAACTAGCTCATGTCAGAATCCATGTGGAGAGAGTAATCGGCTGCATGCGCTCCAAATATACGATACTGAATGACACTATACGTCTTGCATTTGTGGTGCCATGTGAAGGTGACGATATGACTTTACTGAATAAGATTGTTACTGTAACCTGTGCTTTGACCAATATGTGTCCAAGTGTTGTTATAAAGCAATAGTTTTATAATGTAGACCATGATATTTTTTGGTGTGGTTTAGCCTTTTTGACATAATGTCTAAATGCGTCAATAATATGGAATCAATTAAAGCAGCACCTCTTATATTTTTCTTAATGCTCAAGCATTTTGTTTTCTTTCTCTTAGTTTTATATATGTAAATAACAATGAGTTGTCCTTGTGTATGAAATGTGCTATATAAATACACTTGCTTGCTTTGTAACAACTTTTTTGAATAAAGTACACAATGGCTTACAAACTCCAGCTCTTTATTTCGAAGATGCAAAACTGTAACCATAACACAATAATATAGATTGTCATGTATCATTGTTCACACAACGTTATAGCGCATGACTGTCTCATGCTACAGCACTACACTACATGTTTTAGTTCTGCCTTTAATATAAACCCTGAGTTTGAAATAAACGTTTGAATTTTAACTACTCTGATGTGCACATGTCGCAAAACCACGTCTGCTGTGGAGCCGGTGCGTCACTGAGTCCCACACATCCTAAATGGAACCACTGGATTTTACAGTTTTGGTTATCACAGGCAACCATGTCATCCAGCTCTTCTGGCTGCCTGCAAGTACACCACACTTCTGCGGTGTTCTGTGCCTGTCTTTTTGAATTGTATGTGGGACCTGGCTGTAATGCATTTAGACGTTGTCTTTTGGGCTTCTGGGTGGGTTGATCATCTGCAGCTTTCCTTTTTTGTGTTGTTGGATCTGAGTCGGTGAAGTGATGGGCAACAAGCTCAGGTAGGACAACTTTATAAAAAAAGTTTTGGGCCACGTACAGAGAGTGAACTCCACATGGCATGTTGGTAGGGATCTAGTCCATTAACCCCTTCAAGTTTCACCAAATAGCGGGCCTTTGCAGTCCCGTTCAGTTTGGCGGAGTACGGCCCCTTTAAATTTTCTTTTGCACGGTCCATTTGGTAATTTTTTTTTTCATTCACAAAAAAATGCCGAGGCGATGTGTGCTTGCAGTCTGATTAGAATCACTGTTCCTACCCCACCCAGAATGCATTGCGCGTTTGTCACGTGGGCTGGCGAGGTTAATTGCTCCTACATTGGTCTGTGTACATAATAAAAAGAAGGGGTGAAAGGACACACCCTTGTGGTGACCCTGTAGAAGTGCTCAGACAGTCTGAAAGGTGATCATTTACAAGTACCCTTTGAGTCCGACCAGTTAAAAAGTCCATAATCCAAAGCACGAATTGGTGAGATAAATTAAAATCACAAATTATTCTTCTGTTACAAGATGAGGTTTGCATGGTGTTAAAAGCTGATGAAAAATCAGCAAACAGAAGCCTGGCATGAGCCTGTGGTTTTTCTAGATGTTTATATACTGTTAGAATAATTTGGAGCTTAAATTATTAAAAGTCAAAAATCAGGCAGAAAGTTGGATTTATGTACATTTATTACAAAAATATATAAGGTGTCACCCTAGTGGCCACTTGGGGGAGGGATTACAAAGCATGGCATTCAGACACACCTAGAATCTCTAAAGGATTAATTTCTTTAGGTCTGATATATGTAGTTAGGAGAAAGGAGAGGGAGGATGAGAATAAGGGAAGGGACAGAACGGGACAGTCCTGATAATCAAAGCTTATCTGGGGAAACGTCACAGACGCTCTGGAGATATGGGGTCGTGGAGACATGCACATGAGGTCCATAAAACTAACAGAATGTCTATATATCTAATCTATAGAACTGATCTATACAGGCTGAGGAGTTCCTGTGCATTCCTGTGACCCAAAACAGGACATGTCAAAGAGATTATAAGAGTGGCTTAGATCATTCCTTACGCATGTACTGATCCTGTACTGATCTTCAGTCTGAACTCTCTGAAATTGCTCACAGAAACATGCCAAGAATATATGAACTTATCCTATATGGCATGCACATATAAACATTAAACATGGCATATGAAAGGTATGATACTTCACAAATGTAATAATACATTATTAATATCAATAATAATGTAGATAATATGGAATTTTTCTATCATATACACAATTTAAAATGAAAAGCTTAGCGTCCTGAATACCCTTTCTTGTTTGGTATGCGAACTGAAGTGGATCAAGTTTATCTTGGACAGACTGCAGAACAAGATTTCTTACAATTTTTTCAAAGATTCTCATCATTAATGATGTTAAAGCCACAGGTAAGAAATCTTTCAGTTCTTCAGGAGAAGTGGACTTAGCAATAGGCACTACTGTAGACGATTTCCAATACTGGAGTAATACTTGGTACTACGAGTAATACTCTAATACCAATAGTAATACCAAGTAATACCAATAGTAATACCAAGTTCAGTGTGGTACTGTAGGTGCAGACAGTGGCAGATAGGACTGCACATGATCAATATTGCAATGACAGACAGCAGCAGATATGGCATTTGTGCAAATGGTTGCAGTAAAGTGCAGAAACATACCACAGCAAATGTATTACTGTTGGTATGCCAGTCTTTCTGTGCCAACAGCTGAGGTAGTTATTGTGCAGGTGAGTGCGTTACAGACCGGGGAGAAGTGGGCAGAGTTCAGGGTCCTGATGGCCTGTTGAACAAAGCTGTTTAGCAGTCTTGTGCAAGTACAAACAAATCTACTCCAACCACCAGTCAGTAAAAATAAATGCGTTTAAATACTGCTTGTCATCCCCACGAAATTCAAGTTAACCTTAAACTGTTCTGTATTTTTAAAATGTCATGATTTTGATAATTATAAAATTCAATTAAAAAGCAAGTTTTACCACTTTTGATTATAGACCAAGTCATTCTGAAGGCTATTCTTAAATATCCACGTTAAAAGAAGTTGATTATTTTCCCTACAGATCATTTTAAGATCATCTGTCCTCTGTTAAAATACCACAACTGCACAAGAGTATCTTAACAAATATATAAGAAATAAACACCAAATAGATGAATGAAAGAATAGATGCATTTCATATTCCTAAACTTTTTCTAAACTTTTTTACATGTGTTAAAATGAGTTCAAAAGTACAATATAGCATCACAGATTTATTTATTTAATTTTATTATTGAGCTTATAATCACAGTTCTAGTTTTCCATTCCCATTTTATTTAATCACGAGACAGGATTAAACAAATTAGGCAGTGACCAAACACTGAGACTGATGACTTATTATCACTGCACAGTGATTTAGCTAAGAGTCAGGCTAAGATTAATCCTAGTGACTTGTCTGTCAGTGCAGGGGTCAATGCTATGAGAAACCAGTGCTTTTCACATCACTAAAATGTAACCATGTTTTGGGATGTGGGATGATGGGAGTTGTTGTCCGCTAGTCATTTAAACAAAAACTAAATATTACTCTGTTATTATACAGCTGACAACTTTAATTATTGAAAGTTACCGTTTAAATTGACAAACAATCATATGTGTAACTCGTGGCAAAATTTGATTGAGATCAAAAGATAATGTTACTTTTGCCATTCATTTCAATAGAGAATTTTTTTTTTTCGATTTCACAGTGGTGTGAAAAAGTGTTTGCCCCTTCCTGATTTCTCATTTTTTTGTATGTTTGCCACACATAAATGTTTCAGCTCTTCAAATTTAAATATTAGACAAAGATGACACAAGTATACACAAAATGCAGTTTTTAAATGAAGGTGTTTATTATTAAGGGTAAAAAAAAAATCCAAACCTACTTGGCCCTGTGTGAAAAAGTGATTGCCCCCTTGTTAAAACATAAATTAACTGTGGTTTATCACATCTTTGGAAAGCTGAGTTCAGTTTCTCTAGCTACACCCAGGCCTGATTACTGCCACACGTTCTCAATCAAGAACTCACTTAAATAGGACCTGCCTGACAAAGTGAAGTAGACCAAAAGATCCTCAAAAGCTAAACATCATGCTGCGATCCAAAGAAATTCAGAAACAAATGAGAAACAAAGTAATTGAGATCTATCAGTCTGGAAAAGGTTATAAAGCCATTTCTAAAGCTTTGGGACTCCAGTGAACCACAGTGAGAGCCATTATCCACAAATGGAAAAAACATGGAACAGTGGTGAACCTTCCCAGGAGTGGCCGGCCGACCAAAATTACCCCAAGAGTGCAGCAACGACTCATCCAAGAGGTCACAAAAGACCCCACAACAACATCCAAAGAACTGCAGGCCTCACTTACGACTCTACCATAAGAAAGAGACTGGGCAAAAATGGCCTGCATAGCAGAGTTCCAAGACGGAAAGCACTGCTGAGCAAAAAGAACATCAAGGCTTGTCTCAGTTTTGCCAGAAAACATCTTGATGATCCCCAAGACTTTTGAGAGAATACTCTGTGGACTGACGAGACAAAAGTTGAACTTTTTGGAAGGTGTTTATCCCATTACATCTGGAGTAAAAGTAACACAGAATTTCAGAAAAGGAACATCGTACCAACAGTAAAATATGGTGCTGGTAGTGTGATGGTCTGGGGCTGTTTTGCTGCTTCAGGACCTAGAAGACTTGCTGTGGTAAATGGAACCATGAATTCTGCTGTCTACCAAAAAATCCTGAAGGAGAACGTCCGGCCATCTGTTTGTGACCTCTAGCTGAAACGCACTTGGGTTATGCAGCAGGACAATGATCCAAAACACACCAGCAAGTCCACCTCTGAATGGCTTAAGAAAAACAAAATGAAGACTTTGGAGTGGCCTAGTCAATGTCCTGACCTAAATCCAATTGAGATACTGTGGCATGACCTTAAAAAGGCAGTTCATGCTTGAAAACCCGCCAGTGCGGCTGAATTACAACAATTCTGCAAGATGAGTGGGCCAAAATTCCTCCACAGCGCTGTAAAAGACTCATTGCCAGTTATTGCAAATGCTTCGTTGCAGTTGTTGCTGCTAAGGGTGGCCCAACTAGTTATTAGGATTAGGGGGCAATCATTTTTCACACAGGGCCATGTAGGTTTGGAATTTTTTTTCCCTTAATAATAAACACCTTAATTTAAAAACTGCATTTTGTTTAGTTGTGTTATCTTTGTCTCCCTCAGAGATAGGGTGAGGAGCTCAGTCATCCAGGAGAGGCTCAGAATAGAACCGCTGCTCCTCCACATTGAAAGGAGCCAGTTGAGGTGGTATGGGCATCTGATCAGGATGCTTCCTGGACGCCTCCCACTTGAGGTATTTCAGGCACGTCCCACTGGGAGGAGACCCCGGGGCAGACCCAGGACTCGCTGGAGAGACTATGTCTCCCAGCTGGTCTGGGAACGCCAAGGCTTGGTATCCTCTCTGAAGAGCTGGAGCAGGTGGCTGTGGAGTGGGAAGTCTGGGCTTCTCTGCTTGAACTGCTGCCTCTGTGACCCGGACCTCCGGAAAAGCGGTAGAAGACGGATGGATGGATGGACCAACAAATGCTTAGCATGTTGCCAACATTCACAATTTATGCGCAACAACAGTCTAACTTATGCATATCTTATCCTAACTTCTGCATATATAGCGTAGTCTTGCCAAACTGCCATTGCCTCCCGATCCATGAATCCTAGGTGTGCAAGAGATCATCTTTGTTCAACCAAGTTGATTCTCCCCTCCAAAGACCACGGCGGGGGGTGTGACCGACCTGGCAGAGCTGTCAAATCTTCCAGGTCAGTCGCATCTTAAACAGCTGATGTGACATGTCAGGAACATTAGATACCAATTTTCACAACCTGGCTCAAAGGCACACAAACTGATGGTGATAAAAAAAGGTTTATCTTCAATAAAGTGAGAAAAACCAAGATAATGCACGGAGTGTACTTTTGCCGGGAGGCACAGCCAACAGCAAAATGTGATTTATCATGGAAGACAGCTGAGCTCTGTGCTTCAAGCAATCAGCTGATTGGATCCACCTCCTCTGGTGTTCTGACATTTTGGCATATCTATCAGAACAGCACTGGACAGCTGATGGTACAGACTCCAGTCAAAGGTGAAAACAACATGGGGGAAGGATAAACAGCGATTTGGATCTTTATCCTGTAGCTTGAAAATGCTCAGACACATCCCCAGTAGGTCCCGTTATACGAAAAAGTACATGTGTTTAGCTCTGTGTGTGTGTGTGTATGCACTGCAGGCAGCCGCTGAGCTCTGTATGGGTTTTTCCTGTGAACCAATGCTGCAAATCCACCATTACAGGGTAGCTGTAAGTTAGAAAGAGCGTTACTCATATACTTCTTCTGCTGCCCACGATGCTGCTAAGCTCACTCTCATGGTACGTGTCCACTGGTTCCGTTGTTTTTCCGCTTCCCATTCGTTGTGTATTGGAAACGCAACAGAAAGCATTTGGGTCTGGACCAGTGAAAACCGGACAGTGGTGTGCAGTATCTCCCATGGGTTCCCCTACAGCTCATTTGCATAGTCATTATGATTGGTCATGATATTTTCCATGCGGTCTTGCACCGGAGGCAGCACTCTTGTTCTGAACTTTTAAACCAGCGGTTTTTGATGTCAAATAACGACGGATTCATTAACTGAACCTACTGTTTCTCGCCCAAAGTGATGTTAGAAACACTTTTCACTGGTTTGTTTTAAAGATACTAGTACATGGTCAAATCTCTCATGCTGCAATCCTGTGTCGATGGCTTCCTGTAGTAACGTATCATCACTTCCTGTGTTGCTGGCTGTCTGTGTGGCTTGCTCTGTGGTTAGCTGTCCTCATTCTCCTGAGGATTTTGCCTTTAATTGTATTTTAATCACTTTTTTCCTTCAACCGTTAGCTATCACTTCTGTTTATCAAGCCTCTTGCACCTGTGTGTGCACTCAGTGTCATCTAATCACCCTCTTTAGCCTTCTGTTCACCTTTCATTGGTGTCTTTGTTAGCTTCGGGTTACCCACTAGCTATGGCTACTAGCTCTCCTTCCCCTTCTCCTCTGGTGTGCTCTCTGTCAGATGTTTAGCTACATCTTTGCCTCTTTCAGTGATAACGGTAAATGTAATAAATGTTGTCTTTTTGAGGCGCTCGAGGCGAGGTTGTGTAATTTGGAATCCCGGCTCTGCTGCATTGACACACCGTCTGCGCCAGTTAATAATGACAGATGCCCCTGAGCTGCAGCGGAGCTCCCTAGCATAGGGTGGCCTGCTAGCGGTCCTCCGGTCCTCCTCAGCAGCGAGGAGACTGGGTGGGTGACGGTGAGAAGGAAGCCTAATCGCAAGGCCCCGGTTCACCACCAACCTGTTCATGTTTTTAATGACTTTTCCCCACTCAGTGACACACCCGCTGAGGAAAAAACTCTGATCATTGGCAACTCTGTTGTCAGAAACATGAACCTAGAGACTTCAGCAGCCATAGTCAAATGCATTCCTGGGGCCAGAGCAGGCGACATCAAGTCAAATTTGAAAATGCTGGCTAAAAGTAACTGTAAATACTCCACAATTGTTATCCGCGCCAGCATTAATGACGTCTGACTCCAATAGTCAGAAGTCACAAAACTTAACGTGGAATCAGTGTGTGACTTTGCCAAAACAATGTCTGCCTATGTAGTATTCTCTGGGCCCCTCCCCAACCTGACCAGCGATGACATGTTTAGCCGCTTGTCATCCTTCATCCACTGGCTGTCTGTGTGGTGTCCTGCAAACAATGTGGGCTACATAGACAATTGGATTTTATTTTGGGAAAAACCTGATCTTATTAGACGAGATGGCTTCCATCCCACTTTGGATGGTGCATCTCATTTATCTAACAATCTGGCATCATTTTTATCCAAATTTCCAAAACCTTGACAACTCAGAGTTGGGACCAGGAAGCAGAGTTGCAGTCTTAAACGCCTCTCTGCAGCTCCTCTTCATCCGCCACCCCTCAACTTAGTCCCTCCTCAGTAGCGAGGAGACTGGGTGGGTGACGCTGAGAAGGAAACCTAATCGCAAGGCCGTGGTTCGCCACCAACCTGTTCATGTTTCTAATGACTTTTCCCCACTCAGTGACACACGCGCTGAGGAAAAAACTCTGATCATTGGCGACTCTGTAGTCAGAAATGGGAACCTAGAGACTCCAGCAGCCATAGTCAAATGCATTCCTGGGGCCAGAGCAGGCGACATGGAGTCAAATTTGAGAATGCTGGCTAAAAGTAACTGTAAATATTCCACAATTGTTATCCACGTCGGCATTAATGACGTCCGACTCCGGCAGTCAGAAGTCACAAAACTTAACGTGGAATCGGTGTGTGACTTTGCCAAAACAATGTCTGCCTCTGTAGTATTCTCTGGGCCCCTCCCCAACCTGACCAGCGATGACATGTTTAGCCGCTTGTCATCCTTCAACCACTGGCTGTCTGTGTGGTGTCCTGCAAACAATGTGGGCTACATAGACAATTGGATTTCATTTTGGGGGAAACCTGATCTTATTAGACGAGACGGCTTCCATCCCACTTTGGATGGTGCATCTCATTTATCTAACAATCTGGCATCATTTTTATCTAAATTTCCAAAACCTTGACAACTCAGAGTTGGGACCAGGAAGCAGAGTTGCAGTCTTAAACGCCTCTCTGCAGCTCCTCTTCATCCGCCACCCCTCAACTTAGCCCCTGTCTTCCCCATCAGAGAATCACTATATGCTCCCTCCAAAGTAAATAAAAATATAATGTATAAGCATCCCAAAGTGATTAAACAAAAAGTTGGTAAAACTCAAATTAAACATGAAGCCTCTAAATTGAATGATTTGGCCTCTGTTCCTCCTCATAATTTAAAAATTAAATGCGGTTTGTTAAATATTAGGTTTCTAACTCCCAAGTCTCTGCTAGTCCATGATCTGTCAATTGACCATCAAATTGATTTAATATCCTTCACAGAGACTTGGTTAGGACAAGAGGATTATGATGGTTTAAATGAATCATCTCCCTCTGGTTATTTAAACTGTCAAAATCCCAGAAGTTCTGGTCGTGGAGGAGGAGTAGCAACAATTTACCATTCCAAATTACTAGTTAATCTAAAGTAAAAAACACGTTATCATTCCTTTGAGGGCCTGGTCCTCAGTATTGGGCATTTTAGCAATTTTAGGCTAAACCCAATTTTATTTGCCATAGTTTGTTGTCCTCCATCAACCTACTCAGAGCTTTTATCCAAATTTGCCAAATTCTTAGCTGATTTAATGCTGAAATCAGATAGAATAATTATAGTAGGAGACTTTAATGTACATGTAGATGTAGATAGTGATTGCCTTAATATGGCGTTTGCCCCTTCCTGATTTTTTATATATGCCTTAATATGGCGTTTAATTCAATATTAGACTCCATGGGGTTTTCTCAGAAAGTAGGAAATTATACCCATTATCTCCACCATACGCTGGACCTTGTTCTGACATATGGCATAGAAATAGAAAATCTGGTAGTGTCTCCTCATAACCCTGTACTGTCTGACCATTGTCTGTTAACCTTTGATTTTACTATTTCTGACTGTTTGACTCCTAAAAAAAAATATTACTACAGTAGATGCCTCTCAGATGATGTTGTAACCAAATTAATGCAGATTGTTTCCTCTATGCCATGTGTCAACACAACGGAACTAAGCTATAGACAGCTTGCTTCTTCTGTAATTGATAGCATGGTAGATAGTGTTACAGCTTCTCTGCATCAGACTCTAGACATGGTGGCCCCTTTAAAAATGAAAAAGTCTAATCAGAGATTTCTAACTCCTTGGTTCAACACAGAAACTTGTAGCTTAAAACAGAAGACTCGTCAATTAGAAAGAAAAATGGCGCTCACTAATTTAGATGAAATCTATTTAGCCTGGAGAAATCATCTTTTAATTTATAAAAAATCTCTTAGAAAAGCAAGAACGAATTATTATTCTGCATTAATAAAAGAGAACAAGAATAATCCCAGGTTTCTTTTCAGCACTGTAGCCAGGCTGACAAAGAGTCAGGACTCTGTCAATCCTAGCATTCCCTTAGAGCAGGGGTGTCATACTCATTCCATGGAGGGCCAAGACCCTGCAGGTTTTACTTCCACCCAGTCTCTTCAGCAGGTGTTTTCACTGATCAGCAATCAGTAGGAAGAAATTCAGAGAAATCACCTGTTGAAGACACTGGGTGGAAGTAAAACCTACAGGGTCTTGGCCCTCCATGGAATGAGTTTGACACCTGTGCCTTCGAGCTTACTAGTCAGGACTTTATGAACTTTTTCAATAATAAAATTTCATCTATCAGAGATAAAATCAATCAGATTCTTCCCACCGTTAAATACAGTAACTATTACAACTCCTTCAATTGAGATCTGTTTGGATGAGTTTACTCCAATTGACCTTTTAGAGTTAGACAAAATAATTTCCTCATCCAAGCCTTCAGCTTGTCTTTTCGACCCTATTCCTACCAGGTTATTTAAAGAAGTCTTCCCATTTATTGGTAGCTTTATTCTTCAAATATTCAATTCTTCATTAACTTTAGGCCATGTACCGCAGGCCTTTAAAACTGCTGTAATTAAACCGTTACTCAAAAAGCTAACGCTGGATCCAGGAGTTTCAGCTAACTATAAACCAATCTCTAATCTCCCTTTCATTTCAAAAATCTTAGAAAGAGTTGTTGCTACACAATTATTTGACCACTTGCAGGGAAATTGTGTATTTGAAGAGTTTCAATCTGGATTTAGAATCCATCATAGTACTGAAACAGCCTTTGTGAAGGTCACTAATGACCTCCTTATTGCATCTGATAATGGACTTGTTTCTGTACTTGTCCTTTTAGACCTTAGTGCAGCTTTTGATACTGTCGATCATAATATTTTACTTGATAGATTAGAACACTATGTTGGACTTAATGGAACTTCGTTGCAGTGGTTTAGATTTTATTTATCTAATAGGTTCCAGTTTGTTCATGTCAATAATGAGTTTTCTTCCAACTCAAAGCTCAGTCACGGAGTTCCACAGGGATCTGTGCTAGGCCCTACTGTTTTTAGTTTATATATGCTTCCGTTAGGCAACAATATTAGAAAGCACTTTATACATTTTCATTGTTATGCAGATGACACACAATTATGTACCTGTCATTGAAGCCAGATGATAGTAATCAATTAGCCAAGTTAGAAGTCTGTCTTAAGGAAATCAAAGCTTGGATGACTTGTAATTTCCTGCTATTAAATTCAGATAAGACTGAAGTCATTCTTGTTGGTCCACAAAACCTTAGAAATACCTTTCCAAATCAAACTTTTAGTTTGGATGCAGTTACTCTTTCTCTTAATAGTTCTGTGAGGAACCTTGGAGTTATTTTTGATCAAGATCTGTTTTTCAATTCACATATTAAATTCATTTCTAAGACTGCCTTCTATCATTTGCGTAATATTGCCAAGATCAGGAGCATCTTGTCTCAGAGTGATGCTGAGAAACTGATCCACGCTTTTGTTAGCTCTAGATTAGATTATTGTAACACTTTATTATCAGGTTGTCCTAAAACAGCTTTAAAAAGTCTTCAGTTGATCCAGAATGCTGCAGCAAGAGTTTTAACAGGTACTAGAAAGAGAGATCATACAGTATCTCTGCGGTTCTGGCCTCCCTTCATTGGCTTCCCATAGAGTTTAGAATTAAGTGTAAAATCCTTCTTCTCACTTTCAAAGCTCTAAACAATCAGGCTCCTTTTTATTTAAAAGATCTGATACTACTGTATTATCCTAACAGAGCACTACGCTCCCAAAATGCTGGATTACTTGTAATACCTAGAATCTCCAAAAGCACAATGGAACCAGCTGCCAATCTGGATTTGGGAGTCAGAATCGATCTCTGTTTTTAAGAATAGGGTTAAAACCTTCCTTTTTGATATAGCCTACAATTAGGGAGGGATCATGTGTCTCTGAACCCTTCCTTAGTTATGCTGCTAATAGGTTTAGACAGCCGGGGGACCTCCAATAATGCACTGGGCTTCACTTCTTTCTTCACTCTCAATGAACTATTTTTTTTTTTCTGGTAATTAACATCTGTTTGCTCTCTACATATCTGTTCTTTTCATTTTCTCTACCCCTCAGCCCCCAGCCAGTCACAGCAGATGACTGCCCCTCCCTGAACCTGGTTCTGCTGGAGGTTTCTTCCTGTTAAAAGGGAGTTTTTCCTCTCCACCGTCACCAAGCACTTGCTCACAGGGGATCGCCTGATTGCTGGGGTCTTTCAGCAGTTGTGGGGATTTCCCCTACAGTTGAAAGTGCTATGAGATGACTGTTGTTGTGAAATGGCGCTATATAAATAAAGTTGAATTGAATTGAATTGAATGGCCTGTAGAATGCAAGTATTCCTGTCTGAAACAGGTATCCCGATTAGGCTTTACGGGCCCAAATGTAGGCTGTGTTTGAAAGTGTAATACAAAGAGGTGTAGGCTATATGTCGGCAATCACATGTTCCGTCGGCCTCCGTCGGTCTATGATGACCATGGAAGAGAATCCTAAACGTCTGCTCTGCTGGAACAGCACCGCCTGTGGCTGAACAGGCCGATGCGCACCGGTGTTCTACCTTCCAGCATTGGGCGTTGGTAGGATTCAAGCCTGGGCAGGAAGATATGGAGGACAAGATGTTACCCATGCAGCATGTCCCCCCTCTCCACGTCACTGATGAATCCAAAGGAACAGCAGGGCTGCTATAGTTTGGCACCAGCGCCGTCGCCGTCGCAGGAGCTGCCAGAACGATGTTGAGCACAACAGAGAACTGCCTTAGGGGCTCCGACTCCGGATTTTTCCTCAGGGTTGACTCCCGAAGCCTTTCCTGTGACCGGGTGTGCCGCAAGGCAGCGGAGGTTTGAAATCAGGGTTTACCTTCCCCTAGATGGGCTACCTTCCCAGGTTGACGAGCCACCATCTACCCGAAGCATCTGGTTTTAAGGCGCCAGAGATCCGCCCTTGCCCCTTCTCCTATTAGTAAAAGCAGTTCCGCCGGGCGTTAGAGACTAAACCACATGGGCAGGCTAGGAGTTGGACTTGGTTGTCAGAGGCTTTTCGAGAAGCACGCCGTAAGGAGCATTTTATGAGCACTGGGAGCTTAACCCCAGTGCCGCTCCTGGCTATGACAACCTTGGGACCAAAAATATAATGTATAAGCAAGGAGATTCTGGGTTTGATCCCAGCCCCCGACCAACAGTGATGTTGGTGTGGAGTTTGCATGTTCTCCCTGTGTCTGCGTGGGTTTACTCCGGGATTTCTCCGGTTTCCTCCCACATGCCAAAAACATGCAAGTTAGGTTAATTGGCATCAAACTGGGGATTCTAAATTGTCCTTAGGTATGACTGTGAGAGTGAAGGGTTGTCTGTCTCTGTGTTGGCCCTGCGATAGACTGGCGATCTGTCCAGGGTGTACCTTGCCTCTCGCCCAAAGATGCTGGGATAGGCTCCAGCCCTCCCCCCCCCCCCCCCGCAACCCGAAAAGGATTAAGCTGAAGAAGATGGATGGATGGATGGATGGATGGATGGATGTATAAGCATCCCAAAGTGATTAAACAAAAAGTTGGTAAAACTCAAATTCAACATGAAGCCTCAAAATTTAATGACTTGGCCTCTGTTCCTCCTCATAATTTATCATTTAAAAATTAAATGCAGTTTGTTAAATATTAGGTCTCTAACTCCCAAGTCTCTGCTAGTCCATGATCTGTTAATTGATCATCAGATTGATTTAATATTTCTTACAGAGACTTGGTTAAGGCAAGAGGATTATGTTGGATTCCGGGGACGAACACGTAACCCACCTCAGGACGGTTTTCCGGAGGTTAGAGGAGCACGGGTTAATAATCAACCCGGCAAAATGCCAGTTCGGCGTGACGGGGATCGATTTTTTGGGACATCGCATCTCACAGGAGGGAGCGATACGCTTGCCGGACAAGGTGCGCACAGTGGCAAATTTTCCCCAGCCTCAGACAGTCAGGGTGTTGCAGGAGTTTTTGGGGATGGTTAACTTTTATATCCGTTTCCTCCCCTGCGCAGTCCAGCTCATGCAGCCGTTGTACACCGCGCTCAAGAAACGGAAGCCGGCGGACAGAATCGACTGGACTCCTGAGCGGGAGCAGGCGTTCTCTGAGGTTAAAACAGCCCTGGCAAACGCCACACTACTGGCGCACCCGGACCCGGCTGCTCAAATAGCTCTCACTACCAACGCCTCGGACGTGGCCAGAGGGGCAGTCGTGGAGCAATGCGTCGCCGGTTCTTGGCAGCCGCTCGCCTTTTTTAGCAGGTCTTCGCGCGACAGTGAGCGTAAAGACAGCGCATTCGACAGAGAGTTACTGGCTCTCCACCTGGCCATACGCCACTTCCAGTTCTGGCAGGAAGGGTGCACCTTCACTGCGTTTGTGGACCACAAGCTGCTAATGTACGCGATGGCCAAGTTTTCGGAACCATGGTCGGGCCGGCAGCAGAGACAGCTGGCCGCGATCTCGGAGTTTACGACCGACATTCAGCATGTGGCCAGTAAACTCAACGTGGTGGCGGACTGCCTCTCACGTGCATTAGTGGCCCCAGTCTACGTAGGGATAGATTACACTGCCATGGCCGTGGAGCAGATCGGCGATACGGATGTCTGCGCACTTCAGTCTTGACCAACAGGGTTAAGGCTGGAGAGTAGGGTACTGCAAGACGGGAGGCCCCCCCCAATCTGTGACGACTTCACAGGACGCCCGCGCCCGGTGGTTCCACACGCTTGGCGCCGCCACGTTTTTGAGTCGGTTCACTCCCTGGAGCACCCAGGAGTGCGCGCGTCAGTCAGAATGGTGGAAGCGAAATTCGTCTGGCCGAGCCTGCGCAAACAGGTGAAAGAGTGGGCTGCAGCCTGCGTAGCGTGCCAACGAGCCAAAGTGCACAGGCACACAAAGGCACCCTTGGAGCCATTCCATATCCTGGCTAAGAGGTTTGACCACGTTCACATGGACCTCGTGGGCCCCCTCCCGCCATCGCAGGGGTTCACGCACCTCCTGACAGTGGTGGACCGCACCACACGATGGCCAGAAGCAGTCCCGCTAGCTTCCACCATGTCCGCAGACGTGGCACATGCTTTTTTAACAACATGGGTGGCACGTTTTGGCACCCCTTCAGACATCACGTCCGATCGGGGCCCTCAGTTTGTTTCCGACCTGTGGTCCATGATGGCCTGGAGCCTGGGCGTCTCAATTCATTGCACCACCGCGCACAACCCGCAGGCCGATGGGTTATGCGAGCGTTTCCATAGGTCACTGAAAGCAGCGCTCAGGGCTTCGCTTACGGATGCAAATTGGGTGGACCAGTTGCCGTGGGTTCTATTAAGGTTGCGTTCCGCACCGAAAGAGGATTTGGCGGCTTCCCCAGCAGAGCTGGTTTTTTCTCAGCCACTGCGGCTCCCCGGGGAATTTTTACCAGATAACCCCGTGCCGAACACCCATCTGTCCCTGCGTTCATGGCATAGCGCAGACGCAGGGATGCTACCTGGCCCGGCCCACCACTGTTTTCTCCACGCTTTTGTGCCAAAAACCTTGAAGGACGCAGCGTTCGTGTTTGTCAGGCACAATGGCCACCGGCCCCGATTGCACCCACCCCACGATGGCCCATTTAGAGTGCTGGAACCCGGGGACAAACATTTTGTGTTAGACTTGGCGGGTCGCCGGGAGAGAATCTGTATAGACGGGCTTAAGGCCGCCTTTGTGGTGGCAAACGAGCATGTGGTGTTGGCCCGAGCTCCTCGGCGCGGAAGACCCCCCTGAGAACTCCCCAGTTAAACAATTCATCAGAGCAGTCACACGAGCATGCTGAATGCCCCCCCCCCATTGTCCACCCACAGACGGACACACCCCCAGGAACCCCCCACCGGCACAGCAGCGCCGCGGAGCCGAAGACCCCTCGTTACAGCAGGTATGGGCGAAGGCTGAAGCTGAGAGGACGTGAGGGTTAACACTCAGTCTGAGACTCTGGGGGGGAGGGTATGGGGGACCCATGCTGTGGTATTCATCTCAGACTGAAAGACATGGAGATGCAGTAATTTCCTCTGACGGAAGAGCATGGGGATTAAAGGGCTGGGGGACAAAAGGAATTGTCATGCTGGAATGAATTGTAATGCAGGACCTTGGGTAGCAGGGACGTGTGAGTATTGTGATATAAAAGAGAGTCCCGGCTACATGAGGTTAATGTTTTCTGATTCTAGAAGATGTGAGAGAGTGAATAAAGTTCATCTGCTCTGAACGCTCGGCCTGGTTATTCTTCTCTCCATAGGCCTACATTTATATGTATCTGGGGTGAGTTTGCTCTGGGGCTAGTTGGTTATGGGGCGGCTGTAACGCTGGGGCGAGTTGGTAATGGGGGGACTTGACCAGGTACCATGCGCTTCAGCTTGAGGTCACGAACATTGGCTGGACATTCTCCTTCAGGATTTTTTGGTAGACAGCAGAATTCATGGTTCCATTTACCACAGCAAGTCTTCCAGGTCCTGAAGCAGCAAAATAGCCCCGGACCATCACACTACCACCACCATATTTTACTGTTGGTATGACGTTCCTTTTCTGAAATGCTGTGTTACTTTTACACCAGATGTAATGGGACACACACCTTCCAAAAAGTTCAACTTTTGTCTCATCAGTCCACAGAGTATTTTCCCAAAAGTCTTAGGGATCATCAAGATGTTTTCTGGCAAAACTGAGATGAACCTTTATATTCTTATTGCTCAGCAGTGGTTTTCGTCTTGGAACTCTGCCGTGCAGGCCATTTTTGCCCAGTCTCTTTCTTATGGTGGAGTCACGAACACTGACCTTAACTGAAGCAAGTGAGGCCTGCAGTTATTTGGATGTTGTAGTGGGGTCTTTTGTGACCTCTTGGATGAGCCGTCACTGTGCTCTTGGGGTAATTTTGGTCGGCTGGCCACTGCTGGGAAGGTTCACCACTGTTCCATGTTTTTGCCATTTGTGGATAGTGACTCTCACTGTGGTTTGCTGGAGTCCCTAAGCTTTCAAAATGGTTTTATAACCTTTTCCAGACTGATAGATCTCAACTACTTTGTTCCTGAATTTGTTTGGATCGCAGCATGGTGTCTAGCTTTTGAGGATCTTTTGGTCTACTTCACTTTGTCAGGCAGGTCCTATTGAAGTGATTTCTTGATTGAGAACAGGTGTGGCAGTAATCAGGCCTGGGTGTGGCTAGAGAAATTGAACTCAGCTTTCCAAAGATGTGATAAACCAGTCAATTTATGTTTTAACTGGGGGGGGGGGGGGGAATCACTTTTTCACACAGGGCCATGTAGGTTTGGATTTTTTTTCCCCCTTAATAATAAACACCTTCATTTAAAAACTGCATTTTGTGTTTACTTATGTTATCTTTGTCTAATATTTAAATTTGATGATCTGAAACATTTAAGTGTAACAAACATACAAAAAAAATGAGAAATCAGGATGGGAGCAAACACTTTTTCACACCACTGTACTTAATTTTTGTCACTATTCTGACTTCATCAATTCCCTATTCAAACATACGATCACACTTCACCCTTATTCTACATTTGCAAGACCTGTAAATATGTAAATATTGCTGTTTCTGGGGTGGACCAGCACCTGTCATCATGGATCCTGGACTACCTCACGAACCGGCCTCAGTTTGTGAGAACCCGGGACTGTGTGTCCGACACGATCATCAGTAGCACAGGGGCCCCCCAGGGAACGGTGCTGGCTCCCTTCCTGTTCACTCTTTATACTGCGGACTTCTCACACAACACAACACACTGCCATCTACAGAAGTTCTCTGATGACTCTGCGATCGTTGGCCTCATCTCCAATGGAGATGAAGCTGAGTACAGAGGGCTTATCCAGGACTTCGTGGACTGGTGCCATCGGAACTGCCTCCAGATCAATGCGAGGAAAACTAAGGAGCTGGTGGTGGACTGCCGCAGGCAAGGACAACCCCTCACAGCACCAGTAAATATACAGGGAACAGACATCGAGATGGTGACATCCTATAAGTACCTGGGTGTTCATCTGAACAATAAACTAGACTGGTCACACAATACTGACGCACTCTACAAGAAGGGACAGCGCAGGCTGTTCCTGCTGAGGAGACTCAGGTCTTTTGGTGTACAAGGGGCGCTGCTGAAGACATTCTATGACACGGTGGTGGCATCAGCCATCACTTTTGGAGTGGTCTGCTGGGGCAGTGGCATTACTGCAGCCAATAGGAAGAGACTGAACAAACTGATCAAGAAAGCTAGCTCTGTCCTGGGGCAGCGCCTTGATCCGGTGGAGGAGATAGGAGAGAGAAGGACGGTGGCTAAACTGTCATCTCTGCTGGAGTCCGAGTTCCACCCTATGCAGGACATACTGAATGCACTGAGGAGCTCATTTAGCAGCAGACTACATCATCCCAGGTGCACAACCGAGAGGTTTCACAGGTCCTTCCTACCAACGGCTGTCAGACTGTACAACCTAAGCAGGGCTGCTCGCAGAGATAGCAAAAAGACGTAACAACCTAACAGTTTTTTGAATGCAAAAGATGCAATAGACTTACACAATGGTCCCCTCCGGCATACAACTAGGAAAATACCGGTCGCTATGGAGAGTGAGAATATGTATGGGCACATAATCATACCATGTAGGATAACTAAGTAGACGGTTGTTCTGTTTCATCCCATCCAGCAACAATGCTCTGCACTGTGTGTTTATATATCTACATATTATTCCATCTAGCTACATTGCACCGCACTGTGTGTGTTTATATATTTACATATTTATTCCACCTAGCTGCAATGCTCTGTACTGTGGGTGTTTATATATTTACATATTTATTCCACCTAGCTACAATGCTCCGCACTGGGTGTGTTTATATATCTATATATTTATTCCATCTAGCTACAATGCTCCGCACTGTGTGTTTATATATCTACATATTATTCCATCTAGCTACATTGCGCCGCACTGTGTGTGTTTATATATTTACATATTTATTCCACCTAGCTGCAATGCTCCATACTGTGGGTGTTTATATATTTACATATTTATTCCATCTAGCTACAATGCTCCGCACTGTGTGTTTATATATTCATATATTTATTCCATCCAGCTACAATGCTCTGCACTGTGTGTCTGTGTGTGTGTATATATATATTTTATAGTAATATGTACATATGTATATTAGCTGCTCTTGCTTGCTTGTTTTTTTTTTTTTTCTTGCCTTCTGATTGTTGCTCTGAGTGTTGCTATCCCTGTGCTGTTGCAATCCTGGAATTTCCCCGTTGTGGGACTAATAAAGGCTTATCTTATCTTATCTTCTTCATATATGCAAAATTACCAATGTTCATGCTACCTTTGGTTATCTTCCCATTTTACAAGCTATACAGATGTATGCTGTCATTTTGGTTCTTCTTTAATTAATAAACTTACAAACCTCTTCATCAGTGTATTCTCTGTCCAGATTCATGAACCGCACAGTGTCAAGAACTGACACCCAGATTATGAGACTGATCAAATATTGCTGATTAAATTATTAATTAATGCTTATTAATTGCCAAATTCTTAAGCTTAATTATTTGTTCATAGAATTCCCATGCTCTGAAGTGGGTGGTGCCCCATCTAGGGTTATAACAAGGTAATGCAAGAGCTATTAATACTTATTAATTCCAGTTATTAATTATTAATAATCATATTCATATAATTGTAGTATCCAACGCTACATATTAATGGTGCCGTCCGCACGTGACCCTACAAATCTATTGTATCGCTGGGAAACTCAGTACACTGTCATGTATTCTTAGCTCTCAATAATATTGTCTTTTTAGTTTAGACATGGGTCATAAAGGTGATTTGATAGATTGCATATACTGAAGATTATAAGACTGGAGAGAAGCTGTAGTAGATGATTATCTCTTGGTGACTTTGCAGTGTATGCCAGAGCAGGGGTCCTTAAATGTTTTTGCTAGGGGTCTGCATTTGTTTGTTTTTTTTCCAGTTGGCTGGAGGTCTGGAGCAGTGCTCACGTGGTGCAGATATTTCATTTCCCTGTTGGGAGGGACAATAAACAGAAAGTTTTCTACAGAGTAAATATTAAGGGGACACTAAGTGTTATGGACCTCTTGCACAATGTAGAGTGACATGCTACTTCTGCATTCCGGTCTGAGCAGCTCTCTTCTGTCCAACCAAAACAGGCGCTTGTTTTGGGGTTTTTGTTGTTGTTGTTTTTTCAAACTGTACATATCTGGAATTTCCCCATTGTGGGACTAATAAAGGCTTATCTTATCAAAAGGCTTCGGGGTCCGGATGGAAGCCCATCAGGGTCCAGATGCAGACCGGAGTCTACCATTTGAGAAGCCCTGCCATAGACTGTATCTACTCAAGGTTAGCATACTAGTCATGGACTGTGTGGGCAATTCCACAATAACCTATGACACTGCTGTTATTTTCATAGACAGTATTTTCATATTAGCAGCATTCATTAGCAGGAATAAAAGGTATTCTTTTGGAATGGACAGTTTTGTCTTAAATGCACATCCATGGGGTTGCAACAGGACTTGTTGGTATCTGTACACCTTTAAAGTTTTTTAAAGGTGTACAGATACCAACAAGTCCTGTTTTAATAGAATACTACATAACTGGACTTATTAAAGTTTTCACCCTCAGTTGGCTTTTAAATAAACTTCATAAATGTCTGTATTTTCTTCATTCATTCATTCATTCATCTTCTTCCGCTTAATCTTTTTTTCGGGTCGCGGGGGGGCTGGAGCCTATCCCAGCATCTTTGGGCGAGAGGCAGGGTATACCCTGGACAGATCGCCAGTCCATCGCAGGGCCAACACAGAGAGACAGACAACCATTCACTCTCACAGTCATACCTAAGGGCAATTTAGAATCCCCAGTTTGATGCCAGTTAACCTTACCTGCATGTTTTTGGCATGTGGGAGGAAACCGGAGAAATCCCGGAGTAAACCCACGCAGACATGGGGAGAACATGCAAACTCCACACAGATCACTGTTGGTCGGGGGCTGGGATCGAACCCAGGATTCCCCGGCCAAGGGTGAGTTGTTGTGCTGCCGCAGTGCTAACCACTCTGCCACCGTGTCTGTATTTTCTTAATTTTTCAAATACAAAACTGTTATCTTTTATGTAAAGTCAGTATCTTGTTGGTGGATGATTTATTGTTATTATTATTATTTAGATTTAAGCCATTACTTTTTCCTGTAAAACTGCTAATCTGACTACTGGCTATAGCTTCATGTTTTACTTAAATGTCCCATATGAGAGTACTGCTCTTTATAATTCAAAAATAAACACTATCACTAATAAAATCCTGGACATTTTTTTATCTGTTAGTTTTTGCACAAAGACTTTAGTGCTGAAAACACATTTTATACTTAAAAGCTGATCCATAAAATATACAAACATAAAAGTTGAGCCATTAGCACAATCCCCTCATTTCTCACTCAGTCCTCTCAGGGGATATCTGGCTGGGCGTCAGCGCTGGATTTGTACTTGACTTGTCCCCTGCCATATCAGCACAATAGAACACCCGTGGAGTATGAAGCAGCCTGTTCAGCTCACCTCAACCCCTCGCTCAGCACCGCTCATCTTGCATCACTGCCTGCTGGCCCTGCAGCATTTAGTTGCTCAACAGCCACAGGCTAAAAGTGCTTCTGTCTGACCTTGAGCATGTAACAGATCCCTAGACAAGAACCTAAGACCTACTTCACTGCAGATATCCAAGGACGGTACAGTCCATTAAAGCAGAGATATTGTTTTGATGAGTGATTTGTAAGGATCAGAGAAGACAAATGGAAGGTTTGATCTATGAGTATTTCAGTACAACAAAAGTTTAAGACTTTAGTTTCATGTAAAACTGTGTTTTGGCAGTAACAGTCCTCAAAGTGATGGGCACGTACATAAAACATGCTAATTCTCGTATTTGGGTTGTCTGAATCTGTAGGATCATTTAAAAAAAAATAACAGAAGATCTTTTGTATCTGAGAAAGGAATGAGTGAAAGGTTTCCCACCCAAATTTTCCTAAGCAACGTACTCAGTTCAGCATGCTTGTCTTAGAAAAAAAAGTCAAAGTAACTTCAGCAACTGTCATTTTCAGTGGCCCAGATCTATCAATCTAGTTACACTGCTATATAAAAGGCAGAGATACTGCAGGTGTCTAAGAAAATTTGTGGTTTGTGAGTGTTACAAATAGGCTAGGAAAGTGGTGGTTGCATAACAAAGGCTTTCTCAGATATAAGAGTTAGTGATTCCAATAGATATAACCTCGTACCTGAATTAAACAGACTTTTAATTACAGCTTCCTTCAGGCTGCAATCAAGCTGGATAAATGACATTGTTGACAAATGTCAAGAATTTCATTTCATGAGAATAAAATAGTTCAGCAGGCTTCATCTGCTGTGTTTTACACCTGGTGACCTTTAAAATTCACCATTAGTTTGCATTTCTCTCTTTCTCTCTCTCACCATCTGTCTTGTTCTTCCTCCCTTTCTTGTCACACACAATCGCACAAAACTCCATTGATGTAGCGCTTGCTTCGGGGAGGAACACATCTGTCAAAGTGAGTGGATGCCAGTAGTCTACTGCAGCGACTGAACAAAAGATGGAGAGTACAGTTTGTCAGCGTGGAGACTATTAACTGCATTCCCCCACACACATGCACTTAACAATATATTATGGAGGTGGCTATTCCAGACATAAAGATTCAAGTAAATTTCTGAGGAAAAAATATTCATATGCTAAATATTTTTTCAAGTTACATCTCCAGACAAAATTACATTTAAATGGCCTATATCATGCTATTTTAAGCCTTTCAGAGTAAACTATATGCATGTATGTGATAGTATATTACCTTTGGTACACTGGAGAATGAATTTCTTATGAAATATGAGTTATTTTCGCGAGCTACTTTTCCAACCCGGAAGTAAGATGCCTCGATCTCTGAGGCTCCACCTCTCCTTCTTGTGGCTGCCGCCCATTTCATGACGTAACCCCTGAGCCGGCTGCTGCAGCGTGTCGCTGGGTTCCGCCCACGAAAACTTAGAAGACATTGTCTTACGTAAAAAAGCAAACAGTTGTTGTCACTGAGCAGATTAGGTGTGAGAGGAACTACTTCTTCACAGCGTCAATGCTAAAGTGAAAGAGTTTTGCCGATCACCGCTTCGTCAGCTGCGCGGAGGAAGTGGGTGTGTGCGTTAGCCTGGGGGCGGTGCTGGTAGCACAGGCACTTCCTGGAGTGGGCGGCTCACCCACGTTCATACATATGAATGTGGGGACCCAGTCATTATCAGGGACAGGGCAGAGCAGCAGCTCAGAGAGCAGGGTTGAGGAGGAATACTCACAAGATGCGTGAATGGAGCAAAATACCACTTTGGGGGTGTTTTTGGTGAGGAATTAACATTATAACATGCTTAAAAGCTCAAAAAAGTCGATTTTGCATGATATAGGCCCTTTAAAGGTCCTGTTCACTGAAAAAAAAAATTGTTTTTGTAGGTTTTAACCTTCTGAAATGATCTATTGGTCATGTGATTATCGAAAAAAAAAAATCAAAACGCTCACTTTCCTTAAACACATACACAGCCTGCCGTTTCTGTGTCTGATTAGTTATTTTTATGATTTCAGATTTGTTCCTCTACATCAAGAAAAGGTAAGCCCAGCTTTGATACCTGCTGCTCCTCTATTATTGGCCAGCATAGTTGTCCTTCTGCAAATGTAGATGTCGGGGAGCCCAGCCAAGTTTTGTTAACTTCAAAGCTAACAGTGCTACTAGGGAGTTGGCTTACCAAATGTGGTTTATATTATTATTTTCTTTAGATTTCAGTCACCCTATAGACATCCCTATAGGATGAGCTGCACGGTGGCGCAGTGGTTTAGCACTGTGGCAGCACAGTTTTACCCTCGGCCGGGGGATCGCGGGGATCATGAGATCGTGGGTTCGATCCCAGCCCCCGACCAACAGTGAGCTGTGTGGAGTTTGCATGTTCTCCCCGTGTTGCGCGGGTTTACTCCGGGATTTCTCCGGTTTCCTCCCGCATACCAAAAACATGTAGGTTTAGGGCGCTCGCGCACGCAGCGACCAGCAGCCGGTGGCTTGTCACCAGACTGCAAACCAAGTCTACCTACGGGTACAAATAAGTAACAAAAAAAAAAATAAAAAAAAAAATCCCTGTTTCCACCTGGTTCACTAATCCACAGTTGAGCCTATCTCTGCTTATTCTGGCTTATTTTGCTATAGTTGCCCGTGATGCGACATCAGTCCATTAACATTAGATTGGCTAGGTGGTCAACATTGGTTGGTCTAAAGGCGCTGGGCTAGTGACGCACCAAGCAGACTACTCTGGCAAAACCTGAGGAACTTCATCCTGCTGTGTCCCCTTTTTTTGTTGGTTGTTTGTTGTTATTTGTTGAGGTAAAAGAAGAGTTCCACCTGCACACACTGGGAAGACTATAGTCAACAGAAAGAAGCATAAGTTCTGCACCTGCACTCACTCATTCACTACACTCAACAGCCGATCACAGCGCTTCAGTTCATAGACAAGTCCAACACCGATAACACATGTTGAATCAACCAAAAAAAAACAAAAAAACAAACACTGACATTTGTTTTGTGCCAACAGTATTGGACACATGAAGCAAATGAGGCTCACGCTGCCTGGCGTTAGCTTAACTATCAATCACGCCAGTTTTGATCAGAATCAGAATGAGATTTATTGCCATTGTTCATGTAGTACACAAACTAGGAATTTGTCTCGGTGCAATGCTGCAACATTAAACATGGAGTAGCACTAAAGATAAAAATAAAAAACTATGCATGCAATAAAAGGTAGAATATGAATAAGTAATACTAATCTATGCAATTTTTAAATATATTAACAAGCAGCAGATATTGTGGAGTTCCACATAGTGCAGTCGGTAGTGCAAAAAGAAAACAGGGATAATTGTCATGAGTCCGGTTGAGCTGCTGTACGTAGTGCACGAGAGTCTAATAAGTCACTTAGTGTTCAGCAGTCTGATGGCAGAGGGGAAGAAGCTGTTCATGTAGCGGGAGGTTTTATTCTGAATGGACCGAAGTCTTTGCCTGAGGGGAGGGGGGCAAACAGTGCGTGTCCAGGGTGTGAAGGGTCGGCTATGATCCGACCTGCACGCCTCCAGGTCCTGGAGGGATGGGAGCTTGCAGCCGATCACCTTCTCAGCAGCGCGCACAACGCGCTGCAGTCTTAGTCTGTCCCTGGCGGTGGCTCCTGCGTACCACACGGTGATGGAGGTGGTGAGGATGGACTCGATGATGGCCGTGTAGAACTGCACCAACATCTTGGTGGGTAGCTTGAGCTTCCTCAGCTGCCGCAGGAAGAACATCCTCTGCTGGGCCTTTTTGGTGAGGGAGCTGATGGTCAGCTCCCACTTGAGGTCCCGGGTGATGGTGGTGCCCAGGAAGCGGAAGGACATTATTGTCTATAAATTGTATTCAGTCCCACTGGAGTCCTGGTACACCTACCAGCATCAATGACCAATACATCATTCTTAAGGTCCAAACGCGAAGAAAATTTTTCATTATTTTAGCTTAGTACCAAGACTCAGAAGCCTGTTTTCCACTAGCCCAGCACACCTCGGTACGGCTCGATTCACTTCAGTACGGCTCGGAATGCTTCTGTCTCCATTAGCACGGTGTTGTGCTTGTGCTGTGATGGTTTGTGTTAGGAGGTTTTAGAAGCGGGGCGGCGGCAGATTCTCAGCGAGGCGGGGCCACACTCCCGTGACGTTACGCACCCGACTGAGTCCTTATTTACACGAGACAAAAAAATGGAGGATCCAAGGATTATTGCCTTGCTCGCTCTGTGGTTTTATCTCACAATTAATTTTATCTCATAATTAAGCTGCAACAACACAAGTCACTTTTGTTTTGAATTAACTGCCAAATGACCTAGAAATAATGAGCTGAAACTTGTTTTTATTCGTATTAAATAATGAGACGGTGGCACACTGGCCAGCACCAAATTGTATTATTTTTTACATCCTAGGGCATTTTGGATGTACTGAATTAAAAAAATTCATGTTTTTCACCTTCAGGTCAACGTTTGGAACAACAGTATTATTATTTTCCGTTTAGATGATGCTACACTCCTTCTAAAGTATTGTAAATCTCTGAATTTGGAATGCCGATAGAACATTCAATTTACATATACTTGTACCTACTTTGACTTGGTGCTAATTTTTTATGATATTTCAATAAAAAGAACAGAAAGCTTACAAAAAGATTTCTTTTTTGGTCTAGTTAAAAATTACATTACCTTTACAATGGTTGACCCTGACAGGATGATCAGCATCATTTTGATCAGACTAGGCAATGGAATTTCTATGTAATTATACTGTTTTATAATTCAGTGTTATAACAGACAAACCACACTTTCCAAAACAATTCCATTTTATTATATACAAAATATTAAAATAAAAAAAAAACTTTGCAACACAACATGAAGGTTAATCGACATTTTATACACTCCGATCACTGAGTTCCTCTACACCAGCTTCCCAAACTGGGTCACGAAGACTCGGTTGAATGAAGCCGTCTCTGCCAGCTCTGGGTCAGGAAGGCTCGGTTGAATTAATCCGGACGGGCTGTCGCGGCGGACGCGTGGGATGATTCTACAAGGAAAATGCACACAATAAAATACAGCACGAAAGTGCAATATATACAGAAAAGACAATAGTTTTTAACAAGATTACATAAGCTTATTTCAGCGTATTGTTCACATGAATAATTAAAGTAAAAGCTTTAGTCCGCAGTGTGCTGCAATAAAGCAGCGATCATTATCCACAAATGAACAGCTTTTTTATTGCATAAATAAACTGAGTGTCTTACCGAATATATTTGCGAAAAAACGCACAATAAAAAAAATTAAAACTCACCGTTAAGGGACTCCAATGTCGAGACCTCCCGGTATATTTTTTCATTCCGGGCGGCTCCGTCTAACTCGCGCTGGATACGTTCGTCTGACAATGCAGTGAACAGACACTGCACCTCCTTATTGGTCCATGGAACACCCTTATTACGCGAAGCCATTTTTGATAGAGAATAAATGAAAATAGCACAGCAATACACTGAAAAGGAACCGCCAACAGTGGTTGCGTGCTGAGTAAAGGCGGTCGTGAAGATTCTTTTTTAATTTTTTTTCAAAAACTTTATTGAGAAGGTCGTGAAGATTTGATAGATGAGGAGGAGGAGAGGGGCGGTTACAACCTGACCAATCAGCGCCGGTTACAACCTGACCAATCAGCGGTGACCAGTCTGTTAACGTCACAACACGGCACAGCTCAGCACTGCTGTACCCTGCCCTGGAGCGGGGCTGAGAATCGCGGCTGTTAAACCGTGTTGGGGCATGTGGAAAAGCGTACAAAGCGTGCTGAGCCATCCCGTGTCGCGCTAAAGCGTGCTAGTGGAAAAGGCCCTAAAGTGGCTAGCTGAAGCTAGCAGTTTAGCCACTCATTCACAATTGTTTCTGTGCTTTTTGTAGTCCAGGGAGTGGTCATATCTGAAACTGCACAACCCTGTCCACCAGTGAAGCATTATTTTATTCATTCTTTGAGACACATTTACGATAGTTGGCTCAGACTCGCTACCCAGTCTAGAAGCTAACCAGCTAAGATTAGCACTAGTGACATACAGTAAGAGGAAGGGGGAGGGGGGGGTTAAATGTGGCTCTTAGGTATTTAAAGAGACTTGCACTGAATTGAACCATTTTGAATAAGGCTGCACAACATGATTCACACTGATGTTGTAATAATTAAACATTTTAAGGTAATTTGACCACACAAACATTTCATTAAGACCTGTGGGAGCTGCTAAAATGTGAGAAAAGTAAAGTGAATGGGAACTTTAAAATACAGTATCAGCGTGTTAGTGTTTTAGAGAGTTGACCAACCTTCTCATGATTTAATAAGAACAATATCAACTTATAATAATAAACAGTTACTAATAGTATACAAATTAAAATTCAGGTGTGATTGCATCCACAATATCAACTATGTGCTTTTAACATTATCAGTTCAACATGCATGGAGTTGATCAGCTGTCAATAGAGCTGACTTGAGCTGCAAGTTGGTTAGCAGTTTATTTAGTACTGTTGGTCAAATCATCCCAAAATGATGATGTTTATGCAGTGGTTTGCACTGTCAGCCCACAGGCATGCTGATTATATCAGATTGTGTTTCTAAATGAGTTGCACAGTAGGAGTGGATGTAAATGTGGCTGTCTGCCCTGCATTAGTCCTCTGTCTGACTGGTGATTTGTCCAGGGTAAGCCCCACCTCCCACTCTGTGTCACATGGGGTCAGTTTTAAAGTACATCTCTCCTTAAGTTAGATAAATGTATACATCAGTTATCAATATTTTAAAGTACCCTTTGGCAGACCATCAAAACTGAAAATATGTGTTGGTGAGAGTCTAACAATGCAAGCATATATGTGATAGGACAACTTTGCAGCCACATTTACAATAGTATTGTATGTGCATTCCACACACATAGTGGCATTTCGTCATCAAATATTGATTAGTTTTACAGGGTTTCCTCTGGTAACATTTCTCAGTGGTGGGCCGCCTTGCCAGAAAATTTACTGCCGCGCCAAGGAGGAGATATGAATTTAAGAAAAATATTTGAAGCAATGACTTTCCGCAAGCCCGCATGCAATACGCGTGGCCATCATCCGCGTGGAGTTTAGAAGCGCCCCGCCCACGCAAGCTTTCCAGTCAGGCAGCAGGCAGTGTCTCGCTAGCGGCAGCAGCATCTTCGTGGAAAAGGAGTGAAAACTGGGAAGTCAAACATCAGAAATGGACTCTATTTGAAGAGAAACTTTGTGAAGAAGTCCACCGTTTCTTTGTTGGTGAAAATCCTGGCACGTCAGCGCCTTGGCGCTACCTATCGGGCAGGAGTGAAACTATAAATGATGGTTATGTGCATGCGACAACCACTTGGCCTGGGTAGATGAAAAAAGTGAGCATGTACAGCGCCGCGTCCATGCCGGGCTCATCCAAAGCGTACGCAGACTAGAGGGAAAATGCAGCATGAATAAGGCTTGACTGTCCGACAGAAACATGAGTTTATTAAAGTACTTTAAATGCGGGGGAAAAAAATCATAAGAGGTATGTAAGCAATGGAGGCATTTATCATGGTTTTAACCAGCTGGAAACGGGAGCAATAATGGAAGAGTCGCTTAGCTAAGAGACGTGGTTAGAATTCAAATGCAGCCGCCTTCATATGAAGGGAAAGGCAAGGGGGACTGATGAATTGTTGAGGATATATTTCACCAGCCACTACAATATTAAGTTATGTTCCCTATTATGTACCTGGCAAGTTAAGATGACCGAAATTCACGAAGTCACTGACTTTAATCCGTCAGCAGCCTTCAGACAAACTAAACGTGCCAGCATTTGGATTTCAAAATAAGGGAGGTTTTTCTTGGCGGTGAGGAGATTTCTAAAAAAAAAACTATAAATATATAGAAATATTATAACAGAAATAACAGCGTCCTTGGTCACTTAAGTTAATTTAAATCATTAAATACAATTTTATTAATATTTTTTTCTTTGTAATGAGAGTTAAATTATTGTTCTGTTCTGACTGCAAAGTTATGGTCAAAAATATAAACTGTTATAAGGAAAAAGTAAAAAAAAAAAATACCACAGTCTGTTTCAAATTTATTAAATAAACAGTAATTTTATTTTAAAAAAAACAGACAAAAATAAGCCATAAAATAATCCACAAATTTATAATAAAGTTTCAAATGTACAAGAAAAGTCAATTTTACAAGAGGAAATTACAAATTTGAGGAAAATAGTTTCAAATTTAGATAAATTTACAGAGAAAAGTAGAAAACTATAAGAAAATTGTTACAAATTTTGGAGAAAAACCTCAAACCTTCAAGACTGAAGTCTTTACTCAAGTTTTAAGTAGGTGCTCTTTGCACCCTTAACTAGAAATTTTTGGTTGTCTCCTTTAATTTACATGACACTTGATATTTTCTAACCTGTTTGTATACCACCATAGACAGAGAGAGAAGCTGAATTAGACAGAGCTCAGAGAGGGCAAGATGAGACAGAAGAGAGGAGCCAAGGAGAGGAAAGTGTTCAGGCAGAGGGTCCAGGAGAGGTGAGAGCAGAGGAAGGAGAGAAGGATGACACCAGTAAAAGTCCAAATACAGGACGTCTGGGTGGGACCCCAAATGGCCCAATATTCCAATATTCAAGCCTTGGTTATACAGTACTTCAAATCGTAAGTTCCATATGCACGGTAGTGGCTCAGGAGGTAGAGTGGGTTGTCCAATAAGTGGATGGTTGGCGGTTCGAATCCCACTCTCCCCAGATACCCTGCCATTGTGTCCCTGGGCAAGACACTTCACCCCTAATTGCTCCTAGTGGGTCTGGAAGCACCATGTTAGGTAGCATGCCACCATCAGTGTGTGAATGGGTGGATAGCAGGATCTGTAAAGCACTTTGGTCATCAAGAGATGAGAATAAAAGCGCTATATAAGTGAATGCCATTTACCATATCCTTTGCATCTTCTTCTCTCACACCGACCCTCTCCATGTCCTCCTTCACTACATCCATGAATCTTTTCTCCGGTCTTGCTCTTTTCCTCCTGTCTGGCAGCTCCAATTCAACATCCTTTGTCCAATATATAAACTATCCCTCCTCTGCACATGTCCAAACCATCTCAGTCTTGCCTCTCTCTTGCCTCTCTGAGCTGTCCCTCTGATATACTCACTTCTAATCCTTCCTAGTCACTCCCACTGAGAATCTTAGCATCCCCAACTTTGCTACCACCAGCTCTGCCTCCTATCTTTTTGTCAGTGCCACTGTCTCCAAACCATACATCATAGCAGGCCTCACTACTGTCTTGTAAATCTTCCTTTTCACTCCACACGCACACACACACATCAACCTTGACACTCCTCTCCACTGACTCCACCCTGCTTGCACTCTCTTCTTCACCTCTCGTGCACTGTCTGCTACTTTGGATGGCTGACCCCAAATATTTAAACTCATCTACCTTCACTACCTCTACTCCTTGCATCTTCACCATTACACCTGCTTCCCTCTCATTCACACTCATGTATTCGCTCTTGCTTCTACTGACTTTCATTCTTCTTCTCTCCAGAGCATAACTCCACCTCTCCAGGTTCTCTTCCACCTGCCCCCTACTCTCACTACAGATTACAGTATCATCTGCAAACATCATGGGCCGTGCATTGCAAAAAAATAAAATCTTAGTAAGAAAAAATATCTTAAATCAAGGCTATATTTGCTTGCTTTTGTCTGACAAGGTATTTCTTCTTGTTGAGCAGTTTCTGTAAGAACATTTTACTTGGAAGATATTTTTACTTGTTTTAAGCAATTTAATCTTGTTTCAAGTAGAATTTCTTACTTCTCAGCAGTTCTTAATGAGGAGTAAAAAAGTACTGCAATTCCACATTGTGTTAACATGATTTAACTGTGTAAAGGTGTAGTTTGTGGTTGTGATGCTGTATAAAAGGGTCAAACAAACACCAACAGGGGACCATAGAGTGCCTTGACACCAGTCAGAGGTTTGTCTGCGGGTGGCCAGATGTAAGTGATGGCACAGACTGTGACTCAAGCTGCTGTCTTTTTTTTTTTCTCCTGAGCAATCTGTCACTCCACTGCTGCCCTGGACCATGCTGCGACCCAGCGTGACAGGCCGGATACAACTTTCAGTTGTATTACATCAGCAGCAGGTTATTTTGGAGTGAGAGCAGGTCTTGTGCTTTGGAGGGAGTACACCAAATGGCAAAAAGAGATTGGATTCTCTGTCCAATATGGATAGGGAGCAGAAAACCTCCAAGTAGCTCTTCAAAACAGGAAAAACAGAGAGTTGGGTCTTCCCCTGAGGAAGATGGTAGTGGATTGAAATGCAAAATGCCATCCAGGTTGGTATGATTCTAAGACTGGAGAATAAATCCCTCTGGTCTTTGTATGAAATGCCGTTAGCAACAAGCTGCCTGTAAAATAACACAAATAACATTTCCCCTTCTGTACAAACAGGCAACCTAATGGTGTTAGCATGTAAAGGCTTCTTATGGGAGTTAACTACCTTCCCATATGGTTTGTCAAAAATGTGAAGAAAGGAAAATATACAGTGCATCTGGAAAGTATTCACAGCGCTTCACTTTTTCCACATTTTATGTTATGTTACAACCTTATTCCAAAATGGATTAAATTCATTTTTTCCTCAAAATTCTACACATAATACCCCATAGTAACAATGTGGAAAAGAAAGTTTTATTTTGGATTTTTGCATATTTATTAAAAATAAAAAACTAAGAAATCACATGTACATAAGTATTCACGGCCTTTGCCATGAAGCTCAAAATTGAGCTCAGGTGCATCCTGTTTCCACTGACCATCCTTGAGATGTTTCTACAGCTTAATTGGAGTCCACCTGTGGTAAATTCAGTTGATTGGACATGATTTGGAAAGGCACACACCTGTCTATATAAGGTCCCACAGTTGACAGTGCACATCAGAGCACGAACCAAGTATGAAGTCAAAGGAATTGTCTGCAGACCTCCGAGACAAAATTGTCTTGAGGTACAAATCTGAGGAAGGGTACAGAAAAACTTCTGTTGCTTTAAAGGTCCCAATGAGCACAGTGGCCTCCATCATCCGTAAATGGAATAAGTTCAGAACCACCAGGACTCTTCCTAGAGCTGGCCGGCCGTCTAAACTGAGCAATCGGGGGAGAAGGGCCTTATTCAGGGAGGCGACCAAGAACCCTATGGTTATTCTGTCAGAGCTCCAGCGTTCCTCTTGTGGAGAGAGAACCTTCCAGAAGGACAACCATTTCTGCAGCAATCCGCCAATCAGGCCTCTATGGTAGAGTGGCCAGACGGAAGCCACTCCTTAGTAAATAGCACATGGCAGCCCACCTGGAGTTTGCCAAAAGGCACCTGAAGGACTCTCAGACCATGAGAAACAAAGTTCTCTGGTCTGATGAGACAAAGCTTGAACTCTTTGGCATGAATGCCAGGCATCATGTTTAGAGGAAACCAGACATTGCTCATCACCAGGCCAATACCATCCCTACAGTGAAGCATGGTGGTGGCAGCATCATGCTGTGGGGATGTTTTTCATTTGCAGAAACTGGGAGACTAATCAGGATAGCGGGAAAGATGAATCCAGCAATGTACAGAGACATCCTGAATGAAAACCTGCTCCAGAGTGCTCTTGACCTCAGACTGGGGCAACGGTTCATCTTTCAGTAGGACAACGACCCTAAGCACACAGCCAAGATATCAAAGGAGTGGCTTCAGGACAACTCTGTGAATGTCCTTGAGTGGCCCAGCCAGAGCCCAGACTTGAATCCAATTGAACATCTTTGGAGAGATGGGAAAATGGCTGTGCACCAACGCTTCCCATTCAGCCTGATGGCGCTTGAGAGGTGCTGCAAAGAGGAATGGGCGAAACTGCCCAAAGATAGGTGTGCCAAGCTTGTGGCATCGTATTCAAAAAGACTTGAGGCTGTAATTGCTGCCAAAGGTGCATCAACAAAGTACTGAGCAAAGGCTGTGAATACTTATGTACATGTGATTTCTTCGTTTTTTATTTTTAATAAATTTCCAAAAATCTCAAAACCTTTTTCATGTTGTCATTATTGGGTGTTGTGTGTAGAATTTTGAGGAAAAAATGAATTTATTCCATTTTGGAATAAGGCTGTAACATAACAAAATGTGGAAAAAGTGAAGTGCTGTGAATACTTTCTCGATGCTCTGTAAGAAATTCTAAGCCCCTTTTTTCAAAATATTCTTCCAAACTGCAGTTCGTGTCTGAAATATTGAATAGGCCTGCAGTTTACTTGGTGACCAAAAAGAGTCACAAAAACCAGAACTTCCAAAAGTTTTAAGGGCAGTGAGAGAGGTCTGCTGCAGCATAGAGCTCTTTCATCCATAACCATTGGCTCACTGTGGCTTTGATTAAAAAACGTAAAAACAAAAAATCATTTTTACAAGTCACAAATTTACTAGAAAAAATATTGTAAAAGGTAAACATTTAGCAGTGTTACATGAAATAATAATTTAGTCCAGTACAGATGTTGGTGAGGGATGGTGGCCAGAAGTGAAAACCAAACTGCAGCTACTGTATGTTGACATACCTGTCTTGACCTTTTTTCATTTCCGTGTTTGTGGTTAAGATAAGATAAGATAAGATAAGATAAGCCTTTATTAGTCCCACAACGGGGAAATTCCAGGATTGCAACAGCACAGGGATAGCAGCACTCAGAGCAACAATCAGAAGGCAAGAAAAAAAAAAAAAAAAAAAAGCAAGCAAGAGCAGCTAATATACATATGTACATATTACTATAAAATATATATATATACACACACACACACACACACACAGTGCAGAGCATTGTAGCTGGATGGAATAAATATATGAATATATGAACACACAGTGCAGAGCATTGTAGCTAGATGGAATAAATATGTAAATATATAAACACCCACAGTACGGAGCATTGCAGCTAGGTGGAATAAATATGCAAGTATATAAACACACACAGTGCGGAGCAATGTAGCTAGATGGAATAATATGTAGATATATAAAAACACAGTGCGGAGCATTGTAGCTAGATGGAATAAATATATAGATATATAAATATAAACACACCCAGTGCTGAGCATTGTAGCTAGATGGAATAAATATATAGATATATAAATATAAACACACCCAGTGCAGAGCATTGTAGCTAGATGGAATAAATATGTAAATATATAAACACACACAGTGCAGAGCATTGTTGCTAGGTGGGATGAAACAGCATAACCGTCTATTTAGTTATCCTACATGGTATGATTAAGTGCCCATACATATTCTCACCCTCCATAGCGACCGGTATGTTCCTAGTTGTATGCCGGAGAGGACCATTGTGTAAGTCTATTGCATCTTTTGCATTCAAAAAAAAACTATTAGTTTGTTACGTCTTTTTGCTATCTCTGCGAGCAGCCCTGCTTAGGTTGTACAGTCTGACAGCCGTTGGTAGGAAGGACCTACGAAACCTCTCGGTTGTGCACCTGGGATGATGTAGTCTGCTGCTAAATGAGCTCCTCAGTGCATCCAGTATGTCCTGCATAGGGTGGAACTCAGACTCCAGCAGAGATGACAGTTTAGCCACCGTCCTTCTCTCTCCTATCTCCTCCATCGGATCAAGGCGTTGCCCCAGGACAGAGCTAGCTTTCTTAATCAGTTTGTTCAGTCTCTTCCTATCGGCTGCAGTAATGCCACTGCCCCAGCAGACCACTCCAAAAGTGATGGCTGATGCCACCACCGTGTCATAGAATGACTTCAGCAGCGCCCCTTGTACACCAAAAGACCTGAGTCTCCTCAGCAGGAACAGCCTGCGCTGTCCCTTCTTGTAGAGTGCGTCAGTATTGTGTGACCAGTCTAGTTTATTGTTCAGATGAATACCCAGGTACTTGTAGGATGTCACCATCTCGATGTCTGTTCCCTGTATATTTACTGGTGCTGTGAGGGGCTGCCCATGCCTGCGGCAGTCCACCACCAGCTCCTTAGTTTTCCTCGCGTTGATCTGGAGGCAGTTCCGATGGCACCAGTCCACAAAGTCCTGGATAAGCCCTCTGTACTCAGCTTCATCTCCGCTGGAGATGTTACTTTCACTTCCTACAATCACAAGAGGTTGCTTTATGTCAAAATGTACATACTGTATACAGCCTGCTGGTTAAAGATATACTGGGCATTTTCTGCTGGAGGACAGTCTTTTTTTTTTTTCTTCTAAAAAATTCTCCCAATGACAGTTAAGATTACATATACAGTATATAGTACATTTTGGCTTTTGCAGGATTGATAAAAACAACACTGATTAAATCACATCTACAGCTGCAACTCATATGCGAATCACAGTCACACTTACAAAAATTATCCTGCATCATTCCACTCCATAAAAGTGAAAATGTGAAAAAGTAATGAAAAGTTGTGTGAGTGAAACACAAAACTGTCAATTTCAACCATGCAGTCATAAGTCATTTAAGCATACGGTTTAAATATAGATGCATGAAAACATTTTTTCACCTTCTTTTTAGAGCTTTTTCCACCCAGTGTGCAGCTTTGAGCTCACTGGTTTATTTAGAATTTGTAACTCTTGGGCCCTGGGAAATACTTCAGTGGTTCAGACTGCTCTTCTGATGATGGATGGCAGTGAGATATTGTGGCAGTGTTCCCCTTTTTTCTATTTCTGAAACTTTCTGAAAGCAATCTCGTTTTTTTACTTTTTTTTTTTTTTTTTGCCACAAGACATAGTATACTGAGAACTAACTTGTTCCTGACTGGGCTAAAATTGGTCATTAGCAGCAGATTTAGGATAATCCTCTGCAGTACTTTTACTGCAAATGATAGCAAGAATCGGGTTGTTTTTGCAGCTAAGTGCATGCACTGAACAAGTGGAGTTTCATTAAATGTACATGCATTAATGCAACAGAATTTTGCTCTTTTAATTAAACATTCAATCTAAGAAAAACTTTCTATGTGTAAATACATACAGTGGGGAAAATAAGTACTGAGCACGTCAACATTTTTGTCATTAAACATTTCTGATGGAGCCACTGACCTGAGATTTTCACTAGATATCAGTAACAACCCAAGTAATCCATACATAAAAGAAATCAAGGCGACTGTGTTCACAAAGCAAGTTTTATTTAAAAAAGTGGAATGACACAGGGAGTAAGAATTGAAAATGCTCGGTGAAATTCATTTAATATATAGTAGAAAAGTCTTTGGTAATAACAGCTTCCAGATGCCTCCTGTATGGAGAAACTAGGAACAGACATTGCTCCGGAGTGATTTTCGCCCATTCTTCCACACAAAATGTCTTCAAATCTTGAGGGTTCCATGGGTGTCTTCTATGAAATCTGATTTTCAGTTCGTTCCATAGATTTTCAATTGGATTCAGGTCAGGTGACTGACTGGGCCATTCTAGCAGCTTTATTTTCTTCTCTGGAGCCAGTTGAGAGTTTCCTTGGCTGTGTGTTTGGGATCATTGTCTTGCTGAAATGTCCACCCTTGTTTCATCTTCAGCATCTTGGCAGATGAGAACAGGTTCTTACCATGGATGTCTCTGTACATTTGTCCATTCATATTTCCTTCAATTATATTAGGGGTGTCCAATCATGTGCCATGGAGGGCCAAGACCCTGCAGGTTTTACCTCCAACCAGTGTCTTCAACAGCAGATTTCACTGAACTTCTTCCCACTGATTGCTGATCAGTGAAAACACCGACTGGGTAGAAGAGAAAACCTGCAGGGTCTTGGCCCTCCATGGCACATGATTGGACACCCCTGAATTATATGAAGTCTGCCTGTACCATGTGCTCAAAAACACCCCCACACCATGATACTCCCACCTCCAAACTTCACTGTCGGTATGGTATTTTGGGGCTGGTGTGCAGCGCCATTTCTCCTCCAAACATGCTGTGTGTTGTGGCATCCAAAAGCTCAATTTTGGTCTCATTCTGACCAGACTATATTCTTTTACTGGCTTCCCAAAATGTTGCGCATCAAACTTTAAATGAGCTTCAACATGCTTTTTCTTCAGCAATGGAGGCCTGCGAGATGAGCGGGCATAGAGCCCATGTCGGTTGAGTGCATTACTTATCATTTTCTTTGAAACAGCAGTACTTGCTAACTCCAGGTCTTTCTGGAGCTCTTCTCTGTGGTCTTCCTCTTCTCCTCCTGACTGGCAGCGCCATCTTCAATATCTTTTGTCCAGTATATCCACTATCCCTTGTCTGCACATGTCCCCAACCTAAGCTGTCCCTCGGACATATGCACTTCTAATCTTGTCCCTCCTAGTCACCCCCAGTGAAAATCTTAGCATCTTCAACTCTGCCACCTCCAGTTCCATCTCCTGTCTTTTTGTCAGCACCATCATCTCCAAGCCATTCATCATTGCAGATTTCACTACCGTCTTGTAAATCTTCCCTTTCACTCTTGCTGCTACCCTTCTGTCACAAATCACTCCTGACACTCATCTCCACCCACTCCACCCTGCCTGCACTCTCTTCTTCACCTCTCTTGTGCATTTTCCACTGCTTTGGATGGTTGACCCAAGGTATTTAAACTCATCGACTTTCATTTCATCTACTCCTTCCATCTTCACTGTTACACCTGCCTCCCTCTCATTCACATGTATTCTGTCTTGCTTCTACTGACTTTCATTCCTGTTCTCTCCAGAGCATACCTCCACCTTTCCAGGTTCTCCTTCACCTGCTCCCTACTCTCACTACAGATCACAATGTCGTCTGCAAACATCATGGTCCACGGAGACTTCTGCCTGCCCTCATCTGTCAGCCTGCCCATCACCATGGCAAACAAGAAGGGGCTCAGAGCCAATCCCTGATGTAACCCCACCCCCACCTTGAACCCATCTGTCATTCCTACAGCACACCTCACCACTGTCTCACTGTCCTCATACATGTTCTGCACCACTCTCACATACTTCTCTGCCACTCCTGACTTTCTCATACAGTACCACACTTCCTCTCTTGGCACCCTATCATATGCTTTCTCTAGATCCACAAAGACACAGTGCAACTCCTTCTGACCTTCTCTATACTTCTCCATCAACACTCTTAAAGCAAACATTGCATCTGCAGTACTCTTTCTTGACATGAAACCGTACTACTGCTCACTGATTGTCACCTCTCCTCTTAACCTGGCTTCAACAACTCTTTCCCATATCTTCATAGTGTGGCTGATCAACTTTATGCCTATGTAGTTACTACAGCTCTGAGCATCACCTTTGCTCTTGAAAATTGGTACCAAAATACTTCTTCTCCACTCCTCAGACATCCTCTCACTCTCCAAGATTGCGTTAAACAATCTGATTAAAAAGTCCACTGCCATCTCTCCTAAACATCTCCATACCTCCACAGGTATGTCGTCTGGACCAACTGCCTTTCCCTTCTTCATCGAACTCTTCAAAGCTGCCCTCACTTCTGCCTTGCTAACCCTTGGGACTTCCTTGTTCATCGTGGGTTTGATCCCAGCCCCCGACCAACAGTGATCTGTGTGGAGTTTGCATGTTCTCCCCATGTATGCGTGGGTTTACCCCGGGATTTCTCCGGTTTCCTCCCACATGCCAAAAAAAAAACATGCAGGTTAGGTTAATTGGAGACTCTAAAGTGGCCCTAGGTGTGAATGTGTGTGTGAATGGTTAAGGGATAGTGCCGTATCGTGGCTGCTTCATCCATCCAGGTGGTGGATGACCCTCAATTTCCCCTCTGGGGATCAATAAAGTATACTAAATCTAAAAAAAAAAATCTAAAAATCTTTCCTTCATCCATCCTCCCCTCTCTCTCATTTTCTTTATTCATCAGCTCTTCAAAGTACTCCTTCCACCTTCTCAACACACTCTCGTCATTTGTTAGTACATTACCATTTCTGTCCTTAATCAACCTAACCTGCTGTACATCCTTTCCAGCTTAATTTCTCTGTCTAGCCAGACGATACAACTCCTTTTCTCCTTCCTTAGTGTCCAGCCTCTCATACAACTCACTATATGCCTTTTCCTTTGCCACCTCTCTTTGGCATGCGCCTAGATTCTAAACACTCCTGTCTACTTTCTTCATCTCCCTGACTATTCTACTTTTTCTTTGCTAACCTCTTCCTTTGGGTACTTTCCTGTACCTCCTCATTCCACCACCAAGTCTCCTTGTCTTCCTTGCTTTGTCCACTGAATACACCACATACCTTTCTACCCGTTTCCCTCAACACTTTTGCTGTACTTTCCCAGTCATCGTAGTTCTTTCCTACCAGCCAGAGCCTGTATCAACTCCTGCCTGAACTCTGTGCAACCTTCTTCCTTCTGTAACTTCTCCCGCTTAATCTTTGGCTCTGCCTTCACTCTCCTCCTCTCCAAAGTCATCCTACAGACTACCATCGGATGCTGTCTAGCTACATTCTCCCCTGCTCCCACCTTCCAGTCTCCTGTCTCTTTCAGATTTCTCCTTCTGCATAAGATGTAGTCCACCTGTGTGCACCTTCCTCCACTCTTGTAAGTCACCCTATGTTCCTCTCACTTCTTCAAGTATGTGTTCACCGCAGCCATTTCCATCCTTTTAGCAAAATCCACAACCATCTGCCCTTCCACATTTCTCTCCTTAAGGCCATACCTACCAAGGGCCTCCTCATCACCTCTGTTCCTTTCACCTACATGTCCATTAAAGTCTGCTCCAATCACCCCCCCCCCCCCGAGAACACTCTTTACCACTTCATCCCACTTACTCCAGAATTCCTCTTTCTCTTCTACCTGACATCCAACTTGTGGGGCATACGCACTGACAACATTCAACATCTCACCTTTGACTTCTAGCTTCAAACTCATGATTCTGTTTGACTCCCTCTTTACCTCCTGAACACTCTTTGCATTCTCTTCTTTCAAGATTACTCCTACTCTATTTCTCTTCCTATCTACACCATGCTAGAACAGTTTAAATCCACCTCCAATGCTCCTACCTTTGCTTCCCTTCCATCTGGTTTCTTGAACACGCAGTATATCTACCTTTATTCTCGCCATCATATCAGCCAGCTCTCTGCCTTTACCAGTCATCGTCCCTACATTTAACATCCCTACTCTCACCTCCACACTTCTACCTTTCCTTTTCTCTCTCTTCCTCCTAACACGCCTTCTCCTCCATCTTTGACCAACAGTAGCCCAATTTCCACCGGCACCCTGTCGGTTAACCCCGGCCTCGACTGATCTGGTATGAAAGTCTCATTCATCATGATCCATATGTTTGTTTTGGCGAAGGTTTTACACCGGATGCCCTTCCTGACACAACCCTCCCCATTTACCTGGGCTTGGGACCGGCACTAAGATTACACTGGCTTGTGCATCCCCTGTGGCTGGGTTTTTAATTTCATTTTTAATTATGTCAAATTTCTAAGCACAAAGTCATATTGTTTGCTCTTGCAGTCATTAAAGCATGAAGTGTACCTAATATGCTAAAATATATAAGAGCTCATTTGCTTACAACACAAATGTGTAAGTCTAAATTGAGTTTGCTTGTAATTGTACTTGAAACAGTTTGTTTCTTACAGGGCTTGACATTAACTTTTGTGCTCACCAGCCTCAAAGGCTAATGGTTTTCTAGAGTTACTAGCCACTCAGCATTTTTACAAGCAGAGGGTGGGGGTCAGTATCAGTAATAACCTAGTTATTTTTTAGACTTAAATTTTATGGCTAAATTTACCATTTTTTTAAATAAAAAATTTGCAACTTCTTTTAACCCAGAAGTTGTTTTGTAAATTTGTTTCCACTTCTAAATTTGCTACTTTTTTACAAGTAAAATTTCTTCTTTCTGGGACTTCCGGGAAGATGGCGGAGAGGCATAACGCTTAAACAGAGAGCTCTCCCTAGTCAGATTAAAAATCTTTGCTAAATGGCCAACTCGACATAAATAGGTCAATAAACCAAGGGATGAAAACACGAAGAACCCGGGCACATGGAAGAAAGCAGGGTAAAACTAAAGAATCCCTCTTTAACAACACTGGAGAAATCGCTTAACACGAGGCCAACAAAAACCAGGAGACTTCAGAGAAAATGGAGGACGCCAACCTTGATGTTATGAACACTGGCTTCGCCAATATAAGTAAGGACATAAAAGACCTCAAGTGACAACTCCAACAGGATTTAACGGCTCTTAAGGAAGAACTGAAAAAGAGGTGAAGGAGGAAATTATGGGTCTCCGAAAAGAAATGGACCGCAAGCTAGCAGAAAACATGGAGGAGCTGCGCACTCAACGGGCGTGTATGGCAGAAGCACAAGCTCGAATGTCAGAGTTGGAAGACTGGAAGACCGAGGCAAGCGAGCTACTACAGACTCTGACGGCACAAACACAGAGGATGCAGGAAAAAATAACCGACCTGGAGAGCAGGTCCAGACGGAGCAATATACGCATCTTTGGGATTCCGGAGGGCACTGAAGGCAACTTGATGACGAAATTCATAGATCAATTCTTAAAAAAAGAACTTGAGCTGCCCAATGAAACAGACCTGCAGATCCAACGTGCACACAGAGCCTTGGCACAGAATCCGAACTCAAACTCTGCACCCAGGTCAGTTGTGGTAAACTTTTTAAAATACGATGTAAAGGAAAGAATCCCGACACAAGCGTGGAAAAAAAAAGATACGAGCTGGCGACAAACAGATATTCTTTGACCATGACTACCCGACAGAAATTGTGCAGCAGTGAAAGAAATATGCCAACATTAAAAAAATGCTGAAAGAGAAAAAAATTAGATTCCAAACACCGCTAACGAAGATGAGAATTCATTGGGATGACGGCGTGAAAACCTACAACACAGCCAAAGAGGCAGCGCGGGACATGAAGGAGCGAGGCTTTGTGGTGAGCGTGCCGGAGGAAGCGGCTGGAGCAGCGGCGGCATGGAGCACACCGAGACAGCCGGAGTGGAGGCGAGTGAACGGCAGAGGACGGGAGACGGACGTGGCACACCAAGCCCAAGAAAAACTGCAAGGCTTTCAACAGAAAGCTTAGATTATAACAAAGATTAAGAAGGGCATAGAAGAAATGAAGGCCGAGAAGACAAGGTAAAAGAGAAACAAACGGCTAGGAGAGGTTAAAGTGATTTTTGTTGGACATTTCTAGACTAATGATTATTACTTGGATAGTAACTACAGGTCTAGGGAGGGCCCCTCACTCGGTGAGGACATTCCCTCCACCCTCCAACAGGGACCAGTGGGCAGAAGAAAGGCCCAAAGTGCGGAGGTCAAGGTTCGTTAATGTGTTTTTGTACATACACTACCGTTCAAAAGTTTGGGGTCACTTAGAAATTTCCTTATTTTTGAAAGAAAAGCACTTTTTTTCAATTAAGATAACTTTAAACTAATCAGAAATACACTCTATACATTGCTAATGTGGTAAATGACTATTCTAGCTGCAAATGTCTGGTTTTTGGTGCAATATCTAGATAGGTGTATAGAGGCCCATTTCCAGCAACTATCACTCCAGTGTTCTAATGGTACAATGTGTTGGTTCATTGCGTCAGAAGGCTAATGGATGATTAGAAAACCCTTGTGCAATCATGTTAGGTCTGCAATGCTGTAATTGCTGCAAATGGAGGATTCTTTGACGAAAGCAAAGTTTGAAGGAAAAAATTATTATTTCAAATACAAATCATTATTTCTAACCTTGTCAATGTCTTGACTATATTTTCTATTCATTTTACAACTCATGGTGGTAAATAAGTGTGACTTTTCATGGAAAACACAAAATAATTGTCTGGGTGACCCCAAACTTTTGAACGATAGTGTATATGTGTTAGTTTTGTTGTTAAAGGGGTTAGGAGCACAAGTTAAAAAAATGGAAAAACATGAATATGGTTAAAAATCTTAAGATAATGACATTGAACGTGAATGGTCTGAAGTTACACCATTCAGACCATGGTGTAACTATTAACTGTAACTATTAACTGTAACTGTATTATTCTTTCCCTGTTAAAAGGGAAAGAATAATAAGAAAATTCAAGAAGGAAAAAGCCGAAATTATATTTATGCAAGAGACACATTTGAACAAGACAGAACATGAGAAACTAAAGAGATTTGGCTATAAGAACTCCTACTACAGTTCATTTAAGGGAGGAACTAAAAGGGGGGTTATGATACTAATTTCAAATAAAATACAATTTGAATGTGAACAAGACTTCCGGTTATGGCTGCCACGTAAGACGGACGTGTTTCACTCTGCTCTGCTCCTGGAGAAAAAAATCGGCAAATAACTCTCTCATTTGGGACAGAACGTATCCCAGCGTTTGGGCGAGGATATGTCGGCGAAGCCTAAGGCTGGAAAACTAGGTAAAGGAAAAAGCGAGCCGCCGAAACAGTCCAAATTAACGGACTTTCAGGTCTGTGACGCAGCAAACAAAACTCCATATATGGCGGAGGAGGCTGGCAACGGTGCGATATCTGCGGGGAGCGGCGCAGATGCGCTGATGGCTGCCATGAGTTCAATGAGAGCGGACTTTTCCTCTAGATTTGATGGGATTATGACAGCGTTGGAAGGAATAAGAAAGGAATTGGGTGACTGTGTAGAACGAACGGCGCAGATGGAGCTCCGTCTCGCTAGTGCTGAAGATGACGTCACCCGTCTTCAATTAAAGGTGCGCACTTTGGAAAAAAAAAATAAATGTCTAGAAGATAATATTTTGGATTTGGAATCTCGGTCGAGACAGAATAACTTGAGGCTGGTGGGTCTTCCAGAGGAATCAGAAGGTCGGGACGTATATTCCTTTCTGGAAAAGTGGATTCCGGAGGTGCTGGGCAGCGAGGAGTTGCAGTCAGCAGTGGTTCTGGAAAAAGCACATCGTATTGGCCCACGGAGAGATAAGGGACCGCCGAGGACCTTAATTATGAAGTTTCTTAGCAACAGAGACAGGATGAAGATCTTCAACGCTGCACGAGCTAAAGGAGAGATTAAACACCAGGATCAGCAGGTGCGATTCTACCCAGATTTGGCCACAGGAATCCAACAATTGAGGAAGCAGTTTGATCCCATACGTAAGGAGCTGCGCAACCTTGGGATTCGTCATGGTGTAATCTATCCTGCGAGACTGCTGACCACGTATGAGGGCAGAACCCACATCTTCAAGACCCCAGAGGAGGCGCAGGAGTTCATCAAGAAGATCAAAGAAGAAGAAGAGACTGGTGGGAGCTAAGCATGAACAAAATATAAGGTAGAATAATTAAGCATTTGCACAGGCATCTGACTGACTTGAAGTAAACAGCAAGTTTACAAAATATAGATTGTATTATATATTTAAAAAAAACAAAAACAAAACAAACAAAAAAAAACTATGATGTACAAAGTTGTTAAAAATTTTGGAGTTAAGTTGGAAAACTACAGAGGAGAGTTAATGTTACGTCATTAAAAGCAGTAGAGTTAGGGTGATTGGGAGAATGAAGAAGGAGTGGCTTAGGCTGTTCCCCGTGGGTGTGGAACGGCCGATGGCTATATCGGGAGACGGAATTTTTCTTTTGATTTTGGGGGGTTCGCCACAAGTGTGGGAAGGGGGAATTTGTTTGTGTGTAGTTTGTAGGATGAATGTTCAACCACTCATGTTTTTGCTTCTCTGTATGAGCATGTTTACACTGCAAGGTAATCCCAAACTCTCTATTGATCATAAACCAAAGTGTTAATCTTAATTTAACTTCATGGAATTGCAGAGGTCTACAAAATTTAAAAAAACTTAAACAAGTTATGAATAAAATAAAAGACATGGGTTCAAAAATTGTGTTTTTACAAGAAACTCATCTAATAGAGGAGGATATAAAAAGAATTAGGAGTAGATGGCAAGGAAGTGTATTCACCTCATCATTTTCATCCCGGGCCAGGGGAGTTATGACTTTCATACATAAATCAGTCCCTTTTCAAGTGAAAAATGTAATTGGAGACAAACTTGGAAGATATGTAATCATTCAAGGTTCTTTGCTATTAGAAAATATAAATCTTGTGAACTTATATGGTCCCAATATAGATGATCAAAAGTTCTTTGCTAATTTATTTCTTATTTTATCATCACTTACAGGGCAACATATAATAGCAGGGGATTTTAATTGTACATTGAATCCAGGTATAGATAGATCAACAGGACTGGATTGTACGCACAATGGATGTAGGATGACTATTAATCATTTTATGAAAGAATTGAGATTGTTAGATATATGGAGAGAAATGAAACCACAAGTTAAAGCCTATTCTTGTTATTCCAGTACCTACAAGACATTCTCACGTATTGATTATTTTTTGATTTCCACAGAATTAAGATCCAAGATTCAAAACTGCTTTTATGATAACATCGTGATCTCTGATCATGCACCCTGTTGTCTAATATATGTAGATAAAAAATTGACAAAGGAATCAGGTAGATGGCAATTTCAGCATACATGGCTTCAGGATGAGGAATTTGTCAAGTATATAGAAAAACAGATAGACGAGTACTTTGACATCAATACTACACAAACATCAGCATGTGTAAAGTGGGAAGCTTTTAAAGCTTTTATTAGGGGACATATTATTAGTTATACAGGATCAAAATCTAAGAAGAGGAGAGAGGAGAGAGCTAAATTGGAACATAAAATGAAAAGTCTTCAGGAAAAAGTGTATGCAGGAAGTGATCCAAGGTTGGAGAATGAATTACTGATTTTGAGAGCTGAATACGACAAAAAATCAGCGAATAGAGCTGCCTCGAGTCTTCTAAGATTGAAACAATCTTTTTATGAACAAGGTGAAAAATCAGGAAAATTATTGGCATGGCAGATTAAACAATTGGAAATTAAAACACCAATTACCAGTATTATAAGTAACGGACAGGTAGTTATAGATCCTTTAGAAATTAACAGAGCCTTTAGAGATTACTATGAAAAATTATATGATACTAAAAATGAATTTGATTTAACAAAACTAAATGGGTTTTTGAACGAACTATCTATACCGTGTATTCCAAATGAAAACAGGGAGATATTGGAGTCTAAAATTAGTCAAGAAGAAGTTGGGCTAGCCATTGATAATATGAAATCAGGAAAAAGTGCAGGACCAGATGGTCTTCCAGTTGACCTTTATAAGAAATTTAAGAATAAATTAATAAAACCTTTTTTGGAAATGGTTTTAGAAGCATTTCAAAATAATAATTTACCATCATACATAAATAATGCCTTAATTATACTGCTGCCAAAACCAGGTAAGCCCTCTAATAAATGTGAAAATATGAGACCAATAAGCCTATTAAACGCCGACCTTAAGATAATCTGTAAAATTTTAGCAAGACGAATACAAGAAATTTTACCAAATATTATTAATCGAGATCAGAATGGCTTTATAAAGGGAAGACAAGGCTTCCATAATGTAAGAAGACTATTTAATATTATTTATTTTAATAAAGAAGCACCGGATACAGCTCTCCTATCACTGGACGCCGAAAAGGCCTTTGATAGAGTTGAATGGCCCTTTCTTTTTGAAGTCCTACAAAGGTTTGGACTTGGAAATAATTTCATAAAATGGGTTCAAATAATATACAATAATGCTACAGCAGAAATCCTAACAAATAACAATATTTCAAAACCAATAAAAATCAATAGAGGATGTCGACAAGGCTGTCCACTTTCACCTTTACTGTTTACTATGGCAATTGAACCTTTAGCGATAGCGATACATTTACATTCACAAATATATGGAATTAAAGTTGGACCAACAGAACATAAAATCTCCCTGTACGCCGATGACATAATTTTGTTTATGTCGAATCTAAAAAAATCAATTCCAACCTTGTTGAATTTAATAAAGAATTTTGGGGAAATATCAGGATATAAAATAAATAAAACTAAATCTTCAATATTAATGCTAAATGAGACCCAGAGAAATTACCCAGCCCCTGAGGTAAATCAATTCAATGTTGTAAATCAGTTTAAATATTTAGGAATCCAAATTGTGCCTAAGCTAGAATCAGTCGCCAGTGTCAACTATGAAGCCTTAATGACAGATATCAATGAGTTAACTCAGAGATGGATGTCACTACCAATGTCGATGATCGGGAGAATCAATATACTTAAAAGTAATATTTTACCTAAAATACTTTATTTATTTCAATACATTCCCTTATCACCACCTTTAGATTTATTCTCAAGAATAAAAAAAAAGTTAGTGGAATTTATATGGAACAACAGGAGGGCTAGATTACGTCTGTCTTTATTATATTTACCATTTGATCGTGGAGGTCTGAAATGTCCAAATTTTATGTTGTATTATTGGTCGGCACAACTGAGGTCTATGACATATTATTTTTCATCAAATGATCTCCCTCACTGGACTGAAATGGAATCATACAATTTACCTTTACCTCTTCCCATATTCATATACTCAGATTCGGCAAAAAAATTACAAAAACAAGTTAAAAATCCATTTGTAAAACATATGATCAAAATATGGTGTGAAGCTAAAAACTATTTAAAAGAACCACAGTTACTGTCACAATTTAGTCCAATATGGGGTAATCAATATTTTAAACCAGGGAGAGCGGACGCTGTATTTAAAGTATGGAATTTAAAAGGGATACAAAAGATTCAGGATTTATATTTGCCATGTGCAGATAACATAATGTCTTTTGAAGAGCTGAGGATCAAATTTAATCTCAATAGAACACATTTTTTTAAATATCTTCAACTTAGAAACTTTATTCGATCAAATCAAAATAAAGCTCTCACTCGACCTATTTATTCATCCTTGGAAAAAATGATGATGAAAGATAGTAAAAGAAAGGGTATTATTTCAGAGTTTTATAACTCATTGACACTATCTTCAAGTGAAAATTCACTGAAAAGATTAAACTACTGGAAAGAAGATCTGCAAACTGAAATTTCAGAGGAACAATGGGAATTGGCTTGTACAGAAGCTGAAACCAAATCAATAAATGTACGTCTTAAATTGATACATTTCAAATGGTTAATGCGGATGTATGTTACACCAGAGGAGTTAAATAAATATAACAAATATATACCAGATATATGCACAAAATGCATGGAAAGTAAAGGAACTCTATTTCATTGTGTATGGGAATGTAGATTAATAAGAATGTTTTGGGAAGAGGTGAGGGTAACAATTGAAAAAATAATCTCAAAACAAATCATATTGAATCCTAAATTGTTTTTGTTGGGTCTGTACCCAGAAAAGCATAATTTTAATAAAAGTGAAAGAACATTCATAGACCTCAGTTTGCTTAATGCCAAAAAATGTATTGCACTATTATGGAAAAAGACTCATAGACCAGATGTGACTCAGTGGTTAAGACAGATGTTAACAAACCTTCCATTAGAAAGAATAACATATATACTGAAATCAAAGGAAATTGTGTTTGAGAATATATGGAGACCTTTTATTGATTATGTAAAAAATTTAAACATAACTTTTGAAGAAGAAGGTGAATGATGTGTGTGGACCTTGTAAATTCCAAACTGGTGAACATAATATGTATACTTATGTATTGGATTGTCTAGACTAAACAGAGGAGCATTGTTGAAGATTTGATTTTGCTGGTGGTTGTTGGTGTTTTTAGTGCATCCTTTTTTTTTTTTTTTGTAGTACTTTAGTGTTAGTGTTTGATTGTTTGTATCATGTTTGTTAAAAAAAAAAAAAAAAGGTTCAATAAAGATATTGTGGAAAAAAAAAAAAGAAGGCAGATATGTAATAGTAAAGGGCAGAATAGATGGTATGCAGATCACATTAGTGAACATCTATGCCCCACCAGAAAGTGACGAGGGTTTTTTTCAACATCTGTTTGATCTCATAGCAACACACAGTGAAGGAGTCCTAATTTGTGGAGGAGACTTAAATGCCGTCATGGATCATGTAGTTGACACAACAAGTGTTAAGAAGACAAAAAAACATGTAACAAAGTTCATAAGAACCTCACTGGCAGAAATGGGTATGGTAGACATATGGAGGGACCTGCACCCACTCGAAAAAGACTATACACATTATTCAGCAGTCCATAAAGTACACTCTAGAATAGATTACTTCCTTATGAATGAAGGTGACAGACACAGGGTGAGAAATTGTCGGATTGGAGGGGCAGAAATATCAGATCATAATCCTATATACATGGAAATATATTTAAACAATAGAAAACGACAAACAACATGGAAACTTAATGTAGGACTATTAAATGATGAGAAAATGAAAGAAAGAATAAAGTTAAACATAAATGAGTATATCGAGGAGAATGATAATGGAGAAGTGGACCCAACAATACTATGGGATGCACTAAAAGCCGTGTTAAGAGGTAAATTAATTGTTGAATCAGGAAAAACAAAAAAGTCTAAACTGGAATCATATGAACAAAGATGTGAGAGAGTGAGGGAATTAGAACGTAAACATCAAAACACAAATGACCCAAAAATATATCAAGAAATTAAGGAAGAAAAAATAAAGATAAAAGAAATACAAATAGATGAAATTGAAAGGAAAAATAGATATTTAAAACAAAAATATTATGAAACGGGGCCAAAGGCCACAAAACTGCTGGCAAAACGGTTAAGAAAACAACAAACAGTGAATAATGTATATAAGATTAAGGACCCCATCACAAATAAATCAACAATTACCCCAGAAAACATCGAAGAAATATTCCATAAATTCTATCAAGAACTATACTCGCAACCTGAAGAGACAAATGTTAAGGATATTAATAAATTTCTATACACATTGGACTTGCCATCAATAGGAAACCAACAAAATGAAAAGCTAACAGCAGAAATAACAAAAGAGATTAAAGATGTGATTAAGTCACTAAAAAATGGTAAATCACCAGGTAGTGACGGATACCCATCTGAGTTTTATAAACTGTTTATAGAAGAACTCATGCCACAGCTCCTAAAGTCATTTAATTGGACATTAAACAACAACAAAATACCTCCATCATGGAATGAAGCCATTATTTCAGTTATTTTAAAGCCAGGGAAAGATAGGGAACAATGCGGAAACTATAGGCCAATCTCTTTATTAAATGTGGATTATAAAATATATACAACAATTATCTGTAAACGAATAAAGATATTCTTGACGGAATAGATAGAGGATGATCAAACTGGTTTCATAGAGGGACACCAAACACATGATAATATCAGGAGAACAATACACATAATTAATCAAATACATAAAGAAAAAGGGCAGTAATAATGAGTTTAGACGCAGAAAAAGCATTTGATAGGGTTAATTGGATGTTTCTATATAATGTGTTGGAATGCTTTGGATTTAATGAAAAGTCAGTGCAATGCATAAAGACACTGTATCAAAAACCTGTGGCAAGAATCAAGATAAACGGTAGCTTAACAGACAAAGTAAATATACAAAGATCAACTAGGCAGGGATGCTGTCTATCGCCCACCTTGTTTGCGCTGTTCATAGAACCACTGGCTCAAGCAATGCGACAAAATAAGAAATTAAAAGGTGTAACAATAAAGGGAGCGGAACACAAGATTGGGCTGTTTGCAGACAATATTATAGTTTACCTTGAACAACCAGATGAATCAATAATGGAAATGATGGACTTGATAGAAAATTTTGGAAAATTATCGGGATACAAGATAAAGATACCAAAAACACAAATACTGACATTCCACTATAACCCTTTTAACCAGATAACTGATAAGATCAAACTAAACTGGAAACAAAATACCTTGGAGTTTTTTGGGTTTTTTTAATTACTTATTTTGTACCCGTAGGTAGATTTGTTTTGCAGTCTGGTGACAAGCCACCAGCTGCCGGTCGCTGCGTGCGCAAGCGCCCCGTATCCCTAACCTGCATGTTTTTGGTATGTGGGAGGAAACCGGAGAAATCCCGGAGTAAACCCACGCAACACGGGGAGAACATGCAAACTCCACACAGATCACTGTTAGTCGGGGGCAGGGATCGAACCCACGATTTCACGATCCCCGCGATCCCCCGGCCGAGGGTAAACTGTGCTGCCACAGTGCTAACCACTGCGCCACCATGCAGCCCAAATACCTTGGAGTGAACATACCCAAAGATTTAAGCAAAATCTATAAAGTAAACTATGATAGATTAGAACAAGAAATAAAAAAAAGATATTGATAGATGGTCAATCTTAAACATGGATCTGAAAACAAAAATTAAGACAGTCAAAATCAGCATACAACCTAGACTGCTTTACCTCTTCCAGGCTGTACCAACAGAGATTCCTGGTGCCCAGTTCTCAAAGTGGGACAGGATGATATCGAGGTTTGTTTGGGGAGGTAAAAAGCCAAGAGTGAAATATAAAACTCTTCAATTACCAAAAGAGAAAGGCAGCATGGGTCTACCGAGTCTAAAGGAATATTACTACTCAGCACAAATAAGATATATCATATGTTGGTGCGACGGAGGATACGAGGCAAAATGGAAAGAAATGGAAAAGGAAATTGAGGGACTCCCAGTACAAAGCATAATAGGAGATAAGGATTCATATAACCAAATCAAACAAATAGACCCAATCACTAAATTTACTTTGGAACTGTGGTATAAAATACTGTAGTACAAAAGTATAATATAAAGGAGGACATAAAACTATTGAAATGGGTAGCATTTGACAGTCAGTTTGAACCGGCAAAGCAAGATAGGGGATACAAAAATCTGGTGAACAAGGGAATCACAGCATGGGGCATTATGGGAAAAAAAGATTTCAGGAGTTTTGTAAACGTGAGAAGAAAATTTAAACTAGAAAAATCTGAATTCTTCAGATATCTGCAGATGAGAGATTATTATATGAGAAAGATTAGGCATAACCTCCACACAGATGTGAGTGAGATTATACAATTCCTTTTAAGCTCGTATGCAGGAAATAAAATAAGAATTATTTCAAAGCTATATCAGAAACTTACGGCAAACAAACATTCAAGTAACTAAAGGAGAAATGGGAGAAAGAACTAAATTTAAACATAAGAAAACTGGCAAGAAATATGGAAAACACAACACACATCAACAAGTTTTTTTTTTGTTTTTTTTTTTACACCCTTATTGTCATTCAACCGTACAACCAATCATGTACAGCAGAACGAGATTGTGCTTTTCCTATCTACTGTGTTAATCACACACATCCCAAGTGCAGAATCAGAGGGCCGCTGCCATGCAAGGCGCCACCACAGAGTTCCCTCCTCCATTCCATTTATTGCTGAGCACCAAGCTGGACGGCAGGAAGTTCCACTTTTATATGGTCTTTGGCATGACCCGGCCGGGATTTAAACCCCTGCCTCCCGGGTGTGGGGCGGATGCTCTACCAACTGAGCCACCACTCCGGTAGTTCAAGTTCAAGTTCAAGGACATGGAGGGAATTTGGGATGGAAAAACCTGATTCGCTATTTCATTACACCACAGATCCAAAGAAAATATACAAATACCAAATCCATATGCTGGAGGGGCTGTGGGGCTCAAAATGCAGACCACTCGCATATGTTTTGGAAATGCTGCAAAATCTCATCATTCTGGAAATCTATACATGTGACAATACAGAGGATATTAGGATATAATATACCAATGAACTGTAACTTGATGTATTTATGTGATCTTAAAAGAGACAATGTAATACAGGCTGAGGACAGATATTTAGTTAAAATCATGCTGATTGCATGTAAAAAAACAATCACAAGAAAATGGCAAACAGAAGTTCTTCCTGACCAAGAGCAATGGACAGACATTGTTGAGGATATACACTACCGTTCAAAAGTTTGGGTTCACCCAGACAATTATTTTGTGTTTTCCATGAAAAGTCACACTTATTTACCACCGTGAGTTGTAAAATGAATAGAAAATATAGTCAAGACATTGACAAGGTTAGAAATAATGATTTGTATTTGAAATAATTTTTTCCAGATACTCAACCTGCTCAAAGGAAGGTCAGTTTTATAGCTTTTCTAACCAGCTAAACTGTTTTCAGCTGTGCTAACATGATTGCACAAGGGTTTTCTAATCATCTATTAGCCTTCTGACTCAATGAGCAAACACATTGTACCATTAGAACACTGGAGTGATAGTTGCTGGAAATGGGCCTCTATACACCTATGAATGAATGAATGAATGAATGAATGAATGAATGAATGAATTTATTTCGGATAGTACATTACAGGTTAAAAGAAACTGTATAATATAACAACAAGGTCAAATTAGACAAAGACTCCTTCTACTATACAATTCCACGTGAGTTATCCGAAATGGGTGATGGCTGAAGCCGCAGCTTATATTGCCCACCCATATTCCATCCAAGAATTCAAAGGAGAAAAAAGAGAAAACAAGACAAGAGCGATTACAATTTAAAACAAGGCTAAGACAAAATATGACTGAGAGAAAAAGAAAACTGAGCTAGTCTAAGTTAAGCGGTTACTATTCAAAAACAAATCTAAGACATAGTGTCACAGAGAAAAAAGAAAAACTAAGCTATAACACAACACAGGCTGGAAATGTCAATCCTTATGTGAGTTTACATGTCGTCTTGTAAATATGTTTGGAGTATTTCTTCCTTTAGTTTTTGTTTAAATTGTCCAAGCTTTGTACATGATTTTAATTCAGGTCCAAAATCGTTCCATAATCTGACACCTTGCACTGAAATACAGTGTTGCTTGGTAGTTGTTCTCACTGTAGGCTTTTGAAATATACATGTTCCTCTGAAGTGATATCGTTTCTCCCTTGTTTGGAACAACTTTTGGATATTTGCGGGCAGTGATAGATTCTTCACTTTGAACATTATTATTGCGGTTTTAAAGTCGATCAGATCTTTCAACTTGAGAGTTTTTTAAGAAAAAGTGGGTTTGTTGGTTCCCTGTAAGCTGCTTTGTTGATTATTCTAATAGCTCTCTTTTGAAGCATAGAGAGTGGATATATGTTTGTTTTATATGTATTTCCCCATACTTCATTACAATATGTCATGTATGGGAGTATTAATGAATGATACAAGGTGTATAGTGTGGATTGATTCAGCAAATTTTTCACTCTGTGTAATATTGCAATTGATTTGGATACTTTACCTTTTATATAATTAATATGTGGCTTCCAACACAGTTTGTTATCAATTATTACTCCAAGGAATTTAGTTTCGGATACCCTTTCAATCTCTACACCATTTACACTGAGTTTGGGTACTGGGTAGTTGTGATGGTTGTTAAAGACTATAAATTTTGTCTTGCTTAAATTGAGCGTTAATTTGTTTGAATCAAACCACAGTTTCAGCTTTCCTAATTCCTTTCCGAGTGTATCCAGAAGTTGTTCCAAGTTGTTTCCACTGCATAGCAGGTTAGTGTCATCAGCAAACAATATTAAGTCCATTTTTTCTGAAACTTTACATATATCATTTATATACATATTGAATAATAATGGTCCCAAAACTGAACCCTGTGGGACTCCACAGGTGACCTTCAGTAGCTCTGAGTTTTTGTTGTTAACACATACAAACTGATATCTATTCTTTAAGTAACTTCTTAACCAGGACAGTGCTACCCCTCTGATACCACAATTTTGTAGTTTCTTTAATAATAGATTGTGATCTACTGTATCAAATGCTTTTTTAAGATCCAGGAATACTCCAACTGAATACTCTTTATTTTCAATGGCTGTTGATATTTTTTCTGTAAATTCCATTAAGGCATATGCTGTTGTCCTTTTGTGTCTGAACCCATATTGCTGCTCACACAATAAATCATTCTTCAGTATGAAGTTGTCAATTCTCTCATAGAATATTTTTTCAAGTATCTTGGAAAATTGCGGTAATAGTGAAATTGGTCTGTAGTTGGAGAGTTCCCCTCTGTCGCCTGTCTTGTAAATCGGAATTACTTTAGCTATTTTCATTGCATTGGGAAATATACCTGATTGGAGAGACAGGTTACAGATATACGTCAGTGGTTTCACTATGCATTCGATAACAGTTTTGACTAGTAGCATATCAATACCATCGCAGTCAGTAGATGTTTTACTTTTGAACGATTTAACAATTTCAATGACCTCTCTTTCGTCTGTGTTCTTTATGAAGATGGTGTCTTTTACAGCAGTGTTATTGCATATTGAATCACCTGTTGGCACCGTAGTGGGTATTTCTCGGGCCAGTTTAGGTCCAATGTTAACAAAAAAATTATTAAATTCATCTGCAGGTGAAGCTATATTCACATTCGGAGTCGATTTATTATTTTTTGGAGTGTTAGTTGGGTAGCTGGTATTTCTGCTTTTATTTCCAAGGATACTGTTGATTATTGTCCATGTATTTTTAATATTGTCTTTGTTTTTTTCCAGTTCTTTACTGTAATAGTCTCTTTTACTACATCTTATTATATATGTTAACTTATTTTTGTATGTTTTATACCGCTGCTCTGCTTCTTTTGTCCTTTTCTTTATGAAAGCTTTATATAATAAATTTTTCTTTTTACACGCCTTTTGTAGTCCTTTGGTTAGCCATGGTTTGTCAGTAAATTTGTGTTTAAGCTTTTTTTTAACTAATGGGCAGTTTTTTTCATAAAGAGTGGTTACAATGTTTGTAAATGTGTCATAGGCTTCATTTACATCTGATACATAGACTTCTGTCCAGTCTTGCTTCAGCAACTCCTCTTTAAAAGAACTGATTGCGTTTGGTGATTTGTGTCTGAACGATTTTGAGATTTTTTCTGGGTTGGGCCCCGTGTGGCCATGGATAAGTGCAAAGATTGGCAAGTGGTCGCTTATATCATTTATCAATAATCCACTTTCTATTTTCTTGTCGAGAACATTGACAAACAGGTTGTCAATAAGTGTAGCAGAGTGAACTGTGATTCTACTGGGATGTGTTATTGTGGGATACAGACTCATGCTGTACATAGAGTTCATGAACTCTGTAACTACATTTTGTTGATGTGGATTAAGTAGGTCAATATTGAAATCTCCACAAATTGCTACCATTTTCTTACTAGTAATATTATTGTACAGCTCGACTAATTTATCTCTGAATGTCTCAATGCAAGTTCCCGGCGTTCTGTATATGCAGCTTATGATTAGATTTTTTGTTTTGTCTAGGTCAATCTCAACAGTAACACATTCCAGAATCCCTGGTAGTGCTGAGGACATTTCATTTACAAGCTTACATCTATATAGGTCATCAATATACAGTGCAACACCACCACCCTTTTTTTGAGATCTGTTAATGTTAAACATCTGATATCCCTCTATTGCCATCAGGGGAGCCTGGTCTGCATTAAGCCAGGTTTCAGAGACTGCTATAGCTGTGAATTTTCTGTTTAGCTGTTTTAAATAGTCCTGAATCTGTGAGAAGTTTTTGTTAAGACTTCTGCTATTGAAGTGTATTATTGACAGTTTACCATCTAATTGCACTTGACTTTTGAATTGCTTTTCAGTGTAATATTCACAGTGGTTATGAATATTATTGAAAAAGTGGTTATCAGGATCAATATCATTCTCCATCTCTTGTGGTTTATGTTCAGCATAGTGGCATATTTTTAGAGTTTGAGTTTCCTCACTCTGTGTTTCATAGTCAGTGTTCATCTGTATTTATCTAAGTCAGTAGCATCTCTGATCATTATACTTTTTGCTTGCTCAGGTGTTCCATTTAGTTTAATCCAAATTCTACAATTTCTTTTCCAGGTTGACTGTATCTTATTATGTTTCTTTAGCATCCGTGCCTGCCGTGCTAATTCAGCGGTTTTTTTTGTCAGGTGTTCATTTAGGTAAACTTGAGTTTCCTTTAGTTTTTTGGCCTGCCTCAGTATGTCATTTTTCACCCTCCTGTTCACAAAGCGCATCACAATTGATTTCTTTGTTTTGTTATCTTTCTTCGGTAAAGCATAACAGGCTGAGATCGCATTGGCTTCTACCTTAATGTCTTTATCATTAAGGAACTGAAGCACTTGGTTTTCTAAGGACATTGATTCACTTATGGAAGCATGTTCACCACTCAGTCCTGTAGCGGCATGGGCGTACAACTGATATCTGATGTCTAGTCCACTTATAACTATGTCATCAATGCGAGAACCTTGTTCAAGATCCTCAACGCGTTGCTCCAAAAGACGCCCGTGTTGCTCCAGGTCCATAATTTTTTTGTCTTTTTCTTTTATTATTGAATGTAGGGCTTGTACCTCCTGTATTAGGTCTAATATTTTGTCCTGCTGGCTAGTCACTTTGGCCAGTTCATCTAACACAAAGTTCAGAGTTTTTTTAATTTCTTCCATTTCCTCTTTTTTGGGTGGCATTTTACTGACCTGTGGATAGAAATAAGCAGAGAATCCGGCTAGGCCTCAACTAGCTCGGTCACTACTGGACCCGCCGCTCCTGCGCAGCTTCTCCGCCGAGTGACGCTGCTCAGCTCCGCAGATCACCGCCGTCTATCGCCGGCGCCTGCCTCCGTCTACCTGGCCAGTTGTGTCGTACCTATGTAGATATTGCACCAAAAACCAGACATTTGCAGCTAGAATAGTCATTTACCACATTAGCAATGTATATTAGATATTAGAGTGTATTTCTGATTAGTTTAAAGTTATCTTCATTGAAAAAAACAGTGCTTTTCTTTCAAAAATAAGGAAATTTCTAAGTGACTCCAAACTTTTGAACGGTAGTGTACGTTTAATGGAAAAACTAACATATCGACAAAGAATTCAAGAAGGACAATATGAAAAAAAGTGGTGGAAATGGACACACTACAAAGTGCAACAACGAGACAGAAATTGAAAGAATAACCAAAGACACTGGAAAAACCAGAAGAATTTAGAGATGGAAACTAAAAACTTGATGCTCCAACATTTGTCTCCCCCCCTTTTTTTTTCTTCTTCTTTCTTTTTGACTGTATGATTAGCTCTTTTTTTAAATATAGACTGTGATCTGAATGTAATATGTATGATGGAAAATGAATAAAAATCAAAGTTACAAAAAAAAAAAATTCTTCTTCATGTAAATGAGATTTTGTTTTACTAAGTTTGTGACTTTTTTTTTCGTTTGCCATTTTCTCACAAATTTTGATGTTTTCAACCTCACGAATTTGCATCTCTTTCAAAGCAAATTTGTGAGTGGATCCACAAATTTGTAAAAGATAAATTTGAGACTTTCTTATACCAAATTTGCAACTATGATACAGTTACATCTTTGCAAGTATGTGATTTTTTTTCCCTATTAAGTTGGCATCTTGCTTATGGATAAATTTATGTTCTTCTAATAAAGTGCTATCATAAATATAGTTTATTTTTATATAAATGCTTTGTTTAATAATTCAGGTATCTTTTTATCCACTCTGTATGTCCCACCTGTGACTTGTATTCTTCTATAGTAACATTTGGTTAATGGGCTTGTGTTAATATCAGCCTTGGTTAATTATTTACCTCACTCCTATAGCTGCAGCTTTTCAAGAACAATCAGTGATCAGTGTTTTAAAATGTTTGCTCTTTCAAGTGCAAATGAGCCACTTTTTATTTTTGAATATATAATGTGCTGGGACCACAGAAAACTGAACATTCCAGGGCGTGAGTTGAGGAGGCAGAGCAGCTCTCAGCAGCACTGCGTGGAGCCCGAGGTGTGGTGACATGATGCGAGCTGACAGGTGGCACCATGGGTAGCGGGCCTAAAACTCCCATCATGAGCCTGCTGGGGCCTCGTTCTACCTCTCTGACAAACCACAAGTACACACCTACTCAACCGCTGATTGATTTATTTATTGCAATGACGTAATGAAAATCTGCATGATATAGCTTTGAAGTTCGTCTGGATGAAATTAAGGTGGATGCAGATCCAAAGGAGGTGCACAGACAGGCTGTGTCTTATTTTTAAAAACAGGCGGATTAGCAGAGGAGACAGATGCTGCATCTCACTGATTTTGGGGGCCAAAATGACTCAACTATCTCTGAGATTTTACACATGAAAGTCTTATTGAAAGGTCAAAAACAATGCTAGGACAAAATTTCTAGCACTGATTTCTTTATTTTTTCCATCAAAAGGAATGCACAGATCAGCAAAGCAATAACATACAAATGGCCATACAATAGCAATATTTTTGTTTTGTCTGAAGGTGTTCCATAAATTATCTTGGATTTTTATACAGTGTGTATTTTTGAACATCTGCAGATATGCTGCACTCCGCAACAAAATAAATCATACCATTGCTGTTCCTCCACATTCAAAGGAAAACGTTCAGCCACAAACTATGTATCTGGGCAGCTACTTGTTGCTGCTCCAGGAAAACTACTGTACTTACATACAATAAAGAAAAAAAAAGGTTTGCATAGCATCATTGTAATGTAGAAACAGTACTGTAAGGCACTTCATGGAGAAATTTAGGCATTTTTTTTAATCCTACATAATAAACTTTGCCTTTTCCATCAACAGACCATCTCAATATGCAGTTACAACATCTGGAAAACAAAACTTCTCTTAGATCACATTTTTGCGCACTATATACTGTATATCTACTATACTCTTCTGCTTTTCTTTTGGCATTAAGTCTCAAGTTCAACATTCATACATTGTGCATATATGACTGACACACTGTCCCATAACCCCACACAACCCAGGATTTCTCAGAAAGACAAAGAAAATTGTGCAATGATTTGGGGTTATGTGGAGTAAAAGGCAACACGCTGTCAAATAAATAAATTAATTAATTTTTAAAATCTTCGTATACTGGTTTGGTACCGAAGGTGACAAGGGTACATCTGACAGTCACTCATTTGAGAGAGAAGTTTTTTGTTTGTTTGTTTGTTTCCTGGGCTTATTTTGTGTGTGTTTTGTAGTCCAGCAGCTGCAGGTTGGACTACATGCTCCAGCAGCCCCCTAACACATGGATGGAGGTAAGGACGGACCCATTTGTTCTATCCAAGCTGATCTTCATACTGTTTGCGGAAGCAATCTCCAGCTGGGAAGAAATCCCAGCAGCGCTCCTGGTACATCTTCCACACATACGACTCCTGAACACAGAAAAGAGAGAGAGAGAGAGAGAGAGAGAGAGAAACTTCAGTTTAATGTAAAATCTTTCAGACATAAACTACACTAATCAAAACAATAAAATAAGCACAGCTCTGAAAGAAAATAAAATGAAGAACATGAATGTAAAATGTAATCTGAACTCAGTCTGGTCTCACTCTTAAAAGCCAAAGGATACAAACAAAAACAATGGTAGAAATGAAGTGTTTAAAGACATCAAAGAGGCACATTTGAGTTAAAATTTGCATAATTTAATTGAACTTTATTGTGTAGAAACAGTTCACAACTTAAGTTGTCTAATTGCTGTTCGTATTTCCATTAGCAACTGTTGTCTTATTAAATGGTCTCTGCATTGCTGCAGTTGTAATAAAAAGAACATATCGACATTGTTTTCTGCTATTTATATATAGACTTGCATTTTCAAGTCACTCTCTAATAATTAGCAAGTTCCTGAATATAAATGATAGAGAAAAAAAATATATATATATTTTTTTTTTTAAAAATATATATATATTTTTTTTTTTACTTATTTTCCCCCCTACATTTTTTAGGGGGAAAATAAATAAAAATGAACAACAAACTGGATGCACAAATGTGCAACTCAAACTAATACTTTGTTGGAGCACTTTTTGATGTAATTACAGCATTCAGTCTTTTGGGTACACACCTGAGAGACTCTAATTAACCCCCAATAAACTTCAGCTGTCATTTAAGGATTTTTCCAACTTTTACTCAGTTGTATCCTACAGCAAAAACTATGATTCACAGTACTGGATGAAAGCTCGTCAAGTCAACTAGATTAAATGATTTTTTTCAAGTATTTTTTTAATTGGTTCACAATGCATCAAAGGGACCCTGTTGTTAAAAGGTATTGGTCCAGAGAAATACAAAAAAAAAAAAAAATCCATAGCGTTACATATACCATGGAACTTGGTGAAGACAGTCATCTAGAAGTGGAGGGAAAAAAAAGGACAACGATGGTGTTACGGAAAACTGGAAATTCCTCCACAGTTCACGAAAGACCAGGAAAAAACTGGCCAAGGAGACTGCCAAGAGGCCTACAGCACCAATGAAGAAGCAAGAATTTCTGGTAAGTACTGGTTGTGTAATACAGGTACATCTCAAAAAATTAGAATATCACGAAAAAGTAAAATATTTTTTTATCACTAATTACAGAAAGTGAAACCCATGTAGTATATAGATTCATTACACAGAGAGTGAAATATTTCAAGTATTTATTTTGATTTTGATGATTATGGCTCACAGCCCATGAAGAAAACCCCAAATTCAGTTTCTCAAAAAATTAGAATATTACATAAAATTAATTTTAAAAAATTGTTTGTTTGTTTTTTAATACGAATGTGGACCGACTGAAAAGTACGTCCATGTACACACTCAATACTTGGTTGGGGCAAATTTTGGATTAATTACTGTATCAATGTGGCGTGGCATGAAGGTGATCAGCCTGTGTTACTGCTGAGGTGTTATGAAAGTCCAGGTTGCTTTGATAGTGACCTTCAGCTCGTCTGCATTGTTGGGTCTGGTGTGTCTCATCTTCCTCTTGACAATCCTCCATAGATTCTCTATGGGGTTTAGGTCAGGAGAGTTTGCTGGCCAGTCAAACACAGTGATGCCATGGTCATTAAACCAGGTTTTGATACTTTTGGCAGTGTGGGGGGGGGGGGGGGGTGCCAAGTCCTGCTGGTTCAAGACATGGTTCCTCAAATCATCACTGACTGTGGAAACTTCACACTAAACCTCAAGCAACTTAGATTCTGTGCCTCTCCACTCTTTCTCCAGACTCTGGGACTTTGATTTCCAAATGAAATGCAAAATTTACTATTATCTGAACAGAGGTCATCTGCTGGTGTTGGTCCACCGTGTTTTATCAAGACCAAAGTCAGCGCAGTCATCGACCAGGAAATTTTAGAGCACTTCATGCTTCCCTGTGCTGGCAAGCTTTATGGAGAAGCTGATTTCATTTTCCAGCAGGACTTGGCACCCCCCACCACACTGCCAAAAGTATCAAAACCTGGTTTAATGACCATGGCATCACTGTGTTTGATTGGCCAGCAAACTCTCCTGACCTAAACCCCATAGAGAATCTATGGAGTATTGTCAAGACGAAGATGAGACACCAGACCCAACAATGCAGACGAGCTGAAGGTCACTATCAAAGCAACCTGGGCCTTCATAACACCTCAGCAGTGCCACAGGCTGATCACCTCCATGCCACGCCACATTGATACAGCAATTAATTCAAAAGGAGCCCCGACCAAGTACTGAGTGTGTACATGGACATACTTTTCAGTCGGTCCACATTTGTATTAAAAACCTATTTTTAAAATTCATTTTATGTAATATTCTAATTTTTTGAGAAACTGAATTTGGGATTTTCATGGGCTGTAAGCCATAATCATCAAAATTAAAATAAATAAACACTTGAAATATATCAGTCTCTGTGTAATGAATCTATATAATATATGGGTTTCACTTTCTGAAATGAGTGACAAAAAATATTGAACTTTTTCATGATATTCTAATTTTTTGAGATGTACCTGTACATGTGAAAACAATGTTCTGTATTTTCTGTATATCTGAAAGCCTTTTCTTGCAAAAATCAGGCCTGGCTATATTTTGAAAATAAATAAATAAATAAATGAGCAAGTCTTCCAGAAGCATGTGGGGAAATGTGTTATTCCCTGATAAAACCAAGGTTGACTTCTGGGGGGCAAAATTCTGAAAGGTACATTTGGTATAAAAACAACAATGTGAATCACCAAAAGAACACGGAGCCCGCGGTGAAGCATGGTAGCATCATGCTTTGGCCTTGCTTTTCTTCAGCTGGAACTAAGGCTCTCGTCAAGGTGAAAGGAACGGTATCAAACACCAGTCAGTTTTAACCCAAAACCTTCATGTGTCCTTGTGTCCTCTAGAAACTGAGGATGAAGAGGAATTTCAACTTATAGCAAAATAACAACACCGGCAATATATCCATATCAACAAAAGAATGTATTCAACACAGCAAAAGACTTAAATTCCAACTGAAAATGTGTGGGGTGACCCGAAGAATGCTGTGCACAAGAGATCTCCTCACAATCTGACAGAATTAGAGCGCTTTTGCAAGAAGGAGTGGGCAAATATTGACAAGCCATGATGTAGCATGCTGATAGACTCCTACCCAAAAAGGCTATGTGCTATAATTAAATCCAAAAGTGCTTCAAAAAGTATTAGTTTAAGGGTGTTCAGAGTTATGCATCCATCTAATCATGTGTTTTCATTTATTTCCCCATAACAGATTTTTTTTAAATTAAATTACACAGGTGATGGGTCACATAAAAGTTGCAAATTGCAAAGTTGTTTTATCTACTCCATACGAGGTGCAAATAATATAATTACTGTAAACAAAGGGCTCAAGCAGGATTACGCAAAAACTACTCAACAGATGTTGATGAAACTCTCACCAGAGGTGGCCCCTGGCCTAAGGATGAACCCATTAGACTTTTGAGGTGATCCGAGAGCACATACCTCCTCCAAGGCCCTATCTTTTAGCAACGTGTTAGCAGGGTTACGCAAAAACTACTCAACAGATTTGGATGAAATTTTCACCAGATTGTGGTAGTGATACATGAGTGTATACCTCCACCAAGCCCCATCTCACAATGTATGGACGGGCAGAGGGAGGAATGGAGCCTTCATGGGGGTATGCGCTCTCTGAGTCTCTCTAGTTTCGTAACTGCTTTGTAGACTCTTAAATCTGATAATGTTAGAAAGAGGGGATATCTTTAATACGCTTGTTAAATCTGTAAAAGTGAACACAATAACCGCCCTGCCTACTCACGTCCTGTCCAAACTGTCAATCACAAAAAATTGGCTTATATGGCAGGAGGTCTAAAAGAAGAAGAAGCCATCTCTATTGTCATTCAGTCCATCATGTACTGTAGAATGAAATTACATTTTTCCTATCTTACAATGTTAATCACATGTAGAATCAGAGGGGTCGCTGCCATGCAAGGCGCCGCCACAAACAACTTCTCTCTCCCCCATTCTATTACACTGAGCACCAAGCTAGAAGGCAGGAAGGGCCATTTTTATATGGTTTTTGGTATGACCCGGTCGGGACTTGAACCCCCCAACCTCCCGGTTGTGGGGCGGATGCTTGGATCAACTAGGCCACCACTCCAGTCCAAGAGACAGGAGCTAAAGATGTTCAGGGGACTGAAAGTAGCAAATGCTGATGTTACTGAAAAGAATGAGACGGCAGAAAATGAAAGGTTCTAAGACGTTTTGGTCCAGTGGGTATTATGCAAGTTCTAGTTGGTGGCGCCACGTTTTCTTTGATTTCCTACAGCAGATTAAAAAAATAATAATTATAATAGAAATCAAATGATAACAGATTAAGACCTTTTTTGTGTTAATGAATGACACAATTGGGATGAAAAACATTAGTTGTAGTTAAAGCCCATCTATTATGATGAATACACATTATGAGAACATATAGATTTATACTGAACAACAACTTTACCTGATGTAATTTTCTCATAAATGATAAACTTTTTTTTTCCTAACGAAAGCTATTTGGGCAACAACCAAGTTATTCCCTATTCTGTTTTTATTTTTTATTTATGTTCATGTGCTTTTATCCATTTAAGCTTTTCTGCTATTTTCAATACTAAACATTATTGTAAATGATTCCATGTTTAAATAAAATATCAAGGAAACTACTACAGGTGCATGATGGAATTCAATATAAGTCTGAAAAAAAACTGCATACACAACAATGACAAAATGAAAACAAATATCCTGTTTTTACTGTATCAGACCTCCACAACAAGCAATGGTATTTGTGTAAAGTTATACTCAACCTGGCCAGTGTGCTCCGTCTCATCCTTGTTGATGAGGTACATCAGGAAAAACCTTTCAAAAGAAATGAGACAAAAAAAATCAAAACAGAAATGTCAGAGCATGCCACTCCTGTCTGAATACATTAGCAGATGGAAATGAGAAGAAAAGCATTCCTCTGACACGCTTGATGCCAACTAACTCAGCCCACGTAAATGTCACATTCTGTATTACTAGGAGCTTCATAATTTCTGACGCAGGCGTCTAAACAAAGCAGCGTTGCCCTGTCTCCACCTGTGTCTCACCTGTTATTTCCTAAATCATGTGTAAATGGCAACGGGCCGCTGTATCTCTGTGGAGATTGTGGTGTGCCAAATCATGATGAATAGTGAATGAGAGCATGCTATCACAAACCTATTTTCCAATAAAGTTCATGGCATTAAATAGTAATGAAGCACCATAATGAGGTCGCTCTCATATCCTCCGGCCAGCTGACTGTGAGAGCAAATGGACTGAGACTTCCTATTGTCAGCAGCTTGATGCAGAAATGCTGGCTGAGTGGGGAGTGTGGGGGAAACAGAGACAGATGGAAAGGATACCTGAAGGGATCTAGTGGTCTGGATCACTGCGGCTATTAGCGACTTTGGCCCTGTTACTGTGTTAATGTGCTAAAGCCATCAGTCATGTTGTTAAATTACAGAAAAGAGACATAACAACACACTTGCAATAAACAACAACAAAAAAACCCATTGAAGGTGAGATACTCACAGATAGTTGGCTAAATTGTGCTCTTGTAGGGTGTGAGTCTCAAAGCCGTGGGGTGTTGTGTCGAAATAATCATTACCAATCCCACAAATGAAACATTTGGTCTGAAGACAGGGAATAAAAACATGATTATAGTGCGATGAGGAGTTTTAATAATTAAACACATGTCTTTAGGGACCTGCAGCTACTGTTTAACACACATAAAATGTCAGTAGGGTAAGTGAGAGCTCCAAATTCTACAGACTTTTCAGGAATTTCCATCAAAATACTGTTTTGTTTTGTTTTTTCCTGTAAATATTTTCCCTTGTGAGCTGGCAAAGTTGTGCTCTGGCCTCCAAATAGCTAAAGACTTGAGAGAGAGATGGCGGAATGCAAAAAGTGTGGCACACATCTAAAGCCAAGATGTCCTAAAAATAAAGGAATTAAGGGGTAAAGTTTATTTTAAAATAACCCACACTGTCAAAAATAGGAGCGTCAAAACATAACCCTAAAAGTCAGCATGTATTAAAAAATTTATCAATCCATTCCACCCCCATCAGCAGTGAAACATCCTCTCACCTCCATGTCCTCTTTGACTTGTTCCTGCTGGTCTCTCAGCTCCCCAAAAGCATCGATGATCAAACCTGCAATCACAAAGAAACTGAACAGAACTTGTCCACCAACTGCCCACATCAACAATAAGAAGTACTGTGTGCTATACCACAGTAATTGGAAGCAATGCTATTGCAGTGCTATAATGGTGATGGCAGAGGACCTGCAATGCACCTTTCCACATATTTCGGTGTTTTCAACTTTCTTTATTAAGAATTCAGTTAAGACTTACATTATTTTGTTATTTAGTGAGAGCAAGGGATTATGACTTCACTTTTAGCCTGGTTCTGGGAGGAATATAGTGCAGGGAGGTAAAGAGGAGCTGAATTGAATACGAGGTTTTGAAATAAACAGATTTCCAAATATTCAAAAATAACCACAAAAAGAACAAACTTCTAAAAAAAAATGGCTCTGAGAAGTACTAGAAGTACCTCAGACCCTTAACACACACATTGAGTTTTACAAGCAGAATTTTGGAAATGCCACAAAAATCGATGTTTACAGATCATGAACTCACCCTGGATGATGGCCAAAAGGATGACGATAACAAAGAAGAAGAAGGTGATGTCAAAAAGTATGCGGTAGAGCTCATAGGGGTCTCCAGCTGGGTCCTCGATCTCATCCCCTATGCCCCCTCCTGCTCTTACTCCAACGTACATGTGGAAGAGGTAGCACTGCGGGGACACAGACGGGGTGTCACTTCAGCTGTTCAGCCATTTCTTTCAAAGGACACATGTGACATCCGTTTACCGTCATCATGTCATCACACTTCATGTCCGGCTCTTCCTCGTCTGCACTTTTGTTGTAGAACTTCCTGAAGAAGTTGAAGGCCACCACTGTGTAGAGATAGACCACGACTGCTAGCAGGCCCACCGTCAACACGAGCTACAACGAGACACGGACAGCAGTGATTCCAAAAAGTCAGACAAGGGAAGTTCAAATGGGTCAAACAAAGCTTTTTAACCTGGAATTGGTGTGTCACGATATGCTGGTATTGAAAAAAGCAACAATATCTAACAAACCAGACCGTTAATGGGGGAGTAGCTCATTCTGGCCTGATGAAATCACCCTGAGACTTCTCAGAGCTCCTGAGCGTTGACCTTGAGCACAGCCTAGATGCAGACCCACTTGAGGATCATTGTACATGAGTTTGTTTAACACTGGGACCATTGCCTAGGAGGAGTTACATTTTTTGTGAAATCATCAATGCCCAGATCTCTTGACCTTTGACAATGACCTTGACCTCAACCTGGATGCAGATAAACCTGATGATCACTGCATGTGAGTTTGTTGAGAATTAGGGTAACTGCCTTGGAGGAATAACAGTTTTCATAACATCACATAAATGCTGAGATCTCCTGACCTTTGACCCTGACCTTGAGCACAACCTTGATGCAGACCCACCTGATGATGATTTGGTCTGAATTTGGTGAGAAATAGGGCAATTGCCAAGGAGGAATTGTGATTTTTCTGAAATCACATAGGTGCCCACATCTCCTGATCTTTCCCCTTGACCTTGAGCACAATTTGGATGCAGACCTACCTGAGGATTCCTGTGAGTGAATTTCGTGAACTTTGTGGCAAGTGCCTAGGAGGAGGAGTAATTTTTCTGAGATCATGTAAGTGCCCAGATCTCCTGACCTTTGACTTTGACCTTGAGCACAACCTGGATGCAGAACCACCTAAGGATCATTTTGAGTTTGGTGACCATCGGAGCAAGTGCCTAGGAGGAGGAGTGATTTTTCTGAAATCACCCGTGTTCAGATCTCCTGACGTTTGACTTTGACCATATCCTGAAATGCAGACCTGAGGATCATTGTGAGTGAGTTTGGTGAGCACCAGGGCAAATGCCTAGGAGGAGGAGTAATTCCCATGAAATGTGGATGGATGGACAGCTGATGCTACTGTGATAGCACCTTTCAGCTTTGCCAGAATGAGCTAAAAATTGAATAACTGACATTGTGTTAACAATACACATGATAATGTGCAAGTAATTTAGTTAACCTTATTAACCTCTTAAAATTCTGGTCTCCCAGCCGTGAGACGTTTCATATTTTCTACAGCCACTCAGTGAAGAAAGAATCTGATTTACTTCTTTGCATATGCTATTTTTAGGCAGTTACCAGAGTGGTGGCCGAGTTGATAGAGCATCTGCCCCACAACTGGAAGGTTGGGGGTTCAAGTCCCAGCCGGGTCATACCAAAGACCATTTAAAAAATGGTACTTCCCACCTTCTAGCTTGGTGCTCAGTGTAATAGAATGGGGGAAGAAGAAGTTGTTTGTGGCGTCGCCTTGCCACAAATCAGAGAGTGACCTCTGATTCTAGATGTAATTAACATTAGAGAAACATAATTTTGTTCTACTTTACATGATTGGCTGTATGGGCTGAATGACAATAGAGATGGCTTCTTCTTTGAGGAAAATTGGCTGCAATACTTTCTGTGGCACTCAATAAAATTCTTGGAAATTCAGCATCTCAAAACTAGACCAATATTGGAGGACTACAGTGATTATGACTGATATAATCACTATATTATTGCAAGTCAGCAAACATTGTTCTTTGCATGATATAGGGTTAAGATTACTGAAGTACTGTATTTCTGTTTTCTGCTCCGCCTTTGTGTCAAGGGACAAAAAAGGAAAACAGACTGGAAAGACATCGTTGCCAGTTGTGCGTGTTTCCCACATTTTTACTTTTTCTTCTGGAGCTGCTTATTCAGACAGATAAAGTGACTAGCTTGTAACACAAAATCAGGCAGCACTTCTGGTAAAGCAAAATCTAACGCAGTATTATGACTACAAAATTATGAAATAAAGGCATGAGCCGCAGCAGCCATCCCATCCAACACTGGGGACACAAATGCAAATGACTGTGGCTTAAAACTCCAAAACTTTATTCAAACCACAGCAACAAAGGACAAGTTTTATGGTTATAGAATACTTTTCATCTCATGTTGGGAAGCACTGAGAGTGATTGTTCTTTTTGTACAGCATGTACAGTGCATCCAGAAAGTATTCCCAGTGCTTCACTTTTTCCACATTTTGTTATTTTACAGCCTTATTTTAAAATGGATTAAATCCATTTTTTCCTCAAAATTCTACACACAATACCCAATAATGACAATGTGAAAAAAGTTGGGTTTTTTTTAGATATTTACAAATTTATTAAAAATAAACTAAGAAATCCCATGCACGTAAGTATTCACAGCCTTTGCCATGCAGCTCAAAATTGAGCTCAGGTGCATCCTGTTTTCACTAATCATCCTTGAGCTGTTTCTACAGCTTAATTGGAGTCCACCTGTGGTAAATTCAGTTGATTGGACATGGTTTGGAAAGGCACACACCTGTCTATATAAAGTCCCACAGTTGACAGTGCATGTCAGAGCACAAACCAAGCATGAAGCCAAAGGAACTGTCTGTAGACTTCCGAGACAGGATGGTGTCGAGGCACAATCTGGGAAAGGGTACAGAAAAATTTCTGCTGCTTTGAAGGTCCCAATTAGCACAGTGGCCTCCATCATCCATAAACGGAAGAAGTTCAGAATCACCATGACTCTTCCTAGAGCTGGCCGGCCATCTAAACTGAGCGATCGGGGGAGAAGGACCTTAGTCAGGGAGGTGACCAAGATCCCGATGGTCACACTGTCAGAGCTCCAGCATTCTTCTGTGGAGAGAGGAGAAACTTCCAGAAGGACAACCATGTCTGCAGCAATCCACCAATCAGGCCTGTATGGTAGAGTGGCCAGACAGAAGCCACTCCTTAGTAAAAGGCACATGGCAGCCCACCTGGAGTTTGCCAAAAGGCACCTGAAGGACTCTCAGACCATGAGAAACAAAATTCTCTGGTCTGATGAGACAAAGATTGAACTCTTTTGTGAATGCCAGGCATCATGTTTGGAGGAAACCAGGCACTACTCATCACCATGTCAATACCATCCCTACAGTGAAGCATGGTGGTGACAGCATCATGCTGTGGGGATGTTTTTCAGCGGCAGGAACTGGAAGACTAGTCAGTATAGAGGGAAAGATGAAATGGATGAAAACCTGCTCCAGAGCGCAGACTTGAATCCAATTGAACATGTCTGGAGAGATCTGAAAATGGCTGTGCACCGACGCTTCCCATCCACCCTGATGGAGCTTAAAAGGTGCAGCAAAGAGGAATGGGCAAAACTGCCCAAAGATAGATGTGCCAAACATCATATTCAAAAAGACTTGAGGCTGTAATTGCTGCCAAAGGTGCATCAACAAAGTATTGAGCAAAGGCTGTGAATGCTTATGTACATGTGATATCTTAGGTTTTCTTTTTTTAATAAAATTGCAAAAAATCTAAAAAAAAAAAACACCTTTTTTTCCCATGCTGTCCTTATGGGGTATTGTGTGTAGAATTTTGAGGAAAAAAATTAGTTTAATCCATTTTGGAATAAGGCTGTAACATAACAAAATGTGGAAGAAGTGAAGCGCTGTGAATACTTTTCGGCTGCACTGTATAGCTATATATACAGTATTTACAAAAAATACTCAATAAACAAAGTTAAAGATCAATCTAAATGAGGAAAAGGATTAAAGGATAAAAAAGGATTATTATTATCCCCCCATTTTCTACACATACCAAGATAGCACCACTGCTGCATTTTTTGGCAGAACAACAATGTGACAACCTTAGTTGTATTTGTACAAAAAAATACATAAATCTAACATTTTACAAGGACAATAAATTTCCAATAAGATCAGACAGTGATTTGCTTCACAGGAGCAGCAGAAAACTTGAATTTGAATTGACAGCATCATTGATTTCCCATAGGCAGCTGAGTCTGGGGGAGTGTCGCTAAATTCCTGGTGGCCCTGCCATTTCGGTGTACTCCCACCCTCTGAGACCAGCGAGATGCTGAATTTTAATTTTTTGCCTCTGGTCAGTTGTCATGAGAATCATTGCGAGAACTGACAGGATTTCAATGAAGGCATGTGAGCCATTCGAACTCAAATGTCAGGGTGCATTAGTGCATTTCAATGACCTCACTAGAGATGTGGGGATACAAGAAGTGACACAGCACATGCAATATTTACCAGCTGACACGTTATTTCATTATGACGGCAACAGAAGAAGACACAAAGACTACAGTGTGAAGGGCAGCTGTCGAAGTAGAGCCCCAGAAGACCAATGTACATGTGCAGATTTGGGTAGAGTGGCCAGAAGTTGTACTCAAATAAAAGCAGTGTTCCCTTATGATACTAATTAATCAAAACTAAATAAGACGAGTCACTGAAAAAGTTACTTGAGTAACAGCAAGAAAGTACCTACTAAAAAGTTAATAGAAGGTAAACCTTCACTCTTGTGACTCTTCTGCTAAATTAGTTCTTCCTTATAAATTTCAGATTTTTTCCTCATAAATTTGAGATTTTCTTGCCATTTTTTGTTAATTCTTTTTTTTTATATTTATAACTTTATAATTTTGTGCATTTTTCTAATGATTATTTTTTTTAATAATTTTTGATTTTTTTCCACATAAAATTAAGAGGTTTTTTTACTCATAGTTTTGCAACCCTTTCTTTAGCATTTGCAAAATTTAATTAATAAATGTGCAGTTTTTTCTTTTAAATTTGTAACTTTATTCTTGCCATTTTATGAGGTTTTTCCTGTGTTACTATGAGGAAAATAAAATATAAATTATCCTAATGCACCCTTTAATATAAACCAAATGATATAAATTAAATATTTCATGAGGCAGAATAAAAGAACAATGATTGCTAATCTTATGAGAGGAAAATTTAATGACAGAAAAACTTGACTTACATTCACTTCATGATTGCCTGTAAGTTTGAGAACTGGAGCAAATGCCGAGGAGGTGTATTGATTAGTTTTATTAACAGAAATTGCTAATGTACTGTATTGATTTTTTTTGGAATCATATAAGTGCCCATATCTCCTGACCTTTGATCTTGAGCCCAACATGGATGCAGACCCACCTGAGGATCATTGTGAGTGAGTTTGGTGACCATTGGGGCAGTTGCCTAGGGCAGGGATGTCTAATCATGTACCATGGAGGGCCAAGACCCTGCAGGTTTTCTCTTCTACCCGGTCTCTTCAGCAGGTGTTTTCACTTGTCAGCAATCATTGGGAAGAAACTCAGTGGAATCTGCTGTTGAAGACACTGGTTGGAGGTAAAGCCTGCAGGGTCTTGGCCCTCCATGGCACGTGATTGGACACCCCTGGCCTAGGAGGAGTAGCGATTCCAGTAAAATGTGGACAGATGGATAGAAGCTGTCATTGCATTAGCTCTTTTCAGCTTCAACAGAATAAGCTAATAAAATTTGGTGAACGATTTACTTGAGTGAATGTAACTAGTTACTACCCACCTCTGGTAATAATACAGAAATAATATTCCATCATTTTGTTGTATTTTGCATACAGCTAAAGTGGATTTAAACTAATCAAATACAGACACTCGCCATTATTCTTTCACATATTCTCTTAGAGCCACATTATGTCAGATTAGGATGAATGAAAGTGACAGAACTCACTTTTCTCATGGTACAACAAACAGCTGCTGTACAGCGATGATTATTATATACCAAAGAAGGAAAATATATGTAAATATGTAGGAATGTTCTTTGATTAAGAATTTTTTTTCCATAAATAAGTGCCCTGTGAACTGGGTGGCAGTCTGGGCTACTTGGACTGCTGCCCCCGCAACCTGGAACCTGGATAAGCAGTAGAAGGTGGATGGATGGGACTTGAAAGGTGAGTAATTTGTCAAAAATTAATGAGTTGAATTCTTTTGATAAGGTTGCTATAAATATCATTATAAATCCAAAAGAATATAGTTATTTTTAGAAATGGAATATAAATAGGATTTATGTTGCTTCACCTCTGATCATTTTTAGAGCTGATTCAGTTCAATGTCAGGGTCACAAAAGCTCAAGGTTGTTCATTTGTTAAAGTTTGATGTTTTTGCTGAATAAACTTGGATTATTTTTCTAAGTTTCAAACCATTTCCAGGGATTCAAAGCAGACAGACAGAAATAGTCCAGGTCAAAAAAGCCTATCAAAGCATGTTTTTTTTGTTCATATTAATAGATAAAGACACTGATACAAATTGTGATTTGCTTTTAAGCTGCTGTTCAAAAAGAATATAAATATCATTTGTCAGAGCTGAAAACTTGCCAACCTCACCTTAATTTCTGACAAGACATAAAAGACTTAATTGGAGGACCTGAAATGCCATCAGTGAGGCAGACGCACACAAACTATGGCTGCAGCAAAACCTCAATCTCTGACTCTGCAGTGTCCCCTGGTGTTGAGGAGAAGAGCTGCATCCCATTTCCTCCCCACCTGTTTGCCGTTGTGTGTGACCGAGGAGAGGATGGTGCGGAGGGTCTTGAAGCCCATGGCGATGTCCAGCAGATGGGCGGCAAAAAAGAAGTTGTTGTAGTGGCCCAGGATGGACATGGTGGTGTACCAAACCAGGTACAGGAACGACTGAAGGGGAAATAAAAATCAATCAGAAACCAGGCGTCCAGTAGGTATGTCATCCATCAGCTCGCTCAGGGATCAAATAACATAATTTATCATCACAGAAGAGATCAATTCAACATTTAAAATATCTTACAAATACTTACATTGTCTGTAAACACCACTCCCATTTTCCAGACATGGTATTTTGTATCAATTGAGCTCAACCTGGCCACAAAAACAAAGAAAAAAAATTTGACACCATGGGCTCAGATTCGCTATTTGACCTCCATTTTTGCTTCAGGCAGCTCTAGCCTGTCTGCTATTTATCGCTTTGATCTCTCACCATGACACCAGTGAAGCTTCCTTGGCAACGGTTTCCTCAGTGGGGTTGAAATCCAGGGCGCTCTTGTCCAGGCCAAGCAGCTCTGCGATCCTCTCTGCTCCATAGAGGTCTCCATACTTTTTTATCACCTACACAGAACCACACAGAGGGCATTTAGCAATTATCACCAGATTAGATTTATAGATTGTGTGCATAACAGATTAAAGCTAGAAATGCCATAAGCCACTTACTTTGCGTTTGACGAATTTATCCCAGTAGTTGTTGGGAAAAGAGCTGGTACAAAAAAAGTAAACAGAAACAGGATTAAAAGCTCTGTTGTACAAGATTATGACTCCAGGTGTGATGGCCGACTCACGGGGTGTTGATGACCAGTCTGTCCCACTGGCCTTTGATGTCATCGTCAGACGGCTGCTCAGTGATGTAGAGGCCGGCAAACTCCAGCTTCCTTGCTATCTCCTTCTCACGTTTGAACACCACCAGAGGTACCTTGAACACACGTGGAAAACAGATGTCATGATAGTTTTTAGTGGTGGAAACCAGTTTACTTCATGTCTACGCCTGTATTTCCATGTAGCTGCCGTGTTTTCATCCTAGTGTACTGTCTTGTCTGCCAAATTAATGGCTGCTTTTAAACATAGGCAATTGTGTGCAAAAATATTGGAATCGCAGCATTTCTGTCAGATAACGCACCACTTCTCACAGAAAATTGTTGCAATTACAAATACTTTAGCACGCTCCTGTTTGTTTTGTTTGCATTAGAGTCATTTGCAGTGTATCCAAAAATTTTACTCAAATAAAAGTACTGTTACACCATGATATCATTTACTCATGTATAAATAAGGTACTCACTAAAAAGTTACTTGGGTAAAGGTAAGAAAGTTTCTAATTTAATTTACAAAAAAGTCACTAATTTGAGTGTTAGATGTTGCAAATTAACAATAATACACTTGAAACCCCCCCCCAAAAAAAAAAATAAGTTGCACATTTAAAAAAAGGCAGGAAAAAAAAACTTTGTTGAGAAAAATAAGACATCTGCAACTAAAATTCCAAATTTGCAAGAAAAAATAGACAAATGTATAAAGGTTTGCAGATTTAAGTGAAAACTTGCATGAAAAAATAGCAAATTTACCCATAAAATGTTGTAAAGTTATAGGAAGATTGAAGAGGGAAAAAGCAAATTTGTAACTCTGATCACCTCTAATAACGAACAAACTATGAGGTGTTTGTCTAAGGAAAACAGAATATGAGCTAAACTGAATATAAACTATCAGTGCTGTGCATCCTCTAATATAAGCCAAAAAACTGTATAAAGAAATGGTAGACATTTATAAATTTCAACTTTCCTTAGCCAGAGAAAGAAATAAGAAAAGATTATTTAATCTTAAGAAAAAATATTTCAAATCTGATCAGAGCAAAACTTGACTCTCGCTTAATGAAATCAAAAAAACAGTTTGTTCAAATGTACTAGAGTGAAAGTACACGGTTTCTTCATAAATGTTAAATGTAAAAATTATATTACAATAAAACTACTAAAGTACACAAAGTTTGTGTTAAAGTTACTTATGTACATGTACTTGAGTAATGCATTTATTTGTTAGCCACCTCTGGCTAGATGTAGGGTGGTGTCTAACAACATGACCAGGGCTTGACATTAACACCCACCCACCCACCCCGGCGGGTATATTTCGGCTGTGGCGGTAAGACAGCGACTCCCACTAGCCACTTTGGCGGGCTGTAGTTTCCTCAGACAACATCTAAATAATAAACCTGTCGCAAAGTGGGACCACCAAACTATAACTCCCATAAGCACTATCTGCGCACACACAGTGTATTCTCATTGGTCCACTGTCAGCCAGCTGCAGCCCAGGAGTCTGGCTCCGCAGGTCGGCTCATTTTCTTTCCAGTCTGAAGAGAAAACGGCGATGAACAGACAGTAGCCGCTCTCAGTGATCAGATCACGGGGACAACTGCCCCTGATCTCCTGCTGTTCCAGCGGTGAGAAGAACCTGTGCTCTCCCCCCACATCAGCTCTCACCTCTGTGGTTGAATATGATTATTTTTAGAGAAAGAGGTTCCTGTTTACTGTGCAAATTTAAGTTTTCATATGACAGAGAGAGAAAGTGATTAAACTCTATGTGTGATGATCCGAGCGCGAATCTGCTCTGCGCTCGAGTCACTCAGTATTTCCCCTTTTTCTTTGTATTCCTAGTCCCGGTTAATGTTTGTAATATCTTTTCCTGGTGCTTTTACTGTGACAGCACCGCAGCCAGACTTCCAGCTGTCAACCAGCCCGTGGGCTGCCACAGCTGATCGCTATTCTGTGATTACATTGTTCACCTCACCTGGTGGTCATTAGACTTTATTTAAGATCGCAGTGGAGATTCTTTCTTCGCTGCGATCTCACACCCATTCAGGCTGGAGTCCCCACGTCCAGCTCCAGTCTCAGCTTCAGGTTCCGCCCTCGTATTAAGTGCAAGTCTTTTCGACTCTTTGTATTTGTCTAGTTATTTTGACCCGTCGTGGTCGAGTGTCATAGTTTGTGTTTTGCCCCTCGTGACTCATTATTTTGTACTTTACAATAAAATCACAAACTGCCCTGAAAAGGGCATTTATGACACTATGTTGCTGTAAAGATCAAATGAAGCTTCTTCTGAGGTGAACTTTTATCCATGATTATCTATGATATCTGTGATTTGCAGCTATTTCATGGAAGTAAAACATCTAATTATGAATTTTTAATGTGCTGGTCCAGGGGTGTCAAACGTGGCCCGTGGGCCAAAAACGGGCCATCAGGGAGTCCAAGTTTTTCTCTGAATTTACAGCTTTCTTTCTTTTAAATTTCTGACTTTTTCTACTGATTAGAATTGTTCATGTAAATTTCTCAAGATGAGGTGTTTTTCTCATCAGTTTTCTTTTTCTTAATTTTTTTCTAGTGAAAACAGGTGGTGTCCATTTAGATTAAATCCATCAGCAATTACTAATGATGTGGTGCAGCCCTGAAGGGGTGTCCTAATTCATAGGGGTCATTTTCGAACCCTATCCCCTGGCCTTTGATTTCAAGGACCAAGGGGTGGGGGTAGACAAAGGGGAAGAGGTACACATGAGAATCTGGATAGACCCCAAATCTGCCTGTACTTCACTCTCATATTGCAAATATTTTTCTCGACTGCTTTACAGTATTCACTCCTGTTAATAATTAAACTGTTTCTCTTGCTATTTTTATGTATGCATAAGGGTCATTTACATTTAAAAACGTCAGTTTAGTTCAAGTAAAATTTAGCATGCAATAGTCAAATTTGATCATATTAAACATAATTTTCCAATCACTAAATTGTGGCTAGTGAAAAGGCTGAGTGGCTAGTAACTTTGGAAAATCACTAGCCACAGTGGCCAGTGAGCAAAAAAGTTAATGTCAAGCCCTGAATAGGACCCATTGCTTTGTCCACTAATTTAGATGAAATCTATTTAGCTTGGAGAAATCATCTTTTAATTTATAAAAAATCTCTTAGAAAAGCTACAACAAGTTATTATTCTGCATTAATACAAGAGAACAAGTGTCAATCCTAGCATTCCCTTAGAGCGTACTAGTCAGGACTTTATGAACTTTTTCAATAATAAAATTTCCTCCATCAGAGATAAAATCAATCAGATTCTTCCCACCATTAGCTTAAATACAGTAACTACTACAACTCCTTCAATTGATATCTGTCTTGATGAGTTTACTCCAATTGACCTTTTAGAGTTAGTCAAAATAGTTTCCTCATCCAAGCCTTCAACTTGTCTTTTAGACCCTATTCCTACCAGGTTATTTAAAGAAGTCTTCCCACTTATTGGTAGCTTTATTCTTCATATAAACAATTCTTCATTAACTTTAGGCCATGTACCGCAGGCCTTTAAAACTGCTGTAATTAAACCATTACTCAAAAAGCCAACGCTGGATCCAGGAGCTTTAGCTAACTATAGACCAATCTCTAATCTCCCTTTCATTTCAAAAATCTTAGAAAGAGTTGTTGCTATGCAATTATTTGACCACCTGCAGGGAAATGGTTTACTTGAAGAGTTTCAGTCTGGTTTTAGAATCCATCATAGTACTGAAACAGCCTTAGCGAAGGTCACTAATGACCTCCTCATCGCATCTGATAATGGACTTGTTTCTGTACTTGTCCTTTTAGACCTTAGTGCAGCTTTTGATACTATTGATCATAATATTCTACTTGATAGATTAGAACACTATGTTGGACTTAATGGAACTTCGTTGCAGTGGTTTAGATCTTATTTATCTGATAGGTTCCAGTTTGTTCATGTCAGTAATGAGTTTTCTTTCAACTCAAAGCTCAGTCATGGAGTTCCACAGGGATCTGTGCTAGGCCCTATTCTTTTTAGTTTGTATATACTTCCGTTAGGCAACATTATTAGAAAGCACTGTATACATTTTCATTGTTATGCAGATGACACACAATTATACCTGTCAATGAAGCCAGATGATAGTAATCAATTAGCCAAGTTGGAAGCCTGTCTTAAGGAAATCAAAGCTTGGATGACTTGTAATTTCCTGCTATTAAATTCAGATAAGACTGAAGTCATTCTTGTTGGTCCAAAAAACCTTAGAAATACCTTTCCAAATCAAACTTTCAGTTTGGATGCGGTTCCTCTTTCTCTTAATAGCTCTGTGAGGAACCTTGGAATTATTTTTGATCAAGATCTGTCTTTCAATTCACATATTAAATTTGTTTGGAAGACTGCCTTCTATCATTTGTGTAACATTGCCAAGATTAGGAGCATCTTGTCTCAGATTGATGCTGAGAAACTGATCCACGCTTTTGTTAGCTCTAGATTAGATTATTGTAATTCTTTATTATCAGATTGGCCTAAAACATCTTTAAAAAGTCTTCAGATAATCCAAAATGCTGCAGCAAGAGTTTTAACAAGTACTAGAAAGAGAGATCATATCTCTCCGACTCTGGCCTCCCTTCATTGGCTTCCCATAGAGTTTAGAATTAAGTTTAAAATCCTTCTTACTTACAAAGCTCTAAACAATCAGGCCCCTTTTTATTTAAAAGATCTGATACTACCGTATTATCCTAACAGAGCACTATGCTCCCAAAATGCAGGATTACTTGTAATACCTAGAATCTCCAAAAGTACAATGGGAGGCAGAGCCTTCAGTTATCAAGCTCCTCTGCTGTGGAACCAGCTGCCAATCTGGATTCGGGAGTCAGACTTGATCTCTGTTTTTAAGAATAGGGTTAAAACCTTCCTTTTTGATATAGCCTACAATTAGGGAGGGATCATGTGTTTCTGAACCCTCCCGTAGTTATGCTGCTAATAGGTTTAGTCAGCCGGGGGACCTCCAATAATGCACTGGGCCTCACCCCTTTCTTCACTCTCAATGAATTTTTTTTTTTTTTTTTTGCTGGTCATTAACATCTGTTTGTTCTCTCCCATAGATTGAGTCCCCATCGTGCTGTTTGCTCTCTACATGTCTGTTCTTTTCATCTTCTCTATCCCCTCACCCCCCAGCCAGTCACAGCAGATGACTGTCCCTCCCTGAGCCTGGTTCTGCTGGAGGTTTCTTCCTGTTAAAAGGGAGTTTTTCCTCTCCACCATCGCCAAGCGCTTGCTCACAGGGGATCGCCTGATTGCTGGGGTCTTTAAGCAACTGTGGGGGTTCCCCCTACAGTTGAAAGTGCTATGAGATGACTGTTGTTGTGAAATGGCGCTGTATAAATAAAGTTGAATTGAATTGAATTAAAAAAACAGCATCATAAACTGCATATCCACTTTGGTTTATGATAATGGACAGTGTAATACCACAACATAAAAATGTTGGTCTAAAAAAATTGCTGATACAATACATACTACAACCCCAGTTCCCTTGAAGTTGGGATGTTGTGTAAAATATAAATTAAAAACAAAACACAATGATTTAAAAATCTGTTTCAACATATGTTCAAACGAATACACTACAAAGGCAAGTGGCCATATTACAAGGAGTCCATAATCAGTTGTCACTGGCACAGAACGCATTTATGGGCATTTCCAAGTTCATGTCTTTATCACAGCGATGCAAAAACAAAATTTTCGCCAGGCGTAAGGTGTAAAAGAGACTGGTCTAATTATTCAGAGGTGTGTTTTGGATAATCCAATCCAAAGCGCTCCTGCCCATCCCTTTAATGCACAGAGGCACATTATCTAAAGTGAACTCTGATCATGACAGCTTGTTTAAGACAGGTTTTGCACTGGCCAAAGGGCATGCGCATGATCGAAAATGCATGCGATAGTAACGCTGCTTGGTAATAAATTAGACATCAATCACAGTTGACGCCCAGTTAGTTATTTTAGAGAGAACAAACAGGTAAGAGATAATGCTGGGCTGAAAAATAAGCTGAATGGTTTAATGTAGTACGCATGGATGCAACACACAGACATGAATGGGTCTGAAACTTCAGGAAAAGAGGATGACACCTGTGCAAACTTTCATAAAATGGAAGGATCATTAACAGTGGCACGGAAGTTGCTCCCAGCCCATGAGGAGATGGAGTGCTCCCTCTCTTGTTGCTTTCGCCAACCGAGGGTGTCATGCAGGGGTCTGCCAAGGTTTGTGGCTCTCTGACCCAGTACCTCCCGGGCGGGAGGAGAGGAAAAGATCCGGCACAGCAGCCCATCCACCGCTGACCGCCACCATGAAGGGAGCTCACTCTCAGTGGCCCAACCCTGACCAAAGGAGTGTGGTGTGGGCGGCCTCGGCCTGGCTTGAAAACTAGGGGTGCGCGGCCGCAGGCAGATGTGGACACATCACCTGTCTCTCTGGGCAGTTACAGTGAAAAGTTAAACTCTGTTCATTCATTCCTCTAAAAATAAACACATTTCATCCATGATGAAAGCAAAAATGTGGATAGAATAAAAATTTTCAGACCCGCCTCCCCCCATCTGTCGCATTCACACCAGAACGCACACATGCTCCCTGTTAATTTATTCATTCCCCCCCAAAATATAATACATTAATGCCTAATCTATAGACTCCAATGATAAGTCCACAATTAAAATGAGTGTGGATGGAATTAAAAAAAAAACAATTTAGTGTATCATCATATAAATAAAATGACAGGCGATTATATTATTACTGCTACAATGCTCTCCATTAAAATAACAGAAAATCCCAGCACATGTTGTCTCCTTATGAGCTCCGGAGCTGCATGATTTCAGCACGCCACTGAAATAGCATTAAACAATGCACTTCTGACGACAGACCTCCTTTTTCCTGATCAAAAGCGCATGGTCATAACATGCACCATAATACCAGTGCGCATGAGATTGCATGCCACCACACCTCTTTGAATTGACTCTCCACCTCCCAGCACAAAACAGGCACAATGTCTACTGGTAATTAGATGGCATGACGCGAACCGTAAAATACAGACAATGCGCTGACAGAAACTAACAAAAACATTGGCGTACGGTCGGAAGACTGGTGCAAAAGTCCGCTGATGACCGTCAAAATAGGGCCCCTTGTCTTTGTAGTGTATTCAGTTGAATATAAGTTGTAAAGGATTTTTAAATCATTGTATTTTGTTTTTATTTACATTTCACACTCCAACTTCACCAGAATTGGGGTTGTATAAAACTAAAATTGTAGAAATGCTAACCATGTTTTGCAAACACATTTTCTGCTTGGCTATTATACACATTTAGAGTATAGTTACTATAATGGCAGTGTACAGTACATCAGTGTACCTTTAGGTAATAGTACCCCACTACACAGAGGAATGATATGATGGTGTGTAGTATTGCCAGGCAGCGAAGCGTTGGTGCCATGTATCCTGTGCTCTCCTGTAGGACGAAGTACTCAAGTGCGCCTTCATCCTCCTCCTCACCAGATCTTCCTCTACCGTTCCAGGGGTCTTCATCATCGGAGTAATCACCAGTCACCTTGAAACAGAATCAGACACTTTTTAATATTTTCAAAATACTCATTTAAATGGAACTTCTGCTATAATGTTGCTGTGTTGTTGCCATAAAAAATGCAACTTAAAGGATAAAGGGATAAATAATTTGTTAATTTAATTATCTGTTGATTTGTTGGGAACATCAAGTTTTCTGTAGACCCTCAGACACTATATATGACAGTTTTACTTACTTTGTAAAAGAGCAGAATGAAGTTGATAGCAAAAGCAACAAAAAGTGCCAGGAAGCGGAGGTTGTAGAAATTTCTGGCCAGGTAGTTCTGTGAAAAATGCAAGAATTGTATGAGTTTTACAAATGCAGGATCATTTGTGCAGTTTATTTTATGTAATTCAGCTCTTTATTGATCATCAAGTCCCTGCTACACATATGCTAATTAATCTAGGAGTTAAACTAGCATGCAGGTCTTTGGTCTACTGGTGTGTTTTCTGGTTAAAAAAAAAAAAATGAAAAGAATATGCCAACTGAATGCAGAAAAGCCCAAGAAAGAATCTGAAATCCAAAATATTTTAACCAGAGCGTTTTCTGCCTATAAAGACGAATACGCAAATGAGCACCCTCTGCCACAAGGAGGCCCCCAAGCTTTCCCTCAATTTTAACTCAGCCTCAACATTTTGTTGGGGGAGAATTGAAATTACCTTAAACTTTTTTTTCTTGCAAATTTGCAGCTTTTTCTTAAATTTATGAGTTTCTTTCTCAGAAATTTGCTACTTCTTTTTTGTAAATTTGACCCCTTTTTCTCACAAATGTTCCACTTTATTATAAATGAGTGATTTGCTTTCTTGTAAATCAGCACATTTTCCTCATAATTTTGTTGCTTTTTACTTGTAAATTTGCAGCTTTTTTTCTCATAAACTTGCTACTTTTTTCTTATAAATTTGTTATTTTTCCTCAAAAATTAGCTACTTTTCCTCATAAATTTGCAACTTTTTTCTTGTAAATTTGCAATGGTTGTCATGATTCGCTCTGCGTGCCTGCTGCCCTAATTATCTCCACAGCTGCACGCACACCTGTTCATCCTATCTAGCGGCCTATTTAAGCAGCGCTGCCCTCTGGTCTGCACGGAGACGTCAACGCAGGTTGTGCTCGGGTCCGCCGCCAGGAGGCTTCCACCTGTGCACAGGGGAGATGGAGAAGAGCAGAGAGTGCAGGAAAAGATGATGGCTTACTTGCCAGTGGGGAGTTCTGCCTCCTCTGCCTCGTCCAACTCGGCGCTTCTCCTGGGACTCTGAACTCCCCACTGGCAAGTAAGCCATCATCTTTTCCTGCACTCTCTGCTCTTCTCCATCTCCCCTGTGCACAGGTGGAAGCCTCCTGGTGGCGGACCCGAGCACAACCTGCACCTCTCCTACACTGTACAAACCTGCACCTCTTCACCTCGTTGGCAGTGGCGGCCTTGACACGGAGCGACTGGACTGGAGCCCCGGGAGTTCTTTAGCACCTCAGCTCTCCAGCCTACTTGTAAGATAGCACATTCTCTGATACGTTCCTCCATACCTCAAGCACTCATCCGTCTGTCTGTGTTTCCTCCTAGGGTTGCCAGTCTGAATGGTGCTCTGCTCGCCCTGCTGCTACACTCCTACACGCACGCAAACACCCACACCCACACATCTTATAATAAAAGATAATTGTGTCTATTCTGAGTTCACATCTGTTCCTGGGTCACCCAATCATGTCAGTACGTCTCCATCAGAACGACCCAGCAGACGGTGCACTAGCACAGAAACTTAACATCATTGAGGCTCGGGTAGACCAGTTATCCCAGCAGCAACAAGTCATACTCACCCAGCTTGTTCAGATTAATACACGCTTGGACCGCCTCACTAATCCATAGCCCTTTCCACCAGCTCCCGGGGGGGCGACCGGACCATCCAGCTTCATCCCTTCTCCTTCCCCGCAGTCCCGGCTGACTCCAGTCCCCATGCCCACGCGCTTTAGCGGCAAGCTAGGGGAAGCACGGGTTTTTTTGATGCAATGTGGTATAGTGTTTCAGCGGGTACCAGGGGATTTCCCCACTAGTCACAGCCGCATTGGCTATGTCGTTAATCTCTTAGAGGGAGGGGTGAGCTCTAGCGTGGGCTTATGCGGTCATGGTTCAGCCAGACTATGCCAACCTAACGTATGACCAGTTTCTGAGAAAATTTAATGAGGTATTTGATCACTCAAACCGAGATAGTGTGCTCACCACCCGGCTACTCAATCTGAAACAAGGGAAGAGATCGGTGGCCGATTATTCTGTAGACTTGCGGGTGGTGGCGACGGAGGTTGGGTGGGAGGATGCCTCCCTGTGTAGTATTTTCACCCGCAGCCTTAGCCCTAGCCTGAAGGATGAGTGAGCTCGTATAGAGAAGCCCAACAAACTAAACGAGCTAATTTCCCTAGCGATTAGCATCGACAGCTGGCTGAGGGAGCGGGCCAATGAGCGTCGACCTCCCGGTCGCTCGGGCTCACAGTTCCGCCGCTCCTCACAGCCCCCCCTGCTGGCCCTTCCACTTCCCAATTCCTTTGACTCTACTGAGCCTATGGTGATGGGCCAGTCTAAGCTGTCCCCGGCCGAGAAACAGTGCCGCCAGGAGCTTGGGCTGTGTTTATATTGCACTAGTGAGGAACATGAACTGGCTTCCTGCCTCATTCGCCCAAAAGAGGGGGCCCGTGGGTCACAATAGGGGGACTCACGGACTCACTCCAGCAAAATCCCCTTACCACATTCTTATTGCCCATCCTGTTCACACACAATCACCAGGAAATTTCCACTCACGCACTCATACTCAGGGGCCAAGCAGAGCTTTATTTCGGAAGATCTGGCAACCTGGCTGGGGCTCTCCTGCCATCAGCTGAAGACTCCCCTGAGACTTATCATTCTGTCTAAGGTGCTGCTCGCCATTGTCACCAAACAGACGGCCCCGGTTTCTGTTCTGATCTCGGGCAATCACCGGGACCAAACCAGGTTTTTTGTGCTTCCTGTTTCGGCGTCCCTGGTTATTTTAGGGTACTCCTGGCTGCGCCTGCACAACCCGTCCATTGATTGGCATACAGGGAACATCATCTCGTGGAGTTCTTTCTGCCTAAGTGCATGTCTGCAGTCTGTGGCTTCCTCTCCCTCCGTTCCCCTCTGTGTCCCAGACGCACCTCCGCCTGATCTGTCCCGGGTTCCTCCCGAATACCATGACTTGGGCGCCGTCTTTAGTAAGACGCAGGTGCTGTCATTCCCCCCACCACCACCACCGCCCATACGATTGTGCCATTAACCTCGTGCCGGGGGCCCCGTTACCATCTAGTCGGCTTTATAGCCTGTTGGCCCCAGAGCGGGAGGCAATGGAGAAGTACATTAAGGAGTCCCTAAGCTCAGGCATTATCTGGCTATCCTCCTCGGGGGTGGGGGAGGGTTTCTTCTTTGTGGGAAAAAAGGATGGCTGTTTGCGGCCCTGTATTGACTTTTGGGAGTTGAACAACATTACTGTTAAGGACAAATACACTCTTCCCCTAATCAACACAGCTTTTGATTCTCTCCAGGGGGCCTCCGTGTTTACGAAATTAGATCTCCGCAACGCATACCACCTGGTGAGGATTAGAGAGGGGGACGAGTGGAAGATGGGTTTCCGGACCGCCAGTGAACACTTTGAATACCTGGTGATGCCGTTTGGTCTGACTAATGCTCCCACTGTATTCCAACGTCTCATCAACGATGTGTTGAGGGATTTCTTAGGCTCCTTTGTGTTCGTATATTTGGACGATATTCACATTTTTTCGCGGTCCCTCAAGGAGCATTGAGTCCATGTGAGGCAGGTGTTGCAGCGTCTGTTGGAAAATAAATTGTTTGTCAAAGCAGAGAAGTGCGAGTTTCACGCCCCTTGCACTTCATTCTTGGGGTTTGTCATTTCTCACAATGAGATCATCGCTGATCCGGCCAAGGTAAGAGCAGTGGTGGAGTGGCCAGTTCCATCTTCCCGGAAACAGTTACACCAGTTTCTCAGGTTTGCCAACTTCTACCGCTGCTTCATCAAGAATTACAGCATTATTGCTCTACCCCTCACTCGCCTCACCTCCTCCAAGGTGCCCTTCCGGTAGACAGGGGAGGCGGAGGCAGCCTTTTTGGAGTTAAAGTCATTGTTCTCTTCTCCCATCTTGGCCCAGGTGGACCCTGCGCTGCAGTGTTTGGTGGAGGTGGATGCCTCGGACTCCAGGGTGGGAGCAGTCCTGTCCCAGCATTCCCCCGTGAATGACAAGATCCGGCCCTGTGCGTTCTTCTCCTGCCGCCTCTCCCCGGCAGAGAGGAACTACGACATCGGGGACAGGGAGCTGCTGGCGGTCAAGCTGGCCTTGCAGGAGTGGCGCCACTGGCTGGAGGGGACCTCCCAGACGTTCGTCGTGTGGACTGACCACAAGAACCTGGGGTACCTCAGGACGGCCAAGTGTCTCAACGCCCGGCAGGCCCGCTGGCCCTTGTTCTTCGGCAGGTTCGACTTCACCATCACCTACCACCCGGGATCCAAGAACACCAAGCCTGACACTCTGTCCAGACAGTTCTCCTTGAATGCCACCGAGGCACCGTCACATCCCGTGGTGCCCCCTTCGTGTATCGTGGGCGTCCTCTCGTGGCGCATCAAGGAGAGGGTCAGAAGAGTGCAGGAGACTGAGCCCGACCCAGGCGGGGGGCCAGCAGGAAAGATGTACATGCCCTTTGCCGTCCGGGGCAAAGTCATTGATTGGGTCCACTCCTCCAAGCTCCTGTGCCACCTGGGGTTGGCACGTACAGTGGCTCTGCTACACAGGACCTTCTGATGGCCGTCCCTTCGGAAGGATCTCGGGGAGTACGTTCAAGCCTGTCCCCAGTGCGCCACCTGTAAGACATCGTCCTCTCCCCCGGGAGGGTTGCTCCACCCCCTTCCCATCCCCGGCAGACCTTGGTCTCACGTGGCGCTGGACTTCGTCACTGGCTTTCCTCCTTCGGTGGACAACACAGTCATCCTTATGATCGGTACAATCATACCTTGGACAGATTTTCCAAGGCAGCCCACTTTGTTCCCCTACAGGGTCTCCCCACGGCCAAGGAGACGGCAGACATGCTTGTCCTCCATGTGGTGCAACTCCACGGCATACCCATGGACACTGTGTCCAATTGTGGTCCTCAGTTTGTCTCGCAGGTGGAGCGTGCCTTCTGTAAGGCTATTGAGGCCACGGTAAGCCTGTCCTCGGGGTACCACCCCCAGAGTAATGGCCAGTGTGAGCGCACCAATCAGGAATTGGAGGCAGCGCTACAGTGCGTCATACCTCCAACCCAGCGTCCTGGAGCTCCTACCTGCCGTGGGTCGAATATGTGCACAACACCTTGATCTCCTCTGCCACAGCTCTGTCCCCGTTCAAGGTCTTTCTGGGCTACAATCCCCCACTGTTCTCGGAGGGGGAGGAAGACATTGCGGTGCCCTCCCTGCAGGCCCATATGAGGCGCTGTCACCGGCTGTGGAGGGCTACTTGAACCGCGCTTTGGCGCACGGCAGATCGCAAAACCACCATTGCCAACCATCGCAGGACTCCGGCCCCACCCTACCAGGTCGGGCAGCAGGTATGGCTGTCTACTAAAAACATTAATCTCAAGGCCAAGTCCAGGAAGCTGTCTCAGCGTTTTATTGGGCCTTTTTCCATTGCACATATTGTGAATCCTGTCTCTGTGCGTCTGGCTCCCCCCCCCCTCCGCATTTGTCCCCCCTTTCACGTCTCTCAGGTCAAGTTGTTTGTCTCCAGCCCTCTGTGGCCCCCTCCCAAGACGCCACCCCCACCGGTATTGATCCATGGTGACCCCGCGTGGACAGTCAACTCCATCCTGGATGTCCGACGCTGGGGCTGTGGCCTCCAGTACCTGGTGGATTGGGAGGGCTACGGTCCTGAATGGAGGTCCTGGGTGCGTCCCTCCTTTGTGATGGATCCACAAGTCATCAGGGACTTCCACTGGACGCACCCGGGCAGGTTGGATCGGCCGCCGAGAGGCATCCCGCGGGGGGGTGGGGGAGTACTGTCATGATCCGCTCTGCGTGCCTGCTGCCCTAATTATCTCCACAGCTGCGCGCACACCTGTTCATCCTATCTAGCAGCCTATTTAAGCAGCGCTGCCCTCTGGTCTGCACGGAGACGTCAATGCTCCCATGATCTGGCAAGACCTTCTCGCCTATGCTACTCATCCTGCTCTGGAGTTCTGCCTCATCCAACTCGGCGCTTCTCCTGGGAGTCTGAACTCCCCACCGGCAATTAAGCCATCATCTTTTCCTGCACTCTCTGCTCTTCTCCATCTCCCCAGTGCACAGGTGGAAGCCTCCTGGCGGCGGACCTGAGCACAACCTGCACCTCTCCTACACTGTACAAACCTGCACCTCTTCACCTCGTTGGCAGTGGCGGCCTTGACACGGAGTGACTGGACTGGAGCCCCGGGAGTTCTTCAGTGCCTCAGCTCTCCAGCCTACTTGTAAGATAGCACATTCTCTGATACGTTCCTCCATACCTCAAGCACTCATCCGTCTGTCTGTGTTTCCTCCTAGGGTTGCCAGTCTGAACGGTGCTCTGCTCGCCCTGCTGCTACACTCCTAAACGCACGCAAACACCCACACATCTTATAATAAAAGATAATTGTGTCTATTTTGAGTCCACATCTGTTCCTGGGTCACCCAATCATGTCAATGGTCTTCTGAATACTGGCTGCATTTTTGTTATTTAAGTAATGGTTTAATCTTTTTTCTGTTTATATCGGCAATGACCCAAGTTTTGTTTTAAGTGTTTGTTAAGAGGGGAGAGACTTTTTTTTTTTTAAATTTTAACATTTTTGAACTCTTCCCCATTCCAAAAAATGGAACCCCCAAACATAAACTTGCATGGGCTCCCAAAAAGGTAAAAAATGCCTTGATTTTAAGTTACTAGTTGCGTTACTAATTAACACCATGTCTGAAGATTGCTATGAGAAAAGTATCTGACCAGCATCTTTGTCTGATAGATTTCCAAGCCAGCGAAGAAGCTGGCCATGAAGGCCTCTGGTGGTTCCTTCCTCAGACCGAGCCTCTTCTTCAGGGCTTTCTTCTCCTCCACCGAAATCTCTGGAGGGGCTTCATCTTTGGCCTTGTCACGATCCTTCTTCTCACCGTCTTCTGAACTGTGAACACAAATTGTCTACCACTGACACATACTTACAGGGTTCACTGAAGCAAATGTGCATTAAATGTGAAATTGAGGGTGTCTGCTATAAAATATACACAAAGGACGACAGTGTTGCGTCAGAAAAGAGGACGCTAACATTAAAATTAGGTAGGTTCATGTGAAGAATGGTTAAATACAATTCAAACACTTACTCTCCCTTCTCTGTGTCTGACTTGTAGTCTCCGTTTGCAGCCCTCTTTTTTGCAGCCATCTATAACAGCAGATTATTTATTTGTCACTCATTCTGTATCATTCTTCAGATTCTATTAAATGTTTAGGACATTCTTATACCACTGCACAAAACAAAATTACAAGTCTTTCAACTAAAACATCTGCAGTTTTGGGTTGTATTTTTTCCCCAGCCCTCCCTGTTTGCCACAATAGATGGCAGCTATTTTCTTTTTTAAACGGTGTCCACTTTCATTTCTGCTTCTGTGCTTGACTCATGTATTGAAGATTTACTTATGAAATACACATTTTTAGGTGGTTAAGTTTAGGTTCAGGATGAACTGCAGCTTTCCGAAGACACGTCATTTTTCTCAGAACTCTATGACCTTTTCGCACAAATTCATAACTCTTAATTGTAAAGTTCATTCATTCATCTTCTTCCACTTAATCCTTTTGTTTCCCTCTTAGCAGTAGTAGTAAAATACAAGTTAGCCACATATGTCCTCTATTATAAAAGAAATCCTGTAAATCTGATAAGAATAAAAACTGGTGAGAAAAAACCTGACTTGCATTTATTTAAAATCAGTAAATTAAAGGTTACTCAAAGAGCATGACCAACAAAGAGTAAAAGTGCAGGTTTTTGTGAGAAAAATTTACTCGAGTAGAAAGTATCCAGCAATAAAACTACACAAACAATTTTTGGGGGGAAAAACACTTAAGTACATGTACTTTAGTAAATACAGCTGGTTACTACCAACGTCTGGCATGTGGAGTCACAAATCAGAATCAGGTCACTCTAAACATATAACACCTCTACCTCTCCTCCATGCCATTTTATGTAGTGAAATTCACAATCATTAGAGGTTGCTTTTCCCAAAACTCACCTACAAGTCCTAATGGACCAATATGGCAACCCATTTGTGGGTGCACCATCTTGTGGGGCCACCATTACTGCAGCGACCGAGGCCAGATGATTGGGGTTTGCTGCTGTTTTCTGACAGCAGAATGGGAAGTTGGACTGCTGACATTAGACAGTGACAACTATTCAAATAATTGTGCACAACTACTTTACTACATTACTGTAAACTGTTTGTCACTTAAATCAGTTTTAATATCACAGAAATTGCATTTTATGGATTTAAAAAGAAAGTGGCCCCCACATCTTTTAGATGCCACACAGTATAATTAAATATAATAATAATAATAATAATACATTTTATTTGTATAGCACTTTCCAAGGCACTCAAAGACGATTTACATTAGAAAAAACAAAAAACAAAAACAAAATGCATAATTAAAATTAAAAGCAAGTCAGAACAGATTTGAAGGAGTTTAAATCTAAGCAGACATGGATGTGTTAGTGGAGAGTTCCAGGGGGAGGGGGCGGCGATGGAAAAGGCTTTGTCCCCCCATATAATATAAAAATAACTATTCCATCAACACTGGTCATAAGTAATATTACTCATTTGAGAAAGTTGTCAATATTTTAATTTAAAATTAAATGTGGACATTATCAACTGTGTTGACAGCTACTTCAGTCCTATGAAATGCTGCTACTGTTATTTTGGTTGTGGTTCCTTCATACTTACTTTGTGATCATTTGGTTGCCCAAACTTGAGCACCCTAGCTTGAGCAATTAATTTTAAATTTTCTAATAACTAAGATGTATTGCGTGCAGCCACTGCAACCCCCCAAAGAGTATGTTAGTCCCTGAATATTAGCTGGCTGAACAGTGTTAAAAACATTACTGTTGTATGGTGAATTAGGTAGCTGCATGCTAAATATTTCACTGTTATTAATGTAAACAAAATCCTTCCTGTTAAGTCTCAACTTGGTTCTTTCAAGCGTCTTTGTCCACTGCACACTCAGACAGGGGCACACATCGTACAGTAAAGTCTTGTGTATTTGGCATCTGCTTTTTTCTTCCCATAATTGAACTTTACCATTGATGCTGGAGCATCCAAGAACCTGTCATGTTCCTGGGGCACGGGTTAGAGCCATGTCCAGTTTGTCTGCCCAGTGAACACTTTGCGTTGCTCCTGCCCGGAGCCACCAAGGATGCAGCATTGCTCCCGTCCGGAGCCACCGAGGATGCAGCATTGCTCCCACCCAGAGCCACCGAGGGTGCAGCGTTGCTCCCATCCGGAGCTACCGAGGGTGCAGCGTTGCTCCCGCCCGGAGCCACTGAGGGTGCTGCTACGCTTCACGCCGGGGCCAACGCGGGTGCAGCTCAGCCCCCATCCGGGGCCACCAGGGGTGAAACTCAGCCCCAGCCTGGGGTCACCACAGGTGTGTCCCGAAAAGTCCCTCCTGGAAGACTGCCTGACGGACTGCCACTTCAGTCATGTTGGTTTTGGGGTAAGGGAAGGCACCCAACGTGTCCCAGCACAGATGCCAGTGGTCTTGGAACTTAAGAAGACCGTCGGAACTGCCCTTGCTGCTTCGTTGGTGCTGGGGCATGGGAAGGTTGCCCGAAGCGTTCCAGTACACATGCCAGTGGCCATGGGACTCAGGAAGACCACCTGAACTGTTCACCCACTCATCAATTGGGTTCAGAGTCCTGTGTTGCTGCCTTTTGGACAGAGTGTATTCATGAGTGTTTTCTTTTGGTGTTCTTTTGGTTTTTGTTTCAGTTTCAGTCCCTCCGTTCCTGGGTTCCCCCTCCCACCCCCGCCAGGGTGGGTCGTTTCTTTGTGTGTGGGAGGTTTATTTTTTCTTGTGACGTTACCCTGGGGTGTCTGGTCTCCACCCCTTGAGGGGGAGGCTCTGTCATGTTCCTGGGGCATGGGTTAGAGCCGTGCCCAGTCTGTCTGCCCAGTGAACACTTTGCTGTTTTTTTTCCTGTTATCTCTTAGTTTATTGTGTTCTTCAGCCTTGTTATTTTTGTATTTTCTGTTTCCGGTTTTGTTTATTTTGACAGCACTGTCCAGCTTCCGGCTGTTCCTTCCTTCGGGGCTGCACAGCTGCTGCCTATTGATTACTCATGAGTTACACCTGTCCGTGATTATGTGTGGGTATTTTAGGAACATGGCAACTTCAGCTGTTGCCGTGTCCTACTACTGTCTTTCTGCCGTTTCCTGCTGTGACCTATTTTCATGGTTTAGGTTCTGCTGTTGAGGTAAGTTGGTGTGCTCCGTCTTGGAGCCTTTTTTCTCTGTTTTTTCTCAGCCGTCATGCCCATTGCTCTTGGGGTTCCCGGCTGAGCTTTTTCTCTTGCTCAGGCATTCCCTGTATTTGGCACCATTGATGTTGAGCCCAACTTTCCTCCGGCACTGGTTATTTTCCTTTCTATTTCATCACACTGTATGTATCGTCGTAGCTCACCAGTTTGCTTGCTGGAGCACGTTGTGTACATTCCATATTTTCTCTACATGCTCGCCAGTTCTGCTTGTTGGAGCACTTTGAATTTATTCTTCATTTTTCCTACTTGCTCAAACAGTTAGTTTGGGAGCGTTTTGTGTTTACTTTCTTATTTTGGTTTACCAGTTAGTTTGGGAGTTTTTGTGTTGTCCTTTATGTTAATAAATGTACATAAACCTACAGCGTGCGTTTGGTGTCCTATTTCTCGCCCGTTAGACGGGCAGTTCATGACAAAACCGCATATTCTTTGAGCATTCCTTGGCCTTTTTGTCAAAAAGTGATGTTAAATAAAAGGAAGAAGAAAAAAGAGATTGTAGTTTTGTAAGGACAATTTTTGCTTAAACAGGCAGATCTCTCTGGGAAGTGGTTACCATGGTAGTGGTGGCTTGTTTACTTACAGTATTTCACCTGAATGGTCTACACCTGCTGATAAAACACCTTCTATTGTCATTTTCTGTTTGAGGTCTCCAAAATTACCAACCTGGGCCTTTTTCTGCTTGACAGCACTGGCTATCGATGGTGCGTCTCCCACCACCACCTCGGACACATCCCCCAAACCTGGCTCAGTCCCATGCTTGCCCTCCTTCTTGGGCTGTATGTTGAGCAACTCGGCCATCAGGTCTGCCTCTGCTACATTGCCCTGAGCCATCTGACCCATCTCCGCCAAGACGGATGCTTCATTTGCCTCCATCTTCTCAGTTTCTAACACATCTCCATGGATCCCAAACTGAGTGGGGTCTGGCATATTTCCCAAAATATCTGTCACTTTCATGTTCTTAGCCCCTTCAACAAAGCCACCCCCAAACATAGTAGTCCACAAAATATGAAAGAAACCCCAAACTAGGCTGTAGAAAAAACAGAAGAGGCCTGAGAAGATCATCCAGAAGAAGGAGAAGAATCCTTTCACCAGCTCCCTCACGCTCATCTTCCTGAACTTCCTGTACACCCTCCTCATGCTCTTTAGAGTGAACAGCTGGCGGAACTGACAAAGGCTCTTTCTCATGGAGATGCACGCTATTGTAAATGCTGAGGAAGACTCCATCATGACACTCTCCTCCTCTTCCTCTTCCTGGTTCTCCACCACACTCACGCTGTCATCCTCATTCTCCTCCGGATGCTCCACTGGGTCCGGCTCTGAAATCTTAGACGCCAGCTGCATTTCAAAGATGGTGTCCTCGCAGAAGTTGACAAACAGCTCCATCTTCTCGCTCTCCCCACGCTCGTTAACCACGTCGAAGATAAACTGCCGCTTCGACTCTTTGACCTGAGGCTTTTCCCACTGCGTGCGACTGGATTCGCTGATATCAAAATAGACCCTCTCGATCCGCTTGGCTCCGCCCATGATCTCAATACGACCCAAAAAGGGCTCAAAGTAGCTGAGAACGCTCTCAGCCAGGTCGAGAAATGTTGAGAGGCGAGCATCGTGGGGCATATGCTCTGAGAGATTCATTAGCAGCACGGCAACATTAAACCCAATGTCCTTTGCTGGTTCGTGAAATCTCTCCACGAACTGCTTGTAGCTGAACATGTCATTCTCATCAGCCTCAGCACAGCAGAGCAGAAACTCGATTTCTGACTGAGAATACTGCTTCTGGTTCTCCATGGACTTCTGGAAGTCCTTCTTTGAGATGACCCCTTTGCTCTCAGGGTCATAGTCCTTAAAGCTGTCTGAGGTGGTCAGGTCTTTTAATTTGAGAAACATGTCAAAAAATTTTAGGATCATCTCCACATTGCTGGAAGATTCCACTAAGGTGTCCACCATCTGTTTGCCGATAGTCCCATTGACAACATTGCCTGTGATGAAACAAGATGATAGAAGTAAAGTCTGTCAGTAAACACTCCATATGCAGATTAGGCAAATCTGATGTGGTAAACATCTGATTAAATCATGCAAACAAAAGTGTTTGATATCCTCGATATCCTTCATATTACTGCAGGCAAAGGTGAAAGATGTCATCAAAATAAAGAGAAAACCTTCAAGAAGAGACAGCATCATGACAACCATGTCCTTCTGCAGATCCAGCAGCTCCTTCAGTAATTCAATCATACTGGAGTCCTGTTGGGAAAAGGAGAAAAAGGACACCTTGTGAATCACAATACACTATATCACACAGTACACTGATGGCCTTGCTGCTTTCCTCTTTAATATCCCTGAGTTGCACTGAGAGAGATCAAGGCTGCTCCAATTGTAGGAACCCCTTATGGGCCTGCTTTGGCCCAGAAGATCCTTCTAGGTAACATCCATCCATCATTATCAGGCTTGATATTATTTTACTGTCAAGAAGCAGATGGCAAGGTCAGTTTGACTCATTTAGGGTCTCTGTGGATTCAATATGCAATGTGCCATAAATCTGAAGTATACTATGGTGCTCTAAATTCAAACCCTGCACCAGTGCACTCCCTCATCCTGCGTCCAACTGTCAGGCCCAGGCCTTTGTGATGCCCACCAGATAAGGTTAGACGATTGGATTTCATTGCAGTTGTGGCTTATTGAGCAGATTATAGATGCGGTCATATATCATGTAGCAGAGTGGACTGACATATGCAATTGTACTTTATCAGTTTGTGGTCATGTTTGAGGTTGGAGAGACCTCTAGTGGCCAAAAATAAAACTGCCTACAATTTTTACTTAAACGATTCCTATTAATCCTGTATTAGAAGCATGCGTTAACCAGAGATGAGGAGAGTAGCCAGAAATTGTGCTCAGGTAAAAGTGGTGTTAGCTTATGATTTTAAATACCAAAGTACAATTAAAAGATGTAACAAAAAATTACTTGAACAAGAATAAGAAAATATTTGCTAAAGAAAAGTTATGTGACAAGTAACGACTACTCTCGCTGATAAATGTGTGACTTTTTGTGATACATTTGAAACATTTTCATGCTAATTTGCAACTTTTTATTCATGAATTTGCAACTTTTTTCTTGTAAATCTGTGACCTTTTTTATCATAAATTTGCAATTTTTGAGGTTCTCTCTTATGTCAGAAATAATTATAAACTTGTCACGTGCCCTCTGATATAATACAAACACACTATAAAAACAGCAATACTAATGAAATATTACCTGAGCCAGAATAGAAATATGATTTCAAATATGATGACACAAACTTGACTCACATTCAAGCACTAAAATCAAAAGCTCCTTAAAGAGTACGACCAAGTTTACTTGAGTAAAAATACAGTTTTTTCTTTAAAAAATTACTTAAGAATGCAATAAAACTTATCATAAATGTGCAATTTTGTGAAAAAAGTTATGTGAGTACATATACGTACTTGAGTAAATGTAACTAGTTACTACTCACCTCTGACATTAACTACAAATGCCTAATAAATAGCAGTGTTGCCAAGTGTCACTCTTTTACCCGCTCTCTGTCACATCATAAACCTTTTTTCTCACTCCAAAATGATGAAATTACTACCAATATCATAGTGAATTTCTTCAGATTTTTTCCACAATAACAGCTCTCAAGGCAGCATTAAGCAGATTGAACATGCCCTAAAATTTATTCTGACATAAAGAAGTGTATTTGTTGAAAAAAAATACCTCTTTTTGTGCTTTCTGTGCCTGCACGCTCACTCCACTCCTACCTGCCAGTCTCCACCATGCACAATTCCCTCTAACTTTCACTCCAAGCTTTTCTGAAAAGTTGGCAGCTCTGATAATAGAATGCTGGTAGGTGTCCAATTCATAAAATAAAAGTTTAAGCTAGTATTTCATGGAGCAGCGAACGCTGATGAACATTGTGATTTTTAGATTCTCCAACTTTTCTGATGAATGTTCACGAAAATCAAGATTTGCCTTTTATTTGCCATAAGTGAAATTTAGCAATGTTTAGTGACAACTAGCAACATTTGCATGAATGTTTGCAAAAGTGTGTGCGACAGACAGTCGGCAAACATTGGCGACTGTTGGCAAATGTTAGCAACAGTGTTTGTGACGATTAGCAACTCTTTTGCCACTGTCTGGGAACATCTGGGACCTTTTGCTAACTCCAAGTAAAACACCAGGAAAATGTCAGGCAAATCTTGTACCCAACTATAAAAAGGGTGCCCAAACACCCCATCCCTCCAAGCATTCAAATTTCAAGGGTTTGTAAAAGTTTTTAAACAGTTGCCACTGTTCACTACTATGTGAACCAAAAAGAGCTTTAGTGACGTTACAACCATTTGTAAACACTTGCAACTGTTTGTGGTACAAAATAAATTCCATAAACAGTTTGAACATGTTCCAAATTTCCTTGCGAATAGAAAAATTGTTTACGACCTTAAAAACTGTAAACTGTTGTGCAGCCTTTTATGAACCCTGACAAAACTCCAAAGTTGTAACATTGATCAGCATTGGCTGCTCCATGAGATCGTCGCTTTAAAGAGGTGGCTGTTTCTTGAAATTCTGCAAAGTAATCAGTTCAACCCTGAGACAGTCCTCTAACAATTTTTTATGTATTAGTTGCAGCACTTGTTGGCTGTCCCGCTGTAGCTTTATGAGCACAAATGTTAGCTAAGAGTAGCCTCTCTGTTCTCATAACATCCACTGAGGATTAAAGCAATGCTTTATATGGATTTATAAAAAAAAATAAGTACACAGAACAAATATTTTTTTAGTCAGTTTGCCCATAATTTTCCTTGTTTTCAATTATTTTTCATTTTGTAATTAAAATTACAATATATTTTGCTTTTGTTACCAAAGATGTTGTATGATAACACAAAATCTAGGGAATGAAATTCTATTAAAAAGGTTCTATGTCCAAATGATGATCCAGATCATTCTCCAGATCTACCAGACTGATCCTTGGCCCGTTTCCAACATCTCTGAAAAATTTCCTCAGTTTGTTCCTATTTTTTTTTTTTTTTAGTTATTCTGATAACACACACATAGATGAACCAGACCATCAATGATGAAGCTCATTCTGGCAGGGCAAAATCACCCCGAGAGTGTTTAGATCTCCTGACCGCTGACCGTGATCTTAAGCATAACAGATACAGGCCCATCTAGGATGTGCTTAAAATCAAGGTCAGTGGCCTAGGAGGAGAAATGCTTTTTTGTGAGATCATAAATGCCCAGATCTTCTGACCTTTGACAATGACTTTGACCTCAACCTGGACACAGACCTACCTGACAGTCATTTGTGAGTGAGTTTGGTGATCACTGGGGAAATTGCCTAGAAGGAGTAGCAATTTTCATGAAATCACCTACGTGCCCAGGTCTCCTGACCTTTGACCTTGAGCAAAACCTGGATGCAGACGCACCTGAGGATCATTGTGAGTGAGTTTGGAAAGCATCCAGGCAATTTCCTAGGAGAAGTAGCAATTTTTCTGATGGAAATATTACCCTCCTTGGTGGAGGTTAATAAGACTGCAAACTATTTATACATTTATTTGGTAACACCAGCTTCTTAAATCAACAAAGGCTATCACATTTTTTTCTTTACACAGGTAACACCATCACCATTTACTGCTAACAGTACATACCTGTGATAATTTCATCTGCATGTTAGCAAAAACATGCAGAAATCCAACCACTGCATCCCACAGTCTGCTGTGAGCCAGACTCTGTTGATTTCCTATACATGGACCCTGAGTGGATAATAGAAATAGCCTTTTATGATATTAACATGTTCACATAAAGCTATTAGTTGCTGTGGGAATGAGTTGTGGCAATGCACCTGTATATACTCTGTCAAAGTGTTGAAGACTTGTTTGGCCACTGCCAGAGCTTTGGAGAAGTTCCTCTGACCAGCCTCATCAATGACATCCTTACCAGAGTAGTACCAGTAAAAGTCACTGATGGATTCCTAATAAGGGGAACAAAAAGTAGGGAATAAAATGAAATATGAAGTGAAGATATGCTCCTCTAATCACTGCAAAAGATATACCTACCTGGAGTCTTAACAGGTAGTCCACAGTACTGATGATGATGTTGACTGTAGTTGTGTTTCCAGTCTGAGTCCTTAAGAAGTTCTGAAAATCTAAAGAAAAACAAAAAGATGAATAAAACTATAGAAATGTTTATCGACATGTAGCTTAAGGCAGCTCGTGCTTCAATTTCAAGTCAACTTCAGTCAAGTACTTGCACTCAAGCAACTTCCTCACAAAATTGTACTTTATGGAGTTACTATATTTTTTACTCTTACTTGAGCATTTTTTTGAAGAAAAGCGTGTGCTTGAAACCATTGTTCATCTATTCTGTTCAGCAAATATTACCATTTATTGTTTCTTTATAGAATTTGGATTACATTAAAGATGACAAGAATATGTTTTATTTTCCTCACACTGATGATATTAAAGTGACACTCTGCCAAAAATCGAGGTTTTTTTTTTTAATTATTAACATGTCTGTAACGTGTTTTTTTTAATGATTTACAAGACATATCAAGAAGAAATTCACTCAATTTGTCATGTCTATTTTTTTGCTTTAAAGTTTCAGCTAAGCCCCACCCCCTGAAAAAAGGCACGTTTAGACGGAACGTTTTTGGTGATGTCACTATAACAGGTCCATAGTGTTGAGCCAATCAGGACGTAAGAACTGTCTCTGGCCTAACTGAAGTTAGCCTCCAGGGTCAGATAGCATTTTTGGACACCTGCTTTGAAAACTTGACACAAATTAAGATGGGATTTTACCATTAAACTCCTTTTCAGGACCGATGCAGTTTCAGTCATTATCCTGGACCACCATACAGACAACTGGGCATGTCCTCCAACTGGTAATTCTTTTTCTCACAGGACTGATTCTGTTTAATGTAATACTAGCCACAGTTAGCCTTGTGGTACTGTATGTGTGTGGGCCTAATCAAAGAACCTGGCATGTAAGGGGAAAAGTGAAAACATTTTGACATGAAACTGTAAGACAATGAAAGGGGTTTTTTTGTAGAAAAAAGGACATAAGATACCATTTTAGACAATGGAGATTTGTTTTTATAGAGGATTTATAGCCACCAGAGTGCATAGGTGTCAAGTGATACGGTTTCGCCGTATTTTAATACGGGGAAAATGCAATTTTAGCAAATACGGGCGTATTGCTATTTCTGTACGCCAAAAAGAAAAATATACGGGAAAAGAGGAACACCTCGTGTGACCCCCACAGCATACTGGCAGAGCGCTCAGCGTGAGCAATTATCACAGCAGTGAGAGGTGTGGACTGATTGTTATAGATGCGCTTCGCACCTTCTGCGGCTCCGGAACAGAGAGGAATCCCGGCGCCAGTAATGCTGCGCCTGATATGTGTGACTAATGCAAATGTATATGCTTTCCTGCTGTCTACTGTAATGCTAATGTGCCATGCATGCATTAGCCGGGTATATAAGTTGACTGTCTGCATGAAGCACCCTTTTAAACTTCACTCGTGTCCGCCTGCACTTATTTCGATCCTCCACAAGTGCACCTAAGCAGTGTTTTTTGTGATTTTCAAAATGGCTTCATGCAGTGCACCGCTGGCGAAAAAAACAAAGCTTGAAGAAAAGGGAAACCGAGGGACTGGACGTCACCGAAAAGAATGGGAGAGTCCTTGCTTTGAGAAGGGGAAATACGCTGGATGGATAAAGGCTTCTCCAGAGGGCTCTACACACTCCTTCTGTGTTCCATGTAGGGGGAGCATAAAAGTGACTGCATCGGGGATTTTCGACCTGAAGTCGCACTTCGCTACACAGGGCCACAAAAACTGTGTAGCCAAATCGAAAACGTATCGATCGATGGATGAACATTTTCAGCCAGTGACAGAACCGACGCCTTCCAAATCCAATGCATCACTAGCAGAAGTGATGTTTTGTCATTTTGTGGCAGAGCACAATCTACCCCCATTGGTGGCAGATCACTTCAGTGATTTGGTGCCAACACTGTTTCCTGACAGCAAGAGCGCTCAAGACTTTGCTTGCAAAAGAACCAAAACGACCATGATCATCAAAGAGAGCCTGGCACCTGCCTACACAGAAAAAGTCATAGAAGCATGCAGGAAGGGGCCTTTCTCAATCATGGTCCATGAGAGCAATGACAAGAACACCGAAAAGCGTCTCGTCATCCTTGCAAGAATTTTTGATGGGGAGATGTCCCAGACCAGGCTGCTGGACATGCCCATTCCAGCATCGGGAAAAGCCACCGACATTTTTGCTGAAATTGACAACTTCATGAGGTACGAAATTGATTTTTTTTTTTTTTTTTTTGCTTGCATACAGACCACTTTTGACCAAATTCTTTTATTTTTTATTTATTTATTTATTTATTTTTTTTAGATTGCACAATATTCCATGGGAGAATGTTGTGGGCTTTGCTTCGGACAATTGCAACACCATGGTGGGTCGAGACAATTCTGTCCTTTCCAGACTGAAGGAGAAATCTCCAAATGTTTTCAGGTATGGGCAGTATTATTCACCTTCAAATATTACCTAAATATAACAAAAAAAATCCTTTAAAATCTTAACAAACATGCTTTGAGGTAACCCAAATCCCCTATATATGAAGTAGATGATTGTTGTAATTTTATAACTGCAACAATCACAAAGTCTATAGAAAAATTTACAAAGCAAATTAAAAGTAGACAACAGAAGATTAGCCTACCATGGTTAAATAATGAAATAAGAAAACTTATGAAGAGGCGAGACTATGCATTGAAAACATCATTAACCTCTAAACTACAAAATGATCACCTTGTGTACAAAAGTTTAAGAAATAAAGTGGTACATGAGCTGCGAAAATCAAAAGTATCTTATTACAATAAACTGATAGATCATGCAAAGGGTAACAACAGTTCCCTATGGAGGCATTTAAATAACTTAACTAATAACAAAAACGATCAGAAGGGGGTAAAGGAACTTAGAATCAATGGCAAGACCGTCAGTGACAAGGCTACTTTGGCAAATGAATTTAATTCATACTTTGTGGGCTCTGTGGAAGACTTAACAAAAATTTTTGTGCTGCCAAATGTGCTCAACAACACAAATTCCATACTTCCAACAGATTCTTTTCACATCGATGAGGTAAATGAGGAGTTAATTGCTGGTATTGTTAAAACACTGTCAAACTCAAAAACTAATGATATCTACAATATGAGCACCTCCTTTCTCAAAATGCACAGCAAAATATTAATCAAACCACTGACTCATCTCATTAATCTCTCCATTAGGTCTAGTACATTTCCATCTGGCTGGAAAAAAGCTGTCGTCATACCAGTTCATAAATCAGGCAATAAAGACGATATATGCAATTACCGCCCAATCTCTATTTTACCAGTCCTGTCTAAGGTTCTTGAAAAAGTTGTAGCTACACAGCTGATAGACTACTTACAAGACAGTCAACTTCTTCATCCACATCAATTTGGTTTTAGACCAGGATACTCAACAGAAACAGCAAATTGTTGCCTTATTGAAAACGTCAAACAGTCCTTGGACAGGGGTAATGTGGTAGGAGCTGTTTTTCTAGATCTCAAAAAGGCTTTCGATACTGTAAACCACAGTTTGCTTTTATCCAAAATGGTATCTTTTAACTTCTCCCCAGATACATTAGAATGGTTTGCATCTTATCTCCAGAATAGAGAACAGTGTGTAAAAGTTCACCAGGATAAATCCTCATTTTTAAACAACCGCATGGGTATCCCACAAGGGTCCATTCTTGGTCCTTTACTTTTCAGCATTTTTATTAATGACTTGCCGTTACACTGCTCAGCTGCAACATGCCAACTTTATGCAGATGATGCAGTTATTTACACAGCTGCCAAGACTCCAGCACAGGCTGCAGATGTACTGTCTACAAGTATGGTTGATGTCCAAGAGTGGCTCCTCCAGAACCATCTATTGCTGAACCTTCAGAAAACAGTCTCAATGTGCTTTTCAATCAAAAAATGTAACCTGCAATGTTTTAAAGTTAATATACATGATCATGACATCAGTTTAGCTACAGAATTCAAATACCTTGGCATTGTACTAGATCCTCAACTCAAATTTAATCTTCATATAAAGAAAATTTCAAAAACAGTAAAAAAAAAAATCTGAACTGCTTTAAATTAATTAGATATTACATACCTTACGAAGCAGCTGTACTGTATATGCATTCTATGGTTTTTTCTCATATATCATACTGTTTGACAGTCTGGGCTCAAGCAGCCCCTTCCACAATAAGACATATAGGTTCATTATATAATCAAACCCTAAAAATCTTGGACCAAAAGCCCATTAGGTGGCATCACTGTAATGATTTAAAAAAATACAACCTATTGAGTTTTGAGAGTTTCATTGACCTCTGTTTTCTGAAATTAACGTTCAGATGTTTCCATAAATCAGCACCCGAGCCACTTGCTGGTTTCGTCCAAAGACAGGACAGCAGCAGAGCCACCAGGAGTTCTGTTAACAATAACTGTAAAATATTCCACCGCAGAACCACATTTGGACAAACAGCTTTCTCTATAAAGGGCAGTCACATCTGGAACACAATGCCAAATGTAATTAAAATAATAACGGACTTTAAAACATTCACTAAAAAGGTTAAAAACTGGCTGAAAAATAAACAAGAATGTACCCATGTATGAATTGATTGTCTGCAAAGTGAGAGTGAATGAAGGGAAGGAATAAATGTGTTTGTTTATAATGAGTGACAAAGGGAGGGAGGCCTGAAATAGGCAAATGTGAATCAGGTTGTTATATTTGTGTATTTATAATATTTATAATATTTATAATTGTGTATTTATAATCCTTTTGCATTGATGTATGTGGTTATTGTGTATTTTCTTTTTCTTTTTTTACTTGATTCTCTTTTCTAAAGCCCATCCAGGGACAAGAGTTGCAAATTAGCTAACAGCTATACACTCTATGTGCAACACATCAGATTGATTGTCATTGATTAATTGTCTATGTTTATTGCACTGTCCCTGTCAAATAAACTAATCTATCTATCTATCTATAGTGTACTGTTATTTTGTATTTTGGAACTTTGCTTTACAGCTGAATGTATAGCATTATATTGAAAGGGCTGAATAAGATTGATATTTTCATTGTTATTATTATTAACACAATTTCAAAGAGAATTATTTCTGATACTTAACTTATGAAACAAAAATCCATTCTGCTTTTGTTTCAGCATTGGCTGCATATGTCATCTGGCTAACCTGTGCATGAAAGCTGGAGTGAAAGCGCTGCCCATGAAGCTGGATGATTTCCTAGTCGATATCTTCTATTTCTTCCACAACAGCTCCAAGAGACTGACGGACTTCAAGGAATTCCAGCAATTCACTGAGGTAAGTTAGATGTTAAATCCAAGGCATTTGTTCCATAAGTAAAATTGAGTTTAATGAGAAACCTGCATTTCATGATAACAGGCAACAGTGCTGTTAATATGCTTTCATTATTTGTCAAACACTACATGTAGTGCTAAGGTAGACTTACAATATTTCTTTATAATATGTTTCAGGTAGAAGAAGAGAAAATACTCAAGCATTGCCCAACTCGCTGGCTGTCACTGGAGAAAGTTGGCAACAGAACGCGATCACAGCTTCCTGCCCTCAAGTCATATTTTGCCAGCCATGAGGATGTTGAGAAGCCAGGCAAAGTCAAGTCCATCAGCAAGAGGCTACATGACCCCCTCACAGAACTTCTTCTGCTTTTCATGAAGTTCATCCTGCCTATCATCAACAACTTCAACACCATCTTTCAAGCAGACGAGAGTAAGATAGGCAGTCTCCTCCCTGAAATGGATAGTCTCTTGAGAAAACTATTGGTCAAATTTGTTCAAATGAAGTATGTAAAGGCAACCAATGACCTAAGAAGGCTGGATTTCATGGACGGTGACCTGCAGCACTCTGATGAGTTTATCTCCATTGGACTGGAAACCAGAGAAGCCCTACAAACCCATGAACTTGACCCAGGCACAGAGCAGAAGTTCTTTGAAGCAGTAAGAGGCTTCTATGAAGCTGTAGTGAGAAAGATGCTCAACAAGTTCCCCTTTGACGACAAAATTCTGCCACACCTCTCTGTCCTCGACCCCAGGAAAACAGAGTCCCTGACCTATGGCCCCATTGTAGAGCTTGCTGCTGCATTTTGCCCCACTGTTGATACAGAAGAGCTGAAAGAAGAATGGGAGGACCTGCAACTGCTGCCAGAAAACACAGTGCTTCTACAAGACAAGGATGGCAAGCCTGTCCATGTTGATATCTACTGGGGTCAGGTGATGGCCTTGAAGACAGTCCTTGATGTGCCCCGCTTCCCCCAGCTCCTCAAAGTGTACTCAGCACTGCTTTGCCTTCCTCACAGCAATGCTGACAGTGAGAGGGCTTTCAGCATGGTTAGGAAAATTCACACCGACTTCAGAAAAAGTATGCTCCCAGAAACTCTGACTTCTTTCATGCAAGTGAAAATGAATTGTGACACTCCATGCTTCAAGGTCAAGCCTTCAATAGAAATGCTAGAGTCAGCAAAGGCTGCTACTTGGAACTATAACAAGCAGCATCAGTGAACATTTTCTTGTTTCAAGTTCATCCAAGTGCATTAGTGTAACAAAGCTGACAATTAACAACTCTTTAATTCCAAGTGTATATATCTAGCTGACAATTAAGAACTATATTCAGAATTATTCTTATTGTGTACTTTCAAATTAAACAATCTACCTTGTGCTAATGTAAATTTGAAAAATATTTTTTTTATTTATTTTTATTTATTTATTATTAATATCATTTATTTTTATTTAATTTTTTTTTGTGCTACTTGGCTTATTATTTTAACATTACCAAAAAGTTATGGCTCAAGATCGTGTCCATATAAGTGTACATTTGAATAAATATGTTTGAAATAGTTCATGATGCAGTTGCTGTTTGTTTAGTTTTGGGGTTTTTTTGCTTCAGTTTTCTTTCATCTGCCAATAAATACTCAGTACAGGTGTGAAAGCCTCCCCAATAAGGGAGGCATGAGGTATGCCTTGACAGGTATGAGAGTGCATCTTTGAAGAGGAAAAAGCTTCCAAATTGGTAAGAATGAAGTCACACATTTAGAAGAAAAAAGTATCAGATGTAAAAAAAAAAAAAAAAAAAAAAAAAAATTTAAAAACTCACAAAATTTATAATGAATAAGTCATAACTTTACAAGAAAAATCCTGAAGTTCCTGGGAAAAATAAATTCTCAATTGTACAAAGAACCCCCCCCCCCCACAAATATACAATTAAAAAACACACATTTATGAGGAAGAGTTTGAAATTTAAGAGGAAAAAATTGCAAATTTCCATGAAAAAAGACATGAAATTTTAATGCAAAAACATGCTTTTTTTTCCAAAAAAAACTTGCAAATTTATGAGAAATTTAAAAGAAAAAACTTCAAAATTTGTGAGAGTAGTGTTTTACTACTCAAGGAAATTTAGTGACTATTTTTACTTACAATTCAGAAATAATGATATCACAGGGTAGAGGTTGGAATTGCCAGAGGCTGCAAAATATATTATTACAATATCTGGGGCCACAATACAATATTATCATGATGTTGCAATATGCTGAGTATTGCAATATCATATATTGTGATTTTCCAGCCTGATCTCTGTCTTGTCCAAATCCCGGCTAGATCTCAGGAGGCTCTCCCTTACTGTTCTGACCTAACCAGACAGTGAGCATTTAGTGTCATCTAATCCAGTGTTTTTCAAGCCAAGGAACCCTTTTTACATTGAAAAAAAAAAATCTCATGTCACCCCACCAACTAAAAATTTCACAAAATGACATACTGTAGCCTATTACAGCATATGCAATGACAATTCAGTCTTGTACTTAGTTTATACTCACTCAGTGTGAAACCTGGGCGTGTTTAGATGAACACAAAGCTGATACCCTGGCAGGAACTGGCATAAACAAAGCTCTTATTCTATAGCTCTCAGTCTCTCTTGTTTTAGGTTTTATAGCAGTCAAGCTTGAAAAAAACCCAAGTTTTTCTCATTAAAATTACCTGTTTCTCTGTGTGCTCACAGAGATGAACAAAACAGTCTGTGCTCTTATTTTGAAATAATGGGTGTTTTGTTTGGAGAAAATGTTTAAGCTTGCATATGGCTAAGGCAATGTTGGATAGCTTTTCCCCAAACACCATGCATAACGGCTTGGTACAGTGGGATCTGCAGTGGAAGTAAATTCAAAAGAAAGCTAACTTTGCTGTACTGCCTTGTCTTCACTGCCTTAGCTTTCTTTTGACAACAACTCAGGTCTTCACCTGGGTTACAGTTTTCTCCGGGGCCCAGTTCAGAGTCTGAATCTTTCTTCTTCAAATATTTATACATCACTGTTTTTCATCTAGTCACCATGACCTAACACATCTTAATAAGTTCATCATCCTTCATAAAACACATGAAGAAGAAGATGGTAACCATACTGTGTGCAAACTGCCACCTACTGACATGGAAGAGTCACTACAGAACCCATGCACCACAACGGCAAATTATTTGCATTTTTTTTTTTTTTTGGCCAATTAAGAAGTGAAATTAGTTTCCCATGGAACCCTGAACGTTCTCTCACGGAACCCAGGTTGAAAAACAATCTAATGAAATAAAAAGGCAGTTGTTTTTTATTACTTTGGTACCTAAATAGCTAAGTTTGTATTTGCAACATTTATTAACAATTTTTAATAAAGTATCACAATACTGGTGTCTCTGAATCGATACAGTATCACGACCACAAAGTATCGTGATATTATGCTGTATCGATTTTTTTCCTCCACCCCATCACAAGGTAATGCCTCTTTGATTCGAGTACAATTCCTGAATATTGTACCCACCTCTAGACAAACCTACCATTGTTGTGACCCTCACAGAGAAGCTGCAGGAACCTAAAGAGATCCTTGGTGAACTCATCATTCTGCAGCACCTTGGAACCTGAGGACAGGAAATGAGATTAACTGTACCTTTCAGCGATAAGAAGGCCGGGGAGCTATCATTTTAACGTCTGTACAGGCATCAGAGCTTGCAGCGCTTCCATTTCCTCATAAAGCCGCAGTTTAGTTGTCAAACGCTTAAAATTATGTGCACAATATTGAGGGTTCGGGTTGTACACACAGTAGTGCATCATTTCATAAATCAAAATAAGGCTCATAATAGCAATAAAATTTTGTGTAGTATTATCTAATACCAGCAAAGCTTTGTCATTTAGTAAAAACAAAGCTTTGGGGGATTACATTTTTAATACACACTGGTTAGTATTACTGAAATTATAAAAAAAAATAAAACTTAAACAATCCCAAACAAATAACAAGCACTGACTTCTTACTAAAGGGGCAGAGATTCGTACTGGTATGGGGCACCTGACAGTGGACTGAATAATCTACCCAGATGTCAAAGGAGCATGCATGCGTTCCTTCAGTCCAGGGTACAAGTGGAAAGTGGTCAAAGTGCATTCAAGACAAGGGAGGGGAAGCAATGAGGAGAGGCAGGAAAAAAGGAAGGACTTGAGGGCAATCAAGAGGTCGGCAATGCATAGAATGAGTAGAATCTGAACCATGTATTTACCCCGCTCACTCACGTTGACTGCGACCGATGACATAAAAATCATGATCAGAGGAAAACAAAACAAACAAAAAACAAAAGCAGACATAAGCAAAGGAGAAGACATTTAAATTCAATCAGAAGAAGGAACAGGAGGGGCTATTGATATAAATATACAGTAATAGTTCTACTCACACTGATTTCTAGCATTAGTATATTTCTTCAAGGTCCCATATTGTGCATTTTCCAGGGATTCATTTTCAGTTTTGACATACTCATGGGCATATGTAGTTTTAAAGACCAAAAACCATGAAGAGCCATATGTCTGTAATCAGCTTACTCATTCATATTAACTCCTTAATCTGATAGGGTGAAATTTTTTGAATTGGACCATCACAAGTAAGGAGGCAGTCAAGGTGCGTTTATTTTGCTGATTTGGATAACTGAAGGTTGGGCTTGTAGGAGAGTGCAATATTCTCTCTCTTTTAAAGACCCCTTTACAGCATGGAGATTGTTGAGAGATTTTAGATTTTTAGATTTAGTATACTTTATTGATCCCGAGAGGGGAAATTGAGGGTCATCCACCACCTGGATGGATGAAGCAGCCACGATACGGCGCTATCCCTTAACCATTCACACACACATTCACACCTAGGGCCACTTTAGAGTCTCCAATTAACCTAACCTGCATGTTTTGGGCATGTGGGAGGAAACTGGAGAAATCCCAGAGTAAACCCACGCAAACACGGGGAGAACATGCAAACTCCACACAGATCACTGTTGGTCGGGGGCTGGGATCGAACCCACGATCCCACGATCCCCCAGCCAAGGGTAAACTGTGCTGCTGCAGTGTTAACCACTGCGCCACCGTGCAGCCCAATTGATTGGACCAATTTTTGATCTTTGGGATGGTTTGGGAGATCCTTGTGTGTCTTAGACTGAGTCAAAACTTTCAGGAGACCATAGCGACTGTGGAGATCACTTAAGATCATTGGCAGATCAAAAATTATCCAGATCTCTCAATGATCTCCACCCTTGTGTAAAGGGGTTACAAGAGGTTAAATAAATAAAGTCAGTGCATTTCTTTGTGATGTGACCCCTTTTTAAATTAATATTATAACAGTCTGTATTTTATAAAGTTAAAACCTACCAAATTGTGCAAAACACCATTATGCACAATTTGGGACCTTTAAATTCTTAAAGTCTGCTCACTAGACAGCTGTTAAGAGAGTATCAGACCATCACTTATGCCTGAGCATATGATGTGATAATGAGCTGGAATATGTATGAGAAAAAACATATTTATATACTGTATGCATCCCATCAGCTTAAATAGAGATGTCTGATTAAAAATTGATTTCCCTGTGTAGATGTGGCTGTGAGTGCTGTCAGGTGGCCCAGACAGGACTTGGACATACAGTAGCATGACATGACAGCGTGGCACATGACATGGAGATGCAGCGACACCCAACAAAAGAGCAAAATGGTTCTTAAGCTAGCTTCCTGTCGTCGTGGGCTGTATATCTATAAATGCAACAGATCTCTGTCTGCGTCGGTCTGTGTGCTCCTCACATATCTCTCAAACTGTTTGTCAGACTGGCCTCAGATTTTGTAAGTGCTTTGCTGAGGTTACGAGGGTGTGCATCCCCAAGTATGGAGTTGCTCAGTCGAAATATGTAATTTTTATCAATAAAAGTTTAGCCACCACTCCGTTTCCTCATGCTCTGGCTTCTAGAAGTGTGGGCGGGGTTTCAGATTGACTTTGTACTAATTGGATAATACACGGCATCATGGCATCAGTAACCACAGTGCTCCGTGAGCAAAACAAGGAAGCCCAAAGTGACAAATCTGACTAGAAAAAGATAATACTGAAGATTTAATGCTTAAAAAAATTATACCATAAAGTTGTCGTGATTGCACAGGTCTAAAGGATAATTGAGCATATGTGGAGAACACGAGGCATGTGAGCAGACTGGGCGGAGCGTCAGTGAGGACCCGGGTCTGACAAAGAACACTGGTGTATCCAACACAGGACATGCCGGGGGAAGCAATGGCTTGACCGGGCAGACCACGGTCCTTTGCAAGGAGGCACGCCCAGCCTGCCCAGTCCAATCAGTGGTAGACGGGGGTCTCGACTGCTGCTTCACCCGTGTGGTACCACTGTACTTTGCAAGACCGCGAGTCCCCCCCCCCCCCCCGCGTGAGTATCTAAAAATGAAAAACTTAATAATAATACTGCCATGATTGTGGAGTGGAATGACTTAACGACCAAACGCAGGACACAAAAATGCCCAAATAACGAAATTAATCATTTTTAGTTAAATATTTACAGACAAATGGACAACACTGATGTAACTGTTGCAGTCAAACAGGTCATTCTGCTGTGTATGATAATGTTGGGTGTTTTGTAGTTAATTCGGTTCATTACAGTTTTTAAAAAAAACTTTTAATAACAAAATATTGCTAAAATATAAACTGACGCACTACAATGGGTCGCAAATATTTGTAAACGTGTCCTGTTATAGTACTGCATGAGTTTGACGATACACAGAAGAAATTCAATATTACACTGAACTCCATCACTGAACAGTGATATAAACTAAATAATTATAATAATGACTGAACTTCCATTTCCCAAAGTGCAAGATACAACACTTATGAACATGCCATAAGAGATCACACAAATAAGTGATCTGACAAAAAATAAACAAGGGTTCCCAAACTGTGGCTAATATTGGATGTCCCATTTGTTTTCATTAATTAGGTATTCTGTAATTAAAGGCTACACCTCTTTGTATTCCACTTTCAAACACAGCCTACATTTGGGCCTGTAAAGTCTGATTGGGCTACCTGTTTTCACACAAGAATCCTTGCTTTCTATGGGCATGCACTAGTACTGTAAATGATGGGCACTGTGATGAAACCTATTGGTTTGGAACGTAAAGTTTCTGCTTGCAGTAAAGGTCGGCCTCAAACGTGAGTGAAGTTGGCTCAGCTTTTTTCTTAAAATAGTAAAAAAAAAAAAAAAAAAGTGTGACTGGTTAATGCTATATTTAGGCTTTGTGCAAAAAGAAAAAAAAAAGACAAAAAACAAAGCAAAACCAGACCGTCAATGACGAAGTAGCTCATTCTGGCCTGACGAAATCACCCCGAGTGTGCTCTGACCATTGGCCTTGACCTTAAACACAGCCTTCATGCAGACCCTTCTAGGATGTGCTTATGGTGTGTTCACACCAAACACAAAGTGAATTTTTCACGCAGCTTGAATACATGTAAAGTTAATGTCTGTTAATGTCTTCTTCCTGCTTCTTGTTGGACTGACGGTACACGGTGTTTTTGGTATGGGCTAAAATTTATAATGTATTTTTCATCTCTTTGTTTTTGTACTGCATGTTCGAAATAAACATTCTAAACTAAACTAAACTAATGTAAACATGAAAAAACATGCAAATTCACACATTTGCGTCCAAGGGAGGTGGTCCCGATAGCCAACCAGCCTTGAGATTCTGCCATCAACGGAGTAAAAGTATCAGCACTGGAGAGTAAAGTAGTTTGAAAATGAGACTGCCACTAACCTGCATGCAGATGGACCGGGAGCTCTGCAGCTGAGTTGAAGGGTGGGGAGTTTATCTATCCATGTACTCCTGCTATGGATGTGTTAATGGGTGCTAGCAGGCTAGCACTGTAATCAAACAACCGTCATCCAGGCGCAGTTTCTGGAGGTGGCAGTAACATTTTCCCACCTGTGTGTCTCGCCGGATAACGTTGTAAACCTAAACATGACGGCTTTTTGGGGATTTCCACAGCAGGTACAAAGCAGCTGCAGAAGTTATGAAGGCAACCCCACCCCTCTGCAACCCACTCGAATGTGAATAAGATAAGATAAGATAAGATAAGATAAGCCTTTATTAGTCCCACAACGGGGAAATTCCAGGATTGCAACAGCACAGGGATAGCAACACTCAGAGCAACAATCAGAAGGCAAGAAAAAAAACAAGCAAGCAAGAGCAGCTAATATACATATGTACATATTACTATAAAATATATATATACACACACACACACACAGACACACAGTGCAGAGCATTGTAGCTGGATGGAATAAATATATGAATATATGAACACAGTGCAGAGCATTGTAGCTAGATGGAATAAATATGTAAATATATAAACACCCACAGTACGGAGCATTGCAGCTAGGTGGAATAAATATGCAAGTATATAAACACACACAGTGCGGAGCAATGTAGCTAGATGGAATAATATGTAGATATATAAAAAACACAGTGCTGAGCATTGTAGCTAGATGGAATAAATATATAGATATATAAATATAAACACACCCAGTGCAGAGCATTGTAGCTAGATGGAATAAATATGTAAATATATAAACACACACAGTGCAGAGCATTGTTGCTAGGTGGGATGAAACAGCATAACCGTCTATTTAGTTATCCTACATGGTATGATTATGTGCCCATACATATTCTCACCCTCCATAGCGACCGGTATGTTCCTAGTTGTATGCCGGAGAGGACCATTGTGTAAGTCTATTGCATCTTTTGCATTCAAAAAAAAAAAAAAAAAAAACTGTTAGTTTGTTACGTCTTTTTGCTATCTCTGCGGGCAGCCCTGCTTAGGTTGTACAGTCTGACAGCCGTTGGTAGGAAGGACCTACGAAACCTCTCGGTTGTGCACCTGGGATGATGTAGTCTGCTGCTAAATGAGCTCCTCAGTGCATCCAGTATGTCCTGCATAGGGTGGAACTCGGACTCCAGCAGAGATGACAGTTTAGCCACCATCCTTCTCTCTCCTATCTCCTCCATCGGATCAAGGCGTTGCCCCAGGACAGAGCTAGCTTTCGTAATCAGTTTGTTCAGTCTCTTCCTATCGGCTGCAGTAATGCCACTGCCCCAGCAGACCACTCCAAAAGTGATGGCTGATGCCACCACCGTGTCATAGAATGACTTCAGCAGCGCCCCTTGTACACCAAAAGACCTGAGTCTCCTCAGCAGGAACAGCCTGCGCTGTCCCTTCTTGTAGAGTGCGTCAGTATTGTGTGACCAGTCTAGTTTATTGTTCAGATGAATACCCAGGTACTTGTAGGATGTCACCATCTCGATGTCTGTTCCCTGTATATTTACTGGTGCTGTGAGGGGCTGCCCATGCCTGCGGCAGTCCACCACCAGCTCCTTAGTTTTCCTCGCGTTGATCTGGAGGCAGTTCCGATGGCACCAGTCCACAAAGTCCTGGATAAGCCCTCTGTACTCAGCTTCATCTCCGCTGGAGATGAGACCAACGATCGCAGAGTCATCAGAGAACTTCTGTAGATGGCAATGTGTTGTGTTGTGTGAGAAGTCCGCAGTATAAAGAGTGAACAGGAAGGGAGCCAGCACCGTTCCCTGGGGGGCCCCCGTGCTACTGATGATCGTGTCGGAAACACAGTCCCGGGTTCTCACAAACTGAGGCCGGTTTGTGAGGTAGTCCAGGATCCATGATGACAGGTGCTGGTCCACCCCTGCGCGCAGCAGCTTGTCCTTCAGGATCATCGGTTGGATGGTGTTGAAAGCACTGGAGAAGTCAAAGAACATGATCCTCACCATATTCCCGGGCTTCTCCAGGTGGGACAGAGAACGGTGAAGGAGGAAGATCACCGCATCCTCCACCCCAATGCCATGCTGGTAGGCGAACTGGAGTGGATCCATCGCTGGTTCCACCAGGGGGCGGAGATGAGCAAGGAGCAGTCTCTCCAGGGTCTTCATCAAGTGGGACGTCAAGGCCACCGGTCTGAAGCTGTTCAGGTCTTTGGGGTGGGAAGTTTTTGGTACAGGTACCACACAAGATGTTTTCCACAGCTGTGGTACCCTCCCCAGTTTCAGGCTCATGTTGAAGATATATGTCACAATCCCACACAGCTGGTCTGCACAGGACTTGAGGAGCTTTGCGCTGATGCCGTCCGGTCCCGACGCCTTCCTCGCCTTGATCTTCCTCAGCTCCGTCCTCACCTGGGTCTTGGTCAGGGTCAGGATGGGGGGCTGTGTGTTGGGAGTGGGGGGGGGGTGTCGGTGGAGTGGGGAGTGGGTAGCAGGACTTGATTTCTTAGAGGCAGCAGTGGTTGTTGTGCAGACAGGGGGGAGGGCGGTTGGTCAAATCTATTGAAAAACAGATTCAGGTTGTTCGCCCACTCCCTGCCCCCCGTGGCCTGGGGGGAGTTATTCTGGAGCCCCGAGATGGTTTTGAGGTTTCTCCAGACCCAGAATGTACATCTTTCTATTGAGTTTACATGTAGTCATGCCACGCAAAAAATCTGGGCTTTCGCGTTTGGTCTGAATACACATTTAAGGGCAAAGGCAATGGCCTAAGACAAGTAGCGTTTTTCATGAAATCGTAAAATCAGATCTCCTGACCTTTGATAATGACCTTGACCTTAACCTGGATGCCTCCCTGAGGATCACTGTAAGTGACTTTGGTGAACTGGGGTAATTGTCTAGGAGAAGATGTGATTTTTTTTTTTTCTAAAATCATATAAATGCCCAGATCTAGAGCACACATTACACCCTTTTTAAAATCTCTGCATTGGCTTCCTGTCTGCTTTAGAATTGATTTTAAGGTCCTTTTACTAGTTTATAAAGCTCTTAATGGTCTTGCTCCTGCCTCTTTATCAGAACTGCTTTCATTCTATGAACCCTCCAGGGTCCTCAGATCCACAGGAAGTGGCCTTTTAATCATCTCTAAAGTTAAGACCAAAACCCATGGTGAGGCATCTTTTAGTTATTATGGCCCACGTCTGTGGAACACCCTTCCTGGGGACCTGAGGGCAGCTGAGAGTTCTGATGAAGACTGCAGTGAACAGTCGAAACATGTAAAGAAAAGAGGGTAAAAACATCTCCTTTCTATCTTTGTCTTTAATAAGAACAAAAGGCAAACAAAAATATTCTGTACTTTGTTTTTAATGTGATAATTTTAAATTACTTCTGTGCGTCCATAAGTGTGAGTGGATGTGTGTGTGTGTGTGTGTGTGTGTCGGTAGGTCTGTGTGTGTGTGTGTGTGTGTGTGTGTGTGTGTGTGTGTGTGTGTGTGTGTGTGTGTGTGTGTGTGTGTGTGTGTGGTGACGTGGCCTGAGTGGGGTTGGGGGATACATTCTTCTGTGTTTTTTTTTTTTAATATGCAAAGCACTTTGTGCAACATTGCTATTTGTTTGAAAAGTGCTATATAAAAAAAGTTTGACTGATTGATAGTGACCTCTGACCTTGAGCACAACCTGGATGCAGACCCATCACTGGGTGAATTTTGGTGACCACAGGGGCCAATTGCCTAGGAGGAGAAGCGATTCCCGTGAAATGTGGATGGACAGATGGACAGACAGACCATCACTTGTCCCATCTCTGTTTCTGAGATATTAACAGTTATAATAAAGGTCACTCAGAGGTGAAGCAGCACAACCACCTCTTAAATGGAAAAAATTTAACAATAGTTAGTGCTACAATTGTGCTTTACTGTGCAAAAAAACCCTGCTATCTCCATTTTTTCATATTTACCAATTATAAATACAAGTCACTGAAATTCATAGCGCAGCCACTTTGAATCAAACAACAAGCGTAGTCAACTGCAGTTTTTTTTTAAATGGCAAGGAAGATACTTTAAATATGTCTGAAAGCTTTTTTTAATGGGACAAATCAGCAAATATGAAGCACTGGCACCATCTTAAAATTGTTAATACTGTTAATATCAACAAAAACCAAGACAGCACAGCAGTTTTTTTCAGCACTGAGTGAATAGTTTTCTATTAAAAATGTGGCTGAGCCAACTTCATTCAAGCACCTCAAACCTAATGCTGATTTTTCATTATTTTTTCATCCTAATTTACAAAATGAACATCATGTTGCATAAAAATGACACTCGAATTTAGCATTAGAGCTCATAAGTCATCAGCAAAATGTCCTAGGTTGTTTTTCCATGCAGTTCTGCGTAATCAGACAATTTTGAAGTAGAAAAAGGAGTCCCTCTCTAGTCAAAAAGAAACAATGCCCATTTAAGGTGCTGATCTTTCATATTCTGTTTATGTGCACTTGTTGGTAATAATTTAAGAACAACAACAGTGGAGACACATAACATTGCTGAATAATAGCTATCATCAAGGTTTACGAATGATTTTTTTAAAGTCTGTCTGCTGCACAAAAAGTCACACATTTCATATTAATATCCTCTCAGACGTTCATTAGATAAGAAAATAAACGGCTGACTTTTAGTATTGAGCACTAGTCTATATTCTCATTTTTCACAGTGATAAAAAGCACATATCGATTTGCAGTTCATTTTTTCTCTGCCGCATTAAATTGACAAAAATGTTGTTTACTGCTCTTTAAATCTACATGATTAAATGTCTCCAAGCCCATCGCTCACACTGTTCACAAACAAATGGGACAGTTTACCATTTTTTTTGGCCCCCACTTACTTGAACCCTCTTCAGTAACCATCCCCAGACCTTCAGCTTTGTTTTGCCTTTCAAAAGCATTTAAGTCCAGGACGCTGTGAAGAGGAGACAAAGATTTGGTTATTACACATTCAGCTACTGCATCACTTCATCCTACATTACAAATATGCACCCCAACAATTTATTACTTTTCTTCCATGAAAACAGAGTTCAGAATCAATTTCACATATATTTTCCTCTGGCCTCTAATGTGTGGTTTTTTGTTTTTGTTTTTTTTTTTATATTTCTCTGTAGATATTTTCCTCTTCTCTTAAATACTGAAAACAACTGCTGTAGTAATAGTACTTTTGTTTTTAGTAGCTTTATTGGGCTTTTTTTTGGGGGGGGGCAGTTAGACAGACACTGCTTCTTCTTCTTCTTTCAGCTGCTCCCTTTAGGAGTCACCACAGCAGATCATCTGCCTCCATCTCACCCTATCCCTTGTATCTTCCTCTGTAACACCAACCCTCTCCATGTCCTCCTTCACTACTTCCATCAATCTTCTCTGTGGTCTTCCCCTTTTCCTCCTGCCTGACAGCTCCATCTTTAACATCCTTTGTCCAATATATCCACTATCCCTCCTCTGCACATGTCCAAACCATCTCAGCCTTGCCTCTCTTACTTTGTCTCCAAACCACTCAACCTGAGCGGTCCCTCTGATTTTCTAATCTTGTCCCTGCACTCCCAATGAAAATCTTAGCATCTTCAACTCTGCCACCTCCAGCTCCACCTCCTGTCTTTTTGTCAGCGCCACCATCTCCAAACTTCTCTCGAGCATACCGCCACCTCTCAGGTTCTCTTCCACCTGCTCCCTACTCTCACTGCAGCTCACATTGCCGTCTGCAAACATCAAGGTCCATGGAGACTCCTGCCTGACCTCATCTGTCAGCCTGTCCATCATCATGACAAACAAGAAGGGGTTCAGAGCCGATCCCTGATGTAATCCAACCTCCACCTTGAATCTATCCATCACTCCTACAGCGCACCTCACCACCATCTTGCTGTCCTCATACATGTCCTGCACCACCCTCACATATTTCTCTGCCACTCCTGACTTTGTCATACAGTAAGTCCGACAGACACTGCATTCAAGTGAAAATAAAAGTAGCATTACCTTATATTAACTACTCAAGAAAAAATAAGGGTAGTTATGAAACAAAATTACTTGAGTATGCAGAAGGATCAATTAAAATTGCTATGTTAGTATCGGCTGGAACATCTGTGTTGCTTCATCGGGGCAGAAGAACGTGTCCCTGGGGAGTGCAGGGACGAGGTCATTCTGTACAAAAACAAGGGTGACCATCAGAGCACAGCCAGCTATCGTCCCATCAAGCTGCTTTCCATCCCCGGCAAGGTAATTATCACTATCATCCTGAGCCACATCCACCCCCTGCTCCTTGCCAAGTGCCGCCACCAGCAGGCTGGTTTCAACCCTCGCCACAGTGGACTGCATCCTTGCCTTGAGTTTCCTGGCACAGCAACAGAGGGAATATTGCCAACCTCTTTATGCGGCCTACGTCGACCTCAAAGCTGCCTTCAACTCCCTAGACAGGAACGCTCTCTGGCAACTTCTCCATGGCACTGGAGTCCCGTCCAAGTATATCAACATTCTCCGGGACCTCTACTCCAACACCCCGTGCAGGGTACATGCTGAGAGTGATGTGTCAGAACCTTTTGTCACCACCTCAGGAGTCTGGCAGGGATGCATCGCCGCGCCAAACCTCTTTAATGCTGAGGTTGACTACTGGGTCAAGAACGCGACGGAACGCTGCCCCAATCTCGGAGCTGACTTCCACTCCCACTTCAAAGACCTGTGCTACGCAGACGATATGGTGCTTTCACCACGCATATAGACATATAGTGCATGAGGCACTGGAGCTGTTTGCAGAGGAAGCATTGCCCCTGGGCCTCACTATCAGCTGGGCAAAGACAAAGATCCAGTCACTGTCAGACTTCTTGCCACCACCACCAGAAGTCATCACCATCAACAGCGAGCCAGTTGAGATTGTCAATGACTTGGTCTACCTTGGATCTAAGATCACCAGCTCCTGCTCGTCAGACCCACAGATCACATGCCACCTGCAGCTGTCTTGCAGTGCTTTCGGCTGCCTCCAGAGAGTCTGGCGGAGTGGGAAGATCTGCATGTCCACAAAGTTATGACTCTTTAACACCTGTATGATCCTCGTCCTCCTTTACGGGTCCGAGACCTGGACCCTCTCCACCACAACCACCCACCACCTGGATACATTCCATCGGACCTGACTCCATAACATCCTTGGCATCCAATTGTTCCACCACACCACAAATGCTGAGGTTTACAGGAGAGCTGGCTGCCCCATTCCCATCTCCACCATCATCAGAAGAGGGAGGGCGCGGCTCCTCGGCCACATGGCCAGGTTGGAAGACAGGACACCGGCCAAGCAGGCCCTCTCTGCCAGCGCTCGTCCACCTCCCCAGGGCTGGCATCACCCCCGAGGTCAGCCTAGACTGTCCTGGATGACCCAGGTCGCAATGATAAGACCTCTGACTGACCTTATTGCCAAAGCCCAAGATCGCCCTGCCCTCAGACAATTGGCCGTAATGGTCACTTAAGTAGCCAGGCGAGGATAATTTGTTAAGTACGTAAGTAATTTGTGGCATTTTTACACACACACACACACACACACACACACACACACACACACACACACACACACACACAGAGAGTGGTGTGAAAAAGTGTTTGCCCCTTCCTGATTTCTCATTATTTTTTGTATGTTTGTCACACTTGAATGTTTCAGATCATCAAATAAATTTAAATATTCGACAAAGATAACACATGTAAACACAAAATGCAGTTTTTAAATGAACATGTTTACCATTAAAGGTAAAAAAAATCCAAACCTACATGGCCCTGTGTGGAAAAGTGATTGCCCCCCCCCCCCGTTAAAACACAAATTAACTGTGGTTTATCACATCTTTGGAAAGCTGAGTTCAATTTCTCTAGCCACACCCAGGCCTGATTACTGCCACACCTGTTCTCAATCAAGAAATCACTTAAATAGGACCTGCCTGACAAAGTGAAGTAGACCAAAAGATTCTCAAAAGCTAGACATCATGCTACGATCCAAAGAAATTCAGGAACAAATGAGAAAGTAACTGAGATCTATCAGTCTGGAAATGGTTATAAAGCCATTTCTAAAGCTTTGGGATTCCAGCAAACCACAGTGAGAGCCATTATCTACAAATGGCAAAAACAAGGAACAGTGGTGAACCTTCCTAGAAGTGCCCAGCCGACCAAAATTACCCCAAGAGTGCAGCGACAACTCATCCAAGAGGTCACAAAAGACCCCACAACAACATCCAAAGAGCTGCAGGCCTCACTTGCCTCAATTAAGGTCAGTGTTCATGACTCCACCATAAGAAAGAGACTGAGCAAAAATGGGCTGCATGGCAGAGTTCCAAGACGAAAACCACTGCTGAGCAAAAAGAACATAAAGGCTTGTCTCAGTTTTGCCAGAAAACATCCTCATGATCCCCAAGACTTTTGGGAAAATACTCTGTGGACTGACGAGACAAAAGTTGAACTTTTTGGAAGGTTTGTGTCCCATTACGTCCAGCGTAAAATTAACACAGCATTTCAGAAAAGGAACATCATACCAACAGTAAAATATGGTGGTGGAAGTATGATGGTCTGGGGCTGTTTTGCTGCTGCAGGACCTGGAAGACTTGCTGTGGTAAATGGTACCATGAATTCTGCTGTCTACCAAAAAATCCTGAAAGAGAATGTCCAGCCATCTGTTTGTGACCTCAAGCTGAAGCACACTTGGGTTCTGCAGCAGGACAATGATCCAAAACACACCAGCAAGTCCACCTCTGAATGGCTTAAGAAGAACAAAATGAAGACTTTGGAGTGGCCTACTCAAAGTCCTGACCTGAATCTGATTGAGATGCTGTGTCATGACCTTAAAAAGGCGGTTCATGCTTGAAAACCCGGCAATGTGGCTGAATTACAACAACTGTGCAAAGATGAGTGGGCCAAAATTCCTCCACAGCGCTGTAAAAGACTCACTGCCAGTTATCGCAAACGCCTGATTGCAGTTGTTGCTGCTAAGGGTGGCCCAACCAGTTATTAGGTTTAGGGGGCAATCACTTTTTCACACAGGGCAATGTAGGTTTGGATTTTTTTCCCTTAACAATAAACACCTTCATTTAAAAACTGCATTTTGTGTTTACTTGTGTTATCTTTGTCTTGTGGGGGACCCACTCAGTAGTTTTCCCTCAGACTGAAGGGCATGGCAGATCAAAGGTGCTGGGGGACAAGGGAAATTGATGTGTTAATACAGCACCTCAGGTAGCGGAGGAGTGTTGTGATATAAAAGAGAGTGCCTGCAACATGAGTTTTTATGGATTTTGATTCTGGTGGATGTGAGACGGAGAAGAATAAAGTTTCCTCTGCTCTGAACGCTCGGCCTGGTTATTCCTCTCTCCACAATGGTGACCCTTGACACACAATGGAACGCGAGGCGAACACCCCGGAGATGACCCGGACGGGAAGTGTCAGCAACGCGTGCGCCATTTCGGTCAAACCCCCAGACTTTTGGCTACACAGCTCGAAGTCTTGGTTCCTCCACACCAAGGCCCAGTTCGCGCTCCGGGGAATAATGGCAGATGACACCAGATACTACTACGTGGTTGCAGCACTGGACACACGCACAACCCAGCAGGTGGCGAGCCTGCTCCAACAGCCCCCAGCCCGCGACAAATACGGTGCTCTCAAAACCACGCTGACCCGGCACTACATGTTCTCGGACTGTGAGAAAGCGGAGAAGCTCCTGACGCGCTCCGACTTGGGAGACGGGTCACGGTCGAATTGATGGAGAAGATGTTGGCGTTGACGGGCACAGATGACGGGCATTTCCTCTTTGTCCACCTCTGGAACCTCCCAACAGCGGCCAGGGCGGTCCTTGCCAATTCGCTGCTGCTGGCCGAGCGCAACTACCGGGCTCTAGCCCAAGAGGCAGATCGGATCATCCTCACCAGCAGAGCCCTCACAGTGAACGCAGCGGCGTCGGAACCCAGCGAGACAGCCAGCGGAGGTGAGGAGCCAGCGACGGTGGCTGCAGCGGAGGCCAAGAAGCACCGGAGAGACACGCTCTGTTTCTACCACCTCCATTTTGGAGAGGACGCACGCCGATGCGTGCCACCGTGCCAATTCAAGCGCTGGGGAAACGCCAGGGCTGGCAGTCGGTAGCAGCTGCGACCGCCGGTAAAGCAAGCAAGCTGCTCTATGTAACAGACTCACAGTCGAGGAGACGGTTCCTCGTGGACTCCGGCTCCCAAAAGAGCCTCATCCTGCCGTCCTACGCTGACCAGCTGGCGGGAACTAGCGGCCCTGAACTGATGGCCGCAAATGGCTCAGACATTAAGACTTCTGGTCAGAGACACTGACTGTATCCTTGCACGGCCGTACATACCAATGGACATTTGTCATAGCGGCATGCAGCTTCCCCATTTTAGGTGCTGATTTTTTGTGTGCACACGGACTACTAGTCGATGTTGCTAACAGACGCCTGATTAACGCAATGTCTTTTGATTCTCTCCCCTGTACAGCTCGAGGAGCCGGGCCCACAACACTAGCCAACATCACAGCGCCAGGGGGTAAGTTCCACACACTACTCACCCAGTTCCCAGCACACACAGTCCCGACCTTTTCGGCGACTGTCACTAAACATGGGGTGGAGCACTTCATTACCACCACGGGGCCACCCGTTTTCGCACAACCTCGCCGTCTGGATGCTACTAAATTGGCCATAGCGTGCGAGGAGTTTGCCAACTTGGAAAAGTTGGGCATCATCAGATGCTCAAACAGCCCATGGGCATCCCCGCTACATATGGTTCCTAAGGCCGAGGGATCGTGGCGACCTTGCGGAGATTTCCACAGATTCAATAACACAACAGCGCACGACCACAACCCCATCCCGCATATTCAGGATTTTTCCGTTCACCTCACCAGGGCACGCATTTTTTCGAAGATAGACCTGGTCCGCAGTTACCACCAGGTCCCAGTGCGCGCTGAGGACATACCTAAAACGGCAGTAATAACCCCGTTTGGTCTTTTTGAGTTTTTACGCATGCCTTTCGGGTTAAAAGGCGCGGCGCAGACATTCCAATGCATGATGGTTGCAGTGTTGCATGACCTGCCGTTTGTGTTTGTCTACTTGGACGACATCCTGGTGGCCAGCGCGTCCGAGGACGAACACGTAGCCCACCTCAGGACAGTTTTCCAGAGGTTGGAGGAGCACAGATTAATAATCAACCCGGAGAAGTGCCAGTTTGGGGTGACGGAAATCGATTTTTTGGGCCACCGCATCTCACCGGAGGGCGTGATACCCTTAGCGGACAAAGTGCGTGCGGTGGCAGATTTTCCCCGGCCTCAGACGGTCAGGGCACTGCAGGAGTTTTTGGGGATGGTTAACTTTCATAACCGTTTCCTCCCCCACGCAGCTCAGCTTATGCAGCCGTTGTACGCCGCGCTTAAGAAACGGAAACCGGTGGACAGAGTCGACTGGACTCCTGAGTGACAGCAGGCGTTTTCTGAGGTTAAAACAGCCCTGGGGGACGCCGCACTGCTGGCGCACCTGGACCCGGCGGCTCTGATAGTGCTCACTACCAACGCCTCAGACGTGGCCATAGGCACCGTCGTGGAACAGCATGTCACCAGTTCTTGGCAGCCGCTCGCCTTTTTTAGCAGATCTTTGCGCGACAGTGAGCGTAAATACAGCGCGTTCCACAGAGAGTTACTGGCTCTCCACCTGGCCATACGCCACTTCCAGTTCTGGCTGGAAGGGCGCACCTTCACTGCGTTCGTGGACCACAACCCGCTAACGTACACGATGGCCAAGGTTTCAGAACCATGGTCGGGCTGGCAGCAGAGACAGCTGGCCGCGATCTCGGAGTTTACGACCGACATTCAGCATGTGGCCGGTAAACTCAAAGTGGTGGCCAACTGCCTCTCACGTGCATTAGTGGCCCCAGTCTACGTGGGGATAGATTACACGGCCATGGTCGCTGAGCAGATCGGCGATGCGGACGTTTGTGCGCTCCAGTCTGGACCAACAGGGTTAAGGCTGGAGAGCAGGGTACTGCAGGACGGGCGCCCCCCCCCCCCCCCCCAGTCTGTGACGTCTCCACGGGCCGCCCGCGCCCGGTGGTCCCACGCGCTTGGCGCTGCCGTGTTTTTGAGTCGGTTCACTCCCTGGCGCACCCAGGAGTGCACGCATCAGTCAAAATGGTGGGAGCGAAGTTCGTGTGGCCGAGCCTGTGCAAACAAGTGAAACAGTGGGCAGCAGCCTGCGTAGCATGCCAACGAGCCAAAGTGCACAGGCACACAAAGGCCCCCTTGGAGCCGTTCCATATCCCGGTTAAGCGGTTCGACCATGTTCATGTGGACCTCGTGGGCCCCCTCCCGCCATCACAGGGGTTCATGCACCTCCTGACAGTGGTGGACCGCACCACGCGCTGGCCTGAAGCAGTCCCGCTAGCTTCCACCGCGTCCGCAGATGTAGCACGCGCTTTTTTGACAACATGGGTGGCACATTTCAGCAGCCCTTCAGACATCACGTCCAATTGGGGCCCGCAGTTTGTTTCCGACCTCTGGTCCATGATGGCCCGGAGCCTGGGCGTCACAATTCATCGCACGACCGTGTACAACCCACAGGCCAATGGGTTATGCGAGGGTTTCCATAGGTCACTGAAAGCAGGGCTCAGGGCTTCGCTTACGGATGCAAATTGAGTGGACTGGTTGCCGTGGGTTCTACTAGGGTTGCGTTCCGCACCGAAGGAGGATTTGGCGGCCTCCCCAGCAGAGCTGGTTTCTTCCCAGCCGCTGCGGCTCCCCGGGCAATTTTTGCTGGATAACCCCGCGCCAAACACCGATCCGTCCCCGCGTTCACGGCATAGCGCAGAGGCAGGGATGCTACCCGGCCTGGCCCGGCCCACCACTGTTTTCCTGCGCTTTTGTGCCAAAGACCTTGAAGAACGCGTTGTTTGTATTTGTCAGGCACGATGCCCACTAGACCCCATTGTGCAACACTGGCGCAAGATGGCAGCGCGTGCACAACGCGAGGCTCAGCATCCTACCAGATTCTGGGGACTAGCAGTGTTATTTCTGCTCATTTTGGGTATGTTCGTTCAGAACAGCTCTGCTTTTACATCTTACACCCGAGATGAGCTTTTGAATATTGGATTACAAAGCAACGATAACGACCTTTTTATCAGCAACCTACGTCTGAATCTACGTCTCATCCCGGAGCTCTGGAGAACTCCCGATGCTCGGCAGGCTTCCCGGCCGACCGGAAGTGCTCGCAGGCGGCATAAAGATCGTAAACAAAGGAGGGGTAACCGCGGTGGGCTAAGAGCTAAGCTAAAGCTAACACCGCACCGGCTATCGCTACCCAGTATTTTCCTTGCTAATGTACGGTCTCTGGTGAGCAAAATGAGTGAACTACAGCTTCGGATCACCAACAATAAGAGACTTATGAACTGCAATATCATGATTTTTACGGAAACATGGCTTCACAGTGGAATACCCGACAATGCTATCGAGCTAGCCGGCCTACACACGCTCCGGGCAGACAGAGCAGCAGTTGACTCCGGTAAGACAAGAGGGGGGGGGAGTGTGCATTTATATTAACAAGGCTTGGTGCACGAACTCTGTCACTGTTGAGAGACACTGCTCAGCTAACCTGGAGTTTCTCATGGTTAAATGTAGACCTTTCTATCTGCCACGCGAGTTCACTTGTACCATAATAACAGCTGCTTATATCTCTCCGGATGCTAATGCTAAGCTTGCTATGAAAGAACTACATGCAGCTATTAGCAAACAACAAACTGCACACCCAGAGGCAGCATTTATTGTGGCGGGTGATTTTAACCACTCTAACCTCCAGACAGTGCTTCCTAAATTCTACCAGCATGTCTCCTGTCACACAAGAGGGGACAAAACATTGGACCATGTTTACACCAATATTGTGGGAGCCTACACAGCAACTCCCCTCCCCCACCTAGGTCAGTCTGATCACTTATCCTTGTTCCTTACCCCCAAGTATGTACCGCTCATCAACCGGGTGAAGCCATCAGTGAGGACCATCAAAGTGTGGCCAGAGGGGGTTGACTCTGTACTCCAGGAGAAGTTTAGGAACACAGACTGGAGTATGTTCACCTCTCAGGCTACCTGTGGCTCCCACATAAACATCAACTCTTACACCCACTCAGTCCTGGACCATATCAACACCACTATTGACAGTGTTACCACGGAAAGACAGATCACCACGTACCCAAATCAGAAGCCATGGATGAACAGAGAAGTGCGGCTTCTGCTAAAAGCACGTAACAATGCCTTTAGATCTGGTGATGCACGGGCCTACAGTTCATCCAGGGCAGATCTGAAGAGGGGCATCAAGAAGGCCAAGCACAGCTACAAGCTGAAGGTGGAGGAACATTTTGGGGACTCTGACCCCCGACGTATGTAGCAGGGCATTCAAGCTATCTCTGATTATAAGCCCAGCAACTCCATACCTATAGCCATGACTGTGCCCTTTCTCAATGAGCTAAATGACTTCTATGCTCGTTTTGACAAGGACCACAACGAAAAGAACATCAATTTCCCACCCTCTGATGACCTCCACCACCTCACACTCACCCACACCGACGTCCATAACGCACTGAGTCATGTCAACGTACGTAAGGCTGCTGGCCCTGATGGCATTCCTGGGCGTGTGCTGAGGGCATGCGCTGAGCAGCTGGCAGGGGTCTTTACAGACATCTTCAATCTGTCCCTGGCCCAGGCCGTGGTACCAGCGTGCTTCAAAACCACTTCAATAGTACCAGTGCCGAAACATTCAACACCATCGTGCCTAAATGACTATCGCCCTGTGGCACTGACGTCCATAGTCATGAAGTGCTTTGAGCGACTGGTCTTGGCACAGCTCAAAAAAGGCCTGCCCCCTACACTGGACCCTCATCAGTTCGCCTACCAGAGCAACAGGAAGTACAGAGGATGCGGTTTCTACAGCGCTGCACTATGTACTCTCACACCTGGATGACAAGAACACCTATGCAAGAATGCTGTTTGTTGACTTCAGCTCAGCATTCAACACAGTTATCCCCTCCAAGTTGATCACTAAACTTGGGGACCTGGGAATCAGTACCTCCACCTGCAACTGGATCATGGATTTTCTGACCAACAGACCCCAGCATGTTAGGTCAGGCCCCAACCGTTCTTCCGTCATCACACTCAACACTGGTGTACCACAGGGCTGTGTGCTCAGCCCATTCCTCTACTCCCTCTACACCCATGACTGCAGGCCTATGTATGGATCCAATTCCATCATAAAGTTCGCAGATGACACCACGGTGATTGGACTCATCAGGGACAACGACGAGTCAGATTACAGGGCAGAGGTTGAGCACTTGGCTACTTGGTGCGCTGACAATAACCTGCTCCTTAACACCAGCAAAACCAAGGAGCTCATAGTGGACTACAGGAAGGAGAGGGAAGAGACACATGACCCCATCCATATCAATGGCATAGCTGTTGAACGTGTCCCCAGCTTCAAATTCCTGGGGACCCACATCTCGGAGGACCTGTCCTGGTCAGTTAACACCACCAGCCTGATCAAGAAGGCCCATCAGCGCCTCTTCTTCTTGAGGACACTGAAGAAGAACCATCTGTCAACTGACATCCTGGGCAACTTCTACCGCTGCGTGATAGAGAGCACCCTGACCAACTGTATCACAGTCTGGTATGGGAGCTGCTCTGTCGCTGACCGCAAGGCGCTGCAGCGGGTGGTGAAAACCGCCCAATGCATCACAGGGACTCCACTTCCAGTTATAGAGGACGTCTACAGGAAAAGATGTCTGCGCCGGGCACGCAGCATTCTTAGGGACCCCAACCATCCTGCTCATGGACTGTTCCAGCTTCTCCCCTCCAGAAGACGTTTCAGAAGCCTTCGGACTAGAACCAGCAGGTTTAGGAACAGTTTCTTTCCTACAGCTGTCACGTTATTGAACTTAGTTCCCCGCTGACTCTCTTACCATCATCTCTTACCATCCTCACCTGTACATAACTGCATAACTACATAACTACATCTAACTTATTGCACATTATTTGCACATAACAGTACTCTTAACTTTCTGCACTGCTGCATATATTTGCATATATTTGCTTAAATTGCACATACTGTTAATTACTGTATATACTGCACTGCTGTCCTTTGCACTTCTGATTGGATGCTAAACTGTGTTTCGTTACCTTGTATTCATACATGTGTAATGACAATAAATAAGATAAGATAAGATAAGATAAGCCTTTATTAGTCCCACAACGGGGAAATTCCAGGATTGCAACAGCACAGGGATAGCAACACTCAGAGCAACAATCAGAAGGCAAGAAAAAACAAGCAAGCAAGAGCAGCTAATATACATATGTACATATTACTATAAAATATATATATACACACACACACACACACAGACACACAGTGCAGAGCATTGTAGCTGGATGGAATAAATATATGAATATATGAACACACAGTGCAGAGCATTGTAGCTAGATGGAATAAATATGTAAATATATAAACACCCACAGTATGGAGCATTGCAGCTAGGTGGAATAAATATGCAAGTATATAAACACACACAGTGCGGAGCAATGTAGCTAGATGGAATAATATGTAGATATATAAAAACACAGTGCGGAGCATTGTAGCTAGATGGAATAAATATATAGATATATAAATATAAACACACCCAGTGCAGAGCATTGTAGCTAGATGGAATAAATATGTAAATATATAAACACACACAGTGCAGAGCATTGTTGCTAGGTGGGATGAAACAGCATAACCGTCTATTTAGTTATCCTACATGGTATGATTATGTGCCCATACATATTCTCACCCTCCATAGCGACCGGTATGTTCCTAGTTGTATGCCGGAGAGGACCATTGTGTAAGTCTATTGCATCTTTTGCATTCAAAAAAAAAAAAAAAAAAAAAAAAAAAAAACAAACAAAAAAAAAACTATTAGTTTGTTACGTCTTTTTGCTATCTCTGCGAGCAGCCCTGCTTAGGTTGTACAGTCTGACAGCCGTTGGTAGGAAGGACCTACGAAACCTCTCGGTTGTGCACCTGGGATGATGTAGTCTGCTGCTAAATGAGCTCCTCAGTGCATCCAGTATGTCCTGCATAGGGTGGAACTCGGACTCCAGCAGAGATGACAGTTTAGCCACCGTCCTTCTCTCTCCTATCTCCTCCATCGGATCAAGGCGTTGCCCCAGGACAGAGCTAGCTTTCTTAATCAGTTTGTTCAGTCTCTTCCTATCGGCTGCAGTAATGCCACTGCCCCAGCAGACCACTCCAAAAGTGATGGCTGATGCCACCACCGTGTCATAGAATGACTTCAGCAGCGCCCCTTGTACACCAAAAGACCTGAGTCTCCTCAGCAGGAACAGTCTGCGCTGTCCCTTCTTGTAGAGTGCGTCAGTATTGTGTGACCAGTCTAGTTTATTGTTCAGATGAATACCCAGGTACTTGTAGGATGTCACCATCTCGATGTCTGTTCCCTGTATATTTACTGGTGCTGTGAGGGGCTGCCCATGCCTGCGGCAGTCCACCACCAGCTCCTTAGTTTTCCTCGCGTTGATCTGGAGGCAGTTCCGATGGCACCAGTCCACAAAGTCCTGGATAAGCCCTCTGTACTCAGCTTCATCTCCGCTGGAGATGAGACCAACGATCGCAGAGTCATCAGAGAACTTCTGTAGATGGCAATGTGTTGTGTTGTGTGAGAAGTCCGCAGTATAAAGAGTGAACAAGAAGGGAGCCAGCACCGTTCCCTGGGGGGCCCCCGTGCTACTGATGATCGTGTCGGAAACACAGTCCCGGGTTCTCACAAACTGAGGCCGGTTCGTGAGATAGTCCAGGATCCATGATGACAGGTGCTGGTCCACCCTTGCGCGCAGCAGCTTGTCCTTCAGGATCATCGGTTGGATGGTGTTGAAAGCACTGGAGAAGTCAAAGAACATGATCCTCACCATATTCCCGGGCTTCTCCAGGTGGGACAGAGAACGGTGAAGGAGGAAGATCACCGCATCCTCCACCCCAATGCCATGCTGGTAGGCGAACTGGAGTGGATCCATCGCTGGTTCCACCAGGGGGCGGAGATGAGCAAGGAGCAGTCTCTCCAGGGTCTTCATCAAGTGGGACGTCAAGGCCACCGGTCTGAAGCTGTTCAGGTCTTTGGGGTGGGAAGTTTTTGGTACAGGTACCACACAAGATGTTTTCCACAGCTGTGGTACCCTCCCCAGTTTCAGGCTCATGTTGAAGATATACGTCACAATCCCACACAGCTGGTCTGCACAGGACTTGAGGAGCTTTGCGCTGATGCCGTCCGGTCCCGACGCCTTCCTCGCCTTGATCTTCCTCAGCTCCGTCCTCACCTGGGTCTTGGTCAGGGTCAGGATGGGGGGCTGTGTGTTGGGAGTGGGGGGGTGTCGGTGGAGTGGGGAGTGGGTAGCAGGACTTGATTTCTTAGAGGCAGCAGTGGTTGTTGTGCAGACAGGGGGGAGGGCGGTTGGTCAAATCTATTGAAAAACAGATTCAGGTTGTTCGCCCACTCCCTGCCCCCCGTGGCCTGGGGGGAGGTATTCTGGAGCCCCGAGATGGTTTTGAGGTTTCTCCAGACCCCGCTGATGTCGCTCTGTTGCAGCTTGTCCTCCATCTTCTTCCTGAAGCTGTCCTTGCCTTCTCTGATCTTTCTCCTCAGCTCCCTCTGTACGGACTTCAGCATCTCCCTGTTCCCCGACCTGAAGATCCTCTTCTTCTCTCTCAGAAGTGTTTTTATCTCAGGGTTGATCCAGGGTTTGTTGTTTGAGTGACGCCGTATGGTCTTGGTGGGAACGGATTTGTCCACACAGAAGCTGAGGTAGCCCGTGAAGGTGTGAATGAGGCCATCGATGTCCTCACCATGTGGATCGCAGAGCTGCTTCCAGGCAGTGGCTTCAAAACAGTCCTTTAGAGTGTCCATTGTCTCCTCAGACCATAACTCCACAGTGTGCATGGCCGGAGGTTGTCTGTGCACTAGGGGTTTGTACACCGGTCGGAGATGAACCAAGTTGTGATCCGATCTCCCAAGTGGGGGGAGTTGTGATGAGGTGTACGCCTCCTTAGTGTTTGCGTAGAACAAATCCAGTGTTTTATTGTCTCTAGTGTGGCATGTGACATACTGGGTGAAAGTGGGCAGAATGGGAGACAGTGAAACGTGGTTGAAATCGCCTGAGATGAGGAGAAGAGCATCTGGGTGTTCTGTCTGCAGCCTGCTGGTTACTGAATGGATGACGTCACGCGCTGTCCCAGCGTTCGCCGTCGGATTTGCATAAACAACAATGCAGATCACGTGTGAGTGTTCTCTCGGGAGATATGTAGGCCTCATGCTAACAGCTAGCAACTCAATGTCTTTGCTGCAGTGTCGTTGTTAACAGTGATATGTCCCGGTCTGCACCAGTTGTTGTTAACATACATGATCACTCCACCGCCCCTAGTTTTGCCACTCTCTGGTGTTCGGTCAGCTCGTATCGTGTGAAAACCCTCCAGCTCAATGTTAGCATCTGCTGCTAGTTCAGTTAGCCACGTCTCAGTAAACAAAAGGAGAGAGCACTCCCGGTAAGTGCTATCATAACGGGAGATAGCCGCTAGCTCATCTAACTTTCCCAGTATCGACCGTACATTTCCCATGACAACAGATGGAAGGGAGGGTCTGTACCTTATATTTTTTGTCCTCCGCCTTACTCCAGCCCGGCAGCCGCGGCGTTTTCGCCTCAGTTCTCTCGGTATGTCGAGTTTTTCCAGTGGGACCGGGTGGCGGTTAAATGCTAGCAGCTCTTCCCTGTTATATCGTATCCTGCTATAAACAGTGGCTCCGTCCACCGGCTCAGGAGACATTTGGGATGATCTGTGTGTCCGTGATATAAGTGGGGTGAAAAAAAAAAAAAAAGTGATCAAAAGAGAGAGGAAGGGAAAAAAAAAACTCGGAATCGAGCCGCTGTTGCAAAAGGCAGCCGACTGGTGTGGCGCCGAGAGGAAAAAAAAAAAAAAAAAAAAAAAAAAAAAAAAAAAAAACTTCAACTTCAATAAAGTTGAATCTAATCTAATCTAATCTTGTGCCCGCCCTACGATGGCCCGTTCAAAGTGCTGGAACCCGGGGACAAACATTTTGTGTTAGACTTGGGGGGTCGCCGGGAGACAATCTGTATAGACAGGCTTAAGCCCGCCTTTGTTTTAGCAGACGAACAGGTGGTGTTGGCCCGAGCTCCTCAGCGCGGAAGACCCCCACTGAGAACTCCCCAGGTAAATGACTCGTCAGATCAGTCACACGAGCATGCTGAATGCCCCCCCCAATTGTCCCCCCACAGACGGACACACCCCCAGGAACCCCCCACCGGCACAGCAGCGCCTCGGAGCAGAAGACCCCCCCGTTACAGCAGCTATGGATGGAGGCTGAAGCCCAAAGGACATGAGGGTTACGGCTCAGTCTGAGAGTCTGGGGGGACGGTGTAGGGGACCCACTCAGTAGTTTTCCCTCAGACTGAAGGGCATGACAGATCAAAGGTGCTGGGGGACAAGGGGAATTGTCATGGGGGATTGATATGCTAATACAGCACCTCAGGTAGCGGAGGAGTGTTGTGATATAAAAGAGAGTGCCTGCAACCTGAGTTTTTATGGCTTTTGATTCTGGTGGATGTGAGAGGGAGAAGAATAAAGTTTCCTCTGCTCTGAACGCTCGGCCTGGTTATTCCTCTCTCCACAGTCTAATATTTAAATTAGTTTGATGATCTGAAACATTTAAGTGTGACAAACACACAAAAAAAAAGAGAAATCAGGAAAGGCAAACACTTTTTCACACCACCGTATATATAAATTTTCTTATAAATGTATGATTTTTTTTCTCATAAATTTGCATTTTTCCCTCATGCATTTTTTGCTGTTTTGTGATAAATTTAAAACTTGTTTCTTATAAATTTGACACATCTTATGATAAACCTGTGACATGTTTTCACACAAACTTGCAACTTTTTAACCCATAAATGTACCACTAACATGCCTTTATTTGTAAATTTGCAACTAATTTCTTGTAAATTTGCAACTTTAGTCTCAACAGTTTGTGGGTTTTTTTCTATCTCAGATGTTTTAGTCTGACAGAAAGTCATAAACTATCCACTATCCATTCTGATATAATTCAAATTATATAAAGAAACAGTAATAAATCATTAACAAAATATTTCCTGAGCCAGAAGAGAAAAAAGCACTATTTAATGGGAAGACAAACTGATGAGAGAAAAACCTGACTTCTATTTGATTTAAATCAATGAAATCAAAAGTATCTCAGAGTATGATTGAATGGAGTTGAGTAAAACGGCTTTTCCTTAAATGTACTCAAGTAAGAATAAAACGTATCATGTGATGTTTTTCTACCAGGCGTCCCAGGTGTTTCCAAATATGCAAAATTTTATATAGTGCATCACAATGCAAGTGACGCTAACGGCATGACTAAAACCATGTCTTGATGTGGGAATGTGAAGTGGGTACCCTTGAATGTTAAATACATATATCATGGATATTTTAGGAAAACTTTAATCGTCCAAGAATCAAATAATACTGCTGAGTCACCTGAAATGCCCTTATAGCACATGTTTATCCAGACTGACCTTTAGTCCAGTAAATAATAAGGGATAATCGATTCCAGATGAGGGGAGGGAGTGAGAGTGTGTGTGCCGTCTGATCAGGTTACTATAGGCCTCGACTCTACTCGGTTTGTAGGGTTTTCCATTAGTACCTGGTACTTTTTTGGGACCTACTTCAGTGAGCTTCCAACCATCCTGAGTCGAGCTGAAAATGTGACATCAACAGATTGCAGGCCACTGATTGGCCAGGGCGTAACGTCAGTAGATGAGAGCGACATCTTCACAAGATTCAAAACTGCCTTTTGTAAATTTGGCCGTGAGTGTTTATAATTTCTGTGATAATCACTGAAATAAATGGCTACACACAAATCAACACATCACAAAACACTCACTTTCTTCCCTGTGAGCAGCCATCAGCTTGGAGACCTCCTGGTATTTCACTTCGGAACGCTCCGCTGGCGCCGGGGCTGAAAAGTTCATATAGTGGTCAAATATGGCCAAATGTGGTTATTTTTCAACAGTCTCCCCATTGGTGCACACAGTTCTTCCATCGGTGTTGCAGCGCTTGGATCCCTGCGCTTGAAAAATAAACTACATTTGGTCAAATCTGACAGCTATGAATTTTTCAGCCCCGTCGGCCCTGCTGCAGCGGAGCGAGCCGAAATGAAAAAGTATACCAGGAGGTCTCCAAGCTGCTCATGGGGAAGATGGTGAGTGTGATTTTAAGCATCTTTTACGTTATCAGTGAAAGAGTCAGCTTGTAAACAACATAACTGGATAACGGGCCGCCTTCCTATAGTGAACCCAACCCCACCCACTTGAGGTGGCACTCAGTGGAAATGGAAAACCCATCACACCATGTCGAGCCGAGCAGAGTCGAGGTGAGTCGGGCTGAGTAGGTACTAGTGGAAAAGGGGCTAAGAGACTGTAAGACTGAGTTTAGCAGAAATGCCCACTTTGCTATACATAACTTCTGTATTATTGCTGTTCGGGGTCTTCTGATGTCCACGGACAGAGGACCCTGTTGTATCTGAGCTGGCTGCCTTCCATCATATGAATAAACCTATATTTTATAAGAAGACTCTCCTGTACAGTTTTTCTTTGAGAAATTCTTTCAGAGGACAGCAGAAAACCAACCACAGTCTACAAGTAATATACAGCCATGTGAAAAAATTAGGACACCCTGTATAAGCCTGTGTTGTTGTTTTTTTTAACATATTTGGACATATGGCTATTTAACATCAATGTTAAAGATACTTGAAGATTCGCATAATACAACTAAACAATTAAAAATAAATTAAAGACTTTTTTCAAATTTTCTGTAAAATGCAATTCTAAACAAATAGTGAGGAATAAATAAGGACAAATAAGGACAAATAAATAAGGACACCCACCATCTTTTTTAGGACACCCCTACATTAATTCCCACTTAAAATGGCTAAAATAAATTTTAAAAAATGCAAATAAAAACAAAAACAAGGTTAGACAGATATGTGAACATTTCTTAATAAAGAACTGAATATTTAAAGGGGTGTCCAAATTTTTTTTTTTCCAAATTTTTTCATATGACTGTACATATGATAAATGTGATTAAAATGAAAATACAGAGTCAGAGATAATTCCTACATTTCCCATAATCCATCCTCATGATAGTTGAGACACATAATTTTGCTGTCTATTATAAATCTATTGTATTTATTTACCAACTGAAAAATGATCAAGTGTATTTTCTCAGATTTGTAAAAGTAAAAAAGCAAATCATCGCTCCATTACCTGCATGACATCATGAGTCCAGACAAACTTTTAAAGAAGCCAACATCTCTTTTTTCTTTCAGGTAGTCCAACATTTTCTGCATCAAAAGGAAGTGTGATAAATAACAAATGTACGTGGGCTATCTGAGCAGAGTTGACATGGAGTGGCATGTACCTGTTGAACCAGTATGTTCCCCCCGTTGAGGATGGAGATGCCCAGTTTGAGGGTAAAAGTCACAATAGCACCAAGTCGACCTGATGACAACAAATCACAAGAAGCTGCTCACAGGAAACAATCATCGGGAGGTATGCGGCTCTGTGTGCATTCTCCTACCTCTGCTGGCACTGATCATCTGTAGCACCATCTCTGCAGCACCTCGGTCGTGCAGTCGGGCCTGCTGATACAGCATCTTTTGTTTCTCCATCTCCTTTTCCTACAAGACACCATAAAATTCACCCCTTTTCATTAAGACTAACGGTACCTTCACATCTCCATGCCTTAGTGCTTTTCAGTCAAACTCTAGTTTGTTTTCTCGTAAAGTGCAATTTGTTTCATCAGGTGAGAACACAGTAATTGCACTTAGGTGTGCACCAAAACAACCAGACAGAGACATCCAAAAAGAGGTGGTCTCACATGAATTGATGGGAGCTTCAGACTGGCCAGATGATTACATTTGTGCTAAACTATCCACAACACACAGAAATATGGAAATGCACTCTTGAACAAACAGCACAGGGAAAGGGTGATTCAGAGATCTGCTGCACAATACCACATCAAGGCTAAAAAAATACCGGTGGCTGCCAGTGGCATCCCTTAGTCGCTTTCTTTGTTGTGGACATATAGTTTATATGGCATTTAGGACCTTGACCTTTGACCTTGTGATCCCAAAACCTATAGTCAGTGGTCAAGGTCTTAGAGTGAACGCTTCTGGCAAATTTTGTGACCCGAGCCTTACTCATTCAATAGTAATAGTGTAAAGGGAATGTTAACATTGACCTTTGACCTTTTGACCCCAAACCCACAGTAAGAGGTCAGGGTCTAAGCTGTCCAAGATTTTCCTTAGATCCAACTGTGCTATCAGTTTGAATGTTATGTCATGTCATTGACATGCTATGTCATTCTTTTTCTGTAGTTATCGCATTCACAAGGTACAGTCATGTGAAAAAATTAGGACACCCCATTAAATATTCAGTTCTTTATTAAGAAATGTTCACATATCTATGTTTAACCTTGTTTTTGTTGTAATTTGCATTTTTTTTAACATTTATTTTAGCCATTTTAAATGGCAATGAATGTGGGGGTGTCCTAAAAAAGATGGGGGGTATCTTAATTTATTCCTCACTATTTGTTTAGAATTATATTTTACAGAAAATTTGAAAAAAAATGTCTTTAATTCATTTTTAATTGTTTAGTTGTATTACATGAATCTCTCAGTATTATAGACCCTGATATTAAATATCCATATGCCCAAATACTTTAAAAAAACACACACACAGACTTATACAGGGTGCCCTAATTTTTTCACATGACTGCAGATGCTCATCCGCCCGGCAGGGTGATAACAATACTCTTTCAGCCTTTTAGAAGCCGAAGGGGTAAAAACTTGGCCAGGAGTACAGTAAAGTGTGAATAAAATGAGGAGTTCTGGTGTTACACCAAAATCTGTGTCCTAACAGAAATTCTTCCCTTATTTACTAGTATAATAATTAATTCAAACATCAAAATAATCATTTGAGGAGCTCTGTATGCTTGGCTTTTTCTCTGTTTGACAAGTACCCAAACCGAGGGGAAACTGCTACTAAATAAACTCAGCTGATCCAAACCAAAGCAAACAAACTTTGGTGTGAAAGCAACCTAAAATGTAGATTAATTTCACTGCAAATATAAAGCACCTCAAATGTTTTCTCCTTCCCTTCCTCCTCCTCCTCCTCTTCTTCACCCTCGGCACAACTCTGAAAGAAAAAAAAAACCATTGTCAGCTCTGCTGTTATTTGCTGGGAGCCAGAGAAGAGCAAATTAGAGAATGAGGAAGTACCTTTGCCATCATGTCTGAATAGGCAATATACAAAGGATCTTCATCCAGAGAGCTAACAAAGAGGGAAGAGAAACTGTATCGCTCACATTTACATCTCATCTGTTAATAATAATAATTTAATACAGGTGCTTATACGTATTTACAGCTACTGCAGCAACAGGGCAACAGAGAAACACTAAAAAGCTGCGTGTCTCTCCTGCCCCGTATGAAAAATGGCCATGATTTTGCTTAATGCTCTCTTTATTAGCCAAGAGTCAGGCCAAAGCAATTATGTAGCACAGATGGGGGAAGCCTAGCTGGTGCCAGGTGGCCAGGTGTGCAGGAGTGTGTGTGTGTGTGTGTGTGTGTGTGTGTGTGTGTGTGTGTGTGTGTGTGTGTGTGTGTATTTTTACCTGCATTCAGTCAGAGCGTTGTGGCTGAAATGCAGGATGAGCTGATGGAGAGGGTCTGGCTGCTTCCTCACCTCCTCCTCTTCCTCTTCCTCCACTTTGGGCTGCGTTTTCTGGATGAAGAATTGCTGCTCAGCATCGAAGCTCAGGTATGTAAATAGGATTTGAATATTTGTAGGGCTTGACATTAGCACATTCTCATCAGCAAAATGCCGGTGGAGTTCGGATGTGACCTGTAGCTGAGCCACTCTTAGTGGACACTTTTGCAATGTGTAGTTTTAACAGGAAAGAACTGATTAAGTAAAAAAACCATTACATATACATGAAAAAACAGTACACTTATGGTAATTTATTAGACAAAAGTCACTAGTTTACCATAAACAAGGTGCAAACCTCAGATATGCAAATATGTGAAAAACAAAACTATAAATTTATGAGAAAATAGTAAATTCTTCATTTACAATTAGATGCAAATTTGTGATGAAATCTCACAAATCTAAAGGGACAAAATCACAAATTTACTGGAATTATGCTAAAAATTTTCATTTAAAAAGTTGTAAATTTATGAGAAAAAGTAGCAAACTGTAGCAAATGAAAACTTGCAAATTTACATGAAACAAATGTGCAATCTTCAAGTTAAACAAAGTCAAAATTTATGAAACCAGATTGTCAGTGACGGAGTACAGTAGCTCATTCCAGCCTGACCTCGAGGACAACAAGGATGAAAATCTGTGAACTTTTCTTTCTTTCAACATGTCATTCCTGAAATGAAACCAGAACAACTGGAAACAGCCGTTCTGGTTTTGGCCTTGTCAAAATAAAACTGGAATTGAACCAAAATGCTATAACAGATCTGATTTTGTTGTTTGTTTGGTTTTTTGTTTTCGTTTTAGTGTTTTGGTCACAGTTGGAAGTGCATTTAATTTTTTTCATATTTAGACCCACTTATCCTTTTTTTGGTAATCAGATTTAGCTGTTGCTTTGGTTAGTAATATTTGTTTTACAGAAATTATCACACTGACTTTTCAATAAATTAATAGAATAGATATTGTAGAAGTTGTTTTTATTTTTATTTATTTAACCAGGAGGTCACATTGAGATCAAAGATCTCTTTAGCAAGGGAGACCTGGCCAAGGTAGCAGCCTTATAGAATCATTTTTCATAACTTGCGGTTCTTAATTTGGGCGGTGACCAAAACAATTAAAAAAAAAAAATCTGATCAATTTGGATTTTGTTTTGACAAGGCCAAAACCATATAACTCTATTTCCAGTTATTCTGTTTTCATTTCAGAAACGAAATACTGAAAGAATGAAGAGTCCACAGATTGATGAAGACCCACCTGAGGATCATTGTGCACGAGTTTTCAGAACATGGGGGCAATTGCTTACAAGGAGTAGCAATTTTTGTGAAATCATAACTGCCCAGATCTCCCGACCTTTGGCCCTTACATTGGCCTTGAACTCAACGTGGATGCAGACCCACCTGAAGATCGTTGTGTGTAAGTTTGATGACAATCGGGGTGATTCTCTAGGAGGAGCAGTGATTCCCATGAAATGCGGACAGACAGACAGATGGACACTGCGCCATTAGCTCCTTTTAGCTTCACTGGAATGAGCGAAAAACTACAAGCCACAGTGGCTGGTGAGTACAAATGTTGATGTCAAGCTCTGTGTAACTGCATATGAATATGACAGATCTGGAGACAGAGGACAATTCTTTGCATTTTCAGAAGGCTTTGACCGCATGCAAGTAAACCATCCATGTGTCGAGCAGATGCAGGTTTACCCAAAAAACAGTCTCAAACTGATTAGATGACAATGCTTGGAATCTTCATTAGTATTGAAAAAAAAATATGTACTTGTGAATAATGTGAGAACAGAAAGTAGCTTCATTATTACACTTTTTGTTGAGTTTCCAGATTGCTTTAACTCAAGTGCACACTAAACTTAAGGGAAACAAGACAAGGGACAGTTTGAACAAAATGCACAATCCACAATGATAATCATGGCAAGGACATCTACAGTACATGCTGGTTCAGAGACACTCTGTGCAATATTCAGCAGTGTAAAATGTGACTGGAATTAAGCAAGGCTCTCCACGAGTCTAGTTCAGTCCATTCCTGGAATAAAATATCAAATCTTTTTTTTTTTCTTTCAGTTGGTGTGAACATCCTTGTTTGATTGCCCAGATGATCAGGTACCTAATCAAGTAACTAACAAATTAGATTGATCTTGGGTAAATTCAAGTTTACATTAATTTTATGAATGAATAACAAAAGAAAGAATTGCTTCAATGTGTCTCTATAGAGGTAATATGGAATCATTCTGCTGAAGACTGTCATGGAATAAAAAGCTGTATTTTCTCTGCTTTTATCCCATTGAATGTATAACTGTGTGGTTGCATGAGTGTGACGTTTTATACTTAAAATGCAGTTCTTGCATAAAATGTTCAATGGTGGAGGAAATAGAAAAAGTAGAAGCATCACATCAGGATGCTTTTCTGCCACTGTTGGCCCAACCTGCTCTGACATCAGCAGGGATGTCATGCGTCCCAAAGACTTCTGTATGGATGAATGACCCGTTAGGGCCTGGTGAAAGTACAATGGTGCTTGAAAGTTTGTGAACCCTTTAGAATTTTCTACATTTCTGCATAAATGTAATTCCAGTTATAGAGGACGTCTACAGGAAAAGATGTCTGCGCCGGGCACCCAGCATTCTTAGGGACTCCAACCATCCTGCTCATGGACTGTCCCAGCTTCTCCCCTCCAGAAGGCGTTTCAGAAGCCTTCGGACTAGAACCAGCAGGTTTAGGAACAGTTTCTTTCCAAAAGCTGTCACGTTATTGAACTTAGTTCCCCGCTGACTCTCTTACCATCATCTCTTACCATCCTCACCTGTACATAACTGCCCATCTAACTTATTGTACATTATTTGCACATAACAGTACTCTTTCTGCACTGCTGCATATATTTGCATATATTTGCTTAAATTGCACATACTGTTAATTACCGTATATACTGCACTGCTGTCCTTTGCACTTCTGATTGGATGCTAAACTGTGTTTCGTTACCTTGTATTCATACATGTGTAATGACAATAAAGTTGAATCTAATCTAATCTAAAATATGACCGAAAACATCAGATTTTCACACAAGTCCTAAAAGTAGATAAAGAGAACCCAGTTAAATAAATGAGACAAAATATTTTACTTTGTCATTTATTTATTGATGAAAATGATCCAATATCACATATCTGTGAGTGAAAATGTTTGTGAACCTTTGATTTCAGTATCTGGTGTGATCCCCTTTTGCAGCCAATTGTTGATCCAGTAACTGTTGATCAGTCCTGCACAACAGCTTGGAGGAGTTTTAGCCTATTCCTCCGTACAGAACAGCTTCAAGTCTAGGATGTTGGTGGGTTCCCTCACATGAACTGCTCACTTCAGGTTCTTCTACAACGTCTCATTTGGATTAAGGTAAGGACTTTGACTTGGCCATTCCAAAACATTAACTTTATTCTTCTTTAACCATTCTTTGGTGGAATGACTTGTGTGTTTAAAATCATTGTCTTGCTGCATGACCCACTTTGAGATTCAATTCATGGACAGATATCCTGAGATTTTCTTTTAGTATTTGCTGGTATAATTCAGAATTTATTGTTCCATCACTGATGGCAAGCTGTTCTGGCCCAAATGCAGCAAAACAGGCCCAAACCATGATACTACCACCACCATGTTTCACAGATGGGATAAGGTTCTTATGAAGGAGTACAGTGTTTTCCTTTCTCAAAGTGTAACACTTCTCATTCAAAGCAAAAAGTTCTATTTTGGTCTTATTTGTCCCCAAGACATTTTTCCAGTAGCCTTTCAGCTTGTCCACATGCTCTTCAGCAAACTGCAGATGAGAAGCAATGTTCTTTTTCAAGAATAGTAGCTTTCTCCTTGCAACCCTGCCATGCACACTATTGTTGTTCAGTGTTCTTTTGATGGTGGACTCATGAACATTAACATTAGCCAATCAGAGAGAGGCCTCCAGTTGTTTAGAAGTCACCCTGGGGTCCTTTGTGACCTCGCCAACTATTAAACACCTGGCTCTTGGAGTGATCTGAGTTAGTCGACCACTCCTGGGGATGGTAACAGTAGCCTTAAATTTCCTCCATTTGTGCACAGTCTGTCTTACTGTCCATTGGTGGAGTCCAAACTCTTTAGAGATGGATTTGTAACTTTTTCCAGCCTGATGAGCTTCAACAACCCTTTTTCTGAGGTCCTCAGAAATCTCCTTTGTTCATCTCATGGTACACTTCCACAAACATGTGTTGACACTTTGATAGATCTTTACATAAAAGATTCTTTAAATAAAAGAGGGTGCCCATTCACACCTGATTGTCATCCCACTGACTGAAAACACCTGACTCTAATTTCATTTTCAAATTACCTGCTAATCCTAGAGGTTCACAAAGTTTTGCCACTCACAGATATGTAATACTGGATCATTTTCCTCAGTAGATAAATGACAAAGTAAAATATTTGTCTCATTTATTTAACTGCTCTTTCACTTTTAGGACTTGCGTGAAAATCTGATGACGTTTTAGGTCATATTCATGCAGAAATGTAGAAAATTCTAAAGGGTTCACAAACTTTCAAACACCACTGTAGGGTGCTTTTCGCTCTTTCAGTAGTTTCTGACACAAATGTTGGACAGTAGTAAGAGTGATGGTTAGGTCCCTGTGGCACACGAGGGGACAGAACAAGTACTTACTGCAAGGTCCTGCACTAGCTTCTCCTCAAAAGAGTACTCCTCTGTTTCTATCCATATTCTTTGATAGGCCAGGAGGAAGAGGTTAATAGAGCGATGCCTGGGGAAGGGGGTGAGAGGAGATTAGGCTGGGTTAGGAGCAAAGCAAAGGAGGGGAAAAGTCCTTTTTTTGGAGTGGTTAATCAGGTTAGGTCAGGACACTGGCACAGCCAACTGGTCAGCTAAGAAGGAACATTCATCATGCTTAGTCATAGTTATTTTTTTTTTTCCACAATATCTTTATTGAACCTTTTTTTTTTTTTTTTAACAAACATGATACAAACAATCAAACACTAACACTAAAGTACTACAAAAAAAAAAAAAATGCACTAAAAACACCAACAACCACCAACAAAATCAAATCTTCAACAATGCTCCTCTGTTTAGTCTAGACAATCCAATACATAAGTATACATATTATGTTCACCAGTTTGGAATTTACAAGGTCCACACACATCATTCACCTTCTTCTTCAAGAGTTATGTTTAAATTTTTTACATAATCAATAAAAGGTCTCCATATATTCTCAAACATAATTTCCTTTGATTTCAGTATATATGTTATTCTTTCTAATGGAAGGTTTGTTAACATCTGTCTTAACCACTGAGTCACATCTGGTCTATGAGTCTTTTTCCATAATAGTGCAATACATTTTTTGGCATTAAGCAAACTGAGGTCTATGAATGTTCTTTCACTTTTATTAAAATTATGCTTTTCTGGGTACAGACCCAACAAAAACAGTTTAGGATTCAATATGATTTGTTTTGAGATTATTTTTTCAATTGTTACCCTCACCTCTTCCCAAAACATTCTTATTAATCTACATTCCCATAAACAATGAAATAGGGTTCCTTTACTTTCCATGCATTTTGTGCATGTATCTGGTATATTTTTGTTGTATCTATTTAACTCCTCCGGTGTAACATACATCCGCATTAACCATTTGAAATGTATCAATTTAAGGCGTGCATTTATTGATTTGGTTTGAGCTTCTGTACAAGCCAATTCCCATTGTTCCTCTGAAATTTCAATTTGCAGATCTTCTTTCCAGTAGTTTAATCTTTTCAGTGAATTTTCACTTGAAGATAGTGTCAATGAGTTATAAAACTCTGAAATAATACCCTTTTTACTATCTTTCATCATCATTTTTTCCAAGGATGAATAAATAGGTCGAGTGAGAGCTTTATTTTGATTTGATCGAATAAAGTTTCTAAGTTGAAGATATTTAAAAAAATGTGTTCTATTGAGATTAAATTTGATCCTCAGCTCTTCAAAAGACATTATGTTGTCTGCACATGGCAAATATAAATCCTGAATCTTTTGTATCCCTTTTAAATTCCATACTTTAAATACAGCGTCCGCTCTCCCTGGTTTAAAATATTGATTACCCCATATTGGACTAAATTGTGACAATAACTGTGGTTCTTTTAAATAGTTTTTAGCTTCACACCATATTTTGATCATATGCTTTACAAATGGATTTTTAACTTGTTTTTGTAATTTTTTTGCCGAATCTGAGTATATGAATATGGGAAGAGGTAAAGGTAAATTGTATGATTCCATTTCAGTCCAGTGAGGGAGATCATTTGATGAAAAATAATATGTCATAGACCTCAGTTGTGCCGACCAATAATACAACATAAAATTTGGACATTTCAGACCTCCACGATCAAATGGTAAATATAATAAAGACAAACGTAATCTAGCCCTCCTGTTGTTCCATATAAATTCCACTAACTTTTTTTTTATTCTTGAGAATAGATCTAAAGGTGGTGATAAGGGAATGTATTGAAATAAATAAAGTATTTTAGGTAAAATATTACTTTTAAGTATATTGATTCTCCCGATCATCGACATTGGTAGTGACATCCATCTCTGAGTTAACTCATTGATATCTGACATTAAGGCTTCATAGTTGACACTGGCGACTGATTCTAGCTTAGGCATAATTTGGATTCCTAAATATTTAAACTGATTTACAACATTGAATTGATTTACCTCAGGGGCTGGGTAATTTCTCTGGGTCTCATTTAGCATTAATATTGAAGATTTAGTTTTATTTATTTTATATCCTGATATTTCCCCAAAATTCTTTATTAAATTCAACAAGGTTGGAATTGATTTTTTTAGATTCGACATAAACAAAATTATATCATCGGCGTACAGGGAGATTTTATGTTCTGTTGGTCCAACTTTAATTCCATATATTTGTGAATGTAAACGTATCGCTATCGCTAAAGGTTCAATTGCCATAGTAAACAGTAAAGGTGAAAGTGGACAGCCTTGTCGACATCCTCTATTGATTTTTATTGGTTTTGAAATATTGTTATTTGTTAGGATTTCTGCTGTAGCATTATTGTATATTATTTGAACCCATTTTATGAAATTATTTCCAAGTCCAAACCTTTGTAGGACTTCAAAAAGAAAGGGCCATTCAACTCTATCAAAGGCCTTTTCGGCGTCCAATGATAGGAGAGCTGTATCCGGTGCTTCTTTATTAAAATAAATAATATTAAATAGTCTTCTTACATTATGGAAGTCTTGTCTACCCTTTATAAAGCCATTCTGATCTCGATTAATAATATTTGGTAAAATTTCTTGTATTCGTCTTGCTAAAATTTTACAGATTATCTTAAGGTCGGCGTTTAATAGGCTTATTGGTCTCATATTTTCACATTTATTAGAGGGCTTACCTGGTTTTGGCAGCAGTATAATTAAGGCATTATTTATGTATGATGGTAAATTATTATTTTGAAATGCTTCTAAAACCATTTCCAAAAAAGGTTTTATTAATTTATTCTTAAATTTTTTATAAAGGTCAACTGGAAGACCATCTGGTCCTGCACTTTTTCCTGATTTCATATTATCAATGGCTAGCCCAACTTCTTCTTGACTAATTTTAGACTCCAATATCTCCCTGTTTTCATTTGGAATACACGGTATAGATAGTTTGTTCAAAAACCCATTTAGTTTTGTTAAATCAGGTTCATTTTTGGTATCATATAATTTTTCATAGTAATCTCTAAAGGCTCTATTAATTTCTAAAGGATCTATAACTACCTGTCCATTACTTATAATACTGGTTATTGGTGTTTTAATTTCCAATTGTTTAATCTGCCATGCTAATAATTTTCCTGATTTTTCACCTTGTTCATAAAAAGATTGTTTCAATCTTAGAAGACTCGAGGCAGCTCTATTCGCTGATTTTTTGTCGTATTCAGCTCTCAAAATCAGTAATTCATTCTCCAACCTTGGATCTCTTCCTGCATACACTTTTTCCTGAAGACTTTTTATTTTATGTTCCAATTTAGCTCTCTCCTCTCGAGTCTTCTTAGATTTTGATCCTGTATAACTAATAATATGTCCCCTAATAAAAGCTTTGAAAGCCTCCCACTTTACACATGCTGATGTTTGTGTAGTATTGATGTCAAAGAACTCGTCTATCTGTTTTTCTATATACTTGACAAATTCCTCATCCTGAAGCCATTTATGCTGAAATTGCCATCTGCCTGATTCCTTTGTCAATTTTTTATCTACATATATTAGACAACAGGGTGCATGATCAGAGATCACGATGTTATCATAAAAGCAGTTTTGAATCTTGGACCTTAATTCTGTGGAAATCAAAAAATAATCAATACGTGAGAATGTCTTGTAGGTACTGGAATAACAAGAATAGGCTTTAACTTGTGGTTTCATTTCTCTCCATATATCTAACAATCTCAATTCTTTCATAAAATGATTAATAGTCATCCTACATCCAATGTGCGTACAATCCAGTCCTGTTGATCTATCCACACCTGGATTCAATGTACAATTAAAATCCCCTGCTATTATATGTTGCCCTGTAAGTGATGATAAGATGAGAAATAAATTAGCAAAGAACTTCTGATCATCTATATTGGGACCATATAAGTTCACAAGATTTATATTTTCTAATAGCAAAGAACCTTGAATGATTACATATCTTCCAAATTTGTCTCCAATTACATTTTTCACTTGAAAAGGAACTGATTTATGTATGAGAGTCATAACTCCCCTGGCTCGGGATGAAAATGAAGAGGTGAATACACTTCCCTGCCATCTACTCCTAATTCTTTTAACATCCTCCTCTATCAGATGAGTTTCTTGTAAAAACACAATTCTTGAACCCATGTCCTTTATTTTATTCATAACTTGTTTAAGTTTTTTTAAATTTTGTAGACCTCTGCAATTCCATGAAGTTAAATTAAGATTAACACTTTGGTCCATGATCAATAGAGAGTTTGGGATTACCTTGCAGTGTAAACATGCTCATACAGAGAAGCAAAAACATGAGTGGTTGAACATTCATCCTACAAACTACACACAAACAAATTTCCCCTTCCCACACTTGTGGCAAACCCCCCAAAATCAAAAGAAAAATTCTGTCTCCCGATATAGCCATCGACCGTTCCACACCCACGGGGAACAGCCTAAGCCACTCCTTCTTCATCCTCCCAATCACCCTAACTCTACTGCTTTTAATGACGTAACATTAACTCTCCTCTGTAGTTTTCCAACTTAACTCCAAAATTTTTAACAACTTTGTACATCATAGTTTTTTTTTTGTTTGTTTTGTTTTTGTTTTGTTTTTTTAATATATAATACAATCTATATTTTGTAAACTTACTATTTACTTCAAGTCAGTCAGATGCCTGTGCAAATGCTTAATTATTCTACCTTATATTTTGTTCATGCTTAGCTCCCACCAGTCTCTTCTTCTTCTTTGATCTTCTTGATGAACTCCTGCGCCTCCTCTGGGGTCTTGAAGATGTGGGTTCTGCCCTCATACGTGGTCAGCAGTCTCGCAGGATAGATTACACCATGACGAATCCCAAGGTTGCGCAGCTCCTTACGTACGGGATCAAACTGCTTCCTCAATTGCTGGATTCCTGTGGCCAAATCTGGGTAGAACCGCACCTGCTGGTCCTGGTGTTTAATCTCTCCTTTAGCACGTGCAGCGTTGAAGATCTTCATCCTGTCTCTGTTGCTAAGAAACTTCATAATTAAGGTCCTCGGCGGTCCCTTATCTCTCCGTGGGCCAATACGATGTGCTTTTTCCAGAACCACTGCTGATTGCAACTCCTCGCTGCCCAGCACCTCCGGAATCCACTTTTCCAGAAAGGAACATACGTCCCGACCTTCTGATTCCTCTGGAAGACCCACCAGCCTCAAATTATTCTGTCTCGACCGAGATTCCAAATCCAAAATATTATCTTCCAGAGATTTTTTTTTTTTTTCCAAAGTGCGCACCTTTAATTGAAGACGGGTGACGTCATCTTCAGCACTAGCGAGACGGAGCTCCATCTGCGCCGTTCGTTCTACACAGTCACCCAATTCCTTTCTTATTCCTTCCAACGCTGTCATAATCCCATCAAATCTAGAGGAAAAGTCCGCTCTCATTGAACTCATGGCAGCCATCAGCGCATCTGCGCCTCCCCGCGCAGACATCGCACCGTTGCCAGCCTCCTCCGCCATATATGGAGTTTTGTTTGCTGCGTCACAGACCTGAAAGTCCGTTAATTTGGACTGTTTCGGCGGCTCGCTTTTTCCTTTTCCTGGTTTTCCAGCCTTAGGCTTCGCCGACATATCCTCGCCCAAATGCTGGGATACGTTCTGTCCCAAATGAGAGAGTTATTTGCCGATTTTTTTTCTCCAGCAGCAGAGCAGAGCGAGACACGTCCGTCCTACGTGGCAGCCATAACCGGAGAGTCATAGTTATTTTTAATATTAATTTAATATTTTTAATGTGGCCTTAGAGCACCTTTTTAACTTTTACAGTATGGTGTGGAACAAATTAATAAAATGGATCTAGCACTGAGCTCAGTCACAGATAGCTCTTTCAAACAGGTTCTGTGCAGTTTTCCATTCTAGAACTCATTGTTCATTGAACCAGTCTGCATATCCACACCCAAAATTAATGAGCACAGCCACTGACAGGTTAATTGGACAAAAAAAAAAAGCTCTATTCAATACAATGTGCATCCTATGTGAAACTCACGCTAAATGTTTAACCCAGCCGTTGTTGATGTCAGATTTAGAAATGACTTATTTCTTGGCTTCAGATGTTTTCAGAAACACTTTTCGCTACTTTGTTTTATAGTTAAAGTTTACCGCCAAGCCGTCATGTTTCCCAGTTTTGAAATCCAGGAGAGGCCACCTACAAATATAGATACTGACCAATCAGGAGCAGCTCAGAAATATGGTGACTCGGCAGTAAATATTCTCAGACTCACCATCTAATATGAAAAGCAAGCCAGCAAAAGGTGTGTTTCTGAAACCATTTGAGGCAAGAAATATTGTGTTTAATTGCTGAATCTGTTTATATTTCACAGCAACAGCTGCTCATTTAAATATTTAGCACAAGTTTAACATGTTGAGGTGGATGGAGACCATTTCAGCTGGATGCTGCGCCCACTGTTGATGTTAAGGTTTGGAAAAAAAAAAAAAAAGAACCAAAAAAATAATTTTGTGGGGCCTGTGGTAATTTATTATATGTCTGAATGTAAAAGCTGGTCCAAAATTAAGCACCAGCATGGGATCCATCATGGAGCCACTTGTGTCTAAAATGGGTATGAGAAAACACGGGGGAAATAAATAAATAAATGAAAGCTACTTATAAACAAATCCAAACTTCCTGTGAGACAGCAGCCCTCACCACTGATCCACCAAGCTGCTAATGATATTTAGTCCTCCAGGTAAGATAATTAGTGAATTAACTTACCAAACTCTAGACTTTTATTTAACCTTTATTTATACAGGGAAGTTCCATTGAGAGGCAACCTCCCTTTTTCAAGGACGCCCTGTTCACACTCACACCAGGAAGCTGCCCAGTACAACCACAGACTGACCTGTGGCCACTGAGCGGCTCCACTGGAGCAGCTGGGGTTAAGGGCCTCGCTCAAGGGCACCACAGCTGGGTTAAGGAGGGTGGGGAAAACACTGCTATCTTATCTGTCCCACCCAGATCTAATCCTGCCAGTCCAGGGATCGAACTCGCGACCCTCCGCTCACCAGTCCACACCCCTAACCATTAGGCCACCACTGCCCATATGTGCCTAGATTGATTGAACGCTCATGAATAAAATTATAAAGTACAGAGAAAACAAGGCTGCACGAAGGTACATCTTGAAGCTAAGAAATCCAACTTAGGAAAAAAAAATTGCTTTTACAAGTGCAGTCAGGAAGATTGGGGTTCTGCCTGGATTATTGGATCCAGCATTATAACTACTGTTCTATTGTTCTTGTCACTTCCTGCTTCATTCCTCATACTTATTTCCGATATGGTTGCACTGATTTCATATTGTTTTCACACACTCTCCAGCACCATCAGTCTGTTTTCTGCGGCATTTAAAATCCCTCCTCTCATACAGTCATTTATGCACAGGCCGCCTTCCAATCGCCATTGCTGAGAGAATCTCCATGTGCCATCTGCTCCACCATCAGCATCTAGATTCAAGGGTTTCCCTCCCGTTTTCCAAGTTAGTTACCAGAATAGTTTTGTACACAACAAATAATGCTCTTAATTTTCAAAGAAATCTCTCCTATATAAAAATGTAGGAGAAATAAGGTCACAAAAGAAAGGGTAAATCTGTGAAAATACTACGATAGAGACAGATCATCTTAAATAAATAAACATTTTGTTTTAAATAGGGCGCCTGCTATCTTAAATTTGGAAATGGCTGCGGTACAGCAAGTGTTTTAGACTGACCAGTGGAAATACCAGTGAAAAGGAGGAGCTGAAACTTGCAGCAGGAACCGTGCCTGAGGGAGAGCAAAGGGGTAGCTCAGAGAGGAACACGAGTCACACAGCAGCAACACTGTTCGAACAGTACATTACCGTTAGCACTGAGAGCAGACTGTCACAGTCTGTGTTCTCATGCATTATCTCCAGCCAAATGTGTTGGTAGGCATTCAGGAAGTAATTGTTATTTTTGTGCCTAAAGGGGTGAAAGAGCATGAAACTGAGGGGAGAACAAAGACTGAAGAGAGAGACAAGAAGAGAAAAAGATGACATCTGAAACTTGGGCAGAGACTGCCGTTTACCCAGAAGCTTCACATCCGCACCTCAAACACAAATCCGTGACTCCAAAGAGAAAACAATCACTACTCCTGCACTGTAAATACTGCCTGGTAATTATTCACCATGCAGGGGAATATTTCACTGTCACCAACTCTGAATAAATGACTCATGCTGTCAGCCAGGCGGGCGGTGCCGTTTGAGCACATTTTGAAGATGGCCACCCCGAGGTTGGGCCTCATAATTGTTTTCCTCCCCACTGTAGCACTCTGCCCGATTTCCTGTGATTGAGTTACAGAGCAGCAGGGCATGAAATTGCTTGTGTCCCCCCCTTTTTTCTAATCCTTGATAACAGCTGTAGGCTAGACATTTGTCCTACAAACTGAGGGAGAATGCACATTAATGCAGGGTCAGGGCCCTGGAAAGAGAGAAAGGAGAGCCATGAGTCTGACAGAAGAAGAAGAAAGAGTACAGGTAGAGGTGGGAAAGACAACATTTTGGGAGCACTACACTTGGTAATAATCTTGAATTCATGATTATATAGCTGGTTAATGGTCAGAGTGGTGCAGGTTTAGAAGCGTGGAGAAATACCTTGGCAGATTATAAAGTGGAGCCATTCGAAAGCAGGCAACAACCGCACGCTTCCTCTGCTTGGACAGCAACTTCTGCCAAACACACTTTTTGGATCTCAGTGGCTGCTCCACCTAATGAGGGAAGAAGTAGTGAGTGGCACCATTATTAATTAACACACAAGGATGGCAATCTAAACCAGGGACCCCATGGGGAAAAAAAAATATTGCTGAGAATTTGCATTTTCATCTGCCAAACATTTTCCCCCTCTGCACTAGGGTTTTATATCTTTGCTGACTCATCCAAAACCTTACTATACCTAATGAAAAAGAGAGCAGAGGAGGGGGCATCAGAAATGGTCAAGTGGCTGGGTGCAACTCTACTCTCAAGAGTGACTGTGATTTTGTCATCCATTTTAGTAGTAAAATGGAATATAAATTAAAAACTCATAGTGGTGGTTTTTTTATGCTTCATTAGAGGAATAAGCTCAGACATTTCATAGGCAATAAGTGCAACATTAAAAAAATAAATGGACAGTACCTGTTTTGCTATTTTGGAAAAGAAATACTAAAGTCCAATGTTACATGTTCATCTACATAGGCGTGTTTTGATGGAAAGGCAAGACTGGAACTAGAAGGAGTGTGCATGGGGTGTAACCAGCGGAGCCAACATAAATGACTGACATATAGGGCCCTATAACAGTGATCAACAGCGCACATTTGTGGCACGCTTCAAGTTTGCCAGTTTCTGCCAACACATTGCCTGTTTTTCACACTGCATCACACCATCTAATTACCTGTGCACTGTGCACCTGCTTTGCACTGCAAGGAGACTCGTTTAAGAGAGGTGTGGTATTGGTGCAATCTCAGCGCATTGTATTTTACTGAATTTTATGACAATGCACTTTTGATCAGGAAAAAAGGAGGTCTCATCATGTCAGAAGAGCATCAATAACTTGCATCCCTAGCATTAACCTTTTTTTAGGTGAACGAATGAACGAACAAACGAACGGACAGGGAGTGTGTCCGTTTTACATTTCACCATAGACTGTATGTTCAGGAGACAGTGTTAAGGCAGGAGGTGCCTCGGCTGGTCCAGCTTCTGTAATCTGGTCTGGATACAGACCGTGGTTTGGTGGCTGCACTGGACCAGTGTTTGATCCTCTCTGCTCAAGCAGTGGTGGATCTGTCAGTCTGAAGATTTTAGACTTCAAACCTCTCTGCTGTGACAAAGTATTCTGTCCACTTATATACTGTAATCTACGTATATTATTTCAGTCCCAATCACCTCCTTTGATATTGTCCATTTGCATGTGCGTGTGTCCTGTCATGGTTAGTGAAAAACACACACTCAGCTGTTGTTTTTTCTGTTAAATGTATTAATCTGAAGTCAGTTAAATACAAATTATCCACATAATACACCATATCCAAAATCATTTGAAGAAACAGTAGACAGTTTTTCATTGCACAGAGAAAATAATGGTGCTTGGAGCACAATCAGGCGTGCATCTGTGAGTGCTATGTTAAACTAAATTAATATAAATTTAGCTCAACTGTTCAGCCCATTTGTCCAATCATATCCAGCTCTAACTAAGACATTGAGTTGCTAGCTGTTAGCATGCGGCCTACATATCTCCCGAGAGAACACTCACACGTGATCTGCATTGTTGTTTATGCAAATCCGACGGCGAACGCTGGGACAGCGCGTGATGTCATCCATTCAGTAACCAGCTGGCTGCAGACAGAACACCCAGATGCTCTTCTCCTCATCTCAGGCGATTTCAACCATGTTTCACTGTCTCCCATTCTACCCACGTTTACCCAGTATGTCACATGCCACACTAGAGACAATAAAACACTGGACTTATTCTACGCAAACACTAAGGAGGCGTACACCTCATCACAACTCCCCCAACTCGGGAGATCGGATCACAACTTGGTTCATCTCCAGCCGGTGTACAAACCCCTAGTGCACAGACAACCCCCGGCCATGCGCACAGTGATGTTATGGTCTGAGGAGGCAATGGACACTCTAAAGGGCTGTTTTGAAGCCACCACCTGGAAGCAGCTCTGCGATCCACATGGTGAGGACATCGATGGCCTCATTCACACCTTCACGGGCTACCTCAGCTTCTGTGCGGACAAATCCATTCCCACCAAGACCATACGGTGTTGCTCAAACAACAAACCCTGGATCAACCCTGAGATTAAAACACTTCTGAGAGAGAAGAAGAAGATCTTCAGGTCGGGGAACAGGGAGATGCTGAAGTCTGTACAGAGGGAGCTGAGGAGAAAGATCAGAGAAGGCAAGGACAGCTTCAGGAGGAAGATGGAGGACAAGCTGCAACAGAGCGACATCAGCGGGGTCTGGAGAAACCTCAAAACCATCTCTGGGCTCCAGAATACCTTCCCCCAGGCCACGGGGGGCAGGGAGTGGGCGAACAATCTGAATTTGTTTTTCCATAGGTTTGACCAACCGCCCTCCCCCTTGACTGCACAACAACCACTGCTGCCTGTAAAGACATCAAGTCCTGCTGCCCACTCCCCACTCCACCAACACCCCCCCACTCCCAACACACAGCCCCCCATCCTGACCCTGACCAGGACCCAGGTGAGGACGGAGCTGAGGAAGATCAAGGCGAGGAAGGCGTCGGGACCGGACGGCATCAGCGCAAAGCTCCTCAAGTCCTGTGCAGACCAGCTGTGTGGGATTGTGACGTACATCTTCAACCTGAGCCTGAAGCTGGGGAGGGTACCACAGCTGTGGAAAACATCTTGTGTGGTACCTGTACCAAAAACTTCCCACCCCAAAGACCTGAACAGCTACAGACCGGTGGCCTTGACGTGCCACTTGATGAAGACCCTGGAGAGACTGCTCCTTGCTCACCTCCGCCCCCTGGTGGAACCAGCGATGGATCCACTCCAGTTCGCCTACCAGCATGGCATTGGGGTGGAGGATGCGGTGATCTTCCTCCTTCACCGTTCTCTGTCCCACCTGGAGAAGCCCGGGAATGTGGTGAGGATCATGTTCTTTGACTTCTCCAGTGCTTTCAACACCATCCAACCGATGATCCTGAAGGACAAGTTGCTGCGCGCAGGGGTGGACCAGCACCTGTCATCATGGATCCTGGACTACCTCACGAACCGGCCTCAGTTTGTGAGAACCCTGGACTGTGTGTCCGACACGATCATCGGTAGCACAGGGGCCCCCCAGGGAACGGTGTTGGCTCCCTTCCTGTTCACTCTTTATACTGCGGACTTCTCACACAACACAACACACTGCCATCTACAGAAGTTCTCTGATGACTCTGCGATCGTTGGCCTCATCTCCAATGGAGATGAAGCTGAGTACAGAGGGCTTATCCAGGACTTCGTGGACTGGTGCCATCGGAACTGCCTCCAGATCAACGCAAGGAAAACTAAGGAGCTGGTGGTGGACTGCCGCAGGCAAGGACAACCCCTCACAGCACCAGTAAATATACAGGGAACAGACATTGAGATGGTGACATCCTACAAGTACCTGGGTGTTCATCTGAACAATAAACTAGACTGGTCACACAATACTGATGCACTCTACAAGAAGGGACAGCGCAGGCTGTTCCTACTGAGGAGACTCAGGTCTTTTGGTGTACAAGGGGCGCTGCTGAAGACATTCTATGACACGGTGGTGGCATCAGCCATCACTTTTGGAGTGGTCTGCTGGGGCAGTGGCATTACTGCAGCCGATAGGAAGAGACTGAACAAACTGATCAAGAAAGCTAGCTCCGTCCTGGGGCAGCGCCTTGATCCGGTGGAGGAGATAGGAGAGAGAAGGACGGTGGCTAAACTGTCATCTCTGCTGGAGTCTGAGTTCCACCCTATGCAGGACATACTGAATGCACTGAGGAGCTCATTTAGCAGCAGACTACATCATCCCAGGTGCACAACCGAGAGGTTTCGCAGGTCCTTCCTACCAACGGCTGTCAGACTGTACAACCTAAGCAGGGCTGCTCGCAGAGATAGCAAAAAGACGTAACAACCTAATAGTTTTTTGAATGCAAAAGATGCAATAGACTTACACAACGGTCCCCTCCGGCATACAACTAGGAAAATACCGGTAGCTACGGAGGGTGAGAATATGTATGGACACATAATCATACCATGTAGGATACCTAAGTAGACGGTTGTGCTGTTTCATCCCATCTAGCAACAATGCTCTGCACTGTGTGTGTTTATACATTTACATATTTATTCCATCTAACTACAATGCTCCGCACTGGGTGTGTTTATGTTTATGTTTATATTTATATATCTATATATTCATTCCATCTAGCTGCAATGCTCCGTACTGTGTGTTTATATACTCATATATTTATCCCATCCAGCTACAATGCTCTACACTGTGTGTCTGTGTATATATATATATATATATATATATATATACAGTATATATTTATAGTAATATGTACATATGTATATTAGCTGCTCTTGCTTGCTTTTTTTTTTTTTTTTCTTGCCTTCTGATTGTTGCTCTGAGTGTTGCTATCCCTGTGCTGTTGCAATCCTGGAATTTCCCCGTTGTGGGACTAATAAAGGCTTATCTTATCTTATCTTAACTTCTAAAATAACTGACTGGGCATTGACTATAATTATTGCCTGGCCTAAAGCCAAGCAGTGTTACTCTTGCACATATTTTTGCTCATGCTTACACCCCATTTGGCCAGCGCAAAACCAGTCTTCTAAACAAGTCATCATGATCAGAGTTCATTTTAGACAATGTGCCTCTGTGCATTAAAGGACTAGGCAGGAGTGTGCTTTGGATTGGATTAACCAAAACACGCCTCTGAATAATTAGACCAGCCTCTTTGTACTTTTTGCTAGGTGCAGTGGCCGTTTTCCTGCTGCTATGATAACAAAATGGACATGGACACATGCATAAATGTGCTCTGGCCCTCAGATAGTAGACTTGTGAATAGACTGTGAAAATAGGGCCCAGAGTGTCTGCTGCTATGCCAATTTATAGGTCAGTGCATCAAATGGGTGGGCAGTCTGTCAGAGGAATCTGCCAGCATCCAAGAAGGCAGCAAGCTGGTAAACTCCTGTATCTTCAAAACTAAATAGAGAAATGTGTTACTGGCAGCATTTGACATAAATTATTTATTTGCTGAATATATGTTTACTTTTCACAAGGGATACATGATATATATCGGCATGCTATCCGTATCGGCTGATAAAGCATTTAAAATGATTTAACGACATCAGCAAAACTTAATATTTTCAGCTGATAGAATATTTACAGTGGACAGTCTGGAGTGACGCTATGCTGGTGATGTTACGCTTTTCCCTTGGCGTGAGGGACTGATGTCATTATGTTAGGAGAGCATATCACAACAAACATGGCTGCCCCTTACCCCCCATCCTGCAGCACCGTACTCCCTCAAACAATGCTGCATGTGGTTATTACCTCCAACCAAGGGAGGAGGTAATGTTTTCAGAGGCGTTGGTTGGTTTGTCTGTTACCAACATTATTCAAAAAGTTATGAATGGATCTTGATGAAATTTTCAGGAAAAGTGTGTAATGGCATGGGGAATAGATGATTAGATTTTGGTGATGATCTAAGAGTACATACCTCCACCAAGGGCTTTGTTTGCATTTGTGCAGCAGGATTACATAAAAACTACTGGATGGATTTGGATGAAATTTTCACCAGAGGTGGTTCTTGGGCTACAACAAGGAACCCATTACATTTTGGTGATGATCTGAGAATGCATACCTCAACCAAGGCTCTTATCTTCTCACAGTGTCTTAGCAACAATACTCCAAAACTAATGGACAGACTTGAATGCAATTTTCACCACAAGTGGCTCTAGACCTACACACACCCCCATTACATTTTGGAGAAGATCCATGAGGAATGGAAGGACCCTTGGCGGAGGTATGCACTCTGAGTGCTTTTCTAGTTTATATTATTTTTTGTGTTTAAGCACTGTTGAAGTACATCAAACATCTTCTACAGCAGAGAGAAATTACTGCACACTAGGAGAATATGCCAAGTTCCCATAACGGCAACAGCATTTACATTCACCAGAGACAGACGTGAGAACAGAAACAGAAGCAAGGTAGCCACTTGGTTCAGCTAAGAGGGCTCCAAACAGATCAACGTTGCCTAGCCTTTTTGTCACAAATACCAGGTCCCTTGTAAACAATGGTGAACTAAAACTGGATACATGGGGGGGGGGGGGGGCTGAAAAGTTCATAGTCGTCAAATTTGATCAAATGTGGTTTATTTTTCAACATAGTCTCCCCTTCGGTCCACACACTTCTTCCATCCGTGTTGCAGCACTTGGATCCCTGCAGTTGAAAAATAAACCACATTTGGTCAAATTTGACCACTATGAACTATTCAGCCTCTGAACTTTTCAGCCCCCCTTGTATAACCTGACCAACCACAGAAGACAGCTCTGTCATAATCATCATTCAGAACTGGCTACACCAAGATCATAGACACCGTGATTGAGTCAGCATGCTGCTAACTACACTGAAGCACAGGACAGAGGAATCTGATAAGAGCTGTGAAAGTGGAATTTGCATATAGTGGTGTGAAAAAGTGTTTGCCCCCTTCCTGATTTCTCATTTTTTTTGTATGTTTGTCACACTTAAATGTTTCAGATCATCAAACAATTAGACAAAGATAACACAAGTAAACACAAAATGCAGTTTTTAAATGAAGGCGTTTATTATTAAGGGGAAAAAATTAGCAGCAACAACTGCAATCAAGCATTTGCAATAACTGGCAATGAGTCTTTTACAGCACTGTGAAGGAATTTTGGTCCACTCATCTTTGCAGAATTGTTGTAATTCAGCCACACTGCAGGGTTTTCGAGCATGAACCGCCTTTTTAAGGTCATGCCACAGCATCTCAATCAGATTCAGGTCAGAACTTTGACTAAGCCACTCCAAAGTCTTTGTTTTCTTAAACTATTCAGAGGTGGACTTGCTGGTGTGTTTTGGATCATTGTCCTGCTGCAGAGCCCAAGTGTGCTTCAGCTTGAGGTCACAAACAGATGGCTGGACATTCTCCTTCAGGAATTTTTGGTAGACAGCATAATTCATGGTTCCATTTACCACAGCAAGTCTTCCAGGTCCTGAAGCAACAAAACAGCACCTGACCATCACAATACCACCACTATATTTTACTGTTGGTATGATGTTCCTTTTCTGAAATGCTGTGTTACTTTTATGCCGGATGTAATGGGACACACACCTTCCAAAAAAGTTCAACTTTTGTCTCGTCTGTCATGGACCTCCTCGTGCGCTTTTAAGCAGTGAAGGGGTAGAAAGAAGGACTTATGTACAGGGTTACACCACAACACATTTATTAAAGGGCCTATATCATGCAAAATCGACTTTTTTGAGCTTTTAAGCATGTTATAATGTTAATTCCTCACCAAAAACACCCCCAAAGTGGTATTTTGCTCCATTCACGCATCTCTGAGTATTCCTCCTCAACCCTGCTCTCTGAGCTGCTGCTCTGCCCTGTCCCTGATAATGATTGGGTCCCCACGTTCATATGTATGAACGTGGGTGAGCCACCCACTCCAGGAAGTGCCTGTGCTGCCAGCACCGCCCCCAGGCTAACGCACACACCCACTTTCTCCGCGCAGCTAACGGAGCGGTGATCGGCAAAACTCTTTCACTTTAGCATTGACGCTGTGAAGAAGTAGTTCCTCTCGCACCTAATCTGCTCAGTGACAACAACTGTTTGCTTTTTTACGTAAGACAATGTCTTCTGAGTGGCGTAAATGTGTCTTTGGCTGTGAGAGATTTAGGAGTTTGTTCAGCCTTCCTAAAGAAGAGCCTACTCATCAGAAATGGTTGGAGTTTATTTTCGGGAGCACGCGTCAAACCAGCCAGCAGCCGGCTCAGGGGTTACGTCATGAAATGGGCGGCAGCCACAAGAAGGAGAGGCGGAGCCTCAGAGATCGAGGCATCTTACTTCCGGGTTGGAAAAGTAGCTCGCAAAAATAACTCATATTTCATAAGAAATTCATTCTCCAGTGTACCAAAGGTAATATACTATCACATACATGTATATAGTTTACTCTGAAAGGCTTAAAATAGCATGATATAGGCCCTTTAAAGTAATGACAAACAGTTCCCAAAAAAGGTGAGGATATACAAAAATACAAAGAAACTTACAATAGGCGTTCCTAGGCCAGCATTGCCCAGCGAACGCATGAGGAGAAGCGATTTAACCACAGTAGCGTCCCAGAGCCGACATCGCTCAAAGGACGCAGGAGAATCCACGGCTAAAGTGGCAGTGGCGAACACTTCGTGGCACACAGTACACACACGAATATGTACATCAATAGACAATTCAACGGATCAGCAATGCTTGACTGGCAAACGTCGCTTAAGTACAAGCATTGCTGGCTCCACAAATTGAGTACACCTGGGCGAGGCACGGGGATGACAATCACTGTAGTAGAATCAGCTAGCTGTCAGGAGAGAGGGGAGGTGGTCAGACCGGCAAATGTTAGACAACGCCCACATGAATGTAGGCCAAAGAGGCTGCCTAATAACCGCCCGCCAGAACGGTGACTACAGACACAGAAAAGAAAAGGATAAGACATAAAAACAACAAGAACTCAAAAGATGACAAAATACATAAATAACCCAATACCTGAGCCATGGAGAATGGCCAGAAACGAGCCTGAAGGAAAACACCGGCTCGGTTCATGACATCGTCAGTCCACGGAGTATTTTCCCAAAAGTCTTGGGGATCATCAAGATGTTTTCTGGCAAAACTGAGACAAGCCTTTCTTGGAACTCTGCCATGCAGGCCATTTTTGCCCAGTCTCTTTCTTGTGGTGGAGTCATGAACACTGACCTTAACTGAGGCAAGTGAGTCCTGCAGTTCTCTGGATGTTGTTGTGGAGTCTTTTGTGACTTCTTGGATGAGTCGTCGCTGCGCTCTTGGGGAAATTTTGGTGGATAATGGCTCTCACTGTGGTTCACTGGAGTCCCAAAGCTTTAGAAATATCCGTGTGGAGAGAGGAATAATCAGGCCAAGGATTCAGAGCAGATGAACTTTATTCCACCCCTCACATCTCTCAGAATCAGAAAATCTTAACCTCATGTCACAGGGACTCTCTTTTATATTACAACACTAATACGTCTCTGCTGCCTGAGGTCTTGCATCACAATTCATTCTCGCATCACAATTCCTATTGTCCCCCAGCCCCTTAATCCCCATGCTCTTCCGTCAGAGGAATTTACTCTCCCTTCCTTCCAGTCTGAGATGAATACCACAGCATGGGTCCCCCATACCGCCTCCCCCAGAGTCTCAGACTGAGCGTTAACTCTCATGTTCTCTCGGCTTCAGCCTCTGCCCATAGCTGCTGTAATGGGGGATCTTCGGCTCTGCGGTGCTGCTGTGCCGGTGGAGGGTTCCTGGGGGTGTGTCCGTCTGTGGGTGGACAATGGAGGGGGGAGAACATTCAGCATGCTCGTGTGACTGCTCTGATGAGTCATTTACCTGGGGAGTTCTTGGGGGGGGGGGGGTGGCCAACACCACCTGCTCGTCTTGCACCACAAAGGCGGGCTTAAGCCTGTCTATACAGATTTTCTCCCGGCGATCCCCCAAGTCTAACACAAAATGTTTGTCCCCGGGTTCCAGCACTCTAAACGGGCCATCGTAGGGTGGGCTCAATGGGGGCCGGTGGGCATCGTGCCTGACAAACACTAACGCCGCGTCCTTCAAGGTTTTCGGCACAAAAGCGCGGGGAAAGCAGTGGTGGGCCTGGCCAGGTAGCGTCCCTGCGTCATGCCGTGAACACGGGGACGAATGGGTGTTCTGGCGCGGGGTTATCTGGTAAAAATTCCCCGGGGAGCCGCAGCGGCTGAGAATAACAAGCTCTGCTGGGGAAGCCTCCAAATCCTCTTTCGGTGCGGAACGCAACCCTAATAGAACCCACGGCAACCGGTCCACCCAATTTGCATCTGTAAGCAGCGCTCAGTACTTCGCTTACGAAGCAGTCCCGCTAGCTTCTGGCCATCGTGTGGTGCGGTCCACCACTGTCAGGAGGTGTGTGAACCCCTGCGATAGCGGGAGGGGACCCACGAGTTCCACGTGAACGTGGTCGAACCTCTTAGCCAGGATATGGAACGGCTCCAAAGGGGCCTTTGTGTGCCTGTGCACTTTGGCTCGCTGGCACACTACGCAGGCTGCAGCCCACTCTTTCACCTGTTTGCGCAGGCTCGGCCAAACGAACTTCGCTCCCACCATTTTGACTGACACGCGCACTCCTGGGATGCGCCAGGGAGTGAACGGACTCAAAAACGCGGCGGCGCCAAGTGCGTAGAACCACCGGGCGCGGGAGTCCTGTCGAGACGTCACAGATTGGGGGGGGGGGCCCGTCTTGCAGTACCCTGCTCTCCAGCCTTAACCCTGTTGGTCCAGACTGGAGCACGCACACATCCGCATCGCCAATCTGCTCTGCGGCCATGGCCGTGTAATCTATCCCTACGTAGACTGGGGCCACCAATGAGCGCGAGAGGCAGTCCGCCACCACGTTAAGTTTACCAGCCACATGCTGAATGTCGGTTGTAAACTCCAAGATCGCAGCCAGCTGTCTCTGCTGCTGGCCTGACCATGGTTCTGAAACCTTGGCCATCACGTACGTTAGCGGCTTGTGGTCCACAAATGCAGTGAAGTTGCACCCTTCCAGCCAGAACTGGAAGTGGCGTATGGCCAGGTGGACAGCCAGTAACTCTCTGTCGAACGCGCTGTATTTACGCTCACTGTTGCGCAAAGACCTGTTAAAAAAGGCGAGCGGCTGCCAAGAACCAGCGACGCATTGCTCCACGACGGTCCCTATGGTCACGTCCGAGTCGTCGGTAGTGAGCGCTATCCGAGCCGCAGGGTCCGGGTGCGCCAGTAGTGCGGCGTTTGCCAGGGCTATTTTAACCTCAGAGAACACCTGCTCCCGCTCAGGAGTCCAGTCGACTCTGTCCGCTGGTTTCCATTTCTTGAGTGCGGCGTACAACGACTGCATGAGCTGGGCTGCACGGGGGAGGAACCGGTTATAAAAGTTAACCATCCCCAAAAACTCCTGCAGCGCCCTGACTGTCTGAGGCCGGGGAAAATTCGCCACTGCGCGCACCTTGTCCGACAAGGGTATCGCTCCCTCCAGTGAGATGCAGTGTCCCAAAAAAATCGATCCCCATCACGCCGAACTGGCATTTCGCTAGGTTGATTATTAACCCGTGCTCCTCTAACCTCCAGAAAACTGTCCTGAGGTGGGTTACGTGTTCATCCTCGGACGCGCTGGCCACCAGGATGTCATCCAGGTAGTCGAACACGAAAGGCAGATCGCACAACACCGCATCCATCATGCGTTGGAATGTCTGTGCCGCGCCTTTTAACTCGAAAGGCATGCTTAAAAACTCAAACAGACTAAACAGGGTTATTACTGCCGTTTTAGGTATGTCCTCCGCGCACACCGGGTCCTGGTGGTAACCACGGACCAGGTCTATCTTAGAAAAAATACGTGCCCCAGCGAGGTGAACGGAAAAATCCTGAATATGGGGGATCGGGTAGTGGTCGTGGGCTGTGGCATTGTTTAATCTTCGGAAATCTCCACAAGGTCGTCACAATCCCTCGGCCTTAGGGACCATATGTAGTGGGGATGCCCATGGGCTGTTTGATCGTCTGATGATGCCCAGCCTTTCCAAGTTGGCAAACTCCTCGCGCACTATGGCCAGTTTAGCTGTGTCCAGGTGCCGAGGTCGTGCGAAAATGTGTGGCCCGGTGGTGATAATAAAGTGCTCCACCCCGTGTTTAGTGATTGCCGCCAAAAATGTCGGGACCGTGAGTGCTGGGAACTGGGTGAGCAGTGTGTGGAACTTACCACCTGGAGCTGTGATGTTGGTTAGCATTGTTGGACCGGCTCCTCAAGCTGTACAGGGGAGAGAATCAAAAGACATTGCATTAATCAGGCGTCTGTTAGCAACATCGGCTAGTAGTCCGTGTGCACACAAAAAATCAGCACCTAAGATTGGGAAACTACATGCCGCTATGATGAATGTCCACTGGTATGTACGGCTGTGCAAGGATACAGTCAGTGTCCTTTCACCAAAAGTCTTAATGTCTGAGCCGTTTGCGGCCATCAGTTCAGGGCCGCTAGCTCCCACTAGCTGGTCGGCATAGGATGGCAGGATGAGGCTCTTTTGGGAGCCGAAGTCCACGAGGAACCGTCTCCCCGAGTGCGAGTCTGTCACGTAGAGCAGCTTGCTTTCTTCACCGGCGGTCGCAGCTGCTACCGACAGCCGGTCCTGGCGTTTCCTGAACGCTTGAATTGGCACGGTGGCACGCATTGGCGTGCATCCTCTCCAAAACGGCGGTGGTAGGAGCAGAGCGTGTCTCTCTGGCGCTTCCTGGCCCCCGCTGCCACTACCATTGCTGGCTCCTCGCTCCAGCCAAAAGTCTGGTAGTTTGACTGAAACGGCGCACGCGTTGCTGGGGCTTCCTGTCCGGGTCATCTCCGGGGTGTTTGCCTCGTGTTCCATTATTCATCAAGGGTCACCAGTGTGGAGAGAGGAATAATCAGGCCAAGCATTCAGAGCAGATGAACTTTATTCCACCTCTCACATCTCTCAGAATCAGAAAACCTTAACCTCATGTCGCAGGGACTCTCTTTTATATTACAACACCCACACGTCTCTGCTGCCTGAGGTCTTGCATTACAATTCATTCTCACATCACAATTCCTATTGTCCCCCAGCCCCTTAATCCCCATGCTCTTCCATTAGAGGAATTTACTGCATCTCCCTTCCTTCCCGTCTGAGATGAATACCACAGCATGAGTCCCCCATATTATAACCTTTTCCAGACTGACAGATCTCAGTTACTTTGTTTCTCATTTGTTCCTGAATTTCTTTGGATTGCAGCATGATGTCTAGCTTTTGAGGATCTTCTGGTCTATTTCACTTTGTCAGGCAGGTCCTATTTAAGTGATTTCTTGATTGAGAACAGGTGTGGCAGTAATCAGGCCTGGGTGTGGCTAGAGAAATCAAACTTGAATCAAATTAACCACAGTTAATTTATGTTTTAACAGGGGGGCAATCACTTTTTCACACAGGGCCATGTAGGTTAGAATTTTTTTTACCCTTAATAATAAACACCTTCATTTAAAAACTGCATTTTGTGTTTACTTGTGTTATCTTTGTCTAATATTTAAATTTGTTTGATGATCTAAAACATTTAAGTGTGACAAACATACAAAAAAATGACAAATCAGGAAGGGGGCAAACACTTTTTCACACCACTGTATACGTGAATAAGAACTTGTTCACAAACTCTGTGGTCATCGATAAGTACTGCTCACCGGACCTGAAGTTGCTGGCAGCTACCTTTCTGTCTCCCACGGGAGTTTTCTGCTGCCGTGGTAACAGCTGTCCAGATACTAATGCTAATTTAGCACTCAGCTATGTGCTAGCAGCCGCTGACAAGCAGAAGACCCGGTTTTGACCAACATATTACTGAACAAACTGCTATCCATCATGGGCAATCCTGAACACCCCCTCCACCACACACTGGACAGATAGCGGAGCCCTTTCTCCAGCAGACTGTTACAGCTCCGCTGCCAAACGGTCAGGTGCAGGAAATCTTTTCTGCCACATGCCATTTCACTGTACAATAACCCACTCATGTTGAATCTTGATCATAACAATGCTGCCACACTGCACCTTACAGTTTAATTGGTACTTCACATTTCACCCTGTGCTTTATAATCCTTCTCTGTACAGTCAGTACTATCCATAGATTCATACGGATCATCATCTGTTTAACTTAGTATTAGTCTGTGTAGTATATAAAGTTATCTAAGCATTTTTACTTCCTGGGCTAACTCCTTTTTCTATTTCCTACCCTATTATGCTATGTCTATATCTGTTAGTTTGGTGGTCTTACTCTGTTATGCTTCTGTTACACTGTAATTTCCCAGTTTGAGATCAATAAAGTACATCCATCCATCCATCTAGCTATCTATCTATATTAAGTGTGCAACATGAGGAGATAACACACTGTACTGTGTATATTCTAATATTATAAAGAGATACAGAGCCTCCCTCCCCTCGCACACTTGTCTTAAAATGCATAACACATTTATTTTCATATTAAAAATGGTAAATGGCATTCACTTATATAGCGCTTTTATTCTCATCTCGAGATGACCAAAGCGCTTTACAGATCCTGCTATCCACTCATTCACACATACATTAAGTTGAGGTAGTTGTCTTATTTTCCTTTGTGTCTTTATATGCCAGTAAATCATGACTGTAAGGCAAAGGAGATGTAAGTAGGTGGGGAAAAATGTACATAAATCAGTAGTGGCAAGAATTCTACTATTGTGCATCCTTACTTTTTGCCAACACCTCATTTGCATTAAGTGGTGAGGACCTCAACATTTTATGTTAACGAAGGCATGGGAAATACAACACCACTTATTGCAATTCTAGATGCAAGGCTACCAGAATGTACAGCAAAGCAGTCTGCAAAAATAAAGACCTGGAATAGGAGAAATGCATGCCATGTGGACACACGTCATGCTCATATCTGCTGTTGTAAATGTTTAAATACAAGTGCCTGACCTGCTCCAGGTTGAAGACAGCAGCAGAGATTCTTTGGATACGATCCACCACTTTTTCAGGGTCTGGAGGTCCCTCAGTCCTCATCACTATGTCCTTGTACAGGTTCAGCTGCCACCTCACAGCAGGGTCTTCAGACTAAGAGTTACATTTAAAAAAAAGGAAGTCAATCACAGAATTTGTTGCAAAGTAAAATCTCCATAAATTTTTCCATACCTTTTCTCGAAGGTGTAGGTTCTGACAAATGTGCTCTTTAACCTCATCATCTGTGTCTTTCTGTAGGAAAAACGGGGGAGGTGGGTAGTGTTATATTAAGGTTCATGAGATAAACGTTGGTAACAGACAATAAGTCTCCCTATAACATGATTTTTATTTTAGTTTTGATCTTTAGCTCAACGAAGTTACCGAACACACCACTATTTTCCCAAGATTCTTATTAATCTGTTTTTCTCAACATTTGCCCATTTTACAAAAACTGATTATAACATCAATAACAAGAAAAAAGCAACATTGTCAAATGCATAAAATGTGTAGAGCCTTGCGTAAAAGATCAGTTTTTGAAATAATTGAAAATACATCTAAAAATAATTGTGATGGTGGAAAGTCTTTTTCAGCATCTTTTCAACATGTTTGTGCTAGTTGGGATGTAATTTTTATTCTAGCGTTGTGATCAAGACCTTGTTTTTTGGTATATTTTATTAATCCCAGAGGGAAATTCAAAGGCATCCACCTGGATGAGGCAGCCATGGTGCAACGCCAATCACACACAATCACACCTAGGGCCACTTCAGAGACTCCAATTAACCTAGCTTGCATGTTTTCGAAATGTTTTTGTCAAGACCAGAGCCTCCCAAGACTGAGACAAGACCAGAGAAGACCAAGACTATAAGACTCGACATGCTCTCAACCCCTAAAAGTCTTGGTTTTTGTACACTCTGTTCCCGGTCTGGACTCGGTGTGCTCTTGACTACAACACTAATAAATACATGGCCTTATCATTGGCTATAATTGACCCCCAACAGAAATCCATATTGAGTTAATAGCTTTAGCTAATTAGACAGAATAAATTGTGCTAAATGAATCGGTGGCGGCGGTGGCGGCGGCGGCCTCCGTCGGTCTATGATGACCATGGAAGAGAATCCTAAACGTCTACTCTGCTGGAACAGTACCGCCTGTGGCTGAACAGGCCGATGCGCGAATGGCAGTCCCTGTCACACAGGTCGCACTTGTGGGTGATCTCCGTGCTGCTGGGTCTGTGGCGGTTCTTCCTGCGGGTCCTTTTTTCATCTGCTGCAGCAGTCAGTCTCTCTTCACCTGCCTTCAGCTGTCTGGTCAAGGTGCCTCTCCATTTGGAGCGGTCCGTTGCAAGGTCCTCCCAGTGCTCTGTGTTGATCTCCAGTGCCTTCATGTCTCTCTTGCAGACGTCTCTAAAGCGCAGCTGTGGGCGGCCAACGTCTCTCCTGCCAGTTGCCAGTTCTCCGTAGAGGACGTCTTTGGGGATTCTGCCATCCTCCATACGGTGAACGTGGCCTAGCCAGCGGAGCCTGCGCTGCCTGAGTAGAGTGAACATGGAGGGAAGGCCGGCGCGGGACAGAACTTCTGTGTTGGGCACTTTGTCCTGCCAGGATATGTCCAGGATGTGGCGAATGCAGCGCAAGTGGAAGGAGTTCAGTCTCTTTTCCTGCCAGGCGTATGTTGTCCACGTCTCACTCCCATAGAGCAGTGTGCTGATGACGCAGGCGTTGTACACTGCCATCTTCGTCTTGACAGAGAGTTTGGGATTCTCCCACACTCGTGTGGTGAGGCGAGCAAGTGTGAAGGCTGATTTTCCAATCCTCTTGTTGATCTCTGTATCAAGGGAGAGGTTGTTGCTAATCGTGGACCCCAGGTACGTGAACTGATTCACGACCTCCAGCTCGTAGTCGTCGATGGTGATGGTTGGTGGTGCTTCCGTGCCTTGCGCCAAGACGTTAGTCTTCTTCAGGCTGATGGTAAGCCCGAAGTCCTTGCATGCCTGGGAGAAGCGGTCCATCAGGGTCTGAAGCTCCTGCTGTGTGTGGGTTGCGACTGCAGCGTCGTCTGCGAACAGCATGTCTCTGATTAGAGCCTCGCGTACTTTGGTTCTGGCTTTCAGGCGGGCGAGGTTGAAAAGCCTGCCGTCAGATCTTGTGTGCAGGTAGATTCCCTTTGTTGCTGTGCTGAAGGCATGCCTCAGGAGCATAGCAAAGAAAATCCCAAAGAGGGTTGGCGCAAGTACACAGCCCTGTTTCACTCCGCTGCGTAGCTGTTCTTGTTTTTTTTCTTGCCTTCTGATTATTGCTCTGAGTGTTCCTATCCCTGTGCTGTTGCAATCCTGGAATTTCCCATTGTGGGACTAATAAAGGCTTATCTTAACTTATCTTATCTTATCTCTCCAGTGGAGGATTTGAGGGGGGCCGTCTTGCTCTGAGCCGGACCAAGTGCTTTCTTGATGCCATCGTACATACCACGGATGTTCCCTGTTATGGCAGCGGTTTGAATGTTTTGGCTGAGCTGAGTCCAGTACTCGTTGGCACAGCGCCGAGCAGTCTGCTGAACTTTGCTTCTCGCAGCCCTGAGAATCTGGAGATTCTTCTCGTTTGGGTACTTCTTGTACTCAGCAAGTGCTGAGCGCTTGGCTTCAATGACGGGGGTCATCTTGGTCAACTTGGCATCAAACCAGTCCTGTGACTTCGAGGTCTTCCTCCCAAAGGTAGCCAAGGCTGTGCGGTGGTGGTGTTTCGCAGCTCTTTCCACTTCTGCTTTGCAGATTGTCCTTCTTGTGGTACACCAAGTTCCTTCTCAAAGGTGGAGGCAAACTGCTCAACAAGTTCTGGTTGAGCCATCTTGCTGATGTCAATCCGTGCCTTTCCAGGCTGTCTAGCACAATGGAATTTCTTCAGCTGCAGCTTGACCTTGCAACACCAATGAATGGTCTGTGTCGCAATCTGCACTCTGGAACGAATGGGTGATTAGCACGTTCTTCAGTGAGGTGCGCCTGGTCAGGATCAAGTCCAGCTGGTGCCAGTGCTTTGAGCGCGGATGTTGCCAGGAAACCTTGTGTTGGGGCTTGGTCTTGAAGAACGAGTTTGTGATGCACAGATCGTGATATGTGCAGAAGTCGAGCAGCCGCTGTTCGTTGTCGTTCATTCTGCCCACACCAAAAGGTCCAAGACAGGAGGGCCAGAAGTCGTGGTCAGCACCCACTCTGGCATCGAAGTCTCCAAGGAGAATGAGTTGTTCAGAGTTGGGGATGATCCTGACAGTTGTTGCGAGATTCTCGTAGAACTCGTCTTTTGCCTCTGGTGTGGCTGCCAGTGTTGGGGCATACACACTGATGAGGGCGACTGGGCCTTGAGTGGTGTTCAGGCGGAGGGTGAGAAGTCGTGCAGAGCCATTGCTGCCCGGTTCCACCATCTTCAGCAAGGTGTTCTTCACTGCAAAGCCCACTCCGTGTTCCCTGTGTTCGTCACTGCCCTTTCCCTGCCAGTAGAACGTGTAGTCCTTCTCTCTCAGTGTGCCTGCGTCAGCCAACCGTGTTTCCTGGAGAGTGGCGATATCCACTCCCAGTCTCTTCAGCTCATTATTATCAGTCTTCCTGGTGTCGTTGATGTCCTTGAGGTTAGCAGCGAGTCCTGTCATCATAGTGCGGACGTTCCAAGTTCCCAGTTTTAGAGTTGGTCTCTTTTGTTTTATTGTCTTGCCTGGTGCGAAGGTTCTCAGCCTGCTGTTCGGACTTCTCCTCATCCCCATGCACCCAATGAGGAAAGCAAACTGTGGCGGGACAACACCTTATTGGCTGGGGGCTGCCCAGCTTGAGGCGGGCAGTAGCTGTCCAGTGAGATCCGATGATCCCTTCCACCGTCGGGAACAACCCCTGGCGCCGTGCTCTACGCCAATTGAGTGGTGGCTTATAACCGGTAACTGTCATTCCCTGTGTTTTGCCTACGCCAAAGGCGAAGCTGGAGTGTCCTCTCCAGTGATCCGGTGTTCTACCTTCCAGCGTTGGGCGTTGGTAGGATTCAAGCCTGGGCAGGAAGATATGGAGGACAAGATGTTGCCCATGCAGCATGTCCCCCCTCTCCACGTCACTGATGAATCCAAAGGAACAGCAGGGCTGCTACAGTTTGGCACCAGCGCCATTGCAGGAGCTGCCAGAACGATGTTGAGCACAACATAGAACTGCCTTAGGGGCTCCGACTCCGGATTTTTCCTCAGGGTTGACTCCTGAAGCCTTTCCCGTGACCGGGTATGCCGCAAGGCAGCGGAGGTTTGAAATCAGGGTTTATCCTCCCCTAAATGGGCTACCTTCCCAGGTTGACGAGCCACCATCTACCCGAAGCATCTGGTTTTAAGGCGCCAGAGATCTGCCCTCGCCCCTTCTCCTATTAGTAAAAGCAGTTCCGCCGGGCTTAGAGACTAAACCACACGGGCAGGCTAGGAGTTGGACTTAGTTGTCAGAGGCTTTTCGAGACGCATGCCATAAGGAGCATTTTATGAGCACTGGGAGCTTAACCCCAGTGCCGCTCCTGGCTATTACAACATTGGAACCTTTATTAGGGCCAGTAAAGAAAAAAATAAAGAAATCCATTGGGGGGGGGGGGGTATAACCAGAAACAAAAACCTTGCAATTTACAAAAAAACAAAACCAAACAAAACAAAGAATTTGTAAGTTGGATAGCTTTTGACAAACTTTAACTTCTGAAATCAAAACCTCCTAAGAGTAACCATGATAAAACACCAACAATTCTTTTGTTCAATCAGCAATAGAGGCCCTAAACTAAAAGCTAATTTTCCACCTAAATCAGTTGTCCTACTTGCAGAGAGATAAATGTGCAGCACTGGTTGAGGGACAAGCAGCAGAGATAATTTACAGAAAAGTCTGAAACTGGACAGAGTGGTTACATAAATAGTCAAAAACTTTCAAACACAAGGTAACCTAGATCACATCATCCATCAAGGATCTCTTGCAAAAAAAAAAGTCCAATTTTGGTGAGGAGAGACATTTTTCTCAGTGGAAAAAAATGTTTTATGGATATATGGACAACAGTTGAAATATATGATCCCATGACGTCATTCACCAAAGGTGGGTATTAAAGCAGGAAGTCCAGTGGGATTTCACCAGATGGGCTCCGAGGGTGGTAGAGGAAGGGTGATGATATTTGGATCAGAAGAGATGTGGGCTTCTGATGAGGTCAGTCTCTCCCCATTCGGAACAAATAGGTAGAGGATAAGTTAGCAAATAGCCTAATTTTTGGTCTGTGTCCCATTTTATAGAGTTTGTTGGTTATAATGTGAACAGAGACTTGAATTTCATTCAGTAAACCAATGAAACAGAGTGAAGCAAAATCCCTCCTGATGTTTTATTACCATTTCATTATTCAGATGTCCAGCAGTATACTGAAGATAAAAGTGAAACTCAGTACATTTCGAACAGAAAAGCTGTAAACTGTGTGCATGTATGGGAAGTCACACTTTGCCGAGGCTTAGAAAAATATTAAAACATCTATTATACATCAAGGTATTCAGTGCAAGAAGTCTATTACACTAAAACATCATTGTAAATAAATGTAAATCAAATTTAGCCCAGAAACCAACACTTAAGATGACTGACTCTTGGAATGAGACACATACTTTTTAATGCATTCATTCACCTTAAAGTTATTGCATCTATTTGATCTAATGCAAAGACATGACTGAAAACAAGTTTAAACCATAGAGGTAAAAAAGGAAGCTTATCTCATGACGAATTTTGCTATTTTCAAGCAAACTGATTTCCTTACTACACTATAACACAGATGAACCAACAGCTATAAAGATCTTGTTGTTATTGACTGTTTCTTCTCAAAGAGTTATTCTTGTTTATTTGGATCATCATTTAATGGGAGGAAGCATCAAATGTTTCCTCACCAAAAGGTAGCGTGTCTTGGCGAGCGAGATGAGCTCCTGATCTCCGGGCGTACACATGTTGAGGCCGATGGGCAGCATCTTCTTCAGAGCCGCCACAATCAGAGACGTCTGAATGGAGTAGAACTCACCACGCCTCTTCTTGTGTTTCCTCTCTTGGTCTTGTCCACCAGACTAAAATATTTACAACAATGAGCTCAGACAGCACACAAAAGAGAACAAAATCCAGGCTCTTTTAGCAGCTAAAAGCCTTCAGAGGCAAAAGCGTAATAATAATTTTTCAAAATTTTTGCCAAGATGAATGCTGCACCAAATGCCTGATACCTTAAAATTATTTTATTCCACGGCAGTGCTCGTGCCGCGTCGGAACAAAAGCCAGAGGCAACCGAGGCATTTATTTTTCAGCACTGTGACTAGAATAAATCATGGTTGCCACTGAAGCATTAAGAGGTCTTGCACCTCAGCTGAAGAGCAGAACAAGCAGGCTGCTTCTGTTGCAAGATATAAACAGTGAGCCATGAGAGCGGCTGGCTCAGCGAAAATATAGATCTCCACATTAACATACATAACATATATATAAATTCATATAGGCTACACAGAAATACAGACATAGTCTTATCACCACATACTCACAAAAAGTAAAAAACAGAACTACAATTGATCAACTACAAACACATGACATGATTTACCACACAGATTAGACCAGGCGTCACACTTTAGACAAGACATGTTCCAGCCATAAGGCAATGAAAGATGACCAAAGAGTCCATGTCACACACAGTGATGAATGGATGCCATAAATAATAAGGGAGCATCATGTAAAACTACACTATAGACTCTATAGCACGCGCCGGAAGGGGGGAAGTGGGGAAAGGGGGAACAAGCTATTGGCTTTTCTGCTCAGCGACTGGAGCAAATAAGCCAATAAGCTGGCAGGTAAACAGCTCATGCACTGCATCACTCTACCTTTTCCTTAAAGGACTGTTAAAGATGGAGAGAGACAGAAAGAAAGAGAGAGACAGGCAGAAGAAAAGGACAAGAGGGCAATTAATGGAGGTGCACGGTCCTCAGATGGACGTGCACTGCAATGAGAACCGTTTGCCTTTAAACAGCTAAAAAAAGGCAAACAAAATGTTAGAGCCTCCGCAACAACAGCGGGGGCTAAAAGCATGAGGGAATTTTGTCTTCTGTGGGGATGAAAGTTAGTTTATCTTGTGGCAAAAAGCTTTCATGTATATTATCCATACATGTGCACATTACACACACACAGAGTCAGTTTTAACATGGTCATCATTTGCTCAGTGGTTGTCTAAAGCCGCCCTTTGATCGTAAAGTTTAAAGCAGAAAAACTTGTGTGTGTGTGTGTATACTTATGCGTGTCTCGAGCCTTTCACAAGTTAACATGTGAGCACATGTACACAAAGATTAATGTGTCAACATGGCAAAGGATGTTAACATGTATCATCCTACCCATCCTACTCCTGTTTGCTCTTTTACCCTTATAACAGTATTAGTCCAAAAATATGCAGATATAGTAAAAGCAGCAATAAAAGAAAAATGTACAAGTAAAAAATATACCTTGGACATCTTTGTTTTATTATCCCCAGTCAAGAAGGAAAGGTTGTTGATTTCATTCTGGACCACAAAGTTCTGCTCCTCTCTTTTGAAATTCTGAGGAAAAGAGATATCACAATTACAAAAGTGTAACATATTTCCTCTGGACTATTCTATTCTTTAGGAGTCTAAACATAAATCAGAGCACTTACATGTGACTTGCACCACAGGATAAATATCTCTGCCACCATTCTGAAGAGCTCATTGGAGTCAGAATCTGGTTCTTTAAGCCATCTTGACCTGCAGAGGTAGAGACAGTTTATGACAACAGTTGGTGCACCTGCTCAGTATTCAGCTAAACCAGGGGTCTGCAACCTGCGGCTCCAGAGCCACATGAGCTTATTTTGCCCATTAACAGTGGATCTGTGTAAGTAACAATGAATCAATCAATATATCAAACAACTCAAAAACTAAATTACAAATCTATGAGAAAATGAAAAATAGCAAATTTTCAAAAATAAACCCACATTTAGGAGAATAGGAGGGAAAAAAAACCATCCCACAAATCTGCAAAAATGTTGCAATTTTTTTTTTGAAAGAAAAGCAGCAAATTGTTGGGGGGGGGGGAACCCACAAATTGTCAAGAAAAAAGCTGGAAGTTGAGGAAGTTAGCAGACACAGAACATCTGTAACCCCAGTAATTACATTGTTAGATTACAGCAGCGGCTGTGGGTGCACATACTGTCATCTTGTCTTTTTTCTCCTGTTGCAGTGATCGCATGAAAAGTTATTCTCCGCCCTTGTTTATTTGCATTCAGTACTATTAGGTCGTCATGTTCTCTTGCTATCTTTGCGAGCAGCCCTGCTTAGGTTATACAGTCTGACTGCCGTAGGTAGGAAGGACCTGCGAAACCTCTCGGTTGCGCACCTAGGATGATGTAGTCTGCTGCTAAATGAACTCCTCAGTGCGTTCAGTATGTCCTGCATAGGGTGGGACTCGGACTCCAGCAGAGATGACAGTTTAGTCACCATCCTTCTCTCTCCTATCTCCTCCACTGGGTCAGGGCGCTTCCCCAGGACAGAGCTAGCTTTCTTGATCAGTTTGTTCAGTCTCTTCCTATCGGCTGCTGTAATGCCACTGCCCCAGCAGACCACTCCAAAAGTGATGGCTGATGCCACCACCGTGTCGAAGAATGTCTTCAGCAGCGCCCCTTGCACACCAAAAGACCTGAGTCTCCTCAGTAGGAACAGCCTGCGCTGTCCCTTCTTGTAGAGTGCGTCGGTATTGTGTGACCAGTCTAGTTTACTGTTCAGATGAACACCCAGGTACTTGTAGGATGTCACTATCTCAATGTCTGTTCCCTGTATGTTTACTGGTGCTGTGAGGGGTTGTCCTTGCCTGCGGCAGTCCACCACCAGCTCCTTAGTTTTCCTCGCGTTGATCTGGAGGCAGTTCCTATGGCACCAGTCCACGAAGTCCTGGATAAGTCCTCTGTACTCAGCTTCATGTCCATTGGAAATGAGGCCGACGATTGCAGAGTTGTCAGAGAACTTCTGTAGATGGCAGTGTGTTGTGTTGTGTGAGAAGTCCGCAGTATTAAAGGGTAAACAGGAAGGGAGCCAAAACCGTTCCCTGGGGGGCCCCGGTGCTACCGATGATCGTGTCGGACACACAGTCCCAGGTTCTCACAAACTGTGGCCGGTTAGTGAGGTAGTCCAGGATCCATGATGACAGGTGCTGGTCCACCCCTGCACACAGCAGCTTGTCCTTCAGGATCATCGGTTGAATGGTGTTGAAAGCACTGGAGAAGTCAAAGAACATGATCCTCACCGCGGGACAGAGAACGGTGAAGGAGGAAGATCACTGCATCCTCCACCCCAATGCCATGCTGGTAGGCGAACTGGAGTGGATCCATCGCTGGTCCCACCAGGGGGCGGAGGTGAGCAAGGAGCAGTCTCTCCAGGGTCTTCATCATGTGGGACGTCTGGCCACTGGTCTGTAGCTGTTCAGGTCTTTGGGGCGGGAGGTCTTTGGTACAGGTACCACACAAGATGTTTTCCACAACTGTGGTACCCTCCCCAGCTTCAGGCTCAGGTTGAAGACTTACACAATGGTCCCCTCCAGTATATACAACTAGGACAGTATCGGTCGCTACGGAGGGTGACAATATGTATGGGTACATATTCATACTATGTAGGATAACTAAGTAGACGGTTATGCTGTTTATTCCATCTCGCTACAATGCTCCGCACTTTGTATATATATTTATATATTGATGTGTATGTATGTATATCCACTGCTCTTATTTATATCTTCCATATCTTCTTAATTATTGTTCTGAGTGTTGCTATCCCTGTGCTGTTGCAATCCTGGAATTTCCCCATTGTGGGACTAATAAAGGCTTATCTTATCTTATTTATTAAACAGAGACCTAATTTGAACACAGCAGAAACCCGTTGTGTAACAAATCCCCGTGCGCCACTGTATGGCGCATGAGGGAGAGAATGAAAAACCCAATTGTGAAAGTAGAAAGTGCCATTTTATTAAATTGGTGACTAGAAAAGCGCTATATAAGGTTAGTTATAACCTTATATAGCGCAGGTAACCTTATATATACGCAGGTTAGTTAGTTAGTTAGTTAGTTAGTAAATTAAGCCACACAATAAACAGTCCAGCTTAACCACACAAGTACAGGAAGTTGAAGATGATGAACTTGGGCCACCAGACATACAAGTGCCGCCTGGAAGCTCTACAGCCCAAACACGGAAATGCCTAGTGCCACAGAACAGCTGTAGACACGGGGAGAAAGGCAATGACAACTTATAGAACTGGAGCGATCCAGGGGCTAATCCGTGCAGTCTGGTGGATGAAGCAGAGAAGCTGGGCCAGCCGTAACGCCATGGGATTTACCGGACTTAAAGTGACGGGCTGGATTACAAGACGGGGGTGAACACCAATATGTGAAGACTCGCTGCCACATATGAGGTGAATGCTCCGACAATCTCTCTCCACAAACGTAGCAAATAAATACTTCTGCGCTAACGAGGGAAGAGATTGCCAGTGCAAGGAAGCGTGGGCAGAACCTGATTAAACCCTGGTGTGCATGAGTGGGTGTATGAGCGTGTGAATGGGGATGAATGGAGTGTGTGTGTATACACCCGTAATGAAGTACAGCTGATGGCACTTGACAGGGGGAGGGGGCATGCCCAAGCTGTCAGGGAGTGTAGGCCCAATAGCTCCCTGAAGCGCCAGGTGGAAAATGGGGCAAAACATCACAATAAGTCAGAACTGGGCTTGGAACAGCCAAACCCAGATTCAAGACACGCTGTGGCAATGCAAGAACACAATCAAAGTAGCGCATAAATGAGAGGATTGAATGGAGGTTCAGTCTCCCTCCTTCCAGCTTCTGTCTCCCCAACACGAATGGTCAGGGTGCACTCAATTCTATCAGCAGCATACACCTCTAGGGGGTTAAAACAGAAACAGAATTTTTTTTCCAGTGCTCTGAAAAAAATGACGGGAAAAAAATTATCCAATAATGTTGACAGGTGGGTTTATACCTTAACTTTGCTGTTTTTCTTTCATTTGTGGTTAAAATAAATTTTGTTCAGGTGTAAAATTGCTCATAAAGGCTCTTTGGGGGTTTGTAAACATTTGTATAAACCAACTCCATCAGTGATTGTTCAGTGAGCTGACCTGTTGTTATCAACATATCGGATGAGCATGGGGTAAAAGGCGTACAGGTCCCTGCAGAGCACGGCAAACTCATCCAGGATGAGCAGCTCAGCCTCCTGTGTGTCCCCTTTACAGTCGGCCTTGAGCAGCTCTTCCTCAGCCACCACTTTCACCGTTTTCTTCTTCAGTTTCTCCAGCGTAGGCAGGAAGTGGCTCTTGAGCAGGTCTGCACGAGCCTTGCTGATGATGGGTTGAACATAAACTGAAGACAAAAATTAAGCATTTAAATTTTAGATGCTGGACCTTACCTAAGTGATTAGCAACCAACCCCGCATCTTTTATAGGTATGTCACAAAAACCACATACAAGTATTTATTATTGGTTGTCACATGGTGCAGCGGGTGTACACACTGCCTGTAACTGCAGATCTGACTGGCTGCATGGTAACAAAAAGAAGCCTAATTTGGGCCTTTTGTTGAAGTTATTATCTAATTTTTTGCAACCATTTGCAAGGTTAAAAAGTTAAAACCAGGCTCTCTCAGTGTAAATATATCTATACATTTTGTTAATCCTTCTAAATCACCAAGTTCTACAGCCCTACCTGCAATTCTCTTCATCCAGGAGGCCTCATCAATGCCCAGGTTATTGTTGAGGATCTTCAGGATGTTACCGAGGATAACACTGAGGTGCTCTGAGGTAACTTTGGTGCAGAAGTTGCTTCCCCCGCTGGCCGGCTGATTTTCAGGACCCCTCTCCCACCAGTAGGACAGGTAGTTGCAGAGCATGGGCAGCACCACCTCGATTACATGGGGCATCTCTGTGTACCGTGCCCCAGACTCAGCCATGTCATTGATGTCCTTCATGAGTCCGTCCAGCTGTGGCATCCCGGGGCACATCTGCTCGACTGAGTCGGATATACCTAAGACTAGAACACCCCAGAAGGTTAAAATATTTGAGATACTTTTTTTTTTTAAATTCCTTAATACACAGTATTTTTGAGAATGTAAAAGTGGACTCACGTGATCGTTCTCTTGCATTCTTGGTGTTAAAGACGGAGCAGGGATTGTACAGGTTTAGCAGCGGCTCCAGAAAGGCCACAGGCATGGCTCCAGCCAGAGTGGCTAAACACTGACCAATAGCTGGCAACTGCCTGAACGATTCAAAATCAGTCATTAGATGTCGCCTTGTTACCATATTCTAAATGTACTTAATCAGCCTATCATTGAAGGCCAGGCTACCTTTCCACATAGATGTTTTTCCCAGTGCCCAGTGCATAGAGGCTGGTGAGGATCCGATAGCAGGACACCTGGACATCATCCACTTAAAGAATGAAGAAAAAAAAAATTGAAAAATTATGAAAACGGTGCGCTTAATAATGCTGCATTGGCAAATTTTTGTGCGAATATGCACTCAAAGGACAAATTTCAACAGTTTTTCTGATACTTCCACTTCCACTTCATTGACTGTCACTGAATTCTCATCACAATCTTCCTTGCAGCTGATGCAAATCCAATTTGCACTATGATTAGGTACGATTAGATGCATGGCAACTTCCTTGACAGAATGACCCCTGGTGGAAAATGTGATTAACCTTTTCGCACCTCTTCTATCCCTCTTCTATCCATCTATATCCCCACTTAAATGCATGTTAAGGAAAAAGAGAGTAACATGCAGTATCTTGTGAGAATTGGTACAAGAGAAACTGCTAGGTGCACGTATCTGGAAAATCCAGCACTTGTTTAAGGCACAGAATGCATATGAATATGGACAACATGTCGCCACTTATTTCCATTGTAAAAGTAAAACCTTACTTCCTGGATTTACAGTATCTCACAAAAGTGAGTACACCCCTCACATTTTTGTAAATATTTTATATCTTTTCATTGGACAACACTGAAGATATGACACTTTGATACAATGTAAAGTAGTCAGCGTACAGCTTGTATAACAGTGTAAATTTGCTGTCCCCTCAAAATAACTCAGACAGCCATTAATGTGTAAACCACTGGCAACAAAAGTGAATACACCCCTAAGTGAAAATCTCCAAATTGTGCCCCATTAGCCATCCTCCCCGGTGTCATGTGACTCAGTGTTACAATGTCTCAGGTGTGGATGGGGAGCAGGTGTGTTAAATTTGGTGTTATCACTTTCACACTCTCTCATGCCGGTCACTGGAAGTTCAACATGGCACCTCATGGTAAAGAACTCTGAGGGTCTGAAAAAAAAGAATTGCTGCTCTACATAAAGATGGCCTGGGTTATAAGAAGATTGCCAACACCCTGAAACTGAGCTGCAGCACGGTGGCCAAGACCATACAGCGGTTTAACAGGACAGGTTCCACTCAGAACAGACCTCACCATGGTCGACCAAAGAAGTTGAGTGCACGTGCTAAGCGTCATATCCAGAGGTTGTCTTTTGAAAACAGATGCATGAGTGCTGCCAGCATTGCTGCAGAGGTTGAAGTGGTGGGGGTTCAGCCTGTCAGTGCTCAGACTATACATCGCACACTGCATGGCTGTCATCCCAGAAGGAAGCTCCTTTAAAAGATGATGCACAAGAAAGCCCGCAAACAGTTTGCTGAAGACAAGCAGACTAAGGACATGGATTACTGGAACCATGTCCTGTGGTCTGATGAGACCAAGATAAACTTATTTGGTTCAGATGGTGTCAAGCGTGTGTGGTGGCAACCAGGTGAGGAGTACAAAGACAAGTGTGTCTTGCCTACAGTCAAGCATGGTCGTGGGAGCGTCATGGTTTGGGGCTGCATGAGTGCTGCCGGCACTGGGGAACTACAGTTCATTGAGGGAACCATGAATGTCAACATGTACTGTGACATACTGAAGCAGAGCATGATCCCCTCCCTTCAGAAACTGGGCTGCAGGGCAGTATTCCAACATGATTACCACCCCAAACACACCTCCAAGACAACCACTGCCTTGCTAAAGAAACTGAGGGTAAAGGTGATGGATTGGCCAAGCATGTCTCCAGACCTAAACCCTATTGAGCATCTCTGGGGCATCCTCAAATGGAAGGTGGAGGAGCGCAAGGTCTCTAACATCCACCAGCTCCATGATGTTGTCATGGAGGAGTGGACGAGGATTCCCGTGGCAACCTGTGAAGCTCTAGTGAACTCCATGCCCAAAAGAGGTAAGGCAGTGCTAGAAAGTAATGGTGGCCACACAAAATATTGACACTTTGGGCACAATTTGGACATTTTCACTAAGGAGTGTACTCAATTTTGTTGCCAGCGGTTTAGACATTGATGACTGTGTGTTATTTTGAGGGGACAGCAAATTTACAGTTATATAAGCTGTACACTGACTACTTTACATTGTAACACTTACCTCTACCATTGTCTGTCTGGAGTGAATGAATAATGTATCTATTTGTAAAGCGTCTTTGAGTGTCTATGATAAAGCGTTATATAAATCTGATGCATTATTATTATTATTATCAAAGTGTCATATCTTCACTGTTGTCCCATGAAGATATAATAAAATATTTACAAAAAATGTGAAGGGTGTATTCACTTTTGTGAGATACTGTAAGTCAAGCAGAGCCCCCGTGTTGAGTTCCCACCCATACAGAGGTGCATTACAGTCTGTGCAGCCTTTAAGGATAAGGATAAGCCATCTTTATTGTCATTCAAATCCATACAGCCAATCATGTACAGTAGAACAAAATTATGTTTCTCTTATCTACAGTGTTAATCACACACATACACTACCGTTCAAAAGTTTGGGGTCACCCAGACAATTATTTTGTGTTTTCCATGAAAAGTCACACTTATTTACCACCATGAGTTGTAAAACGACTAGAAAATATAGTCAAGACATTGACAAGGTTAGAAATAATGATTTGTATTTGAAATAATATTTTTTTCCAGATACTCAACCTGCTCAAAGGAAGGTCAGTTTTATAGCTTCTCTAACCAGCTAAACTGTTTTCAGCTGTGCTAACATGATTGCACAAGGGTTTTCTAATCATCCATTAGCCTTCTGACGCAATGAGCAAACACACTGTACCATTAGAACACTGGAGTGATAGTTGCTGGAAATGGGCCTCTATACACCTATGTAGATATTGCACCAAAAAACAGACATTTGCAGCTAGAATAGTCATTTACCACATTAGCAATGTATATTACATATTAGAGTGTATTTCTGATTAGTTTAAAGTTATCTTCATTGAAAAAAACAGTGTTTTTCTTTCAAAAATAAGGACATTTCTAAGTGACCCCAAACTTTTGAACGGTAGTGTATATAGAATCAGAGGAGTCGTTGCCACACAAGGCGCCGCCACAAATTTCCCTCCTCCGTTCCTTTATTGCTGAGCACCAAGCTGGACAGCAGAAAGTTCTGCTTTTATATGGTCTTTGGCATGACCCGGCCGGGATTTGAACCCCAGTCTCCTGGGTGTGGGGCGGATGCTCTACCAACTGAGCCACCACTCCGGTCTGAAAGAAGAAGCCATCTCTATTGTCATTCAGTCCATACAGCCAGTTGTGTACAGTAGAATGAAGTTACGTTTCTCTTATCTATAATGTTAATCACATGTAGAATCAGAGGGGTTGCTGCCATCCAAGGCACTGCCACAAACAACTTCTCCTTCCCCCATTCTATTATGCTGAGCACCAAGCTAGAAGGTGGCAAGTACCATTTTTATAATGTCTTTGGTATGACCCAGCCGGCACTTGAACCCCCAACCTCCTGGTTGTGGGGCGGATGCTCTATCAACTAGGCCACCACTCCGGTGGCTGAGGCTGAGGGGTAAAAAATGAAGTCAGCATAGTTACTTTTAATCCCCTGCAAACCAAAAGCTTTTTCTATGACTATTCTATGTATCTGAATAACGGCACAGGGAGAGGATAGCCTTGATATGATCGTCTTTGGCTGGAAAAAAAGCAGCCAGAAAAAAAGCTGTCTTATTTCTTAAATGGAATTAACTAAACAGCTTATTCAAGTGTGGAGGAACCATGGAACAGTTCAAATGCCCAGTATAACAGAAACACATAAAACTTTTAACTTGCTAAAGTTAGTCTAAATATTAAAATGAGTTAAAAGTGAGAACAAATGAGAACTGACTGGTAGAAGCATGAGCTCAGTCAATGCAATAGACTTTGACACTGATACTTAATTTCTTTACGTGCAATATCTTGAACATGTTTGATCGTTGTTTCGCTGTCAGGACTCACAGAGCAGGTCGACTCCAAAGTGGTGTTGTGTGATGTGTTCAAACAGAGCAGTTAGGATGGGGAGCAGTGCCACGGTGGTGTAGTTGATATTCTGTGACACCCCTTTCATCTGTGAGCGGGAGTGGGTGAACTTCCCCAGCTTCAGATTCTCAAAGGTTTTCTCCAGGTCTTCGGCGGCATTCTCAAAGAACGTCCTCAGCCCCACCCTCACCTGCTCGAAGCCGGACTTCATCACCGTCCTGTTGGCATGAACAAGAGTGTGATGAATTATTGAAACCAAATGAGGAGATATGCAAGCGCAGGATCATTGGTTTGCAAAGGACAAATGTGTTTACCCGCTGTAAGACACGGTCATATACTCTACACAATTACTTTACTTGTATGGTCTGTGAAGGATTTAGCCGTGAAATATGAGACACCAGTATCAACCTGGTTGCCCTCACACTGAAATATAAATGATTTATTTAATATATTAGAAGAATATTTTAATCAATGATGAGTCCGCCAGTTTCAGAGCTCAGAAAAACACAATGCTCAATGCATTAATATGATTAGTCCATCCGTTTTCAGCATTTCAGTTCCTAACACTTCTAAATTAATTGCTTATTCACCTTCACTTATCCTGGAAGAAAGAAAAAAATGAAAGACGGAGACTGTGGACATCAGCTGTAGATTTTCAGCCCAAACAAAACACAAAAGTACACTGGCAATTTAGCCTCATAATGTATGAGCTGCATTAGCAAACAGTGCATTGTCTCTTAAGAACACTATGAGCCTTCGGCAAAATATGCAGCATGAAATTTGCGTTACTTATTCAAATGCCAAACAAGGCTCTTTGTTAATACCATCAGCTCCCAAAAGACTCCAAAATTATAATGGTTTAAAAGACAAATATGCTCCTCTACAGGGTCTAACTCAGGTTAGATTCACTTCAGTGGGAAACAAACAGCAAAGTTAAACTGTCATTATTACAGATTTTAAAGCATTGTTTAATATCTATAATTTCTCCACTCTAAAAAAAACCCCTCAAACCTGCAAAGTTCCTTGTGTTTCACCCTGGGTCATATTTGTACTGACCTGGTGTCGAGTGTGTGTGCCAGGATGTGCAGACAGCTGACCATGGTGGTGGAGTCACTTCCTGCAAGACATCACAGCTCCTATTAGTATGTTGTGAGCAGACACAATTCCTACACTCTTATTGAAATGTTCTCATTTTAGTTCTCTCTAACATGCCAAATGTGTTTCAGCTTTATTCCAAATAGTACTGATCAATCATTAAGAATGGGCTTTGGCTGCATGTAGGTAAGCAAACAGAAATATATACAACCTTGAGACCATGGCTTATTGTCTGTCGACTGCTTGAACAGAACAGGAAATATCTGCCCAGATTTCAGTTATCTGTATTACAGTTTACTACAATAGAAGGTGGATGGTTTTAACACCAGAGGCTAAGCTAGCAGTGTGTTAAAAGAATGGAGCATTCTGAGATAGACAGTTCTGGTATTTTTTCCCCACATTCAATTGACAGATGTCAGGGAGTGTTTTAAACTCTTTGCTGCTATGGTTGGCTGTGGAACAAACCAGGCTGAGATGGCATCATAAGGTTTCTAAAACACAAATCCATTTTAAGTGTCGTGTGCAGAAGAACAAACAGTGGTACAGCACTAAATCTTAAGTTGGTGTGTGAAGCTTGTTAGATATGCATTGAGCCAGGGCAGCTGTTCTCGCTAAAGGTGGAGTAGGCAGAATAATTACCTCCACCAAGGGAATGAGATAATGTTTTTAGTGGCGTTGGTTGGTTTGTCTGTCTTTTAGCAACATAACTCAAAAAGTTCTGCACAGATTTTGATGAAATTTTCAGGAAAGGTATGTAATTGCATTGGGAACAGATGATTAGATTTTAGTGGTGATCCAGATCATGATGTGCATGCAGGAAATTGTTTTGGAAAATAATAATAATAATAATAATAATAATAATAATAATATGGAGCTTTCCCTTTAAGACGTGTCCACGGAGTTACGTTCACCTCCGCACCCATACACAATATGTGATGGTTGACATTATTTCATCTGAAGACGCCAACAAAAAGCAAGCCAACTGCGATTTATGAGCAGATTTTGATGACATTTTCAGAAAAGGTGCGTAATGGCAGGAGGAACACAGTACTGGCAGACAAACTAAGGATGTCTTGCGAGGCATATTACTCACATGGTATGTAAACACAGCACTGGACAATGTTTCATTTTTATTACCTCCGTCAAGAGGAGGAGGTAATGTGTTTACCAGTGTCATGCCAAAAAATACTCTGTAACTGTCCATTGTTGATGCATAGAATATGTATTTATACAGTATCTACATGTATATATCCAGTAAATCATTTTTTTCCATTTAACCTTGTGACTGCATTATTTTAATTGCTTTAAATCCTACATCAAGTTTGCTTCCAGTTCAAAATGCATCCTAAGTGTTAAATATTAAGTGTTAAATATATCTTATTGTACCTAACTCAGTACTGTTTACCTGGTGAAATATATATTTTACAGCTAATATAACCCCATAACTACAATATGGCACCTGGTGATCAATTTTTGGCAGTTGATCACTTTTTGCCACGGCGCAAATATCATATCAATATATCATAGTAGGTCTCACTACCATCTTGTAAATCTTCCCTTTCACTCTTGCTGCTACCCTTCTGTCACAAATCACCCCTGACACTCGTCTCCACCCACTCCACCCTGCCTGCACTCTCTTCTTCACCTCTCTTGTGCATTTTCCATTGCTTTGGATGGTTGACCCCAGGTATTTAAACTCATCTACTTTCACTACCGCTACTCCTTCCATTTTCACCATTGCACATGCGTCCCTCTCATTCACACTTACGTATTCTGTTTTGCTTCTACTGATTTTCATTCCTCTTCTCTCCAGAGCATACCTCCACCTCTCCAGGTTCTCGGGTTCTCTTCCACCTGCTCCCTACTCTCACTGCAGATCACAATGTCGTCGGCAAACATCATGGTCCACAGAAACTCCTGCCTGACCGCATCTGTCAGCCTGTCCATCACCATGGAAAACAAGAAGGGGATCAGAGCCGATCCCTGATGTAATCCCACCCCCACCTTGAATCCATCCGTCACTCCTACAGCGCACTTCACCACCGTCTCGCTGACCTCATACATGTCCTGCACCACCCTCACATACTTCTCTGCCACTCCTGACTTTCTCATACAGTACCACACTTTCTCTCTTGGCACCCTATCATCTGCTTTCTCGAGATCCACAAAGACACAGTGCAACTTCTTCTGACCTTCTCTATACTTCTCCATCAGCACTCTTAGAGCAAACATTGCATCTGTAGTACTCTTTCTTGATATGAAACCATACTGCTGCTCACTGATTGTCATCTCTCCTCTTAACCTGGCTTCAGCAACTCTTTCCCAGATCTTCATAGTGTGGCTGATCAACTTTATGCCTCTGTAGTTACTACAGCTCTGAGCATCACCTTTGTTCTTGAAAATTGGTATCAAAACACTTCTTCACTCCTCAGGCATCCTCTCACTCTCCAAGATTGCGTTAAACAGTCTGGTTAAAAAGACCACTGCCATCTCTCCTAAACATCTCCATACCTCCACAGGTATGTCATCTGGACCAACCGCTTTTCCCTTCTTCATCCTCTTCAAAGCTGCCCTCACTTCTGCTTTGCTAATCCTCGGGTCTTCCTTGTTCACCATCTTTCCTTCATCCATCCTCCTCTCTCTCTCATTTTCTTTATTCATCAGTTCTTCAAAGTACTCCTTCCACCTTCTCAACACACTCTTGTTGTTTGTTAGTACATTACCATTTCTGTTCTTAATCAACCTAACCTGCTGTACATCCTTTCCAGCTTGATCTCTCTGTCTAGCCAGTCGATACAACTCCTTTCCTCCTTCCTTAGTGTCTAGCCTCTCATACAACTCACTATATGCATTTTCCTTTGCCACCTCTCTCTTTGCCATGTGCCTAGATTCCAAATACTCCTGTCTACTTTCTTCATCTCCCTGACTATCCCACTTTTTCTTTGCTAACCGCTTCCTTTGGATACTTTCCTGTACCTCCTCATTCCACCACCAAGTCTCCTGGTCTTCCTTGCTTTGTCCACTGGATACACTACATACCTTTCTACCCGTTTCCCTCAATACTTTTGCTGTACTTTCCCAATCATCTGGTAATTCTTCCCTACCACCCAGAGCCTGTATGTATGTATGTATCTTCCGGAACTCTGTGCAACCTTCTTCCTTCTGTAACTTCCCCCACTTAATCTTTGGCTCTGCCTTCACTGTTTTCCTCTTCTCGCTTTGCAAAGTCATCCTACAAACTACCATCCAATGCTGTCTAGCTACATTCTCCCCTGCCACCACCTTCCAGTCTCCTATCTCTTTCAGATTTCTCCTTCTGCATAAGATGTAGTCCACCTGTGTGTGCCTTCCTCCACTCTTGTAAGTCACCCTATGTTCCTCTCTCTTCTTAAAGTATGTGTTCACCACAGCCATTTCCATCGTTTTAGCAAAATCCACAACCATCTGTCCTTCCACATTTCTCTCCTTAAGACCATACCTACCCAGGACCTCCTCATCACCTCTGTTCCCTTCACCTACATGTCCATTAAAGTCTGCTCCAATCACCACTCTCTCCCCCCTGGGAACACTCTCTACCACTTCATCCAACTTACTCTAGAATTCCTCTCTCTCTTCTACCTGACATCCAACTTGTGAGGCGTACGCACTGGCAACATTCAACATCACACCTTTGACTTCTAGCTTCAAACTCATGATTCTGTCTGACTCCCTCTTTACCTCCTGAACACTCTTCACAAACTCTTCCTTCAAGATTTCTCCTACTCCATTTCTCTTCCTATCTACACCATGGTAGAACAGTTTAAATCCACATTCAATGCTCCTAGCCTTGCTTCCCTTCTATCTGGTTTCTTGAACACCGTATATTTACCTTTCCTCTCTCCATCATATCAGCCAACTCTCTGCCTTTACCAGTCATAGTCCCTACATTTAACGTCTCTACTCTCACCTCCACACTTTTACCTTTCCTCTTCTCTCTCTTCCTCTTAACACACCTATCCCCTCTCCTCCTCCTCGATCGTCGACCAAAAGTAGCCCAATTTCCACCAGCATCCTGTCGATTTACGGCACCGGTGGCGGTCGTTGTTAACCAGGGCCTCGACCGATCCAGAATGAAAGTCTCATTCATCATGATCCGCATGTTTGTTTTGGCAAAGGTTTTACGTTGGATGCCCTCCCTGACACAACCCTCCCCATTTACCCAGGCTTGGGACCGGCACTAGGAGTGCACTGGCTTGTGCACCCCCTGTGGCTGGGTTTACCTAATTACCTCCGCCAAGGAGGTTATGTGATCATCGGCGTTGGTTTGTCTGTCTGTTTGTTTGTCTGTTTGTTTGTTTGTTAGCAAGATAACTCAAAAACTTATGGACGGATTTTCATGAAATTTTCACAGATTGTCAGAAATGGGGTATCCTACAGATGATTACATTTTGGTGGTGATCCGGCTCACCGTCCAGAAGAAAACCGCCATTACGGAAAATGCCATTTTCGTGAATAACTACTGAACCACTAATCCTATCATTGTCAATCCAATTGCTAGTCATATGTTTTCGTGGTCAAGGAATCTGAAAACCTACACACAAACACTGTATGGGGGGGAACTGTGGCCGCCATTACGGAAAATGCCATTTTCGTGAATAACCACTGAACCACTAATCCTATCATTGTCAATCCAATTGCTAGTCATATGTTTTCATGGTCAAGGAATCTGAAAATGTACACACAAACACTGTATGGGGGGAACTGTGGCCGCCATTACAGAAAATGTCATTTTCGTGAATAACTACTGAACCACTAATCCTATCATTGTCAATCCAATTGCTAGTCATATGTTTTCATAGTCAAGGAATCTGAAAACGTACACACAAACACTGTATGGGGGGAACTCTGGCGCTTGGCGGAGGTCTGCGCTCTCCAAGTGCTTTTCTAGTATTATTTATGTGTTATTTCAATAAATCTTATAGAAGGAAACTTGAATTAGCATTTTTCATCAATATCAAATGCTGAAATGATGCATTTAGAAAACTGCTGCATTTCTCACAATGTCATTTGGGGGAAATGAGCTGCTTGCCGGAGGTCTGCACTCTCCAAGTGCTTTTAGAATAGAATAGGCTTTACTGTCATTGTACAGTTGTACAGAATAATGAAATTGTGGGTGCTCCACCAGGCTGCTGTGCAATAAAGTAAGGGAGAAGGATTAGATAAAACATGGTTACAGAGCACACAATTAAACACACGACTGAAACAAAAATAAATGAAAATAAAGATAAAAATGGCCCAGGATTATGGAAATATATACAGGTATGGTTGTGCTTATACGGGTGGAACTATGTACATAAGAGTGCAGCATGCAGACACACAATTGAACACACAATTGAGTAAAATGGCCCAAGGATTATGGAAAATATGCACAGTAGTGGTTTCACGGATGGGTCAATATACATGAACGTGAGAAGTGCAAAGACAGGTGTGTTATTGTGATAATTAAAAGGTCCTCAGTTCTGAGCATGTGAGCAATCAGAGGGAGGGGGTGGGGCCTCTGACTGTTTGCAGTTCAGATGGCCCAGGGGAAGAAACTGTTTGTCAGTCTGGAGGTGTGGGACCTGATCGATATGTATCGTCGTCCAGAGGGGAGCAGGTCGAACAGGTGGTGGGCGGGATGTGAGGGGTCTCCTGTGATGGCCTTCATTCTTCTGAGACAGGAGGATCTGGAGATGTCTTCCAGGGAGGACAGAGGGCTGTCAATGATTTTTTGGGTGGTGTTGATGACTCTTTGCCGTGGAGCTGGCGTACCACACACTCAGACAGTAGGTCAGGTCAGCACGCTCTCCAATGAGCAGCGATAGAAGTCCAGCAACACCTTCTGGTCCAGGTTATTCTTCCCGGAGGAAGTGCAGCCGCTGCTGGGCTTTCTTCACCAGGGCTTTGGTGTTGACGGTCCAGGAGAGGTTTGAGGAGATGTGGGTGCCCAGGAATCTGAAAGGTGGGGACGTTTTCCACGCGGTCACCATTTATGGGGGGGGGGGGGTCCCTGTCTGTTCTTCCTGAAGTCCACTATGAGTTCTTTGTTTTTTTGGACATTCAGTTTCAGGTTGTTTGCTTGGCACCACAGCAGCAGATTCTCTACCTTTTCTAGTTGTTTTTACTGCCGTTTCTCTGTCTGTTAGCAAGATCCCGCAAAAACCCATACATGGATTTGGATGACATTTTCACCAGAGGTGGCCCTTGGCCCAAAGATGAACTCATTACATGTTGGAAGTGATCCGTGAGTACATACCTCCACCAAGGTCCCCTCTCGCAATGGACGGACAAAAGGACAGAGAGGAGGACAAAAGGAGGGAGGGAGCCTTGGCGGAGGTATGCGCTCTCTGAGTGCCCTCCAGTTTTGTTTAAATTTGAAAATAAAACAATTATGTTCCTACAGATAAGTGTATTACTATTTTTTTTTCAATTTAACCTTTATTTATGTAAGTGATCTTACAGGACAACTATCTCCTCTGGACTCTGTTAAACCTGCAGCAAATTTCACACCAAATTTCTTCTTCCAATCAAAGGTGCTGTCACCCAGAAGACTTGCCATTGGCTGCTCTGCAAAAGCTAGCACATCTCAGAAATGTGCGTTTAAACACATAGGGAGAGAAGGGCTTAAGAAGAGGAAGTTGCAGGAGACAGGTCAGTATTTTCCCCCAAATATTCATTTTATTCTGGTTTCTCAGATGTCTCATTACTCCAGTGTTAAGAAGAAGAAGAAGCCATCTCTATTGTCATTCAGTCTATACAGCCAGTTGTGTACAGTAGAACGAAATTACATTTCTACTATCTACAACGTTAATCATATGTAGAATTAGAGAGGTCGCTGCCATGCAAGGCACCGCCACAAACAACTTCTCTTTCCCCCATTCATTTATGCTGAGGACCAAGCTAGGAGGCAGAAAGTACCATTTTTATATGGTCTTTGGTATGACCCGGCCGGAACTTGAACCCCCAACCTCCTAGTTGCGGGGTGGATGCTCTATCAAACTACGCCACCACTCCAGTGGCTAAGCTAATCAAATGCCAGGAGTAGTTTTGCATTAATAATTTAATAATAAACAGATACAGTTTCAATTAAAATTACTCAATCCCCTTTGCATTTTAGGTTTATTGGTAAAATTTCATTTTACCAATTCAGGCATTTGCAATAAACAAACTGCGCAAGAACAGTTTAAACAGTTAAATAAAACTAATATTATACGGATTTTATCCAAATTCAACACTAAATCCTACTTTCAACAAGAGCACTCTGAGGCAAGCGCAATATCCCCCACCTCCGTTTTCTTTGAAGATCCCAATATGTCACTGAAGGAGAGCAGTTTTGAACTTTTCCATATAATTATTGGGGCAGAACCAAATTACAGTATAAGCCTACCATCCATGAATATACAACAAAAGTTGTTGGTCAGGATACCAAGGTGAACCTGTAGCAATAGTAAGAGGGCATAGGGAATGCTAACCTTGATCTCTTGGCCCCAAACCCCTAGTTAGAGATCATGGTTTCAGGGTGAACCTGTGTATCCTGTTTAGTGACCGTAGCTTTACTCGTTCTAGAGTAATAGTGCAAATGGAATGTTAACTGTGACCTTTGACTTTCTGAGCCCAAACCCATAGTCAGGTCAGGGTATAAGTTGCCCAATATTTGTCTTAGATACAATTATGGTATCGATTTGAAAAAGCCTACATCATTTATTTCAGTACACCGCGTTCCAAATTATTACGCAAATAGGATTTTAGTGTCATAAACATTCAATTTCTTGTTTTTCAATTAAACTCATAGATGGTATTGTGTCTCAGAGCTCTTTGGATCACTGATATCAATCTCAGACACCTATCATAATTAGTTTGCCAGGTGAGCCCAATTAAAGGAAAACTACTTCAGAAGGATGTTCCACATTACTAAGCATGCCACAGGTTTCAAACAATATAGGAAAGAAAAGGATCTCTCTGCTGCCAAAAAGCATCAAATAGTGCAATGCCTTGGACGAAGTATGAAAACATTAGATATTTCATGAAAACTTCAGCGTGATCATCATACTGTGAAGAAATCTGTGGCTGATTCAGAGCACAGACGGGTTAGTGCAGATAAAGGCATAATGATGAAGGTTTCTGCCAGACAAATTCACTGGATTAAGAGAGCAGCTGCTAAAATGCCATTACAAAGCAGCAAACAGGTATTCGAAGCTGCTGGTGCCTCTGGAGTCCCACAAACAACAAAGGTGTAGAATCCTCCAGGGGCTTGCAGCTGTGCATAAACCTACTATTTGGCCACCCCTAACCAATGCTCACAAGCAGAAACGATTGCAGTGGGTCCATAAATACATGAAGACTAATTTTCAAACAGTCTTGTTTACTGATGAGTGCCATGCAACCCTGGATGGTCCAGATGGATGGAGTAGTGGATGGTTGGTGGATGGCCACCATGTCCCAACAAAGCTGCAACCTCAGAAAAGAGGTAGCAGAGTCATGTTTTAGGTTGGAATCATGGGGAGAGAGCTGGTAGGCTCCTTTAGGGTCCCTGAAGGTGTGAAAATGACCTCGGCAAAGTATATAGAGTTTCTGACTGACCACTTTCTTCCATGGTACAAAAAGAAGAACTGTGCCTTCTGCAGCAAAATTATCTTCATGCATGACAATGCACCATCTCATGCTGCAAAGAATACCTCTGTGTCATTGGCTGCTATGCTCATAAAAGGAGAGAAACTCATGGTGTGGCCCCCTTCCTTCCCTGACCCCAACCCTATTGAGAACCTTCGGAGCATCCTCAAGCAAAAGCTCTATGAGGGTGGGAGGCAGTGCACATCAAAACAGCAGCTGTGGGAGGCTATTCTGACATCTTGCAAAGAAATTCAAGCAGAAACTCTCCAAAAACTCACAAGTTCAATGGATGCAAGAATTTTGAAGGTTATATTAAAGAAAGGGTCCAATGTTGACATGTAACTTGGCCTGTTAAGATGTTTTTGGTTGAAATAGCTTTTGATTTCAGTAAATATGACCCCCTAATGCTGCAAATTCAACAAATGACCATTTTCAGTTCTTTATAACCAATAAAATGTTTTAAAACTCTGTTGTGCATAATAATTTGGAACAGTGCATTTTGAGTTTTTTTATTTTTGCAAAAAAATAGTTATCATAGGGAGGTTTGTTCAATAAAATTTGAATTATGCTCTAATGGTTGATAACGTGAAAATTATACTGACTGTCATTTGCATCAACTTTTTAGGAAAATCAGAGACAAATATAATTTGTATAATAATTTGGAAAGCAGTGTAGTTATCCCGTTTACAAGATTTAGGGAAAAACTGATCTTTGACCTTGACCTCAAGGTCTATACTTCCTGCAAAAATCATTCAATCACAGTCAAATTGCAATCTGCACATCATCAGAGTATGTCAAACCCTGGTACCAAGTTTCAAAACATTTGGAACAAAACTGTAGGATGAGTAGATTTTACAAGACAGTTACTGTCTATTAACTGAGGTAAAATAGGAGATCATAAGTCAGGGCTACAACCCTGTTGTATATATATATTGGGTGTAGTAATATGGCGTCTGGGGCTCCCTGGGTGTATTAGGAGGTGACGGCCCGCCTTTCCGGTGGTGGCGTCACCTGGGGTATAAAGGGCCACGGCGGGAGGAAGTAGGCTCCTTCGCCGTAGACCGCTTGGCCTGTACGGAGCACTATTATACTGTTTGGTTCCTTTCAATAAAGAGTATTTGACTGCAACCTCATGCCTGCTTATTCTGCCTGAATCATGGACATAAACTCTTGCAAAAATCATCCGATTGGAGCCAAATTGCAATATGCGCATCATCAGTACGTATCAAACTCTGGTACCACATTTCAAAATAATCAGAACAAAACTACTGCAGTCTCAACATTATTCAACCTCCTAAATAGAATTCCTCATTAAAACATACATTTGCCAATCAGGTGTGGTCTTAAGCACACCTGATGCAGCCAATCAAGGGCTTCATTAGTTGAATCAGGTGTGCTTGAGATGGAACACCTCAAATATCTGGACTGCTGACAGTGACATTTGATTGCACTGGTGAAGTGAACTGTCCAAAATGTTCAGAGAAGAGATCATTGTCTTGCATAAACAAGGAAAAGGATACAGAAAGACAGCAAACACACTGAATCTTCCAAGAGATACAGTTGGAAGTATAGTTTGCAAGTTTAAAGTTAAAGGAACAGTGGCTACATTACCTGGATGTAGCAGAAAGAGGAAGCTATCAACGGACTGACAGCAAAAGGGTGTTCTACTAAGAACTAAATATACTTTTCATAAAGGGTTGAATTATACTGAGACTGCAGTAGTCATTAAAAGTGGCATTTTGTGTTGAATTTGCAGAAGCCACTTGTAATATTAGTTATGTTGAGCTATTTAAACTGTTCATGTATGATTTGTTTATTGTAAACAGTTGCTAGTTTGTACTTTTTGCCAATGAACCTAATTTGCAGTGGGGGTTGGATAATTTTGACTGCAACTGTATATTATCTAAACAGTAAGGTGGGATAAAAACACATAAATGCTCTAATGTTTGAAGGAGGAATACAGTTTTTAAAACTTTAAATATTCAAAAATTACATACAATTACGATTGCTGTTTTCAAGCTTAACATTACACCAAAGATGTCAATGTACTGCATTACAGATATCTGTAATGAATTTTCTCTTTGGCTCAGACCGTTCTTTGCTGCAGTACCACTGTTTTGCCAGCAGGGTGAGTCTTGAATCATGACTGTCACACAGACAGTAACAGAGATTCACTTTTTGGGCAAAATGCTGACACCTGGTGTTGATAGTTGGAATTAATTCAAAGTTACTTAGCTCATTAAAAGTACTTAAACCTCTTTTGAGTGTTATTAAGGACAGACATACAAACATATTCATACATTACAGGAGCAGGCTTACCAAAGAGAGAAATCCTATGTCTGACAAGAGCTGCCAGTTTACAAAACAGGCTGGATACATGAAGAATAGAAGGAAGAATAAAGTCAGAAAATCAAATATTAGTAACTTATCTATTAATAAGACATTTGCATTTTTATATGTGACTTAATGGTTACCTGGTGACCATCTCCTTCTCCTTATTGGAGGCATAACCGCTGCTGCTTAGGTTCTTACTGGGAGAAGAGAGGAAGTACAGAGAGTGGTTCTTGAAGTACTGGTCGATGAGAGGAAGAAGAACCTGAAGGACAGGATTATTAATGAGACCAGGTTAAAGAAAATAGGACTTGGATTGGATATTTAGATATTATCAGCTGTGGTATGGAGTCTGCTTTCTTACTTTGGCAAAGAATTTAATTTCTTGTTCATGTGGCGACCTGTCTGTTTTTCCACTGGCAGCCATGGCCTCTGAAAGCAAAAGATGTTTAATATAAAGTAAAAAACATTGCTGGGAATCTGTTTCTTTCATGTCACAATATGTACACACTGCTTGACATTAACTTTTGTGCTCACCAGCAACTGTGGCTACTCGTTTCCCCACAATTAATAGCCACTCAGTCCTTTTATTCGTCAAGTCAAACCTCTGCTATGTAAAGAACATCTAGCATTTTGTTGGGGAAAAAATCTGTATGATACTATAAAACACAAAACGGTTCTAAATGGTGCTGTGCTCTGGATACAGACATTCATAATTTAACAATTGTCCTGTCACTATCGATAATAATGAAGTTCTTTTCATCTTAAATTGGCAGATTGTTTTGTAAATTTGCAAGTTTTACTTGTAAATTCGCTACTTTTTTCTTGTAAATTTGTCACTTTTTCCCAACAAATTTGTTTTCTAAATTCTGAATTACTGTATAATGAAAACGTACAGAAACTTTACTATAAATTTGCATTTTTTAATATAAGTCATAAACCATCTACTTCTGAGTGCTTCTTTTTTTTAAATGTATGAAGCTTTCGTCCTCAGAAAATTGCAACTTTTTTTCATTAATCTGATTCCTGCTTATGTTAAATCTGTCACTTTTTTATTGAAAATTTGCATATTTTTTATAAATATCTTTCTTCCAAAGTTTACCTCTTGCTCATAACAAAATTGTGATTTTTTGCTGTTGAATTGGTGACTTTATCATAAATGCACTTTTTTTATATAACTGCAACAGGGATATGACTTATTTCCCCCTGTGGCAGTACAGCAAGAAGGTCACGGGATCAATCCCACCCCTGTCCATCGTGGGTTCGATCCCACCCCCTGACCATCGGTGACCTTTCTGTGTGGAGTTTGCATGTTTTCCCCGTGTCTACGCGGGTTTCTCCGGGTACTCCGATTTCCTCCCACAGGCGAAAGACATGCAGGTTAGGTTTATTGGCATCAACTGGGGATTCTAAATTGTCTTTAGGTATAACTGAGAGTGAATGGCTGTCTGTCTCTCTGTGTTGGCCCTGCGATGGACTGGCAATTTGTCCAGGGTGTACCCTGCCTCTCGCCCAGAGATGCTGGGGTAAGCTCCAGCCCCCCCCCCCCCACGACCCAAAAAGAATTAAGCGGTAGAAAATGGATGGATATGACTTAATTAATAAATATCCCACCTGCCAAAGTGACTAAGTGATTGAGATAAAGGCCAGTGCCAAATTGTACTGGCTTTTGGCTGGTGGGCTGCTGTTAATGTCAAACCCTGGATGTACATTTAATACTGTAATATCATACCTAAGTGGGCAATGAATTCCTGGGCAGAATCGACATACTTGAGCAGCTTCTTGAGGAATCTGTAGGCAAACCTTTTCTCCATAGATGAGGAATCCTGCTCCAAGTCTTTCAGACCTCTTCAGCAAAACGAAACACATGATTGATTATAAAAACTCTATAATATCTATTAGTAGTAAATGATAAAGAGCACCTCCGGCCACTGATAGTGATAAAGTAGTGTAGAGTTTCTACAAGACCTTAACACAACACTGGTGACAGATTTTCTGTGTAGTGACCTTGTGATGCTATAGCCATTGATTTGCAGGAAGCGAAAAAGGTCCTGAGCCTTCTCTCGATCTCGCGCTTTCTCCTTTGCTGTCAGCGTGTCGTAGGGCACCAACAGAGAGTGTGTTCCCCCGCCTGGAACCACAGGGTTTACATTTAAGCTAAGTTTCACTGATGAATGTGTTTACATTTCATTTTACTCAGACAAAACCAGTCTGCTCTAATCAAAATATGAACCCGATCAAAGTTACTCAGAACCCAAGTAACATTTTAGTAGATAGTTTTTTACTTTTACCTCATTATGCCTCCATGAAACAAGGCATATGTCATGAATTATCTGCCGTTTAGCGGCAGAAATAATAAACCCACTCGCAGGAGTACATTGTGTACACTTTATTGTGCAGAACAAAAATATAACAGTCCAAATAAACAATAAGCGGAGAGCTAAGGGAGTACAGGGATACCTCAAGGATGCTCAACAGAACAGGTGAGTAAAGCATGGAGAAAATATTCCATGGCAGACAGAACTGCAGAGGAGGAACGGATAAGTGCCTGGGAAAGAAACCACCAGACAGAACTGGTCGGCAGGGGCGAAACAGTTTGTACTCATGCAGCTGGAGCAGTCCGAGTAAATCTGTTAAGTCCACAGAGGAGAACTGATAGATGAAGGCTACTAAGGAAATACACCTCAAACATCCGACAATACACAACAGCGAACTTAGATCTTAAATACAGCTACACGAACGAGCTGAGTGTATGCCGGTGTGGAGAGAGGAGAGAGAGCATGGGAGAGAGTGAGTGGAAACAGGTGTGCATGTAGATATCAGTGAGGCTGAGGGGATGTGTCAGTGTGTGAGTGAATACAGGAGAATCAGAGCATGTAGCTGGAAATGAATGTGTGTGTGTGTGTGTGTGTGTGTGTGTGTGTGTGTGTGTGTGTGTGTGTGTGTGTGTGTGTGTGCAAGGAGTGCATGAGAGTGTGAATGAAGGTGTGTGTGTGTGTGCACAAACAACAAAAGGAAAATAACAAAAAGCAGACAGCTGTTACGGACTGGCAGGAGAGAGGGGTGTGGCTGAGCTGTCAAACAACTGAGCAGAGCTCAGAGCCTCCCAGGAGGAGCCTAGAGACAGCTAAGGGGAAAAACACCCTCCTGAGGGCACGACAGCCACCGAGCCAAGGAACTGGGCAGGCAAGTCCAGCCCAGTCCATGACAGAGCCCACCCCCCTCAAGAGGTGGATTCCAGACACCCCAGCGTACCATCAGAAAAGAAAAAACACAACAACACAAAGAGACCCCCCCCTTCCCCCAGGAGTCTATCACAACTAACTAGGGTGGGAGGCGAGGGAACCAGGTCAGGAGGGAACAGGCAAAAAATACACGGCAATGTAGTACAGGCAAGCACAGTGTACATACATCCCAACACAACACTCCCCCAAGACCCCAGAGTCCCAGAGTTCAGGAGGCTGACAAGAGTCCAAGGCCCCAGGGGAGAGGAAAGGAGGCCAGTCAGGTGGCCTGCCCCAGTCCAGTACCAGGCGGGCCTCCAGGGTGAGCGGTTCAGGTGGCTGGCCAGGGAAACTGGGTCACCAACCACCACAGCACAGTTCACTGGGCGGACGGCCTGGGTTTGAGAGCCACCAGCTCAGGAGAAGAGGCCCGGGAGGCAGCCTCCCCATGGGAAGACCCAAAGTAGGAAGGGGAGACCAGGGAAGGGGAGCCCGGTGTCATTAAACAGCTGTGAGTAGGGAGCCCCCCCACCCCCCCATGGTCCCAAGTTGGGGGACAGTTGCACCCGCGGAGGTCCCGGTTTAGGACAAGGCTGCACCCACGGTTGCTCCAGGCTTGAGCTTGGTAGCACCCGCGGTGGACCCCCTCTGGGGCAACGATGCACCCACGATGGAACCCGGCTGGGCCCCTGCTGCACCTGCAATTGGCTCTGGCTGGAGCTCTGTAGCACCCGTGAGGGTCCCAGTCTGGGACATAGCAGCACCCGCGGTGGGCTCTGACTGGAGCACCGTAGCACCTGCAGCAGTCCCTGCCCCCACGGTGACTCCAGGGTGGAGCTTAGTAACACCCACAAGGGTCCCAGTCCGGGACATCGCAGCACCCACGGTGGACTCTGGCTAGAGTTCTGCAGCACCCGCGGTGGACTCAGGCCAGACCACTGCTGCACCCACAGTGGTGCCCGGCCAGACCACTGCTGCACCCACAGTAGAATCTGGCAGCGGTGGATCCTTTCCGGTGACCCTAGACGCAGGCTCAGAAATAGGAGAAAGAGGTAGAGGGTCAGGTTCTCCAGCAGCGGCGGGGCCCAGTGAGGTGAGCTCAGGTGCAGCCATCAGCTGCACCTGGCTTTACTCCCCAAGAGCAAGGCAAGAACGCTCAAGAACTGATAAGAGAAACAGAAAATAGAGCACTTGCCTGAGCTCGAGCTCCACCGCCATCCAGGACTCCAATGAACTTGGTTTTTGATGTCTCGGGCCCAGCCTCTAGGTGGTCCAGCTCAGGTTGAGGCCTGCTGCGGTGGCTTCCGCAGCAGGCCTGATGGTAGTGGCAGTCCTGAAGCCCCCAGGAGAATCCCCCCACGCAGGCTGCTTCTCCGGCATGACGGCTGGGGGTCCATTCCGTGTTGACTCTGTTTCTTGATCGTCCAGGGCCACAAGCTCCTCCATGGTCCGGCGGCCTGATTCCGGCGAGCACTCGGGAAAATAGGGAGGAGACACGGAGGGAATAGGTAAGTCTTGGACAGTGGCAGCAGGGGGAGAGCACTCAGGTGACTGCCTAACCTGAGGCTCTCCCTTGGGAGACAGACAAGATTTATCATTGTTTATGGAGATGGAATATAAACACACTTGCCTGATCTCCCGAGTCTCGGTGAAAACTGCTACTGACGGCGAGCTACCATCCTCCCCGGCATCGACGACAGTAACGGGCCCCTCAGGGAACGGAGGAGGACCTGGTTCTGGCGGTGCAGACGTGGGGATGTCTGGGGAACCCCCGGCAGATCTCACGGTGGCAAGGGGAGACGTTCTGGTGGCGTAGGCTGCGGTCAGGGCTGAGAGGGCACGGGCGGCAGAACAGCTGGCACAGAAATTGGCTCTGCCGCAGGAATAGCAGGGGGTGACGTCAACTCTGTGGCCGTCGATGAAGAAGAGGGTCTCGTCCGACGTCTCGACAAAGGATGGTTCTTACGCCGTGGTTTTGGCTCCTCTTTCTGCTTTGGCTCCTCTGGCATCTGGCTACTCCCTCCCGGGACCAGTGAGGATTCGGGGGAAACAGAGACAAAGGACAGAGGAGCGGTGACAGCAGCTGACGGGGAAGCCCCAGTGGATTGCAAAATCTGGAGCTCCTCCACAGGAATCTGGCATACTACATCAGGTGAAAGAGTGAGAGATTGTAGTAGCACTTGCCTGAATTCCTGGTTGGTAATAACATCAGCCGCTGTCTTGGTGTCATGCTCCGTCTCCCCGGGAGTAGGACGATGCGTCTGGCGGGAAGGAGAGAACACCGATCTGGGAAGCGTGTGCTTGGCATTCAGCCTCCGTTAGTGCTTCTTTGGCTGCCTGGATGGTGCTGCGGAGGACCCCCTCACTGCTTCCTCACAGCTCTGTCGGGTTTCGCAAATCTGGGTGAGCAGCAGTACCAGCCCCAAATACTTCCAGAGGCTGGGACACATCTGCATCACCCCGACAGCTATGTCCAGTAAATAAAAATTGACCTCCGGGAAGTGGGTGGCACAAGCCCAGGAAGTGAAATTTGCCGCACGCTCGGCCGCTGCACACTCCTCCGGGTTAAGTCCAAAAACAGCAAAATCCATGCTGGAAGACTGCTGCATGGGGAAAAAACACAAAAGGGTGAAAAAACACACACACAACATCTCCGCTGGGTTTTTAACTGGTCGGGTGATTCTGTCATGAATTATCTGCCATTTAGAGGCAGAAATAATAAACCCACTCGCAGGAGTACATTGTGTGCATTTCATTGTGCAGAACAAAAAATATAACAGTCCAAATAAACAATAAGTGGAGAGCTAAGGGAGTACAGAGATACCTCAAGGACGCTCAACAGAACAGGTGAGTAAAACATGGGGAAAATGTTCCATGGCAGACAGAACAGCAGAAGAGGAACGGATAAGTGCCCGGGAAAGAAACTGCCAGACAGAACTGGTTGGCAGGGGCGAAACAGTTTGTACTCACGCAGCTGGAGCAGTCTGAGTAAATCCGTGAAGTCCACAGAGCGAGGGAAAACAAGGAGGAGAACTGACAGATGAAGACTACTAAGGAAATACACCTCAATCACCCGACAATGCACAACAGCGAACTTAGATCTTAAATACAGCAACACTAACGAACTGAGTGTATGCTGGTGTGGAGAGAGGAGAGATAGAGTGGGAGAGAGTGAGTGGAAACAGGTGTGTGTGTAGAGATCAGTGAGGCTGAGGGGGTGTGTCAGTGTGTGAGTGAATGCAGGAGAATTAGAAATGAATGAGTGTGTGTGTGTGTGTGTGTGTGTGTGTGTGTGCGCAAGGAGTGCATGAGAGTGGGAATGAAGGTGTGTGTGCGTGCACAAACGACAAAAGGAAAATAACAAAAGGCAGACAGCTAGTATGGACTGGCAGGAGAGAGGGGTGTGGCTGAGCTGTCAAACAGCTGAGCAGAGCTCAGAGCCTCCCAGGAGGAGCCTAGAGACAGCTAAGGGGAAAAACACCATCCTGAGGGCACGACAGCCACCAAGCCAAGGAACTGGGCTGGACCATGACAGCATACGATAATCTGTCAATGTATGTGTGTGTGTGTGTGCATTATAGTCCATGGGCCGAGTCAGATATTGGTACCACTAAAAGGGACAAAACCTCTATGGTGCCATTTTGTTTGTAGGACCTATATACGTATGTGTATTAAGGCATGATAGCGTTTCCAAATGAGTAGCTTAGTCATGATACACGGCACCTCCTTTTTTTAAGTAAAATTATCATGACGCCTAATATCACATGCTGGTATTTCTGAATTATTCTCCCTTTTACTGTACAAAATGCTAATAGAAATTGACCTTGGATAGTTTCCAATATTAATTTTTATTCAGTTTCTACTTTTCAGGGGTTTTTTGAGGGAGAAGGTACGATTTATTTTTGATTTCAGCACATTTTCGCATTCCAGTGGAGCGCCACGAGGCAAGTCAATATAAATGTTTATTTAAGACTTATTTTGGTTATTACTTAGTTAAGAAAATTAATTAAATGTTATCTTTTATAGTGTGCCAAAAGAAACTGGAGTTCTGGAGGATCGCAACATTTTATTAAAAACGAAACCAGAATAATAGTGTACAACTTTATAGACAAGAATGCGTAATTTCAATGCCAATTTCAATTGATGCAATTAATTACATGAGATAATTTACCAATACCTGGTGTCATTGCAGGTCTGGATGAATGTACCTAACTGAAAATGGATTCCACCTAAGAAGCAGGGAGTGGCACGGCACCCAAGCGCGCACGCCTCGATTGCATAATCCATTGCTCATCTTCAGATGAAGAACTAGTATCTCCAAAGGACATCAACTCCTGGAAAACCCTGCTAAGAGCCGCTGAAATAAGACAGCATGCTCCGATCCTGGACTTAGCAAAAGGATTGCCAGATGATGCCATACCTGCTGTGGCCTACCACCAGAAATGCCGAAGCATTTTCACCATGAAAAGGGACCTCGATGCTATAATTTCCAAGCAGAGGCGCACAGAAGAAAACAAAAGCTCAACGGAAAGAAAAAAGTCACAGAGGCCAGCACCATCTCAGTCAAGGGTTTATGAGGCAGAGTGCATCTTCTGTGAGAAGACCAGCAAGTACTTGAAAGGAGATAGGACTAGAGATCCTCTGGTCCAGTGCACTGAACTGCGTGCCGATGAGAAAGTCCGAAAGGCTGCTGTCAGTAAACTGGACAACAGAATGCTTGCCATCGTCAGCAGAGACCTCGTGGCAGCGGAAGGTCATTACCACCGGACTTGCTACCATGAGTACACACGGGATTCAAGCACCACCACACAGGACAGTGGAAAAGGTGCCAGTGCTGCTCCAACTGATACTGATGTTGAGTATGAAGCTGCAGAGCAACAGTCATACAATGACCTTTTCTCTTACGTAAGAGAAGAACGGTTTTTCAACCCTGATATGGTGCCAATGACCAACCTCACAGCCAGACTGGTCGAGGGCATGGTAACTCTTGGAGTGGAAACAGTGAAAGCCTCGACCAAGAAACACATCCGACGCAAACTGGTAGCTGAGTTTGGAGAAGCCCCGCAAATCACTCAAGATGACAATGGGAAACTACTTGTGTATCCCAACAGCCTTTCTATGCCAGAGCTTGTTAAGGCATACCAAATACTCCAGAGAAAGGTGCAACTCATGGAATCAGACAGGAGTGAGGGCATCATCGACAAGGGAGCACTGCAGATGAGAGGTGACATCAAGAAGCAAAACTACAGACAGTCATGGCCACCTCAGATGTCGGAGGATGCGGTCATTCCTTCTTCAGTGACCAGGTTCCTGAACACACTGCTGACAGGCTCAACAGACCACTCAAACCCAACTGACAGAATCCAGCGTCTCTGCAGCTCATTTGGCCAGGACTTGGTATATGCCATTACCAATGGTAAGGTGAAGCCAATGAAGCACATCACTCTGCCCTTCGCTGTCAAGTCACTTACTGGAAACGTGGAGCTGGTGCACATACTCAATCAGCTTGGTCACAGCGTGTCATACTCTCAAGTCGAGGAAATTGACACGGCCTTGTGGCGTGGATCACCCGCGTCAGAGGCCGTGTTGCAGTTGCTGTCATGCAAATGTGCCCGCGTCTGTAAACTTCCAGACTGTGTGTGCCTGGTGAACCAGCTGAAATGCACATACATGTGCAAACTGCAGACCTGCAGCAACCAGAGGGAAGAAGATGAAGATGGCGAAGCTTATGAAGTAGCAGATGATTCGGACACAGACGAATAGATCTACTAGTTACAGTGGGGCAAAAAAGTATTTAATCAGCCACCAATTGTGCAAGTTCTCCCACTTAAAAGATGAGAGAGGTCTCCAATTTTCATCATAGGTATACCTCAACTATGAGAGACAAAATGAGAAAAAAAAATCCAGAAAATCACATTGAAGGATTTTTAATGAATTAATTGGTAAATTCCTCAGTAAAATAAGTATTTGGTCACCTACAAACAAGCAAGATTTCTGACTCTCACAGAACTGTAACTTCTTCTTTAAGAGGCTCCTCTGTCCTCCACTCGTTACCTGTATTAATGGCACCTGTTTGAACTCGTTATCAGTATAAAACACACCTGTCCACAACCTCAAACAGTCAAACTCCAAACTCCACTATGGCCAAGACCAAACAGCTGTCAAAGGACACCAGAAACAAAATTGTAGACCTGCACCAGGCTGGGAAGACTGAATCTGCAAAAGGTAAGCAGCTTGGTGTGAAGAAATCAACTGTGGGAGCAATTATTAGAAAATGGAAGACATACAAGACCACTGATAATCTCCCTCGATCTGGGGCTCCACACAAGATCTCACCCTGTAGGGTCAAAATGATCACGAGAACGGTGAGCAAAAATCCCAGAACCACACGGGGGGACCTAGTGAATGACCTGCAGAGAGCTGGGACCAAAGTAACAAAGGCTACCATCAGTAACACACTACGCCGCCAGGGACTCAAATCCTGCAGTGCCAGACGTGTCCCCCTGCTTAAGCCAGTACACGTCCAAGCCCGTCTTACGTTTGCTAGAGAGCATTTGGATGATCCAGAAGAGGATTGGGAGAATGTCATATGGTCAGATGAAACCAAAATAGAACTTTTTGGTAAAAACTCAACTTGTTGTGTTTGGAGGAGAAAGAACACCATACCTACTGTGAAGTGTGGGGTTGGAAACATCATGCTTTGGGGCTGTTTTTCTGCAAAGGGACCATGACGACTGATCCGTGTAAAGGAAAGAATGAATGAGGCCATGTATCATGAGATTTTGAGTGAAAACCTCCTTCCATCAGCAAAGGCATTGAAGATGAAACGTGGCTGGGTCTTTCAGCATGACAATGATCCCAAACACACCGCCCGGGCAATGAAGGACTGGCTTCGTAAGAAGCATTTTAAGGTCCTGGAGTGGCCTAGCCAGTCTCCAGATCTCAACCCCATAGAAAATCTTTGGAGGGAGTTGAAAGTCTGTGTTGCCCAGCGATAGCCCCAAAACATCACTGCTCTAAAGGAGATCTGCATGGAGGAATGGGCCAAAATACCAGCAACAGTGTGTGAAAACCTTGTGAAGACTTACAGAAAACGTTTGACCTCTGTCATTGCCAACAAAGGGTATATAACAAAGCATTGAGATGAACTTTTGTTATTGACCAAATACTTATTTTACTGTGGAATTTACCAATTAATTCATTAAAAATCCTTCATTGTGATTTTCTGGATTTTTTTTTCTCATTTTGTCTCTCATAGTTGGGGTATGCCTATGATGAAAATTGGAGATCTCTCTCATCTTTTAAGTGGGAGAACTTGCACAATTGGTGGCTGACTAAATACTTTTTTGCCCCACTGTACCTGTTACAGTACTGTAATGGAATACTACTCTTTTGCTAGGAGACTACTTTGTAATCCTACAATAATTATGCATTAATCTACTGTTAAAACTGTTTACTGTGCTTCATTTGTATCTCAGATATCCTCTAATAACATTCACTTCTGCAATTATGAAGAAGCAGCAGTAGATGATTCGGACACAGACTAATACTAGCCGCTATAGTACTCTATTGGAAGTGCTTTGCAATGCCACAGTATTACAATACCAACTGTCAAAATTGTTTTTTGTGCTTTATTTGTATCTCAGATATGCTGTAATAACAAGTAACTGCTCATTAATAGGGTAAATATGTGTTGGTATTATCATTCCAAAAATTCGCAGCCTCAGATTTTGTGATTTATGGGGCATCATATTCAATGCCTGATAGCTATGACTAAGCTACTACTTTGGAATTGCTATCATGGCAAAATATCATCCACAGATATAGGCCATTCCAAAATGCATCACTAGAATTTGTCCCTTTGAGTGGTACCAATACCCCAAAAATCTGGTCTGGGCCCATGGACTATTAGCGTTTGGCCGCAAACACTGAGGCATCAGCATCCCCTGGTGCTTTTATTATTTTGATGACTACTGTTATTTACACTTGAGTAATTAAAATAAGGTAATGCTCATCAATATCCTATAGACTAGGGTGAGATGTGCCATACATCCTTTCACCAAACAGCCCCGTCAGCCATCACTGCTAACAGATAATGTACATTGATCCCAGTATACCTTGACAAGATCGCAGGGAAGGTAAGCTTTTTGCAGCATGACCGGATGGAAACTTGGGATCCTCAATAGAAGGTTCAGTATTTGTTCCCCTCCAGCATGAAAACAGTGCCCAGCAAAATGGAGTTTCCTTTGCCTGAGTCTTAGTGGAACAGGTTTTAGATCCCAACAGATCTCTTTAGCATGAACGGACCAGTGGATGTTTTGGAGAAGATGTAGAAGGTTGATATATGCTCCATCTAGTAGCTACTGTTGTTTAAGTGTCCAAGTCTCTGCTCCATAGAAAAGGATGGGTTCCATGACTAATGATCTAATCAGCTGTTGTCAAGGCTAGACCCCTCAGTGGATTGTCACCTTATCATGGTGAAGAGCACTGTGTGCCCTAGTGATCCCTGGAGCTGTTGTTCGAAGGGTCTCTCAAAACAAAGTCACCTTGGGTGAAGGGCCCGACTGAGTAGTCCAATGGACCTCTATGAAATAAGATACATGAGGGACTCCGTGTAACCAAAAGAGCCACATGGCTCCAGCCTCCAGTGGGATCACCACCTGCAGGAAGGATCACTGGGATCATGGTGCTATGTGAACTGGGTGGCAGTCTGGGCTCCTCTGCTTGGACTCTTGTCCAGACCCCCAGATAAGCGGAAGAGGATGGATGGATGGATGTCAAGGTAGACCACCATGTTTTGTCAACAGAATTTCCAGGCTAATCCAAATATTCCTTGATCTTAGAGCCCAACTATCTGACATTGTCACCTTGTTTGATATCCTTGACAGACAGAGATGTTATGGATGTGGGATCAGAGATAGTAGAGTAGAGAGACAGAGTAGAGACATACTCTGCCTTGACTACATTATAAGTGAAGTCCAAACTTGGGAGGAAGAGGTTTTGAGAGTATGCAGAAGAAATTCTGTGTCTTTGACATGCTCAGATGTTATGGCTAGACTGTCAGTATACTAAAGGTCAGCAAAACACTGTGTATTGCGTCTTTTGATTTTTCTAGCATGCAACTGAGTCTCTTCTCATTATGCTGTCAAAGGACATTCACAGAATACAATCTAGTACAATTATGAAACAAAATGATGCTAGAAATGAGTGTTGCCTTGTATTACATCCAAGTGAAGACTGAAAAAGTTGGTATTTCCATCAGAGATGATAACGGAAGCTGTGGCATTCAATAGTGATTGGATAGCCTTGATTATATTGTAGATTATAATGGAGATTACATAAATGAACAATATAGTGTAGCATTACTTTTATTTGAGTCCAATTTCTGACTACTCTATCCACCTCTGGTGGAGACAGGTGGGCAAACACCACTCAACTAAACCTGTTTAGCTCAGACAGACCTGCATACGCTCATAAACACATGTAAACACAACAAACACTCACACACGTCTATACACTTTGGTACACCTTTGTCTTTTTTGCATCTGTCTTTATGTACTGTTCCTTTCCAACTGACTTCATGAGCACATCACCTCTGCTTCCAAGGTCACTTTTCTTCTTCTTGGCCCAGATGTTATGGTAATTTTCAGCCACCACCTCCACCATCCCCTTGGACAAAATATATAAAGAGGCAAACTTAGCGAGGAGGCACATACTGCCTACATAACACATTTACATTCAGGAAAGGATGCTTTTGATGTTCAATTCAGAATGAGGCTCTTTTGATAGAATATAGAAAAAAAAATACAGTGTAAGTGCAACAAAACAAGCGTGAGGGTCAGTCACCTGCAATTCCCTGGATAGAACCACATTGCTTGTGTCTATTGGGCTTGGATTGAAGCCGCTGGCCTGGAGATAGACACAGATTATTGGTCAGACACTGTTCTTTGAGCAATAAATAAACACTCTGATAACAGAGTACATCCGCTTTAATAGCGTTTATCATTTTAAAGAAGCACCTTTAAGCCTTCAGCCTACAGTGGAATGAAAATTAGTAACATCTGTTTGCGTCCTCAGGAAATATAAAGCAATGGCAGGTGTATAATACAGACAAGTGATTTCCAATAAAGTAATAACAGAAATTTTAATATTATTAATAAGTGTAAAACATGTTATAAAGTTAAATTTGACTACGGCTCAGACTGTCACCCCATGGTTTGTCACATTTTTAATCCTTCCCTCAAGCATTAAGACTTAAGCATTTTTAAGAGAGGTATGGAGGCCCTGAGAGGCAATTGTAAAAAAATATTTTTAATGAACCATTTTCTAAGTTAATATTTTTCTCCTTTGTTTAAATAAACACATACATACAAAAAAGAAAAAAATCTTTGGCAAGATATTTCAACTTGTAGTTGTAATGCTCGGTTTATCTAGCAGACAGCACAATTTCTCCGACCACCATTCTCTTGTCTTCTGTCTTTGCTTAAGCTGGAAATGGGTGGGGGGACTGACATCTGCCCAGTGTTGTAACTAAGGAAAGTGATTACTGTTGCAGTGTTTTGTTTCTTTTTTAAGTCTGTGGAGATTTTCATCAGCACATTGTACAACACATCTGATCCCCCTTATTTCTTTCATTATTTATATATTCATTTATTTATGCAACTATGTCTGTCGTACCTTTTGTGTGTGTTTAAGCTGAAGAGAAAAAAAAATGTAAAAGTGCCGTGTGCTGATTGAATTAAGCACTCGAAGGACCAACACTGACAAAATCTCACCAAAGGCTGTTTTTAAATAAAAATTGACTTAAAAAATGTTTCTCTGTGTGTGTGTGTTTGCCTCTCAGGGCATCCACAGAGAGGCCTGGATCTACATGAAAAACCGTGGAACATCACAAACTTTGCTTTATTGTTTATTTTACTCTAAATGGAATAATAATTTTCATAGGAAAAAAATCACATATTATTAAATCAACTCTTTTAAAAAAAAATTATTTACTGAAAGCAGCACTATGTAACTTTCTGCTCCAAGTAGGAACACTAAAAAGTCTACAACTCGCACATTTTACGATCTGAGTCTCATTAGCCAATTACAGAGTGCTTTGTTACTTGGTACCTAATGTTGTGCTCTATGATTGGCTAACGGTAGTCAGGCTGCAAAACCCATCGGTTGACTTTTCAGTGTTCCTTTAAGGAACAGGAACGTTACATAGTGTTATTGCAGGTGATGCAGCCCACTCAGGCTATGGTGGCAGTGACAGTCACCTGGTCAATGGTTGATGTACCACTGAAATTACTTTAGGGTGAAAGTCTTTCATAGTGTTGCTTTAAGACTACACAGACTTTTACTGGCAGAGATGTATAGAAACAAAGAACAAACAGTTAAGCACTGAGTGTGTAGAAATTTCAGCAATCTGTACTTTACTCCTGTATTGACTTTTCTGATGACTTTTACTGTTACTCACTACATTCTGACACACATCAGTACTCTGTACATTTTCAAATCACATTCATTTTAATGTATTTGGGCAGAGTGATTGATTTTTGCTTAAATTTTGTAGACTCAATGTGCTTCTCCAGAAAAACACCTGGGCCCTTGGGTTTTTATAGGGGACTCCCAGGGCTGACAAGTTTTCAACTACTAAAGTAGAAATGCCCAAAGTTTCCAATGACAGGAGACATGACCTTCCTAAGCTGGCCCCACCTGGCTTCACTCACCACCGATTTAAAACAAAAAAACTCCCTTGCAAGTGGTGCACATGATGTCAGCAACAGCAAGAAAGCCACTCAAAGTAAATTAAGAGAAATGGAAGAACCTTAGTGGGCAAGTTCACATACCCCACACATCCTCATATCAGAGGTCCATAATGAGAACTCTGATCAACATAAAATGGATTGGAAAATATAAGTCACTGTCCCCAAAAGTGGAACCCTCATCTGAGTCAAAGCTTCTGTATAAATAGGAAATCAATACGATCAGAAATAAAGAAGCTATTGAGACAACAACATACAGTGGATATAAAAAGTCTACACACCCCTGTTCAAATGCCAGGTTTTTATGATGTAAAAAAATGAGACCAAGAAAAATCATTTCAAAACTTTTTCCACCATTAATGTGACCTATAACCTGTACAACCCAACTGAAAAACAAACTAAAATCTTTTAGTCAAAGTCAACTTTATTGTCAGTTCTGCCATATGTACAGCACATACAGAGAATTTAAATTACGTTACTCTGAGACCCACGGTGCAGCAAAGTAAACACCAAATAAGAAATATGAATATGAAGTATAACATCTAACACCAAACATTAAACATCAAACATCAGTGCAAGAAAAGAAAACCAACCCACCAACCAGAAGCTAACTAAAAATACCAAAGGTGTGCAAAACAACAAAATACGATAAAAATTAAGACACCATGTAGTGACTTAAGGTACATATCAGGGCACATAGACGGTTAAAGTGGCATGTAGTGCAAAGAGAGCAGTCCATTGCTGCACAAAGTGACTGGAGCAGCCCTGAGATCAGTGTGTGTGCATGTATTGGAGTGAACAGTTCCTGGATGACAGAGTTCAGTTTTTGAAGCTCCTAAAATCTGCGTGTGTGTGTGTGCATGGGAGTGAACAGTACCTGGGGATGGCAGTGTTCAGTTGTTGGGGGGGAAGGTCAGAGTCCAGGATTCGTGTGTGAGGGGGGGCAGAAGGGAGAGAGGGGCAGAGTATGGAGAGAGCTGAGCTTCCTGACAGCCTGGTGGATGAAGCTGTCCTCAAGTCTGCTGGTCCTGGCCCAGAGACTCCAGTCTCCTCCCTGAAGGCAGCAGACTGAAGAAGGTGCGTGATGGGTGGGTGGCAACACCTGCAGTGCAGAGGGCTTTGCGGGTGAGGCAGGTGCGGTAGATGGCCTCAAGGGAGGGAAGAGAGGCATGGACGATCTTCTCAGCTGTACTACACGGTGATGCAGCTGGTCAGGATACTCTCGATAGTGCCTCTGTAGAAGGTACACATAATGGGGGCCGGGGCTTTGGCTCTTCTCAGTTTGTGGAGGAAGTAGACGCTGTCGAGCTTTCTTGGCCAGTGATACCGTGTTAGTGGTCCAGGATGGTCAGGGGAGCATGCTTGGTGTGTGCTCTTCTGAAGTCCACAACAATCTCCTTCGTCTTCTCCATGTTCAAAGAGAGACTGTTGTTTCCGCACCACATGGTCAGGTGGCTCACCTCACTCCTGTAGTTTGTCTCATCTCAGTTGATGAGACCCACTACAGTTGTGTCATCCGCAAACTTGATGAAGAGGTTGGAGCTGTGCGTCAGTGTACAGTCATGGGTAAGCAAAGTGAAGAGGAGGGGGTTCAGCACACATCCTTGGAGTGACCCTGTATTCAGAGTGATGGTGCTGGGTGTTTTACTACCAACCCGTACTGCCGACGGTCTCCCCATCAGGAAGTCCAACAGCCAGTTACACAGTGAAGTGCTGAGCCACAGTTGGTCCAGTTTGTGAATGAGCTGTTGGAGGATGACTGTGCTGAATGCTGAAGTAAAGTCCATGAACAGCATTCTGACGTAGGAGTCCTTTGTGTCCAGGTGTGTGAGGACTGAGTGGAGGGCAGTAGAGATGGCATCATCATACCTGCCAACTTTTCAAACCTGAAAAGCCTAGTAGCTAGCCGGGGTCTAGGGGCCGATGCTAATGCTAATGCTAATAATGCTAATGCTAATGCTAATAATCATAATCATAATGCTAAGATTTGCCAAACAAATATTAGCATTAAATCTAGTTAAATGTAGCTAACAACCTTATATTTCTTCAACTTTCAAACCTGAAAAGCCTAGTAGCTAGCCGGGGTCCAGGGGCCACAGGCCCCGGTAGATCCAGGACAAGGTCCTGGTGGGGGGTTCAGGGGGGCGAAGCCCCCCGACGCCAAACAGATATTAGCATTAAATCAAGTTAGAATGTAGCTAACAACCTCATATTTCTTCAACTTTCAAATCTGAAAAGCCTAGTAGCTAGCCGGGGTCCAGGGGCCGCAGTGTCAAACAAATATTAGCATTTGACATAGAAGTCACATATTAATTATATTAAAGGTAAAATATCTAAATCAATTGCAATACTACACAGAGCAAAATATTTGCTGAATCAACCCACATTATATACTTTGTATCATTCATTAATACTCCCATACATGACATATCGTACTGAAGTATGGGGAAATACATATAAAACAAACACATATCCTGTTTTTATGCTTCAGAAGAGAGCTATTAGAATAATAAACAAAGCTGCTTACAGGGAACCAACAAATCCACTTTTTCTTAAATTAAAAGCTGTCAAGTTGAAAGATCTGGTTGACTTTAAAACTGCAGTAATAATATTTAAAGCTAAGAATCTATCACTGCCTGCAAATATCTAAAAGTTGTTCCAAATAAGGGAGAAACAAAATCATTTCAGAGGAACATGTATATTTCAAAAACCTTCAGTGAGAACTACCACCAAGCAACACTGTGTTTCAGTGCAAGGAGTCAGATTATGGAACGATTTTGGACCTGAATTAAAATCATGTACAACGCTTGGACAATTTAAACAAAAACTAAAGGAAGAAATACTCCAAACATATATACAAGATGACATATAAAATCACACAAGGATTGTCATATCCAGTCTGTGTTGTTACTTAGTTTTTTTGTCACATTTTGTCTTAGCTTTGTTCTGAATTGTAATCGCTCTTGCTTTGTTTTTCTTTTGAATTCTTGGATGGAATATGGGTGGGCAATATAAGCTGCGGCTTCAGCCATCACCCATTTCAGATAACTTATGTTGAACTGTATAATCAGAGTTCTTGTTTAATTTGACCTTGTTGGATTTTTTTCACCTTTGTTATATTATTCTGTTTCTTTTTAATCTTTACTTTTAATCTATCCGAAATAAAGATTCATTCATTCATTAAATTTGCATTCAAAAGACTATCTTAACACTGCATAGAACTTCGAATAGGCCAGATGTGATGTATTATGAATACTAGAAAAGCACTCGGAGAGTGCAGACCTCCACCAAGCGCCACAGTTCCCCCATACAGTGTTTAACATCATAAATAAAATATTGAAAATGGCCCTATCTCGCAATGTTAAATAAAAAAAAAGAAAAAAAAAAAGAATCCTTTAAAAAATTCCTGGATCCACACGGTGATCCGGATCACCACCAAAATCTAATCATCTGTAGGATACCCCATTTCTGACAATCTGTGAAAATTTCATGAAAATCCGTCCATAACTTTTTGAGTTATCTTGCTAACAAAGAAACAGACAAACAGACAAACCAACGCTGATGATCACATAACCTCCTTGGCGGAGGTAACTAGAAGACTAGAAATATCAGCAGGGTATACTAGCACTGTATGATACGTGCGTAATGACGGCAAAATCGCTCTGATATTTTATGTGTTTACATGATGCACCAAGCATGACAAGGCTTGCAATTACACAGCACATGTTCTTCAGAATCTTAGGCATTATATAAAATGTGTTCTCCCTTTAGATGTCGAATCCATGGTCCATTTGCCAGGGTTGAAGTGCAGTCGTGTGAACGTCTGCAGCAGTTTACATCGTGTTTACATCTCGCCATGTACGCATGCCTCTCCGGGATTTCGCGCGAGAATAGAAACCTCAATACCCTCAATAGTGATAGCGTTAGCTTAGCAAATGCTTCAGGTAAAGCGTAGCAGCGAACCACGAAAAGAAACGCTACTCAGTTTACTCACAGAGCACGGTGAAAGGCGAATAAAGGGGTATTTCTACTTCAAAAGCTGGTTAAACCAAGGTGGAAATTCAGCCTGTGCGTGTGCGTCACAAATGTTGATCCGATATTCGCTGTTGGTTAGTGATTTTAGTGGCAAAATCAGCAACTTTGTCTCAGCACTGAAAAAGTGTGACTATCCCGGCCGCCATCACGTGTTGCTCTGTTCTAAATTTAGATACAATTCCTAGCGATCTCGTGTTTGAAATTGCTTTGGTGTTTTTTTTACGATTTAAAATTTTTGGCTGAATTTTTAGTGAAAAACCGTAATTTTGATTAATAAAGCCGTAACCTGGAATGGGGTCTTGAAAACCGGAACCATTACGGCAAAACTGGAGTAGTTGGCAGGTATGCATCATCGGTCAAGCGACTGGACCGGTATGCAAACTGGAACGGGTCCAGGGCAGACATGATGTGCTGCATGACCACCCGCTCGAAGCACTTCATGATGATGGGAGTGAGTGCAACCAGACGGCAGTCAGCAGAAGGGAGACGACTTCTTGGGGACTGGAATGATGGTGGTGGGTTTGAAGCACGTGGGGACAACAGCCTGTCTCAGTGAGATGTTGAAGATGTCCATGAAGACAACTATGAGCACCTCTGCACAGGCTCTCAGTACGTGACCAGATATGTTGTCAGGACCTGGAGCTTTGCGCGCATTGATCCTGCCAAGGGATCTCCTCACATTGTCTGGGGACAGTGGAATCACCTGGTCGCCAGGAGGAGGTGGTGACTTCTGTGCAAGGGTACTAGTGAGTGCCTCGAAGCGAGCAAAGAAGTCGTTCATCTCGTTCAGCAAAGAGGTGGAGTTGTTGCAGGTCTGCGGTGTGGGCTTGTAGTACATGATGGTCTGTATCCCCCGCCACAGACACCGAGTGTCTCTGCTGTCGCCAAAATTCAATTCAACTTTATTTATATAGCGCCATTTCACAACAACAGTCATCTCATAGCACTATCAACTGTAGGGGGAACCCCCACAGTTGCAGAAAGACCCCAGCAATCAGGCGATCCCCTGTGAGCAAGCACTTGGCGACGGTGGAGAGGAAAAACTCCCTTTTAACAGGGAGTTTAAAATGGTGGACTATCCTCTTGGAGTACTGCCTCTTGGCCTCTCTGATGCCTCTGGACTAATTGGCCCTAGCTGTCCTCAGGCCCACCTTGTCCCCAGCTCTGAAGGCAGCGTTTCAAGCTTTCAGGAGCTTGTACACCTCCCCTGTGAGCTATGGTTTCTGATTGGCCTGGACAATAATGGTCTTGGTGTCCGTGACATCATCAATGCACTTTGCGATGTAGGCAGTAACAGTCTCTGTGTACTCCTGCAGATTTGTGGTGTTGTTGTAGGTGGGAGCCTGCTTGAATATGTTCCAGTCAGTGGTGGTGAAGCAGTCTTGAAGTGCCTATTAGGACCCTTCCGGCCACACACGTACCCGTTTCCAAACTGGTTTGGTGACTTTAACTAGTGGTCTGCATGCTGGAATTAGCACAACAGTGATGTGGTCAGAGGCATGGAGCTGGGGGAGGGCCTTATATGCTCCTCTCTGGTTGGTGAAAACATGGTCCAGTGTGTTTTCCCACATAGGAAAGTTGATGTGTTGGTGTATTTCAGGAGACACAGTCTTTGGGTCTATGTGGTTGAAATCTCCAGGTAAAATGAGAAAAACATCAGGGTGGGCTGTCTGCTGCTCACTGATGTGCTGGTACAGTTCATTCAGTGCCTCACTCCTGTTGTTGTTGTTGTTGGAGCAGGGAGGGAAATAAAAGCAGCTAGCAGTATAGCCGTAAATTTCCTTGAAAGATGAAACGGCTGGGGAAAAATAAAAAACTTACTATAACCTGGTTGCATAAATATGCACACCTTTAAGTACTTTGTTGCAGCACCTTTGGCCTTTATTACAGCACTCAGTCTTTTTGGGTAGGAGTCTATCAGCGTGGCACATCTTGATGTGGCAATATTTGACCACTCTTCTTTGCAAAAACGCTCCAAATCTGTCAGATTGCGAGAGCATCTCCTGTGCACAGCTCTCCAGATGATCCCACAGATGTTCGATCGGATTCAGGTCTGGACTGTGGCTGGGCCATTCCAAAACCTTAATCTTCTGGTGAAGCCATTCTTTTGTTGATTTGGATGTGTGCTTTGGGTTATTGTCATGCTGAAAGATGAAGTTCCTCTTCATCTTCAGCTTTCTAGCAGAAGCCTGAAGGTTTTGTGCCAACATTGACTGGTATTTGGAACTGTTCATAATTCCCTCCACCTTGACTAAGGCTTCAGTTCCAGCTGAAGGAAAACAGCCCAAAGCATGATGCTGCCATCACCATGCTTCACTGTAAGTATGGTGTTCATTTGGTGATGAGCAGTGTTGTGTTTTTGCCAAATATACCTTTCGGAGTTATGACCAAAAAGTTCAACCTTGGTTTCATCGGACTGTAACACATTTTCCCACATGCGGAGATTTCAAATGTGTTTGTGCAAAATGTAGCCAGACTTGGATGTTTTTCTTCATAAGATAAGGTTTCCGTCTTGCCATCCTACCCCATAGCCCAGACATAAGAAGAAGACAGGAGATTGTTGTCAATGTACTAAACAGCCAGTACTTGCCAGAAGTTCCTGAACCTCCTTCAATGTTGCTGTAGGCCTCTTGGCAGCCTCCCTGACTAGCTTTCTTCTCGTCTTTTCAATTTTGGAGGGACGTCCAGTTCTTGGTAATGTCACTGCTTTGCCATAGTTTCTCCACTTGATGACTGTCTTCACTGTGTTCCATGGTATATTTAATGCTTGGAAATTCTTTTGTACCCTTCTGACTGATGCCTTTGAACAATGAGATCCCTCTGATACTTTGGAAGCTCTCTGCGGACCATGGCTTGTGCTGTAAGATGTGACTACAAAAATGTTAGGAAAAGCCTTATAGAACAGCTGAACTTTATTTGGGGTTAATCAGAAGCACTTTAAATGGTGGCAGGTGTGTGCTGACTCCCATTTAACATAAGTTTGAATGTGACTGGTTCTGAACACAAGTTTGAATGGTGACTGGTTCTGAACACAGCCACATGCCCAGTTATAAGAGTGTGCATATTTATGCAGCCAGGTTATTAAGTTTAAGTTTAATGTTTATTTGAAAGGGACATTAGATACTAATGAACATTAATACAAATGTACGTATGCCAGATTTAGCAATACTGCCAATTTGCATCTGTAGTCCTCTGGCGGGTCACAAAAACACACAAACAATTGTACACGAGCAGAACAACTGCAGTGAAACTGTACAAAGTGGAGAGTTAAGGTGTTACAAAACAAAATATTCAAATGTCACACGTGTAAAGTACTGTGTATGCATACACACACATGCACCCAAGCACCTCACAGCAACAACAGACAGCAACAAACAGGAGGCGGGGCATATGTGTGTGACACACGGGCACATATATATATATTTATATATTCGTATGCCGCAGAGCAACCACTACTTATGGGTACAGTTTTGGTTGTTTAAAAGCCAATTTTTACGTTTAGTGTGGTACGTTCTCTGATTGCAGATGGTATGTTATTCCAGATCTTGGTGCCCCTCACTGATAGCACAGATTGAGCAAATGTGGTGTGTCTGTGGGGGACCTCACAGTCTCCTCTAGTGATTGCTCTGGTGGTTGTACCGGTGACAGCTCTCAGTTTAGCATATCTCCCAGAGGGGTGGTGCATAGCCATTTAATATTTTATAGATTGAACAGGCAAATTTGAGACTTTTATAATTTTCAAAAGACAGGAGATTGTATTTCTTATAAATGTGACAGCAATGATATGTGGGATTTTTGTCAAGGATTTTTATGGGGTTTTTTGTATAAAGATTCAATAGGTTTGTCTATGGTTACACCAGTAAGTGACCAGTTGGTAAAACCGTAATCGATGTGTGAGAAGATCATTGCATGCAGAAACATTTTGGCTGCATTAACTGTCAGCGATGGTCTAATTTGTTTAAAATTTCTTAGACCGAATTTGATTATGTTTGAGATTTTTTTGACGTGTTTTTTTTAAAGGTTAGTGTAAGTTATTTATTTTTCCCCTTAAAAGATTTCAGTTTGTTTTTCAATTGGGTTGTACAGGTTATAGGTCACATTAGTGGTGGAAAAAGTTTTGAAATGATTTCTTGGTCTCATTTTTTTACATCACAAAAACCTGGCATTTGAGCAGGGGTGTGTAGACTTTTCATATCCACTGTAAAATGGACTGAAAAAAGTACATGTCCCCCTCCCCCAAAATGGGACCCCTCATTAAATTTATCTCCAAATCGAACTCCTCTAAGGTATCAACGAGTTAAAGCTTCTGTATAAATCTGAAGTCAGTCCAATGAGAAATGTAGATATTACAGTGGGGACAAGAGAAAATGTCAAACGGACCGATGAAGGGATGGACAGATCTTTCTTCATACCCTCCGCAATTTTGCTGTGTGGGGTATAATAGTGATTATTCTTCTATAGCTGAAAAAAGAGGAAGAGCGAAAAAGTGAGATAGCTTTAAGTAGAGAAGATAATAAAGATATTTATACAAAAACTAAAAATAAAAATGCTGTAAGTCTAGCCTTAACTAAACCCTTTGTCTAAAGAAACTGACTGGACAGCACTAAATACAGATGTAAATACTCTCAAAAGCACTGGCGACAGATTGTGATCGGACCTTCTGAATAACTTCTCTAGGTAATCAAGGATGCATATAATTATCGATGACTGAAGGACCACATTAAGGTTCTCAAAAGGCCAAATTTGGCCCCTCAGCTGTCAGATGAATAGGCCTGCCCCAAAGGTCTTTTCTATGTTAATGCTTCATGTTCACGGTGGTGAATGAAAGTCACAATTCTCAAAATTCAGACTTTTACGGGTGTGCTGTATCATATTGTTCACAATGATACTGGTATAAATTTTGATACCAGTGTAAAAATTAATATCGCAATATTTGGGGTCTGCAGAGTGATGACGACACATTGTTACGCTGTATTCGTGTTACCACAGAAACGGCAAAACAAACATGGCGCGGGAAGCTGCCGCTCTATGGGTGGCATATCTGCATTTAGTTGTGTGGAAATATTTAAGTTTTAAGGCTGTTTCAGACTGCTGCCATGCTTGAACAGTGCAGCAATGTGGATCATCTGCCTGCAGTTTTTCCATACATCAACAACGACACTCTGGAGCGGTGTTAACGTCCGACGGTGCTGACGTCCAAAGTGTCTGGAGTTCTATTTTCGTTCCGTTTTGGCAGTTTCAGCTTGATCTTATTCAACCATCCGGGGGGAGACACGGACATCAGTTCAGTGTGACGAGACAAAAAGCCACGGGACACATCTGTGCAACGGAGACTTCTACTGCAGGTAAACTGATTCAGCATAAAACTCCGACATCTAAGTGCACTTAATATGTGATTTTTTATATTAGTTTCCTGAAATATTTGATAAAGAATAAAAAGACTCAATCTGAGTTGCTTTTTATAATCCGAAGAAATAAGACAGTTTTTGTTTTTACAGGATATGTTGAAGGTAAATAACTGTTGGCCTGTGAAACTGTTCTTTCTAAATTAAAAAGAAAAAAAAATGTATTCCATGATATTGTGAAGAATATAGTTATCGTGAAAATTCGCAGAAATATCATGATATCATTTTTAGGTCATTTCACCCACCCCTACTTTCAACACTTAAGTATGTATATTTATTAATTAATTATGGTTCATACGTAGGTGCAGAAAACATTAAATACAGTACTTTCAGACTTTAACTCAAGCAACATTATGATAGAAGAGACAGTATTAGTGATAGAACAAGTAAAAGTCCCTCTCTAAAATTAATGGGTAAATGAATGATTGGGAGGGCTGCAGTTCACACAGAAGTAAGAAGGTGTCACTAAAACAAGTTTACAAAAGCTACAGTTATTTGCAAAAATTTCTCCACCTGTGGCAAATAGCATATTTTTAACTGAAGAGCTATGAATACAGTCTCTGTAGGGTATAGAAAACTCTACTATATTACCAGCAGAGATTAATGCACATTTACATTTTTATTCTACAAAGTGGACACAAAATAATAAAATTTATACTATTGTTAATTGTTCAAAATTTTCGTCAACATAAGGAAAATTTGGCATACAGTAAATATTAGTATAATATATAAAAGATTACGGTTTAGAAACTGAAATAATAATAGAATTTAAAACCAAGACAAGACCATAATTTGCTCATTCTTATTGCTCGTTTTGTATGAATAACATTGTGTTTTGTCTTTATTATGTACCTGTGAAGCCTGAGATATCTTTCTCATCTTTTCAGTTTCCCTCTGAGACATGCTCTCTCCATCCTTGGTCCTGTCAATGTTCCAGCCCATTGCCAGCATACTCTTCAGGGATTCTCTAATTGGCCATCTGTAAATCTCCTTCTCCTGCAGCGGAGAGACATAAATGGAGACAAAAAATAAACCTAAGAACATTAATGTGATTTAGCAATATCACATCCGACAGCACATACTGTACCTTCTCTGTCAGGGCTTTGTAGGTTCTCAGCTGAGGATGAGTTTTTGCCTTCTCATCCACACAGTCCCCATACTTCCATCCCAGTAGCACCTGAGGCACAAGCAGGGAGGGATAAACGGGGTGAAAGCGGGTTTTGTTGACTTCATTTAAAATTTTAAAGACCGGCTAAGAGATTAAGCACACATCGCATCTTAAGAGGAGTCACGGTGCATTTAGCTCTTGGCATTCTCAGCTTTAGTTTAATTTTCTGACAGATGCAACAATTCAGGCTAAGCAGCTGACACAGGAGAGAGCTGGAGCCTTCTCCTCAGAGACTACTGCAGTTACTGTCAGCATCCCAGAGCATTTCTATTTCACAAAAAGAAGGCATTGTGGTGGCACGGTATGGGGGATTCTCCACCCAGAGTCGGGAGCCGGGGGGAAGAAGGAATAATGGACTGAAGGAGGAAGTGGTACCGGGGGGTCTCAGACGGGACAGAAAGGACTATTTGCCCCCCCTCCCCCCCGGGGGCATTCAGGAGGCGCTAGAACCGCTGGAGGAGAAGGTGTGAGAAGCGGTACTGGCGTTATGTGATGTTAATGTGCCACGCACACCTTTGTTCCACTGAATGTATTGTTGTCGGGCTCCCTGGGTCTCAAGGCACGGAATTAAAGGTTTGTGGCACATATGTTGGTTACATATTCTCCACAAATGTATTGCTGTATGTTTATTGTGTGCTTCACGTCTCATGGAACAAAAGGGACTGAGCCTCTGAGAGACAACGGAAGAGTGTGAGATTCGGCCTTTGTTTCAGGGAGACGACCTGGAGAGATTTCCGGACCACCAGAAACTAAAGGACAATGGTGTGAGATCAAAGGGGTTACTTTGTGACTGGGATTAAGTACCATGTGACTGTATGTTTGATTAAACACCATGTGACTGCTGTTTCGTGTCCGGGGTACAAAACCCAGATGTGAGATTATGCTTCCTCTTTACTTGCTTTGAGATTGTTGGAGTATGTGATCTGTGAATAAAGCTGAATCTGAGGAATAAACTCAGTCTCATCCTTGAGCACATTCTCCACAGGTTATAAAAAGAAGGTGCTCAGAGACCCAGTCAGAGTTGTACTGTACTTGATGTTGGAGAAGAAACAAAGTTCGTGTGTTGTCTAGCTCGTTGCCTCGTCTGCTTCCTTTCCTCCACAGCATCATCAAAGTGGAGCATTGTTGTTATTTTGAAAAAAAAAAAAGCATGCTGATATTGACCTGAATTATAGCTTCTTTTTGTATTTTTATGATGCTGAAATGCTTTTGTAATGTGCAGAATTTCTGTGCAGGGACACATTTTTAATATTCCCTAGCTTGCTTACAATGCACTAGACCATTATTTCCCTCACGGAGGCTCCTCTGTCTGGCCTTACCTTTTCTGCAGACCATTTCTCATGGGAATGCTCTGCATACTTGTTGGCAAAGTGTTCAAGCTTCTCTGGAAGAGCAATGCTAGAAACAAAAGGTGACAATTAATCGTCAGGTGTGCACATATTCATGCATCATTACAAGCATCGCGTATAATTATTAAAGCTGATGCTACAATAGCTGACTGTAGAATGGCTTACTTGGCTGTATTGATTGGTTTGGGGTCAAAGTTGCCCTGAGCATCCACAGAAACAGGCTTTTCCACAGCGGTAGTAATGGAGGCGTCCACATAGTCTGGTGGCAAAGCTCCAGCTATGGCACTGAGGCAGGGCATGGCCATCTTGAATAACTCTGGCTCATACTTCTGCATGAGGTGAGGAAGAAAGCTGGATGTGAAATGAAACTCTCATAATCTTGTTATAAAACAGTTCTACAACTTAATGTAACTAAACAACTCCAAGCAATGTGTTTTGCTCCTAATTTAATTTAAATAAAGACATACAGTCAATCCAGTCTGGGTGAAGCTGTGTAGGGATGAGCGAAAGAGACGTTAATGAAGAATTATTCTAAAAGCTGTGGAACCAGCACGCCAGAGGCTTTGGATCAATGACGGCTGTCCAGATATTGATGTTTTCAGGCAGGCCCTTTGCAGAGCCTCCTTTCGTGAGTGGGCATTTAGAGGGATGTGCTGAGTCCAGCCATTTGCATCAATAACAGACAGCAAGCTTTGCACCAAGGAGTCCTTTGCATACATACATGTTAATCAAGACTGCTATGAGCGAGGTGACTTTTATTGAACTGATTATCGCTTTTATCGAGTATTGGTGGCCATTGTTACGACCCACTCTCTGGACCAAGGCCAGAATCGCCTGCTAATCCTGGGATCACGAATCACAAAGTCCATTTCGCCCCTCAGTCAAGGTAGACATACACCTCTTAATATCCCAGGCCGAGTCTTGAACCCATGACACCGTGGTCTGAAAACCTCTACTCTACCACCGAGCCAAAGAAGAATTCCTCACTAGCTCTCGACTAGTAATGGAGGTGTACTCTAAGGTGTCAGGGACTGCACCACTGACTAATTCCCTATGGAGGGGTGCATAACAGTCAGGCACCCTTTAACACAAAGCGGATGTTACCTGTTTGTCAAATACACGACTATTATGAAGTGAAATGAAATAATCTAAAGCATTAAGAAGTAAAAAAAAGTGAGGAATCCCTTACCCGTTGTGACAGAGAGTCAAACACTCCCCAAAAGATCTTTTTTGTGAGCAGGAGTTCATCCTCAGACGCCGTGCCAAAGCTGCCCCAGCCCGACGGGAGACAGTAGTACTTCCAGTTCTGCTCGTAGTGATTGGTTAGCAGCTGGAGGACACAGAGAGGTAAAGGGCAAGACACACGGTAAACAATTTAAATATTACTGGAAAGCATTCAAAGAATGCAAGGCAGCTAATTTTCTCACACAAGTTTTAATTTCTCCGAACAGCCTGTTTGTGTTATGTTATTAACACAGACAGAAACAAACACAGAGGTGAAATAATCTCCTTGGTGGAGGTAAATGACAGCTGCAGGCAAAGCTGAGTTCAGTACTTTTTAAATAAATAATGCTGCCAACCTGAGTGAGCGAAAAGCCAGCTTCACAGCCTGGAAGTACCTGTTGAGAACACTCCAAATCTGTGTTGTTCTGAGAAAAGGCTCTCACTGTAACAGCTTACCTATTTTTTCTTCTTGTTATACATATAATCATATCTCTTTTATTTACACCATTATCTGTATCCTAATTTGTTTAATTGGGATTATTTTTATGGTTCGATTTATTTATGAATTTTATACACTTAGAGATTCTGTACATTTATTGGTTTTAAGTTTTAGCTTGCCTCTGGTGTTTCCTCATATAATGGTGTTTCCTCAGCTCAGCTCTTTTCTGTCCTGTTGCTGAACAAGTGATATTACTATTGTTATAATATACTGCTTTGCAACGGAGATGTGGGGCCAGGTGTGATGGCAGGAATTCTGAATGTTCTGTATGTGTGTGTGTGTGGGGGGGGATGTCTGTGAAGCACTTTGTGTTGCATTTTACATGTATGAAAAATGTTGACTGACTGAATGCTGAGACTATCCTCCAACAGTTTTTTTCTTATTATTTGGAGGACCTGTTGCCACTCTTTCTGCAGTGACGCAGCCTAAGCAAGTAGCTGCTCCCCTGCAAAAGATATTAAACAATTTATATAGGATTATGAAAAGATAAATACACAGAACTAATAAAAATTTTATTTTAATTTGTGATGACAAATGTGCTAACTTTCATTTTCATTCAGAAGGATTTATTATGACAGAAAAGTGAGAACTTTCTTTGCGGCAAAGATCCTGTAAAATCCAATTTATAAAAATCCTGTTAAAAAAAATCCTGGTGATCTGGATCCCCCCAAAATTTAACCGATTGGTCCTTGGATCATTTTGAATCTCTGCTGAAAGTTTTGTCAAAATCCAGCCTCATCTTTTTGATTTATGCTATTAACACACATCCACATAAATGAATGAACGACCAAGCGCAAACAGAGCCGGAGACATTAACCTCCATGGCAAAGGTTAATTAGAGGAAAGTGCAGAAAATTAGGTTTTCAATAAGAATGCCCCTTGCCTGTGCACACACTCGCATCATGACACTTCCAAAGGACCATGCACACTTAGTAAACAGAGAATCAGTATTCTCTCCCACAGCACAAATTGGAGAAAGGTACAACTGTGTGGACCATTTCACAGTCCAGTCACAATCTATTGCATCTCCGGTGACTCTCTCCTGTGGCCTGAGAGATGGAGTGCAGTATTGGAGCCAACAAGCCTGTTATCACACAGTCCAGTACTTCATACCTTGTTTCCCTTCCTCTAGCAGCTCCCTTCAAGGCTCTTAGATGATTAACACTGCAGGTGTGTTACATCTGCTCAGTGTGTCTGTGTGTAAAAAAGAAAAGGTGAACACCAGCAACACTACATGACATGTGCCCTTTCATTAGAGCTGGGGGAAATAAGTTTTTTGTAGAACCACCACATGATTTTAATTTACATCAAAGAGAAATATAAATGTCAACTGGTTGATTTGAATACTTCACTTGAATGTTTAGCTGTTAATGTATGTCTCTCTCCGGTAATGAATTTCAACATTGCAGTAGTGTACAACCCACCATCACACAACTCTTCCTTTTATAATGAATTAAGTGATCTGGTTAAACAACTTGAGAAGAACAGAGAAACAATAATTCATGGTGACTTTAATATCAACTGGTCTGATAAAAAAGACAAACAAAAACTGAAAAGCCTCATGACTAAATTTAATTACCAGCAAATCATCAAAGGACCCACCAGGATAACCAAACAATCCAGAACACTTATTGACATGGTATTTACTAATAAACCAGAACGAATAACCAGAACCTATAATCTTGTAACTGGTCTCTCAGATCATAACATGGTTCTTGCTGTCAGGAAACTTACTAAAAAGCGACTACAGTATTTTGGGGGAGTCGATATTGACAAATCAAATTTTATTATCCCCAAATCAAAAAATGAGGAGTTTGAACATTACTTAGAGAATCAAAATTGGGAGCAGCTCATGTCAATATATGAAGTAGATGATTGTTGTAATTTTATAACTGCAACAATCACAAAGTCTATAGAAAAATTTTCAAAGCAAATTAAAAGTAGACAACAGAAGATTAGCCTACCATGGTTAAATAATGAAATAAGAAAACTTATGAAGAGGCGAGACTATGCACTGAAAACATCACTAACCTCCAAACTACAAAATGATCACCTTGTGTACAAAAGTTTAAGAAATAAAGTGGTACATGAGCTGCGAAAATCAAAAATATCTTATTACAATAAACTGATAGATCATGCAAAGGGTAACAACAGTTCCCTATGGAGGCATTTAAATAACTTAACTAATAAAAAAAACGATCAGAAGGGGGTAAAGGAACTTAGAATCAATGGCAAGACCGTCAGTGACAAGGCTACTTTGGCAAATGAATTTAATTCACACTTTGTGGGCTCTGTGGAAGACTTAACAAAAAATTTTGTGCTGCCAAATGTGCTCAACAACACAAATTCCATACTTCCAACAGATACTTTTCACATCGATGAGGTAAATGAGAAGTTAATTGCTGGTATTGTTAAAACACTGTCAAACTCAAAAACTAATGATATCTACAATATGAGCACCTCCTTTCTCAAAATGCACAGCAAAATATTAATCAAACCACTGACTCATCTCATTAATCTCTCCATTAGGTCTAGTACATTTCCATCTGGCTGGAAAAAAGCTGTCGTCATACCAGTTCATAAATCAGGCAGTAAAGACGATATATGCAATTACCGCCCAATCTCTATCTTACCAGTCCTATCTAAGGTTCTTGAAAAAGTTGTAGCTACACAGCTGATAGACTACTTACAAGACAGTCAACTTCTTCATCCACATCAATTTGGTTTTAGACCAGGATACTCAACAGAAACAGCAAATTGTTGCCTTATTGAAAACGTCAAACAGTCCTTGGACAGGGGTAATGTGGTAGGAGCTGTTTTTCTAGATCTCAAAAAGGCTTTCGATACTGTAAACCACAGTTTGCTTTTATCCAAAATGGTATCTTTTAACTTCTCCCCAAATACATTAGAATGGTTTGCATCTTATCTCCAGAATAGAGAACAGTGTGTAAAAGTTCACCAGGATAAATCCTCATTTTTAAACAACCGCATGGGTATCCCACAAGGGTCCATTCTTGGTCCTTTACTTTTCAGCATTTTTATTAATGACCTGCCGTTACACTGCTCAGCTGCAACATGCCAACTTTATGCAGATGATGCAGTTATTTACACAGCTGCCAAGACTCCAGCACAGGCTGCAGATGTACTGTCTACAAGTATGGTTGATGTCCAAGAGTGGCTCCTCAAGAACCATCTATTGCTGAACCTTCAGAAAACAGTCTCAATGTGCTTTTCAATCAAAAAATGTAACCTGCAACATTTTAAAGTTAATATACATGATCATGACATCAGTTTAGCTACAGAATTCAAATACCTTGGCATTGTACTAGATCCTCAACTCAAATTTAATCTTCATATAAAGAAAATTTCAAAAACAGTAAAAAAAAATCTGAACTGCTTTAAATTAATTAGATATTACATACCTTACGAAGCAGCTGCACTGTATATGCATTCTATGGTTTTTTTCTCATATATCATACTGTTTGACAGTCTGGGCTCAAGCAGCCCCTTCCACAATAAGACATATAGGTTCATTATATAATCAAACCCTAAAAATCTTGGACAAAAAGCCCATTAGGTGGCATCACTGTAATGTTTTAAAAAAATACAACCTATTGAGTTTTGAGAGCTTCATTGACCTCTGTCTTCTGAAATTAACGTTCAAATGTTTCCATAAATCAGCACCCGAGCCACTTGCTGGTTTCGTCCAAAGACAGGACAGCAGCAGAGCCACCAGGAGTTCTGTTAACAATAACTGTAAAATATTCCACCGCAGAACCACATTTGGACAAACAGCTTTCTCTATAAAGGGCAGTCACATCTGGAACACAATGCCAAATGAAATTAAAATAATAACGGACTTTAAAACATTCACTAAAAATGTTAAAAACTGGCTGAAAAATAAACAAGAATGTACTCATGTATGAATTAATTGTCTGCAAAGTGAGAGTGAATGAAGGGAAGGAATAAATGTGTTTGTTTATAGTGAGTGACGGAGGGAGGAAGGCCTGAAATAGGCAAATGTGAGTTATGTTATATGTGTTAAATGTGAGTCAGGCTGTTATATTTGTGTATTTATAATATTTATAATATTTATGTTAAATGTGAGTCAGGCTGTTATATTTGTGTATTTATAATATTTATAATATTTATAATTGTGTATTTATAATTTTTCTGCATTGATGTATGTGGTTATTGTGTATATTTTTTATCTTGATTCTTTTTTCTAAAGCCCATCCAGGGACAAGAGTTGCAAATTAGCTAATAGCTATACACTCTATGTGCAACACATCAGATTGATTGTCTTTGATTAATTGTCTATGTTTATTGCACTGTCCCTGTCAAATAAACTAATCTACTACTACATGATGAGGTAGAACAGAAGCAACAAAAACAAAGGCATCTGAGGTTCCAATCCTACTTCACTATTAGGAAGCTTTTTGTTGTCATAGCTGATAAACCCTCAACCAGTCAACCTATCGTCTGGTGTAGCTCAGGGGTCAATTTTTGGCCCAGATCTTTTAAATGCATCTTTTAAGTATATGATTGAATCACAGCCTTCTGCAGTTGAAAGATGCTAAAACACAGATTTTATTGTAGGAGAGCAGATGAAAAGAAAAGTGTTCTTAATGTCAAAGCCAATGCCAAAAACCATTTTTTGTGACTGCATTTGATTTAGATTTAAACTTTAACTGAACCTGTCACTTGAAAAATATTCTTAAAGTTTGACCTATTCTTGCTAATCCCTTTTTTGTTTATCTGTATTATTGCAATGCTCTACTGTCCGGTCCACCCCACAATGTCATAGTCCCCTCCGGTAGGCACAGGGGAATAATTGGACTCAGATACGCAGGCTAAACTCCAGCGTAACAGTTTTATTAATAACAAAAACAAAGAAACAAAAATGACAGCACAAGGGCTGAAACAACTAAGGACATGATGGATTATAAACTCACAAGAACACACAGGAACTGGGTACTAGCAGGGAAACAGGGATCACACATTAACATCAACATAAATGACAGCACATCAGACTGACACTGAATAATGACATATATAGACAGGGGAATAATTACAAAACACAGGACAGGTGGGAATGGATAACTGACTTAATACAAGACAGCTAGGACTACTTAGGACACAACAGGGGAGCGGCTACAAAACATGATAGGCGGGGCTGCACAGACAGTCAGACAGGGGATGTACATGAGACCTAACAACATACAGGACAATGATACAGAAGTAATGCAGAGAGGGCAGTGGCTAGGGGTACGGAAAACATGAGGGGCTGGAACAATAAGTAAACAGGTACACACAACGCCTCAGGACCAGACACAGAAGACAATGACAGAGGACTCAGAAGGAACACAGACGGCCAATAATGCAAATAATCATCATAACTAATCACAGAAAGAACAATAAATGAACATAAAGCATGGGCTTGAGCCTATGATCAAGCCTAGATTATGACACAAAAAGGCATTAGTTGGCTGTAACTTTTACTTGAGGATGGAACTAAGCTTACAATTGCAATAAAGAGAGGGAGCCAAATGTGACCACGCCGCTAACACACAGATTAAATGATAGAATCTTAGTGAGCAAGCTCACATAACCCACGCATACCAATATCAGGGGCCTGGGGTGGGACAAAAGATCTATTTGGTGTAGTATCTTGATACTTGACACTCACGATGATGCCTCAATCCCTAAACACATGTACTGATCTTTTATTAATTATATATGTACAGTGGTGTAAAAAAGTGTTTGCCCCTTCCTGATTTCTCATTTTTTTGTGTTTGTCACACTTAAATGTTTCAGATCGTCTAACAAAATTAAATATTAGACAAAGATAACACAAGTAAACACAAAATGCAGTTTTTAAATGAAGGTGTTTATTATTAAGGGTAAAAAAAATTCAAACCTACATGGCCCTGTGTGGAAAAAGTGATCCCCCCCGTTAAAACATAAATTAACTGTCGTTTATCATATCTTTGGAAAGCTCGGTTCAATTTTCTCTAGCCACACCCAGGCCTGATTACTCCTACACCTCTTCTCAATCAAGAAATCACTTAAATAGGACCTGCCTGACAAAGTGAAGTCGACCAAAAGATTCTCAAAAGCTAGACATCATGCTGTGATCCAAAGAAATTCAGGAACAAATGAGAAACAAAGTAATTGAGATCTATCAGTCTGGAAAAGGTTATGAAGCCATTTCTAAAGCTTTGGGACTCCAGTGAACCACAGTGAAAGCCATTATCCACAAATGGCAAAAACATAGAATAGTGGTGAAGCTTCCCTGGAGTGGCCGGCCGACCAAAATTACCTCAAGAACGCAGCGATGACTCATCCAAGAGGTCACAAAAAGACCCCACAACAACATCCTAAGAGCTGCAGGCCTCACTTGCCTCAGTTAAGGTCAGTGTTCATGACTCCACCATAAGAAAGTGACTGGGCAAAAATCACCTGCATGGCAGAGTTCCAAGACCAAAACCACTGCTGAGCAAAAAGATCATAAAAGCTCGTCTCAGTTTTGCCAGAAAACATCTTGATGATCCCCAAGACTTTTGGGAAAATACTCTGTGGACTGACGAGACAAAAATTGTACTTTTTGGAAGGTCTCTGTCCCATTACATCTGGCATAAAAGTAACAGCATTTCAGAAAAGGAACATCATACCAACAGTAAAATATGGTGGTGGTAGTGTGATGGTCTGGGGCTGTTTTGCTGCTTCAGGACCCGAAAGACTTGCTGTGGTAAATGGTACCATGAATTCTGCTGTCTACCAAAAAATCCTGAAAGAGAATGTCCAGCCATTTGTTTGTGACCTCAAGCTGAAGCGCACTTGGGTTCTGCAGCAGGACAATGATCCAAAACACACCAGCAAGTCCACCTCTGAATGGCTTAAGAAAAACAAAATGAAGACTTTGGAGTGGCCTAGTCAAAGTCCTGACCTGAATCCCATTGAGATGCTGTGGCATGACCTTAAAAAGGCGGTTCATGCTTGAAAATCCTCCGATGTGGCTGAATTACAACAATTCTGCAAAAATGAGTAGGCCAAAATTCCTCCACATCGCTGTAAAAGACTCATCGCCAGTTATCGCAAACGCATGATTGCAGTTGTTGGTGCTGAGGGTGGCCCAACCAGTTATTAGGTTTAGGGGGCAATCACTTTTTCACACAGGGCCATGTAGGTTTGGATTTTTGTCTCCCTTAATAATAAACACCTTCATTTAAAAACTGCATTTTGTGTTTACTTGTGTTATCTTTGTCTAATATTTAAATTAGTTTGATGATCTGAAACATTTAAGTGTGACAAACATACAAAAAGTGAGAAATCAGGAAGGGGCAAACACTTTTTCACACCACTGTATATGTGTAAATGTTGCAAACTCTTGGGTATTGATTAAATGATTGCTGTTTTAGTCCACTACGTAGTGCAAAGTAAGCATGCATTGTCAGATGAAGTCACAGCTTGTCTCATGAAATCTGCAGCCAGGTGTACAAAGTAGGAAGAGCAAATTAGGAACAACCCTTTTTTTTTTTTTTTTTTTTTTTTTTTGTTACTTATTTGTACCCGTAGGTAGACTTGGTTTGCAGTCTGGTGACAAGCCACCGGCTGCTGGTCGCTGCGTGCGCGAGCGCCCTAAACCTACATGTTTTTTGGTGTGCGGGAGGAAACCGGAGAAATCCCGGAGTAAACCCGTGCAACACGGGGAGAACATGCAAACTCCACACATCTCACTGTTGGTCGGGGGCTGGGATCGAACCCACGATCTCATGATCCCCGCGATCCCCCGGCCGAGGGTAAAACTGTGCTGCCACAGTGCTAAACCACTGCGCCACCGTGCAGCCCTTATAACCCTGGAAGAAGAATTGAGAAATGTGCTGAGAAATTAACTCAAATGTCAAGCCTGTTGCCACGGTGGTCCTGAAACTGTACTGTGTAGTAAAGCCTAGAAATCAAGCTGTGCAGCAGAACGGGGGGGGGGGGGTATGTATCACAATACTTAAGGAATTATAGTATCAATATAGTACTGCTTAATGACTTATGTCTCGCCATGCGTATCGTGTCCTGAGGTCCCTCACCATTCCCACTCCCACAGGGGCGCCTAATATGACCTGTGACCAACATAAAATGGACTGGAAAAAGTACAAGTTCCCCTCCCCACAAAATGGAACATCTCACTACATGTACCTGAAAATCAAACTTGTTCAAGGTACTGATGAGTTAAAGCTTCTGTATACGTAAATTTGAAGTCAATCCAGTTAGAAATGTAGAAGCTATATTGACTTGACTGATTGATTGACTGTACTGTCTTGCATGTTTGTTTTTCACTGTACTGTCAACCTTCCCAGGGACTATGGGTGGAAAATAGCAACTTGCTAAAACCTGGTACAATGCATCTCTACTTGTTTTAAGCAAGGTTAATGTTTTACTGTACACTGTCCCTGTTTAAATACAATAAAATTACAAATTACATATTGGCAACAACATGAAATGTCAAACAAATGGACAAATGGATGGATGGGTCCATTCATTGCATGGGGTATAAAAAAAGTTAGATATAAGCTACATGTTGAAAAGAAAATGCAAAAAAGTAGTCACCACATGCTGAGACAGAATGGAAGCAGCTCAAACAGAAACATACGGTAACCAACACTCAATCTGAGCTGAAATATGACAAAATGAATTAAAGACAGCATAAACAGTAAAAAAAAAAGCTGTTGCCCACCCTTAGAGGCATCTTGCAGTAGTCAGTCAACAAGGGCACATCAAAGACGAGGCGACGCAGAAGCTGCTGCAGCATGGAGGGACGAAGGTGCCTGCAGAACAGAACGGCAGAGAGATAAGAGTGCTGCTGCCTGGAGCGGCATTTACAGACCTGCAGGCTCTGACAAACTGCGCTGAAATGACTTTAATTGATTTTTAGTTAAACCATCTTCCAATACATTGTGAATGTCTCCTTCCCTTCTGAGTGAAAAATGACCACTGCCGAGGTAAACTTTGGATTCAACAGAGAGAAAATTTCATTTGCTCCTCACTTGCAGATGGAGAGCAAGCACTCCTCTATCGCATCCCGCTGAGCCTTGGTCAGTGAGCGGCCCTTGGAAAGACGATAGATCGTGTGCAGGGTAGAATCGATAAGGGCGGCGTAGTGCTCAGTGCCAGCAAAGAGAGGGGCACAGCGGGTGAGGAGGGGCAGCATGGCAGAACCAATGTAGCGGTTCATAGCAAGCGCTGTCTCTGTAGTACACAGACCTTCCTGTAGAGAGGAAAAAAAGATGAGAAGTCAAACAATATATGAGAAAAAGCATGCTTGATGCTCAAATGTTTCTTCTTGGTGTGGTTTGGTCATGTAAGTGACTTTACTAAGACAGTCTACAAGTTAATGAGTTCCCACACAGAATAGAAAGTTTGGAAATCAGGACCGAGTTCACAACCTAAATTGGGGGGAAATGATCAATGACCTCTTAAACTCTATTAACTAATAATGATAAACTCTGTTGCTCAAATATGCTTCCAGTTACTGTTAGACCTTTGACCAGATTAGTATGCTTTACCCAAGCATGAATGACCACAGTGACATAAGGTAGCATGTTATGTGCTTGTAAGAGATGGGAAGAGAGGAAAAAGTGCAAATGACAAATGGCAGAAACACGACCAACAGGTACTGTACAATCACAGAATACATTTGCAGAAATTACAGCCGAGCCTGTCAACCAGGAGCTAAACGATACAGCAGCTCAACCACAGACCTGTCACGTTCCCCATGCGCTTTTACGCAGCGCACGGAGGATTAAAACCTAAAACCCAAGTGCAGGGGAAGGTAGTGTGTCTTTATTGAACATAGAGGGATACAGTCCAAGCAAACAAATGATCAAACCAGTACACAAAAAGGGGAAACACTGGGATTATGCGCCGGACGCCCTTCAGCTCCAGGTGAGTATAATAATTAGTGACTAAAGGCACTGTAAAGGGGACTGCCGGCGGGAAAACTAATGAGAGGACCCAGGCGGGACTGGAGACTAGAGAAAGTACTAGAGTACTGACCGAGCCGGGAATAGGGCGGTCCGGGACGATAATCCCAGGAGCAAACACACAGATACACACTGAAGGTTGAACAGGCAACTGTGCAGAAGACCACCAGCAATGACTACTGGCCGGGCAGAGCTTAAGTAATCAGAATCTAATGGCCAGAGTGCCTGCCGGTGTGAGAGTGCATGAGTGTGTGTGTGTGTGTGTGTGTGTGTGTGTGTATGTGTGTGTGTGTGTGTGTGTGTGTGTGTGTGTGTGTGTGTGTGTGTGTGTGTGTGTGTGTGTGAACCTGAGCAGGGCGAGCAGATAATGACAGATTGGGATCACCTGTCAGTAGGAGAGGGAGGCGTGGCTGTCAGCAATAAACATACCCAAAACCAAACACAGACTAAGGAATAATTACAATTCATTCAGAAGATGATCAGATGGCAAAAAGAAAATGAGGAGCACCAAAGATACAACAGAACAAGGCTGAGCAGTAAGACACAATATGGAACTCAAAAGATAACATAAAATGCAGATGACTAAGAAGCAGGAAGCTGCCGTGAAGCCGGGCGGTTCATGACACAGACCAACCCTTGGCACAAATTCCACTGAGTTTTGAGACAAAAAGAGCTAATACCAAATCAATACTCTTTTCTCAGCCTTTTTTTTCATATGAGAAGTATGTTCTACACCCTTTTATTAGTAGAAAAAAGGCTTAACGTTTTTCTTTAACACAAAGTTAGATTAACTAAACAGTGGTCAGTAGTGGGTCAGTGATTAAATGATCCTCTGCAGTAAATGTGTAATCCTCCCAATGCAGTTTCCTTTAGGGGTCGCCACGGCAGATCATCTGCCTCTATCTCACCCATCCCTTCCATCCTCTTCTCTCACCCCAACCTCTCCATGTCTTCTTCCACTGCATCCATGAATCTTCTGTGGTCTTCCCCTCTTCATCTTACCTGGCAGCTCCATCTTCAACATCCTCTGTCCAGTATAGCCACTGTCCCTCCTCTGCACGTGTCCAAACCATCTCAGCCTTGCCTTGCTTACTTTGTCTCCAAACTGCTCAACCTAAGCTGTCTGTCTGATATACTCATTTCTAATCTTGTCCCTCCTAGCCACTCCCAATGAAAATCTTAGCATCTTCAATTCTGCCACCTCCAGCTCTACCTATGTCCTTTCATCAATGCCACTGTCTCCAAACCATATATCATAGCAGGTCTCACTACTGTCTTGTAAACCTTCCCTTTCACTCTAGCTGCTATCTAGCTCCAACTCCTTCTGACCTTCACTTTACTTCTCCATCAACACTCCTAAAGCAAACATTGCATTTGTAGTACTCTTTCTTATACCATTTTCAGTAATGATCAATAATATTAATGATAATAATTTGGGTTTTTATAGCACCTTTCATAACACCCAAGGATACTTTACCCTGTAGAATTAAAACAGTGTGACGGTGCAGCCCTGTCACTGATTGTGGGCGCACACACAGACCTGCATAGGTACCATATACTGTGCACACACCTCGGTCTGTCAGCAAGTGCAGCAATAAATAAGCGGACATTTACTGTATATGGACGCACGCGTTATGCCCACATACTGAATTAAGGCAGTAAAAGCCAACATGAACTGTCGGATTCCAACACACAGAGTACACATGCACAGAGGTGTGCAAAAAAACCCACTTATCCACGTTTTCTATAAGCACACAGAAAGTGTCTCACTACTTGGATTTAGTGGAATATTGAGGGTGCATAGTCGATATTTTTACTGGCATTCAAGGGAACGTGACATTTTTCTGTTATCTGCTTACCTTGTGAAGGTTTCCCAGGCTGTGTCTATCAAACAGTAGCAAAGCTGAATCAGCTGTTTAAATATGCTCCTGATGGCTATGTGAAGATGACATCATGATCATGTGACCACAACATTTCGTTGCAAAATAATATTTTCTGTGTGACGTTATGTTTCTGCTTAATAATAGAGGGAATATTATTTGGTAAATTAATATGATGAATTATGTTATTTGGGGTTAGTAAGAAAACGATGAATCACTGTATTTCAGAGAATAATGATTTCATTTGGATGACTATGTAATCATTTGAGCCTGGTGGGAGGGGCTTATGATATATAAGGGGCCTCTTTGGAGCCAGAGAGGTCAGTGTGTGGTTGGTTACACAGGAGGTAATAACTGTCTGAAATGTTTTTAAATGTGTTTGCAAACAGAATTCCTCTTTACTGGCCACATGTAAATCTAGTTACTGCACTTACCAGTTTGCACTTGATGGGAGACAAGCACAATAAAATATCACCAACTCTATATATGCAACTATGCCTGGTATTTGGTTATTCTGAGGACTGAAGAAGAACCCACGTGACACACAGAAAAGATGATAGTCCACTGGAGGAGTAGACCACAGTGAGCCTGTATGGTTGGCCAATTAAACTGGTGCTTCAACTATTTTTAGAACTTTGCTAATGGTGTGGTATCTGCAGCGACAGTTGCAACAGTGAAAGCGCTGTCTCCAAAAGTACATAATGTGGTTCAGGGGACAAAGACCTTTCCAACATCTGAGAACCAAAGGGTTCAGGATGGGGTGAAAGGGTGAAGCGGGTTCAAGATGTATTGAGAAGGAGAACTTTGTAGACGATGTGTAACCTTGGTGGGAGCCACTGAAGCTGGATGAGGGTTGGGGTGGTGTGCTGCCAGGGTTTTGGTCGAGTAAGAACTCTGGGGGTTTTAATTTTGGGTGTAATGGAACCAGTTTACGGCTTTGCCGGATACACCAGACAGGGGTCCAATGCAGGAGTCCAAATGGTAGGTAATGAATGCCAAAGAATCAGAAAAAGAAGACCATAGGGTGAGAATGCTTTTGAGATGAAAAACGGTGGACTTGGGTAGTATTCCTGCCACAAGGGCATGTGAATTAAAACAATAAGTGAAACTATAATATGTGGGTCTCTGTTTTTCCTGATATAAGAAATGAGACCCAATAGTCTTAAGATGCACCCATATTATTATTTGAGGCAATTAAGGCCACCAAAGAAAAATGTCATAGAGCTCACATTCATATAGACAGTAGTACAGTAGAACAGTACAGTCGAATAACTGATGTTACTGAGTACTCAGGTACGTTCATTTTGTCTTTTCCAATAATTAATTCACAGTTTCTTTTTTTGTCACACAAAAAGGTAGATGTTTGTTTTTTTTATCTTAACATGTTTCGACTGACACCCGCAGTCATCTTCAGAAGCATTAGCTGATCGCTGTGACGTGTCTTTTATCAGCTGTTTTCCTTAGGCGTGGCCAGCCTGATGGCCCTGACAGATCCACCATGCCGGTCACACCTCCTGTCCTCCAGAGATCACCTGGTGATGGGAGGCGTGGCCAGCGTGGTGGATCTGTCAGGTCCATGAGGCTGGCCACGCCTAAGGAAAACAGCTGATAAAAGACAGGTCACAGTGATCAGCTGACACTTCTGAAGACTGCGGGGGTCAGTTGAAACATGTTAAGGTAACAAACAAACATTTTCTACCTTTTTGTCTGACAAAAAAAAATTGTAAATTAATTGATGTTACTGAGACTGCATGTTGAAAAGATTTTCTCTTGATTGATGTCGTGCTTTGAATAAACATTATGGTAAAAGATTAAATGATTCATTTACCAAATGATCAACATTAAAACGATTTGAAAGTTTAAATATGACCAGGCCATATTTCTATTTCACTCCATTTGCCCATTAACTATTTACATCTGTTGATAATTAAGAGCAAAGAGCAATTGCATTAATCAAATAAAAGTAACTGGAGCAGGGGCTTAATGAGTAGCTCCTTATTAGTATAAAAGGCTGCCCGATATTATTGATCCTGAAAGTGCATAATGAAGTTCTTGTTACAGAGCCCTGCTATTTATTATTTCTCTCTCAGCTCTACCTACCGTATCTAGAGAGGTAGCGGCCCTCAGGTCGGGAAGGAAGCCCACCTCGAGTAGGTGAAGCAGAAAACTTTGGTCTTCAATACCATACACCCTGTCTAAAAACAGCACCATGGGGGCCTTGTGATCCGGACAGAAGCTGGCTGACATGTCCGGCTCTGTCACCAACCCATCTGAGATTGAGAGAGACAAATCAAGACGCAAGATGTTAACCAGTGTAATCTATGCAGGTGAGAACCAGTGAAATACCAAGGGGAAAGCTGTGCAGTTCATAATGGTGAGTCCCTTCTGATTAGGAGGGCCATGCGTATTCATTAGGCAGCGTGCAGCAGTTTTCTGATGCTGGAGCCCTGGATCACTGTCTTCATTCTTGGCCTGTTGACAAAGCTTGCATGTGGTGCTCACAGCAGCAAATTTAAGAGGCAAGTCTTGCCATGCTTATGCACATCAATCAATAGAGCAAGACAGCTTGCTACAGGAATGAGCTGGCTTACTCAGAGCCATGGGAGTGCACAGTAAAGCGTCGTGCTGATTAAAAAGGCATGAGTATTGAAATGAAATCAATAACTTTCCGCTTTCCTCTGAATGTGCAGGGTTTGTAAAAAACGTACTTTCATGCATGCTACACATTTTGTAGCATGTAAACAAAAATGCATTAAGGCAATGTACAGCTTAAGTGAATATTCTGACAGTTACCTTTGTTGATAATGGGCATTTTCAGTGGTATGCTAATAATTCCCACAAGATCCTCGGTAGGCACCAGAGAGCGAAGGATGGCGCGAATACGCAGAGCTTCACCTTTGCCTTTGTTGATGAGCTGAAGAAAACCAGAAAAAGAAGCAAAAGCAAGAACAATTTTATTTGTATGGCACACTGAACTATAAGTACCATGACCCGGTTCCCAGGATAAGCGGTAGAAGATGGATGGATGGGTGATATTACAAGAGCTACATAGGGGAAATACAAATTTATGAGCCAGAAGTGGGTGGTTTACAAGAAAAAATGTCATGAATTATTGGGAAAAAGAAGCTACAAATACTTGAGAAAAAAGCCCACAATTTAAGGGTGTCATGATGCTGAGCACAGGGGGGAACACCATGCTCATGCTTTCAGTTTGTTCTGATTATTTTTCTGTATTTCCTCATCTTAGTTTTATGATTGACTTTGTTCTTGGTTTTGGATGTATTACGCCATTTGAGTTTGCCATTTGTTTCTGTTTATGAAAGTTTTTGTTCTTGGTTTAGTATTGTTATTTTGTTATGTATATTATGCATCCATGACCATCTAGTTTTATATCATAAATGTTATCTGCCTTGCTTAGACATGAGCCTACCCTCACCTTTATTCTCAGTTTTCTTTTTGTAATATGGTATTCAGTTGTTGTTCTGTATTTGCATCTCGTTTTTTTTGCATTTATCTTGTCCTCGCCTTGGTGGTTAATTTTCCCTTTTTGCACTCCCCGGTTTGTTGATCATTTTGTAATCATTTCATATTTATTTCCTTGTTAGTTATTTTTAGCATTCATTCCTGGTCCGTGCTTTTATTTTGACAGTGTTCTTTATTTACTTCCTGTTTTTGCCGGTTTCGCAGTTCATCACAGCTGTCACTAATTTGAATTGATTATCCTCTCTCCTGTGACCCACATCTGTTATTCTTTGTGTTAATTCCTTCTTGCCCTATTTAAGGACTGCTGCAACACTACTCGGCGCAGCGTCCTTCTTAGTGTCAGACGGGAGCCCCCTGTCTCATTTCTCTCTGTTTCTTTTAGCGTGTGCCCTACACTTATTTCTCCTAGTCCTGACGTATGTTCCATGTCTTCACCGGCATTCTCGTACGCCTTAGTCTTTGAGCCATTTTGAGCTATTCTTCCTCGTATCCTACCTATGCCTCAGTTTGTAAGTTCTTGTTCTCTTGTTATATTTTTGTGTTTTCATTAAATGTTTTTGCAACTCACAGTCCAGCATTTGGGTCTTCGTCCTGCCCTGAAGGGCATTTATGACAAAGGGAAGACAAAACATAGACTAGCATGAAAAATAGTTGCATATGTAAAAACTGTAAATTTTTGAGGAAAAAAATAACATTTATAAGAATAATTGCAACATTAAGAGAAGACAAATTTGTAAGAAAAATGTTGCAACTTTACAAATGTTTCTGTCATGAGGTAAATTTATGGAATAATTGTATTGATAAGGTAAAATTATGTTTCAGATTTGTTTTAAAAAGGCATTTAATTTATAATTATTGAAAATTTAGAATGAGTTCAAATGGATCTTTTGGGTTGAGTAGGTGTCAAATAACACAACAAAACAAAAATGGGTAGACATACATAATCTGTTGCTTTAGCCTACACACTTTCTGTCTGTTAAAGGTCCTATGATGTGCAAAATGGTGTTTTCTTGGGTTTCACCCTTACAAATTACTGTCATGGGTCATGTGCAAACATTTAAATTATTAACTTTCTCACTTTACAAAGAAATACACCCTGCCCTTTTTTTTTTTTTTAGATATACAGTTAAAAAAAAAAGAGAGAGAATTGCACTTTCTGGGTATCATGACAGCACAAACCCACAAGCCCTGCCATGAGTCTCTACGTTAATAAACCAAATACTCTCTGACTGGCTTGTTACTTGTGATTGGCCAACTTAAAAAAGCATTATGTTAGTCGGATTACAGACTATTAATGAACAGAGTGAAAACTATTTCAGACAGAACTTTGTGAACAACTTTTTGATCAGCTGTAAAACAACTTCAAAACTACATATATGCCCTTGAGGAGTCAATACTTATAATTAAGTTAAAAATGTGTGATACGGGACCTTTAAAATCTCACTTTCCCCAACACCATGCATTCTGTTGTAACCAACAGTTTGTGTTTGATGATTCATCCCACAGTTGTGTAATGGGCTCCAGTTATGATTAATACCAAAAGTTACTCAGGTAAAAATTATAGCGCAAGTTGAAAAAATGTATCTTTAAAGGCACAGTACACAGAACATTACTGAGCCTGATTTAAAACAACTGGCAGTTAATGCATGTGAGAAATAAAACAGATTAAATAAAAAGCTTATGACAAGCTTACATGCATCTCAGGGGCACAGCGCCCCAACAGATCAATGAGCGCCGAGTAGAATGACATGATGGCATTGCCCATGTGCACTACCTCCTCTTCATCATCACCATCAGCAGACCTAACAGTCAGAAAGGTGAAGAAACACAGCGGCACACCAAGAGCAAAGGGGAATATACTGTATTTTTAAAGGACATTTAAGCAAAGACACAAATCAAAGAGCACAAGCAGCTCATCTTAAGTTTAAGTTTCTGGCATTTATTTTTTTAGAAGATTGGCTTAATTTTATGGCTTACGCATCACAGCTGACTCCCTGGACGGAGCCCGGCAGGTCCAAAGCAGGCGTCTCAGAGATCTTAATGGCTTCCTTCATAGCAGCCAGCAGCCCATTCCCTCCCTCCCCCCTCAGGGCTGGTCCAAAACACTCTGGCCGACGGATGAGCAGTTTAACAACCACACTTGAATTCTCCTCCACACTCTCACCTGGAACATATGAGTGAACACATATACATAAATGAACCAGCTGTACACTTCGGGCTCCAGATGAGATTTGCAATTAAAAAGAGACCAGACAGTAATTGCAGTCATACCATTAACAAAGACAGCAAATCGCAAAAAGGATAGATAACGCTCTCCTTCGATGGGGTTCCATCCGATGTCGGGATAACCTTTCGCCAGAAGCATTGGACAACTCTGAAGACCACAGCCCGCCAGGTAGGTGACCACCTGTAAGTATGGTACAAAAGTATCATCTCAATGTTTATGCATCTCTCATTGGACAGAACCAAAAAAACAGGACGACAGTGCTATGAACAGCAACCAGAATTTCATCAATGATCTAAAAAGTTTTACTGTAGATTTGATACAGTAGATGACAAGATGGAATGTGATAGCCTCAGTGAAAATGATTAAAGATGAAGATGTTGTTATAAGTCTTTCTAAGCTGAAACCAAACAAAGCTACGGGCCCAGATTGTCACGAACCGAGCCGGTGTTGTCCTGTAGGCTTGGTTCTGACCATTCTCTGTGGCTCAGGCATCGGGTTACTTATGTATTGTCCTATCTTTTGAGTTCTTGTTGTGTTTATGTCTTTGTTCTTTTTCTTTTCTGTGCCTGTAGCCACCACTCTGGCCGGTGGCTGTTAGGCAGCCTCTTTGACCCACATTCGTGTGGGCGTTGTCTAACATTCGCTGGTCTGACTACGCTCCCTCTCTCTTCACAGCCAGCTGTTTCCTCCCCGGTAATTGTCATTCCCACACCTTGCCCAGGTGTGTTCAATTGGTGGAGCCAGCAATGCTTGTACTTAGGCGGCCTTTGCCAGTCAAGCATTGCTGGACCATTGTGCAGAGTCATACGGACGTGAATCGCCGTATGTGGGTGTTTGTCATTGAGGAACGTTTGGCCATGGTCCACTGTGGTCTGCCTGCTGCATGTCGCATGTGAGCCGTAAGTGGACATTTGTCTCCTTTTTGTGTGTCAGTTTTTGTGTTTTGAACTGTTTGTTTTTGTGGCCACTGCACACTGTGGTCTGCCCGCTGCACGCTTGGCGTGCGAGCCCTTTAGTGTGCCCTGTTCCCTTATTTATATATTGCTATTTTGGAACTGTGTGCTTTTTCTGTTAATAAATGCACTTGTGGTGCAACCCTGCGCGTAAATCCGTCTTTCCTCTTCACTCCTCCGTGTGCTGCGTAAAAGTGCACAGGGAGGTTTGTGACACAGATGGCTTGAAAGATCATTTTCTTAAAGATTGTGCTCCACAACTAAAAGGAGTTTTTACTAAATTATTTCAGTTTCTCTTAGACTCATGGTGCCAAAATCTTGGAAATGCTCAACTATTAGGCCTGTGTCAAAGAAGTCTAGGTCCAGCACTTTAAATGATTTTTGGCCAACAGCACTAACTTAAGTATTATGTAAACCCATGGAGTGAGTTCTTGTCAACTACTGGACTATTCCACTGATAATGTATTGGATCCTAATGATGATGCTGTTCTAACTCTACTTCACTCAGTTACTAAGCATCTGATTCATCCTACAGGGTATGCAAGAGTTGTATTTGTGGATTTTAGTTCAGCTTTTAATCCTATGAAGATTCATATACTTTTGAAGAGACTATTGACCTAGGTGTAAACGGTGGTCTGATTCTTTGGATCAGAGACTTTCTATCTTTTCACCCACAGAGGGCTTGTGTTCGTGGCAGGGCAATGTTTCCTCTGGTAACATTTCTGGATGGCGGCCCACCACGCTAATGAGGAGATATGAATTTAAGAAAAATATATGAAGCAATGACTTTCCGCAAGCGCTCACACGAACAACGCGCGTGGCCGTCATCCGCGTGGAGTGTAGAAATGCCCTGCCAATGCTAACTTTCCAGTCAGGCAGAGTGTCTTGCTAGCATGACTGTCCAACAGAAACATGAGTTTATTAAAGTACTTTAAATGCGGAAAAAAATCAGAAGAGTTATGTAAGCACTGGAGGCGTTTATCATGGTTTTAACCCGCTGGAAACGGGAGCAATATTGTAAGAGTCGCTTAGCTAAGAGATGTGGTTAGAATTCATATGCAGCCAGCTTCATGAAAGGAAAGGCAAGGGGGACTGATGAATTGCTGAGTATATAATTCACCAGCCACTACAATATTAAGTTATGTTCCCTATTATGTACCTGGAAAGTTAAGATGACCGAAATTCACCAAGTCAATGACTTTCATCCGTCAGCAGCCTTCAGACAAACTAAACGTGCCAACATTTGGATTTCAAAATAAGGGCGGTTTTTCCTGCTGTCAGGCTGGTGAGGAGAGTTCTAAAAAACTATAAATACATAGAAATATTATAACAGAAGTAACTGCATATTTGGTAATTTAAGTTAATTCATTTCTTTAAATATAATTTTAATAATTATATTTCGTTGACTTCAGAGTTAAAGTTATTGTTCTGTTCTGGCTCTACAAAATTATGGTCAAAAGTTTAAATTGTATGAGGAAAAAAGTAAAAAAAATGCCACATTCTGTTTCAAATTTATTAGAAAAACAGTAATTTTATAATAATCTACAACAGACAGGCATCTTCACTGTCCAGTTTTAAAACTCCTCTTAAAACCCATTTTTATTCTCTGGCTTTTGACCCAGTTTGAGACATTGATTTTATTTGTTCTTATTGTCTCAATTGTATGACTATTGTTTTGTTTTGCTGTTTTGTACTTTAGCTGTATTTTATTGATTTTATATTTTATTTATCGTTGATGTACAGCACTTTGTGTCAACTGTCGTTTTTAAAAAGCTTTATAAATAAAGTTGGATAGGATTAAAAAAAGATAAAAATTAGCCATAAAATAATCCACATTTATAATAGTCTCAAATGTACAAGAAAAGTCATAATTTTACAAGAGAAAATTACAAATTTGAAGAAAATTTACAGAGAAAAGTAGAAAACTATAAGAAAATCGTTGTAAATTTTGGAGAAAAACCTCAAACCTTCAAGACTGAAGTCATTACTCAAGTTTTTAAGTTGGTGCTCTTTGTACCCTTAACTCAACTAGAAATTTTTGGTTGTCTACCTTTAATTATTAATTTCTTAGTACTGTTTTTACATGAGTAGAATTTCTGGCTACTATACCCACCTCTGATCATATAATTAAAGTATGAATGAGTAAATTACTATTATGAATGGGGTTTCCCCCCCCCCTTCCCTTTCCTACTCTTTGTCAATGGAAAAAAAGAAACACTAGAATAAAAATACAAAAAATACACGTTTTGGTTATTTATGTAAACCATGAAAAAAAATCCACGTACCTCAGCCTCCCTGGGAAGGTCTATGCCAAGGTACTGGAGAGGAGAGTCCGGCCGTTGGTCGAACCTCGGATTCAGGAGGAGCAATGTGGTTTTCGTCCTGGCCGTGGCACATCGGACCAGCTCTTTACCCTCTCGAGAATTCTTGAGGGTTCGTGGGAGTTTGCCCAACCAGTTTACATGTGTTTTGTGGACTTGGAGAAGGCATTTGACCGCGTCCCTCGTGGATTTTTGTGGGGGGTGCTTCGGGAGTATGGGGTATCGGGCTTGTTGTTACGAGCTATTCGGTCTCTGTACGACCGTTGTGAGAGTTTAGTTCGCATTGCCAACACTCGGTCGGAGTCATTCCCAGTGAGAGTTGGACTCCGCCAGGGCTGCCCTTTGTCACCGGTCCTGTTCATAATTTTTATGGACAGGATTTCTAGGCGCAGCCAGGGAATGGAGGGTGTCATGCTTGGTGACCACAGGATCTCATCTCTGTTGTTTGCAGATGATGTTGTCCTGTTGGCTTCATCCAGCAATGACCTACAGCTCTTGCTGGGACGGTTTGCCGCTGAGTGTGAAGCGGCTGGGATGAGAATCAGCACCTCCAAGTCCGAGTCCATGGTCCTCAGCCGGAAAAAGGTGGATTGTCCTCTCCGGGTTGGGGACAGGCTCCTGCCCCAAGTGGAGGAGTTTAAGTATCTTGGGGTCTTGTTCACGAGTGAGGGGAAAATGGAGCGAGAGATCGACAGACGGATTGGAGCAGCATCTGCAGTGATGCGGACGTTGTACCGGTCTGTTGTGGTGAAGAGGGAGCTTAGTTCTAAGGCAAAGCTGTCGATTTACCAGTCAATCTACGTTCCTACTCTCACCTATGGTCACGAGCTTTGGGTAATGACCGAAAGAACGAGATCGCGGATACAAGCGGCTGAAATGAGCTTTCTCCGTAGGATTGCTGGACTCACCCTCAGAGATAGGGTGAGGAGCTCAGTCATCCGGGAGAGGCTCAGAATAGAACCGCTGCTCCTCCACATTGAAAGGAGTCAGTTGAGGTGGTATGGGCATCTGATTAGGATGCCTCCTGGACGCCTCCCACTTGAGGTGTTTCAGGCACGTCCCACTGGGAGGAGACCCCGGGGCAGACCCAGGACTCGGTGGAGAGACTATGTCTCCCAGCTAGTCTGGGAACGCCTTGGTATCCCCTCTGAAGAGCTGGAGCAGGTGGCTGGGGAGAGGGAAGTCTGGGCTTCTCTGCTTGAACTGCTGCCTCCGCGACCCGGACCTCCGGAAAAGCGGTAGAAGATGGATGGATGGATGGATGGATGAAAAAAAATCCTGCAGGACAAAACATGACACTTGGTATTTTCTAACCTGTTTGTATACTACCATAGACAAAGAGAGAACCTGAATTAGACAGGGGCTCAGAGAGGGAAAGATGAGACAGAAGAGAAGAGCCAAGGAGAGGAAAGTGTTCAGGCAGAGGGTCCAGGAGAGGTGAGAGCAGAGGAAGGAGAGAAGGATGACACCAATAAAAAATCCAAACACAGGACATCTGGGTGGTACCCCAATTGGCCCAATATGCCAATATTCATGCCTTGGTTGTACAATACTTCCTATGGTAAGTTCCATTATGCAATATCACTGTGCAAAATTTAATTTTTTTTTTAAAAAAGTGTAAAATTAACATATTGTATCATGTGTTTTCTGCTCCCCTCCCTCCCCAGAAAAATATGTTGCCACCACACCAAGATCTTTAAGCCAGAGGAAACACTGCAGGGTGTATAGGTATTGACCATAAGCATAGGCTGCCCACAGGACTGTATTCTTTTTTTTTTCCACAATATCTTTATTGAACCTTTTTTTTAACAAACATGACACAAACAATCAAACACTAACACTAAAGTACTACAAAAAAAAAAAATACACTAAAAACACCAACAACCACCAACAAAATCAAGTCTTCAACAATGCTCCTCTGTTTAGTCTAGGCAATCCATTACATAAGTATACATATTATATTCACCAGTTTGGAATTTACAAGGTCCACACACATCATTCACCTTCTTCTTCAAAAGTTATGTTTAAATTCTTTACATAATCAATAAAAGGTCTCCATATATTCTCAAACACAGTTTCCTTTGATTTCAGTATGTATGTTATTCTTTCTAATGGAAGGTTTGTTAACATCTGTCTTAACCACTGAGTCACATCTGGTCTATGAGTCTTTTTCCACAGTAGTGCAATACATTTTTTGGCATTAAGCAAACTGAGGTCTATGAATGTTCTTTCACTTTTATTAAAGTTATGCTTTTCTGGGTACAGACCCAACAAAAACAGTTTAGGATTCAATATGATTTGTTTTGAAATTATTTTTTCAATTGTTACCCTCACCTCTTCCCAAAATACTCTAATTATTCTACATTCCCATACACAATGAAATAGGGTTCCTTTACTTTCCATGCATTTTGTGCACGTATCTGGTATGTTTTTGTTATATCTATTTAACTCCACTGGTGTAACATACATCCGCATTAACCATTTAAAATGTATCAATTTAAGACGTACATTTATTGATTTGGTTTGAGCTTCTGTACAAGCCAATTCCCATTGTTCCTCTGAAATTTCAGTTTGCAGGTCTTCTTTCCAGTAGTTTAATCTTTTCTGTGAGTTTTCACTTGAGGATAGTGTCAATGAGTTATAAAACTCTGAAATAATACCCTTTCTCTTACTGTCTTTCATCAACATTTTTTCCAAGGATGAATAAATAGGTCGAGTGAGAGCTTTATTTTGATTTGATCGAATAAAGTTCCTAAGTTGAAGATATTTAAAAAAATGTGTTCTATTAAGATTAAATTTGATCCTCAGCTCTTCAAAAGACATTATGTTATCTGAATGTGACAGATATAAATCTTGAATCTTTTGAATCCCTTTTAAATTCCATACTTTAAATACAGCATCCGCTCTCCCTGGTTTAAAATATTGATTACCCCATATTGGGCTAAATTGTGACAATAAGTGTGGTTCTTTTAAATAGTTTTTAGTTTCACACCATATTTTGATCATATGCTTTACAAATGGGTTTTTAACTTGTTTTTGTAATTTTTTTGCCGAATCTGAGTATATGAATATGGGAAGAGGTAAAGGTAAATTGTATGATTCCATCTCCGTCCAGTGAGAGAGATCATTTGATGAAAAATAATATGTCATAGACCTCAGTTGTGCCGACCAATAATACAACATAAAGTTTGGACATTTCAGACCTCCACGATCAAATGGTAAATATAATAAGGACAGACGTAATCTAGCCCTCCTGTTGTTCCATATAAATTCCACTAACTTTTTTTTAATTCTTGAGATTAGATCTAAAGGTGGTGGTAAGGGAATGTATTGAAATAAATAAAGTATTTTAGGTAAGATATTACTTTTAAGTATATTGATTCTCCCGATCATCGACATTGGTAGTGATCAGGTTGACACTGGTGACTGATTCTAGCTTAGGCACAATTTGGATTCCTAAATATTTAAACTGATTTACAACATTGAATTGATTTACCTCAGGAGCTGGGTGATTTCTCTGGGTCTCATTTAGCATTAATATTGAAGATTTAGTTTTATTTATTTTATATCCTGATATTTCCCCAAAATTCTTTATTAAATTCAACAAGGTCGGAATTGATTTTTTTAAGATTCGACATAAACAATATTATGTCATCAGCATACAGGGAGATTTTATGTTCTGTTGGTCCAACTTTAATTCCATATATTTGTGAATGTAAACGTACCGCCATCGCTAAAGGTTCAATTGCCATAGTAAACAGTAAAGGTGAAAGTGGACAGCCTTGTCGACATCCTCTATTGATTTTTATTGATTTTGAAATATTGCTATTTGTTAGGATTTCTGCTGTAGCATTATTGTATATTATCTGAACCCATTTTATGAAATTATTTCCAAGTCCAAACCTTTGTAAGACTTCAAAAAGAAAGGGCCATTCGACTCTATCAAAGGCCTTTTCGGCGTCCGATGATAGGAGAGCTGTATCCGGTGCTTCTTTATTAGAATAAATAATATTAAATAGTCCTCCTTACATTATGGAAGCCTTGTCTTCCCTTTATAAAGCCATTCTGGTCTCGATTAATAATATTTGGTAAAATTTCTTGTATTCGTCTTGCTAAAATTTTACAGATTATCTTAAGGTCGGCATTTAATAGGTTCATTGGTCTCATATTTTCACATTTATTAGAGAGTTTACCTGGTTTTGGCAACAGTATAATTAAGGCATTATTCATGTATGATGGTAAATTACTATTTTGAAATGCTTCTAAAACCATTTCCAAAAAAGGTTTTATTAATTTATTCTTAAATTTTTTATAAAGGTCAACTGGAAGACCATCTGGTCCTGCACTTTTTCCTGATTTCATATTATCAATGGCTAGCCCAACTTCTTCTTGACTAATTTTAGACTCCAGTATCTCCCTGTTTTCATTTGTAATACACGGTATAGATAGTCCGTTCAAAAACCCATTTAGTTTTGTTAAGTCAGATTCATTTTTGGTATCATATAATTTTTCATAGTAATCTCTAAAGGCTCAATTAATTTCTAAAGGATCTACAACTACCTGTCCGTTACTTATAATACTGGTAATTGGTGTTTTAAATTCTAATTGTTTAATCTGCCATGCCAGTAATTTCCCTGATTTTTCACCTTGTTCATAAAAAGATTGTTTCAATCTTAGAAGACTCGAGGCAGCTCTATTCGCTGATTTTTTGTCATATTCAGCTCTCAAAATCAGTAATTCGTTCTCCGACCTTGGATCACTTCCTGCATACACTTTTTCTTGAAGAATTTTTATTTTATGTTCCAATTGGACTCTCTCCTCTCGAGTCTTCTTAGATTTTGAACCTGTATAACTAATAATATGTCCCCTAATAAAAGCTTTGAAAGCCTCCCACTTTACACATGCTGATGTTTGTGTAGTATTGATATCAAAGAACTCATCTATGTTTTTCTATGTACTTAACAAATTCCTCATCCTGAAGCCATTTATGCTGAAATTGCCACCTGCCTGGTTCCTTTGTCAATTTCTTATCTACATATATTAGACAGCAGGGTGCATGATCAGAGATCACAATGTTATCATAAAAGCAGTTTTGAATCTTGGACCTTAATTCTGTGGAGATCAAAAAATACTCAATACGTGAGAATGTCTTGTAGGTATTAGAATAACAAGAGTAGGCTTTAACTTGTGGTTTCATTTCTCTCCATATATCTAGCAATCTCAATTCTTTCATAAAATGATTAATGATCTTCCTACATCCATTGTGCGTACAGTCCAGTCCTGTTGATCTATCTACACCGGGATTCAATGTACAATTAAAATCCCCTGCTATTATATGTTGCCCTGTAAGTGATGATAAGATAAGAAATAAATTAGCAAAGAACTTTTGATCATCTATATTGGGACCATATAAGTTCACCAGATTTATATTTTCTAATAGCAAAGATCCTTGAATGATTAAATATCTTCCAAATTTGTCTCCAATTACATTTTTCACTTGAAATGGGACTGATTTATGTATGAGAATCATAACTCCCCCGGCTCGGGATGAAAATGCTGAGGTGAAAACACTTCCTTGCCATCTACTCCTAATTCTTTTTACATCCTCCTCTATTAGATGAGTTTCTTGTAAAAACACAATTTTTGAACCCATGTCTTTTATTTTATTCATAACTTGTTTAAGTTTTTTTAAATTTTGTAGACCTCTGCAATTCCATGAAGTTAAATTAAGATTAACGCTTTGGTTTATGATCAATAGGGAGTTTGGGATTACCTTGCAGTGTAAACATGCTCATACAGAGAAGCAAAAACATGAGTGGTTGAACATTCATCCTACAAACTACACACAAACAAATTCCCCCTTCCCACATTTGTGGTGATCCCCCCAAAATCAAAAGAAAAATTCCGTCTCCCGATATAGCCATCGACCGCTCCACACCCACGAGGAACAGCCAAAGCCACTCCTTCTTCATCCTCCCAATCATCCTAACTCTACTGCTTTTAATGACATAACATTAACTCTCTTCTGTAGTTTTCCAACTTAACTCCAAAATTTTTAGCAACTTTGTACATCATAGAGGTTTTTTTTTTTTTAATATTATAATACAATCTATATTTTGTAAACTTGCTATTTGCTTCAAATCAGTCAGATGCCTGTGCAAATGCTTAAATATTCTACCTTATATTTTGTTCATGCTTAGCTCCCACCAGTCTCTTCTTGGATCTTCTTGATGAACTCCTGCGCCTCCTCTGGGGTCTTGAAGATGTGCGTTCTGCCCCCATACGTGGTCAACAGTCTCGCAGGGTGAATTACACCATGACGAATCCCAAGGTTGCGCAGCTCTTTTCGTACGGGGTCAAACTGCTTCCTCAATTGTTGGATTCCTGTGGCCAAATCTAGGTAGAACCGCACCTGCTGGTCCTGATGTTTAATCTCTCCTTTGGCTCGTGCAGCGTTGGAGATCTTCATCCTGTCTCTGTAGCTGAGGAACTTCACAATAAGCGTCCTCGGTGGTCCCTTATCTCTCGGTGGGCCAATCCGGTGTGCACTTTCTAGGACGACTGTTGATTGCAGCTCCGCGCTGCCCAGCACCTCCGGAATCCACTTTTCCAAAAAGGAACATGGGTCCCGACCCTCGGTTCCCTCCGGTAAACCCACCAGCCTCAAGTTGTTCCGTCTCGACCGGGACTCCAAGTCCAAGACATTATCTTCCAGACATTTTTTTTTTTTTCCAAAGTGCGCACCTTTAATTGAAGGCTGGTGACGTCATCTTCAGCACTGGAGACACGAAGCTCCACCTGCGCCATTCGCTCTACACAGTCACCCAATTCTTTTCTCATTCCTTCCAACGCTGCCATAATCCCATCAAATTTAGCGGAAAAGTCTGCTCTCATTGAACTAATAGCAGCAAGCACTGCACCTGTGCCGTTGCCCGCAGTCACCGCACCGCTGCTAGCTTCCTCCGCCATATATGGAGCTTTATCTTCTGCGTCACAGACGTGAAAGTCCGTTAATTTGGACTGTTTCGGTGGTTCGCTTTTTCCTCTACCTGATTTTCCAGCCTTAGGCTTCACTGACATATCCTCGCCCAAACGCTGGGATAGGTTCTGTCCCAAATGAGAGAGTTATTTGCTGATTTTTTTTCTCTAGGAGCAGAGCAGAGTGATACGTGTCCTTCTCACGTGGCCACCATAACCGGAAGTCCACAGGGCTGTATTCTTAGTCCAATGTTATTTTCTCTTTTTACAAATGAATTTAAGATTAATGAGGAAGAGCATAAATTAATTAAAAATGCGGATGACATGGCCCTGTTGGGACTCCTTCTAACAAACAACCTGCTGGTGATGCTGCCTATCCTGGCCACATTAAGGTTTTGAAGCTTGGTGTCATAGCAGTCAGCTCAAAATAAACATTCCTAAGACTACAGAGCTGATCTTTTGTTCTAAACAAGGACTAAAACAGCCAGTTTCACGGGATGGTCAACTTTTTGAAACTGTAAATAATTTTGGGACATCTTGGGACAGTGCTTGACTCTCAGGTGAGTTTTTTAGAAACACAGATTATGCTTTTTTTTTTTTAAATGCTCACAGCACCTCTATTCGGTTAGCTTCACACCCTAGGTGTCTGCCAGCAGATCCAAGAACTTGTGTATAGATCCCTTGTTGAGAGTGTCCCAACTTTTCATGTCTCAGGTTGGTATGGTCAGCTGAATTGTAAAAATAAGAATCAGCTTAGCAAGATTGTGTAAATGGCAAACAAGACAGTTGGTAAACATCAGATGGCCCCGACTCAACTGTATACAGCAGCTACAAGGAATAAAGCGAAGAGTATTCTGGCAGATGGCTCTCATCCTCCGTTTAGGCAATTTGAGCCTCTGAAGTCAAGAAGGTGTCACAAGGTCCCACTGGCAACCAGAAATGTATTTAAGAAATCTTTTATTCCCAGGGCAATAAGCATTTTGAACTCCGCAAAGTGATTTATGATGAGAAATTCATAATTGAACCAGAGCTGTTCCTTTTTTATGCTAATGGATGTCCAATTTTATGATGCTGTTTAAATCTTCTGCCGGTGAGCCAAATACAATTTTCCACTCAGGTGGACAATAAAGTTCTATTCTATTCTATTCCTCTCCTTCAGAAAAACAGTAAATAAGCACAGAAACTACCCACAAGGTCTTACCTTGTCCAAATCAGGTTCCTCCAGTGCCAGAGCCAGGCCGTTATTGTCCATCACTGAAGAAGCAGCTACATCTAGAGGAGTGGAGCCCCTCATAGCTGGTGAAGCTTAAGTGCAAAGAACAAATACAGATTCAGCTTTTTATAGTCAGTTCTACTCCACTGAATTGTAGTATCTGCAGACAACTACCCTGTTACAGTATAAATATTTCAACATAAATTAGGAAAAGCAGGGGGTGCTATTTGTACTGTTTTATATATTTTTTTATATTTTATATATTATTTGTCTTTTTGTTTGTAAGTAAATCCATTAGAGTTTGGGGAAGATCTGAATGAAAAATATGCAGAATATGGTGTGAATCTAGAAAAAAAAATCTGGATTTGAAACTTAAATTTTGATGAACCCATTTAGTTTTGCTAAAGTTGTGCTATAACTTCTGTTCTTTTTGATTTTTTTTTAACTGGTTGCAGATACAACAATACATTTCATTACCCGCTGCACTTATTGCATATGACAGCATGAAGCTAGCTGTAATTGACAGGGCTGTTTCTGTCTTTTGGGGGTCATATGCAAAGCCCCTATTTTAAAATTAGGAAGAGTTCAAGCCCCTTATAATGGAAAAAAAAATCTCCTCTCCTAACAAAATGAATGCATGAATGAATAAAACAAACTTGGGTGAGTGTCTAGATGAACAGAAAAGATTTTATAAAATCGTTACATAGCATACAAATTCCACCAGCATCCATATGAACATTGCAAATTTACAAGAAGACTCAAATTAATGAGAAAAATTTGCAAATTTACAAAAAAAAGTCACAAATTTCTGAGAAACAGTTTCAAATGTACAAGAAAACAGTCGCAAATTTATGAGGAAAAAAACTTGCAAATTTATTAGGAAAAAAAGTCACAAATTTATGAGAGAAAAGTTACAAATTTACAAGAAAAAAGTAGCAAATTTATGAGAAAAAAAAATTAATTAAATTAAAAAATGTTGAGGGTGTAGTTTTGGCAATGTGTTTGACATATGCCTACTCAGCTTTACAGGCAAAACTGTTCTGACAATTGAGCTAAGAGCTGCAGAAGGCATTTTCAGAGTGTATAGGAAGTTTATGTCACTTATATTCTCAAATTGGTTTTACATAATGTTCACTGCATTATAAATTCTTCCTTCAGCATAATTTTCTTTTTCTTTTTTTTTCTCCAAAGTTAAACCATCTAACACACTTAGTAAAATGATGTCGGAGCATTGCATGGAAATAATCCCCAACAGCCTGACAGACATTTGACAGCTGTAAGAGGGGTGCACCAACCTAGACCCACGCTGCTATTCTCCAGCAGGTAACTGAGATGATCAAACATGGCTTTCTGGTTTTGTCGACTGATACGGCAGAAGTAGCACAGAAAGCGACAACAGCTGGCCACCATCTTGGGGAAGGCAATTTCCTGTCGGGCAGCACATGTAAATTAAATCAGCTGAAATATCTCGATTTTAATTCTAGTAGGCACCATGTTTCCAGTGTTGAGGCAGCAGGCTCATCTTTTTTTTTTAATTAAAAAGTGGATCCAAATATAATCTTCATGTGTAGACACTGAAAACAACTAAGAGTAAACAGTTGATAAAAAGCGCTTGATGAGTCTGTGGTGCTGCATTTCATGTAATGACTTCCTTCAGGCTTGGTATTCCAAATTCCCCCCACATGTCCATGTCTCTAATTAATGTGTACAACTTCACACTCTGTCAAGCTGGCAAACACATTCAGACCTTTTTCCAGTATGGCTTAAATTAAACTTTGCTGTTGTCAGAATCGTACAAACATTATTCATAATGACACAAAACTAAACTAAAAAAAAGTTTTCTTTAATGTTTCTAGTTTCTTGAGCATCCCTCTTCAGCTTTGCTGTTATAATGTGGATGAATAGAGCAGAAGAAGTTGTTGAACCTTAGACTCATCGCCTCCGAGCACGTTGACCATGACCTCCATGACAGTCTCATGCATGCCCAGTATTCTCATTAGGTTTGGGTGCTGGTAGAACACTTTGTTATTCATAATGTCACTGTCAAAAAAAAAACAGTAAGAGAAAGAAAGATTCTGGGTTAAGATTCAATAGTCACAAAAAAGACATTATGGCAACATGCACAGTGGGGGGAAAAAGTATTTAGTCAGCCACCAGTTGTGCAAGTTCTCCCACTTAAAAGATGAGAGAGGTCTCCAATTTTCATCACAGGTATACCTCAACTATGAGAGACAAAATGAGGAAAAAAAAATCCAGAAAATCACACTGAAGGATTTTTAATGAATTAATTGGTAAATTCCTCGGTAAAATAAGTCGTTGGCCTCCATCGGTCTATGATGACCATGGAAGAGAATCCTAAACGTCTACTCTGCTGGAACAGCACCGCCTGTGGCTGAACAGGCCGATGCGCGAATGGCAGTCCCTGTCACACAGGTCACACTTGTGGGTGGTCTCCGTGCTGCTGGGTCTGTGGCGGTTCTTCCTGCGGGTCCTTTTTTCATCTGCTGCAGCAGTCAGTCTCTCTTCACCCGCCTTCAGCTGTCTGGTCACGGTGCCTCTCCATTTGGAGCGGTCCGTTGCAAGGTCCTCCCAGCACTCTGTGTTGATCTCCAGGGCCTTCATGTCTCTCTTGCAGACGTCTCTAAAGCGCAGCTGTGGGCGGCCAACGTCTCTCCTGCCAGTCGCCAGTTCTCCGTAGAGGACGTCTTTGGGGATTCTGCCATCCTCCATACGGTGAACGTGGCCTAGCCAGCGGAGCCTGCGCTGCCTGAGTAGAGTGAACATGGAGGGAAGGCCGGTGCGGGACAGAACTTCTGTGTTGGGCACTTTGTCCTGCCAGGATATGTCCAGGATGTGGCGAATGCAGCGCAAGTGGAAGGAGTTCAGTCTCTTTTCCTGCCGGGCGTATGTTGTCCACGTCTCACTCCCATAGAGCAGTGTGCTGATGACGCAGGCGTTGTACACTGCCATCTTCGTCTTGACAGAGAGTTTGGGATTCTCCCACACTCGTGTGGTGAGGCGAGCGAGTGTGAAGGCTGATTTTCCAATCCTCTTGTCGATCTCTGTATCAAGGGAGAGGTTGTTGCTGATCGTGGACCCCAGGTACGTGAACTGATTCACGACCTCCAGCTCGTAGTCGTCAATGGTGATGGTTGGTGGTGCTTCCGTGCCTTGCGCCAAGACGTTAGTCTTCTTCAGGTTGATGGTAAGCCCGAAGTCCTTGCATGCCTGGGAGAAGCGGTCCATCAGGGTCTGAAGCTCCTGCTGTGTGTGAGTTGCGACTGCAGCGTCGTCTGTGAACAGCATGTCTCTGATTAGAGCCTCATGTACTTTGGTTCTGGCTTTCAGGCGGGCGAGGTTGAAAAGCCTGCCGTCAGATCTTGTGTGCAGGTAGATTCCCTCTGTTGCTGTGCTGAAGGCATGCCTCAGGAGCATAGCAAAGAAAATCCCAAAGAGGGTTGGCGCAAGTACACAGCCCTGTTTCACTCCGCTGCGTATGTTGAATGGCTCTGAGACGTTGCCTTCGTGCTGCACTATCCCCTGCATGTTGGTGTGAAACGATTCGATGAGGCTTTGCAACTTTGGTGGGCATCCTATCTTTGGCAGGATCTTGAAAAGGCCCTCTCTGCTGACCAGATCGAACGCTTTGGTGAGGTCGATGAAGGCATGTTCTGTTCTCTGCATTTCTCCTGGAGTTGGCGGATGGAGAATATCATGTCTACCGTCGATCGCTCAGCGCGGAAGCCACACTGAGACTCGGGGTAGACACGTTCGGCAAGCTTCTGTAGACGAACGAGAACAACTCGTGCGTAGACTTTGCCAACAACGCTGAGGAGGGAGATGCCCCTGTAGTTGTTGCAGTCACTTCTCTCCCCTTTGTTTTTGTAGAGGGTGATGATCTTGGCGTCCCTCATGTCCTGTGGTACGACACCTTCCTTCCAGCACTGGCAGAGGACGTCATGCAATGGCAGCAGTAGGGCGGTCCTGCAGTGCTTGATCAGGTCGGGGGTATGCCGTCGTTGCCGGGTGCCTTGCCAGCGGCCAAGCTATCAATGGCCTTGCTGAGTTCGTTGATGGTTGACTCGGCGTCAAGTTCATCCATGGATGGCAGGCAGTCGATGGCATCAAGGGCTGACGGTGTCACGGTGTTCTGTCTGGAGAAGAGGTCGGAGTAGTGTTCCACCCATCTCTCCATCTGCTTGTTCTTTTCTGTGATCATCTCCCCAGTGGAGGATTTGAGGGGGGCCGTCTTGCTCTGAGCCGGACCAAGTGCTTTCTTGATGCTATCGTACATACCACGGATGTTCCCTGTTATGGCAGCGGTTTGAATGTCTTGGCTGAGCTGAGTCCAATACTCGTTGGCACAGCGCCGAGCAGTCTGCTGAACTTTGCTTCTCGCAGCCCTGAGAATCTGGAGATTCTTCTCGTTTGGGTACTTCTTGTACTCAGCAAGTGCTGAGCGCTTGGCTTCAATGACGGGGGTCACCTCGGTCAACTTGGCATCAAACCAGTCCTGTGACTTCGAGGTCTTCCTCCCAAAGGTAGCCAAGGCTGTGCGGTGGATGGTGTTTCGCAGCTCTTCCCACTTCTGCTTTGCAGATTCTCCTTCTTGTGGTACACCAAGTTCCTTCTCAAAGGTGGAGGCAAACTGCTCAACAAGTTCTGGTTGGGCCATCTTGCTGGTGTCAATCCGTGCCTTTCCAGGCTGTCTAGCACGATGGAATTTCTTCAGCTGCAGCTTGACCTTGCAACACACCAATGAATGGTCTGTGTCGCAATCTGCACTCTGGAACGAACGGGTGATTAGCACGTTCTTCAGTGAGGTGCGCCTGGTCAGGATCAAGTCCAGCTGGTGCCAGTGCTTTGAGCGCGGATGTCGCCAGGAAACCTTGTGTTGGGGCCTGGTCTTGAAGAACGAGTTTGTGATGCACAGATCGTGATATGTGCAGAACTCGAGCAGCCGCTGTCCGTTGTCTTTCATTCTGCCCACGCCAAATGGTCCAAGACAGGAGGGCCAGGAGTCGTGGTCAGCACCCACTCTGGCATTGAAGTCTCCAAGGAGAATGAGTTGTTCAGAGTTGGGGATGATCCTGACAGTCGTTGTGAGATTCTCGTAGAACTCGTCTTTTGCCTCTGGTGTGGCTGTCAGTGTTGGGGCATACACACTGATGAGGGTGACTGGGCCTTGAGTGGTGTTCAGGAGGAGGGTGAGGAGTCGTGCAGAGCCATTGCTGCCCGGTTCCACCATCTTCAGCAAGGTGTTCTTCACTGCGAAGCCCACTCCATGTTCCCTGTGTTCGTCACTGCCCTTTCCCTGCCAGTAGAACGTGTAGTCCTTCTCTCTCAGTGTGCCTGCGTCAGCCAACCGTGTTTCCTGGAGAGTGGCGATATCCACTCCCAGGTCTCTTCAGCTCATTATTGATGATGGCAGTCTTCCTGGTGTCGTTGATGTCCTTGAGGTTAGCAGCGAGTCCTGTCATCATAGTGCGGACATTCCAAGTTCCCAGTTTTAGAGTTGGTCTCTTTTGGTTTTTTGTCTTGCCTGGTGCGAAGGTTCTCAGCCTGCCGTTCGGACTTCTCCTCATCCCCATGCACCCAATGAGGAAAGCAAGCTGTGGCGGGACAACACCTTATTGGCTGGGGGCTGCCCAGCTTGAGGCGGGCGGTAGCTGTCCAGTGAGATCCGATGATCCCTCCCACCGTCGGGAACAACCCCTGGCGCCACGCTCTACGCCAATTGAGCGGTGGCTTATAACCGGTAACTGTCATTCCCCGTGTTTTGTCTACGCCAAAGGCGAAGCTGGAGTGTCCTCTCCAGTGATCCGGTGTTCTACCTTCCAGCGTTGGGCGTTGGTAGGATTCAAGCCTGGGCAGGAAGATATGGAGGACAAGATGCTGCCCATGCAGCATGTCCCCCCTCTCCATGTCACTGATGAATCCAAAGGAACAGCAGGGCTGCTACAGTTTGGCACCAGCGCCGTCGCAGGAGCTGCCAGAACGATGTTGAGCAAAACAGAGAACTGCCTTAGGGACTCCGACTCCGGATTTTTCCTCAGGGTTGACTCCCAAAGCCTTCCCCGTGACCGGGTGTGCCGCAAGGCAGCGGAGGTTTGAAATCAGGGTTTACCTTCCCCTACATGGGCTACCTTCCCAGGTTGACAAGCCACCATCTACCCGAAGCATCTGGTTTTAAGGCGCCAGAGATCCGCCCTCGCCCCTTCTCCTATTAGTAAAAGCAGTTCCGCCGGGCTTAGAGACTAAACCACACGGGCAGGCTAGCAGTTGGACTTAGTTGTCAGAGGCTTTTCGAGACGCACGCCATAAGGAGCATTTTATGAGCACTGGGAGCTTAACCCCAGTGCCGCTCCTGGCTATGACAACCTTGGAACTAGGTTTTTAATTTTTAATGAATTAATTCATAAATTCCTCGGTAAAATAAGTATTTGGTCAATAACAAAAGTTCATCTCAGTACTTTGTTATATACCCTTTGTTGGCAATGACAGAGGTCAAATGTTTTCTGTAAGTCTTCACAAGGTTTTCACACACTGTTGCTGGTATTTTGGCCAATTCCTCCATGCAGATCTCCTCTAGAGCAGTGATGTTTTGGGGCTGTCGCTGGGCAACATGGACTTTCAACTCCCTCCAAAGATTTTCTATGGGGTTGAGATCTGGAGACTGGCTAGGCCACTCCAGGACCTTGAAATGCTTCTTACGAAGCCACTCCTTCGTTGCCCAGGCAGTGTGTTTGGGATCACTGTCATGCTGAAAGACCCAGCCACGTTTCATCTTCACTGCCCTTGCTGATGGAAGGAGGTTTTCACTCAAAATCTCACGATACATGGCCCCATTCATTCTTTCCTTTACACAGATCAGTCGTCCTGGTCCCTTTGCAGAAAAAACAGCCCCAGAGCATGATGTTTCCAACCCCATGCTTCACAGTAGGTATGGTGTTCTTTCTCCTCCAAACACGACAAGTTGAGTTTTTACCAAAAAGTTCTATTTTGGTTTCATCTGACCATATGACATTCTCCCAATCCTCTTCTGGATCATCCAAATGCTCTCTAGCAAACTTCAGGCGGGCCTGGACATGTACTGGCTTAAGCAGGGGGACACGTCTGGCACTGCAGGATTTGAGTCCCTGGCGGCATAGTGTGTTACTGATGTAGCCTTTGTTACTTTGGTCCCAGCTCTCTGCAGGTCATTCACTAGGTCCCCCCGTGTGGCTCTGGGATTTTTGCTCACCGTTCTCATGATCATTTTGACCTCACGGGGTGAGATCTTGCATGGAGCCCCAGATTTGGAATATCAATTTCCCACCCTCTGACGACCTCCACCACCTCACACTCACCCACACCGACGTCCGTAACGCACTGAGTCATATCAACGTACGTAAGGCTGCTGGCCCTGACGGCATTCCTGAGCGTGTGCTGAAGGCATGCGCTGAGCAGCTGGCAGGGGTCTTCACGGACATCTTCAACCTGTCCCTGGCCCAGGAGGTGGTACCAGCGTGCTTCAAGACCACTTCTATAGTACCAGTGCTAAAACATTCAACACCATCGTGCCTAAATGACTATCGCCCTGTGACACTGACCCCCATAGTCATGAAGTGCTTGGAGCGACTGGTCTTGGCACAGCTCAAAAAATGCCTGCCCCCTACACTGGACCCTCACCAGTTTACCTACTGGGGCAACAGGAGTACAGAGGATGCAGTTTCTACAGCGCTGCACTGTGTACTCTCACATCTCGATGACAAGAACACCTACGCAAGAATGCTGTTTGTTGACTTCAGCTCAGCATTCAACACAGTTATCCCCTCCAAGTTGATCACTAAACTTGGGGACCTGGGAATCAGTACCTCCACCTGCAACTGGATCATGGATTTTCTGACCAACAGACCCCAGCATGTTAGGTCAGGCCCCAACCGTTCTTCCATCATCACACTCAACACTGGTGTACCACAGGGCTGTGTGCTCAGCCTATTCCTCTACTCCCTCTACACCCATGACTGCAGGCCTATGTATGGATCCAATTCCATCATAAAGTTTGCAGATGACACCACGGTGATCGGACTCATCAGGGACAACGATGAGTCAGATTACAGGGCAGAGGTTGAGCACTTGGGTACTTGGTGCGCTGACAATAACCTGCTCCTTAACACCAGCAAAACCAAGGAGCTCATAGTGGACTACAGGAAGGAGAGGGGAGAGACACATGACCCCATCCATATCAATGGCATAGCTGTTGAACGTGTCCCCAGCTTCAAATTCCTGGGGACCCACATCTCGGAGGACCTGTCCTGGTCAGTTAACACGACCAGCCTGATCAAGAAGGCCCATCAGCGCCTCTTCTTCTTGAGGACACTGAAGAAGAACCATCTGTCAACTGACATCCTGGGCAACTTCTACCGCTGCGTGATAGAGAGCACCCTGACCAACTGTGTCACAGTCTGGTATGGGAGCTGCTCTGTTGCTGACCGTAAAGCGCTGCAGTGGGTGGTGAAAACCGCCCAATGCATCACAGAGACTCCACTTCCAGTTATAGAGGAACGTCTACAGGAAAAGATGTCTGCGCCGGGCACGCAGCATTCTTAGGGACTCCAACCATCCTGCTCATGGACTGTTCCAGCTTCTCCCCTCCGGAAGGCGTTTCAGAAGCCTTCGGACTAGAACCAGCAGGTTTAGGAATAGTTTCTTTCCAACAGCTGTCATGTTATTGAACTTAGTTCCCCGCTGACTCTCTTACCATCATCTCTTACCATCCTCACCTGTACATAACTGCCCACCTAACTTATTGTACATTATTTGCACATAACAGCACTCTTAACTTTCTGCACTGCTGCATATATTTGCTTAAATTGCACATACTGTCAATTACTGCATATACTGCACTGCTGTCCTTTGCACTTCTGATTGGATGCTAAACTGTGTTTCGTTACCTTGTATTCATACATGTGTTATGACAATAAAGTTGAATCTAATCTAATCTAATCTAAATTGAGGGAGATTATCAGTGGTCTCCTATGTCTTCCATTTTCTAATAATTGCTCCCACAGTTGATTTCTTCACACCAAGCTGCTTACCTATTGCAGATTCAGTCTTCCCAGCCTGGTGCAGGTCTACAATTTTGTTTCTGGTGTCCTTTGACAGCTCTTTGGTCTTGGCAATAGTGGAGTTTGGAGTCTGACTGTTTGAGGTTGTGGACAGGTGTCTTTTATACTGATAATGAGTTCAAACAGGTGCCATTAATACAGGTAACGAGTGGAGGACAGAGGAGCCTCTTAACCCTAGAGCCCTAATATTAAAGCTACTAACACTAGCATCTCCATTAACATCGGGTGAAAATCACCCTACGTTAGTGTTCTAGGGTTAAAGAAGAAGTTACAGGTCTGTGAGAGCCAGAAATCTTGCTTGTTTGTAGGTGACCAAATACTTATTTTACCAAGGAATTTACCAATTAATTCATTAAAAATCCTTCAATGTGATTTTCTGGATTTTTTTTTTCTCATTTTGTCTCTCATAGTTGAGGTATACCTATGATGAAAATTGGAGACCTCTCTCATCTTTTAAGTGGGAGAACTTGCACAATTGGTGGCTGACTAAATACTTTTTTCCCCACTGTATGTTTTCAGATTTTTATTAGAAATAGGAAAACAGAAATTTTAAAATAAAGAAAGGTCTACTACAGGGGTTGGGAACCTCTACAATTGAAAGAACCATTGTGAGCATTTTTTAATGCATGAACAGATTTTAACATTAAGATGAAAGTAAAACAGCCGAGTTATAACATGTTGCAACTTTTTCTCATAAATCTGCAACATTTTTCTCAAATTTGCAGATTTTCTCTTAAATTTGAGGGTTTTTCCTCTTGCACAATAAAAATTGGACTTCTTGGTTTCAAACTTGGAGCTTTCTTCCTAGAAATGTTTAGCTTTTTTTCTTCTAAGACTGCACCTAAAAACTGTGATTTGTTCTCCTCATAAATGTGTAAACTTTTCTCTGCGGCTGTGGTGCAGCTGTAGTGTGGCCGGCTACTGATCGGAGGGTCAGGGGTTCAATTCCCACTCTGTCTGCAGTCTGCATGTCAAAGTGTTCTTGAGCAAGACTCTGAACCCCCAGTTGTTCCTGGTGGGTCAGGCCAGCACCTGTGCATGGCGGCTCCGCCACCATCAGTGTGTGAATGGGTGGATAGCAGGATCTGTAAAGCGCTTTGGCCATCTAGAGATAAGAAAAAGTGCTGTACAAGTGAATGCCACTTACCATTTAAATTTATAATTATTTTCAACGTCATTTTTTTTTGTAGAGTTTTGTACTTTTTCAATTTTTTTGTCTTGCAAATTAGCTAGATTTTATGTAAATTTAAAATTTTTGAGATTGAGCTTTTTTTGTTTGTTTTCTTCTTTTAAATTATGTCAACACTTCAAGGAGCAACTGGATATGGAAAAAGACAACATATTTCCAATCTAGTAGCATACCCTAGTCCATCAATCATGAGCTTCTCCTCCTCCTTTCCCATACGGACAGACAGCAAAGATCGGATCTGACCGAGGGAGGCCAGAAGGTTGATGGTGTCCTGAACTGAGGATGCGCTGATGGTGTACGTCTTCCTCATGGCCCGGAGCAGCTCCCCGATGCTGTCGTACTGCCTCCTGAGCAGGCTGAACATCTTGCGAACGAGCGCCGGGTCCTGGATGTGACACTCCTGGGCCCAGCTGATCATGGTCTGAGAGATGAGTTCCTTCAGATTGGCTGGAAAGAAAGTTGAGGTAAAGAAGACTGAATTTACTGGAGTTGTTTAAGTGTGATTTAATGTGATCAAAAGATGCTCGGGGGAAAAAATTCAGTGGAGAACTGGCTTAAAAATCTACATTCCTTCTAATGATGAAAAAAAACGTACTGAAGTTGTATAAAAGTTGTGAACCTCTACAACAGAAAGAACTATCTAGACTAATTTTGGCAAATGAAAATATGCATGTAGCCAAAAAATATATTTAAGCAATAAAATGAAGCTAATACAGCCAAGTATAAACCTTCCTGTCACCATTAGTACAATGAGAGTTCTTGCCCATAACTATGCAACATTTCTCTTTTTTTCCTCTCTTAAATTTGACACTTTTTCACACATTTTATTTATTTTTTTCTGGTAAAATTTTTTATTTTACTCAAGTAAACTCAAGGCTTTTTAATTACAAATTTGTAAGTTTTCTTGTAAACTTGTGTGTTTTCTTCCTCCTAAATTTGCAGTTTTTCTCCATAAAGCTGTGACTTTTTTTCTCCTATTTTTGTGTGTTCTCATAAATGTTCAAATTTTCTCAAAAATTTAAGACTTTTTCTTGGACATTTGTAAGTGCTTTTGCAAGTTTGAAAGGGTTTTTTTGTTTGTTTTTTTTGTTCATAGAAGAGCTACATGTGGCTCCACAACTACAGGTTGCAAACCCCTGGTCTAAGAGAAACTGACCTGTTGGCTCTCTTGAGCTACTTCAGCAAATGCTTTTCAACCTACTTCATTGTCTCAGTTGCTCAGAAGTTTAAAATATTACACCTTTAGGATGGGGCTCGTCCTTTTGATTGACAGGTCAGACATTAAAAATGCCTCCGTTACTGCTGGTGACCAACATGCTCAGCCAGCATCAGTGTTTCTACATCCATTCTTTGTGTGCTGTCTATGGTGCAAGACTTAAACAGTGTTGTAACAATCGGGCTCTTGTCCAGGATCTGGAAGTCAATCTTCTTGCATTACTTTTTTTTGTCACAAAATCCTTTTCACAAGTAAACTTCTTACCTTTACCATGTTCTAAAAATAACCACAAAAGTTTAAGAGTTTGAATAAAATACACCAATGCAAAAAGGCACAGCCCTTCAAACATAAAGGTAATTAAACTTAAATTAAACTGGCATTCAAACTGCAGAGAAATCACTTTAGGATTGCTCACTGCAGCATCTTTATTTCTTACTGTATATTACTGGCCTTGGGAGAAAACCATACTGTAACCTTCCTTCCATTAGCACACCATCTAATAAGAACTCTCCTAATGCCACTTCTTCCTTTTTCAGCACACACACTGAAGTACGCACACATAGGAAGTCTCAACACAAAACTCTATTAGGCTGAAAGGGTCTTCACTTGCTTGGGTCCTCAATTTGGTTTTTTTTGTTTTTGGTTTTTTCCAAAAGAATATTAAACAAAGGACTGGCTCAGTGCTGCGAATGGAACCTTAAGGAAGCACAAAAAGAAAGCAAATTCAAATTATTTCATGTGGTTTTGATACATAAAAAACTGCATGTGTGTATGAGTTGGCCACTAGTACCAAGCCATGCTTTTAAAGCAGAGGTAATCAGGTGTATTTCAGCTACTTGCAGGGTTTTCTTTGGTAACATTTCCGGGTGGCAGCCCACCACGCTTGTAATTATGCCACCACTCTAAGAGGAAATATAAATTTTAGAAAAATCTAAAGGAATGACGGGCCGCAAGCGCACACACAAACAACGCGCGTGACTGTCATCTGCGCAGAGTTCAGAAGCGCCCCGTCTGTGTGTCCGTTTCCAGATGGCAGGCCTAGTGTCACGCTAACATCATTGCCCGAGAGAAACATGAGCTTATTAAAGTACTGTAAATGCAAAAAAAAAAAAAAAAAGTAGAAGAGGTATGTAAGCAGTGAAGGCATTTATCATGGTTTTAACCCGCTGGTAACTGGAGCAATAACGGAAGAGTCGCTTAGCTAACAGGTATGGTTAGGAGCTCGAGTTGATTCATTTTGTCTTCTTCTTAATTATTAGTTTTTTGTTTTTCTTATTTTGGACAAGAATAAAAAGATGTTTTTACCTTTACCTTAGTTAATATTCATGAACTAATTTATGCTCACTATTATGTACCTGGAAAGTTAAGATGACCGAAATTCACCAAGTCAATGACTTTAATCCATCAGCAGCCTTCAGGCAAACTAAACGTGCCAACATTTGGATTTCAGAATAAGGGAGGTTTTTCCTGCTGTCTGGTTGGTGAGGAGAGTTCTAAAAAACTATAAATATATAGAAATATTATAACAGAAATAATTGCATTTTTGGTCATTTAAGTTAATTTATTTCATTAAATACAATTTTTTTTTTTTTTTTGAAATGAGAGTAAATTATTGTTCTGTTCTGACTCTGCAAAATTATGGTCAAAAATGTAAATTGTTATAAGGAAATAGAAAAAAAATTACCACAGTCTGTTTCAAATTTATTTAAAAAACAGTAATTTTATTTTAAAAATAAACAAAAATTAGCCATAAAATAATCCACAAATTTATAATAAAGTTTCAAATGTACAAGAAAAGTCAATTTTACAAGAGGAAATTACAAATTTGAGGAAAATGGCTTCAAATTTAGATAAATTTACAGAGAAAAGTAGAAAACTATAAGAAAATTATTATACATTTTGGAGAAAAACCTCAAACTTTCAAGACTGAAGTCATTATTCAAGTTTTTAAGTGGGTGCTCTTTGTATCCTTAACTCAACTAGAAATTTTTGGTTGTCTACTTTTAATTATTAATTTCTTAGTACTGCTTTTACATGAGTAGAATTTCTGGCTACTATACCCACCTCTGCTCATATAGTTTAAGTATGCATGAGTAAATTACTATTATATTTTTTCCCTTCCCTACTTTCTCAATGGAAAAAAAGAAACACTAGAATAAAAATACAAAAAAACCCACATTTTTTGTCATTTATGTAAACCATGAAAAAAAAATCCTGCCAGACAAAACACGGCACTTGATATTTTCTAACCTGTCTGTATACCACCACAGACAGAGAGAGAACCTGAATTAGACGGGGCTCAGAGAGGGCAAGATGAGACAGAAGAGAGGAGCCAAAGGAGAGGAAAGTGTTCAGGCAGAGGGTCCTGGAGAGGTGAGAGCAGAGGAAGGAGAGATGGATGACACCAGTAAAAAGTCCAAACACAGGACGTCTAGGTGGGACCCCAACTGGCCCAATATTCCAACATTCAAGCCTCGGTTGTACAATACTTCCAATGGTAAGTTCCATATGCAAAGGCACTGTGCAAAATTAAAAATAAATAAATAAATAAATAATATAAAATTAACATATTCCGGTTACAATAGTGTCATATGTTTTCTGCCCTCCCCCCCAGAAAAATATGTTGCCACCGTGCCAAGGTCTTTAAGCCAGAGGAAACACTGTACTTGTAATGTTTTGGGGTTTTTTTTATTCTGTGAAAAAAGAAAGAACAATTTGTGAGCTCATTAATGGAAACTCACATTTATAGTGATGTAAAGAACAAAGTATGCAGGATAAGGTATATAATAGTTATGCTTTAGTGATTATAAGGGGAATTACAGTATGTTTGGCCCGTTCATAAGGTATCAATAAAAACAGATCAATATGGTATGTGGGTGAGGGTTTTATTTTTAATCTGGCGGCATGAATACGGAGGGAAACATTAATTAAACAATACAGAACAACACGAGTCATTTACACAGGACTGATTTACCTAAAAGCAATGCCATCAGCTGATTGCCTTTTTAAGACTCCAGTGTTTGGTTGGATCTGTTTATTTTGAAACTGCTATTTGACAACAAGCTGTCACCCATTGTGAGGGTGCATATCTGTTTTGTGCAGTAGGCGGAGTGAGCAGAATGTCACCAGTAACAGATCCTGCTGCGGAGACAAGAGTGGGTGTCAAAGAAAGGGAAGGAGCACAAGCTTGTTCACCCAATTCATTATTGTCTATTTTATCTTTGAATGCATACCTCCAGCACTATGCCCCAATGGGAAAAAATATTTCATACACACAGATTTAAGGCAGGCTGTCATATTTGAACATTATATGATTCTTATGGTCACATGCTCCCATTCATTCCTATAAAATAATGGCGTGTTCTGTATCTGCAGAGTCTCTACGAGTGAGATGCCCTGATGGTGGAGGCAAAGTTACAGTCTAAAATATACTACACAGTATATCTCCTTCCCTCTGTATCTTATTGCCCTCTCATACCATAAACTATCTTAAAGGTGCTGTAAGGAGCTTTTCAATAAGAGGACTCTGACCCATTCTTGTAATTTTTCAGGCTTCTATGTAAAGGCCATATTCATTTTACTAGGTTGAAGTTACTGAAATCAAATTTTCTTATCTTAATGTGACATAGAGCTTATGGAGATAAAGGAAAGGGTTGTTGAAACCAAGTTAAGAAGAGAGGTGACAATCAGCGAGCAACAGTAGAGTTTCATGCCAAAAAAGAGTACAACAGGCACAATGTTTGCTTTAAGAGTGTTGATGGAGAAGTATAGAGACACTAAGAATGAGCTGCACTGTGTCTTTGTGGCTCTAGAAAAAGCATATTAAGGGTACCAAAAGAGGAAGTGTGGTACAATATGAGCAAATCAGGAGTGACAGAGAAGTATGTGAGTTTTGTGCAGGACATGTAGGAGGACAGTGCACTGTAGAAGTGATAAATGGATTCAAGATGGTTGTGGGATTAGATCGGGGATCGACTCTGAGCCCCTTCTTGTTTGCCAAGATGATGGACAGGCTGACAGACGAGGTCAGAGAGGAGTCTCTATGGACGATGATGTTTTCAGTCAACAATGCCATCTATAGTGGGAGTAGAGAGCAGGTGGAAGAGAACCTGCAGAGATAGAGGTATGTACTGGAGAGAAGAGGAATGAAGGTCAGTAGCAGCAAGACAGAATACAAGTGTGAATGAGAGGGAGGCAGGTTTAATGGTGAAGATGCAATGAGTAGAGGCTGTGATACTGGATGAGTTTAAATACCTGGGATCAACCATTCAAAGCAATGGACAGTGCACAAGAGAGGTGAAGAAGAGAGTGCATGAAGGGTGGAGACGAGTGTCAGGGGTGATTTGTGAAAGAAGGATAGCAGCTCGAGTGAAAGGGAGGATTTACAAGATGGTAGTGAGACCTGCTATGATGTATGGTTTGAAAGCAGTGGCACTGGCAAAAAGACAGGAGGCAGTGCTGGAGGTGGCAGAGTTGAAGATACTACGATTTTTATCCGGAGTGACTAGGAGGGACAGGATTAGAAATATCAGAGGGACAGCTCAGGATGTGTGGTTTGGAGACAGAGTAAGAGAGGCAAGGCTGAGATGGTCTGGATCTGCGCAGAGGGGGGATAGTGGAACTGCCAGGTAGGAGGAATAGAGGAAGACTACACAGAAGATGTATGGATCTAGTGAAGGAGGGCATGGAAGAAAGGAAAAAAGGATGAAAAAAAATTATCAACAAAACTCTACTAAACAAATTTTTTTTTCCCAAGTTATGAATATGTTTGCGAGTGTGACCATGACCACCACTTTCAAGCCAAGCTGAAAAACTCAGCAACTTCAATTTACTATAGGCAATAACAGGCTTGAAGGATTGTTTTCAACACTTTAGCTTTCATAAACAATTTACTCTTCAGTAACTGTGTGGAGATTTTTTTTAATCCACTTTGGATGGATGTCTGTGCTTGCTTTTGTTAGGCAGAGTCAGAGAATTACACTTCTGTGTATATTTATGACTGACAAGATATGAATGCATTTATCCAAAATTTTGTGTAGTTTTTGTATAGTAACCAGGAGGTGATTTGAGGGAGGATGGGAGGGGATGCTATCCCCCTTGTTAGCAAAATGACCCATAAGCATCCCCCTTGTTAACCTGCTATCCCCCCCCCATCCCCGTCCCCATAATTAGTGCAAGGATATTAAACATCAGTGAGTCGTCCTGACTCACTGATCATTTATCTGCTACTGAGTAAGTAGACAGATGTGTTTGTCTCTCAGCCCGATTCTGTAGTGGACGCTACAAATTTGTGTATGTTCATCTATAACAGTGGTCCCCAAACTACAGCCCGCGGGCCGGATACAGCCCGCCTCCACATTTGGCCCGGCCCCCTGAACAATACCAGAGACACATTATGATTTTTTTTTTTTTCAGTCTAGCCACGCGCTCGAGACTAATACATGCATAAAACGTGACATTCTATTCCACCCTTCTGCAGTCTGTGCCCCTATCTGAAATCCCGCACCCCCCTCAGAAAAAAAAAAATCCTAGACTCACCCCTGTCAAATAAAACAGAATAATGGCGAAAAGGTTAGGTATGAGAAAAATTGATTCAGAATGCAGGGTATTTAACCTGCGGTGGACAAACAATTATTTTTTTGTTCAATGCAAAGAAAAGGCTGTTTGTCTCATCTGTCAAGAGGCTGTGGTGGTATTCAAAGAATATAATCTACACCGACACTATGAATCCCGTCACAAAGACAAGTATGATAGCTTGCAAGGCCAAATGCGAGCAGACAAACTCTCAAAGCTAAAAAGTGGACTGTTAGCTCAGCAGAATACATTTGTATGCCAAGCTCAGCTGAACCAGTCATCCGTTCGGGCCAGCTTTCGGGTTGCTCAACTGATAGCAAGCAGCGGTAAACCTTTCACTGATGGAGAATTTGTCAAGAAATGTTTTAATGCTGTCGCGGAGGAGGTGTGTCCCGAGAAGAAAGATGTCTTTAATGCCGTGAGTCTGTCGGCGAGTACAATCACCAGACGTATTGAAGAAATCGGGGGTAATGTATATGCCCAGCTGCAGCAGAAGACGAAAGAATTTGACTTTTTTTCATTAGCACTGGATGAGAGCACGGATGTGCAGGACACAGCGCAGCTGCTCATTTTTATTCGTGGAGTTAGCGCAAACTCAACTTCTCACCAGCCAGATGCAGGCCCACAGTTCACACTGATGAACATACATAAGTAAGCTCACTTTTCTGACTTGAATGAGTCATTCTGAGTATAAACAAATATAATCATAATAAAATCTACTGGGATAAAATCCATCTCCACAACCATACTGGTAGTGAAATGTATTGTGCTGTGTAGGTGCTGTATCACTTAGTTCGGTTTCTCAGCCTGCTTGCTTTGTGGTTTTCACAGTGAAGTTGATGAGAGAGAGCTTCAAACAGCGGTGTCTACAAGCCTACTGGAACCTACAAAATGATTATAAGGAAGAAACACAAGAACTTTGAGAGACTGCTCATATGAGTCATTTAAGTAAGAGAGTCTGCTCTGACAACTAAGCTGAACTTTTACCTGTTAAGACTGTACACGGCACAACAGAAAGTTAATGTTCCATGGACTTTTTTTCTGTGAAGAACCCAGAGAGGGTTATTTGGTTATTATTTATTTCATAAATAGTGTTATTTATTTCATTAATAGTGTTATTATTTATTTTCTGACTTTTTTTCCAGTGAAGATCCCGGAAAGGGTTATTAATATTTGGTTATGTGTGGCTTTCTGGAAAACAATAAATGTTTACGTTTAGGCACCCCTGCGATCGTCACACTTTTTCTGTTACAAACTGACCCCGGCCCCCATCAGAGAAGGCAAAAGTAATGTGGCCCTCACAGGAAAAAGTTTGGGGACCCCTGATCTATAATATTATTTAATATATTAATGAAAGTTTGTCTTTCGTGTGTCACATGATCATTAAAGCCAACTGTCAAAACTGAGAAATACCAGAGAAATGAGGGGGGAAACAAAGTAGAATTTAAAAAAATGAGGGAAATAACAGGGAGAGCCCACAAACTTGTATGCTCCCAACAGCTTTTCTACCGCTAGTCTACAAGGAAAACAGTTTCATGGAGTTTAGATGTGTTCTAAAGAGGAAAATGTCACAAATTGATGAGCATAGCTGCAAATGTTTAAGAAAAATGTTGAAATATTATGATGGATAAAGTTGCAAATTCATTAGAAAAATTTTGTGTGGAAAGAAAAGGTTTAAACTGGGCTTCTCTGCTTGAACTGCTGCCTCCACGACCCGGACCTCCGGAAAAGCGGTAGAAGATGGATGGATGGATGGATGGATGGAGAAAAGGTTTAAAAAGTTAACATAAAAGTGGCAAATTTATAAGGAGAAAAAGTCCTAAATTTATTTGGAAACTCTAAATTGCACTGTGTTTTATCCAATGGCAATAAAAGCATTTGTAGCGTTAACCGCTGAGTTCCAATTTATAAAATCATTCTTTGTTGAGGAGAAATTGTTTCACCCAAAAGTCTGGTCATAAATTGCTCTTCTTCACCAAAGATGGGAGCTGTGAAACCCTACACCATTGGCTATAAAGGGGATACGTTAATCCCTGCTCAAGACCTGGAGTCATTTCCCCTCACATCCATTTGCCAAAGGAATGTGAAAATGATAGGTTTATGATGATGTTCCACAGACCCCGAAAGTAAGACTCCTCGCTGAAACGCAAAAGTCCAACATTGCCCTTCAATGGATAACAAAGGAATATTTCTTTCTCTGAAGTTAAACTATGAATTGTGAACAATGAATTAACTCTCTGCAGACAGTATCGGCTATTGAAGATATGGCGGGACCCTGTGAATGACAATTATGGTTTGAAATGCTTTTATTGATATGATTTGATATGTGTTGCTTTATTTTCAGAAATAATTAATTTTGCATGCCCACAATAAAGAAATTATCACATTTACAATGTAGACACATTGTTTGTTCATTTACTATTAAGTAGAATATCTTAGTCACTAAACTTTTAAAGAATTTATGCTTTAATAGGCAGCATACACATGTTTTAGGAGGACTGCCCAGAGCCTATCAATGCTCTGTGTAAACTTTTTCTTTTCTTTAAAATTCACTTTTTCCTATTTTACTCCTTTCGTTAAATTACCATGTTAAAAAGATTTTGTTTGATTTTTACTCAGCTTAAATCAACTTTGTTCTGACGACAACAACACATTGGAATAAACGGATTTGTGGTTTGCTTTTTTCCAGTTTGATTTTCTGATTGGACTTTGAACGATAAACAAATATTATCTGGAATTTGGCAACCTGGCCAAATTCTTTTTTCAGTGCATAAAAAGACATTGGCCAGCTTCTATGGTGGTGATCCCCAGAGTAGGCCCGAGCCGCGGGGCAGAACCTGTCTGCCAGTTTTTCTCAACAGAATCCACATCCTTCTGGATCAAAATTGGTTCCGTAGGCCTGCTACCACATGGGACACAATATGACTCTGCTGTGCTGAAGGTCTGTTGTCCAATTTAAACTTAGTTCTTTAGAATATTCCTGGTATAAGTTCTATATACCTAATATCCTTGAACTCCTTTCAGAATTTCAAATGCATTTGTCTTTTCATTAATCTCCATTTCTTTTCAGAGTAACACCAATTTTCCCCTTTATAAAATAGCTTGATCATCATTTTCTTCATAAAATTGCATCCATTTTCCTTAACTAATGCTATTTTATGGTTTTTAATCTCCCATTACAGTGCAAATGTAAGCTATGTTTTTCCTTGGTTCCACAAATGTTTGATAATACACTTTATGCTCAGTAATCTATTAACAGTCTAATGTGCTCATGATACATCGTTTGAGACTGGTTTTGAAATATAGACTTCATTGTATGTTAGAATGGACAGGTGTTAATGTTGATCTGTAAAAAATACAGTAAATTGTTTACTTGGGGTATTAAAGGTAGTAATTTGTATAAAATTCACATGGGTGTATCGATGGAAAAGAGGAGTTGGAATTAATAAGTGTTCACTTCTTCCTTCTCCCTTTCGAACAGTGTATACTGTAACTTTATTGCATTTGCTATTTGCTTGTTTTTTGTTATATTTTTTGTGTTCGAAATAAACTATCTATCTATCTATACATGCTGAATTCTCTGTCTTAAAGTCATTTGAATGTGTTCATATGTCCTGAAATTTCTCATTAAACTATTAAAAGACATATGAGGGTTATTGTTTGATTTCATGTCCATCTTCTTGATTAAAGCAGACAAGAACTCACAGTTTTGTTTTGTTTTATTAGACTGATTCATTATTGGTACAAATACAGAGTTATTAATTAAACTGTCCATTCTTCTGGACTGGTGCCCCACGAGCTTATGTGTGTTGGTAATGAAAAAAAATCTTCATTCCTACTCACATGCATATTTACATTAATACTTGTACCAACAATGCACAACCATATAAAACCCTACACATTCATGTAACAATAAACTAACCAGCATTAAGTGAGGATTGTTTCTGAAAATAAACATCTGTTTTCTGATAAACATGCAGCTTTTTTCTTATAAATTTGCAATTTTTTTCATGTAAATTTGTAACTATTTTTGTAAATTTATTACTTTTTTCTTTGAAATGTATTTTTCTGTACTTGCTTTTCATCTCATGAATTTATAACCCCCTTTTTTTCTTGTGAATTCTAAACTTGCTTATGGTAAATTTGGGACTTTTTAACTGCAAATGATAATCACTTATCATATTTTTGCACTTTTATTCTTGCAAATTTGAACTTAATTTGCATCTTGCGTCTGCTAAATAGGTGATGACTCTCCAAATAATAACAAATTACCTACTCATAGTAACTACCCATTTGTACACCAGATGTGTTTATATGAGTATGTATTTTAGTATGTATGTTAGCACAAATTATAATATACTCTGTGTTTATTCAGATGGTTCTTGCTAAAGAAGCTTGCTCATATTTACTGTATTTAGTAACATTTCTTTCTAAATATGATCTTCAAAAAACAAAACGATGATGGAGGATACTGCGGGGACCCCGTGCATCTTTTTTATACAAGGCATGGTAACATGCTAATGTCAGGTTGCCACTCAAAGCAAAAACACAACCATAATAAAACATATAATGGCATGTGTCCACAGTGACATTATTTTCTGTGTATCATCTTATTGTAATACAGCATTAAGCATTGGGTGGGTGAGCCATTAGAAAATGATAATAAATGATTGCTAGGCCTCCTACAGGAGTCTGCTACTGGATTTTAAATTTCATCCAACATAGAGGCTCTCCCAAAAATTTGCTCTTACAGCATATCATGAACACAAAGCTTCTAAAGTGCTTCTGAAAATATATGAGGTGAGAAAATATGGTGTAGCAGTTGACCGACAACAGCTAGTTTAAACATGAAGCATGAGTTTCTTTCAGCTGAATTTGCATACAGCATTACAGATCTCAACTTTAGGCAAACACTGTAAAACCGAATTAGTTCACAGAACTCAAAACTTATGTGGAAGCCGATTACCTAATGAATTTTAAGTAAATTAAATTATTTTTTAAGTAATCTTAAATTTAAAAAAAAATTAAAACAAAATGCTGAACATGTATTTTGTAAGTAAAGTTTACTCCAAAAAAATCATTTCATTTACTTAAAATTTATTAGGTAATTGATTTCCACATAAGTTTTGAGTCCTGTGAGCTATTCGGTTTTACAGAAGACCAATCTCTCTAAAAACCCAACAGCTTTCAACAAAACTGTATTAAGCAGCAGGTTGCACTGGCATTGAATGAAAAGTGTGGCTATGACTCTCGACATGCACCAGATGACTTATGCTCAGACTATCATTGCAAACAGAAACAACATTTTTCCAGCTGAAACCACTTCCAGCATGCTACTTTTTCCCATTAATCCACCCTCTTCTTGTCAAAGTGCCACGGTGCAGCTGCCACCAAAAAACTAGAGCTATGATCCACTGGCACCTACACTCTCTCAGCTCAGATCAACACCACCATGACACAAAGCATTGATTCAAGGAAAAATACAGGTTCATCGATTTTCATCCCTCCTTCTCCTGGAGATAAGTGTGCTGGCCTTATACTCCGCCCTGTCAGGGTTGTACCAAATCCCCGTTGAGAAATTGCCTTTCAGCACCTGAAGCCCAAATTTTCTTGGGGCAAATTGCCTTCTTTAGAGAGCAGCAGACTCCAAGAAAGATTTTTACAAGTAATTAAACTCTCTAGATAAGGTCAGACATATCAGGGAGAAACTGCTGCCTTAAAGGGATGAAGACATAGATACAGATGTGAGCGAACATTTCAAGTAAACATTGCAAAAAAAAACAACAATAAAGATGATGATACAGAGTGTACTGTGGCCCAGCGTGATAGTTGCAATAAAAACAAGATTCACCTTGTTTCAATATTTTGAATGCTGATCACTCCCGTTATTTTGTATGTGCTGCAGACTTATGTGGTTTTTTAATGCATGCCTGTCTGTATCAATGTGTTTAATCAGGTGAAGAATTCTGTTTTTATCACAGATGTTTTTCCACTCATTTCTCCTCCCTCGTCTCCCACAGCAGCTGACAGACGAAGCTCTTCACTCCAGAGCCTCTCCTCCACTGGGCTCAATATTATCATATTGAAAGTGAAAAAGAAATTGGAATGGAAATGATTGCTAGCCGGTGAATCAGTCCACATGACACATGGGTAGTCAAACAAGAGGCAAGACCGAGGGTGCTCTAAATGCAATCCTGGAGTGAAATACTCCTGTTAATTCTTCCTTCCCTCAGCGGCGAGAACAGAGAGGGAGAACTTGTACAGTAAGAGGTGAAAAAGGCCGTGAACAAGGAGAATGTAGTGGGAGTAAATGGGCAACATGTGAGTTAAGCACCTGTGCCTTTAGAGGGAAATGTTTTGCTCAAGGACACTTTTTCCCTTGTCTTGGCCATTTCAGCATGAATGCCATCCTTGCTGATGCTTTGGTATGTTTCTATGGTTCAAATGCTATGACTGGTCATTTCTGAACACTAATTCAGTTTTCATCAACATCATCATTAGCTGTTGCCCTGTTCAAGTGTAATAACACAGTAGACACGATATCAGCAATGTTTCAAGTTAAAGAAAAAATCCTCACATGGTGCAGCTTGCTCCTTCACTCTGGGCTCTTCGGTTCTGTGAGACTGGCCTTTGATTTTGTTCACCAGCATTAAGAGGCGACCTTTAATAGAAGTATCCTGGTCGTCTTCATCGTCCTCCATAGGGATTCCTGCAAAACGCACACATGCATACTGCAGTACATCCATAAAGCACAATTTAACAATATCATCTTGTATGTATAATCGGGGCTTGACATTAACACCAGTACAATAGGTAAATGCAGACAGAATTCAGCAGGTAGCATGGTCAGTCTTACTAGCCACACTGGCTGGTGGTAAATTCTGTTATTTAGTCACTGTAAAATACAACTGAATTAATAATTTCATTGCATTTAAAAGAAAAATGTAATAAATTTATAACATCCACCAATATTCAGGAGAAAAAAAATCATAAATTTACAGCAAGCAACATGCAAATTTAAGAAGAAAAAAACAAGGGAAAGAAAAATTGCTAGAATAAAGTCACAGTTGCAACCAAAGCTGGGAATTTATGATAACAAAAGATCTAAATTTGTGACAAAAATTCACAAATTTACAAGCATATCAGTAAAATTGTGGTTTATAAGAAGTAATTTAAAGAAACTGCAAATTTGTGATAAAATATCATAGAGTTACTGTAAAAAATATGCAAATTTAGGAAATACACAGGTGTAAGAATAAAGTGACAAACTTCCAAGAATAAAAATCAAAACAGAAAGTTACACTGGTGTGAAAAAGTGTTTGCCCCCTCTTGAGTTCTCTTTTTTTTGTATGTTTGTTACACTTAAATGTTTCAGATCATCAAACAAATTTAAATATTAGACAAAGATAACACAAGTAAACACAAAATGCAGTTTTTAAATGAAGGTGTTGATTATTAAGGGTAAAAAAAATCCAAAACTACATGGCCCTGTGTGAAAAAGTGATTCCCCCCTCCCCAGTTAAAACATAAATTAACTGTGGTTTATCACATCTTTGGAAAGCTGAGTTCAATTTCTCTAGCCACACCCAGGACTGATTAGTGCCACACCTGTTCTCAATCAAGACATCACTTAAATAGGACCTGCCTGACAAAGTGAAGTAGACCAGAAGATCCTCAAAAGCTAGACATCATGCTGCGATCCAAAGAAATTCAGGAACAAATGAAAAACAAAGCAATTGAGATCTATTAGTATAAAAAAGGTTATAAAGCCATTTCAAAAGCTTTGGGACTCCAGCAAACCACGATGAGAGCCATTATCCACAAAACATGGAACAGTGGTGAACTTTCCCAGGAGTGGCCGGCCGACCAAAACTACCCCAAAAGCGCAGCCATGACTCATCCAAGAGGTCACAAAAGACCCCACAACAACATCCAAAGAACTGCAGGCCTCACTTGCCTCAGTTAAGATCAGTGTTCATGACTTCACCATAAGAAAGAGACTGAGCAAAAATCGCCTGCATGGCAGAGTTCCAAGACGAAAACCACTGCTGAGCAAAAAGAACATAAAGGTTCATCTCAGTTTTGCCAGAAAACATCTTGATGATCCCCAAGACTTTTGGAAAAATACTCTGTGGACTGATGAGACAAAAACTGTACTTTTTGGAAGGTGTGTGTCCCATTTCATCCCGTGTAAAAGTAACACAGCATTTCAGAAAAGGAACATCATGGTGGTGGTAGTGTGATGGTCTGGGGCTGTTTTGCTGCTTCAGGACCTGGAAGACTTGCTGTGGTAAACGGAACCATGAATTCTGCCGTCTACCAAAAAATCCTGAAAGAGAATGTCCGGCCATCTGTTCGTGACCTCAAGCTGAAGTGCACTTGGGTTCTGCAGCAGGACAATGATCCAAAACACACCAGCAAGTCCACCTCTGAATGGCTTAAGAAAAACAAAATGAAGACTTTGGAGTGGCCTAGTCAAAATCCTGACCTGAATCCAACTGAGGTGCTGTGGCATGACCTGAAAAAGGCGGCTCATGCTCGAAAACCCTCCAATGTGCCTGAATTACAACAATTCTGCAAAGATGAGTGGGACAAAATTCCTCCACAGTGCCGTAAAAGACTCACTGCCGGTTATTGCAAATGTTTGATTGCAGTTGTTGCTGCTAAGGGTGGCCCAACCAGTTATTAGGTTTAGGGGGCAATCACTTTTTCACATAGGGCCATGTAGGTTTGGATTTTTTTCCCTTAATAATAAACGCCTTCATTTAAAAACTGAATTTTGTGTTTACTTGTGTTATCTTTGTCTAACATTTGAATTTGTTTGATGATCTGAAACATTTAAGTGTGACAAACATACAAAAAAAATGAGAAATCAGGCAGGGGGCAAACACTTTTTCACACCACTGTACATAAAAAAATTAATGAAAAAAATTACTATATTTGTGAGAAAAAGGCTGCATATTTTACAAGTAAAATCTTGCAGATGTGTGAGAAAGATGGTACATATTTACAACTAAAAACCTGCATATTTGAGAGGAAAAATCCTGCCAATTACAAATAGTGAAAGGGCTGAATGGCTACTGACTCTAATAACCTACTAGCCACAGTGGTTGGCGAGCACAAAAGTTAATGAGAAGCCCTGCGTATAATGCATAGTGAAAAATGTGCAGCATCTATTTCAAGCCATCACTCTCTGAGTGGAGGTTGCTATGACAGGTTGGTGCTGTACGGCCCGGTTGAGACCACCATTAGATCAGTGGTACCACAGATGGTTGGGCAATTCAATTATTTATCAGAACATCAAGATGTCAAAGCAATCGAAAACCCACTGAACTATAAATCCTCACTGAGAGACAGAAAGTAATGCAGAAAGGCAAAAGTGCAATTCGGCTCTTGCTGAAATAACCGCAACTCACAGAAGAGCAGGGCAAATGCATGCTTATTGTTTATGTGTTCCCTTTTAGATTTACATATTGTTACATGATCAATGCATAAAATATCTGTAATGACTTCTAAAGTGGTTAAGAGAATTATAGAGTCCCTATATCATAGCAATATAAAAGTAAAAAAAGCATCTTATATAATGAGAAAAATGAATACTGGGATTAAACATTTTGTCTTTTCTGCATCTCACCACAGTGGAGCTTCAGCTGGTTGTGAAAATCATAGAGTTCCTCCTGGATCTCTGCAGGACAGGGACAGTCATCGCCCATACTGAAGGTCAGCAGCATATTGATCTGAAAAGAAATGACATCGGTCATTATATTGGGCGGGGGGGGGAGTTCATAGTGGTCAAATTTGACTAAATATGGTTTATTTTTCAACTGTACGGATCCAACCGCTGCAACACCGATGGAAGAAGTGTGTGGACCAAAGAGGAGACTATGCTGAAAAACTCAAAAAGCACTCGGAGAGTGCAGACCTCCACCAAGCAGCTCATTTCCCCCAAATGACATTGTTAGAAATGCAGCAGTTTTCTAAATGCAACATTTCTGCATTTGATATTGATGAAAAATACTAATTCAAGTTTCCTTCTATAAGATTTATTGAAATAACAAATAAATAGTATTAGGTAACTTAGCTACAGAAATTCTAGTGTACCAGCCAAAGTAAAATGTAAGCAAGTTGACATTGATTTTTCCTAAAAAGTCCTGGATCCAGGTGGTGATCTGGATCACCACAAAAATGTAATCATCTGTTCCCCATGCCATTACATACCTTTCCTGAAAATTTCATCAAAACCTGTTCATAAATTTTGGAATAATGTTGCAAAGAGACAGACATTAAAGCAATGCCAGTGTTGTGGCAAAAAGTGACCAGCTGCTAAAAATTGATCACCAGGTGTCATATTGTAGTTATGGGCTTATATGAGCCATAAAATATATATTTCAACAGGTAAACAGTACTGAGTTAGGTATAAGATACATTTACACTTATGATGCATTTTGAACCGGAAACAAACTTGATGTAGGATTAAAAGCAATTAAAATAATGCAGTCACAAGGTTACATGGAAAAATACATACAGTGGATACAAAAAGTCTACACACCCCTGTTCAAATGCCAAGTTTTTGTGATGTAAAAAATGAGCCCAAGTTAAATCATTTCAAAACTTTTTCCATCATTAATGTGACCTATAACCTATACAACTTACAATAACCAGGTTGCATAAATATGCACACCCTCATACTGTAACTGGGGATGTGGCTGTGCTCAGAATTAACCAATCACATTCAAACTCATGTTAAATGGGAGTCAGCACACACCTGCCGCCATTTAAAGTGCCTCTGATTAACCCCAAATAAAGTTCAGCTGTTCTAGTAGGCTTTTCCTGACATTTTTGTAGTCACATCTTACAGCACAAACCATGGTCCGCAGAGAGCTTTCAGAGTATCAGAGGGATCTCATTGTTAAAAGGTATCAGTCAGGAGAAGGGTACAAAAGAATTTCCAAGGCATTAAACATACCATGGAACATAGTGAAGCCAGTCATCATCACGTGGAGGAAATATGGCACAACAATGACATTACCAAGAACTGGACGTCCCTCCAAAATTGATGAAAAGACGAGAAGAAAGCTAGTCAAGGCTGCCAAGAGGCTGACAGCAACATTGAAGGAGCTGCAGCAATTTCTGACAAATCCTGGCTGTTTCGTACATGTGACAACAATCCCCCGTCTAGGCTGGCAAGACGGAAGCCTTATGTTACGAAGAAAAACATCCAAGCCCGGCATTTTGCAAAAACACGTGAAATCTCTCAAGCGCATGTGGAAAAATGTGTTATGGGCCGATGAAATCAAGGCTGAACTTTTTGGCCATAATTCCAAAAGGTATATTTAGAGCAAACACAGCACTGCTCATCACCAAAAGGACACCATACCTACAGTGACACATGATGGTGGCAGCATCATGCTTTGGGGCTGTTTTTCTTCAGCTGAAACTGGGGTCTTAGTCAAGGAGGAGGGAATTATGAACAGTTCCAAATACCAGTCAGTGTTGGCACAAAACCTTCAGGCTTCTGCTGAAGATCAAGAGGAACTACTTCTTTCAGCACAACAATGACTCAAAGCACACATCCAAATCAACAAAAGAATGGCTTCACCAGAAGAAGATTAAGGTTTTGGAATGGCCCAGCCAGAGTCCAGACCTGAATCCGATCAAACATCTGTGAAGTGATCTGAAGAGGACTGTGCCCAGGAGATGCCCTCGCAATCTGACAGATTTGAAGCGTTTTTGCAAAGAACAGTGGGCAAATATTGCCACATCAAGATGTGCCACGTTGATACACTCCTACCCAAAAAGACAGAGTGCTGTAATAAAAGCCAAAGGTGCTGCAACAAAGTATTAAGGTGCGTTCACACCAAACGCGAACAGGCAAATTTTTCACGCGGCACGATTACATTATAAATCAATGTAAACACGCCAACAGACATGAATAGTGAGATGCAGACAGGCGAAGTTGTCTTTAAAACTCTTGCAGCTGTGTTCAACCTACTGTGGAAATTCCCAAAATAACGTCATGCTTAGGTTTACATTATCTGACTGGGGGCTCACCTGAAAATGTTGTCTCAAGCCTCTAAAACTTCACAGACGATGGGTGTTTATGTTGCTAGCTTGCTAGGACGTCTGTTGCCAGAAACCGTGGGTAAATAACGCCAAAATCCCGATTCAGCTGAAGAGTTCCCAGTCCTCCTGTCTCCCGGTGAGTGAGTTTCATTTTCTAACTAGTTTACTCTGCAATGGTGATAATTTTCATTTGACAGCAGAATCTCAAAGCTTGCTAGCGCATGCAAATTTACACGTACTCACGTCTTCCCATTCACTTTTTATGGATTTGCGCCGCCCGTTCACGTTTGGTGTGAACACACCTTTAGTTTAAGGGTGTGAATATTTATGCAACCAGGTTATTGTAAGTTTTTATTTTTTTATTTTTCCCCTCAAAAGATTTCAGTTTGTTTTTCAATTGGGTTGTACAGGTTACAGGTCACATTAATGGTGGAACAAAGTTTTGAAATGATTTATCTTGGTTGTGGCGGTATGAAATAATAAGCAGCGAACTGTGAGTTTTTGAGGGATTTTATTAATCATACCGCCATCACAGAACTCACCCCAGCACCGTGCAGGCGCACCGGAGCGAGCTCTCAGGCTCTCATAAGCAGCAGTGGTCAGTTGAGCAGTCGTCAGAGAGAGAGAACATGTGAATTTCAGTCAGCTTATATACCCCGTTACAGACAATACATGAAAGGCACATTTACATCACAGTAAATGCAGGAAGGCATGGGACATTTGCATCACAGTACAGAGCAGGAAGTCATGAACACCTGCATTTGAGTCAACATAACAGCAGGATACTGGCAGGAAAGAGCTAGACAAAGAGAAGCTGCCTATTGATCTCAATACATACATCTCATTGTTCGGCTAATTGCTCCAGCTGAGCGCTCTGCTTGTCCCAGTCTGTTGTGGGGGTCACCCACAGTTGGTCTCATTTTTTTACATCACAAAAACCTGGCATTTGAACAGGGGTGTGTAGACTTTTTCTATCTACTGTAGATTTACTGGATATATATACATGCAGATACTGTATAAATACATATTCTATGCATCAACAATGGAAATTACAGTGTAGCTTCTAAACAACAATGAAGTTTTTGCACATAAATATTAGAATCAATTGCAATCTCATAAATGCTATATATTGTTATCCAAACTGCAAACACTTTGGCCAACACTATAATTTTTTTCAGATGTGATAAAACCTCAAAACATTTACAGACACATTGTAGATGGACTGAGACCAGGCACTATACCTTAAACAAGAGGGTACTCCCAGCTCCTGCAGCCAGTGATCACTTTTTGGCAGCCAATCGCACCACCCTCAATCACTTTTTGGCATGACACCGGCAAAACAATACTTCCTCCTCTACTACAAAAATGAGGTGAGCCAACTGGTCCAGTGGTGTAAAGACAATAACTTCTTCCTGAACGTGGAAAAAACCAAGGAGATTGTGGTCGACTTCAGGAGGGGTCACACACAGCACCCCCTCTGATCATCGATGGTGCAGCTGCGGAGAGGGTGAGCAGCACCAAGTTTCTGGGGGTGCACATCTCTGAGGACCTCACCTGGTCCAACAACACCACATCACTGGCCAAGAAGGCCCAAACTCGCCTCCATTTCCTCCGCAAACTGAGGAGAGCACGAGTCCCACCCTCCATCATCTAGTCTTTTTACCGGGGCACCATCGAGAGCATCCTCACCAACTGCATCACGGTATGGTATGGAAGCTGTACTGTCGCCTGCCAGAAGACACTACAACGCATAGTGGAAGCAACCAGCAAGATCATCAGTACCCCTTGGCCCTGCCCCTGCACCCCCTCTCAGACATCTACCCCACCCGCCTCACCCACAGAGTCTTCAGCATCACAGGCGATACCTCCCACCCCCTACACTCCCTCTTCAGCCCCCTGCCCTCAGGGAAAAGGTGCCGAAGCCTCCAGGCCCGCTCCACAAGACTGCTGAACAGCTTCATTTCTTAGGCCATCAGGACCCTGAACTCTGTTTACCCCCCCCCCCCACCCACCAAGACGGTAACACAGTCACCCGCACAATAACTACCTCAGCTGTTGGCACAGAAAGACTGGCACACCAACAGTAATACTGTTGTTTCTTGTACTTTTGCTGCTGTATGTCTCTGCACATTAACCACAACCATTTGCACAAATGCCATATCTACTGCTGTCTGTCACTGCAATCCTGACCACGTACAATCATATCTGTCACTATCTGCACTTATACTACCACACTGAAATGCAACTACGGGTATTCATCTCTAGCTGTCCGTATATAGGATTGCTGGGTTTATTATTTATTATAGCTAATCGTTTATCTCTGTGGAGATCAGGGTCCTTCTGGCTGCCATTGGCACCACGGGTTGCATTACTGTACATAGACTGTACATAGACTGTACATAGACTGCTGCTGTTGTTTGTTTTTCTTTTTTCCAGTCTTATTCCTTTTCTTTTTTAATAAAATGCACACCATTGAAGAAAGAGAGAAACGCCATTTCAATTCTCCTGTATGCCTTGCACGTATAGTAGTACTGACAATAAAATCTTTGAATCTTGAATCCTCCTGGCGGAGGTAATAAAGGTTAAACATTGTCCAGTGCTGTGTGTTTACATACCATGTTGGTAACGTGCCTTGCAAGACATCCTTAGCTTGTCTACCGGTACTCTGTCCCTGTGCCATTACACACCTTTCCTGAAAATGTCATCAAAATCCGTTCATAAACCGCACAGTTTGCTTGCTTTTTCTTGGCATCTTCAGATGAAATTATGTCAACCATCACATATTATTGCTGTGTTCGAAATGTTCACTCGTTCCCTATATAGTGTACTATATAGTCAATCAGCCATTTTGTTTGAAATCTTAACTGAAAATTAAATTCACTGTATAGTACGCTCAAAATATCCCACAATGTATTTTGAAAAGCAGTGTACAATGGATGGTCACTACATTAGCCATTATATCCCATAATGCAATGCACAGCCAATGGAGCAGTAAGAGGAGAACTTCACATCACAACATAAACTACCTTAAGGTACTAATATTTATTAAGTCAGCAAAAATGATTTGATTTAATACATATTCACTACAAATTACATGCAGGTATTCATTTTTTACCACCGGTGGTCTGTTATGTTTTACTATCTCACCATGATGACATCATTAACCGTGCCACAAAAACAAGCTCAGCAGCATCCAAAAGCTGTGAATTTTATTGTTATATTGAGTTTATTATATAGTCCACTGTATCTAAATTCACTATATAGCAAGGAAGGAGGGAGGGAAGGAGTGAACATTCCGAACACAGCAGATCATGTGTATGGGTGCGGAGGTGAACGTAACTCTATGGACACATCTTAAAGGGGTGGACACGTCTTAAAGGGGAAGCTCAATATTATTACCCCCCCCCCCGCCAAAAAAAAATGTCTGGATCCAGATCGTAATCCGGATCACCATAAAAATCTAATCATCTGTTCCCGTACCATTACACACCTTTCCTGAAAATTTCATCAAAATCCAGTCAGAACTTTATGAGTTATGTTGCTAACAGACAGACAAAGTTTGAACCTGTGACTTTGTCATTTTTAGAGGATGTGGTCGGCCACATTAAGCCCTCAGGGTCTCTCTGTGATCCTGTCCCTCCTAGACTTTTTAAAGAGGTGCTTCCCCGTATAGGCCAGTCAGTTCTCACCATCTTGAACAGCAGCTTGTCATCTGGTGTGGTTCCTGCAAATATTAAACATGCAGTAGTGCAGCCCTTGATTAAGAAACCTGGTCTTGATCATACCATGTTGGCAAATTTTAGGCCTATTTCCAAGCTGCCATTTCTCTCAAAAATTTTAGAAAAAACTGTCTACATGCAGCTGAAATGTTTTCTGGATGTACACGGTATTTTGGAGGCTTTTCAATCCGGTTTCAAAGTTCTTCATAGCACAGGGACAGCCTTAAGATTTTTTAATGACATCCTTTTAGCATGTGATTCAGGTGAATATGCTGTTCTTGTGTTGCTTGATTTAACTGCTGCCTTTCACACAATAGACCATCACATTTTAATTTCCCGTTTGCAGCACTTAGTGGGCATTTGTGGCACCGCTCTCAACTGGTTTAGGTCCTATTTGGCAGACAGGAGTTTTAAAGTTAGCATCTCTAGGTTTGAATCCTATTCTGCTACTCTGCCATATGAGGTCCCACATGGGTCAATTCTAGGGCCCATGCTTTTTTCTCCATATATACTTCCACTGGGTTCCATTTTTTAAAAGTATGGTATCTCCTTCCACCTGTATGCTGATGATTGCCAGATATATGTCCCTCTAAAACAAAAAGATGCCTCATCAGTAAACCCACTTCTGTCATGCATTGAAGACATCAAGTCTTGGATGGCTCTTAACTTTTTAAACTTTAATGATAAGAAGACAGAAATGATGGTGTTTGGACCTAGTGGCCCCTGTGAGTCCCCTCCTGTAGACTTGGGCCCCCTCAGACCTTACGTGAAATCCACAGTTAACCTTGGTTTTATCATGGACAGTGACTTTAAATTAGACACTCAGATTTGTTCTGTGGTAAAATCCAGCTTCTTTCATCTAAGGGTAGCTTAGCAAAAGTAAAACCCATTCTTTCTAGACCACACCTGGAGACAGTAATCCATGCTTTTATTTCATCTCGGCTGGATTACTGTAACGCACTTTACGCCAGTGTCAGCCAGTCATCTCTTTCGTGTCTGCAGCTAGTTCAAAATGCCGCTGATCGTCTTTTAACAGGTAGACGTAAAAGAGATCACATCACACCCATTTTAGCTTCGCTCCACTGGCTGCCCGTGCATTTTAGAGTTCATATTAAAATTCTTTTATTTGTTTTTAAATCCTTGAATGGTCTTGCTCCGCTTTATCTCTCTGAGCTTTTGCATCCCAATGCTCCAACCCGGTGCCTCAGGTCAGCTGAACAGGTGCTTCTGGGGGTGCCAAAGGTGAAGCGGAAACTCAGAAGGGACAGAGCCTTTTTGATCACGGCACCCAGGTTATAGAATGATTTACCCCTGGACATCAGACAAGTACCTTCACTGTCCATTTTTAAAACCCGACTTAAAAGACACTTTTACTCCCTGGCCTTCGACCCAGTGTGAGACATTGATTTTATTGAATGAAATGGATTTTTATATATTTATTTTATCTTTTATTTTATTGATTCTGTTGACTGTGGTTCTATATTGTTTTTGTGTTAGTGCCCTGCTTCCTGCTTTTGTTTTCATGTGTGTTTTCTTGCTGTACAGCATTTTGTGTAGCCAGTGTTGTTTTTTAAAATGCTTTACAAATAAAGTTGATTGATTGATTGATTGACAAACCAACCAACCAACGCTGCCGAAAACATTACCTCCTCCTCTTGGTGGAAGTAATAAACCACATTTAGTCAAATTTGACCGCTATGAACTTTTCAGCCTATAAACTTTTCAGCCCTCCCTCATAGTACAGTCTTTTGTAATTTTGTATGGTACAAAACACACATACATACACTTAAGTGTATGTATGTGTATATATATATATATGTATGTGTATTCCTTCCGCTTCTTGGGCACCACCATCACCCGAGACCTCAAATGGGAGCCAACCATCAGCTCCCTCATCAAAAAGGCCCAGCAGAGGATGTTCTTTCTGCGGCAGCTGAGGAAGCTCAAGCTACCCACCAAGATGTTAGTGCAGTTCTACACGGCCATCATCGAGTCCATCCTCACCTCCTCCATAACTGTGTGGTACGCAGGAGCCACTGCCAGGGACAGACTAAGGCTGCAGCGCGTCGTGCGCACTGCTGAGAAGGTGATAGGCTGCAAGCTCCCATCTCTCCAGGACCTGTACATCTCCAGGACCCGGAGGCGTGCTGGCCGGATCATAGCCGATCCTTCACATCCTGGTCACGTGCTGTTTGCCCCCCTCCCCTCAGGTAGAAGGCTTCGGTCCATTCGGACTAAAACCTCCCGGCACATGAACAGCTTTTTCCCCTCTGCCATCAGACTGCTGAACACTAAGTGACTTTTGACTCTCGTGCACTATATACAGCAGCTCAACCAGACTCATGTCAATCATCACTGTTTTTCTGTTGCATTATTGACTGCACTATGTGGTACTTCACATTATCTGCTACATGCTAATTTTTTAAAACTGCCTTGACTAGTACTACTCATTATTACTAGTATTATTATTATTATTATTACTTATTATTACTTATTTTTCTACACTTATTGCACGTTTCTAGTCCTTTAGTTTTTTAGTTTATCCCTTTTTCTCATTATGTTTTTAATGTTGCAGCATGGCACCAAGACAAATTCCTAGTTTGTGTATCACATGAACAATGGCAATAAATCTGATTCTGATTCTGATTCTGATTAAGTGACTAATTCTCTCTGCACTCACAGTCTGAGGACACTGTAGATGAGTCACTGAAGTGTCTGAACCATGATGAACTCTGTCTGCAGCTGTGACCTTAAAGGAAAGCTTTGTGAGTTAGACCTCCTTTATTCCCTTATCCATTTTTGAAGACGTATTTTTATGTGATCTCATCTATTATAGTTTTATTGCACATTTACTGTTATATTTAATCTATGTCTTAGTCACTTTTATATAAGTATAATGTTGCCATCTTGTGCTTTAGCTTTTTCCCCATTCCTTTTTCTTGTGGCTTTAACTCCCACATTCATTTTATTTGTGTGTGGATGTCTCTGTGAATTAACCTATGTATACTGGTTTTTACTCTTCTGACCAAGGACTCTGCAAATTATGTTTTAAATACATTATTGCTGTTGTTGTTGTTATTATTATTATCATTATTATTAGTATTATCATTATTATTATTCATAACATCATAATGAGCATTATGTGATGGTCTGGCGAGCATGCTCCCCCTCCCCTCCTGTTCCTGGTTTCCCGCTCCGGGAGATGGAGCACACCTGCGTGATTACACACCTGCTGCATCTGATGAGACAGCGTATTTAGGATCCAGTGTGAGGAGAGCTCATCGCTGGATTGTCTGGGTTTGCAGCCACGATTTTATGTCAAGCTTTTGTCTCGTTATCTTGTACTCCCGAACTTATTCCTCATGTCTCCTGTCGTCAGGTTGCTGCCACCCACAAGTGTGTTTTCCAGAGCTGATCACGCTCGCCTGACCAGGAAGCCCATCACGTCCACCCAGGTCCTGCCTTCCACCTGTCCCCGGTCCTTGTTAGAGTTCCCTGCCAGACTCTACTGCTCAAACAGTAAGTGTGCTTTCCTGCATCATTCTCCCTTCGGAGAATCTGTTCCTCATCACCTCTGTCTGCTCTCTCCCATAGGCTACGTGCGCTCCGGGGGCACCTGTCTTGGCAGAAATTTAAGCTGGCGTCTTTGTGTTTCATTTTCTTTAGTTTTGCACTTTATTTCCTGTTTGGTTTTTTCAATAAAATTATGAAACTTTTATCGGAGTCTGAGTGATCGTTCTGGCAGCTCTGCGTTTGAGTCTAATCCCGGTCTGAATCATGACACATTGTCATTAACACTTTAGAACAAAGCCTGTGAAGTACTATGAAATTATCAAGAACTTTTGGTATAAGTACTGATGTAAAACAGTGTAAGTTCAGTGTAACAACATGGTAACAACCTCTGTTGCCATGTTTACACCAGTAAATAACACTTAATGTCCTGCTAATATTAAGGTATGGAGAATCAGTATTAGGATTACATAATAAAACACAACATTATTACTATGTAGTTACCATAAGTACCATGTACTGCACCGGAGCATCCGCGCCACAACCGGGAGGTTGGGGGTTCAAGTTCCGGCCAGGTCATACCAAAGACCATACAAAAATGGTACTTCCCGCCTTCTAGCTTGGTGCTCAGCATAATAGAATGGGGGAAGGAGAAGTTGTTTGTGGCAGCGCCTTGCATGGCAGTGACCCCTCTGATTCTACATGTGATTAACATTGTAGATAGGAGAAACGTAATTTTGTTCTACTGTACATGATTGGCTGTATAGACTGAATGGCAACACAGCTGGCTTCTTCTTCTAATTATTGAGTAATTAAGACTGAGCAAAGTCACTAAAGCACATGGAACCAATGAAACTTTTGTGATTTGTGTATATATATATATATATATATATATGTGAAAAAATTAACAAGAGTATATTCTTTGACATTCTATGATGATCAGTGACTGATACATTATGAATCACTACCGTCAGTGTCAGAAGACTCAAAAATGTTGAGTGTTGTAAACATTAAACCTTGAAATTGATGCCTGATCACATTTATTTATTCTGATATCATATATCATTGTTGCAGCTGAACACTACACAATGATCTTCGTGACCCATCTGCAACAATCAGTCTTCCTGTCCACTGAAAATGCCTAAATATTCACAAAAATATCTGACAACAAAATATCCACAATAAATAAGCACATACCAACTTCCTTTGCCCCCAAACAATCCCACAATGCTTTGCTCGTATCAAAGATACTGTATTTGTGAAATGGTCCATCAGTTCTGTTCCAGGTGTGTGCTCCCTGGAGAATGGACTGGACTGTCTACTACTGGAGCTCACATCAAAGGGTGCGGAGTGGTCTGACAACTGGTGGGACGATGGCAGCTGTCCTGGTGGTGAAGTGGTCGCTGGTTGTTTTCCCATACAGTGTTGTGAAAAGGTTTTTGCCCCCTTCCTGATTTCTTATATTTTTGCATATTTGTTACACCTAAATGTTTCAGATCATCAAACAAATTTTAATATTAGATAAAGATAACCTGAGCAAATACAAAATGCAGTTCTTAGATGATGATTTCATTTATTAAGGGAAGAAAGCTATCCAAACCTACCTGGACCCATGTGAAAAAGTAATTGCCCCTTAACTGCCCCCTAAACCTAATAACCGGTTGTGCCACCATTGGTGCCAACAACCGGCAATGAGTCTTTTACATCGCTGTTGAGGAATTCTGACCCACTCTTCTGTGCAGAAATGTTTAAATTCAGTCACACTGGAGGGTTTCATGAACTGATGGCCGGATATTCTCCTTCAGGATTTTTTTGGTAGAGAGCAGAATTCATGGTTTTGTCAATTAGGGCAAGTTGTCCAGGTCTTGAAGCAGCAAAGCAGCCCCAGACCATGACACTACCACCACCATGTTTGACTGTTGATACGATGTTCTTTTTTTGAAATTCTGTTAGTTTTATGCCAGATAAAACAGGGCACGTCTTCCAAAAAGTTCAACCTTTGTCTCGTCAGCCTCCAGAATATTTTTTTTTTTGTATACTTTATTGATCCCCAGAGGGGAAATTGAGGGCATCTACCCGAATGGATGAAGCAGCCACGGTACGGCGCTATCCCTTAACCATTCACACATACATTCACAATATTTTCTCAACAGTCTTGAGGATCATCTAGAGGTTTTCTGGCAAATGTGATATTTGCGATTTTTGTCTTGGAACTCTCCCATGAATGCCATTTTTGCCCAGTCTCTTTCTTATTGTTCCATCAAGGACCAGTGTCCTGAGGCAAGTGAGGCCTGCAGTTCTTCAGATGTTGTTCTGGGTTTTTGTTTCTCATCTGATCTTGAATTTCTTTAGACCACAGTGGAATGTTTTCCTTTTTGAGATCTTTTAGCCTACTTCAGGTTGTCAGACAGATTCTATTTAAGTGATTTCTTGATTCAACAAGTCTAGTAGTAATCTGGCTTGGGTGTAGCTACTGAAACTGAACTCAGCTTTCCAAAAAATGTGGTTAATCACAGTTAATTCATGATGTAACATGGGGGCAATTACTTTTTCACATAGGGCCAGGTAAATTTGGATAGTTTTTTCCTTGAATAAATGAAATCATTATTTGAAAACTGCATTTTGTATTCATCCAGGTTATCTTTGTCTGATACTAAAATTTGTTAGATGATCTGAAACATTTAAGTGTGACAAATATGCAAAAATATAAGAAATCAAGAAGGGGCAAATACTTTTTCACAGCATTGTATACAGTATTTCTGCAGTACTTATGAGAGGTTTTTGGAGAATGTTCTGGATGGTTGTTGTCATTTTGACATGTTGAAGGCTTTAAATGGACTTGTGGTTGCAGAAAGCAAGTGTATTTGTGTACTTCCATGTTAATAAGAGTGTGAAAAACTTGAAAAATGACAAGTTTAAGTATATTACTTTGGGAGGAAAAAAATCCCTATTAATCATGATTAATCACAAATAATGCAAAATTTTGGAGACTAATCACGATTAATAAAGAAGTACAAAGATTGGTACTAGGGTTTTTTTTTCCTCTAAATGACACACAATTAATGACATTCACCCCATGCTGATAATGTGCACATTTACGTCATCTGAACGTCATTAAGCTCACATGACGGCAAAGTGCAAGAGCAGCAAGATTCAAATTAAATGAGGAGTGAAACCACTGGGGTAAAGAAGTCACAAGGGAGCTTTGCATAGATACAGTGACTTCACACACCATTCATCTGAATGAAGTCATTTTGAAGCACACAGTGTTTCATAATGATAACCTTTGTGATGTTTTTATGCTGCTAAAATAGAACACATCACCTGTGAAAATATTAAATCCTAGTCTTGATAAAATTTGGTGTGTTTTAGCTCTATGCATATCTCCATGTAAATAACCAATAATAAACAACGATTAAAATATAAAGACCCTCAATTTAGGGGAAAAATAAGTGATCTTCTGCAAAAATACAGTGGTAGAGTGCAGATTATATTTTAATGGGAAAACCTCCAAGGACGTTCCATCAAAAGAAAGTCATGACTTTTTTCATGATGCTTTTTATAGGAAGATGAGCAACACCCTGATTCTTACAGAATCAAACAAAGTCTAACCATGAGTTCACAGATTTATGCTGCATGTACAGTAAGAGGGTTTTTTTTCCAGCTTGGGGCATCTATTTTCTGATAACTTTCTATATAGTCAAACATTTAGTGTGCTCATCGCCCTCAGTGCAAAAACACTTTCAGCTGTCAGCAATTTTTGTCGCTGCACTTGCAGCGTTAAAAGTTTTGGAATGCCACATCACTTATCAGTGGCATGCACCTCTCTATCCAGCCAAACAGAATTAGACTAAAATGATACTATGAGCAATACCTGAAAGCAAAACTTTGGAGGGATGTGCGTTTTCTTACCAGTTTGTTGTGGTATAGTGTAGTTAGTAGAGAGTTTCAGTGCAAAACACCGACGCGAGTTGTGAGTGACATGTCAAGCTGTCTAAGATACAGGGCAAGAGTCCTTTTTTGTGAAGGGCCCAGAAAAATAGGTCCAGTGCATTTCCTCAGAGAAAAATGTTCTCTGTGGACATGTAGCCTTATACATGAAAAATAAACAGAATTCATAACTATGGAATTCATAACTGTTTGTAATCAATTTTAGTTAGCAACAACATCCTTTTTTAACCTGTTTTCTTGTATACGTATGTGGTTGTTTATGGATAGCTGACTATGTTTGGCTGTTACTAACTGCTAACTCTGTGTTTGTTGTTAGTGCTAGCTTCTCCAGGTTATGCCTATCATAAGTGTTTGGAAGTTATCCAGTCAAAGGCTAAACAGCTTGCTGATGTGTTGAGAAGGTTTTATAGAGGTGCTGTACAATGTCATGAGAGCAAGCAGGATGAGGCTAATTAATTAGCATGTGCTCTGGTGTTAGGTCAAAATAGCTGAGCAGCAGAGGAAGTCATCACACACGGCACGTTATGACAGGGAAGGTTAGGTTTTGGTAGTCGGGGTGCTTGTACTTCCTTTACGTACTCACCGGCCACTTTATTAGGTACACCTGTCCAACTGCTCGTTAACACTTAATTTCTAATCAGCCAATCACATGGCGGCAACTCAGTGCATTTAGGCATGTAGACATGGTCAAGACAATCTCCTGCAGTTCAAACCGAGCATCAGTATGGGGAAGAAAGGTGATTTGAGTGACTTTGAACGTGGCATGGTTGTTGGTGCCAGAAGGGCTGGTCTGAGTATTTCAGAAACTGCTGATCTACTGGGATTTTCACGCACAACCATCTCTAGGGTTTACAGAGAATGGTCCGAAAAAGAAAAAATATCCAGTGAGCGGCAGTTCTGTGGGCGGAAATGCCTTGTTGATGCCAGAGGTCAGAGGAGAATGGCCAGACTGGTTCGAGCTGATAGAAAGGCAACAGTGACTCAAATAACCACCCGTTACAACCAAGGTAGGCAGAAGAGCATCTCTGAACGCACAGTACGTCGAACTTTGAGGCAGATGGGCTACAGCAGCAGAAGACCACGCCGGGTGCCACTCCTTTCAGCTAAGAACAGGAAACTGAGGCTACAATTTGCACAAGCTCATCGAAATTGGACAATAGAAGATTGGAAAAACGTTGCCTGGTCTGATGAGTCTCGATTTCTGCTGCGACATTCGGATGGTAGGGTCAGAATTTGGCGTCAACAACATGAAAGCATGGATCCATCCTGCCTTGTATCAATGGTTCAGGCTGGTGGTGGTGGTGTAATGGTGTGGGGAATATTTTCTTGGCACTCTTTGGGCCCCTTGGTACCAATTGAGCATCGTTGCAACGCTACAGCCTACCTGAGTATTGTTGCTGACCATGTCCATCCCTTTATGACCACAATGTACCCAACTTCTGATGGCTACTTTCAGCAGGATAATGCGCCATGTCATAAAGCTGGAATCATCTCAGACTGGTTTCTTGAACATGACAATGAGTTCACTGTACTCAAATGGCCTCCACAGTCACCAGATCTCAATCCAATAGAGCATCTTTGGGATGTGGTGGAACGGGAGATTCGCATCATGGATGTGCAGCCGACAAATCTGCGCCAACTGTGTGATGCCATCATGTCAATATGGACCAAACTCTCTGAGGAATGCTTCCAGCACCTTGTTGAATCTATGCCACGAAGAATTGAGGCAGTTCTGAAGGCAAAAGGGGGTCCAACCCGTTACTAGCGTGGTGTACCTAATAAAGTGGCCGGTGAGTGTAGCTGAGCAGCAGAGGAAGTCATCACACACGGCACGTTATGACAGGGAAGGTTAGGTTTTGGTAGTCGGGGTGCTTGTACTTCCTTTACGTAGACGAGGAGATCATTAAGCGATCTGGCCAATTTTTGCAATTTTTGATCTATCAATGATCCCCACAGTGGCCCCAGTCTCCTCAAAGTTTTGATTCAGTTGAAGACACACAAGGATCTCCCAAACAATTACAAAGATCAAAAATTGGCCGAATCTCTTAATGATCCCCATGCTGTGTAAAGGGGCCCTTACTTTGAAAGTGAACACTTCTGTTGTCATGAGAGCTCTGTTTTTAAGAATAGGGTTAAAACCTTCCTTTTTGATATAGCCTATAATTAGGGTGGGACCATGTGCCCCTGAATTCTCCCTTAGTTATGCCGCTAATATGTTTAGACAGCTGGGGGACCTCCAACAATATACTGGGTTTCACTCCTTTCTTCATTCTCAGTGAAATATTTTTGCTGGTCATTAACATCTGTTTGTTCTCTCCCATAGATTGAATCCCTGTTGTGCTGTTTGCTCTCTACATGTCTGTTTTTTTCTTCTTCTTCTCTATCCCCTCATCCCCCAGCCAGTTGCAGCAGATGACTGCCCCTCCCTGAGCCTGGTTCTGCTGGAGGTTTCTTCCTGTTAAAAGGGAGTTTTTCCTCTCCACCGTTGCCAAGTGCTTGCTCACAGGGGATCACCTGATTGCTGGGGTCTTTCTGCAATTGTGGGGGTTTCCCCTACAGTTGAAAGTGCTATGAGATGACTGTTGTTGTGAAATGGCACTATATAAATAAAGTTGAATTGAATTGAACTGTCACTGCCTGTAGTGAAATGTTGGACACTGATGCTATTCTTTGCAAAACACTGTGTGTATTTGTTTGTTATACTTTACTGAATGAATGAATGAATTCTTATTCTGGATAGATTAGATGTAAAGATTAAAAGAAAGGAACAGAATAATATAACAAAGGAGAAAAAAAAATCTAACAAGGTCAAATTAAACAATAACTCCTCGGATTATACAGTTCAGCATAAGTTATCCGAAATGGGTGATGGCTGAAGCCGCAGCTTATATTGCCCACCCATGTTCCATCTAAGAATTCAAAAGGAAAATAAAATAAGAGCGATTACAAATCAGAACAAAGCTAAGACAAAACGTGACCAAAAAACTAAGCAACAGCACAACACAGACTGAATATGACAGTCCTTATGTGATTTTACATGTCATCTTGTATATATGTTTGGAGTATTTCTTCCTTTAGTTTTTGTTTATATTGTCCAAATGTTGTACATGATTTTAATTCAGGTCCAAAAGCGTCCCACAGTCTGACTCCTTGCACTGAGACACAGTGTTGCTTGGTGGTAGTTCTCACTGAAGGTTTTTGAAATATACATGTTCCTCTGAAATGATATTGTTTCTCCCTTATTTGGAACAACTTTTGGATATTTGCAGACAGTGACAGATTCTTCACTTTAAACATTATTACTGCAGTTTTAAAATCAAACAGATTTTTCAACATGAAAGCTTTTAATTTAAGAAAAAGTGGGTTTCTTGGTTCCCTGTAAGCAGCTTTGTTTATTATTCTAATAGCTCTCCTCTGAAGCATAAAAACAGGATATGTGTTTGTTTTATATGTATTTCCCCATAATTCAGTACAATATGTCATGTATGGGAGTATTAATGAATGATACAAGGTATATAGTGTGGGTTGATTCAGCAAATATTTCACTCTGTGTAGTACTGCAATTGATTTGGATATTTTACCTTTAATATAATTAATATGTGACTTCCAACACAGTTTATTATCAATTATTACTCCAAGAAATTTAATTTTGGATACCTTTTCAATCTCTACACCATTTACACTGAGTTTAGATACTAAGTTGTTGTGATGGTTGTTAAAAATTATAAATTTTGTCTTACTTAAATCGAGCGTTAATTTGTTTGAATCAAACCACAGTTTAAGCTTTCCTAATTCCTTTCCGAGTGTATCCAAAAGTTGTTCCAAATTGCTTCCACTGCATAATAAATTAGTGTCATCTGCAAACAATATTAAATCCATTTTTTCTGAAACTTTACATATATCATTTATACACATATTGAATAACAATGGCCCCAAAACTGAACCCCGTGGGACTCCGCAAGTAACCTTCAGTAACTGTGAGTTTTTGCTACCAACACATACATACTGATATCTGTTCTTTAAGTAACTACATAACCAGGACAGTGCTACCCCCAGAGGGAAATTCAAGGGCATCCATCTGGATGATGCAGCCATGGTACAGTGCCAATCCCTTCACCATTCACGCCTTGGGCCACTTTAGAATTTCCAGTTAACCTAACGTGCATGTTTTTGAAATGTCGGAGGAAACCAGAGCACCCAGTGAAACCCACGCAAGCATGGGGAGAACATGCAAACTTCAGACAGGCACTGCTGGCTGGTGGATGTAGTGGTGGTGGTGTAGTCTGAATGAGGCAAAACACTGCAGTGTTCTGGCCCTCCAAAGCACATATTGCCCATCCCTGGTCTAGAATTTCCATAGTATTCACACTCTAGCCATAAAACAATAGAGGGATAAGGACCTGTGTTTATAAAGTGCTTTTGGTAGTCACAAACACCACTCAAAGTGCTTAAGCAATTCTGGAGACTAGTCGGTCTTTCACCACCCATTTGTATTTCATGTCATGGACCTGGGTGAGCACTAGGGGTGGGCAATATGGCCTAAAAATGATATCACTATATTTCTGTGAATTTTCACAATAATATTTTTTACGATATTACAGAATACAGTTTTTTTTTCTTTTAAATTTATGCAGAAAGGACAGTTTCACAGGCCAGCATTATTTACCTTCAACATATTCAGGAAAAAAAACAAAAACAAAAAAACTCTTATTTCTCCATTTTATAAGCAGCAGTTCAGATTTAGTTTAAAATATTTTTTAGTTCTGCATCAAATATTGCAAGAAAATAATATAAACCATTACATCTTAACTGAACATAGAGGTCAGGTTTTATGCTGAATCACTTTACCTGCATTACTCCCATTGCATGGACCGGTCCTGGGGTTTTTGGCTCTCGTTGCACTGAACGGATGTTTTTTTTCCCCCTCTCTCTTCAGGTGGTTGAATAAAATCAAGATGAAGAGGCCAAAATGGAAGTAAAAATCTACAGCCACTTCGAGCTACACATTGTCCAACGTTAATACCACTCCAGCGGTGTTCTGGACGTGTGGAAAAAAAATGCAGGCAGATTATCCACACTGCTGCACCTTTTTTTTTTTTTTAAACAAGACAGCAGTCTGAAACAGAAAGTGAAACTTAAATATTTCCACTCAAGCGGAGACGGTCTGACTTCAGAGCTGCAGCTTCCCACACTATGTTTGTTTTGCTGTTTCAATGCAGTGTGATGTTGTCACGCAGCAGACCCCAAATATCGCGATATTCATTTTTACACCAGTGATCTTTCTCTCGGCGCCACACGAGTAGGCTGCCTTTTGCAACAGCGGCTCGATTCCGAGTCTTTTTCCCTTCCTCTCTCTTTTGATCTGTCTTTTTTTTTCACCCCACTTATATCACGGACACACAGATCGTCCTAAATGTCTCCTGAGCCGGTGGACGGAGCCACTGTCTATAGCAGGATACGATACAGCAGAGAACAGCTGCTAGCATTCAACCGCCACCCGGTCCCATTGGAAAAACTCGACATACCGAGTGAACTGAGGCGAAAATGCCGCGGCTGCCGGGCTGGAGTAAGGCGGAGGACAAAAAATATAAGGTACAGACCCTCCCTTCCATCTGTTGTCATGGGAAATGTACGGTCGATACTGGGAAAGTTAGATGAGCTAGCGGCTATCTCCCGTTATGATAGCACATACCGGGAGTGCTCTCTCCTTTTGTTTACTGAGACGTGGCTAACTGAACTAGCAGCAGATGCTAACATTGAGCTGGAGGGTTTTCACATGATACGAGCTGACCGAACACCAGACAGTGGCAAGGCTAGGGGCGGTGGAGTGATCATGTATGTTAACAACAACTGGTGCAGACCGGGACATATCACTGTTAAACAACGACACTGCAGCAAAGACATTGAGTTGCTAGCTGTTAGCATGAGGCCTACATATCTCCCGAGAGAACACTCACACGTGATCTGCATTGTTGTTTATGCAAATCCGACGGCGAACGCTGGGACAGCACGTGACGTCATCCATTCAGTAACCAGCAGGCTGCAGACAGAACACCCAGATGCTCTTCTCCTCATCTCAGGCGATTTCAACCATGTTTCACTGTCTCCCATTCTACCCACGTTCACCCAGTATGTCACATGCCACACTAGAGACAATAAAACACTGGATTTATTCTACGCAAACACTAAGGAGGCGTACACCTCATCACAACTACCCCCACTCGGGAGATCGGATCACAACTTGGTTCATCTCCGGCCGGTGTACAAACCCCTAGTGCACAGACAACCTCCGGCCATGCACACTGTGGAGTTATGGTCTGAGGAGACAATGGACACCCTAAAGGGCTGTTTTGAAGCCACCGCCTGGAAGCAGCTCTGCGATCCACATGGTGAGGACATCGATGGCCTCATTCACACCTTCACGGGCTACCTCAGCTTCTGTGTGGACAAATCCGTTCCCACCAAGACCATACGGCGTCACTCAAACAACAAACCCTGGATCAACCCTGAGATAAAAACACTTCTGAGAGAGAAGAAGAGGATCTTCAGGTCGGGGAACAGGGAGATGCTGAAGTCCGTACAGAGGGAGCTGAGGAGAAAGATCAGAGAAGGCAAGGACAGCTTCAGGAAGAAGATGGAGGACAAGCTGCAACAGAGCGACATCAGCGGGGTCTGGAGAAACCTCAAAACCATCTCGGGGCTCCAGAATACCTCCCCCCAGGCCACAGGGGGCAGGGAGTGGGCGAACAACCTGAATCTGTTTTTCAATAGATTTGACCAACCGCCCTCCCCCCTGACTGCACAACAACCACTGCTGCCTCTAAAGAAATCAAGTCCTGCTGCCCACTCCCCACTCTACCAACACCCCCCCACTCCCAACACACAGCCCCCCATCCTGACCCTGACCAGGACCCAGGTGAGGACGGAGCTGAGGAAGATCAAGGCGAGGAAGGCGCCGGGACCGGACGGCATCAGCGCAAAGCTCCTCAAGTCCTGTGCAGACCAGCTGTGTGGGATTGTGACGTATATCTTCAACATGAGCCTGAAACTGGGGAGGGTACCACAGCTGTGGAAAACATCTTGTGTGGTACCTGTACCAAAAACTTCCCACCCCAAAGACCTGAACAGCTACAGACCGGTGGCCTTGACGTCCCACTTGATGAAGACCCTGGAGAGACTGCTCCTTGCTCACCTCCGCCCCCTGGTGGAACCAGCGATGGATCCACTCCAGTTCGCCTACCAGCATGGCATTGGGGTGGAGGATGCGGTGATCTTCCTCCTTCACCGTTCTCTGTCCCACCTGGAGAAGCCCGGGAATATGGTGAGGATCATGTTCTTTGACTTCTCCAGTGCTTTCAACACCATCCAACCGATGATCCTGAAGGACAAGCTGCTGCGCGCAGGGGTGGACCAGCACCTGTCATCATGGATCCTGGACTACCTCACGAACCGGCCTCAGTTTGTGAGAACCCGGGACTGTGTGTCCGACACGATCATCAGTAGCACGGGGGCCCCCCAGGGAACGGTGCTGGCTCCCTTCCTGTTCACTCTTTATACTGCGGACTTCTCACACAACACAACACACTGCCATCTACAGAAGTTCTCTGATGACTCTGCGATCGTTGGCCTCATCTCCAATGGAGATGAAGCTGAGTACAGAGGGCTTATCCAGGACTTCGTGGACTGGTGCCATCGGAACTGCCTCCAGATCAACGCGAGGAAAACTAAGGAGCTGGTGGTGGACTGCCGCAGGCATGGGCAGCCCCTCACAGTACCAGTAAATATACAGGGAACAGACATCGAGATGGTGACATCCTATAAGTACCTGGGTATTCATCTGAACAATAAACTAGACTGGTCACACAATACTGATGCACTCTACAAGAAGGGACAGCGCAGGCTGTTCCTGCTGAGGAGACTCAGGTCTTTTGGTGTACAAGGGGCGCTGCTGAAGTCATTCTATGACACGGTGGTGGCATCAGCCATCACTTTTGGAGTGGTCTGCTGGGGCAGTGGCATTACTGCAGCCGATAGGAAGAGACTGAACAAACTGATTAAGAAAGCTAGCTCTGTCCTGGGGCAGCGCCTTGATCCGATGGAGGAGATAGGAGAGAGAAGGACGGTGGCTAAACTGTCATCTCTGCTGGAGTCCGAGTTCCACCCTATGCAGGACATACTGAATGCACTGAGGAGCTCATTTAGCAGCAGACTACATCATCCCAGGTGCACAACCGAGAGGTTTCGTAGGTCCTTCCTACCAACGGCTGTCAGACTGTACAACCTAAGCAGGGCTGCTCGCAGAGATAGCAAAAAGACGTAACAAACTAATAGTTTTTTGAATGCAAAAGATGCAATAGACTTACACAATGGTCCTCTCCGGCATACAACTAGGAACATACCGGTCGCTATGGAGGGTGAGAATATGTATGGGCACATAATCATACCATGTAGGATAACTAAGTAGACGGTTATGCTGTTTCATTCCATCTAGCAACAATGCTCTGCACTGTGTGTGTTTATATATTTGCATATTTATTCCATCTAGCTACAATGCTCCGTACTGTGGGTGTTTATATATTTATATATCTACATATTATTCCATCTAGCTACATTGCTCCGCACTGTGTGTGTTTATATACTTGCATATTTATTCCACCTAGCTGCAATGCTCCGTACTGTGGGTGTTTATATATTTACATATTTATTCCATCTAGCTACAATGCTCTGCACTGTGTGTTCATATATTCATATATTTATTCCATCCAGCTACAATGCTCTGCACTGTGTGTCTGTGTGTGTGTGTATATATATATATTTTATAGTAATACGTACATATGTTTATTAGCTGCTCTTGCTTGCTTGTTTTTTTTTCTTGCCTTCTGATTGTTGCTCTGAGTGTTGCTATCCCTGTGCTGTTGCAATCCTGGAATTTCCCCGTTGTGGGACTAATAAAGGCTTATCTTATCTTATCTTATCTTATCTTGTATTATCGTGAACAATACGATATGGTACACCCCTAGTAAGGGCGATGCAATATGATGATATGTATCGGATGACAATATAAAAATGTGTGTCGTTTCATAGAATATTATTTATACCGTGATTTAAAATGCACATACTCCCGTTTATTCAGTAAAGCTCCTCACCATTACTTGTCAGCGTCCTTCTTCTCCCCCACAGTGCACGACTGCACGCATCGAAACAGGTGGGTGGCTAGGCTTCAGTCCGGTTGTTGCTAATGCTAACTCCAAACTACTGGTTCAGATAGCTGCTACTCCTGTTTGCCAGGGATGTAGGACTGTTTTCCACTGTTCTGCATCAGAGAGGATAGTTCTCTGACCTCGTTTTAATATGAGGTAAGTAACATTAGCACCATGTCTAATTATAAAATGCTAAATGATGGTGCTAAGTTGTGCTAACTGGAAACCATAGCAGACCATCCTTTCTTTGGTTTAAATTACTGCTGAGTTTCTTAGTTTTACTTTTTGTGTCTTTGATTTTCAGACCATGACCAATCTGAAATGTTTTTCTAAGAAGCAAACAGGTTAAATCAGACCAGAATGGCATCTTCAGGGTGTAGATCCACATTTAAATTTTCATTGATTTAAACTAACCGCTAATTACTAACCGGAGTGGTGGATCAGTTGGTAGAGCATCCGCCCCACACCCGGGAGGCAGGGGTTCAAATCCCGGCCGGGTCATGCCAAAGACCATATAAAAGCAGAACTTCCTGCCGTCCAGCTTGGTGCTCAGCAATAATGGAATGGAGGAGGGAAATCTGTGGCAGCGCCTTGCATGGCAGCGGCCCTCTAATTCTACACATGGGGTGTGTGTGATTAACACAGTAGATAGGAAAAGCACAATTTCGTTCTACTGTACATGATTGGTTGTACGGTTGAATGACAATAAAGGGTAATTTAGTTTAATTTATATCTGTAGATGACAGCCATGGGTAATTTTCTCATTTTCAGACTTTTTTTTTTTTGCTATTCTCCTCTGGCTCGGGAAATATTTAACTTTTTAATGTTTACTTTTTATTCATATATGATTTTGAAGAAAAACCTGAAAGTTATAAGAATGAAGTCTCAATGCACATTAAAAAAAAACTATTTTATAACACTGCAAAATTATAAGGGGAAAAAGGTACATGTACTGTAAAAAAGAGATGGTCCTTTTTATGTGATTATCTAAACTATAGCTATATCAGGATATATATCAATATTGTGATATAAAATGACTTATATCGTGATATGAAATTTTTGCCATATCGCACAGCCCTACCCCTAGTGAACACCGCAGTATCTTGTGGTGTTCCACTCTCTGCTGTTATGTATGCAACAATCTCACCAGGAGCTGTGGACATTAATTGGTGGTAGCTGGTGAAACGGCCACACCAGCTGACTGACTGGAGTCCCATGTCTTCACTCAGTGTGTGGGTCCGTCATGTCGTTAACCTTCTCGTCGTGATCTCCAGGTTCTGAAAGTTACTTCTACCTCAGTACTTTGACCCCCACTCATCTTCATTCGCTCCGTGTCTCCCAGGTTAACCTACCATCTTCTTAGCCTGCCACCTGATTCGCTCCTTGGCTCAACGCACGCTCATCTATCAAAGTGCCCTGCTCCTGGCTGCCTCCTGTCCCAGTAGATGCGCTCACCTGGATTCTCCCAAGGAATCCTCAAGTAAGGAATCTGATTAATTATTTATCATACACCCCCGCTGGGCCTCAGAATCTCCTACCTCCTGGCTCTGCTCTCCATGGAAACACTCCCTTTGAACCCCGACCCTCTGAAAATGCTCCAAGTAAGAGCCCTAATAATGCGACACGCAGCACCCCTCTTGTGCCTCAGGAACTGTAAGCTCTTCACCTACCATCCTGTGAACTCGAACACCCTTGACACTTCTCTGTGGACCTGGTACTATTCTGGACCCTCTGAATCAGCATAATCCCTCCAAAGAACCTGGTAGCCTAAAATTCTCTAACAAACTCCTACCCCAGTACCAACTGTGGCCCACAACCTACAGGTTGGGGACCCTACTTGCTTCTCGCCACAGTTTATTACCCATCAGACTCCATTGCTCACAAGTAAGCATTGCCTGCATATATCCTATGTTTTGATGTATGTGTTAAAGGTTCTCATAAATGTGGAGCAAAAAAGAAAAAACAAAAAAGTTTATCTACTTCCCCATTAGCTTTGTAGTTGAACTGTATGTATTCATCCAAATTTGAGTGGTTTCAATTAAGCTTTCAAATCATTTTCTTCACGATCTTTTCCAACAGCAGTATCGTCTTACCTGCTCTTGGGGAGGTGATCTGAACTCTTTGGTTTTCTTTGCTGTAACAGCAGCAGACATATTGAGGGCCAGCATCAGCTCATTGTAGCGGAACTTCTGGTTGTACTGCAGCTTGGAGACAAAGCTGTCAGAAAAGGAGACGATGGCCTCGATACGGTGCTTAAGCTCGCAGTCACAAAAGTAGTGAAGCAGTTCGCACATCTGGAAGAGAGACAAGTTGGGGAGACGAACATTAGTACAGATACTGATACTGTTGCATCACTGCTACATAAAATGTTGTGAGCTAAAATATAAGAGTAGATACACACATGTAAGAAAAATTTTACTCAAGAGACCATTTGTTTTATGTGAGGCAGAGTTTGACAACTGAATGGGCCTATTACAATGAAAGCAGTTATGAAGCATGTGATTGAGAGCACAGCTGTGTTATTCTTTGGCAGTTAATGGGTGATGGAGATTAAAACGTTCATTAACTTTACATATATTAGTGAGTCACCTTTTATTGGTCTTAGTTTAATGTTTTTAGGATTTTGCTGAGTGTAAATCCATCGATTTCCAATAATTCCTCCAACTAATGTGCTTACTGTTAACATAAGTTCTTGCTTTCCTGATACAAAAAAAAACATCTGAAGTCTTTCAAAAGCAGTGAAAATGATGTAAGGACTACGAGTGGGGGCTGAAAAGTTCATAGTGGTCAAATTTGTCCAAATGTGGTTTATTTTTCAACCGCAGGGATCCAAGCGCTGCAATGGAAGAAGTGTGTGGACCAAAGAGGAGACTAGGTTGAAAAATAATTAATAATTTCTTCAATGTTCAGTGTTAATTGTAGCCATTTTTCAAAAAGGTGAGTGACGTTGCAATGCTGCTGCCATTTGGATTCACAGACTGTTTTACACAAGCTTTACGCAGGGGCTATGAAGGGGGGAAGTGTGATGGTTCTCCCCTTGCAAGGTATCCCTGAATTCAGAAATTAATTGGCTACATGAGACGTCCATCATCTGCTTACTCAGCTGCAATTGGCTTGTTGTGTTCCCATTAGCCATGAGGCTGGACCTTCATGCTAGCTTTATCACTCATTGGTTATTGAAGGCTGTGGAAACCCAATAGAGGCTTTATATGGTCGAATGAGGTGTCAATCAAATCTCGACAGCCATGTTATGTATGTAAATGGATGGTATTAGTAAGATGGTGGCCGGGCTGGATGGGGAATAGCTAAGGGTGGCTAACTACCGGTTTCCGGTAGTGACATCACCCAGAGTATAAGAGGTGGAGACGGAAGGGGCGAGTCCCCTTTCGTCGTGGGCAGCCTGGTCGGCAGAGAGCGCCGAAAGCCTGTAGGGTCTCGTTATATTGTATTCAATAAAGGTTCTCTGTTTGGACGTCACGCCCTGTGTTCTTTAGGTCAAATTATGGACACAACATTTGGCGATGAGGTAAAAGCAGTCACAGAAAGGTCAGTTGCCAACTTTCGTCCATTTCTGGAGTCACCGGGCGAGGCTCCTGTGGCGTGGCCTAGACGGTTCGCCGTCTTCACCGACTATATGGTGTTCTTGAACCTCGGTGGACTCAAAAGACTTCGTGCTGGAGCGTTGTTGGTGCTTAATTTGGACATGGAGGGGTAAAGAGTGTTGGAGAATCTCAGCGGAGCCAATAGTCTTAATGGAGTCGTGGATTTGATGGTGCGCTGCTTTTGCACCTTTGAAAACGTCACTGTCCAGTGCATCCATTTTGGTCAGCGCCGCCAGTGGACAGGCGGGTCCATGAGAAGATTTATTGCAGACCCCCGGGAGCTGGCAAGGGATTGCAAGTTTGGAAACCTGGAGGATGAGGTGCCGAGACCAACTGGTGGAGCATGTCCGCTGCCCTGCAGCTCGTGCAAGGCTCCTACAACAACACTATCAAGCTAGCGCAGCAATTCGGGGCAGCTGAAATGATAGCGAGGGGCTTCGAGAAGTGTTCACCTCCGACCCAAGGAGAGTCTCGTGTGATGGCGCTGCAGTTGGACCCTGAGGATGAGGACAGCGGAGAAGAAGAGTTTGCCTCTGTTGCGAAAACAAGGTGTGCCCCGGGTACGCCAAGATGTTGTGGCTGTGGGCCCCCCTTACACTGCTATAAATCCAGGTTGCGTCCGGCGAAGAGCAAGCATTGTGGGAAGTGTGGGTTATTGAACCAATTGGCCAGGGCATGCATCAAATTTGAGCAGAAGAATCAAAAGCGTGGAGCGGATTCTCCGCAGAAGGCTTCCACCTTTGTGCACATGGTCTCCTCGGAGACCACAGGCCGGATTAGCTGCACAATTGACTTAAATGGCATTGAGGTCCTGCTCTTATTGGATATGGGAGCAGCAATCTCCGTGTTAAATTTGGCCAGAGTAAAGAGACTGTTTTCCCGCCACCGGATCCAGGAGCAGGAGGAGGTGCGGGATGCGGACTGTTTGGATGTGGCCAGGGGAGCGCAAGCCCAGCACCATGCAATGCCACCTAGGGATGGACCTGATGCCGATACCCAAGCAGCCCTTGGTGTGGGAGCTGTGCGGTATGATTGGACCCCCGCAGGGGCGGATAGGGACGAGATGCCCGTGCTGAAGGATGAGGGGGCGAGACCGCGGAGCGCTGTTCTGAAACGCTCCAAGCGGAGACCTTCAAAGTGGTCATCAGACTGCACCCGCAAGCCGACCAGTTCAGAAAAGGAAGCCTGCTTGCAACACAGTGGTTCCAAGAAGAGTAGCAGGGCCTCCCTGCGGGTTGGTGATTTGGTCCGGCCTAGGGTTGAGGCCCGCATGAGGGGAGACCATGACTCGCGAGAGCGAAGAGACAACCAAAGACGATTCCAGGTTGAGGCTGCTCGAGAGGTGTCTGGGCTTGTCCGACAATACATGGAGACATCCTAATGAACTGTGCCGCGTAAGGGAGAGGAGCAGATGGCACAGCTCTTCCCCGGAGGTGAAGAGACCACGGGGCTCCAGGAGGGATTCCCCAGATGACGATCCAGGCGAAGGGACTTCCCTGGGCCGTAAAAGATAACGGTTGGGTGTGTGTGTTTAATATTTAACACAGTGTCTTTTTGTGAACTGTTTTCTTATTGAGTCGGTGCCTCGAGTGTTTAATTGGAATGCTAAAAAAAAAAAAAATGTAAATTGATCGCTAAATTTTAAAGATAGTAACGTTTTGAGATATTTTAGTCTTCTAAGTTTTAAAATGAGCAATATTGTGAATTGTGTCACTGCTAAATTGTTTAATTAGTACTTCTATTTTGGTGAGTTGCCAGGCACTGATTTGTCTGTAATGCACGTTTAAAAAGAAAAAAAAAGAAAAAGAATAACAGAGAAACAGTAAAATATGGTTGAATTGTTTAATTTAGGTGATTAGTAGTTTGTACTGTTTGAAACCCTTTGGGTGTTTGATATGCTGTTAATGGGTGCTCAAGGGCTTGTCCTGGTAAATTATGACATTGACGATAGTGTGAAATTGGTAATGTCTATTTAAGATACCCAACACTGATTGTCTTGTATTATGTGCCCTTGTGTGGGGTGGGTGTGTTGGATGGGGGCTGCCAATAAGGGTTGTTTAGGTTTTATTGAAGTTGTACTTTAGCTGTTTTCTGTGTGTATACATGTGTGTTTTGGGGATTAATTTAATTAGTTACATGGCTTGTTTTCATTTATCCTGGACTATTAGGGACAAGACGGCAGAATACCCCGCCAGCCGTGGTGTAGAGGGTGCTGGCAGTCTACCTGGCCCCCAGCCTTGGTTGTGTGAATGGATAGGCAGTTTTTTTTTTTTGTTTTTTTTTTTGGTACAAATTTTTTTTTTTTTAACTTAGAGGATGTATCGGGTGTTAAATTGGGGTGGGCCGAACTGTGTGCTTGAACCTTTTTTTGAAGGGGGGGTGAAATGTTATGTATGTAAATGGCTGGTATTAGTAAGATGGCGGCCGGGCTGGATGGGGAATAGATAAGGTTAGCTAACTACCGGTTTCCAGTAGGGACGTCACCCAGAGTATAAGAGGTGGCGACAGAAGGGGTGAGTCCTCTTTCGTCATGGGCAGCCTGGTCGGCAGAGAGCGCCAAAAGCCTGTAGGGTCTCGTTATACTGTATTCAATAAAGGTTCTCTGTTTGGACATCACGCACTTTCTTTGGGTCTAATTATGGACACTACAAGCCACCCCAGTCTTGGGCTTCTGTTTCCAGTTCAATCTCTCTGAAGTGTAGTTTTTTAGCCACAATATAGCTGGTGTTTGCCGCCGACTTTCAAACAAATGCTCCAATTTTATGGGCAGTTTTCCCTGTCATCATCAAGACGGACAATAAATCTTACTCAAATGGATCTATTGGACCTTTAGCAATACAAATAGACTGTATTTGTTGAACTATCATTCATTCAAGGACGGCAAGGAAGCTTCTTTGGTAAGTCAATGCTATGTTGCTATGCTATGCTAGCTTGTTTAAAGTCCTATTTAAATCCAGTGTTATGATTTTGTCTGAAATCTGTTTTAATAACCAAATAGATAAAATTTGAAGCTTTCAAATGATGTAAGGCATGACTTCCTACTGTAAGCATGTTTACCACAATTCACTGTGTCGCAGCTGAGACATTTAAATGACATTTACATGCCCCCGCCCACGGGCCCCAGAATGTCAAACTTAATATTCCAGTATTAATAAGGGTTTGCCACTAAAACTATAAAAAAGGGAATATACTAAGGGAGGAATTCATGATGGTAAGGTGCTAACCTCTCACACATTGAACCTCTCATATTTTAAAAATAACCCATATTACACCCTTGCCCTCCACCATCTTATGTCATGTGATTATCTTCACAACAACTAGAGTTTTATTTATTTAGTTATTTTTTAGACGCAACTATGGACTGTGTCCCTGTCCCCAAGAAGCCACGGATCACTGGACTTAATGACTACAGACCTGTAGCGCTCACCTCTGTAGTCATGAAGTCCTTTGAGCACCTGGTCCTGCCCCACCTCAAGACCATCACCACTCCCCTCCTGGACCCGCTGCAGTTCGCCTACAGAGCCAACAGGTCTGTGGACGACGCAGTCAACCTGGCCCTCCACTCCATCCTGCAGCACCTGGACTCCCCAGGAACCTACGTCAGGATCCTGTTTGTGGACTTCAGCTCCACATTCAATACCATCCACCCCGCTCTGCTCCAGGACAAGCTGTCCCTGCTCAACGTGCCTGACTCCCTCTGCAGGTGGATCACCGACTTCCTGACGGACCGGAGGCAGCATGTGCGGCTGGGAAAGACTGTCTCAGACTCTGTTAGCATCAGCACCGGATCACCCCAGGGCTGTGTACTTTCCCCCCTGCTCTTCTCCCTGTACTCCAACTCCTGCACCTCCAGCCACCAGTCTGTCAAGCTGATCAAGTTTGCGGATGACACCACCCTCATCGGGCTCATCTCCAACGGCGACAAGTCCGTCTACAGGAGAGAGGTGGCCCAGCTGGCGTCCTGGTGCAGCCACAACAACCTGCAGCTGAACGCTCTGAAGACAGTGGAGATGATCGTGGACTTCAGAAAAGTCACAGCCCCTCTGCCCCCCCTTACCCTCACAGACTCTTCCGTCACCACTGCGGATTCCTTCCGCTTCCTGGGCACCACCATCACCCGGGACCTCAAGTGGGAGCCGACCATCAGCTCCCTCATCAAAAAGGCCCAGCAGAGAATTTCTTCCTGCGGCAGCTGAGGAAGTTCAAGCTACCCACCAAGATGTTGGTGCAGTTCTACACGGCCATCATCGAGTCCATCCTCACCACCTCCATCACCGTGTGGTACGCAGGAGCCACCGCCAGGGACAGACTAAGACTGCAGCGCGTTGTGTGCGCTGCTGAGAAGGTGATCGGCTGCAAGCTCCCATCCCTCCAGGACCTGTACATCTCCAGGACCCGGAGGCGTGCAGGTCGGATCATAGCCGACCCTTCACACCCTGGACACGCACTGTTTGCCCCCCTCCCCTCAGGCAGAAGACTTCGGTCCATTCAGACTAAAACCTCCCGCTACATGAACAGCTTCTTCCCCTCTGCCATTAGACTGCTGAACACTAAGTGACTTATTAGACTCTCGTGCACTACGTACAGCAGCTCAACCGGACTCATGACAGTTATCACTGTTTTCTTTTTGCACTACCGACTGCACTATGTGGAACTCCACAATATCTGCTGCTTGTTAATATATTTAAAAATTGCATAGATTAGTATTACTTATTCATATTCTACCTTTTATTGCATGCATAGTTTTTTATCTTTAGTGCTACTCCATGTTTAATGTTGCAGCATTGCACCGAGACAAATTCCTAGTTTGTGTACTACATGAACAATGGCAATAAATCTCATTCTGATTCTGATTCTGATTCTGGAGTGATTTTGAGCCTTTGTGTGTGCTGTGAAAAATTGTCTGATTCAGGAGGGTTTTCTGGTTTCATCTGAGTGATCCAGTCAGGTGAAGTTGGACAGTTTTCCTGAATTGGACAATTTGTTTACCACATCTAGGGTCCCTAGGAACCCTGGTTGAAATTCACTGGTATAAGGCATAATTCCGGCTGGTGAAAAGTATGGTTGTTTTCTGTTGGAAGGCCTTCTGTTTTCAGTGTTACCTGTCGTTTGACTGGCTCGGGCAGCCTCATCTCCAGCAGGCCTTTCATTGGCTGCTTTGCCGCTTTGGCTGCTGCCTCTTCTCCAGCTTCTACCGCCTTCTCCTCAGACCCCGTTAGCCCTTCTTTGTCTGTGGCCCCCATGACTCCTTCCTCACATGTTTCTCTGAACACACTGGGGTCAATAAGCAGTAAAATCTTATAAACGTCTTCACTCCCTAAAACACCCATAGTCAGCAAAGTGCTAATAAGCTTCAGGATTGGCACAAACTGGTACTCTACACCTCCTCCGACAGGATCACGGATGTGATGGCCTCCGCCATGAACAGCTTCTGTCAGCATTGAAATTGCTTTTTCCTTCAGCACATCCAGGGGGATTTGGGGACTATAAAGATGTTCTCTTTTGGTGTTGATGAAACAGGGCGGAGCAAAATTGAGGCGAGGTTTGAGAGAGGTGCTAAGCCCCACGCCTGGTGGGAGGTGCCTTTTAGAAGCATCAGAAAAGAGACAAATGGAGCGGGTTTCCGCAGTCACTGGAATGATAAACTCATCTTTCATCATAAGCCTCGCCTCCTTGGCTGTCTCAAGGTGGATACTTATGAGAACGTTGTAGAAGCCCTCTCGCAACATGCCAGACAGATATGGATTGTCAATGGTGTACAAAAGCTGTGACTGGTCCAGGTGGCTGCAGAGGGCATGGGCCACTCGGGTGTTCCCCAGGGCACAGAGGGCCCCATAGAGCTTCAGTGTGTGGTAGTGGAACGTCTTCATGTCCTCCTGTTCTGAGAGCTCCATGATATCAACACACCTTTGAAAAGAAGAGAACATGGATTTTTGAATAATGAAATAAGTTTTACAAAATGAGGGCAATGGCAAGGGCTAAAAACTGCAGTTCAACAAGAGGCTATATCTGACCTAAGAGATTATAACGTCATGTGACTATAACGTCTTTACAAAGAGGTGGAGATCGTAGAGCGATCTGGGCAATTTTTGATCTATCAATGATCTTCAGTGCTCTCCACAGGCGCTACTGTCTCCTCAAAGTTTTGACTTGGTCCAAGACACTCAAGGATCTCCCAAATGATCCCAAAGATCAAAAATTGTCCCGATCGCTCAATGACTACAATGCTGTGTAAAGGGGCACTCTCTTAAAATGAACGAACACTGCTCTGCCACAAAGTTCATGCATGAAGGAAATTGTGTCTCTGAATTAGTTTCTAATATACTGTATGATCTTGATGAATGATTCTTGCCTCAAAGTCTTACTTTTGTGAGATGCACCTATTTAATTTAGCTGCTTTTGTTTCTAAAGTTTGAAAACTATATCAAGTTGGACTTCTTTTTTATGTAATTTTTGTTGCTATGCGGGCTCTGTTGTTTTGTGTTTATTAGTGTCTTGTAAACCCATTTGAACTGGACAATTTTTAGTATCCATGGTGCATATTAAAAAAAAAAAATCATTAAGGGGCCCTTTATAGAGCACGGAGATCACTGGGTGACCACTGAGAGGTCAAAAATTGGCCAATCTGTCAACGATCTCCTAAGCCCCAAAAAAGCCTTTTCTGTTATTTGGGAGATCATCGTGCAATCAGAAATTCAATTTTTGGGAACTTTCATGATGGTATATAGGGATCTTTGAAAGATCCTTGCAAGACTGCTGAGAGACCAGGCGAGATCACTGAGGGGTCATCAAGAGTTTCTTTGGTAGCCAAGTGTTTTTAGTTTGAAAACACTGGACAGCAAATCAACTAATCAGTGTATTAAATGTATAAAAATACTTGGGCCCACCTTTATTAATATTCATACCACGTTCATGTACTGCAATATAAAAAAAATAAGGCTACATCAAATAACAGCCAGGGATAAAAAATGGAAAAGAGCCAGAACAGTTACCCTAGCTCTCATCACAAAACAAACAAACAAAAAAAGACACCAGCAGCTCACTAATTAACACATTTTGTTTGGGGGTAAGCAGACAAGTTGTTTTGACAGAGAGCTGCATGCTGTCCCCGGCGGCCAATAAATTATCACAAATCAAAACCCACTGTTTAGATTTAACTTTTGAGACATGGGCTACATCAACTAGTGTGCTGAAATTCTTTTTATTATCAGTTAAAACACATTAAATTAATCCTGAGGTTGGATAAACTAAGCCCCCAACCATACCTGTTCTCCTCTGGGATGTGCACCGCCAACATCTGCAGGGGCTCCACACACTGAACCACCCAGCCATGCCTCTCGTTCACCCTGGCCGTTTCCACTTTGAGGAAGGTGTTGGGCATGCGGCTCCACAGCACTGCATTGATGGTCTGGACGTCAAGCCGGGGTGGACACTGGGGCACCGGGTTCTTATGTTCACTCTTAAAGATGGCTGATGATATAGGCATAGCATTCTAGGGAGGACACACAAATGTAGAACGAAATGTTTAGTATTTTTTAACAAAAAACAATAAACAAACCCATTAAACTGTCTTACATTCTTCCAACTTGCTATGATTTTGTCTGGAAAATGAAGTTAAAATGTTTATACTCTTTTATCTCCTCGAAATAGCAGTTAAAATTATTTGCTATTTGATCATATGCAAAACATTTTTTGGCAAAGCCTCGAGTGCCTTTGGTACTGAAATTAGCTTTATAGATGCAGCTGGACTTTTTTTTTTTATAGCTGTGCATCCACCTGAGTGACGATTGTGCAAGATAAATCTAGCAGGAACACTTTCAAAGGCATCATAAATAAACTGCACATTTCATGATTTTTTTTTTTAGTGTACAACGAGGCTGTTGTATAGAAAAAAAAAATATAGGGAGAATTACCTTAATTTTTGCCAGTTCAAACTGGAAGAGGTTAGGGCTAGTGGGTCGCACAAACACAGCAGGGAAGAGCTTTGTGTTTGGTTCCACCTGGAGAATGAGAAGGGAGAAGATCATTATTAAAAGGTCCAAAATGGAAAGGCACATAAAACGCTCAAACGGGAGCAAGAGATTATGACTTGAGGAAATCGGATTAATGATGCATCATGAAAACCTCACTACTTAGTCCCAGCATGTATTCATCCGTGTGTGTGTGTTGAATATGCATCAACATTCGAGAGCATTAGCTGCCAGGATGACTCAGTGTTGGGTGAAACTTTACAGAATTTCAGTGAGGGTGAACATAAGAAGATTAGACTGTTCATTTTTTTTTTTTTTAAGATCCAGTTCTTTTAAAAAAAACAACAACAACTAAAAAAGCAAAAACAAAACACCAAACTCATGGCTCTGTTTGGAAAATATGCAAAAGGATGCATTAGGTTACTCTCAGGATCAACAGTGTTAACTACAGATGGATATAGCAGTCAGAGGTAATGATAAAAATCATCCTTTCTTTAAGTTAGAATAAAAGTCTTCTATCTGGTTTAACATTATTATACACCCCAATAATCATCATAATATCTAAGACATTAAATGCAATGACAAGTCTAACCTCATCATCAGCTGATTTGTGAAGTCCTGTTTTGAAGCTCTAACCTCCATTCTCCACTGACTCCAGATACAGTCCGTTACAGCTGCAATACGATTTCAATCTTGCGACACTCCCAACTTGCTGCATTTACGTTTTGAAGCAGCACAGATCAGAACAATGCTTGCACATGACAAAATCATGTGAGAATTATATAGAACTAGAAAAGCACTCAGAGCGCATACCTCCACCAAGGCTCCTTCCATTTCTCATGGATCACCTCCAAAATGTAATGGGTTTGTGTGTAGGCCTAGAGCCACTTCTGGTGAAAATTGTACCAAAGTCTGTCCATTAGCTTTGGAGTATTTTTGCTAACACACTGTGAGAAGATAAAAGCCTTGGCAGAGGTATGCATTCTTGGATCATCACCAAAATGTAATGGCTTCCTCTCTAGCCCAAGAGCCACCTCTGGTGAAAATTTCATCCAAATCCATCCAGTAATTTTTGTGTAATCCTGCTGCACAAATACAAATAAAGCCCTTGGTGGAGGTATGCACTCTCAGATCATCACCAAAATCTAATCATCTGTTCCCCATGCCATTACACACCTTTCCTGAAAATTTTGTCAAAATCCGTTCATAAGTTTTTGAGTTATGTTAGTAAATGACAGACAAACAAACCAACGCCGGCAAAAAATCTCTTTGGGGAGGCAACAAGGAAGCAAACGGTGCCGGATGTCCAATCATCTGGATTCATGTGTGTATTAATAATGGGTATATAGGGTTTAAATGTTAATTCTGTGAAGAGGTTGTATGTTATGTTAAAGTTTTTATCTTCTTTGACACAGTGATGATGGCAGAGCACACTTTAGAAAACAACTGGTGATCATTAAAGAGTTTTTAATGAACAAATTAAATACAGTAGATACAGACTGGGTACGTATTTTCAACAATGCATTGCAGGGAGCCGGATCTGTTCTTTAATGTACCATATCAGGTAGGGAGTAGAACACTGACTAGAATGGAAGCTATTCACTGTGGAGATCGTATCACAGCCGTAGCAGACTGCAACCCGAGCCAGTGATTTCCACTGCATGATACAGTGATCCCTCACTTATCGCGGTTAATGGGTTCCAGAACCAACCGCGAAAAGTGAAAAACCGCGAAGTAGCGTCACCCCTAATGACGTCACCCATAAATAATACGTACATTCATTCTCTCACTCTCTCTCTCATATGATACGTGTGTGTGTGTGTGTAAGTATACATACATACGTAGATGTAAATAAAGTGTACATAAATATGTTCTTAGAACTCTTTTATTCTAATAACAAGACACGTAACTCAAGATGAAGATGATTTACTGCACAGGTTAATGAGAGCTTTACTGCTCCTCAGGTGACGCCTCATCGTCAGGTGCTAGAGGCGCAGGATCGTCGAGGGCAGCTTCCGATAGAGCTGGAGAAGCTGCAGGAGGCGGCGTAGTGGCTCGACGGGAAGACTATTTTGCACAAAATGGCACAAGAGAACAACAAAAAGTTCCACGCGGCGAGACTAAGCAACACGAGCGATAAAGAGCAATGAATGCAGTCTTCCTTCGCTGGGTGGGCGCTTGGCAGGGAGAGAAGCTGGAGGAAACGTCTCAGCCAATCAGCTTGCGAGATTCTCGAGCCGAGCCAACACGAGAACAGCGAACAGAGAGGTGGATTTTGAGTTGTGCGGGCTCTCCGTGTTGATACCTGATGTTCTGATGTAGTCTCCCTGCCTTCTGCTAGCGCCCGCCCATTATTTCTCAATTTTGAATTTTTGATGAATATTTTTGAAAAATCCGCGATGCACTGAGGGCGCGAAAGGTGAAGCGCGAAGTAGCGAGGGATCACTGTATATAAAAACTTAGATTAGCTAACTGAAGTATTTGAATTATAGAAACACAGGATTAATTTACCTCCTTTTGTACAGCATAAGTATACCATACCTGGTAGGATGTGGATATCTCCTTCCCATTGACAGTGAATGTCACCAAACCCGTGGCCAGGTCTATCAGACAGCCGACCTCCAGGTCCACATTACTGCGACTTGAGGCATGTGCTGCACTGGTCACATCACCCCCCCACACCATGTAGCAGTTACTCCTCTTCACACTGTCATTTACAAGTAGATATAATCATCTCCAAGAATTTGTTGATAGTTCTCACCATGATGTATAGAGGGTATGCGTATTGATGTCACCGAACAGAACTCATGGCAGTTAACGAACACTGAGTGGCAAAAGCGAGTGGCAGCATTAGGGGGTATGCATTAAAACACAAAAAAATACACACAGTATTCAATCACAGCAGTACACAGAGTACCTGCTTGCATTGTGGAGAGATAATCTTACCTTTCCATCTTGCATTAATTGGCAAAAAAAATAAATAAATAACTAAAGGCTCTGAATCAGTTCTTCACTTACCATGTGCTCCTTGGTCTTTACCCACACATCACTACAGTCAAGTAAATGGTGTGGCATAAACATATAAAGTAAAAAAGGCACTCTGTGTACTGCTGTGACTAAATAGTTTGTGTAATTTTTATGTTTTGCTGCATACAAAATAAACTGTCACTTATGATTGCCACTCAGTGCTGTGTTGCTATGGTAACTGTCCTGTAACTGCCAAGAATTCTGTTCCAAAGCATCCCCTCTATACAATATATGGTTACCAGAGGGAGAATGGGTGGCAGTTACCTCTCATGGACTCGCCCGCGCTCATCACCCAGGGTTACAGTCACGGTTCGGATCTTGCTGAGGTTGAAATTGTTGCTATAGTAATGGTAATCAGGGGTAACCCATCCGACCCACACACAGGAAGGGTCCTGACCTGCGAAAATCCTTACTGAGTGGTAGTACTGCAAAACACAAATAAATAAAATTAAATAAATAAATTTTAAAAAATTGAGGCGTTAGCTAAAACTGAAAGTGTAGGTTAAAACTATGGTGGCCCAAAGAGCTCACCAAAATGCAAAAGCCACAACACAAACACAAAAGTCACAACACAAATACAATACAAAAGCTACAAAAAAATCACAGCACAAATATAAACGCATGTTAGCACTGACATTAGCATACTAACATTAGCATTTATGCTAACATTAGCATGCGTTTATGTTTGTGTTGTGGCTTCCTTTGGCAGAGAAACACCACTTTTAGCAACCTTATCCAGCACCAAGAACTCCTGAATCCTATGAATCCTAATGCGGCTTTCAGTTTCTCAATAGCACTGGGCAAGAAGAGTGTGACAGTAATGCCAATGTAGAGCTGATGCAGGGGTCACTGTGTGTGTGTGAATAATGATGTTGTGGGGGCACAGTGTGCGAGCGTTTTCTGACACCCAAAGAGAGGCAGGAGGAAACAGAAGAGCAATGGATCAAGCGAGGAGGTGTCACTGGGGCGTTCAGACTGGACAGTAAGGACTGTCCCGGGGAAGGACCCCCCGAGGAAAGCTGAATGGAGCCAACCAAACAAAGATGTGCCTTTCACCCCCTGCCACGCCAAGCTGGCACCCGAGGATGCAGGGGTGTGAATGTATTGTACCAAGAGATGCTCTGTGACGTGGTTTTCATTGTCATGTTAATGGTGTGCATGTCTTGCAGTCTGCTGTCATGTTAATGTGCCACACAGGTTTTGTCCTATACATAATGTATGAGGTTTGGAAATCCGGGTCTCCACGCATGGTAATAAAGTTATAAAAGGAGAATGCACAGGGACCTGAGAGGCTTTTCAGCCTCTGTGCTGCGGCGCTGGAGGCTTATAGCTGTTTGCTTATATGTTGTTAGAGAAAGAATAAAGTCTGCGTCGTTCAGCTCGTTGCCTCGCCTGCATCCTTTCTCTACAATGCTACTGAAACCTTTGCAACCACTCATACAGGTCTGTGCAGGTGCCTTGAGTTTTCATGGTAAGGGATGATCATTTTATCTGTTATTTTGAGAGGCCAAACGAAAACTAATTACACTTAAGATCAAATAAGATAAGCTAACCCTGTATTGGCCCCACAGCAGGGAAATTTACTGTATTACAGCAGCAGAGGGATAGTAGCACTCAGAGTAATAATAAATAATACATAAAATAGGGCAAAAACAGTATATAAACAGTGCAAGGAGTTAGAAAAAAAATTAAATTGTTTTTATAGTTGAAAAGAAGTAAAATATTTGCAGCACGAGTAAGAAGTTAGATTAAATCATTCAGCAATATATACGTACAGTGTATATATATATATATATATAAATTCAATTCAATTCAATTCAATCGTTTATTTCAAACTCAGGGTTCATATTATGAGCAAAACAAAAACGAGTAGAAAATAGATAAACAAATAAATAAATAAAGTATATACAGATCAGCAGACACTCGGCGCTCTTGTAACAACAATGACATACAATAATGGGCTCAGTATAAAATGGAACGCCACCACTTCCAAATGCTGGAATGAAGTGTGAGTGACGAGTTGACAATTGCTGATATAAGATGATTGTTACATGCCAGCAACCTTCTCAAAAAACTGTAAACATTCTGACGTATCAATTCGCCAAAAGACGGAATGTTCACAGACACAAACATCTTGCTTGCACTTGACCTTCGTGGTACATCTAACAATCTTCTTAGGGAGTTATTATATGCAATGCGGATTTTGTTCCTAACAGCAACATTGCTACTAAACCATAAAGGCGAGCAGTACATTGAGGTACAGAAGGTCTTGAACAACATACATTTGACATCAGGAGAACATCTATGGAAATTTCGCAACAGTAAATTTGTTTGAGCGTACAGTTTCCTGAGATGCCTGTTACAGTCAACATTGGTCTTATCAATGGTCTTATCAATGGTCTATCATTGGTCTTATCAAATAACAGTATTATTTCACAATTGAATGAGTACAGTGTTGTTCTGACCTTCAATAATAATTAGCTTAACAGTGTATTAGAAAAGAGCATTCCTTATTTGTGCAAAGCAGTCGTGTTATGTGCAGTCTCTATGAGCAGTGCAGATTGCAAAGTCTGACTGCAGCAGGTGGGAAGGCCTTGCGAAACTTCTCCCTTGTCCACTTTGGATGGAGCAGCCTGACACTAAATGAGCTTCTCAGTGCACTCAGCATGTCCCGCATGGGGTGGGACTCAGACTCCAGCCGAGATGATGGCTTAACCGCCATCCTGGTCTCTCCTATCACCTCCATTGAGTCGAGGTGGAACCGCAGAATAGAGCTGGCCTCCTTGATTAGCATGTTCTGTCTCTTCCCGATGCTGCTGTTCATGAGGGCCAGCGTATTAAGTATACACAGGACTTAAGTCGCACATCACTGTACAATGGCTTTTTGTATTTGTTTTGTGGCTTTTGCATTTTGGTGAGCTCTCTGAGCCACCATATTAAAAAAAAAAAAAATCAAAGGGAAGGTAATTCAGTACCGTTGTGATGCTGCTGTAGTCCACTCGTCTACTTTCTTCACTGTGCCTCACAGATCTCAGTGGATACCTACCAAAAACCATATTTAAAAGGCAGTTTGACTTCAGACATTCATAATGTAAACTGACTTTTTACAAAAATTCACTTCATGTTATGGTGTTCAGGTCAAACTCAGAGTCCTGATTTTGGTAAGCACCTGTGTTTAACTTTAAGCGTTTCTTCATCATGAATACCGTTCACATCTGCCACTGGAGTGGCTTTGAAGAAAGGGTGGAACTCAACGGGCATGCTGAGACGACAAAACACCATATCGGCATTACTGTTCTGGCTCCCAAATGTCTTATGGGTGACTTTAAGACACGGGGGACTATCAACGGTGCCATCAATCCGCGTTACCTGCAATAAAGAGGAGAGGCTTTGAAACAACATCTGACTTTTTTAGTCTTTTTTTACATTAAGATGGTGAGTTTTTTAGTACTGTCAACAGTCACAATTGCTTCTAGTTAACTCATGATAAATTGCAAAATAATTGCACATTATTTCATCTGTTCTAAATGTACCCTTAAAGGGATGTTTTGTTTTGTTTTTTATTTTGTTTTTACAGTTTTTAATATTATCAACAACAACAACTTTGTAACACTCTGGGGTGGCAGTCAGACCAAGTACAAAAAAAATACTGTACAATGTTTCATACATTACAAAAAAAAAGAATAAATTCAGAAAAAAACCTTTATTCTGTTCAATTCAAAGCAAATGAGCACACACAAAAAACAATCTGGTGTAGTGGGAAGGTTTTTAAATACGACAGAATGGCAAAAAAAAGAAAATAACTTCTGTGGTGATGAGCTTTTTTTGTTTGCAGCTTTTTTTTTTCCACAATATTTTTTTATTGAACCTTTTTTTTACAAACATGGCACAAACAGTCAAACACTAACACTAAAGTAATTTAAAAATTAAAAAAAAAACACTAACAACAACGACAAAAAAAAATGTACTAAAAACAACAACAACCATTAACAAAAGCAAGTCTTGTTTGCTGCTTTTAAACTGGATTTTTAAACGCTGCATTTTATGACATTTTCTTGAGTAACTGAATGCCACATAGCATGAAATATACAGTATTAACAATAGCATTACATTTGCCTTTATTAAATTAAAGTTATTTTGTTTATACTACACCACAGGACGTGCACACATTAATCGCACATCAAAAAACTGTGGTGTTAAAGGAATTTAACTAAAATCTCTTCAGTAACACCTTAACTTTGACAGCCGTAGTTTTTATTTTTTCCTTTTCTTACCGCAATGTGGTTGTGGTCCTTTGGGACATTGACAAAGGTCGGCAGACGCTTGCTGAACCACATTGTGACCTCTCGGTTCATGTTGACAGCAAAGGGTTCAAATCCCTCTTGCAGGCCACACATGGTGTAGTACTTAAAGGTGCTAGCATCCTTCCCCAGATTCATTCGGCCCACCTGAGACAGGCCGAGACTACACACTGGAATAAACCCTGAAGGGCAGCCAAAGGAAGTAAAGGAGAAAGCAAGAAGAGGATAGAATAAAGCTTCTAAGAACACATAGCGGGAGGGGAGAGAAAATCAATCCAGCTTTTGCAAAAAGGCAATTTACAAGTGTCACTTCAAATATAGGTGGTTTCTTTACAGGGAACCACTTATTTTTAAGCTGAATCACCAGCCTGGTCATTCTGGATTAAAGCACCGTGTTCTGCATGAAAAGGCCTTATTAAAAGACGAGGGAAGGGATACAAAGAAATAGGTCCCACAACCCTCCACTATCACCTTATCGCCCCGACACTCCCTGACATTAAACTTGTGCTGCCATTTAAACATGCTCTTTCTCACCATCCTCAGTTTCAAAGTCAGTGAAGCAGAGTTCAGAGCCTTTGCTGGTAATCAGGATCTCTCCATTCAGGGTGAAGATCATGGACTTGTCCTCCATGTTGATCATACAGCCCACCACGTCGCCCACATGCCAGCAGCGTCCGAATATCCGACTCCCCATGTTCAGACAGTGGCCCTAGGCACAACAGAGGAAAGAATCCAAAACAATATATATTTTAACACTCTAAATGTAAAGGTTATAGTTTAATTTAGCACCTGATATGATGGCGTTGCATGCTTTTTATGTCATATGTACAAAGTTACAATGGTGGATGCTCATATTAAACATTACTGCATTTTTCAAACAATGATGTCAGCATATGTACAAATAATCCACATGAATCAAAAGTTAAGCCTCTATATTTCGATAAACTCTCTTATCATTATTCTTGGATTTCATCAGAGATACACATAGCTGTGACTGTCACACCCCCAAGCAGCAGGGCTTAAAGGAAGAAGAGTGAAAATGCAAGCTGTGGCTGAAGATATTTTGCTGATAAACATGTCTCAAGTTTATATGAAAAAAAAGAGAAAACAAAGTCACAAATTCATGTGGAAATTGGCAAAAAAAAAAATAAAACAATCTAAGTTTATATATACACAATTGCAAATTTGCCAAAAAAAAGGTCAAAATTTAAGAGCGAAAAAAAAAATAAAATTTGCAAGTAGACATTTGCAAATTTACACAAAATTTGGAGATTTATGAGACAAAAGTTGCATATACACTATAAGGGCTCATTCACACAGTACAGGAATCACCGGTGAATACTTTGTCAAGCTGTGACGTAAGTGCAATGCAGATGGATAGAGGTGGTGATGCATAAATGCAAGCCTGCAGAAGTGGAGCACACGGAATCTCAAGTGGCAGTGACTGAGCCCTAAAGCCACAGTCACACAGACCTGTACATGTGAATACCTATGAATACCTCTGCCCATCTGCACACCTACAAACACAGATCCAAGAGGTATTCAGCTGGAATTACGCTACTCACAAAAAGTTATGGATATTTGGCTTTCAGGTGAAATTTATAGAAAATCTAAAAAGTTCACACTACAGAGATGTTATATCATGAAAGTAGAGAATTTCAGTAGAAGCATGCAATGGTTATTTCCTCATCTCAAACAAAAGCCAACAACAGTGGTGGGTATACCACAATAAAAAAATGTCAATGTCTCAATAACTTGTCATGTACCCTTGAGCATCAATTACAGCTTAACAATGATGTCTCATGCTGTTCGCAAGTCAACTTATTGTCTGCTGAGGCATGGCATTCCACTCTTCTTGAAAAGCGGCCCTCAGGTTATTGAGGTTGTGGGGTGCAGGGTTACAAGCCTCTAGACAGCGACTCAGCTGATCTTATAGGTTTTCTATGGGATTTAAATCTGGAGAAAGTGCAGGCCACTCCATTTCAGGTACCCCAGCCTCCAGAAGCCATTCCCTAATGATGCAACCTCGATGAGCTGGAGCATCGTTGTCCATGAAGCTCAAATCAGGCCTGTGTTGTTCATGTAAGGGCACAATGACTGGATTAATGATGTTATTCAAGTAGTATCGGCTTGTCACTGTACCATTCACAAGGAATAGGGAAGTTCTGTATTGACTAGACCAGGGGTGGGCAGTGAGGGCCATTCCACTGCAGGTTTTCTGTTCCACCCAGTCTCTTCTGCAGGTGTATGCTCTGATCAACTTCAAGGATTGCTAATCAGTGAAAACACCTGCCGAAGAGACTGGGTGGAACAGAAAACCTGCAGTAGAATTGCCCTCCATGGCACATGATTGTCCATCCCTGGACTAGACACACCTGTCCAGACTGTAACACCACCACCACCAAAGGCTCATCTGGTGACAACAGCGGCTGATGCATAGCACTCTCCTTGACGTCTCCAACATCGTTGGTGGCCATCATTTTTGCTCAGCGTGAATCGACTTTCATCAGACAACAGCACTGAGGTCCACTGGTCCCTTGTCCAGCGTAAATGTTCCCTGGCCCATGCAAGACAATGACGCCTGTGCCTGGTGGTGTGGTCAAGTACCCTTGCAGGTCGTCTAGCACACAGACCACGCTGATGTACACGGTTTTGAATGGGCTGATGTGACACTTGGGTGCCTCTCACCTCCTTTAGATGTGCCTGGAGTTTAGCGGCATTCATCATCCAGTTCCGCAGGGCACTGTTCACAATGAAGGGGTCATCAGCGTGGGATGTGGCCAAAGGACATCCACTTCTATGCCTTTCTGTGACTCTTCCAGTCTCTCTGTATCTCTGTTGCAACCTGCTGATGATACTCTGTGACACTCTAAGCTCAGTGGCCACTTCCATCTGAGAACATCCTGTTTGAAGCCTCGCAATGGCAAGGTACTGTAGATCAATTGTTAGGTGTTGTCTTGGTTTCATGATGTCAAAATGTGAACAGCATGATGAAGACGACTGTTTACATACCAATTCTAATTAAACCAGAAAATTTATTGGTCAATTCATGGATCAAGCACCTGTTGTGAATTTTGCCATTAAGCACCTTGTTAGAGAACAGCAAATTATGCAAAAAGTATTGAAACTTTAAACAGTTGGACATGTGCATTCAAAAGGTTAGAGAAGGTCAAATTAAGTTCACCTGTAAAGGTTATAGTGCATTTTAGGTTCATCCTGAAATTTCACCCAGAAGCCAAATATCCCTAACTTTTTGTGAGTAGTGTAATTCAAAGCTTTAAAAACTTTTCCAACTGCCCATAACTGTATACTAATCGAATACCACTTAGGTCTGCATGTGTTACATTGGCTGCAGGGCGGCAGTGGCTCAGGAGGTAGAGCAGGTCGTCTAATAACCCGATGGTTAGCGGTTCGAATCCTGCTCTCCCCAGATATCCTGCCATTGTGTCCCTGGGCAAGACACTTCACCCGCATTGCCTCCAGTGCCCATAACACTGGGTATGAATGTGTATAAATGTATAAAAAATGTTCGGTGGTGGCCGGAAAGGCCATTGGCACAGATTGGCTGCCACGTTTCCGTCAGCCTGCCCCAGGGCAGCTGTGGCTGCAGAAGTAGCTTGCCACTACCATTGTTTGTCTGGAGTGAATGAATAATGTACCTATTTGTAAAGCGTCTTTGAGTATATATGATAAAGCGCTATATAAAACCGATGCATTATTGTTACATTTCCATATATTTGGATTTATGCATATCCACCCCGATCCACAGGTGCAGTCTGCTGACATGCTAGTTTATACTTATAACTCAGCGTTACTTTTATTTTAATACAGATACAGTGTGTAAAATTTTGGGTATTCAGAATTCTGATATTGAATGCAGTATAAAATCTTAACTTTGCTTTCATTGTTATATAATCACTTTTAGGAATTTTTTTTTTTTGCATTTTCTGTACCTTAACATAGTTTTTTATAAACAGGAAGAGGGTCCTTCTCCGTGTACAGTACTTACTAACTTAAATTTATACAAAACACTTCTACAGGTTCCCCTATATGCTTTGGAAGAGGGTGACGACTGATAAAATGTAAAGGCAATTGGCAAAGGTTAAACCCATGCTTTCAAAGCAGCACTCTGAAACAGTAATCCATGCCTTCATCACATCTCGGCTGGATTACCGTAATGCACTTTATTTTGGAGTCAGCCAGTCTTCCCTCTCACATCTCCAGTTAGTTCAGAATGCTGCTGCACATATTTTAACTGGAACACGTAAGAGGGACCACATTCCACCCATTTTAGCTTCCCTTCACTGGCTGCCTGTGCACTTCAGGGTTCATTTTAAAATTCTTTTACTTGTTTTTTAATCATTAAATGGCCTTGCCCCGCCTTACCTCTCTGAGCTTCTTCACTTTTACACTCCTGCTCGGTCTCTCAGGTCAGCTAATCAGCTGCTCCTGGAGATACCGAGATAAAAGAGGAAGCTCAGAGGGGACAGATCTTTTTCTGTCGCTGCTCCTAAACTGTGGAACAGTCCCCCTTTGTCTATTAGACAGGCCCCTTCACTGTCCATTTTTAAAACTTAACTTAAAACTCATTTTTACTCCTTGGTCTTCAACCCAGCATGAGACATTGGTCTCACTTGTTTTGTTTTTATTATATGATTGTCATTTTTACCCGTCTTGTTTTATAAAGACAATTTTATTGTCTTTTATTTCCTTTTATGCCTTATATGTCTTTCACCTTTTATTTATTCTTGATGTATAGCACTTTGTGTCAGCTGTAGTTGTTTTTAAAGTGTTTTAGAAATAAAGTTGGATTGAACTGGATAAATTAATTGCATTTTGGAATCTGGCTGCAAGAAGGCACTAAATATTACACACTGTATCTTTGCAGATTCTTTCGTCTAAAAATCACACAAAATGGCTCTTTCCACAACAGAGGTTGGTGACCTCTGTTTTTAACAGTGGATGAAATCATGGGCTGATACAACTATAGCATAAATAAGGATTATTTTGAATTATGAATCATCAAAGCTACTTCCAGTGAATAAAGACATAGGCCCCCTTTAAACAGATTTATTAAATAAAGGCAGAATGGGACAAATTATAGTAGTACATTAAAATTAAAACTATGAAGAAGTTGTTTAAATAAATTAGAGAAGACAAAAGGTATTTTGTTAGTACTCAATACACATCTTTAACCACTGAATATGTACCACAGAGATCTGGATGTCAACTCACCCTGTATCCATCAAAGACGAACGCAAGCTCATCCGTGCCCAGCTCCACATCGGGCTTACACCCCGGTCTGGCCCAGCCCACTCTCATGTCTCCTCCTGTAACAGCTTCAAACTCAAAGTACCATTTCCCTGTCTTCACAGCGTATGTCCTCTCTACTCTGAAGAAGCGGATCTTGTCAATGCTGAGCCGCTCAATCACTTGTCCTGTCGGGTAAAAGGATCATCATCAGATCATTATTCCCTTCAACAAACACAAAAAAAAAATGGGAGAAATAATAATTACTAAACCTTAGTAGATGCAGTTAAAGGTCAGCATCTCACATACCTATTGTTTCTCATAAAAATGTTTTGGCCCGTCATTGTTATTCTTTGGAGGGGATATTTCAACAGTATAATGATGAATTTAATATGTGCATTTCAATAGGCATTCTACCAACTCACCCCCTTCCTGGTCAGAGGGCTCGATGTTGTATCCATAGCCAATCAAAGTGCGGATAGCTTCCCGCAGGCTGTCCCTGTTTGACTTCTTGGTACGCTCATCAAGCAGAGCATAAGGAACCAGGCGAGGGTTACGCTTACTCTTCAGATCCTGCTTACAGAAGAGGCAGAGAGACTAAATTAAGCTCCGTTTGCTGAATATCTTTTCTTAATTTTCCCTTTTTATCTCAGCTTGCCATAGCTGACTCAAGGGAACCAGCTCAGTTGTTTAACTCTTCTATTTGTTTTGATTGTGTTGTCAATCCCTTTAATTTAGAAGTTAATTGGCCTTTTATTGTCACACCCTCTATTTTTCCCATGTCCTTAGTCTTACTCCCACTGGGTACCAGGGCCCAGTCTTGGAAGTATCATATCAATGCTGCTTAAGCAGATTTGTGAAGCTTAATAATGGATATTGAGTTGTTTGTGTCAGTGCAGCTCAATGGTTTAGCCCCACCTGGCTTTGTTTATTTGCTTGAGTTTCTGCTTATTATATCGGAAGGGTGTATTTGAAAATGTACCAAAGCACTGACTAGTTATTTGTTGTCACATCACCAACATTTCTGCAAAACAAGCTTCTTCTTCTTTTAGATTTGATTGGCAGTTGGCAACCAGTTTACAGGTGCATTACCGCCACGTACTTCACTCTATATCATCACTCTATCTGGTCAGGAGCTGTAGTCCTTCTATCATCGCTATGTGTCCAATCAAACCTCAACTTTATCTTCAGACGTCACTCTTCTTCGTCCCCTCGTACTTTACTCTATATCATCACTTCACTCTATATCGTCACTCTACACATCTGGGCGCGGCAACAGCCAAGATGTCGGCCACCCAGGCCAGTCTATCACGTACTTCAATTGCCGACGTTCTTCTTCTTTTTAATCTCGTGTCTGCATCTCATCACATTATTCTTCTTCTAGCTATAGTCCGTATCTGTGTCTCATCTCATTATTTTTCTTTTTCTTTTAGACTTGATTGGCAGTTGATCCACCAGCCCATGATGTCTTTGAACTTAAAGGTCCCTCACTTAACAAGTCCTCAACTGCTTCCCACTGTAGCCCCTTAATGCCAAGATATTTTTCTGCTGCTTTCACAATGATTTTGATTTTTTCTGTTTTCTTGGAAGTCTGCGCAGTGCAGTTTATCACATCTACCACAAATAAGACAAAATTATTTTCCTTCAAAACCAGAGTATCTTCCTTAATTGTACTGCATGCACTGGAAGTCTGCACACTTTCCCTGTTCGAGTCCACTCCCACATTTTTAGCTGGCACCTTTTTTGCAGCTTCTGCATATGTTAATCCCTGGAAGACTTTTATCTGCTGAATTTCTGCTGCTCTTTTGCTGGCTTCACAACCTTGATATGTAGAGCTATGTTCACCACTGTAGTTACAGCACTTTAATTTGGCTCCTCTTTCACACTTGCTATATTCATGTTCACCAGAGCATCTGGCACATCGTTGTCTACCTTTGCATATCGCTGCTACATGACCAAACTTTTAACATTTGAAACATCTGAGTGGAGGATGAACGTAAAGTCTGACTTCATAGCTCATGTAGCCAATATACACCTTACTTGGCAGTCTTGTTTCATCAAATTTTAACATTACTGACAGACTATCACATTTTTCACCATTTCTATTAGCTTTAATCTCCGTACCTCTGTCACTTTTGCTCCAGTTAAGTTCCTCATTATTTCACCAGTTGAGACAGCCGTTGAAATGCCCGATATCACTCCACTCATTGCCTTTTTTCCTTCCAATACTGAACACTGCACATTTTTTCCCTCCATCTGAGTGACTCTGATTACTTTTCCTTGTTGAACACTATCGTTACATGCAACCAGCAATGAACCACTATGAAGAACCTTTGCATTTAAAACTTCTCCAAGTAACCCATTAATTGCATTTTTGAGCTTAATTGGGTTCCACTCACCAAACAATGCCCCTTCCTGAGTAAGTTTAATGATTATTTTCCACTCCTTCTGTTCATCCAGGATCGTTCATCCTCCGATTCCTCAGCACTTGATAACGGTTTTGATTGAGTTTCTTGACGTCTACGTTTGTTTCTTTTAGACTCCACTGTGCTCCAAACTTCCTCTTCCTCGCTTCCCACCTCCATTCCTCCTAGTTGAATTCGTGTCCTGGTTGAATCGCCTTCTTCTTCTTCAGCAGAGATTTGGTGCCTCTCCATGCCATGGCTGAGCCCAAAGTCCTGCACCCCATTCGTGCATCATCACTCTATATTGTGTGAGTCTCACACACTCTATATATAATTCAAGAAATCTGTCGGTCTGTCACGATCATAGGACTTTGTGTTGCCATGGTAACCATGTCAAAGATCAAAGGTAGGCATCACTCATGATCATAGGACTCACTATGACATCATCAAAGATCATAGGACTCGCTATGACATCATCAAAGAGCAAAGGCAGGCATCACTGAATGAGTGGTGATGTCAAAGATCAAAAGCAGGTTTCACCAGGGTTACTGTTGCCATGGTAACCATGTCAAAGAGCAAAGGCAGGCATCACCATGGTTACTGTTGCCATGGTAACCATGTCAAAGATCAAAGGCAGGAATGCAGAAATGCTTGCTTACACTTGCTTTCTACAGGCATGCAGAAATACTTGATTATACTTGGTTTCTACGGGAATGCACAGGCATGCACACATATGCACTAGTAATGACAATGCCAAGACATACCAAAACATTTGTATTTCAAATGTGTTGTAAATGTAAATAAGAATTAACTCCTGATCTAGAACTGTGCCTGCCATCAAGCTATTGTATTTTTTGTATAGTTTTTATTAATCCCAAAGGCAATTATTAGCAGTAGTATTTTATATACAGTATATACTGTATATAATTTAAGATTTGTGTGAACTAAGAACAGCACTATATGATAAAGCCATTCTTAGTAATTACCCTTATCTAATCTTAGAACACAGCGATCAAACTAAATGGTCATCAAAGAGCGTAAATCCACTTTTTTGAAACATACATTTCTTATAAGAAAAACAATGAATGATGTACTGTATATATCCTACATTGTATGATGGAAGAAAACACAAAGAGAAAACATAAAGAGAATTTTCCTTGTCCAAATTCATAGCAAGCGTACCAAAAACAGACATTAATATGCTTTATTGACAATCCAGAAAAGTCACCACCTAGATTTAACTAAGCGTATAAGAGTCATCCACTGGGTAATTATTGCAGTGATTAATAGATTTTAGCTGGCAGCAAGATATTTAACCTTAAATGAAGTGTGTAGCTTCTCATTTCTGTATATTCAGTATATTCAGAGTGTATGTTACTTGTAGTGTAGCACTTGTAGTGTAGCACTTAAAAATGAAATATAGCTAGGGAAACTCAAATTGGTAGAGATAGTTTACCTACCACAACAGTGTGTGGTAGGTAAACAAATTTACAACTAAAGAGAAATTATTTTTAGTATGTACAATACCTGTTTCCTGCTTTTGTTCTATAAACTAGTGCAGTGCCAGTATGACCCCGTGTGGACTGGTGGCATCATAGAAGTGATGCTTGCACCAAAGAATAGATGGCACCTATTAAGAATACCTAAGGAGGTCTTATAATGAGTTCTGAACAACGTCTTATAGGTCTTCTAAGGAAGACCCGGTTCCAGAGCTTGGATCGGACCCAAATTTTTATCATTTTATCCCACCAGCCTCCAGAGCCTGCCCTGTGAATTTCAGCACCCAACTCGCAGCGGTTGTACCTTATGCACCTCTGTGGTCATTTAATAGCTCCCCTATGGATGCTCAATAAAGATTTCCCCTCCTAAACTTCCACATATCTGGGGAGGCTGAAATTTACAGGGGTTATGGGCTTAATATTATAGCTGTAAGTACAAATTTTCAGCCCCAAATCTCAGCAGTCATACCTTTTCCACCTCTGTGTTCATTTTATAGCTCCTCTATGGATGTTTATTAACAATTTCCCCTACTAAACTTCCACATATCCAGGGAGGCTGAAATTCGGGGATGCACACTCTCATCTCAGCAAAGCATGTATTAAATCTGAGGTCAGTCTGACAAACAGTTCGAGAGATATGCACAGAACAAACAAAATGACACACACACACAGAATCCTTGCATTATAATATAATAAATAAATCTGTGAATACCTGCTGAATGCCATACGTCCATCCCTGCTTGATGCGGTCTTTGGCCCACATGTTGTGCGCATTCTCAGCCAGTTTGTCCACCAGTAACTCCTGACTCGGAGTCAGTTTTATGTCAGACAGGTCCAGAGGGGATGGTTTATAACCATTGGACATCATGTAGCTACATGGAAAAATAAGATGGGTATGACAAGGGAACAGTAGATCAGTTATATATAAAGTAAAATATATTAAGTAAATCAACAAAAACAGCTGGTAGATCATTTTTTGTCGAAGGGTGTAAAATGTCATGTCAGCATAAAATTTGTGTTACTTATTTCAGCAAGTACTTTTCTACCCAAGTACCTAATGTTTGTATACTGAGAGACAATAAAAACACAACATTATATTCAGTTTCAGAAAGTGGTGGAAGTTGTCATTGAATGAAACACAAATAAAGACACATTTCATAATGTTTATTAGCTAAAGGTTATTAGCGCACAAATTCAGATCATCCGCCACTCCTGACTTTCTCAAACATTACCACACTTCCTCTCTTGGCACCCTATCATATGCGTTCTCTAGATCCACAAAGACACAGTGCAACTCCTTGTGACTTTCTCTATACTTCTCCATCAACACTCTTAAAGCAAACATTGCATCTGTAGTACTCTTTCTTGGCATTAAACCGTACTGCTGCTCACTGATTGTCACCTCTCTTCTTAACCTGGCTTCAACAACTCTTTCCCATATCTTCATAGTGTGGCTGATCAACTTTATGCCTCTGCAGTTACTACAGCTCTGAGCATCACCTTTGTTCTTGAAATGAGATATAACAATATTTCTTCTCCACTCCTCAGGAATCCTCTAACCCTCCAAGATTGTGTTAAACAATCTGGTTAAAAAGCCCACTGCCATCTACATGGGACTGATTGCCACCAAGTTGTCAATTTGATGCTGAGCAATGTAGTCCCATTCAGCAAGCAGTACCGCCTCAAACTCTGTGTGACTTGTTGGTGCAGAATCCCGACTTTGTACAGTACACGCTGATCCAGAACATCCCATAGATGTTGTGATTTGGAGTTTTATGAATTGAAATGATGGAATATTTTATTGTACACTCATTAACACTGTTAAAAAAAATTAACAGTTTTAAAGCACATAATCGTAAACATATACAGGATATTGTTTTCTTTGTATGTTGCATTTGTAATGTCTCTCTGTAGTAATGATAAGTGATGATCAGTGCCTTAGTTAGTTAATTTCATTTAATAAACCAAAGCCTGCAATTTACCTTTGTGTTTGCTCGTCTAAAATATAGAGATAAATCTTATCAACTATTTTATCAACAATTTGTACAGTTATAAGTGAGTTGGTAAGCATGTTTCTTACTTCTTCGGAAGTTTTATCTTTTTGAGGGAGTCCTCAGCATTTGGATTCACATGAACTACACGACAGCCTAATGCCAGCAGAGTCCTGTGGGAGAAAAAAAAATGCACCGTGACAAAATAGACAAACCTGACCTGTAAATTGAGTTCACTTAGCACTCAATATTATTTCTGATTCTTGAGTGTATATGTAGGTACATCAGAGGCAAAAAAGAGGTTGGAAGTCTTCAAAGGCAGCAGTGGTGGATTAAATTGTGCATGTCCTAATCTGTTACGAAAGAAATGCCAAACAATACTCAGGAAGTGAAATAGGTGTGAAGTATATTTGACAAATTCTTTTCACACCTTCTGAGAAGATAAAGCGACACTAAAAGTGAGTTTGATATCACTCAGATACCCATTGCTGTCACCCAGATGTGTATTCCACTGGAGCCGATGAAGATTCATAACAGCGCACCTTTATGTTCTCCACTGAAAGACCACTTATGTAAATCACCTGTAATGGGCCTCGCTGAGACTATTATGGGCACAACCACATGTTGTATAGAACAATGAAAAATGGATCCATCATCTGTCAGCGTATAAAGACGATAATGGAAATTTCTAACTACAGGCAAGACAGCATTTATTGTCTAACTTTATTGTCCGATGCCAATTTCTACTTTGGCCTTGCCCGTCTGTTTTTGCGTGTGTGGGGAAGGGTGGGCCATTTCGTTCAGGAAAAATATTCTTCCTCTTGATTTATTCAACTAATGGACCATGAAGGTTACAGTCCATGCTGCTAACATTACAGTGGATATACAGCGGGGAAAAATAAATATTGAACATGTCAACATGTTTCTCATTAAACATATTTCTGATGAAGCCATTGACCTGAGATTTTCACCAGATATCAGTAACAACCCAAGAAATCCAAACATACAAAGAAATCAAGGCAACTGTGTTCACAAAACAAGTTATATTTAATAAAGTGGAATAACACTGGGAATAAGTATTGAAGACATGAAGAAAAAGCAGTGCAAAAAGGCATAAAAAGCAAAGAAATCGTCTGAAATCCATCAGACTTTAGGAAGCCATCCCATCCCCCATCAGTGCAAATTAATTTCAGCTGGTTAAGTCCTGGCTGACAGCCTTTAAAAAGGTATGCGAATATCAGATTATCACACCACAAAAAACTCATGATGGGTAGAAGCAAAGAGCTCTCTCTCGACCTTCACAACCTTATTGTTGCAAAACATAATGATGGCACTGGTTACAGGAGCATTTCTAATCTGTTGAATGTTCCAGTGAGCGCTGCTGGAGCCATCATTCGGAAGTGAAAAGAACATCACTTTACTATAAACTGGCCACGACCAGGTGCTCCTCCCAAGATTTCTGACAGAGGAGTGAAAACAATTATCAGAAGAGCCAAAGACCACTCATGGAGAGCTCCAGAAAGACATGGAGTTAGCAGGTACTGCTGTTTCAAAGAAAACAATAAGTAATGCACCCATCCGACATGGGCTCTATGCCCGCTCACCTCACAAGACTCCACTGCTGAAGAAAAAGCAAGTTGAAGCTTGTTAAAGTTTGCTGCACAACATTTGGGCAAGCCACTAAAATACTGGGAGAATAAAGTCTGCAGATGAGACCAAAATCGAACTTTTTGGATGCTACAACATGTTTGGAGGAGAAATATCACTGCACAGCCCATCATGGTGTGGGGGTGCTTTTCAGCACATGGTACAGGCAGACTTCATATAATTGAAGGAAAGATGATTGGACAAATGTGTCATGAACCGAGCCAGTGTTTTCCTTAGGCTCGGTTCTGACCGTTCTCTGTGGCTCAGGTATTGGGTTATTTATGTATCGTGTCTTCTTTTGAGTTTTTGTTGTTTTTATGTTTTTGTCCTTTTCTTTTCCATGCTTGTAGCCACTGTTCTGGCCGGCAGCTGTTAGGCAGCTTCTTTGACCTACTTTCATGTAGGCGTTGTCTAACATTCGCCGGTCCGACCATGCCCCCTCTCCTCTGACAGCTAGCTGATTCTACTCCGGTGACTGTCATTCCCACGCCTCGCCCAGGTGTACTCAATTGGCGGAACCAGCTATGCTTGCACTTAAGCGGCGACTACCAGTCAAGCATTGCTGGTCCGCTGAATGGTCTATGGACTCTTCACTTCCGCTCTTCAAGGAGAGTAGACGCTTCTCTCTTTTCTCTCTGCTCTAGCTCCCCACTTCCCTAACTAACTGGATCCCAGCTTGCTGTTGTCTGTCTGCGTCTACTGCTGATTATCGAAAAGAAATTATGGAATTGATAAGCTGGGCTTTGAACGCAATTGACACTATTTTTTCAACAAGGAACAGTGCTCCGGGGGAAGCTGTTTGCCCCGCAGGGACGGCTCCAGCGGGCTATTTACGGGTGACAAGTGTTTGGAGGATCTTGTGCCTGAGTAATCTCTCTATCAAAGATATTGAAGATTTGTATATCTTCGTAATAATGGTGACTGGGATCGTTCTGATTGGAACTGGGATTGTCCTGGTGTACCGCAAATTGCTGAAGATGGATACAACCTATCAAAATGCTGGCCACGCGAGGTGCATCCATCAAATTGGAAAAATGGAGGAGACTTTGATAGCGACAAATGGAGAACTGTCTCGGAAGGTGGATTACATCTACGCTTAAGTCTATCCACGACGGACTCAAAGCCCTCGCAATGAAGGATTAAGCACTGAATCTGCAGAAGAAAATAAAGTTCTTTCTCTGTGTTCAGTCTATTTGGCTCAATTTCCCTTACAAAAATCCTCCTGATAATCCCCAGTCTTTGTTTTTCAAAACACTGAGCACACGGCCTCTGGACAGTAGCTGCTTGGGACAATTGCCAAGGACAATTGCTGCAGCCAGACAAAACATCTTCTGCCAAAGTGTCCTTGTGCTCATATTGATACAACATTGCTTCAACACTACATCCACACTGACCCAGAAACTGACAACAAGATAACATTCACTGCTCTCCTTGTGTCCTGTGGACTCTGGTCTTGAATGTGCATCGTGGGCTTTTTTTGTCTTTGTAATCATAATATTGATTACTTACGGTCAATATTCTGAATTCAATGATTTTTTTGCTCCTTCCTATTGTATGATTTCTTATCTGTACCATCCTATTGGCAGGCGCGTCCCCGATGCAGCCGTGTCACTGGAAATGCAGGTTCATTTTCTGTGTCAAGTCAAATTCTCTCGTATGTTATCAGTGATCTGTTAATGTACTTGGCAATAAATCTTTTTCTGATTCTGATTCTGATTCTGATTCTATTGTATGTGCATAATTGTGTTTGCTGTGTGCAACGGAGGATTAGCCACTTCCACGTTAGCTGTGGATTCTGCTGCGTCCTGTGAGCGATGTCGGCTTTGGGACGTCGTCGTGGTTAATTACTTCTCCTTCTGCGTTTGCTGGGCGATGCCGGCCTGGGAAGGTCCATTCTAAGTGTATCTGTATTTTTGTACATCCTCACCTTTTTGGGAACTGTTTGTTATTACTTTAATAAATGTGTTGTGGTGCAACCTAGCGCGTAAATACCATTCTTCCTTCCCCTCCTCTGTGCACTGCGTAAAAGCACACGAGGAGGTCCGTGACAAAATGTACGGAGACATCCTTGATAAGAATCTCTTGCCATCTGGGGTTCTCCCTGAGCCTGGTTCTGCTGGAGGTTTCTTCCTGTTGAAAGGGAGTTTTTCCTCTCAACCATCACCAAGCGCTTGCTCACAGGGAATGGCTTGATTGCTGTGGTCTCTCTGCAATTGTGGGGGTTTCCCCTACAGTTGAAAGTGCTATGAGATGACTGTTGTTGTGAAATGGTGCTATATAAATAAAGTTGAATTGAATTGAATCTGCCAAGATGCTGAAGATGAAACAAGGGTAGATAATTCAGCAAGACAATGATCCCAAACACACAACCAAGGAAACCCTCAAATGGCTCCAAGAAGGAAAATAAAGCTGCTAGAATGGCCCAGTCAGTCACCTGACCTGAATCCAATTGAAAATCTATGGAACGAACTGAAGGTCAGAGTTCATAAAAGACATCCATGGAACCTTCAAGATTTGACAGCTTGTGTGGAAGAATGGGCTAAAATCACTCCTGAGCAATGCCTGTGCCTAGTTTCTCCATACAGTAGTCATCTGGAAGGTGTTATTACCAACAAAGGTTCTTCTACTAAATATTAAATGAATTTCACCGTGTGTTCAATACTTATTCCCCCTGTCATTACACTTTATTAAATATAATTTGTTTTGTGAACACAGCTCCCTTGATTTCTTTGTATGTATGGATTACTGGGATTGCTACTGATATCTGGTGAAAATCTCAGGTCAATGACTCCATCAGAAACATGTTTAATGAGAAAAATGCTGACATGCTCAATATTTATTTTACATGCTGTATGCACTGCAACCTGTGGCTCTTTTTCTCATAACTAGTGGGTTCATGTGGTTTTGACAAACCAGGTTGTCAGTGATGAACACAACTCAAGGCCATCAAGAGTCTTTGTTTCCTCTCTCTACATATAGTATACATAGCTTTAGCCCGTGGAAAGTTGAAATGACACATAATCATAGTTTCTGACCTTTTACCCTGAGCTTGAGCACACCCTGGATGCAAATCAACACAGGGATCATTGTATGTGGGTTTGGTGAGCATCTGAGCAAGTTCCCTAGACGAACCCATGATTCTTGTGAAAAGTGAGTGGACAGATGGAAGGCAAAAAAATTACAAGCTATAAAGTCAAATTTAAAAAGTAAAAAAAAAAGGTTTCTGATTTTTTTCAGAAACCTTTTTTTTTTTAATGAGAATCAGCACCTCCATGTCCGAGTCCATGGTCCTCAGCTGGAAAAAGGTGGATTGTCCTCTCTGGGTTGGGGACAGGCTCCTGCCCCAAGTGGAGGAGTTTAAGTATCTTGGGGTCTTGTTCACGAGTGAGGGGAAAATGGAGTGAGAGATTGACAGACGGATCGGAGCAGCATCTGTAGTGATGCGAACGTTGTACCGGTCTGTTGTGGTGAAGAGGTAGCTTAGTTCTAAGGAAAGCTGTCGATTTACCAGTCAATCTACGTTCCATCTCTCACCTATGGTCACAAGCTTTGGGTAATGACCAAAAGAATGAGATCGCGGATACAAGCGGCTGAAATGAGCTTTCTCCGTAGGATTGCTGGACTCACCCTCAGAGATAGGGTGAGGAGTTCAGTCATCCGGGAGAGGCTCAGAGTAGAACCGCTGCTCTTCCACATTGAAAGGAGCCCGTTCAGGTGGTACGGGCATCTGATTAGGATGCCTCCTGGACACCTCCCACTTGAGGTGTTTCGGGCACATCCCACTGGGAGGAGACCCCGGGGCAGACCCAGGACTCGGTGGAGAGACTATGTCTCCCAGCTACTCTGGGAACGCCTTGGTATCCTCTCTGACGAGCTGGAGCAGGTGGCTGGGGAGTGGGAAGTCTGGGCTTCTCTGCTTGAACTGCTGCCTCCCGACCCGGACCTCCGGAAAAGTGGCAGAAGATGGATGGATGGATGGATGGAAAAAAAAAAGGTCTCAAACGTATAAGAAAAAAGTTGCAAATTTATGAGAAAATAGAAAGAAGCCATTTTAACACCTTTGCCTTTAATCCCTTCTCTACCTTTTGATTGGCTGCCCTTAAACAAAAAGTTTCTGTGCTTACTGCCACATTTCTATGCCTATTAAAGTATGCTTGATTAACTTATTAAACATACCCCTTTCTACGAAATGGAACATTGGCTTACAGAACATGGATTAGAACTACTTTTACTTCATTGGTTTTGTTGTTTTTTTTTATCATATTTGATACCCTCCTTCTTCCATCTAAATGCAAAAGTATGGACTGTGAACAAACTGAACCATAACATCGTACTTACTTTAGAGTTTCTGTTGACATCTGCAGATTATAGTTCTTTTCTGTTTCTGGCAGCTTGGAGAAATCTACCAAGCATGGATGCTGCCGCTTATTATCATCCCTTATCTGCGAGAAAAACAGTCATGAGAAAAAACAAACCATCCACCCTCTATTATTCTCAGTACTGCTCATCAATAATTTCATATACTATGTGCACTTCACATTGCTACATACAGTATATGCATATGAAATACACAGCCTTGTAAGTCATTGTCATTGTGAACTAACAAGGGAATGGGCATGTGGTTTAAGAACTGGGTGTTACTGGTTGCAGTGATAACGCTACTCTAGTGAACATGTTATGAGAGAACAACAGGAGCGCATGTTTTCTTGGCAGAGATAGAGAGGTGTACGACTGGAATACCAAGTGAGAGGTGTAACGCATCTCCCAAGGCAGCACTTCATGCCAAATAATCCCTTTGGCAATGCTGCTCAGAGGAGGCGGCATGGCAATGGTGGATGTTTACCAAGAAAACATGCAGGGCTGTGTACAGATATGCAGCTGTTTGTGGGGCTCCAATGAACACCAGCCAGCTCTTTTGTGAATAGTACAAGAACTATGTGCAATCTCTTCTCTGGCAGAACTTCCTCTAACAGAGCAATAATTGAGGAGCAAACAAGAGCTGAAAAAGCTATTCATATTTAACCAGGCCTAAATAATAGATAATACTGTTACTGCATATCCTCTCTGCTACAGGATTAGGCTGAAAACGTTCTGGCCATGCAACATGAATAACTACTATTGTACAGCACATTTAACATTCATTAACCACATTTTTTTTTTTAATTTAACAAGTCTAGAACACAACAAATAGCTTCCTTTTACATTAGAGATACTATCTGGAAGTAATGCTAATTTAGGGATTTGCATAAAGTCTGATGTATTCGTTATAGAGGGAGGAATGTCAGATTGTATTATAGACATAAGAGCTGTGTCATATTGGTTTTATTTGTTCCTTTAAGAGCAAAACAGGCTGTTTTTGTTATCCTGTAGCTAAACACAATAAACCAAAAGGCACCATTCACATGGTGTCTAATTTTTAACTGTACAGGGAAATTATTAAAAAAAAACAAGAACATTGATATACAAGTTAGTCCTAATAAGCTACAAACACTGCTAAAGTTTGCTTAATTCATACTGTATACTTCTTCTTCATACTACTACCTCTTTTTTCAGCTGCTCCCTTTAGGGGTTGCCATAGCAGATCATTTGCCTTCATCTCCCCTTATCCCTTGCAACTTCTTCTCTCACACCAACCCTCTCCATGTCCTCCTTCACTACATGCATGAATCTTCTCTGTGGTCTTCCTCTTTTCCTGCCTGGCAGCTCCATTTTCAACATCCTTTGTCCAATATACCCACTATCCCTCAACCCACATGTCTAGTTTTGCCTCTCTTACCTTGTCTCCAAACCGCTAGACCTCAACTGTCTCTCTGATAGACTAATTTCTAATCCTGTCCGTCCTTGCCACTCCCTATGAGAATCTTAGTATCTTCAACTCTGCCACCTCCCGCTCCACCTCCTGTTTTTTTGGTCAGTGCCACCATCTCCAAACCATACATCCTAGCAGCCTTGCAAACCTTCCCTTTCACTCTAGCTGCTATCCTTCTGTCACAAATCACCCCTGACACTCACCTCCACCCTGTCTGCACTCTCTTCTTGACCTCTCTTGTGCACTGTCTACTACTTTGAATGGCTGAGCCCAGGTATTTAAACTTATCTACCTTTACTACCTCTACTCATTGCATCGTCACCATTACACCTGTTTAAAACTGACATGCATTCTGTAGTAAATTAATAAGGGAAAAAATTACAAATTTGATGGTTAATAAACCTCAGGAAATAACTGAGAAATAAGTCAAATTTTACAGAAAAAAATGCCATTTTAGAGCAGGGATTAAAACAAAAGTCAGCAATGACAGTGAGGGCCCTATTACAACAGTCTAGTCAACATTAAGATGTCTACGACAGTCGTTTTCAACAAGGAGCCCCTGGAACATTCAGGTTTCAGTGAGAAATTGTCTAATTTCACTTCTTAATTGGTCCAAAAAATTGAAAATAATTTGCTACTGTTGTGCATGGGTGCCTACAGAACTACAGCCCTGCTTTTTAGAGATCAAAAGCGCATTGACATGAAATGCACTAGAACCGCAATGCACTGAGACTGCGCCAGTGCCACACCTCTCTTAAATAAGGGGCTGTGCACACAACGTTTTTACCCAAACCAGCAAAATTCATTCACAGTTTCACTGTCCGTGCATATGATGCTGGGGTTTTGGAGGTGTTAAAGTGTAAAGATTTGAAACCAGTCTCCAGAGTGGTGGTGGTGGTGGGGAGTTCATAGTGGTCAAATTTGACCAAATGTGGTTTATTTTTCAACTGCAGGGATCCAGCGCTGCAACACTGATGGAAGAAGTGTGTGGACCGAAGGGGAGACTACGTTGAAAAATAAACCACAATCTGACTACTGTGAGCTTTTCAGCGCCTCCCTCCCCCCCACCCCCGCATGCTCTGTAGGTTGTGTACAGAAATAATAGCACAACACCTGTAACATATTACCATCAATAGTGTTTTCAGTAGAAACTGAAATATTAAGTTTAAATTCTGTCTGCTTTTAATGAATGAATGAATGAATTTATTGAATGAATTTGAATGAATTTTTATTTCGGATAGTACATTACAGGTTAAAAGAAACTGTATAATATAACAACAAGGTCAAATTAGACAAAGACTCCTTCTACTATACAATTCCACGTGAGTTATCCGAAATGGGTGATGGCTGAAGCCGCAGCTTATATTGCCCACCCATATTCCATCCAAGAATTCAAAGGAGAAAAAAGAGAAAACAAGACAAGAGCGATTACAATTTAAAACAAGGCTAAGACAAAATATGACTGAGAGAAAAAGAAAACTGAGCTAGTCTAAGTTAAGTGGTTACTATTCAAAAACAAATCTAAGACATAGTGTCACAGAGAAAAAAGAAAAACTAAGCTATAACACAACACAGGCTGGAAATGTCAATCCTTATGTGAGTTTACATGTCGTCTTGTAAATATGTTTGGAGTATTTCTTCCTTTAGTTTTTGTTTAAATTGTCCAAGCTTTGTACATGATTTTAATTCAGGTCCAAAATCGTTCCATAATCTGACACCTTGCACTGAAATACAGTGTTGCTTGGTAGTTGTTCTCACTGTAGGCTTTTGAAATATACATGTTCCTCTGAAGTGATATCGTTTCTCCCTTGTTTGGAACAACTTTTGGATATTTGCGGGCAGTGATAGATTCTTCACTTTGAACATTATTATTGCGGTTTTAAAGTCGATCAGATCTTTCAACTTGAGAGTTTTTTGTTTAAGAAAAAGTGGGTTTGTTGGTTCCCTGTAAGCTGCTTTGTTGATTATTCTAATAGCTCTCTTTTGAAGCATAAAGAGTGGATATATGTTTGTTTTATATGTATTTCCCCATACTTCATTACAATATGTCATGTATGGGAGTATTAATGAATGATACAAGGTGTATAGTGTGGGTTGATTCAGCAAATTTTTCACTCTGTGTAATATTGCAATTGATTTGGATACTTTACCTTTTATATAATTAATATGTGGCTTCCAACACAGTTTGTTATCAATTATTACTCCAAGGAATTTAGTTTCGGATACCCTTTCAATCTCTACACCATTTACACTGAGTTTGGGTACTGGGTAGTTGTGATGGTTGTTAAAGACTATAAATTTTGTCTTGCTTAAATTGAGCGTTAATTTGTTTGAATCAAACCACAGTTTCAGCTTTCCTAATTCCTTTCCGAGTGTATCCAGAAGTTGTTCCAAGTTGTTTCCACTGCATAGCAGGTTAGTGTCATCAGCAAACAATATTAAGTCCATTTTTTCTGAAACTTTACATATATCATTTATATACATATTGAATAATAATGGTCCCAAAACTGAACCCTGTGGGACTCCACAGGTGACCTTCAGTAGCTCTGAGTTTTTGTTGTTAACACATACAAACTGATATCTATTCTTTAAGTAACTTCTTAACCAGGACAGTGCTACCCCTCTGATACCACAATTTTGTAGTTTCTTTAATAATAGATTGTGATCTACTGTATCAAATGCTTTTTTAAGATCCAGGAATACTCCAACTGAATACTCTTTATTTTCAATGGCTGTTGATATTTTTTCTGTAAATTCCATTAGGGCATATGCTGTTGTCCTTTTGTGTCTGAACCCATATTGCTGCTCACACAATAAATCATTCTTCAGTATGAAGTTGTCAATTCTCTCATAGAATATTTTTTCAAGTATCTTGGAAAATTGCGGTAATAGTGAAATTGGTCTGTAGTTGGAGAGTTCCCCTCTGTCACCTGTCTTGTAAATCGGAATTACTTTAGCTATTTTCATTGCATTGGGAAATATACCTGATTGGAGAGACAGGTTACAGATATACGTCAGTGGTTTCACTATGCATTCGATAACAGTTTTGACTAGTAGCATATCAATACCCCCCACTCGGGAGATCGGATCACAACTTGGTTCATCTCCGGCCGGTGTACAAACCCCTAGTGCACAGACAACCTCCGGCCATGCACACTGTGGAGTTATGGTCTGAGGAGACAATGGACACCCTAAAGGGCTGTTTTGAAGCCACCGCCTGGAAGCAGCTCTGCGATCCACATGGTGAGGACATCGATGGCCTCATTCACACCTTCACGGGCTACCTCAGCTTCTGTGTGGACAAATCCGTTCCCACCAAGACCATACGGCGTCACTCAAACAACAAACCCTGGATCAACCCTGAGATAAAAACACTTCTGAGAGAGAAGAAGAGGATCTTCAGGTCGGGGAACAGGGAGATGCTGAAGTCCGTACAGAGGGAGCTGAGGAGAAAGATCAGAGAAGGCAAGGACAGCTTCAGGAAGAAGATGGAGGACAAGCTGCAACAGAGCGACATCAGCGGGGTCTGGAGAAACCTCAAAACCATCTCGGGGCTCCAGAATACCTCCCCCCAGGCCACAGGGGGCAGGGAGTGGGCGAACAACCTGAATCTGTTTTTCAATAGATTTGACCAACCGCCCTCCCCCCTGACTGCACAACAACCACTGCTGCCTCGAAAGAAATCAAGTCCTGCTGCCCACTCCCCACTCTACCAACACCCCCCCACTCCCAACACACAGCCCCCCATCCTGACCCTGACCAGGACCCAGGTGAGGACGGAGCTGAGGAAGATCAAGGCGAGGAAGGCGCCGGGACCGGACGGCATCAGCGCAAAGCTCCTCAAGTCCTGTGCAGACCAGCTGTGTGGGATTGTGACGTATATCTTCAACATGAGCCTGAAACTGGGGAGGGTACCACAGCTGTGGAAAACATCTTGTGTGGTACCTGTACCAAAAACTTCCCACCCCAAAGACCTGAACAGCTACAGACCGGTGGCCTTGACGTCCCACTTGATGAAGACCCTGGAGAGACTGCTCCTTGCTCACCTCCGCCCCCTGGTGGAACCAGCGATGGATCCACTCCAGTTCGCCTACCAGCATGGCATTGGGGTGGAGGATGCGGTGATCTTCCTCCTTCACCGTTCTCTGTCCCACCTGGAGAAGCCCGGGAATATGGTGAGGATCATGTTCTTTGACTTCTCCAGTGCTTTCAACACCATCCAACCGATGATCCTGAAGGACAAGCTGCTGCGCGCAGGGGTGGACCAGCACCTGTCATCATGGATCCTGGACTACCTCACGAACCGGCCTCAGTTTGTGAGAACCCGGGACTGTGTGTCCGACACGATCATCAGTAGCACGGGGGCCCCCCAGGGAACGGTGTTGGCTCCCTTCCTGTTCACTCTTTATACTGCGGACTTCTCACACAACACAACACACTGCCATCTACAGAAGTTCTCTGATGACTCTGCGATCGTTGGCCTCATCTCCAATGGAGATGAAGCTGAGTACAGAGGGCTTATCCAGGACTTCGTGGACTGGTGCCATCGGAACTGCCTCCAGATCAACGCGAGGAAAACTAAGGAGCTGGTGGTGGACTGCCGCAGGCATGGGCAGCCCCTCACAGTACCAGTAAATATACAGGGAACAGACATCGAGATGGTGACATCCTATAAGTACCTGGGTATTCATCTGAACAATAAACTAGACTGGTCACACAATACTGATGCACTCTACAAGAAGGGACAGCGCAGGCTGTTCCTGCTGAGGAGACTCAGGTCTTTTGGTGTACAAGGGGCGCTGCTGAAGTCATTCTATGACACGGTGGTGGCATCAGCCATCACTTTTGGAGTGGTCTGCTGGGGCAGTGGCATTACTGCAGCCGATAGGAAGAGACTGAACAAACTGATTAAGAAAGCTAGCTCTGTCCTGGGGCAGCGCCTTGATCCGATGGAGGAGATAGGAGAGAGAAGGACGGTGGCTAAACTGTCATCTCTGCTGGAGTCCGAGTTCCACCCTATGCAGGACATACTGAATGCACTGAGGAGCTCATTTAGCAGCAGACTACATCATCCCAGGTGCACAACCGAGAGGTTTCGTAGGTCCTTCCTACCAACGGCTGTCAGACTGTACAACCTAAGCAGGGCTGCTCGCAGAGATAGCAAAAAGACGTAACAAACTAATAGTTTTTTGAATGCAAAAGATGCAATAGACTTACACAATGGTCCTCTCCGGCATACAACTAGGAACATACCGGTCGCTATGGAGGGTGAGAATATGTATGGGCACATAATCATACCATGTAGGATAACTAAGTAGACGGTTATGCTGTTTCATTCCATCTAGCAACAATGCTCTGCACTGTGTGTGTTTATATATTTGCATATTTATTCCATCTAGCTACAATGCTCCGTACTGTGGGTGTTTATATATTTATATATCTACATATTATTCCATCTAGCTACATTGCTCCGCACTGTGTGTGTTTATATACTTGCATATTTATTCCACCTAGCTGCAATGCTCCGTACTGTGGGTGTTTATATATTTACATATTTATTCCATCTAGCTACAATGCTCTGCACTGTGTGTTCATATATTCATATATTTATTCCATCCAGCTACAATGCTCTGCACTGTGTGTCTGTGTGTGTGTGTATATATATATATATTTTATAGTAATACGTACATATGTTTATTAGCTGCTCTTGCTTGCTTGTTTTTTTTTCTTGCCTTCTGATTGTTGCTCTGAGTGTTGCTATCCCTGTGCTGTTGCAATCCTGGAATTTCCCCGTTGTGGGACTAATAAAGGCTTATCTTATCTTATCTTATCTTAATACCATCGCAGTCAGTAGATGTTTTACTTTTGAACGATTTAACAATTTCAATGACCTCTCTTTCGTCTGTGTTCTTTATGAAGATGGTGTCTTTTACAGCAGTGTTATTGCATATTGAATCACCTGTTGGCACCGTAGTGGGTATTTCTCGGGCCAGTTTAGGTCCAATGTTAACAAAAAAATTATTAAATTCATCTGCAGGTGAAGCTATATTCACATTCGGAGTCGATTTATTATTTTTTGGAGTGTTAGTTGGGTAGCTGGTATTTCTGCTTTTATTTCCAAGGATACTGTTGATTATTGTCCATGTATTTTTAATATTGTCTTTGTTTTTTTCCAGTTCTTTACTGTAATAGTCTCTTTTACTACATCTTATTATATATGTTAACTTATTTTTGTATGTTTTATACCGCTGCTCTGCTTCTTTTGTCCTTTTCTTTATGAAAGCTTTATATAATAAATTTTTCTTTTTACACACCTTTTGTAGTCCTTTGGTTAGCCATGGTTTGTCAGTAAATTTGTGTTTAAGCTTTTTTTTAACTAATGGGCAGTTTTTTTCATAAAGAGTGGTTACAATGTTTGTAAATGTGTCATAGGCTTCATTTACATCTGATACATAGACTTCTAGACTTCTAGACTTCTGATACATAGACTCTTTAATAGGATCTATCTGGCTCCTTTTTATTTAAAAGATCTGATACTACCGTATCATCCTAACAGAGCACTACGCTCCCAAAATGCAGGTTTACTTGTAATACCTAGAATCTCCAAAAGTACAATGGGAGGCAGAGCCTTCAGTTATCAAGCTCCTCTCCTGTGGAATCAGCTGCCAATCTGGATTCGGGAGTCAGACTCGATCTCTGTTTTTAAGAATAGGGCTAAAACCTACCTTTTTGATATAGCCTACAATTAGGGAGGGATCATGTGTTTCTGAACCCTCCCTTAGTTATGCTGCTAATAGGTTTAGTCAGCCGGGGGACCTCCAGTAATGCACTGGGCCTCACTCCTTTCCTCACTCTCTATGAAATATTTTTTTTTTGCTGGTCATTAACATTTGTTTGTTCTCTCCCATAGATTGAGTCCCCATCGTGCTGTTTGCTCTCTACATGTCTGTTCTTTTCTTCTTCTCTGTCCCCTCACCCCCCAGCCAGTCGCAGCAGATGACTGCCCCTCCCTGAGCCTGGTTCTGCTGGAGGTTTCTTCCTGTTAAAAGGGAGTTTTTCCTCTCCACCGTCGCCAAGTGCTTGCTCACAGGGGATCGCCTGATTGCTGGGGTCTTTCTGCAACTGTGGGGGTCCTCCCTACAGTTGATAGTGCTATGAGATGACTGTTGTTGTGAAATGGCGCTATATAAATAAAGTTGAATTGAATTGAATTGAATTGAATCTATCTATCTATTAAAAGTTGGAAATAATTTGCCATTTTTTGCATGGTTGCATAAGTGCTACAGAACCCGTGGAAAACAACGCCAAATTATTTGCAATTTTTGGGACCAGTTAAGAAGTAAAATTAGAAAATTTCCCACAGAAACCAGAATGTTCCAGGGAACCCTGGTTGAAAAACACTGATTTAAATCATTCAAATCCTATCCCACTTCTGTGTTTAAATTTTGCTGCATTGTGAGATAACTTTCAATAAAAATCTTTAAGACTTAAAACTCCCTCAGGTGTCTCGCTCTAAAGAGAAAAAAATAATTAAGACAATTAAAATATGGACTTTCTTCTTGGTTTATTGGAGTGGTGAAACTACCAAAACATGCTGTTCTGCCCTTGGCTGAAACAATAGCCTGTCATGACCTATACTCGAGACAGAAACAATGAGTCTACCACCTACAAACAGACAGAATGGAGTGTCTACATAAATGAGTGATAGGCGAAGCTGGAATGTGAAAAATGATGAGTGTTTTTTTTTTCTCCACTTACCCTCTTTTTGGTGTGAACCGCAAATTATAAAAGAGAAAGCAAGATGACGTACAGGCTTTTGTGATGATTACATACTAACACAGCTACTGCACTTCAAGCTGACTTTTAACTAAAATCTCTTACATTTCTATTTGCGATGCTTATTTCCACTAACATGGAAAAATGCTTGACTTGTGCTTTTAACGTTCAATCTGAGTGGTGACCTTTTAAAAGAATAATGCAAATAAATGGAAAAAATCCTCATGTTTCTCACCTTTCCATAGGTCCAGCCCAACTCGATTTTATTCATGCCCCACAGCTCATGAATATTCTCCGCCAGCTTGTCCCGAACCTTCTCAAGATGAAGCGGCATGACAACCTGAGGAAGCGTGAAAAAGAAAAATCCAGCACAAGAGCGAGAGAACTCAGTTTCACCAATCAGCATTTTACTCTCCTGTGGTGACTCTACCTGGCTGGTTTCCACAGGTGTTGGGATGAAGGAAGCCTGCGATGTGAACTGTGTAGTGCCCAGCAGGTCTCGGACTCCATCCACGTTTCTTATGTATTCTTTTACCGCCTCCACCTTCATCTTCTCTTTGGGGAGCAGAGCCTCATAGCACGGCGCGTAACCCGATGGAGGCAGAAACTTAAAGTCGCCATGTCGCCCCCCCAACAGGAAGCGTACCCTAATGAGAGGACGTTGGTTAAGATTGATTTTAGTCAACAATAATGCTAGAGGCAGAATTTAATTAATTAATGGGGGGAGGGATTGTGGGTAAGTATAAATCACATTTAATCAGATAGATATTAATGAAAGAAGCAGCAACCATGCAGCTAAACATAAACACTTCGCCTCCTCTTAATCTGCATCAATCAGTTCTGCTCCAATTGGAACAAGTTTAGCTATAAGAGCAAAAAAAAATATCTCAGGCCATCACTGTGAAGAGGCTCTCCTGAGGCGGCCCAGAATAGCTACTCAAGTAGTAGTGGTGACGCAATCAAGCCCACTCTCACTGGCGCCTTCAATAATTGAGCAGTGGAGACGTGTGGCTGTCATTTTGTGGCACGTTCAGATCCTCAGAGACGTTCACCCTGTTCACTGGGTCAGTTTCAAGAACAAGCCTGGAGGCGCCTTACTCTCTTGAAAGGTGGCTCTTTTGCCTAAGAAAGAATGAGCATTAAATTCTGAAATACTTTAAAGGAATCTTCTAACTCAACAGGGTTTATTCTGTTAATTGTTGAATCAACAGAAGACTACTCTAAGAATTGAGAAGGGGGGTGGGCATATGGGACATCATGATGGAGAGACAAGGGTTAGCAGCAAAGACTGGAGTGTGCAATACAATGGAAATACCAGATTTAGTAAAACAAGGTTTACAAAACAGATGACTGCAGATTACTACAAGACATCTATGGTTTTACATTGTTAGCCGTATCTAACTTGCCTTACCATTGGACAATGGCAGAGTAGATTAGGGGTACCTATAGAACCTGCTGATCAGGAGCCACATGTAGCTGTTTTGACAATGACCACCAGTTCTGGAAGGCTCTGACAAAAATACCCACCTGAGGATCACTGAGTGTGAGTTTGGTGAGCATCAGGACAAATGCCCGTTGGATTTTTTTTTTTGTGAAATGTGGAAAGAGGGACAGAATGAGGGCAGACGCAGCGCCATCACATTAGCGCCTTTTGGCTTTGCCAGAATGAGCTGATAAAATCAAAGGGGTCTCAGGTGTTGTGCGTCTCTAAAGTGAAAAGTGCAAAATGTCACTGTGTTCTTCAAAATCAGAGTCAATCATAAAATCATGGGAAAACTGCCAGAGCTTGAAATTCCATTTTAAAGTCATGTCAATCACTATTCATGGTCACCATGGCAACCATTTTTACTCTCTCTTTTTCCACACCTGTGTTTGTATGAATGACTTTGAACCACAATAAGTGGGAGCATTTATTGCACATGTCTACCTCAAGCACAGAATTTATATTAAAATAAATAATAAACCCAAATGCTTGATTAGGGAAACCAACTCTAAAGTTTCAACTTAGGTCATACACTGGCCAAGGTGGTGGTGTCGGGGTAATATATAAATCCACTTTACCAATGAACCCTTAGCTTAAGCTTAACTCATATTGTAACTCTTTTGAATGCTTAATTTTTAGTTTAGCACACCCATCCTAGAGGACAGAACAGCCTATTTTATTTACCACAGTATATCGCCCTCCAAGGTTCCAAGGTTGTCATAGCCAGGAGCGGCACTGGGGTTAAGCTCCCAGTGCTCATAAAATGCTCCTTATGGCGTGCGTCTCGAAAAGCCTCTGACAACTAAGTCCAACTCCTAGCCTGCCCGTGTGGTTTAGTCTCTAAGCCTGGCGGAACTGCTTTTACTAATAGGAGAAGGGGCGAGGGCGGATCGCTGGCGCCTTAAAACCAGATGCTTCGGGTAGATGGTGGCTCGTCAACCTGGGAAGGTAGCCCATCTAGGGGAAGGTAAACCCTGATTTCAAACCTCTGCTGCCTTGCGGCACACCCGGTCACGGGAAAGGCTTAGGGAGTCAACCCTGAGGAAAAATCCGGAGTCGGAGCCCCTAAGGCAGTTCTCTGTTGTGCTCAACATCGTTCTGGCAGCTCCTGTGACGGCGCTGGTGCCAAACTATAGCAGCCCTGCTGTTCCTTTGGATTCATCAGTGACATGGAGAGGGGGGACATGCTGCATGGGTAACATCTTGTCCTCCATATCTTCCTGCCCAGGCTTGAATCCTACCCACGCCCAACGCTGGAAGGTAGAACACCGGTGCGCATCGGCCTGTTCAGCCACAGGCGGTGCTGTTCCAGCAGAGTAGACGTTTAGGATTCTCTTCCATGGTCATCATAGACCGACGGAGGCCAACGACGATCGCCCTCCCAGTGCTTCTTTTGCTGAATTTATGTCTGAATTCTCTGAGTTCTTAACAACCTTAATCCTCAGTTCAGACAAAATTATCATAGCTGGTGATTTTAATACTCATATAGATGTTGATAATGATAGTCATAGTGTAGCATTTCTCTCCCTCTTAAATTCAACTGGTTTTTCTCAGTGTGTGTTAGTAAACCAACTCATCATCATAATCACACCCTGGTGTTGGCCTATGGTGTAGAAATTGATGAGCTGCTTGTCATCCCTCAAAATCCTACACTGACTGACCATTACTTGATAACTTTCAAATTTGTGTTATCTGTTTTTACAGCATTAAGCAGAAATATAGTTACCAGATACCTACCTGATAGTGCGGTGGCTCGCTTTAAAGAATTAATCCCTTTCAGCACTTACTCTATTACCATGTCTCAATATAGCAGAGGACAGCACTGACTGCTTGAATTCATTAGAGTTAGACCTCTTAGTTGATAGTACTGCAGCCTCACTGCAGATAACACTTGACTCCATAGCCCCTCTTAAAAAGAAAACTATTAAAAATAGGAAATTAGCTCCATGGTACAACTCCCACACTCGTGAGTTAAAAGTTAGATTCTGTGAAAGGCTTTGGCATGCAAATAAGACAGAATAATCATGTTCAGCCTGGAATGCCAGCCTTATCACCTATAAGAAATCTCTCCGTAGTGCTAGGTGACAGTACTACTCATTCTTGATAGAAGAAAATAAAAATAACCACAGATTTCTCTTTAACACTGTGGCTCAGCTAACCAAGAGCCAAAATGCCATAGATCCCTACATTCTTCCAAATCTTAGTGCTGATGACTTTTTGAATTTTTTAATGATAAAATTGTCAGTATATTATTCCCAAAAATAGCCCCCTTAAAAATACCAAGTCTCTGCCTAACACTGCTGTGTCCACAGGCTCAGAACTCCACTTTTCTGAATTTTCTCGTATTAGCCATTCTGATCTAGTCCTAATAGTGCTTCTAAACCAACTACCTATCTCTTAGACACAATCCCCACTAGACTCCTGGAAAATGCTCTGTTTTAGTGTTATTAGATCTTACTGCAGCATTTGATACTATTGATCATTTTATTTTGTTACAAAGGCTTAGAGATTGGGTAGGTATTTCTGGAAAAGCTCTGGATTGGTTTTTCGTTTTTCCGTGGCTGTTGGCTCTTATTCATCTGACTCTGCTCCTTTAACCTGTGGGGTGCCTCAGGGTTCTATTCTGGGTCCACTTTTATTTGCCCTATATATGCTGCCACTTGGTTAAATTTAAAGGTGTGTCTTATCACTGCCACGCTGATGATTTACAGCTACTTTTCTCTTTTAAGCCTGACCATGTTGATAATTTAAAAATTATTAATGATTGTCTGTCTGCAATTAAGGACTGGATGTCTAGTAACTTTTTGCAGCTTAATGCTGATAAAACTGAAGTCCTTATTGTAGCACCTGATAATCTAATTCCTAAGTTGGTTAATAGTATTGGTTCATTAAGCTCTAACGTACGGTCTAAACTAAAAAATCTTGGTGTCATTTTCGATCAATCGATGAGTTTTGATCAGCATGTCAAATCTCTGACCCGGAGTTGTTTTTTCCACCTTAGGAATATATCTAAAATTAGGTCATTGCTTTCCTACACTCCGTTAGAAATAATTATTCATGCCTTTGTTTCTTCATGTTTGGACTACTGTAATGCTCTTTTTACATGTCTTAGTAAATCCTCTTTACACCGCCTACAGTTAGTCCAGAACGCTGCTGCAAGATTACTAACTAGGTCCAGTAGATTCTGTCATATCACTCCTGTTTTGGCCTCCTTGCACTGGCTTCCTGTAAATTATAGAATTGATTTTAAAGTTCTTGTTCTTACTTACAAAGCCATTCATGAAGAGGCACCTTTTTATATTAGTGACATGCTCTCTCTATACCAGCCCTGCAGGTCTCTCAGGTCTTCTCATCAGAATCTATTGGTAGTCCCTAGTACTAGACTCAGAACCAAAGGCGATAGAGCCTTTGCTGCTGTGGCTCCCAGACTGTGGAACTCCTTGCCTTTTGAACTTAGATCTGCACCTTCCATTGGTGTATTTAAGAAGCAACTAAAGACCCACCTTTTTAGCCTGGCTTTTTAACTATGTGCCGATTGTATTTTTATGTGCTTTTACTGTCTACTTTTTTTTTTTACTGTTTTATGTGCCTGTGTTTTTATTTTGTTTTTTACCATGTTAAGCACTTTGTGACTCTGTCTGTGAAAGGTGCTCTATAAATAAACTTATTATTATTATTATTATTACTCCTGAAGGAATCGCTATCTCTGATTAGTCCACCGCTTTTGAACATAACACTGGTCAACACCAAATTTACTGTCAAAGTTTTTTTAGCTGATTTAGGACAATTTTGATGTGCTGAATCCAAAACTCACATTGGTTTTGCTCAAGCAGGTCAGCTTTTTGACTTATGGCCACATGTTGTTTTATACGTTTTTGTTTACATATACGGGTATTTTCGCTTTATATGATGCAAAATTCTTTTTTGTCTTGAAATTCTCTGAATTTTGAACAATGATGACATAACATTAAATTTACATGTACTTGCCTTTCTATAAAGGTAAGTACATGCACAGTACTAAGTAAGTACTAAGTAAATACAGGTTTTTACTTAGCACCTGATGGAGAGAAACGGATGTCATTTTTGGATTCAGCGGCGCAAAATTGTCTTAAATCAGCTGAAAAAACACAGACAACTTACAAAAAAATTATTTTTGTAACCCTGTGTAATTAATATGTCTCTATTGATAGGACATGTACCGCAGTCTTTTCAAGTGGCAGTAATTAAACCTCTGCTTAAAAACCTTTGCTTGATTGTGGGATTTTGGCCAATTATAGGCCAATATCTAAACTCCCCTACCTTTCTAAGATCCTCAAAAAAGTAGTCGCCAATCAACTGTGCACTGTTTTAGAAAATATTCTATATTTGAAAAATTTCAGTCAGGTTTTAGGAAACACCACAGCACAGAGACAGCCTTAGTGAAAGCTACTGATGACCTCCTTATGGCATTTGACAAAGGACTTGTCTCCGTCCTTGTCTTATTGGACCTTAGTGCTGCCTTTGACACCACTGACCACCATATTCTGCTAGTGACTTGAACAGCGAATTGGTTTGAAAGGAACAGCACTAAGATGGTTTCAGTCTTATCTACCAGACCGTTCCCAGTGTGTTCATGTCCATAACAAGTCTTAGCTATGGAGTTCCGCAGGGATCGGTACTTGGACCAGCACTGTTTACATTGTACATGCTGCCTTTGGGAGACATTATGAGGAAGCATGCTATTCATTTTCATTGTTACACTGATGACACTATATTATATTTATCCATCAATCCAGATGATCCCAGCCATTTTGGTTCACTTCAGGAGTCTCTTAAGGAGATTAAAACCTGGATGAACAACAACTTTCTATTGCTGAATACAGATAAAACTGAAGTCATTGTTCTTGGCCCCAAACATGCTAGAAGTATTCTATCTAGTAAGATAACAACACTAGATGGCATTGTACTGGCTTCTATGTTTTCTGTTAGGAATCTTGGAGTTGTCTTTGACCAAGATATGTCTTTCAACTCGCATATACAGCAAACTATTAAGACTGCCTTCTTCCATCTGTGTAATATTTCTAAAATTAGGTCCATCCTGTCTCATAAAGATGCAGAGAAACTTGTACACGCCTTTATCACCTCTAGGTTAGACTATTGTAATTTACTTTTATCAGGTTGTCCTAATAAGTCCATAAAGTTTCTTCAACTCATTCAGAATGCAGCTGCACGTATCCTAATGAGAACAGGGAGAAGAGATCACATTACCCCAGTTTTAGCTTCTTTTCATTGGCTCCCAATAAAATATAGAATTGAATTCAAGATATTGCTCCTAACTTATAAAGCCCTTAATGGTATAGCTCCTTCTTATCTGAAGAACTCTAAGCTCCCCATCATCCAACCAGAGCTCTGTGCTCCCAAAAATCCAAACTACTGGTGGTCCCCAAGGTCTCCAGAAGTAGATTGGGAGGCAGAGCTTTCAGTTATCAAGCTCCCCTCCTGTGGAACCATCTTCCCAGTCCAGTTCGGGGAGCAGACACTCTCTCTTTATTTAAGAGTAAGTTGAAATCTTTTCTCTTTGATAAGGCCTATAGTTAAAAATGTTGCCGCTGCCAGGCCTTCACTCGCATGTACAGCCCAACCAGGCTTGATACCGGAATGTCTGGCTTTGAATATTGTATTTGTTATGTTTGTTTTGAATGTAGCTACTGCCAGGCCTCCTCCTTTATATCTCTTTTTTCAGCCCAGCCGGTCGAGGCGGATGGCTGTCCTCTATGAGCTATGGTTCTACTCGAGGTTTCTGCCCATTAAAAGGATATTTTTCCTCGCCTGTGACGCCACAGTGCTTGCTCTTAGAGGTCTCTGCTGGGTTCTATAAATTTGAGAGTGTGGCCTAAACTCACTCTTTTCTGTAAAGTTGCTGGTGACATTGCCCTACCCTGGTGACGTTGCCCTACACACAGCCTGATCTGTTCTGCATTCCTTACGATTGATCTGTTCTGTATTCCTTACGATTGATCGTCACTTCCTGTTTTGCTGTCTGTCTGTGTGGTTTGCTCTCCTCACTCTCCTGAGCTTTTGGGTTAGCCACTAGCGATGGCTACTAGCTCTCCTTCCTCTCCTCCTCTGGTGTGCTCTCTCTGTCAGATGTTTAGCTACACCTCTGCCTCTTTTAGTGATAACGGTAAATGTAATAAATGTTGTCTTTTTGAGGCGCTCGAGGCGAGGTTGTCTGATTTGGAATCCCGGCTCCGCTGCATCAAAACACCGTCTGCACCAGTTACTCTTGACGGACGCCCCTTAGCTGCAGCGGAGCTAGCTAGCATGGCTAACCCCGTTAGCGGTCCTCCGGCTCTCCTCAGCAGCAAGGAGACTGGGTGGGTGACGGTGAGAAGGAAGCCTAGTCGCAAAGCCCCGGTACACCTCCAACCTGTTCACGTTTCTAATCGTTTTTCCTCGCTCAGCGACACACCCGCTGAGGAAAAAACTCTGATCATTGGTGACTCTGTAGTCAGAAACGTGAACCTAGAGACTCCAGCGGCCATAGTCAAATGCATTCCTGGGGCCAGAGCAGGCGACATCAAGTCAAATTTGAAAATGCTGGCTAAAAGTAACTGTAAATACTCCACAATTGTTATTCACGCTGGCATTAATGACATCCGTCTCCGGCAGTCGGAAGTCACGAAACTTAATGTAGAATCGGTGTGTGACTTTGCAAAAACGATGTCTGCCTCTGTAGTATTCTCTGGGCCCCTCCCCAATCTGACCAGTGATGACATGTTTAGCCACTCGTCATCCTTGAACCTCTGGCTGTCTGTGTGGTGTCCTGCAAATGATGTGGGCTACACTGACAATTGGAGCTCATTTTGGGGAAAACCTGGTCTTATGAGACGAGACAGCATTCATCCCACTTTGGATGGTGCTTCTCATTTATCTAACAATCTGGCATCTTTTTTATCCAAATTTCCAAAACCTTGACTACTCAGAGTTGGGACCAGGAAGCAGAGTCGCAGTCTTACACGTCTCTCTGCAGCTCCTCTTCATCCACCACCCCTCAACTTAGCCCCTGCCTTCCCCATCAGAGAATCATTGTCTGCTCCCTCCAAAGTAAATAAAAATATAATATATAAGCATCCCAAAGTGATTAAGCAAAATATTGGTAAAACTCAAATTAAACATAAAGCCTCTAAATTGAATGATTTGGCCTCTGTTCCTCCTCATAATTTAAAAATTAAATGTGGTTTATTAAATATTAGGTCTCTAACTCCCAAGTCTCTGTTAGTCCATGATCTGTTAATTGATCATCAGATTGATTTAATATCCCTTACAGAGACTTGGTTAGGGCAAGAGGATTATGTTGGTTTAAATGAATCAACTCCCTCTGGTTATTTAAACTGTCAAAATCCCAGAAGTTCTGGTCGTGGAGGAGGAGTAGCGACAATTTACCATTCCAAATTACTAGTTAATGTAAAGCAAAAAACATGTTATAATTCCTTTGAGGGCCTGGTCCTCAGTGTTGGGCACTTTAGCAATTTTAGGTTAAACCCAATTTTATTTGCCATAGTTTATCGTCCCCCATCAACCTACTCAGAATTTTTATCCGAATTTGCTGATTTCTTAGCTGATTTAGTGCTGAAATCTGATAGAATAATTATAGTAGGGGACTTTAATATACATGTAGATGTAGATAGTGACTGCCTTAATGTGGCATTTAATTCAATATTAGACTCGATTGGGTTTTCTCAGAAAGTAGGAAATTCGACTCATTACCTCGACCATACATTGGACCTTGTTCTGACATATGGCATAGAAATAGAAAATCTTGTAGTGTCTCCTCATAACCCTGTACTGTCAGACCATTGTCTGTTAACCTTTGATTTTACTATTTCTGATTATTTGGCTCCTAAAGAAAAATATTATTACAGTAGACGCCTCTCAGATGATGCTGTTACCAAATTTATGCAGATTGTTTCCTCTATGCCAGGGATGTCAAAGTCAAATACACAGAGGGCCAAAAAACCAAATCTGTTACAAGCCGAGGGCGGAAATGGTTGAATGTTTATTAAAACATATTGAAATGATTACAAATAGCCTTTTGAACCAAGACCTAACACAGTGTACTGTATATTATTTAATGACTGAATGAATAATCCAATATTTTTATGGCTCTGTCAGTAATTTCAAGTGAAAACATTTTTTAACAGGCTCATAGACAAAAACAAACTTTCTTCAAAGAAAAATTGCATGTCCTGTACATTAAATGAATAAAGAAATATTTCTTATGGTTCTGTCAGTCACGGTGGAGAAGGCATTTGACCGCGTCCCTCGTGGATTTTTGTGGGGGGTGCTTCGGGAGTATGGGGTATCGGGCTTGTTGTTACGAGCTATTCGGTCTCTGTACGACCGTTGTGAGAGTTTAGTTCGTATTGCCAACACTCGGTCGGAGTCATTCCCATTGAGAGTTGGACTCCGCCAGGGCTGCCCTTTGTCACCGGTCCTGTTCATAATTTTTATGGACAGGATTTCTAGGCGCAGCCAGGGAATGGAGGGTGTCATGCTTGGTGACCACAGGATCTCATCTCTGTTGTTTGCAGATGATGATGTCCTGTTGGCTTCATCCAGCAATGACCTACAGCTCTTGCTGGGACGGTTTGCCGCTGAGTGTGAAGCGGCTGGGATGAGAATCAGCACCTCCAAGTCCGAGTCCATGGTCCTCAGCCGGAAAAAGGTGGATTGTCCTCTCCGGGTTGGGGACAGGCTCCTGCCCCAAGTGGAGGAGTTTAAGTATCTTGGGGTCTTGTTCACGAGTGAGGGGAAAATGGACCGAGAGATCGACAGACGGATTGGAGCAGCATCTGCAGTGATGCGGACGTTGTACCGGTCTGTTGTGGTGAAGAGGGAGCTTAGTTCTAAGGCAAAGCTGTCGATTTACCAGTCAATCTACGTTCCTACTCTCACCTATGGTCACGAGCTTTGGGTAATGACCGAAAGAACGAGATTGCGGATACAAGCGGCTGAAATGAGCTTTCTCCGTAGGATTGCTGGACTCACCCTCAGAGATAGGGTGAGGAGCTCAGTCATCCGGGAGAGGCTCAGAGTAGAACCGCTGCTCCTCCACATTGAAAGGAGTCAGTTGAGGTGGTATGGGCATCTGATTAGGATGCCTCCTGGACGTCTCCCACTTGAGGTGTTTCAGGCACGTCCCACTGGGAGGAGACCCCGGGGCAGACCCAGGACTCGGTGGAGAGACTATGTCTCCCAGCTAGTCTGGGAACGCCTTGGTATCCCCTCTGAAGAGCTGGAGCAGGTGGCTGGGGAGAGGGAAGTCTGGGCTTCTCTGCTTGAACTGCTGCCTCCGCGACCCGGACCTCCGGAAAAGCGGTAGAAGATGGATGGATGGATGGATGGATGGTTCTGTCAGTTATTTCAAGGAAAAACATTTTCAACAGGCAAACAGCAAAAAAAGTAAATGTCCTTCAAAAATAAAATGTTTCTTAATATCAAGATTAATGCAGAAATGAAATTGCAGGATTAAAAACTGAAAATGCAATATTGTGCTGCTCTGATCCTAGCAATTACTGCTTTCAAATAGTAAAATGAGAAAGTAAAAAAAAATAAATCAAATCAGTTCCATTCTTTCTCATGGCTCCTATCTGCAATTTTCTCTGAGTCCATTAACTGAAAAATGAATATAAATAAATAAAATACAATAAGATAAAATACAAAATCTATGGCACACAGACAAAATAATACTTCCTTCAAAGAAAAATCACGTCTTGTAAAAACAAATGTAAAAATTTAACTGAATTAAAAACTAGAAAGACGTTAATGTTCTGTGATGCTCACTTGTCTGAGGCTAAGCCTGACACTTGGTAGTGTCTCCTCTTTTGTACAAGTTCATTAATGTTTGGGGTCAGGCTCTGAGCTGAGGAAATCCTCAGGATTGAATGAAGGTGTTCATCAGTAAGACGGCTCCTGTGTGATGTTTTGTTTAGCTTCATCAAAGAGAACAGTTTTTCACACAGGTATGTGCTGCCAAACATAGACAGCGTCTGAGCAATTTGAATACGCAGCTGAGGCATTGTGTCGGGGATGAAACGTGCAAACTCAGCAGCACCAACACTCTCATACTTTTCCCTCAGTGTGTCATTGCACTGGAGCTCAATCAACTCCATTTGTAGGTTTGGTGGTGCGCTTTCCACGTCAACTCCAAAAGGATTGGAGAGCAGTTCAAACCTGCTTTTTTGGGCTTCAAAGTCAGCAAATCGGCGCTGAAAGTCGGCGGTGAGTATGTTGAGTTTATCAGCAAACTGTGCACTGGGAAACACAGCGGTAGACAGCTTCTCTTTCATGATCTTACAGCTGGAAAAGTGGCTCAAGTTTTCTTTCCGCATCTGCGTCTCCCACAGACTCAGCTTGGTTTTAAACGCCTTCACCGTACTGTACATATCAGAGATGACACGCCCCCGTCCCTGCAGCTGCAGGTTCAACACATTAAAATGGCTTGTGATGTCGCACAGAAACGCCATTTCACACATAAATGTTTCATCTCGGAGCTCTGTTGTGTCTTTTCCTTTGCTTTCCATGAACAGACAGATCTCCTCACGCAGCTCGAAACATCTTTGCAGCACCTTTCCCTGGCTTAGCCATCGCACATCTGTGTGATAGGGCACGTCACCATACTCTGTGTCTAACTCGCCCAGAAATGCCTTGAACTGGCGGTGATTTAAACCTTTGGCTCTGATGAAGTTAACTGCACGCGTTATGATGGTCATTACATGCTCCATTTTCAAGGCTTTACCACACAACGACTCCTGGTGTATTATGCAGTGATAAGCTGTCAGCTCACCTGAGACCTTTTCGTCCCGCATCCTCTCACGCATTCTTGCCACCAATCCACTCCTGTGTCCACACATTGCGGGTGCTCCGTCTGTTGTCAATCCCACGAGTTTTTCCCAAGGCAGCCCCATCTCATTTACACATCTGGATACCTCCTGATACAGATCTTGTCCTGTAGATGTGCCATGCATAGGACGCAATGCCAAAAACTCTTCTGTCATGCTCAGGCTGGAGTCCACTCCACGAATGAAAATTGACAGCTGGGCAATGTCAGTTGCGTCGGTGCTCTCATCCACAGCAAGGGAATATGCGATGAACTCTTTACCCTTTTTCACCAGCTGTTCTTTTAGATTGGTAGAAAGCTGGTCTACACGTTCAGCAACGGTATTTCTGCTCAGGCTCACGTTTGAAAATAGCTGCCTTTTGTCTGGGCACACTGCGTCACAAACTTTAAGCATGCAGTTTTTGATAAACTCGCCCTCTGTAAATGGTCGGGCTGATTTTGCGACTTCTTCTGCCACAATAAAACTAGCCTTCACCGCAGCCTCGCTTTGTGATTTGGCTTTTGTGAACAGAACCTGCTGGGACTTAAGACCTTGTTTTAATTCCTCCACCTTCTGTAGCCTTTGTTCTGTGTCCATATTCTTGTCTTTGTCTTTGTGTTTCTTAGACGTTTCATAGTGCCTTCTTGGATTATATTCTTTCATTACAGCCACACTTTCTCCACACAGAAGACACACAGGTTTGCCTTTTACCTCCGTGAACATGTACTCTGCCTCCCACCTGGCTTGAAACCCCCTGTTCTCACCATCCACCTTCCGTTTAGCCATTTTTTGTGAGGGGGTTGCTAAAAGTCGACATCTGCTCTGAATTCTGATGAATAATGAAGCCGAGGCCTGCTCGCAGCACTGCAGTGAGTTCACGGGCTATTCAGGGATGAGAATGGGGTTTGGGAAAAAAAGAGGAAACTAAGCTGGGGGTCTTAGTTAGACCTGTGTCCCCTAAGCCGGATCCAAGGCGGAGGCCTTGGTGGGGGGTCTGGGGGGCAACGTCCCCCAGTAGCTAACGAAATCTGGTGTTTTAGAATGCTCAAATGTGGTCTTATATTTAAAGTTAGAAGTAAGTACAAATGCATTTATAGTTTACCTTTTTAATCTGCTGCTGCATCACATGTGTAAATTTATGATATCTGAATGGTATGTTGATGTAATAATACTAAATTATATTTTACTACTATTTAATATGTTTAGAATGGTAAATGGTGCTCACTTATATAGCGCTTTTTCTCATCTCTGGATGACCAAAGCGCTTTACAGATCCTGCTATCCACCCATTCACACACTGATGGCGGCAGAGCTGCCATACACACACAGGCGCTAGCCTGGCCACCAGGAGCAACTGGAGGTTCAGTGTCTTGCTCAAGGACACTTTGACACGCAGACTTCAGACAGAGTGGGAATCGAACCCATGACCCTCCGATCAGTAGTCGGTCACACTACACCTGCGCCACAGCCACCCCCTAAACTGCCGCCCCTAGAACTGACACAGAATTACATTTACATAGTTCTAGAACAGACAAAATAATTTAACCAAGTAAAATAAATTATAAATATTAACAAAATTCCATCACCAAGTCCATCACCCATTTATTAAAATATACTGACATTCTGCATTTTGATTTATTAAAGTGTGCATTTGTTAGTGTTACTAGGAATATAAAAAAGTTGCATATTAGTATATTTTAATATTTGAAAGATAATCTAAGAAAGTAAGTAAAACCTAAAAGATGTTTAATTAGTGTTTCAAATTATCAAGTGTTTCAAAACAGGCATGACGTCACAACTTACACATGCTATTTCATAACAAATTCATTACACGAAAATTCTCAAGTACATTACTTATAATGAGAAAAAAAATCTTACCTCGGAATGTGTCTAACGATCACTAATTGCTGTAATCGGGGCCGATTGTGATGAACTTTGACTGACATCTGAATTTAACCATGTCCATCGATCGTTTTGAACGCAGCACGAGCGACTAATTCGATCTCCTTGTAGCCACAATTTTGAGATGTTTCTGTTTTTTTTCGAGCCATTCCCAACGAAACTTGTTCCTTATCCCTTTGTCTTCTTGCTTTGTTGTCTTTCGTGAGTTTTAGGTTCACCATTTTCACGAAATCGGGAAAACTCGGTTGATTGAATTGTCCGCCATTTGCATTTCGCTCCGCGTGTGGGATATGACAAAGGAATAACAAAATCGTCGATTGGTTGCTTCAATAAGTATCAGCCAATCAGTGGCCTTGTACCTCTCATCCCTGGCTATTGTTGCATTGTGGGAAATGAAGTATTGATGCATTCAAAACGCCAGCAGGCGGCTGCGGCCTGCGGGCCGGTACTAATACTAATCAAATATCATTCTGGGGGCCATAAATAATTTATTCGCGGGCCGGGCCTTGACTTTGACACATGTGCTCTATGCCATGTGTCAACACAAGGGAAATAAGCTATAGACAGCTTGCTCCTTCTGTAATTGATAACATGGTGGATAGTGTTACAGCTTCTCTGCATCAGACTCTAGACTTGGTGGCCCCCTTAAAAAAGAAAAAGTCTAATCAGAGATTTCTAACTCCTTGGTTCAACACAGAAACTCGTAGCTTAAAACAGAAGACTCATCAATTAGAAAGAAAATGGCGCTCCACTAATTTAGATGAAATCTATTTAGCTTGGAGAAATCATCTTTTAATTTATAAAAAATCTCTTAGAAAAGCTAGAACGAGTTATTATTCTGCATTAATAGAAGAGAACAAGAATAATCCCAGGTGTGGGCTATATTAATCATAGATCCCATAACCTACATATGTATAAGCATGTGAGAGTGTTTAGTGATTACATATGTAAAGCGACTTCACACCTCAGAACAGGACAAAGGGTCTCAACCGCCAGTGAAGATCAAAGAGCATCCCAGGCGCTGCGGTGGAGACCGGATGGGTTGCCCTGACCCCCCAGGGCCAGGTGGAGGAGTACAAAGACAAAAGAGGGGATTAAGATAGTGAGGGATGTCAGCTTTTGATATGCATGTCTTTGGTTATGTGCGAGTATAGGTTCGTAGAGCCGAAGGTGTTCCCTCTCTTACTTCTTCTGCTGCTGCACCTAGATGAGACTTGTTAGAGGAGCTGATAATAAACTTTGGTTTATGAATCACATCGCCTCGTTATTTCAAGCTCCTCTACACTGGTGACCCTGACGCGAGAATGGACCAGAGGCGTTCCCCCGCGATCGACTCATCTGTGGCGACCCAGGCAGACGCCGGCGCCCATGCAGACAGGGGAACAGATGGACGACGTTCCCCAATGGCAGAAGTGATAGAGAGGGCTCAACCGAGCACCAGCGCCGCGGAGAGAGCCGAAGAAAGGCACTCTCACCCTGCGGACACATCAGTGACGGTCCACACAAACGCCGTCACCGTCAACCTGCCGGACTTCTGGCAGGAAGACCCCGCCTCGTGGTTTCAGCAAGCTGAAGCCCAGTTTGCACTTGCGGGCATCACGGCTGACGATACAAAGTTCTATCACATCGTCGCCAAACTCGACGCCGCCACTTCGAGATGTGCGCGGAGCATAATCCAGCGGCCGCCGGCCCAGGACAAATATAAAGAACTGAAAGCGACCATCGTAGCAAATTACGTCCCCTCAGCCGAGGAGAGAGCCAAGAGGATCCTGGCGGTCTACGGCTACAGAGGAGGCAGACCCAAGGCCCTCATGGAGGACTTGCTGCAACTTAAAGAAGAGCACAATGACAACTTCCTCTTCCATTTCATATTCCTCAGTACGCTGCCGCCACACATGAGAGGGACACTGGCCAACATGCGATGCAGCACCCAGCAAGACTTCCGCACGCTGGCTCACGAAGCTCAACGGCTCGTCAACGCCTGCAAGGAGTAGACACCCACAGCAGCATCCGCAGACCTCAACGCTGATGTCCGGAGCCACGAGGAGCCACAAATCACCGAGCAGAATCAGCCCGCGGTGACAGCGACACGGCCAGGACGCAACAGACGGAGCGACGTTTGTTATTACCACCACCGATTTGCCGAGAAGGCTTACAAATGCATTCCCCCCTGCAAATTCACAATTTCGGGAAAACGCCGAAGCCGAGAGCCGTTAACAGCGGCGGTTCTCGGCGAAAAAAGCAAGCTTTTATATGTGACAGACGGACACACCGGCAAGCGGTTCCTTATCGACACGGGAGCTCAACTAAGTTTTGTCATGCCCTCCCAAGCAGACCGGGCCATGGGCCCCCGGGGCAATGGAGCGGTGGCAGCCAACAGCTCCATCATCGACACTTTTGGCGAAAAGAGCCTGCCCCTCTGCATCCACGGCCGCAACTACAGATGGACATTTGTTGTAGCGGCGGTGAGTTTTAACTTGTTGGGCGCAGATTTTTTGTGTGCACATGGGTTATTAGTTGATCTAGCGAACAGGCGCTTGGTTAATGCACTGTCCTTTGCTTCTATTCCCTGCTCAGCTCGATTTTCTCCACCACCCGTGCAGGCTAGCGTCACCACAGCAGGAGGTAAGTTTGATCAACTCCTCACCCAATTTCCAGCACTCACAATTCCCAAATTCTCAGCCACAGTGGCTAGACACGGGGTCGAACACTTTATTCCCACAACGGGCCCATCCATATTCGCCAAAGCTCGGCGCTTAGACGCGACCAAGCTCGCCATAGCTCGGGACGAGTTTACCACCCTTGAAAAATTAGGCATTATCAGACGCTCGAAAAGTCCCTGGGCGTCACCACTTCACATGGTCCCAAAATCCGACGGTTCTTGGAGGCCGTGCGGCGATTACCGCAGATTAAACAATGCAACAGCGCATGACCGCTACCCAATTCCTCACATTCAAGACTTTTCACTACATCTGGCGGGTGCGCGCATTTTTTCAAAAATAGACCTGGTCCGCGGTTATCATCAAGTCCCAGTTCGAGCAGAGGACATTCCTAAAACGGCTGTAATAACCCCCTTCGGTCTTTTTGAATTTTTGCGGATGCCTTTCGGCCTCAAAGGCGCTGCTCAAACCTTTCAGCGGATGATGGACGCAGTATTACGCGACCTTCCTTTCGTGTTCGTCTACCTCGACGATATGCTGGTAGCCAGCTCGTCTGAGGAAGAACACGAGTGGCATCTCACTATGGTTTTTCAGAGACTAGAAGAGCACGGGTTAATAATCAATCCAGCCAAATGCAAATTCGGCGTGTCACAAATTGATTTTTTGGGACACAGAGTTTCTCCGAAGGGGGCAGTCCCACTTCCAGACAAAGTTCACGCAGTAAAAAGATTCCCACGGCCACAAACGGTCAAATCGCTGCAGGAATTTTTGGGCATGGTTAATTTTTACAACCGCTTCCTCCCCCACGCAGCTCAGCTCATGCAGCCCCTATATGACGCGCTCAGAAAACAAAAACCTTCCAACGCGGTCGAATGGACCCCGGAGCGCGAACGCGCCTTCGCGGAAGTAAAAAGCGCCCTAGCTAATGCCACATTGTTGGTTCACCCTGATCCCTCGGCCCGCATTGCGCTAACCACAGACGCTTCAGACCTGGCCATAGGGGCAGTTGTAGAACAACACGTCGGCGGAATCTGGCAACCTTTGGCATTCTTCAGCAAATCGCTAAACCAAACTGAGCGTAAATACAGCACTTTTGATAGAGAGCTACTAGCGCTCCATTTATCCATCCGCCACTTCCAGTTCTGGTTAGAGGGGCGGCGTTTTATGGCTTTTGTAGACCACAAACCGCTCACCTTTGCTATGGCTAAAATTTCCGAATCGTGGTCAGGCAGGCAACAAAGACAGCTAGCTGCGATTTCAGAGTTCACCACAGACATTCGACATGTGGCAGGCAAACTTAACGTGGTAGCAGACTGCCTCTCTTGCGCTGTGACATCGCCAGAGCGCGAGGAGACAGATTATACTACCTCAGCCGCAGAACTCTTTGCCAACGCGGACACATACGCAGCACCTATCCACGCAGGGATAGATTATGCAGCCATGGCAGAGGAACAAAGTAGTGACGCGGACGTGCGCGCACTCCTGTCTGGACCAACAGGGTTAAGGCTGGAGAAAAGGGGTCTACGCGATGGTGTGCCCCCCCTAATATGCGACATCTCAACCGGCCGACCTCACCCGTTAGTTCCAGCTGCATGGCGCCGCCGTATTTTCGACTCGATTCACTCCCTCGCGCACCCAGGTGTGCGCGCTTCAGTTAAAATGGTCGCCGAAAAGTTTGTGTGGCCTGGCCTGCGCAAAAACGTAAAAGAATGGGCAAAGACTTGCATTTCTTGTCAGTGCGCCAAAGTACACAAACACACAAAAGCCCCTCTGGAGCCTTTTCGAATCCCTGCTAGAAGGTTCGACCACATTCATGTCGACCTCGTGGGGCCACTACCGTCCTCCCAAGGTTTCACACACCTGTTAACAATGATAGACCGCACCACGCGCTGGCCAGAAGCAGTCCCTCTGGCGTCAACCACAGCAGAGGAAGTCGCTCGCGTTTTTTTTTTGACAAACTGGGTGGCACGTTTCGGCGTCCCATCGGACATCACGTCCGATAGGGGGCCTCAATTTGTCTCGGAGCTTGGGTCAGCCATGTCCAGCAGCTTAGGGGCAACAATTCACCGCACCACCGCTTATCACCCTCAGGCTAATGGGTTATGCGAGCGTTTTCACAGATCTTTAAAGGCCGCCCTCAGAGCCTCACTAACGGATACAAATTGGGTAAATAAACTTCCCTGGGTTTTATTGGGGTTGCGTGCTGCGCCCAAAGAGGATCTAGACGCCTCCCCAGCAGAATTAGTTTTTGCACAACCTCTCAGGCTCCCAGGTGAATTTTTACCAGAGAACCCAGAGCCAGGGCATTTTCCAGCCCCGAGGTTTGTAGGCAGCAACGGACCGGACTCTCTCCCCGGGCCGGCACATCACTCTTTTCCACGGGTTTTTGTCCCCCAAGCTTTAAAAAACGCTGAATTCGTTTTTGTTAGGCATGAAGCTTTAAAACCAACCTTCCGCCCACCATACGATGGGCCATTCAGAGTGCTGGAACCTGGTGATAAACATTTTGTGCTTGATTTTGGGGATAGAAAAGAAACAGTCAGCATTGACAGACTTAAACCTGCCTTCTTGTTGAGAGACGAGCCTGCACGGTTGGCGAGAGCACCTCGGCGGGGTAGACCCCGCAAGAGAAAAGACTCAGCCCCCCTGCAGGGAACAAATAATCACTTTCCTTCCCAAGCTGCAGATTCCTTACAGGAAGGTCCCACCAGGACGCCCAAGCGGACCCACAGCAGATTCGGGAGAAGATTAAAACCCAGACGGCACAGAGACTGATGCAAACTACTCAACAGTTGTTCACTAATTGTGCTGTAACAGTTTAGGACTGACTTGTGATATTACTATGCTGTTATGATTACCACTGAACTCTCTTAGGAGCATGGCTGCTGGGAAGTTTCTTCTGTGTCAAGAGGTGTAGCAGTTAGTATGTCATAATAATTATCTTAAACTGTGAATTTTTCTATTGTCCTTTTCTTAGTCGTTTGGGGGGGCTGTGGGCTATATTAATCATAGATCCCATAACCTACATATATATAAGCATGTGAGAGTGTTTAGTGATTACATATGTAAAGCGACTTCACACCTCAGAACAGGACAAAGGGTCTCAACTGCCAGTGAAGATCAAAGAGCATCCCAGGCGCTGCGGTGGAGACCGGATGGGTTGCCCTGACCCCCCAGGGCCAGGTGGAGGAGTACGAAGACAAAAGGGGGGATTAAGATAGTGAGGGATGTCAGCTTTTGATATGCATGTCTTTTGTTATGTGCGAGTATAAGTTCGTAGAGCCAAAGGTGTTCGCTCTCTTACTTCTTCTGCTGCTGCACCTAGATGAGACTTGTTAGAGGAGCTGATAATAAACTTTGGTTTATGAATCACATTGCCTCGTTATTTCAAGCTCCTCTACACCAGGTTTCTTTTCAGCACTGTAGCCAGGTTGACAAAGAGTCAGGACTCTGTCAATCCTAGCATTCCCTTAGAGCTTACTAGTCAGGACTTCATGAACTTTTTCAATAATAAAATTTCATCCATCAGAGATAAAATCAATCAGATTCTTCCCACAGTTAACTTAAATACTGTAACTACTACAACTCCTTCAATTGACGTCTGTCTTGATGAGTTTACTCCAATCGACCTTTGTGAGTTAGACAAAATAGTTTCCTCATCCAAACCTTCAACTTGTCTTTTAGACCCTATTCCTACCAGGTTATTTAAAGAAGTCTTCCCACTTATTGGTAGCTTTATTCTTCATATAATCAATTCTTCATTAACTTTAGGCCATGTACCGCAGGCTTTTAAAACGGCTGTAATTAAACCCTTACTCAAAAAGCCAACGCTAGATCCAGGAGCTTTAGCTAACTATAGACCAATCTCTAATCTCCCTTTCATTTCAAAAATCTTAGAAAGAGTTGTTGCTACGCAATTATTTGACCACCTGCAGGGAAATGGTTTACTTGAAGAGTTTCAATCTGGGTTTAGAATCCATCAGAAACAGCCTTAGCGAAAGTCACTAACGACCTCCTCGTCGCATCTGATAATGGACTGGTTTCTGTACTTGTCCTTTTAGATCTTAGTGCAGCTTTTGATACTATCGATCATAATATTCTACTTGATAGATTAGAACACTATGTTGGACTTAATGGAACTTCGTTGCAGTGGTTTAGATCTTATTTATCTGATAGGTTCCAGTTTGTTCATGTAAATAATGAGTTTTCTTTCAACTCAAAGCTTAGTCATGGAGTTCCACAGAGATCTGTGCTAGGCCCTACTCTTTTTAGTTTATATATGCTTCCATTAGGCAACATTATTAGAAAGCACTGTATACATTTTCATTGTTATGCAGATGACACACAATTATACCTGTCAATGAAGCCGGATGATAGTAATCAATTAGCCAAGTTAGAAACCTGTCTTAAGGAAATCAAAGCTTGGATGACTTGTAATTTCCTGCTATTAAATTCAGATAAGACTGAAGTCATTCTTGTTGGTCCAAAAAACCTTAGAAATACCTTTCCAAATCAAACTTTCAGTTTGGATGCGGTTACTCTTTCTCTTAATAGCTCTGTGAGGAACCTTGGAATTATTTTTGATCAAGATCTGTCCTTCAATTCACATATTAAATTTGTTTCTAAGACTGCCTTCTATCATTTGCGTAATATTGCCAAGATTAGGAGCATCTTGTCTCAGAGTGATGCTGAGAAACTGATCCACGCTTTTGTTAGCTCGAGATTAGATTATTGTAATTCTTTATTATCAGGCTGTCCTAAAACATCTTTAAAAAGTCTTCAGCTGATCCAAAATGCTACAGCAAGAGTTTTAACAGGTACTAGAAAGAGAGATCATATCTCTCCGGTTCTGGCCTCCCTTCACTGGCTTCCCATAGAGTTTAGAATTAAGTTTAAAATCCTTCTTCTTACTTACAAAGCTCTAAACAATCAGGCTCTTTTTTATTTAAAAGATCTGATACTACCGTATTATCCTAACAGAGCACTACGCTCCCAAAATGCAGGATTACTTGTAATACCTAGAATCTCCAAAAGTACAATGGGAGGCAGAGCCTTTAGTTATCAAGCTCCTCTCCTGTGGAACCAGCTGCCAATCTGGATTTGGGAGTCAGACTCGATCTCTGTTTTTAAGAATAGGGCTAAAACCTACCTTTTTGATATAGCCTACAATTAGGGAGGGATCATGTGTCTCTGAACCCTCCCTTAGTTATGCTGCTAATAGATTTAGTCAGCTGGGGGACCTCCAGTAATGCACTGGGCCTCACTCCTTTCTTCACTCTCAATGAAATATTTTTTTTTTGCTGGTCATTAACATCTGTTTGTTCTCTCCCATAGATTGAGTCCCCATCGTGCTGTTTGCTCTCTACATGTCTGTTCTTTTCATCTTCTCCCTTCCCCTCACCCCCCAGCCAGTCGCAGCAGATGACTGCCCCTCCCTGAGCCTGGTTCTGCTGGAGGTTTCTTCCTGTTAAAAGGGAGTTTTTCCTCTCCACCGTCGCCAAGTGCTTGCTCACAGGGGATCGCCTGATTGCTGGGGTCTTTCTGCAACTGTGGGGGCTCCCCCTACAGTTGATAGTGCTATGAGATGACTGTTGTTGTGAAATGGCGCTATATAAATAAAGTTGAATTGAATTGAATTGAATTAAAGTGCCTTAAGATGACCTGTGTTGTGATATGGCGCTATATAAATAAAATTGAATTGAAACTGAATTGAATACTGTAATTAATGTGAACAGTAGATTCATTTTGTCATAGACCTCAACAGGTTTACACTTATTTTTTGCCAATGGAAAAATTACTCCATAGTGGCCTTGAAGAGGCAGAGTTGGGCAGTAACAAAGTACATTTACTCAAGTGCACTTGTATGTAAGTAACTGTTTCACAACACACCTGTCATCATGAAAAATAAAAAAGAAATAATAATTGATAAATATTATTGTTTGTCCTCTGATTTGTCTTGTAGTTCCTTATGTAATTTCTGAATGATTCTAATCATTTCGGTGATATTTTAAATTGGCAAATGTGCATATTTCCTGTTCAGATTCAAGGGAGAGAGGCAAAGCGCCGCAGCAGCAAACGGAACATCAGCTGGATTGCGCAATTCTTCACAAACTAGATTGAACGTATGCAACATGCACATTCCCATTACTATCTCTCTGTATGTCATCCCTGTGATATTTGTAATCACTTTTATTGTGTGGCCTCACTTTCCATAGTCTAGATCAGGGGTGTCAAACCTACGCCCGCAAAGTGTGAAAATTAAACAATATAACACACGAGCAACACTTTTTCAATAAAGTAACTGCTATTCCCAATTTGTTCATTTGGAGTCGCATAAGAGTAGTAGACACAAAAGTGATCCCCAATTTCCACTGAGGCAGTCTGTTATGCAGGTTCGGAGGACAGAATTTCTTCCAGAAAGACTCTCCAAGGCAAACTTTTCCCACACGTCTACTATCATTTCTTATCGCCCAGAACAGATCGCTAAAAATATGCAACAAGTTTTTTTTTTATGGATGCCGGATCCAGCACACACTGAAATGTCACAGTATTTACTGTATTTAATAACTGTTCTTTAAAAATACATTTACCCCTGTGTGTCGCAGCTCAGCGGATGCTGGGAGGGGGGTCAGTTCTCTGCCTTTTGCTGGATGATTTTATGGTCACAATCATTTTTTCTTGTCACAAAATGTTTTTAAACAAGTTCAAAACAAGAGAAACTGCCAGTGTAGTGCCAAGAAGTGATGGGCTGCCAGAAACTGACTGGCTCGCTGCAGGAACGTGCCTCGCTTGGCTAAAGCTCTTTTTCTTCTGATTCTGAGGCCAACAGCTGCTTTTGAGCAAAGCAGACGTAACTTTTTGTCCATGAAATTAGCGAAGGTATGTCTGTGAATATTTAATGAGGTGAGGGATTAGGTTTTGGGTTTTTTTGGACTTATTTTGTACCCGTAGGTAGATTTGTTCTGCAGTCCGGTGACAAGCCACCAGCTGCCGGTCGCTGCGTGCGCAAGCGCCCCTTAACTCCCTAACCTGCATGTTTTTTGGCATGTGGGAGGAAACCAGAGAAATCCCGGAGTAAACCCACGCAAACACGGGGAGAACATGCAAACTCCACACAGATCACTGTTGGCCGGGGGCAGGGATCGAACCCACGATCTCATGATCCCCGCGATCCCCCGGCCGAGGGTAAAACTGTGCTGCCGCGGTGCTAACCACTGCGCCACCGTGCAGCCCGTGCACCGTGTAGTTATAATTTTAGACGCATGAGTTTTATGTTAGAATAATCGGATATATTTTATCGTGTAGCAGCTTTGGACGTTTTTCTTTATATGTTAAGAAAAGTGTGCTGAAATTAACAAAATCTGTGTATAACAATGTAAAAGTCAATAAAGCTTTTTTTTTCCCATGAATACTAGTGTGTGCATTATTGCATTATTTACCTCCTCTAATTATATATTGTAAGTAGAATCCATAAAATGTATGCTTCATCTGCCAAAATTTCATTAAGGCTCCCAATTTGGATTCAAACATTTTATCTGCCAACAAATTACTTGATTTGGTTTTCAAGGTTGAATTGTGAAGATTATAACACGTTCTGTCCAACTTGTGAATAGTCTCAATAGGCAGTATCAATAGTTATACAGTAGCTTATAAATGTGTTATTTCACCTGCCAAAAATTGATCAACAGTACTAATGTTGATTGAAACAGTTTGCATGCTTTAAAAATGATTTTATTTGGTTCAGGATTACATTGTGAATACTCTAACTTGTACTCTCGCACTTGTGAAATGGTCTCAGAGGACAATAATTCTGTATTTTACCTGCCAAAAAATTGATTAAAACTGAATTGAAACTGAACTGGATTGAAACTTCAGAAATCCATATCATAACCGGTTTATTCATGAGCACTGTAAGCACAGGAATTTTTTTTTAAACTTAAAGAAGATCAGGACAGTTTTTAATAAAGTCACAGTGATTTTTGCCAGACATGCAAATATACTAAGACCATGCATGCACAGTTGTTGTAAATACTTGAATTTGTAATAATGAGTGTAAATTGTGGTACTCCAACACAGAGATGCGGCTGTCTGAGCCTCTATAATTTACATTATTCCTTGATCAAAAAGAAAGCACAACAAATTTTGTGCCCCAAAAAACTTGTTTGCAAAAATAGCTTAATACATTATACTTGTGTAACCAAGGGTCTTTGCATGTTGTCTATATTCAAGGTGTAAGGGTTTTGACATGGCTGTGCTCATGTCCTCACTTTATGTTTATATTTGATCTTTCTGTTATTCTCAGGACATGAGTTCAGTCTTGTCCTCGCTCTTTGCTAGTTTGCTTCTCTATGTTTCCCCTGCCTCAGTTCAGTTGGTATTTTTGAATTATCTGTATTTGTTGTTATTTATTATCATAGTCATGTTATGTTCTCTATTTTTGGTCTGGGGATTGAAGTTAGTTTAGTATGATTCTGTTTGTTCTTATTATCATTAGTCATGGTTGTGTATTCCCTGGTCCTGTGTTTATGTCTCATGTTTACCTCTTTGTCTCAGTCTCTCATGTTTTCCGGACCTATAGCCACTCCCTGCTGTCTCTGAGTTCCCCTAATTGTACCCACCTATTCCTTGTTGTCTGCCAATTATTCCCCTGTCTATATATAGTGGGGCAAAAAAGTATTTAGTCAGCCACCAATTGTGCAAGTTCTCCCACTTAAAAGATGAGAGAGGTCTCCAATTTTCATCATAGGTATACCTCAACTATGAGAGACAAAATGAGAAAAAAAAAATCCACAAAATCACATTGAAGAATTTTTTAATGAATTAATTGGTAAATTCCTCAGTAAAATAAGTATTTGGTCACCTACAAACAAGCAAGATTTCTGGCTCTCACAGACCTGTAACTTCTTCTTTAAGAGGCTCCTCTGTCCTCCACTCGTTACCTGTATTAATGGCACCTGTTTGAACTCGTTATCAGTATAAAACACACCTGTCCACAACCTCAAACAGTCAGACTCCAAACTCCACTATGGCCAAGACCAAAGAGCTGTCAAAGGACACCAGAAACAAAATTGTAGACCTGCATCAGGCTGGGAAGACTGAATCTGCAATAGGTAAGCAGCTCGGTGTGAAGAAATCAACTGTGTGAGCAATTATTAGAAAATGGAAGACATACAAGACCACTGATAATCTCCCTCGATATGGGGCTCCACGCAAGATCTCACCCCGTGGGGTCAAAATTATCACGGGAACGGTGAGCAAAAATCCCAGAACCACATGGGGGGACCTAGTGAATGACCTGCAGAGAGCTGGGACCAAAGTAACAAAGGCTACATCAGAAACACACTACGCCGCCAGGGATTCAAATCCTACAGTGCCAGACGTGTCCCCCTGCTTAAGCCAGTACATGTCCAGGCCCATCTGAAGTGTGCTAGAGAGCATTCGGATGATCCAGAAGAGGACTGGGAGAATGTCATATGGTCAGATGAAACCAAAATAGAACTTTTTGGTAAAAACTCAACTTATCGTGTTTGGAGGAGCAAGAACACCATACCTACTGTGAAGCATGAGGGTGGAAACATCATACTTTGGGGCTGTTTTTCTGCAAAGGGACCAGGACGACTGCTCCATGTAAAGGAAAGAATGAATGGGGCCATGTATCGTGAAATTTTGAGTGAAAACCTCGTTCCACCAGCAAGGGCACTGAAGATGAAACGTGGCTGGGTCTTTCAGCATGACAATGATCCCAAACACACCGCCCGGGCAACAAAGGAGTGGCTTCATAAGAAGCATTTCAAGGTGCTGGAGTGGCCTAGCCAGTCTCCAGATCTCAACCCCATAGAAAATCTTTGGAGGGAGTTGAAAGTCTGTGTTGCCCAGCGACAGCACCAAAACATCACTGCTCTATAGGAGATCTGCATGGAGGAATGGGCCAAAATACCAGCAACAGTGTGTGAAAACCTTGTGAAAACTTACAGAAAACGTTTGACCTCTGTCATTGCCAACAAAGGGTATATAACAAAGTATTGAGATGAACTTTTGTTATTGACCAAATACTTATTTTACCGAGGAATTTACCAATTAATTCATTAAAAATCCTTCAATGTGATTTTCTGGATTTTTTTTTTTTTTATTATGTCTCTCATAGCTGAGGTATACCTATGATGAAAATTGGAGACCTCTCTCATCTTTTAAGTGGGAGAACTTCCACAATTGGTGGCTGACTAAATACTTTTTTACCCCACTGTATGTGTGTGTCATTCTCTGTCAGTTTTGGCGTCCTTGTCTTGTTGGTGTGATTACATGCTTTTGTCTTGTCTGTTCGTGCCTAGTCGAGTGTTTTCCTGCCAGTCGGTAAGTCTGCTGTGTTTTCTGCCTTTGTTTCAGCCCATGTGCTTCTTTATTTTCTGTTTAGTTAGTTAATAAATCATGGATTACCAAATTCACCTTGCAATTGGGACCTCACCTTCCTTGCCCCGGAGGGGCTACTGTGACACAAGGAGAGTTAAAAAATGAAAACATGGACTTGTATTACTGCCTTGTCTGTGTATTCCATTAAGACGTAATTCAATAAAACACCTTACACTTGTTTTGTTAAAATTATTTATAAAATCCGATTTTAAAAATGTAAGATTAGCAGATTATAAAACCAGGCAAGCTTTCAACTGCATGTTGAATTTAAGCTCATTGTTGCATTAATATACCTGTAAATGTGACTCTGAGTGCCAGTGTGTCAGCCAGCCATGAACCTAATCCCACATCACTGTAGTTTACTAAATAGTTTTATTGTTGTACACTTCTTACAGTTACTTGAATACATTTATGAGAAAAAAAAAAAGCATTTTCATTCATGTAAATTTAGTCAAAATCTTTGAATTTCTTTAAATTTTGCTTATATGAAAACATTACCTTGTGGGACACATATGTATCACTTTAGGCCTCACATCTCAGATTAGAACAAAGAACTGAGTCTCCTTGGAGATAACAGGAGGATGTGAAAGTTTAGCCTTTGGTATGCAAGAGACGGCCTTGGGGGATTTCCAGGTGTGCTGAAGACTATTTGTCACGCCGCGCCGCTCATCAGCGGCGCCACCTGCTCACACACCTGCTCATCATCAGCGGCGAGGGATATAAGCCGCCTCGCCCTGAGCTTCGGCCTGAAGCCGTCAGATTCACTCATCATTGTTGCTGTGAGAACTGTTACCTCTTCAGCCATCATTGCGGTAAGAAGCCCTTACCTTGTCTCTTTGAAGTCTGCTCCCCTGTGCACAGGTGGATTTCCCGGCGGCGGACTTTTCCTCTCGGTCTCCATCTCCTCGCTGCTGCACCGGGCCTTGCAGGCGGCTGTCTACCAGGTCTCGTCCCTTGCTGTGCCAGCCATCTATCCCATCCAAGTAAGCTCCTCTCTCACTATCATATCTCCTGTGTTGGTGTGTGCCCGTCACCCTTCTCCTTGTGTTTTTCCCATAGGGTTGTCCGGCTGTACGGTCTCCTGCCTCTGTGCCCGAAGCAGACGCCGCCACCAACACATCTACATCTCGCAGACACACACCCATTCACCCCTGTTGCTACTAAACTATTTGAACTACTCTGAGCCTGTGTGTGTGCGTCTCCTGAGCCGTGCGTTATGTCAGTACGGCTTCAGCAGAGCGGCTCGGCAGACGGCGGGCTCGCACACCGGCTTTCCACTCTCGAGGCTCGAGTGGATCAGGTGGTCTATCAGCAACAGGTGATCTTTAATCAGTTGTCAGATATTACTAACCGGTTGGGCCGCTTGGACCCCCAACAGCCGTTCCCCCCGGCTCGTCAGGGTGGCGCGGCTCCTGCTGCGCCAGTGGCCGTCCAGCAGGCTCCGGGTGCACTGGTTTGGCTCACACTCATTCCAACCCCCGCCCGCTTTAGCGGTAAGCTCGGCGGAGCGTGGGGGTTTATTATGCAGTGTGAGTCCGTGTTCCACCGGGTGCCCGGGGACTTTCCCTCAGATCATAGCCGAATTGGTTATATCGGGACTCTCCTGGAAGGGCGAGCATTAACTTGGACCTACGCCGTAATGGCGAGGCCCAGTTATGCCACCCTCACTTATGACCAGTTCGTGAGACACTTCCTGGAGGTCTTTGACCATAGTCTTACCGAGACGGTCCAAGTCGATCGGCTTCTCGCCCTCCAGCAGGGAAGCCGGTTGGCAGCGGACTACGCGGTCGACTTCCGGGTAGCGGCGGAGGAAGTAGGCTGGGAGGAACGCTCCCTCTGTGGCCTCTTCCTCCGCAGTCTCAATGATGATCTGAGGGATGAACTAGCTGGACGGGATATCCCTGAGACGCTAGCGGAGCTGACATCCTTGGCGATTAGTTTGGACAACAGGCTGCGCGAGCGCTCCTCGGGACGGAAGTCTTCTTCTTCTCGCCCTCGTGGAGTCTCGCCGCGCCTGTTCCAGGCTCGCCCCCTGGCGGCGCCGCCACCATCGTGCCCCGAGGAGTCGGAGCCGATGGTGACGGGCTGGACAAAGCTTTCCCTTGTGGAGAAACAACGCCGCCGTGAGTTGGATCTCTGCATGTATTGCGGAGATGACCAACACACGGTGAAGCTTTGCCCACGGAAAGCCAGTCGGCGGGGTCCGCGAGTCACTGTAGGGGGCCTCACGGATGCCAACCGGTTAGACACTCTCACCCAATTAAAGCTGCCCATCCGTTTCTGCCACAACCTCACTGGGCATCTCACCCACGCACTGGTGGATTCGGGCGCAGAAGGCAGCTTTATTTCACAAAGCCTGGCAAACCAATTGGGCATCCGCTGCCAGGCACTGAAAAACCCAATCTCCCTGGTCAACCTCTCTCGTGCCTCCCTTGGGAGAGTTGCACACCAGACCATCCCCGTTCCGGTAATCATCTCAGGAAACCACCGGGAGGAGATGACCTTTTACGTCCTGCCCAACTCTGTGTCGCCCGTCATCCTGGGGTATCCCTGGCTACGCCTCCACAACCCTGTTCTGGATTGGAAGTCCGCCGGGGTGTCGGCATGGAGCACGTTCTGCATGGGCACCTGTCTTCAGTCCGCTGCCTGCTCCCCGTCCACTTCTTCCCCTCCTACGGACGCTGCACCTCTGGACCTGTCCCTGGTGCCACCAGAATTTCACGACCTGGGTATGGTATTCAGCAAATCCAAGGCTATGTCTCTCCCTCCTCATCGGCCTTACGACTGCGCCATCAATCTCCGCCAGGGGGTGCCCTTACCTTCTGGACGGCTCTACAGCCTGTCGGCGCCAGAGAAGGAGACGATGAACACATACCTTAAGGAGTCGCTGAGTGCTGGGATAATCCGCCCATCGTCATCACCCGTGGGGGCGGGATTCTTCTTCGTTGGCAAGAAGGACGGATCCCTTCGTCCTTGCATAGACTACCGTGCTCTTAATGACATCACGGAGAAGGATCGTTACACCCTGCCCGTCATGGACACCGCTTTCCACTCCCTCCAGGGGGCGACTTGGTTCACCAAGCTGGATTTACGCAGCGCGTACCACCTCGTCCGGATCCGGGAAGGAGATGAGTGGAAAACAGCCTTCCGTACCCCGAACAGCCACTTCGAATACCTAGTCATGCCGTTCGGGCTGACCAACGCTCCAGCCGTCTTTCAGCTCCTCATCAACGACGTCCTTCGGGATTTCATCGGCCTCTTTGTGTTCGTCTACCTGGATGATATACTCATCTTCTCCAAATCCAGGGACAAGCACCAGGTCCACGTGAGGCGGGTCCTCCAAAGACTGCTGGAGAATCGGCTATACGTGAAGGCTGAGAAGTGTGAATTTTTCGCCAGAACAACATCCTTCCTGGGGTTCATCATCTCTCATGACCAGGTGCTTCCAGACCCAGAGAAGGTGAAGGCGGTGGTAGAGTGGCCTACACCTGCATCACGGAAGCAGGTGCAACAGTTCGTTGGATTTGCGAACTTCTACCGCCGCTTCGTCCCTAACTTTGGCACCATCGTCGGCCCGCTGACCCGCCTCACGTCCCCTAAGGTTCCGTTCCGATGGACCGAAGAGGCTGCAGCTGCTTTTCAGGCGCTGAAGGCGGAGTTCTCCTCCTCCCGGGTCCTGAGCCAAGTCAACCCCGCGCTGCAGTGCATCGTGGAAGTGGACGCTTCGGACACAGGAGTGGGGGCGGTGCTATCCCAGCGGTCGCCAGACGATGGTATCAAGCGGCCCTGCGCCTTCTTCTCCCGGCGCTTGTCCCCAGCGGAGAGAAATTACGACGTGGGTGACAGAGAGCTCCTCGCCATCAAGCTCGCGCTACAGGAGTGGCGTCACTGGCTAGAGCAGGCGGACCTGCCGTTTGTGGTCCTGATGGACCACAAGAACTTGGAATACCTCAGATCTGCCAGGCGCCTGAACGCCCGCCAGGCGCGCTGGTCCTTGTTCTTCGCCAGGTTCCAGTTCACCATCACCTTCAGGCCAGGCTCCAAGAATGGCCTGCCCGACGCCCTCTCTAGGCAATTCGCCCCTGAGGAGTCGGAGGACACGGTTCACACCATCCTACCCAGGTCGTGCGTCGTGGGAGCCGTCACATGGGACATTGAGAGCAAGATCCGGAAGGCGCAGGAAGTGGAACCTGACCCTGGCGGCGGACCGGAGGGGAGGCTGTTCGTGCCATCTGCGGTTCGAGGAGAGGTCATCCACTGGCTACACACCTCCAAGCTCACCTGTCACCCTGGCTCCTCCCGGATGATAAACCTCCTCCAGCGGTCCTTTTGGTGGCCGGGCCTGCGGAGGGATGCCGCCCGCTACGCCCGGGCCTGTCCAATTTGTGCCACCAGCAAGTCGGGAAATGCCCCTCCAGCGGGTCTGCTTCAGCCCCTGCCCGTCCCTGGCAGGCCCTGGTCGCACATCGCGTTGGATTTCGTCACCGGACTCCCAGTCTCCAACTCCTACGACACCATCCTGACCATCGTGGACCGCTTCTCCAAGGCTGTGCACTTCGTCCCCCTACGAGGTCTTCCAACTGCCCTGGAGACGGCGGACCTCCTCATCCAACACGTGGTCAGGCTGCACGGGATTCTGGTGGACGTGGTCTCGGACCGGGGGCCCCAATTTTCCTCTGAGGTTTGGAGATCATTTTGTAACGCCATAGGAGCCAAGGTGAGCCTCTCCTCCGGCCATCACCCCCAATCCAACGGGCAGTGTGAGCGGACCAACCAGGAGCTGGAAGCTGCGCTCCGCTGTGTTACAACATCCAAACCCACGTCCTAGAGTAACCATCTTGCCTGGGTTGAATACGCCCATAACACCGCTCGCTCTTCTGCTACAGGGATGTCCCCCTTCAAGGCGTCCCTGGGTTATGACCCCCCGCTGCTCCCGGCGCAGGAGAGTGAGGTAACATCGAGTCAAATTTGAAAATGCTGGCTAAAAGTAACTGTAAATATTCCACAATTGTTATTCACGCCGGCATTAATGACATCCGTCTCCGGCAGTCGGAAGTCACGAAACTTAATATAGAATCGGTGTGTGACTTTGCCAAAACGATGTCTGCCACTGTAGTATTCTCTGGGCCCCTCCCCAATCTGACCAGTGATGACATGTTTAGTCGCTCGTCATCCTTGAACCGCTGGCTGTCTGTGTGGTGTCCTAAAAATGACGTGGGCTACATTGACAATTGGAGCTCATTTTGGGGAAAACCTGGTCTTATGAGACGAGACAGCATTCATCCCACTTTGGATGGTGCTTCTCATTTATCTAACAATCTGGCATCTTTTTTATCCAAATTTCCAAAACCGTGACTACTCAGAGTTGGGACCAGGAAGCAGAGTCGCAGTCTTACACGCCTCTCTGCAGCTCCTCTTCATCCGCCACCCCTCAGCTTAGCCCCTGTCTTCCCCATCAGAGAATTGTTGTCTGCTCCCTCCAAAGTAAATAAAAATATAATGTATAAGCATCCCAAAGTGATAAAGCAAAATATTGGTAAAACTCAAATTAAACATAAAGCCTCTAAATTGAATGATTTGGCCTCTGTTCCTCCTCATAACTTAAAAATTAAATGTGGTTTATTAAATATTAGGTCTCTAACGCCCAAGTCTCTGTTAGTCCATGATCTGTTAATTGATCATCAGATTGATTTAATTTCCCTTACAGAGACTTGGTTAGGGCAAGAGGATTATGTTGGTTTAAATGAATCAACTCCCTCTGGTTATTTAAACTGTCAAAATCCCAGAAGTTCTGGTCGTGGAGGAGGAGTAGCATCAATTTACCATTCCAAATTACTATTTAATGTAAAGCAAAAAACATGTTATAATTCCTTTGAGGGCCTGGTCCTCAGTGTTGGGCACTTTAGCAATTCCAGGTTAAACCCAATTTTATTTGCCATAGTTTATCGTCCCCCATCAACCTATTCAGAATTTTTATCCGAATTTGCTGATTTCTTAGCTGATTTAGTGCTGAAATCTGATAGAATAATTATAGTAGGGGACTTTAATATACATGTGGATGTAGATAGTGACTGCCTTAATGTGGCTTTTAATTCAATATTAGACTCGATTGGGTTTTCTCAGAAAGTAGGAAATTCTACTCATTACCTCCACCATACATTGGACCTTGTTCTGACATATGGCATAGAAATAGAAAATCTTGTAGTGTCTCCTCATAACCCTGTGCTGTCAGACCATTGTCTGTTAACCTTTGATTTTACTATTTCTGACTATTTGGCTCCTAAAGAAAAATATTATCACAGTAGATGCCTCTCAGATGATGCTGTTTCCAAATTTATGCAGATTGTTTCCTCTATGCCATGTGTCAACACAACGGAAATAAGCTATAGACAGCTTGCTCCTTCTGTAATTGATAACATGGTGGATAGTGTTTCAGCTTCTCTGCATCAGGCTCTAGACTTGGTGGCCCCCTTAAAAAAGAAAAAGTCTAATCAGAGATTTTTAACTCCTTGGTTCAACACAGAAACTCGTAGCTTAAAACAGAAGACTCGTCAATTAGAAAGAAAATGGCGCTCTACTAATTTAGATGAAATCTATTTAGCTTGGAGAAATCATCTTTTAATTTATAAAAAATCTCTTAGAAAAGCTAGAACGAGTTATTACTCTGCATTAATAGAAGAGAACAAGAATAATCCCAGGTTTCTTTTCAGTACTGTAGCCAGGTTGACAAAGAGTCAGGACTCTGTCAATCCTAGCGTCCCCTTAGAGCTTACTAGTCAGGACTTTATGAACTTTTTCAATAATAAAATTTCATCCATCAGAGATAAAATCAATCAGATTCTTCCCACAGTTAACTTAAATACTGTAACTACTACAACTCCTTTTATTGATGTCTGTCTTGATGAGTTTACTCCAATCGACCTTTGTGAGTTAGACAAAATAGTTTCCTCATCCAAACCTTCAACTTGTCTTTTAGACCCTATTCCTACCAGGTTATTTAAAGAAGTCTTCCCACTTATTGGTAGCTTTATTCTTCATATAATCAATTCTTCATTAACTTTAGGCCATGTACCGCAGGCTTTTAAAACGGCTGTAATTAAACCCTTACTCAAAAAGCCAACGCTAGATCCAGGAGCTTTAGCTAACTATAGACCAATCTCTAATCTCCCTTTCATTTCAAAAATCTTAGAAAGAGTTGTTGCTACGCAATTATTTGACCACCTGCAGGGAAATGGTTTACTTGAGGAGTTTCAATCTGGGTTTAGAATCCATCATAGTACTGAAACAGCCTTAGCGAAGGTCACTAACGACCTCCTCATTGCATCTGATAATGGACTAGTTTCTGTACTTGTCCTTTTAGATCTTAGTGCAGCTTTTGATACTATTGATCATAATATTCTACTTGATAGATTAGAACACTATGTTGGACTTAATGGAACTTCGTTGCAGTGGTTTAGATCTTATTTATCTGATAGGTTCCAGTTTGTTCATGTAAATGATGAGTTTTCTCTCAGCTCAAAGCTTAGTCATGGAGTTCCACAGGGATCTGTGCTTGGCCCTACTCTTTTTAGTTTATATATGCTTCCGTTAGGCAACATTATTAGAAAGCACTGTATACATTTTCACTGTTATGCAGATGACACACAATTATACCTGTCAATGAAGCCAGATGATACTAATCAATTAGCCAAGTTAGAAGCCTGTCTTAAGGAAATCAAAGCTTGGATGACTTGTAATTTCCTGCTATTAAATTCAGATAAGACTGAAGTCATTCTTGTTGGTCCAAAAAACCTTAGAAATTCCTTTCCAAATCAAACTTTCAGTTTGGATGCAGTTACTCTTTCTCTTAATAGCTCTGTGAGGAACCTTGGAGTTATTTTTGATCAGGATTTGTCCTTCAATTCACATATTAAATTTGTTTCTAAGACTGCCTTCTATCATTTGCGTAATATTGCCAAGATTAGGAGCATCTTGTCTCAGAGTGATGCTGAGAAGCTGATCCACGCTTTTGTTAGCTCGAGATTAGATTATTGTAATTCTTTATTATCAGGCTGTCCTAAAACATCTTTAAAAAGTCTTCAGCTGATCCAAAATGCTGCAGCAAGAGTTTTAACAGGTACTAGAAAGAGAGATCATATTTCTCCGGTTCTGGCCTCCCTTCATTGGCTTCCCATAGAGTTTAGAATTAAGTTTAAAATCCTTCTTCTTACTTACAAAGCTCTAAACAATCAGGCTCCTTTTTATTTAAAAGATCTGATACTACCGTATCATCCTAACAGAGCACTACGCTCCCAAAATGCAGGTTTACTTGTAATACCTAGAATCTCCAAAAGTACAATGGGAGGCAGAGCCTTCAGTTATCAAGCTCCTCTCCTGTGGAATCAGCTGCCAATCTGGATTCGGGAGTCAGACTCGATCTCTGTTTTTAAGAATAGGGCTAAAACCTACCTTTTTGATATAGCCTACAATTAGGGAGGGATCATGTGTTTCTGAACCCTCCCTTAGTTATGCTGCTAATAGGTTTAGTCAGCCGGGGGACCTCCAGTAATGCACTGGGCCTCACTCCTTTCCTCACTCTCTATGAAATATTTTTTTTTTGCTGGTCATTAACATTTGTTTGTTCTCTCCCATAGATTGAGTCCCCATCGTGCTGTTTGCTCTCTACATGTCTGTTCTTTTCTTCTTCTCTGTCCCCTCACCCCCCAGCCAGTCGCAGCAGATGACTGCCCCTCCCTGAGCCTGGTTCTGCTGGAGGTTTCTTCCTGTTAAAAGGGAGTTTTTCCTCTCCACCGTCGCCAAGTGCTTGCTCACAGGGGATCGCCTGATTGCTGGGGTCTTTCTGCAACTGTGGGGGTCCTCCCTACAGTTGATAGTGCTATGAGATGACTGTTGTTGTGAAATGGCGCTATATAAATAAAGTTGAATTGAATTGAATTGAATTGAACTGTCCCCTCAGTTAGGGCGCATCTCAGGCAGTTCCGCTCCATCTGGGCATCAGCGCGTAATGCGCTTTTACGCACGGCGGAGCGCAACAGAACCGTGGCGGACCGGCACAGAAGACCTGCCCTGGCGTACAGAGTTGGGCAACGTGTCTACGTGTCGACCCAGGACGTGACATTGAAAGGCGAGAGGAGGAAGCTGGCACAGCGCTTTATGGGACCCTACCCCATCACCAGGATCATCAACCCGGTGGCTGTGCGTGTAGCTATTTCCCCCCTCCCTCCGCATCCATCCCACCTTCCACGTGTCCAAGGTGAAGCTGGCAGTCTCCGATCCCCTTTGCCCTCCTCCTGCTGCGCAACCTGTGCCCCGGATGATTGATGGCCATCCGGCCTGGTCCGTCGCCTCCATTCTAGACTTCCGGCGCCGGGGTCATGGGTTGCAGTACTTGGTGGACTGGGAGGGCTATGGGCCCGAACATCGACAGTGGGTTCCCTCGTCGTTTGTGTTGGACCCGTCGCTCATCGCTGATTTCCACCGAGCGCACCCAGAGAAGCCATCGCCAGGAGGCGCTGCTAGAGGGGGGAGTACTGTCACGCCGCGCCGCTCATCAGCGGCGCCACCTGCTCGTCATCAGCGGCGAGGGATATAAGCCGCCTCGCCCTGAGCTTCGGCCTGAAGCCGTCAGATTCACTCATCATTGTTGCTGTGAGAACTGTTACCTCTTCAGCCATCATTGCGGTAAGAAGCCCTTACCTTGTCTCTTTGAAGTCTGCTCCCCTGTGCACAGGTGGATTTCCCGGCGGCGGACTTTTCCTCTCCGTCTCCATCTCCTCGCTGCTGCACCGGGCCTTGCAGGTGGCTGTCTACCGGGTCTCGTCCCTTGCTGTGCCAGCCATCTATCCCATCCAAGTAAGCTCCTCTCTCGCTATCATATCTCCTGTGTTGGTGTGTGCCCGTCACCCTTCTCCTTGTGTTTTTCCCATAGGGTTGTCCGGCTGTACGGTCTCCTGCCTCTGTGCCCGAAGCAGACGCCGCCACCAACACATCTACATCTCGCAGACACACACCCATTCACCCCTGTTGCTAATAAACTATTTGAACTACTCTGAGCCTGTGTGTGTGCGTCTCCTGAGCCGTGCGTTATGTCACTATGAAAAGGATGTTATAGGATCAAAGAGTAGATGCATTGTTACTTGTGATTGAAATGCAATGTGACTGTGAACTGGGAGAGTCCTGGTATATAAAGGACGAATGCTTCTGTGTTTTTCCTCTTTCTGCTTTGCTGATGTTGGAAGATGTGAATAAACCTGACTCGTGAGATAAACTCTGCCTCGTCATTTTCACATTTCCACAACCTCCACCAATGCGGTAACAAACCACCCTGTGGGTAGGGTGATAGGTGATCCATGACTGCATACTTCCGCCAAGTCCCTATCTCGCAATGGACGGACGGACGAAGGAAAGGAGGGACAGATGGAGGCTTGGAGGAGATATGTGCTCTCTGAGTGCGTTCTAGTTGGAAGTGTAATTGTTTATTCCGCAATAACTTATGCTTTGCCACTCTTCCTGCAAGTATGAACTTTTCTTAAGAATGTGCAACTTTTTTGTGAAATTGGAACTTTTTGTAGAGCTTTTTGCATGTGTAATGGATGACTTTTCTAATAAATTTGCAACTTTTACTCGTTGTGTTTGTCTTAACTTGCCAATGTTGAAATACTGTAATTGTTTTCTTTTTCTAGCTCAGGAAATATGTAATTTATTGCTGTTTATCATTTCTTATATAATTTAGATTATATTAGAGGGTACAGGTGACTAGTTTTTATTTCATTTTCCTCAGACAAATAATTTATAGTTTGTTCATCTTAAGAATGAATAAACTTGATCAAAAATATTTACTAAATTTTTTTTTTTTAGTAGATACTTACTGTTGTTCATGTACTTGTTCTGGTGACTATTCATATTTATTTGAGTGATTAATATGGGTGATTAATAATATCAGGTAAAGATACATTTACACAAGTATAATTTCTTTCTACTCCAACCACCTCTTAACAGGAGGCTCAGTTAGCAACACTTCCTCATATAATATTCACCCTCTGATTTTGTGGGGACATATCAGGATGAGTGTTAATCCTTCCGCGGTGAGGAATATAATAAACACTCACTTCACCCCTGCAGAGAAGCTGACGACAGGGAAGAAGAGCCCATCCGTGTTGAAATTCTCAAACATGCCCTGGACGGGCTGTCCGTTGATCCTGAAGGAGATGCTGGGCGCTCCCAGATCGAGACAGCAGCTCACCACATCCTCCGAGGTCAGGACATGCTGGTTCATGGAAGCGACGGCCCGTGGGATACGACCTGCACAGGACACACACATAAGCACCGTTATGTGAAACATGAGCTGGAGAGTGATGCTGGCACACATCTCATCTCTCTCAAACATACACACACAGCATTAAATACGCACATTTACACGGAGCTACATGCACTCCAGGCGACAAGATCACCTTTCCAGGGTACTGGTTTTGTCTAGACGCAACCTGGATGTAGCCCAAGATTACCGCTCATCTTTAATATGTTGGTTTGATATGACAGGGTAAGGAGGTTAAATTAAAGTCCATTTTAAAAAGTTCCAGTCACTAAAACATTCTGTGTTTGTGAGTTTTAACCTTCTAAAATGTTTTCTTGGGTTATATGAATACAGTAAAAATAATAAAATCTTTCTTCACTTATAATTATTTACATTTAGACAGAATCAGCAGAAGCTGTTAATCTGGGTTCCATTTCCCAACGTCACTGACAAATGATACGGTCTTCAATTACAACCATCACTGTGCTACTGGCTGTGAAATTTGGTCCCCACCCAGAGTTTCTGAGCCCAAGGCGTTAGCTTTAGAGTTAAAAGTGCTACTATGGAGTTAGCTTACCACGCACAGTTTTTATTGTAATTTTCTTTAAAAATAATAAACATCCCTGTTCCCACCTGGTTCACTAATCCACAGTCGATGATATATCTCACATCATTCTAGCTTATTTTGTTATATTTTTATTATCCATTTTTATCTCGCTGTCACAAGCTGGTGGTGTCCTTCAGGCTCAGTTCTGACTGTTCTCTGTGGCTTAGGTTCGGTATATTTGTATATTTTGTTATCTTTTGAGTTCTTGTAGTTTCTATGTCTTTTGTTCTTTTCTTTTCCGTGCCTGTAGCCACCGCTCTGGCTGGCAGCTGTTAGGCAGCCTCCTTGACCTACATTCGTGTGGGCGTTGTCTAACATTTGCCGGTTCAACCACGCCCCCTCTCTCTTGACAGCCAGCTGATTCCTCACCAGTAATTGTCTTTCCCGCGCCTCCTCCAGGTGTGCCCAAATTGTGGTGCCAGCAGTGCTTGTACTTAGGCGGCCTTTGCCAGTCAAGCATTGCTGGACCATTGTACATAGTCACATGTGTGCTAGTCATACGAACGTTAATCGCCGTATGACTGTCTGTGTCTATGAAGGATTGTGTGTTCCACGCCGTCGCTGCTCCCCTCGGTGTGTGTGTTGCTCACTGGAATCTTGGACTAATCGGACTGCTCCTGTACTGTGAACAAATCTGTTTGCATTTCCCCATGCAGTTGACTGCTACGCTTTGGCTGTTAGCTCAGGTTTTGTCTCCAGCCAGTCGAGCTTCCTAGAGGACTCCAAGTTACCCGAGCTAAAACATTATTTGTATTGTTTGTTTCGTGGCCACCGTGCACTGTGGTCTGCCCGCTGCACGTCATTGTGTGATGCCCTTTTGTGCACCCTGTACCCTTTTTGTATGTCTTTATTTTTGGAACTGTTGAAACTTTTTATTTATGAACGTTTTTCATCTATAAAACACAATCATATGAGGTCATGGGATGGTTATTATAGTACACATCAGATAGGATAAAAATATACAATTCCGAATCCACATATTAATAAATACTGTCACATCCTGTGAAGTCCAGCCATTTTTTCCAACGTCTTTTTCCTAGCTCCTCTTGGAGTCGCAGGGCATAGGTCATGTGTTCCATGAGCCTTATATTATTTATTATGGAGGTGACAAGGTTCAGCGTGGGAGGCTGTTTTTGTAACCAGCACTTTGTTATGGCCTCTTTGGCTGATGCCAAGAAGATTTTCAGGAGGTAAGTATCATCTGCAGTCAGCTTGTCAGGGAAACATCCGAGGAATAACAAAATAAAAGAGCAGCTAATATCAAAGTCCAGTGCCTTTATTTTTGGAACGGTTTTCTCTTTTGATTAATAAATGCGTGTGTGGTGTAACCTACGCATAAGTCCATTCATTCTTCCCCTCCTCCGTGCACTGCGTAAAAGCGCACGGGGAGGACTGTGACAGAATGGTCCAGCCAGCCAGGATTTAGCGGGTTACACCAGCACATCATTTTTTTCTTTTTTTTGAACTGTTTCCTCACCCACCTGTGTTTGCCCAACGATGCCTTCGGCACGCCGTTCCCACACCGGCCGAGGCAGATGATCGGCAGGGGACCCCACGGTGGAAGAAGAATGGGTGGCGACCTTCATCCAGGACTTCATGGATGAGGCCCACAAAGCCCACGGATCAAAGGCTAAATGGAGCTGTCTGGTTTCCACTGTTATTATCCTGGAGGTGCATCCTGGGCTCTGGAGCTATCCTCAGTATGAGGGGCTGCTTTCTTCAGTCTGTGCACAGGACGATCAGTTTACCAACGTGAGGAGGGGGCGCTTGCCATGAAGCCCAGGCGGAGACACTCTCCACAGCCGGCTGTCACCGCTTTCTCAGCTCTGTCGCCAGCTTCTGCCACCCATAAGCAGCGTCATCCTGTGGGGAGACGCCGGACGAGGCCCTCGTCGTCTTCGGCAGCCGTCATGCCTCCAGCTGCCGAGAGGGATCCCTGGTAACACCCATCTCTTCATTTCCTGAATCAGCTCCTCCAACATCCAGAGAGGGAGCCACAATATTATCGAGGACGCGGAGAGGGACGACTGCCTGCTTCCTGCAGCTGCCAACATCAAACACCGGGGTGACAGGCAAGTGTTTTTTCATTCTACCCCATTAAATTATGATGAACCTTGTCTGTCTCCCAAGGGAAAGGCCCAGTCTTTGCAGTCCGCTGGGCTCTCTCCTCCAGCTGCAGATGTTTATTCTTTTTCTGTTCTCTCCGTGTCTCCTCCTATTTTTCCTAAGCTCCCGTTGACCCAAGGGCAGAGCCATCAGATGGTGGAGGAGCCAGTGGCTTCGCAGGATTCTGCCCCAAAGCCAGCACAGAGAGGCTCCCCTGCAGCCATGCCAGAGGAATCCCCAGCGTTGGAGCCGTTGCAGAAGAACTATAGGACTGCTTACACCCTCTTCCCAGCTGTGGAGACGGTCGCAGCAGAATTGGAGCCAGAGTTGGACCTCTTGGAGGCCGGGCCTGAGTTCACTTCACCAGGATTGACGGAGTCCTGGATGGCGGTGGAGCTCGAGCTCAGGAAAGCGTTCTCTCTTGTTTTTCTAATGTCAGTATTGGAGAGATCTTGCCTGGCTCTAGGGGAGGAGAGTCGGATGCAGCCCTCAGCTGCATCCGAACTCCCCTCACCGGAGCCGCCCCTAACCACCCTAACCACGTTTCTCCTCCTATTGTTCCTGAGCTTCCTTTTAGGGCCGCCGGAGGAGATTCATTGTCACCAGGGGTCTCCATGGATCCAGTCTCACCGCCTGGCGACACCATAGGTCCAGCTCCCCCTGCCGCGATCATCAGGGCACCTCCGATCGACAGTCTCCTCAGCTTGGTGTTCTGGTGGGTTGGCCCGCTCACCGTGGGTGCAGCATTGGCCTGGTCGGGGTCCACCGTGGGTACTGCAGAGCTCCAGCCAGGATCCATTGCGGGTGCTGCAGGGCTCCAGCTGGGAGCCACCGCGGGTGTTGCGGAGCTCCAGCCGGGAGCCACCGCAGGTGTTTCAGTGTTGGCCCGGTCGGAGTCCACCGAGGGGGCAGTGTTGGCCCGGTTGGGGTCCACCGTGGGTGCAGCGTTGGCCCAGTCAGGGTCCACCGCGGGTGCAACATTGGCCTGGTTGGGGTCCACTGCAGGTGCAGCTGTGTCCCAAGCCGGGACCACCGAGGGTGCTGCGGGTCAGTCTGAGGACGCCATGGCCCCCTTCTCCTCCCTGTCCGACGCCGTGGGGGTTTCCTTCATACAGTCTGGTCACCTACCAGTGAGTGTCCCGGTGGGCAGGCCACCTCCTGCTTCACCCTGTCGGCTTTGGTGACTTAACAGCGCTGGCCAACCGCTGGAGGGACTGAATCTTTGGGCCAGGTGGCCCATGTTTTCCGTCAGGCCACCGGATTCTGTTCGCTAGACTGCCTGCTGGTCCTGGGACTCTGGGCGGCCTCCCAAGCCTCCATGCCTTTGGACTTGGGGGGGTTAATTGTGGGCCCTGGGCGGGGTGTATTGTGTTCCCTCCTTGCCTGTTCTCCCTACCTCCCACCCGGGTTTGTGGTTGTTGTTCCTGCTGGGGGGGGGGGGGGGGTCCTTCCTTATGATGTTGCCGTGGGTGTCTGGACTCCACCCCTAGAAGGGGGGGCTCTGTCACGAACCAAGCCGGTGTTGTCCTTCAGGCTCAGTTCTGACTGTTCTCTGTAGCTCAGGTTTGGTATATTTGTATATTTTGTTATCTTTTGAGTTCTTGTAGTTTCTATGTCTTTTGTTCTTTTCTTTTCCGTGCCTGTAGCCACCGCTCTGGCTGGCAGCTGTTAGGCAGCCTCCTTGACCTACATTCGTGTGGGCGTTGTCTAACACTTGCCGGTTCAACCACGCCCCCTCTCTCTTGACAGCCAGCTGATTCCTCACCGGTAATTGTCTTTCCCGCGCCTCACCCAGGTGTGCCCAATTTGTGGTGCCAGCAGTACTTGTACTTAGGCGGCCTTTGCCAATCAAGCATTGCTGGACCATTGTACATAGTCACATGTGTGCTAGTCATATGAACATTAATCGCCGTATGACTGTCTGTGTCTATGAAGGATTGTGTGTTCCACACCGTCACTGCTCCCCTCGGTGTATGTATTGCTCACTGGAATCTTGGACTAATCGGACTGCTCCCGTACTATGAGTAAATCTGTTTGCATTTCCCCATGCAGTTGACTGCTACACTTTGGCTGTTAGCCCAGGTTTTGTCTCCAGCCAGTCGAGCCTCCTAGAGGACTCCAAGTTACCCGAGCTAAAACATTATTTGTATTGTTTGTTTCGTGGCCACCGTGCACTGTGGTCTGCCCACTGCACGTCATCGTGTGATGCCCTTTTGTGCACCCTGTACCCTTTTTGTATGTCTTTATTTTTCAAACTGTTTTCTCTTTTGATTAATAAATGTGTGTGTGGTGTAACCTGCATGTAAGTCCATTCATCCTTCCCCTCCTCTGTGCACTGTGTAAAAGCGCAGGGGGAGGATTGTGACATCTCGCTACGGTTAACAGTTTCCCATTCGTTCCTTCGCTATCTTTTCTGTGCTTATTATATTCCAGTGACCGGTCAAATCCTATCGACCACTGAAACCACACACCCTTGTCCCTGAGCAATGCTTTATTTGATTCATTCTTTCAGATAAATGTACATTACTTAGCTCAGGTTGTGTTAACTACCTAAGCTAGGAGCTAGCCAGTTAACATTGAAAACATTAGCAAAATCCCAAGTGAGGAAAGAGGGATCTTGAGCATTTGAAGAGACATGCAATGAAAGGAGCCTTTCTGAGGAAGGCTGCAAAAGATGATTCACACTGATATAAGATTAAGACCCAAGGGATTTGCCAACAGTGCCTTGCATGGCAGTGGCTCTTCCAATTCTAGATGTGATTGACATTGTAGATAGGAGAAACGTAATTTTGTTCTACTGTACATGATTGACTGAATGGCAATAAAGTTGACTTTCTTCTTCTTCTTCTGTTCTTCTTCATATGGAAAAAGTGCAGACAATGGAACCTTTAAAGTCTGGATACAAATTTAAGATACTGCAATTATAAAATACAAAAAGTACCTTCCTGTACAAATAGTTACCTTCACCATGTGGCAAATTTCAAATTATCATTACAGTTCACATTGAATTTTCCCATGATTGATGCTGATGCGAGCTATTTAAATGCAGAGCTAAGACACAAACCTAAAACCCAAATACAGAACCAAAAGTTCTGCTGACAATGATTTATGTTATGCAAACCAGTGATTATAATTTTGCAAGCTTAATATGTGTAATGTAAAAAGGTTCCACATTGTACAATGCAAAAAATAAATAAATAGAAGATACGGAAATGGAAATTAACTGTATCATCAAACAAGTTTCTTCTTATTCTTCTTTTGATTGCTCCCTTTAGGGGTCGCCACAGCAGATCATCTGCCTCCGTCTCACCCTATCCCTTGCATCTTCCTCTGTAACACCAACCCTCTCCATGTCCTCCTTCACTACATCCATGAATCTCCTCTGTAGTCTTCCTCTTTTCCTCCTGCCTGGCAGCTCCATCTTCAACATCCTTTGTCCAATATATCCACGATCCCTCCTCTGCACATGTCCAAATCATCTCAGCCTTGCTTCTCTTATTTTGTCACCAAACTGCTCAACCTGAGCTGTCCCTCTGATATACTCGTTTCAAATCCTGTCCCTCCTAGTCACTCCCAATGAAAAGCTTAGCATCTTCAACTCTGCCACCTTCAGCTCAGTCTCCTGTCTTTTGGTCAGCACCACCGTCTCCAAACCATAAATCATAGCAGGTCTCACTACGGTCTTGCAAATCTTCTCTTTCACTCTTGCTGCTACCCTCTGTCACAAATCACCCGACACTCACCTCTACCCACTCCACCCTGCCTGCACCCTCTTCCTCACCTCTCTTGTGCATTTTCCATTGCTTTGGATGGTTGACCCCAGGTATTTAAACTCATCTACTTTAACTACCTCTACTCCTTCCATCTTCACATTACACCTGCCTCCCTCTCCTTCAAACTCATGTATTTTGTCTTGCTTCTACTGACTTTCATTCCTCTTCTCTCCAGAGAATACCTCCACCTATCCAGGTTTTCTTCCACCTGTTCCCTACTCTCACTACAGATCACAATGTCCTCTGCAAACATCATGGTCTGCGGAGACCCCTGCCTGACCTCATCTGTCAGCCTGTTCATCACCATGGCAAACAAGAAGGGGCTCAGAGCTGATCCCTGATGTAACCCCACCTCCACCTTGAACCCATCTGTCACTCCTACAGCACACTTCACCACCATTTCGTTGTCCTCATGCATGACCTGTACCACCCTCACATACTTCTCTGCCACTCCTGACTTTCTCATACAGTACCACACTTCCTCTCTTGGCACCCTATCATATACTTTCTCTAGATCCACAAAGATACAGTGCAACTCCTTCTGGCCTTCTCTATACTTCTCCATCAACACTCTTAGAGCAAACATTGCATCTGTAGCATTCTTTCTTGGCATGAAACCGTACTGCTGCTCACTTATTATCATCTCTCCTCTTAAAATGGCTTCAACAACTCTTTCCCATATCTTCATGCATCATCAAAAAAGCAAATAGTACAAATAGTACACTGCAAAATCTTTCCTTAATTAGCATCTCTACATGTACGGCAGCCATTCAGTTTGAGTATCTGTTGACTTCCAACACAAGGACACCTCAATGTACTTAAGGAGGAACTGATTAAGTGATTATCTAACCATGGTAAGACACATGAAAGCTGTAAATAGAAAACTGAGTTATTACACAAATAGAGATTTCTGAGTTAGTAGATTAGTTTATTTGACAGGGACAGTGCAATAAACATAGACAATTAATCAAAGACAATCAATCTGATGTGTTGCACATAGAGTGTATAGCTATTAGCTAATTTGCAACTCTTGTCCCTGGATGGGCTTTAGAAAAAAGAATCAAGATAAAAAATATACACAATAACCACATACATCAATGCAGAAAAATTATAAATACACAATTATAAATATTATAAATATTATAAATACACAAATATAACAGCCTGACTCACATTTAACATAAATATTATAAATACACAAATATAACAGCCTGACTCACATTTAACACATATAATATAACTCACATTTGCCTATTTCAGGCCTTCCTCCCTCCGTCACTCACTATAAACAAACACATTTATTCCTTCCCTTCATTCACTCTCACTTTGCAGACAAATAATTCATACATGAGTACATTCTTGTTTATTTTTCAGCCAGTTTTTAACATTTTTAGTGAATGTTTTAAAGTCCGTTATTATTTTAATTTCATTTGGCATTGTGTTCCAGATGTGACTGCCCTTTATAGAGAAAGCTGTTTGTCCAAATGTGGTTCTGCGGTGGAATATTTTACAGTTATTGTTAACAGAACTCCTGGTGGCTCTGCTGCTGTCCTGTCTTTGGACGAAACCAGCAAGTGGCTCGGGTGCTGATTTATGGAAACATTTGAACGTTAATTTCAGAAGACAGAGGTCAATGAAGCTCTCAAAACTCAATAGGTTGTATTTTTTTAAAACATTACAGTGATGCCACCTAATGGGCTTTTTGTCCAAGATTTTTAGGGTTTGATTATATAATGAACCTATATGTCTTATTGTGGAAGGGGCTGCTTGAGCCCAGACTGTCAAACAGTATGATATATGAGAAAAAACCATAGAATGCATATACAGTGCAGCTGCTTCGTAAGGTATGTAATATCTAATTAATTTAAAGCAGTTCAGATTTTTTTTTACTGTTTTTGAAATTTTCTTTATATGAAGATTAAATTTGAGTTGAGGATCTAGTACAATGCCAAGGTATTTGAATTCTGTTCATCCTAAGTTAAAATTTAAGTACTGTAGTGTTTAAGAATAACCATGAATTTGTCATCTTTGCATTACTTGATCTAAAAGCAGATATAAAAGCAAGATCTTTTTTGCTGTTTTGGTCAGTTTTCATCTTCTGTAAATTAATGCACTAATTTTTTTTTTTTTTTTTTTTTTTTGTTACTTATTTGTACCCGTAGGTAGACTTGGTTTGCAGTCTGGTGACAAGCCACCGGCTACTGGTCGCTGCGTGCGCGAGCGCCCTAAACCTACATGTTTTTGGTGTGCGGGAGGAAACCGGAGAAATCCCGGAGTAAACCCGCGCAACACGGGGAGAACATGCAAACTCCACACAGCTCACTGTTGGTCGGGGGCTGGGATCGAACCCACGATCTCATGATCTCCGCGGTCCCCCGGCCGAGGGTAAAACTGTGCTGCCACAGTGCTAAACCACTGCGCCACCGTGCAGCCATATGCAATATTTTGACTTGGAATTTGGGTGAGTTGTTTTCCATAGGTTAGAGGATACAACAAAATTGTTAATTTTACTCAAACACATATGTATAAATAGTAAAGCCACATAAAGTGATAATTTTCTGGTGGTCTCTTTGGTCTCTGTTTTTCCAGAGCTACACATAAAAACAAAAGTTTAAAAAAATTTCCAAAAGTTTCCAAAAAGTTCACTACAAAACCAGTACTGTAATTGATGCAAGCTCCAAGTCTTGAATAATGATTAAATTCCAGTTCTGTTTATGCAATGCCATGTAAAACTAATATTTTGTTTGATCTTAATTTAACGAACCATGAAGTTTATGTATGAAAAAGTGTGCATTGATGGTGCATGATATTTTACTCTACTATTCATGTCTGATTTAAAAAGATGATCAAGAACCCATGTTGTTCTTCACCTTCAAATAATAAACTAGACTTGGTGACATATTTAAATTAAAAAATGTAGCAGTTGTGTTTATTATGACTGCAGCACATATAACCATAATTTTGGCTAAACAGCGATAAATACCTACATGACTTCAACATGCAAAAGGCAGTGACTTTTCCTCCTTCCACCCACCTGACCATAGGTGGAGTCCATCAAATCCAAACGAGTAGAGGTCATCCCCGACTCCGTTGCCCCCCCAGCCCTCTCCTCCTCCGGGGTAGGGTGCATATCCTTTTGTGTTGGCCCAGCCTACTCTCAGGTGGGAGGGCTCGCTGGTCACAAAGTGGTCCACGTGGTCGATCATTAGCTCATAGTACCACTTCTTATACTGAGCTGAGCCTTCACTCACCCCTAGGAAGATGTTTGGCCTCATACTGGTAATGAGAGCACAAAGAAATTAAAAACAGCCTCCTCCAGAGAGACATGTTCAGTTGTAATATCTTCATATTTCATTTAAATCAAATCAAAAAAATATCCTAAGGCAAGATCATTGATACTGCATCTAATATATCTGGTTTTTGATGTTATTAAAAGAGATATTGTAACAGAAGTTACAAAAACACACATGCACAAAACAATCTCCCTTTCACAGGAATCCGTATTCCACTGCACGATAATAAAAAATTTGAAGCTAAAAAGCAGATTTAGAGGCCCAGTATAACAGTAGCAAACAGGGTTTCAAATGCTTAAAGGATCATGTCACAGTTCAGCATATAAAGGTTAAACAACATTTCATGGCTCAATTGTCCACAGTGAGGTTTAAGTGCTTGTTCACCCTATTACACAGACTACAGACTGGTATGCTAGAGTATGTACACAATGAAATGGTTTGTAAATTTTACCTTAGCCACACTGTAATACAGAATGTTTACTTAGCAAGTTTTTGCATATCATTAAATTGAACAAGGTAGCACCACGGTGAACACTTTCAAAATGAGTTGTTTAAATATTAAAACAAAGCAACAGCTAGTAATATGCTGAACATGTTACAGCATATAATATGAATGATATATACAACTTTCAGTGCAAAATGGCATCTGTTTATGAGTTTAACTGGTACCACTCTACAATAAAATACCTCCTCTGTGGATTGCCACATTTTCATTGTGGAGGGGTTTGGGTGCCCTCATGATCTCAGAAACAATGTTGCTGGAGTAGTTTGCCCCAGTCGGGTCTCCCATGGCAAACAGGTCCTTGGTGAAGGGCCAGGCCAAGAGTGGTCGAGCGGATCCCTATGAGAAAGTTACAAGGACCAAGTGTACACAACGAGCCACACAGGTCCACCCTCCAGTGGGCTCACCAACTGCAGGAGGGATCAAGATGCTATGTGAAGCAGTGGCAGTCTGTCTTCTCTGCTTGGACTGCTGCCCCTGTGACCCAGACCCCCGGATGAGCAGGTAGAAGATGGATCGATGGATGGAGGTTATAAATGCTTTTTAAATCAAGAATAAGCAATTATAAATAAGTTATGAGGTATATTTCATACATCGTCAGGCTCACAATTTTCAACATCAAGAGACCTTTTGGCTAGAAATGCTTACAGTGCTTAAATGCTAGTAGCTTAATGACAAATATCAGATGGTAAAAATCTAACAGACCAAAAAAAACAGTAATTTAAATAATGTCTGAAGTTTGAGAGAAGTGTGGGCTCACTATTTGGTTAAAAAAAAAAAGAGGTGACTAGTTCGCTTTTTGTCTTGTTATAACAACTTATTTATGATATGTATAGTGTTTACAACCTAATTAGTTTTTTTAAACTTATAAATTATTTATAAATCTTTTATTAGGGTTTTCTTATTGTAAAGTAGTACCATTTAATTGCTCAAAATTGGAGAATTATTTGCAGGCATTTACAAGTCAAACTGTTCAAGGCTGACTAGTAGCTATTATCTTATTGTCATAAATCGCCCATCTCACGGGCAGCATAAGACACCACACGCTGTCTGTGAGTTTGTAACATTTATTAAAGTAAAGACGAACATGAAATGCAACACAACACTTATAAATAAGGAGGGGAAAACGTGCCAGAGGAGAGTGGAGCTCACGACCAGGGGGAGGCAGAACAGCCCAGGGAAAAATAGTGGCTGAGCGCTGGGAGATGCTAGGGAACAGAGACAGTGACAGCCGGAGCACACCCAAAAAGCTGCGGGGCTCACGGCTGAGGGAAATAAGGGAAAGGAAGAATTACCTGGTCGGAGCTCACATAATCACCTCAACGGCCACAGTCGACAAAGCACTCAGAGTTAACAGCAAACATCTGAGGACGTCACAGTAGGGCATGACAACAGGGAAATGTTGGCGTGCCCTTAAATAGGTGCCTGACAGGTGTGAGTACATGAGTGGGAAAAACAATCAAAACAACAAGTGACAGCTGTGCAGCCCGCGAACAGAATCTGACTCTGTTCACTCAGACTCAATCTCTGTTTTTAAGAATAGGGTAAAAACCTTCCTCTTCAATATAGCCTACGATTAGGGAGGAATTTTGTGTCTCTTACCCCCCACCGGAGTGGTGGCTCAGTTGGTAGAGCATCCGCCCCACACCCGGGAGGCAGGGGTTCAAATCCCGGCCGGGTCATACCAAAGACCATATAAAAATGGTGCTTTCTGCCTTCTAGCGTGGTGCTCCGCATAATGGAATGGGGAAAGTAAAGTTACACACAGAGCTACCAGAGGACTGACCCCCCGCTGTAGCTTTCACTACTTACAGTAGCTGTGTGGCCTAGGGTCAGAGAAACGGAGATAGGCACCGCCCATATACACCTTCAGGTGTGAAGGGATTAACTAACTAACTAACTACCCCCCCCCCTTGTTTTGCTGTTAATAGATTTAGACTGCCGGGTGACCTCAAATAATGTACTTGGATTCTCTCCATTAATGTTTGCTCTCTTTATGTCTGTTCTTCTCATCTTCTCTATCCTCTCACCCCCAAGCCAGTTGCAGCAGATGACTGCCCCTCCCTGAGCCTGGTTCTGCTAGAGGTTTCTTCCTGTTAAATGGGAGTTTTCACTCTCCACCGTCGCTAAGTGCTTGCTCACAGGGGATCGTCTGATTACTGGGGTCTTTCTGCAATTGTGGGGTTTTCCCGACATTTGAAAGCGTTATGAAATGACTGTTGTTGTGATATGGCGCTATATAAATAAAGTTGAATTGTATTGAATTGAATTGACAGCCGGAAGCTGCACAGCACTGTCAAAATAAAAGCACAGACCAGAAACTAAATAACAACACAAGAATACTACCCCAACAACTGTAAATAATATCATAACTACAAAATGACCCACAATACATAGACAGGACAATAAGGATGAGACTAAGAATACAGACAACTAACAACAGACAGAAACCAAATATAGCAGGTAATAATGAAGAGATAAACTAACATAAAAGACTAAACTCAAAACTGGAGACTGGGCACAGGCGGATCATGACACTTATCTTTTATAGCATTTTACACCTTTCACCTTTTTAGTCTCCATGTACTGAAATTCACAGCTACACATACAGACATGGACAAAATTGTTGGTACCCCTCTGTTAATGAAAGAAAAACCCACAATGGTCACAGAAATAACTGCAATCTGACAGAAGTGGTAATAAATAAAAATTTTATGAAAATTAATTAATAAAAATCAGACAATGCTTTTGAATTGTGGCTCAACAGAATTATTTTAAAAAACAAACTCATGAAACAGGCCTGGACAAAAATGATGGTACCCTTAACTTAATATTTTGTTGCACAACCTTTTGAGGCAATCACTGCAATCAAACGATTTCTGTAACTGTCAGTGAGACTTCTGCACCTCTCAGCAGGTATTTTGGCCCACTCCTCATGAGCAAACTGCTCCAGTTGTCTCAGGTTTGAAGGGTGCCTTCTCCAGACGGTATGTTTCAGCTCCTTCCACAGATGTTCAATAGGATTTAGAACACGGCTCACAGAAGGCCACTTTAGAATAGCCCAATGTTTCACTCTTAGCCATTCTTGGGTGTTTTTAGCTGTGTGTTTTGGGTCATTATCCTGTTGCAAGACCCATGACCTGCAACTGAGACCAAGCTGTCTGACACTGGGCAGCACATTTCTCTCTAGAATACCTTGATAGTCTTGACATTTCATTGTACCCTGCACAGATTCAAGACACCCTGTTCCAGATGCAGCAAAGCAGCCCCAGAACATAACAGAACCTCCTCCATGTTTCACAGTAGGGACAGTCTTCTTTTCTTGGTATGTTTCATTTTTGCGTCTGTGAACATAGAGCTGATGTGCCTTGCCAAAAAGTTCCAGTTTTGTCTCGTCTGTCCATAGGACATTCTCCCAGAAGCTTTGTGGCTTGTCAACATGCAGTTTGGCAAATTCCAGTCTGGCTTTTTTATGATTTGTTTTCAACAGTGGTGTCCTCCTTGGTCGTCTCCCATGAAGTCCACTTTGGCTCAAACAACAATGGATGGTGCGATCTGACACTGATGTACCTTGACCTTGGAGTTTACCATGAATGTGTTTAGAGGTTGTTCTGGGCTCTTTTGTTACCATTCGTATTATCCGTCTCCTCCTGCGGCCACGTCCAGGGAGGTTGGCTACAGTCCCGTGGATCTTAAATTTCTGAATAATATGTGCAACTGTAGTCACAGGAATATCAAGCTGCTTGGAGATGGTCTTATAGCCTTTACCTTTAACATGCTTGTCTATAATTTTCTTTCTAATCTCCTGAGACAACTCTCTTTTGCTTCCTCTGGTCCATGTTTAGTGTGGTACACACCATGTCAACAAACAGCACAGTGACTACTTGTCACCCTTTAAATAGGCCGACTGACTGATTACAAGTTTGTAGACACCTGTGATGTTAATGAGAGGACACATCTTGGTTGAACATGTCCCTATGGTCACATTATTTTCAATCGTTTCTAGCGGTACCATCATTTTTGTCCAGGCCTGTTTCATGAGTTTGTTTTTTAAAATAATTCTGATGAACCACAAGTCAAAAGCATTGTCTGATTTTCATTGGTTAATTTTCATAGAATTTTTATTTATTACCACTTTTGTCAGATTCAAGTTATTTCTGTGACCATTGTGGGTTTTTCTTTCATTAACAGAGGGGTACCAACAATTTTGTCCACATCTGTATATTCAAACATACTTTCCCCATATCTACTTTTACTATAAAATAACAATAAACTAAAGCTATGCCCCATATGCACTACAGCCCTGACCTTTTCTGGGCCTTACTTGATGGTTACAAGCATGAATACAAATGTCAAATGCAGCTGATTGAACACCAATTAGTCTTTAACCTAACAGCTTCCGAGCTCAATGTCCATTCAATGTCTGATTTGAGCAGGTGGAGTTCATGTGCTTTGAATCCTGCACACTTAATTAAGGAACATTGTTTGTTTAGACTGCATAAAGTCTTTCTGATAGTATGGTGGCTCTTCTTTCAGCTGCTCCCTTAAGGGGTCGCCACAGCGATCCGATCTGCCTCCATCTCACCTTATTTCTTGCATCTTCCTCTGTAACAAAAACCCTCTCCATGTCCTTCTTCACTGCCTCCATGAATTTTCTCCATGGTCTTCCTCTTGTCCTCCTGCCTTGCAGCTCCATGTTCAACATCCGATGTTCAATATATCCACTATCCCTCCTCTGCACATGTCCAAACCACCTCAGCCTTCCTCTCTTACTTTGTCTCCAAACCACTGAACCTGAGCTGTCCTGATATACTCATTCCTAATCCAGTCCATCCTAGTCATTCCCAGTGAGAATCTTAGCATCTTCAACTCTCCCACCTCCAGCTCCAGCCTGCTGTCTTTTGGTCAGTCCCACAGTCTCCAAACCATACATCATAGCAGGTCTCACTACCATCTTGTAAATCTTTCTTTTCACTCTAGCTGATATCCTTTTGTCACAAACCACTGCTTTGGATGGTTGACCCCAGGTATTTAAACTCCTCTACCGCTACCTCTTTAGGTTCTCTTCCACTTGCTCCCTACTCTTACTATAGATTATAATGTCATCTGTGAACATCATGGTCCACATAGACTATTGTCTAAACTCATCTGCTAGCCTTTCTATCACCAAATCAAACAAGAAGGGGCCGATCCCTGATGTAATCCCACCCCCACCATGAATCCATTTGTCACTCCTACAGCACACCTCACCACCAGCTTGCTGTCCTCGTACATGTCCTGCACCACCACCCTGACATACGTTTCTGCCACTCCTGACTTCCTCATACAGTACATCACTTCCTCTCTTGGCACCCTATCATATGCTTTCTCTAAATCTGCAAAGACACAGTGCAGTTCCTTCTGACCGCTATACTTTTAAAAAGATTTCTCATTAAGGAAGTGAAGGCAAAAATGTTTTCCCATTGTATAGTTGGTTACATTAGCTAAATACACTACACAGATACAGCATCAATGCTTTAGAGTTTATTTATTGTACTTAAAGTTACATTTCTAGCGTACTGTTCCCACTTTATTCATTCAGGAGATGGCAATACACAGATTTCCTTGAACGGTGAGACAGTGAGGCCTGTTACTGACCAAACAGCAAGCTGTTAATGATACAGTATCTGTCAGAATGTATAGCAATTCAGCCCTTAATATAACAAGAGTCATCACCTTATCACCTTCTGAGTTTGCTGTTGATTCAAGTCAAGTCATGTTCAACAAGCATGTCACTGTCTCCACCTGTGTATAGTCCTGATAAAGGGAGCTCTCCAACCACAGAAGCAAATTACTGGTCTGATGCAAAAAGTTACAACTATAATGAGCATCCTCAAGTAACTTTTGTATTTTTTCTGTGAACATTCAAGCATTTTTCTTTACCTCAAGTTTTCTATCAAACCATTTTCTTTTCACCTCCTTTCTAGATCTTTGTACAGTAGGACACACTGTTGACAGCATCTGTTACTAGTGTTGTAGTCAAAACCTCATCAAGACAAGAGTCTCCCAAGACTGAGACCAAGTCGAGACCAAGACCTACACACACAGTGGTCTTGGGAGACTCTGGTCTCAGTCTTGTGCTCCTGTGAGTACTGACAGATTTTTTTTCAGCCCATCACTCAAGATGATTTCAACTGCAGCCTCTGAGAAACTTTTATATCTATTCTTTACTTACACCATGTCATAATATTGACAGGATGCACCTCTTCATGCTCCTTATATGAAGGTTCCTGGGCAGTGATTTATTCTAATGTCTGACCAGCAGAAGTGTGCTGTCAATTTATGATGGATTGGTATTCATGAACTTCCACACAAACCCAAGATCAAATCAGGGTTTTACAGTGTTCATGAATCTGGTAGGTTTTTAGTAGAGAGATGAGATACACGGAAATCTTGTCACAGATTTACAACAGACCCAATTTCTACAAAATGACTTCATAAATGCTGCATTATGAGTGAAAAAGAGGTCATTTTTCCCTGTCATGCGTGAAAGATAAACACTGAGAAAAGCAAGCTCTGAAATGATGATACGTGAATGAGTTTCTAACCTCTGGACATCATTGACCAGCTGGGTTTGCAGCAGCAGATCTCTCTTGGGTAGTAAATGATCACAGATGAGGTTCTGATTGGTTCTCACAGCTACACCGTTACATACGCACAAGGAGCAGAGCACATCCAGAATCTAAAATAGGAAGTGGAGGCAAGGGTAGATAGCAAGCAACAACATTCAAGACCACAAAAGCACTTCAGTGGCTTTTAATTGGGACTGATTTCCCAATTAAAGCCTCAATATGAATCTATACCCCTCCTGAAATGATTAATTACCTCTGTCCCTAATCACCGTCCAGGTTGCTGCTCTGGGGACAGCATCTTTTTTATGCAACCACTGCATAATTACTCTGCAATGCTTATTGGGGGCAAAAACATGCTCAATAATTTCCTTCTGACGTTAGCTGAACAAAAGTGAAGAACCATATAGGCAAAGAGGCTCAGCCAAGGGTGACAAGTCAGAACACTCTCTCTTTATCATTGACCTTTTTATACCCCTTGCAGAGCAAAGCAGTAAATTCAGGTTGATTTACGACATGGGCCAGTTGACTGTCTGCCCCTGATCTTATTTCACTGTTAAATGGACTGATTCACAAAGCAACAACCTCAACCCCTCAGAAAAAAAGAATCTCTGTGTAGGATGAAAGTTTGTATGCTACAAGGAAAGCATAATCAATTAGTAGCAAAGAGAAGAAGAGGTGACAAAGAGGCCTTGGGGAGAAAAGCTGCGGAAATAAATTTGCCTTAATTGAACCCTTTTTGTAAGTTTAATGAGCAAAGAAAGATTACTGAATGCAACATAAGCAGGCCGAGAAATCACTCCAAAGTCAACACTGTAAAACCAATTACTTAACCTTATTTAAAAAAAAAAGCATGTGAACCATTTACCTTAAAAAACACAATAATGGTAAATGGTAAATGGCATTCACTTATATAGTGCTTTTATTCTCATCTCTTGATGACCAGAGGCAATCGGTTTACATGTTTTTTTCTGAGTAAGGTTAACTAACTGGATTTTTCAGTGAATATTTCGTGAGTCAACCAAATCTCATATACATCTTTCAAGCACTAACTACAACCATGCGGCAAAACTGACGCATCAAAATAGAGCAAAATATTCATCTGAACAGTAAGAATTGGTCAGATATTTCACATTTGATATCCAGTACATTAGTATCATGGAGGCAGATGTTGGGGAGTAACCGGCCACTTCAACACTAACTCTACAGAGACTGAGATGAGGAAAATGCTGTTGCTTAAACAGACCACCAAATTAGTAGGATTTATTCAGGATGTTGACATCTGAACAGTGATGTGTGTTGTGTGTAATTGGACTGTCCAGCTCTTGCTGACTGCCAGAAGTGCCTCAGACTCTTCTCTCCATTATAGATTACAAGAATGTATCTCATGGAGCGGGTGAATGCTGAGGAATGTTCACAAACGTTGCGATTGCTGGGGTTTCGTCAGGGTTCTTAAAAGGTTGTACAACACTTTGCCAACATTTTTTTCTTGTTACCTCTGCCAAGGGAGGAGGTAATGTTTTTGCCGGTATTGGTTTGTTGGTTGGTTGGTTTGTTTGTTTGTCTGTCTGTTAACAGCATTATTCAGAAAGTTCTGAATGGATTTTGATGAAATTTTCAGATAAAGTGTGTAATGGCATGGAAAACAGATAATTAGATTTTGGTGGTGATCCGGATCATGATCTGGATTCACAATTTTTTTTTAAATTATTTTATATATTAATATTGTGCTTTTCATGCACTGTCCCTTTAAGACATGTTCACAGAGTTACGTGTGGGGCCACGCACTTCCGCAACCCAGAAGCAGCGCAGTCTTACCACTAAACACTGCAGAAGAAGTAAAACGGTTTGGAACAAAAAGGAATGCGGTCTCCACCCACACAGTATGTGATGATTGAAATTATTTCATCTGAAGATGCCAAGAAAAAACAAGCAAAGTGTGTGGTTTAAGACGGGGTTTGGAGTGTGTGCAGATGTAACTCCGGCCAGCAGACAAGGATGCAAGCCACATGACCCACACGGTATGTAAACACAGTAAACTTCAGCATTGGACAATGTTTAATGTTTTTTGTTTGTGAAATCACAATAGCCCTGTTCTATTATACTCGTTTACTACACACTGCAATGATAGGATACCACACTGTTGTGTAATATTGCTTAATGGAAGACAACAATTCATCCTCGTTAACAACTGCACCTCCCTCACAGCCCCCCTCTCCCATGGTGTTCCCCAGGGCTCTGTGCTTGGCCCTCTCCTCTTCATCATCTATATACTCCCGCTTGGTAACATCATCCGCTGACATGGCCTTAACTTCCACTGTTACACCGACAACATTCAGATCTATATTTCTACTAACTGCATAGCCACAGTAACCTGCTCCATACTGGAAAACTGTCTCTCTGAAATAAAATCCTGGATGCAAAAGAACTTTCTACAACTTAACTATGATAAGTCTGACATGATGATCATCAGCCCGGAATCTCTCATCAATACCACCCACAACTTCAACCTCACTGTTGCCAACTCCACACTTTCCCCATCTCCACAGATAAGAAACCTTCGAGTCATCTTTGACAGCCACCTCATTTTTGAACTGCACATCAATCATGTAACCACAACTGCTTCTTTCACCTAAAAAACATAGTCCGACTCCATCCCTCACTCACCTTCTCCACCGCAGAAACCCTCATACACGCATTTATCACATCCAGACTCGACTACTGCAATAGCATTCTTTACGGTTCATCATCCAAGGTCCTCCAGAAACTTCAATACATTCAAAACTCAGCCACCTGTCTCCTCACCCAGTCCCGCTCCCATGACCACATCACCCCTGTCCTCCAGAACCTCCACTGGCTCCCATTCTCACAACACATACAAGAGCAAAGTCCTTCTCCTCACCTTTAAAGCCCTCCATCACTAGGCCCCTTCCTATCTCACTGGTCTGTTACACCGGCATGCGTCCCCCGCCCCCCGCCTTTGTTTGTCTGATGCAAACCTCTTCTCTCCACCACACAGAACCAAGCACAGAACCTGGGGGGACAAAGCCTTTTCCACACACACCCATCCCCGTGACTGCATAGACTTAAACTACTTCAAATCATTACTCAAAACCCACCTGTTCAGACTTGCTTTTAATCTTTAATTTTAACTTTCTTTAATTGATGTAGTGTCTCTGTGTGCCTTGGAAAGCACTATACAATCTGTATTATTATTATTATTATTATTAATAATAATAATAATTATTATGAATCTTGTCAATAAACTGCAAGGGAAAAGAGAGGAGAAAGTAAAACAAAAACCGACCTGACACATTCAATAAACCATGATGCTGATTTAAGGTAGAATTGCCCAGCCCTAATGTATGGTCAATATAATTAGGACAGTCTTGTTATTATAATGTAGTCACATAATCATATTGTTTTTGCTGCCATTTCTCTGTTAGCAGGATCACGCAAAAACTCCTAGATGGATTTGGATGACATTTTCACCAGAGGTGGCCCTTGGTGCAAGGATGAACTCATTAGATGTTGGAAGTGATCCTTGAGTGCATACCTCCGCCAAGGCCCTAGCTCACAATGTACAGATGGATGACGATATGGACGGACAAAAGGACAGAGGGGAGGACAAAGGGAGGGAGGGCCGGAGCCTTGACGGAGGCATGTGCTCTCTAAGTGCCCTCTAGTTGCAAATAAATTCTGAATATGTCAAAAAAAATTGCAACAAGATATACTGGTTGCGACCATAAAAACTGTTGGCAAACTGTTGTGCAACCTTTTACCAACCCTGACAAAATGCCAACAATTGCAATGTTCATAAATGTTCCTCAGCATTCGCCACTCCATGAGATACATGCGTTAGAAGTCATTTAAAATTCTGTTAGTTACGTGTTTTATATGGTTGCAGCATGTATCAAGAGCTGACTGCATTGGTTGCCCCTTAAAGTTTCAATATAGCCCCATTTTATTATTGAATCATGGGGTTTTGTACCAAACTACATTACCTACTGGTCTAGACTTTTTGTTATATAGCAACATCACAGAGTAAAAAAAAAAATGTTAGTTTGTAAGTAATCTTGTGTGAATGTTTTCATTTAATGTCTACACGTGGAATACTGACACATTTGCACAATTAAAGCTGCTGTAGGCAGAAGAATTTAGTTTAAATTTGACAATAAGTCGATTATCATTCTACAGCGATCTATAAAGCAAGTGGTCCGACAGGACAACACCACTGCATCTCATCTGGGCTCTGCTCAGTCTGCAGAAAGTTTCACATCCGTAACAGTTTCTTTGCCCAATCACAAGTCTTGTCAACCAGAGGCTCTTCTGTTGATTGTTCTAAAAAAGCAGATGCATCTCAGAGACGTGCGATTCAGTTAGGGAGTGGCTTAGGATAGGGAAGGGAGGGGGACCTGCTTTAAGTATTGTTTTAAAGACGCACTCCAGTGGATAAAAATCCCTTATAAAAACAAATCTACATTGTCTAAAATGGTATTTTATGCCCTTTTTTTCTACAAACAAAACCTTTCATTATGCCTTGGTGAAAACAGAGGCATACGGTAATCAGTCAGTGTGTCTGTGTGTGTACCTGTCTGTTACCAGCTTTTCAGCTTGCCCAGTCAGAATTAAGTGCAACTAAAGGCTTATATCATTGTATATCCATATTTTCTTGGCTTTTAAGTTACCAGAATTCTGAGATAAGGCTTTGTTTTCGAAATAAACACAAATTTAACTCACCTTTAACGTCAATGGAGACGGGGGAAAAGGTATTGTAATAACTATGCTACGCCACTAGAGGCAGCAGTGTGACTTTTTTACAGCACAACACAGCAGGTTTTTGGGGTTTTTTTACAGCATGCAGAGCTGAACTGTTATAAAATAGCAGTTACTGAAAAAAGAAACACGTATTCAACAACTGCACAATTTATTATGCCTTGGTGAAAACGGAGACATACAGTAATCAGTCAGTGTGTCTGTGTGTGTGTATCTGTCTGTTACCAGCTTTTCAGTTCGCACAGTCAGAATTAAGTGCAACTAAAGGCTTGTATCATTGTATCGCCATATTTTCTCACCTTTTAATTTGCCAGAATTCTTAAATAAGGCTTTGTTTTCAAAATAAACACAAATTTAACTCACCTTTAATGTCAATGGAGCCGGGAAAAAGGGTATTGCAATAACTATGCCAAGCCACTAGAGGCAGCAGTGTGACTTTTTCACAGCACAAGCCAGCCCATTTTTTTACAGTACGTGGAGTTGAACTGTTCAGTTTGGTGGCTCTTGGCTGCCGCCGACAGTATGGGCATGTGAACTGCAGATTATTTTCACTGCGCATGCATGTACTCCAAAACTACTGGATGGATTTGGATGAAATTTTTACCAGAGGTGGTCCTTGGGCGAGAGAGGAACCCATAACATTTTGGTGACGATCCCAGAATGGAGACCTCTACCAAGGCTCTTATCTTCTCAGTGTGTTAGCAAGAATACTCCAAAACTACTGGATGGATTTGGGTGAAATTTTTACCAGAGGTGGTCCTTGGGCTACAGAGGAACCCATAACATTTTGGTGATGATCCGAGAACACATACCTCCACCAAGGCATCAACACCTTGGCGCTTTCATTCCTCACACCGATTGTTTTCACACTGGTTTTGCTGTTTAGTTTTGCAGAGGAAGGACAAGGTAAAACTCATTAAAAAACTTGCTAAAACTACAAGTCCCAACATTCAGTGAGCTGCGCATGCACCCAGAAACTCCTGCCAGAGGGAAGTACTGAGCATTCTGCCAATACTGGGTGAACAAATATCTGTCTTTTTGCCCATCTGTTTTCTTCCTCTGCCACTAAACAGCAAAAGCTCCTGTTCGTCTTGATTGTCATTGTATTCACATACCTCCATCGCTTCCGCCATTTAAAATGTCTGCCACCGTGCTCTTCTTTTGTGCTTGGATTGCAGCTGTTCAAATCAGTTTGGTGGCTGTTCTCTGCTGCCGACAGTACGGGCATGGGAACTGCAAATTATTTTCACTGCACATGCATGTACTCCAAAACTACTGGATGGATTTGGATGAAATTTTTACCAGAGGTGGTCCTTGGGCTAGAGAGGAACCCATAACATTTTGGTGATGATCCAAGAACGCGTACCTCCGCCAAGGCTCTGGCACCGAGGCATCAGCACCTTGGTGCTTTCATTGTCTTACAGTTTCTTGTCAAAATCTTTTCACTTCCCTCCCTCCATCAAATGCCAGGATCTGTGATTACTAGGCCCACCCACATGCCACAAAGCTAACAGTGGCTAGCACTATATTATCAGAAAAAATCCTGCGATAAAAAGACTTACCAGTTGAAGGACATGCCCCGTTGTATGGATGGTGGCCCAGGTCCTTAAAAACAGTTTAATGGGTAAAACCCATCTTAATTTGGGTCAAGTTTTCAAAGCAGCTGGTTAAAAAATGCTAACTAGCTTGGAGAATAACTTCAGTTAGGCTAGAGAGTCCTGACTGGCTCAACATTACTGACATGCCAGCGCCATGCATAGGTGCGTCACCAAAAACGCTTCGTCTAAACTCGCCTTTTTTTGAGGGGGTGGGGCTTAAGTGAAACTTTACAGCAAAAAAAAAAAAAGAGACATGACACATTTGAGTGATTTTGCTCATGTTTTATCTTGTAAGTCATAAAAAACATCTTACAATTGATTTTTGTGTGGAGTGTCCCTTTAAAATAATTTCAGACAGGTTTTTTTTGTTGTTTTTTTTTTCATAGTTCTGCCTACTCCAGCTTTAATGGCTGAAGGTTTCCATCTCATATTCACAGACAATTTTCTATGCTACAGTATTTTTCTATAACTTAGAACCACAACATTTTCATTTTACTTCAGCCTCAGTACTAACAAAAACAGAGCCCAGATGAATATTTTGTATTGCAAAGCCACAACACATTAACACCTGATCTTGACACCGTTCCGTACTGCTTACCTTATGGTTGCGTCCATGCTTGTAAAGCAGTGATATGATGGATTTAATGTGTCCTTTCTGGATGATATTGAGTGCCTCGGGGCTCTCAATTAGAATGCAGTGTAGAACTTCCAGGATGCCTGCAGAGCCGCAAAATTCATCAATTACTTAATACCCGCAGAAGAGAAAGACACATCAGAGGACACTTGTGAAAGAGACATTGAGCCTGCCTGGCTGCTGTAGCCCTCTTTCCAAACCTTTAATGAAGTATTACTTGTGTTTAAACCAGGAGTATTCCCTTTTTTAAAGACTCCCTGTTAAGAAGCACTAGATTGCCATCAAAGGTACTTAATAGTTTTTGTGGCGTTTGACAATGGTTATCTCACAAAGCTGTTTCTTTGCAGAGAATGATAAAAGAGGTACCTGAGGAAGACTCCAATCTCTCCAGCTTGCTCACCAGCCAGTCCAAGTTGTTAGAGAACTGGGTGCAGTTGTTGCGGTTTCCCCGGATCAAGGCCGCTGTAGGGCATGAGGAAAGTGTGTGTAATCAGTGCAGCACCCAATGTGATGTCTTACACAACAACATAACAATGTCACCTCAAATTCATGCCCAAATCCAGTTAAGAGTAGATGCAATGCTTTGACACACTTATACATATTAATACTGGATAGATGCCTCAGGTAGAAGGAGGCATAAACACGCACACACGTCCTAGCAAAAAAAGGCAGGGTCATCCAATGCAGAAAGACAGAGAAGAAAGGAGGGAGGCATCCTAAATCCACTTTGCACTGCGCTGGACCAGGTGTGTGGAGGAGGGAACAGGGGAGCAGAGAAACGTGGCCAGAACGCTAATATGATCTAGAAGGTGGAATCAGTGTAAATAAGCGCATGGAGGACATTCTTGGAGGGCAGAAGGGAGTCAGTGTGGTACAATGAAAGACAAACTTTGCATAGAGCGTGGCAAGAAGAAATCATCAGGCAGGATATACAGACAAACAGGGAGAGCAAAACATGCACATTTTCACAGAGATTTCTTGAATTATATATAGAGTGACAGAGTGATGATAAACTCGAGCAGGAGAGCTGAGCTATAGAGTGATGATACAGAGTGAAGGACGTGGCAGTAATGCACCTGTAAGCTGGTTGCCAACCACCAATCAAATCTAAAAGAAGAAGAACATGCACATTTCCCCCAGCCAGGTCATTCTGGCAATATACAGTAGGTCAATGTGTGACATGGCATATGGTAGCAGTACAAGAGGTTAAAGGGATTTTTGGAAAAGAGGGCTGATGACACTGGGCTGTAGGAACATAAAGAGTACAGCCAGAACAAGCGAACAAAACACATAACAGCACGGACAGTGAGGAAAATTGACATTCAACAGCTACAAAGGGATTGGGGCAATGGGGGACACCCAAAATTTGAAAGTGTATATGGGTGTGTGTAGTACTGGGGGGGGGGGGGGGGGGGCTTTTTGGGTCGATGCCCTGGAATCACATCAAATAAACGAGAAATCTTTTAGTACTTGGACCACATGCCACAAAGTCCTTTCTCTAACAACGGATGTATTCGAGAAAGTATTCAGAGTGAATGTGATCACATCGATTCATCATCTTTGTTAAATACCTGCACTGACTGTCACCACCACACACCTGCAGATGCTTCAGATGTTTCCTGTTAAGTAAATGTCAGTGTGTGTACTTGTATGTATGTATATACCGTATGCCAAGGTTCAAAGTTTTTTTTTTCTGTGACATTAGTGTGACAAAAATTTTGTGGAATAAACTGGTACCATGCATGTAATGTTTTGTGTAATTTCAAAATATAACACCAAAAATTGTGAATCATTAACCCTTAACTGACGTTTTGCTTAATGTTGGCTGAAAAGCAGGAGAGACTTAGCATTTTTTGGTGAAAAAAACAGTCTGAATACCCACATCCTTCCTATGAAATCGTTGCTGCTATGATCCTAAGAATAAAAACTTTTGTGTTCTTTTGAATTGGTGTCCATTTCAGTGGTTGCAAAGGGTGACGCCAGCCAGTTCTTTCGAAGGCGAAAGGTTACTTTTTTGCGAAAATTCTGACCCTCTAGGGAAGAACTGCAGACATACTTTCATAACAAAAGAAAAAAAAAGACTTGCACTCACTCACTCACTCACTCACTTTTAAATATATAGCTGTAAAAATTAAATCAAGCCAGATAACGGAGTAGCTCATTCCAACCTAACAAAGTCACTCCAAGTGCGCCAAGATCTCCTGACTGTTGACCTTGACCTTAAGCACAGCCTTGATGCAGACTCATCCAGGGTGTGCTGAAGGTCAAAGTCAGTAGCCTAGGAGGAGTAATGTTTTTTTTGTGAAATCATAAATGAACAGATCTCCTGGCCTTTGACAATGGCCTTGACCTTCACCACGACCTGGATGCAGACCCACCTGACCACCTGAGGATCACTGTGACTGAGTTTGGTGAGCATCGGGGAAAATGCCAAGGAGAAGTAGCGATTCCCGTAGAATATGGATGGACGCATGATAGACGCTGCATCATCGCATCAGTTTCTGTTGACTTCACCAGAATAACATGTCTTTGATTGCAAAAATGTCATATTAGTTATCAGAGATGTTGGCCAGTTTTGCACATACATGCATATTTACTGACTTATTACCTCAGACAAGGAGCTTATGTTTTTTGCCGGCGTTTATTTGTTTGCCTGTTAACAGGATTACGCAAAAACTACTGGACAGATTTGGATGAAATTTTCCCCAGAAAAGGTCCTTGGGTTACAGATGAATCCATTACATTTTGGAGCGCATACCTCTACCAAGGCTCTATCTTGCAGTGTGTGGTGGGATGGAGGCAGGGAGGTGCAGACAGATGGATGGACAAAGGCAGGGAAGGAAGGAGCCTTGATGGAGGTATGCATTCTCTGAGTGCTTTTCTAGTTAAATGATAAAACCAATTTACCAAACTAGAACAACTAAAGAAAGACATTTTATGTATTATCATCTATGTTATAAGCATAAATGTCAATGATAGGCCTGTAGTGTGTAAAGAATATAAGCTTTTGCAGAAATTATTTTATTTTCAGATTTTTATTTTCATTCCTGAGAAAATTTGTCTATTGACTAATATATTTTGTATCCATAAAAGAGATTTCTTGCCCTAAATTTTGACTAAAATCTAACTAGAACGTCAAACCTTGTCATACATAAGCAGGGGTAAAAGCAGCTTCTTACCAAGCAGCTCATACAGCAAATTGAGAATATCCTTCCAGGCCACCCCAGCCTCTGATCCAGCGCACTCCCCGAAGTGCGCCGCACTGTTGTAGACGTTCAGACGGTCGATGCAGTTGGACACCAGAGTCAGCATTCCCTAAGAAACAGACAATAAACCAACACACTGTACACATTAACATTCCCATTAAAACACATCTCCTATTAATGACCAACTCTCATTAGTTTAAAAGCTTCACTTGGTGAGAGCTCTCAATCAGTCGGGTGCAGTGCTGTTACTTATTCCACTTGATGGGGCGTCACAGTGATTTATTCTACAGAGTAATGCCTACAGTGATCAGATACTGTATGCTAACTACAGAGTGTAAAAAGACTTAAGGGAAAATGCAGATGATTTATAGTGTTGGGAAAACTCTTGAGTCATAGTATAGAATATGGGTGGTGTGATTATATGACATTCTTTTACAGAAAGACAGGAAAACAGGAAGCAAGCAGAAACAACAGCTAAAACACGCCATACTGCTATTTCTTCACTTAACTAAATCACACTAATCACGGGTCTCTGGAGGATATGGTAACACATTCATGATATAATGACTCATAATAGTTAAGGGAGGGTTTTAATAGGTGACATCATATGCCCACCCTCAGAAAGGCAGCAGATGTTTTGTAATTGATGAGAGCAATTTAGCTTAACAGAAAGCTTCAGTGCACTTGAGCCAGCTTTGGAAAACGTGTAACACCAAAACTGCTGACACCTTCATGTGCAGCACTGGCATTGAAACATACCCCAAAGAATCAATTGCTCTAGCTTTTTTCATACTTGTTCAAGTTTGCCACTACTGCACATGTGCAGTCATGTACTAAAATTGCCTTCACTCAGGATTTATAACCGCTTGCTCAAGAAATTACAAACAAAGGTATTAGTTTGCAAAGCCCTCTTCGACAGTAACACTCACTTCTTGTTTGAAGAGGTTCTGCCTATTCTTGAGCGAGCGCAGATTGATCTGCCTCTCCTCATGCTCCAATTCGGCATCTGGGAGCTGGAAATAGGTGATGAGGTCGTTAAGAGTCTGAAGCACCTCCTCGATAGGCAGGGCGACCAGAGCCCTGTTCTTAACACCCAAACAATCCAGGTCTCTGTGAGGAGACAGTAAGAAGGAAAAAAATTAAAACACCTTTACCGAGACATGGCTTCCTGCTGATGTTTAAGATTGCATATCACATTTAAAATTCTTCCATTCATCACAAATGCAATGAACCAGAGATAAATTCACTCTAATTGGGAGGTTGAGACTTGAGAAGAGGCAGCTATGACAAACGCAATGTTTAGCCCACAGGTTCATTCATGCTGAAATACTGATTTCCGCTGGCTTGCTAAAAATAGCTCCTGTCATACGCGTGGGAGGGGTGTGAGGAAGACGTATGTGTCACGGCCACAGGCAAGGCTGACAGACTCAGGCACATTACCACCATGAGTCCCGCCTGAGTCCAACCCTGGGGGACAGCAGGGCCTTTGATAACAAATAAAGGTAGAGGAAGCATCCACTTACATGCTCCACAGCCCCCTGATTCATAGCTGGCCGTGCATAGCCGTGCATAGCCGTGCATAGCCGTGATAGCGATGCAGTGGCTGCCATTTGGAAACGGATGGCTGGTCTACTGAGTAAGCTGTCTGGGGCTCTGACACCACCCCACCAGTCAGTCAAAACTCATAGAGTTTAACTTTAGCTGACGGGATGGCGTCAGAGCTGGGTAGTACCTGGTTACATTTACTCAAGTATTTGGTGTGGGGGGTGGGGGGGGGCTGAAAAGTTCCTAGGCTGAAAAGTTCATAGTGGTCAAATTTGACCAAATGTGGTGTATTTTTCAACATAATCTTCCCTTCGGTCCACACAGTTCTTCCATCGGTGTTGCAGCGCTTGGATCCCTGTTGTTGAAAAATAAACCACATCTGGTCAAATTTGACCACTATGAACTTTTCAGCCTCCCCTCATACATGTAATCAAGTTATGCATTTACAAAAAAATTGTGCTTTCATCAATAGTTTTACTGTATGATACTTTTTACTCTTACCTGAATACATTTTTAACAGGAAAAAAATATTTTACTCCTGACAGACATGGACAAATTTTTTTTGGCACCCTTCCACAAAAACAAAAACACAACACTATCTCTGAAATAATTTAAAACTGACACAAGTTTAATGGTATACCTTATCTATCCATCCATCCATTTTCTACTGCTTTTCCGGAGGACTGGGTCATGGAGGCAGCAGCTCAAGCAGAAAAACCCAGACTTCCCTCTCCCCAGCCACCTGCTCCAGCTCTTCAGAGAGGATACCAAGGCGTTCCCAGACCAGCTGGGAGACACAGTCTCTCCAGCATGTCCTAGGTGTGACCCGGTGTCTACTCTCAAGGGGATGTGCCTGAAACACCTCAAGTGGGAGGCGTCTAGGAGGCATCCTGATCAGATGCCCAAACCACCTCAACTGGCTCCTTTCGATGCGGAGGAGCAGCAGTTCTACTCTTGAGCTTCTCCCGAATGACTGAGTTCCTCACCCTATCTCTAAGGGTTAGTCCAGCAATTCTACGGAGAAAGCTCATTTCAGCCGCTTGTATCCGCGATCTCATTTTTTCGGTCATTACCCAAAGCTCGTGACCATAGGTGAGGGTAGGAACGCAGATTGACCAATAAATCGACAGCTTTGCTTTAAAGGTCAGCTCCCTCTTCACTACAACAGACCAGTACAACATCCGCATCACTGCAGATGCTGCTCCGATCCACCTGTCAATCTCTTGCTCCATTCTTCTCTCACTTGTGAATGAGACCCCGAGATAGTTAAACTTCTCCACCTGGGCAAGAGCTTGTCCCCAACCCAGAGAGGACAATCCACCCTTTTCCGGCTGAGGACCATGGATTCAGCCTTGGAAGTGCTGATACTCATCTCAGCCGCTTCACACTCAGTAACAAACCATCCCAGTAAGACCTGTAGGTCATTGCTCGATGAAGCCAACAGGCCAACATCAACTGCAAACAGCAGAGATGAGATCCTGTGGTCACCGAATATGACACCCTCCATTCCTTGGCAGTGCCTAGAAATCCTGTCCATAAAAATTACGAACAGGATCGGTGACAAAGGGCAGCCCTAGTGGAGTCCAACTCTCACTGGAAACAAGTTTGACCAGGTATTGGCAATACAAACCAAACTCTTGCAACGGACGTATAGGGACCGGATAGCTTGTAACAACTAGCCTGATATCCCATACTCCTGAAGCACCCCCCCACAACAGACCACGAAGGACGCGGTCAAATGCTTTCTCCAAGTCCATAAAACACATGTGGACTGGTTGGGCAAACTCCCACAAACCTTCAAGGATACTCGAGACAGTAAAGAGCTGGTCCGATGTGCCACGGCCAGGACGAAAACCACATTGCTCCTACTGAATCCAAGCTTCAACCAATGGCCGCACTCTCCTCTCCAGTACTCTGGCATAGACCTTCCCAGGGAGGCTGAGGAGTGTGATCCTCCTGAAGTTGGAACACGCCCTCCGGTCCCCCTTCTTAAAAACAGGAACCATCACCCCGGTTTGCCATATCAAAAGCACTGTCCCTGACCTCCACGCAATTTTGCAGAGGTGTGTCAATCATGACAGCCCTACAACATCCAGAGCCTTGAAGTACTCAGGGCAAATCTCAACCACTCCCAGGGCCCGGCCACTGAAGAGTTTTTTAACCACTTCGGCGACCTCAGTCCCTGTGATGGGCGAGTGGTCCCCCTAGTCCTCAAGCTCTGCTTCCTCAGTGGAAGGCGTGTCAGTTGGATTGAGGAAATCCTCAAAGTATTCCTTACACTGCCTGACGATATCTCCAGTCGAAGTCAGCAGCACCCCATCCACACCATACACAGTGTGGACAGGGAGCTGTTTCCCCCTCCTGAGTCGCCGGACAGTTTGCCAGAATCTCTTTGAGGCTGACGGAAAGTCTTGTTAAATGGCCTTACCAAACTCTTCCCACACCCGAGCTCTTGCTTCAGCAACCACCCAAGCTGCACTCCACTTGGCCTGCCGGTACACCTCAGCTGCTTCAGGAGTCCTACTTGATAGGACTCCTTCAGCTTGATGGCCCCCCTCACCACTGGTGTCCACCACTTGGTTCGGGGGTTGCCACCACGACATGCACTGGTGACCCTGCAGCCGCAGCTCTGGGCAGCCACTTGAACAATGGAGGTGGAGAACATGGCCCATTCAGACTCCATGTCTCCAGACTCCCTTGGAATGTGATCGAAATTCTTCCAGACTTGGGAGTTGAACATCTCCTGGACAGGGGCCTCAGCCAGACCTTCCCAGCACACTCCCACTATACCACGTTTGGGCCTACCAGGTCTGAATGGCATCCTTCCCTGCCATCGCATCCAACTCACCACCAGGTGGTGAACAGTTGACAGCTCTGCTCCTCTCTTTAACTGAGCGTCCAAGACATATGGTCGCAGGTCTGATGACACAATAACAAAATCAATCATAGACCTGCGACCTAGGGTGTCCTGGTGCCAGGTGCACATATGGACACCATTATGCTTGAACATGGTGTTCGTTATGGACAAACTGTGTGTGCACAGAAGTCTAATAACTGAACACCACTTGGATTCAGATTGGGCAGGCCATTCCACCCAATCATACCCCTCCAGGTTTCACTGTTGATGCCCACCTGTGCATTGAAGTCCCCCAGTAGGACAATGGAGTCTCCAAGAGGAGCACTCTCCAGCACCCCAGTCAGAGACTCCAAAAAGGTTGGGTACTCTGAACCATCATTTGGTGCATAGGCACACATGACTGTCAGAACCCATTTCTCAATTCGAAGGCGCAGGGAGAGAACCCTTTCGTCCACTGAGGCAAACTCCAATGTAGAGGCAGCAAGCTGGGGGAATACAAGAATACCCACCCCTGCTTGTCGCCTCTCGCCTGGGGAAACTCCAGAGTACGCCAAGCTCCAGCTCCTCTCCAGGAGACTGGTTTCAGAAACGGAAATGTGCATTGAGTTGAGCCCGACTATATCTAGCCAGTATCTCTCAACTTCGTGCAACAGCTCAGGCTCCTTTCCCACCAGAGAGGTGACATTCCACATCCCAAAAGCCAATTTAGGAAGCCGGGGATCAGACCACTAAGGTCTCAGCCTTCGACCGCCACCTGATCTGCATAGCACCGGACCTCCTTGGTCCCTCCTGCAGGTGGTGAGTCCACTGGAGGGCAGACCCATGTAGCTCCTTCGGGCTGAGCCAGGTTGGGTCCCATGGGCAGAAACCCGTGACCAGCCGCTCCCCATCGAGCCCCTGCCCCAGGCCTGGCTCCGGGGCAGGGTCCCGGTAACCCCATACCGGGCGAGGTACAGTGAATCCTTGTTCTAGCATTCATCATAAAAGTCTATCGGATCTTTCTTAGTCTGGCCCTTCATCCAGGAGGAATTTATCTTGGGTGACCCTACCAGAGGCAAACTGCCCCGGACAACATACACTGCATCCAGAAAGTATTGACAGCGCTTCACTTTTTCCACATTTTGTTATGTTACAGCCTTATTCCAAAATGGAATAATTTTTTTTCCTCAAAATTATATACATAGCACCCCATAATGACAACGTGAAAAAAGTTTTTTTTGAGATTTCTGGAAATTTATTAAAAATAAAAAACTAAGAAATCACATGTATATAAGTATTCACAGTCTTTGCTCAGTACTTTATTGATGCACCTTTGGCAGCAAATACAGCCTCAACTCTTTTTGAATATGATGCCACAAGTTTGGCACACCTATTTTTGGGCAGTTTTGCCCATTCCTCCTTGCAGCACTTCTCAAGCTTCATCAGGTTGGATGGGAAGCGTCAGTGCACAGCCATTTTCAGATCTCTCCAGAGATGTTCAATTGGATTCAAGTCTGGGCTCTGGCTGGGCCACTCAAGGACATTCACAGAGTTGTCCTGAAGCCACTCCTTTGATATCTTGGCTGTGTGCTTAGGGTTGTTGTCCTGCTGAAAGATGAACCGTCACCCCAGTCTGAGGTCAAGAGTGCTCTGGAGCAGCTTTTCATCCAGGATGTCTCCGTACATTGCTGCATTCATCTTTCCCTCTATCCTGACTAGTTTCCCAGTTCCTGCCACTGAAAACCATCCCCACTGCATGATGCTGCCACCACCATGCTTCACTGTAGGGATGGTATTGGCCAGGTGATGAGCGGTGCCTGGTTTCCTCCAAACATGACGCCTGGCATTCATGCCAAAGAGTTCAATCTTTGTCTCATCAGACCAGAGAATTTTGTTTCTCACGATCTGAGAATCCTTCAGGTGCCTTTTGGCAAACTCCAGGTGGACTGCCATGTGCCTCTTACTAAGGAGTGGCTTCCATCTGGCTACTCTACCATACAGGCCTAATTGGTGGATTGCTGCAAAGATGGTTGTCCTTCTGGAAGGTTCTCCTCTCTCCACAGAGGAATGCTGGAGCTCTGACAGAGTGGCCATCGGGTTCTTGGTCACCTCCCTGACTAAGGCCCTTCTCCCCCGATCGCTCAGTTTAGACGGCTGGCCAGCTCTAGGAAGAGTCCTGGTGGTTCTGAACTTCTTCCAATTATGGATGATGAAGGCCACTGTGGGAAATTTTTCTGTACCCTTCTCCAGATTTGTGCCTCGAGACAATCCTGCCTCGGAGGTCAATAGACAATTCCTTTGACTTCATGCTTGGTTTGTGCTCTGACATGCACTGTCAACTGTGGGACAGGTGTATATAGACAGGTGTGTGCCTTTCCAAATGGTGTCCAATCAACTGAATTTACCACAGGTGGACTCTAATTAAGCTGTAGAAACATTTCAAGGATGATCAGCGGAAACAGGATGCACCTGAGCTCAATTTTGAGCTTCATGGTAATGGCTGTGAATACTTATGTGCATGTGATTTCTTAGTTTTTTATTTTTAATAAATTTGCAAAAATCTAAAAAAAAAACCCTTTTTTTCACGTTGTCATTATGGGGTATTGTGTGTAGAATTTTGAGGAAAAAAGTGAATTTAATCCATGTTGGAATAAGGTTGTGACATGACATAAAATGTGGAAAAGTGAAGCACTGTGAACACTTTCCGGATGCACTGTAGCTCCTGGGATCACGAGGGCACACAAACCCCCCACCGCGATAAGGTCACGATCCAAAAGGGGGTATATCTTACTGTTTATATCATATTTAACACAAATCAGGATTTGCTTTTGATTGAGTTAGTTGAATATTTTATGTAATTAAACAAATTAAAATGGCATGGACAAAAAAGATGGTACCATTACATTTACTATTTTTGTGGCAATCACTGGTAACAAGCGATCTCTGTACTTCACAATGAGATGTCTGCATTTGCCAACAGCCATTCAGCCTATTTAAAGAAAAAAACATAAGCTACTGTGTAGTTTGGTATCATTGTGTCCACCACACTGAACATGAGACAGAGAAAGCAAAGCAGAGAGTTTTCTGAGGGGCTCAGAAAGAAGATCGTAAATAACCATGTTAACGGTAAAGGCTATAAGACCATCTCCAAGCAGCTTCATGCTCCTGTGACCAGAGTTGAAGGTTCATGGGACTGTAGCCAACCTCTCAGGACATGGACACAAGAAGAAATGCAAACCAAGGTTGTTCAGAAGGATAGTAAGTATAGTAGAAAAAAAAAGCCTAGGGAAGCATCCAAAGTCATTCAAGCTGAACTCCAAGGTCAGGGTATGTCACTTTCTGATTGCACCATGGGCCGCATTTTGAACAATAATGGGTTCCACGGAACAAAATCAAGAGGGCTTCACTCTTGACAGAAAAACATTTGAAAAGGCCAGCCAAAATACATGCTGAAAAGCCCCAAAGTTTCTGGGAGAATGTCCTCTGGACTGATGAGACAACATATTTACAGTACGTAAAACAAATCTCTCTTATCTCCTTGTTTTTTTTCTCTTATCTCTTTGTCTTATATCCTGATTGGTGGAGCCTTGAGTACTTTTATCATGTTTATAGTCAGCTACATGTGTGCCTGTGTTTGTGTTCATGTTGAATGTAATTGTGGTTTGTAAATATAGATGTCACCTGACTGCAAAACAAATCTACCTACGGGTACAAATAAAGTAACCTGAACCTGAATGGAGAAAATAAAGTCACAAATTTAAAAGAACAAAGCTGGAATATTTTGAGGGGGAAAAAAATAATACATTTTCACAAAAAAAGTCTCACATTTCTGAAGAGAAACACAGGAGAAAATTTATTAGAATAAAGACTCAAACACATAAGAAAAAAAATAAGAGAAAAAAATGCACATTTATGAGTAAAATTTCCAAATTTATATGGCAAAAAAATAAATAAAAATTCCATCTTCCATCTTCTTCCACTTAATCCTTTTTGAGTCGTGGGGGGGCTGGAGCCTATCCCAGCATCTTTGGGCGAGAGGCAGGGTACACCCTGGACAGATCGCCAGTCCATCGCAGGGCCAACACAGAGAGACAGACAACCATTCCCTCTCACAGTCATTCCAAAAGACAATTTAGAATCCCCAGTTTGATGCCAATTGACCGAACTTGCATGTTTTTGGCATGTGGGAGGAAACTGGAGAAATCCCGGAGTAAACCCACGCAGACAAGGGGAGAACATGCAAACTCCACACGGATCACTGTTGGTCGGAGGCTGGGATTGAAACCAGGATCCCTCAGCCAAAAGTGAGTTGCTGTGCTGCTGCAGTGCTAACCACTCTGCCACCGCGCTTATGAGGAAAAAGTATTTAGTTTATAAAGTTTATTTTTTACAAGCAAAAAAAAAGAGTCACAAACTGGCCATGGAAAAGTGATTACTTCTTAAGCAGATACTTTCTTCATCTTTCTTAAGCAATTTTCTATGACAATTCTTAATTATACTTGAGTAATAAGTATCACAAGGTAATGCTACTTGAGTAAAATTTCTGGCTACTCTACCCACCTCAATGTTATACTGTGACTGTGTGGATGCAATCTGAAGGCTTTTAAATGTTTGATTTTTAGGCTCCAACAATAACTTGGCCATTATTGTGGCATTGGTGACAGTTTTATCATATTAAATAATTATGCTCCACCATCATCGGTGCAGCCCTTACGCAGGAGTGACAAGGCATTTTGCAGATTACCCTAATAAAGTGGCTCAAGATAAATGCGAACTGTAATTTGGTTTAATTGGGTAATTTGGACAATCACGTCACTGTGAGCAGAAGTGAGTAATAGCCCCCCCCCCCCCCCCCCCCCCCAGTGAATACCTTACCTGATGAATCTGTTGAAGAGCAGTGTGGTGTTTCGGATGATTCGTGCAGCGCGGGACTCTTCGTGTTGACAGCGCTGGAGGGTCAACCCGTCATCCATGTGACCTTCAGAATGGAGGCACGCCTTGATAGGGCATGATAACGGTGAGATAATGGCACGAGAGGATAGAGACAAATGGGGGAAATGACCAAAAAAAAAAAAAGGAAGAGGTATCGATTTAATGGGGAAAATGTCTCCAAGCATCTTCAGACAGAACTGAGTCACAATGTCTGCAACACAGGCGCTGACTGGCTATTTGGCAGATTTACATTGAAGACACATTTTCATCACTTTGCAGTATTTGGCAAGGGAAAATGTTTATATTTATTTGAGCCAGAGATCCAGACTAAGAGACAATCATCTAAACTCAATCAACTCCAATCATCTCATTATGCTCAAAATAATTTCCCGCTCCAAGGAGTCCCACTTAGTCATTAATATACTTTGTTTTCATATTTCCTTTGATTCATAACACAGAACAGTCTGTGTTTGTGTCTGACGCCACTCACTCGTCTCTTGAGGGGACCCAGACGGGCAGATTTGACATCAGGTGCCTGGTAGGAGAGCCAGAGGCCCGTGGCCACGTGCATGACGAAGCAGAGCGAGTCGCCGTATTTAATCTCTGCCACACCCATTCCCTCAACGTCCCGCTTGGGGCTCTGCTCCAGCTTCTCCTGCACAGGGGGAGGAGGCAATGAACATGTCAAAGCTGTTTGTGTGACTGTCGCAAGAACATGAGCATGCATGCTTGCAGACATGCAGTATGTAGATTTGCTCTCTATCAAACCACACACAAAATGTTGGCTGCATCGGTTGTTTATGGCTCCACCCATCACAACACAGTGTTTGGATATGTTTTGCTATTAAATTCAGATGGTGGTGCAGTGGTTGGTACTGTTGCCCCACAGCTAGAAGGTTCCAGGTTTGAATCCCCAGTCTGGCAGGGGTGAGAACCTTTCCATGTGGAGTTTGCATGTTCTCCCTGTGCTGCGTGGGTTTAATCCAAAGATATGCATGTTAAGTTAATCGGTGGTTCTAAATTGTCCCTAAGTATCTCTCTCTAACAGGCGCTTAGAATAGAGGGTTAGCGTACCTACTAGTTAAGTGCTTTGAGTGGTGTTGTGACTAGAAAAAGGGCTATATGTGTAAGTACACATCCTTAAATGTAACCAGAGGTGGGTAGACTAGTCAAGTAAATGTAGTGTTACCTTATATTTAATATTTACTACTCAAGTAGAAGACTACCCACCAAAAAAATATATTTTTTTAAAAATCTACCAAAAAAAATTACTTGAGTAATAAAAGGGACTTTGCTCTAGGTTAGTTCTGAGGATTTTCTCTTTAATTTGTGACTCCTTTCTCATAAAATTGCAAGTTTTTTTCTTCAGATTTTGCAACTTTTATATTCTCTGTTTGTAAAAACCTTTCCTTATAAATTTGAAACTTTTTGTAAAAAAGTTCAGCTTTTCATGAATTTTATTCACAAACTAGAAAAGCACTCAGAGAGTGCATACCTCCACCAAGGCTCCTACTTTCCCTCCCTTTGTCCACCCATCTGTCCTTACCTCCTTGCCCCCGTCCCACCATACATTGCAAGATAAGGCCTTGGTAGAGGCATGCGCTCATAGATCAGCACCAAAATGTAATGGGTTCTTCTGCAGCCCAAGGACCATCTCTGGTGAAAATTTCATCCAAATCCATCCAGTAGTTTTTGTGTAATCCTGCTGCACAGACACAAACAAGGCCCTTGGTGGAAGTATGCACTATCGGATCATCACCAAAATCTAATCATCTGCTCCCCGTGCCATTACACACCTTTCCTGGAAATTTCATTAAAATCCGTTCATAACTTTTTGAGTAATGTTGCTAACATCCAACCAACCAGTGCCGGCAAAAACATTACCTCCTCCCTTGGCAGAGGTAATTATCAATCCATCCATCCATCCATCTTTAACTGATTAACCCTTTTTGGGTTGCTGGGGGTGGGGGGTGCAGCCTATCACAAACTCCACACAGAAAGGTCACCAGTGGCCAAGAGTGGGATCAAACCCATGACCTTCTTGCAGTGCTGCCACAGTGCTAACCACTGCATCACTGAGCTGCCCCAAATAAGCAATCATAGAATTAAATCTGCATTTTTTTCTTGTACATTTAAGACTTTATTCAAATAAATTTGTGAAGTTTTTGATCTCAAAAATTTGAGACGTTTTTCTTGCAAATGTAGGACTTTTTTCTTGTATGTGACTTTATGCAAATATGCAACTTTTTACTGTATTTGTAGATGCAACTTTTTCTTTTAAATATGCAACTTTGCGCTCCATTTTTTTTCATATGTGTTAAATCTAGGGAAAAAATATTCATACTATGTACCCTCTATGAACGAAACTGTTCAACCTAATATACTTGAGTAAAAGTACTACTTTGTCTTCATAAATGTACTTCAATAAAAGTAAAAAAATATTTTAAAACAAACAGTACAATTTTGTAAAGCAGTTACTTGAGTATATGTACTTGAGTAAATGCAAATTGTTGCTACCCACCTCTGACTATAACCCATAATGGGCGTGGCAAACAGTGCAGTGATAGAATACGTCCCTTTTATTTCTTAAAACATGCCATAATCACCACCGGAGTGGGGTTGGTAATTGGCACACAATCACTATTCATATCAAGAAACTCTATTACACAGAGTGCAGTTAAATGGTCGGTTCAGTCAGAGTCTGCAAGTTCAGCTAAATTAACTTCCATGATGTAGTTTTCGCTGCTCCAACAATTCTTACAATTTTCACTGCCCTTGAGCAAAAAAATGGTGATTTTCCAGCCCAAGGATAGAGTGCAGTTCATTTGTAAAGGTACTGACACGCTCTTTCAGTGTCTTTGCATTGACGTTCAGTGAGCAAAGGCCGATCCCGTGTGACACCGGTCACCTTGACGAACAGCAGGGGATTCAGGTGCAAATACATCTCTGTGTGTGCGCTTTTGTATGTGCGTCTAGGTGTGTGCAGTGTCCTTGCCTTGGACGCTCTGAAGCAGAAGGCCGTGGCGGTGGTATCAGACCTCTCCCGGTCCTGCAGCACCAGGCCCCTGTCCTCAGTCAGGGCCAGGTAATGACCGGTGGTCAGGTGCCGTAACCGGAAGGGCTGACCCCAGCGGATGTGGCTCCCACTCCAGCTGTCAATTCACAAATTAATCCAAAGACATGCATGCTAGATTAATTGGTGACTCTAACTTGTCCCTCTCTATCTGCCTGATTAGCCCTTAGAATAGAGGGTTACTGTGGTTACTAGTTAAGAGCCTTGATTGGTCTTTGAGACAAGAAAAAAAAAACATTAAATAAATACAGGTCCTTAACCCTAAAGCCTGCTTTATTCTTCTGCATCAACTGTACATGAAGCCCATGCCACAGTCTATGCAAGTGGCCTACATCATTGTCAGCATTTATACTTGTGCGCTGGTGCTGTTGCATGGCTAAAATGGATGATTCGAGTGATCTCCTCTGTGTACTTTGTGTGTTTTTGTTTATTCAATGGCGAAAGACAACAAACAAATTGTGATAGAGCTGGAGTTAATGAATGCTGAACAACAACACCTTTCACTAAGATCACGGCAGTGGAGAAAAGAGAGAAGACAGAGGAAACGGTATGTACGTGCACCACCACTGCTGTCATCTTGCCATCATTAATCTTTGGAATGGGGTGAGGACAATTCATACTAATGTTAATACAGTATTGGCCAACTTCCTCGGTTAAGCTCTCTCTGATTTGGTCCACTGTTTATCAGACTTGCTTGGAATGAGAAATGAATGAGAAGAGACAAGAAGCAGGAAATGTGTAGGAGGAGACGAAGCGGACCAATCACAGCAGTGGCGGACTGCGGTGCCCCGACGGATGGTTACATTTCTGGAGAGGTGCGTGTCAGGCTATGGTGGAGGATCCATGGCTATGCCAAAGCTATAGCCTCCTTTTGAAGTGAAACATAAATCAGGCTTTACCCTCAACACAATTCCAACTCCATACTTCAAATTATTGGATTCTATGCAGTGGGTTTGCGTCATTCGATGTACAAACAAATTATTTTATTATCTGATACTGGTCCTTGCTGCAGACTCTCCATTTGTGACCTTGTCTTAAAACTGTCTGCAAGAGTCAATTTTAGCTCCTTTCTTTACAAGGTCACCCTCCCAGTAAATCATTTTCTTCTGCTAAGCTGCCCTTTGTGAAGGTTTGAACTAGTGCAGGATGCTGCTCTGCTCACGACATGTGTGCATGAGAAGACCAAATTAAGGTTAGTCGCTCTCATTTACACCATACAGGTCCAGTAGTACTGGCATTATTTAAAATATGTTTAATATCAGCAGCCACGATTATAAAGGTGTATATATACAGTATATATATATATATATATATATAACAAAAATATGGAAAAGCATAATAGTAAAAGCATAATTAAGAACATACAAAGTGTAAAAATGCAATTCATGGCCCACACAACATCTCCTAATTAGATGATCCTAATAATTATTAAAAACAAACATGACTCAAACATTAGCTGAAAAAAAAATCTATCCAATTATGCACTTTATTTCTGTTCAGGAAGCTGAAAATAAAACAGGATGTTTATAACAAATGTCTTCTCTGAAGTGAAATGCAACAGCAGATACTAAATACTGGACAGCTACAAAAAAAAAAAAAGAGTCAAGGTCAAAGACCTGGAAGGGGGAGACAGACAGAGCGAAACAGGGAAGAAAATAGAGTGCAAAGTGTAACAGTAAATCATAGGTGGGCAGATGGTGGAACAGACATGCATGAGAAAAACTGATACTGTAGAACACAGGGCAGACAAAGAGTGAGATGGAAGCGCACAAGACAGATAAAGGAGTGACAGACAGGAAGTGAAGTGATAGACAACAGATTGTGTGGAACAAAACACACCTGATTCCGAGTGGCTCGAGTCTCCACAAGGACCTCGCCTTGGCACCGGCTTCACCCATCTCATAGTTGACTATCCTGGGGACGCCAGAGAAGCATGCGTGGGTGGCCTATCAGATCTGTGGATGCGCTCCCTGTCTAGACACCACTCACTCTGCCAAGGTCATTCATCCTGGCTTTGAGGAATCTCACCTCTTTCTTCTCATTTGTCACACTGATATTCACTGACAAGATGTTTGAAGAAGGCACTAAAATGTATACACACACCAAAGTATGGGTTGTTTTTACTCTGCTGACTGCATCTTCACATCCTTCAGAGACGTGTGCGCCCTGATAACCCACAGCTACACTGTCTATCAACGATATGGGTGACTGGGTCCTAAGATAAAATAAATCACTCATCAACCCCGAGGTGACAGCTTGGAGTGGCTTTGATCTGGCCCAGAAAAAAAAAAGGAAGACCTCTAAAAAAAAAAAAAAAAAACCATGCCCTTTCTGTTGAATTTCAAGGAGAAAAGCTGGAAATTAACACCTAATCCCGCCCCCACGTTTGCCACGCTGTGTTCTAAAAATAGACTGGCTGTGTGTAAGTTGTGTGTATAAGCGTGTCTGAGAGGAAGGCACACGTCTGCTGGCACCTGACTGAGTGTGTGTGGGCCATGCTGCCTGTTCTGACCCATTTCAAGCCCGGCGTGACATCATTTTGCACTAACCTTCTCTGCGTTGGAACCAAGCGGCTATAGAGTGGACTAAAAATAACACGGTGGTTATTTTGGTCCCCTCGGGGGGCTGATTGTTTCATTGGTCAGGGAGCGCGTCGAGAACAGAGGCACACCAGTTACACGTAACAGCTCTGACATCAGCAACCCACACCCACTTCTGCCGTATCACGCACCTCTGCTGCTCTTCACTCTGGTCTGATCCTGGGATGGTAACAACCTCGTCATGTCCATGGAACAATCGCATCACATGGCCGCCCAACAAGTAGCCTATTGGAGGAGAGGGGGAAAAAATTGCCATTTAGTAAATCTACGCACATCCAACCTCATTTGAGAATCACTGAGCACTAATGTTTGCATATAGATTTATTTCAAAAAGGGAATCAAAGTGATGTAAGACAGTAATTTTATCATATATTCTGCATAAGAAGGCTTGGTTTAATTTGTTTGCCAGTATGTCTGTTTTTTCTGTTCTTACATTTGTGGGATGGTCGAGCTTATGGAGCTAATGCAGAAATGCATTGAGATCCAAGAACGCGTTAAGTAATATTGATCATTGCTGAATAAACTGTCATATCATATTAAATATACTGCAAAAAAGATTAGGAAAATAGGGTACCATGCAATATCTTGGACATATACCAATAAGAAGGCCTTAGCCATTCTGTGGAGTCTCTACCTTCCTCTATGTTGCTGCCGGAGCAGATGGGATGGACGTTCCACAGAGTCTGCATGAAGGAGGCATCTACCTGGATGTTGCCACTGGAGATGGATAAGTGCTGCAGGCAAGATTACATATGGCATTCACTTATTTCAGGCCCCCACACTATTGACAGAATGCTGAAGGTGTGAAACTTAAATGAAATGAAAATGAGTGAAAAGACAACAGCTAGGAAATGTGGATGATGCTTCATTATTAAACTTGTCATCTTGATGTCTATGGTTTACGTGAACAGAATTAAGACTATTAAGCAGTTGTCAGAGACTGTCTACTTGTAGCTGGCAGCAGAGGTGGCATTAACTACTGTAAACATAGAACTTGTTTTAAGCGCCAATGTGCGGCGCATATGTTGGTTACATATTCCCCGCAATTGTGTTGCTGTATGTGTATTGTGTGCTTCACGTCTCATGGAACAAAGAGGACTGAGACTCTGGGATTCAGCAGAGGAGTGTGAGATTCGCCCTTTGTTTCCGGGAGACGACCAGGGAAGATTTCCGGGCCACAGAGACTAGAGGACAATGGCGTGAGATCAAAGGGGTTATTTTGGAATTGAGATTAAGTACCATGTGACTGTATGTTTGATTAAACACCATGTGACTGCTGTTTCGTGCCTGGTGTATAAAACCCCTGATGTGAGATGAAAACTTCCTCTTGATTTGCTTTGAGATTTGATGGAGATGTGCTCTGTGAATAAAGCTGAATCTGAGGAACAAACTCAGCCTCATCCTTGAACACATTCTCCACACTGGTGACCTTACGACTCAGAATGAGCAGAAATAATTCTCCCGAGCGGGGCTCGGCAGAAGCCAGCCTGATGGCTGCCTCCACACTCCGGCTGCCTGACTTCTGGCAGCATAGCCCGCGCTCCTGGTTCAGCGCGGTTGAGGCGCAGTTCAACCTCCGGAGAATCTCGAAGGACGACATGAGATTCTACCATGTTGTGGCGAAGCTGGACAGCCACACAGTTCAGAGGGTGGAAGATTTGGTCAACCACCCACCGGACAGCGACAAATACGGCGCCTTGAAAGCTGCGCTTATCAGTCATTTCACCCCCTCCGTGCAACAGCGAGCAGAGGGGCTCCTGACGTTGACGGAGTCGGAGAACGACAGACCCGTAGACCTGATGGTCAAAATGCTGAGGCTGAAAGACTCCGAGGACTGTGAATTTATCTTCGCCCACCTTTTCCTCCGGACCCTACCGCCAGCGGTGAGAGTTACCCTGGCAGATTCACCCCGGTTGGCCGAGCGAGACTACCACGGGCTGAGCAAGGAGGCGCAGCGACTCGTCGACGCCCACAAGCGGAGCGCAGTTTCGGCTGCAGCAGCGGAGCTAGGAGCGACGCCCGGAGACGGCATGGGGCCAGTGGTTGCAGCACCAGACGCGCCGACGACGGCAGCAGTCAGCACCAAGCGACACGGAGCGGGCGACGTCCTGTGCTTCTATCATCGCCGTTTTGCAGAGAGGGCACACAAGTGCCTCCCGCCGTGCCACTTCAAGCGTTCGGGAAACGCCAAAACCGAGGGTCGGTAGCAGCTGCGGCCCTCGGGGAAGAGAACAAGCTGCTTTACTTGACGGATGCACGTTCGGGGAAACGATTCCTCGTGGACACAGGTTCCCAGATGAGCTTCATCATGCCTTCCTACGCGGACCGGCTGATGCCGTCCCAAGTTCCCCGGGTGTCAGTGTCAGCAGCGAACGGCTCAGCTATTAAGACCTTCGGTGAGAAGACTCTGCTTCTGTCTTTGCAGGGTCGTTCATTTGAGTGGACTTTTGTGGTAGCTGCAGTCAGTTTCAACATGTTAGGGGCTGATTTTTTGTGGTCACATGGTTTATTAGTTGATCTTGCTAATAGACGTCTGGTTAATGCACTGTCTTTTCACTCTATTCCCTGCACAGCACGAGTGGCACCGCCAACTGCACAAGCCAACGTCACGACTGCGGGTGGTAAGTTCCACGCACTCCTCACTCAGTTCCCAGCACTAACAGTCCCAACGTTTTCGGCGACAGTGGCCAAACATGGGGTGGAGCATTATATCACCACCACCGGGCCACCCGTTTTTGCAAAAGCTCGGCGCCTGGACTCAGCTAAACTGGCCATAGCGCGCGAGGAGTTTGCCAACCTGGAAAAACTGGGCATCATCAGACGTTCGAAAAGTCCCTGGGCTTCACCATTGCACATGGTCCCAAAGACTGATGGCTCGTGGCGACCTTGCAGTGATTTCCGCAGGTTGAATAATGTCACCGCACACAACCGCTACCCGATCCCACACATTCAGGATTTTTCAGTTCATTTGGCGGGAGCGCGCATTTTTTCTAAAATAGATTTAGTGCACGGCTACCATCAGGTTCCAGTGCGCACCCAGGACATACCCAAAACAGCGGTAATAACTCCTTTCGGGCTTTTTGAGTTTTTGCGCATGCCTTTTGGACTCAAGGTGGCCGCGCAGACGTTCCAACGCATGATGGACGCGGTGCTGCGCGACCTCCCTTTCGTGTTCGTCTACTTGGATGACATTTTAGTAGCCAGCACGTCCGAAGACGAACAAGAAAACCACCTCACGGCAGTTTTCCGGAGGCTGGCAGAGCACGGGTTAATAATTAACCCAGCGAAGTGCCAGTTTGGGGTAGTGCAGATTGATTTTTTGGGGCATCGCATTTCGCCAGAAGGAGCGGTCCCTCTCCCCGATAAAGTGCGTGCAATAACAAATTTTCCCCAACCTCAAATGGTCAAAGCGTTACAGGAGTTTTTGGGAATGGTTAATTTTTATAACCCTTTCCTCCCAAGTGCAGCGCGGCTCATGCAACCATTGTACGTGGCACTAAAAAAACAAAAACCCACAAATAAAATTGAATGGTCTCCTGAGCGGGAGCGCGCATTGTCTCAAGTCAAAACAGCGCTGGCAAACGCGGTTTTGTTGGCACACCCAGTTCCAACAGCCCGCATGGCCCTCACCACTGACGCGTCCGATTTAGCGGTAGAGGCGGTCGTTGAACAGTGGGTAGCGGGGACCTGGCAACCGCTCGCATTTTTCAGCAAAACCTTGCGCGATAGCGAGCGAAAATACAGCGCGTTCGACAGGGAGTTGTTGGCCCTACACTTAGCCATCCGCCCTTTCCAGTTCTGGCTGGAAGGGCGCCGTTTCACCCCGTTTGTGGACCACAAACCGCTGACCTTTGCGATGGCCAAGATTTCTGAACCTTGGTCGGGCCAGCAGCAAAGAAAGCTGGCCGCGATATCAGAGTTCACCACCGACATCCAGCATGTCGCAGGTAAACATAATGTAGTGGCAGACTGTCTCTCGCGTGCTGTGCCGGAGCCAGACCACGTGAGGGCAGACTCTGCAGCCATGGCCGTGGGCCAGGGTAGCGACGCGGGAGCGTGTGCGGCCCCGGTCCGCGTGGGGTTAGATTATGCAGCCATGGCCGCGGAGCAGGTTAGCGATGCGGACGTGTGCGCGCTCCAGTCTGGACCAACAGGGTTAAGGCTGGAGCACAGGGTGCTGCAAATGGGTATGCCTCCCCTAATCTGCGATGTCTCCACGGGACGGCCGCGCCCCGTGGTACCAGCTGCGTGGCGCCGCCGCGTTTTTGACTTGATCCATTCTCTGGCGCACCCGGGGGTGCGCGCATTGGTCAAAATGGTGGGGGAGAAATTTGTATGGCTGGGGTTGCGCAGACAGGTCAAGGAATGGGCGACAGCCTGTGTAGCGTGTCAGCGAGCCAAAATACACAAACACACTAGAGCTCCTTTAGAGCCTTTTCACATTCCTGCTAAGCGCTTTGATCACGTGCATGTCGACTTGGTAGGCCCCCTCCCGTCGTCACAGGGGCACACACATCTTTTGACGATGGTGGATCGCACCACACGTTGGCCAGAAGCGGTTCCTCTGGCGTCAACCACAGCGGAAGAAGTGTCACGCGCGTTTTTAACAGCTTGGGTAGCGCGTTTTGGAGTCCCGTCGGACATAACGTCAGACAGGGGTCCTCAATTTGTTTCCGAACTCTGGTCGTCGATGGCCCGCAGCCTAGGGGTAAAGATCCACCGCACCACCGCGTACAACCCCCAGGCTAACGGTTTATGCGAGCGTTTTCACAGGTCATTGAAAGCGGCCCTCAGAGCGTCACTTATGGATACAAATTGGGTTGACAAGTTACCATGGGTCTTATTGGGGTTGCGTTCTGCACCTAAGGAGGATTTGCAAGCCTCTCCAGCGGAATTAGTTTTTGCACAGCCTCTCCGTTTGCCGGGGGAATTTCTCCCCGATAATCCTGCCTCAAATTGCCCCCCTGCTCAGCTGTTGCAGAGCGGCACAGGATCAAACGCGTTTCCTGGCCCGGTTCATCACAGTTTCCAACGCGTTTTTGTGCCGAAGGCTTTAAAAAATGCGGAGTTTGTTTTTGTGAGACATGATGCTTGTCGCCCCAGCCTGCACCCGCCTTACGATGGGCCGTTCAAGGTGCTGGTAACAGGAGAGAAGCATTTTTTGCTAGATTTGGGAGGCAGAAAAGAATTGATTTGTATTAACAGACTCAAACCCGCTTTTGTTTTGGCGGATGAAGAGGTGCAGTTGGCGAGAGCCCCCCGTTGCGGTAGACCCCCTAGAGGGCATTCTACAGGACTCCCACAGAGATTGACTAACAGGTCTAATCCACAGGTGCAGACAGCAGCAAAGCCGGCTTTCAGCAGATACGGCAGGAGACTGAGAGTTAGGCAACTGGTGGATTGATGTGTAGTGATGTTATGATGTCATGTACATCATAACATATGTCAGGAACATACCGGTCGCTATGGAGGGTGAGAATATGTATGGGCACATAATCATACCATGTAGGATAACTAAATAGACGGTTATGCTGTTTCATCCCACCTAGCAACAATGCTCTGCACTGGGTGTGTTTATATTTATATATCTATATATTTATTCCATCTAGCTACAATGCTCCGCACTGTGTTTTTATATATCTACATATTATTCCATCTAGCTACATTGCTCCGCACTGTGTGTGTTTATATACTTGCATATTTATTCCACCTAGCTGCAATGCTCCATACTGTGGGTGTTTATATATTTACATATTTATTCCATCTAGCTACAATGCTCTGCACTGTGTGTTCATATATTCATATATTTATTCCATCCAGCTACAATGCTCTGCACTGTGTGTCTGTGTGTGTGTGTGTGTGTATATATATATTTTATAGTAATATGTACATATGTATATTAGCTGCTCTTGCTTGCTTGTTTTTTCTTGCCTTCTGATTGTTGCTCTGAGTGTTGCTATCCCTGTGCTGTTGCAATCCTGGAATTTCCCCGTTGTGGGACTAATAAAGGCTTATCTTATCTTATCTTATCTTATGTGTCTCTGGTTATGTTTGTCCCATTTAGACGTTTGGGGGGGGGGGGGGGTCTTGTGGCGCATATGTTGGTTACATATTCCCCACAATTGTGTTGCTGTAAGTGTATTGTGTGCTTCAAGTCTCATGGAACAAAGAGGACTGAGACTCTGGGATTCAGCAGAGGAGTGTGAGATTCGCCCTTTGTTTCCGGGAGATGACTGGGGAAGATTTCCGGGCCACAGAGACTAGAGGACAATGGCGTGAGATCAAAGGGGTTACTTTGGGATTGAGATTAAGTACCATGTGACTGTATGTTTGATTAAACACCATGTGACTGCTGTTTCGTGCCCGGGGTATAAAACCCCTGATGTGAGATGAAAACTTCCTCTTGATTTGCTTAGAGATTTGATGGAGATGTGCTCTGTGAATAAAGCTGAATCTGAGGAACAAACTCAGCCTCATCCTTGAACACATTCTCCACAAATGGAAAAATCTGAAGGCCATTCATCATTTTGACAGATTACACTGAGGGTGATCTAGTGTATTAAAATTGAAAATTAATGAAAATTAAAATGATAGGAAATAATAGATTATGACAGGATTTTTACAACCCTGTTTGTCCAAAGGATGAACAGTAAAAGTATAGTGCAGCCACTGTTTGGAGGCTTCATCTATGCTAATGCTAGCAACTGAGTTGGCCAATAATAAATCACACAGGTAACTGAGTTGCCAACAATAAATGATAAATGGCATTCACTTATATAGTGCTTTTTCTTATCTCTGGATGACCAAAGCACTTTACAGATCCTGCTATCCACCCACTCACTCACACATTCATACACTGATGGCGACGGAGCCGCCATGCAAGGTGCTGGTCTGACCCACCAGGAGCAACTGTGGGTTCAATGTCTTGCTCAAGGGCACCTCGACATGCAGACTGCACACAGAGTGGGAATCGAACCCCTGAGCCTCCGATCAGTAGTCAGCCACACTACAGCTGCGCCACAGCCGTGGCAAATGGAAAGACAACTACTGATTTGACCTTTGGGGTAACTCATAACTCTTAGGCAGCTACCCATTAGATCATCTAATGCCACAACTGGGCATGAGTATGCTTAGGATAGCAACTAGCATGCCTAGGCTAACATCCTACTGGATTAAACATTCCCTCACATTAGTATGCTTCAGCAGCAGATTATCTGATAGGCAGCTGTATGAGATACATGAGTTTCCATCCAAGTCAAAAAGTAGTTGCCTTCTTACCGGCAATGGCTTACAATTGGCCAGATGAGTAGCTCGCTTTGGTATACACTGCGTTCCAAATTATTATGCAAATAGGATTTTAGTGTCATAAATATTCAATTTTTTTTGTTTTTAAATTAAAACTTATGGATGGTATTATGCCTCAGGGCTCTTTGGATCACTGATATCAGTCTCAGACACCTGTCATAATTAGTTTGCCAGGTGACCCCAATTACAGGAAAACTACTTCAGAAGGACGTTCCACATTATTAAGCATACAACAGGTTTCAAGCAATATGGGGAAGAAAAAGGATCTTTCTGCTGCTGAAAAGCGTCAAATAGCGCAATGCCTTGGACAAGGTATGAAAACGTAAGATATTTCACGAAAATTTAAACGTGATCATTGTACTGTGAAGAAATTTGAGGCTGATTCTGAGCACAGACGGGTCTGTGCAGATAAAGGCATAATGAGGAAGGTTTCTGCCAAATTCATCAGATTAAGAGAGCAGCTGCTAAAATGCCATTACAAAGCAGCAAACAGGTATTTGAAGCTGCTGATGCTTCTGGAGTCCCACGAACCTCAAGGTGTAGGATCCTCCAGAGGCTTGCAGTTGTGCATAAACCTACTATTCGGCCACCCCTAACCAATGCTCACAAGCAGAAACGGTTGAAGTGGGCCCAGAAATACATGAAAACTAATTTTCAGTTTTGTTTACTGATGAGTGCTGTGTAACCCTGGATGATCCAGATGGATGGAGTAGAGGATGGTTGGTGGATGGCCACCATGTTCCAACAAGACTGCAATGTCAGCAAGGAGGTGGCGGAGTCATGTTTTGGGCTGGAATCATGGGGAGAGAGCTGGTAGGCCCCTTTAGGGTCCCTGAAGATGTGAAAATGACATTGGCAAAGTATATAGAGTTTCTGACTGACCCCTTTCTTCCATGGTACAAAAAGAAAAACTGTGCCTTCGGTAGCAAAATTATCTTCATGCATGACAATGCACCATCTCCTGCTGCAAAGAATACCTCTGTGTCATTGGCTGCTATGGGCATAAAAGGAGAGAAACTCATGGTGTGGCCCCCATCCTCCCCTGACCTCAACCCTATTGAGAACCTCTGGAGCATCCTCAAGCAAAAGATCTATGAGGATGGGAGGCAGTTCACATCAAGACAGCAGCTGTGGGAGGTTATTCTGATATCTTGCAAAGAAATTCAGGCAGAAACTCTCCAAAAACTCACAAGTTCAATGGATGCAAGAATTGTGAAGGTTATATCAAAGAAGGGGTCCTCTGTTAACATGTAACTTGGCCTGTTAAGATGTTTTTGATTGAAATAGCTTTTGATTTCAGTAAATATGACCTCCTAATGCTGCAAATTCAACAAATTACCATTTTCAGTTCTTTGCAACCAATAAAATGTTTTGAAACTCTGTTGTGCATAATAATTTGGAACACTGCATTTTGAGTTTGTTTTTTTTTACTTTTGCAAAAATACAGTTATCATTGGGAGGTTTGTTCAATAAAATCTGAATTATGCTCTAACGGTTGATGACTTGAAAATTATACTGACTGTCATTTGCATTTGGGAAAATCAGAGACAAATATCATTTGCATAATAATTTGGAACATGGTGTAGATATAGCCTCCACATACAAGGATATAGCCTCTGCTGACTACTTCATAGTCTTAATTTTGACCCTTTTCTTGCCAAACTCTTTTCCTGCCCCATGGATTATAGTGAATGCTTTTCCCAAACCTGTATAAGCCTTTCAAAGTTATTGGTACAGGTTATACTTTTGCTCCTAATAATATCATCATATATACCAAGTTTTGAAGTGTGCAATACTATTTGCTTTTGAAAACTACTGTCTGGTTGACTTTGGAGTACATGCAGTTATTACTGCTACAGAGTCATCTGTCTTTAATATTATTCTGCCTGAGGGCACAAATATCACAGCCACTGAATTTAGTTGTTCATATTTTTCCCTTTTTCTGAAACTTGGTTGTATACTAAAGGTATCGAGGTCAACTTTTGCTGGTGTAGTGCCCCTAGCTGTTCAAAGTAATACCAAAGTACATTTGCTTTTTCTGTTGTCAGTGAAGATCATGGGAAAGAATGGGAAAAGAAAGTAGTAAAGCATGAATATGTTTGTTTCCTTTGTTTCTCTTACAGTTAACGTAGCAGCTCTTGCTTCCTCCATTTCAGCAAACAGTCTGTCCTGCTCAAATCAGTACAGTTATCATCTTCCTGTTTTCTCTAAAATGCTGATGTAGTAGCATTTCCCTTGGAAAATGAGATGGCTATGTACAAGGGCTGTTCAGATTTCCCCCAACTCATTTTCCATGGACTGAGAGGAGCCAAACTTGGCACAGTTATTAGTCTTTGTCAACATAGGTACCACTAAAGGTGTGTTCAGACCAAAAACAAGTAAATTTATTCGCGCAACCAGAATACATTAACTCAATCTATTCACGTGAGTAAATTTACTTGCGTTTATTCTGAACACACCTTTAGCGTCACACACTTTTCCCATTGCTTTATGCAGCCGTGGAGACCTCACCTTTAGAAGTCTGCAGGTTGCAACAGATGCCACAAACTGACCTCAGAAATCAAGTGTGTCATCGTCTTAGAAGTGCTTGCCCCTCAAACATGACACCACATCAGATGGTGTGAGGTTGGGAGGGTAAGGTGGGTGAGGAAGGACTTCATAGCCACAGGATCGTGCTTCTGTCTAGGTAACATGCGAGCTGTGAACTGGGGCACCATCTTGCAGGAGGTGGACAATTTTGGTCAGCATGCCACGCCTCTGCATTTTGATGACCTTCCACAATTTCTGCAGCAATGAAGCATAGTAAGTAGTAATCATGGTACCCTTTGCTAGGAAATCCATCATCAGTACTCCATGCTGGTTCGAAAAGACTGTGAGCATGACCTTGCCCACTGAGGGCTGGACATGTGCCTCCTTTGGAGGTGGTGAGTCGTAAAGCTTTCACTACTTCAACTGAGCTTTAGTCTCCAGCTCATGGTGATGGGCTCCACTGCCCGATTAGTCTGCCGAAGTGGACTTCTGGTTTTCTTGGCATATGGCTGAAAGAGCCCAGGAGCACATGACTCATTCCTGCTTCTGGAAAGGTGTGAGCAACCAAGTAATCCATTGAGCAGACAACTTCTACATGTTCAAATTGTCATGGAGGATTTTTTTTCCACAAATCCCCATACTGATCTTCACATCTTGGGCTAGTTTGCGAATGGTTATGCAGCAATCCTCCAAATTGGTGGCTTCCACTCGCTGGATGGTGTTTTCATCACTGTGAACTGTGGTTGCCAAGGGATGGGTGTCATTTCCACCGATGTCCAGCCACTCTTGAACTGATGCCAATGCTGACTATGTCATATGATCCGGCATCCTCGTCATGAGTCTTTTTCATCTCATCGAATGTCTCCCGTAGTCTGTGGCCTTTCAGTACAGGAATTTGTAGGTTTAGGCTACGTGTCCACAGAGAACATTTTTCTCAAAGACAACGCAAGAGATCTTATTTTCAGGGTGCTTCACAGGCGCTCTGAAAAAAGGGCTTCTGTCCTATATCCTAACAACTGCTTGACCCGTCACTCACACCTTGCCATCGTCGTTTCACACATTTTTCACTGAAACACTCTACTAACTACGCATCATCACAACAAACTGGTAAGAAAACACACATACCTCCAAGTTTTTAATTTCAAAAAGTGATAAAGCATTAATTCAAGCATCAAGCAGTGATTAAGCATTCTTCTGGTTAGAGAGGAGTGCCACTGATGAGTGATGCGGCACTCCAAAAGTTGAACTTTTTCAACTGTCAGTGCCATGGGTTCAGCAACAATAACCACTGACCGCTGAAAACGTTTCTGCGCAGACGGAGTCGAGTGTGTTTAATGCTGGACTACATAGGCAGTTTGACATAGCTGACTCAACATGTCAACATGATGTTCAATCAGGCAGAGTTGAGCAGAATGTAACCCACATGATAAAATGTGCTACATATGAGACACTAAACATGCAGAACATCAAAGATAAAATAGTAAATTAAAATTAGTTACTCTCTTAAATCTTTGCTAAGTGGAAAAATATCAATTATTGCGCTAAGAGAGAAAGAATATATTTTTATTTAATTTTTATTTTCCATTAATTGTCAAATGTGAAGTTGCACATTTTCAGACAATGAATAGTTCAGAATGTAGTTACAAGAATGGCTCGGCCAATCCGAGATGTTGTCCATGGCAGTTAGTCCTGCCCACCTGCTAGGAGAGTGGGTAACGCTGTTGTTGGGTCAGAGAGACGTTTGGATTTCAGCAGAAGAGTACATGATCATAGTGTATGTGAGCAGGAGTACACGATAAGAAGCGGAGCAAGAGTGAAACGAGATAAACCTACAATATACTGAAGGTAAATTACTTTTACTAAAGTGGTCACTTGTTAAAAGTAACCATAAGTGAGCTAAATTAGCTCAGTAGATGCTGATTAGCACTAAATGCTAAGCTAAGTCTCCATTTAACTGTAGCCCCTTGTGCAGCTGAAAGACTGAAGCTTCCCAGCGGTTTTCTATAACTTGTTCTTTACTGCCTGAAGCCGAAAGGTAATACATATGACGTTCAATTAATGCAGTTGTTTAATCTGGTCATCAGTGTGAGCTAACTTGTCTGGAAAGTAAAAGATTGCACTGCTGTATGTTTGTTTAGAGGCCTCTGGTTTAGCTGGGTGCCTCCATTTCGCACCGTGTGCAAAACCCCCCAGAGAGATTGGTGAGCACGAGTTTTACTTTCCCATAGAGGGATTTCACTCACTTTGCACCTTGTTAAGCTGTTTATTGCACAATTCTGGATTTTTCTACTGAATTTATAGCTGCTGAATATAAGGTTTATTTGTCATGTTTGTTCAGTGAATATAAGCTATTGCGTTTTTCTACTTATTAAAGGAAAAAGTTAATTCATGGTAATTAAATTGCCATATGCACTGATTTCATGGTGAAACATTTTAAGGAAATGTTAACAGTAAAACATTTCATGGTAATTGATGTATTTTATTTTATTGTTAAAAAGAAGTCATTACAGATTTCATGATGTGACTGCAGTTAAAAAAGAGAACTATTTAGACATTTGACTGATGATATTTCTCTGATCCTGTCTGTCGACAGGTCAGGTTTTTTTTTAATTGTGCCTTGATTCTATGTTGATTGTCCTGCGTGAATCTGTCCTGTGAGGATCCACGCTTTGACACTGACGGCGAGCCGTCCCAATAGGATCTAGACGGAATCATCAAGATATCACTGGATGCTGGACCAGTTCTGCTGCACTCCTTGGTGTGGTAGGGCCAGTATCTGCAGACGCCTTCACACTCAGCCCATTACACAATTTCCCTTTTCCCCCAGCATCACACACACATTTCTCCTTTTTTTCCCTTGGACTCTGGACACTACTGACATTGTTTACCTTTTTTCTTTTCCTGGGAACTATGGACTTATTTTTGTGTTTTTGACTGTTTCTAATATTTTGGACTTATTTCAACTACTGACGGCTAATGGCTAAACTTGTATACTGATGCTGAAGGGCAGGGTACCCTCCCTGTCTGAAAGGTGTTTGTTAATGATTTGTACAGTGAACTGTGAACCTAGAAATGAATTAGATAACTTGGATTTAAGTTATACTCCAAATTGAGGTAACAGGGGAGCACCCAAGATCAAATTTGACTCAGCTGAGATTAATTTATTAGAAGTGAAACAAAGGTAACACACTCTTGATTGGTTTTGACCATTCACTTGTTGGATGTTATATCCATTTCAATTGTTGTGTTGTTAAATGTCTTTTTATTTTCCTTCTCCGTTTTTTCCCCATTTTGTTACTAAAGCCGGCAATTATTCAATTTAACAATCCTGTCTCTGTGCTTCATTTATAAATAAACTAGACTGGTCACACAATACTGACGCACTCTACAAGAAAGGACAGCGCAGGCTGTTCCTACTGAGGAGACTCAGGTCTTTTGGTGTACAAGGGGCGCTGCTGAAGACATTCTATGACACGGTGGTGGCATCAGCCATCACTTTTGGAGTGGTCTGCTGGGGCAGTGGCATTACTGCAGCCGATAGGAAGAGACTGAACAAACTGATCAAGAAAGCTAGCTCTGTCCTGGGGCAGCGCCTTGACCCGGTGGAGGAGATAGGAGAGAGAAGGACGGTGGCTAAACTGTCATCTCTGCTGGAGTCCGAGTTCCACCCTATGCAGGACATACTGGATGCACTGAGGAGCTCATTTAGCAGCAGACTACATCCTCCCAGGTGCACAACCGAGAGGTTTTGCAGGTCCTTCCTACCAACGGCTGTCAGACTGTACAACCTAAGCAGGGCTGCTCGCAGAGGTAGCAAAAAGACGTAACAACCTAATAGTTTTTTGAATGCAAAAGATGCAATAGACTTACACAATGGTCCCCTCCGGCATACAACTAGGAAAATACTGGTCGCTATGGAGGGTGAGAATATGTATGGGTACATAATCATACCATGTAGGACAACTAAGTAGACGGTTGTGCTGTTTCATCCCATCTAGCAACAATGCTCTGCACTGTGTGTGTTTACATATTTACATATTTATTCCATCTAGCTACAATGCTCCGCACTGGGTGTGTTTATATTTATATATCTATATATTTATTCCATCTAGCTACAATGCTCCGCACTGTGTGTTTATATATCTACGTATTACTCCATCTAGCTACATTGCTCCGCACTGTGTGTGTTTATATATTTACATATTTATTCCACCTAGCTGCAATGCTCCGTACTGTGGGTGTTTATATATCTACATATTTATTCCATCTAGCTACAATGCTCCGCACTGTGTGTTTATATACTCATATAGTTATTCCATCCAGCTACAATGCTCTCCACTGTGTGTCTGTGTGTATATATATATATTTATAGTAATATGTACATATGTATATTAGCTGCTCTTGCTTGCTTGCTTTTTTTTTCTTGCCTTCTGATTGTTGCTCTGAGTGTTGCTATCCCTGTGCTGTTGCAATCCTGGAATTTCCCCGTTGTGGGACTAATAAAGGCTTATTTTATCTTATCTTATCTTCTCTTATTTAAATGCTCCACTTTGCTCGAGCAGCCGAACCTACTGGTCCAACTGAGTAACTTGTATTGGCTAATCACTTATTTATTTTGAGTGACACAAATTGTACACACAAGTTACATACCCGTGGTTGTTAATATATGCTACAGGTGTTATTACCGAATACGGGGTTACAAGAAACATAATTTTTCTTATATGTCAATGATTGCTGATGGAACCACAAAACTGAGTGACAGATGTCTGGATTGTTTAGGGATTAAGACAGTGTGTTGGACTGCAACACGCGGACTACCATTTGTGTTTGTTTTCTACAGTGTTTGTACATCCTCCCAAAAAAATTTGTGGCAGCTGTGTTCTGCTTATCCTCCGTCCCCAGAGTCTCCCATGCAGCCCTCAGTGCAGCATGTCTCTACACACCACAGTGTGCCTGACAGCCGGGACGGACTCCCAGACTGACATTGCTGACTGTAAGGTGATAGTGGTCATCTGCCGCCATAGGGGGGTAAACGCCGCCTGGCTGCTGTCACCAACCTCACGAATTACAGGGAACATATTTCCCAGTTTTAAAGTAGGACAGTACTACAAGCTCAGGGGAAAAAAACCCAATTGCAGGAAAGATAAGTTCAAAAATACAATAAGAACATAAGCATTTATTAAAGGAGAGAGGGATGTTGGGATGAAAACTGAAGAAGCTTGATTTAAATGGTACTGCCAGAAAGGAAATCATAATCCTTTAAACCTGACATTTCCACTGCAGTTCAAATCTTGCAGAATGCAATTCTGAGCACTTTTGCAGTTATTCAGAAGAGAGCAGTTGTTCCTTTTAATGTTCAGCCTCTTGCTGGAGAGGAGAGGGTCACGAAAAGAGCTCAGCATGTGGTAACAGGATTAGGAAAATCTGAAACTGTGCAACATCAGGGGAGCAAAGATGATGCATTCCTACTAAGATGGCTCCATTATATAGATACATGCGCTACAGTCTAAAGAAAAAAAAAAGAACTTACAAGATATCGCTCTGAAGACACGCTGACAAGGATGAGGTCATCACCAATTCGTACTTTCTCTCCTTCCGATCTCTGCTTGGAGGCTGGGTGGATCGTCCACCAGCAGGCCTCACCTAGTAAACACAAAACCACACACGTACGTGTATAAATGTTGCCTCTATTGTTTAATTTGAGACTGCCACATTGCACTTCCCATGTGTCATCTGTAATTAGTAATAATACAACAAGGTCACAGCAGGCAGAAATGAGGACACCACGGCAACAACATCAAGCCATTTTGGAGGTGATTGCTCATATACTGAACAGCATGATATGAAGTGAGTAATAATTCTGTACCAAAAGAAAAAAAGAAGACGGAGGAGGTCCAGGTATCAGCATATTACCACAACAAGGCTATCAAATGCAGGGCACAGATGTAATCATTACTGACAAGAGAAGCACACTGCATGTCTGCGGTGCTCCTCGGGCAATATTAACCGAGATTGCGAAAAGACACACATTGCAGCTCTTGCTCGAGAACAGATGAAGTGCAGAGAGGACAATAAAATGATGGATTTTCAGACAGCGGGGAGAGACGGAGAGTTCAAGTGAAAGAACCAGACAGAGACGAAACAAAGACAAGGCGGTGGAAAAAAAAAGAGAAAGATGAAAGAAAACTGTACCAGAGCAGTTATTCACCTGTTGAATCCTCCTGAAGGCCGACATCAAAGGACAGCTTATCTGTCTGTGACCTTGATGTCTTCAAACAGGCCAGGTACTGTGGGCAACACACATCAAACCACAAAACACAGAGCCGTCACTCCTGTACACTCATAGATGGGTAGAGGAGCAGCAAAGTCAAACAAATAACAAATCTACCTACGGGTACAAATAAAGTAACCTGAACCTGAAAGTGTGTTCAGTAAAAGTAGCACTACCATATTGCAGTATTTACTCAAGTATCATTAAGATTGGTCACCGAAAATTAGTGACGGCGAAGCATTAAAGAGTTACTTGACTAGTGAGTAATGTATTTATTTTTGCCAATTTGCGACTTTTTCCACATCAAGTTTTGCATATATTTGCAATTTCTTTCACAAAAATGAGCAATATTTTTCTCATAAATTTGCAGCTTTTTAGCATTACATTTGCAACTTCTCTTCCCATATGTTTCAACTGTTTATCTCTTAAATTAGTGCCCTTTTCTTGGACATTTGTAACACCCAATAAATTTGACCTTATTATAATAAATGTTCTACTTTTGCAGTTGTACATTTTTTTTGTGTATTTTTGTTTAAATGTGCACCTTTTTGATGCATTTGAGACTTTTTCACATAAATTTGTAAATTTTTTCACATAATCGTAACTTTTTAGACAAAAATTTGCATCTTGTAAATTGCTGTTTTTAAGGACAGTGCAAGTGTTTATATACTTGCATATTTATTCCACCTAGCTGCAATGCTCCGTACTGTGGGTGTTTATATATTTACATATTTATTCCATCTAGCTACAATGCTCTGCACTGTGTGTTCATATATTCATATATTTATTCCATCCAGCTACAATGCTCTGCACTGTGTGTCTGTGTGTATATATATATTTTATAGTAATATGTACATATGTATATTAGCTGCTTTATTGCTTGCTTGTTTTTTTTCTTGCCTTCTGATTGTTGCTCTGAGTGTTGCTATCCCTGTGCTGTTGCAATCCTGGAATTTCCCCGTTGTGGGACTAATAAAGGCTTATCTTATCTTATCTTATCTTAAGTTGATGAACATTGACATCAATCATTGTAAACTTGCCAGATTGTAGCCAGTGGCTAATTTCCATCTGTTGTCCGTGAGTTACAATTTCTCCTTCCCCCATTCTGTTATGCTGAGCACCAAGCTAGAGGGTGGGAAGTACCATTTTATATGGTCTTTGGTATGACCTGGCTGGGGCTTGAACCCATGACCTCCCAGCTGAGGGGCGGGTGCTCTACTACTAGGCCACTGCTCCGGTCGTGACCTAGTGGTAGAGCACTAGGCCAGCAATGGAGTGGTGAAACTACTATGGGTGAAACTTCTCTCATTTTTACCTCCGCCAAGGAAGTAATGTGATGGGGGTGATTTGTTTGTCTGTCTCTCTGTTTGTTAGGAGGATTATGCAAAAACTACTGGACCGATTTGGAAGAAATTTTCACCAGAGGTGGTTCTTTGGCTACAGATGAATCCACAAGGTTTTAGAGCTGATCCATAAATGCATACATCCACCAAGGCCCTAGCTCTCAGTGTTGAAAAAACTGAAAAGTGATCCAGAATCTGCATCCTGACCTGGATTGCCTCCAAAATTTAATGGGAAAATTTCATCAAAATCCATCCAATAGTTTTTGTGTAATCCTGCTAAAACACTGCCAGAAAACAGGCAGTGGTGGAAGTATGGATGGCCTTCAAAATCTAATGGGTTCATCTGTAGTCCAAGGGCCTCCTCTGGTGAAAATTTATTCAAAATCCGCCCAGTTTTTGCATAATCCTGCTCACAAACACGCAGGCAGACAGACCTTGGCAGAGGTACACACTCTCTGAGTGCTCTCCAGTTTTTCGTATAACTTTGTGACTTTTTTGTACATTAACAACTTTGCTCTTATAAATCTTTTCTCTTGTATGTTTGTGATTTTTTGTGATAGATCTGTGACTTTATAATAAATTTACTACATTCTTATAAATGTACAACTTTTTTTATGATAAATCTAACATTTCTCACGTGATTTTTTTTCTCATAAATTTTCAATATTTTTCTTGCTGTTTTACAACTGAGCCAAAATAGAAGACCTTTGATTTCAATTAGATAAAATCATAAATTCACAAACATTACTAAAGATGCAGTAATTTCTGGTGAGACCATGTTATTACAGTAAAAACGAGAACATTTCAAATCAGTTTTCAGATCTGTGAAATCAAAAGTATCTCAGGGAAGATTAAATGTACATGTAGTACATGGGTAAAAAATGCATTTTTTCCCAAAAATTTACTCAAGTAAGGCTAAATAGCATTTTTTGTACTGTAAAAACCAATTAGTTAACCTTACTCAGAAAATCCTGCAAACTGACTGAAATGAAATAAGTAAAGTGGAATAAAAACTGTATGTTGTAAATAAAAAATACTTATTATCAAGATACAACTTCTATTCCACTTAGTTTTTTCAAGGCAATCAATTTGCACGCTTTTTCAAAAATAAGGTTATTAACCCCAGAGGGAAATTCAAGGGCTTCCACCTGGATGAGTGCCAATCCCTTCACCATTCACACCTAGGGTCACTTTACAGTCTCCACTTAACCTAATTTGCATGTTTTTTAGAATGTGGGAGGAAACCGGAACACCCGGGGTAAACCCACGCAAACATGGGGAGAACATGCAAACTCCACACAGAGAGGCCATGTAGGCTGGTGGATTTGAACCCACGACCTTCTTACTGTGAGGCAGTAGTGCTAACCACTAAACTCCACGCTGCCTACTAATTGGATTGTCAGCGTGCTACTCTGATCTTTTTTTTTTATCCTGATTGTGTGTAATTTCTCACCATAGAGCTGAAGGAGTGGCGCAAGAGGATGGCATGCCCATACAGTAGAGTCTTGTGTCCGCCGCTCTGCGCTGCCTAGAACGATAATTCACACAAATACACAGACACATTTATATAGTTGGGTGTCAGTGCAAACTCCCGACAGAGCACTCCCACTAGTCTCCATCCAACTGCTTCAGCCTGACCTCTGACACAGACCATGAAAGTTGACTTCAGCGCTGACCTCCACGTCAGCACTAATGACCTCAGGTTGAGGGCACAAATCTCCTGGAGGAGGGGGCTTTACCACTCAATCCCACCAATAAAGACATGCAATTTGATTCAGTGTAAGAGATAATGTTTCTGGTTCCTGTATCCATTATCCAACAGGATACGGGGTCATCTTTCCTAGCACTCCGGCTACAGGAATGTGGGAAGGATGCATGACTACTTTCAGTCCCCGACGTTACTCCATTACTTCTGGGGTAGGGTTAAGATGCAAGCGTGAAGGAGGGAAGGTTACATCTCTTTCTGCTAAGAAGGATCAGAACTGCCAAGCTCAACAATAAATGAATGAATAAAGATTCAGTTTGAAACAATCAAAACTATCAAAATGTAGGCATTAATTTAAAAAAAAATTCTTATTCAGTCTATGTTTCTGCGTTTCTATTTGAAATAATTCATCTGTTTATTAGTGCAGAAACACATTTAACGGGAATTATTTCCTGTAGTAATACTAAGATACACATCTTTACTCACCATATACTTCTGTTAAAGACAACATTCTGACCTCCTGGCCAGTAGGAATCACACTTACTCTTGACCCAACTGCTTGGTAGAAACACGTGACATCAACCCAGTTATGTTATTGGCTGTGACCAGCTGTGACATCCTTACTAGCCATAGATGTACAGTGGTGTGAAAAAGTGTTTGCCCCCTTCCTGATTTCTCTTTTTTTGTGTGTGTTTGTCACACTTAAATGTTTCAGATCATTAAAAAATTTAAATATTAGACAAAGATAACACAAGTAAACACAAAATGCAGTTTTTAAATGAAGGTGTTTATTATTAAGGGTTAAAAAAATCCAAACCTACATGGCCCTGTGTGAAAAAGTGATTCCCCCCTCCCGTTAAAGCATAAATTAACTGTGGTTTATCACGTCTTTGGAAAGCTGAGTTCAATTTCTCTAGCCACACCCAGGCCTGATTACTCCCACACCTGTTTTCAATCAAAAAAATCACTTAAATAGGACCTGCCTGACAAAGTGAAGTAGACCAAAAGATCCTCAAAAGCTTGACATCATGCTGAGATCCAAAGAAATTCAAGAACCAATAAGAAACAAAGTAACTGAGAGCTATCAGTCTGGAAAAGGTTATAAAGACATTTCTAAAGCTTTGGGACTACAGCGAACAACAGTGAGCGCCATTATCCACAAATGGCGAAAACATGGAACAGTGGTGAACCTTCCCAGGAGTGGCCGGCCGACCAAAATTACCCCAAGAGCGAAGCCACAACTCATCCAAGAGCTCACAAAACACCCCACAACAACATCCAAAGAACTGCAGGCCTCCCTCCAGACTCCACCATAAGAACGAGAATGGGCAAAAATCACCTGCATGGCAGAGTTCCAAGTCCAAAACCACTGCTGAGCAAAAAGAACATAAAGGCTCATCTCAGTTTTGCCAGAAAACCTCTTGACGATCCCCAAGACCTCTGGGAAAATACTCTGTAGACTGACGAGACAAAAGTTGAACTTTCTGGGGGTGGGGGGTGGGGGTCCCATTACATCTGGCATAAAAGTAACACAGCATCTCAGAAAAGGAACATCATACCAACAGTAAAATATGGTGGTGGTAGTGTGATGGTCTGGGGCTGTTTTGCTGCTTCAGGACCTGGAAGACTTGCTGTGGTAAATGGAACCATGAATTCTGCTGTCTACCAAAAAATCCTGAAAGAGCCAGCCATCTGTTCATGACCTCAAGCTGAAGCGCACTTGGGTTCTGCAGCAGGACAATGATCCAAAACACACCAGCAAGTCCACCTCTGAATGGCTTAAGAAAAATAAAATGAAGACTTTGGAGTGGCCTAGTCAAAGTCCTGACCTGAATTCCATTGAGATGCTGTGGCATGACCTTAAAAAGGCAGTTCATGCTCAAAAACCCTCCAATGTGGCTGAATTACAACAATTCTGCAAAGATGAATGGGCCAAAATTCCTCCACAGCGCTGTAAAAGACTCATTGCCAGTAATCGGAAATGCTTGATTGCAGTTGTTGCTGCTAAGGGTGGCCCAGCCAGTTACTAGGTTTAGGGGGCAATCACTTTTTCACACAGAGCCATATAGGTTTGGATTTTTTTTAACCCTTAATAATAAACACCTTCATTTAAAAACTGCATTTTGTGTTTACTTGTGTTACCTTTGTCTAATATTTAAATTTGTTTGATGAGCTGAAACATTTAAGTGTGACAAACATACAAAAATATGAGAAATCAGGAAAGGGGCAAACACTTTTTCACGCCACTGTATATAAATACTAACCATAGCTTACTCATATGATTACAATAAATACAACAAACAACAGTTTGTGTATCCTGTTGTCACTATGCTACATGTAGGTGCTGTCAACCATTATAGTTACCTATAAAATATGGCACCTCCATTTGCCATGAAAATGTTAGCCATGTCCTATCAAGTGTTCACACATACAGTATCAACTTCACCAGCCACCGGAGTCTCGTCATCCAACTGCTGAGATGTAACTATTATGATTATTTCAGAACTATACAAAACAAATTTTTAAAGTATTTTTTAATCAATATATTATTTTTTGAAGAATACAAAGACTAATTCTGCATCTTTCTAAATATTCTGTTGATGTATTTTTTTTTATTTATTTTCATGAAAATACTGTGTAGTTCACCTTTAAACCATTTTTGTCCAACAAATAAAGACTGCACTTCCTCACTTAATCCCATCCACAGCATGTGGGACACCAAGTGGTGTATGGGGCGGTGCCTATCTCCATTTCACTGACCCTCGGCCACACAGCTACTCTAAGTAGTGAAAGCTACAGTGGGGGATCAGTCTTCTGGTAGCTCTGTGTGTTAACTCTATGCATTAACTTTCCCCATTCTATTAAGCTGAGCACCAAGCTAGAAGGTGGAAAGTACCATTTTTATATGGTCTTTGGAATGACCCGGCCGGGAGTTGGACCCACGACCTCCTGGTTGTGGGGTGGATGCTCTACCAACTAGGCCACCACTCCAGTAGAAACTCACAGCTCTATAATAAACAGTAAAGTCAAAATGCATAAATGCACAGAACTTAACGGGTTCAGTAAGCAAACTGTGGAAGTGCAAAGAGACACTAATGCAAAAATAAAATTAGTGTACATTTAAAATATATTCAATAATCTAGAAAATTAATAGTGCACATTCTACTTGTTATGACACACTTAAAAACAATTAATGCCTGCATTTATTTCTGTCCATTTAGGAGTAAATTGCTTTATTAAGTACTTCTTTTATTTTTGATTTTGGCAGTTTTGAATAGAGATGCAAAAGAGATAAAAGCAATTTCTGGGGTTTCTTTGGAAAGCAACTCCCATGTTACTCACCTTCCTTATGAGCCTCTAGGAAGCATTAAAGTGAGAAAAATTGTCATTATTTAGGAAAACTTTGATTCCAATGATCCTGTCGATGAATCTTTAATCCCCTAAGTTTTTGGAGCACACGCAATTATCAAAAAGAGATTAAGGAAAAACAAGTGGATGGATTTCTTTTCTTTGGCTTTGTACAAAAGTAATGTCAAGAAAGAATTTTGGAAACAATGCAAAACAGACATGAAAGCCATCCATTAACCAAACGTGATGGGGACTTGCAGGCTTCACATGGCGACAAACTGTGCACCACTTTAGCAGAATTTTGCAAAGTGAAAGCTTGTCCCCAGAGGTGTGTAGAGTATCCAGAAATTGTACTCACATAATATTATCTTAGAATATTAGATAGTCAAGAGTTGTCAACAAAGAAATTATTTAATTAAGTGTAAAAAAAAAAAAAAGTATCTCGTAATGTTTCTTGAGTAGTAACAACTTTGCTTTTGCCAGTTTGTGGGTTTTTTTCTCTGAAATTTGTGACTCTTCACATAAACTTGCACTTGTTAATGTACTTTTTCTGATAAAGGTACGATCCATCCATCCATCCATCTTCTACCGCTTTTCCGGAGGTCCGGGTCGCGAGGCAGCAGTTCAAGCAGAGAAGCCCAGACTTCCCTCTCCCCAGCCACCTGCTCCAGCTCTTCAGAGGGGATACCAAGGCGTTCCCAGACCAGCTGGGAGACATAGTCTCTCCACCGAGTCCTGGGTCTGCCCCGGGGTCTCCTCCCAGTGGGACGTGCCTGAAACACCTCAAGTGGAAGGCGTCCAGGACGCATCCTAATCAGATGCCCATACCACCTCAACTGACTCCTTTCAATGTGGAGGAGCAGCAGTTCTACTCTGAGCCTCTCCCGGATGACTGAGTTCCTCACCCTATCTCTGAGGGTGAGTCCAGCAATCCTACAGAGAAGGCTCATTTCAGCCGCTTGTATCCGCGATCTCGTTCTTTCGGTCATTACCCAAAGCTCGTGACCATAGGTGAGAGTAGGAACGTAGATTGACTGGTAAATCGACAGCTTTGCCTTAGAACTAAGCTCCCTCTTCACCACAACAGACCGGTACAATGTCCGCATCACTGCAGATGCTGCTCCAATCCGTCTGTCGATCTCTCGCTCCATTTTCCCCTCACTCGTGAACAAAACCCCAAGATACTTAAACTCCTCCACTTGGGGCAGGAGCCTGTCCCCAACCCGGAGAGGACAATCCACCTTTTTCCGGCTGAGGACCATGGACTCGGACTTGGAGGTGCTGATTCTCATCCCAGCCGCTTCACACTCAGCGGCAAACCGTCCCAGCAAGAGCTGTAGGTCATTGCTGGATGAAGCCAACAGGACAACATCATCTGCAAACAACAGAGATGAGATCCTGTGGTCACCAAGCATGACACCCTCCATTCCCTGGCTGCGCCTAGAAATCCTGTCCATAAAAATTATGAACAGGATCGGTGACAAAGGGCAGCCCTGGCGGAGTCCAACTCTCACTGGGAATGACTCCGACCGAGTGTTGGCAATACGAACCAAACTCTCACAACGGTCGTACAGAGACCGAATAGCTTGTAACAACAAGCCCGATACCCCATACTCCCGAAGCACCCCCCACAAAAATCCACGAGGGACGCGGTCAAATGCCTTCTCCAAGTCCACAAAACACATGTAAACTGGTTGGGCAAACTCCCACGAACCCTCAAGAATCCTCGAGCTGGTCCGATGTGCCACGGCCAGGACGAAAACCACATTGCTCCTCCTGAATCCGAGGTTCGACCAATGGCCGGACTCTCCTCTCCAGTACCTTGGCATAGACCTTCCCAGGGAGGCTGAGGAGTGTGATCCCTCTAAAGTTGGAGCACACCCTCCGGTCCCCTTTTTTGAAGAGAGGAACCACCACCCCGGTTTGCCATGCCAAAGGCACTGCCCCCGACCTCCACGCAATGTTGCAGAGGCGTGTCAACCATGACAACCCAACAACATCCAGGGCCTTGAGGTACTCAGGGCGAATCTCGTCCACCCCCGGGGCCCGGCCACCAAGGAGATTTTTAACCACCTTGGCGACCTCAGCCCCTGTGATAGGCGAGTCATCCCCCTCGTCCCCAAACCCTGCTTCCTCTGTGGAAGGTGTATCAGTGGGATTGAGGAGATCCTCAAAGTATTCCTTCCACCGCCCGATGATATCCCCAGTTGAAGTCAACAGTGTCCCATCCGCACCATACACAGTGTGGACTGCTTTCCCCTCCTGAGCCGCCGAACAGTTTGCCAGAATCTCTTTGAAGCCGACCGAAAGTCTTGTTCCATGGCCTCACCGAACTCCTCCCATACCCGGGTTTTTGCTTCAGCAACCACCCGAGCTGCACTCCGCTTGGCCTGCCGGTACACCTCAGCTGCTTCGGGAGTCCCACAAGCCAACCAAGCTTGATAGGACTCCTTCTTCAGCTTAATGGCCCCCCTCACCACTGGTGTCCACCACTTGGTTCGGGGGTTGCCACCACGAGATGCACCGACCACCTTGCGGCCGCAGCTCTGGGCCGCCGCTTCAACAACAGAGGTGGAGAACATGGCCCATTCAGACTCCATGTCTCCAGACTCCCTCGGGATGTGGTACGATAAAGGATAAAGGTACGACTATTTTCTTATTCTATATAAATTAACAAAATTTCTATAATTAGAGAGGTTTTGCATTTGTTTGAGCAAAACAAAATACAGTATCAAAATTATCCACATGTACCCTCTAATTTAATTCAAATCATATAAACAGTCATAAATTAAAAATGTAACGAGGCAGAACAGAAGAGCAATAATTTCAAATTTAATGAGAAAAACTGATGCAAAAAACCTGATTTGCATTCAATCCAAGTAACTCAGAATATAGAGGAATATGCCAATATACACTACCGTTCAAAAGTTTGGGGTCACTTAGAAATTTCCTTATTTTTGAACGAAAAGCACTGTTTTTTTCAATGAAGATAACTTTAAACTAATCAGAAATACACTCTAATATCTAATATACATTGCTAATGTGGTAAATGACTATTCTAGCTGCAAATGTCTGGTTTTTGGTGCAATATCTACATAGGTGTATAGAGGCCCATTTCCAGCAACTATCACTCCAGTGTTCTAATGGTACAGTGTGTTTGCTCATTGCGTCAGAAGGCTAATGGATGATTAGAAAACCCTTGTGCAATCATGTTAGCACAGCTGAAAACAGTTTAGCTGGTTAGAGAAGCTATAAAACTGATCTTCCTTTGAGCAGGTTGAGTATCTGGAAAAAATTATTATTTCAAATACAAATCATTATTTCTGACCTTGTCAATGTCTTGACTATATTTTCTATTCATTTTACAACTCACGGTGGTAAATAAGTGTGACTTTTCATGGAAAACACAAAATAATTGTCTGGGTGACCCCAAACTTTTGAACGGTAGTGTACGTATACTTGATTAAAAGACATTTTATTCCCCAGAAATGTACTTATAAAAATTATCCTTTAATAAAGCTACACCAAAAAAGTACTTTTTTGTGAAAAATCTACTTGAGTAAACGTGGCTCATTACTATCCCCCTCTGATTCTCTCATAGAGTTCAATGGCAGTTCTTCAACACTAAGATCGAGTGCAGCATTATTTTCATATCTGGACAAATAATCGTGGCAAAGGAAAAAAAATGTTGGAAAAGCCTTCTGCAAAAGGATGTTTGCTTTGAAAATATACACTGATACTTTACTCAAAAGTGAACATGGTAGTTTTGGGGCCAACATAACTAATAATCTACACAAAAGGTAATTTAAAAACAAATTTTCCCATGTATGACTGGCTCTCCTGCTTTTTTGACTGGAGGTCTGCCACCATGCCTGCGTCATAATGCTGATTATTTTTTGGTGGTGTGCTGATTCTGTGTTACACTGGAAATCCATTATACAGGATCTCACAAAAGTGAGTACACCTCTCACATTTTTGTAAATATTTTATTATATCTTTTCATGGGACAACACTGAAGATACCACACTTTGATAGTGTCAGGGGCCGAGCTGGCTTGGTTTCTCCCGGCTCGGTCCTGACCTCCCTGTGGGGTTAAGTGCCACTGTTTATGTGCATATTATGCATTTCAGCCTGCCTTCCTTACCCATAGCCACTGTCTGACCGGCAGCTGTTAGACAGCTACGGTGACCTGCTTTCTGTTAGCGCTGCTGACAGCTCGCCGGTCCGGCCACACCCCCTCTCTTGTTAGTACCAGCTGTGTCTATTCCTGTGTGCCATCTTCCCGCTCCTCGCCCAGGTGCTGCCAATTTCACCATGACCAGCGATGCGTGTACTTAAGCAGCTTGTGCCAGTCACGCATTGCTGGGTCTTCATCTAACTGTGTGTGTTGTCTGCTGCGTTGTTCGGGGACGACCATATTCATCTGTATGCCACAACGTGTAGCCACTCCACATCACCGTGGTTCTCTTGCGCCCGCACAGCGATACCGGCTGTGGGACGCCAGCGTGGCTGCACGTCTCTTCTCATGCATTCGCTGGGCGATGCCGGCCCTCGAATGCCCACTGTAAGTTATTTTTGCTTTTTTGTACAGTGGGGCAAAAAAGTATTTAGTCAGCCACCAATTGTGCAAGTTCTCCCACTTACAAGATGAGAGAGGTCTCCAATTTTCATCATAGGTCTACCCCAACTATGAGAGACAAAATGAGACAAAAAAAATCCACAGAATCACATTGAAGGATTTTTAATGAATTAATTGGTAAATTCCTTGGTAAAATAAGTATTTGGTCACCTACAAACAAGCAAGATTTCTGGCTCTCACAGAACTGTAACTTCTTCTTTAAGAGGCTCCTCTGTCCTCCACTCGTTACCTGTATTAATGGCATCAGTTTGAACTCATTATCAGTATAAAAGACACCTGTCCACAACCTCAAACAGTCAGACTCCAAACTCCACTATAGCCAAGACCAAAGAGCTGTCAAAGGACACCAGAAACAAAATTGTCGACCTGCACCAAGATGGGAAGACTGAATGTGCAATAGGTAAGCAGCTTGGTGTGAAGAAATCAACTGTGGGAGCAATTATTAGAAAATGGAAGACATACGGGGACGGCAGTGGCTCAGGAGGTAGAGTAGGTCGTCCAATAACCATATGGCTGGCGGTTCGAATCCCGCTCTCCCCAGATATCCTGCCGTTGTGTCCCTGGGCAAGACACTTCACCCCAATTGCTCCTGGTGGGTCTGGAAGCGCCATGTTAGGCAGCATGCCACCATCAGTGTGTGAATGTGTGTGTGAATGGGTAAAAAAAAAGGGCAGCACGGTGGCGCAGTGGTTAGCACAGTGGCAGCACAGCAAGAAGGTCATGGGATCGATTCCACCCTTGACCATCGTGGGTTCAATCCCATCCCCAGACCATCGGTGACCCTTCTGTGTGGAGTTTGCATGTTCTCCCCGTGTCTGCGTGGGTTTACTCCGGGCACTCCGGTTTCCTCCCACATGCCAAAAACATGCAAGTTAGGTTAACTGGCATCAAAACTGGGGATTCTAAATTGTCCTTAGGTATGGATGTGAGAGTGAATGGTTGTTTGTCTCTCTGTGTTGGCCCTGCGACTGACTGGCGATCTGTCCAGGGTGTACCCTGCCTCTCGCCCAAAGATGCTGGGATAGGCTCCAGCCCCCCCGCGACCCGAAAGGATTAAGCGGTAGAAGATGGATGGATGGATGGAAGACATACAAGACCACTGATAATCTCCCTCGATCTGGGGCTCCATGCAAGATCTCACCCCGTGAGGTCAAAATGATCACGAGAACGGTGAGCAAAAATCCCAGAACCACACGGGGGGACCTAGTGAATGACCTGCAGAGAGCTGGGACCAAAGTAACAAAGGCTACATCAGTAACACACTACGCCGCCAGGGACTCAAATCCTGCAGTGCCAGACGTGTCCCCCTGCTTAAGCCAGTACATGTCCAGGCCCGTCTGAAGTTTGCTAGAGAGCATTTGGATGGTCCAGAAGAGGATTGGGAGAAGGTCATATTGTCAGATGAAACCAAAATAGAACTTTTTGGTAAAAACTCAACTTGTCGTGTTTGGAGGAGAAAGAACACCATACCTACTGTGAAGCATGGGGGTGAAAACATCATACTTTGGGGCTGTTTTTCTGCAAAGGGACCAGGACGACTGATCCATGTAAAGGAAAGAATGAATGGGGCCATGTATCGTGAGATTTTGAGTGAAAACCTCCTTCCATCAGCAAGGGCATTGAAGATGAAACGTGGCTGGGTCTTTCAGCATGACAATGATCCCAAACACACTACCCGGGCAACGAAGGAGTGGCTTCGTAAGAAGCATTTCAAGGTCCTGGAGTGGCCTAGCCAGTCTCCAGATCTCAACCCCACAGAAAATCTTTGGAGGGAGTTGAAAGTCCATGTTGCCCAGCGACAGCCCAAAACATCACTGCTCTAGAGGAGATCTGCATGGAGGAATGGGCCAAAATACCAGCAACAGTGTGTGAAAACCTTGTGAAGACTTACAGAAAATGTTTGACCTCTGTCATTGCCAACAAAGGGTATATAACAAAGTATAGAGATGAACTTTTGTTATTGACCAAATACTTATTTTACCGAGGAATTTACCAATTAATTCATTGAAAATCCTTCAATGTGATTTTGTGGATTTTTTTTTTCCTCATTTTGTCTCTCATAGTTGAGGTATACCTATGATGAAAATTGGAGACCTCGCTCATCTTTTAAGTGGGAGAACTTGCACAATTGGTGGCTGACTAAATACTTTATTTCCCCACTGTATGTCTGCACCCTTTTTGGAACTGTGTGACATGATGTTAATATATGTGTGTGGTGAACCCTGCACGTAAATCCTCATTATTTTACCCCTCGCCATGCGCTGTGGAAAAGCGCACGGAGAGGTTCATGACAGATATAATGTAAAGTAGTCAGTGCACAGCTTGTATAACAGTGTAAATTTGCTGTCCCCTCAAAATAACTCAACATACAGCCATTAATGTCTAAACTGCTGGCAACACAAGTGAGTACACCCCTAAGTGAAAACGTCCAAATTGTGCCCAAATAGCCATTTTCCCTCCCCGGTGTCATGTGACTCGTCAGTGTTACAAGGTCTCAGGTGTGAATGGGGAGCAGGTGTGTTAAATTTGGTGTTATCGCTCTCACACTGTCATACTGGTCACTGGAAGTTCAACATGGCACCTCATGGCAAAGAACTCTCTGAGTATCTATCCATCCATCCATCCATCTTTTCCACTTAATCCTTTTCGGGTCACGGGGGGGGTGGGGGGGCTGGAGCCTATCCCAGCATCTTTGGGCGAGAGGCAGGGTACACCCTGCACAGATCGCCAGTCCATTGCAGGACCAACACAGAGACACTGAGACAGACAACCTGCACGAGAAAGCCCACAAACTGTTTGCTGAAGACAAGCAGACAAAGGACATGGATTACTTGAACCATGTCCTGTGGTCTGATGAGACCAAGATCAACTTATTTGATTCAGATGGTGTCAAGCATGTGTGGCGGCAACCAGGTGAGGAGTACAAAGACAAGTGTGTCTTGCCTACAGTCAAACATGGTCGTGGGAGTGTCATGGTTTGGGGCTGCATGAGCGCTGCCGGCACTGGGGAGCTACAGTTCATTGTGGGAACCATGAATGCCAATATGTACTGTGACACAATGAAGCAGCGCATGATCCCCTCCCTTCGGAAACTGGGCCGCAGGGAAGTATTCCAACATGATAACGAAACCAAACACACCTCCAAGACGACCACTGGCTTGCTAAAGAAACTGAGGGTAAAAGTGATGAACCGGCCAAGCATGTCTCCACACCTAAACCCTATTGAGCATCTGTGGGGCATCCTCAAACAGAAGGTGGAGGAGCGCAAGGTCTCTAACATCATGATGTCATCAGGGAGGAGTGGAAGAGGATTCCAGCGGCAACCTGTGAAGCTCTAGTGAACTCCATGCCCAAGACAGTTAAGGCAGTGCTGGAAAATAATGGTGGCCACACAAAATATTGACACTTGGGGCACAATTTGGACATTTTCACTAGGGGTGTACTCACTTTTGTTGAGCTACTGTATGAATATTCCTTGGGAGATGTGAAAATATGCTTAAAAAATAATCAAACCAAGGTCTACTCTGTATAATTCTACAAAATCACAGTCATACAACACCAAACATGTTTGAATCATGGCAGTGCTGCTTGAAAGACATTTTACCTCACACCATCTCTGTTTTTATATTATTTATCGTGTCTCGTTTTCCTTTTTGTCTCTCTATCTCCCTTCGATTGGCTGTGGGGACAATAGCAGACTGCAGCCCTGGCTTCCAGGCTTCTTCTGTGCTGCTGGCTACTGCTGTACTGTATATGCTGGCTGAGGCACTGAGCTTAATGCGGCGAGGCACACCACGCTGCATTCACCACTGCCAACGAATCCAAGTCTCATGCTCACATCCTTATTCCAACAGAAGACGAGTTTAACAGAGAGAAAGGGAATCTCAGAAATGTAGAGACAAGCTGCATCAAAACTATACATTTTGAACAAGTGAGAAAACTGTATTATCATTTGCTCAACTGACCAGAAAGGCTTTTAGAAATTAAATGTAGACCGTATATGAACTGTGTTTGTGTTTTGTTGCTTTTTTGCAATAATATGGCATGAGAAAACAAAAGAAAAAGAAAAGCAAGTAACCCATAGGTTGTCAAAAATGTTTTTTTTTGACCAGCTGACTGGCCTGTTTTCCCAAGAACCCCCTTTAATGGGTCAGTGCACTCTGCATGAAAAAAGACAACTGTTCACAAAGTGGTTGCAGCTGGACGTTGAGCTAAATGGAGGCTTGGCATTTAAACTAGCTGCTGTACTGTATATTGTTGTTGGAGGTACTTTACTGTGCCCTTTGTGTCTGGGTGCCTTTCGGCAAAAACAGCTTGAACTGCCTGAACCAAGCAGCCATTTGCTCCAGCCACCGTCTATTGATAAGCCCATCTGTTCAAAGAAATATTGATTTTGAAGCCTCAGTCGAGACATATTCAACCTCCATTTCCCCTTTAATGGTGCTTCCTCCGGTGACATTTCAGCGCAGGCGGAGGATGATGAATCAGTAGACGGCATTGAAAACAGATAAACGTGAGAGGAGCGAATGCACTGAAGTGACACAGTGGCCAATCCAAGCCATTTAAAGTCTAGAATTCTCTGGGGATTTTGAAACAAATGCATGTCTAAAGCAAGAAAGGGTGAGAATTTAGTGCTTCAAACATTTTTTTAAAAATCTGACTTTTCTTTTAGCACTTTCTGCATTTTAATTGAACAATTTTCCATCATTAAGCTTTAATGTTGGAGAAGTTACGAATAGCTTTTTTCCATTAATAAATGAAACCCTCATTTAAAAACTGCATTTTGTGTTTACTCGAGTTATCTTTGTCTAATATTAAAATTTGTTGGAACTGAAATATTCAAGTGTGACAAATATGCAACAATATAAGAAATCAGGAAAGGGGCAAATGCTTTTTCACAGCAAGATGCACTGAGAGAAACAGATGAGTCAATTCCAGCTGGACTTTGTGTGTCATTTTAAAGCCTTTAAACGGTGCTAATGCAAGACCAATGGTCATTTGAGCTTTAATCTAGCATTTAATATTTTGAACTCCCTTTTTCTCAGCTGCAGTGTATAATTTCCTGATAAGACTGCCCACGGCAGCGCTGGAACCACTGGCTCTTGATTGCTGTCATTCTGCAGCATAGTGCACCCCCGTAGCTACAAAGCTCCAGCACCTGCCAACCTCCATTTATCTGTGAAGTCAAGTCACTGAACATTAGCCTTAGTGAGGATTTATGGAAATTTTCACCATCATTTGTCCCGTGGCATTAAAAGGTGAAGAGAACTAAGCTTAGAAGAGTCCAAACCATGTTAGGAGCATTTACAACTAAATCACCCATGATCCATTCCTGTGTTCTTCCACAAACATTTGTATCAGCGCAGCTTTTTCCATCCTCACAGCACACAGCTGCTATGATTAGAAGAAGATACTGTGACAAATGAGAGCTTATCCCACGTGGAGGGTTGCGCAAAACAAGCAATACCGCAATGAACATTCATCTGAATCCCCTAAGGACAAGACAAATGTTAATCTGACGCTAATCCAGCACTGGACACGCTTTAGTTCTCCAGCAGCAGAAAGGGAGTCACATGGGACGGGATGCTGGAGGAGAACCTTAGTGGGAAGTCTATATACACCTCTACTTTCAAATGGTGAACACAAAAAAAACAAACAAACCATAGAGTCAATAGTAATTTGAAAGCTCAGGTGTGTGTGGAAAACATGATGTCTAATGATCTGTAATATCCAATAAAGGGAAAACAGAAGAGGAAGTTGCATTTTTTTTTCTCTCTCTCTCTCGGCGCCACACGAGTAGGCTGCCTTTTGCAACAGCGGCTCGATTCCGAGTCTTTTTCCCTTCCTCTCTCTTTTGATCCGTCTTTTTTTTTTTTTTTTTTTTTTTTTTCACCCCACTTATATCACGGACACACAGATCGTCCCAAATGTCTCCTGAGCCGGTGGACGGAGCCACTGTTTATAGCAGGATACGATACAGCAGGGAAGAGCTGCTAGCATTCAACCGCCACCCGGTCCCATTGGAAAAACTCGACATACCGAGAGAACTGAGGCGAAAACGCCGCGGCTGCCGGGCTGGAGTAAGGCGGAGGACAAAAAATGTAAGGTACAGACCCTCCCTTCCATCTGTTGTCATGGGAAATGTACGGTCGATACTGGGAAAGTTAGATGAGCTAGCGGCTATCTCCCGTTATGATAGCACATACCGTGAGTGCTCTCTCCTTTTGTTTACTGAGACGTGGCTAACTGAACTGGCAGCAGATGCTAACATTGAGCTGGAGGGTTTTCACATGATACGAGCTGACCGAACACCAGACAGTGGCAAAGCAAGGGGCGGTGGAGTGATAATGTATGTTAACAACAACTGGTGCAGACCGGGACATATCACTGTTAAACAACGACACTGCAGCAAAGACATTGAGTTGCTAGCTGTTAGCATGAGGCCTACATATCTCCCGAGAGAACACTCACACGTGATCTGTATTGTTGTTTATGCAAATCCGACGGCGAACGCTGGGACAGTGCGTGACGTCATCCATTCAGTAACCAGCAGGCTGCAGACAGAACACCCAGATGCTCTTCTCCTCATCTCAGGCGATTTCAACCATGTTTCACTATCTCCCACTCTACCCACGTTCACCCAGTATGTCACATGCCACACTAGAGACAATAAAACACTGGATTTATTCTACGCAAACACTAAGGAGGCGTACACCTCATCACAACTCCCCCCACTCGGGAGATCGGATCACAACTTGGTTCATCAACGGCCGGTGTACAAACCCCTAGTGCACAGACAACCTCCGGCCATGCACACTGTGGAGTTATGGTCTGAGGAGACAATGGACACTCTAAAGGACTGTTTTGAAGCCACCGCCTGGAAGCAGCTCTGCGATCCACATGGTGAGGACATCGATGGCCTCATTCACACCTTCACGGGCTACCTCAGCTTCTGTGTGGACAAATCCGTTCCCACCAAGACCATACGGCGTCACTCAAACAACAAACCCTGGATCAACCCTGAGATAAAAACACTTCTGAGAGAGAAGAAGAGGATCTTCAGGTCGGGGAACAGGGAGATGCTGAAGTCCGTACAGAGGGAGCTGAGGAGAAAGATCAGAGAAGGCAAGGACAGCTTCAGGAAGAAGATGGAGGACAAGCTGCAACAGAGCGACATCAGCGGGGTCTGGAGAAACCTCAAAACCATCTCGGGGCTCCAGAATACCTCCCCCCAGGCCACGGGGGGCAGGGAGTGGGCGAACAACCTGAATCTGTTTTTCAATAGATTTGACCAACCGCCCTCCCCCCTGTCTGCACAACAACCACTGCTGCCTCTAAAGAAATCAAGTCCTGCTGCCCACTCCCCACTCCACCAACACCCCCCCACTCCCAACACACAGCCCCCCATCCTGACCCTGACCAAGACCCAGGTGAGGACGGAGCTGAGGAAGATCAAAGCGAGGAAGGCGCCGGGACCGGACGGCATCAGCGCAAAGCTCCTCAAGTCCTGTGCAGACCAGCTGTGTGGGATTGTGACGTATATCTTCAACATGAGCCTGAAACTGGGGAGGGTACCACAGCTGTGGAAAACATCTTGTGTGGTACCTGTACCAAAAACTTCCCACCCCAAAGACCTGAACAGCTACAGACCGGTGGCCTTGACGTCCCACTTGATGAAGACCCTGGAGAGACTGCTCCTTGCTCACCTCCGCCCCCTGGTGGAACCAGCGATGGATCCACTCCAGTTCGCCTACCAGCATGGCATTGGGGTGGAGGATGCGGTAATCTTCCTCCTTCACCGTTCTCTGTCCCACCTGGAGAAGCCCGGGAATATGGTGAGGATCATGTTCTTTGACTTCTCCAGTGCTTTCAACACCATCCAACCGATGATCCTGAAGGACAAGCTGCTGCGCGCAGGGGTGGACCAGCACCTGTCATCATGGATCCTGGACTACCTCACGAACCGGCCTCAGTTTGTGAGAACCCGGGACTGTGTGTCCGACACGATCATCAGTAGCACGGGGGCCCCCCAGGGAACGGTGCTGGCTCCCTTCCTGTTCACTCTTTATACTGCGGACTTCTCACACAACACAACACACTGCCATCTACAGAAGTTCTCTGATGACTCTGCGATCGTTGGCCTCATCTCCAATGGAGATGAAGCTGAGTACAGAGGGCTTATCCAGGACTTCGTGGACTGGTGCCATCGGAACTGCCTCCAGATCAACGCGAGGAAAACTAAGGAGCTGGTGGTGGACTGCCGCAGGCATGGGCAGCCCCTCACAGCACCAGTAAATATACAGGGAACAGACATCGAGATGGTGACATCCTATAAGTACCTGGGTGTTCATCTGAACAATAAACTAGACTGGTCACACAATACTGACGCACTCTACAAGAAGGGACAGCGCAGGCTGTTCCTGCTGAGGAGACTCAGGTCTTTTGGTGTACAAGGGGCGCTGCTGAAGTCATTCTATGACACGGTGGTGGCATCAGCCATCACTTTTGGAGTGGTCTGCTGGGGCAGTGGCATTACTGCAGCCGATAGGAAGAGACTGAACAAACTGATTAAGAAAGCTAGCTCTGTCCTGGGGCAGCGCCTTGATCCGATGGAGGAGATAGGAGAGAGAAGGACGGTGGCTAAACTGTCATCTCTGCTGGAGTCCGAGTTCCACCCTATGCAGGACATACTGGATGCACTGAGGAGCTCATTTAGCAGCAGACTACATCATCCCAGGTGCACAACCGAGAGGTTTCGTAGGTCCTTCCTACCAACGGCTGTCAGACTGTACAACCTAAGCAGGGCTGCTCGCAGAGATAGCAAAAAGACGTAACAAACTAATAGTTTTTTTGAATGCAAAAGATGCAATAGACCAGGGGTGTCCAACCATGTGCCATGGAGAGCCAAGACCCTGCAGGTTTTACCTCCAACCAGTGTCTTCAACAGCAGATTTCTGTGAACTTCTTCCCACTGATTGCTGATAAGTGAAAACACCTGCTGAAGAGACTGGGTAGAAGAGAAAACCTGCAGGGTCTTGGCTCTCCATGGCACCTGGTTGGACACCCCTGCAATAGACTTACACAATGGTCCCCTCCGGCATACAACTAGGAACATACCGGTCGCTATGGAGGGTGAGAATATGTATGGGCACATAATCATACCATGTAGGATAACTAAGTAGACGGTTATGCTGTTTCATCCCATCTAGCAACAATGCTCTGCACTGTGTGTGTTTATATATTTACATATTTATTCCATCTAGCTACAATGCTCAGCACTGGGTGTGTTTATATATCTACATATTATTCCATCTAGCTACATTGCTCCGCACTGTGGGTGTTTATATATTTACATATTTATTCCATAATGCTCTGCACTGTGTGTTCATATATTCATATATTTATTCCATCCAGCTACAATGCTCTGCACTGTGTGTCTGTGTGTGTGTGTATATATATATTTTATAGTAATATGTACATATGTATATTAGCTGCTCTTGCTTGCTTGTTTTTTTTTTTCTTGCCTTCTGATTGTTGCTCTGAGTGTTGCTATCCCTGTGCTGTTGCAATCCTGGAATTTCCCCGTTGTGGGACTAATAAAGGCTTATCTTATCTTATCTTATCTTATATTGTGATTCCTAGTGCGTCATTCTCATCGATCTGCCTACCATGTGGAAGATGGAGACTATGCACAGAAAATAGAAGACAGGAATATGAGAATTGCACTTCTGTCACAGCAATGTAAAAGAGGACGCACACGTACAGGAGGAAAACTGAAACAACGTCAAGAGCACAGAACAAAGCGATGAACAGGCGCTAATTACTAACAAATTCAACCACATGGCATTGATTACAAGTGTCTATTCCCTCAGTTGTCTCCGTCAGCTGCCCTCTTTGCTTGCAGACTTTATGAATGCTCATTTTTACTCAAAAAGAATATGCAGCTGATATGTTGTTTTTCTTCAAGTCTTGGTGTTCATGAAATGGGTAAAAGTAAACACAACAGGCTTGGAGAAAAAAAAAATGATGCCAGGGCATCCCCTTCATCCTCATCAATATTCACTGGTGCCCCAGCCGTGAGCCTATTTTGACCAGTCTCCTAATAGTGCCCGAACAAGTTAGGAATGCTCAGCGTAGCTGCAGTCATTACAACTGGCTTTTTTGAATATCAAACCAGAGTGGGAAATACATTGCATGAACAAGGGATGACTGGTGAAGAGTCTGTGCTTCTCATCTGTGCGTCTGTGAGACCATTTGTGTTTACCATCACTCACCCCTTCACTGTTCTGTCCGCTCTTAGCCAGCATCTCCTGCAGGGCCCGCACTGACAGAGACTGTTCCAGCACAAAGGTGCAGATGCACAGGTCTGGAGGGACATACTGTAACAACACAAAAAATGAATCTCAGTATAACAACACAGGTTAAAAAAAAAAAAAAGTGGTCACGGGTAAGTAGATTTTATGGTTACAGAGGATTTTAAAAAATAAAGTCAACTCATATGGAGGTTGTGCAAGACATTTTTTCTGCAAACTTGAAGAAAAGAAAGACATTAAGAGCAGGTCCTTTCTGCTTAAAGACAGTTTTGAATCTATTACAATTTCAGCTTTTTTATGCTGTCAAAATGGAGGGTATCTATCGTCAGTTCACAGTTTGCATCTTTTTTTGCGGCATTTGTGTAGCAGGGGCCTAGCTTAGTGCAAACGCAACACAATCCACCCACCAGCACCAAAGCCAGCTTGTGCCAGGATTTTTTTTCTCCTTTTGTTGCCTGGGTTTGGGGAGCCAGATTGGCACTTTCTCTGTTATAAGATTTTGTGATGATGTAAACAGACGGGGGAAAAAATAATCAAATGGCTTTTTTTCTATTAGAGATTGGCTGAAACCAATGTTGGATTTGGCAGTTTTTTTAAGAAATGACATTCCTCCTTTACCCAACTATTCAAAAAGTTCCAGCCTTAAACAATGCACCAATACTGAAAAAAAATACTTACTCTATATCAATAGCAACTGTGAATGGAGAGTTTAGACTCTCTTTTTCTATTACTTCCATGTGGTTTTATGGCTAATAAAAAAAAAACTGTCTATAGTGTTCAGTCTGAAATGGTGAGTTTTCTGTCTGTTCAGTAATATCAGTGAGCCCCTAAACCAGAGGCTGCACGAGACTTTTTTGTTATCTATCGTTTTCACAAACAGGGTTGTAAAAATTCTGTCATAATCTATTATTATCATTTTGATTGATTTTAATGAGATCACCCTCAGCGTAATCTGTCAAAATGATAGACAGCTTTCAGATTTTTCTCTGACTGCTGAAAAGAAGTTTGTCAAAGAAGGGCAGTTTTCAGTTAACACAACCTCTGATCTAAACTGACTGGGTAAAGGCTTTTGAGTGGGCCAATCACAAGTAAAGTTGTTGCTTTGGTGGAACAGTTTTTTTTTTTCTTCTTCTTCTTTTGCCAACATGTACATGGCACTGTCACAGGTCAGAACCAGAGACCAAAGCTGGTGTGAAGGGAGGGGCAAACGAGTCCGCCTGCCTGTATGTATGTACTGTGGGTATGTTGAAGTGTGTGGGTGGTTTATTTTTATTTTTTTCTTGTGAATGAAGGCAGAGAGGAGAAAGCAAATGTTTGAAACCCACACATAAAAGGGACTTAAAGATTAAAATACAGAATACAGATGTGTCTAATCAAGCTTTATTTGTGACCTTACGAGTAGCATGTTAATACTGGAGACTGCCTCCAACAGTGAGCCCTCCCCTCCAGACTACTGTGCTCAAAATGCCCAACCTCAAAGATTAAATCTACATTTTTGCACCCTGGCACTACTAAAATGAAGGTAATTTCTCTTTTAACTTTAACCGTTAAGTTAGCAATAACTAACTTTAACTTGGAGAACTAAAGGTCAGGTTTGTTGGGGTTTTTTTGACATTATAAAAACCAGGAAGTACAACCCACTAGTTTCATTAGAAGTTTACCTAAATAATGGCAGCGTGTATTTCTTTGTAAAGTGGAGATATTAATAATTCAAAAGTATACATATGACCAATGGCCATATACACTGATCAGACATAACATTATAACCACCTGCTTAATATTGTACTGGTTCCCCTTTTGCTGCCAAAACAGCCCTGACCTGTCAAGCCATGGACTCCACTAGACCCCTGAAGGTGTGGCGTGGCATCTGGCACCAAGATGTTAGAAAAAGATGAAGTCCTGTAAATTGCGACGCGGGGTCTGGATTGGACTTGTTTGTCCAGAACATCCCACAGATGCTCGACTGGATTGAGATCTGGGAAATTTGGAGGAGCACAACAATGAGACTCGACGGGTCAGGGCTGTTTAGGCCGCAAAAGGGGGACCAACACAATATTAGGCAGATGGTCATAATGTTATGCTTGATATGTGTATTATAAGGTTAAAACCCACTAAAACACAATTTTTCACAGTATGGGACATTCAAGAACTCTCTGCTACTAAAAGACAGATAAAAATTGAAACATAACAAAAATATATCTTCACACAGTTACAAAACAACTGGCTGTATCTGCAGGGATATTCTGGCCAGATGCCCACACATAAAATCTGTGCTGACTGTTGCACTTTTTTTTTTCCTCACTTGAACCAAGTTTGTCCTAATTGAGTGGGCGATATTCATTAAAAGGTACCTTAAATTCGGATTAAGTGCTCTCAGGTCAGTCCGCACTCAGATAAGCCAGGTCAGAACACTTTTAGAAGCACAGTGAAGATGCCAAATCCCATCCCAAACCAGGACAGTACTGGAAAGGGCAGGCAGTCCACTGACAGAATGAGGAAAGCAGCAATGGAGATATTGTGGAGCATGACCACAAGATAAATTACATCAACCTGAACACCCTCCCCGGCCTCCTTACTGAGTTCTGCAACTTCTCCTAAAGTGGTTCATTCAAACAGGTGAATATAACCTCATTTAACGACTTCCCACAACCCACTTTCTCATTCAAGAAACAAGGTGGTAGCTTAACAAATGATCAATAGTCTAAAATGACCACTGCTGTGTTGAAGATAATGAACTAGGCAGGGAGTGCAGCTTTAGTGGAAACAAACAGACTAAATAACCTATGCAGCAGTGGAATTCAATGACACCGTTTTCAACTAGTCTAATAGGACAGCTAGAGATACACCAAATTCCTCATGTTATCTTTATCTAAACCACAGATGCAAAAGAAAAACTAATTATGAGTAATACATTTAAAGAACAGTTTGAATCAAAAATGCATCCATGCTCAGTTAAATGAAAAGGCTCAATAAGAGATCATGTCAAGATGTTGTTTATATTTCTGATATTTACCTCATATTACCACAAATTGTCCTTATATCTTAATGCATACGCAAAGTGCATACAGATGGTTCTGAAGTTTCCATCAGCTGCACAGAGAAATCATTTCAGCTCATGAAACGACACATACCAGCTTAAGCATCAAGTCACATAAGACAGAGAGTTAAATTCCAGTAGTTTTATACAACAGAAATAATAACTCATTTTTCACTCTACCTGCCAATATTGAGGTGCATACACATTTTTGCAAACAAGTCTCCCGTATTCTTACAGAAAGTTAAAGTATTCTAGTGTTTTTTTTAACCTTTTACTATTAATGGCACAAATATAATTTTTGCTATTTTGTTTATAATATTTTGCTTCTTATATTAAAATTTTGATATTATTTATCAGAAATTTCACACAAAACCAGAATTACAAATGTGACTTATTTGACTGAGCAAACTAATACAGAGTTCGGTATTCCATGCACAGGCTGTGTACGTTGTTCATGTTAGCTACTAGCTAATACTAGTGAGGTGGCTCCCTTTGTCAGCGTGATGCTCTGTCCGCCAGATGCTTCACTGAACTACACTTTGTAAGTTTTGATTTTCAAACATACTTTGTTGTAATAAATGTATGTTAAGCTGTGATATTTATCTTTACATTTCCAGATGAATCCTCCTCTCCTACAAACTATAACACTGTCCCAGCTATTTGGGTTCAAGTGAGACACTCATCTCTCTCTGGGTAACTAACTGCTGACCTTTATCCTTCCAAAGCAGAGGAGTAGCTGGTGGGAGCAGCCTTGAGAACCAGGGCAGTGTGATGAAAGTACTATGTGAGCTGAAGGAAATGATGAGTACCAGACTCGGTCAGGAACAGAGTGAGAGCAGAGAGACAGTGTTACTGCAGCTCGGCCATGTACATAAGATTTGGTTTACAGCCAACTGTCTGATGAGGAAAAAAAAGCGTGGCTATAGTGGGTAGAGATAGATCATGTCTTTATTTCTGCCTCTAGGGAGAGGGTCAAATAGGGTTAAAGCTGTTTGTCCAGAAAGGGGGCTTTTTTTCCCCCTTGGGTTTCAGCTTAATTGGAACAGGAGCCAGATCTGTTAATTGGACTAGAAACTATTGACTGGCCACTATCAGATTTCCTGAGTTGTACAATTCACGCACAACAAAGACACTGCCCGACTGCCATAATGATACATGGGCATCTCTCCGGTGGTCATAATACTGCGTCCCTGAAAGCTGAGAGCTGCTGGGTGTATATCACAATCAACCGCCTTCTTACAGAATAAGTCATGTTGCCATTTAAACCATGCACACTTTAAATCAACCTTATTCTGTCAGCTTGGTTCTCTACCCATTACTGGACTAGTTCACCAGGAGGCTTCCTATGTAGCCATCCACTGCTAAATGGTCATTTGTTGTTTTTTTCTTCCAATTCTCTTATTCACTTCAGAGGTGGGGTTATTTATTCTTGTCTTTTTCATAAAAATGTAAGGCAATGAAGACAAAGTGCCTGAAAGAGAAAACATCTGTCACACCTGTCAGGCATAATTACCATCCAACACAGGGTGAAAGCATAACACCCTCCTTGTAACATAGATGCAGTTGTTGAGAGAGCAAAGGGCAGAATACGCTAAATGCCATAAGAGCAAAGCTCTGGGTTAAAGGCAGAAACACATTCTGATCAACATTGTTTGCTCTCTTTACCTTCTCATCTTCACTGCACCGCTTGTGCTTTTTACATATTTATACAAAATTCAATTCAACTTTATTTATATAGTGCCATTTCACAACAACAGTCATCTCATAGCACTTTCAACTGTAGGGGAAACCCCAACAATTGCAGAAAGACACCAGCAATCAGGCGATCCACTGTGAGCAAGCACTTGGCGATGGTGGAGAGGAAAAACTCCCTTTTAACAGGAAGAAACCTCCAGCAGAACCAGGCTCAGGGAGAGGCAGTCATCTGCTGCGACTGGCTGGGGGTGAGGGGATAGAGAAGAAGATGAAAAGAACAGACATGTCATGGTCCGAGCGCTGACTCTGTCCGCGCTCAAGTTGTCCGATATTTCTCCGTTCTCTTCCCAGCTTTACCATTTGGCCTCCGGGCTTTTATTGTGACAGCGTCTCGGCGGGGTTTCCGGCTGTCAGAGCCGAGCTCCACAGTGACAGCTGGAATTCATTCAGCTGATGACGACCTCATCAGCTGATTAATATGTTGGTCCTATTTAAGGGAGCAGTTCAGGTTTACTCTGGGCTGCAACCTCGTCAAACATTCCCTCGTCAAACTCTCATCATCATTCGTCAAACCCTCGTCTCACTCTGGACTTGCCTTTCTGTAAGTGTATTCCCTGAGATTCTGTATCCTGTGTCTGTAGCCATAGTCTTAGTTGTGTTTTTGCCCCACATGGCTCGTTATTTTGTCATTTCTCTTTTAGTTAATAAAACATGCAAACTCATCGGCTGGCTATCGGCGTCTTATTGATGGCTCGTGAGGGCCATTGTTGACAGTAGGTCGCAGCCAGAAGGAGACGCCGGTCACCGTGAGTTTGTTTTTGGGCTTGTTGTTTTTCCCTGTTTTCCATGTACCAACGTGTTGGAGATGGTGTCGCTGGGAGAGTGCTACTCTTTAGACGTGGGCTACAGACAGATCGTGTTCCTGATAGATCTAGATGGCCTGATCTCCCACGCTCGCAGCAGCATCACTCCCAACGACACACGCTGGTACTTGCCTCGCAGAGGCGGCTATTAACCGCAATCCTCACCACGCCAGCCATGCCGAGGTAAGGAGGAGGATGGTGGAGATTACGGCTCTCCAGGAGAAGACCCGTGGACCGGAGGGGAACTCCGGCAGGAAGCCGAGGGTGAGGCATTCCCATTCCTTGCCTCAGGATCCAGTTCCTGTCACCCATCCAGCCCAGCAGTCCACGTCACCCAAGGGTCGTTCCCAGCGGAGGATGACATCAGCCGAAATTCCCTCAGAGGACACGCAGTGGACAGCTGTGATCCTCCAGGACCATGTGGCTGCGGCTCGCTCTGCTTCCCATCCATCTGAAATCATAAAGCATGTGACGGCGGCAGTTAGACTGGTGGAGCTCAGTCCGGAGCTCCATAATTATCCCGAATACGCCGAATTGCTGGTTTCTGTCTCTGCACAGCAGCGGCGGTTCCCTGACCTCACCTTGGCCTCGCCCTCTGCCAGTAAACATCGTCACAATGCCCGTGGTAAGCCTCAACGAGAACCCCGTCCGGATCCAGTTCCGGGTCACCAAAGGAACTCTGCCTCCCAGCCAGCTGTTGCTCCTGCGTCACGACAGCAGGAAAATACAGCCACCTCCACCTCCGGGTCATCTGTCCCTGCTGTTCCGTCAGCTCCTCGTTCCCGGATCGCCTCGGCTGTTCCTCCCTCCTCCTCGACGCTCCCCCCAGCTGCTGTGAGCTCCACGAGTCCACCTCCGGCTGCCCCCGTTCGTGATCCGGTGCAAGCGGCTCCTCTTCATCTTCCCGGGGGGCCCTCCGTCTCCATCCAGCGGGGGAAGGGAAGAACCAAGCCCACTGCAGCAGGTTCCATCGGTCCTCAGCGGATCAGGCAAGTGTCTCTTCATTCTTTTCCTTCACTGGGTGAATTGCCTTATTTGATCCCTGGGAGTCGAGTAAGGTTCACAGTCCCCCGAGCTCCCTCCACCTGCTGCAGTGATTAATTATGAACCTGCTACCTTTGTGTCGCCTTCCCCTGAGCGTTCCTTGGTGCCAGGAGTACGCCGTCGGACAAGCAGGGAGCCTGCGGGCCTGGAGAGCCTGGTTCCAGCCCCGCAGCCACAACACAGGCAGAGGAGGAGGGCGGACTGCAAATTGGAGTCTGGGCCAACGAGCAAGCGTCCCCGGGTCTCCACGGAGGGACAGTCCAACCTGGCAAGTCATGGATCCCCTGCCACCACGCCATGCGGGCTTTCGGCGTGGACGTCAGTGTCAGAGAATCCCCGGACTGTGGACACCATCGTGCTGGCGGCAGAGCCCGCCGCAGTCAAGTGGGAACCAGAACTGGACCTTCAGCGCACTGAACCTGGATCGACGGAGTCTTGGGCTGCGGTAGAGCCCGAGATCAGGCAAGTGCTCTATTTTGTCTTCCTTTCTTCTATCCTGGAGCACTTTTGCCTGTCTCTCGGGGAGATGAGCGGGGCGCTGCCGTCTGCGGCGTCTGAGCTTGTCTCGCTGGGCTCTGCCGCTGCCGGTGATTCTGATCCCGGTTTTCTTCTCTCCTCTGAGCCTTCTCCCAGGGTCACCGGTGACGAGTCCATTCCAATCGTCGCCTTGGAGGTTCTGGGTTCGTGTCTGGAGGTCATCCCTGGTGCTGCACCGGCCCAGTCGGGGCCCATCGTGGGTATTGTTCCGGCCCAGTCGGGGTCCGTCGTGGGTGCAACATTGACCCAGTCGGGGTCCGTCGTGGGTGCAACGTCGGCCCAGTCGGGGTCCGTCATGGGTGCACCACGATCCCGCTTGGGATCCAACGAAAGCGCAGTGCCAGTCCGTGTGGGGTTCGGAGCAGGAGCTGCAGATCCTCCGCCGATCGATGCCGGACTGGTCCCTCATCCTTTCCCCGTTCCCTTTTCCCTTCCATCGGGGGCCGCTGGGATTCCCCGTTATCAGCTCGGCTCTCCCTCGCTATCCCTCTTAATAGGGAAGCCGTCTCCGAGTTCTCCCCTGCGGTCCTGGTGGCTGGATGACGTGGGTCGGCCGCCTGGGAGATTGCTTCGCCCGTGTGGCGTTCTGGGTCGGCCGCCCAACAAACTGGACTTTTTGTTCAGTGACCTGGTCCGGCCGCCAGAGGTACTGTTTCTCCGGGCCTGGGACTGGGGTAGGCCACCCAAACTTGTCCTTTTTTCCCTGCCAGTGATCTGGACACTGGATGCTGGAAGACCTCCCGATCTATTTGCTTTTGTGCTATTGTGCTCTGCCTGCCGTCATCCCTGTGTTTTTTTCCCCCTTCCCGCTCCTCTGAAATATTAGGGATGCTCTTGTGTTTTGTAATTTGGACTATATTGAACTGTGTATATCGCCGCTCTGTAGCATGTGTTTTTTTTTCTCTCCTCTCTTGTGTTGTTGTTATTTATACGACTTTGAACTGTACTTATCGCTGCTCTGTAACAGGAGTTTTTTTTTCTCTCTGGGATTATGGGGTACACTGCATTTTTGTGCCTATATTTGAGTTTCCTGGTTCCTCTGTGGTTGTGAAATGTTTTTTTTTCCTTGCCCGTGACATTATGGGACTGATTATGGTGTACTGTTTGTAGCCGTTTTTGAGTTGTTTTTTTTCTGTCTCCTCCTCATGGGTTTTGGTGCAGTGTATGTGCCTGCATTTTTGGCTTTTGTATTCCCAACCATGCTCGGATTGTTGTAGCCTGCCTTTTTTTTTTTCCTTCTTTCTCTGTTATTATGCTGCTTGGTTCTTGCCCCTCCGAGCCTGTACCCCCACCACCCTCCCTGGGGCGGTTCTGTTGACCTTCTGGGTGTGGGGTGGGGGCTTCGATGTTACATGGCGCCTGGAATTCGCCTCATGAACAGGGAGTACTGTCATGGTCATGGTCATGTCATGGTCATGGTACTGTCATGGTCATTCAGCTGATGACGACCTCATCAGCTGATTAATCTGTTGGTCCTATTTAAGGGAGCAGCTCAGGTTACTCCGGGCTGCAACCTCGTCAAACATTCCCTCGTCAAACTCTCATCATTATTCGTCAAACCCTTGTCTCACTCTGGACTTGCCTTTCTGTAAGTGTATTCCCTGAGATTCTGTATTCTGTGTCTGTAGCCATAGTCTTAGTTGTGTTTTTGCCCCACGTGGCTCGTTATTTTGTCATTTGTCTTTTAGTTAATAAAACATGCAAACTCATCAGCTGGCTATCGGTGTCTTATTGATGGCTCGTGAGGGCCATCGTTGACAAGACATGTAGAAAGCAAACTGCACGGTGGGTACTCAATCTATGGGAGAGAACAAACAGATGTTAATGACCAGCAAAAATATTTCATTGAGACTGAAGAAAGGAGTGAAGCCCAGTGCATTGTTGGAGGTCCCCCAGCTGTCTAAACCTATTAGCAGCATAACTAAGGGAGGGTTCAGGAGTACCTGATCCCTCCCCAATTACAGACTATATCAAAAAGGAAGGTTTTAACCCTGTTCTTAAAAACAAGAGATCGAGTCTGACTCCCGAATCCACATTGGCAGCTGGCTTCACGGGAGAGGAGCTTGATAACTGAAGGCCCTGCCTCCCATTGTACTTTTGGAGATTCTAGGTATTACAAGTAATCCTGCATTTTGGGAGCGTAGTGATCTGTTAGGAAAATTGGGTAGTATCAGATCTTTTAAATAAAAACGGGCCTGATTATTTAGAGCTTTGTAAGTGAGAAGAAGGGTTTTAAACTTAATTCTAAAGTCTATGGGAAGCCAATGAAGGGAGACCAGAACCGCAGAGATATGATCTCTACTAGTACCTGTTAAAACTCTTGCTGCAGCATTTTGGATCATCTGAAGACTTTTTAAAGATGTTTTAGGACAACCTGATAATAAAGACTTACAATAATCTATAATCTAATCTAGAGCTAACAAAAGCGTGGATCAGTTTCTCAGCATCACTCTGAGACAGGATGCTCCTAATCTTGGCAATATTACGCAAATGATAGAAGGCAGTCTTAGAAACAAGTTTAGTATGTGAATTAAAAACCAGATCTTGATCAAAAATAACTCCAAGGTTCCTCACAGAACTATTAAGAGAAAGAGTAACGGTATCCAAACTACGAGTTTGATTTGGAAACGTATTTCTAAGGTTTTTTGGACCAACAAGAATGACTTCAGTCATATCTGAATTTAATAGCAGGAAATTACAAGTCATTCAAGTTTTGATGTCCTTAAGACAGGTGTCTAACTTGGCTAATTGATTACTATCATCTGGCTTCATTGACAGGTATAATTGTGTGTCATCTGCATAACAATGGAAATTATACAGTACTTTCTAATAATGTTGCCTAGTGGAAGCAAATATAAACTAAAAAGAATAGAGCCTAGCACAGATCCCTGTGGAACTCCGTGACTGAGCTTTGACTTGGAAGAAAACTCATTACTGACATGAACAAACTAGAACCTATCAGATAAATAAGATCTAAACCACGGCAACGAAGTTCCATTAAGTCCAACATGTTCTAATCTATCAAGTGGAATATTATGATCGATAGTATCAAAAGCTGCACTAAGGTCTAAAAGGACAAGTACAAAAACAAGTCCATTATCAGATGTGATAAGGAGGTCATTAGTGACCTTCACTAAAGCTGTGTCAGTACTATGATGACTTTTAAACCCAGACTGAAACTCTTCAAATAAACCATTTCCCTGCAAGTGGGCAAATAATTGCGTAGCAACAACTCTAAGATTTTTTAAATGAAAGACAGATTAGAGATTGGTCTATAGTCAGCTAAAATCCTGGATCCATTGATGGCTTTTTGAGAAAGGGTTTAATTACAGTAGTTTTAAAAGCATGGGGTACATGGCCTAATGTTAATGAAGAATTGATTATTTGAAGAATAGAGCTACCAATAAATGGGAAGACTTCTTTAAATAACCTGGTAGGAATAGGGTCTACAAACAAGTTGAAGGCTTGGATGAGGAAATTATTTTATCTAACTCTAAAAGGTCAACTGGAGTAAACTCATCCAAACAGATATCATTTGAAGGAGTTGTAGTAGTTACTGTATTTAAGTTAACGGTGGGAAGAATCTGACTAATTTCATCTCTGATAGACGAAATGTTATTATTGAAAAAGTTCATGAAGTCCTGACTAGTAAGCTCTAAGGGAATGCTAGGATTGACAAACTCCTGACTCTTTGTCAGCCTGGCTACAGCGCTGAAAAGAAACCTGGGATTATTCTTGTTCTCTTCTATTAATGCAGAATAATAACTTGTCCTAGCTTTTCTGGGGTTTTTTATAAATTAGAAGATGATTTCTCCAAGCTAAATAGATTTCATCTAAATTAGTGGAGCGCCATTTTCTTTCTAATTGACGAGTCTTCTGTTTTAAGCTACAAGTTTCTGTGTTGAACCAAGGAGTTAGAAATCGCTGATTAGACTTTTTCTTTTTTAAAGGGGCCACTATGTCTAGAGTCTGATGCAGAGAAGCTGTAACACTATCTACCATGCTATCAATTACAGAAGGGGCAAGTTCTCCATAACTTATCTCCGTTGTGTTGACAAATGGCATAGAAGAAACAATCTGCATAAATTTGGTAACAGCATCAAAACATGTTTTTTGCTTTACATTAACTAGTAATTTGGAACGGTAAATTGTGTCACGCCGTGCCGCTCATCAGCGGCGCCACCTGCACGCACACCTGCACATCATCAGCGGCGAGGAATATAAGCCGCCTCGCCCTGAGCTTTGGCCTGAAGCCGTCAGATTTCGCTCATCACTATTGCTGTGAATACTGCTACTTCTTCAGCCATCAGATCGGTAAGAAGCCCTTACCTTTTTCCTTCCCAGTCTGCTCCCCTGTGCACAGGTGGATTCCTCGGCGGCGGACAACGCCTTTCCCTCGCCATTCCTCGCTGCTGCACCGAGCCCCGCAGGTGGCTGTCTACCGGGTTCCGTCCTTGTGGTGCCAGTCATCTGTCTCTTCCAAGTAAGCTCCTCTCTCGCTCATTCTCCTCCTGTGTTGGTGTGTGCCCGTCACCCTGTCTCCTTGTGCTCTTTCCCATAGGGTTGCCGGCTGTACGGTCTCCTGCCTCTGTGCCCGAAGCAGACGCCGCCACCAATACATTTACATCCCGCAGACACACATCCATTCACTCCTGTTGCTAATAAACTATTTGAACTTCTCTGAGCCTGTGTGTGTGCGTCTCCTGAGCCGTGCGTTGTGTCAAATTGTAGCTATTCCTCCTCCACAACCAGAACTTCTGGGATTTTGACAGTTTAAATATCCAGAGGGAGTTGATTCATGCGTGCGTTATGTCAGTACGGCTTCAGCAGAGCGGCTCGGCAGACGGCGGGCTCGCACACCGGTTTTCCACTCTCGAGGCTCGAGTGGATCAATTAGCCTATCAGCAACAGGTGATTTTTAATCAATTGTTAAATTTGACTAACCGGTTGGGCCGCTTGGACCCCCAACAGCCGTTCCCCCCGGCTCGTCAGGGTGGCGCGGCTCCTGCTGCTCCAGTGGCCATCCAGCAGGCTCCGAGTGCACCGGTTCGGCTCACACCCATTCCAACCCCCGCCCGCTTTAGTGGTAAGCTCGGCGGAGCGCGGGGGTTTATTATGCAGTGTGAGTCCGTTTTCCACCGTGTGCCCGGAGACTTTCCCTCAGATCATAGCCGAATTGGTTATATCGGGAATCTCCTGGAGGGGCAAGCTTTAACGTGGACCTACGCCGTAATGGCGAGGCCCAGTTATGCCGCCCTCACATATGACCAATTCGTGAGGCGCTTCCTGGAGGTCTTTGACCATACTCCTACCGAGACGGTCCAGGTCGATCGGCTTCTCGCCCTCCAGCAGGGAAGCCGGTTGGCAGCGGACTACGCGGTCGACTTCCAGGTAGCGGCGGAGGAATTAGGCTGGGAGGAATGCTCCCTCTGCGGCCTTTTTCTCCGCAGCCTCAATGATGATCTGAGGGATGAACTGGCTGGGCGGGATATTCCTGAGACGCTAGCGGAGCTGACATCCTTAGCGATTAGTTTGGATAACAGGCTGCGCGAGCGCTCCTCGGGGCGGAAGTCGTCTTCTTCTCGCCCACGTGGAGTCTCGCCGTGCCTGTTCCAAGCTCGCCCCCTGGCGGCGCCGCCACCATCGTGCCCCGAGGAGTCGGAGCCGATGGTGACGGGCTGGACAAAGCTTTCACCTGCGGAGAGACAACGCCGCCGTGAGTTGGATCTCTGCATGTATTGCGGAGATGACCAACACACGGTGAAGCTTTGCCCACGGAAAGCCAGCCGGCGGGGTCCGCGAGTCACTGTAGGGGGCCTTGCAGATCTCAATCGGTTAAACTCTCACACACAATTGAAGCTGCCCGTCCGTTTCTGCCACAATCCCACTGGGCATCTCACCCACGCACTGGTGGATTCGGGCGCAGAAGGCAGCTTTATTTCACAAAGCCTGGCAACCCAATTGGGCATCCGCTGCCAGGCACTGAGAGACCCAATCTCCCTGGTCAACCTCTCTCGTGCCTCCCTTAGGAGAGTGATGCACCAGACTGTTCCTGTCCCGGTGATTATCTCAGGAAACCACCGGGAGGAGATGACCTTCTACGTCCTGCCCAACATCTGTGTCGCCCGTTATCCTGGGGTATCCCTGGCTACGCCTCCACAACCCTGTCCTGGATTGGAAGTCAGCCGGGGTGTCGGCATGGAGCACGTTCTGCATGGGCACCTGCTTTCAGTCCGCTGCCTGCTCTCCGTCCGTTTCTCTCCCTCCTATGGACGCTGCACCCCCGGACCTGTCTCTGGTGCCCCTGGAATTTCACGACCTGGGTATGGTATTCAGTAAGACCAAGGCCATGTCTCTCCCTCCTCATCGGCCCTATGACTGCGCCATCAACCTCCGCCAGGGGGCACCCTTACCTTCTGGTCGGCTCTACAGTCTGTCGGCGCCGGAGAAGGAGACGCTGAACGCCTACCTAAAAGAGTCGCTGAGTGCTGGGATAATCCGCCCATTGTCATCACCCGTGGGGGCAGGGTTCTTCTTCGTTGGAAAGAAGGATGGATCCCTCCGTCCTTGCATTGACTATCGGGCCCTAAATGACATCACGGAGAGGGATCGTTACACCCTGCCCCTCATGGACACCGCTTTCCACTCCCTCCAGGGGGTGACCTGGTTCACCAAGCTGGATCTACGCAGCGCATACCACCTCGTCCGGATCCGGGAGGGAGATGAGTGGAAGACAGCCTTCCGTACCCCGAACGGCCACTTTGAATACCTGGTAATGCCGTTCGGGTTGACCAACGCTCCTGCCGTCTTTCAGCGCTTCATCAACGACGTCCTCCGGGACTTCATCGGCCTCTTTGTGTTCGTCTACCTGGACGATATACTCATCTTCTCCAAGTCCAGGGACGAGCACCAGGTCCATGTGAGGCGGGTCCTCCAAAGGCTGCTGGAGAACCGGCTATACGTGAAGGCTGAGAAGTGCGAATTTTATGCTAGAACAACATCCTTCCTGGGATTCGTCATCGCTCACGACCAGGTGCGTCCAGACCCAGAGAAGGTGAAGGCGGTGGTAGAGTGGCCTACACCTGCGTCGAGGAAACAGGTGCAACAGTTCGTGGGGTTCGCAAACTTCTACCGCCGCTTTGTCCCAAACTTCAGCACCATCGTCGGACCGCTGACCCGCCTCACGTCCCCTAAGGTCCCGTTCCGGTGGACCGAAGAGGCCGCAGCTGCTTTTCAGGCGCTGAAGGCGGAGTTCTCCTCCTCCCGGGTCCTTCGCCAGGTCGACCCCGCGCTGCAGTGCATCGTGGAGGTGGATGCTTCGGACACGGGAGTGGGGGCGGTGCTATCCCAGCGGTCGCCTGACGACGGCGCCAAACGGCCCTGCGCCTTCTTCTCCCGGCGCTTGTCCCCGGCGGAGAGAAATTACGACATGGGGGACAGAGAGCTCCTCGCCATCAAGCTCGCGCTGCAAGAGTGGCGTCACTGGCTAGAGGGGGCAGACCTGCCGTTCGTGGTCCTGACGGACCACAAGAACTTGGAATACCTTCGATCTGCCAAGCGCCTGAACACCCGCCAGGCGCGTTGGTCCTTGTTCTTCGCCAGGTTCCAGTTTTCCATCACCTTCAGGCCTGGCTCCAAGAACGGCCTGCCCGACGCCCTCTCTAGGCAATTCGCCCCCGAGGAGTCGGAGGACGCGCTCCACACCATCCTGCCCAGGTCGTGCGTCGTGGGAGCCATCTCCTGGGACATAGAGAGCAAGATCCGGAAGGCGCAGGAGGTGGAACCTGACCCTGGCGGCGGACCAGAGGGAAGACTGTTCGTGCCATCTGCGGTTCGAGGAGAGGTCATCCACTGGCTACACACCTCCAGGCTCACCTGTCACCCTGGCTCCTCCCGGATGATAGACCTCCTCCAGCGGTCCTTTTGGTGGCCAGGCCTGCGGAGGGATGCTGCCCACTATGCCCGGGCCTGTCCTATATGTGCCATCAACAAGTCAGGAAATGCCCCTCCAGCGGGCCTGCTCCAGCCCCTGCCCGTCCCTGGCAGGCCCTGGTCGCACATCGCCCTGGACTTCGTCACCGGACTCCCAGTCTCCAACTCCTACGACACCATCCTGACCATCATGGATCGCTTCTCCAAGGCGGTACACTTCGTCCCCCTGCGAGGTCTCCCTACTGCCCTGGAGACGGCGGACCTCCTCATCCAGCACGTGGTCAGGCTGCATGGGATTCCGGTGGACGTGGTCTCGGATCGAGGGCCCCAATTTTCTTCTGAGGTTTGGAGGTCGTTTTGCAACGCTTTAGGAGCCAAGGTGAGCCTCTCCTCCGGCCATCACCCCCAATCCAACGGGCAGTGTGAGCGAACCAACCAGGAGCTGGAGGCTGCGCTCCGCTGTGTTACGGCATCCAAGCCCACGTCCTGGAGTAACCACCTTGCCTGGGTCGAGTACGCCCATAATACCGCTCGCTCTTCTGCTACAGGGATGTCCTCCTTCAAGGTGTCCCTGGATTACGACCCCCCGCTGCTCCCGGCGCAGGAGAGTGAGGTAACTGTCCCTTCAGTACGGGCCCGTCTCAGGCAGTTCCGCTCCATCTGGGCGTCAGTGCGCAATGCGCTTTTACACACGGCGGAGCGCAACAGAACCGTGGCGGACCGGCACAGAAGACCTGCCCCGGCGTACAGAGTTGGGCAACAAGTCTACGTGTCAACCCAGGACGTCACTTTAAAGGGCGAGAGGAGGAAGCTGGCACAGCGCTTCATGGGTCCCTTCCCCATCACCAGGATTGTCAACCCGGTGGCTGTGCGTGTAGCTATTCCCCCCTCCCTCCGCATCTATCCCACCTTCCACGTGTCCAAGGTGAAGCTGGCAGTCTCCGACCCCCTTTGCCCTCCTCCTGCTGCGCAACCCGCGCCCCGGATGGTTGGTGGCCATCCGGCCTGGGCCGTCTCTTCCATCCTGGACTCCCGGCGCCGGGGTCGTGGGTTGCAGTACTTGGTGGACTGGGAGGGCTATGGGCCTGAACATCGACAGTGGGTGCCCCCGTCGTTTGTGTTAGACCCCTCGCTCATCGCTGATTTCCACCGAGCGCACCCAGAGAAGCCATCGCCAGGAGGCACTGCTAGAAGGGGGAGTACTGTCACGCCGCGCCGCTCATCAGCGGCGCCACCTGCACACACACCTGCACATCATCAGCGGCGAGGAATATAAGCCGCCTCGCCCTGAGCTTCGGCCTGAAGCCGTCAGATTTTGCTCATCACTATTGCTGTGAATACTGCTACTTCTTCAGCCATCAGATCGGTAAGAAGCCCTTACCTTTTTCCTTCCCAGTCTGCTTCCCTGTGCACAGGTGGATTCCTCGGCGGTGGACAACGCCTTTCCCTCGCCATTCCTCGCTGCTGCACCGAGCCCCGCAGGTGGCTGTCTACCGGGTTCCGTCCTTGTGGTGCCAGTCATCTGTCTCTTCCAAGTAAGCTCCTCTCTCGCTCATTCTCCTCCTGTGTTGGTGTGTGCCCGTCACCCTGTCTCCTTGTGCTCTTTCCCATAGGGTTGCCGGCTGTACGGTCTCCTGCCTCTGTGCCCGAAGCAGACGCCGCCACCAATACATTTACATCCCGCAGACACACATCCATTCACTCTTGTTGCTAATAAACTATTTGAACTTCTCTGAGCCTGTGTGTGTGCGTCTCCTGAGCCGTGCGTTGTGTCAAATTGTAGCTATTCCTCCTCCACAACCAGAACTTCTGGGATTTTGACAGTTTAAATATCCAGAGGGAGTTGATTCATTTAAACCAACATAATCCTCTTGCCCTAACCAAGTCTCTTTAAGGGATATTAAATCAATCTGATGATCAATTAACAGATCATGGACTAGCAGAGACTTGGGAGTTAGAGACCTAATATTTAACAAACCACATTTAATTTTTAAATTATTTGGAGGAACAGAGGCCAAGTCATTAAATTTAGAGGCTTCATGTTTGAGTTTTACCAACTTTTTGTTTAATCATTTTGGGATGCTTATACATTATATTTTTATTTACTTTGGAGAGAGCAGACAATGATTCTCCAATGGGGAAGACAGGGGCTAAGTTGAGGGGTGGTGGATAAAGAGAAGCTGCAGAGAGGCATGTAAGACTGTGACTCTGCTTCCTGGTCCCAACTCTGAGTTGTCAAAGTTTTGGAAATTTGGATAAAAACAATGCCAGATTGTTAGATAAAAGAGACACACCATCCAAAGTGGGATGGATGCCGACTCATCTAATAAGACCAGGTTTTCCCCAAAATGAGTTCCAATTGTCTATGTAGCCCACATCATTTGCAGGACACCACACAGACAGCCAGCAGTTGAAGGATGACACGTGGCTAAACATGTCATCACTGGTCAGACTGCATGTGAGCGGTGGCCTTAAGTGACAATTACTGTGGAAAATCTCCATAAGCCTAACTGGAAAACATTAATGCCATAATAGCAGCAGGAAAACAGTATGCAGTGAAAGTGGTGGAACGTGAATCTGTCCAGCAGCCAATCATCATTCACAAATTATTGTATAATTGGAATACTGTGAGAAAAATATGATGTATTCTTTAATATGGATGTACTTCAAATAATGCATTAAAAAGGCAACCAACTGACTACAACAGCAAAATAATTAAATCTACATCATTAAAATGTTGCAGATACAACCATGGTGCTGGGTTGCAATAAACCAGTAGGCAGTTACAGCCAGCAACAGCCTGGCTTATGAAACGATCGATCAATCACGTCCAGGGGTGTAATTTCAGGGAATCATCATCAGTCGGCGGACCCGCAGAGATGTGGCGCTGTCTCTGAACCTTTAAAAGAAAAGCTCATCAAGCAGGCTGCAGTGGATGTGAGCAGTGGCTGTCGCTTTGATCATGTGGTGAGCTGCCTTTCTGTGCTTTTTCACTTGGCATCTCTGATTGTTTGCACGACCCAGACAAGAGTGAACTAAATGGATGTTTGGTTTCCATGGAGTTCTCTTATGGATGAATGCCTCCTTTCATGTAGCTCATGTTTCTGCAAACTGCTTCTTGTGACATTTATTGGTTGAATTAGTTTCTGAATGTACATGCATGGGAAAATACAGTCAATTATATAATATGGGGGCGGGAGGTGTCACAAGAAGTGAGTGATGCAGACGATCAGAGCTGCAGTGGAGTCGGGGTGCCTACCTTTGCCTCGGATGTGGGCTCCAGGTAACACAGCCGATTGCCAAGCCCCTCAGCAGCCAGGCAGAACTTGCGATTCTCCTTTTGGATGCAAGCCACGCACTGGAGCACCACTTCATCATCCTGTCAAAACAAAACAGACTTCAGTCTGTGCGTCTGTGCATGAGAGTGTAGACACTGTGAGTGTGTGTCATGTTGTGAGAGGAACCCAATTCATTCCACACACAAACACCGATTCTAGCGCATTGCATTGATCAGGAGAGCCTTCTCTGGAGGCACTTTACCCTTCCCACTGTTTCTTCTCACAGCCCGGCCACAGCATGGTCTATACAGAGATTTTTCAAAAGAAACAGAATACAACCACAAACAAAAAGGATGTATGTGTTATGTAGTTTCACAATGACTTTTGACAAATACCTACAGCTGTTATAATCGATCCATTTTCTTGACCCCTTGTGCAGTCACAAAAACCAGCGGATTAGTAGATACGAGTTATTTCAGTGAACCAATTCAAAAATTGAAACTCCTAGATTCATTACACACAGAGTGATATATTTCAAGTGTTAATTTCTTTTAATTTTGATCGTTATGGCTTATAGCTCGAACCCCAAAATCAGTTTCTCAAAAAAATTTGAATATTACACGAAATTAATTTTAAAAAGGTGATTTTTAATAGAAATATTGGCTGACTGCAAAATATGTCCATGTACACACTCAATACTTGGTCGGGGCTCCTTTTGCATGAATTGCTGCACCAGTGCGGCATGTCATGGAGGCGATCAGCCTGTGGGAAGCCCAGGTTGCTTTGATAGTGGCCTTCAGCTCGTCTGCATTGTCGGGTCTGGTGTCTCTCATCTTCCTCTTGACAATACACCATCGATTCTCTATGGGGATTAAGTCAGAAGAGTTTGCTTGTCAATCAAGCTCAGTAATACTATGGTCATCAAACCAGGTATTGGTACTTTTGGCAGTGTGGGCAGGTGCCAAGACCTGCTGGAAAATGAAATCTGCATCTCCATAAAGCTTGTCAGTAGAGAGAAGCATGAAGTGGTTTGAAATGTTCTGGTAGACAACTGCACTGACTTTGGACTTGATAACACACAGTGGACCAACCGCAGCAGATGACATGGCTCCCAAAATCAGGTGCCAAGTCCTGTCATTTGGAAAAGAAAGGTCCCAGAGTCTGGAGAAAAAGTAGAGAGGGACAGAATCCAAGTTGCTTGAGGTCCAGTGTGAAGTTTCCACAGTCAGTGATGTTTTGGGGAGCCATGTCATCTGCTGCTGTTGGTCCACTGTGTTTTATCAAGTCCAATGTCAGTGCAGCCATCTACCAGGAAATTTCAGCGCACTTCATGCTTCCCTCTGCTGACAAGCTTTATGGAGGTGCTGATTTCATTTTCCAGCAGGACTTGGCACCTGCCCACCCTGCCAAAAGTACCAATACCTGGTTTAATGACCATGGTATCACTGTGTTGATTGGCAAGCAAACGCTCCTGACCTAAATCCCATAGCGTCATGAATTCCCCTCCAAAGCAAAGAACAAGACACATGTGCAGGCTTTCTCCTCTTAGGCATGATTTATTAAAAACTAAATTCCAAACATGAAACTAAACGTGAAACTAGACGTGACAAAACTTGAATGACCTGACGTGACATGAAATGACATAACTTGACTTGACGAGACAAAGTAAACAGTAGATCACCACACTGAGGGCAAAGTGCGGCGTGTCTATAAAGACCAGAAAATCAAGAACATCCGTGAACAATCAGTAGTCAAAAAAACCAAAAACAGCCGTGAATAATAAACTAAGCAAAAAGCCCATAACGTAAAATCGGAAGTAAACAAAAGACGCTGTCAAAACAAAAGCCCAAACTCAAAGCATGACAGGAATAAACATGATAACATAACCACGAGAATACAAACCAAATTCAAACATATTCGTGACTGCGACAATCAAACCTAAACAAAACCAAAACATGATAATACAACAAAGAGAATCCAAACATGAACTTAGTGAGGACACAGCCTGATAGAAACCTAATAATAGATAGACATAAAAAACCAAACATAACTGTGTCAATGGTAAATGTAAAACTGATAAACAAGACTATAATAACAAAACAGATCTCAGAAGATAACATAGCAAACAGAAACAGATGGGAAACGCAAGAAAACCTAATTAAAGACAACCATGATCATAAAATTTAATAACTAACCTAAGGTGGGTTATTAAATTTCCCCGACCATGCTCAGAATCCTCACACATAGAGAACTATGGAGTACTGTCAAGAGGGAGAGACACCAGACCCAACAATGCAGACGAGCTGAAGGCCGCTATCAAAGCAACCTGGGCTTCCATAACACCTCAGCAGTTCCACAGGCTGATCGCCTCCATGACATCCGCATTGGTGCAGCAATTCATGCAAAAGGAGCCCCGACCAAATATTGAGTGTGTACATGGCCATACTTTGCAGTCGGCCAACATTTCTATTGAAAATCTAAATTTTAAAATGAATTTTATGTAATGTTCTAATTTTTTGAGAAACTGTATTTGGGGTTTCCATTAGCTGTAAGCCATAATCATCAAAATTAAAAGAAATTAACACTTGAAATCTATCACTCTGTGTGTAATGAATCTATATAATATAGGAGTTTGAATTGATTTACTGAAGCAAATAAACTTTTTGATGACATTCTAATTTATTGAGATGCACCTGTACATAAAAGTGGACAACATTCATATCAACAGTTATCTAAATATACCTCACTTTGAGGAAAAAAACACCAATGCATTATTGAATTTCCAGCAATCCAACAGTCCCTGGTGAGCATGCACTTGGTGACACTAGGGAGAAAAAGATTACTTCCAAAGGAAGAAACCTCCTGAAAAAACAGGCTCAGTTATGGCAGCCGCCTGCTACAACCAGGTGGGGAGATTAAAAGCAAAGAAAGAAAGAGAGTACAGTAAGGCATCAAACACAAAAAAACAGAAGCAACCATAAAGCATATCCAAATATGAAATTCTGCACTCAATATATGCATTTCCTCTTCCACACACCTTATTGCCTTTTCTCTTCCTCCGCCTCACTAATTAATTCTAATTATCAATTTCCTCACTAAATGTGATAATCCAACAGAGACTATTCAGAGCTGGTTCCGTTGAGTAAACTTAATCTCCTTTAGGCTACTTACACTGTTTATAGAGTACAAATGAGGTTACAACAATTTGGTTGGAGCATTTCACACTTAAATACTAAATGGTGCAGTGTACAATAATTTACACTTTTGTATTCAAGTGAATGAGCAGCGTGATGTAATGGTGAATGCTCTCAGCCTCTACATATAGCTGAGGGAAGCTCCCACTCCTTATGTTGATTCCCAGACACGTGTTTACACTGCTGGCCCGGCTGGCCCCTTTTCTAGTGAGCTGTGCTTGAAACTTTTGGCCCACCTCTCATATATATTAGAGAAGGCGAGTCTCCTCCCCATGCTTAATACATGGAAGCAATGATGTCTTCCAATTCCCAATGAAATGTAGGAGGACCCTCCAGGTTTTCTACCAGACAAAAATAAAAACAAAACAATGTTCAACTGCAAGAAGGTTCGCAGACAAAGAGAGATCACATATACAAGTTAATACTGCAATGTCTTTCCTAAGATGGAGTGAGAGAATTACTGGGATCGACAATATATAAGTTAATTTTTTGCTGCACAACATGACTCAAAATGATATGAGTGTTAGAGAAAACAGCATTCTAGCAGGGAAACCATCTCTTAAGACAAGATATATTGAACTCAATGTATTAACTTTTACCTGTTTATCATGACCACCATTGTTATCTTAGCATGGCTATCATACTATTTGCTCCTCCTGTCCAACATTTGCCCATTCCTATTAACAATGGATGGTTCAAATGAACCTGCGAAACACACCAAAACGTATCTTACTCCCAGTTGGTTATTATTAACTTATTTGAATCTGCAGGTCAGGCAGGAGTCTCCATGGATCATGATGTTTGCAGATGACACTGTGATTTGTAATGAGAGTAGGGAGCAGGTGGAAGAGAACCTGGAGAAGTGGAGGTATGCACTGGAAAGAAGAGGAAAGAATGTCAGTAGAAGCAAAACAGAATGCATGTGTGTGAATGAGAGGGAGGCACGTGCAACAGTGAAGATGCAAGTTGAGGTTGTGAAAGTAGATGAGTTTAAATACCTCAACCACCCAATTAACTGGACAGTGCACAAGAGAGGTGAGGAAAAGAGTGCAGACTGGGTGGAGTGGGTGGAAACGAGTGCCGTGGATGATCTGTGACAGAAAGATAGCAGCTAGAGTGAAAGGATAGACTTACAAGACAACAGTGAGACCTGCTACGATGTATGGTTTAGAGACGGTGGCACTGACAAAAGGACAGGTGGCAGAGCTGAAGATGCTAAGTTTCTCATTGGGAGTGACAAGAAATGGTAGGATTGGAAATGAACATATCAGTGGGACAGCTCAGGTTGAGCGGTTTGGAGACAAAGTAGGCAAGGCTGAGATGGCTTGGACATGTGCAGAGGAGGGATAGTGGATATACTGGACAAAGGATGGTGAAGATGGAGCTGCCAGCCAGGAGGGAAAAGGGAAAACCACAGAGAAGATTCATGGATGTAGAGAAGGAGGACATGGAGAGGGTTGGTATCAGAGAAAAAGATGCAAGGGATAGGGTAAGATGGAGGCAGTTGATCCACTGTGGCGACCCCTAAAGGGAATGGCTGAAAGGAGGAGAAGTAGAAGAAGATTTGCATCTTAGCTTAGCAATGCTAGCATATTACTGATTCCTCTAATTAAACTTTAACTCACTCCTAATACTGCGTGTCCTCAATTCAATCTAGGGAGCATATTACTAGCAGGTGCTATTGCAAGAACTCTGCTAGTACCTGGCAGTGAATTAAAAGGAGGGAGATTGTAATGATGGGATTCATTACAATATGCGGTGTGATGATGCAGCCAGCGGGTGACGTCATCACGCCACCATATATAGGGGAGAGTCGGCCATCTCATGGCTCTTTTGGCTACAGCTCGTCCTCAGGGATATATCAGAGTACTGGGTGTTCATACGTGCAGTGTATTCCATTAACGTTGTGTAATAAAGTTTGAGTTCGAGCACGGCATCCTCGTCTGTCTTCATTTCAGGTTTGTGGACATAACATTTGGCGACTCGAATTTATGAACCATGGAAACGTGCCTGAGACCGCTAAGGCCTTTCCTCGAGTCCCCAGGTGAACCGGACATCCCACAGCCACGATGGCTGGACGCATTCGAGACCTACGTTGCAGCATTGGACCTGGGAAAGCTGGATAAAGTAAGGAAGCGGGCACTACTTGTCCATAACCTGGGCATAGAAGGTCAGAGGATTTTCCACGCGCTTGGTCCGACAGGCTCGTATGTGGATGCTGCGGAGCTACTTGCTAGCTACTTTGCTACATCGGACAATGTGCTAGCACGACGAATTCGATTCTGCCAGAGGCGACAACGAATTGGTGGGTCCACTTAACAATTTGTCGCCGACTTAAGACTTCTGGCTAGCATGTGCTGCTTTGGACTGTTGGAGGACGAGATGGTGCGGGACCAGTTGGCTGAGCACACAAGAAACCCGAGGCTAAGGGTGGTGGGTGATGGTGAGTGTCAGGAGATGTGGACAAGCCAAAGCTTTGGTTTTGAGAGAAGAGCACTATTGAGACAACCAGAGATGGTGAAAATTACAGCCGCTAAATAACCCAATTTAAGAATGGAAAGCTGTGGCTTTGCATGAAGCTGCATTGATAATTTTGTGATACACTGTGTGCGATACTTCCCCAAAGCCTCAAAGAACCACTCAGATTTAGTTTTTTTATTTCACTGTCATATGCTGATGTTTGCAGTAGATAATTAATTCACCACAGACGATTGTAATCAGATACAGGAAACACTGAATATTGTGAGGGATTGACAGAATGTAATTTGTGGTATTTCATCATTCATTTTATCCGTTATGTATAAATAAAAAAAGACTACAGCCTTAATGGAGTACAAGCCTGCTTCCTGTCTGTGTGTGTATGAATTATAAATTGCCAGCAAAAGCAGGTGTAATTTTTGAGGAAAGATGATCTCCCATTATGCTCTCTCAGTAAGTGCAAATGCTGAAAACAAAAATCCGATGCCACTGTTGTGTAAATGGTTTAACTGTGTTTATAGCCTTGGCCCTGTAAACGCTGAACTGTACATAGTTGCTCTTCACTACAGCAGAGCGAGCGGAAATTTGCTGATATTGGCTGCTGTGGGACAGGGAGGGGTGAAGGCTTGCCTGCACAATTGCCAGATGCATCATTTAACGTGAGAGGGATTGTGCTGAGAGCAGAATGCAGCAGTAGTAGTAGTAACAGTGAAGCTCTGTTACAGTGCAGCACAACACACACCAGATACAGCAGAGAGAAATAAAGGAGATCTGCAGGTCTTCTGTGCCGATTTTATTTTCCATGTGTGCATGTGGAAGCGCTGCATGAAAATCAATACGGTAAGCCTTTGGGGTCTCAAAATCCACGTGACATTTGTTTTTGAGTTTATACCCATGTGTGTCTTAGATGTGGTTCCAACGAGATACAGCATTTTTGTTTCATTAAAGTGAAAATAAAAATGTAAAAAAGTTGATGTCAAGCAGTTGTTTTAACCCCTTGCACTCCGGTCAATTTCCCTAAAAACGCCAAAAAATAACGTGCCCAAAGTAAATCGAAAGCTGTTCTTCAACCCTTTGCAGCATCTTCATGGGGTTGGTCTCATTTAAAAGAAAACACTCTGAATTTTTTGGCAAAATATATAATAATCATAATCTCTCTAAGTGCTCCGGCCACTGAGTTACAGTCATCTAAACATACTGAACTTGAAGAAAATAAATTTGGCCTGGGTGTTTTTTCGGATACAAATGCTTGCAAATAACACACAGCTTCAGATCTGGGCTGGAAAATGCAACAGAAATGTAGAACCAAGTGTTATCCAGCTGAGGTCAAAATTTTGTAACAATGCCACAAAAAATGAATATATTATACAGCTTTTTCCTCAGGTAGTTCCCAGGCGTTTTTGAACTGTGCCAAATGGCACAGTTTGGAAAAACGTCTGTAACTTTTGAATGATTCAATATAGAAGCTTCATCTTGGGCTCTAATGAAAGATGACACTCAGGGCTGTGTGTGTGTGTGGGGGGGAGGTTTGTCCCCCCCCCTCGCTACAGAGGACGGACATCGCCCGTTGCGCCAAGGTCCGTCATGCAGCGATGACGCACAGCTGTAATTTACCGATCGGTCAAAAGTCATTTTGATTACAATTTTCAGGGATAAAGAATAATTTAGCTTAGAACACTTACCTCTTCACACCAGAAGCGGAGCTGGCGAACTTCTTCCTCATTGTCAGACGAACGCGATGCTGGTCTCGCGACCCGATCAAAACATAATTCCATTATTGCGGTTTTGCACTTCCATGATTGCGGTTTTTGGCGAACGATTTTTCAAAACAAATAACAGTAGTAATTAAAAAAAGACGGGCGAACGCGTGTGTGTCACTCAGCCTTCGTCATCGGCCTCCGTCGGTCTATGATGACCATGGAAGAGAATCCTAACATCTACTCTGCTGGAACAAAAACAAAAAAAGCACCGCTTGTGGCCGAACATGCTGATGCGCGAATGGCAGTCCCTGTCACACAGGTTACACTTGTGGATGGTCTCCGTGCTGCTGGGTCTGTGGGGTTCTTCCTGCGGGTCCTTTTTTTCATCTGCTGCAGCAGTCAGTCTCTCTTCACCCAGCCTTACACAAAAAAGCTTGCAAACTTCTGTGCTTCAATTGGCTCGCTGCATTCACAGCGTTGGTAGGCGGGTCCTTCTTGCTAGGTTTTCAGTCATTGGTTCTTCAAGGTTTCAGAAACCCAATTCAAGGCTCTTATTAGTTGAATGAGAGGTCAATCATATCCGATCTGTTCGCGGCTGTGTCTGTAGTGGGAGAACGGAAATGCAGCTCTTTTTTTCCAGTGCGCTCTTAGGACGCAGCGCACGAGAGCGCCCTCTGTGCGCTGTAGGACGCAGAGACCTACCCGTCCGCGGTACACCGGAGTGCAAGAGGTTAAAGTCTGCTTCATATAGACTGGTTCTGCTGCTCCACACAGCAGGGGTCAGACTACCAGGAACTGCAGGGATGAACTGCTGGGATCATGTATGGTGTGCAGTGCTCACATCACTGCCTATGTTTGTTTAAATGTACACTACTAAATTGTTTATTATCGTACTTCTGGAGTTGTCTGATAAGTACATGATTATGAGATACTGGATAAGCCAGCCTAGTTTACGGTCCAATAATCCATTTATTCATATTATTGGGCTGCACGGTGGCGCAGTGGTTTAGCACTGCGGCAGCACAGTTTACCCTCGGCCGGGGGATCGTGGGGATCATGAGATCGTGGGTTCGATCCCAGCCCCCGACCAACAGTGAGCTGTGTGGAGTTTGCATGTTCTCCCCGTGTTGCGTGGGTTTACTCCGGGATTTCTCCGGTTTCCTCCCGCATACCAAAAACATGTAGGTTTAGGGCGCTCGCGCACGCAGCGACCGGCAGCCGGTGGCTTGTCACCAGACTGCAAACCAAATCTACCTACGGGTACAAATAAGTAACAAAAAAAAAAAAAAAAAAAATATTCATTTGATCTGGTTTCTTTCTTCTTTTTTTAACATCTCTGTCAAATATGTAAAAGCAGGTGTAATTAAAATGCAGCAGATGCAAATCAGGCAAAGATGGGCAAACATTTTTGGAGCGAGGAGAAAACTTACAAAATGTCTAACAAAATAATACCTATAAGACATTCTTACGTATTGACTACTTTTTGATCTCTACAGAATTAAGGTTCAAGATTCAAAACTGTTTCTATGATAACATTGTGATCTCTGATCATGCACCCTGCTGTCTAGTATACTGTATGTAGATAAGAAACTGGCAAAGGACCCAGTTAGGTGGCATTTTCAACATAAATGGCTTCAGGATGAGGAATTTATTAAGTACATAGAAAAACAGATAGATGAGTTCTTTGATATCAATGCTACACAAACAACGGCATGTATAAAGTGGGAGGCTTTCAAAGCTTTTATTAGGGGGCATATTATTAGTTATATCTAACTAACTAACTAACTAACCTGCACTTATATAGCGCTTTTCTAGTCACAAAGACCACTCAAAGCGCTTTCACTAATGCTAACCCTCTATTCTAAGGGCCTATAGGAAACAGATATCTAAGGACAATTTAGAACAACCAATTAACCTAACATGCATGTCTTTGGATTGTGGGAGGAAACCGGAGCCCCCGGAGTAAACCCACACAGCACAGGGAGAACATGCAAACTCCATACAGAAAGGTTCCAACCCCTGCCAGCCCGGGGATTCGAACCAGGAACCTTCTAGCTGTAAGGCAACAGTGCTAACCACTGCACCACCGTGCTCCCGAGAGGAGAGAGTCCAATTGGAACGTAAAATAAAAATTCTTCAAGAAAAGGTGTATGCAGGAAGTAACCCACAGTTAGAGAACGAATTACTGATTCTGAGAGCTGAATATGACAAAAAATCAGCGAATAGAGCTGCCTCAAGTCTTCTAAGATTGAAGCAAACTTTTTATGAACAAGGTGAAAAATCAGGAAAATTATTGGCATGGCAGATTAAACAATTAGAATCTAAAACACCAATTACCAGTATTATAAGTAACGGACAGGTAGTTATAGATCCTTTAGAAATTAACAGTGCTTTAGAGATTATTATGAAAAACTATATGATACAAAAAATGAAACTGACTTAACAAAACTAAATGGGTTTTTGGGTGGATTATCTATACCATGTATTCCAAATGAAAACAGAGAGATACTGGAGTCTAAAATTAGTCAAGAAGAAGTTGGACAAGCCATTGATAATATGAAATCAGGAAAAAGAGCAGAACCAGATGGTCTTCCAGTTGACCTCTATAAAAAATTTAAGAATAAATTAATAAAACCACTGTTGGAAATGGTTTTAGAAGCATTTCAAAATGGTAATTTACCTCCATACATGAATAATGCCTTAATTATACTGTTGCCAAAACCAGGTAAACCCCCTAATAAATGTGAAAACATGAGACCAATAAGCCTATTAAATGCTGATCTTAAAATAATCTGTAAAATTTTAGCAAAACGACTACAAGAAATATTACCAAATATTATTAACCGAGATCAGAATGGCTTTATAATGGGAAGACAAGGCTTCCATAATGTAAGAAGACTATTTAATATTATTTATTCCAATAAAGAAGCACCGGATACAGCTCTCCTATCATTGGACGCCGAAAAGGCCTTTGATAGGGTTGAATGGCCCTTTCTTTTTGAAGTCTTACAAAAGGCTTGGACTTGGAAATAATTTCATAAAATGGGTCCAGATAATATACAATAATGCTACAGCAGAAATCCTAACAAACAGCAATATCTCAAAATCAATAAAAATCAATAGAGGATGTCGACAAGGCTGTCCACTTTCACCTTTATTGTTTACTATGGCAATTGAACCTTTAGCGATGGCAGTACGTTTACATCCACAAATATATGGAATTAAAGTAGGACCAACAGAACATAAAATCTCCCTGTATGCCGATGACATAATTTTGTTTATGTCGAATCTTAAAAAATCAATTCCGACCTTGTTAAATTTAATAAAGAACTTTGGGGATATATCAGGATATAAAATACACAAAACAAAATCTTCAATATTAATGCTAAATGAGACCCAGAGAAATCATCCATCTCCTGAGGTAAACCAAATCAATGTTGTAAATCAGTTTAAATATTTAGGAATTCAAATTTTACCTAAGTTAGAGTCAGTCGCCAATGCCAACTATGAAGCCTTAATGACAAATATTAATGAGTTACTTCAGAGATGGATGTCACTACCTATGTCGATGATCGGGAGAATTAATATACTTAAAAGTAATGTCTTACCAAAAATACTTTATTTATTTCAAAACATTCCTTTACCACCACCTTCAGATCTATTCTCAAGAATTAAAAAAAAGTTAGTGGAATTTATATGGAACAATAGGAAGGCTAGATTACGTCTGTCCTTACTATATTTACCATTTGATCGTGGAGGTCGGAAATGTCCAAACTTTATGTTGTATTACTGGTCAGCACAACTGAGGTCTATGACATATTATTTTTCATCAAATGATCTCCCTCACTGGACTGAAATGGAATCATACAATTTACCTTTACCTCTTTCCTTATTCATATACTCAGACTCGGCTAAAAAATTATAGAAACAAGTTAAAAATCCAATTGTAAAGCACATGATCAAAATATGGTGTGAAACCAAAAAATATTTAAAAGAACCACACTCACTGTCACAATTTAGCCCAATATGGGGTAATCAATATTTTACACCAGGGAGAGCGGATATTGTATTTAAAGTATGGAATTTAAAAGGGATTCAAAAGATTCAAGACTTATATTTGTCACACTCTGATAACATAATGTCTTTTGAAGAACTGAGGATTAAATTCAATCTTAATAGAACACACTTTTTTAAAATATCTTCAACTTAGAAATTTTATTCGATCAAATCAAAATAATGCTCTCACCCGACCTACTTATTCATCTTTAGAAAAAATTTTGATGAAAGATAGTAAGAGAAAGGGTATTATTTCAGAGTTTTATAACTCATTGACACTATTCTCAAGTGAAAACTCACAGAAAAGACTGAATGACTGGAAAGAAGACCTGCAAATTGAAATTTCAGAGGAACAATGGGAAATGGCTTGTGCAGGAGCTCAAACCAAATCAATAAATGTACGCCTTAAACTGATACATTTTAAATGGTTAATGCGGATGTATGTTACACCAGTGGAATTAAATAGATATAACAAAAACATACCAGATACATGCACAAAATGTGTGGAAAGTAAAGGAACCCTATTTCACTGTTTATGGGAATGTAGAAAAATCAGAATGTTTTGGGAAGAGGTGAGGGTAACAATTGAAAAAATAATTTCAAAACAAATCATATTGAGCCCTAAACTGTTTTTGTTGGGTCTGTATCCAGAAAAACATAACTTTAATAAGAGTGAAAGAGCATTCATAGATCTTGGTTTGCTTAATACCCAAAAATGTATTGCACTACTGTGGAAAAAGATTCATAGACCAGATGTGACTCAGTGGTTAAGACAGATGTTAACAAACCTTCCACTAGAAAGAATAACATATATACTGAAATCAAAGGAAAATGTGTTTGAGAATATATGGAGACCTTTCATTGATTATGTAAAGAATTTAAACATAACGTCTGAAGAAGAAGGTGAATGACATGTGTGGACCTTGCAAATTCCAAGCTGGTGAATGTATATTATGTATTCTTATGTAATAGATTACCTAGACTAAACAGAGGAGCATTGTTGTTGACTTGCTTTTGTTAATGGGTGCTGTTGTTTTTATTACACATTTTTTTTGTTGTTGTTGTTATTGTTCTTTTTAATTTTTAAATTACTTTTGTGTTAGTGTCTGATTGTTTGTGCCATGTTTGTAAAAAAAGTTCAATAAAAAATATTGTGGAAAAAAAATGTGTAACAAAATGATGGATAGGAATAATCTTCCCATTCTGAATGCCAGAAAATACAGAACTATTCTGAAGAGAGTGTGGCAGATGACGGCCCCTTCCCAAGCCTGGTTCTGCCGGAGGTTTCTTCCTATAAAGAGTTTCTCCTTCCCACTGTCGCCGAGTGCTTGCTCATAAGGGAATGCCCGATAGTTGGGGATTTTTCTGAATTACTTTTGATTTGTGTCTTAAATATTTAGAGCTTTTTGGCGACTTTTTGTTGTGATTAGGTGCTACACAAATAAAGTTGAATTGAAAATTGTCTGCAAAAAAATGATAAGGAGTTTTATATTTAGCATGATATAACTAGAATATCTGTATATAATACATGAAATTTAAACTAATATATTTTCTAGGATGGAGTCATGTCTCACATAGATGAAAACATATGCACGTGCGCACGCGTGTGTGTGTGTGTTGAAGGGGTAATTATGTTTTATTTTAATCTGTGAAGTATTTTGTACTACAACCTTTTATATGAAAAGTGCTATTTACTATAAATAAAGCTTTGATTGATTGATATTGTGATATTGTGACCATGTAAAAGAACTCATTGTAGAAGGAAAGGTAATGATGGGAAACAGCCACAAGCAGTATGCAAGCATTTACACCACCAAACAGCTTGTCTTAATGAGATGCAAATTCTGGCTCATTAAAAAGCTTAAGTGGTCAAATGCAAAAAAAAAAAAAAGTCATACTTGAGTAGTTGCAGGAAACACTGCTATGATACAGGGATGCATTTTCAATAAGCTGGGCAGTTAAAATCAAACATTAAAGGGGTCACTGACTGAAAATTTGTGTTTTTACAGGTTTTAACCTTTTGAAATGCATCTGTTAGCCATGTGAGTATTGAAAAAAATATCAAACACTCTCTTTTCTCAAAAAAATCATACACAGCCTTTATATTTTTTCTCCAAGATGCTGTTTTAACTCTTCTGGGGTTTTTTTTTCTGTACATCAAGAAAACATGAACCCAGCCTTGATCCCACCCACCGCTCTCTAAAGGTCTGTACATACTCCGCAAGAACAGAGGAATTTGTTTTCTCAAGGTGGCAAGAACAAGAACACAGTTAGTTCTGGCATGTCACATCTGACACATCATGCATTAACCATGTCCACTTCAAATTTCTGACCAATCACACAATAGTTGTTTACTAGTTGTAAACAAGAAAAAAGTTCTGCTCGGATGATGTGTCAAGAACAAACTGCAAGAACTCCCAAATCAGGGCTGCAGAAAAGATTGATGTCATTCTTTTCCTGCAGTCTATAGCCAGAACCGGAGAGATGTGAGTTCTCTTTCTAGTAACTGTTAAAACTCTAGCGGCAGGATTTTGGATCAGCAAGTAGGGCTGTCGGGATAACCGCAATTATGTAGTATCGCGCTATGGATAAGCCTACCGTGGAAGATAATGAGCAACTGTAACAACCGTGGTGTATAACCCCCTGAAAGGTTTATTATTTTATGCCCTGAAGTAAAAAAGCAAGCTTTTATTTTGATGGCTTTATTTTGGTGGTTTTGTTTTCGCTTCTTGTGTCTGCCTGTGGAATTGTCAGTAAGGCTACAGCGCTAAGCAGAGACAGTCAAGGTACGAATGCTAACGTTTATGGACCCGTAATGAGGCACAAGCTCTTACGGTGGTCATGGTTTGTGTTTTACTTAATGTGTACTGTGCTAAAATAAGAAAATAAAACTGTAAACTTCACCAGGAGTCAAGACCATTGCTATCACATATTACGGGGATCCGTACATGCAGTGTTCAATTTTTTTTTGTGTGTGGCTAAATCTCGTTGTTCACTTATGTGCCCCTATTGATTATTAAATAAACTGTTAATTGTTAAGTGTATTTTTGCAAACAGCATGTTTGCAAACAGCATGTTTGCACCCAGTACTGTGGAAACTTCCACAGCACCACTTGCTTCTGCCACCAGCACCATGTGGGGCACTCTCTAGATGGACTCCAGCAGGCAGTTAGTGGTGGAAGCATTTAGACGAATTGTTAAATACAGCCGTGACAGTGAGCACTGAAAGGGCACAAAGCGTGTTATTTCATTCTAAGTGGAGTGCTTATGATCCTGACAATTGAGCTCCAAGTGCGAAACAATTTCTGCATAGTGCATTGCTTGTTTGAACATGATTTTTTGGACTGCAGCAAAAATCCAAAAATCACAGAAACAAGAGCCATGCAGGGTCCTGTACGGAGGCTGTCCTGTTTAAATAAGCTGAATGTTGCTGCAGTCTCCAACCAGTCCACATACCCTGTAGTTGAAATACTGGCGTTTCCGCCACTGCTTTATGAAAATGATCAAGTTTTTTTTTAACAGAATCGACCAGAGCTCCACACAACTGTCACACACACACAAATTGAGAGCAGAGCTGCAGCGAGTTTCTCACAGGTTCCATCGTTTGCCACATAAGTTATGAACCCTGTTTAAATTACGAGATCACGGGGTCCTAAAAACATTTGGAATAATACCGCATATTGCGGTGTTAAGCTATCCACCATCACTGCAGGGGAAATTCCTCCACCATGACAGCCCTAAGCTGAAGACTTTTTAAAGATGTTTTAGGACAGCTTGATAATAAAGAGTTACAATAATCTAATCTAGAGCTAACAAAAGCGTGGATTAGTTTCTCAGCATCACTCTGAAACAAGATGCTCCTAATCTTGGCAATATTACACAAATGATAGAAGGCAGTCTTAGAAACAAGCTTAATATGTGAATTAAAGAACTGATCTTGATCAAAAATAACGCCAAGGCTCCTCACAGAACTATTAAGAGAAACAGTAACCGCATCCAAACTAAGAGTTTGATTTGGAAAGGTATTTCTAAGGTTTTTTTGGACCAACTAGAATGACTTCAGTCATACCTAAATTTAATAGCAAGAACTTACAAGTCATCCAAGATTTGATTTCCTTAAGACAAGCCTCTAATTTGGCTAATTGATTACTGTCATCTGGTTTCATTGACAAATATAATTGTGTGTCATCTGCATGACAATGAAAGTGTATGCAGTTCTTTCTAATAATATTGCCTAGCGGAAGCATATATAAACTAAAAACAATAGGGCCTAGTACCCTGTGGAACTCCACGGTTGAGCTTTGAGTTAGAAGAAAACTATTGACATGAACAAACTGGAACCTATCAGATAAATAAGATTTAAACCACTGCAACGAAGTTCCATTAAGTCCAACAAGGTGTTCTAATCTATCAAATAAAATATTATGATCGACTGTATCAAAACCTGCACTAAGGTCTAAAAGGACAAGTACAAAAACAAGTCCATTATCAGATGCAATGAGGAGATCGTTAGTGACCTTCACTAAAGCTGTGTCAGTACTATGATGAATTCTGAACCCCAATTGAAACTTTTCAAATAAACCATTTCCCTGCAAGTGGGCAAATAATTGCATAGCAACAACTCTAACATTTTTGAAATGAAAGGCAGATTAGAGATTGGTCTAGAGTTAGCTACAACTCCTAGATCCAGTGTTGGCTTTTTAAGTAACTGTTTAATTACAGTAATTTTAAAAGCATGGGGTACATGGCCTAATGTTAATGAAAAATTGATTGTTTGAAGAATAGAACTACCAATAAATGGGAAGACTTCTTTAAATAACCTGGTAGGAATAGTGTCTAGTTGACAAAGTTGAAGGCTTGGATGAGGAAATTATATTTTTCTAGCGCTAAAAAGTCAGTCGGCGTAAACTCATCCAAATGACCAAATGAAAGTCAGTTGAAGGAGTTGTAGTTGTTAACTGTGTTTAAATTAATGGTGGGAAGGATCTGACTGATTTATCTCTGATAGATAAAATTTTATTATTGAAGAAGTTCATAAAGTCCTGACTAGTAAGCTCTAAGGCAGGGATGGGCAAATGGCAGCCCGCCCCCTCATCCACTGCTGCCCACCCATCCATTTCCAAAAATCAATTATTTATTTATATCACGTTTGGAACCGCGTTCTTAAATGTTTGCAATTATAGAGTCTACCAGCAAAGGGAGCTCTAATCGAAACCTAGTGCTGCTTTCTGCAAGTGATAGCGCACAGAGCAAGAGTGAGGGAGCCACTAGCGGGAGCAGCAGTGACAGTGTGCACCGGAGTGTTGTCAGGTATGTTTTGCATGGTAAGACCACATTAACAGGCTGTAAACAGCACTAAATGTACAAAGTAGGATGCTTTAAACAAGAATAAATTGTACAGCTGAGGAGCTGTAGCATTTATTCTTGTTTGGCAGGTGAGGCCCATGTCAGCAATAAAAGTTCAGAGACTGGTTATTGTAATCTGCTGATTTTTTTTTTCATTTATACCAGTGGCTCTTAAACGTTTTTTTTAATTTGTGGAGCCCATAGTTATAACCTATGTAACTCACATGTGGCTGGCTGAATTCAGCCAAGAGAGACTTTGAGCTAGCCATGTGTATTGACTTCACACCTCAAGAGGAAGACGTGTCTGCACCCCCTGGGGACTCAGGAGAGGGGAGAAGATTACCCGGCCTGACCTTTGGGGGTCGGAAAGGAGAACAGAAGGACTCTGGGTGTTCTATTACAGATGAAAGGATGTAGCTGAGTATTGTGACTTTTGTGTGTGATGTATTGTTAGAGATGAATGTATAAATGTATGTGTGTGACTGCGTCCTGTCTCTTTTCACTCCGATCGAGAGAGGACGTAGGATGAATGGGGAATTAAAGCAGTTACTGGAAAAATCATCCAGTCTCCTCAATTCTTGACTCCTACAAATTCCCCATTTTGGTGAGCCAGACATTACCAAGCCCACACAGCTATTTCTCTGCCCCTCCACACCCACAATTAATCTATGAGCAAGCAAAGCCTTGTCATATTTCCTTTTCTTCTGTCATGGCCGCCAATTAGGCGCACCTGCGCACACACCTGTCTGCTATTTGGCTCTGTCTATATACTCTGTGAGACCCAGGGATCAGTGAAGAGTTGTCTGCTTCCTTCCTGAGGAATCTGAACTCACCAACCTCTACACTGAGCTTCCAGCCTCATCATCCTCCAGCGCTTCTGCTCGCCAAGGGTCTCCAAACCATCCGGCAGCCAAGTAAGCCTGAACCTTTCCTCTCACCCATCTTCTACTCCTGTGCACAGGCGGTGTCCTCCCGGCGGCGGACTCCCTTCCACCTGGCGGTGGATTCCCTTGCCTCGTTCACCTGCCTGCTACATCTCCAACGGGGCGACCGGCACTGTCCTCCTGGCCTGGGCCGATGTGCCAACCTGTGTGCTTCTCCAACTCAGCAGAACGTAAGGACAGTTCTATCTGGCACTTCTCCTGTCAAGATAACTCCTAATTATCTCTCTGCTCTGTTCCTAGGGTTTCCAGGTTGTACGGTGCTCTGCTCGCCCCAAGCTGATTCAACCACGCACTACACTCATTACAGACACTCACTCACACATTCATACACTCACACTATTATTAATAAAAGGTTAATTGTGCTTCCTGAGTTGTGTCTGCTTCTTGGGTCTGTACCATGTCATCTTCTTGGCTTCTTTTGTTAATCATTGTCCAGAATTTATCTTTGCTCATCAGTTTGATGGAGAGAGTTTTAAAAATTAGGTCATCATATAATTTTATCCATACATCCATCCACCTTCTACTGCAGGGCTATTCAATTACAAAATCAGTAGGGCCACAATTTGAAATCAAGACATGTAACTGGTAACCTGGGCCGCACATGTTCAGCGATCTGTTGAATATGATAAATTTCAAACCAACACAGATCATCCATCCATCCATCTTCTTCCACTTAATCCTTTTCGAGTTGTGGGGGGGCTGGAGGCTATCCCAGCATCTTTGGGTGAGAGGCAGGGTACCCCCTGGACAGATCGCCAGTCCATCGCGGGGCCAACACAGAGACAGACAACCATTCACTCTCACAGTCATACCTAAGGACAATTTAGAATCCCCAGTTTGATGCCAATTAACCTAACTTGCATGTTTTTGGCATGTGGGAGGAAACCGGAGAAATCCCGGAGTAAACCCACGCAGACACAGGGAGAACATGCAAACTCCACACAGATCACTGCTGGTTGGGGGCTGGGATCGAACCCAGGATCCCTCGGCCAAGGGTGAGTTGCTGTGCCGCCGCAGTGCTAACCACTCTGCCACCGCACTGCCCCAACACAGATCAGTATGAAAAATATGCACTTTTTATTCAGTGGCTTGGTTTTAAATGTGCGCTTGGCACATAACAAAGGCACATCAAAAGTGCATAAAAACACAATAACAGTGCTGGGGTTGAGCAGAACTTGAAATAATAGAAATATTTTTCCTCTTGAACAATTAAATAAATAGAATGAAAAAAATAAAATTCTTTCAATAACCATTTGGTCACATCTTATTCAGGCATATCTCAAAGTGCATAAAAAAATGTGCACTGTTAGTAGCATTAACATTTGTTTGCCTTTTGAAATAAAATATACTACATGTCCTGGTCATTTTTATTTTATTTAACCTTTATTTATACAGGGTATGTCACAACCCTCCTCATGCGCTTTTACGCAGCGCACCTAGAGTGAGGAGGAAGGACGGATTTAGGCACAGGTTACACCACAAACACATTTATTAACAAAAAGGGCAACAGTTCCAAAAATATAGACAGACAAAAAGGCTAAAGGGTGCACTAAAGGGCTCACACGATTGGACGTGCAGCGAGCAGACCACAGGGCACAGTGGCCACAAGACAAACAGTGCAAAATAACATAATTGCTCAGGTTAACTTAGAATCCTCCAGGATGCTCACAGGCTCAGGAGAATGTAACTGGGCAAGTACCGAAGCGTAGCAGCTTAACTGCAAAGGGGAAATGCAAAGAGTTCGCACTCACTGTACTGGAGCAGTCCGAGTAGTCCAAGTTGTCCGGCAAGCACACACAACCAATAACTACACTGAGGGGAGTAGCAACAGTGTAGATCCTGACACCCTCATAGGACAAAACAATAATCCAGCAATGCTTGACTGGCAAGGAGCTGCTTAAGTGCAACCATTGCTGGCAACACAGATTGGGAACACCTGGCCGAAGCGCGGGAAGGGCAATCACCGAATGAGACCCAGCTGGCTGTCATGAGAGAGGGGGCGTGGTCGGACCGGCAAGTGTCAGATAGCGCCCACAAGAGTGTAGGCCAAAGGAGGCTGCCTCACAGCTGCCGGCCAGAACAGTGGCTACAGGAACGGAAAAAGTAAACTAGTGACAAAGAAACAACAAGAACTCAAAAGATAACACAATACACAAATACACAAATAAGCCTGAGCCACAGAGAATGGTCAGAACCAAGCCCAAAGGACAAAACTGGCTCGGCTCATGACAGGGTAGTTCCTTTGAGAGGCAACCTCTCTTTTTCAAGGATGCCCTGTTCACACTCACACAGTTACACATTTACACCAGGAAGCTGCCCAGTACAACCACAGACTGACCTGTGGCCACTGAGCAGCTCAACTGGAGCGGTTGGGGTTAAGAACCTTGCTCAAGAGCACCACAGTGGGGTTAAGGAGGGTGGGGCAAACACTGGTATGTTATCTGTCTCACCCAGATCTACTCCTGCTGGTCCAGGGATTGAACCCACGACCCTCCGCTCACCAGTCCACATCCCTAACCATTAGGTCACCAGTGCCTGTCATAATTGACCTCGGCACATCACAAAGTGTATTTAGCTGAATAAAAAAAGAACTGTCAAACACTTCAGTGCACAACCCCCCCAAGAAAAGATTGACAATATTAAAGTGCCTATATCATGCTATTTTAAGCCTTTCAGAGTAAACTACTGTATATGCATGTATGTGATAGTATATTACCTTTGGTACACTGGAGAATGAATTTCTTATGAAATATGAGTTATTTTCACGAGCTACTTTTCCAACCCGGAAGTAAGATGCCTCGATCTCTGAGGCTCCGCCTCTCTTTCTTGTGGCTGCCGCCCATTTCATGACGTAACCCCTGAGCCGGCTGCTGCAGCGTGTCGCTGGGTTCCGCCCACGAAAACTTAGAAGACATTGTCTTACGTAAAAAAGCAAACAGTTGCTGTCACTGAGCAGATTAGGTGCAAGAGGAACTACTTCTTCACAGCGTCAATGCTAAAGTGAAAGAGTTTTGCCGATCACCGCTCCGTTAGCTGCGCAGAGAAAGTGGGTGTGTGCATTAGCCTGGGGGCGGTGCTGGCAGCACAGGCACTTGCTGGAGCGGGCGGCTCACCCACGTTCATACGTATGAACGTGGGGACCCAGTCATTATCAGGGACAGGGCGGAGCAGCAGCTCAGAGAGCAGGGTTGAGGAGGAATACTCAGAGATGCGTGAATGGAGCAAAATACCACTTTGGGGGTGTTTTTGGTGAGGAATTAACATTATAACATGCTTAAAAGCTCAAAAAAGTCGATTTTGCATGATATAGGCCCTTTAACAAACATTGCACATCCACTATTGTGGTTTGTTTTGTTTTAAATCACCACATGTGTGAGTAGGAACCTCAGGGTGCACGCTGGACAGATTGCCAGTCCATTGTAAGGCAGATCTAATTTTATCAGTAATTTTAATTGTAATAGAATAAAACACTGAGTAGCTTTGATTTTCAATTGCATTTTCAGTTTTAATTGTGAAACTTTTAACTTTGCAGGAACTAATAACCTCCCTTCCTTTCCCACACAGTAGGTTTACATGTAAATCTGGCCCACGGGAAGTGAGGAAAAAATTTCTGTGGCCCTCACTACCACCAAAGTTGCTCATCCATTCTGTAAGGGACTGGGAGAATTGACAAGAGTCCTGACTTTGTCAGTCTGGCTACAGTGCTGAAAAGAAACCTGAGATGATTCTTGTTCTCTTCTATTAATGCAGAATAATAAGTTGTTCTGGCTTCCCTAAGAGATTTTTTATAAATTAGAAGTTGATTTAGGGTGGCGCGGTGGCGGAGTGGTTAGCACTGCGGCAGCACAGCAACTCACCCTTGGCCGGGGGATCCTGGGTTCGATCCTAGCCCCCGACCAACAGTGATCTGTGTGGAGTTTGCATGTTCTCCTCGAGTCTGTGTGGGTTTACTCCGGGATTTCTCCGGTTTCCTCCAACATGCCAAAAACATGCAAGTTAGGTTAAATGGCATTAAACTGGGGATTCTAAATTGTCCTTAGGTATGACTGTGAGAGTGAATGGTTGTCTGTCTCTCTGTGTTGGCCCTGCGATGGACTGGCGATCTGTCCAGGGTGTACCCTGCCTCTCGCCCAAAAGATGCTGGGATAGGCTCCAGCCCCCCGCGACCCAAAAAGGATTAAGCGGAAGAAGATGAATGAATGAATGAATGAATGAATGAATGAATGAATGAATGAATAGAAGTTGATTTCTCCAAGATAGAATTCATCTAATTTAGTGGAGTGCCATTTTCTTTCTAGCTGACGAGTCTTCTGTTTTAAGCTACGAGTTTCTGTGTTGAACCAAGGAGTTAGAAATCTCTGATTAGACTTTTTCTTTTTAAAAGGGGCCACCATGTCTAGAGTCTGATGCAGAGAAGCTGTAACACTATCTACCATGTTATCAAATACAGAAGGCGTAAAATCTCCACAACTTATCTCCACTGAGTTGACACATGGCACTGAGGAAACAATCTGCCTAAGTTTGGTAACAGCATCATCTGAGAGACATCTACTGTAGTAATATTTTTCTTTAGGTGCAAAATAGTCAGAAATAGTAAAATCAAAAGTTAACAGATAATGGTCTGACAGTACAGGGTTATGGGGAAACACTACCAGATTTTCCATTTCTATGCCATATGTCAGAACAAGATCCAACGTGTGGTGGAGATAATGGGTAGAATTTCCTACTTTTTGAGAAAACCCTCTCGAGTCTAATATTGAAATAAATGCCATATTAAGGCAATCACTATCTCCATCTACATGTACAGCCGTGGACAAAATTGTTGGTACCCCTCTGTTAATGAAAGAAAAACCCACAATGGTCACAGAAATAACTTGAATCTGACAAAAGTGGTAAATAAAAAAATCTATGAAAATTAACCAATGAAAATCAGACGATGCTTTTGAATTGTGGTTCAACAGAATTACTTTAAAAAACAAACTCATGAAACAGGCCTTGACAAAAATGATAGTACCCCTAGAAAAGATTGAAAATAATGTGACCATAGGGACATGTTCAACCCAAGATGTGTCCTCTAATTAACATCACAGGTGTCTACAAACTTGTAATCAGTCAGTCGGCCTATTTAAAGGGTGACAAGTAGTCACTGTGCTGTTTGTTGAAATGGTGTTTACCACACTAAACATGGACCAGAGGAAGTAAAGAACAGAGTTGTCTCAGGAGATTAGAAAGAAAATTACAGACAAGCATGTTAAAGGTAAAGGCTATAAGACCATCTCCAAGCAGCTTGATGTTCCTGTGACTACAGCTGCACATATTATTAAGAATGGCCGCAGGAGGAGACGGATAATACGAATGGTAACAAAAGAGCCCAGAACAACCTCTAAACACATTCATGGTGAACTCCAAGGTCAAGGTACATCAGTGTCAGATCGCACCATCCGTCGTTATTTGAGCCAAAGTGGACTTCATGGGAGACGACCAAGGAGGATACCACTGTTGAAAACAAATCATAAAAAGCCAGACTGGAATTTGACAAACTGCATGTTGACAAGCCACAAAGCTTCTGGGAGAAGGTCCTATGGACAGACAAGACAAAACTGGAACTTTTTGGCAAGGCACATCAGCGCTATGTTCACAGACACAAAAATGAAGCATACCAAGAAAAGAACACTGTCCCTACTGTGAAACATGGAGGAGGTTCTGTTATTTTCTGGGGCTGCTTTGCTGCATCTAGCACAGGGTGTCTTGAATCTGTGCAGGGCACAATGAAACCTCAAGACTATCAAGGTATTCTAGAGAGAAATGTGCCGCCCAGTGTCAGACAGCTTGGTCTCAGTCGCAGGTCATGGGTCTTGCAACAAGATAATGACCCAATACACACAGCTAAAAACACCCAAGAATGGCTAAGAGCGAAACATTGGACTATTCTAAAGTGGCCTTCTATGAGCCCTGATCTAAATCCTACTGAACATCTGTGGAAGGAGCTGAAACATGCTGTCTGGAGAAGGCACCCTTCAAACCTGAGATAATTGGAGCAGTTTGCTCATGAGGAGTGGGCCACAATACCTGCTGAGAGGTGCAGAAGTCTCATTGACTGCTCCAGAAATTGTTTGATTGCAGTGATTGCCTCAAAAGGTTGTGCAACAAAATATTAAGTTAAGGGTACCATCATTTTTGTCCAGGCCTGTTTCATGAGTTTGTTTTTTTAAATAATTCTGTTGAACCACAATTCAAAAGCACTGTCTGATTTTCATTGGTTAATTTTCATAGATTTTTTATTTATTACCACTTTTGTCAGATTCAAGTTATTTCTGTGACCATTGTGGGTTTTTCTTTCATTAACAGAGGGGTACCAACAATTTTGTCCATGTGTGTATATTGAAGTCCCTTACTATAATTATTCTATTCGATTTAAGCACTAAATTAGATAAGAACTCTGCAAATTCAAATAAAAATTCTGAATAAGCTGTGGGAGGGTGCTAATCTATGGCAAATAAAACTGGTTTTAACCTAAAATTGCTAACATGCCCAATACTAAGGACCGGGCCCTCAAATGAATTATAGCATCTTTTTGTTTTACATTAACTAGTAATTTGGAATAGTAAATTGTTGCTACTCCTTCTCCATGACCAGAACTTCTAGGATTTTGACAGTTTAAATAACCAGAGGGAGTTCATTCATTTAAACCAACATAATCCTCTTGCCCTAACCAAGTCTCTGTAAGGGATAGTACTGTAAATCAACCTGATGATCAATTAACAGATCATGGACTAGCAGAGCCTTGGGAGTTAGAGACCTAATATTTAACAAACCACCTTTAATTTTTAAACTATGAGGAGGAACAGAGGCCAAGTTAGATTTAGAGGCTACATATTTAATATGAGTTTTATCAGCTTTTGTTTAACCACTTTAGGATGCTTATGTATTGTATTTTTATTTACTTTAGAGGGAGCAGACGGTGATTCTCTGATGGGGGGACAGAGGCTAAATTGAGGGGTGGCGGGTGGAGAGAAGCTGCAGAGAGGCATGTAAGGCTGTGACTCTGCTTCCTGGTCCCAACTCTTAGTAGTAGTCAAGGCTTTGGAATATACAGTACCATATTTAGCATTATTCTGGCTTATTTTGCCATGATTCTACATCGATCAGTTAGCATTAGCTTGACTAGGCGGTCGGTGGCTAGCTGTAGCTCGCAGTTTAGCCACTCATTCAAAAATGTTTCTGTGTTTATTGTACTGCAGGGACCAGTCATAGCCTATCAACTGCTGAAACCACACACCCCTGTCCACCAGAGATGCATTATTTCATTCACTCTTTAAGACAAATTTACATTAGTAAGCTCAATCCGAACTAAGACCTTGCCACCTAAGATTAGCAATGGTGACATAAGCGGGAGGGTTGCATTGCACGGTGGCGCAGTGGTTAGCACTGCGGCAGCACAGTTTACCCTTGGCCGGGGGATTGTGGGGATCGTGGGATCGTGGGTTCGATCCCAGCCCCCGACCAACAGTGATCTGTGTGGAGTTTGCATGTTCTCCCCGTGTTGCGTGGGTTTACTCCGGGATTTCTCCGGTTTCCTCCCACATGCCAAAAACATGCATGTTAGGTTAATTGGCTGTTCTAAATTGTCCCTAGATATCTGTTTCCTATAGGCCCTTAGAATAGAGGGTTAGTATTAATGAAAGCGCTTTGAGTGGTCTTTGTGACTAGAAAAGCGCTATATAAGTGCAGGTTAGTTAGTTAGTTAGTTAGTCTCAGGGATTTAAAGAGAGATGCACTGAAACAAGCCATTCTGAATAAGGCTGCTGATTCACAATGATGCTGCAATAATTAAATGATTAAAGGAAATTTGAACAAAATATGTCACAGACACTTCATTAAGACCTGTGGGAGAGAGCTATTAAATATGGAAAAAGTGCAGTCAGTGACCCCTTTAAACACAATCCTAATTTGCAGACCTCTGTAAATCAATCAACATATAAAACAGGAACATTTTGACTGAAGACATGCATGTATGCTAGAGTTGGGGGACTCCATATGGTTGATAATCAGTAATGTCAGATGGAATGGTTCTGGGTTTGATTCTACTGCGATTGAGGTCTTTCTGTGTGAAATTTGTTAGTTCTTCCCTGTGAATTTCAGTGTGTTTGGTCACTGAAGAATGGGAAGCTTCTCATCCTACAATAGCTTGGGTAGACTGAAGCTCGAGTTAAACAATGTAGAAATAGCAAAGTTGAAAAAGTCTGATAGGTCAAATTCATGGTGTGTACATTTAGGAAACAAGATAACAACTGGGTTCAGATCACGATAGGGGTGGGAATCACCAGAATCCCCACGCTATCACAATACTTGGACCGCCATGTGACATTCTCATGATCTTGCGATACTATCTATTGCAATTTCCCATCCCAATCTTTGCCTTGTTCAACTCCCTCCAGATCTCAGCAGTTTGTGATCTAACCAGACAGTTGTAGCGGTTTGATTAAACCCCCACAACACACAGACAGAACACAGAGACAGTCAGCTCGCACTCCTGGGTTTTCCCGCTGCATGCTGCGTTTACAGCCTTGAAGTTAAAGTGTTCATGCATTTTGCCCTTACTGTGCTTCTTCTGAGCATCTTACATATGTAGATGTGCTTTGAGGTAAATCTCCACAAAAAGACTGGTCAAACACAGCGCTCGGCTAGAGCAAGTAACAGAACAGTGTAATGTGTATTAATGTCTGCAGGCAGACGCGTTTCGTCTGGCTCACCTCTGTGATGTTAATTGTTGCCTTTCATGCATTGTACTCATGCGTCCTGTCCTCACTGTGACCTAGGGACTGAGATCAATATGTCTCTCAAATGCAAATGTCTTATGCCTGTTCTGTTATCTCTTTGATCATACTAACAGCTGGGGTATGTCCTTTTGATGTATTGTTGTGGTCGAGTATATATGCTGCAACTCTGTAACGCAAACTCTCTCTCTCTCAACTTCTGCTGTAGGACACACACGTGTCCGCCTCTCCTCTCCTTCTCTGAGAGCCGTGGGCTCACTCTCGGCGCTCATGCACGGCGCCGGAAGCGGAGCTCGTGACGGCGGTATGATAATAAAACTCTACCTAAAGCCTTCTACAACGGCGCTTTATTTCATGCCGCTGCACTGGTGACCCCTTGAACACGCACACGTTTTGTGCGAAAGCAACCTTCTGAGCTGGACAGCTGCGCTGGTGACCCGTTCTTCAGGATGAGATCTGCACGTCTGAGATCTGCTCATCCACGCTGGACTGGCCGCGCTTGCAACTCCTCCAAACGAGAGCGCAGGCACCTCGTCCCTTCCCCACGACGGCAACCTCCAGGGCCGGCGGAGAACGCAACACGCGGACCTGAACGCACCACGGCCGAGCGGTGCCCAAGATCGTCTATTCCCTCCCACCGCTCCAACGCATCTGCACGAGCCTGAGGGACAAAAGATCGTCTATTTCCTCTCACCGCTCCAACGCACCATGGCCAATCTACAGCCACAGCTCAAACTGGATTTTATCGACGCCGTCTGCGCCGATCTCCACCAAGTTTCTGCACCCTGGTTCTCCTCTCCAGCGGCCCACCCACGCACGGAACCCCCGCCCACGCACCGGGGAGTTACGAGGACGGCGCATCACGCACGGGACAAGTAACGGCTCCAGAGACCGCCATCGTCCTCCGCCGCTGCTCACAGAACCTTCAGGGCTGCTCGTTCACCTGAAGCAAGCACGCAGCTCGCCACTGGATTTTTTAATGGTCTCAGCCACGGCACAAAGGGATTTCAGCCGTCAGCTGTTCCCGGGGGCTTTGGGGTTGCTTCTGCACCTAAAGCCAACACGCCAGTCCCTCTGCTTTTGTTTATTTTTTTCTTACAGCCGCTCCTGCTTTTCTTCATGGCCATGAGAGGAGCCAGAGACTAATTTTTCTTCTTCTGATCTCTGCATGTTCAGACGGGACATTGCGGAGCAGCAAACACTTTTGGCGTGACTGGAACGATTTTCCCGCGCCCGGTCAGCACGTACTACCCCCCCCCCCCCCTGCTCAGAGCTTTTCCCTGCTCGCTGCCCGGACTGCAACATCGAGGTCACGGTCCCCTACCGTTTCCCTCTGGGGGGGGAGCAGTGTAGCGGTTTGATTAAACCCCCACAACACACAGACAGAACACAGAGACAGTCAGCTCGCACTCCTGGGTTTTCCCGCTGCATGCTGCGTTTACAGCCTTGAAGTTAAAGTGTTCATGCATTTTGCCCTTACTGTGCTTCTTCTGAGCATCTTACATATGTAGATGTGCTTTGAGGTAAATCTCCACAAAAAGACTGGTCAAACACAGCGCTCGGCTAGAGCAAGTAACAGAACAGTGTAATGTGTATTAATGTCTGCAGGCAGACGCGTTTCGTCTGGCTCACCTCTGTGATGTTAATTGTTGCCTTTCATGCATTGTACTCATGCGTCCTGTCCTCACTGTGACCTAGGGACTGAGATCAATATGTCTCTCAAATGCAAATGTCTTATGCCTGTTCTGTTATCTCTTTGATCATACTAACTGCTGGGGTATTTCCTTTTGATGCATTGTTGTGGTCGAGTATATATGCTGCAACTCTGTAACGCAAACTCTCTCTCTCTCAACTTCTGCTGTAGGACACACACATGTCCGCCTCTCCTCTCCTTCTCTGAGAGCCGTGGGCTCGCTCTCGGCGCTCATGCACGGCGCCGGGAGCGGAGCTCGTGACGGCGGTATGATAATAAAACTCTACTTAAAACCTCCAACCACGCCGCATTATTTCATGCCGCTGCACAGTGAGCATTTAGCACCATCTAAAGGACTGAACAGTTAATTAGCTTTTATTACTCTGGTGCTTAAATAAGTAAGTTTGTATTTTGCAACATTTATTAATAATTTAATATTTTTAATCAAGTATCACAGTACTACCGTCTCTGAATCGCTACAGTATCACCACCACAGAGTATTCCACTGTTACGATGTACTGATTCCCCCTACACCACCCCGAGATAATGATAACACAAATCAAGCGGAAAGCAACTTTTGACAGATTGTTAAAAAATCTGACTCATAAACAGAAAAAAGAACTAAATCTTTAATTTGAGTTTTAGCTTTAGTTTAAAATGCTTGTCTTTGACATACTACTCAAAAAAGGGTCTCCATAATGAAGTCTTGCTTGCTGAAACACAGGTTTCCATGCCTCTTGAATAATGGCATTTTATGAGGGTTTTTTTAGAGACTGCTATGGACTTTTTTGTTTTATACTTTTCCTTCCAAAGAGCACTTCCAAACATGAATGACTGAATCCCAAAACAGCTTCTACTCAGACTTTTTTTTCCAGAAGACCACAAGACTGACTTTGGTTTTTTAAAATAATTTTTCTCTTTGACAGATGTTGCTCACTTGTTACTGATTTGATTGAAAAAAAAAAATTGGGGGAGAAGGCTAGGAAAACATCTACAGAATACAATCATAGCATTTGCAGTACTCCTCCGTGGATCACCACCTTATTATGTTGAGGGGTTTGTGTGCACTAATGATCCCAGGAGCTATGTCGTCGGGGACAACATGCTCCAAGATTGGTCTAGCAGATCCCTAGAACCCAGTGTTTCCAAAGAAGCCACAGGGGCCCACTTTCCAGCAGGCTCACCACCTGCAGGAGGATTCATGGGAATCATCGTGCTATGTAGACCAGGCAGGAGTCTGGGCTTCCACTTGGACTGCTGTCCCCGAGATCCAAACCCCTGGTTAAGCGGTAGAAAATGGATGGATGGATGGATAGATGGATGAATGGATGGATGGATGGCATTTGCAGTAAGTGGATTTTGAATAAGCAAATATTCAACATAAATAACACAGGGTTACAAAAATAATTTTTTTCTAAGTTGTCTGTTTTTTCAACTGATTTAAGACAATTTTGCACCGCTGAATCCGAAAATGACATCCGTTTCTCTTGATCAGGTGCTAAGTAAAAACCTGTACTTACTTAGTACTTACTTAGTAGTGTGCATGTACTTACCTTTATATAAAGGCAAGTACATGTAAACTGAATGTTATGTCATCATTGTTCAAAATTCAGAGAATTTCAAGACATAAAAAAGAATTTTGCATCATATAAAGCGAAAATACCCGTACATGTAAACTAAAATGTATAAAACAACATGAAGCCATAATTCACAAAGTTGACCTGATTGAGCAAAACCAATGTGATTTTTGGATTCAGCACATCAAAATTGTCCTAAATCAGCTAAAAAAAACTTGGACAATAAATTTGGTGTTGACCAGTGTAATATGTCTTTATATACAGTACATATAGAAGATAAATTTGTCAAGGGGTGGCCAAATTTGTGGTAACACTTTGGCTAATGATAGCAGTCTCAGATCATTATGAAAACATCATTTAGCTCAAACTAAAACGTACTGTATAAGTTTCTTTGGCAAACCAAAACTTGGCTGGGCTACAACATCCAATCAGTCTCTGTGTTGAGGTAGCAGGTTGATGGCATTGATCCATGCATTTAATCAGAAAAGCCAGTTCTCATGTCTCGGCCTCTGTCTAGCCCGCAAGTGGTCCTTTACCCCACTCTCACCCCTGCACTGAAGTAATTTGGGGTTTGCGGCATCTTTCTCTCTTTCCCCGTCACCATGCCCTCTTTCTTACTCATCTTCTGTAGTCCCTGGCTTCTATACAGGAAGGTTTGGGGCACTCATGACTATGAATCATTCATAAAGAGAAGCATTAAATGAGCTGGACAGAGAGGAAAGAGGATATTCTCCCTAATTTGTGTCAGCGTACAAAATCTGATGAAAAAAAATCTGACTTCAGGACATCCGTTGCTTTCACCTGTCTATATACTAACAGCCCTTGTTGTCATGTGCATGCAGAGGAGACCTGGTGGCAAAAACGGGAGCAAAACCTATAGAGAATCAGTGATGTCCCCAGAACAGCTCACAAATTTGGACAAAATTGTGACAGCAAGGTACATACAGAATCCTAAAGCGGGATATGAACAACAGCCCAATACAAACAGCATCAAAATGACAGACTAACAATAAGCTAATGGGATTTATACATGAGAAATATGTGGAATCTGTGACAAATCAGAAATTCAGAATAGATCAACTTTGTCAGGGTAGGAAAAATTTCTCTTTTTTTTTTTAATCTGGCTATGTCATTTTGGTTGATGTGGCTACCGCTAACTGTTGTCTGATCAATACAACTTTTAGTGCAACTTTTCTGGTTGTGTCCATTATAATGTCATACAAGTGTTTAGAAGTTATTCTGTTAAAGGCTAAGCAACTTGTTGGTGTGTTATAAATGTCTTAAGGAGGTGCTGTATTGTGGCTTTAAGCACTAGCAGGATGAAGCTAATTAATTAGCATCATCACTGCATGGTGTTTCAGTCACTCTTGTTTTAGTGGTGGGGGCCACAGGTTGTCAGCATATTGTTTGATTGTGCAAGATGGAATACAATAACAAACCAATTTGTCCATAATTTCTAGTGTTCACATTCTAGCAGCAAAGACTGACAACTCACAGGATAAATCATAAAGTTGGACAGTCAGCTGTGTCACAAAAATGACTCAAATAATTAAAGCAGCTTAAAAAAAAGAGATCATGAAAAGCAAAAGGGTCACGGAGACAGCAGCTCAAGCAGAGAAGCCCAGACTTCCCTCTAACCGGCTACCTTGTCCAGCTCTTCAGAGAGAATACCAAGGCATTCCCAGGCCAGCTGGGAGACAGTCTCTCCAGCGTGTCTTTGGTCTGCTATGGGGTCTCCTCCCAGTGGGACGTACCCAAAACACCTAAAGTGGGAGACGTCCAGGAAGCATCCTCATCAGATGCCCAAACCACCTCAGCTGGCTCCTTTCGATGTGGAGGAGCACCGGCTCTACTCTGAGCCTCTCCCAGATGACTGAGCTCCTCACCCTATTTCTAAGGGTGAGATCAGCAATCCTAAGGCGAAAGCTCATTTCAGCTGCTTGCATCTGCAATCTCATTCTTTCATTTATTACCTAAAGCTCATTACCACAGATGAGGGTAGGAATGTAGATTGACCGGGAAATGGACAGCTTTGCTTTAGAGCTCAGCTCTCTCTTCCCCACAACAGACCAGTACAACATCCACATCACTGCAGATGCTGCTCCGATCCATCTGTCAATCTCGCACTCCACTCTCCCCTCACTCATGAATAGGACCCTGAGACACTTAAAGTCCTCCACTTGAGGCAGGAGCTCGTCCCCAACCTGGAGAGGACAATCCACCCTTTTCCAGCTGAGGACAATGGGCTTCACACTCAGTAGCAAATCGTCCCCATAAGACCTGTAGATCATTGCTCGATGAAGCCAACAGGACAACATCATCTGCAAACAGCAGAGATGAGATCCTGTGGTCAAAGAACATGACACCCTCCGGTCCTTGGCTGTGCCTAGAAATCCTGTCCATAAAAATTATGAACAGGATTGGTGACAAAAGGCAGCCCTGGTGGAGTTCAACTCTCACCAGAAACGAGTTTGACTGAGTGATGGCAATACAACACTCAGTCGGGGATGGCAGTGGCTCAGGAGGTAGAGCAGGTCGTCCAATAATCGGATGGTTGGTGGTTCGAATCCCGCTCTCCCCAAATATCCTGCCGTTGTGTCCCTGGGCAAGACACTTTATCCCCAATTGCTCCTGGTGGGTCTGGACAGTGCCATGTTTGGCAGCTATGCCACCATCAGGGTGTGAATGGGTGGACAGCAAGATCTGTAAAGCGCTTTGGTCATCTAGAGATGGGAATAAAAGCGCTATATAAGTGAATGCCATTTACCATTTTTACAAACCAAACTCTTGCAACAGTCATATAGAGACCAGATAGCTTGTAGCAACAAGCCCGATACTCCATACTCCCGAAGCACCCCCCACAAGAAACTACAGGGGACGTGGTCAATTGCTTTCTCCAGAAAAGTGGTAGAAAATGGATGGATGGATGGATGAAAAAGCACAAAGACACAACACTCTCCTAAGATTCTGTAAGTAGACTAAAACCTCAGAGTTAAGATAAGTGGTTGCATTACTGTGCGTGATTCATAAATGGAAAAGATGGCCATGGAAGAATAATGGTGACTTGTTATTCTTAAAGCCTTACGGCACCATTCATTTTGCAAACCAGGCACAACCAGCAAGGTTAAAAAGGAAAAATGCTCAGAAAGACAATTTCGCAACACAACTTCAGCACACTGTATATATGTATAATTAAAAACATGCACAAAGTGAGCAGAGTCTCCAAAGACACCTTGGGATTCAACTGGGCTCAGTCATAAAAGTCTCTAACTAACACTTACTCATTTGTATTCCTTTGCTCTGTGCAAATTCGTGGATTTGTCATCCCCACTGTGAATATGTTTCTATGCACTAGAAAAAAATAACTTTCCCTCACTCCAGTGGAACTGTGTGAGTAATGCTTCAGCATGCCGATGATTGGAAGTCAACTCAGCTTCATTTCTTTTCAATTTGAACCAGTCACTCTGTCTATCTACATTGCGTAATATTGGTGTGAAGTCTCCTCAACAAGTAAGCATATCACAGTCCAATTGTTGTGTGAACTCAGTCTAAGATAGATGTGTGGTGCTGATATATATACAGCACTTATTCATGAACAATAATGCCTCTAAATAAATGATTATTATTGATGAATGCTAGGAGTGATTACAGAACATAAAAGCAGTTAATGGATCATTATAGCAAGTGAAAAATACTCCTGACATTAAAATCAGAACATAATGTGACCGCATAATTTGAAAAGCTTTCTTTTCCCCCTCTTCTAGTCTTTCTTCTCATTTCTCCTCAGCTCTGGTTTAATGTAAACTCTGAATATCTGCAGCTATAAAGAAGTTAAATCTAAAACTTTTTAAGGTCACTTGCTCAAAACTAAGACCTCAGATTTGCAAAATGACAAAAGGTTTGTCACTACGTTACAGTTAGCATTGTTGACCAGAATTAAAATTACAGCAAATCGTGGGTCATATTACATTTGCATTTCCCCAGGATCAATCTTACCATTATATAATTAACTAATTCAAAAAAAAAAATACCTGGAGCCTGCCCCAACCTACATACAAAAGTCACAACATCAAGCATTCATCCATCCATCTTCTTCCGCTTAATCCTTTTCAAGTCGCGGGGGGGCTGGAGCCTATCCCAGCATCTTTGGGCGAGAGGCAGGGTACACCCTGGACAGATCGGCAGTCCATCGCAGGGCCAACATAGAGAGACAGACAACCATTCACTCTCACAGTCATACCTAAGGACAATTTAGAATCCCCAGTTTTTGATGCCATTTAACCTAATTTGCATGTTTTTGGCATGTGGGAGGAAACCGGAGAAATCCCGGAGTACACCCACACAGACACGGGGAGAACATGCAAACTCCACACAGATCACTGTTGGTCGGGGGCTGGGATCGAACCCAGGATCCCCCGGCCAAGGGTGAGTTGCGGTGCTGCCACAGTGCTAACCACTCCTCCACCACGCCGCCCACAACATCAAGCAACACTATGTAAATGCTCAACTTAAAATAATGTTTCCAAAATTACTCTGATGGTACATCAACCTTTGACCGAGTCAGTGTCACTTTCACCATAGTCTTAGTGGGTCCACATTGCCTGCAACAGCTCTGTTCTTGGTAGAAACACTGAAAAGACTATATCTATAGCCACTGTGAGCTGAGACCCAACAGCCAATCACAGAGCACAGCTTTAGCCACCAATAAAGTATCCTGTCATTGGCTGTTGGGCCTGCGGTCATAGTCACCATAGTTATAGTCTTTTCAGTGTTCCAACTAGGGCTAGATGAGTAACTGAAATAAACCAAAAACTGATGTTCGGAACATAAACCCAACATAATCTTCTGCATGTTGGTTTTTCATTTTTTTTCCCCCTCTCCCTGTTCTGTGTACATGATAGCTTTCACGCCCTGCCCCTTTAAAACATGTCCTTCATATGCGGTCACGTGACTCCACACGCCAGAAGCTGTGCAGTCAGCACTGTTTGGAAGCAGCAGAACATGGCAGAAAAATTAAAATGGCTTACACTGAAAAGAAAAACTGGGTCCGTCCGCATATTATGTGGTGACTGACTCTTTATTTCATCTGAAGATGCCAAGAAAAGTAAGTGAAGTGCACTTAAACTAACATATACTGTAAATGCCCCAAAGCTAAATCACTGTTAGCAGCTAACTGCTATCCATGTCAGCTTAACTCTTTTACAGTGGGAATGGATAACAAAAATGGACAAGCTGAGGTTGGATTTAAATACCTGATCAGAGACTCATAATCCTGATATGGTGATAACATAATCATGGCTGGATAAAGGACTGCCGCAATTAAGCTAACAAGTTAATTAACCGCCACCACGAGTCATGTTACCCACAAATCCTCAAGAGGTATGTATATAAATACTGACTTCTGCAGTGGACAATATTTAATTTGGTTACGTGTGTGAAATTATTATATTATGCTCATCAACTACCGAATCAGTGATGTATTCATTGATACCACACTCTTGGGAGCGGCTGTGGCGCAGGTGTAGTGTGGCCGACTACTAACTGGAGGTTGGTGGTTCGATTCCCGCTCTGTCTGCAGTCTGCCTGTTGAAGTGTCCTTGAGCAAGACACTGAACCCCCAGTTGCTCCTGGTGGGTCAGGCCATTGCCTTACATAGCAGCTCCGCCACCATCAGTGTGTGAATATGTGTGTGAATGGGTGAATAGCAGGATCTGTACAGTGCTTTTGTCATCCAGAGATGAGTAAAAGAGTGCTATATAAGTGAACACCTTTTACCATTTACTCTAGGGTAATATTGCTTAATTACTATTACAATTAATTACACTTGCTAAGATGTGGGGAAAAAACAGTAAATACAAATTCACAAAACTGAACAGAAGAATTTCACCCCGCAATGCAAGAAAACATAGCTACTGGGTTTATCATACTTGATGTATTTTTAAGACCTTTGGAGATTTAAGGACACCTCTAAGGATAATTGAGGCCTTAATTTGTCTAAATAATGTTAAGACTTCTTCAGGATCTGCAGACACCCAGAATAACACAGCATATCTTTCTGTTTTAGTTTGCTTTGCTTCCACCCCTGCAGACAATAAAGAAGTCTAGGGTAAACTGATGTTATTTTAGAAGGCTGTTTCCCAAGAATTGGAATAAGGAGACACAATCTAAATCAAAATGCTCTCAGGAGGAATATATATGGCTTTTAACTTCAGCTGTATTTCAGCAATTGGTGCAGTACTGCGCATGGCATTAGCTCATGGAAAGAGGCTTTTACAGTACCACCTTATCAAGCACTGCACAGGGCTGTAGTGCTTTAGCAATGCATTTTCCTGTGCATCTTGGAGCCAATATAATAAAGACCGTAAAGCTGGAGTCACCAAAAAAAAAAAAAAAACAGGAAAAGAAAAGACTCACAGTGCTGTTCAGGAGCACTACTAACCGGGGTGCAGTGTAAAGTGAATTGCTCCAGTATTTCGTCTGCTTCTCCCATAAGGCTTGTATTACTATTGCTTGCATTATGTTACACCCGACACTAATGCTAATGACATCACCAAGCCTCATTTTACTGCACATTTAAAGTACACCCAGAGACATCCAGTGAGCACCTAACAGGCAGAAACAGCAGGACATGTGGAGTCATCATTAATGCATCTCCTGTTTAAATCCACAAAACAGACAGAGCCACCACTCGTACATCCACTGTTTGACTGGTGTGATAATCAAGTCTGAGAACAAACACTTTAACTGCCAAAAAAAAAAAAAAAAACAGTCAACAAGCAAGTCTACTAGTGCAGTGAAGTGAGACGGCATGTAAATATTCATAAAAAAAGAGTTCATAAAGTCAATTACATCTCCCGTTAAAAGGAAATTGCTGTTGCTAAGTATACCCCCATCAAAATAAAGACCTATGGTGATAAAATCTAGATCCATGCTCCTTGCCTCACTCTTTGAGCTCACATTTGCTCTGTTTTCTGCGGCTTGATCCTGTGCCAGAGAATAAAGAGAAAGGAAAGGAAAGGAAAGGAACAGAGAGGAGAGAAGGCTAAAGGAAACAAAAGGAGCAAAGCAGTGGAAAAAGATCCTGTCTTCTAGAGCAAACAAAATTTCCAGGGACACATCAGACCACAGCACTTGCCTCCACTTGCGCTTTTCCCCATGTGGAATCATTCCAGAGCAACAAGTTGTCACCGGGGGCCTGCTGCCAGTCAACTCGGTATACAGGACAGCTCAGACTTTGTTCTATACAGATTGACACAGCTGGTCAGACACTGCAGAACAAAATACAGCTGCATAGTGGTTGTACCCCCTACAAGCACACTCTCCTGCCTTGACTTTCATGTCTCACCCACACAAGCTCAGTGTAGGCAGAAAACCTGGTGTTTCCCAGGCTATTCACAGCCATTATTTGTATTCTCATATGAGGGGTATTATCTACCTCTGAATCATCAAAATCCAAGTGTCTCTGAACATAGCTGCGCTGTATTTGTCACCTGTGGTAAAATTTTGATATTTCTGCACTTTATCAACAATAATAGTAAAATTAAAACTAAAACTGGAAGGATGTAAATCAGTCTTCAGTGATAGTGGTTATGGCATTAGAGGAGTGAAGTGGAGTTGGGTTGCAAAGCAGCAATAGTTTAAAAAAAGCTAAAGCAGCTTTACAGGGAACATATTTTTCCTATGTAGTTTTCTACATCTTGATAGTTGATGTCTTAATGAAATGTTTGTGACATGGTTTGGCCAAAATGCCTCCAGGTTTAAATACTGGAGCATCATTTTCCACCCAAATTAAACACCCTTCACACCAACCCATTTCAGTCCACATTCTGTTAAATGCTAATGAGCCTCATTTCCCCCACAGCCCCTCTATCATCACTGATGAAATCCATGGTTGATGCTAATGTTTGCTGTTGTTGTCAAAGCAGCCTGAGCTAATTAACATAAAACTGGTTAAATGTAAGAATGTACAAGCCCAAATGAAACATCACTGGGGACGAGGGGGGTGGGGGATGAGTGGTCAGCAGGAGAGGACTGGTCTCTGAGGTATAATAAGCACAGAATCTGAAAGCGTGAATGGCTGACTCTGCTAACTGCAACTAAGACCTGCTGTTGGAGGAGCTGCCCCAGCTGGAGTATGATGAACTACATACAGAAAAAAATACATACTTCTGCAATGGTTCTTCAGAGAGCTCTGTGGTTCTTCAGAGAGCCATCACTTACTGAGGAACCTCTTTAATTAGACAATGGATCTTTGGATACCTTATACCAGGGGTCACCAACTAAAACTGCAAGAGGTCAGGATAAGCCAAAATCCGAAGTAGAGGTGGGACGCTCCAACTAAAACCATTCTCAATGCATCTTGATGCATTTTTTTTCTATTCCAGATTTTTGTTCCCACTGTGTGACAACTTGGTTCTTTCAAAACAAAGTATTTGCAATGACCTATGAATTTACTTCCAACATATTTTATTAAAACAAATGGAAGAGAAATGTGACACATGGACAAATTTATCTCAAAATGTACTTTTAAAAACTGCCATCATTTCATTGACATTTTTTCAGAAGACCACAGCTGTCTACAGACAGGCCAGTATCATTTAACTTGCTTTCACACATTATTTTATTAAGCTCAGGTTTTAGCTGCTTTTAGCTCTATATTAACTTTTAAACAAAAAAATTAAAATGAATTCTTTGGTCAATTCCAAACAAAATATATACTTTAAAATTTTATAATACAGGAGAATACTAAATGTGTTTGACTCCAGATAAATAGGTCTAAAATTCTAAGATCTACAACTAAAATCCTAAAAATGTTTTATAGAAATCAAACTAGATTGTATTGTATTTTTTTTTTAAAAAAAGATTAATATCTAAAAAACAAAATTTCACAAAAAGTCAACTTCTATACAATATTTTCAGTGCAAAAAAAACAAACAAAAAAAAACAGGTTCAAACTGTAAGACTAAAAAAAAACCAAAAACATGGACACAAAATATAATTCCATACTACAGAAATCCTCTGACAGTTTTTTAATCTCAACAGTAAACTGTGTTACAGCATGGATGGAGCTGTAACTCCATGATTACAGGCAAAGGGGAGGTGGAACTTTTCATGTTCAGTAACACACAGAGCTTTTACATAATATTGGAGGCTATGAAAAGGGCCTCCGTAAACAGCGACCTCACCCCTGCCTCCCAGCATGAACTACTCTCGGCAGAATAGTGGAAGAAGTGTCCGAGTAAATACACCCAATTTCACAACAGCGCTTCATTTCGTGGATACAGACCTGAAACAAAGCGTGTCTGTCCAGGATGGATATCCTGGCTGTTGGCCTTTTGTGTGTGTATGTGTGTGGTGCCCGCAGTGAACCATGATTTTGTGACTCAATGCATACTCTCTGGTTGGAACTGCAGAGTCTCTGCAGAGAGTGGTATCGTGAGACAGTGGAGAGGGGAGTCTGCAGCAGGAGAGCGCCCAAGGGCTCATGCCATAATCTGTCTGGGCGGTTGCCAATACAGCAGTTCAGTTCCGCTTTTTTTTCCCATCAAAACAAAAACAGTCTCCCTTTTCCCAAACTGTATCAAAAGGCTTCAGGCTCCGGACAGAGGACTCTCGGAGTCATGATCCAGAGCAGAGTCTGTCAGTTGGTGACCTCTGCCTTATACTGTATAGTTCTTCAAACAACTGTGATGTTAAATTCTACGGAATTTGTATGAAGGCGGAACACTGGACAATTCTGAAAAAGGTTCTTTATGGAACTCAAAATGTTTATTCTATAGCATCATTTAGAATAATCTTTTGGTTCCCAGTGGGAACCTTTATTTTTTTATGCATATATTGTAAAATAAGCTAACAACAAGGAATGAGATGTATGGTCAAGAGTTGGTAGTTGATCCATCTGGGATCACGGATGTTAGTCGGGATGGGTGAGTTGCATCAAGGGGAGCCAAAAGCATTAGCTAAACTCAGCTAGCTCCCGGTGAGATTAGAGGGCTGTCCTGACCAAAATCTTCAAGAATATAAAACAGAATCATGCTGGGTATATACCTCATACCTCAGTGACAGACAGCAGTGTGTAATTGTAAACAATATTACATCTCCCTTAAAAGCATGCAGCATGGGTGTACCGCAGGGCTCTATTTTAGGGCCTTTGCTGTTTACATTATATATTAATGATCTCCCGTCTGTGTGTAATGCAAATATAATTATGTATGCTGACGACACTGTGGTATATACTCATGGTAAAACGACTGAAGAGGTGACTGAAAAATTAACACAGAAAATGGAGAAAGTCTCACATTGGTTGAGGAATTCTTGTTTAACCTTAAACGTTGATAAAACTGTGTCAATGTTTTTTACTAATCGTTACAAATCCAAGAATTCTTGTCATATCTTGATAGAAGGACAAAAAATTAAGAATGTGACTGAATTTAAATATTTAGTTGTTACACTTGACTCACATTTAAGCTTTAAAAAACACATTAAAAAGATGACAAACACAGTCAAATTTAATTGTGCTAATTTCAAACATATCAGAAATTCACTGTCAACTGAAGCATCAAGTATGTATCTAAATGCTATGATAATTCCACATTTTCTTTACTGTATGACCAGAATCAGAATCAGATTTATTGCCATTGTTCATGTAGTACACAAACTAGGAATTTGTCTCGGTGCCATGCTGCAACATTAAAAACATGATGAGATAAAGAGATAACTAAAAAACTAAAAGACTAAAAACATGCAATAAGTGTAGAATAATAAGTAATAATAATAATAATAATAATAATAATAATGAGTAATACTAGTCAAGGCAGTTTTAAATAAATTAGCAAGTAGCAGATAATATGGGGTACCACAGTGCAGTCGATAATGCAACAGAAAAACAGTGATGAATGACATGAGTCTGGTTGAGCTGCTGTATATAGTGCCCGAGAGTCAATAAGTCACTTAATGTTCAGCAGTCTGATGGCAGAGGGGAAAAAGCTGTTCATGTGCCGGGAGGTTTTAGTCTGAATGGACCGAAGTCTTCTACCTGAGGGGAGGGGGGCAAACAGTACGTGACCAGGGTGTGAAGGATCGGCTATGATCCGGCCTGCACGCCTCCGGGTCCTGGAGATGTACAGGTCCTGGAGAGATGGGAGCTTGCAGCCGATCACCTTCTCAGCAGTGCGCACGACGCGCTGCAGTCTTAGTCTGTCCCTGGCAGTGGCTCCTGCATACCACACGGTTATGGAGGAGGTGAGGATGGACTCGATGATGGCCGTGTAGAACCGCACTAACATCTTGGTGGGTAGCTTGAGCTTCCTCAGCTGCCGCAGGAAGAACATCCTCTGCTGGGCCTTTTTGATGAGGGAGCTGATGGTTGGCTCCCATTTGAGGTCCCGGGTGATGGTGGTGCCCAAGAGGCGGAAGGAATCTGCAATGGTGATGAGAGAGCCTGTGATGGTGAGGGGGGGCAGGGGGGTTGTGACTTTCCTGAAGTCCACAATCATCTCCGCTGTCTTCAGAGCGTTCAGCTGCAGGTTGTTGTGGCTGCACCAGGACACCAGCTGGGCCACCTCTTTCCTGTAGACGGACTCGTCGCCGTTGGAGATGAGCCCGATGAGGGTGGTGTCGTCCGCAAACTTGATCAGCTTAACAGACTGGTGGGAGGAGATGCAGGAGTTGGTATAAAGGGAGAAGAGTAGGGGGGAAAGTACACATCCCTGGGGTGATCCGATGCTGATGCTAACAGAGTCCGAGACAGACTTCCCCAGCCGCACATGCTGCCTCCGGTCCGTCAGGAAGTCGGTGATCCACCTGCAGAGGGAGTCAGGCATGCTGAGCAGGGACAGCTTGTCCTGGAGCAGAGCGGGGCGGATGGTGTTGAATGCAGAGCTGAAGTCCACAAACAGGATCCTGGCATAGGTTCCCGGGGAGTCCAGGTGCTGCAGGATGGAGTGGAGGGCCAGGTTGACTGCGTCGTCCACAGACCTGTTGGCACGGTAGGCAAACTGCAGCGGGTCCAGGAGGGGAGTGGTGATGGACTTGAGGTGAGACAGGACCAGGCGCTCAAAGGACTTCATGACTACAGAGGTGAGCGCTACAGGTCTGTAGTCGTTAAGTCCAGTAATCCGTGGCTTCTTGGAGACAGGGATGATGGTGGAGGATTTGAGGCAGGACGGCACGTGGCATTGCTTAAGGGAGGTGTTAAAAATGTCTGTGAAGACAGGAGCCAGCTCTTTCGCACAGTGTCTCAGGGTGGAGGGAGACACACCGTCCGGCCCGGGAGCCTTGTGCGGGTTCAGTCTGGAGAACTGTCTGTGCACGTCCTGCTCACTGATGACAAGGGCGGGGGGGAGGAGGAGGAGTGGGGGACCGCTTTTGATGAATTAGGGGCCGAGGAGGCAGTGGAGCTGGGTGGAGTGGGGGAGTTGGATACAGCTGACGAGGTGTCAAAACGGGCGTAATGTTGGGACAGTTTTTGACAAATGGCTTTGTCATCCTGACCTTTAGAAGCCTGAGGCCGATAGTTGGTGATTTGCCTCAGTCCTCTCCACACAGAAGCCGAGTCATTAGCAGTGAACTGCTGCTGGAGTCTCTCAGAATACACAGATTTAGCTTTCTTCAGCTCTCTGTTAAACCGATATTTGACCTCCCTGTAGCAGTCCCTGTCTCCACTTTTCAATGCTGCTTCCTTCTCCTTCCTGATCTGAGCTTGGCAGTGAACCAGGGCTTATCATTAGAGTACCTCACCCTGGTGCGCGATGGGAGAATGCTCTCCTCACAAAAGTTGATATATGAGTTCACAGTGTCTGTGTACTCATTAAGATCATGTGTGGCTCCTTTAAACATGTCCCAGTCAGTTATTTCCATGCATGTGTTCAGTTTCTCTCCAGCTTCACTGGTCAATTTCTTCGTGGTGGTCACAACAGGTTTAGTGAGTTTCAGTCTCTGTCTGTATGTGGGGATGAGGTGGACCATCACATGATCAGATAGTCCGAGCGCAGCGCGGGGAACAGCGCGATATGCGTCCTTCACTGTAGTGTAACAGTGATCCAGCGTGTTTTTTCCTCTGGTTGGACATTTAATAAACTGTTTGTATCGGGGGAGCTCGTGACTCAGATTGCTCTGGTTAAAGTCGCCAACCACAATAACCAGAGAGTTTGGAAAAGTCCGCTCCGCATGTAGGATGTGATCTGCGAGCGCGCGCTGGGCCTCGCGCGCATCCGCGTCAGGAGGGGCGTACACAGCGATCAAAACGAATGATGCAAACTCCCGCGGGGAATAAAATGGCTTGCAGTTAATAGAGAGAAATTCTAGATCGGTAGAACAGTGTTGTGAAATCACCAGTGACCAGTTGGTCACAGGCATGTAAATCTGCCCTGAGGCCTCTGGAATCATTATACAAATATTCTATCAAGATTCATGACAAGAAAAGACGAACGTTCCATCACTGCCCAATCCTGTCCAAACTGCCCATCACTGCCCAATCCTGCCCATATAACCTGTTGAGCTTTGAAAATCTAATCATGTATACAAATGTGTGTCTTTTGTTTAAGGTATTCCATAACTCTGCTGCTCCTCCCTTAAAAAGGTTTGTTTCATTAAGTTCTGTAAGTACATCTCGGACAACTCGATCAACAGCACACGGCGAGTGTAGGATTCCTAAGCACAAGACAACATTAGCAAATTCAACATTTTCATGTGTGGCTATGCGACAGTGGAACATATTACCAACGGAGTTAGTTGCAGTAACAGGCTATCACACATTTTCACGCTTGGTAAAAAAACAGTGAACCTCTTGCACTCCGGTGTACCGCGGGCGGACACGTCTCTGCATCCTAGAGCGCACGAGGGTGCCCTCACCGTGCGTCCTAGTGCGCACTGGGAAAAAAAGCTGCATTTCCATTCTTCCACTACAGACACAGCCGCGAACAGAAAGCCAAAGGAGTGCTTTGATTGGTTTAGATGTGATTGACCTCTCATTCGACTAATAAGAGCCTTGAATTGGGTTTCTGAAACCTTGAAGAACCAATGACTGAAAACCTAGCAAGAAGGACCCGCCTACCAACGGCTGCGAATACAGCGAGCCAATTGAAGCACAGAAGTTCGAAAGCATGCGTCCCTTGCAAAATCTGTTTTGTGTAAGGCTGGGTGAAGAGAGACTGACTGCTGCAGCAGATGAAAAAAGGACCCGCAGGAAGAACTGCCACAGACCCAGCAGCACGGAGACCACCCACAAGTGCGACCTGTGTGACAGGGACTGCCATTCACGCATTGGCCTGTTCAGCCACAGGCGGTGCTGTCCCAGCAGAGTAGACGTTTAGGATTCTCTTCCATGGTCATCATAGACCGATGGAGGCCGACGACGAAGGCTGGGTGACACACACGCATTCGCCAGTCTTTTTTTATTACTACTGTTATTTGTTTTGAAAAATTGTTCGCCAAAGCCGCAATCATGGAAGCGCAAAACCGCAATAATGGAATTATGGTTTGACCGGGTCGCGTGACCAGAACCACGAGTCCGTAACAAGCGGACCAGCGTCATGTTCGTCTGACAATGAGGAAGAGAAGTTCGCCAGCGACACTGCTGTTGTGGACAGGTAAGTGTTATAAGCTAAATTATTCTTTATCCCTGAAAATTGTCATCAAAAATGACTTTTGACCGATCGGTAAATTACAACTGTGTGTAGTAGACCGCGGCGCACGAAGTCCGAAGTCGCCGCAGTACACGGTTCGTGTGTCGCGTCTGGACCGTGAACGCCACCCCCCCCCCTCCGCTACTCTTCTGTAGCGGATTGCAGATATATTGCAGATATTTCAGTACAACCGTGCGTAGTAGACCGCGGGGACTGTGCGCCGCGGTCGCCACATCGCCACATGACTGTTCCGTCATGTGGCGATGGGCGATGTCCGTCCTCTGTAGCGGGGGGGGGGGGCAGTTGTTATCTTCTACATTACAGATATTTTAGAATAATTTTTAGTGCACTGTAGGTTATTTTTTCTTGTAAAAAAAAAAAAAGCCACACATTTTTTACGTGGCATGCTTCTTTGTGTGGGGGGGCTTGTTTGTTCATTCATTCATGAATAAATGAATAAACAACCCCCCACACACACACATACACAGCCCTGAGTGTCACCTTTCATTAGAGCCCAAGATGAAGCTTCTATATTGAATCATTCAAAAGTTACAGACGTTTTTCCAAACTGTGCCATTTGGCACAATTTGGCACAGTTCAAAAATGCCTAGGAACAACCTAAGAAAAAAGCTGTGTAATATATTCAATTTTTGTGGTATTGTTACAAAATTTTGACCTCAGCTGGATAACACTTGGTTCTACATTTCTGTTGCATTTTTCAGCCCGGATCTGAAGCTGTGTGTTATTTGCAAGCATTTGTATCCAAAAAAACACCCAGGCGAAATTTATTTTCTTCAAGTTCAGTATGTTTAGATGACTGTTACTCAGTGGCCGGAGCACTTAGAGAGATTATGACTGTTTTGCCAAAAAATTCAAAGTGTTTTCTTTTAAATGAGACCAACCCCATGAAGATGCTGCAAAGGGTTGAAGAACAGCTTTTGATTTACTTCGGGTATGTTATTTTTTGGCGTTTTTAGGGAAATTGACCAGAGTGCAAGGGGTTAATCTCTAAGCAAACCAGTGTCCATAATATACTGTGATGTTAGAGTGTGTGATGATGACAGTGGGACCAATAAGAGTCAGTGGTTGGATGTGAAAAATTGTTTATATGGATGGAGTTATAAAATGTATTATTGTATGTTTTAGTTTTAGTTCTTATCAATATTTTGGGTTCTTATTAATGTTATTAATGTCTGTTTTAGTTTTTAGCAATGCTTGGTTTTAGTTTCTTTAATCAATGTTTGGTTTTAGTTTTTTTTATTAATGCTTACTTGTAGTTTTAGCAAATGTCTGCTTTTATTAATGCTAACACCAGCCTGCCCAGGGACTACAGGTGAAAATTAGCACTTTGTGCTATAACCTGGTACAATGCATCTTTCCTCTTAAAGGTCAATGTATATTGTGCATGTCCCTGCATAAATAAATAAATAAATACACATATAACTGAATGTGGATTAACGATAGCTCGATGGAGCAGTGGTTAGCACTGTGGCAGCACAGCAAGAAGGTCACAGGATTGACCATCGTGGGTTCGATCCCACTCCCTGACCATTGGTGACCCTTCTGTGTGGAGTTTGCATGTTTTCCCCTGTGTCTGTGTGGGTTTACTTGGGGTACTCCGGTTTCCTCCCACAGGCCAAAGACATGCAGGTTACAGTCATGTGAAAAAAAATAGGGCACCCCATTAAATATTCAGTTCTTTATTAAGAAATGTTCACATATCTATGTCTAACCTTATTTTTGTTTTTATTTGCATTTTTTAACATTTATTTTAGCCATTTTAAGTAAGAATGAATGTGGAGGTGTCCTAAAAAAGATGGGGGGTGTCCTAAATTATTCCTCATATTTGTTTAGAATTACATTTTACAGAAAATTTGAAAAAAGTATTTAATTCATTTTTAACTGTTTAGTTGTATTACATGAATCTCTCAGTACTTTTAACATTGATATTAAATATCCATAGGTCCAAATATGTTAAGAAAACACACAGGCTTATACAGGGTGTCCTAATTTTTTCACATGACTGTAGGTTAATTGGCATCAACTGGGGATTCTAAATTGTCCTTAAGTATGAATGTGAGAGTCAATGGTTGTCTGTCTCTCTGTGTTTGCCTTGCGATGGACTGGCAAGCTGTCCAGGGTGTACCCTGCCTCTCGTCCAAAGATGCTGGGATAGGCTCCAGCACCCCCACGGCCCGAAAAGGATTAAATGGTAGAAGATGGATGGATGGATGGATTAATGAACCAGCTGTGAACACGAATATCAAGTGGGTTAAATATAATATATAGAAAATAGCCATAAAAACTGCAGTCACACTGCCAAAGTTACTCTGCTAATGGGCTGATTTCATGCACCATCCTGTCCAAATAATAACAGGGCATCCCAGATTAATGTGAGATATATAAATGACGGTGGATTAATGAACAGCTGGGAATACAGATGGCTCATTAAGTGAGAAGACTATATAGAGCTGTCATAAAAACAATGCAGTCACACTGCTAAGCTACCTTGCTAGCAACTGGTTCTGACACTCAAATGGAAAACATTAAAATGTGTGGAGATAAAACTGAAAGAGTGGTATCAGGATTACTTGTAATACCTAGAATCTCCAAAAGTACAATCGGAGGCAGAGCCTTCAGTTATCAAGCTCCTCTCCTGTGGAACTAGCTGCCAATCTGGATTCGGGAGTCAGACTCGATCTCTGTTTTTAAGAATAGGGCTAAAACCTACCTTTTTGATATAGCCTACAATTAGGGAGGGATCATGTGTTTCTGATCCCTCCCTTAGTTATGCTGCTAATAGGTTTAGTCAGACCTCCAATAATGCACTGGGCCTCACTCCCTTCTTCACTCTCTATGAAATATTTTTTTTTTTTTGCTGGTCATTATCATCTGTTTGTTCTCTCCCATAGATTGAGTCCCCATCGTGCTGTTTGCTCTCTACATGTCTGTTCTTTTCATCTTCTCTGTCCCCTCACCCCCCAGTCAGTTGCAACAGATGACTGCCCCTCCCTGAGCCTGGTTCTGCTGGAGGTTTCTTCCTGTTAAAAGGGAGTTTTTCCTCTCCACCGTCGCCAAGTGCTTGCTCACAGGGGATCGCCTGATTGCTGGGGTCTTTCTGCAACTGTGGGGGTTCCCCCTACAGTTGATAGTGCTATGAGATGACTGTTGTTGTGAAATGGCACCATATAAATAAAGTTGAATTGAACTGAATTGTATCAATTCGATTAGCTCGAGTTCTGACATCACAACTGGAGGCAAATTAGAATGAGTCATTAGACAGCTGTGAGTGAAACCAAGGCATGCCCTAAAGTAACAGGGTTGTGATTTTTCAGAGTTTTTCCATTGATAGTTACTCTAGCTATCCAAATTGATGTGGAAAAGTACTAAAAAGGTGATTTTTTAAAATCATATGACACCTTTAATGGTGCACCCTGTATGAGCTGAGCAATCAGATAATGTGAACTGGCATTAATGCCACACACCTGCTGAGCTTGACTTTATGGCCTGTCTGAACAAACCCCACACTCAGTTAGTAACTACTGGACATTGTGCTGGAGCTTATGATACCACAGTGACAATTACTGTAAGATCATGCAGGTTACAGGAAGCATTGCGAGAAATGTTTTCTCCAGAATTCACTGGTAGAGATTGTAGCTCTCTGCTGTTGTGGAGCAATTCACCAACTTTAATGCTCTGTCTCTCCTGCACATACTGTGATATGACATCAGCAGAGCTGGAAAGAGAAAGGGAACTTTGGACCAGAAGAGTGAAGCTTTGTTCTCGTGACTCAGTGATACTGTGTAAACGGGAGTGTTAATGCTCATCTCGAGGCAAAACTGCTGAACATGCTGCATGCAGAGCCCAGACAGAGCGTGCAAGAGAGAGAGAGAGAAGAAGAGAAAGAAAGCCAAACAGAGCCACAGAGACCACGAAGACATCTCACACATGCACACATCATTAAAATCCCCAAGCTGAGGTGACACTCATAAATTAATCTTGACATCCGCAAAAATTTTTAGCCTCCTTTAAAGGCTCTGCTGAGGACAGATGCCTTACAGCAAGTTATTGAGCAGGGTCAGCAGCCAGCCTTGAAACACTGACTGTATATCAAAGATGGATGAAAAGTGAAGCAGATTAAAAAGTGCTTTGACATGCAATTTTTTTTTTCTAATGGTGAGGATATACAGAGACATCAGTGATGCTGTTCATTTAGTGAATTATAGCCACAAAAAGTATGATAAAAAAAGGTCTGAAGTCTGTTTATCTGCTTAACTGAGAAGGTAAAACTACTGTATGAGCATGGAAAGCCTCTATTTTGTCAGTTAAATATTTTAATATACCACTGGGTCATATTTTGATAAAAATGTGAACAATATTTACCATCTCTCACATTTTGATCACGTTTTACTTTAGCCATTACTAATTAAGGACCATCCATCCATCCATCCATCCATCTTCTACCGCTTTTCCGGAGGTCCGGGTCGCGGAGGCAGCAGTTCAAGCAGAGAAGCCCAGACTTCCCTCTCCCCAGCCACCTGCTCCAGCTCTTCAGAGGGGATACCAAGGCGTTCCCAGACTAGCTGGGAGACATAGTCTCTCCACCGAGTCCTGGGTCTGCCCCGGGGTCTCCTCCCAGTGGGACGTGCCTGAAACACCTCAAGTGGGAGGCGTCCAGGAGGCATCCTAATCAGATGCCCATACCACCTCAACTGACTCCTTTCAATGTGGAGGAGCAGCGGTTCTACTCTGAGCCTCTCCCGGATGACTGAGCTCCTCACCCTATCTCTGAGGGTGAGTCCAGCAATCCTACGGAGAAAGCTCATTTCAGCCGCTTGTATCCGCGATCTCGTTCTTTCGGTCATTACCCAAAGCTCGTGACCATAGGTGAGAGTAGGAACGTAGATTGACTGGTAAATCGACAGCTTTGCCTTAGAACTAAGCTCCCTCTTCACCACAACAGACCGGTACAACGTCCGCATCACTGCAGATGCTGCTCCAATCCGTCTGTCGATCTCTCGCTCCATTTTCCCCTCACTCGTGAACAAGACCCCAAGATACTTAAACTCCTCCACTTGGGGCAGGAGCCTGTCCCCAACCCGGAGAGGACAATCCACCTTTTTCCGGCTGAGGACCATGGACTCGGACTTGGAGGTGCTGATTCTCATCCCAGCCGCTTCACACTCAGCGGCAAACCGTCCCAGCAAGAGCTGTAGGTCATTGCTGGATGAAGCCAACAGGACAACATCATCTGCAAACAACAGAGATGAGATCCTGTGGTCACCAAGCATGACACCCTCCATTCCCTGGCTGCGCCTAGAAATCCTGTCCATAAAAATTATGAACAGGACCGGTGACAAAGGGCAGCCCTGGCGGAGTCCAACTCTCACTGGGAATGACTCCGACCGAGTGTTGGCAATGCGAACTAAACTCTCACAACGGTCGTACAGAGACCGAATAGCTCGTAACAACAAGCCCGATACCCCATACTCCCGAAGCACCCCCCACAAAAATCCACGAGGGACGCGGTCAAATGCCTTCTCCAAGTCCACAAAACACATGTAAACTGGTTGGGCAAACTCCCACGAACCCTCAAGAATTCTCGAGAGGGTAAAGAGCTGGTCCGATGTGCCACGGCCAGGACGAAAACCACATTGCTCCTCCTGAATCCGAGGTTCGACCAACGGCCGGACTCTCCTCTCCAGTACCTTGGCATAGACCTTCCCAGGGAGGCTGAGGAGTGTGATCCCTCTAAAGTTGGAGCACACCCTCCGGTCCCCTTTTTTGAAGAGAGGAACCACCACCCCGGTTTGCCATGCCAAAGGCACTGCCCCCGACCTCCACGCAATGTTGCAGAGGCGTGTCAACCATGACAACCCAACAACATCCAGGGCCTTGAGGTACTCGGGGCGAATCTCGTCCACCCCCGGGGCCCGGCCACCAAGGAGATTTTTAACCACCTTGGCGACCTCAGCCCCTGTGATAGGCGAGTCATCCCCCTCGTCCCCAAACCCTGCTTCCTCTGTGGAAGGCGTATCAGTGGGATTGAGGAGATCCTCGAAGTATTCCTTCCACCGCCCGACGATATCCCCAGTTGAAGTCAACAGTGTCCCATCCGCACCATACACAGTGTGGACGGGGAGCTGCTTTCCCCTCCTGAGCCGCCGAACAGTTTGCCAGAATCTCTTTGAAGCCGACCGAAAGTCTTGTTCCATGGCCTCACCGAACTCCTCCCATACCCGGGTTTTTGCTTCAGCAACCACCCGAGCTGCACTCCGCTTGGCCTGCCGGTACACCTCAGCTGCTTCGGGAGTCCCACAAGCCAACCAAGCTTGATAGGACTCCTTCTTCAGCTTAATGGCCCCCCTCACCACTGGTGTCCACCACTTGGTTCGGGGGTTGCCACCACGAGATGCACCGACCACCTTGCGGCCGCAGCTCTGGGCTGCCGCTTCAACAACAGAGGTGGAGAACATGGCCCATTCAGACTCCATGTCTCCAGACTCCCTCGGAATGTGGTTGAAGTTCTTCCGGAGGTGGGAGTTGAAGACCTCCCGGACAGGGGCCTCAGCCAGACGCTCCCAGCACACCCTCACTATACGTTTGGGTCTACCAGGTCTGAATGGCTTCCTCCCCTGCCATCGGATCCAACTCACCACCAGGTGGTGATCAGTTGACAGCTCTGCACCTCTCTTTACTCGGGTGTCCAAGACATACGGTCGCAGGTCTGATGATACGATAACAAAATCGATCATCGACCTGCGGCCTAGGGTGTCCTGGTGCCAGGTGCACATATGGACACCCTTATGCTTGAACATGGTGTTCGTTATGGCCAAACTGTGGTTGGCACAGAAGTCCAATAACTGAACACCACTCGGGTTCAGATCGGGCAGGCCGTTCCTCCCAATCACCCCCCTCCAGGTTTCACTGTCGTTGCCCACGTGCGCATTGAAGTCCCCCAGTAGGACAATGGAGTCTCCAGGAGGAGCACCCTCCAGCACCCCAGTCACAGACTCCAAAAAGGGTGGGTACTCTGAAACATCATTTGGTGCATAGGCACAAATGATGGTCAGGACCCGTTTCCCAACCCGAAGGCGCAGGGAAGCAACCCTTTCGTCCACCGGGGAAAACTCCAATATAGAGGCAGCAAGGTGGGGCGATACAAGAATACCTACCCCTGCTCGTCGCCTCTCGCCCGGGGCAACTCCAGAAAAGGCCAAGCTCCAGCCCCTCTCCAGGAGACTGGTTCCGGAACCGGAGCTGTGTGTTGAGGTGAGGCCGACTATATCTAGCCGGTATCGCTCAATCTCGTACACCAGCTCAGGCTCCTTCCCCACCAGAGAGGTGACATTCCACGTACCAAAAGCCAGTTTAGAAAGCTTGGGATCAGTCCGCCAAGGTCTCCGCCTTTGACTGCCACCTAATCCACATAGCACCGGACTTCCATGATCCCTCCTGCAGGTGGTGAACCTACTGGAGGGCGGACCCATGTAACTCCTTCGGGCTGAGCCCGGCCGGGTCCCATGGGTGGAAACCCGGCCACCAGACGCTAGCCTTCGAGCCCCTCCCCCAGGCCTGGCTCCAGGGTGGGGCCCCGGTAACCCCATACCGGGCGGGGTACACTGAATCCTTGATATACAATTTATCATGAGAGTCTGTTGGATCGTTCTTCGTCTGGCCCTTCACCCAGGACCAGTTTGTCTTGGGAGACCCTATCAGAGGCAAATTGCCCCGGACAACATAGCTCCTGGGATCACTGGGGCACGCAAACCCCCCCACCACGATAAGGTGACGATCCATGAGGGGGTAATTAAGGACCACCATCTAAAATCAGTAAGAATCATCAACACTTTGTAGACTTTTCCTTCCCCTCCCGTACTGACCAAAGCTTGACCAAAGTTGTTTTCACAAAAGTGTGACCCCTTTGGGCTTTGTCCGGCAGGGGATAAAAAGCCAGATTACGGTTTGTAAATGCACACAGTAACAAAGACCCTAATTTTTGGAGAAAGGCCCTGTGGTCTGATGAAACTAAAATTGGACTGTTTCGGGGACCAGTGCACATCTCAAAATAGATGGCCTCATGAGGAAAGAACATTATGTGGAAATATTGAAGCAACAGCTCAAGACATCAGCCAGGAAGTTAAAGCTTTGCCACAAATGGGTCTTTCAAATGGACAATGACCCTAAGCATACCAACAAATGAGTTACAAAGTGGCTTAAGGACAACAAAGTCAATGTTTGGAGCGACCATAACACAGCCCTGATCTCAATCCCACAGAAAATTTGTGGGCACAGTTGAATAGAATAGAATAGGCTTTACTGTCATTGTACAGTAGTACAGTACAACAAAATTGTGGAAAGATGTATGCTAGCAAGGATGCCTACAAACCTGACTCAGTTACACCAGTTCAGTCAGGAGGAATGGGCCAAAATTCCAGCAAACTATTGTGAGAAAGTTGTGGAAGGCTACCCAAAATGTTTGACCCAAGTGATACAGTTTAAGGGCAATGCTACCAAATACTAATGAAATCTATGTTAACTTCTAACTTTGAAGAAGTAATAAAAAATCCCTTAAAAAAGTATTTAGCAAATATAAAAATTATTTAGCAAAAAGAAATCATTTTGGTAATCCTAAGTGACCTAAAACAGGAAAAGTTTAGTCTGATTTAATGTCAGACAGAAAAAAGGTTGTGTTGTGTATCTTTTTATACAGTGTATGTAAACTTCTGGTTTCAACTGGATCTGATCTAATACTACATATGAAAGTGACGCAGATCCAGGACTATATTACAAGGATGCAGTCCATAATTACTTGTCACTGGCACAGGGTGCATTTATGGGCGTTTACAAGTTTATTTCCTTATTACAGCAATGCAAAAATGAATTTTTTGCTAGGCGCAAGGTGCAAAGAGGCTCGTCTAATTATTCAGAGGTGTATTTTGGATAATCCAATCCAAATCGCTCCTGCACAGAGGTGCGTTATCTAAAGTGAACTCTGATCATGACGGCTTGTTTAAGATGGGTTTTGCTCTGGCCAAAGGGCATGCATGTGAGCGAAAATGCACGTGATAGCAAAGCTGAGCAGTAATACGGAAGACATCAATCACAGTTGATGCCCAGTTAATTTTCAAGAGGATACATGGGAAGGCTGGAAAATCAGCTGAATGGTTTAATGTAGTGCACACGGATGCAACACACAGACATGAATGGGTTTGAAACTTCCGGAAAAGAAGATGAAGCTTAGGAAATTTTCATCAATTTTCAATAAAAAAAGGATCATTAATGGTGGCACGGAAGTCGCTCCAGAGGAATCCTTCTGTTGCTTTTGCTGACCAAGGGTTTCCCCCGTCTCAAGTGGGGGTCTGCCGAGGTGTTTGACTCTCTGTCCCAGTCCCTCCCAGGCAGAAGGAAAGAAGGAGATTCAGTGTGGCATACCGTCCACCACCAATCCCCACCATGAAGTGAGTTCACTCTCAGCAGCCCCTCCTGGGGGGCTGACAGGTGGCAATTGGGGTGCTCACTGGGGGCCAGCATTCCAGGGTGCCCGCCACTCAAGAACCCCGACCATAAGCAGGATGCGGACAGCCTTGGTCTGGCTGGGAACCCGGGGTTGCGCAGCCAGAGGTAGATGTGTATGGGCAGCATGGTGGTACAGTGGTTAGCATTGTTGCCTAACAGTGACAAGGTTACAGGTTCGAATCCCCAGGCTGGCAGGGATAGGAACCTTCCTGTGTGGAGTTTGCATGTTCTTCCTGTGCTGTGTGGGTTTGCTCCGAGGGCTTCGGCTTTCTCCCACAATCCAAAGATATGCTCTAAATTGTAGGTATCTATTTCCTATAGGCCCTTAGAATAGAGGGTTAGTACTAGTGAAGTGCTTTGAGTGCTCTTTGAGACTAGAAAAAGCGCTATATAAGTACTGGTCCTTATAGAATAGAATTTCTTTGTCATTGTACAGTGAAGCACAACAAAATTTGGATGCATCTCTCCACAATAATCTCATCATCATCATCATAGCAGTCTGTCGGGGGCGACAATGTCTGTTTCATTTAGGTCTGATCAGATTCCTCCACGCAGCTCTATCCTTCGCTGTCCGCTGCCAGGAACTCCTGGCCTTGTCCCGGGTGATGTCCAAGCCAGTATGAGTTGCTTTCTGACTGACCATTTCATAAAACTGCTTGCAAAGTATTTGAGTACTGCTAGCTTTTGCTGGACTAGCGGCACATTCTTGGCAGATAGAGGTATTATCAGTGGCAAGGACAGGCCAAGACAAACTGACTCCAGTATCTGTTGCAGTGACTGACCACATGATAGGTTTGTTTATCTCTGCTCTTTGTGTTGTGCATGTCACGATGCACTGACTGGCAAAAGTCCACCACAGACCTTGCGACAGATGTGCTTATCTGCCAGGATGTCCAGTCTCACCCTGTGTAACTGGGAGTGGTCCATCACAGACCTGTGACAGATATTGTTCTTAGTTCTGCCAGGATGCCCAGTTTCACCCTCTACACCCTCAGAAGGGCGGGGTTGCTGGTTGAGTCGCCGATGGCCCGACCCATGAGACAGGTAGTACCGGTTTTCATGGTTATCCGGTAGCAAGCAAACCAATGCCTGACCTGACATGGACAATAATTTAAGAAAGATAAAAAAAGACAAGAATAAATAGCTGAAAAAGGATAAAAGACAATACTGACTTTACAGAGTGCAATTCTAGTTCAACCTGTGCAAATGTGCAACATACAACAGCGAGAGGGTTCTAAAGACTGTTTAAAATGTGGATTGCACTTGGAATAAAGCTGTCCCTCAGTCTTGTTGTGCAAGCCCGGAATGCTCTGAAACGTTTACCAGAGGGCAATATTTCAAAGTGTCTATGGAATGGGTGTGTGGGGTCTTTAATAATAGTTTGCATTTATGTAGCACCATTCAAGAAACCCAAAACGCTCTACAATAAAAATCCATTATTCACTCACTCCACAGACAGACACTGATAGTGGTAAGCTACTACTGTAGCCACAGCTTCCCTGGGACAGACTAATGGAAATGTGGCTGTCAATCTGCGCCAATAGCCTCTCCAACCATTACCAAACATTTATACACATTCATACCCAGTGTCATAGACACTGGAGGCAAGCTGGGTAAAGTGTCTTGCCAGGGATACAATGGCAGGATGGCTGGGGAGAGCAGAAATCAAACTGCCAATGCTCTGGTTATTGGACCCAACTGCTGTTAATGAAGATGGGAGGGTGCTCCTTGTACCCAGATCTCTGGAAATCAATAATTAATTCTTTGTTAATTCCAGAGTTGAGGGACAGGTTATTTGCAGAGCTCCATCTTACCAAGTTCTGCACCTCTGCTCTATAGGGTGACTCATCACCATGAGAGATCAGCCCAATCACGGTCGTGTCATCTGCCAATTTTATTACGGTGTTTGAGTTATACGTATGCAGGGACACAGTCATGGGTGAGCAGTGAGTACAAAATTGGTGAGAGTACACAGCCTTGTGGGGTGCCGATGTTCAGAGTTATGGAAGCTGAGGTACTGTATGTGTGCCCAAGCACACCACTTGTGGGCGTCCTGTCAGGAAGCAGGAGATCCAATTGCACAGTGGAGTGCTGAGGCCCAGCCGATCCAATTTGTGTATAAGCTGAGAGTGTCATGAACCGGGCCAGTTTGTCCTCCTGGCTCGGTTCCATGATTCTCCTATGTGTGTCCTATTTTATAATCTGTGTATCGTCTAGTCCTTTGTCAGGTCTTGTGTTATTTTACATCCCTTCTGAGTTGTGTTGTTTTGGGTTCTGACTGACAGGCTGTCAGGCAGCATGTGGTAGTCTGCACATCGTGTGGGCGTTGCCTGTCAGTCTGCCAGCCAGACCACGCCCTCTGTCTCTCTCGACACTCAGCTGTTCTCTGTCTTGTGATTACGGCCCTGTTCCCACGCTCAGGTATTCCCAATCATTGGTTCATTCAGTTCATGTATTTTACTAGCTCATGTTCTTTGTTTCATTGCTGGATTATTAGTTGTCACTGCCATGTCACGCCATGGTTTCCTATCTTGCTAAACTCTGCCATGTTACGCCATGGCCTGCCCACAACACATTACGTTGTGTTTATCTGTAAGTGAATCCTGTTCGCCATTTTTGTATGTTTGCACTTTTTGGGAACTGTGAGTCTTTATGTTAATAAATTGTCTGTAGCGTAACCTGCTCGTGAATCCGTCTCTCCTCCTCCGTGCGCTGTGTAAAAGCGCACGGGAATTCATGACAGAGAGAGGATGACAGTGTTAAAGGCTGAGCTGTAGTCTACAAAAAGCATCCTTGCATACATGCTCTGTCCCTCCAGATGTGTCAGGAGGGGCAGGGTTTATTCTCTGCAGTGACCATCATACCTCATGTGTGCTCAGCCAAATGATGGAGGCCCTGTCCTCTTCTGTAGCCGTTACTCTTCCAGGTGGATTGTGGATGCTAGGTTCAAAGCGAGCAAAGAAGTTACTAAGGTCATTGGCCACGGTGACATCACTTCTATCTCCGGGAAGTTCAATAAAATTCCAAAAAAATCTTCAGACTGACATGCCTAGCCCCATGCGCCGCATCTACACCAGAATGCACACATGCTCCCTGTTCATTCATTCATTCATTCATTCATTCCCCTAAAAAAAAAAAATCATACATTAATGCCTAATCTACTTCAACAGTAACTCCGCAATTAAAATGAGAATAAGGATGGAATTAAAAAAAATATTTAGTGTATCATTATATTAAAATTAAAATGAAAGACTTCCGGTTATGGCGGCCACGTAAGAAGGACACGTATCACTCTGCTCTGCTCCTAGAGAAAAAAAATCGGCAAATAACTCTCTCATTTGGGACAGAACCTATCCCAGCGTTTGGGCGAGGATATGTCGGTGAAGCCTAAGGCTGGAAAATCAGGTAGAGGAAAAAGTGAACCGCCGAAACAGTCCAAATTAACGGACTTTCACGTCCGTGACGCAGCAAATAAAGCTCCAGATATGGCGGAGGAAGCTAGCAGAGGTGCGGTGACTGCGGGCAACAGCACAGGTGCAGTGCTCGCTGCCATTAGTTCAATGGGAGCAGACTTTTCCGCTAAATTTGATGGGATTATGGCAGCGTTGGAAGGAATGAGAAAAGAATTGGGTGACTGTGTGGAACGAATGGTGCAGGTGGAGCTTCGTGTTTCCAGTGCTGAGGATGACGTCGCCGGCCTTCAATTAAAGGTGCGCACTTTGGAAAAAAAAAAATAAATGTCTGGAAGATAATGTCCTGGACTTGGAGTCCCGGTCGAGACAGAACAACTTGAGGCTGGTGGGTCTACCGGAGAGAACCGAGAGTCAGGACCCATGTTCCTTTTTGGAAAAGTGGATTCCAGAAGTGCTGAACAACGCGGAGCTGCAATCATCAGTCGTCCTAGAAAGCGCACACCGAATTGGCCCACCGAGAGATAAGGGACCACCGAGGACGCTTATTATGAAGTTCCTCAGCTACAGAGACAGGATGAAGATCTCCAACGCTGCGCGAGCCAAAGGAGAGATTAAACACCAGGACCAGCAGGTGCGGTTCTACCCAGATTTGGCCACAGGAATCCAACAATTGAGGAAGCAGTTTGACCCCGTACGTAAAGAGCTGCGCAACCTTGGGATTCGTCATGGAGTGATTCACCCTGCAAGACTGTTGACCACGTATGGGGGCAGAACACACATCTTCAAGACCCCAGAGGAGGCGCAGAAGTTCATCAAGAAGATCCAAGAAGAGACTGGTGGGAGCTAAACATGAACAAAATATAAGGTAGAATATTTAAGCATTTGCACAGGCATCTGACTGATCTGAAGCAAATAGCAAGTTTACAAAATATAGATTGTATTATATATTAAAAAAACCCTATGATGTACAAAGTTGCTAAAAATTTTGGAGTTAAGTTGGAAAACTACAGAAGAGAGTTAATGTTACGTCATTAAAAGCAGTAGAGTTAGGGTGATTGGGAGGATGAAGAAGGAGTGGCTTTGGCTGTTCCTCGTGGGTGTGGAGCGGTCGATGGCTATATCGGAAGACGGAATTTTTCTTTTGATTTTGGGGGGATCACCACAAATGTGGGAAGGGGGAATTTGTTTGTGTGTAGTTTGTAGGATGAATGTTCAACCACTCATGTTTTTGCTTCTCTGTATGAGCATGTTTACACTGCAAGGTAATCCCACACTTCCTATTGATCATAAACCAAAGCGTTAATCTTAATTTAACTTCATGGAATTGCAGAGGTCTACAAAATTTAAAAAAACTTAAACAAGTTATGAATAAAATAAAAGACATGGGTTCAAAAATTGTGTTTTTACAAGAAACTCATCTAATAGAGGATGTAAAAAGAATTAGGAGTAGATGGCAAGGAAGTGTGTTCACCTCATCATTTTCATCCCGAGCCAGGGGAGTTATGACTCTCACACATAAATCAGTCCCATTTCAAGTGAAAAATGTAATTGGAGACAAATTTGGAAGATATTTAATCATTCAAGGATCTTTGCTATTAGAAAATATAAATCTGGTGAACTTATACGGTCCCAATATAGATGATCAAAAGTTCTTTGCTAATTTATTTCTTATCTTATCATCACTTACAGGGCAACATATAATAGCAGGGGATTTTAATTGTACATTGAATCCCGGTATAGATAGATCAACAGGACTGGACTGTACGCACAATGGATGTAGGATGCTCATTAATCATTTTATGAAAGAATTGAGACTGCTAGATATATGGAGAGAAATGAAACCACAAGTTAAAGCCTACTCTTGTTATTCTAATACCTACAAGACATTCTCACGTATTGACTATTTTTGATCTCCACAGAATTAAGGTCCAAGATTCAAAACTGCTTTTATGATAACATTGTGATCTCTGATCATGCACCCTGCTAATATATGTAGATAAGAAATTGACAAAGGAACCAGGTAGATGGCAATTTCAGCATAAATGGCTTCAGGATGAGGAATTTGTTAAGTACGTATAAAGTGGGAGGCTTTCAAAGCTTTTATTAGGGGACATATTATTAGTTATACAGGTTCAAAATCTAAGAAGACTCAAGAGGAGAGAGTCCAATTGGAACATAAACTAAAAATTCTTCAAGAAAAAGTGTATGCAGGAAGTGATCCAAAGTTAGAGAACGAATTACTGATTTTGAGAGCTGAATATGACAAAAAATCAGCGAATAGAGCTGCCTCGAGTCTTCTAAGATTGAAACAATCTTTTTATGAACAAGGTGAAAAATCAGGAAAATTATTGGCATGGCAGATTAAACAATTAGAATTTAAAACACCAATTACCAGTATTATAAGTAATGGACAGGTAGTAATAGATCCTTTAGAAATTAATAGAGCCTTTAGAGATTACTATGAAAAATTATATGATTCCAAAAATGAATCTGACTTAACAAAACTAAATGGGTTTTTGAACTGACTATCTATACCGTGTATTCCAAATGAAAACAGGGAGATACTGGAGTCTAAAATTAGTCAAGAAGAAGTTGGGCTAGCCATTGATAATATGAAATCAGGAAAAAGTGCAGGACCAGATGGTCTTCCAGTTGACCTTTATAAAAAATTTAAGAATAAATTAATAAAACCTTTTTTGGAAATGGTTTTAGAAGCATTTCAAAATAGTAATTTACCATCATACATGAATAATGCCTTAATTATACTGTTGCCAAAACCAGGTAAACACGCTAATAAATGTGAAAACATGAGACCAATAAGCCTATTAAATGCCAACCTTAAGATAATCTGTAAAATTTTAGCAAGACGAATACAAGAAATTTTACCAAATATTATTAATCGAGATCAGAATGGCCTTATAAAGGGAAGACAAGGCTTCCATAATGTAAGAAGACTATTTAATATTATTTATTCTAATAAAGAAGCACCGGATACAGCTCTCCTATCATTGGACGCCGAAAAGGCCTTTGATAGAGTCGAATGGCCCTTTCTTTTTGAAGTTTTACAAAGGTTTGGACTTGGAAATAATTTCATAAAATGGGTTCAGATAATATACAATAATGCTACAGCAGAAATCCTAACAAATAGCAATATCTCAAAATCAATAAAAATCAATAGAGGATGTCGACAAGGCTGTCCACTTTCACCTTTACTGTTTACTATGGCAATTGAACCTTTAGCGATGGCAGTACGTTTACATTCACAAATATATGGAATTAAAGTTGGACCAACAGAACATAAAATCTCCCTGTATGCCGATGACATAATTTTGTTTATGTCGAATCTTAAAAAATCAATTCCGACCTTATTGAATTTAATAAAGAATTTTGGGGAAATATCAGGATATAAAATAAATAAAACTAAATCTTCAATATTAATGCTAAATGAGACCCAGAGAAATCACCCAGCTCCTGAGGTAAATCAATTCAATGTTGTAAATCAGTTTAAATATTTAGGAATCCAAATTGTGCCTAAGCTAGAATTAGTTGCCAGTGCCAACTATGAAGCCTTAATGACAGACATTTATGAGTTAATTCAGAGATGGATGTCACTACCAATGTCGATGATCGGGAGAATCAATATACTTAAAAGTAATATCTTACCTAAAATACTTTATTTATTTCAATACATTCCTTTACCACCACCTTTAGATCTATTCTCAAGAATAAAAAAAAAGTTAGTGGAATTTATATGGAACAATAGGAGGGCTAGATTACGTCTGTCCTTACTATATTTACCATTTGATCGTGGAGGTCGGAAATGTCCAAACTTTATGCTGTATTATTGGTCGGCACAACTGAGGTCTATGACATATTATTTTTCATCAAATGATCTCCCTCACTGGACTGAAATGGAATCATACAATTTACCTTTACCTCTTCCCATATTCATATACTCAGATTCGGCAAAAAAAATTACAAAAACAAGTTAAAAATCCATTTGTAAAGCATATGATCAAAATATGGTGTGAAACTAAAAACTATTTAAAAGAACCACACTTATTGTCACAATTTAGCCCAATATGGGGTAATCAACATTTTAAACCAGGGAGAGCGGATGCTGTATTTAAAGTATGGAATTTAAAAGGGATTCAAAAGATTCAAGATTTATATCTGTCATGTGCAGATAACATAATGTCTTTTGAAGAGCTGAGGATCAAATTTAATCTTAATAGAACACATTTTTTTAAATATCTTCAGCTTAGGAACTTTATTCGATCAAATCAAAATAATGCTCTCACTCGACCTATTTATTCATCCTTGGAAAAAATGTTGATGAAAGTTAGTAAAAGAAAGGGTATTATTTCAGAGTTTTATAACTCATTGACACTATCCTCAAGTGAAAACTCACAGAAAAGATTGAACTACTGGAAAGAAGACCTGCAAACTGAAATGTCAGAGGAACAATGGGAATTGGCTTGTACAGAAGCTCAAACCAAATCAATAAATGTACGTCTTAAATTGATACATTTTAAATGGTTAATGCGGATGTATGTTACACCGGTGGAGTTAAATAGATATAACAAAAACATACCAGATACGTGCACAAAATGCATGGAAAGTAAAGGAACCCTATTTCATTGTGTATGGAAATGTAGAATAATTAGAATGTTTTGGGAAGAGGGGAGGGTAACAATTGAAAAAATAATTTCAAAACAAATCATATTGAATCCTAAATTGTTTTTGTTGGGTCTGTACCCAGAAAAGCATAACTTTAATAACAGTGAAAGAACATTCATAGACCTCAGTTTGCTTAATGCCAAAAAATGTATTGCACTACTGTGGAAAAAGACTCATAGACCAGATGTGACTCAGTGGTTAAGACAGATGTTAACAAACCTTCCACTAGAAAGAATAACATACATACTGAAATCAAAGGAAATTGTGTTTGAGAATATATGGAGACCTTTCATTGATTATGTAAAGAATTTAAACATAACTTTTGAAGAGGAAGGTGAATGATGTGTGTGGACCTTGTAAATTCCAAACTGGTGAATGTATAATATGTATACTTATGTAATGGATTGCCTAGACTAAACAGAGGAGCATTGTTGATGACTTGCTTTTGTTGGTGGTTGTTGGTGTTTTTAGTGCATTTTTTTGTAGTACTTTAGTGTTAGTGTTTGATTGTTTGTGTCATGTTTGTTAAAAAAAAAAAAGATTCAATAAAGATATTGTGGAAAAAAAATTAAAATGAAAGGCGATTATTACTGTTACAACTCTCTGATCATGAACTGCCCTCTGGGCAGTGAATGAAGGCCCAGGCGCTGAACTGTGAGTTTGTGAAGTTAAAAGAAAAACAAAGTCCGGACAGTGAATGAACAAAAACTTAGAATTAAAGTGAAGCAGGGAAACAGGCAGAATGGACGTGGGGTATCGCGTCAGAACAGGTTTTCGTCTGAAAAAGTTTTAGACTGCAGCAAGGAGTGGACAGAGCAGCAGTCTTTAAATAGGGCATGAAATAAGCAAGTGATTGCAGGTGTGGATCACGTGAGCGAGGAGTAATAGAAAACTGATGACAGGTGCGCATGACCACGAACCAAGCTAAAACAGGATGCCAAAAAAGCACAGCATCAAAATAAGAGCCCAGCCTGAAAATGGCAAACAGCAACTAAAGGAAACAGTCAGGGCTCATGTCAACAGGCAGATAATAAAGAGGTAAAAAACAGAAACTTACAACTGTAACACTCAAAACACATAATGTACCCAGAACTAACCGTACAGTCAAATAATAACACAAAACAGAGAAAATACAGGAAATAATCAGAAATAAACAGAGTATGAACACGGTGGACACACTGCGCTCAACATCATGACAATGTCTCCATTAAAATAACAGAAAATCCCAGCGCATGCCGTTTCCTCATGAGCTCAGGAGCTTCGAGATTTCAAAAACCACCACTGAAATAGCAATAAATAATTCACTTCTGATGACAGACCTCATTTTTCCTGATCATAAGCACATTGTCCTAAAATGCACCAAAATACCGATGCTCATGAGATTGCGTGCCACTCTTTGAAATGACTCTCCACCTCCCAGCGCAAAGTGGACACACTGTCTACTGGTAATTAGATGGCATGACGCAAAGTGCAAAAAAACAAACTGTGTGCAGACAGAAACTAACAAAACAAGTGCGGCTCAAAAGTCCATTGATGACCGTCAAAATAGGAGCCCCAGTCTGAAAGGTCAGAAGTTAGACCATGGATGTCAAATCATCTGCCATGGAGGGCCAAGACCCTACAGGTTTTCTTATCAACCAGTTTCTTCAGGAGGTGGCTTCAGTGAATTCCTGATTTCACGACTGCTGACCAGTGAAAACATTTGTTTTAGTGACTAGTTGGGAAAAAAATCTGTTGAGTCTTGGCCTTCCTTGGCACATGAGTTGACATTCCTGACTTAGACCAACTTTGTGCATTCAGACAGCCCTAAAAAAGGTTAGATGCCTGTCACTTTAGGGGGGAAAAAGATGAGAAAATGATTGGCTTGACTGCCCTCTCAATGGGCATCACAGTCTAAAACTAGAAAAGCACTCGGAGAGCGCAGACCTCCGCCAAGCACCACAGTTCCCCCCCATACAGTGTTTGTGTGTATGTTTTCAGATTCCTTGACCATGAAAACATATGACTAGCAATTGGATTCACAATGATAGGATTAGTGGTTCAGTAGTAAAAGCATTACCTCCTTGATGGAGGTAATAAACTCAAGTGTTGCTGTTGTGTCCATCTGCTCCATCTCCAAACTCCCAGGCTGCGGGCATTGCAATTCATCGTACAACCGCGTACAACCCACAGGCCAATGGGTTATGCGAGCGTTTTCATAGATCACTGAAAGCAGCACTCAGGGCTTCACTGACGGATGCAAATTGGGTAGACAAGTTGCCGTGGGTTTTATATTGGGGTTGCGCTCCGCGGCAAAAGAGGATTTGGAAGCTTCCCTGGCAGAGAGATTGTTTTTGCACAGCCTCTATGGCTGCCCGGGGAATTTCTGCCAAATAATCCCGCGCCAGACAGCTGCCCGTCTCAGCTTTTGCAGCGTAGCGCAAACACAGGCACGCTGCCGGGCCCGGCCCACCACTGTTTTCCGCGTGCTTTTGTGCCTAAAACTTTGAAGAACGCGGAGTTCGTGTTCATCAGACACGACGACAAGCGCCCTCCATTGCACCTGCACACATGTTGAAAATGGTCGTATCTCACAATGTTAAAGAATCCTTTAAAAAATTCCTGTATCCAGACGGTGATCCGGATCATCCCCAAAATTTAATCAGTTCTTCCTTGTACCATTTCCAACAACGCCTGAAAGTTTCATCGAAATCCATCCAAAACTTTTTGAGTTATCTTGCTAACCAACAGACAGACAAACAGACAAACAGACAGACAAACGCTGGCAAAAACATAACCTTCTGCGGCCTGGCGGAGGTAATCAGCAAAATCACCAATTACAAGATATCACTATACACACTAGGCTTATCTGGCATTCTGAAAATAAATTAAAAAATACCACCATGGCCGTATAATCTAATCTGTGGTGGTTCAATAGGCCGTCATATTTAATACTCCCAGGTTGTCTGTGTGAGTTTTTGCACGTATTGTGTTCTAGGCTTCACACAGCCTATACACTGGACAATCTAAATACCCAGTTACCATGGATTCACACTATACAGCTGTGAACAGCTGCAAACACATGGACTGAGGTAATCCATTTTAAAGATTAGACAGGCATGGCCATCACTGTGAGCCCAATAGGATGGTATGGAAAATATCACCAAATATGTTTTCGATCATATACGGTATCAATTTTGATATTGCTGAAAAAGTCTGTTAAAATGAAGGACATATAAGGAGAAAGTTTATATGATATATAAGTGGACCCTAAAGGTGGATGAAACTCATCAGGATATGGCGGTATTAGCCCTCAGTACCACAGGAATGCAGCAGAAAGGCTATAAAGTGTTTGATTGTACCTTGCAGCACTGCTTTGCCTCCCTGGTGATGGCTTAATGTAAAAATCTAAGTAAGCATTTTTTATCCCTTCTTTCCTGCCTTCCTTCATCCCTTCCTTCTGTTAGGAGTCACCCGCCCAGGCTATGCAATTAAAAAGGTAAAAAAAAAAAAAAAAATCCATTTGAAGATATCTGTATTTTTTTTCCCTTTTATGTTGAGGTAATATAATACAGTGACAATGGAAAAAAGTGAGGTGTTATTGGATTTTAACCTGGCTACATGATGGCACTGGGGATGCTCAGGGGGAATATGCTATAGCCACTGCTTACACAAGAGAACAAAAGGAACAAACTACTTTCCACTCCCTGTGCTTCCTCTCCACAAAGTAGCCTCATTTACCAAGGGAACTGAGGGCTTTTGTGGCAGAGAACAGGGAATGGAAAAACAGGCTGCTTCAACCTGACAAGTAATGCATTGTATTTTTAGGGGAAGAGCCTTCCTGGAGGTCTGAAGGGAGAGTAGCACCAACAGGTGCATTTGCAACCTTCCAGTGTTCAGGAAGTCGAGCCTGATTTTTGGCTCACTTTTTCAGTATTGTGACATTAAGGAAGGTCTTGAGTGGTGTGTGGGTTGAAAATTGCATTTTGCTTTCAGGTCAAGAAAGTGAGAGAGCCGTATATGTGACCTAGAATATCAAAGAGGACACTGACCGCAGTTTATACGGCAATACTACAACTTCAGCCCAAACCACAGAAGATATGATGGTGAGCCATTCTGTACAAAACCAGAAAGTATGTCTCTCTGCCAGTGTTTTGACATTTTGGGAAAACATATTGATTCACTTAGAGGATGAGCAGTACCACTGTAATGACAACTTCATGAGTGCCAATGTCATCATCATCATAGCAGTCTGTCGGGGGCGACAATGACTGTTTCATTTAGGTCTGATCAGATTCCTCCACACAGCTCTGTAATTCGCCCTCCGCTGCCAGGAACTCCTGACCTTGTCAACCCGGGCAATGTCCGAGCCGGTATGAGTTGCTCTCCGACTGACCATTTCATGAAACTGCTTGCAAAGTATTTGAGTACCGCTAGCTTTTGCTGGACTAGCGACACATTCTTGGCAGATAGAGGTATTATCAGTGGCAAGGACAGGCAAAGACAAACTGACTCCAGTATCTGTTGCAGTGACTGACCAGATGATAGGTTTGTTTATCTCTGTTCTTTGTGTAGTGCATGTCACGATGCACCGACTGGCAAAAGCCCACCACAGACCTTGCCACAGATGTGCATAATAATAATAACAATAATAATAATAATACTAGATGACAAAAAATACAACTTAAAGGGTTAGTTTCTTTATTTTCATAATCTACAGCATTTTTTTTTACCTCATGCACAGTGGTACTTTGAATTTCATCTGAATGTTTACTTAAATACTCAGTTTTAAAGTTTTCCATAAATTTGCACTTAGAGCCAGGAGCATATTAGCAATGAATAGCTTGAAAAAATGACTGTGTCTGTCTCAGTCCAATGGCACAATAAGGGCTGCAGTGGCCTTCATGAGTTCTCACCATTGCCTTCTGTTCCTTGCAGCAGAGCTGGCGGCTACTAAATCTAAATTGATCCATATCTTGAAGTCATCTGCCTGTGATCTTGCTGGCCTCCCTTGTTTTCTTCTTTCCTCTACCGAAGCCTGTATAATGTCTATACCAAACCCTCCACGACATACTACATGACCAAAGTATGCCATTTTCCTGATCGCCATATATTTCCTCAGCATCAGTTTTTCACCAGTCTTTCCAGGACCTATTTATTTGTCTTCTTAGCAGTGCGTGGCACTCTCAACACTCTTTGATAGGCCTATATCTCAAAAGCGTCTACCCTTTCTTGGTCGGCCTTAGTCATACTCCAAGATTCACATCCATATGAGGCAATGGCAAATGCAGTTGCTCATAGCAAGCGTCTCTTGAGCTTGATGCTGACTCCTCAAGAAAAGACAGATTTTCACGAAAGGAAAAAAACTGAGTGAAAACTTAGAGTAAGATAATAGCTTTTTTTGGCCAACAGTATATATACAGTGGGGAAAATAAGTACTGAACACGTCAACATTTTTCTCATTGAACATATTCTGATGGAGCCATTGACCTGAGATTTTCACCAGATATCAGTAACAACCCAAGTAATCCACACATACAAAGAAATCAAGGCAACTGTGTTCACAAAACAAGTTATATTTAACAAAGTGGAATGACACAGGGAATAAGTATTGAACACACTTGGTGAAATTCATTTAATATTTAGTATAAAAGCCTTTGTTGGTAATAACGGCTCCTGCATGGAGAAACTAGGCGCAAGCATTGCTCAGGAGTGATTTTGGCCCATTCTTCCACACAAACTGTTTTCAAATCTTGAAGGTTCTGTGGATGTTTTCTATGAACTCTGATCTTCAGTTCCGTAGATTTTCAACTGGATTCAGGTCAGGTAACTGACTGGGCCATTCTAGCAGCTTTATTTTCATTCTCTGGAGCCAGCTGAGAGTTTCCTTGGCTGTGTGTTTGGGATCATTGTCTTGCTGAAATGTCCACCCTGGTTTCATCTTCAGCATCTTGGCAGATGGCAACAGGTTCTTATCAAGGATGTCTCTGTACATTTGTCCATTCATCTTTCCTTCAATTATATGAAGTCTGCGTGTACCATGTGATGAAAAACACCCCCACACCATGATGGGTAGTGCAGTGGCATTTCTCCTCCAAACATGCTGTGTGTTGTGGCATCCAAAAAGTTCAATTTTGGTCTCATCTGACCAGACTATATTCTCCCAGTATTTTACTGGCTTGCCCAAATGTTGTGCAGTAAACAAAAGTTAGGGAAATTCGGCTTTTGGGTGAAATTTCAGGATGCACCTAAAATGCACTATAACTTTTACAGGTAAACTTAATTTGACCTTCTCTAACCTTTTGAATGCACAATTTCAACTGTTCAATGTTTCAGTTCTTGTTGTATAATTTGCTGTTCTCTAGCAAGGTGCTTAACAGCAAAATTCACAACAGGTGTTTGATCCATGAATCGACCAATAAATTTTCTGGTTCAATTAGAATTGGTATTTAAACAGTCCTCTTTACCATGCTGTTCACATTTTTGACATCATGAGACCAAGACAACACTTAACATTGCGAAGCTTCAAACAGGATGTTCTCAGAGGGAAGTGGCCAGTGAGCTTAGAGTGTTACAGAGTCATCAGCAGGTTGCAGCAGAGATACAGAGAGAATGGAAGAGTCATAGAAAAGCATAGAAGTGGAGGTCCTTTGGCCACATCCCACGCTGCTGACCGCTTCATGGTGAACACTGCCCTGCAGAACCAGATGATGAATGCCACTCAACTCCAGGCACATTTAAGGGAGGTGAGAAGCATCCAAGTGCCACATCAGACCATTTGAAATTGTTTACATCAGTGCAGTCTGCGTGCTAGATGACCTGCAAGGGTACCTGACCATAGCAAAAGGCACAGGCATGGGCCAGGGAGCATTTACACTGGACAAGGGACCAGTGGACCTCAGTGCTGTTCTCTGATGAAAGTCAATTCATGCTGAGCAGAAATGATGGCCACCAATGATGTTGGAGACATCAAGGAGAGCACTATGCTCTTTTTCTCTATCTTTGGTGATGGTGGTGTTACAGTCTGGGCAGGTGTGTCTAGTCAATACAGAACTGCCCTACACCTTGTGAATGGTACAGTGACAAGCCAATACTACCTGAATAACATCATTAATCCAGTCATTGTGCCCCTGCATGAACAACACAGGCCTAATTTCATCTTCATGGACGACAATGCTCCAGCTCATCAAGGTCGCATCATTAGGGAATGGATGCTGGAAGCTTGGGTACCTCAAATGGAGTGGTCTGCCCTTTCTCCAGACCTGAATCCCATAGAAAACCTATGGGATCAGCTAAATTACCATGTAGAGGCTCGTAACCTTGCACCCCACAATCTCAATGACCTAAGGGCCGCCTTTCAAGAAGAGTGGAACACCATGCCTCAGCAGACAAGAAGTCGACTTGTGAACAGCATGGGACATTGTTGTCAAGCTGTAATTGATGCTCAAGGGCACATGACAAGTTATTAAGACACTGACATTTTTTTGTTGTGGTATACCCACCACTGTTATTGACTTTTGTTTCAATAAATTGTTTGAGATGAGGAAATCACCATTGCATGACTCTACTTAAATGCCCTACTTCATGATATAATATCACTGTAGCGTGAACTTTTTTACATTTTCCATAAATTTCACCCGAAAGCCAAATATCCCCATCTTTTTGTGAATAGTGTATATATAAGTTTAACCTCTTGCACTCCGGTGTACCGTGGGCGGACATGTCTCTGCGTCCTAGAGCGCACGAGGGCGCCCTCACCGTACGTCCTAGTGCGCACTGGAAAAAAAAGCTGCATTTCTGTTCTTCCACTACAGACACAGCCGCGAACAGAAAGCCAAAGGAGTGCTTTGATTGGTTTAGATGTGATTGACCTCTCATTCGACTAATAAGAGCCTTGAATTGGGTTTCTGAAACCTTGAAGAACCAATGACTGAAAACCTAGCAAGAAGGACCCGCCTACCAACGGCTGCGAATGCAGCGAGCCAATTGAAGCACAGAAGTTCGAAAGCGTGCGTCCCTTGCAAAATCTGTTTTGTGTAAGGCTGGGTGAAGAGAGACTGACTGATGCAGCAGATGAAAAAAGGACCCGCAGGAAGAACCGCCACAGACCCAGCAGCACGGAGACCACCCACAAGTGCAACCTGTGTGACAGGGACTGCCATTCGCGCATCGGCCTGTTCAGCCACAGGCGGTGCTGTCCCAGCAGAGTAGACGTTTAGGATCCTCTTCCATGGTCATCATAGACCGACGGAGGCCGGCGACGAAGGCTGGGTGACACACACGCATTCGCCAGTCTTTTTTTATTACTACTGTTCTTATTTGTTTTGAAAAATTGTTCGCCAAAACCGCAATCATGGAAGCGCAAAACCGCAATAATGGAATTATGGTTTGACCGGGTCGCGTGACCAGAACCACGAGTCCGTAACAAGCGGACCAGCGTCATGTTCGTCTGACAATGAGGAAGAGAAGTTCGCCAGCGACACTGCTGTTGTGGACAGGTAAGTGTTATAAGCTAAATTATTCTTTATCCCTGAAAATTGTAATCAAAAATTACTTTTGACCGATCGGTAAATTACAACTGTGCGTAGTAAACTGCGGCGCACGAAGTCCGAAGTCTGTGCACCGTGGTACACGGTTTGTGCGCCGCGTCCAGACCGTGAACGCCCCCCCCCCCCCGCTACTCTTCTGTAGCGGATTGCAGATATAATGCAGATATTTCAGTACAACCGTGCGTAGTAGACCACGGGGACTGTGCGCCACGGTCGCCACATCGCCACATGACTGTTCCGTCATGTGGCGATGGGCGACGTCCGTCCTCTGTAGCGGGGGGTGGGGGGGGAGTTGTTATCTTCTACATTACAGATATTTTAGAATAATTTTTAGTGCACTGTAGGTTATTTTTTCTTGTAAAAAAAAAAAAAGCCACACATTTTTTACGTGGCATGATTCTTTGTGTGTGGGGGCTTGTCTGTTCATTCATTCATGAATGAATGAATAAACAACCCCCCCCCACACACACACACACAGAGCCCTGAGTGTCACCTTTCATTAGAGCCCAAGATGAAGCTTCTATATTGAATCATTCAAAAGTTACAGACGTTTTTCCAAACTGTGCCATTTGGCACAATTTGGCACAGTTCAAAAACGCCTGGGAACAACCTAAGAAAAAAAGCTGTTTAATATATTCATTTTTTGTGGTATTGTTACAAAATTTTGACCTCAGCAGGGTAACACTTGGTTCTACATTTCTGTTGCATTTTCCAGCCCGGATCTGAAGCTGTGTGTTATTTGCAAGCATTTGTATCCAAAAAAAACATCCAGGCGAAATTTATTTTCTTCAAGTTCAGTATGTTTAGATGACTGTTACTCAGTGGCCGGAGCACTTAGAGAGATTATGACTGTTTTGCCAAAAAATTCAAAGTGTTTTCTTTTAAATGAGACCATCCCCATGAAGATGCTGCAAAGGGTTGAAGAACAGCTTTTGATTTACTTTGGGTACGTTATTTTTTGGCGTTTTTAGGGAAATTGACCAGAGTGCAAGGGGTTAATGACCATTTTGAGCAAATTAAAAAAGGTATAGTGTGCAGTAGCTGATGTAATGGTTTTTGAAGGTTAAAATATATACCATATCAACATATGAGACAGGAGATTTTTTTTTAAGTTTAATCAAATAAAAGACCAATAAGACACCGTAAACCCAGGTAGACTAAACAACTTTTCAGGACCACCATTTATGTATAGTCAAAATCCTACTAAACATCCCAACACTTGGTAATAATATTTCCCCAAAACAACTCATATGCACGTATATGACTATACAGTTGAAACCAGATGTTTACATATACTGTATACAAAGACACATAACATTTTCTTCTTAATGTCTGACATTAAATCAGACTAAACTTTTTCTTTTTTAGGTCAGTTAAGATTACCAAAATTATTTCTATCTGTAAAATAATTTTCAGATTTGTTAAATAATTATTTAGAGTCAAAAGTACACAAATATCACCAGTGGAGTTAAATAGATATAACAAAAACATACCAGATATGTGCACAAAATGTATGGAAAGTAAAGGAACCCTATTTCATTGTCTATGGGAATGTAGAAAAATTAGAATGTTTTGGGAAGAGGTGAGGGTAACAATTGAAAAAATAATTTCAAAACAATTCATATTGAATCCTAAATTGTTTTTGTTGGGTCTGTATCCAGAAAAGCAAACTTTAATAAGAGTGAAAGAGCATTCATAGACCTCAGTTTGCTTAATGCCAAAAAATGTATTGCACTACTGTGGAAAAAGACTCATAGACCAGATGTGACTCAGTGGTTAAGAAAGATGTTAACAAACCTTCCACTAGAAAGAATAACATACATACTGAAATCAAAGGAAAATGTGTTTGAGAATATATGGAGACCTTTCATTGATTATGTAAAGAAATTAAACATAACTTTTGAAGAAGAAGGTGAATGATGTGTGTGGACCTTGTAAATTCCAAATTGGTGAATGTATAATATGTATACTTATATGTATACTTATGTAATGGATTGCCTAGACTAAACAGAGGAGCATTGTTGAAGACTTGCCTTTGTTAGTGGTTGTTGGTGTTTTTAGTACTTTTTTTTTAATTACTTTAGTGTTAGTGTTTGATTGTTTGTGTTATGTTTGTAAAAAAAAAGGTTCAATAAAAAATATTGTGGAAAAAAAAAAGTACACAAATATCAGGAAGAGAATTGTGGACCTCCACAAGTCTGGTTCATCCTTGGGTACAATTTCCAGGTGCCTGAAGGTGTCAGGTTCATCTGCTTAAACAATTATATGAAAGTATAAACACCATGGGAATGTCCAGCCATCAGACTGCTCAGGAAGGAGATGGGTTCTGTGTCCCAGAGATAAATATGCTTTGGTGTGAAATGTGCTCATCAACCCCAGAACAAAAGAAAAAGACCTTGTGAAGGTGGTGATGGCTGAAGCTGGTAAAAGAGTGTCATTATCCACACTGAAACGAGTCCTGTACTAACATGAGCTGAAAGGCCAGTCAGTGAGGAAGAAGCCATTACTCCAAAAGCAACATTAATAAGCCAGACTATAGTTTGCAAATGCAAAGAGGGACAAAGATCTTAATTTCTGGAGACATGTCCTGTGCTCTGATGAAACTAAAATTGAATTGTTTGACTATAATGGCCATTGTAACATCCATCCATCTTCTTCCGCTTAATCCTTTTCGGGTTGCGGGGGGGGGGGGGCTGAAGCCTATCCCAGCATCTTTGGGCGAGAGGCAGGGTACACCCTGGACAGATCGCCAGTCCATTGCAGGGTCAACACAGAGAGAGAGACAACCATTCACTGTCACAGTCATACCTAAGGACAATTTAGAATCCCCAGTTTGATGCCAATTTACCTAACTTGCATGTTTTTGGCATGTGGGAGGAAACCGGAGAAATCCTGGAGTAAACCCACACAGACACGGGGAGAACACGCAAACTCCACACAGATCACTGTTGGTCGGGGGCTAGGATCGCCGGCCAAGGGTGAGTTGCTGTGCTGCCGCAGTGCTAACCACTCTGCCACCGTGCTACCCGCCATCGTAACATTTGGAGTAAAAATATATTTGGTGTAAAAATGGGGATGTTTCAAAGCCTGAGAACACCAACCCAACTGTGAAGTACAGGGGTGGCAGCATCGTGTTGTGGGGGTGTTTTGCTGCAGGAGGGACTTGTGCACTTCACAAAATAGATGGCAACATGAGGAAAGAGCATTATGCGAAAATATTGAAGCGACAACTCAAGACATCAGCCAGGAAGTGAAAGCTTGGCCACAAATGGGTCTTCCAAATGGACACTGACCCTAAGCATACTACAAAATTAGTTACAAAATGGTTTAAGAACAACAAAGTCAATGTTTTGGAGAGACCATCACAAAGAACTGATCTCAATCCTATAGAAAATTTGTGGGCAGAGCTGAAAATCTGTGAGCGAATAAGGCGGCTGATAGAAAAATTCCATATTATCCACATTATTATTGTTATTAATAATGTATTATTATTATTAATATGTATCATGCCTTTCCTATTTCATGTCTGATGTTTATATGTGCATTCCATGCAGGATAAGTTCATACATTCCTTTATATTATTCTTCCATATTATATTTCAAATTATATGTCTGATATGACTTGTGATTCATGTATGGCCTTGAACAGCCCCAGTCTGCGTGTGAGTGTGCCTGAGTTAGCAATTTTAATCACCAGCTGTACTGATACATTTTTGGATGTCTAGTCCTATGTGACCGAGAAGGTATTGGCTCCTTGTTTCCTGGGAGCAAAGGTAAGAACTGTTACCCCCTGTCTTGCCAGATGTTCTCAAGGACAGTTTCTCCGTCTTCCCATGGATAACACAGCTTTAAAAGCTAGAACAATGAATGGCTGATTCAGAGGTATGGATGGTCAGACTTGGGGCTGCCTCTGTATTTCTCCCTCATGTGGAATAAATGTACTTATATCTAAATTTTCTGCCTGATTTTTGACTCAGAATAATTATACTGAAAATCATTCTAACAGCGGCCTACAAACCTGTGAGAAGCTTGTGGAAGGACACCCAAAAGGGTTTTTTTAGTAATTATTTTTTTTATTATTTTTCAACACAAAGAAAGCGAAAACATACACATAAAACATAGAATAAACATTAAATTCATATTAAATAAATAGATATATATGCATAAAAACATCTGAGATCAGATACTGAACAAAACTAAAGTAAATTCCAGTATATCATGGTTTAACATATAAAACAATGAAAAGATATACATGGTCACGGTTTGATTTAAAAATAGTTGCATACAACCAGATATCACACCATGTAGCAGTTGGTTGTGGTATTATTCGGGCACATTAAAGTTGGAAAGCTTTTTCACATAGTCAAAAAAGGGTTGCCAAGTTTTATAGAATTTCGAGGTGGAGCCGTGCAAGGTAGACCTGATACGTTCAAGTGTAGCATTAAGTAAAACTTCCTTAATCCACGGGGAGTGCGTTGGAGCTATGGGTGACTTTCATTTCAACAATATTAATCGTCTTGCCAGTAATGTAATGAATAGTATAAAGTTGGAGAATTGGATTGCAAATGGCAGTGTAGTAGGGGGGATTCCAAACAAAGCTGTTGTCATGAATTCCCCCCCCCCCCGAGGGCAAACAGGACGCCAAACGCAGGCTGTGAGTTTTCAAATTTATTAACTAAAGAAACACAAAATACAGAACATAAACCAATGAAAAACACAGCACCGACGCTGGAGCAAAAATGCCAGAATAACCAAGGACATAGACATGGACAGAAAAGTAATAACTGAGCGTGACAATAACTGGAGCAAGGACAGATCAACAATTACTTAACTTGGCTTGAAGTCCCAGGAGTTACTTGACAAGAGGGAATAGACGCCGCTGCACCAGGAAGCGGCGCTGGCGGCTTAAATAGTCAGCCCCAGATTACCCACGCCTGCGGGGTCCTGAGTGGCGATTATTGCTGGCAGCCGTGACAGCCCATGAACAGAATTTGACAGCCGGAAGTGACACGCAAGCTGTCACAGCGCCAGCAACAATCAACACAAAAACCCAAAGAAGGAGATACAGACTCTAATAAAGAATAAACCAAAAACAGAAACCAAATACAGTCAACAAGGAGAACAGAAAAATAAGCAGAAAGAGGCAAAATGAATCTAATAACTAAGCACGGCCTCCCCACCCATGCACCGGATCGTGACAGAGCCCCCCCCCCTCAAGGGGTGGAACCCAGACACCCCAGGGTAACATCACAAACACAAAAACAACCCCCACACACACAGAAGACCCCCCCTTCCCCAAATACAAAACATAACCCAAACATGACACTAAGACCATGACAAACTAACACACGGACAAACAAGGGAAAAATGCACGTACCGGAGTAGAGCAGAGCGCAAGACCAGGGGAAACAGAACAGCCTGGGAACACCACAGCTGAGGCACACTCAGACACCGGGGAACATGAGACAAATTCACCCAGAGCACACCCAGAATCAGCGGGGCTCACGGCTGAGGGAATGGGAGAAAGGACGATACCTGGTCAGAGCTCAACGCACTCTCCTCGACGGCTACGGGAAACAACTCACTCACTAGACATCTGAGGATGTCACAGTAGGGCCCAACCAGATCCAGATACAAGGTAAACAAAAATAATCCAAACCTAACCATAACTATGACATTAAAAATAAATACTAATAAAAATAATGAAAATCCAGAACAGCTGGTCCGAGAATTTATGTCATCACAACTAAAACTATCCCTTGAAGTCACAAACTCAATTACCTTCCACCGAGTCCACCAAATAGGGCAAAAAAATTCCCAGAATAAACGTCCCAGACCTATTGTTGCCAAATTTGAACATTTTAAGCAAAAAATTTTGGTACAGAGGCAGGGCAAGCAGCTTAAAAACACCAATTATGGTCTAAATGATCAATTTCCACAGGAAATCTTGGAAAGGAGAAGGAAGCTTTTTCCCATTAGGAAGCAATACATCCAAGAAGGTAAACGAGCTATTGTTTCTGTGGATAGATTGTATATAGATGGCAAGCTGTTTATGGATGAAACTATAACTCCCTGGTTATTCTAGAGCCCTTTTTTTTTTTTTTTTAGCTACAGGTGGAAAAAAGAGTGGGATTGTGCACAGGTCTCTTACTCGATTTCAGTTTAATATGTTAACATTTGTCAAAATGTTTATTTCTTTGTTGTTGAGGTTGTTGTTTGTTTGTTTGTCTGTTGTAGGTTTTTTTTTAAGTTTTTAGGTCATTGTTGTATGTTGTCTGCATTTTTCCACCATTTACTAACCTTCATGTCTGTTTTTTCTCATACTTCTGGTTTATAGGAAATAACTTGAAATACATGTACCCCATTTGCCTGCAATTGCAGGCAAATGGCACAGAGACATCATGCGCGCACACCCAATTATATATGCATAGGTGTATACACACAACATATATATACATATATATGCATACATTACAGACATATCACATAGGCACATATAGTTTACACATTTAGTTAGTCTTTAGTACACAACCAGTTAGTGAAAACATGTCTTCATTTAAGTTTGTCACGTGGAACATACGTGGAATTGGAAACGGGGAGAAGAGGCTAAAAGTTTTTAATCGATTGAATGATCTACAGGCAGACTTTGTTTTATTGCAGGAAACACATGTCTCTAAGTCGTCTGTAGATGCGCTCACCTCACCAGAATTCCCCCATATGTACTCAGCCGGCTTTAATTCTAAGCAAAGGGGGGTAGCTATACTGGTAAATAGAAGAATACACTTTGTTATGAATAACACCATAATAGATCCAGAAGGTAGATTTACCCATACTAAAAATTTCAGTCCAAAATTTGGATCTATGTATTGCAAGCATTTATGGCCCAAATGTTGACCACCCATCCTTTTTTCACACTTTTTTCACTTCTCTTTCTGAGCACTTGGACACCACACTTATAATAGGAGGGGACTTCAACTTGGTATTAAACCCTGCAGTCGACAGGCTCAGTACATCGGGGGTTTACCGAAAATGGCTGGCTACTGACACTCTCAAACAGTACATGAATGATTTTGGTCTTTGCGATGAATGGCGATCTCTTCACCCAACTCTTCGGGAATATACCTTTTTTTCATCAGTTCATAGTTCATATTCGCGTCTAGATTTCTTCTTAGCCAGTAACTCTATTGTGAGGGACATCATAGACACTGAAATATGTTCAAATCAAGCTATTAGCGATCATCATCCAGTTTCTCTTACACTAGTAAATAGGGAAGCTACAAGGGAAACTAGGAGCTGGAAATTTAATATATCACTACTGAAAGATGAAGACTTTATTAATTATTTTAATAAAGAGTGGGAATCATATCTGGAATATAATGATGTGCCAGGAATATCCCCAGGTGTTCTTTGGGAAGCAGCAAAAATGGTCATGCGAGGTAAAATAATCTCTTACTGTTCATACAAGAATAAAAAAGAAAAAGCACCGATACTGGATTTAGAACAGAAGATTAAATCACTGGAGACAACTTGTGCCATTTCCCCACAGGAACAGGCACTTAACGATTTGAGAAAATTAAAGCTGGAATTAAAAGAAATTACAAACAAAAGAGCACAGTTTTTAATACAAAGACTGCGTCTTGAGAATTTTGAACACAGTAATAAATCGGGGCGATATCTTGCGAACCAGCTTAGATTGAATAAAGAAAAAACAACTATCCATTCTATCAAGGATATGACTGGAAATATTACCCATGTGCCTGAAGAAATAAATAACTCCTTCAGAAAGTTTTATGAAAATCTCTACTCATCACAGGTTAACCCATCGGACTCAGAGATAAATACATTTTTGGACAATATTAACCTACCACAATTAAATAATGAACAGATTGCGGCTCTGGATGCACCTCTTCAGGTGTTTGAACTCCAGGAGGCACTTAAGCACATCCCAAACAACAAAGCCCCAGGACCAGATGGTTTTCCAGTAGAATTTTATAAAGAATTTTGGCCCGTGATGGCACCTACTTTTTTTAAAATGGTGAACCAAATCAAAGAAGATAATGTAATTCCTCCGAATATGAATTTGGCTAGTATTATCCTGCTCCTTAAACCTGGAAAAGAACCTACGCTTCCATCCAGCTACCGTCCCATCTCGCTTATGAATGTCGATCTCAAAATAATTTGCAAAGCTCTCGCCAAAAGACTGGAAAGGATAATCCCGTTTATTATACACCCAGATCAAACAGGTTTTATCAAGGGTAGGCACTCGGCTGATAATACACGCAGGCTATTCAATTTAATAGACTACTGCAAGATCAATAATGTAGAAACTATAATCTTGTCCCTGGATGCAGAGAAAGCCTTTGACCGGGTTAACTGGAAATTTCTTTTTATGGTGTTAAACAAGTTTGGGTTTGGTTCATCTTTCATAAACTGGGTTAAAACACTATATAGATGTCCAGTTGCATCTGTCCGAACAAATGATCAGACTTCCCGAAGCTTTAATCTTCAGAGAGGTACTAGGCAGGGGTGTCCACTCTCTCCCTCACTTTTTACCATCTTTATTGAACCATTAGCAGCAGCCATATGACAAAATGTTGATATCAGAGGTATTCAAACTGGAGAAAAGAAACATAAGATAAGTCTTTATGCTGATGATGTATTGATTTTCCTTGAAAACTCAGAAAAATCTCTTCTTCAGACAGTGGCGCTCATTGATAAATTTTCATCATTATCAGACTACTCTATTAACTGGGTAAAATCAATAGCTTTACCCATAAATTGCAATTTCCCAAATACATCTACTATTCCAATACAATCAGGGAATGTTAAATATTTAGGAATAGATATTTCCCCCAGGCTCTCAGAGTTATTGCGACTAAATCATATCCCCCTTTTAAAAAAGATACAAGACGATCTTACACGCTGGAGGACACTACCTTTATCATTAATGGGAAGAGTCGCAACCATTAAAATGATGGTCCTTCCTAAAATTAATTATTTGTTCTCAATGATCCCTACCCAACCATCAATGGCCTGGTTTAAGTCTCTAGACTCAAATATAAGTAAATTTTTATGGAAGGATAAACCATCACGGATTAGTTTAAAAACTCTCCAAAAAGCGAAAGAGTGCGGAGGCTTAGATTTACCAATTTTTTTTAATTACTTTTTAGCCAATAGATTGCAGTTCGTTTCAAAATGGACAAATTCAACCCCATTAGGGAACCCATGGTTAAATGCTGAACAGGCTCTCTGTGGGTCGCTAAATATCTCTGACTTACCTTTTATACTGTAAGTCCCTCTATTAAACGCCATGAGTGTTTTAAAAGTATTAATATTAGTTCCTCTCTGACGGCTTGGTGGAAATTTTTAAAAATAACAGGGTCTTCACTTGTCCCCTGTAAACTCACACCCATTTGGAATAATCCTGATATCCTGCAACAAAAGAGGACATTAAAATTTCCACTATGGCAAGAGAAGGGAATAAACAACTTAGAACATCTTATTCAAGGTGGAAATTTTATCCAATTTCAGGATCTAGTGTCACAACACAAAATCAGTGATAAAAAGTATTTTGAATATCAACAGCTTAAATCCATAATAAAAGCAAGATTTAATCTTAATCAGACCGATTTAGAAGTACCAGTTAAGGTGGCAGAGTTTCTAAATCTCCGTTCCCCAAAATTGATATCGAAAATATATAGACTATTATCAAAGTTGGATGAGTCCATATCTCTTCCAATATCAAAATGGGAGACAGACTTATCAATTAATAAGGAGGAAAGTTTCTGGACACAAATATGTTTAAATACTTTTAAGATGACTAAAAACTCTAACTTACAACTTATACAGTATAAAGTTCTACATAGAATTCATTATACAGGACAAAGGATGTTCAAAATGGGCCTGAGTCACACAAATATCTGCCCTCACTGTACTAGCAATGTCCCGGATAGCTATATGCATGCTATGTGGTCCTGTGCACCGGTTCAAAAGTTCTGGCAGAAGACATGTGAAGACCTGTCGGCATGGCTTGGGTATAGTGTCCCACCCTCACCCACACTTTGCATATTAGGTGATTTAAGTGAAATAAATATAGATGCAAGGATGTCACACATGGTTCTCACTGCCTTATGCATCGCAAAGAAAGCTATCCTCATGAACTGGAAAACAAGAAATAACTTATGCACGACTTACTATAATAACTTACTATTGGATTATATTAGCCTGGAAAGAATGTCAGCCTCCTCAAATAATCAACTGGCGGAATTCAATTCTCTCTGGTCCCCGCTTATTAATTCTATAATCTGAGGGGTGGCGGGCAGTGACTCACTCTCCTTGGCACCTCTGGCGGCTGGCTGCGCCCCAACCGCAGGTGTCCGGGGGCCCTGCTCCGGGGTGGCCGTCTGTCTGGCCCTGGGGGGGGTTGGGGGGGCTGTGGGGGGGCCGGGGGGGGGCTGTGGCCCCAGGCCGGCTAGTCTCGCCCCTCGTGGGGGGTCTGGGTCTGGCCCTGGGCCCCTGGTGCTGGGGGGGGCGTCCCCCCGCCCCGGGCCGGGGTCGGGTGTGTGCCGGCGGTGGGGGTTGTCCCTGATGCATCCTTGCGTGGTGGGGTCGTGTGTTTCCTGGGGCCCGGGTGCCACCCAGGGGCTGGTGCTCGGATCCTGGGTTGCCCTCCCCGTTCACGGGGGTCTGCGGGTGGGGGAGGGGGGTGTGTGAGTGTAGGCTTGTGTATGAGCAGATGTGGAAGTGGGTGTGTGTTGAGTGGGCAGGTGGGGTTGTGTGTTTGTGTAGGTGGGTATGTGTGATGGTGGGTGGAGTTATGTGTGTGTATGGAAGCAGTTACTTGTGGGTAGATGTCTAGGGGCGGAGGATGTGTGTATGGGTAGGAGAGCTATGTTGGGTGGCAGGGGTTGGGCAGTCCATCCAGTGGCATGGGGGCTGGCGTTTCGGGGCTTGCTTGTCCCGGCTGCCCTGCTGTTGTGTTGGGGGGTGAGGCACTTTGTTACATCGCCCCTGATGTCATTGGCAGCGGGTGTGCGTTGGTGCTTGGGGGTGGCTGGGGGGTCATTGGTGCGGGTTGTTAGCCGTGTTTCCATTGGGTTGTTCCGCGGTGGCTGTGGTTGCAGGGCGGCCTGCAGCTGTCGGTGTGTGTCTGGGGTGGGTGGTCGTGGGCCTGCGTGAGCGCTCGGGTGTGTCGCCTGGCGTGTTGGGCGCTGTGTGGGTCCGGCCCATTGTTCACTATTGTGACTGTTGTTGTCCATGTTCGTGTGTGTAAGATGAGTGGTAGTATGTTTGGCTGCCCCGTCATGTTAGTGGGGCTGGAGCGCCGGGACGTGATGCTGGTGGGTCCTGGGTTGTCTCCACTGGCGGCCCTCGCCCTGGGTTGGGATTTGGGGGCAGTGGGTGGCCTCATAAGCCAGTCTGCAAGTTGGCTTCTGGGGGGGGGGGGCGGCCTTGTTTTTGGACCGCCTACCTCCCAGTCTTATTTCCCGCCCTCCTCCTCCCCCTGATCTTTTTTGTTACATTTAGGGCTTTGGAGTGGTGGTGTGCCGCACTGTGTCGGTGAAGGGGATACTTTTGCCGCGTGCTGGGGCTGCACTCACCTCAATTTTAATTGCATTTTAGACACTGAGGGCTTGGGGGGATGGGGGCTCTGCTGCCCATCACAGTGGCTAACGATGCTTCAATTACTATCCCCCCAATTTTAATTGCACTTTAGTAGTCCACACATTTATACACAATTATATCATATAACTGACACACACCCACCATGTTCTGTGCGGGGGGAGGAGGTGGGGGTCTTCCCCCACCCCTGTTGCCCTGTCTTGCTGGGGGCGTGGGGGCCTGGTGGGGAGCCTGGGACCTATCATGTTGTAAAAATCCCCGGATGCTACTAATATATAGGTACAACCAAGGAAGTGACGGGGGGCTGAATATGAGTTTAAGTGTGAGTGAGAGGGTGATGAATGGAGGTGGTGATGGTGGGTCGGTTTTGTGCGGTGCTTTGCATGCCGAGTGGCATCTTGGGGCGCCTGCGGTGGTCTGCTGATTGTTCACTCAGATGGGCACCGGGGGGTGGGGGTCTGCTTCTGTGGCCTGCGCCGGTGGCCTCCCTGGTCACTGCCGGGCACTGGTGCATGTTCAGGCTCGCTGCATCTGCTTCGCAGCCGGCTTTTGAAATAAAGGTGAATGAGGAGTGAATTTAAGTGGGTACTGGAGTGAGAGAGAATGGGTCGGTCTGGCTGAGTGAGAGGGGTGTGCATGGGAACATGTGGGTGTGAAGGTATGGGGAGGGGTGTGAAGGTATGGGGAGGGGTGTGCCTGCGAGTCGGAAGGGGCTGGATTAGGGGGGTAGTGCCTCTCGGCAATGTGGGCTCACCTGGGCGAGGGGACTTCTTTGGACGTGGGGGTCCCCGGGGTGTGTGGCCGAGGCGCTGGGGCGGGGCCGCTGTGGGGGTACCTGGGGGGGGCTCGCGCCGGGGGGCACTGGCTGGTCTCTGTCCTGGGGGGTGGGGTCGCTGGCCTCCTGGTGCCTGGGGCCCGGGGGCGGATGTTGGCCCCGCTGGGGAGGTGAGGGTCGGGCGGGTCCAGGGGTGTGGGCTCACCACGCCGGCCGCCGGGCGGCCTGCCTTCCCTTAATCGTCTCTTCGGGGGTGGATGCTTGGCTTTCCTGGGGCTTGCTGACCTCGGGGCTGGGGGTTGATGGCGCTGCCTTGCCTGCTCGGGGTCCTCGGGGGGAGGGCTGCTGCGACCGGCTCTCCGCTCGTATGTTTCCTGACAAACCACTCACATGCACACACTTATTTTGCGCGCGTTCTCATATATAGGCACACAGACATACATGTACAAGTGTCTCTCCTTTAACAGGTGCAGAAACCAGACTCGTGTTGAGACATCTCCGGTGGAAGAAGCAGTTTGTCTTTTGTTTGTTTTAGTTGTCATTTTTTTGTTTTTTTTTGTCTGTTCCCTCCCTTTTCTTTCCCCCCTTCACACACTTCCTTTCCCTCTTCCCCATCCTGTTGGGTCTTCCATGGGTAAAACAATTAAAATAAAGTATTAAAAGTTATTACAGGAGGAGTTTACAACAATATACAGTGCAAAGTTAGGCACTGTAAAAAAAAATACTAATAAAATAAGACAATAAAGAATTAAACTAAGACTGAAATATAATCAAACTGAGGGTGTATGTTCAAACTGTAACAAAAAGAAAACAAAGCCAATGAAATAAGACAAAGGCTCCAAACTAGAGATAACTCAAGACAAATTAGCAAATTAATTTCTTTAAATAATTACAAAAAGAAAAGAAACAAAAAGAAGAGAAAGACAATTAACAGCAAAACACAACAAACAAAAACAAACAGTTCATAGTCTTAACAAGAACTTAACATTTCAAAGGCAAGGAGAAATTAAGAGCTAAGCAAACACAGAAAACGATCCCCAAAAAAACATTGCATTAAAAGGAAAACATATAACATGAAATGACCAGAAAAACAACTCACCCCGGGGGGGGGGGGGGGCCCAGGCACAGAGGGGCCGAAACAAAACACACAACCAAAAAACAAAGGACAACCAAAAGAAACCACTCAAGACCCCCACCCCAGAAGAACAGGTGGCAAATGTTCAAGGGCCTCAGGGGAGAAGCCGAGGCAGCTCGGGCGGCCTGCCAAAGTCCCATAACCACCGGCGTCAATGCCCCAGAACCACCCGAGCAGGAGGGACAGACCATCGGGCGGCCTCCCGGCATCCCTAAGCCAGCAAGCTGCAGTACACAACACGCCTCCATCCCCATCCCGGGGGCGGAAGCCAAGCCCAAGCAAAACAGCCCCCCCCCCCCCCACGACGCAGGAGCCGAGAGGCGGCGTTTATCTAAGATGAGCGGCTGACCAGCGGGAACCTCCCATGATACACCCACGACGGCCCTGGCCTGGAGCAAAGCACCCGCAGCGGCCCCAGGCTGAGGCATAGCAGCACTCGCGGTGGCCCCGGGCTAGGGCATAGCAGCACCCGCGGCAGCCCCGGACTGGGGCATAGCTGCACCCTCAGAGACCAAAGACGGTGGGGCAGCAGCACCCTCGGGAAACATGGACAGCAGGATAGCAGCACCCTCGAAGACCACAGACAGCGGGACAGCAGCACCCTTGGGGATCTTGGACGAAGGCGTCACATCCACGGCGGCCTCGGACTGAGGTGTTGCACCCACGGCAGCCTCGGACTGAGGCGTCGCACCCATGGTGGCCCCCAGGCTGGCCCCCAGGCTGGAACACAGAACCCTCCACGGATCCAAGCTGGAGCGCAGCACCCACGATGGACTCTAACTGGGGTGCATCATCCATGATGGCCCCAGGCTGGGGCGCAGCACCCACAACAGCCCAGAAGGAGGGGGAGCAGCACCCATGGAGATCTTGGACAGAGGGGGGGCAGCACCCACGGAGACCTCAACTGGAGGGGGAGCAGCACCCACGGAAATCTTGGAAGGAGGGGGAGCAACGCCCATGGAGATCTTGGTAACTCTAGATGGTGGCTCGGACAAGGGAACACAGACAGGAACACACACCAGATCAGGGTCACCAACAGCATTGGAGCCCGGCGGGGGAAACTCAAGTATGGCTGAGGGCTGAACCTGGTTCTCCCCACCAAGAGCCAGGCAAGAGTTTTCAGAGCTACAAAAGGAAACTTGCCTGCGCTAGAGCCCAACCGCTGTCTAGGACTCCAACAACTCAACCGTGGCAGTCCGGACCTCCAGCTGGACTTTCTGACACTGCAGACTTTTCCACCACACGCCGGCTCCCTCCCAAGACCGGTGGACCCTCCGGAGATGAAGGAGGAGGAGCAGGAGAAGCGGGAGAGGTCAAAGTTGCAGCAGCTGATAGTGAAAGCTCAGCCAAGCCGGCCTGCTGTGGATGAGCTTCCCCACTGGGAATAAGGCAAGGCATTTCATCATTGGTTGTTAAAAAATGAAGACACTTGCCTTAAGATAAGATAAGATAAGATAAGATAAGCCTTTATTAGTCCCACAACGGGGAAATTCCAGGATTGCAACAGCACAGGGATAGCAACACTCAGAGCAACAATCAGAAGGCAAGAAAAAAAACAAGCAAGCAAGAGCAGCTAATAAACATATGTACGTATTACTATAAAATATATATATATACACACACACACAGACACACAGTGCAGAGCATTGTAGCTGGATGGAATAAATATATGAATATATGAACACACAGTGCAGAGCATTGTAGCTAGATGGAATAAATATGTAAATATATAAACACCCACAGTACGGAGCATTGCAGCTAGGTGGAATAAATATGCAAGTATATAAACACACACAGTGCGGAGCAATGTAGCTAGATGGAATAATATGTAGATATATAAATATATAAACACACCCAGTGCTGAGCACTGTAGCTAGATGGAATAAATATGCAAATATATAAACACACACAGTGCAGAGCATTGTTGCTAGATGGAATGAAACAGCATAACCGTCTACTTAGTTATCCTACATGGTATGATTATGTGCCCATACATATTCTCACCCTCCATAGCGACCGGTATGTTCCTAGTTGTATGCCGGAGGGGACCATTGTGTAAGTCTATTGCATCTTTTGCATTCAAAAAACTATTAGTTTGTTACGTCTTTTTGCTATCTCTGCGAGCAGCCCTGCTTAGGTTGTACAGTCTGACAGCCGTTGGTAGGAAGGACCTACGAAACCTCTCGGTTGTGCACCTGGGATGATGTAGTCTGCTGCTAAATGAGCTCCTCAGTGCATTCAGTATGTCCTGCATAGGGTGGAACTCGGACTCCAGCAGAGATGACAGTTTAGCCGCCGTCCTTCTCTCTCCTATCTCCTCCATCGGATCAAGGCGTTGCCCCAGGACAGAGCTAGCTTTCTTAATCAGTTTGTTCAGTCTCTTCCTATCGGCTGCAGTAATGCCACTGCCCCAGCAGACCACTCCAAAAGTGATGGCTGATGCCACCACCGTGTCATAGAATGACTTCAGCAGCGCCCCTTGTACACCAAAAGACCTGAGTCTCCTCAGCAGGAACAGCCTGCGCTGTCCCTTCTTGTAGAGTGCATCAGTATTGTGTGACCAGTCTAGTTTATTGTTCAGATGAATACCCAGGTACTTATAGGATGTCACCATCTCGATGTCTGTTCCCTGTATATTTACTGGTACTGTGAGGGGCTGCCCATGCCTGCGGCAGTCCACCACCAGCTCCTTAGTTTTCCTCGCGTTGATCTGGAGGCAGTTCCGATGGCACCAGTCCACGAAGTCCTGGATAAGCCCTCTGTACTCAGCTTCATCTCCATTGGAGATGAGGCCAACGATCGCAGAGTCATCAGAGAACTTCTGATGACTTAATTCCCGGGGTTTGGCGATGGCTGCCGTCAGGCCAGATGATGTCTCTCCTGGAGGCTGTGGAGGTCATATGGTGTGGTGGGCAGAGCACCGGCATCGGGGAAAGCTCCGCCGTAAGCTCAGGTTCCATCTGGTCTGGTGGCGCTCTCTCAGACATTCTCCCAGTATTATACTGGCTTGCCCAAATGTTGTGCAGCAAACTTTAAATGAGCTCCAACATGCATTTTCTTCAGCAATGGAGTCTTGTGAGGTGAGCAGGCATAGAGCCCATGTCAATTGAGTGCATTACTAATTGTTTGTTTTTTGTTTTGTTTTTTTTTTGAAAAAGCAGCACATGCTAACTCCAGGTATTTCTGGAGCTCTCCACGAGTGGTCTTTGCCTCTTGGATAACGCGTGATAATTCTTTTGACTCCTCTGTCAGCAATCTTGCAAGGAGCTCCTGGTCGTGGCTGGTTTAGGGTAAAATGATGTTCTTTCCACTTCCGAATGATGGCTCCATCAGGGCTCACTGGAACATTCAGCAGTTTAGAAATGCACCTGTAACTAATGCCATCATTATGTTTTGCAAAAATAAGGTTACAAAGGTCTAGAAAGGGCTCTTTGCTTCTACCCATCATGAGTTCCTTGTGGTGTGATAATCTGAAATTCACAGACCTCTTTAGAGGCTATCAGTCAGGACTTAACCAGCTGAAATTAATTTGCACTAATGGGGGATGGGATGGCTTCCTAAATTCTGATGAATTTCAGATGGTTTCTTGGCTTTCTATGCCTTTTTGCACCTCTTTTTCTTCGTGTGTTCAATACTTATTCTCTGTGTCATTCCACTTTATTAAATATAACTTGTTTTGCAAACAGTTGCCTTGATATTTTTGTATGTATGGATTACTTGGGTTGTTACTGAGAGCTGGTGAAAATTTCAGGTCAATGACTCCATCAAAATATGTTTAATGAGGAAAATGTTGATGTGTTTAATACTGATTTTCCCCACTGTATATCCATGTTTTAATCTTTTATAGGCAGTCTATAAGTACAATGCAGTTTTGAAAAAAAGCAAAATAACACCAACCCACATTTAATTGGATAAAGACCTGAACATCTTCGTAAAAGGTACTTTATGGAATTTTTTTAAAATCTCGCATTGTAGGGACACCTTGTAGTCTTCAAATGAATTGTAGCACCACTGACGTCAGAAAAACCCAAGTTTCCAAAACACCCATGCAGTACCTCAAAGCCCATAAGCAAAAATTTGGTACTGGCATGTTTATTTAGGCAGAGTAACCCAGTGACTCCAAATCCAAAGCATCACAAAAGGGAAACGGTGTGCATCAGGCCAAAATACAGAAAAAGGTACAGAAAGTCAGATATTTATTCTTTTGACATGTTCAACATGGACCTGTGCAAAGTGACAGCATTATACATTTTTCCCTAATACTGTACATGCACAAACTGTGATCGCTGTGTCAGCTTCTCCTAGATAAAAACATCCATTGTTCTTTAAGGCCTGACCTGATGAAAATTCTTCAGAGTGCTCATCCACATGCTTGTGAGGGTTGCCGTGTCGGGCTCCCCGAGCAGAGCCAAGATTTAACTAGTGCCAACGCACCGCTGTGTCAAACTCAATTTGTTCAGGGACTGGTGATGATGCCCAGGTGAGGGGTTAGTGTCAGAGCTAAAGCACAGTGGAGGCTCAGAGAAAAAGGATCACACTCAAGAGGTGAAGGCAGACTCTGGCAATGAGATCACTTGACTCGGTGAATTGAATTGCCAAATTTAGACACACATCACCTTGAGAAACATGTCATGGTGGTACCTAAAACCTGACATCTCGCCACATCTAATCCAAACGCTGGGAGACTCTTTTAAGGTAATTTCTGCTGCATAAAAAAACTGAGCTGCAGCACTCTGATTTGTCATATATTTAAGGAAGATGCCGTTAAGAGCCTGGTGAGCGACTTTTGAAGTGTCAGCTCCTCAGCTATACTGCCACTGTAACACTTTTCTAAGTTGAGGAGGGAGTGCTACTTTTGGCTGAGGGGGAAAAAAAGAGCAAAGCTGCAAGTACTCAGCCCAGCAGAAGGATATAAAAACTCCATCTTTATGCTTTCCTCACCTCCAAGGCTAGATGTAGACCAAGCTATAAACGTTGCCTCTCGACTGAAACACTGCAGTCTCCCAAAAGAAAGGAGAAGGCACAAAAAATAAAAAAAAATAAAAAAAATTCTCTTGAAATCTGAAAAGCAAGCGTGTATCTGGCTGAGTATCCTTGCTTCAAATGCTAACCCATGAATCCCCTGAGGTGACTGGAGAGGAATTAGAATAGCATTTTTATGGCACAGATCACTGACTCTGCAGCAACAATGCTGCTCCAGTCTGATTTCTCCTCATCTGTGTTAACATAGTGCGACAAGGAGATTGTTAAAGGGGTATAAATTTTTATAAGTGACACAACTACTGTCAATATCAGACAAAAAGGCCAGGACTCTGGCAGCCCCCGGGAGGTGGGATTTTCTCTGCACAACTGCTACCACAGCTGATGCACCTACATGTGAAAACACTGCAAATTGCTCCATTACACACCCTCAGCTGAGTCAATAAGATTCTTTACCAACATGAACGGGTGGTGCTGGGACTGTTTTACCCACAGCTCGACGATCTGGCATTACAGTTTCAGAAGGCTTGTCAAGGCTTGCTTTAAAACTCAGCAAAGTTGGAGAAAGACACTCAACTTTGTCCAATAAAGTGAGCATCAACAGCAGCAGATTGTTGCACTAAACACTCCTCTAAATGGCCTATTAGAGTCTCAGTGGGGAGACAGAACATTGGACATAATTGCAGCAACTACCAGAGCTGCTTCATGTAGGAGGAGAATGATTCACAAGTGCATGGAAAGGTAGTATGAGTTTTAATGATTTTATTCATTGCACAATGCCAGAAATACTGACCTTGTTTCTGTGGTAACAGGGCTGTCTGTAACACAGGTATGGAAATCCAAACAATGTTTCATCAGACAGTTTCTTTTTCTGTAGGCGGAGTACAAACTATGCGCATCTCTACCAATGCTTCATTGTTTGTTTGTGGCCAAATAATTGATTCACATCTGTTTCATTTGTCTCACAGATCTGAGTGAGCCAAACTTTTTCTCACTGGATGGATTTGGTGCTATTCCTGCAGCTAATTAAAACCAAGGTGCTGATTCTCTGACTTACTTTGGAAAAAAACTGGAGCAAAAGCGACACCTTTGAGGAGGAGGAGGATATAATTAATGCAGTGAAGCATATCTCACTGAGGAGATGGGGGCTGACAACACTGACAATATTGACTTGCAGACAGTTCACCATATTTCTTCTATGTTTATCAAACAGCAACTACACATTAGGCGGAGATTAAGATGACATATTTGTTACCTGTGTCCAGTTCATTAGCTTAGCATAAAGAGTGGATAAATGAGTCAACTATTTGCTTACTCGTTCTAAAGCCTTTTTCAAAGCCTAATACAACTGAAAAAGCACTCCCAAACTCACCTTTTGGTATACAGTACAAAGTCATGCCAGCTTCAACAGAAGCTTGAAAGCAAAGGATGAATAACACTGTAGGGTTGTATATGGTAGTTTATTGTTGGCAAAAGTATTAATGTAAATATGCATGTGAGTAGGAATGAAGATTTCTTTTCATTACCAACACACATAAGCTCGTGGGGCACCAGTCCAAAAGAATGGACAGTTTTATTAATAATCCTGTATTTGTACCAATAATGAATCAATCTCAAAAAAAACCTGAGTTCTTGCCTGCTTTAATCAAGAAGATGGACATGAAATCAAACAATAACCCCCATATGTCTTTTAATAGTTTAATGAGAAATTTCAGAATCAGGGATGGCAACAGGAAATTCTGATTTCAGCTGAAATCTAATTTGGTCGATTGACTCATGGGGCGGCCGGGGGGGTGCAGCCCCCCTGAAGCTGGGAGGTTTTCAGTAAAATAGAAGTAATTTAGACTGAAAAAAATGATTAAAAAAAATGAAATAGTGTGGGCGACACACATTGTGGGCTCACATTTCCACAGAGATATGACTGCATGTGTATTGGGGGTGTCACGTCTGGAAGGACAAAGGACTCGAATCTGCAGAAGATAACGAGGAGGTGTGAGATTGGTCTTTTTGTCCCACAGAAGATGCCCCGGAGGGATTTCCAGTTCATCAAGAAATGAGAGACAATGGTGAAGGTTCAAAGGGATGCTTTGTGACTGTATGTTTACTGAAAACACCATGTGACTTGAATTCTGATGCTGGAAACATATAAAAGGGTGACGAGATATGATTCTTCCTCTTTCCTGCTTTGAGAATGCTAGACGATGTGTTCTGTCAATAAAGCTGATTTAAGAACTAAACTCAGCCTCATCATTCGAGCACATCCTCTACACTGGTGACCTACGACAAAGAATGAGCAGACAGAATTCTCCCGAGCGGGGCTCGGCGGAAGCCAGCCTGATGGCCGCCTCCACGATCCGGCTGCCCGATTTCTGGCAGCACAGCCCGCGCTCATGGTTTAGCGCAGTCGAGGCGCAGTTCAACCTCCGGAGAATCTCCAACGACGACACAAAATTCTACCATGTGGTAGCGAAGCTGGACAGCAACACGGTCCAGAGAGTGGAGGATCTGGTTAATCATCCACCAGACAGCGACAAGTACAGCGCATTGAAGGACGCGCTGATCAGCCATTTCACCCCTTCAGTCCAACAGCGAGCAGAGGGGCTCCTGACGTTGACGGAGTCAGAGAACGAGAGACCTGCGGACCTGATGGTGAAGATGCTGAGGCTCAAAGACTCTGAGGATGGCGAATTCATTTTCGCCCACCTTTTCCTTCGGACCCTGCCACCAGCAGTGAGAGTGGCCCTGGCAGAGTCGCCCCAATTGGCCAGGCGAGACTACCATGGGCTGAGCAAAGAGGCGCAGCGGCTTGTCGACGCCCACAAGCGGAACGTGGTTTCGGCTGCAGCAGCTAGCCCAAGAACGGCGTCCGGAGACAGTGCAGGTCCAGCGGCCGCGGCGCCAGACGCACCAACGACGGCAGCGATGGGGGCCAGGCAACGCGGAGCGGAGGACGCCCGGTGTTTCTACCACCGCCGTTTTACAGAGAGAGCGCACAGGTGCGTCCCGCCGTGCAACTTCAAGCGCCAGGGAAACGCCAAGACCGAGGGCCGGTAGCAGCTGCGACCCTCGGCGACGAGAACAAGCTGCTTTACCTGACGGATGCACACTCGGGGAAACAGTTCCTCGTGGACACGGGCTCCCAGCTGAGTTTCGTCACACCCACCTACGCAGAATGGCTGATGCCGTCTAAAGCTCCCTGGGTGTCAGTGTCAGCAGCGAACGGCTCTGCGATTAAAACGTTTGGTGAGAGGACTATGCTTCTGTCCTTACAGGGCCGTTCATTTGAGTGGACATTTATTGTAGCAGCAGTCAGTTTCAACATGTTAGGGGCTGATTTTTTGTGCTCACATGGTTTATTGGTTGACCTTGCTAATAGATGTCTGATTAATGCACTGTCCTTTCATTCTATTCCCTGCACAGCTCGGGTGGCCCCGCCGACTGTACATGCCAGCGTCTCAGCTGCGGGTGGTAAGTTTCACACATTGCTTGCTCAGTTCCCAGCACTCACAGTCCCCACGTTTTCGGCGACGGTGGCTAAACATGGGGTGGAACATTTTATCACCACCACCGGCCCTCCCGTTTTTGCAAAAGCTCGGCGCTTGGACCCAGCTAAACTGGCCATCGCGCGCGAGGAGTTCACTAATCTGGAAAAACTGGGCATTGTTAGACGCTCCAAAAGCTCTTGGGCTTTGCCGCTACACATGGTCCCAAAGGCTGACGGCTCGTGGCGACCTTGCGGCGATTTCCGCAGGTTGAACAACATTTCAGCTCATGACCGCTACCCGATTCCGCACATTCAGGATTTTTCTGTTCATTTGGCGGGGGCGCGCATTTTTTCTAAAATAGACTTGGTGCGCGGTTACCACCAGGTTCCAGTGCGCGCGCAAGATGTACCCAAAACAGCGGTCATAACTCCTTTCGGCCTTTTTGAGTTTTTGCGCATGCCTTTTGGCCTCAAGGGGGCCGCGCAGACTTTCCAACGCATGATGGATGCAGTTTTACGTGTTCGTTTATTTGGATGATATTTTGGTAGCCAGCGCGTTCAAGGGCGAGCACGAAAAACACCTCACAGCAGTTTTTCGGAGGCTGGCAGAGCACGGGTTAATAGTTAACCCAGCAAAGTGCCAGTTTGGGGTGGCGCAGATTGATTTTTTGGGGGCATCGCGTTTCGGCAGAAGGAGTGGTTCCTCTTCCAGATAAAGTGCGTGCCATAACGGATTTTCCGCAACCTCAAATGGTCAAGGCGCTTCAGGAGTTTCTAGGGATGGTTAATTTTTATAACCGGTTCCTCCCAAGCGCAGCACGGCTCATGCAACCATTGTACACCGCGTTAAAAAAACAAAAGCCCGCAAATAAAGTTGAATGGTCTCCGGAGCGGGAGCGCGCTTTTGCCCAGGTCAAATCAGCCCTGGCAAACGCAGTTTTGTTAGCGCACCCAGTTCCAACGGCCCGCATGGCACTCACCACTGACGCTTCCGATGTAGCGGTGGGGGCGGTAGTTGAACAGTTTGTGGCAGGTACCTGGCAACCCCTCGCGTTTTTCAGCAGGACTTTGCGCGATAGTGAGCGTAAATACAGTGCGTTTGACAGGGAGCTTTTGGCCCTACACTTGGCCATCCGCCATTTTCAGTTCTGGTTAGAGAGGCGACGTTTCACCGCGTTTGTGGATCATAAACCGCTAACGTGTGCGATGGCCAAAATTTCAGAACCCTGGTCAGGCCGACAAGAAAGGCAACTAGCCGCAATATCGGAGTTCACCACTGATATTCAGCATGTCGCGGGTAAACACAATGTTGTGGCAGACTGTCTCTCGCGCGTGGTAGCACCACCAAGCCCCATGGGGGCAGACTCTGTAGCCGTGGCCGCAGGCCCGGGCAGCGACGCGGGAGCGCGCGCAGCCCCGGTCTGTGTAGGGTTAGATTATGCAGCCATGGCTGCAGAGCAGGTTAACGACGCGGACGTGCGCGTGCTCCAGTCTGGACCAACAGGGTTAAGGCTGGAGCACAGGGAGCAACAAAGTGGTATGCCCCCACTAATCTGCGATGTCTCCACGGGACGGCCCCGCCCCGTGGTGCCAGCCGCATGGCGTCGCCGCATTTTTGACTCGGTCCATTCTCTCGCGCACCCGGGGGTGCGCGCATCGATTAAGTTGGTGGGGGAGAAATTTGTTTGGCCCGGGTTGTGCAAACAGGTCAAGGAATGGGCGGCAGCCTGCGTAGCGTGTCAGCGAGCCAAAATACACAGACACACTAAGGCCCCGTTGGAACCTTTTCACATCCCCACTAAGCGTTTTGATCACGTGCATGTTGACTTGGTGGGCCCGCTCCCATTATCACATGGGCACACACATCTTTTGACGATGGTGGATCACACCACGCGTTGGCCAGAGGCGATTCCTTTGACATCAACCACAGCGGAAGAAGTTGCGCGAGCATTTTTAGCAGCGTGGGTTGCGCGTTTCGGTGTACCGTCGGACATAACGTCCGACAGGGATCCCCAATTTATTTCCGAACTATGGTCATCGATGGCCCGTAGCTTGGGGGTGAAGATTCATCGCACTACCGCGTATAACCCCCAGGCTAATGGTTTATGCGAACGCTTTCACAGGTCATTGAAAGCAGCCCTCAGAGCGTCGCTGACGGATACAAATTGGTTGGACAAACTTCCATGGGTTTTATTGGGGTTGCGTTCTGCACCTAAGGAAGATTTGCATGCTTCCCCGGCTGAATTAGTTTTTGCACAACCTCTCCGTTTGCCGGGGGAATTTCTCCCCGATAATCCCGCACCAAATGGCCCCCCTGCTCAGCCGTGGCAGAGCGACTCGGGAGCAAACACGCTCCCTGGCCCGGTCCATCACAGTTTCCCACACGTTTTTGTGCCAAAGGCTTTAAAAAATGCAGAGTTTGTTTTTGTTAAACATGATGCTCAGCGTCCAAGTTTGCGGCCGTTTTATGACGGACCGTTCAGAGTGCTGGAGACCGGGCAGAAGCATTTTCTGCTAGATTTAGGGGGCAGAAGGGAGTTGATTTGCATAAACAGACTCAAACCCGCTTTTGTTTTGGCTGATGAGGAAGTGCAGCTCGCGAGGCCCCCCCGCCGTGGCAGGCCGCCAAGAGGACATTCTCCAGAATCTTCACAGAAAGGTGCTAACAGCTTTAATCCACAGATGCAGAGATGTTGCAGGGGCAGCAAAGCCAAGTTGCAGCAGATTCGGCAGAAAGTTAAAACCCAGGCAGTTGGTGGATTGATTAGCGATATACGCCCAAGATGGCGCCCACAGCGGTCGACATGGTGCTTCGCTGCGCTCTTTGTTTGTTTTTGTTTGTCAATTGTGTGTCTGCTTGCACTTATACCCGTGAAGAACTTTTAAATATCAGGACTTTCACCCCCACGGACCTCCTCCCAGTTTTTCTAGCCCCTGCCGCCGATCTGGTTTATTGTTTGGCTCGGAAAGTGAGACGGCGGAAGAGAGGAAGACGAGCGGGCGCTCTCGTACGACTTCGCAGGAGAGGCTCGCGAACGGCGCTGCCTGGCATATTTCTGTCCAATACCAACTCTCTCTCTAACAAGGTGGATGAACTGAGACTGCTGATGCGTTTTAAGGACCTCGCCTCCTCAGCTGTCCTCTGCTTTACTGAGACCTGGCTCCGGGAAAATATACCGGACAGCGCGCTGCGCCTCGACGGCTTCCAGCTCTTCCGTGCTGATCGTGACACAGAGCTTTCCGGCAAGACCACAGGAGGCGGTGTCTGCTTCTACATCAACTGTAGCTGGTGCTCTGATGTAACGGTAATTTCCAAACACTGTTCTCCTGCCTTGGAATTTCTTGTTATCAATTGCAAGCCCTTCTATTCCCCGCGGGAGTTTGCTTCTTTCATAATGATCGCTGTGTACGCCCCTCCCGACGCGGACACGCGCGAAGCTCAGCGCGTGCTCGCGGATCACATTCAACACACAGAGCGGAGTTTTCCAGACTCGCTGATTATTGTGGCTGGCGACTTTAATCAGTGCAATCTGAGCCACGATCTCCCCCGCTACAAACAGTTTATTAAATGCCCCACCAGAGGATTAAACACACTGGATCACTGTTACACCACAGTGAAAGACGCATATCGCGCTGTCCCTCGAGCTGCGCTGGGATTATCTGATCACGTGATGGTTCACCTCATTCCCACATACAGACAGAGATTGAAGCTCACTAAACCTGTTGTGAGCACTACGAAGATACGGACCAGTGATGCTGAGGAGAAGCTGGAAACGTGCATGGAAATATCTGACTGGGGCATGCTTAAAGGAGCCACGCATGATCTGGATGAGTACACGGACACTGTGAACTCATATATCCACTTTTGTGAAGAGAACATTCTTCCATCACGCACCAGGGTGAGTTACTCTAATGACAAACCCTGGTTCACAGCTAAGCTCAGACAGATCAGGAAGGAGAAGGAAGCAGCGCTGAAAAGTGGAGACAGGGACTGCTACAGGGAGGTTAAATACCGGTTTAACAGAGAGCTGAAGAGGGCTAAATCTGTGTACTCAGAGAGACTCCAGCAGCAGTTCACTGCTAATGATTCGGCTTCCGTGTGGAGAGGACTGAGGCAGATCACCAACTATCGGCCTCAGGCTCCTAAAGGTCAGGATGACAAAGCCCTTTGTCAGAGACTGTCCCAACACTATGCCCGTTTTGACACCTCGTCATCTGTGTCCAACTCCCCCCCTCCCTCCAGCTCCACAGCCTCCACATTCCCTACTTCATTTAAGGCACACCCCCCTCCTCCCCCCCTCCCCTTATCATCAGTGAGCAGGATGTGCTCAAACAGTTCTCCAGACTGAACCCGCGCAAGGCCCCCGGCCCAGACGGCGTGTCTCCCTCCACCCTGAGACTCTGTGCGAAACAGCTGGCTCCTGTATTCACAGACATTTTTAACACCTCCCTTAAGTTATGCCACGTGCCATCCTGCCTCAAATCCTCCACCATCATCCCTGTCCCCAAGAAGCCACGGATCACTGGACTTAATGACTACAGACCTGTAGCGCTCACCTCTGTAGTCATGAAGTCCTTTGAGCGCCTGGTCCTGTCCCACCTCAAGTCCATCACCACCCCTCTCCTGGACCCGCTGCAGTTTGCCTACCGAGCCAACAGGTCTGTAGACGATGCAGTCAACCTGGCCCTCCACTCCATCCTGCAGCACCTGGACTCCCCGGGAACCTACGCCAGGATCCTGTTTGTGGACTTCAGCTCCGCATTCAACACCATCCGCCCCGCTCTGCTCCGGGACAAGCTGTCCCTGCTCAACGTGCCTGACTCCCTCTGCAGGTGGATCATCGACTTCCTGACGGACCGGAGGCAGCATGTGCGGCTGGGAAAGACTGTCTCAGACTATACTAGCATCAGCACCGGATCACCCCAGGGCTGTGTACTTTCCCCCCTACTCTTCTCCCTTTACACCAACTCCTGCACCTCCAGCCACCAGTCTGTCAAGTTGATCAAGTTTGCGGACGACACCACCCTCATCGGGCTCATCTCCAACGGCGACGAGTCCGCCTACAGGAGAGAGGTGGCCCAGCTGGCGTCCTGGTGCAGCAATAACAACCTGCAGCTGAACGCTCTGAAGACAGTGGAGATGATTGTAGACTTCAGGAAAGTCACTACTCCTCTGCCCCCCCTCACCCTCTCAGGCTCTCCCATCACCACTGCTGATTCCTTCCGCTTCCTAGGCACTACCATCACCAGGGACCTCAAATGGGAGCTGACCATCAACTCACTCATCAAAAAAGCCCAGCAGAGGATGTTCTTCCTGCGGCAGCTGAGGAAGCTCAAGCTACCCACCAAGATGTTAGTGCAGTTCTACACAGCCATCATCGAGTCCATCCTCACCACCTCCATAACCGTGTGGTACGCAGGAGCCACTGCCAGGGACAGACTAAGGCTGCAGCGCGTCGTGCGCACTGCTGAGAAGGTGATCGGCTGCAAGCTCCCATCTCTCCAGGATCTGTACATCTCCAGGACCCGGAGGCGTGCTGGCCGGATCATAGCCGATCCCTCACACCCTGGTCACGTACTGTTTGCCCCCCTCCCCTCTGGTAGAAGACTTCGGTCCATCCAGACTAAAACCTCCCGTCACATGAACAGCTTCTTCCCCTCTGCCATCAGACTGCTGAACACTAAGTGACTTATTGACTCTCGTGCACCATGTACAGCAGCTCAACCAGACTCATGTCAATCATCACTGTTTTCTTCCTGCATTACCGACTGCACTATATAGTTCTCCACAGTATCTGCTGCTGGCTAATATATATTTTAACTGTTGACCAGTATCACTTAATCTTATCCTACACTTTATTACATGTATAGTTTATTTCTCTTATCTTATCATGTTTAATGTTGCAGCATTGTACCGAGACAAATTCCTAGTTTGTGTACTACATGAACAATGGCAATAAACCTGATTCTGATTCTGATTCTGATATGGAGTGTTTTGTGTTTTTCTTTTTTTTTTATGCCATGCAGGTTTTGCCCTTACTAGACGTTTGGGTGGGGTAGTGTGGGCGACACACATTGTGGGCTCACATTTCCACAGAGATATGACTGCATGTGTATTGGGGGTGTCACGTCTGGAAGGACAAAGGACTCGAATCTGAGAGACAATGGTGAAGGTTCAAAGGGATGCTTTGTGATTGTATGTTTACTGAAAACACCATGTGACTTGAATTCTGATGCTGGAAACATATAAGGGTGACGAGATATGATTCTTCCTCTTTCCTGCTTTGAGAATGCTAGACGATGTGTTCTGTCAATAAAGCTGATTTAAGAACTAAACTCAGCCTCATCATTCGAGCACATCCTCTACAATACTAGACTTAGATAAATCATTAAATTTAATGAAAAGTTAACTTACTTTTTCTTCAATGTTGTCTCACTGTCTTTAGTCCAACATATTTAACAGTTCTATAAGAGTTTATTACACTATTTACACTGGTCACAAAGTCACTTCTAATGTGAAACGTTCTTCCTTTTGGCAGCAAGCTGTGTCAGTCTCTGAACTTTGAACTTCATCTCCTTTTCTGGTTTCTTCAGAAATTGTCCGAGTGTTTCTGTTACCTCATCGAACTTGGAGCCAATTTTCACCTTTACCGTCACTTTTCTCTCAAGCCAATTCCATTGGAACTTATTTTTGATACTTTTGTCTATTTCTAGCACTATGACTCCTGATCCTTCGGTAAAAATCTCATAATTCCGCTGAAAACAATACTGAAAGCTCAGAATTCCAACACGAACCAGCGATGTGATTTGGGGTTGGGGAAATTATCTGAAAATTCAGTAGGGGTCTGGGGGACACAGTCCCCCAGCGGTGTCCGGGGCAGAGCCCCGGTGGGTGGGTGGGGGGGCAAAGCTCCTGGGTTTTTATGATTTTTAAGTACCAGAACTGTGCTTAAATGACATAAAACAAACAGGTGAATGCCACTTATTACTGTATAATATTGACTTATGTTCCAAGAAGATAGCATTCCTAAAATATTCCAACAAGCAATATCCATCACATGCTTTAACACTTGATCAAATCAAAATCAGTTAATTTTATCTATTCCATAATAGAAATAAAATTCCAACATACCATTACTATTTATAATTTCAGCATTCATTTCAGATCACCAGTTTCAATCTCCATTGAGACTTGAACAGTTCATTTTGCACAATCACTGATGTAGCCAAGTCTTAGAAATATTCAAAAGTTATGAGTCAATGTCCACTGTGCACTGTCAATTTCACACTGTTTGGAATCATAAAAGGGAATGGTTAACTTTTATTACCATTTCATCCCCCGCACAGCCCAGCTCAAACAGCCGTTGTACGCCGCCAGTAACAGAGTTAATGGCTCTCCACCTGGCCATACGCCACTTCCGGTCCTGCCTGAAAGGGCACAGCTTCACTGCGTTTGTGGACCACAAGCCGCTAACGTACTTAACGTACTTTATCTTCCTGGAAGATAAAATAAAGGGGAATTCGGCGAATTAGCAGAAAATCACATCCCTGAGAACACGCCACCATGAATCTTTGAAAAAGCATACAACGAGCCATTTGATTGGTCCAATCGTTTGCAACTATCAAATCGCAGGGCTGTCAAGCTACTGCAATACAGCAGTAGCTTGAACACAACACATCCGGGTTATCGCGGGAGACGACTTCCGGGGAAGCGCCGAGTGCTTATGTAATTGTGTCGATTTTCGCTAAAAATCTCTAACAATAAGGTACCTTACCCCCCCTAAAATTTTCTCAACGGATTTAGACGATTCACAGAAATGATCGATTTGAAAATAAATCGGCGGAAATCCGCGGATTGGCGGAAAATTGACATCCCTGCAGAATATATGAACACATTCAGATAACTTTAAGACAGTGAATTCAACATGTATCACGAGCACAACAGACTGTTATTGGATTACTGAGCATAAAGTGTATTATCAAACATTTGTGGAACCAAGGAAAACCATAGCTTAAATCGGCACTGTAATGGAAAATGAGGAACCATAAAATAGTATTTGTTAAGAAAAACAGATGCAATTTTATGAAGAAAATGAGGATTAAACTATTTCATAAAAAGGAAAAGAGATTAATGAAAAGACAAATGCATTTGAAGTTCTGAAAGGAGTTCGAAGATATTAGGTTTATAGAACATATACCAGGAATATTCTGAAGAGTTAAATCTAATTTGGACAACAGACCTTCAGCACAGCAGAGTCAGACTGCACCCCCTGGTGGTAGCAGGCAGTCCAGAACCATCTTGATCCGAATGGATGTCAGTGGATTCTGTTGAGAGAGAGAATGGCAGGCAGGTTCTGCCCCATGGCTCGGGCCAACTCCAGAGGTCGCAACTATAGAAGCTGGGTGTTCAGAATGCTGGGCGATGTCTACTCATGCACAGAGAAAGGAATTTGGCCAGGTTGCCAAGTTCCAGATAATATTTGTTTATCGTTCAAAGTCCCATCAGAAATTCAAACTTGATAAATAAAAAAGCAAATCACAAATCAGTTTCAACCAATGTGTTGTGGTCAGAGCAAAGTTGATTTAAGTTTAGTAAAAATCAAACAAAATCTTCTTAATGTGGTAATTTAAGAAAAAGGAGTAAAATAGGAAAAAGTGAATTTTAAAGAAAAGAAAAAGTTTACACAGAGCATAGACTCTGGGCCAACTTAAGAAAAAAAGGAAAAAGCAGAAAACTGCTCCTTCAGGAGTCACTCCCAGCCTGCAACTCGAACTGCAACTGTAGAACAAAGGAAAGTTTTGCCCAACTACATTCAAGATTCAAGAGCCTTATTATTATGTGCACAGTTGAAAAAATGCTACATTTCCTGAGCAATGAAATTCTTACTTTGCTCTCCAAATGAATGCCAAGGTAATAGGTACAGAAACAACAATTCTAATAAGGTCATAACACACTAACACAGTAACTCAATCCTAATACTGATGGATGCAAATAACACACACACCCACACACAGTTGGGACTCCTTAAGCACACCTTGATACTAAATACTAAAACTAATGAGTACTAATAACACACACTAGGCAGTTTGGACAGTTAAAGCAGTTAAAACAGTCAAACAAGAGAAATGAAACTGAAAATTCTCTGGATGACTAAAGTGATAGTGGTATATTGATATCAGAGTTGATGTGAACCTGAGATGGCATAGACCTATGTACAGTGTGCAAATGAGCATTGTCCAACGAACAGTGTATAATTACAAATTAGCACCCGGTGCTAATTTCTGTACCGGTAGTACCAGTAGACTGTTCATGATAAGTAGCAGCAGAGATGATATGGACATCAGACGGGTGAAACTATATCTGCTGTACAGGTGAGCAGTGTGCAAATTTAGCAGCCGGTGTTACGGAGTTTTGGGAGTTGTTATCTGTTCAGGAGTCTGATGGCAGTAGGAAAGAAGGAGTTCTTCAGTCTGGTTGTCCTGCATTTCACAGTTCTGTACCTCCAGCCTGAGGGTAGAATTGTGAACAGTCTGTGCTGGGGGTGGGTGGGGACCCGGAGGATGGTGTCAGCTCTCCTTTGGACTTTGCAGTGGTAGATGCTCTGCAGAGAGGGGAGTGGAGTCCTGATGATCTTCTCTGCTGCCTTCACCACTCTCTGCAGGCATTTGCGGTCCAGGGCAGTAGTGCTGCCATACCACGCAGTGATGCAGTTGGTCAGAATGCTCTCAATGATGCAGCTGTAGAAATTGTTGAGGATCCTGGAGGACATGCCGAACTTCTTCAGCCCCCTCAGAAAGTACAGTCGCTGTTGATCTCTCTTAACCAGCTCTGTGGTGTTGTATGTCCACTTAAGGTCCTCGCTGATGTGGATGCCCAGGTATTTAAAGCTGCTCACCCTCTCCACCTCAAGCTTCTGGCTGAACAGCGGCCGATGGGGTCTCCTCCTCCCTTTCCTCATGTCCACTATCATCTCCTTTGTCTTGTCCATGTTGAGGGTTAGGTTGTTGTCCTCACACCATGACACCAGGTTGGCCACCTCTCTCCTGTAGGATGCTTCATCATCACCAGTGATGCGTCCCATCACTGCTGTGTCATCCGCAAACTTTAGGATGATATTGTCCTTGTGGGAGGTGACACAGTCATGGGTGAAGAGGCTGTAGAGGATCGGATCAAAAGATCAGGGATGGATCTGCCCATTAGCGTAAACTTTTGACCAATCGCACTGAGTTTATTTGTTTGAAACTGACCAATAGGATGACAGGAGGCATCACATACACTACCATTCAAAAGTTGGGGGTCACTTAGAAATGTCCTTATTTTTGAAAGAAAAGCACTGTTTTTTTCAATGAAGATAACTTTAAATTAATCAGAAATTGTGTGTGTTTAAACACACTGTGTGTGTTTATATACTTGCATATTTATTCCACCTAGCTGCAATGCTCCGTACTGTGGGTGTTTATATATTTACATATTTATTCCATCTAGCTACAATGCTCTGCACTGTGTGTTCATATATTCATATATTTATTCCATCCAGCTACAATGCTCTGCACTGTGTGTCTGTGTGTGTGTGTGTGTATATATATATTTTATAGTAATATGTACATATGTATATTAGCTGCTCTTGCTTGCTTGTTTTTTTTTTTGCCTTCTGATTGTTGCTCTGAGTGTTGCTATCCCTGTGCTGTTGCAATCCTGGAATTTCCCCGTTGTGGGACTAATAAAGGCTTATCTTATCTTATCTTATCTTAAATACACTCTAATATCTAATCGTCGGCCTCCATCGGTCTATGATGACCATGGAAGAGAATCCTAAACGTCTACTCTGCTGGAACAGCACCGCCTGTGGCTGAACAGGCCGATGCGCGAATGACAGTCCCTGTCACACAGGTCACACTTGTGGGTGGTCTCCGTGCTGCTGGGTCTGTGGCGGTTCTTCCTGCGGGTCCTTTTTTCATCTGCTGCAGCAGTCAGTCTCTCTTCACCCGCCTTGAGCTGTCTGGTCAGGGTGCCTCTCCATTTGGAGCGGTCCGTTGCAAGGTCCTCCCAGCGCTCTGTGTTGATATCCAGGGCCTTCATGTCTCTCTTGCAGACATCTCTAAAGCGCAGCTGTGGGCGGCCAACGTCTCTCCTGCCAGTTGCCAGTTCTCCATAGAGGACGTCTTTGGGGATTCTGCCATCCTCCATACGGTGAACGTGGCCTAGCCAGCGGAGCCTGCGCTGCCTGAGTAGAGTGAACATGGAGGGAAGGCCGGCGCGGGACAGAACTTCTGTGTTGGGCACTTTGTCCTGCCAGGATATGTCCAGGATGTGGCGAACGCAGCGCAAGTGGAAGGAGTTCAGTCTCTTTTCCTGCCGGGCATATGTTGTCCACGTCTCACTCCCATAGAGCAGTGTGCTGATGACGCAGGCGTTGTACACTGCCATCTTCGTCTTGACAGAGAGTTTGGGATTCTCCCACACTCGTGTGGTGAGGCGAGCGAGTGTGAAGGCTGATTTTCCAATCCTCTTGTTGATCTCTGTATCAAGGGAGAGGTTGTTGCTGATCGTGGACCCCAGGTACGTGAACTGATTCACGACCTCCAGCTTGTAGTCATCAATGGTGATGGTTGGTGGTGCTTCCGTGCCTTGCGCCAAGACGTTAGTCTTCTTCAGGCTGATGGTAAGCCCGAAGTCCTTGCATGCCTGGGAGAAGCGGTCCATCAGGGTCTGAAGCTCCTGCTGTGTGTGGGTTGCGACTGCAGCGTCGTCTGCGAACAGCATGTCTCTGATTAGAGCCTCGCGTACTTTGGTTCTGGCTTTCAGGCGGGCGAGGTTGAAAAGCCTGCCGTCAGATCTTGTGTGCAGGTAGATTCCCTCTGTTGCTGTGCTGAAGGCATGCCTCAGGAGCATAGCAAAGAAAATCCCAAAGAGGGTTGGCGCAAGTACACAGCCCTGTTTCACTCCGCTGCGTATGTTGAATGGCTCTGAGACGTTGCCATCGTGCTGCACTATCCCCTGCATGTTGGTGTGAAACGATTCGATGAGGCTTTGCAACTTTGGTGGGCATCCTATCTTTGGCAGGATCTTGAAAAGGCCCTCTCTGCTGACCAGATCGAACACTTTGGTGAGGTCGATGAAGGCGACGTACAGAGGCATGTTCTGTTCTCTGCATTTCTCCTGGAGTTGGCGGATGGAGAATATCATGTCTACCGTCGATCGCTCAGCGCGGAAGCCACACTGACACTCGGGGTAGACACGTTCGGCAAGCTTCTGTAGACGAACGAGAACAACTCGTGCGTAGACTTTGCCAACAACGCTGAGGAGGGAAATGCCCCTGTAGTTGTTGCAGTTGCTTCTCTCCCCTTTGTTTTTGTAGAGGGTGATGATCTTGGCGTCCCTCATGTCCTGTGGTATGGCGCCTTCCTTCCAGCACTGGCAGAGGACGTCATGCAATGGCAGCAGTAGGGCGGTCTTGCAGTGCTTGATCAGGTCAGGGGGTATGCTGTCGTTGCCGGGTGCCTTGCCAGCGGCTAAGCTATCAATGGCCTTACTGAGTTCGTCGATGGTTGGCTCGGGGTCAAGTTCGTCCATGGATGGCAGGCAGTCGATGGCATCAAGGGCTGACAGTGTCACGGTGTTCTGTCTAGAGTAGAGGTCGGAGTAGTGTTCCACCCATCTCTCCATCTGCTTGTTCTTCTCTGTGATCATCTCCCCAGTGGAAGATTTGAGGGGGGCCATCTTGCTCTGAGCCGGACCAAGTGCTTTCTTGATGCCATCGTACATACCACGGATGTTCCCTGTTATGGCAGCGGTTTGAATGTCTTGGCTGAGTTGAGTCCAGTACTCGTTGGCACAGCGCCGAGCAGTCTGCTGAACTTTGCTTCTCGCAGCCCTGAGAATCTGGAGATTCTTCTCGTTTGGGTACTTCTTGTACTCAGCAAGTGCTGAGCGCTTGGCTTCAATGACGGGGGTCATCTCGGTCAACTTGGCATCAAACCAGTCCTGTGACTTCGAGGTCTTCCTCCCAAAGGTAGCCAAGGCTGTGCGGTAGATGGTGTTTCGCAGCTCTTCCCACTTCTGCTCTGCAGATTCTCCTCCTTGTGGTACACCAAGTTCCTTCTCAAAGGTGGAGGCAAACTGCTCAACAAGTTCTGGTTGGGCCATCTTGCTGGTGTCAATCCGTGCCTTTCCAGGTTGTCTAGCACGATGGAATTTCTTCAGCTGCAGCTTGACCTTGCAACACACCAATGAATGGTCTGTGTCGCAATCTGCACTCTGGAACGAACGGGTGATTAGCACGTTCTTCAGTGAGGTGCGCCTGGTCAGGATCAAGTCTAGCTGGTGCCAGTGCTTTGAGCGCGGATGTTGCCAGGAAACCTTGTGTTGGGGCTTGGTCTTGAAGAACGAGTTTGTGATGCACAGATCGTGATATGTGCAGAACTCGAGCAGCCGCTGTCCGTTGTCGTTCATTCTGCCCATGCCAAAAGGTCCAAGACAGGAGGGCCAGGAGTCGTGGTCAGCACCCACTCTGGCATTGAAGTTTCCAAGGAGAATGAGTTGTTCAGAGTTGGGGATGATCCTGACAGTTGTTGCGAGATTCTCGTAGAACTCGTCTTTTGCCTCTGGTGTGGCTGTCTGTGTTGGGGCATACACACTGACGAGGGTGACTGGGCCTTCAGTGGTGTTCAGGCGGAGGGTGAGGAGTCGTGCAGAGCCAGTGCTGCCCGGTTCCACCATCTTCAGCAAAGTGTTCTTCACTGCAAAGCCCACTCCGTGTTCCCTGTGTTCGTCACTGCCCTTTCCCTGCCAGTAGAACGTGTAGTCCTTCTCTCTCAGTGTGCCTGCATCAGCTAACCGTGTTTCCTGGAGAGTGGCGATATCCACTCCCAGTCTCTTCAGCTCATTATTGATGATGGCAGTCTTCCTGGTGTCGTTGATGTCCTTTAGGTTAGCAGCGAGTCCTGTCATCATAGTGCGGATGTTCCAAGTTCCCAGTTTTAGAGTTGGTCTCTTTTGTTTTATTGTCTTGCCTGGTGCGAAGGTTCTCAGCCTGCTGTTTGGATTTCTCCTTATCCCCATGCACCCAATGAGGAAAGCAAGCTGTGGCGGGACAACACCTTATTGGCTGGGGGCTGCCCAGCTTGAGGCGGGCGGTAGCTGTCCAGTGAGATCTGATGATCCCTCCCACCGTCGGGAACAACCCCTGGCGCCACGCTCTACGCCAATTGAGCAGTGGCTTATAACCGGTAACTGTCATTCCCCGTGTTTTGTCTACGCCAAAGGCGAAGCTGGAGTGTCCTCTCCAGTGATCCGGTGTTCTACCTTCCAGCGTTGGGCGTTGGTAGGATTCAAGCCTGGGCAGGAAGATATGGAGGACAAGATGTTGCCCATGCAGCATGTCCCCCCTCTCCACGTCACTGATGAATCCAAAGGAACAGCAGGGCTGCTACAGTTTGGCACCAGCGCCGTTGCAGGAGCTGCCAGAACGATGTTGAGCACAACATAGAACTGCCTTAGGGGCTCCGACTCCGGATTTTTCCTCAGGGTTGACTCCCGAAGCCTTTCCCGTGACCGGGTATGCCGTAGGGCTGCACGGTGGCGCAGTGGTTTAGCACTGTGGCAGCACAGTTTTCCCCTCGGCCGGGGGATCGCGGGGATCATGAGATCGTGGGTTCGATCCCAGCCCCCGACCAACAGTGAGCTGTGTGGAGTTTGCATGTTCTCCCCGTGTTGCGTGGGTTTACTCCGGGATTTCTCCGGTTTCCTCCCGCATACCAAAAACATGTAGGTTTAGGGCGCTCGCGCACGCAGCGACCAGCAGCCGGTGGCTTGTCACCAGACTGCAAACCAAATCTACCTACAGGTACAAATAAGTAACAAAAAAAAAAAAAAAAAAAAAAAAAAAAAGGCAGCAGAGGTTTGAAATCAGGGTTTACCTTCCCCTAGATGGGCTACCTTCCCAGGTTGACGAGCCACCATCTACCCGAAGCATCTGGTTTTAAGGCGCCAGAGATCCGCCCTCGCCCCTTCTCCTATTAGTAAAAGCAGTTCCGCCGGGCTTAGATACTAAACCACACGGGCAGGCTAGGAGTTGGACTTAGTTGTCAGAGGCTTTTTGAGACGCACGCCATAAGGAGCATTTTATGAGCACTGGGAGCTTAACCCCAGTGTCGCTCCTGGCTATGACAACCTTGGAACCAATATCTAATAATTATACCAATATCTAATATCTAAAACCAATATCTAAAACCAATATCTAATATACATTGCTAATGTGGTAAATGACTATTCTAGCTGCAAATGTCTGGTTTTTGGTGCAATATCTACATAGGTGTATAGAGGCCCATTTCCAGCAACTATCACTCCAGTGTTCTAATGGTACAATGTGTTTGCTCATTGCGTCAGAAGGCTAATGGATGATTAGAAAACCCTTGTGCAATTATGTTAGCACAGCTGAAAACAGTTTAGCTGGTTAGAGAAGCTATAAAACTGACGTTCCTTTGAGCAGGTTGAGTATCTGGAAAAAATTATTATTTCAAATACAAATCATTATTTCTAACCTTGTCAATGTCTTGACTATATTTTCTATTCATTTTACAACTCATGGTGGTAAATAAGTGTGACTTTTCATGGAAAACACAAAATAATTGTCTGGGTGACCCCAAACTTTTGAACGGTAGTGTAAACTAGAAAAAAAAATGATTAAACTGGAATTCACATTATATACAGTGGTGTGAAAAAGTGTTTGCCCCCTTCCTGATTCCTCATTTTTTTGTATGTTTGTCACACTTCAATATTTCAGATCATCAAACAAATTTAAATATTAGACAAAGATAACACACGTAAACACAAAATGCAGTTTTTAAATGAAGGTATTTATTACTAAGGAAAAAAAATTCAAAACTACATGCCCTGTGTGAAAAAAGTGATTGCCCCCTAAACCTAATATCTGGTTGGGCCACCCTTAGCAGCAACAAATACAATCAAGCATTTGTGACAAGTGGCAATGAGTCTTTTACAGCGCTGTGGAGGAATTTTGGCACACTCATCTTTGCAGAATCGTTGTAATTCCGTCACACTGGAGGGTTTTCGAGCATGAACCGCCTTTTTAAGGTCATGCCACACCATCTCAATCGGATTCAGGTCAGGACTTTGACTAGGCCACTCCAACGTCTTCATTTTGTTTTTCTTAAGCCATTCAGAGGTGGACTTGCTGGTGTGTTTTGGATTTTTTGTCCTGCTGTAGAACCCAAGTGCGCTTCAGCTTAAGGTCACAAACAGATGACCAGACATTCCTCCTTCAGGATTTTTTTGGTAGACAGCAGAATTCATGGTTTCTATTTACCACATCAAGTCTTCCAGGTCTTGAAGCAGCAAAACAGCCACAGTCCATCAGACTACCATCACCATATTTTACTGTTGCTATGATGTTCCTTTTCTGAAATGCTGTGTTACTTTTACACCAGATGTAATGGGACACACACCTTCCAAAAAGTTCAACTTTTGTCTCATTAGTCCACAGAGTATTTTCCCAAAAGTCTTGGGGATCATCAAGGTGTTTTCTGGCAAAACTGAGATGAGCCTTTATGTTCTTTTTGCTCAGCAATGGTTTCCGTCTTGGAACTCTGCCATGCAGGCCATTTTTGCCCAGTCTCCTCCTTATGGTGGAGTCATGAACACTGACCTTAACTGAGGCAAGTGAGGCCTGCAGTTCTTTGGATGTTGTTGTGGGGTCTTTTGTGACCTCTTGAATGAGTCGTTGCTGCGCTCTTGAGGTAATATTGGTTGGCCGGCCACTCCTGGGAAGGTTCACCACTGTTCCATGTTTTTGATATTTGTGGATAATGGCTCTCACTGTGGTTTGCTGGGGTCCCAAAGCTTTAGAAATGGTTTTAAAACTTTTTCCAGACTACTAGATCTCAATTACTTTGTTTCTCGTTTGTTCCTGAATTTCTTTGGATCGCAGCATGATGTCTAGGTTTTGAGGATCTTTTGGTCTACTTCACTCTGCCAGGCAGGTCCTATTTAAGTGAGTTCTTAATTGAGAACAGGTACGGCAGTAATCAGGCATGGGTGTGGCCAGAGAAATTGAACTTGCTTTCCAAAGATGTGATAAACCACAGTTAATTTATGTTTAAATGGGGGGGGGGGCACTTTTTCACACAGGGCCATGTAGGTTTGGATTTTTTTTTGACCCTTAATAATAAACACCTCCATTTAAAAACTGCATTTTGTGTTTACTTTTATTAGCTTTGTCAAATATTCAAATTCATTTGATGATCTGAAACATTTAAGTGTGACAAACATACAAAAAAAATGAGAAATCAGGAAGGGGCAAATACTTTTTCACACCACTGTATAAGCTAAACTAAACTTCAGTGATTCATGACTATTTTTCATTATTACTACGGTAAGCATGCATTTCCATATTAACATGCACTGAATAAAGTTTCGTGTAACATACTTTCAAACATACAAAACATTCAAATAGTAGTAGTAGTAGTAGATTAGTTTATTTGACAGGGACAGTGCAATAAACATAGACAATTAATCAAAGACAATCAATCTGATGTGTTGCACATAGAGTGTATAGCTATTAGCTAATTTGCAACTCTTGTCCCTGGATGGGCTTTAGAAAAAAGAATCAAGATAAAAAATATACACAATAACCACATACATCAATGCAGAAAAATTATAAATACACAATTATAAATATTATAAATACACAAATATAACAGCCTGACTCACATTTAACATAAATATTATAAATATTATAAATACACAAATATAACAGCCTGACTCACATTTAACACATATAACATAACTCACATTTGCCTATTTCAGGCCTTCCTCCCTCCGTCACTCACTATAAACAAACACATTTATTCCTTCCCTTCATTCACTCTCACTTTGCAGACAATTAATTCATACATGAGTACATTCTTGTTTATTTTTCAGCCAGTTTTTAACATTTTTAGTGAATGTTTTAAAGTCCGTTATTATTTTAATTTCATTTGGCATTGTGTTCCAGATGTGACTGCCCTTTATAGAGAAAGCTGTTTGTCCAAATGTGGTTCTGCGGTGGAATATTTTACAGTTATTGTTAACAGAACTCCTGGTGGCTCTGCTGCTGTCCTGTCTTTGGACAAAACCAGCAAGTGGCTCGGGTGCTGATTTATGAAAACATTTGAACGTTAATTTCAGAAGACAGAGGTCAATGAAGCTCTCAAAACTCAATAGGTTGTATTTTTTTAAAACATTACAGTGATGCCACCTAATGGGCTTTTTGTCCAAGATTTTTAGGGTTTGATTATATAATGAACCTATATGTCTTATTGTGGAAGGGGCTGCTTGAGCCCAGACTGTCAAACAGTATGATATATGAGAAAAAACCATAGAATGCATATACAGTGCAGCTGCTTCGTAAGGTATGTAATATCTAATTAATTTAAAGCAGTTCAGATTTTTTTTTACTGTTTTTGAAATTTTCTTTATATGAAGATTAAATTTGAGTTGAGGATCTAGTACAATGCCAAGGTATTTGAATTCTGTAACTAAACTGATGTCATGATCATGTATATTAACTTTAAAATGTTGCAGGTTACATTTTTTGATTGAAAAGCACATTGAGACTGTTTTCTGAAGGTTCAGCAATAGATGGTTCTTGAGGAGCCACTCTTGGACATCAACCATACTTGTAGACAGTACATCTGCAGCCTGTGCTGGAGTCTTGGCAGCTGTGTAAATAACTGCATCATCTGCATAAAGTTGGCATGTTGCAGCTGAGCAGTGTAACGGCAGGTCATTAATAAAAATGCTGAAAAGTAAAGGACCAAGAATGGACCCTTGTGGGATACCCATGCGGTTGTTTAAAAATGAGGATTTATCCTGGTGAACTTTTACACACTGTTCTCTATTCTGGAGATAAGATGCAAACCATTCTAATGTATTTGGGGAGAAGTTAAAAGATACCATTTTGGATAAAAGCAAACTGTGGTTTACAGTATCGAAAGCCTTTTTGAGATCTAGAAAAACAGCTCCTACCACATTACCCCTGTCCAAGGACTGTTTGACGTTTTCAATAAGGCAACAATTTGCTGTTTCTGTTGAGTATCCTGGTCTAAAACCAAATTGATGTGGATGAAGAAGTTGATTGTCTTGTAAGTAGTCTATCAGCTGTGTAGCTACAACTTTTTCAAGAACCTTAGATAGGACTGGTAAGATAGAGATTGGGCGGTAATTGCATATATCGTCTTTACTGCCTGATTTATGAACTGGTATGACGACAGCTTTTTTCCAGCCAGATGGAAATGTACTAGACCTAATGGAGAGATTAATGAGATGAGTCAGTGGTTTGATTAATATTTTGCTGTGCATTTTGAGAAAGGAGGTGCTCATATTGTAGATATCATTAGTTTTTGAGTTTGACAGTGTTTTAACAATACCAGCAATTAACTTCTCATTTACCTCATCGATGTGAAAAGTATCTGTTGGAAGTATGGAATTTGTGTTGTTGAGCACATTTGGCAGCACAAAAATTTTTGTTAAGTCTTCCACAGAGCCCACAAAGTGTGAATTAAATTCATTTGCCAAAGTAGCCTTGTCACTGACGGTCTTGCCATTGATTCTAAGTTCCTTTACCCCCTTCTGATCGTTTTTTTTATTAGTTAAGTTATTTAAATGCCTCCATAGGGAACTGTTGTTACCCTTTGCATGATCTATCAGTTTATTGTAATAAGATATTTTTGATTTTCGCAGCTCATGTACCACTTTATTTCTTAAACTTTTGTACACAAGGTGATCATTTTGTAGTTTGGAGGTTAGTGATGTTTTCAGTGCATAGTCTCGCCTCTTCATAAGTTTTCTTATTTCATTATTTAACCATGGTAGGCTAATCTTCTGTTGTCTACTTTTAATTTGCTTTGAAAATTTTTCTATAGACTTTGTGATTGTTGCAGTTATAAAATTACAACAATCATCTACTTCACATGTTGACATGAGCTGCTCCCAATTTTGATTCTCTAAGTAATGTTCAAACTCCTCATTTTTTGATTTGGGGATAATAAAATTTGATTTGTCAATATCGACTCCCCCAAAATACTGTAGTCGCTTTTTAGTAAGTTTCCTGACAGCAAGAACCATGTTATGATCTGAGAGACCAGTTACAAGATTATAGGTTCTGGTTATTCGTTCTGGTTTATTAGTAAATACCATGTCAATAAGTGTTCTGGATTGTTTGGTTATCCTGGTGGGTCCTTTGATGATTTGCTGGTAATTAAATTTAGTCATGAGGCTTTTCAGTTTTTGTTTGTCTTTTTTATCAGACCAGTTGATATTAAAGTCACCATGAATTATTGTTTCTCTGTTCTTCTCAAGTTGTTTAACCAGATCACTTAATTCATTATAAAAGGAAGAATTGTGTGATGGTGGGTTGTACACTACTGCAATGTTGAAATTCATTACCGGAGAGAGACATACATTAACAGCTAAACATTCAAGTGAAGTATTCAAATCAACCAGTTGACATTTATATTTCTCTTTGATGTAAATTAAAACACCTCCTCCCCTCCCTACCTGCCTGTCTTTTCTAAAACACTGGTAGCCCACAATATCGATCATATTAGTGTCTATGTTCCTGTGTAGCCAGCTTTCTGAGAGACAAAGGTAGTCCAGATTTGAGTCCAACAGCAACACCGAAATCTCATCTCTTTTGGGGATTATGCTCCGTATGTTTAAATGACCGCCGAGGATCCCCTTTGGTTTAGCCTTGGTGTCCCAAAGAACTCGTGCATGATTAACAGTTTGGAAAAATAAATGTTGTTTTTGCTTTTGTACAGCTCGGTTTTGTGCTAACCCAGTGGTCTGCTGTTTAATAGTGGCAGGTCCAGGGTTAAGGTGAATATCTCCTGCCAGAAGTAGCAGAACTAACAGAACTTTAATTGTATATCCTCTGCCATATTGTGATTTTTGCTTAACAGCCATGTTTGCCTTAATTTGGAAGTTTTTGCTCAGGCCTTTTAAAGACCACATAGAGTGTAGGGTGAGATGTCCAAGCCCAAATCCATACAGATAAAACTTTTTAACTTCACCTTTGGTTGAGTTTGTCGGAAAATCCTTCTTGTTGCAGGTCCAGACACACAAAGACAAAACGAAGAGGAAGTAGAGAAGTAGAGAAGGCTTATTAGTGGTGCCCATCAGCCCACTTTTTAATCCGGTGGCCGCCATCTTCAGTCTTTCTTGGAAAGAAGGAAAAAGAAAATCTGTGGATAGTAAAATAAATTCTGCTTATATCGCCAGAATCTGATCCGATCGTCCTCGAATCCAGCTGGGCCTCAGCTAGCCAACTAGCCCCTTCCGTTGCTGGTCTCGTTGCTCATAGTCGCCGTAACTGGTCTCCCGTCCCGCTCCTCCAACCGAGTCTCGTCACACACCGCCGCTGCCACCGAGCTCCGCTGAGGTCACGGTAAGTCCTCCGCTAGGCACCGCCACCTACCGTTGTCTGCCTGGGTGAAATCTCTGCTGAGCCCCGTCAACAAATAGCCGCTTGCCTGGTAGTATCTCCGCTGGGCCTCGCAGCTGGGCTTCGATTCAGGCTGGTGTAAGGTGGAATGACTGGCGCCAGCATTAAGCTAACTAGCGTTAGCTTAGCAATCGCTTCGGGTAGTCTCGTCGCACACCGCCGCTGCAGTCACGGTAAATCCTTCGCTGGGCACCGCCGCCTACCGCCGTCTGCCTGGGTGAAATCTCTGCTGAGCCCCGTCAAACAAATAGCCGCCTGCCTGGTAGTATCTCCGCTGGGCCTCGCAGCTGGGCTTTGATTCAGGCTGGTGTTAGGTGGAATGGCTGGCGCCAGCATTAAGCTAACTAGCGTTAGCTTAGCAATCGCTTCAGGTAGGGCACATCAGTGAATCACAAGGAAGCGCTGGAATCGCTGGTCAGTTTACTCACAGACCATGTTGTGTTGGGTTCTTTTATAAATAAAGACTGCTCATCTGCTCATCAAGACTGCTCATCTGCTCATCTTCTTCATTCTTCAAATCATTCATCTTCTTCTGCTTAATCGTTTTCGGGTCGCGGGGGGGCTGGAGCCTATCCCAGCGTCTTTGGGTGAGAGGCAGGGTACACCCTGGACAGATCGCCAGTCCATCACAGGGCCAACACAGAGAGACAGACAACCATTCACTCTCAAAGTCATACCTAAGGACAATTTAGAATCCCCAGTTTGATGCCAATTAACCCAACTTGCATATTTTTTGGCATGTGGGCCATTCAAATGGCCCACAAATGAAATTCAAATCAATGATTAATAAAACATTTAAAACCAGAATTGTATGTCTGAGTCCACTCCTAATCGTCTAGTGTGTCCTGAGAAGTATCTTCTGAAAAATGAGTCGTGAGGAGATGAATAAGTTATTCCATTATTCCCAATTCATAGTTTAACTTCAGAGAGAAATATTTCTGTGGCATCCATAGGAGGGCAATGTTACACTTTTGAGTTTCAGTGAGGACTCTTACTGGTCAGGGTGTGTGGAACACTCACTTTTGGCATTCCTTTGGCAAATGGATTTGAGGGGGATGACTCCAGGTCTTGAGCAGGGATTAACGTATTCCCTTTATGGCCGATGGTATAGGGTTTCACAGCTCCGGTCTTGGGTGAAACAATTTCTCCTCAGCAAAGAATGATTTCATAAATTGGAATCCAGCAGTTAACACTACAAACACTAAGTCACCAGTTAGTAATGTGTAGAAATTATAGCCTGTCTCTGAAACTTCTGTGACTTGCAAATGTATAGTAGATATCTTAAAGAAATCCCTGTATAAGATAATCAAAATATCAAGAAATAGTATTTGCAATACGAAGAACCAAAAAAGAAAAAATGAGGCGGAGAACACAAAACACACACACACACATATATATAAAACACATATACAGTATATACTGCTCAAAAAAATAAAGGAAACACTTTGAAAACACATCAGATTTTAATGGGAAAAAATAAGCTGGATATCAAAATTGTGGCAGGCTAGTCCAGTTTACTCAGATTAAAGGAACACTTTTTAATCTGAGTAAGCTGGACTAGCCTGCCATAATTTCGATATCCAGCTTATTTTTTCCCATTAAAATCTGATGTGTTTTCAAAGTGTTCCCTTTATTTTTTTGAGCAGTATATGTTGTACATATATATAAAAACACACACATATACGAAGCAGTTTGTGTTTTAATGTGTGCCCCCGCTCCCTATATATATATGGCTCACAGAGATAGCAAAAAAAACGTTACAACCTAATAGTATTGAATGCAAAAGATGCAACAGACTTAGACAAAATGGTCCCCTCCAGTATACAACTAGGACAGTATCAATCGCAACGGAGGGTAACAATATGTATGGGTACATATTCATACTATGTGGGGTAACTAAATAGACTTGTTATGCTGTTTATTCCATCTAGCTACAATGCTCTGCACTGTGTATATATATTTATGTGTACATATGTATATTCACTGCTCTTATTTTCTTATCTTCTAAATTATTGCTCTGAGTGTTGATATCCCTGTGCCGTTGCAATCCTGGAATTTCCCCATTGTGGGACTAATAAAGGCTTATCTTATCTTATATATAAATATATATATTCTAATTCTGGCGCCACACGAGTCGGCTGCCTTTTTGCAACAGCGGCTCAATTCTGAGTTTTTTCTTCCTCTCACTTTCTGATCCGGTGACAACTTTCTGATCCGGCAACACCTTACACACCTTATACATCACGGACACACATATCGCCCCAAATGTCTCCCGAGCCGGTGGACGGAGCCACTGTTTATAGCAGGAGACGGTACAGCAGGGAACAGCTGCTAGCACTCAACCGCCACTCGGTGCTAACGGAAAAACTCGACATACTGGGAGAACTGAGGCGAAAACGACGTGGGTGTCGTGCTGGAGTAAGACAGCGGGCAAGAATTATAAGGAACAGACCCACCCTCCCATCCGTTGTTATGGGGAATGTACGATCGATACTGGGAAAGGTAGATGAGCTAGCGGCTATCTCCCGCTACGATAGCATATACCGGGAGTGCTGCCTTCTGTTATTTACTGAGACGTGGCTAACTGAACTAGCAGCAGATGCTAACATTGAACTGGAGGGTTTCCACGCGATACGGGCAGACCGAACACCTGACAGTGGCAAAGCAAGGGGCGGTGGAGTGATAATGTATGTTAACAACAACTGGTGCAGACCGGGACATATCACTGTTAAACAACAACACTGCAGCAAAGACATCGAGTTGCTAGCTGTTAGCATGCGGCCTACATATCTCCCGAGGGAATGCTCACACATGATCTGCATTGTTATTTATGCAAATCCGACGGCGAACGCTGGGACAGCACGTGACGTCATCCACTCAGTAACTGGCAGGCTGCTGACAGAACACCCAGATGCTCTTCTCCTCATCTCAGGCGATTTCAACCATGTTTCACTGTCTCCCATTCTACCCACGTTTACCCAGTATGACACATGCCACATTAGAGACAATAAAACACTGGACTTATTCTACGCAAACACTAAGGAAGCGTACACTTCATCACCACTCCCCCCACTTGGGAGATGGGATCACAACTTCGTTCATCTCTGGCCGGTGTACAAACCCCTAGTGCACAGACAACCTCCGGTCATGCGCACAGTGAAGTTATGGTCTGAGGAGGCAATGGACACTCTAAAGGACTGTTCTGAAACCACCGCCTGGGAGCAGCTCTGCGATCGACATGGTGAGGACATCGATGGCCTCACTCACACCATCACAGACTACATCAGCTTCTATGTGGACAACACCGTTCCCACCAAGACCATATGGTGTTGCTCAAACAACAAACCATGGATCAAGCCTGAGATAAAAACACTTCTGAGAGAGAAGAAGAGGATCTTCAGGTCGGGGAACAGGGAGATGCTGAAGTCCGTACAGAGGGAGCTGAGGAGAAAGATCAGAGAAGGCAAGGACAGCTTCAGGAAGAAGATGGAGGACAAGCTGCAACAGAGCGACATCAGCGGGGTCTGGAGAAACATTAAAACCATCTCTGGGCTCCAGAATACCTCCCCCCAGGCCACCGGGGGCAGGGACTGGGCGAACAATCTGAATCTGTTTTTCAATAGGTTTGACCAACCGCCCTCCCCCCCGACTGCACAACAACCACTGCTGCCTCTGAAGACATCAAGTCCTGCTGCCCACTCCCCACTCCACCAACACCCCCCCACTCCCAACACACAGCCCCCCAACCTGACCCTCATTAAGACCCAGGTGAGGACGGAGATGAGGAAGATCAAGGCGAGGAAGGCGTCGGGACCGGACGGCATCAGCGCAAAGCTCCTCAAGTCCTGTGCAGACCAGCTGTGTGGGATTGTGGAGTACATCTTCAACTTGAGCCTGAAGCTGGGGAGGGTACCACAGTTGTGGAAAACATCTTGTGTGGTACCTGTACCAAAGACTTCCCACCCCAAAGATCTGAACAGCTACAGACCAGTGGCCCTGACATCCCACATGATGAAGACCCTGGAGAGACTGCTCCTTGCTCACCTCCGCCCCCTGGTGGGACCAGCAATGGATCCACTCCAGTTCACCTACCAGCATGGCATTGGGGTGGAGGATGCGGTGATCTTCCTCCTTCACCGTTCTCTGTCCCACCTGGAGAAGCCCAGGAATGCGGTGAGCATCATGTTCTTTGACTTCTCCAGTGCTTTCAACACCATCCAACCGATGATCCTGAAGGACAAGCTGCTGCGCGCAGGGGTGGACCAGCACCTGTCATCATGGATCCTGGACTACCTCACAAACCGGCCACAGTTTGTGAGAACCCGGGACTGTGTGTCCGACACGATCATCGGTAGCACGGGGGCCCCCCAGGGAACGGTTTTGGCTCCCTTCCTGTTCACCCTTTATAGTTCACAGGTTGATCGTCACTTCCTTGTGGTAACGTATCGTCACTTCCTGTTTTGCTGTCTGCCTGTGTGGTTTGCTCTCCAGCTCTCGAGCCACTAGCTATGGCTACTACCTCTCTTTCCTCTCCTCGTCTGGTGTGCTCTCTCTGTCAGATGTTTAGCTACACCTCTGCCTCTTTTAGTGATAACGGTAAATGTAATAAATGTTGTCTTTTTGAGGCGCTCGAGGCGAGGTTGTCTGATTTGGAATCCCGGCTCCACTGCATTGAAACACCGTCTGCGCCAGTTAATCTCGACGGACGCCCATTAGCTGCAGCGGAGCTAGCTAGCTTAGGTCCCCCTGTCACCGGTTCCCCGGCTCTCCTCTGCAGCGAGGAGACTGGGTGGGTGACGGTGAGAAGGAAGCCTAGTCGCAAAGCCCCGGTTCACCACCAACCTGTTCACGTTTCTAATCGTTTTTCCCCGCTCAGCGACACACCCGCTGAGGAAAAAACTCTGATCATTGGCGACTCTGTAGTCAGAAACGTGAACCTAGAGACTCCATCGGCCATAGTCACATGCATTCCTGGGGCCAGAGCAGGCGACATCGAGTCAAATTTGAAAATGCTGGCTAAAAGTAACTGTAAATATTCCACAATTGTTATTCACGCCGGCATTAATTACATCCGTCTCCGGCAGTCGGAAGTCACAAAACTTAATATAGAATCGGTGTGTGAGTTTGCCAAAACGATGTCTGCCACTGTAGTATTCTCTGGGCCCCTCCCCAATCTGACCAGTGATGACATGTTTAGTCGCTCGTCATCCTTGAACCGCTGGCTGTCTGTGTGGTGTCCTAAAAATGACGTGGGCTACATTGACAATTGGAGCTCTTTTTGGGGAAAACCTGGTCTTATGAGACGAGACAGCATTCATCCCACTTTGGATGGTGCTTCTCATTTATCTAACAATCTGGCATCTTTTTTATCCAAATTTCCAAAACCATGACTACTCAGAGTTGGGACCAGGAAGCAGAGTCGCAGTCTTACACGCCTCTCTGCAGCTCCTCTTCATCCGCCACCCCTCAGCTTAGCCCCTGTCTTCCCCATCAGAGAATCGTTGTCTGCTCCCTCCAAAGTAAATAAAAATATAATGTATAAGCATCCCAAAGTGATAAAGCAAAATATTGGTAAAACTCAAATTAAACATAAAGCCTCTAAATTGAATGATTTGGCCTCTGTTCCTCCTCATAATTTAAAAATTAAATGTGGTTTATTAAATATTAGGTCTCTAACTCCCAAGTCTCTGTTAGTCCATGATCTGTTAATTGATCATCAGATTGATTTAATTTCCCTTACAGAGACTTGGTTAGGGCAAGAGGATTATGTTGGTTTAAATGAATCAACTCCCTCTGGTTATTTAAACTGTCAAAATCCCAGAAGTTCTGGTCGTGGAGGAGGAGTAGCATCAATTTACCATTCCAAATTACTAGTTAATGTAAAGCAAAAAACATGTTATAATTCCTTTGAGGGCCTGGTCCTCAGTGTTGGGCACTTTAGCAATTCCAGGTTAAACCCAATTTTATTTGCCATAGTTTATCGTCCCCCATCAACCTATTCAGAATTTTTATCCGAATTTCCTGATTTCTTAGCTGATTTAGTGCTGAAATCTGATAGAATAATTATAGTAGGGGACTTTAATATACATGTGGATGTAGATAGTGACTGCCTTAATGTGGCTTTTAATTCAATATTAGACTCGATTGGGTTTTCTCAGAAAGTAGGAAATTCTACTCATTACCTCCACCATACATTGGACCTTGTTCTGACATATGGCATAGAAATAGAAAATCTTGTAGTGTCTCCTCATAACCCTGTACTGTCAGACCATTGTCTGTTAACCTTTGATTTTACTATTTCTGACTATTTGGCTCCTAAAGAAAAATATTATCACAGTAGATGCCTCTCAGATGATGCTGTTTCCAAATTTATGCAGATTGTTTCCTCTATGCCATGTGTCAACACAACGGAAATAAGCTATAGACAGCTTGCTCCTTCTGTAATTGATAACATGGTGGATAGTGTTTCAGCTTCTCTGCATCAGGCTCTAGACTTGGTGGCCCCCTTAAAAAAGAAAAAGTCTAATCAGAGATTTTTAACTCCTTGGTTCAACACAGAAACTCGTAGCTTAAAACAGAAGACTCGTCAATTAGAAAGAAAATGGTGCTCTACTAATTTAGATGAAATCTATTTAGCTTGGAGAAATCATCTTTTAATTTATAAAAAATCTCTTAGAAAAGCTAGAACGAGTTATTACTCTGCATTAATAGAAGAGAACAAGAATAATCCCAGGTTTCTTTTCAGTACTGTAGCCAGGTTGACAAAGAGTCAGGACTCTGTCAATCCTAGCGTCCCCTTAGAGCTTACTAGTCAGGACTTTATGAACTTTTTCAATAATAAAATTTCATCCATCAGAGATAAAATCAATCAGATTCTTCCCACAGTTAACTTAAATACTGTAACTACTACAACGCCTTCTATTGATGTCTGTCTTGATGAGTTTACTCCAATCGACCTTTGTGAGTTAGACAAAATAGTTTCCTCATCCAAACCTTCAACTTGTCTTTTAGACCCTATTCCTACCAGGTTATTTAAAGAAGTCTTCCCACTTATTGGTAGCTTTATTCTTCATATAATCAATTCTTCATTAACTTTAGGCCATGTACCGCAGGCTTTTAAAACGGCTGTAATTAAACCCTTACTCAAAAAGCCAACGCTAGATCCAGGAGCTTTAGCTAACTATAGACCAATCTCTAATCTCCCTTTCATTTCAAAAATCTTAGAAAGAGTTGTTGCTACGCAATTATTTGACCACCTGCAGGGAAATGGTTTATTTGAGGAGTTTCAATCTGGGTTTAGAATCCATCATAGCACTGAAACAGCCTTAGCGAAGGTCACTAACGACCTCCTCATTGCATCTGATAATGGACTAGTTTCTGTACTTGTCCTTTTAGATCTTAGTGCAGCTTTTGATACTATTGATCATAATACTCTACTTGATAGATTAGAACACTATGTTGGACTTAATGGAACTTCGTTGCAGTGGTTTAGATCTTATTTATCTGATAGGTTCCAGTTTGTTCATGTAAATGATGAGTTTTCTCTCAGCTCAAAGCTTAGTCATGGAGTTCCACAGGGATCTGTGCTTGGCCCTACTCTTTTTAGTTTATATATGCTTCCGTTAGGCAACATTATTAGAAAGCACTGTATACATTTTCACTGTTATGCAGATGACACACAATTATACCTGTCAATGAAGCCAGATGATACTAATCAATTAGCCAAGTTAGAAGCCTGTCTTAAGGAAATCAAAGTTTGGATGACTTGTAATTTCCTGCTATTAAATTCAGATAAGACTGAAGTCATTCTTGTTGGTCCAAAAAACCTTAGAAATTCCTTTCCAAATCAAACTTTCAGTTTGGATGCAGTTACTCTTTCTCTTAATAGCTCTGTGAGGAACCTTGGAGTTATTTTTGATCAGGATTTGTCCTTCAATTCACATATTAAATTTGTTTCTAAGACTGCCTTCTATCATTTGCGTAATATTGCCAAGATTAGGAGCATCTTGTCTCAGAGTGATGCTGAGAAGCTGATCCACGCTTTTGTTAGCTCGAGATTAGATTATTGTAATTCTTTATTATCAGGCTGTCCTAAAACATCTTTAAAAAGTCTCCAGCTGATCCAAAATGCTGCAGCAAGAGTTTTAACAGGTACTAGAAAGAGAGATCATATCTCTCCGGTTCTGGCCTCCCTTCATTGGCTTCCCATAGAGTTTAGAATTAAGTTTAAAATCCTTCTTCTTACTTACAAAGCTCTAAACAATCAGGCTCCTTTTTATTTAAAAGATCTGATACTACCGTATCATCCTAACAGAGCACTACACTCCCAAAATGCAGGTTTACTTGTAATACCTAGAATCTCCAAAAGTACAATGGGAGGCAGAGCCTTCAGTTATCAAGCTCCTCTCCTGTGGAATCAGCTGCCAATCTGGATTCGGGAGTCAGACTCGATCTCTGTTTTTAAGAATAGGGCAAAAACCTACCTTTTTGATATAGCCTACAATTAGGGAGGGATCATGTGTTTCTGAACCCTCCCTTAGTTATGCTGCTAATAGGTTTAGTCAGCCGGGGGACCTCCAGTAATGCACTGGGCCTCACTCCTTTCCTCACTCTCTATGAAATATTTTTTTTTTGCTGGTCATTAACATTTGTTTGTTCTCTCCCATAGATTGAGTCCCCATCGTGCTGTTTGCTCTCTACATGTTTGTTCTTTTCTTCTTCTCTGTCCCCTCACCCCCCAGCCAGTCGCAGCAGATGACTGCCCCTCCCTGAGCCTGGTTCTGCTGGAGGTTTCTTCCTGTTAAAAGGGAGTTTTTCCTCTCCACCGTCGCCAAGTGCTTGCTCACAGGGGATCGCCTGATTGCTGGGGTCTTTCTGCAACTGTGGGGGTCCTCCCTACAGTTGATAGTGCTATGAGATGACTGTTGTTGTGAAATGGCGCTATATAAATAAAGTTGAATTGAATTGAATTGAATTGAATTATACTGCGGACTTCTCACACAACACAACACACTGCCATCTACAGAAGTTCTCTGACGACTCTGCGATCGTTGGCCTCATCTCCAACGGAGATGAGGCTGAGTACAGAGGGCTTATCCAGGACTTTGTGGACTGGTGCCATCGGAACTGCCTCCAGATCAACGCAAGGAAAACTAAGGAGCTGGTGGTGGACTGCCGCAGGCAAGGACAACCCCTCACAGCACCAGTAAATATACAGGGAACAGACATCGAGATGGTGACATCCTACAGGTACCTGGGTGTTCGTCTGAACAATAAACTAGACTGGTCACACAATACTGACGCACTCTACAAGAAGGGACAGCGCAGGCTGTTCCTACTGAGGAGACTCAAGTCTTTTGGTGTACAAGGGGCGCTGCTCAAGTCATTCTATGACACGGTGGTGGCATCAGCCATCACTTTTGGAGTGGTCTGCTGGGGCAGTGGCATTACAGCAGCCGATAGTAAGAGACTGAACAAACTGATCAAGAAAGCTAGCTCTGTCCTGGGGCAGCGCCTTGACCCAGTGGAGGAGATGGAAGAGAGAAGGATGGTGGCTAAACTGTAATCTCTGCTGGAGTCCGAGTTCCACCCTATGCAGGACATACTGAATGCACTGAGGAGCTCATTTAGCAGCAGACTACATCATCCTAGGTGCACAACCGAGAGGTTTTGCAGGTCCTTACTACCTACGGCTGTCAGACTGTACAACCTAAGCAGGGCTGCTCACAGAGATAGCAAAGAGACGTGACAACCTAATAGTATTGAATGCAAAAGATGCAATAGACTTACACAATGGTCCCCTCCGGTATACAACTAGGAAAATACCGGTCGCTATGGAGGGTGAGAATATGTATGGGTACATAATCATACCATGTAGGATAACTAAGTAGACGGTTATGCTGCTTCATTCCATCTAGCTACAATGTTCCGCACTGTGTGTGTTTATATATTTATATATTTATTCCATCTAGCAACAATGCTCCACACTGTGTGTGTTTATATATTTACATATTTTTTCCATCTAGCTACAATGCTCCGCACTGTGTGTTTATATATTTACATATTTATTCCATCTAGCTACAATACTCCGCACTGTGTGTTTATATACTCATATATTTATTCCATCTAGCTACAATGCTCCGCACTGTGTGTCTATATACAGTTGTGTTCAAAATAATAGCAGTCCCACATCACTGGCAAGATAAATCACTGTTTTTGTTAGAATTTCAACTTCTACACTGCAAGTAAGTTTCTAGAAGCTTTAGTAAAGGTATAGAAAACCAACAGACCCAACAGGCATGACGTGCATGCTGCTGATTCTGTGAAACTGAATCATTAACTGAAAGGGGCGTGTTCAAAAAAATAGCAGTGCTGAGTTCACTTAGTGAGGTCATTGATTCTGTGAAAAAAATAGGTGTTAAACAGGTGGCCCTTATTTAAGGATCAAGGCAACTGACGCTGCATATGCTGGCTGTGCATTTGTCCTTGAAAAACAGAGTAAAATGGGTCGTTCAAGACACTGTTCAGAAGAAGAGCGTTCTTTGATTTAAGAAATTAATAAAAGAGGGGAAAACCTATAAAGAGGTGCAGAAAATGATAGGCTGTTCAGCTAAAATGATATCAAACGCTTTAAAATGGCAGCCAAAACCAGAAAGGCAAGGAAGAAAAAGAAAAACGACTATTCGAATGGATCAGAGAATAACCAAACCGGCAAAGGCTCAGCCAATGATCAGCTCCAGGAGGATCAAAGAAGATCTAAGGTTGCCTGTGAGTACTGTAACAATCAGACGACATCTATGTGAAGCCAAGCTACCAGCAAGAAGCCCCCGCAAAGTCCCATTGTTAATAAAAAGACATGTGCTGAAGCGGTTACAATTTGCATTGACTGGCCTAAAAAGAAATGGCATAATATTTTGTGGACTGATGAGAGTAAGATTGTTCTTTTTGGGTCTAAGGGCCACAGACAGTTTGTCAGACGTCCTGCAAACACTGAATTCAAGCCACAGTACACAGTGAAGACGGTGAAGCATGGTGGTGCAAGCATCATGATATGGGGATGTTTCTCGTACTATGGTGTTGGTCCTATTTATCGCATACGAGGGATCATGGATCAGTTTGAGTACATCAGAATACTGGAAGAAGTCATGTTGCCGTATGCTGAAGAGGAAATGCCTTTGAAATGGGTGTTTCAACAAGACAATGACCTTAAACACACTAAAGACAGATGTCAACACTGCTATTTTTTTGAACATTATATTTCTTGACTTTCTGTAAAATATTATGAAATTCAATTACTTTTTTCTATTTTCTTGGTTTAAAATAGAATGTGCAGTGTCCCCAATGCATTTGTGTTCATTAAAATACAATTTATTTGAAGAATTTTGAAGTTTACTCACATTTTTCAACACACTGCTATTATTTTGACACAACTGTATATATATACAGCGGGGTAAAAAAGTATTTAGTCAACCACCAATTGTGCACGTTCTCCCACTTAAAAGATGAAAGAGGTCTCCAATTTTCATCATAGGTATACCTCAACTATGAGAGACAAAATGTGAAAAAAAAATCCAGAAAATCACATTGTCTGATTTTTAAAGAATTTATCTGCAAATTATGGTGAAAAATAAGTATTTGGTCAATAACAAAAGTTCATCTCAATACTTTGTTATATACCCTTTGTTGGCAATGACAGAGGTCAAACATTTTCTGTAAGTCTTCACAAGGTTTTCACACACTGTTGCTGGTATTTTGGCCCATTCCTCCATGCCAATCTCCTCTATAGCAGTGATGTTTTGGGGCTGTTGCTGGGCAACACGGACTTTCAACTCCCTCCAAAGATTTTCTATGGGGTTGAGATCTAGAGACTGGCTAGGCCACTCCAGGACCTTGAAATGCTTCTTACGAAGCCACTCCTTCGTTGCCCGGGCGGTGTGTTTGGGATCATTGTCATGCTGAAAGACCCAGCCACGTTTCATCTTCAATGCCCTTGCTGATGGAAGGAGGTTTTCACTCAAAATCTCACGATACATGGCCCCATTCATTCTTTCCTTTACACGGATCAGTCGTCCTGGTCCCTTTGCAGAAAAACAGCCCCAAAGCACGATGTTTCCACCCCCATGCTTCACAGTAGGTATGGTGTTCTTTCTCCTCCAAACACGACAAGTTGAGTTTTTACCAAAAGGTTCTATTTTGGTTTCATCTGACCATATGACATTCTACCAATCCTCTTCTGGATCATCCAAATGCTCTCTAGCAAACTTCAGACGGGCCTGGACATGTACTGGCTTAAGCAGGAGGACACGTCTGGCACTGCAGGATTTGAGTCCCTGGCGGCGTAGTGTGTTACTGATGGTAGCCTTTGTTACTTTGGTCCCAGCTCTCTGCAGGTCATTCACTAGGTCCCCCTGTGTGGTTCTGGGATTTTTGCTCACCGTTCTCGTGATCATTTCGACCCCACGGGGTGAGATCTTGCGTGGAGCCCCAGATCGAGGGAGATTATCAGTGGTCTTGTATGTCTTCCATTTTCTAATAATTGCTCCCACAGTTGATTTCTTCACACCAAGCTGCTTACCTATTGCAGATTCAGTCTTCCCAGCCTGGTGCAGGTCTACAGTTTTGTTTCTGGTGTCCTTTGACAGCTCTTTGGTCTTGGCCACAGTGGTGTTTGGAGTCTGACTGTTTGAGGTTGTGGACAGGTGTCTTTTATACTGATAATGAGTTCAAACAGGTGCCATTAATACAGGTAACGAGTGGAGGACAGAGGAGCCTCTTAAAGAAGAAGTTACAGGTCTGTGAGAGCCAGAAATCTTGCTTGTTTGTAGGTGACCAAATACTTATTTTCCACCATAATTTGCAAATAAATTCTTTAAAAATCAGACAATGTGATTTTCTGGATTTTTTTGGATGGTGCGGATGGGACACTGTTGACTTCAACTGGGGATATCGTCGGGCGGTGGAAGGAATACTTCGAGGATCTCCTCAATCCCACTGATACGCCTTCCACAGAGGAAGCAGGGTTTGGGGACGAGGGGGATGACTCGCCTATCACAGGGGCTGAGGTCGCCAAGGTGGTTAAAAATCTCCTTGGTGGCCGGGCCCCGGGGGTGGACGAGATTCGCCCCGAGTACCTCAAGGCCCTGGATGTTGTTGGGTTGTCATGGTTGACACGCCTCTGCAACATTGCGTGGAGGTCGGGGGCAGTGCCTTTGGCATGGCAAACCGGGGTGGTGGTTCCTCTCTTCAAAAAAGGGGACCGGAGGGTGTGCTCCAACTTTAGAGGGATCACACTCCTCAGCCTCCCTGGGAAGGTCTATGCCAAGGTACTGGAGAGGAGAGTCCGGCCGTTGGTCGAACCTCGGATTCAGGAGGAGCAATGTGGTTTTCGTCCTGGCCGTGGCACATCGGACCAGCTCTTTACCCTCTCGAGAATTCTTGAGGGTTCGTGGGAGTTTGCCCAACCAGTTTACATGTGTTTTGTGGACTTGGAGAAGGCATTTGACCGCGTCCCTCGTGGATTTTTGTGGGGGGTGCTTCGGGAGTATGGGGTATCGGGCTTGTTGTTACGAGCTATTCGGTCTCTGTACGACCGTTGTGAGAGTTTAGTTCGCATTGCCAACACTCGGTCGGAGTCATTCCCAGTGAGAGTTGGACTCCGCCAGGGCTGCCCTTTGTCACCGGTCCTGTTCATAATTTTTATGGACAGGATTTCTAGGCGCAGCCAGGGAATGGAGGGTGTCATGCTTGGTGACCACAGGATCTCATCTCTGTTGTTTGCAGATGATGTTGTCCTGTTGGCTTCATCCAGCAATGACCTACAGCTCTTGCTGGGACGGTTTGCCGCTGAGTGTGAAGCGGCTGGGATGAGAATCAGCACCTCCAAGTCCGAGTCCATGGTCCTCAGCCGGAAAAAGGTGGATTGTCCTCTCCGGGTTGGGGACAGGCTCCTGCCCCAAGTGGAGGAGTTTAAGTATCTTGGGGTCTTGTTCACGAGTGAGGGGAAAATGGAGCGAGAGATCGACAGACGGATTGGAGCAGCATCTGCAGTGATGCGGACGTTGTACCGGTCTGTTGTGGTGAAGAGGGAGCTTAGTTCTAAGGCAAAGCTGTCGATTTACCAGTCAATCTACGTTCCTACTCTCACCTATGGTCACGAGCTTTGGGTAATGACCGAAAGAACGAGATCGCGGATACAAGCGGCTGAAATGAGCTTTCTCCGTAGGATTGCTGGACTCACCCTCAGAGATAGGGTGAGGAGCTCAGTCATCCGGGAGAGGCTCAGAGTAGAACCGCTGCTCCTCCACATTGAAAGGAGTCAGTTGAGGTGGTATGGGCATCTGATTAGGATGCCTCCTGGACGCCTCCCACTTGAGGTGTTTCAGGCACGTCCCACTGGGAGGAGACCCCGGGGCAGACCCAGGACTCGGTGGAGAGACTATGTCTCCCAGCTAGTCTGGGAACGCCTTGGTATCCCCTCTGAAGAGCTGGAGCAGGTGGCTGGGGAGAGGGAAGTCTGGGCTTCTCTGCTTGAACTGCTGCCTCCGCGACCCGGACCTCCGGAAAAGCGGTAGAAGATGGATGGATGGATGGATGGATTTTTTTTCTCATTTTGTCTCTCATAGTTGAGGTATACCTATGATGAAAATTGGAGACCTCTCTCATCTTTTAAGTGGGAGAACTTGCACAATTGGTGGCTGACTAAATACTTTTTTGCCCCACTGTATATATTTATATTTATATGTACATATGTACACTCGCTGCTCTTGTTTTTTCTCTTGCCTTCTGATTGTTGCTCTGAGTGTTGCTATCCCTGTGCTGTTGCAATCCTGGAATTTCCCCATTGTGGGACTAATAAAGGCTTATCTTATCTTATATATATATATATATATATATATATATATATATACACACACACATACATACATAGAGATATACACACACACACACGCGCACATGTGTGTGTGTGTGTGTGTGTGTAAATGCATGAAATCTCTGTCTGTCTGTTCCACGCATATCTCTTGAACCGTTCCTCAGACCGGCCTCAGATTTTATAAGTGCTTTGCTGAGGTTATGAGGGTGTGCATCCCAGAGTATGGAGTCGCTCAGTCAAAATATGTAATTCTTATCAATAAAAGTTTAGCCACCGCTCTGTCTCATGCCCAGACTTCTAGAAGTGTAGGCAGGGGCTCGGATTGACTCCATACTGATTGGATAATATGCATTACGGCATCAGTAACCACAGTGCTCCATGAGCAAAACAAGGAAGAAAAAGGCAACAAATTTGACTAGAAAAAGAAAATACTTGAGATTTAATACTTAAAAAAATGATACCATTAAGATAGAGCGACATTATAGAGCGACATCAGCGGGGTCTGGAGAAACCTCAAAAACATCTCGGGGCTCCAGAATACCTCCCCCCAGGCCACGGGGGGCAGGGAGTGGGCGAACAACCTGAATCTGTTTTTCAATAGATTTGACCAACCGCCCTCCCCCCTGTCTGCACAACAACCACTGCTGCCTCTAAGAAATCAAGTCCTGCTACCCACTCCCCACTCCACCGACACCCCCCCCACTCCCAACACACAGCCCCCCATCCTGACCCTGACCAAGACCCAGGTGAGGACGGAGCTGAGGAAGATCAAGGCGAGGAAGGCGTCGGGACCGGACGGCATCAGCGCAAAGCTCCTCAAGTCCTGTGCAGACCAGCTGTGTGGGATTGTGACGTATATCTTCAACATGAGCCTGAAACTGGGGAGGGTACCACAGCTGTGGAAAACATCTTGTGTGGTACCTGTACCAAAAACTTCCCACCCCAAAGACCTGAACAGCTTCAGACCGGTGGCCTTGACGTCCCACTTGATGAAGACCCTGGAGAGACTGCTCCTTGCTCATCTCCGCCCCCTGGTGGAACCAGCGATGGATCCACTCCAGTTCGCCTACCAGCATGGCATTGGGGTGGAGGATGCGGTGATCTTCCTCCTTCACCGTTCTCTGTCCCACCTGGAGAAGCCCGGGAATATGGTGAGGATCATGTTCTTTGACTTCTCCAGTGCTTTCAACACCATCCAACCGATGATCCTGAAGGACAAGCTGCTGCGCGCAGGGGTGGACCAGCACCTGTCATCATGGATCCTGGACTACCTCACGAACCGGCCTCAGTTTGTGAGAACCCGGGACTGTGTTTCCGACACGATCATCAGTAGCATGGGGGCCCCCCAGGGAACGGTGCTGGCTCCCTTCTTGTTCACTCTTTATACTGCGGACTTCTCACACAACACAACACATTGCCATCTACAGAAGTTCTCTGATGACTCTGCGATCGTTGGTCTCATCTCCAGCAGAGATGAAGCTGAGTACAGAGGGCTTATCCAGGACTTTGTGGACTGGTGCCATCGGAACTGCCTCCAGATCAACGCGAGGAAAACTAAGGAGCTGGTGGTGGACTGCCGCAGGCATGGGCAGCCCCTCACAGCACCAGTAAATATACAGGGAACAGACATCGAGATGGTGACATCCTACAAGTACCTGGGTATTCATCTGAACAATAAACTAGACTGGTCACACAATACTGACGCACTCTACAAGAAGGGACAGCGCAGGCTGTTCCTGCTGAGGAGACTCAGGTCTTTTGGTGTACAAGGGGCGCTGCTGAAGTCATTCTATGACACGGTGGTGGCATCAGCCATCACTTTTGGAGTGGTCTGCTGGGGCAGTGGCATTACTGCAGCCGATAGAAAGAGACTGAACAAACTGATTAAGAAAGCTAGCTCTGTCCTGGGGCAACGCCTTGATCCGATGGAGGAGATAGGAGAGAGAAGGACGGTGGCTAAACTGTCATCTCTGCTGGAGTCCGAGTTCCACCCTATGCAGGACATACTGGATGCACTGAGGAGCTCATTTAGCAGCAGACTACATCATCCCAGGTGCACAACCGAGAGGTTTCGTAGGTCCTTCCTACCAACGGCTGTCAGACTGTACAACCTAAGCAGGGCTGCTCGCAGAGATAGCAAAAAGACGTAACAAACTAATAGTTTTTTTTTTTTTTTTTTTTTTTTTTTTTTGAATGCAAAAGATGCAATAGACTTACACAATGGTCCTCTCCGGCATACAACTAGGAACATACCGGTCGCTATGGAGGGTGAGAATATGTATGGGCACATAATCATACCATGTAGGATAACTAAATAGACGGTTATGCTGTTTCATCCCACCTAGCAACAATGCTCTGCACTGTGTGTGTTTATATATTTACATATTTATTCCATCTAGCTACAATGCTCTGCACTGGGTGTGTTTATATTTATATATCTATATATTTATTCCATCTAGCTACAATGCTCCGCACTGTGTTTTTATATATCTACATATTATTCCATCTAGCTACATTGCTCCGCACTGTGTGTGTTTATATACTTGCATATTTATTCCACCTAGCTGCAATGCTCCATACTGTGGGTGTTTATATATTTACATATTTATTCCATCTAGCTACAATGCTCTGCACTGTGTGTTCATATATTCATATATTTATTCCATCCAGCTACAATGCTCTGCACTGTGTGTCTGTGTGTGTCTGTGTGTATATATATATATTTATAGTAATATGTACATATGTATATTAGCTGCTCTTGCTTGCTTGTTTTTTCTTGCCTTCTGATTGTTGCTCTGAGTGTTGCTATCCCTGTGCTGTTGCAATCCTGGAATTTCCCCGTTGTGGGACTAATAAAGGCTTATCTTATCTTATCTTATCTTATTATGTAGGTCTAATGGATAATTCAGCATGGAGAACATGAGGTGCACGGTGTGTGTGTGTGTGTGGGGGGCGCAAAGGACATCACTGGCACATGGGTAAAGCTAAAGCAGCAGCTAAGTCTCCCATTAACCGGGCAAGCTGGGCTTGGCCCCCTGCGAAGGACTGCAATCCGCCGGTTCAGCTGCTGCTTCTCCAACACCAGTGACCGACCAGGCACTCCACAATCGTTCGCAGGAAGGCACACTCAGCTTGCCCAGTCAGTGGTAGACGGTAGTCCCGACTGCTGTTTCATTGTGGAGCAGCATGCCGGATCAACTGCATATCATATGCAGACACATATGCACGCTTTGACTAAATGACAACAAGACACAAAAATCCCCAAATAACAAAATAAATCATGTTTATTTAAATATTAACAGACAAATGGGCAACACTGATGCAAAAGTTGCAGCCAAATGGGTCATTCTGCTGTGTATGTGTGAATGGTGAAGGGACTGGTGCCGTACCGTGGATGCCCTGAATTTCCCTCAGGGGATCAATAAAGAATACAAGATACAAATACAAAAAATAATAATAATAATAATGTTCAGTGTTTTGTACTTATAATATTGCTAAAATATAAAAGGAGGCACTACAATGGGTCTCAAATATTTGTAAACATGTCCTGTTATAGTAGTGCATGAGTTTATTGATGAGATTGTAAACTACACATATAAACTAAATTATAATGGTGAGTGAACAACTCCCATTCCCCAAAGTGCAAGACACACATAAAAGATCACACAAATAAGTGATCTGACAAAAAATAAACAAGCTGTTCTTAAACAGTGGCTGATATTGGATGTCCCATTCATTTTCAATTATTCTGTAATTAATATTCACACAATCAAATGAATCTCAGTTCAGTCCCTTTCATATTTGTCAGAGTCTAACATCTGTGATTCCCTACAAATAGGCTACACCTCTGTATTCCACTTTCAAACACAGCCTATATTTGGGCCTATAAAGCCTGATTGGGCTACCTGTTTCAGACAGGAATATTTGCTTTCTATGGGCATGCACTAGTATATATATGTATGTATAGATATATGTACACACACACACACACACACACAGAGAGCAGGGAAAATAAGTATTGAACACAACATTTTTCTCATTAAGCATATTTCTGATGGAGCCATTGACCTGAGATTTTCACCAGATATCAGTAACAATCAAAGTAATCCACACATACAAAGAAATCAAGGCAACTGTTCACAAAACAAGTTATATTTAATAAAGTGGAATGACACAGGGAATAAGTATTGAACATGCTTGGTGAAATTCATTTTTTAGTAGAAAAGCCTTTGTTGGCAATAACAGCTTCCCGACACCTCTTGTATGGAGAAAATAGGCTCCGGCATTGCTCAGGAGTGATTTTAGTCCAATCTTCCACACAAACTGTTTTCAAATCTTGAAGGTTCCATGGGTGTCTTCTATGAACTCTCTGATCTTCAGTTCGTTCCACAGATTTTCAATTGGATTCAGGTCAGGTGACTGACCGGGCCATTCTAGCAGCTTTATTTTCCTTCTCTGGAGCCAGTTGAGTTTCCTTGGCTGTGTTTGGTATCACTGTCTTGCTGAAATGTCCACCCTTGTTTCATCTTCAGCATCCTGCAGATGGCAACAGGTTCTTATCAAGGATGTCTCTGCACATTTGCACATTCATCTTTAAGTCTGCCTGTACCATGTGCAGAAAGACACCCCCACACCATGATGGGATGTGCTGTGCCATTTCTCCTCCAAACATGCTGTGTGTTGTGGCATCAAAAAAGTTCAATTTTGGTCTCATCTGACCAGACTATACTCTCCCAGTATTTTTACTGGCTTGTCCAAATGTTGTGCAGCAAACTTTAAACGAGCTTCAACATGCTTTTTCTTCAGCAATAGAGTCTTGCCAGGTAAGTGGGCATAGAACCATGTCGGTTGAGTGCATTACTTCTTTCTTTCTTTGAAACAGCAGTACCTGCTAACTCCAGGTATTTCTGGAGCTCTCCATGAGTGATCTTTGGCTCTTGGATTAACTCTTCTGATAATTCTTTGGACTCCTTTGTCACAAATCTTGAGAGGAGCTCCTGGTCATGGCCGATTAATGGTAAAATGATATTCTTTCTACTTCCAAATGATGGCTCCAACAGTGCTCACTGGATCATTCAGCAGTTTAGAGATGCACCTGTAATCAATGCCATCATTATGTTTTGCAACAATAAGGTTACGAAGGTCTAGAGAGAGCTCTTTGCTTCTACCTATCATGAGTTCTTTGTGGTGTGACAATCTGATATTCACAGACCTTTTTCAAGGCTATCAGTCAGGACTTAACCAGCTGAAATTAATTTACACTGATGGGGGATGGGATGGCTTCCTAAATCCTGATGGATTTCAGCAGGTTTCTTGGCTTTCTATACCTTTTTGCACCTCTTTTTCTTCGTGTGTTCAATACTTATTCCCTATGTCATTCCACTTTATTAAATATAACTTGTTTTGTGAACACAGTTGCCTTGATTTCTTTGTATGTATGGATTACTTGGGTTGTTACTGATATCTGGTGAAAATCTCAGGTCAGTGGCTCCATCAGAAATATGTTTAATGAGAAAAATGCTGACGTGTTAAATACTTATTTTCACCACTGTGTGTGTACACACACACACACACACATATATATATATATATATATATATATAGATATATAGATATAGATATAGATATAGATATATATATACACACACACACGCACACGTGGACAAAATTGTTGGTACCCCTCTGTTAATGAAAGAAAAACCCACAATGGTCACAGAAATAACTTGAATCTGACAAAAGTGGTAATAAATAAAAATTCTATGAAAATTAACCAATGAAAATCACACAATGCTTTTGAATTGTGGTTCAACAGAATTCTTTTAAAAAACAAACTCATGAAACAGGCCTGGACAAAAATGATGGTACCCTTAACTTAATATTTTTTTGCACAACATTTTGCGGCAATCACTGCAATCAAACGATTTCTGTAACTGTCAATGAGACTTCTGCACCTCTCAGCAGGTATTTTGGTCCACTCCTCATGAGCAAACTGCTCCAGTTGTCTCACGTTTGAAGGGTGCCTTCTCCAGACGGCATGTTTCAGCTCCTTTCACAGATGTTCAATAGGATTTAGATCAGGGCTCATAGAAGGCCACTTTAGAATAGTCCAGTGTTTCGCTCTTAGCCATTCTTGGGTGTTTTTAGCTGTGTGTTTTGGGTCATTATCCTGTTGCAAGACCCATGACCTGCGACTGAGACCAAGCTGTCTGACACTGGGCGGCACATTCCTCTCTAGAATACCTTGATAGTCTTGAGATTTCACTGTACCCTGCACAGATTCAAGACACCCTGTGCCAGATGCAGCAAAGCAGCCCCAGAACATAACAGAACCTCCTCCATGTTTCACAGTAGGGACAGTCTTCTTTTCTTGGTATGCTTCATTTTTGTGTCTGTGAACATAGAGCTGATGTGCCTTGCCAAAAAGTTCCAGTTTTGTCTCATCTGTCCATAGGACATTCTCCCAGAAGCTTTGTGGCTTGTCAACATGCAGTTTGGCAAATTCCAGTCTGGCTTTTTTATGATTTGTTTTCAACAGTGGTGTCCTCCTTGGTCGTCTCCCATGAAGTCCACTTTGGCTCAAACAGCGACGGATGGTGCGATCTGACACTGATGTACCTTAGCCTTGGAGTTCACCATGAATGTGTTTAGAGGTTGTTCTGGGCTCTTTTGTTACCATTCGTATTATCCGTCTCCTCCTGCGGCCACGTCCAGGGAGGTTGGCTACAGTCCCGTGGATCTTAAATTTCTGAATAATAAGTGCAACTGTAGTCACAGGGACATCAAGCTGCTTGGAGATGGTCTTATAGCCTTTACCTTTAACATGCTTGTCTATAATTTTCTTTCTAATTTCCTGAGACAACTCTCTCCTTTACTTCCTCTGGTCCATGTTTAGTGTGATAAACACCATGTCACCAAACAGCACAGTGACTACTTGTCACCCTTTAAATAGGCCAACTGACTGATTATAAGTTTGTAGACACCTGTGATGTTAATTAGAGGACACATCTTGGTTGAACATGTCCCTATGGTCACATTATTTTCAATCTTTTCGAGGGGTACCATCATTTTTGTCCAGGCCTGTTTCATGAGTTTGTTTTTTAAAGTAATTCTGTTGAACCACAATTCAAAAGCATTGGCTGATTTTCATTGGTTAATTTTCATAGATTTTTTATTTATTACCACTTTTGTCAGATTCAAGTTATTTCTGTGACCATTGTGGGTTTTTCTTTCATTAACAGAGGGGTACCAACAATTTTGTCCATGGCTGTATGTATATACATGTATATATATAGTAAACTTCTCAAATAAGGTCTGGGACATTATTTCAGTCACTGATTTCTCTCCTTTAATGATATCAATTGATATTGCATTTTATTTCACTGGAAAGCCTGATTATTCACCCTTACAACGAGGTACAGCTTGTCAGGATTGTGCATTTGTGGAATGTGCAACACAGCTCAGCATGTGGGTAATACCATCCCCCCCCCCAAAAAAAAATAATAAATTGCCAAATTCCCCTACAATAGAGTTTCAAGTGCTGTCAGTCACACTTGAACACTTTTTTTAAAAAATTTTTTTGTTACTTATTTGTACCCGTAGGTAGATTTGGTTTGCAGTCTGGTGACAAGCCACCGGCTGCTGGTCGCTGCGTGCGCGAGCGCCCTAAACCTACATGTTTTTGGTATGCGGGAGGAAACCGGAGAAATCCCGGAGTAAACCCACGCAACACGGGGAGAACATGCAAACTCCACACAGATCACTGTTGGTCGGGGGCTGGGATCGAACCCACGATCTCATGATCCCCGCGATCCCCCGGCCGAGGGTAAAACTGTGCTGCCACAGTGCTAAACCACTGCGCCACCGTGCAGCCCAACTACTTGTGGGATCAGCTGGAGCATGCTGTACTGTATGTGCCAGAGTGACCAACACAACCACACTGGTTGACCTTCAGCAACTACTGTGAGGAACGGACACCATTCCACAGCAAAATGTGACCAGCATGAGGAGGAGGTGCCAAGCTGTTGTGGCTGCATATGGATCTTCCACATGCTACTGAGGTCCCTGACAGTGTATGGCCAATAAATTTTTTTTTCCCTTATTACTGTGGGAGATGGCAATAAGCCAATCCACCAAGCAACTCAAAACAAGAGTGAATACCAACAGAAGAATATGGCAGGGGATTTTGGCACATTTTTTTTTGGGGGGGGGGGGGAGAACTACCCACATTTTTAGCTGTGTTGCTCATTTCACAAATGCATGATCCTTACAAGTTGTACCTCATTGTGAAGGTGTGTTCACACCAAACGCGAACGGGCAGCGCAAATCCATACAAAGTGAATGGGAAGACGTGAGTACGCACAAATTTGTGTAGTCACGCGCTCGCGTAGCTGCTAGCTTTGAGATTCTGGTGTCACCAGAGAAAAAGTATCATCATTACAGAGTAAACTAGTTTGAAAATGAAACTCACTCATCGGGAGACAGGAGGACCAGGAACTCTTGAGCTGAATCGGGATTTTGGAGTTATTTACCCACGGTTTCTGGCCACAGACATCCTAGCAAGCTAGCAATGTAAACACCCATCATCTGTGAAGTTTTGGAGGTTTGAGACAACATTTTCAGGTGAGCCCCCAGTCGGATAATGTAAACCTAAGCATGGCATTATTTTGGGAATTTCCACAATTCAATTCAATTCCATTCAGCTTTATTTATAATAAATAAAGGTGAATTGAAAGCTGAAATAATTCCACAGCAGGTTGAACACAGCTGCAGAAGTTTTAAAGACAACTTCGCCTGTCTGCATCTCACTATTCATGTCTGTTGGCATGTTTACACTGATTTATAATGTAATTGTGCCGCGCGAAAAATTTGCCAGTTCATGTTTGGTGTGAACGCACCTTAAAGGTGACTAAACAGGCTTTCCAACGATATAAAATAAGGCATAAACTTTTTTATGTAAGTCCGTATATTTGGATATTGACATAAGTTCAGTTATTTTTGCTGTTTACCAAAACATATTCAAGATATAGTTATATAACCAATATGGGCTTAAAGTGCAGACTCTCCTCTTTAATTTGAGGGTATCCACATCCAAATTAGAGGTAAGGTTTAGGTATTGCAACAATTTTTATGCAAAATCTCCTAATTCCAGGGGCTCAAAACTAATTGGACAATTGACTTAAAAGCTATTTCATGGGCTGCATGGGCTATTCCCTCATTAATCCATCATCAATCAAGTAGGTAAAAGGTGTGGAGTTGAGTCCAGGGCTGACATTTGCATTTGGAAGCTGTTGTTGTAAACCCACAACATGCAGTCAAAGGAGCTCTCAATGGAAGTGAAACAGATCATCCTTAGGCTGAAAAAAAACGAAGAAATCCAACACAGAGAAAGTGGAAATGTTAGAAGTGACCAAATAAACAGTTTGGTTCATTCTGAGAGGAAAAAAGAGTGCACTGGTGAGCTCAGGAACTCAAAAAAGCCTGGACGTCTATAGAAGACAACAGTGGTGGATGATTGCCTGATCGTTTCCATGGTGAAGAAAAACCCCTTCACAACATCCACCAAAGTGAAGAACACTCTCCAGGAAGTAGGTGTATCAGTATCTAAGTCTCCCATAAAGAGAAAAATTCATGAGAGCAAATATAGATAGTTCACTACAAGGTGCAAAGCATTAATCAACTTCAAACATAGAGAGGCCAGATTAGACTTCGCTAAAAAAATATCGAAAGAAGCCAGCTCAGTTCTGGAACAGCATTATTTGGACAGATGAAACAAAGATCAAGCTGTACCAGAATGATGGGAAGAAGGAAGTATGGAGAAGGCTTGGAATGGCTTATGATCCAAAGCACACCACATCTTATGAAAAACATGGTGGAGGCAGTGTGATGCGTGGGTATGCATATCTTTCAATGGCACTGTGTCACTAGTGTTTATTTATGATGTGACAGAAGACAGACGCAGTCAGATCAATTTTGAAGTGTATAGGGATTTACTGTCTACTCAGAGTCAGCTAAATCCATATTGATTGGATGGCTCTCCACAGTACAGATGGGCAATGACCCAAAACATACTGCGAAAACAACCCAGGAGTTTTTTTAAAGTGAGGAAGTGGAATATTCTGCAATGGTCATGTCAATCACCAGATCTCAACCTGATCGAGCATGCATAAGACTTGTTTAAGACAAAACTTAAGGCAGAAAGACCTACAAACACACAACTGAAGACAGGTGCAGTAAAGGCCTGGTAAAGCATCACAAAGGAAAACCCAGTGTTTGGTGATGTCTGTGGGTTTCAGACTTCAAGCACTCAGTGCCTGCAAAGGATTCTCAACAAGGTATTACAAATTAATTGAAATTAGATTTTGTATACAAAGTGTTGTAATTCCTAAACCTTAACTCCAATATGGATATGAAACTCTCAAATTAAAGCTGAGAGTCTGCATTTTATGCCCAAATTTATTATACAACTGTATCTTGAATACGTTTTGGTAAACAGCTAACAAAAGTTGTGTCACTGTCCAAATATACAGTGGGGCAACAAAGTATTTAGTCAGCCACCAACTGTGCAAGTTCTCCCACTTAAAAGATGAGAGAGGTCTCCAATTTTCATCATAGGTATACCTCAACTATGAGAGACAAAATGAGAAAAAAAAATCCACAAAATCACATTGAAGGATTTTTAATGAATTAATTGGTAAATTCCTCAGTAAAATAAGTATTTAGTCACCTACAAACAAGCAAGATTTCTGGCTCTCACAGACCTGTAAAAACTTCTTTAAGAGGCTCCTCTGTCCTCCACTCGTTACCTGTATTAATGGCACCTGTTTGAACTCGTTATCAGTATAAAAGACACCTGTCCACAACCTCAAACAGTCAGACTCCAAACTCCACTATGGCCAAGACCAAAGACCTGTCAAAGGACACCAGAAACAAAATTGTAGACCTGCACCAGGCTGGGAAGACTGAATCTGCAATAGGTAAGCAGCTTGGTGTGAAGAACTCAACTGTGGGAGCAATTATTAGAAAATGGAAGACATACAAGACCACTGATAATCTCCCTCGATCTGGGGCTCCACGCAAGATCTCACCCCGTGGGGTCAAAATGATCACGAGAACGGTGAGCAAAAATCCCAGAACCACATGGGGGTACCTAGTGAATGACCTGCAGAGAGCTGGGACCAAAGTAGCAAAGGCTACATCAGAAACACACTACGCCACCAGGGACTCAAATCCTGCAGTGCCAGACGTGTCCCCCTGCTTAAGCCAGTACATGTCCAGGCCCGTCTGAAGTTTGCTAGAGAGCATTTGGATGATCCAGAAGAGGATTGGGAGAATGTCATATGGTCAGATGAAACCAAAATAGAACTTTTTGGTAAAAACTCAACTTGTCGTGTTTGGAGGAGAAAGAACACCATACCTACTGTGAAGCATGGGGGTGGAAACATCATACTTTGGGGCTGTTTTTCTGCAAAGGGACCAGGACGACTGATCCGTGTAAAGGAAAGAATGAATGGGGCCATGTATCGTGAGATTTTGAGTGAAAACCTCCTTCCACCAGCAAGGGCATTGAAGATGAAACGTGGCTGGGTCTTTCAGCATGACAATGATCCCAAACACACCGCCCGGGCAATGAAGGAGTGGCTTCGTAAGAAGCATTTCAAGGTCCTGGAGTGGCCTAGCCAGTCTCCAGATCTCAACCCCATAGAAAATCTTTGGAGGAAGTTGAAAGTCTGTGTTGCCCAGCGACAGCCCCAAAACATCACTGCTCTAGAGGAGATCTGCATGGAGGAATGGGCCAAAATACCAGCAACAGTGTGTGAAAACCTTGTGAAAACTTACAGAAAATGTTTGACCTCTGTCATTGCCAACAAAGGGTATAACAAAGTATTGAGATGAACTTTTGTTATTGACCAAATACTTACTTTACTGAGGAATTTACCAATTAATTCATTAAAAATCCTTCAATGTGATTTTCTGGATTTTTTTTTCTTATTTTGTCTCTCATAGTTGAGGTATACCTATGAAGAAAATTGGAGACCTCTCTCATCTTTTAAGTGGGAGAACTTGCACAATTGGTGGCTGACTAAATACTTTTTTACCCCACTGTATATGGACCTAACCGTATGTGGAAGAATTTGAGGACAGGAGTTATCTTTTGCTGATGGGGAACAGAATCATACAGTTGTGCTCATATGTTTACATACCCTTATGGAATTTGTGATTTTTTTTGGCCATTTTTCAGAGAATATGATTGAGAATACAAAAACTTTTCTTTCACTCATAGTTAGTGGCTGGGTGAAGCCATTTACAGTGGTGTGAGAAAGTGTTTGCCCCCTTCCTGATTTCTCTTTTCTTTTTTGTAAGTTTGTCACACTTAAATGTTTCAAATCATCAAATACATTTAAATAATAGACAAAGCTAACACAAGTAAATACAAAATGCAGTTTTTAAATGAAGGTGTTTATTATTAAAGGGGAAAAAACAAACCTACATGGCCCTGTGTGAAAAAGTGACTGCCCCTAAATCTAATAACTGGTTGGGCCAACCTTAGCAGCAACAACTGCAATCAAGCATTTGCAATAACTGGCAATGAGTCTTTTACAGCACTGTGGAGGAATTTTGACCCATTCATCTTTGCAGAATTGTTGTAATTCAGCCACATTGGAGGATTTTCAAGCATGAACTGCCTTTTAAGGTCATGCCACAGCATCTCAATTGGATTCAGGTCAGGACTTTGATTAGGCCACTCCAAAGTCTTCATTTTGTTTTTCTTAAGCCATTCAGAGGTGGACTTGCTGGTGTGTTTTGGATCATTGTCCTGCTGTCAAAGTGCACTTCAGCTTGAGGTCATGAACAGATGGCCGGCCATTCTCCTTCAGTATTTTTTGGTTGACGGCAGAATTCATGGTTCCATTTACCACAGCAAGTCTTCCAGGTCCTGAAGCAGCAAAACAGCCCCAGACCATCACACTACCACCACCATATTTTACTGTTGCTATGATGTTCCTTTTCTAAAATGCTGTGTTACTTTTACGCCAGATGTAACAGGACACACCTTTCAGAAAGTTCAACTTTTGTCTCATCAGTCCACAGAGTATTTTCCCAAAAGTCTTGGGGATCATCAAGATCAAGATGAGCCTTTATGTTCTTTTGCTCAGCAGTGGTTTCCGTCTTGGAATTCTGCCATGCAGGCCATTTTTGCCCAGTCTCTTACTTATGGTGGAGTCATGAACACTGACCTTAACTGAGGAAGTGAGGCCTGTGGTTCTTTGGATGTTGTAGTGGGGTCTTTTGTGACCTCTTGGATGAGTCGTCGCTGCGCTCTTGGGGTAATATTGGTCGGCCGGCCACTCCTGGGAAGGTTCATCTCTGTTCCATTTTTTTGCCATTTGTGGCTAATGGCTCTCACTGTGGTTTGCTGGAGTCCCAAAGCTTTAGAAATGGCTTTATTACTTTTTCCAGACTACTAGATCTCAATTATTTTGTTTCTCGTTTGTTCCTGAATTTCTTTGGATTGCAGCATGATGTCTAGGTTTTGAGGATATTTTGGTCTACTTCACTTTGTCAGGCAGGTCCTATTTAAGTGATTTCTTGACTGAGAACAGGTATGGCAGTAATCAGGCCTGGGTGTGGCCAGAGAAATTGAACTCAGCTTTCCAAAGATGTGATAAACCACAGTTAATTTATGTTTTAACAGTGGGGCAATCACTTTTTCACACAGGGCCATGTAGGTTTGGATTTTTTTTTCCCTTAATAGGTTCAGGTTCAGGTTCCTTTATTTGTACCCGTAGGTAGATTTGTTTTGCAGTCTGGTGACATCCATATTTACAAGCCACAAATTACATTCAACATAGACACAAACACAGGCACATATGAAGCCGACTATAAACATGATAAAAATACTCAAGGCTCCATCAATCAGGGTATAAAAAGACAAAGAGATGGGAGAAAAACCAGAGGTAAGAGAGAAGGGTCATATTAAAGTTAAAAACTAGTCAAAGAGGTTAAAAACTCAAAGGTCTAAAAACCAATAAAAGATTTAGAACCCAAGTAACATCCTACAAAAATAAGTATAAAATGGAGTTAATAAATAGGTACCAAAATTATGTGCAATATATTGTTACAACTTGTTCAACTCTTTGACAGCAGCAGGAACAAAGCTGTTTTTGTAGCGCTGGGTTCTACTTTTTGGGACAGCAAACCTCTGTCTTGAGGGAAGAAGCTGAAAGTTGCAGTGCAAAGGGTGGGAGTCATCATTTAAAATGGAGGTAGCAATCCTCTGTACTTGTCTGGTGTACAGGGATGTCAGGCTCAGCTGTGGCTCACCAAGCAAACGACTGGACCATCTAACTACCTGATCCAAGGATTTCCTCTGTTTCAGTTTTATCTGACCAAACCATGACACTAAAGAAAAGGATAAAACAGATTCAATAAAAGCCCGATAAAACATTGTCATTATGGTTCGGTCAATTTGGAAGCGTGCAAGTTTTCTCAAGCAATGCAAATGTTGCTGACCCTTTTTGCACACCCTTTCACAGTTCTCTTCAAAGTTTAAATTACTATCAATAATCGTCCCAAGATATTTGTAGGATTGTACACATTCGGTGGTCTGGCCTTTTAGTACGGTGACTTTGTGCCTGGGATTTTTCCTCCTAAAGTCAATAATCATGTCTTTAGTTTTTGTCGTATTCAGCTGCAGGTAGGAATCCTCACACCAGTGAACAAAATCATCATCTACTGGGCCGTGGCCATTCTCACCATCCTGGAGGAGACTGACAATAACTGAATCATCAGCATACTTTATAATGTGTCTGTTGTCATGTCTGCTCCGACACATGTTTGTGTACAGGATGAAGAGTAGTGGTGACAACACACACCCCTGAGGAGAGCCAGTAGAAGAGCACTTTAGGTTAGACAATGTACCATTGACCCTTACTCTCTGCGTCCTGTTGGTTAAGAAATCCAGAATCCAACCCACCAGATTATTGCTCAAATCAAATTGTTGCAGGAGCCTTTCAACTAAGATATGATAATAATAAACACCTTCATTTAAAAACTGCATTTTGTGTTTACTTGTGTTATCTTTGTCTAATACTTAAATTTGTTTGATGAGCTGAAACATTAAAGTGTGACAAACATGCCAAAAAACGGAGAAACTAGGAAAGGGGCAAACACTTTTTCACACCGCTGTATTATCTGTCATAAGGTTTGAGTGAAGAAGACTCCCGTGCAGGCAGGATCAAGTGCAAAAACAATTATTTATTAACAGAAAACTGGAACAAATTAATAACAGCGCATGGGCTGGAAAACAAAACTTAAATCAGGAAGACTCACAAGGGAAACAGGAATATCAATCACAGCTGGAACTAGAACAGGAAACAGGCAGAGACATTAATGATGCCACTCTGGACACAGACTGATACTGGAAAATGTAGACGGGAAGCAATCAAGACAACACAGGACAGGTGGGAACAGATCATTGACTAAACATAACAGCTGGGACAAATTAGAAGACCATAGGGGAGCAGCTACAAAACAGGACAAGCGTGGCTGTACAGACAGTCTGGCAGGGGATGTACATGAAACCTAACAATGAACATATAGGACAACAATGCAAGAGTAATACAGAAAGGGCAGTGGCTAGGGATATGGAAAACATGAGGAGCTAAGACAAAAGGAATATGAATACAGGGCCAGGGGAGCCATAACTCAATACTAAACACAGAGAATAGTAACAAAAACTTAAAGGGTGAGTATGGTCCCCAAACCATGCTTGGACTGTGACATTATCAAACAATTGTGTTTGCTCTTTTTAAATCATAATGACAACAGAAACTACCCAAATGACCCTGATCAAACGTTTACATACCCTAGTTCTTAATACTGTGTATTGCCGCCTTTAACATCAATGACAGATTGAAGTCTTTTGTGGTAGTTGTGGATGAGGCACTTTATTTTCTCAGATGGTAAAGCTGCACATTCTTCTTGGCAAAAAGTCTCCAGTTCCTCTAAATTCTTGGACTGTCTTTCATGAACTGCACGTATGAGATCTCCCCAATGTGGCTCAATGATACTGAGGTCAGGAGACTGAGATGGCCACTCCAGAACCTTCACTTCTTTCTGCTGTATTCAATGACAGGCTGACTTGGCCTTTTGTTTTGGATCATTGTCATGTTGGAATGTCCAAGTGTGTCCCAGGTGCAGCTTCCGGGCTGATGAGTGCAAATTTTCTTCCAGTACTTTCTGACAACATGCTGCATTCATCTTGCCATCAATTTTGACCAAGTTCATTGTACCTTTGTAACTCACACATCCCCAAAACATCAGTGATCCACCTCTGTGTTTCACAGTAGGGATGGTGTACTCTTCATCATAGGCCTTGTTGACTCCTCTCCAAATGTAGCATTTATGGCTATGGCCAAAAAGATCAATTTTGGTCACATCACTCCAAATAACTTTGTTCCAGAAGTTTTGAGGCTTGTCTCTGTGCTGTTTGGCATATTGTAAGCAGGCTGCTTTGTGGCACCGGTGCAGTAATGGCTTTCTTCTGGCGACTCGACCATCCGGCCCATTTTTCTCGGAGTGCTTCCTTATTGTGCATCTTGAAACAGCCACACCACTTTTTTCAATTCAATTCAATTCAATTCAACTTTATTTATATAGCGCCATTTCACAACAATAGTCATCTCATAGCACTATCAACTGTAGGGGGGAACCCCCACAGTTGCAGAAAGACCCCAGCAATCAGGCGATCCCCTGTGAGCAAGCACTTGGCGATGGTAGAGAGGAAAAACTCCCTTTTAACAGGAAGAAACCTCCAGCAGAACCAGGCTCAGGGAGGGGCAGTCATCTGCTGCGACTGGCTGGGGGGTGAGGGGATAGAGAAGAAGAAAAGAACAGACATGTAGAGAGCAAACAGCACGATGGGGACTCAATCTATGGGAGAGAACAAACAAATGTTAATGACCAGCAAAAAAAAAAAAAATATTTCATAGAGAGTGAGGAAAGGAGTGAGGCCCAGTGCATTACTGGAGGTCCCCCGGCTGACTAAACCTATTAGCAGCATAACTAAGGGAGGGTTCAGAAACACATGATCCCTCCCTAATTGTAGGCTATATCAAAAAGGTAGGTTTTAGCCCTATTCTTAAAAACAGAGATCGAGTCTGACTCCCGAATCCAAATTGGCAGCTGATTCCACAGGAGAGGAGCTTGATAACTGAAGGCTCTGCCTCCCATTGTACTTTTGGAGATTCTAGGTATTACAAGTAATCCTGCATTTTGGGAGCGTAGTGCTCTGTTAGGATAATACGGTAGTATCAGATCTTTTAAATAAAAAGGAGCCTGATTGTTTAGAGCTTTGTAAGTAAGAAGAAGGATTTTAAACTTAATTCTAAACTCTATGGGAAGCCAATGAAGGGAGGCCAGAACCGGAGAGATATGATCTCTCTTTCTAGTACCTGTTAAAACTCTTGCTGCAGCATTTTGGATCAGCTGAAGACTTTTTAAAGATGTTTTCAGGACAGCCTGATAATAAAGAATTACAATAATCTAATCTCGAGCTAACAAAAGCGTGGATCAGCTTCTCAGCATCACTCTGAGACAAGATGCTCCTAATCTTGGCAATATTACGCAAATGATAGAAGGCAGTCTTAGAAACAAATTTAATATGTGAATTGAAGGACAAATCCTGATCAAAAATAACTCCAAGGTTCCTCACAGAGCTATTAAGAGAAAGAGTAACTGCATCCAAACTGAAAGTTTGATTTGGAAAGGAATTTCTAAGGTTTTTTGGACCAACAAGAATGACTTCAGTCTTATCTGAATTTAATAGCAGGAAATTACAAGTCATCCAAGCTTTGATTTCCTTAAGACAGGCTTCTAACTTGGCTAATTGATTACTATCATCTGGCTTCATTGACAGGTATAATTGTGTGTCATCTGCATAACAATGAAAATGTATACAGTGCTTTCTAATAATGTTGCCTAACGGAAGCATATATAAACTAAAAAGAGTAGGGCCTAGCACAGATCCCTGTGGAACTCCATGACTAAGCTTTGAGTTGAAAGAAAACTCATTATTTACATGAACAAACTGGACCCTATCAGATAAATAAGATCTAAACCACTGCAACGAAGTTCCATTAAGTCCAACATAGTGTTCTAATCTATCAAGTAGAATATTATGATCGATAGTATCAAAAGCTTCACTAAGGTCTAAAAGGACAAGTACAGAAACTAGTCCATTATCAGATGCAATGAGGAGGCCGTTAGTGACCTTCGCTAAGGCTGTTTCAGTACTATGATGGATTCTAAACCCAGATTGAAACTCTTCAAGTAAACCATTTCCCTGCAGGTGGTCAAATAATTGCGTAGCAACAACTCTTTCTAAGATTTTTGAAATGAAAGGGAGATTAGAGACTGGTCTATAGTTAGCTAAGCTCCTGGATCTAGCGTTGGCTTTTTGAGTAAGGGTTTAATTACAGCCGTTTTAAAAGCCTGCGGTACATGGCCTAAAGTTAATGAAGAATTGATTATATGAAGAATAAAGCTACCAATAAGTGGGAAGACTTCTTTAAATAACCTGGTAGGAATAGGGTCTAAAAGACAAGTTGAAGGTTTGGATGAGGAAACTATTTTGTCTAACTCACAAAGGTCGATTGGAGTAAACTCATCAAGACAGACATCAAAAGAAGGAGTTGTAGTAGTTACAGTATTTAAGTTAACTGTGGGAAGAATCTGATTGATTTTATCTCTGATGGAGGAAATTTTATTATTGAAAAAGTTCATAAAGTCCTGACTAGTAAGCTCTAAGGGAATGCTAGGATTGACAGAGTCCTGACTCTTTGTCAACCTGGCTACAGTACTGAAAAGAAACCTGGGATTATTCTTGTTCTCTTCTATTAATGCAGAGTAATAACTTGTTCTAGCTTTTCTAAGAGATTTTTTATAAATTAAAAGATGATTTCTCCAAGCTAAATAGATTTCATCTAAATTAGTAGAGCGCCATTTTCTTTCTAATTGATGAGTCTTCTGTTTTAAGCTACGAGTTTCTGTGTTGAACCAAGGAGTTAGAAATCTCTGATTAGACTTTTTCTTTTTTAAGGGGGCCACCAAGTCTAGAGCCTGATGCAGAGAAGCTGAAACACTATCCACCATGTTATCAATTACAGAAGGAGCAAGCTGTCTATAGCTTATTTCCGTTGTGTTGACACATGGCATAGAGGAAACAATCTGCATAAATTTGGAAACAGCATCATCTGAGAGGCATCTACTGTGATAATATTTTTCTTTAGGAGCCAAATAGTCAGAAATAGTAAAATCAAAGGTTAACAGACAATGGTCTGACAGTACAGAGTTATGAGGAGACACTACAAGATTTTCTATTTCTATGCCATATGTCAGAACAAGGTCCAATGTATGGTGGAGGTAATGAGTAGAATTTCCTACTTTCTGAGAAAACCCAATCGAGTCTAATATTGAATTAAAAGCCACATTAAGGCAGTCACTATCTACATCCACATGTATATTAAAGTCCCCTACTATAATTATTCTATCAGATTTCAGCACTAAATCAACTAAGAAATCAGCAAATTCGGATAAAAATTCTGAGTAGGTTGATGGGGGACGATAAACTATGGCAAATAAAATTGGGTTTAACCTAAAATTGCTAAAGTGCCCAATACTGAGGACCAGGCCCTCAAAGGAATTATAACATGTTTTTTGCTTTACATTAACTAGTAATTTGGAATGGTAAATTGTTGCTACTCCTCCTCCACGACCAGAACTTCTGGGATTTTGACAGTTTAAATAACCAGAGGGAGTTGATTCATTTAAACCAACATAATCCTCTTGCCCTAACCAAGTCTCTGTAAGGGAAATTAAATCAATCTGATGATCAATTAACAGATCATGGACTAACAGAGACTTGGGAGTTAGAGACCTAATATTTAATAAACCACATTTAATTTTTAAATTATGAGGAGGAACAGAGGCCAAATCATTCAATTTAGAGGCTTTATGTTTAATTTGAGTTTTACCAATATTTTGCTTTATCACTTTGGGATGCTTATACATTATATTTTTATTCACTTTGGAGGGAGCAGACAACGATTCTCTGATGGGGAAGTCAGGGGCTAAGCTGAGGGGTGGCGGATGAAGAGGAGCTGTAGAGAGGCGTGTAAGACTGCGACTCTGCTTCCTGGTCCCAACTGAGTAGTCAGGGTTTAGAGTCCTGTATGTCAGCTGAAGTTATTTGAGGGTTTTTCTTTGCATGCTGAACAATTTTCCTGGAAGTTGTGGCTGAAATTTTTGTTGGTCTACCTGACCGTGGCTTGGTTTCAACAGAATCCCTCATTTTCCACTTCTTCTTTTTTTTCCACAATATTTTTTGTTGAACCTTTTTTTTACAAACATGGCACAAACAATCAAACACCAACACTAAAGTAATTTTAAAAAAAAACACTAACTACAACAACAACAACAAAAAATGTACTAAAAACACCAACAACCATTAACAAAGGCAAGTCAACAACAATGCTCCTCTGTTTAGTCTAGGTAATCTATTACATAAGAATACATATTATACATTCACCAATTTGGAATTTGCAAGGTCCACACATATCATTCACCTTCTTCTTCAGAAGTTATGTTTAATTTCTTTACATAATCAATGAAAGGTCTCCATATATTCTCAAACACATTTTCCTTTGATTTCAGTATGTATGTTATTCTTTCTAGTGGAAGGTTTGTTAACATCTGTCTTAACCACTGAGTCACATCTGGTCTATGAGTCTTTTTCCACAATAGTGCAATACATTTTTTGGCATTAAGCAAACAGATGTCTATGGATGCTCTTTCACTCTTATTAAAGTTATGTTTTTCTGGATACAGACCCAACAAAAACAGTTTAGGGTTCAATGTGAATTGTTTTGAAATTATTTTTTCAATTGTTACCCTCACCTCTTCCCAAAACATTCTGATTTTTCTACATTCCCATAAACAGTGAAATAGGGTTCCTTTACTTTCCATACATTTTGTGCATGTATCTGGTATGTTTTTGTAATATCTATTTAACTCCTCTGGTGTAACATACATCCGCATTAACCATTTAAAATGTATCAGTTTAAGACGTACATTTATTGATTTGGTTTGAGCTTCTGCACAAGCCATTTCCCATTGTTCCTCTGAAATTTCAATTTGCAGGTCTTCTTTCCAATAATTCAGTCTTTTCTGTGAGTTTTCACTTGAGAATAGTGTCCATTTTCCACTTCTTAATTAGAGTTTGAACACTGCTGATTGGCATTCTCAAATCCTTGGATATCTTTTTATATCCTTTTCCTGTTTTATAAAGTTCAACTAGCTTATCAGGTCCTTTGGTAATTGTTTTGATTTCCCCATGGCTTGCAATCCAGCAACATCAGTGCAGCACTGGATGAAACATTCAGGGGTCTGTCAGGAGCCCAGAAACTCAGTGACTTTTTATACACACACCAATTACAAGTAAACAGATCACAGGTGAGGATGATTACCTTTAGTAGCCATTTAAACCCATGTGTGTGTCAACTTTTGTTTATGTTATCAGGCCAAAACTTCCAGGGTATGTAAACTTTTGATCAAGGTCATTTGGGTAGTTTCTGTTGTCATTATAACTTAAAAAGAGCAAACACAACTGTTTGATAATAAATCGTTTCACCCAACCACTGACTATGAGTGAAAGAAAAGTTTTTGTATTATCATTCATATTCTCTGAAAAATGCCCCCCCCCCAAAAAAAATCACAAATTCCACCAGGGTATGTAAACTTATGAGCACAACTATAGGCATTAGCAAAATCCAACCAAACTACAGTACATCCGGAAAGTATTCACAGCGCTTCACTTTTTCCACATTCTGTTATTTACAGCCTTATTCCAAAAGGGATTAAGTTCATTTTTTTCCTCAAAATTCTACACACAATACCTCATAATGACAACATAAAAAAAGTTTTTTTTTTAATTTTTGCAAATTTATTAAAAATAAAAAAACTATGAAGTCACATGTACATAAGTATTCACAGCCTTTGCTCAATACTTTGTCGATGCACCTTTGGTAGCAATTACAGCCTCAAGTCTTTTTGAATTTGATGCCACAAACTTGGCACATTCTTCTCTGCAGCAGCTCTCAAGCTCCATCAGGTTGGATGGGAAGCGTTGGTGCACAGTCATTTTCTGATCTCTCCAGAGATGTTCAATTGGATTCAAGTCTGGGCCACTCAAAGACATTCACAGAGTTGTCCTGAAGCCACTCCTTTGATATCTTGGCTGTGTGCTTAGGGTTGTTGTCCTGCTGAAAGATGAACCGTCACCCCAGTCTGAGGTCAAGGGCGCTCTGGAGCAGGTTTTCATCCAGGATGTCTCCGTTCATTGCTACATTCATCTTTCCCTCTATCCTGACTAGTCTCCCAGTTCCTGCCACTGAAAGACATCCCCACAGCATGATGCTGCCACCACCATTGGTGTGGTTATGAACGATGCCTGGTTTCCTCCAAACATGATGCCTGGCATTCACGCCAAAGAGTTCAATCGTTGTCTCACCTGATGAGAGAATTTTGTTTCTCATGGTCTGAGAGTCCTTCATGTGCCTTTTGACAAACTCCAGGTGGGCTGCCATGTGCCTCTTACTAAGGAGTGGCTGCCATCTGGCCAGTCTACCATACAGGCCTGATTGATGGATTGCTGCAGAGATGGTTGTCCTTCTGGAAGTTTCTCCTCTCTTCACAAAGCAACGCTGGAGCTCTGACAGAGTGACCATCAGGTTCTTGGTCACCTCCCTGACTAAGGCCCTTCTCCCCCGATCACTCAGTTTAGATAGCTGGCCAGCTCTAGGAAGAGTCCTGGTAGTTCTGAACTTCTTCCATTTATGGATGATGGAGGCCACTGTGCTCATTGGGACCTTCAAAGCAGCAGAAATTTTTCTGTACCCTTCCCCAGATTTGTGCCTTGAGACAATCCTGTCTTGGAGGTCTACAGACAATTCCTTTGACTTCATGCTTGGTCTGTGCTCTGACATGCACTGTCAACTGTGGGACCTTATATAGACAGGTGTGTGCTTTTCCAAATCCTGTAAAATCAACTGAATTTACCACAGGTGGATTCCAATTAAGCTGTAGAAACATCTCAAGGATGATCAGTGGAAACAAGATGCACCTGAGCTCAATTTTGAGCTTCATGGCAAAGGCTGTGAATACTTATGTACATGGGATTTCTTAGTTTTTTTATTTTTAATAAATTTGCAAAAATGTAAAAAAAAAAAAAAAGAAGAAGAAGAAGCTTTTTTTCATATTGTCAATATGGGGCACTGTGTGTAGAATCTTGAAGGAAAAGATGAATTTAATCCCTTTTGGAATAAGGCTGTAACATAACAAAATATGGAAAAAGTGAAGTGTTGTGAATACTTTCTGGATGCACTGTACATGAAGATCAGATTTGCCTTGTTTGGCTGTTTGAATTTGGTCCCAGATCATAGCAGTATGCTCCATGCAGCCAGGAAAACCTGGGACTCCTGCTTTCTGACAACAGGTGTTGATGTAACTGTTTGGTAGGAGGTAGCTGGTGATGTGTTTTGCCATCACTAAATTGAAGCTCTTCCCTTCCACATTTAGAAGGGCAATGCCTCTAAACCAACTGATGTTACAGGAGTCTTGTTCCTTAAGAATGAATGGTGTCAGTGTTCTGCTCCATTTTGATGGGACAGACTGTTTTTATCCAAGCCACCTGTTACATATGGAAAAGGCTGGTGAGATGGTGGCTGGTAAGATGGTGGCCGGGTTGGGCGTGGGTTGGACCGGAGTGGCTAACTGCCGTTTTCCGGTAGTGACGCCACTCGAGCTGTAAAGGAAGTGGGCGGAAGAGGCTCTGTCTCTTTCATCGTGGGAGCCACCTGGCATGCAGGTGAGTGCCGTAAGCCTTTCTTGTATATAGTTTATCCTGCAATAAAGCCCTGTTCACCGAGTTACCTTCCTTGTTACCTCTGCCAGGAGGTTATGTTTTTGCCGGGGTTTGTCTGTCTGTCTGTCTGTCTGTTGGTTAGCAAGATAACTCAAAAAGTTTTGGACGGATTTCGATGAAACTTTCAGGTGTTGTTGGAAATGGTACAAGGAAGAACTGATTAAATTTTGGGGATGATCCGGATCACCGTCCAGAAGAAAACCGCCATTACGGAAAATGCCGTTTTCGTGAATAACTACTGAACCACTAATCCTATCATTGTCAATCCAATTGCTAGTCATATGTTTTCATGGTCAAGGAATCTGAAAACGTACACACAAACACTGTATGGGGGGAACTGTGGCGCTTGGCAGAGGTCTTCGCTCTCCGAGTGCTTTTCTAGTTACCTCCGCCAGGCCGAAAAGGCCAGGAGGAGGTTATGTTTTTGCCAGGGTTTGTGTGTTTGTCTGTCTGTTTGTCTGTCTGTTTGTCTGTTGGTTAGCAAGATAACTCAAAAAGTCTTGGACGGATTTGCATGAAACTTTCAGGCGTTGTTGGAAATGGTACAAGGAAGAACTGATTAAATTTTGGGGGTGATCCGGTTCACCGTCTGGATACAGGAATTTTTTTAAAGCATTTTTCAACACTGTGACATAGGGCCATTTTCAACATGTGCGCAGGCGCAATGGAGGCCGCTGGGCGTCGTGTCTGACCAACACAAACTCCGCCTTCTTCAACGTTTTAGCCACAAAAGCATGCGGAAAACACTGCTGGCCTCGGACCCCCAGCGTGCCTGTGTCAGCCATAGGCGCTGCGCACATTGCGCTGGTCGTTGTGTCTGACCAACACAAACTCCGCGTTCTTCAACGTTTTAGGCACAAAAGCACGCGGAAAACACTGCTGCCCTGGGCCCGCCAGCGTGACTGCTTTTGCGCCACGCTGCAAAACCTGACACGGACACCTGTCCGCCGCCCCATTATTTGCCACAAATTCCCCGCCCAGCTATAGGCGCTGCGTAAAAACGACCTCTGTGCCGGGGAAGACTCTAAATTCTGTTTTGCCGTGGACCGCAACCCCAATATAATATAAAACCCACGGCAACCTGTCTAACCAATCTGCATCCGTCGGTGGAGGAGATGGACACACCAACACTTCAGTTTATTACCTCCGCCAAGGAGGCAATGCTTTTACAACCGTAAAACGGGGCTATAAGGGACGGCGGGGTAATATGGGACACTTTTCTAAATGTAATTCTGCTTTTTTAATTTTGCTTCCGCCTAGATTTGATGAAGGATTCATGGATATTTGACAATAACAACACAACTCAGCGTCCTGCTCAAAATAAAAAAAGCAGAATTACATTTAAAACATTTCCCACAAAAGTGTCCCCTATTAACCCGCCGTCCCTTATAGCCCCATTTTACACTACTGAACCACTAATCCTATCACTATCACATTGATTGTCATTCATTAATTGTCTGTTTATTGCACTGTCCATGTCAAATAAACAAATAATCATTGTGAATCCAATTGCTACTCATATCTTTTCATGCTCAGGGAATCTGAAAACGTACACACAAACACTCTATGGGGGGAACTGTGCCGCTTGGCCGAGGTCTGCGCTCTCCGAGTGCTTTTCTAGTTATTCCTGTAATTATGGACACAACACCACCCTCATCAGCTTGTAGTGTAAGTCAGTTTAATTTACAAACTGCATTAGATTGTATGTCAGTAGCCATCATTGGAATGAGGGTTAGCTGGCTTGCTAGGTTACCAAAATAAAACTCACTACCTTCATCCTCGCATTCAGCCTCCTGCCCGCCGGCATCAGGAAGAATCTCTCCGCAGCTCAAGTAAGCCCTCACTCATTCTCCTAAAAATCCTCTCTCAGTCCCCTGTGCACAGGTGGAGCTCCGTGGTGGCGGACCACCCTCCTTCCTGGCGGCGGACCGAGCTGCACTGCTCCACCTCAACACATCCACCTCCTTCAGCAGCAGCCGGATCAGCGGACACTGTCCGCCTGGCCGTAGCCACCGAGCTGAACCTGAGCCACTCAACATCTCTACAAACAGTAAGTCCTGGACTAAAACTGTACATCTCCACCTAGTGATAACCACTAACTGTCCCTGCCTCTGTCTGTCCCTAGGGTTGCCAGGTTGTACAGTGTTCTGCTCTCCCCCAGCTGCTACAAGACCACACACCCACACACCATCATTGTTGTTCAATAAATATAATTGTATCTATTCCTGAGTCTGAGTCTGATCACTGGGTCTAGTAATCATGTCAGTGTTGTAGGCATCAAATTCAAAATGAGTTAATATTTGCAACAAAATAATAAAGTTCAGCTTGAACATTAAATATCTTGTCTCTGTAGTGTATTCAATTGAATATATGTTGAAAAGGATTTGCAAATCGTTGTATTCTATTTTTATCTACTTTTTACACAACATCCCAACTTCACTGGAATTGGGGTTTGTAATGTAGCTGGCAGTTAAAAGCACATTGAGTGGCCATTTAAAATTAGAAAAGTGTGAAATACGCACATTTACATACCCACAACCTTTCATTGTCAACTGTTATCAGACTATTATTAATTGAGAAAGCTCCTCAGCATCCTAACTTACTGACAGTAACTGCCTGATCTTAGCTGCTTCTGAAACAAAACAGTTTAGGAATAAAATGCTCTGTCTCAGAAGCAAACAGCAACTGGTGAGAAGGCAATTCACCAATAAAATATTTATGGAGACCTTTTAGTGAGATTTCTTTAACATACAACTATTAGACAGACATCTTCCAGCAGAAAAGAGTAATTGAAAACACAACCTTGAACGTGTAAGACAATGTTAACTGCCAAGAAGAAATGGCAAAGAAAAGCACAGAGATGGAAAGATGGCCCTGTTAGCGGCGGAAGAGGCAGGAGCTACCAACAGGGTAACAGGCTTGAGGCTGTGGAGCCTACGTGGCAAGTGTTCACATTGCCTTGCCTTATGGTGTTTTAAGGCATTTGCTGGTTTAATAGGAGCACATTGTTGTTGGTCTAGCGCAGTTAGCCAATGTTATCAGGACGTGGCAGAAGCATAAAAACAAGTTGCAGAAAACCAGAAGGGCTGTGAGTCCCTCTGCAGACTCACAACCCACAGACATCTGCGGGATTTGTAAAAACAAGGTCAAAAAATAATTTGTATTTATGAATAAATTAATTGTGCCAGAGACATATTGGGTGAGTGGTAAAATGCTTGTATTCTGTTTTTAAATACACCCATACAGTATAAAACATTTTAGGATCAGATAGTGTTATGATACTATAGTAAAAAATGCCTTCTGCTCACAGGACTAAACTAAAATACTGCTGGACATTTTAGGGGATTTTTTTTTAACTGAGAAATTTCCACAGGAACCAAGGATGTTCATGACCTTTTTAATTGCCATGATTTTACCATATTCATGAAATCCACATATGAAGCCTCACTGTGAGCAGTAGAGATGGGGGGGGGGGGGGGGAAATCAGTGTAGCATAATAATGTATTACATTGTGTTAACAATGTTGTATCAATTCAGAGGCCCCAGTATCCCCATATTTTTTAAAAATTTTGTGATAAGTGCTGCAAATAAAAACTTAAATACACTGACTTTTCCCTTCACTAGAACGTGCTAAGTAGGGATGTCCTGATCAAGATTTTTTTGTCCCCATCCTGAGCCAAGTAATTTATGTTTGAGGACTAGCTGATACCAAACCACAATCCAACACTCATTTTCCTACAACACATTCTTGAAAGTGGCACACCGTTAAGTACAATAAAGTTATTTTCAAAAAAAATCGGGGCACCCCCTGCCATAGTGGCCTAAATAAATGTTATATTGGAGGAAATCTGTTATTTGGTCACTCATACAATTCGAAAGGTGAAGTCTTTCACTATCTGATGGGGTGGGAGAAATAATCAGTTTTCCGATGCATCTCAATGCGGACATGAATGATTATGAATCAATACAAAAATGTAAAGATTCCGATTATTAAATATTATTAATAATAACATAATTAATTTGGCTGGAACGAAAAAGTCGGTGCCCAGACCTACCTGGACTCTTTATGGTGTGACACAAAAACAAAATGGTGAAGCGGAGAATCCGATCGGCCCTCTTCATTAAAAGCAAACCTATAGCAGTACTTTGGCTTTTATGAAGTCGAAGGGAAAAAAGGCTTGGACAAGACCCACACCATATGTAAGCTCTGTCAGACTAACTACAATATTTTGGAAACACAACAAACATACGAAACCATATCGTATGTTTCCACTCAGCGGCCGGAGAGAAAAATAACAGTTTTAGCTGCTGATGATGACCAACGGTCCATTGAACAAGCAATGTCAAAACTTCCACGCAACTCGGAAAGGGCAAAGCAAATTACAAAATCTATTGCTGCTTTTATTACCAAGGATTTACGCCCATACTTTGTCATGGAGAACCAGGGCTTTCGTGCTATAATGCACACTGTAGAGCTGAGTTACAACGTTGTAATATTTTGTGTAAAGCTGTTGGAAAGACTTTTCCCAGTCACCAACAAGTGTAAAAAAATATATATATGTAAGATGACAACTAAGCTGACCCGGAGAAGATTTTTGGCTGCGTTTCTGCTTTCAAAAGACTTTTCTTCTCCACTGCTGCTGCTCATCACTGCTGGCTGCCCCCAGATGAAAATCCACAGAATAGGGATGTGGGACTACAATGTTCTGAATGAGGCTTTAGAAAATTATCAGTTTGTAAATCACTGGATTGAAAATGTACTTGTACATGTACAGATTGGATCCCGGGGTCCACTTGGGGTGCTCACTTGGTCAGGGTTCAACTTGACCTGTTCCCGACACAGCCATCCCCACTCTCTACAATGAGACCAAAGCTGAAGTCATGCAATCACTGAAGACAGCAGGTAGGATTGCTATCACGTGTGATGTGTGGACATCCATTGCCACTAAATCATTTGCAATGGTAACTGCACATTGTTGCATAAAAGGTAAATGTGTTTTGATAGAGCAAAATGTTCTGGGTTTTTGGACTGAAGGACTCAGTTACTTATTGCGCATAACAGGAGACCTTTCATTAGAACTTTTAACATTTCTGTTAGAAATTCTGAGTATTTTTGACTGAAGGATCTTAATTTATTGCACATAACAGAATGTCTGTTATAAGTCTTATTTGTTAAAATTCGGGATACCCTGAAGTCTGTGTTATAGCAGCAAATGTGCTGCAACAATTGCACTTTTCATGTTGGTTTTTTGAAATACTAAAAAATATTGGAAGGAAATTTGTGGGCCACTGCAAATGCTTTAAAAGTAAGAAGTTGTCACAGTGGGAGGAAAAAAAAATTCCTAAATAGAAAAAACCCAGATGCATTGAGAATTGTAATTGGCTTGAATCGCTGGGTGTCTAAAAGATTCCCAATGCTACTATCTGAGGTCCAAAAATATGTCAAGAAATGACATCATATCCGAGTGAATGATGTTCCATAGCAACAACTAAAGCCATAATCACATGCTTGCATTTTGAGGCAAATTTAATCAACATTTGGCTGATCCAACCCAATGTAAAAAGGAGTTTAACGCTTCAACTTTTACAATTAGCACTGAAAATCAGTTACTTTACCTTTTATTTCACTGTACCAGGTGGTGGAATTGGTCAGCTCTAGCAAGTTAGCCACTAGGGCTGAAACGATTAGTTGATGTTATCGATAACATCAATTATAAAAATCTGTCAACGCAGATTTTTAATGTCAACAAATCATCTAATTTTAAAGTTTATATGCATGCCGCAGGAATGTTCAATTTAACTGTTCCAGCGAAGAAGAAGACGAACGCATCATGGCGACATGGAGAGAAAATCACGGAGAAGGCCAGAAGTTTCCAAAGTATGGGGGGATTTTACCAAAAATTAATAAATGAAACAAGTTAAATGTAGACTGTAAAGCAGTTTGTCATATCACAGCTGCACTACAGCAATGCATCCATTCCCTCCTCCTCTCCGTTCCTCCGTCTCCAGCCACCTGTCAGTGGACTGCACCGGTAAGGTTAGCAAGTAACGTTCGCACTTCTTATTTTCAATGAGTGACTCTCTCAGCTTCAGAAAACTGACCACACTATTAGTGTGTGCCATTTAAATAGTTTACCTGTTGTTGGACAGTCATCTTTCTTACGATAATTGCTGACAGCTGAGCTGCTTCTGTTATACTAGCTATATGTTAGCGCCAGTAAATGGGTGAATTACATGAGCAACTTACTCTTTTTCGTATTTTCTATTATTGTCACCATAATATCAGCCTTCATTCTGAATATTAGTGCATCTTGGTAAATCAGAATATCATGATTTGTAATTAAATTAAAAAAGATAACCATAATCATCACACATAAATTTAAAACGGCTTAAATATTTCACTGTATTGTGTAGTGAAAACTCACATTCCTGCACTGATATTTAAAGTGTTTTATTTATTTTGGACAGGAAGAAGTTCTTTTAATTTTCATCTGAAGGCCAATGAAACTTTTAAACTTCTAGACCCAGCAAGGTTTCAAACAGGATGGACTAGCTTGTTATGTTCTTTTTTTACTTTAATGGCTTAGAGGTCGAGCATCTGCCCTACAACCGGGAGACCGGGGTTCAAGTCCCAGTCGGGTCATGCCAAAGACCATAAAATGGAACTTCCTGCCATCCAGCTTGGTGCTCAGCAATAATGGAATGGAGGAGGGATGGTTACCCAGCCACAGTGGGTGCACAAGCCAGTGTACTCCCTGTGCCGGTCCCAAGCCCGGATATAAATGGGCAGAATTGTAACCGGAAGGGCATCTGGCATAAAAACTCTGCTCCAATCTATGTATTGACATAATGCACGGCTCAGGAGACACACACGCAGGCTCAGAGTAGGTCCAATAGCTTTATTAACAACAGGCGTGTATGAATGTGTGTCTGCGAGATGTGAATGTATTGGTGGTGGCGTCTGCGTCGGGCACGGAGGCAGGAGACCGTACAGCCGGACAACCCTATGGGAGAAGCAAAGGGAGAAGGGTGACGGGCACACACCAACACAGGAGATGTAAAAATAGCAATAAGCTTACTTGGAGTAGCAGGTGGCTGGCACAGCAAGGACGAGGTCCGGGAGACAGCGACCTGGAGAGCCCGGTGCAGCAGCGGGGGAATGGAGACGGAGAGGAATGGTCCGCCACCGGGAAATCCACCTGTGCACAGGGGAGAAGACTTGGAGAGGAAAAAGGTAAGGGCTTCTTACCGAGATGTTTGCTGAGTAGTTGAAGTGACTCACAGCAATCGTGACGAGTGAAGTCTGACGGCTTCAGGCCGAAGCCCAGGGCGAGGCGGCTTAAATCCCTCGCCGCTGATGAAGTGCAGGTGTGCGTGCAGCTGGCGCCGCAGATGGGCGGCGAGGCGTGACATGTATAAGACGATGGCAGATACATTGATGTCTTCCGTAGCGACTTGTCCAACCCACTTGGTAGTGGAAACAACGTATGTTAAAAGAATTTAAAAAAATGGACTTGAATATTACTCTATTTTGTTTTTAACACACAGTTACAACAGCCTTTATGGAGCAGCAAAGCTGCTATTTGAGTTTTTACACTTTAACATCTATTATTTAATTGTGTTGCTACAAACACTTTTCATCGCTGTTTTCCTTTACAGCTTAATCAGAAGAGAGACAAGAGGAGGAAACGTGGAAAGCATGGAGGCGTGAAATTACGCCTGAGGAGACGTCAGTTTAATAGCATTCCTCTTCCTTCCATGATTTTGGGGAACGTACAATCTCTGAGGAATAAAGTAGATGAAATTCAAGGGAATGTACGCTACCACAAGGACTTCAAGAACTGCTGTGTCATGGCTTACACAGAGACGTGGCTTACGGCGCATGACCGAGACGCGGCGCTGTGGATTGACGGCTTTGGAGCCCTACTTCGCTCGGATCGGCAGGAAGAGGTAACGGGGAAACATCAGGGGGGCGGCGTATGTTTATACATTAATAAACAGTACTGCACATCTGTCATGGTCAGAGAGCGCATCTGTACACCCGATGTGGAGCGTCTGTCCGTATCGCTACGCCCCTTTTATCTGCCTCGCGAGTTCCCCCAACTTTTCATCACAACTGTGTACATTCACCCGAGGGCAGACGCTGACTCCGCCTCCAGCACCGTCTTTGATGTGGGCCAGCGACTGCAGTCAATTTCCCCAGAGGTACCAAACTTTATTCTTGGGGATTTTAACCATGTTTCTTTAAAGAAGACACTTAAAAACTTTTATCGGTATGTCTCCTGCCCAACCAGGCGAAAAAAGACATTGGACCTGTGCTATGGATCCATTGAGCGGGCCTATAAATCACTTCCCCTTCCTCCTTTAGGATCCTCAGATCACAACTGTGAACATTTGCTGCCCACATATAAAACTGCTCTCAGAAGAGGCAAGGTGAAGACCAGAGACATAGATGTGTGGACAGAGGATTCAGTGCACTGCCTCCAGGAATGATTTAACTGTACAGACTGGGAGGTTTTCACACTGTCCTGCGGGGATGATTTGGACTCTTTGGTGGACGTCACATGCTCATACATGGCTTTCTGCAAAAATATGATCGTTCCACGTAAACGTGTCAAAATACACTACCGTTCAAAAGTTTGGGGTCACCCAGACAATTATGTTGTGTTTTCCATGAAAAGTCACACTTATTTACCACCATGAGTTGTAAAAGGAATAGAAAATATAGTCAAGACATTGACAAGGTTAGAAATAATGATTTGTATTTGAAATAATAATTTTTTCCAGATACTCAACCTGCTCAAAGGAAGGTCAGTTTTATAGCTTTTCTAACCAGCTAAACTGTTTTCAGCTGTGCTAACATGATTGCACAAGGGTTTTCTAATCATCCATTAGCCTTCTGACGCAATGAGCAAACACATTGTACCATTAGAACACTGGAGTGATAGTTGCTGGAAATGGGCCTCGATGCACCTATGTAGATATTGCACCAAAAACCAGACATTTGCAGCTAGAATAGTCATTTACCACATTAGCAATGTATATTAGATATTAGAGTGTATTTCTGATTAGTTTAAAGTTATCTTCATTGAAAAAAACAGTGCTTTTCTTTCAAAAATAAGGAAATTTCTAAGTGACCCCAAACTTTTGAACGGTAGTGTATATCCCAACAACAAGCCATGGGTTACAAAATCAGTTAAATCCTGCTTACAGAGGAAAGCACTTGCCTTTAAACAGGGGTCTGTTTCTGAGCTACAGGTTGCCACAAAAGAGCTGAAGTCCGAAATTTTAAGAGCAAAACAGAATTATAAATCAGAATTGGAAAGTAAGATGGCAACAAAGAAACTTGGTTCAGCCTGGGCCAGTATGAAAACTATTGCAGGCCTTCAGAGCACAGTAATCGTGTGTTTTTAGATGGTTTTAATTCAGACACAGAGCTGGCTAATGCTCTTAATTGTTTTTATGGTCATTTTGACTCCTTTGATTTTAGCACAGAAACCCAAGATTTGAAACAGAAACTTAAAGACAATCGGCACTTTAATATTGAGGTGCAGGATGTTAAAAGGGAGTTCTGCGCTGTAAAAGTGAACAAAAGTCAGGGCCCTGATAATATATGTGGGTGCTTGGTAAAGTCCTGTGCACATGAACTGAGTCCTATATTTCATTACATTTTCAATAAGTCCTTACAGACACAACATGTGCCCAAGATCTGGAAAGATGCCGTGGTTGTTCCCATTCCAAAATCCAGCTGTCCTAAAAGGGTAAACAACTTTAGACCAGTTGCTTTGACTTCAATTTTAATGAAAATTTTTGAAAAACTGGTCAGATGTGAAGTCCTAAAGCAGACTGAACATGCATTGGATCCTTTGCAGTTTGCATATAGGCCTCACAAAGGAGTGGAGGACGCCACTGTCACTCTGTTTAACATGCTTTTAAAACATCTGGATTTTAATGGGACACATGCCAGGCTTTTATTTGTGGACTTTTCCTCCGCCTTTAATACAATCCAACCTCATATTTTAGTTGAAAGGCTCCTGCAACAATTTGATTTGAGCAATAATCTGGTGGGTTGGATTCTGGATTTCTTAACCAACAGAGAGTAAGGGTCAATGGTACATTGTCTGACCTAAAGTGCTCTTCTACTGGCTCTCCTCAGGGGTGTGTGTTGTCACCACTACTCTTCATCCTGTACACAAACATGTGTTGGAGCAGACATGACAACAGACACATTATAAAGTATGCTGATGATTCAGTTATTGTCAGTCTCCTCCAGGATGGTGAGAGTGGCCACGGCCCAGTAGTTGATAATTTTGTTCACTGATGTGAGGATTCCTACCTGCAGCTGAATACGACAAAAACTAAAGACATGATTATTGACTTTAGGAGGAAAACTCCCAGGCACAAAGTCACCGTACTAAAAGGTCAGACCACTGAATGTGTACAATCCTACAAATATCTTGGGACGATTATTGATAGTAATTTAAACTTTGAAGAGAACTGTGAAAGGGTGTGCAAAAAGGGTCAGCAACATTTGCATTGCTTGAGGAAACTTGCACGCTTCCAAATTGACCGAACCATAATGACAATATTTTATCGGGCTTTTATTGAATCTGTTTTATCCTTTTCTTTAGTGTCATGGTTTGGTCAGATAAAACTGAAACAGAGGAAATCCTTGGATCAGGTAGTTAGATGGTCCAGTCGTTTGCTTGGTGAGTCACAGCTGAGCCTGACATCCTTGTACACCAGACAGGTACAGAGGACTGCTACCTCTGCTACCACTGTTCTCCTGCCTTGGAATTTCTTGTTATCAATTGCAAGCCCTTCTATTCCCCGCGGGAGTTTGCTTCTTTTATAATGATCGCTGTGTACGCCCCTCCCGACGCGGACACGCGCGAAGCTCAGCGCGTGCTCGCGGATCACATTCAACACACAGAGCGGAGTTTTCCAGACTCGCTGATTATTGTGGCTGGCGACTTTAATCAGTGCAATCTGAGCCACGATCTCCCCCGCTACAAACAGTTTATTAAATGCCCCACCAGAGGATTAAACACACTGGATCACTGTTACACCACAGTGAAAGACGCATATCGCGCTGTCCCTCGAGCTGCGCTGGGATTATCTGATCACGTGATGGTTCACCTCATTCCCACATACAGACAGAGATTGAAGCTCACTAAACCTGTTGTGAGCACTACGAAGATACGGACCAGTGATGCTGAGGAGAAGCTGGAAACGTGCATGGAAATATCTGACTGGGGCATGCTTAAAGGAGCCACGCATGATCTGGATGAGTACACGGACACTGTGAACTCATATATCCACTTTTGTGAAGAGAACATTCTTCCATCACGCACCGGGGTGAGTTACTCTAATGACAAACCCTGGTTCACAGCTAAGCTCAGACAGATCAGGAAGGAGAAGGAAGCAGCGCTGAAAAGTGGAGACAGGGACTGCTACAGGGAGGTTAAATACCGGTTTAACAGAGAGCTGAAGAGGGCTAAATCTGTGTACTCAGAGAGACTCCAGCAGCAGTTCACTGCTAATGATTCGGCTTCCGTGTGGAGAGGACTGAGGCAGATCACCAACTATCGGCCTCAGGCTCCTAAAGGTCAGGATGACAAAGCCCTTTGTCAGAGACTGTCCCAACACTATGCCCGTTTTGACACCTCGTCATCTGTGTCCAACTCCCCCCCTCCCTCCAGCTCCACAGCCTCCACATTCCCTACTTCATTTAAGGCACCCCCCCCCCTCCTCCCCCCCTCCCCTTATCATCAGTGAGCAGGATGTGCTCAAACAGTTCTCCAGACTGAACCCGCGCAAGGCCCCCGGCCCAGACGGCGTGTCTCCCTCCACCCTGAGACTCTGTGCGAAACAGCTGGCTCCTGTATTCACAGACATTTTTAACACCTCCCTTAAGTTATGCCACGTGCCATCCTGCCTCAAATCCTCCACCATCATCCCTGTCCCCAAGAAGCCACGGATCACTGGACTTAATGACTACAGACCTGTAGCGCTCACCTCTGTAGTCATGAAGTCCTTTGAGCGCCTGGTCCTGTCCCACCTCAAGTCCATCACCACCCCTCTCCTGGACCCGCTGCAGTTTGCCTACCGAGCCAACAGGTCTGTAGACGATGCAGTCAACCTGGCCCTCCACTCCATCCTGCAGCACCTGGACTCGCCGGGAACCTACGCCAGGATCCTGTTTGTGGACTTCAGCTCCGCATTCAACACCATCCGCCCCGCTCTGCTCCGGGACAAGCTGTCCCTGCTCAACGTGCCTGACTCCCTCTGCAGGTGGATCATCGACTTCCTGACGGACCGGAGGCAGCATGTGCGGCTGGGAAAGACTGTCTCAGACTATACTAGCATCAGCACCGGATCACCCCAGGGCTGTGTACTTTCCCCCCTACTCTTCTCCCTTTACACCAACTCCTGCACCTCCAGCCACCAGTCTGTCAAGTTGATCAAGTTTGCGGACGACACCACCCTCATCGGGCTCATCTCCAACGGCGACGAGTCCGCCTACAGGAGAGAGGTGGCCCAGCTGGCGTCCTGGTGCAGCAATAACAACCTGCAGCTGAACGCTCTGAAGACAGTGGAGATGATTGTAGACTTCAGGAAAGTCACTACTCCTCTGCCCCCCCTCACCCTCTCAGGCTCTCCCATCACCACTGCTGATTCCTTCCGCTTCCTAGGCACTATCATCACCAGGGACCTCAAATGGGAGCTGACCATCAGCTCACTCATCAAAAAAGCCCAGCAGAGGATGTTCTTCCTGCGGCAGCTGAGGAAGCTCAAGCTACCCACCAAGATGTTAGTGCAGTTCTACACAGCCATCATCGAGTCCATCCTCACCACCTCCATAACCGTGTGGTACGCAGGAGCCACTGCCAGGGACAGACTAAGGCTGCAGCGCGTCGTGCGCACTGCTGAGAAGGTGATCGGCTGCAAGCTCCCATCTCTCCAGGATCTGTACATCTCCAGGACCCGGAGGCGTGCTGGCCGGATCATAGCCGATCCCTCACACCCTGGTCACGTACTGTTTGCCCCCCTCCCCTCTGGTAGAAGACTTCGGTCCATCCAGACTAAAACCTCCCGTCACATGAACAGCTTCTTCCCCTCTGCCATTAGACTGCTGAACACTAAGTGACTCTCGTGCACCATGTACAGCAGCTCAACCAGACTCATGTCAATCATCACTGTTTTCTTCCTGCATTACCGACTGCACTATATAGTTCTCCACAGTATCTGCTGCTGGCTAATATATATTTTAACTGTTGACCAGTATCACTTAATCTTATCCTACACTTTATTACATGTATAGTTTATTTCTCTTATCTTATCATGTTTAATGTTGCAGCATTGTACCGAGACAAATTCCTAGTTTGTGTACTACATGAACAATGGCAATAAACCTGATTCTGATTCTGATTCTGATTCTGACCTCCATTTTAAATGATGACTCCCACCCTTTGCACTGCATCTTTCAGCTTCTTCCCTCAAGACGGAGGTTTGCTGTCCCAAAAAGTAAAACCCAGCGCTACAAAAACAGCTTTGTTCCTGCTGCTGTCAAAGAGTTAAACAAGTTGTAACAATATATTGCACATAATTTAGGTACCTATTTATTAACTCCATTTTATATTTACTTATTTTTGTAGGATTTTATTTGGGTTCTAAATCTTTTATTGGGTTTTAGACCTTTGAGTTTTTAACCTCTTTGACTAGTCTTTAACTTTTTAATATGACCCTTCTCTCTTATCTCTGGTTTTTCTCTCATCTCTTTGTCTTTATATCCTGATTGATGGAGCCTTGAGTATTTTTATCATGTTTATAGTCAGCTTCATGTGTGCCTGTGTTTGTGTTTATGTTGAATGTAATTGTGGCTTGTAAATATGGATGTCACCAGACTGCAAAACAAATCTACCTATGGGTACAAATAAAGTAACCTGAACCTGAACCTGAAAGTTCAAGTTTCCAACTCATGGTTGATGGGTCATTATTTTATTTAGCTATGGGATCTTTTTATAACAGGCTACATTATATTAAGGTAGAGACTGGCAACAAAGTGATTTTCACAAGTGTGCAGGCTTAAACAGGTGAGGTAAAACATGACCTAGAGCCCCGAACAGGAGCTGTGCCAGCAGGAAGCTGAGCTGGCGGACATGACAGAAATAATCGCGATTAGTTGACTAATTGAAAAAATAGTCGTTTGATTAGTTGATTACCAAAATAATTGTAAGGTGCAGCCCTATTAACCACGGGCCACTGATAGCAATGCCCAATGAAAACAACACAGTAAGGCTGCGTGTCCACCAAACGCATTTTTTCCGCTCTGGGTGGCTATTTTCCATTCATTCTCTATGTAGTCCAGCATTTACAGCACTGAGCGCCCTCGGTGCTGAAACGCTCTCGGCAGTGGCCATTTTTTGTCATGGCGCTCAGAGCTGAAAAAAGTTCAACTTTTCAGACTGCAGCTGAGCTTGTCAATGTCAGACCTTAAGCAGCCAATCAGAACTGCTGTGTGGGCAGGACATAGGACGCCAGTACTAGTCTGGACTCAGAATCCTGCTTTCCATGTCATCATATTTTACATCCAGAGCTGCTAGAAAACGTTTCCTGTCCATTGTTATTTAGAGACTGAAATTAAAAAATCTGTAGAAAGTCTAACAATAGGAAAAGCAGAAGTGCTGAGCTGAGAGTGACAAGCTGTTGCTGGGATACAGGGCACAGACTTTTTTCCCCAGAGCACAGCACACAAATGCTGAAAAAAAAATGCTCAGGGTGGTCGGGTGACAAAAAACGCGTTTGGTGGACACGCAGACTAAATGGTAATTTGTGCATAAAACATTTTAAGGGCATTTTTAGAGATAGAAGTTGGGCAGCACTCTGTGTTTGGCCAACTAGAAGAGACATATAAAACACAATTGCTCATAAATAGTTAATTTTACACTAATATTAATAAACAGCACGTGGCCCCAGCCATCTTGGCTTCTTAAACTGGTCATGTGAGGGCCCCAACTTAAAAAAAAAACCCCAAAACACTCATCTCATGAAAAAAACACTCATCTCATGACCCAGGAGTGCTTTTTGGGCACACTCCAAATATGACTTGTTCTGAGAAAATTAGCTCATTATAATCGCAAAGAAGCCTTTAATAGCCACATGTGCTGGCAAGGTCATGCTCAAACTCTTTGGGGACCAGCATGGAGTATTGATGATGGATTTCAATGGCAAAGGTTACCACAATTACTGGGACTTACTATGTTTCACTACTGCAAAAATTGTGGAAGGTCATCAGAACCAAGAGGCATGGCATGGTGACCAAAGGTGTCCCCCTCCTGCAAGACAACGCCCTGGTTCACAACTTGCATGCTGCCCAGACGGAAGCACGGTCCTCTGACTATGAAATCCTTTCTTGCCCGCCTTACTCTCCCGACCTCACACCATCTGACTTCCACCTCTTTCCAACAATGAAGTCATTTTTGAAGGGCAAGCACTTACAAGATGATGAAAACCTGATTTCTGAGGTAAAGTCATGGCTTCTAATGCAACCTGCAAACTTCAACAAGTGAGGTTTCCACAGCTGCATAAAGTGAGTGGAGAAGTGTCTACTTTGGTGGTTCCTATGTAAAGAGATACTCATAACTGTGCCAAGTTTGGTTTCTCTCAGTTCATGGGAAATCTTTAATAAGCATCCCTCATATTATAAAATACTTCACTTAAAGAGTAGTTGAGCCTCATTTAGCAACCACACAAGTGCTTTCGTATGCTCCACAGCTGTCATAAACACAGTCTTTTTCATTGGGATTCATAGCAGTGTCAATGTCTTCTCTGTCAAAGGGTCTTGGTGTCTCTGCCTTGTGCTTTTCATGTATTTGTGCAGAATGTTGTAAATCCAAGGAATCCCCAGTCAAATGGACATTACCACAAGCAGAAATACTAATGATGTTTATTTAATTATAACACAACATTCATTCATTCAGTCATTCATCTTCTTCTGCTTAATCCTTTTCGGGTCGCAGGGGGGCTGGAGCCTATCCCAGCATCTTTTGGGCAAGAGGCAGGGTACACCCTGGACAGATCGCCAGTCCATCGCAGGGCCAACACAGAGAAACAGACAACCATTCACTCTCACAGTCATACCTAAGGACAATTTAAAATCCCCAGTTTTGATGCCAATTAACCTAACTTGCATGTTTTTAGCAAAACAAAAATAATTTTTTTGTAAGTTGTGTGTTTTTTCAACTGATTTAAGACAATTTTGCACCGCTGAATAAGAAAATGACATCCGTTTCTCTCGATCAGGTCAGGTTTTTATGCTAAGTTGTAAGCAGTTGTACAGCAGTTGTACTGTAAATTGAATAGTAGACATTAATAAAGGAAAGTACATGTACTGTAAATTGAATGTTACATCATCATTGTTCAAAATTCAGAGAATTTCAAGAAATAAAAAAGAATTTTGCATCATATAAAGTGAAAATACCCGTACATGTAAACAAAAACGTAAAAAACAACATGTGGCCATACTTCAAAAAGTTGACCTGACTGAGCAAAACCAATGTGACTTTTAGATTCAGCACATCAAAATTATCCTAAATCAGCTAAAAAAAAAAAACTTAGACAATAAATTTGGTGTTGACCAGTGTAATAATTCTTATTCAAGTATATGAAAAATCTACCATTGTAATATGAAGATTTGCCACAAGTGTTTCACATCATTGAAACACTGATTTTATGATTAAGTTCAAAACTGATTACTCAACAGTTAAAAACAATTTGCTAAAACCACACATACTGTGTATTGTAAGTCCACACTACTCTGTCTGAAATTAGCTTATCACATGCATATTAGCAGTGCCAAATAAAGGCATTCTGAGCTGAATACATGAATGGCAGGCAGGAACGTTGGAGGTCTTCAACCAAACGGAAAATGCTCTTCTATGGGGGAAGCTTTCAACACGGCCTTATCAAATATTCATTATCTCAAACACCAAGATCAATCAGGTCTGCGTACAGCACGCCACTGACATTACAGAGGAAATTTCTTCATTTGGTGGCACAATCAATAGCTCATTACAGCAGCTTTACTCTGGGTTGTCTCTATGCCGGCCTGCTGGATTAATTCCCTCTGCAGTAGCAGCCACCAGCTAAACAAAACTCAAAAGGTTACACCAATGTACAGTACCTTCCTGCAATTTGAGTTTTTTAAAGGAAAATATTGAGAACTGCCAATACATTTAAGGCAAAAACTGCAGTAGGTTCAATATCATGCTTTATGCATGACTTAAGGTTGCATTTGTAGGAGCATAAAAGCAGCAAATGAAACTATAAATCAATGAAAATTCACACATTGCATAAACAGTATGTCAAAATAAACTGAGATACGGAAAGTCAAGCTTTAGCACCTAACAGCTGGTGAAAGCATACGCCTACAAGCAAAAGCAACACTCCCTGACAGTTTAAATCAAAAGAAGGAATTTTCGGCTACTTCCGGTTATGGCTGCCACGTAGGACGGACGTGTCTCGCTCTGCTCTGCTCCTGGAGAAAAAAATCGGCAAATAACTCTCTCATTTGGGACAGAACGTATCCCAGCATTTGGGCGAGGATATGTCGGCGAAGCCTAAGGCTGGAAAACCAGGAAAAGGAAAAAGCGAGCCGCCGAAACAGTCCAAATTAACGGACTTTCAGGTCTGTGACGCAGCAAACAAAACTCCATATATGGCGGAGGAGGCTGGCAACGCTGCGATTTCTGCGGGGAATGGCGCAGATGCGCTGATGGCAGCCATGAGTTCAATGAGAGCGGACTTTTCCTCTAGATTTGATGGGATTATGACAGCGTTGGAAGGAATAAGAAAGGAATTGGGTGACTGTGTAGAACGAACGGCGCAGATGGAGCTCCGTCTCGCTAGTGCTGAAGATGACGTCACCCGTCTTCAATTAAAGGTGCGCACTTTGGAAAAAAAAAATAAATCTCTGGAAGATAATATTTTGGATTTGGAATCTCGGTCGAGACAGAATAATTTGAGGCTGGTGGGTCTTCCAGAGGAATCAGAAGGTCGGGACGTATGTTCCTTTCTGGAAAAGTGGATTCCGGAGGTGCTGGGCAGCGAGGAGTTGCAATCAGCAGTGGTTCTGGAAAAAGCACATCGTATTGGCCCACGGAGAGATAAGGGACCGCCGAGGACCTTAATTATGAAGTTTCTTAGCAACAGAGACAGGATGAAGATCTTCAACGCTGCACGTGCTAAAGGAGAGATTAAACACCAGGACCAGCAGGTGCGGTTCTACCCAGATTTGGCCACAGGAATCCAGCAATTGAGGAAGCAGTTTGATCCTGTACGTAAGGAGCTGCGCAACCTTGGGATTCGTCATGGTGTAATCTATCCTGCGAGACTGCTGACCACGTATGAGGGCAGAACCCACATTTTCAAGACCCCAGAGGAGGCGCAGGAGTTCATCAAGAAGATCAAAGAAGAAGAAGAGACTGGTGGGAGCTAAGCATGAACAAAATATAAGGTAGAATAATTAAGCATTTGCACAGGCATCTGACTGACTTGAAGTAAATAGTAAGTTTACAAAATATAGATTGTATTATATATTAAAAAAACAAAACAAAAACAAAACAAACAAACAAAAAAAAAAAACTATGATGCCACAAGTGTGGGATGGGGAAATTTGTTTGTGTGTAGTTTGTAGGATGAATGTTCAACCACTCATGTTTTTGCTTCTCTGTATGAGCATGTTTACACTGCAAGGTAATCCCAAACTCTCTATTGATCATGGACCAAAGTGTTAATCTTAATTTAACTTCATGGAATTGCAGAGGTCTACAAAATTTAAAAAAACTTAAACAAGTTATGAATAAAATAAAGGACATGGGTTCAAGAATTGTGTTTTTACAAGAAACTCACCTGATAGAGGAGGATGTTAAAAGAATTAGGAGTAGATGGCAGGGAAGTGTATTCACCTCTTCATTTTCATCCCGAGCCAGGGGAGTTATGACTCTCATACATAAATCAGTTCCTTTTCAAGTGAAAAATGTAATTGGAGACAAATTTGGAAGATATGTAATCATTCAAGGTTCTTTGCTATTAGAAAATATAAATCTTGTGAACTTATATGGTCCCAATATAGATGATCAGAAGTTCTTTGCTAATTTATTTCTCATCTTATCATCACTTACAGGGCAACATATAATAGCAGGGGATTTTAATTGTACATTGAATCCAGGTGTGGATAGATCAACAGGACTGGATTGTACGCACATTGGATGTAGGATGACTATTAATCATTTTATGAAAGAATTGAGATTGTTAGATATATGGAGAGAAATGAAACCACAAGTTAAAGCCTATTCTTGTTATTCCAGTACCTACAAGACATTCTCACGTATTGATTATTTTTTGATTTCCACAGAATTAAGGTCCAAGATTCAAAACTGCTTTTATGATAACATCGTGATCTCTGATCATGCACCCTGTTGTCTAATATATGTAGATAAAAAATTGACAAAGGAATCAGGTAGATGGCAATTTCAGCATAAATGGCTTCAGGATGAGGAATTTGTCAAGTATATAGAAAAACAGATAGACGAGTTCTTTGACATCAATACTACACAAACATCAGCATGTGTAAAGTGGGAGGCTTTCAAAGCTTTTATTAGGGGACATATTATTAGTTATACAGGATCAAAATCTAAGAAGACTCGAGAGGAGAGAGCTAAATTGGAACATAAAATAAAAAATCTTCAGGAAAAAGTGTATGCAGGAAGTGACCCAAGGTTGGAGAATGAATTACTGATTTTGAGAGCTGAATACGACAAAAAATCAGCGAATAGAGCTGCCTCGAGTCTTCTAAGATTGAAACAATCTTTTTATGAACAAGGTGAAAAATCAGGAAAATTATTAGCATGGCAGATTAAACAATTGGAAATTAAAACACCAATTACCAGTATTATAAGTAAAGGACAGGTAGTTATAGATCCTTTAGAAATTAATAGAGCCTTTAGAGATTACTATGAAAAATTATATGATACCAAAAATGAACCTGATTTAACAAAACTAAATGGGTTTTTGAACGAACTATCTATACCGTGTATTCCAAATGAAAACAGGGAGATATTGGAGTCTAAAATTAGTCAAGAAGAAGTTGGGCTAGCCATTGATAATATGAAATCAGGAAAAAGTGCAGGACCAGATGGTCTTCCAGTTGACCTTTATAAAAAATTTAAGAATAAATTAATAAAACCTTTTTTGGAAATGGTTTTAGAAGCATTTCAAAATAATAATTTACCATCATACATAAATAATGCCTTAATTATACTGCTGCCAAAACCAGGTAAGCCCTCTAATAAATGTGAAAATATGAGACCAATAAGCCTATTAAACGCCGACCTTAAGATAATCTGTAAAATTTTAGCAAGACGAATACAAGAAATTTTACCAAATATTATTAATCGAGATCAGAATGGCTTTATAAAGGGTAGACAAGGCTTCCATAATGTAAGAAGACTATTTAATATTATTTATTTTAATAAAGAAGCACCGGATACAGCTCTCCTATCATTGGACGCCGAAAAGGCCTTTGATAGAGTTGAATGGCCCTTTCTTTTTGAAGTCCTACAAAGGTTTGGACTTGGAAATAATTTCATAAAATGGGTTCAAATAATATACAATAATGCTACAGCAGAAATCCTAACAAATAACAATATTTCAAAACCAATAAAAATCAATAGAGGATGTCGACAAGGCTGTCCACTTTCACCTTTACTGTTTACTATGGCAATTGAACCTTTAGCGATAGCGATACGTTTACATTCACAAATATATGGAATTAAAGTTGGACCAACAGAACATAAAATCTCCCTGTACGCCGATGATATAATTTTGTTTATGTCGAATCTAAAAAAATCAATTCCAACCTTGTTGAATTTAATAAAGAATTTTGGGGAAATATCAGGATATAAAATAAATAAAACTAAATCTTCAATATTAATGCTAAATGAGACCCAGAGAAATCACCCAGCCCCTGAGGTAAATCAATTCAATGTTGTAAATCAGTTTAAATATTTAGGAATCCAAATTATGCCTAAGCTAGAATCAGTCGCCAGTGTCAACTATGAAGCCTTAATGTCAGATATCAGTGAGTTAACTCAGAGATGGATGTCACTACCAATGTCGATGATCGGGAGAATCAATATACTTAAAAGTAATATTTTACCTAAAATACTTTATTTATTTCAATACATTCCCTTATCACCACCTTTAGATCTATTCTCAAGAATAAAAAAAAAGTTAGTGGAATTTATATGGAACAACAGGAGGGCTAGATTACGTTTGTCTTTATTATATTTACCATTTGATCGTGGAGGTCTGAAATGTCCAAATTTTATGTTGTATTATTGGTCGGCACAACTGAGGTCTATGACATATTATTTTTCATCAAATGATCTCCCTCACTGGACTGAAATGGAATCATACAATTTACCTTTACCTCTTCCCATATTCATATACTCAGATTCGGCAAAAAAATTACAAAAACAAGTTAAAAATCCATTTGTAAAGCATATGATCAAAATATGGTGTGAAGCTAAAAACTATTTAAAAGAACCACAGTTATTGTCACAATTTAGTCCAATATGGGGTAATCAATATTTTAAACCAGGGAGAGCGGACGCTGTATTTAAAGTATGGAATTTAAAAGGGATACAAAAGATTCAGGATTTATATTTGCCATGTGCAGACAACATAATGTCTTTTGAAGAGCTGAGGATCAAATTTAATCTCAATAGAACACATTTTTTTAAATATCTTCAACTTAGAAACTTTATTCGATCAAATCAAAATAAAGCTCTCACTCGACCTATTTATTCATCCTTGGAAAAAATGATGATGAAAGATAGTAAAAGAAAGGGTATTATTTCAGAGTTTTATAACTCATTGACACTATCTTCAAGTGAAAATTCACTGAAAAGATTAAACTACTGGAAAGAAGATCTGCAAATTGAAATTTCAGAGGAACAATGGGAATTGGCTTGTACAGAAGCTCAAACCAAATCAATAAATGCACGCCTTAAATTGATACATTTCAAATGGTTAATGCGGATGTATGTTACACCGGAGGAGTTAAATAGATATAACAAAAATATACCAGATACATGCACAAAATGCATGGAAAGTAAAGGAACCCTATTTCATTGTTTATGGGAATGTAGATTAATAAGAATGTTTTGGGAAGAGGTGAGGGTAACAATTGAAAAAATAATCTCAAAACAAATCATATTGAATCCTAAACTGTTTTTGTTGGGTCTGTACCCAGAAAAGCATAATTTTAATAAAAGTGAAAGAACATTCATAGACCTCAGTTTGCTTAATGCCAAAAAATGTATTGCACTATTATGGAAAAAGACTCATAGACCAGATGTGACTCAGTGGTTAAGACAGATGTTAACAAACCTTCCATTAGAAAGAATAACATATATACTAAAATCAAAGGAAATTGTGTTTGAGAATATATGGAGACCTTTTATTGATTATGTAAAAAATTTAAACATAACTCTTGAAGAAGAAGGTGAATGATGTGTGTGGACCTAGTAAATTCCAAACTGGTGAACATAATATGTATACTTATGTATTGGATTGTCTAGACTAAACAGAGGAGCATTGTTGAAGATTTGATTTTGTTGGTGGTTGTTGGTGTTTTTAGTGCATTTTTTTTTTTTGTAGTACTTTAGTGTTAGTGTTTGATTGTTTGTATCATGTTTGTTAAAAAAAAAAAAAGGTTCAATAAAGATATTGTGGAAAAAAAAAAAGAAGGAATTTTCTCACTTTCATAGAATCACATTTTCTGAAAGCTACAGTGCATCCGGAAAGTATTCACAGCGCTTCACTTTTTCCACATATTATGTTACAGCCTTATTCCAAAAGGGATTCTTTTTTTCCCTCAAAATTCTACACACAATACCCCATAGTGACAACATGAAAAAAGTTTGAGATTTTTGCAAATTTATTAAAACTAAAAAACTAAGAAATCACATGTACGTAAGTATTCACACCATTTGCCATGAAACACAAAATTGAGCTCAGATGCATCCTGTTTCCACTGAACAGCCTTGAGATGTTTCTACAGCTTAATTGGAGTCCACCTGTGGTAAATTCAGTTGGTTGGACATGATTTGGAAAGGCACACACCTGTCTATATAAGGTCCCACAGTTGACAATGCATGTCAGAGCACAAACCAAGCATGAAATCAAAGGAATTGTCTGTAAACCTCAGAGACAGGATTGTCTTGAGCCACAAATCTGGGGAAGGGTACAGAAAAATTTCTGCTGCTTTGAAGGTCCCAGTGAGCGCAGTGGCCTCCATCATCCATAAATGGAAGAAGCTCAGAACCACCAGGACTCTTCCTAGAACTGGCCGGCCGTCTAAACTGAGCAATCGGGGAAGAAGGGCCTTAGTCAGGGAGGTGACCAAGAACCCGATGGTCACTCTGTCAGAGCTCCAGTGTTCCTCTGTGGAGAGACGAGAACCTTCCAGAAGGACAACCATCTCTGCAGCAATCCATCAATCAGACCTGTATGGTAGAGTGGCCAGACAGAAGCCACTCCTTAGTAAGAGGCACATGGCAGCCCACCTGGAGTTTGCCAAAAGGTACCTGAAGGACTCTCAGACCATGAGAAACAAAATTCTCTGATCTGATGAAACAAAGATTGAACTCTTTGGCATGAATGCTGGACATCATGTTGGGAGGAAACCAGGGACCGCTCATAACCATGCCAATGGTGGTGGCAGCATCATGCTGTGGGGATGTTTTTCAGTGGCAGGAACTGGGAGACTAGTCAGGATAGAGGGAAAGATGAATGCAGCAATGTACAGAGACATCCTGGATGAAAACTTGCTCCGGAGTGTTCTTGACCTCAGACTGGGGTGAGAGTTCATCTTTCAGCAGGACAACGACCCTAAGCACACAGCCAAGATATCGATGGAGTGGCTTCAGGACAACTCAGTGAAAGTCCCTGAGTGGCCCAGCCAGAGCCCAGACTTGAATCCAACTGAAAATCTCTGGAGAGATCTGAAAATGGCTGTGCACCAATGCTTCCCATCCAACCTGATGGAGCTTGAGAGGTGCTGCAAAGAAGGATGGGCCAAACTGCCCAAAGATAGTTGTGCCAAGCTTGTGGCATCATATACAAAAAGACTTGAGGCTGTAATTGCGGCCAAAGGTGCATCGACAAAGTATTGAGCAAAGGCTGTGAATACTTATGTACATGGGATTTCTTGGTCTTTTGTTTCTAATAAATTTGCAAAAATCTCAAAAACACTTTTTTCACATCATCATTATGGGGTATTGTGTGTAGAATTTTGAGGGGAAAAAATGAATTAAATCCCTTTTGGAATAAGGCTGTAACATAACAAAATGTGGAAAAAGTGAAGCGCTGTGAATACTTTCCGGATGCACTGTAATTCAGAGTGAATCTCTACACTCAAATCTGCACCATTACGCTCAAAATCTCTTTCAGTTGTTAATGAAAGTGAGCTAATACTTTTTTTAATTCAGCTATAAAATGACAGAAGACCTCATCATAATAACATTAAAGCTCCCCTCCTTGGTGTCATGTTGAACCCAGTGATGTGCTGCTGAACGGAAATTCCCATCCACAGCAACAATTTCATGATCATCTCCAATAATTATACTCTGAGCAATTGAGTGACAGACCAACCTGAAGTCTAATATGAAACAAGTCCAGCATGTTTGTGATGATAAAATCCTGCACAAATTCAATACAGGTCACATAAAAATTATTTTAAAAACGTGTGACAAACAATGAATATTACCTTGATATACCTTAGTCTAAGACATACAGTATACAGTATATACTGTATATAAAGTATACTATATGTAGATACTATTGTTTGCTGTTGTTTACTGGCATCAACATGCCCACCATACTCTGCAGTGTGAGCTTTATCTTTAAAAGCACAAAAGTGTTTTGAGTCTAACAAATTCTCCCAGGGTTTGGCATTCCCTGAGTAAGATGATGGAAAGATCTACAAGGATATGAAGTTGTGTAAATTAGGATAAGGACCTGCATTTATGTAGCATTTTTTCTAATCTCAAAGACCACTCAGAGTGGTTAACCAGTACTTACATTCTTGGTAATCCGCCGGGTCCGACGATAACGTGATCTGTGGATTTAGTGATGGGAGCGAGTGTGGCTCCGCAGCCCAAAGCTGGAAGTACACAGGTGCCCACAGGTGTTACAATGGTAGTCTATAGTTTGGATCGAGGAGGATGCAGCTCTATGATGTCTATCCCTTGCAGCAGCAAGACGCTGTTGTCAATCCTCCTTGAAGACAGCTATTGCTTTGTGGGCGAGCAGCCTCCAACCTTTCCTGTCTGCAGCAGAGGCTTCGAGCTCATGTGGCTGGATCCTGCACCATCTGAGGTTATTCTTCAGGGTGTCTTTGTACCTCAGTTTGGGACTTCCCTCTCTGTGTGAGCCCTCCTTGAGTTCTCCTTGTGTGCCACGAGGGCACAATCATCCACAAAAAGGGCTTCAAGGATGAGTTTCTCCAGGGTCTTGGTTCTGGTGGAGAGCCGGCAGAGGTCAAAGACAGATCCGTCATAGTGGTACCTAATGTACACGCCCAAGTTGAGCTCATTAAGAGTGTGGAGTAGGACCTACACGAAAAACAAGTTGAACATCACGGGGGCAAGGACACAACCCTGCTTTACTCCATTTGAGATGTTGAAGGAGCTCGTGAAGTCACCACTGGAGAGGACCTGTCCAGTCATGTTGTCGTGGAAGAGCTATATCAGCTTAGAAAATTTGTGAGGGCAGCCAAGCTTCATGAAGATGGGGTCCACAAAAGCTTCTCTGTTAACAGTGTCAAACGCTTTGGTTAGGTCTATGAACACTGTGTACAGGTCCATTTGTTGTTCAATACACTTTTCTTGGATCTGACGCACAGCGAACACCATGTTTATGGTGCTACGACCAGGGCGGAAGCCACACTGGGCTTCAGGGAACTTGCGCTCAGAGATGTTGGTAATGAGCCTGTTGAGGAAGATGCAGGCAAGGATCTTTCCAGCAAAGGAGAGTAGTGAAATTCCCCTGTAGTTGCCACAGTCTGACTTTGACCCTTTGTTCTTATACAGTGCCACTATGGTGGCATCACAGAGGTCTGTCGGCATGTCTTCTTCCTCCCAGATGGTTGAGAGGACATCGTGGGATTCTTTGAAAGCTGAAGTTCCAAGTGTAAAAGTTGGTGGGCTGGGTTGCACAGACACCTGTACGTGAGGTTGATTATAGTGGGAGAGCCATTGCACAGGGGCACTTCCACTCTCTCGGGAGGAGAAACCTTGACCCAGTGGCACGGAGAACTGTTACATCTGGAGGCCTCCCCTGCTGCAGTGGATGACCAGGACTTATTTGGTGTCTTGTCATGCTCTAAGCACTCAACATCTGCTGAAACTGCCTTCCTAGCCATTGGACCCCTCTGATGGTCTCATCTGCCGAGTCCGCCGGAGCCAGTCTTCGCATGCAAAGGGTAGATGTTCCCTAACTCACCGAGGGTTTCAACCCCATTGGCTACCCTCACCTGGTTTAGCCAGCCTGTCAAAGCCGTTGCCCGGGGTGTGGCTGCTGTTGCATGCAAACAGCTACTAGGAGCCACAGGTGAGAGCTGAGCGCAGGTGGAGACCAAAGTGGTTTGAACTACTCCGAAGAGTCCGACATGTTCCCCGATCAGAGGTGCTACTCCTCCATGACACCCCCTAACACTGCACACCCCACAGCTAGCTGTGGGCAGTTTAGAATCGTCATTTACCCTAACATGCATGTCTTTGGATTATGGGGGGAAACCAGAGCACCCAGAATAAACCCACACAAGCACAGTGAGAATGTGCAATTTCTGCACAAAACAACTTCTGCTGCTTCCAGCCTGGGGATTTGAACCAGGAACCATCTAACACTGTAAAAAGAGATTTTATAAATAAATCATTGTACTTCTTTCTATAATAAATGTCCACTTAACAGACTGAGTTATAAAATTTCAAATAAACGTCATGAGTTTTAAATGTTACAACTCAGGTTTATAAGCCAGTGTAAAGAGTCCCTATAACACTCTTTTTACCCCTTTTATTTTAGTGCATCATGCATTGTTTTTGTGACATTGCATTGTTTGCAAAGTCAAACAGCCCCAAGTCTACCTGCAAAGGAGCACTCCACAACCCCAGAGACTGAAGGTTACTAATCTGCTTCAAACACCTCATTTGGATATACTATTCTCTTCTGTGAGGTTATTACATCATTACTTAACAGACCTGATACAAACCTGTCCAATGGCTAGCCTGGCACTCCCTCTCCTTGGACTAAAAGAGAAAGCTAACCACTGAGCCTGGCTACAGTGCACCTAGCTTAGCTGGTGGACAGACCTGGGTTTGGAGTTCTTCTCTGTAAATTCTAGTCATCCTACAAGGCAGCCGTGGTTCCACTTCATTCTTTAATCCACAGTTGATAATATATCTCACATCATTCTAACCTGTTTTATTGGGGGGGGGGGGGGCGGTTTCCAGCATGAAAAAACACTGACACCCTTATGCATTGACTATTGCTAGCTTTGTGACACAAATCAGAGTGACAAGGTTTTTCTTTTTGGCAAATTGTAGTCACCACATTAGACCAAGTTGTTATTAATTGACAGTTGATTATAAATCTTGTGCCATTCTGGCTTATTTTGCTATATAATGGCTGTGATAGTAGGGTAAATTGGCTGCTAATGTTGCATGAAATTTATGAATGACTTCTAAGTCAATTTGCAGGGTAGAAACAGAGAGGACTCTACTAGCCAAGCCACTAGACCAGGGGTGTCGAACTCATTCCATGGAGGGCCAAGACCCTGCATGTTTTACTTCCACCCAGTGTCTTCAGCAGGTGTTCACACTGATCAGCAAACAGTGGCAAGAAATTCAGTGAAATCACCTGTTGAAGACACTGGATGGAGGTAAAACCTGCAGGGTCTTGGCCCTCCATGGAATGAGTTTGACACCTGTGCACTAGACATTCCTGAGTCTATTTTCTATAAATTCTATTCATCATAGCCCATTGTCCCACCTAGATCATCTACCAACCCTTGACCATATATTTTATTCACAGACATCATAATTTATTTTATTATAATTTATTGTACTCCTGATCAGATGCCTCCTCAATTAGCAATAGTTAGCTGTCATTAGTAGACTTAGCCATTCACTCATATATCTGTGCTTATTACACCTCATGGGACCACTCGTGTGCTAATGATTGCTCAAACCACATTTTATTTGAGTTTTTAAACTTTAGTTTTCTGGCAGCATTTGTTAGTATGTTACTTAGTCTGACAACCAAAGATAAAGCTTACAGTAGCCTCAAACATGGCATCACCATCAAAATTGAGATGTTGCGTGAAATGATGAAAGAGGGAGGGTGGGATGAGGTGGGACTCGATAGCATTTAAAACAACATACAACCAGACCATCAATGATGGAGTAAGTCAGTCCAGCCTGGCGAAATCACCCCAAGTGCTCAGATGTCCTATAAGTACATCTGAGCAATAAGCAATAAGTACAGCCTAGACAAAGACCCATCTAGGATACACTTAAAATCAAGGTCAGTGGCCTAGGAGAATCAACAGTTTCTGTGAAATCATGAATGCCCAGATCTCCTGACCTTTGACAATGACGTTAACCTCAACCTGGATGCAGACCTCGCTGAGGATCCTGGTGAGTGAGTTTGGTGAGAATCGAGGTAAGTTCCTAGGAGTAATGATGTTTCTAAAATCACATTGGTGCCCAGATCTCCTGACCTTTAACAATGACCTTGACCACAACCTGGATGCATACACACCCGATGACCATTGTGAGTGATGTTGGCAAGCATCAGAGCAAAGGCCTAGGAGGAGAAGCAATTCCCAATAAATGTGGACATACGGATGACAAATGCCACGTCTTCACTTTAGCTTCTTTCAGCTTCACCAGAATGAGCTAACAAAGCAGTCCGTTTTGAAGACAACTCCTTCCCACTGTGTAAAAAATTACTGCAATAATTAAATCCTGAAGTTTTAACTAAAGCATGTTAAAGACATTTCATTACATATCTGGGAGATGTGTCAACATGTGGAAAAGGAGCATGGTAGGGGCTCTTTAAGTCACGATGACGGCAACACTGATACCAGCTGTTTTTTTTTTTCCAATATTAGTTCATCTTTTTTTAGTTTTAAAAAGATTTAGCCAACTACAGACAAATCTCTAATCTGCCTTTCATTTCAAAAATCTTAGAAAGAGTTGTTGCTACGCAATTATTTGACCACTTGCGGGGAAATAGTTTATTTGAAGAGTTTCAATCTGGGTTTAGAATCCATCATAGCACTGAAACAGCCTTAGTGAAGGTCACTAATAACCTCCTGATCGCATCTGATAATGGACTTGTTTCTGTACTTGTCCTTTTAGACCTTAGTGCAGCTTTTGATACTATTGATCATAATATTCTACTTGATAGATTAGAACACTATGTTGGACTTAATGGAACTTCATTGCAGTGGTTTAGATCTTATTTATCTGATAGGTTCCAGTTTGTTCATGTCAATAATGAGTTTTCTTTCAACTCAAAGCTCAGGTCATGGAGTTCCACAGGGATCTGTGCTAGGCCCTACTCTTTTTAGTTTATATATGCTTCTGTTAGGCAACATTATTAGAAAGCACTGTATACATTTTCATTGTTATGCAAATGACACACAGTTATACCTGTCAGTGAAGCCAGATGATAGTAATCAATTAGCCAAGTGAGAAGTCTGTCTTAAGGAAATCAAAGCTTGAATGACTTGTAATTTCCTGCTATTAAATTCAGATAAGACTGAAGTCATTCTTGTTGGTCCAAAAAACCTTAAAAACACCTTTCCAAATCAAACGTTTAGTTTGGATGCAGTTACCCTTTCTCTTAATAGCTCTGTGAGGAAACTTGGAGTTATTTTTGATCAAGATCTGTTTTTCAATTCACATATTAATTTCGTTTCTAAGACTGCCTTCTATCATTTATGTAATATTGCCAAGATTTAGAGCATCTTGTGTCAGAGTGATGCTAAGAAACTGATCCACGCTTTTGTTAGCTCTAGATTAGATTATTGTAACTCTTTACTATCTGGTTGTCCTGAAACATCTCTAAAAAGTCTTCAGTTGATCCAAAATGCTGCAGCAAGAGTTTTAACAGGTACTAGAAAGAGAGATCATGTCTGTCCGGTTCTGGCCTCCCTTCATTGGCTTCCCATAGAGTTTAGAATTAAGTTTAAAATCCTTCTTCTCACTTTCAAAGCTCTAAACAATCAGGCCCCTTTTTATTTAAAAGATCTGATATTACCCTATTACCCTAACACAGCACTACGCTCCCAAAATGCTGGATTACTTGTAATACCTAGAATCTCCCAAAGTACAATGGGAGGCAGAGCCTTCAGTTATCAAGCTCCTCTCCTGTGGAACTAACTGCCAATCTGGATTTGGGAGTCAAACTCGATCTCTGTTTTTAAGAATAGGGTTAAAACCTTCCTTTTTGATATAGCCTACAATTAGGGAGGGATCATGTGTCTCTGAACCCTCCCTTAGTTATGCTGCTAATAGGTTTAGACAGCCGGGGGACCTCCAATAATTGCACTGGGTTTCACTCCTTTCTTCACTCTCAATGAAATGTTGTTGTTTTTTTTGCTGGTCATTAACATCTGTTTGTTCTCTCCCATAGATTGAGTCCCCATCATGCTGTTTGCTCTCTACATGTCTGTTCTTTTCATCTTTTCTATCCCCTCACCCCCCAGCCAGTTGCAGCAGATGACTGCCCCTCCCTGAGCCTGGTTCTGCTGGAGGTTTCTTCCTGTTAAAAGGGAGTTTTTCCTCTCCACCATCACCAAGCGCTTGCTCACAGGGGATTGCCTGATTGCTGGGGTCTTTCTGCAATTGTGGGGGTTCCCCCTACAGTTGAAAGTGCTATGAGATGACTGTTGTTGTGAAATGGTGCTATATAAATAAAGTTGAATTAGCACTGCGGCAGCACAGCAACTCACCCTTGGCCGGGGGATCCTGGGTTCGATCCCAGCCCCCGACCAACAGTGATCTGTGTGGAGTTTGCATGTTCTCCCCATGTCTGCGTGGGTTTACTCCGGGATTTCTCCGGTTTCCTCCCACATGCCAAAAACATGCAAGTTAGGTTAATTGGCATCAAACTGGGGATTCTAAATTGTCCTTAGGTATGACTGTGAGAGTGAATGATTGTCTGTCTCTCTGTGTTGGCCCTGCGATGGACTGGCGATCTGTCCAGGGTGTACCCTGCCTCTCGCCCAAAGATGCTGGGATAGGCTCCAGCCCCCCGCGACCGGAAAAGGATTAAGCAGAAGAAGATGGATGGATGGATGGATGGATGGATGAATTGAACCTTTTTACGGCAGCAATTGAACTCTGTTCTATTTTATGGATGTGAGACCTGGAGGACAACAAAGATGATGCAGCAGAAGATCCAGCCTTTAACACATGCCTGAGGCGCATCTTTAACATCAGGTGGCCGAAGAAGATCAGGAATGAAGACCTGTGGGAGCGAGTGGGACAGAAACCAGTGGCCGAACAGATTCTGCAGAGGAAGTGGGACTGGATTGGACACACCCTCAGGAAACCAGCATCCAGCGTCACACGCCAAGTCCTGACCTGGAACCCGCAGGGAAAAAGAAAGAGTGGCCAGCCCCGAAACAGCTGGAGACGAGACACTGAGGCGGAGCTGAAACAGCAGGGAACCAACTGGAGGGGAGGAGAGAGAGCAGCCCAGAACCGAGTGCGATGGTGAGGAGTCATCGATGGCCTGTGCTCCATGGCGAGCTATGGGCTTAATTAAGTAAGTAATTGAACTTAAGTTTTCAAGTTTAACCACCGTGATAATTTTTACAGTGTAGCTGTGAGACAACAATGATAACCACTGTTCCACCATGAAGTTAACTAATAAGATCCAGATCAGAGGCACCTCTGGTTGTTTCTGGATCAGCGTGAAGCTGTTACAAACAGCCTCCGTCCTCAGAGAACATTTTACAATGCAATCTCAAACTGCAGATAACATGGCTAGCTCACGATAATAACATGTAACATGACAGAGGATATGGGACTGAACTACAAAAGGAGAGAAGAGATTTTAGTGAAAATCTGCAGCAAGTGACATACTGTCTGGATGCAGACGAGCAAATAGCAAATGCAACAAACAGCAAAAGAAGATACACAGCAGGGTGTGACATGAGTGAGTGAGTGAGTGAGTGAGTGAGTGAGTGAGTGAGTGAGTGAGTGAGTGAGTGAGTGAGTGAGTGAGTAGCAACCTCAGGCAGTGAAGCCTGGAGAATTTTGCACAGCAAAAATCTCTGTTTCGCCAAACATCTACAGTTACCTTTCTTTTTCCACAGTTGCGTGTTTTAGCTTAATGCATTACTTCTTCCGTTTTACTGCACTAGCAATCACTGCCTGGATGCAAAGTGAGGCCAGTGCCTTCACATAAACAAACCAAGCGCTGCCACAGTGCATTAGTCACAGCCCCAGTCTGGCCTTTTCAAAGTCACTACTCCCACTCAAACTGCTAACAGATCCCCAGAATTTGATATTCACCTGGCAGGGATCCTCGCAGCAGAGAAGCTGGGCACGTGTGTGTGGATGATGGAGCTGCAACGCTGCACTCTGTATTTACAAATAAGACTCTGTCTGTCGGGGCAGTTTTAAGAATTTCAACAAGAAAAGCAGAGCGAGAGAAGAACAAAAGTTTGTCATCGTGCCCTTTCCTTTTTCTATTCTTCACTTTGCTCCAGTGATATAGAACACAGTAGACAACCAATTCATTTGGAAAGCTACCTTACATAATGAGCTGCCTGAGCAATGTAACTGTAAGTTGATATTTCGTTCACCATGCTGCTTATTACGAAGCCACAGCAGAAGGAGCCGGTGCATCTGAGAACATTTTCAAACAGGACGCATGCAGTGGAGAATATGCAGCCTGATTAAACTCCCCGCATAGCCCCTTTCCCCTCTGACATTAAACAGCAGTTTGGCAGAGCAGCTTTCCCCCTGAATCTCCTCGCACACAATCAGCACCGTTCCTCTTCCTGTAACATCAAATTACCCATGGCTGAGATATCCCCACGCCTTTTCCTCTCCTCCTTTTATTTCCTCCCACTGAGTTGGGTTTTATAGGCAGTGGTCCGGCAGGGGTAATTTCTGCTACCACTCCAGGGAAATTACTTTGTGTTGTTAGAGAAAAGGCAGTTTGTGAACTGCTTTATCAAGCTCCTTGGCTCTAATAACAGTCAACATTTGGATGCTAGTAAGAAATATAGCCTTTCAACATCTCATACACACACACAGACAAAGTGATACCAATGTAGGAATAGACTGCGAGACAAAAACACCACCTGTGTATTTGTTTCTGCAGGACTGATTTTAGCCATGCACTGCATATAAGCATGTGCATGCACATACTTGAGCGTGTATCTGCTCTTCTTCAGCTGTGTCTTGCTTGGACTGATGAATAATTTCTGCACTGTGCTCTGCTGTGGCACGTCTGGCGCAGCCCCGACTGCACCACAAAGCTACAGCTCTGCATTTGCATTCAACACACAGGCATGCACACTCACGCTTCTACAATCGTGAACGCCAGGCTCATTCCTTCACTCCCAACGCCATGGAGCATGACAGCCGCTTCCCCATGTGGAGAGATGCAACAAGCTGCACAGCCTCCCTTTCCTTTTTTTTTTTCAAAGCAACAACAGTTTTCTATTAGTCAACGTCAGCTCACTTCTTCCTCCTCTTCTGGAGTTACATCTGGCGGCAAAAATGTTCACTGAGAATCTGACAAATTGGGCAAAAACCACTCAAGCAAGCAGAATCTACTTAATCCACATCTCTCACAGAAGGTTGACTGCAGAAATCTCAACTGTGGATTTGTGGCATTTAAGTTCAGGGCCAGAAAAGAGAAGAAATGGGCCCGAAATGTCAGCTCTATTTTGAAGTGGCAGGCATGCTGATGTGGTGATCTCTGTGTGCTGTGATTAAAAGGCTGCAGCAGGAGTGATCAGCGTTTTGTTCTGATTAAGAAAGGTGCATTTCAGAGATCACTGCTGTTCTTACGTTTTTGTGTTTACAGCGGGGGTGGGAAAAAAACCCACTTGTGAGATTTCTTCTCATATGTTCTTCATGCCTCTGTGACTGTGTAAGATCACAGTAAACGTGTTGACACTTTTGAGAACTTCTCTTCCAAGTCTCAAGAAGAATCATTAAGGAGGAATTTTGAGCCTCTGATTTACAGGTCTGTGCCTGGAAGTACAGCAGGCTGCATCTGTGGGCAGATTAATAAAGGGAGACCACAAGCAGCAGCTTATATGTGCAACCAAACACCTCCTACTGTCTCGGGGTCTGTCTGGAAGACCTCCAGCTCTGCGCTCCTTCATGTATCCTCAATGAATGTGCATTTTCAGACATGGTATGCCTCTTAATGCATTTTATTCCCCACAGATGACTAGATCATGTCATCTTTCTCTTTCAACAAGGGGAATGTGCTTAAACGCTGACACTCTGTTAAAGACACACATTTTTGTCAACGGCAAAGTGTTTCCACAGTAGCGCAGTTAATGGATCATAATAAACCAGAGGTTTTTAGTCGCATCAGCTTTCTCTCCAGCAAGTCAGAAAACAGTATTAAGGATCGGATGCAACTGTGCACTATTTATTAGAAATATATTCTGGTCTGCTGCTGCACAGGAACCCCGGGGCGACTGTCTGGACAGGCAAGCTTTCCCTGCCAGGATAACATGCTTGAATATCACACAGATAGCAAGCAGTGCCGGCAGGATAACAGGTCCAACCGACTCAAGTGGAGAGCAACTATTTCACCAAATTCTGCCATTTGTTTCAAGCTGAACCACCTCCATCTAATCGTTTTGCATATAAGGTCACAACAGTGTCCCAAGGGTTAAAAGAGTAAGTTTTCAAACGTACTGTTTTCAACTTCTTGAGACAGAGACTGCAGACAAGACAATAGCTGTCAGTGAACGATGCGCAAAACAATGGCACTATCACCGCGTCCAAGAGCTGCAAGGAGGCAGGGAGGGGGGTTATCAGAGGCTCCATGACAGAAAAATAGCATCTCTGACAATATGGCAAAGTGCCGGGTAATCGATGGGAATTATCAAGTGACACACACACACACGCACAGAGATGCCACAAATTTGCACAGCCACCGGGGCAGCGGCGCTTCCACCCCGTGTACTTACAGTCCTGAGAAACTGGATCTCATCCTCTCCTTCTCCGCCTTCAGCCATGACTGCGAAGGAGCCTGTTCTGGACTCTGCTGGCTCCTCTTCCCTGTCGAAATTAGCATATATAAGCTAATCCGCGGCCACACAGCGGGGCAGACTACCGCAGCATGTGTCGCTCAGGCCCCTGCGCTCACGCCCCGGAGGAGGAGTGCGCGTCAGCATCGGCGGGGCTGGAGGAAACTGCTGCGAGGAGCCCGAGTCCTGTACGGCTGAGAGATGGAGCCGCAGGGGGTGGGAGGAGAGGAGAGGATGTGTGTGTGTGTGGGGGGGGGGGGGGGGTTCTCAGGGTCTTGTTCAACGTCACCGACGGAGCATTTTAATACAACCGCGAATATTCAAACGGCGAGCGCGTTAAATGGGGGGCGGCACACACTTTGCAAGCTGCAGCTATTTTCAGAAAGCGTCTCCACGGCGCGCAGGAAAATTCGCGGAAGCTGAATCCCGATCAGCACCGTGGACAGCTCCCCCCCCCCCCCCCCCGTGTGTGTGTGTAGGGTCAAACACGCGCCACACAAATGATTATCCTCATCGGTTATTAGTGATTATTGTTAATCATCAACCGTGCGCACAAGTATATCTGACCCAGAAACACAAACGTGCGCCGCCGCGGCTGCCACGGCGGCTGACATTTTATTCCGCTGCAGCCTCCAAAGTGGCCTATTTAACCATTCAGAACGACTGGAGTGGATGGATGGATCACTGCTGAATTATTTATCCAATAAGATTAAACTCAAGTGAAGTGGAACGGTAATGAGTGCGCGGTAATACTTCTTCCTGTGTGAAAACTGTGATAATTCGGGATTTAAAGCGCCGGTTAGCCAAAGGTCGGTCACAGGCACGGGCGCGATAATAAAACACGTTTGTATCCATAACTACAGCAGAAAAACAAGTCTTCTGTCACGGTGCTACGCTGCCCTCTAACGCCCGCAACAGTGAAGTGCGCCGTTCTTTGGTTTCTTTCTCCCGGTGTGCTTTGACTGAGCAGCTGTCTGGCAAAATCCATTTCAAATATACATCCAGGGCTCGTTTTCCATACCAACACTGGTACAGCTGTGGATGTTGCTTTGAAATTTTATCACTTTAAGTGTTCTAGTAGTGGAAAAAGTGTATTCAGATTTACAGCAGGAGCAAGCTCATATCACAACATAAGTAATCTTATTTGACCATAACGATATATATCACGATATACATTTCCAGTAAATTCTATAGTTTATAATAAATAAAGATTCATTCATTCATTCATTCAATAACCAATAAAAGGGCCATCTCTTTTTCTACATTTTAAATTATATACTGAAAAAAAATCAATTGTACAAATTCATTTTATGCACTTTTTCCCTCTTAATTTTGCAGTTATAAAATTGTTTTAATGTGCATTTGAGTTGACTTCAACTTTATTCATCATCGCTACTTGACTAACTAAAAATTATGAAAAAATCAAGTTACGTTAAAAGCCAGTTTGTTCCTCCAACACATTTTAATTTATTTATTTCGTGTGTATGCGGCCACTGTCACGCACTTTTGCAGCTTTAGTAATATTTTTTCAGACAAAATTAAGAAACTCAGCAGTGATTTAAACGAGAACGATGGTCTGATAGTTTCCTATTAGCAACAAGTTAGCATCGTCATTTAGCATTTGCCGTTTTATAATTAGAGAAAGATGGCGTTAACATTACTTACCTCCAATTAAAACGAGGTCGGAGGCCTATCCTCTCTGACGCAGCATGGTGCGGGAAAAAGTCTTTCATTCCTGGCACAGAAGTAGCGGCAAAACATCAGTTTGCTGTTAGCTGCTGCGGCGCTAACCACTGGAACCCACCTGGCGCACTGCGGGGGAGAGGCGCGGCGGTGATAAGTAGAAACGGCGTATGTGTCCTGATAGAAACGATAAAGTTTCATATGAAACGGCAGACGTTTTTTATCGTGTCACCGACACGATTTTTTAATCGACATATCGCACAGCCCTATGACCACCTTATGCTACGTGTCCACTGGTTTCGTCGTTTTTCGGCTTCCCATTGATTGTGTATTGGAAACGCAACGGAAAGCATTTGGGTGCGGAGCGGCCCGGGGGGGGGGGGTACCCTACAGTTCATTTGCATAATGACCTCCCTTGGTAAAAAATTTTTTCCGTATGGTCATGAACTGGAGGCAGCACTCTCGTCCTGAACTTTTAAACCAGCGGTTTTTGATGTCAAATAACGACGGATTCATTAACTGAATCTACTATTTCTAGCACGAAATGATGTTACAAACACTTTTTGCCAGTTTGTTTTAAAGATATGGAGACCAAGGACGCCATATTGTCCAGTAGCAGCAGAGAGCTGAAGACTGCCCACAGCTGGACCCGTGACTAAGTCAGTGAGCGAGCCAGCTGGAGGAGAAGAGAAGAGGAGGGGGGGAGGGAATGAGAAGTTGATCTGTACTTTAGGTTGTGAAGCCATCCATCCATCATCTACCGCTTTTCTGGAGGTCCGGGTCACGGAGGCAGCAGTTCAAGCAGAGAAGCCCAGACTTCCCTCTCCCCAGCCACCTGCTCCAGCTCTTCAGAGAGGATACCAAGGTGTTCCCAGACCAGCTGGGAGACATAGTCTCTCCAACGAGTCCTGTTTCTGCCCTGGGGTCTCCTCCCAGTGGGACGTGCCCGAAACACCTCAAGTGGGAGGCGTCCAGGAGGCATCCTGATCAGATGCCCATACCACCTCAACTGGCTCCTTTCAATGTGGAGGAGCAGCGGTTCTACTCTGAGCCTCTCCGGGATGACTGAGCTCCTCACCCTATCTCTGAGGGTGAGTCCAGCGATCCTACGAAGAAAGCTCATTTCAGCCACTTGTATCTGTGATCTCGTTCTTTTGGTCATTACCCAAAGCTCATGACCATAGGTGAGGGTAGGAACATAGATTAACTGGTAAATCGACAGCTTTGCCTTAGAGCACAGGTGTCAAACTCATTCCATGGAGGGCCAAGACCCTGCAGGTTTTACCTCCACCCAGTGTCTTCAACAGGTAATTTCTCTGAATTTCTTCCCACTGATTGCTGATCAGTAAAAACACCTGCTGAAGAGACTGGGTGGAAGTAAAACCTGCAGGGTCTTGGCCCTCCATGGAATGAGTTTGACACCACTGCCTTAGAGCTTAGCTCCCTCTTCACCACGACAGACCGGTACAACATCTGTATCACTGCAGACGCTACTCTGATCTGTCTGTCAATCTCTCACTCCATTCTCCCCTCACTCGTGAATAAGAACCCAAGATACTTAAACTCCTCCACTTGGGGCAGGAGCTTGTCCCCAACCCAGAGAGGACAATCCACCTTTTTCCAGCTGAGGACCATGGACTCGGACTTGGAGGTACTGATTCTCAACCCAGCCGCTTCACACTCAGCAGCAAACCATCCCAGTAAGACCTGTAGATCATTGCTGGATGAAGCCAGCCAACATCATCTGCAAACAGCAGAGATGAGAACCTGTGGTGAAGCCTTGAAGGAGAAATTAATAACCGCTGTTTCAGGCAACCCGATACTATATGACCAGTTCTTGCCGTCATATAGAAACAACATACAAAGGTATGAGGCATGGAGAGCAGTGGAACATGGGCTCATCCAGCCGAAGCTCACGAACCAGGCAGTCAAATTCGCCATGCATTGTGCGGGTTTGTAGGATTGGGTGAACCCAAAACTGGTGGTGATGATGACAGAGTCGCCTTTTGTAGCGTAAATATACCAGCACTATTAAAAACAATCTGCTTATGGTTAATAATGACTATTTCAGTATTTCCTCCTGCATTATTCGACTCCGTCTAGCTGACAATTACGCTACATGTTCCTTTTCCGTGCCTCAGAGGTTGCGGTATGCGGAATCCTTTCCGAAAAATCCGGACCAGTGGACATGTAGCATTATTCCTGGGGGTGGTGCTGTAGGAATGATTATGGGCAGACCTTCCAGTTTCGGTTACAGTGTTAAATAAGTCAGTAAGAGTGGCGTAGCAGGCGCGTTTAAAATAGCGTTTTTAAAAGTTTTCAAATTCATTTTTATGCATAGTCCACATACGTGTTTTGCACTCAAGTGGCGGCTAATTTCAGCACTTGTAGTTTTTGTATTTTTTGAATATTTTGGCGTAGTTCTGGTGCTTGTTGCTGGTGTTCGTGGTTGTGCCATAGACTGTATAAATTCAGTTCAATTCAGTTCAATTTCAATTCAATTCAGCTTTATTTATAATGTGCCACATCACAACAAAAGCAGTCTTGTGGCGCCACAGTGCAGAAAAAACAAAAAAAAAAACCACACAGTCACAGAAAGACCTAGCAATCAGACAATCCCCTATGAGCAAGCACTAAGCGACAGTGGAGAGGAAAAACTCCCATTTGGAAGGAAGAAACCTCTAGCAGAACCGGGCTCAGGGAGGGGCAGTCGTCTGCTGCGACTGGCTGGGGATGAGGGGATAGGGAGGATGGAAAGGACAGACATAAAGAACATAGCAGTAAGATGCCAAGTACAATATTGGAGGTCAACCAGCAGTATAAATGGAAGCTTCTCACTGGCAATATGTAGATTATGCACTGAACGAAAAAGGACTGTTGGTGTGACCGGTGGTACAGACACAGGACAGACACAAAAGCACAGCAAGTATGTTTTCACTTATATGAATGTCACAGATCTGACGTTTATGCGTTATATATGTCACCAGAATGAAGGCTGCATGAAGTAAAATAATAAATAAAAAATAGTAGCAATTTGCTTCCTAAGGCTTCACGATTTAAGAAAGATATCAAACAGTTTTTTGGGGTTTTTTGCATTTGTCGCACTGCCTTGGAATGATATGGACTTCAGCATGCATTAATTTTTAAATTATCACAAAATATAGGTCAATAAAATTCTGAACAATTGTCAGAAAATGTCTGTATGTGTTAAGTTAAATAACAAGCATTTATGGCATGACAGCAGCATGAGCATTTTAATTTCGGGGTAAAACGAACATCTGCAGCTGTCTGTATATACCATGACAGCCAAGCACGGTTGTTGTATCAGTAATCAGAGTCTGGAGTCTGTCTTATGCCATGCAGCAAACTCCCCCTTTATTGAACGCACACAGAATATATACAAGTGCCACAGCCCGCCTGACGTCACTCTGAAGGGCAGCTACGGCAAGCCCCGAGGGCCACACACATACACACAACATTCCCCTCCCCTTACAAAAGTCCAAAACACACATACAATTGAGACCCTCCCCAATTTCGGACCCGAATCACGCACTAAGAAAACTAAACTTAAGCCACTAAAAGGGCCTATCACAGTCACTCAAAACAACTAAAAACTAGGGGGAACAAGTGGACTGCTGTCCCACCCCACACGGCAAAGGGGATTATTCTGCCGCTTATCCTAAATAAAAAAACAGTCCATTTATAAAGCAAAATACTGCAGTGTCTCTACACTAAACAATACATAAATTAATCCCATATAACAACACACATCCATATGTACATCACACGCATCCAACACAATTTCTTCTAAGAACACATGCACATATGAACATATTAACTATTATTAAACACCATATAAACATATTTACATTAGAGTCTTCAGGTTATACCACAGTCCTCGGACAGCCAAAGATAAAGCCGGCTTGGAGGACCAGGCAGCCCTACGGCATGTGCACCCCTGGAAGCCGCCTGTCCCCGGGGTCGAAGCGGACCTCCCCAGTGAGAATCTCTCTTCTCCTCACCCTCGACCGCTTCTCTCATCTGGACCCGCCATGTGACACCTCCTCACGGATCTGAATCCGGTCCGCAACTCTCGGGGGGGTCCCGCTCAACCTGCGGTGCTGCTGCCCGGCACACAGTCCCTCCGTGCCTGTCGGCCTGCCCCCGACTGTCTTCGGAACCACTGCAGCTGCCGCCGTTATAGCCCCAGACACTCCGGCCTCCCCGTGGCCAAGCTCCGGGGAAAACCAAAGCTCACCCATCGGCGTCACTCGTCGACTCAGGCGCCTCGCTGTTACACCCAGCACCCTCATCCAAGGTGCTTTGAGCTCCAGCACTGAGGTCCTGCCCGACCTCTGTGGCACCCAGCACCTCCTCTCTGTCGTCCGAGGCGCTCTGCTGTGCTGCCTCTGAGCCCGGCTGCCGCTGCTGCTTCCCGGGGCCTTCAGCATGCTCACTCCCGTCATCCCATTGCCCCGACTCCAGCTGCGGGGAAGACACAGCTAAGTCCGGTCGCTGCTCTCCCTCCATGCTGCCTTTGCTCACCGTGCCGTCTTCACCACCAGCTCTACAGTCACGCACCGTGCTGAGCTCCTCGGCTGGCTTGCTGTTGTCAGTGACCGGGGCCTCCCCCACTCGTGGCTCCAGTCCCCCCTCAAAACCTAGCTGGTAACTTGTAGCTTGGTTTTGGTGTGCACCTAGCTTCGTGGCTAACCTCGCCGTTGCCACAGCCTGAGCCTTTAGCTTCTCCGAGCTAGCTAACTTAGCTTCCCTTGGCGCCAACAGCCTCACTACCCATCGCTTCGTGTCCCTTGTACATTTGGCAAAATCTCCAGCCAGCCGCCCAACAGCATTCGCATAAGCCTCCATCTCTCCCAACATGCGGAGAATTCTCCGACCCTCCACGCCGAGATGACGGCCCAGGAGCGCCCGTCCTCGGTCTCCGTTGAGTCTACCCAGGCTCAGCCCAGCAACGTATCCCCCAAGCATGGCCATCCAGTCCGGCCACAGGATCGCTGGCTCTCCCGGACACTACAAAATGATGGCAGAGGTGGAGGTAGCCCACACGCCTCCATGGTTTATTCTCGTCGCCAAAATGTTACGTCGGTAATCAGAGTCTGGAGTCTGTCTTATGCCATGCAGTGAATTCCCCCTTTATTGAACACACACAGAATATATACAGGTGCCACAGTCCACCTGACGTCACTCTGCAGGGCGGCTACGGCAAGCCCCGAGGTCCACACACATACACACAACATTCTCCTTACAACAACGGTGTTGTGGCGTCTACCATGCAGTGACAGACGACAGCCAAGCACGGTGTTGTGGCGTACGTCTATAGTACGTACGTAAATTTAATTATGTCCGACATATTTTAACAAAATGCAGCCAACTTTATTGCGGTGGAGACATTGATATATCTCAGCGCTTTTATTTGTTTACAGTGTTAGCATCTTAGCAGCGGTGCTAACAAACAGAACTATTGTCTGCGAGGCCACTTTTTAAGGTCATCTTCCCATCCCTCGATAGTCGTGGGAAGTGGTGTGATTATATTACTGTTTTTGAGGTGCAAAAGGCTGTTGTTTTTTAACAAGGAAAAGTGTCCTGTTTTAGTGACAACCATACGTTCTAAACTAGTACCGGAAGTTGCTACCACAATTCACGCAAGGCATCATGGAGCATAGGAATAAGGTGGATTCAGATTCAAGTGAAATAAGATCAGAGGAACATCAGAGTAAAAGAACAGAGAACATCACAGAAAAATCTTATCTGTCACAGAACTAACAAATTTTAAAAAAGGAGGAAAAAAAACTTTTAAAACTGAGGTCTCACCCACACCCACTCCCCCGCCAACCCAGCCAGTGGCTAACATACTCATCCCAACCCATCACCTTTTGCCATCAGTGGGGACTACCACAGATATATCAGATGTTGTATAATGTGAGCTTAAGTGTGAACTAGTGTAAATGTATAGTTGCAAGGGGTTTCCAGGTCTTTTTGAATTGGTGGTTTTCCTTTCAAAACATATCTTATCCTTTCTAGATGGAGTGTGCTGCTTAAGACCTCCAACCACATCTTAGAGGTAGGGACAGATGTATTTTTCCAAACCATAAGGATTAGTTTCTTTGTTATTATTAAGCAATAAGAGAGGGAACACTGCTGGGTCACATGTAGTTTTCCAGTTGTCTCTGATATGCCAAGTATAATAAATAAAGGTTCAGGTTTGATTGTCGTATTGCTAACCTAGGATATAATGCTGCAAATATCAGTCCAGAAAGATTGGCTCTTGGGGCATGACACAAAGTTATGCAAATGGATGGCTACTGATATTTTGCACTTGTCACATAAGGGCAAAATCTCTGGATATATACTATGTAACCTATCTTTGGAATAGTAAAGCCTATGTATGATTTTAAATTGGATGAGTTGATGTCTTGTATTATTTGAACACATGTGAATGTTCTCAAGACTCTTTTTCCACAGGTCATCTGGGATTGATTCTCCAGAATCCTCCTCCCATTTAGATTTGTAGGATTCAGAGGAGGGGGAGCTTATTAATAAAAGAGAGTTATAAATTTTGGATATCAATTTATTTTCATTTGGTGATAATCTTAGACAGTTGTCTAATATTAATTGTGTTTCAGTCTCAAAGCTCCTTAAATGTTTCCATATATACAGTGGTGTGAAAAAGTGTTTGCCCCCTTCCTGAGTTCTCATTTTTTGTGTTTGTCACACTTAAATGTTTCATCATCAAACAAATTTAAATATTAGACAAAGATAAATCAAGTAAACACAAAATGCAGTTTTTAAATGAAGGTGTTTATTATTAAGAGGAAAAAAATCCAAACCTACATGGCCCTGTGTGAAAAAGTGATCCCCCCCCCCAAAAGAAAAAAAAAAAAAAATTAACTGGTTTATCACATCTTTGGAAAGCTGAGCTCAATTTCTGTAGCCACACCAAGACCTGATTACTGCCACACCTGTTCTCAATTAAGATATCACTTAAAAAGGACCTGCCTGACAAAATGAAGTACACCAAAAGATCCTCAAAAGCTAGACATCATACTGCAATCCAAAGAAATTCAGGAACAAATGAGAAACAAAGTAATTGAGATCTATCAGTCTGGAAAAGGTTATAAAGCCATTTCTACTGTAAAGCTTTGGGACCCCAGCAAACCACACTGACAGCCATTATCCACAGATGGCAAAAACATGGAACAGTGGTGAACCTTCCCAGGAGTGGCTGGCTGACCAAAATTACCCCAAGAGCGCAGCGACAACTCATTCAAGAGGTCACAAAAGACCCCACAACATCCAAAGAACTGCAGGCCTCACTTGCCTCAGTTAAGGGCAATGTTCATGATTTCATCATAAGAAAGAAACTGGGCAAAAATGGCCTGCATGGCAGAGTCCCCACCACTGCTGAGCAAAAAGAACATAAAGCTTCATCTCAGTTTTGCCAGAAAACATCTTGACGATCCCCAAGACTTTTGGGAAAATACTCTGTGGACTAATGAGACAAAAGTTGAACTTTTTGGAAGGTGTGTGTCCCATTACATCCGGCGTAAAAGTAACACAGCATTTCAGAAAAGGAACATCACACCAGCAGTAGAATATGGTGGTGGTAGTGTGATGGTCTGGGGCTGCTTTGTTGCTTCAGGACCTGGAAGACTTGCTGTGGTAAATGGAACCATGAATTCTGCAGTCTACCAAAAAATCCTGAAGGAGAATGTCCGGCCATCAGTTTGTGACCTCGAGCTGAAGTGCACTTGGGTTCTGCAGAAGAACAATGATCCAAAACACACCAGCAAGTCCACCTCTGAATGACTTAAGAAAAACAAAATGAAGACTTTGGAGTGGCCTAGTCAAAGTCCTGACCTGAGTCCAATTGAGATGCTGTGGCATGACCTTAAAAAGGCAGTTCCTGCTCGAAAACCCTCCAATGTGTCATGATGCTGAGCATGGTTGGGGAACCGTGCTCACGTTTTCAGTTTATTCAGGTTATTTTCTGTATTTTCCCCACCTCAGTTTTATTATTGATTTTGTGTTTGGTTTTGTTTGTATGATGTTCTGAGTTTGGCCTTTGTCTCTGTTTTGCGTTGTCCTATTATCATAATCTTAGTTTGGTTATTATTGTCATGGTCCGCTCCGTTCATCACCGTCAGCTGCGCTCACACCTGGTTTCCATCAGACGCCACCTATATCGACCGCTCTGACCTTCGGGTTAGTGCGGAGATGTCTCACTGCGCTCCAGGAGAGCTTCATCACCGTTTCCAGCCATCTCACTACGCTACAGCCAGCGCTCGTCTCCTGCTTCTTCCCCAGGAGCCATCCAGCCTGCCACGTAGGCGCTCATTTCCACTAATCTTGTGATTCAGTTCCCCTGTGCACAGGCGGCAGCCTCAGCGGCGGATTTCCAATTTCCCCCTCCCAGGCGGCGGCTCTCTCTTCTCTCCCTCTCACAACCACTTGCTCGTCTGCACTCCTACCGGGCTCATTCCACCATCTGAGGTGCACTGTCTTCCTGGCCAGCCGTCACGCTGCACCGGAGCTCGCTACCATCTACTCCCACAGTAAGTGCAGTGTAACTGTTTACCTCCAGTGGTGGTGCCAGATAATCCTCTCTCCTTGTGTGTCCTCAGGGTTGCCAGGCTGAACGGTGTCTCGCTCAGTCCCCGGTAGTTCCAGACGACATCCACACCCCTTCCACATTTCCTGGTTGTTAATAAACTTGATTGTATCGATTCGGAGTCTGTGTGTCATCACTGGGTCATTGAAGCATGACAGTACATCTCCGCCAGAATGACCCAGCTGACAGCGCTTGGGTGCGCTGTGCCAGGCGGCGGCTCTCTCTTCTCTCCCTCTCACCACCACTTGCTCGTCTGCACTCCTACCGGGCTCATTCCACCATCTGAGGTGCACTGTCTTCCTGGCCAGCCGTCACGCTGCACCGGAGCTCGCTACCATCTACTCCCACAGTAAGTGCAGTGTAACTGTTTACCTCCAGTGGTGGTGCCAGATAATCCTCTCTCCTTGTGTGTCCTCAGGGTTGCCAGGCTGAACGGTGTCTCGCTCAGTCCCCGGTAGTTCCAGACAACATCCACACCCCTTCCACATTTCCTGGTTGTTAATAAACTTGATTGTATCGATTCGGAGTCTGTGTGTCATCACTGTGTCATTGAAGCATGACAGTACATCTCCGCCAGAATGACCCAGCTGACAGCGCTTGGGTGCGCTGTGCCAACCATGTGGAGATTCGAATCGATCAATTGGTTTATCAGCAGCAGGTTATTTTGAGCCAATTAGGCCGAGTTACTGATCATTTAGACCAAATAGCTAACCCCCAGCCCTTTTCCCAGGCCTTACCGTTTCCCAGCAGCTCCTCGGCTCCCGCTAGCCTCTCAGCTAACCAGCTCAAGCAGGCCTCTCTGGCTCGTCTCACTCCCGTTCCAACTCCCGTCCGTTTTAGTGGTAAGTTGGGCGAGGCCCGGGGGTTTATAATGCAGTGTGAGGTGGTTTTCCAGCAGGTGCCGGATGACTTTCCCTCCGACCACAGTAAGATCGGTTACGTCATTAACCTGTTGGAGGGGAGGGCCCTAGCTTGGGCATATGCGGTAATGGCTAGGGCAGATTATTCAAACCTCACCGTCAGTCAATTTATTGGGGAGTTTTTTGAGGTTTTTGATCATTCTGATAGGGATAGCATTCTCACCTCCCGCTTGCTTAACCTAAGACAGGGGTCTAAGACCACGGCTGATTATGCCATTGATTTCCAGGTAGCGGCAGTGGAAGTAGGTTAGAAGGACGCCTCCCTTTGTAGTATCTTCATTAGAAGTCTTAGTCCTAGCCTTCTGGATGAATTATCCCCGTTGGAAAAGCCGACTAGGCTGTCCCAGTTAATCTCCCTAGCCATTAGCTTGGATAACAGGCTCAGGGAACGAGCAGCTGAACGTAAGAGCTATGGGTGGTCTGAGGAACCGTCTCGTCACCCCCCACGGTCCTCATATCTTGCCCCACTTTCTACTGAACCCTCGGGCTCCTCGGAACCTACGACTGTGGGACACTCTAGGTTATCCACGGCTGAGAAACAACGGCACTGCGAGCTGGGGTTGTGCCTTTATTGTGGGAGCGAGGGGCATGAGGTTGAGTCCTGTCAGCTTCGGTTGAAAAGGGGAGGTCCGTGCGTCACTGTTGGGGGTCTCGCGGACTCGTACCGGCCTAATTCCCTATCTCGGTGTATGCTACCCATTAGATTCATTCACAAGCACACAGAAATTCCCACTCAGGCTCTAGTGGATTCCGGGGCTGAGGAGAGTTTTGTTTCCAAGGACCTGGCAACCCGGCTGTGCCTCCACTGCCAACCTCTGAAGTCTCCACTACAACTTATCGTGCTGTCTAACCCCCCTATGGCTACTGTCTCCCTGAAGACTGCTCCGGTGTCAGTTATCTCTGGTAATCATCGTGAAGAGCTGTCCTTCCTGGTGTTGCCCGCCTCATCGTGTCTGGTCATCCTGGGCTACCCTTGGCTCCGTGTCCACAATCCCACTATCGACTGGAGTTCAGGGAGTATTAAGTCTTGGAGCTCATTCTGTCTCAGTGCATGCCTTCAGTCAGCTGCATGTTCCCCTTCTGTGACCCTAGGGGTTTCTGCCGTTCCCCCTCCCAATCTGTCTAAGGTGCCCCCTGAGTATCATGACCTTGGGGCCGTTTTCAGCAAGTCACAGGCCCTGTCCCTTCCCCCCCACCGACAGTACGACTGTGCCATAAATCTTCGCCTGGGGGCTCCACTCCCGTCCAGCCGGCTGTATAGTCTTTCCCCGCCGGAGCAGGCTGCCATGGACACATACTGTATATTAAGGAGTTTCTGAGTTCGGGCATTTTCCGCCCACCCTCTTTGGCGGTGGGGGCGGGTTTCTTCTTTGTGGGGAAGAAGGACTGGTCTCTGAGGCCATGCATCAACTTCAGGGAGTTGAATAATATCATGATCAAAGACAAATACACCCTTCCACTGTTTAACACTGCCTTTGACTCTCTCCAGGGGGCATCCTTCTTCACAAAATTGGATCTGCGCAACGCCTACCATCTGGTGCGGATCCGTGAGGGGGACGAATGGAAGACAGGGTTCCGGACCCCTAGTGGTCACTTTGAGTACTTGGTGACGCCATTTGGGTTGACCAATGCGCCTGCTGTCTTCCAGAGGCTCATTAACGACGTCCTGAGAGACTTTCTGAATGTGTTCGTGTTTGTCTATCTGGATGACATCCTAATCTTCTCCCGTTCCCTAGATGAGCACCGAATACACGTCAGACGCGTTCTGCAGCGACTGTTGGAAAATCAACTGTTTGTCAAAGCTGAGAAGTGTGAGTTTCACGCCTCCAAGACATCCTTCTTGGGCTTTGTCATCTCACACAAGGAAATCCTCCCTGACCCGGGCAAGATCAAGGCGGTGGTGGAATGGCCTGTTCCAGCCTCCAGGAAGCAGCTCCAGCAGTTCCTGGGGTTCGCCAATTTCTACCGCCGGTTTATTAAGAACTACAGCTGCCTGGCTCTTCCTCTGACGCACCTCACTTCCTCTAAGGTCCCTTTCCGGTGGTCGGAGGAGGCGGCCGCGGCCTTTTTGGATCTCAAGGAGCAGTTCTCCAAGTCCCCTATTCTGGCTCAGGTGGATCCGGATCTACAGTGCCTCGTGGAGGTGGACGCCTCGGATTCAGGGGTGGGGGCTGTCCTTTCTCAGCATTCCCCGGTGGATGGCAGGGTCCGTCCATGCGCCTTCTTCTCCCGCCGACTGTCACCGGCTGAGCGCAATTACAGCATCGGCGATAGAGAGTTGCTGGCGGTGAAGCTGGCCCTGGAGGAGTGGCGCCACTGGCTGGAGGGGTCCTCACAGCCATTCGTGGTTTGGACAGATCATCGCAACCTGGAGTACCTCAGGACTGCGAAGCACCTGAACGCCCGCCAGGCCCAGTGGTCTCTGTTTTTTGGCCGGTTTAATTTCACCATAACGTATCGCCCTGGGTCAAAGAACACCAAGCCAGACGCCCTCTCCAGGCAATTCGCCACGGACATGCCGGCGCCTGAAGACCACCCTGTCCTCCCTGCCTCTTGTGTCATGGGCGTCGTCTTGTGGGGGATCAAGGAGAGGGCTCTGAAGGCCCAGGAGATGGAAGGGGACCCGGGCGGGGGTCCGGCAGGGAAACTGTTCGTTCCTTCGTCCATCCGGGGTGACGTCATCCGGTGGGCTCATTCCTCCAAGTTTGCCTGCCACCCGGGGAGACGGCGTATGGAGGAATTGCTGTGACGTTCATTCTGGTGGCCTTATCTCCAAAGGGACATTGGAGAATATATCCGGGCCTGTCCCCAGTGAGCTACCGGCAAGACCCTATCGTCCCCACCGGCTGGATTGCTTCATCCTCTCCCAATCCCCGGCAGGCCCTGGTCCCATGTGGCGTTGGATTTCGTCACCAGCCTCCCTCCTTCCAACAACTATACTGTGGTCCTCACTATAGTTGATAGATTCTCCAAAGCCACCCATTTCGTTCCCCTTCCGGGTTTGCCCTCGGCCAAGGAGACTGCTGATCTTCTGGTCCAACATGTGGTGAGGCTTCATGGGATCCCCCTGGACATTGTCTCTGATCGGGGGCCCCAATTTATTTCACAGATTTGGAGGTCGTTTTGCACCGCCCTTGGGGCTACGGTGAGCCTGTCATAGGGATACCATCCGCAATCCAATGGGCAGTGCGAACGAGCCAACCAGGACCTGGAGGCGGCGCTGCGCTGTGTGGCGGCATCCAACTCGACAGCATGGAGCTCCTTCCTGCCCTGGATTGAGTACGCCCACAATTCGACTGTGTCCTTGGCTACAGGTATGTCCCCTTTCCAAGCCTCTCTCGGGTATTCTCCTCCCTTGTTTCCAGAAGAGGAGGGTGACATCGCTGTTCCATCAGTCCGGGCACATCTGAGGCGTTGTCGACGTCTCTGGAGGGCAACCCGGGCTGCACTACTGCGCACGGTGAGACACAACACCGCAGTGGCCAACCGCCGCAGGACCCCAGCACCTGCGTACCAGGTAGGCCAGCAGGTATGGCTCTCTACCAAGAACATTAATCTGAAGGCTGAGCGCAGGAAGATGCAGCAGTGGTTCATTGGACCCTTCGCTGTATCCTGCATCATCAACCCTGTTTCTGTTCGACTTGACCCCCCCCCCCCCGCATATGTCCTACGTTCCATGTCTCGCAGATCAAGCCTGTGTCTTCCAGTGCCCTGTGCCCCCCCCCCCAGGCCGCCACCTCCTCTGCGGATGATCGATGGCAGCCCGGCCTGGACCGTGTCTGCCATCCTGGATGTTCGTCGTCGGGGCCGTGGGTTGCAATACCTGGTGGACTGGGAGGGCTATGGCCCGGAGGCCAGGTCCTGGGTGCGTCCCGACTTCGTCCTCGATAAGGACCTCATCAGGGAGTTTCATCGGGCACATCCAGGGAGACTGGAGCAACCGCCAGGAGGGGCTCGTTAAGGGGGGAGTACTGTCATGGTCCGCTCCGTTCATCACCGTCAGCTGCGCTCACACCTGGTTTCCATCAGACGGCACCTATATCTACCGCTCTGACTTTTGGGTTAGTGCGGAGATGTCTCACTGCGCTCCAGGAGACATCTCACCTCACCGTTTCCAGCCATCTCACTATGCTACAGCCAGCGCTTGTCTCCTGCTTCTTCCCCAGGAGCCATCCAGCCTGCCACGTAAGCGCTCATTTCCATTAATCTTGTGATTCAGTTCCCCTGTGCACAGGCAGCAGCCTCAGTGGCGGATTTCCAATTTCCCCCTCCCAGGCGGCGGCTCTCTCTTCTCTCCCTCTCACCACCACCTGCTTGTCTGCATTCTTACCGGGCTCATTCCACCATCTGAGGTGCACTGTCTTCCTGGCCAGCCGTCACACTGCATCGGAGCGCGCTACCATCTGCTCCCACAGTAAGTGCAGTGTAACTGTTTACCTCCAGTGGTGGCACCAGATAATCCTCTCTCCTTGTGTGTCCTCAGGGTTGCCAGGCTGAACGGTGTCTCGCTCGGTCCCCGGTAGTTCCAGACAACATCCACACCCCTTCCACATTTCCTGGTTGTTAATAAACTTGATTGTATCGATTCAGAGTCTGTGTGTCGTCACTGGGTCATTGAAGCATGACAGTTATAGTCTTGTTTATTTAGTCTATGTATTAATGAATCATCTTGCATTTCAAATTATATCACCATGTTTTTGGACTTGAATCTACCCTCGCCTTCGCTCTCACTTCTCTTTTTGTATATTGGTATTCATGAGTATTTTATTATTAGAATCCCTTGGGTTATTTTCCTTCTTGCCCTTATCTTGGTGGGTTGTTGTTATTGTCTCCTTTTGTATTATTTTGTCTGGATCTAGTTCTGCATTTATTTCAGTTGTTTTGTTCTTCTATGCTTTTATTTTGACAGCATTCTTTATTTACTTCCATTGTTTCAAGTTCTGTGCGCTGGCTGTCACAGCTGTCATGAGTTTGGCCTGATTGCTCTTGCTCTTGTTTTTCCACAATATTTTTTATTGAACCTTTTTTTTACAAACATGACACACACAATCAAACACTAACACTAAAGTAATTTAAAAAAAAAAACACTAATTACAAGAAAAGAAAAAAAAATGTACTAAAAACACCAACAACCACTAACAAAGGCAAGTCATCAACAATGCTCCTCTGTTTAGTCTAGGCAATCCATTACATAAGTATACATATTATACATTCACCAATTTGGAATTTACAAGGTCCACACACATCATTCACCTTCTTCTTCAGAAGTTATGTTTAATTTCTTTACATAATCAATGAAAGGTCTCCATATATTCTCAAACACATTTTCCTTTGATTTCATTATGTATGTTATTCTTTCTAGTGGAAGGTTTGTTAACATCTGTCTTAACCACTGAGTCACATCTGGTCTATGAGTCTTTTTCCACAGTAATGCAATACATTTTTTGGCATTAAGCAAACTGAGATCTATGAATGCTCTTTCACTCTTATTAAAGTTATGCTTTTCTGGATACAGACCCAACAAAAACAGTTTAGGGTTCAATGTGAATTGTTTTGAAATTATTTTTTCAATTGTTATCCTCACCTCTTCCCAAAACATTCTAATTTTTCTACATTCCCATAAACAATGAAATAGGGTTCCTTTACTTTCCATACATTTTGTGCATGTATCTGGTATGTTTTTGTTATATCTATTTAACTCCACCGGTGTAACATACATCCGCATTAACCATTTAAAATGTATCAATTTAAGACGTACATTTATTGATTTGGTTTGAGCTTCTGTACAAGCCAATTCCCATTGTTCCTCTGAAATTTCAGTTTGCAGGTCTTCTTTCCAATAATTCAGTCTTTTCTGTGAGTTTTCACTTGAGGATAGTGTCAATGAGTTATAAAACTCTGAAATAATACCCTTTCTCTTACTATCTTTCGTCAAAATTTTTTCCAAGGATGAATAAGTAGGTCGGGTGAGAGCATTATTTTGATTTGATCGAATAAAATTCCTAAGCTGAAGATATTTAAAAAAATGTGTTCTATTAAGATTAAATTTGATCCTCAGTTCTTCAAAAGACATTATGTTATCTGAACGTGACAAATATAAGTCTTCTTCTTCTTCTTCTTCGTCGATCGCTAGATGGTCACACCAGCTGCCCTGATGAATGCTGCCGTCCTGCCGAGGTCCCCGAGGTCCCCGTGCAGCTTTTGGTTCAGCGATGTGGGGTCAGGCCATGTAGCTCGTCTGAGTGCAGCGTGGTCTGGGCAGTCTTGGAGGAGGTGTTCGCTGGTCATTTGGGCAGTACCACATGGGCATCTGTCCGATTGTCCAACTTTAAGTTTCTGGTGCATATGAGCATGCATTCTGTTATGTCCAGTTCGGAGTCTGAACAGAATGACTTGGTCAGCCCTGCTCAGACTATAGTAGTTGTCATCCTTGCAGAAGTTTGGGTGTTGCTGCTGCCACTTCTTGTGAGACGGGGCCTTAATAATGGTTTTCTCCTCACTGTAAGAGACCTGTCTGTCTTCCTTGTCTTGCTGCCCACCCTCCTTAGCAAGTCTGTCAGCCGTCTCATTTCCATAGATTCCACAGTGGGCAGGAATCCATTGGAGTGATACGTTCACCTGTGTTGCTAGTTGAGACAGAGTGAGGGCGAGTTCATTCAGTTCTTTGCGTCGGGGGGTCCTGAAGTGCATCCAAGACAGAGAGGGCATCAGTGAAGATGACAACCCACTTGTGTGCCTTGTCTTGATGTTCCCTGACGTGGGCCGCTGCTGTTCTCAGGGCCTCTGCCTCAGCCCTGAAATTGGTGGCATACTTTCCAGTCGCAATGGGAATGTGGGTCTCCTCGTCAGCGTACCTGATGCGCACGCCGCCTCCGCCATTCCTGGTGCCATTCCTCAGTCTTGAATCTTTTGAATCCCTTTTAAATTCCATACTTTAAATACAGCATCCGCTCTCCCTGGTGTAAAATATTGATTACCCCATATTGGGCTAAATTGTGACAATAAGTGTGGTTCTTTTAAATATTATTTTGTTTCACACCATATTTTGATCATACGCTTTACAATTGGATTTTTAACTTGTTTCTGTAATTTTTTAGCCGAATCTGACTATATGAATAAGGGAAGAGGTAAAGGTAAATTGTATGATTCCATTTCAGTCCAGTGAGGGAGATCATTTGATGAAAAATAATATGTCATAGACCTCAGTTGTGCTGACCAGTAATACAACATAAAGTTTGGACATGTCAGACCTCCATGATCAAATGGTAAATATAGTAAGGACAGACGTAATCTAGCCTTCCTATTGTTCCATATAAATTCCACTAACTTTTTTTTAATTCTTGAGAATAGATCTGAAGGTGGTGGTAAAGGAATGTATTGAAATAAATAAAGTATTTTGGGTAAGATATTACTTTTAAGTATATTAATTCTCCAGATCATCGACATTGGTAGCGACATCCATCTCTGAAGTAACTCATTAATATCTGTCATTAAGGCTTCATAGTTGGCACTGGCGACTGTTTCTAGCTTAGGCAAAATTTGAATTCCTAAATATTTAAACTGATTTACAACATTGAATTGATTTACCTCAGGAGCTGGGTGATTTCTCTGGGTTTCATTTAGCATTAATATTGAAGATTTAGTTTTATTTATTTTATATCCTGATATTTCCCCAAAGTTCTTTATTAAATTTAACAAGGTCGGATTTGATTTTTTAAAATTCGACATAAACAAAATTACGTCATTGGCATACAGGGAGATTTTATGTTCTGTTGGTCCTACTTTAATTCCATATATTTGTGGATGTAAACGTACTGCCATCGCTAAAGGTTCAATTGCCATAGTAAACAGTAAAGGTGAAAGTGGACAGCCTTGTCGACATCCTCTATTGATTTTTATTGATTTTGAGATATTGCTGTTTGTTAGGATTTCTGCTGTAGCATTATTGTATGTTATCTGAACCCATTTTATGAAATTATTTCCAAGTCCAAACCTTTGTAGGACTTCAAAAAGAAAGGGCCATTCGACCCTATCAAAGGCCTTTTCGGCGTCCAATGATAGGAGAGCTGTATCCGGTGCTTCTTTATTAGAATAAATAATATTAAATAGTCTTCTTACATTATGGAAGCCTCGTCTTCCCATTATAAAGCCATTCTGATCTCGGTTAATAATATTTGGTAATATTTCTTGTAGTCGTCTTGCTAAAATTTTACAGATTATCTTAAGGTCAGCATTTAATAGGCTTATTGGTCTCATGTTTTCACATTTATTAGAGGGTTTACCTGGTTTTGGCAACAGTATAATTAAGGCATTATTCATGTATGGTGGTAAATTACTATTTTGAAATGCTTCTAAAACCATTTCCAAAAGTGGTTTTATTAATTTATTCTTAAATTTTTTTATAGAGGTCAACTGGAAGACCATCTGGTCCTGCTCTTTTTCCTGATTTCATATTATCAATGGCTAGCCCAACTTTTTCTTGACTAATTTTAGACTCCAGTATCTCCCTGTTTTCATTTGGAATACACGGTATAGATAATCCGTCCAAAAACCCATTTAGTTTTGTTAAGTCAGCTTCATTTTTTGTATCATATAGTTTTTCATAATAATCTCTAAAGGCTCTATTAATTTCTAAAGGATCTACAACTGCCTGTCCGTTACTTATAATACTAGTAATTGGTGTTTTAAATTCTAATTGTTTAATCTGCCATGCCAATAATTTCCCTGATTTTTCACCTTGTTCATAAAAAGTTTGCTTCAATCTTAGAAGACTCGAGGCAGCTCTATTCGCTGATTTTTTGTCATATTCAGCTCTCAAAATCAGTAATTCGTTCTCTAACTTTGGGTTGCTTCCTGCATACACTTTTTCTTGAAGAATTTTTATTTTACGTTCCAATTGGACTCTCTCCTCTCGAGTCTTCTTAGATTTTGAGCCTGTGTAACTAATAATATGCCCCCTAATAAAAGCTTTGAAAGCCTCCCACTTTATACATGCTGATGTTTGTGTAGTATTGATATCAAAGAACTCATCTATCTGTTTTTCTATGTACTTAACAAATTCTTCATCCTGAAGCCATTTATGCTAAAATTGCCACCTACCTGGATCCTTTGTCAATTTCTTATCTACATATATTAGACAGCAGGGTGCATGATCAGATATCACGATGTTATCATAGAAACAGTTTTGAATCTTGGACCTTAATTCTGTGGAGATCAAAAAATAGTCAAGACGTGAGAATGTCTTGTAGGTATTAGAATAACAAGAATAGGCTTTGACTTGTGGTTTCATTTCTCTCCATATATCTAGCAATCTCAATTCTTTCATAAAATGATTAATGGTCATCCTGCATCCATTGTGCGTACAGTCCAGTCCTGTTGATCTATCTATACCGGGATTCAATGTACAATTAAAATCCCCTGCTATTATATGTTGCCCTGTAAGTGATGATAAAGTAAGAAATAAATTAGCAAAGAAGTTTTAATCATCTATATTGGGACCGTATATGTTCACCAGATTTATATTTTCTAATAACAAAGATCCTTGGATGATTAGATATCTTCCTAATTTGTCTCCAATTACATTTTTCACTTGAAATGGGACTGTTTTATGTATGAGAGTCATAACTCCCCTGGCTCGGGATGAAAATGATGAGGTGAACACATTTCCCTGCCATCTTCTCCTAATTCTTTTTATATCCTCCTCTATTAGATGAGTTTCTTGTAAAAACACAATTTTTGAACCTATGTCTTTTATTTTATTCATAACTTGTTTAAGTTTTTTATGATTTTGTAGGCCTCTGCAATTCCATGAAGTTAAATTAAGATTAACGCTTTGGTCTATGATCAATAAGGAGTTTGAGATTACCTTGCAATATAAACATGTTCATACAGAGAAGCAAAAACATGGATGGTTGAACATTCATCCTACAAACTACACAAAAACAAATTCCCTTTCCCCACATTCATGGTAATCCCCCCAAAATCAAAAAAAAATTCCATCTCCCGTTATAGCTAGTGACTGTTCCACACCTGCGAGGATCAGTCAAACCACTCTCTCTTTCTCCTCTCATTCACCCTGACTCTACTACTTTTTAATGACATGACATTAACTCTCTTCTGTAGTTTTTCCAACATAACTCCAAATTTTATAGCAACTTTGTACATCATAGCTTTTTTTTTTCATTATTATTATATAATACAATCTATATTTTGTAGACATGCTATATGTTTCAGATCAATCAGATGCCTGTGCAAATGCTTAAATATTCTACCTTTATATCTTGTTCATGCTTCATGCTTAGCTCCCATCAGTCTCTTCTTGGATCTGCTTGATAAGCTCCTGCACCTCCTGAGGGGTCTTGAAGATATGGGTTCTCCCTTTATATGTGACCAGCAGTCTTGCCGGATGAATCACTCGGTGGCGAATCCCGAGGTTGCGCAGCTCTTTACGGGCGGGGTCAAACTATTTCCTTAATTGTTGAATTCCTGTGGCCAAATCTGGGTAGAACCGCACCTGTTGATCCTGGTATTTAATTTCTCCTTTAGCTCGCGCCGCGTTGGTGACCGTCATCTTGTCTCTGTAGCTGAGGAACTTCATAATCAGCGTCCTCGGTGGTGTCTTATTATCTCTCGGTGGGCCGATTCGGTGAGCACTCTCTAAGACGACCGATGACTGCAGATCGGCGTTGTTCGCTCTTGCTCTTGTTACTCCCACCTGTCATCATTTGCTATTACTCCTCAGTGTCCTATTTAAGGGCCACTGCACCACGGTTCGGCACAGTGTCCTTCAGTATCCAGATGTGTGTTCCATATCTTAGCGTTAAGCTATTCCGCTTTATGTCTTCATTGTATCCTGGCATTTCCACACGCCTTTACCTGCATCTACTCCTGCCTGTGTCTGTAAGTTTTTGTTTTTGCCTTATTTGGACTTTTGTGTTTAAATTAAACTTTGCAAACTCATTGCTCCACCGTTTGGGTCTTCATTCCTGCCCTGAAGGGCAGTTATGACACAATGTAGCTGAATTACAACAATTCTGCAAAGATGAGTGGGCCAAAATTCCTCCACAGCGCTGTAAAAGACTCATTGCCAGTTATCACAAACACTTGATTGCAGTTGTTGCAGCTAAGGGTGGCCCAACTAGTTACTAGGTTTGGGGGCAATCACTTTTTCACACAAGGCCATGTAGGTTTGGATTGTTTTTCCCTTAATAATGAACACCTTCATTTAAAAACTGCATTTTGTCTTTACTTGTGTCATCTTTGTCTAATATTTAAATTGTTTGATGATCTGAAACATTTAAGTGTGGCAAACACACAAAAAAATGAGAAATCAGGAAGGGGGCAAACACTTTTTCACACCACTGTAGTTTCTGATTTGCAAGTTATGGAAAAAATTGTTATTCTGTAATCTATATTCCTTCTGCAATTGAGTAAAAGAAGCAAAACACCTTCTATATATAGGTCTCCAACACAATGACTGCCATTTTCACTCCATGCTGTAAATACTACATCTAAAGTAGAAGGGATAAAGGTAGGGTTCCTAGCAATAGGTAACAAGAGAAGGAGAAAGGCTTCAGTACCCACACTCAGCGTCAGTCTACAGGGGTTACGACTAATTCGACGGGTGAAGAGTCCGCAACAACGAACAACACGGGAGAAACGCCAGACACCTTCTGTACCCTCGACCAGCTTCAGACTATGGAAACAGTGACGGTGAAGTTGGATGAAGGGTCCGCAACAAACACGGTAATGACAGAACTGTTATGGCATGACGGAGGTCCCAAACTGGATGAGCATGCAGCGCCACAGTGATCACAGTGGAATATGAGACTGAGCAGGACGGCACTCGAAAGTCATGGAGTGGGTTCGAGTCCGCACCGATGAGAGACCGGGACAGTAACTGACCAAGTCACAGCCGACGGGACAGCAGACAGCACTGAGGATTGTGGCGAAACTGGGATTGGCGTGCTTTCGACTGACAGATGGTTTGGTTCGGCACGCAAACCAACTACAGCGTGTCTAGGTAGCTGCTCCAGACAGTGAGGCTTCACGGTAGTCAGCTGATGCAGCGTGGGACCCGGGCCCCAACGTTATGAAGATCGGTCCTGGCCCCAAGGGTCCGGCATCTCCATGGGTGCGTCTACCACGGGCCCGCTACAAGGCCCCTCCGGCAGAGCCACCTTCCCCATGGAAGGCTGTAAAAAAAAAAAGGGACAATGACTGTTTAGGTAGGAGCGCGGCTAGGAATAGGTGCCAGAATAATCCACCCAGCCACGTCAGGTTGAGTGGTGGTCTACCCACTGGAAATGTTGAATGACATAAGTGCACCAAATTGAGGAGGGCTAATTTGATTATGTTCTGTGTTTTGCAAGGGGGGGGGGGGGGTGTAGTGTTAGGATTTTATATAGGGTACAGCATGTGACGCAGGCTATGGGTGGCATCATCACGCCACCATATACATATATGGGGGAGTCCGCCATCTCATGGCAGAGTTAGAACTACCTCTTAGCTACGGCTCATCCTCAGGGATATCACTAAGTGTTCAGTGTGCAGTGTACTTATTAAACATGTAATAAAGTTCAGTTTGAGCACAGCATCCTCGTCCGTCTTCATTCCAGGTTTGTGGACATAACATGTTGGTTTTTAGCATCATTGATTGAAGTTGAATACTAACTATGAGTCTTCTTTGGCTCCAAAAACTATTATTTCGGTTTAGTCTTTGTTTAACTGAAGAAAATTCTGGCACATCCACTCTTTAGCCGCTATGCCAGTTCCACGGCCAAGAACAGGAAGGCTGTGCAGAGGGTCATCACAAATTATCGGCAACCATCTGCCCTCCCTGGAAGACATCTCCAGATCCTCCTTTTTTCAGAAGGATCAAGGCCATCACAGGAGACTTCTCACATCCCGACCACCCCCTGTTCGACGGTTCAGATCGATCAGGTCCCACACCTCCAGACTGACAGTTTCTTCCCCTGGGCCATCCAAACTGCGAACAGCCAGAGGCCCCACCCACCTCCCTCTGAGCGCTCACATGCACAGAACCTAGGACCTTTTTAATTATCACTATAACTCACCTGTCTTTGCACTCCCCACTTTCATGTATATTGACCCATCCGTGAAATTCACTACTGTTGTGGAGTGTGTCAAATAAGAGGCAGATTCATGGCAGACGGTTTATTACACACTTCACATCTCTCAAGCACAGAACAGACTGAATCATTTCCACAAGCTCTCTGCTTTTATCCCAATCACTCTTCACAAGTTTCATGGCACTTCTGAACACACAGCATGACATTTACATTACACTGCATTCAACCCCCTATGTCCTTGACTCCTTCCTGCCATCTCGCCAGGAACTCCCTGGGCATTGTTCTCCTATGCTTATTCACTGTCTCTGTCTGAGATGCTAAATAATCTGACTCCCCCAAGGTCCCATACCGCCCCCCCCCAGCATCTTAGATAGAACAATAGAACATCAGCCCACATGCCGTTTTGGCTTCAGTCTCCTCCCATATCTGCTGCAACTGGGGTTTACCGCCTCCGCGGCACTGCTGTGCCGGTGGGGGGCTGTTGGGAGTGTGTCTGACTGCGGGTGGGCTGTGGCGAAGGTGGGGGGGGGGGAAACCTCACTCTGTCCGTGAGGCTGCCCTGGTGAATTGTTTCCCTGGGGAGCTCTCCGTGGGGGTCTTCCACGCCGAGGGACCCTAGCCAACAGCACTTGCTCATCCGCTGCTACAAAGGCGGGTTTGAGTCTGTTTATGCCAATTTTCTCCCGCCTACCCCCCAAGTCTAGCAAAAAATGCTTATCCCCTGTTTCCAACACTCTGAACGGTCCATCATAGGGTGGGCGCAATGGCGGGCGGTGGGCGTCGTGTCTGACAAACACGAACTCCGCGCTCTTCAAAGTTTTAGGCACGAAAACACACGGAAAACAGTGGTGGGCAGGGCCCGGCAACGTGCCTGTGTTTGTGCTACGCTGCAAAAGCTGAGACGGGGAGATGTCCGGCGCGGGATTATCTGGCAGAAATTCCCCAGGCAGCCGTAGGGGCTGCGCAAAAAACAGCTCTGCCGGGGAAGCTTCCAGATCTTCTTTTGGTGCGGAGCGCAACCCCAATAAAGCCCACGGCAACCTGTCCACCCAATTTGCATCCGTCAGTGAAGCCCTGAGTGCTGCTTTCAGTGATCTATGAAAACACTCGCATAACCCATTGGCCTGTGGGTTGTACGCAGTTGTGCGATGAATTGTAACCCCCAGGCTGCAGGCCATCGCGGACCAGAGTTCGGAAACAAATTACGTCCGACAGGACTCCTAAACACGCCACCCATGCTGTCAAATAAGCACGTGCTACGTCCGCGGACGTGGTTGCCGCCAGCGGGACTGCTTCTGTCCAGCGCGTGGTGCGGTCCACCACTGTCAGGAGGTGCGTGCACCCCTGTGATGGCGGGAGGGGGCCCACGAGGTCCACGTGAATGTGGTCGAACCTCTTAGCCGGTACCCGAAACGGCTCCAAGGGAGACTTCGTGTGTCTGTGTACCTTGGCTCATTGGCACACCACGCAGGCTGCGGCCCACTCTTTTACTTGTTTGCGTAGGCTCGGCCACACAAACTTCTCTCCCACCATTTTGACTGACGCACGGACTCCTGGGTGCGGCAGAGTGTGGACCGACTCAAACACGCGGCAGCACCACGCGACTGGGACCACCGGACGCGGGCGTCCCGTGGAGACATCGCAGATTAGGGGGGGCATGCCGTCTTGCAGCACCCTGCTCTCCAGCCTTAACCCTGTTGGTCCAGACTGGAGCGTGCGCACGTCTGCATCGCTAATCTGCTCTGCGGCCATGGCTGCGTAATCTATCCCCACATAGACCGGGGCCACCACGGCGCACGAGAGGCAGTCCGCCACCACATTTAGTTTACCCAACACATGCTGAATATCGGTAGTAAACTCCGAGATCAGGGCCAGCTGTCTCTGCTGCCGGCCCGACCACGGTTCTGAAACCTTCGCCATCGCGAACGTTAGTGGCTTGTGGTCCACGGTGAAGCTGCGCCCTTCCAGCCAGAACTGGAAGTGGCGTATGGCCAGGTGGAGAGCCAGCAACTCTCTGTCGAACGCGCTGTATTTACGTTCGCTGTCGCGCAAGGTTCTGCTGAAAAAAGTGAGTGGCTGCCAAGAACCGGCGACGCGCTGCTCTACGACAGCCCCTATGGCAACGTCTGAAGTGTCGGTGGTGAGCGCTATCCGGGCCGCCGGGTCCGGATGCGCCAGCAGTGCGGCGTTTGCCAGGGCTGCTTTAACCTCCGAGAACGCCCGCTCCCGCTCCGGGGTCCATTCGACCCCATCCGCGGGTTTCTGTTTCTTGATCGCGGCGTACAATGGTTGCATGAGCCACGCCGCGCGGGGAAGGAAACGGTTATAAAAGTTCACCATCCCCAAAAATTCCTGCAGAGCCCTGACCGTCTGAGGCCGGGGAAAATCCACCACTGCGCGCACTTTTTCGGGCAACGGGATTGCTCCTTCCGGAGAGACGCGGTGCCCCAAAAAATCAATCTCCGTCACACCGAACTGGCATTTCGCCGGGTTGATTATTAATCTGTGCTCCTCCAACCTCCGGAAAACCGTCCTGAGGTGGGTTTCGTGTTCATCTTCGGACGCACTGGCTACCAGGATATCGTCCAGGTAGACGAACATGAACGAGAGATCGCGCAGCACCGCATCCATCATGTGCTGGAATGTCTGTGCCACGCCTTTTAACCCGAATGGCATGCGCAGGAACTCGAATAAACCGAACGGAGTTATTACCGCTGTTTTGGGTACATCCTCCGCACGCACTGGGATTTGGTGGTAACCGCGGACCAGGTCTATTTTGGAAAAAATGCATGCTCTGGCGAGATGAACGGAAAAATCCTGAATATGGGTAATCGGGTAGCGGTCGTGCGCTGTGGCGTTGTTCAATCTGCGGAAATCACCGCACGGTCGCCACGAGCCCTCAGCCTTAGGGACCATGTGTAGCGGGGATGCCCATGGGCTGTTCGAACGCCTGATGATGCCCAACCTTTCCAGGTTGGCGAACTCCTCGCGCACTATGGCCAGTTTAGCTGCGTCCAAGCGCCGAGGTCTTGCAAAAATGGGCGGCCCGGTGGTGGTGATAAAGTGCTCCACCCCATGTTTAGCGATGGCCGCCAAAAACGTCGGGACCATGAGTGCTGGGAACTGAGTGAGCAGTGCGTGGAACTTACCGCCTGGAGCTGTGACGTTGGCTTGTGCTGTTGGCTGGGTCGCTCGAGCTGTACAGGGAAGAGAGTCAAAGGACAGTGCATTAACCAGGCGCCTGTTAGCAACATCAACCAGTAAACCATGTGCACACAGAAAATCAGCCCCCAGGATATGGTAATTCAGTGTTGCTATGACAAAAGTACACTCATATGTACGGCCATGTAGAGATAAGATCAGCGTCCTCTCATCAAAGGTCTTAATTTCCAAGCCGTTTGCTGCCAACATCCCGGGGCCGCTAGGTCCTGCCAGCCGGTCAGCGTAGGTCGGCAGGATGATGCTCCTCTGGGCTCCGGTGTCCACGAGGAAACGCCTCCCCGAGTGCGCATCCATCATGCAGAGCAGCTTGTTCTCTTCACCGAGGGTCGCAGCTGCTGCCGACTGCCGGCCTTGGCGTTTTCCTGAGCGCTTGAATTGGCACGGTGGCGCACATCTGCGTGCATTCTCTCCGAAGCAGCAGTGGTAGAAACAGAGCGTGTCTCTCTGGTGCTCCTTGGCTCCTGCTGCTGCTACCGTTGGTGGCTCCTCGCCTCCTCTGGTCGTCTCGCTGGGCTCTGCCGCCGCCACGTTGACTGTGATCGCCCTGGTGGTGAGGATGATCCGGTCTGCCTCCTGGGCTAGCGCACGGTAGTCACGCGCGGCCAGCAACGTTGAATTGGCCAGAACCGCTCTCGCCTCTGTTGGAAGGTTCCGGAGGAAAAGGTGAGTGAACAGAAAGTGCCCATCGTCCGTGCCCATTAACACCAGCATCTTCTCCATCAGGTCGATGGCCGAACCATCTCCTAACTCGGTCCATCTCAGGAGCCTCTCCGCTCTCTCACATTCCGAGAGCGTGTAGCACCGGGTGAGCGCAGCCTTGAGCGCCTCGTATTTGTTGCGGGCTGGCGGCTGATCGAGCAGGCTCGCTACCTGCTGAGCTGTGCGGGCGTCCAGCGCTGCGACCACATGGTAGAATCTGGTGTCGTCTGCCGTTACTCCCCGGAGGGCGAACTGGGCCTCGGTGTAGTGGAACCAAGAGCGCGGGTTGTGCTGCCAGAAGTCTGGTAGCTTGACTGAAACCGCACACGCGTTGCTGGGGCTTCCCGACCGGGCCTGCTCCGGGGTTCTTGCTTCGTGTTCCATAATACGTCTTGGGTCACCAGTGTGGAGTGTGTCAAATAAGAGGCAGATTCATGGCAGACGGTTTATTACACACTTCACATCTCTCAAGCACAGAACAGACTGAATCATTTCCACAAGCTCTCTGCTTTTACCCCAATCACTCTTCACAAGTTTCATGGCACTTCTGAACACACAGCATGACATTTACATTACACTGCATTCAACCCCCTATGTCCTTGACTCCTTCCTGCCATCTCGCCAGGAACTCCCTGGGCATTGTTCTCCTATGCTTATTCACTGTCTCTGTCTGAGATGCTAAATAATCTGACTCCCCCAAGGTCCCATACCGTACATATTTTCCATAATCCTTGAGCCATTTTACTCAATTATGTGTTCTGCATTCTGCACTCTTATGTACATAGTTCCACCCACGAAGCCACTACCATACCTATGTATGTATATACCAATGGGCTATTTATTATTTGAACTTTTATTTTTACTTCAGTCAGATGGTTAACTGTGTGTCCTGTAACTGTTTTATTTCAAGTTCTTCTCACTTACTTTATTGCGCAGTAGTCTGATGGAGCACCCACAATTTCATTGTGCTGTACAACTGTACAATGACAATAAAGCCTGTTCTATTCTATTCTATTCTATTCTAATTTGACCAATGCATTTGATCAGGGTTTTAATTGGACCATAGTCTCCTGGTGGAACGGTTATGTAGATTTGTGTATCATCTGCATAATTATGGTAATATATTTTGTTGTTTTTAATGATTTGAGCTAGTGGGAGCATATAGATGTTGAAAAGCAAAGGTCCCAAAATGGAACCTTGGGGAACTCCACAGGTTATTTTTGTTCATTCAGATTTGTAGTTATCTATAGACACAAAATAGTACCTGTCTTTTAAATAGGACTCAAACCAGCGAAGTGCTGAAGCAGAAAGTCCCACCCAGTTTTTTAGCCGGTCTAGTAAGATGTTATGGTCAACCGTGTCGAATGCAGCACTGAGGTCCTGTAGAACCAAGACTGAAATGTTGCCATTATCTGTATTGGTGTGGATGTCATTAAGGACCTTAACTAGAGCTGTCTCAGTGGTGTGGTGTGGCCAAAAACCAAGGAACTCAAGGATCTCATTGAGCTCCTAATGATCTCTCGGCAATCTTCCAATGATCTCTCAATGATATTTCAATGAATGCCAAATTTTCCCACCCCAAAGACAGAGATCTCAGAGAACAATGAGGGCTCGCTGAGTGTTTGATGAAATACCAATAGAGTTCAGTGAAAGATCTCTGACAGATCACTGGGAGATTGATGAGATCGTTGAGCTCTTGAGAGATTGTTCAAAGATTGTTGAGAGATCACTTCCCTTTGGAGATTGTTGTGAGATTATTTTGGAATGAGTCTAAACTTTGAAGACCGTGGAGATGACTGAATATCATTGCAAGATTTTGGCGATCGCTGAGAGAAAATTAAAAGATTGTTTGGAGATTTGGCCACTTTGCCATCACCCAGTGATCTCAACAATCTCCACTTCTGCGTAAAGTGAGTATAACAGATTAATGAATCCCAAAAGTTCATGTAAATTGATTGTACGTCACATTTATGAATAAATATGTTCGTACTCGCAGTTCTTGCAAGAGGTCCAATGTGTATCACACTTAGGGTTTTAGATGCTATTGGTAAACAGTATAAAACATCGACATCTACAGCTACTTGGAACCTGATGATTGCTGCTTGAGGCTATATCATAATTTTATTTTGATCACAATATTTGCTAAGCATATGCAACAGCCATCTTCTTTAAATAATGAAAAAAAGTGCAGTTGCTTAGTGCTACTTTTTGTGCTTATTTATGCTTTAAAAGAAAACTGCCATTTGTGCTGTCTCAGTTTTTGAGATATTAACAATGTTAACATGTATGAGGACAGCGAGACAGTGGTGAGGTGTGCTGTAGGAGTGACAGATGGATCCAAGGTGTGGGTGGGGATACATCAGGGATCAGCTCTGAGCCCCTTCTTGTTTTTTATGGTGATGGACAGGCTGACAGACAAGGTCAGGCACGGTTCTCCGTGGACCATGATGTTTGCAGATGACATTGTAATCTGTATTGCGAGTAGGGAGCAGGTGGAAGAGAACCTGAAGAGGTGGAGGTATGCTTTAGAGAGAAGAGGAATGAAAGCCAGTAGAAGCAAGACAGACAAGGTCAGGCACGGTTCTCTGTGGACCATGATGTTTGCAGATGACACTGTAATCTGTATTGTGAGTAGGGAGCAGGTAGAAGAGAACCTGAAGAGGTGGAGGTATGCTTTGGAGAGAAGAGGAATGAAAGCCAGTAGAAGCAAGACAGAATACATGAGTGTGAATGACAGGGAGGCAGGTGTAATGGTGAAGATGCAAGGAGTAGAGGTAGAGAAGGTAGAAGAGTTTAAATACCTGGAGTCAACCATCCAAAGCAATGGAAAATGCACAAGAGAAGTGAAGAAGAGAGTGCAGGCAGGATGGAGTGGGTGGAGACGAGTGTCAGGGGTGATTTGTGACAGAAGAATAGCAGCAAGAGTGAAAGGGAATATTTACAAGACGGTAGTGAGAGCTGCTATGATGTATGGTTTGGAGACGGTGGATCTGACAAAAAGACAGCTATGGGCAGCTTTAGCGTCTGCCCATGTTTCAGAGAAGTTCCTCCTATTATTCCATCCATCCATCCATACATCTTCTTCCGCTTAATCCTTTTCGGGTCGTGGGGGGGGGCTGGAGCCTATCCCAGCATCTTTGGGTGAGAGGCAGGGTACACCCTGGACAGATCGCCAGTCCATCGCAGGGCCAACACAGAGAGACAGACAACCATTCACTCTCACATCCATACCTAAGGACAATGTAGAAACCCCAGTTGATGCCAATTAACCTAACTTGCATGTTTTTGGCATGTGGGAGGAACTCGGAGAAATCCCGGAGTAAACCCACGCAGACATGGGGAGAACATGCAAACTCTACACAGATCACTGTTGGTCAGGGGCTGGGATCAAACCCAGATCCCCCGGCCAAGGGTGAGTTGCTATGCTGCTGCAGTGCTAGCCACGGCGCCACCGCGCTCCCCTCCTACTATTCCATCCTTTATTAATTTACCAAAAAACAAAAAGGCTCAGAACCAGCCCTTCACTTATATGTGCTTCTTGTTCTGCGTCCACACATCACTACAGTCAAGTAAACAATGAGGTATTAACTGTAACTAAATATTTTGTGTGTTTTCTGTTTGGCTGCATACAACTTGAAGCTGCATTTAAATGATAGGTACCAATAAGCACATATAAATAATACAGAGCCTGGTTTATTAAAGGTTACGTGTGGAGTGCCACAGGGTTTTGTACTGGGACTTTTGTAACTTATTTTGTACATAAATGATGTATGTCTGGTGTCCATTGTACTTTGTTTGTTGATGATGTTGTATCTAGGAAAGAATTGGTCATCCACAACATCTCAAATGAAGCTGAACTATTTAGTGAAGACTGGGGAGTGAATATTACAAAACACAACTGACAAGTGAGCGCATCTTCTCAGGTGAGCGAGCGGGAGTTTGTCATCTAACTGACTCAAAGGTGGAGCTTTAACACCACCTATTGGTCTATTCCAGAATTGATCATAACACTTTTACAACAGGTAAGTAATTTATACAGCCTATACATACAGGATTGTTTATATTAACAGTTTATAGGTCAGTATATATCACTAACAAATAATATTAATATCAGGATACCACAGATGGCACAACTTTTTTTGTAGTGAGGAAAACTTTGAGCAGCTTCTGGATACTGTGGAAAGTGAACAAGTTATTGTGAACAAAATGGTTTGATGGGATTGCAACACCTAGTCCTCATAAGTAATTCAGTAATCTTACAAAATTAAACACAAGTTGTCACTATGCTTTTTATATTATTCATTTATTCTTCCTTACATCACTCACTGCTTAGAAGTTTGGGGAAACGCCTATAAAATAAACACCAACTCAGTCTAATTATTACAAAAGAAAGTCACATGTATGATACCAAACACACCCTATGGCAAGCCAAACAATCCATTGTTTATTCAGTTAAACACACTTAAATTCAAAGATTTACTTGATTACAATTTCATTCAAGTTATGCACAAAGGAAAGAATGGACAATTACTTTAAAAAGAGAGAAAATAAATATAACCTAAGAGGAAATTATATTTGTGGAAAAATCAAAGGTTAGGACCAGTATGAAATGTGATCTGTTACTTAAACACTGGAACTGCTGAAAAAACTATCCATGCAGCACATTTAAAAAATGTGTAGAAATGAATAATGCAGTGATAAACATAGTGTAAAGTTGTAGCTATTGTTGTGTTTCTTTCTCAGGTTAATAATGTAGTTGATGTATAATCTTTTGTTTTACCTGTTCATTGTTTGTATCAGGTAAGCGTTATGAGCTTAGCTTTGGCCAACAGCCTTTCGGTTTATCTCTTGTCTTCCCTTTGTGTTATACTTCTACTTGTGATGTAAGTGAACCGAAAAATTAAACTAAAACTAAAAAACAAGTGTAGCACTAACCAGTGGTACTTTTTACAAACTATCTCCACAAACCTTTTGAGAGTTTTACTCAAATTAAAAACCTAGATTTAAAAAAAACTAATTACAGCCGCTAGGGGTCACTGTTTCTTCAAAAGTCGTATCTCATTAGGCCTTCAAAGTGCGCGCTTCAAATGTAACCCTCTCACGTGCACTCATCTCTCTTTGCCTACATGAACACGCTAAGTTTGTTTTATTACAACAGCATCTTAAATTTGCGCGTAAATTGGCACTTCCTCTTCCCACATCGACAACAAACCTCATCACATGGCCTACCTGCACGATCCAGCAGCTGCACCGACTCAAACGGTGGGCTGTGCATGAATGGTGGAAGCACCAATCACAGAGCAGGGCTGAAGCGGCGACTGTCCCGATTGGACGAGCCTGCTGTCAATCGGAGAGGACGAGCTCCAGCAAAGATAGCGGCGTCCACTCTGCTCAGCTGGCTGCAGTACAGGGATGTGAGGAAATGTTTGACATGCTGCTGAGATGGGTAAGTAAACTGCTGCGCATCCTTCACCAATTGCTTTCACCTGCCGCAGGTGCGTTTTGGTGCTGTTTAGAGGTTAAAACGAAGGCCAAAAAATATTAGTCGATTTTTTAATGTGTTGTATTTTAAGATATAATTAAGCTTAATGTGTCGTTTAAATTGTAAGCGAAAGGGAATAACCTGAAATTTAATCCAGTTAAGTTGCCATCTTCAGCCATGCATGCACTGGCGTTTCTCTGCAAGGTGACAGTATCCCATGGGATGATTGTGTTGTGACATAAACAGTAGAGACGCTGGGAATAACACTGCGGGAATATTTGCCTGTTAATTCCTAGATACATGAGCGCACGTAACTCCTCGTTTGCAGCCTGACATTTGAGGCTGTCGCCGCGTGTGTTCTCACCTTGTGTGACACATTGTCAGGTTTCGTGCTGCAGCTTTTTAATATGTTGATGAACTGCGGTTTAAGCTTTCATCCAGTCATACAGCAATCTCTAACAGAGGGATGCAGATGGCATGGTGGGTTTTGGAAGACAAACCGGAGCAAGGAAGGCACTGCTGGATTGTCTTTGGCATGAGATACAGAGGGCCCAGTGTTTGTCAAAAAGAAAATGTTTGGGTTTCCAACTGGCTTCAACGCTGCGCTTCAGTGGCTGACGATATTGAATATACAAATTGAAAACTTGCCAGATATTTGCAGATATGCTTATTCACATAAGTAATGTATTCCCTGTGCAGGCAACACACAAAAACGGTGTCCAAAAATACAATACAGACGGAAAAGTAAAGCATGAAGGCCTTCAGCATTTAGTTTTGCTATAATGTGGGCATACTTTAGTGCATATTTTCAAAGTTTGCAGTACTTTTTTTTTCTAGTGTAGTGTGTTTGACATTAACAATGAGCAGCGCAGGCACGGATGACGTCGTCACGCCATGCCTATATCAGGGGACTAATGGCGGGAGACTGCCTCTTTGGCTCGACACCAGCGTGTACCCTACTCCCAGTTAGCATAATGGCTATTTTGCTGTAACGCGTGCCGTTAGTGTCTGTTAATAAAACCATTGTTCAGCACAGCTACTGCCTCCGCTGCCCTAATTCCCAGACATAACAATGGCGATAAGGATAAACCTTTATAACATCGACATGGAAGTGTGCTTGGCACCCCCACCTCTGTTCCTCACGACCCCAGGTGAGCCACCCATCCCATGGTCTCATTGGATTGATTCATTCCGTACATGCGTATCGGCTATGGACCTAGCTAGAGTCAGTGAGACGCAACTGCAGGCGATCCTGATTCATAGCCTGGGTATCAAGGGACAGCAGGTGTTTAGTTCATTGGGACCAGCGGACACATACGAGGTGTGTATCACGCTGCTAGCCGGACATTTCACGACGCCCAAAAGCATGCTGACGAGGGGGATATGGTTCCGCCGGTGCTGACAGAGAGCAGGCGAGACGGCCCAGCAGTACGTTGTGGACCTCCACTGTCTGGCGAGCACGTGCAGGTTTGGGCAACTAGAGGACAAAATGGTGCAGAACCAGCTAGCGGCGCATACCAACAACCCGTGGCTGCAGGTGAAGCTGCTGATGGCACTGGATGACCTACCACTGGCGAAGGCTGTGGAGTTAGCATTCCAGCTAGAGGCCCCCTGAAGTCAAACCACAGCAGTGACTCTGTTAAGACTGTTTAGCAGAGCACAACTGTTCACAGTGGCAGAATAACCCACTCAGTCATGCAGGGCCAACCGGTGGTCCACCTGGTGGCCCAGGTTCTGTTTATAATACTGTTGCTAGTTTTAAAGGGTTTTGAAAGTGTTCATAATGTTTTTTTTGGCTTTCCCAGGGGGAGGTGAATGTTAGATGTTCCCATGTTAACATTGAGCAGCACGGACGTGATGGTGCAGGCACGGATGACATCGTCATGCTATGCCTATATTGGGGGACTGGCGGCAGGAGACGGCCTCTTTGGCGGTCTGCCTCTGCTCGACACCAGCCTGTACCTACTCCCAGTTAGCATAATGGCTATTTTGCTGTAACGCGTGTTGTTAGTAGTGTCTGTTAATAAAACCATCGTTCAGTACAGCTACTGCCTCCGCTGTCCTAATTCCAGACATAATGACGACACAGTTGTCCAGATGTGGTATCCCACAGTCCTCTTTAATGATGACCCTATCACCAATATCCCTGACAGGTCTTAATTTATATGCTTAATTTACTGGAATTTCAAACTTTTTATGTAACAAAGACGCTTGTAACTTTGCTGTTCCTGGTAGGAAGGGTGAAAAGATGACAACTGGCACATTTTATGGTCCAAGTCCCAATAGCCAATCCAGGAGTGTTTTCAGTTGGTGGCTGAAGTTGTGGCCCATGTTTGGCTCATAAGACTCTCAGGTGGTAAACTTTTAGTAGTCTTTTCAGTGTTCCTGCCAGGAAAAGGAAAGTTGCTTATAGCCGTTATACAAACCCACTCATGTTCTGGTGGAAGTGACATTTTTGATGTCTTTAAAATGTTCAAAAGCTTAAAAAAAAAAAAAAGTTTTTTTCAGAAGACATTTCTTTGGTTGGACTGACCAATATTAGGAGCTTAAATTCTTCCTCTTTCACATGAAGTGTAGTGTTCCAATGATAAAAAAGAAATATTTAGCTGTAAAACAGCCTGTTTCACTACTATTTACCTCAATTCTCTTTTAATTCAATAAATCTTTATTTATCTCTCGAGGGCATGTGTGTCAAACTAATTCCATGGAGGGCCAAGACCCTGCAGGTTTTACCTCCACCCAGTGTCTTCAGCAGGTGATTTCACTGAATTTCTTCCCTCTGATTGCTGATCAGTGAAAACACCTGCTAAAGACACTGGGTGGAAGTAAAGCATGCTGGGTCTTTGGCTGTCCATGGAATGAGTTTGACACCCCTGCCTAAGGGCTTTTGTGTGAAGGAGCGCATCATAACAGGAAAAAAACATCATAGCATAAAATCATAACTAAAAATACAATAAAGTCATAAAGTATAAAAGCATATTTTAAAAATGGACAGTAAATATTAATTGAAAGCTAAAAAAGGCATCTAAAAGCTAATGTGGAGCTGATGATAGATGAGTACCAACAATCATCATCACAGAGGAATTACTATCATACAAGTTTGTTCTCAGACTTGGCCTCTGTTAAGATTACATGGGGTGACAATGTTTTCTTTAGTGTTGCCTTTTGTTTCATGAGAGCATGTTGTATTGTTGGTCTAAACTTAATCTTATAAAATACAGCATTCTGTGTATGGGTTTTATCAAAACTTTTATTTCCAGGAGCAAACTGAACCCTTTCTGTGGAAGTAAAAATACATTTAGATTTTTTTTTAAAAATGGATTTATTTTTTTTTAATTTATTTATTTTTTTAAACTTCCAGTATTCTGACAGTAACAAGTGTCTAGCAGGACTTGCATGATTATAGAACAGGCCTTGTGTATCCAGAGTCAGATTTAATGCTGTTATTTTCTGTCTGGCAGCATCTGGACAGGCCGGGTGATGAATAGCCTGAAATCCTCCTCCACTGCAGTCCAACCTCAGTCTGCAGGCTGACCACTTTTTCAAACTGCTTGATTACCATGGCACCCATCATGGAGGGCACCCACAGCATCTTGCTTCTTTATGCACCCATCCATGAGCTAAGCAGCATCAGTGTCTATTTTCCCAAGAGGCGGGCCCCAGGCTTCAAGTATGAGAGCCGCGCCCCTCATTCAGACAAGGCCGGTAATAGCCATGACTGTGGAAAGGAAGCTCTCACAGTGTCCGAACAAAGGGGCCAGTCTTCCGACTCCTTGGGCGAACTCCTCAACTCTCAGCGGGCAACAAAGAAAGCAGTCGCACAGGTCCGCTGGCTGGTGGGTGAGCACCACCAGTTGCTGGTAGATTTCTTATCACTTTGTAAGGAGTGCACCAACAAAGTCAGGATGGGTAATCAGGATGGGAAACTCCAGGATTACATGGAGGGCCAGGAAGTTCACATTGGAGGACAGGTTCTCAGCAGCAGCAGCAGCAACGGCTACATCAGCACATCCAAGAGCAAGAAGTCAAAGAAGCAGGGAGGCAAAAAGGTTGACAGTGCTGAGAATTTTCTGCATAATAGGATGAAAAGGAAAGTTGCGAGTGGAAGTTCATACACAGATGTGTCTGTATCCGTGTCTTCAGATGTGGAGCAAATGTCAGACACCTTGTCTTCTGTCAATAATGACCCAGTAACGGGCTCTTATATCAGTTCTGTCAGTAACCCCATCCTGCCAATGGAGGAACCATTCCAGATTTCTCGTGAGGGCTGGGATTTCATGGAAGACAACCGAACGTTTGACCCTGATGCGGATTTCTGCTTCTCGGAATGTGATGGGGAGTTGGGTTACGAGTCGTCCTCTTGCAGCCTAATGGAAGGTCTGACTCGAAGGGAGAGTGGCAGCAACCTCCGACCCGTTAAAAGGTTTGACTCTTCGGTTGAGATTGCATCATCCGTCAAGTCTGCTCAGCAGCTCTACAGCGAAGTCAACCTACGGAATACTGGGGTCAGGGTTGTGGCTAAAGTGCAGGATGTGGATGGCAGAGTGCAACATGTTAGCTGTGCCAGTCCGGACAGGACTGGCTCAGCTGTGCCACATCCAGGGACTAGCAAATGCCAAGAGGAATATGGGGAGTGGAGGGGGTCGGACAGAAGCCACCTGTTTTGTGTCGGCAGTGGGGAAAAGACATCTAACAAACTCCCTGAAGGGCTAAGACTGCCCTTGTCCCATACTAGCGAAACTTCAACCTCAGCCAGATCCAACACAAAGAGTCCCTCATCTCCCTCCCTTGCTGGGGTCTTCAACAATTCTTTCCCTGCCTCCAACAGCCTCCAGAGCATGTCCCCAGTCCTGTCCCCTTTGTCTTCCAAGCATGCAAGCCCACAGCTCAACCACCGCATTGTGCTGCTCTCGGATAAGGATGTAGACCCCAACCGAGACAGCTCCAGTAACACGGATGAGCCCAGAATCTTCAGCGAGGTCATCGACAAGAATGGCAACAAACGGACTGTCACTCGCCTTGAGCTGGACCTCAGCAGGCGGCTAAGTAACTCCAAGTGGAACTCCTCCAGCAACTCAACAACAACAGGTGAGTGTTTTTTTGTTTTTTTTTTAAGAAAGGACCCTGAGCATAATAATTCATGTTCAAACACTTGCGGTGCTTTTATTGTGACATGAAATATTTCTCAGAAAATGCCCTTTTATCTGACATCAGTAAATCTGGATTTCAAAGAACGGAAGAAAAATAATGCCTTTATACGAGATGAAAGTGTGAATTTCTGTGTCACTCAGTGGCTGATGGTTTTTGTTCTCCAGCAAATATTCTGACAAGCATTTACCCCATAGGTTTTCCTTTATCACAGCAACCGTTATGTTTTTAGACCTGTAAGGGCAAAAAAAAAAAAAAAAAAAAAGTTTTTTAACTGTGATTCTGCTAAGTTTGTGGGTATTCTTTTGGTTTTAGACTTGACGTGTGACTGCCCAAATTAAAAACTCTCCAGCAGAGCTGTGCAAGAGCCAAGCAGGGCCTGAGAATACTTTTGCTAATGACTCATTTTTAACCCTCTCAGTGCCTCATCAAAGGGCCGATTAGCTGGAGTGTCCCAGATCAAAGGCTTAAAAAGTTGACGCGGAGTTCGACCTGAGCAGAGTTCTTGTGAATGTGGTAGTAACTGAAGCATTGCCAGTTTGGACCTTGCTGATCTTTGGCTAAACCCAGTTCTCAGTAACCTGACACAGGATCAGGGACTCAGCAGGTGTTAGGATTACAGAGAAAAGTATTAGAATGTTCTTATTTGGTGAAATAATTTCCTTTTTTTTATTATCTGACCTCTTTTATGTTGAGTTGACATTGGAAGAATTAATGGGATTGAAAATTCACAATGTGTCCATGTAATTTTTGCAAAGACCCAGCAATCCAGGATTGTCTGTGTTCTTTTTCATCAATGGGAGCACCCCCCCCCCCCAGCTAGCATTTAACACATTTGTCTTACCATTTTGACCTTTAATGGTGGTTTCCGCTGTTTTTTTTTTGTTTTTTTTACACATTTACAGAAATCAAACATAACTCCAGATTTAAAATTTAATATCCATCCATCCATCCATCTTCTTCCGCTTAATCCTTTTCGGGTCGCGGGGGGGCTGGAGCCTATCCCAGCATCTTTGGGTGAGAGGCAGGGTACACCCTGGACAGATCGCCAGTCCATCGCAGGGCCAACACAGAGAGACAGACAATCATTCACTCTCACATTCATACCTGAGGACAATTTAGAATCCCCAGTTTTGATGCCAATTAACCTAACTTGCATGTTTTTGGCATGTGGGAGGAAACCGAGAAATCCCGGAGTAAACCCACGCAAACATGGGGAGAACATGCAAACTCCACACAGATCACTGTTGGTCAGGGGCTGGGATCAAACTCACGATCGCCCGGCCAAGGGTAAGTTACTGTGCTGCCGCACTGCTAACCACTCTGCCACCGCACTGCCAAAAATTTAATATAAGTATTATTATTAATTCAGTAGTTGTGCTGAGGAAAAATGGAAGAACTTAATATTCTTATAATGTGGTGCCCCTGTCCATAATGATATTGAAATAGATTGTTTTTAATATGCTGCAAGACAATCATGTTATGCGTCTTGCTATTGTGAACCAAAGAAAAGTAAAAAAAAAATGACTGAAAAAGAAAAATCAAGTGTGTATTTTTTTGCATTTGTTTGTACTTTCAATATTTTTAATTTTAATCATTCACCTTGGACTCTTGCCATGTAATCTATTTTTATTGGCCCACTGAGGTTTTTGTCTAAATGTTGGTGTTAATTTTACCCTCATTCATGTGATAGTTGCCACTGTAAGAAGTTAAGTCTTGAGTCCGTTTCAATCCATTGGTGGGTTCATTTGTACAGTGTGAACACAGAAAATCAGACCACCAAAACCCAGTGGTCTCAGTCCAAATCAGCCATCTAGTAAAATCTTCAGTCTTTCTGGTGAGAAAACATAGGATACCAAGACAGAACCCAAGCTATTAATCATATGACTTGAGGGCATCAAGTTATGGTTGGATTTTACTTTAAGTACAGTATCTCACAAAAGTGAGTACACCCTCACATTTTTGTAAATATTTTATGTCTTTTCATGGGACAACACTGAAGATATGACACTTTGATACAATGTAGTCAGTGCACAGCTTGTATAACAGTGTAAATTTGCTGTCCCCTCAAAATAACTCAACACACAGCCATAAATGTCTAAACTGCTGGCAACAAAAGTGAGTACACCCCTAAGTGAAAATGTCCAAATTGTGCCCAATTAGCCATTTACCCTCCCCAGTGTCATGTGACTCGTTAGTGTTACAAGGTCTCAGGTGTGAATGGGGAGCAGGTGTGTTAAATTTGGTGTGATTGCGCTCACATGCTCTCATGCTGGTCACTAGAAGTTCAACATGGCACCTCATGGCAAAGAACTCTCTGAGGATCTGAAAAAAAGAATTGTTGCTCTACATAAAGATGGCTTAGGCCAAGGGTGTCCAATCATATGCCATGGAGGGCCAAGACCCTGCAGATTTTCTCTTCTACCCAATCTCTTCAGCAGGTGTTTTCACTTATCAGCAATCAGTGGGAAGAAGCTCAGTGAAATCTGCTGTGTTAAAGACACTGGTTGGAGGAAAAGCCTGCAGGGTCTTGGCCCTCCATGGCACATGATTGGACACCTCTGGCCTAGGCTATAAGAATATTGCCAACACCCTGAAATTGAGCTGCAGCACGGTGGCCAAGACCATACAGCAGTTTAACAGGACAGATTCCACTCAGAACAGGCCTCACCATGGTCGACCAAAGAAGTTGAGTGCATGTGCTCAGTGTCATATTCAGAGGTTGTCTTTTGAAAATAGACATATGAGTGCTGCCAGCATTGCTGCAGAGGTTGAAGGGGTGGGGGGGTAAGCCTGTCGGTGCTCAGAACATACACCACACACTTGCATCAAATTGGTCTGCATGGCTGTCCTCCCAGAAGGAAGCCCATTTTAAAGACGATGCACAAGAAAGGCCGCAAACGGTTTGCTAAAGACAAGCAGACTAAGGACATGGATTACTGGAACCATGTCCTGTGGTCTGATGAGACCAAGATAAACGTATTTGATTTAGATGGTGTCAAGCGTGTGTGGCGGCAACCAGGTGAGGAGTACAAAGACAAGTGTGTCTAGTCTACAGTCAAGCATGGTGGTGGGAGAGTCGTGGTTTGGGGCTGCATGAGTACTACCGGCACTGGGGAGCTACAGTTCATTGAGGGAACCATGAATGCCAACATGTACTGTGACATACTGAAGCAGAGCATGATCCCCTCCCTTCAGAAACTGGGCCGCAGGGCAGTATTCCAACATGATAACGACCCCAAACACACCTCCAAGACGACCACTGCCTTGCTAAAGAAACTCAGGGTAGAGGTGATGGACTGGCCAAGCATGTCTCCAGACCTAAACCATATTGAGCATCTGTGGGGCATCCTCAAATGGAAGGTGGAGGAGCGCAAGGTCTCTAACATCCACCAGCTCTGTGATGTCATCATGGAGGAGTGGAAGAGGATTCCAGTGAACTCCATGCCCAAGACAGTTAAGGCAGTGCTGGAAAATAATGGTGGCCACACAAAATATTGACACTTTGGCCCCAATTTGGACATTTTCACTTAGGGGTGTACTCACTTTTGTTGCCAGCGGTTTAGACATTAATGGCTGTGTGAGTTATTTTGAGGGGACAGCAAATTTACACAGTTATACAAGCTGTACACTGACTACATTGTATCAAAGTGTCATATCTTCAATGTTGTCCCATGAAAAGATGTAATAAAATATTTACAAAAATGATAGGGGTGTACTTACTTTTATGAGATACTGTATGCACAGTTACATATCCAAAACATGCTGGAGGATGACAAACATGGAGTCATTGGGAGATGCAGACTGGTTGGATAATTGCATTTTCTAATGTGTGCTGCACAATTCCACCTTGAAGGAAAAGAACTTAATCTGGAGTACATTTACAGTACCCGTGAGATGTACTGGATAAAACCAGGAGTTTTGGTCCACATTTTTGATAGTTTTTTTTCAAAATGTCAAAAAGAACTGTTTTTAGGAAATCTGCCCTCCGCCACAGTAAACTAGACACATTTATTCTTTTATGCATGCAGATAATGTGCATCATCGTACAACCCCAACTCTGGTGAAGCTGGGACATTGTGTAAAATGTAAATAAAAACAAAATACAATGATTTAAAAAGCCATTTCAACCCATATTCAATAGAATACATTACAAAGACATTTGATGTTCAAACTGAAACTTTATTGTTGCAAATATTCACTCATTTTTCAATTCAATTTTTCAATTCAACTTTATTTATATAGCGCCATTTCACAACAACAGTCATCTCATAGCACTATCAACTGAAGGGGGAACCCCCACAGTTGCAGAAAGACCCCAGCAATCAGGCGATCCCCTGTGAGCAAGCACTTGGCGATGGTGGAGAGGAAAAACTCCCTTTTAACAGGAAGAAACCTCCAGCAGAACCAGGCTCAGGGAGGGGCAGTCATCTGTTGCGACTGACTGGGGGGTGAGGGGACAGAGAAGATGAAAAGAACAGACATGTAGAGAGCAAACAGCACGATGGGGACTCAATCTATGGGAGAGAACAAACAAATGTTAATGACCAGCAAAAAAAATATTTCATTGAGAGTGAGGAAAGGAGTGAGGCCCAGTGCATTACTGGAGGTCCCCCGGCTGACTAAACCTATTAGCAGCATAACTAAGGGAGGGTTCAGAGACACATGATCCCTCCCTAATTGTAGGCTATATCAAAAAGGTAGGTTTTAGCCCTATTCTTAAAAACAGAGATCGAGTCTGACTCCCGAATCCAGATTGGCAGCTGATTCCACAGGAGAGGAGCTTGATAACTGAAGGCTCTGCCTCCCATTGTACTTTTGGAGATTCTAGGTATTACAAGTAATCCTGCATTTTGGGAGCGTAGTGCTCTGTTAGGATAATACGGTAGTATCAGATCTTTTAAATAAAAAGGAGCCTGATTGTTTAGAGCTTTGTAAGTAAGAAGAAGGATTTTAAACTTAATTCTAAACTCTATGGGAAGCCAATGAAGGGAGGTCAGAACCGGAGCGATATGATCTTTCTTTCTAGTACCTGTTAAAACTCTTGCTGCAGCATTTTGGATCAGCTGAAGACTTTTTAAAGATGTTTTAGGACAGCCTGATAATAAAGAATTACAATAATCTAATCTCGAGTTAACAAAAGCGTGGATCAGTTTCTCAGCATCACTCTGAGACGAGATGCTCCTAATCTTGGCAATATTACGCAAATGATAGAAGGCAGTCTTAGAAACAAATTTAATATGTGAAATGAAGGACAAATCCTGATCAAAAATAACTCCAAGGTTCCTCACAGAGCTATTAAGAGAGAGTAACCATATCCAAACTGAAAGTTTGATTTGGAAAGGAATTTCTAAGGTTTTTTGGACCAACAAGAATGACTTCAGTCTTATCTGAATTTAATAGCAGGAAATTACAAGTCATCCAAGCTTTGATTTCCTTAAGACAGGCTTCTAACTTGGCTAAATGATTACTATCATCTGGCTTCATTGACAGGTATAATTGTGTGTCATCTGCATAACAATGAAAATGTATACAGTGCTTTCTAATAATGTTGCCTAACAGAAGCATATATAAACTAAAAAGAGTAGGGCCTAGCACAGTTCCTGTGGAACTCCATGACTAAGCTTTGAGTTGAAAGAAAACTCATTATTTACATGAACAAACTGGAACCTATCAGATAAATAAGATCTAAACCACTGCAACGAAGTTCCATTAAGTCCAACATAGTGTTCTAATCCATCAAGTAGAATATTATGATCGATAGTATCAAAAGCTGCACTAAGGTCTAAAAGGACAAGTACAGAAACTAGTCCATTATCAGATGCAATGAGGAGGTCGTTAGTGACCTTTGCTAAGGCTGTTTCAGTACTATGATGGATTCTAAACCCAGATTGAAACTCTTCAAGTAAACCATTTCCCTGCAGGTGGTCAAATAATTGCGTAGCAACAACTCTTTCTAAGATTTTTGAAATGAAAGGGAGATTAGAGATTGGTCTATAGTTAGCTAAAGCTCCTGGATCTAGCGTTGGCTTTTTGAGTAAGGGTTTAATTACAGCCGTTTTAAAAGCCTGCGGTACATGGCCTAAAGTTAATGAAGAATTGATTATATGAAGAATAAAGCTACCAATAAGTGGGGAGACTTCTTTAAATAACCTGGTAGGAATAGGGTCTAAAAGACAAGTTGAAGGTTTGGATGAGGAAACTATTTTGTCTAACTCATAAAGGTCGATTGGAGTAAACTCATCAAGACAGACATCAATAACATCATTATATATATATATAAATAACATCTTTTTGAATTTGATGTCTGCAAAACATAATAAAAAAATCTGGGACAAGGGCAGCAAAAGACTGGGAAAGTTGAGAAATGCTCAAACACATTTTTGAAACATTCCACAGGTGAACAGGTTAATTGGAAACAGGTGAGTGTCACTCACTTGGAAACAGGTGAGTGTCAGGATTTGATGTAAAAGGAGCGTCCCCAAAAAGCTCAGTCATTCATAAGCAAGGACGGGATGAGGTTCACCACTTTGAGAACAACTGCATGGGCAAATAGTCCAGCAGTTTAAGTTTCAATGTACAATTGCAAGGAATTTAGGGATTTCATCATCTACAGTCCATAATATCATCTAAAGATTCAGAGAATCTAGAAAAATGTTGGCATGTAAGCGGCAAGGTCAAAAACCAGCATTGAATGCCCATGACCTTCGGTTCCCCAGGCAGCACTGCATTAAAAAGCAACATCATTCCGTAAAGGATATTGCCATGTGTGCTCACAAACACTTCGGAAAACCATTGCCAGTTAACAGTTTGTCGCTACACCTATAAGTGCAAGATAAAACTCTACCATGCAAAGCGAAAGCCATATATCAATAATGCCCACAAATGCTGCTGGTTGCTCTAGGCCAGAGTTCATTTGAGATAGACTGAGGCAAAGTGGGAAAGTGTGCTGTGGTCCGAGTCCACATTTCAAATTGTTTTTGAAAATCATGGATGTCGTGTGCTCCGGGGCAAAGAGGAAAATGACTATCCAGATTATCAGTGTTAAATTATAAAAAACAGCATCTGTGATGGTATGGGGGAGGGGGGTATCAGTGCCCATGGCATGGGTAATTTGCACATCTGTGAAGGCACCATTAATGCTGAACGGTACATATGGGTTTTGGAGCAACATGTGCTGCTATCCTAGCAATGTCTTTTTTCAGGGACATCTCTGCTTAGTTCAGCAAGGCAATGCTAAACAACATTCTGCATGTTATAACAGTGTGACTTCATAGTAAGAGTGTGGGTACTAGACTGACCTTCCTGCACTCCAGATCTGTCTCCCATAAAAATGTGACACATTATGAAGCGCAAAAAATGCCAACTGAGACCCGAGACTATTGAGCAACTGAAGTCGTACATCAGGCAAGAATGGCAAAGAATTCCACCTACAAAGCTTCAACAATTAGTGTCCTCAGTTCGTAAATGCTTATTTAGTGTTGTTAAAAGGAAAGGTGATCTAACACAGGGGTAAACATGCCTCTGTCCCAGCTTTTTTGGCATGAGTTGAAGGCATCAAATTCAAAATGAGTGAATATTTGCAAAACAAAGTTTCACTTCGAATGTTAAATATCTTGGTAGTGTATTAAATTGAATATAGGTTAAAGGATTTTTAAATCATTGTTTTGTTTATTTGTTTTACGCAACGTCCCAACTTGACTACAATTGGGGTTGTATCTGCGACCACAGATTTGATGGGTCACAGATTTACAGTGGTATGAAAGTGTTTTCCCCCTTCCTAATTTCTCATGTTTTTGTATGTTTGTCACACTTAAATGTTTCATATCATCAAACACACTTAAATATTGGACAAAAATAACACAAACACAAAATGCAGTTTTTAAATGAAGGTGTTTATTATTGGGGGGGGGGGGGGGAATCCAAACCTACAAGGCTCTGTGTGGAAAAAGTGATTGCCCCCTAAACCTAATAACTGGTTAGGCCACCCTTAGCAGCAACAGCTGCAATCAAGTGTTTGCAATAACTGGCAATAAGTCTTTTACAGTGCTGTGGAGGAATTTTGGCCCACTCATCTTTGCAGAATTGTTGTAATACAGCATCTGAATCGGATTCAGGTCAAGACTTTGACTAGGCCACTCTGTTATGTCTGAAAATACTCCTTCAATGATGAGGCCAGGTGCATGATTGAACTTGGCTTTATTTGTGCTGCGAGCTCCACAATACAACTGCTAGGCAGGGGCATTGGCAAAGAGGCCGAACTCCCATGCCCGCTGATCTTCATAGGAGCGGTGTAGTGGTGGAAACAGAAGTGGGCGCCACTACACCGCACTTCACAAATAAGAGCATTTAAACAACATTGAACTATACAACACACTCCAAAGTCTTCATTTTGTTTTTCTTAAGCCATTCAGCGGTGGATTTGCTGGTGTGTTTTGGATCATTGTCCTGTTGCAGAACCCAAGTGCACTTCAGCTTGAGGTCATGAACGGATGGCCGGACATTCTCCTTCAGGACTTTTTGGTAGACAGCAGAATTTATGGTTTCATTTACCGCAGCAAGTCTTCCAGGTCCTGAAGCAGCAAAACAGCCCCAGACCATCACACTACCACCACCATATTTTACTGTTGGTATGATGTTCCTTTTCTGAAATGCTGTTACTTTTATTCCAGATGTAATGGGACACAAATCTTCCAAAAAGTTCAATTTTTGTCTCATCAGTAAATCATCAGTATCTCATCAGTATCATTTCAAATGTTAAATATCTTTGTAGTGTATTAAATTGAATATAGGTTGAAAAGGATTTTTAAATCATTGTTTTGTTTACTTGTTTTTTGCAACGTCCCAACTTGACTACAATTGGGGTTGTATCTGCGACCACAGATTTGATGGGTCACAGATTTACAGTGGTGTGAAAGTGTTTTTCCCCCTTCCTGATTTCTCATTTTTTTTTATACGTTTGTCACACTTAAATGTTTCAGATCATCAAACAAATTTAAAATTTAAATATTAGACAAAGATAACACAAGTAAACACAAAATGCAGTTTTTAAATGAAAGTGTTTATTATTAAGGGGGAAAAAAATCCAAACCTACATGGACCTGTGTGGAAAAAGTGATTGCCCCCTAAACCTATTAACTGGTTGGGCCACCTTTTGCAGCAACAACTGCAATCAAGCGTTTGCAGTAACTGGCAATAAGTCTTTCCCAGCACTGTGGAGGAATTTTGGCCCACTCATCTTTGCAGAATTGTAATTCAGCCACATTGGAGGGTTTTCAAGCATGAACCACCTTTTTAAGGTCATGCCACAGCATCTCAATCGGATTCAGGTCAGGACTTTGACTAGGCCACTCCAAAGTCTTCATTTTGTTTTTCTTAAGCCATTCAGAGGTGGACTTGCTGGTGTGTTAGTTTTTGTCTCATCAGTCCACAGAGTATTTTCCCAAAAGTCTTGGGGATCATCAAGATGTCTTCTGGCAAAACTGAGACAAGCCTTTGTTTTTTTTGCTCAGAAAAGATTTTCATCTTGGAACTCTGCCATGCAGGCCATTTATGCCCTGTCTCTTTCTTATGGTGGAGTCATGAACAGGCAAGTGGATGCAGTTCTTTGGATTTTGTTGTGGAGTCTTTTGTGAGCTCTTGGATGAGTTGTCGCTGCGCTCTTGGGATAATTTTGGTATGCCAATCACTCCTGGGAAGGTTCACCACTGTTCCATGTTTTTGACATTTGTGGCTCTCACTGTGGTTCGCTGGAGTCCCAAAGCTTTAGAAATGGCTTTATAACCTTTTCCAGACTGATAGATCTCACTTACTTTTTCTCATTTGTTCCTGAATTTCTTTGGATCACAGCATGATGTCTGGCTTTTTTTAGGATCTTTTGGTCTACTTCATGTTGTCAGGCAGGTCCTATTGAAGTGGTCTTCATTGAGAACAGGTGTGGCAGTAATCAAGCCTGGGTGTGGCTACAGAAATTGAACTCAGCTTTCCAAAGATGTGATAAACCACAGTTAATTTATATTTTAACAGGGGGGCAATCACTTTTTCACACAGGGCCATGTAGGTTTGATTTTTATTTTTTTTTTACCCTTAATAATATACACCTTCATTTACAAACTGCATTTTGTGTTTACTTGTGTTATCTTTGTCTAATATTTAAATTTGTTTGATCTGAAACATGAAAGTGTGACAAACATACAGAAAAATGAGAAGTCATTAAGGGGGCAAATGCTTTGTCACACCACTGTAGGCATAACTATTCTGTATTTACTTGTCTTATTCTTGTGGCAGACACATTCGACCAATAATGGAAAAGGACAGTCTTGGCAGTAATATACTCTATATTGCTGTATTGGCAGATTGGTTGTTCATCATTCCTTTCGTGCTTTTTCCTTTAATTTGCAGTAGAACGCAGATGCCCTTCACTTAATTATGTAATCTAATAGAGAATATTCCAGCCAAATTTAAAGGGCAATGCTGCATTTTTTAAAGCAACCTAGAGCATGGGTGTCCAATCATGTGCCATGGAGGGCCAAGACCCTGCAGGCGTTACCTCCAACCAGTGTCTTCAACGGCAGATTCCACTGAATTTCTTCCCACTGATTGCTGATAAGTGAAAACACCTGCTAAAGAGACTGGGTAGGAGAAAAAACCTGCAGGGTCTTGGCCCTCCATGGCACATGACTGGACACCCCTGACCTAGAGTATTTGAATTGTTACATCATAGATCAACATGCACAGGCCCAAAGAACACAGCCAGCTATGCTCAGCACTGCATAAACTCAAGGTAGAATGGGAGCTGGGCTGTTAAGAATTTTGTGGGCTATTGGATTGGGCATGGGGAATAAATAATCCTGATTTACTCATGTGGACATGATTTGGATCAATTTCCTCAAATTATTCCAATATTCAGTGCCACGGATATGTGCCAAATGACTTCAGTTTTCTTAAATCAACATAGCAATTTTTTCCCACATTAGTGATTGCACGTACCCAAATGAGACAATAGCCCTGGGGCCGTGAAATAAAACTGTTTAGTTTCTTACATCATGACTTCCTTCATGTTGCACATTCCCCAAGAGTGAAGGCTTAGACTTTATTTCCTTATTTTCTCTGTTAGTTTTGCTGTATCTTGGCTATTTACCAGATAATTGAATACCCTTCTGATGTTAATTGACATAAATGAACATCACAGGGTCCAGCCAAAGGGGCTAAAGTGAGTCTGATGCAACCTCGGGTTTTGCAAATGGTGAACTAATTACAGTCTGATTCTGAGCCCTTTGATCTGAACTCTTTCAATGATAATCCATCCTTATTAAGGAAAGTGAATGTGCAAATGGTGAAAATAAGAAATTTTATGTACTTAATGGGCTGATGTTTTTCTCTACTCCGTATATTCAAATGACTTTTTTGCATTTACGGGGGGGCTGTGAGGGAGGTTGGACACGTAGGTGGATGTTTTGTGTATGTTTTTGTTGGTTTCTCTTGTTGGGTTGTAGCTCTTGTTCCCTTCCTCTTATTGGCATGTTAGAGGTGTACAAAATGCTTGAATAACAATCACAATCGAGCTGCAAACTTCCTCTGCTTGTCCATGCGGATGTTTGCAGGTCAAAAACTGAAACATCGGACTGTAACTCAGTTTCAGGAATTCAGTGGGTTTGTCTCCACATTCACTTTTGGCCTGTTGCTGGTACGGCAATATTGATAATAGATCCTTTTTTTAAAATGTAATTAGGCTAATCAGCTATCAGTTTCTCTCACCCTCTCTTTCTTCCCCCATTCTGTATTCACTGGCATATGGCGGCCAGTGCCATAATTGGATTAACCAATAGTTCTTGTAAGGTCATATGAAACTGATCAGTCCAGAGAAGGAGTCTGTCACCCCTGCTAGCTGTCACTCATCATGAAGTGCACTGGCATGCAGCATTGTTTCACCCAGTGAGGACAAGGGCTGTTGTATTCACATAATGAAGTGTATTCTGCCAAACAGGCTAAGAGAGCTTCCCCCAAGTTACACTGGGTGAAATAAGTGTTGAACACATCACCATTTTTCTCCGTAAATGTATTTCTAAAGGTGCTGTTGACCTGAAATTTTCACTAGATGTTGGTAACAGCCCAGCTAATCCATACATGCAAAGAAATAAAAAAATAGATGTCCATAAATTACGTTTTGTGTAATAATGTGAAATGACACAGGAAAAATGTCTTGAACACATGAAGGGAGGTGAAAAAAGGCATTGAAAGCCAAAACACCAGCTGAAATTTGTCAGTAATTAGGAAATAATCCTGCCCCTTTTCAGTGCAAATAAATATCGATTGGTTCAGTACAAATTGATGGCCTTTGAAAAGGCATCTCATTACCAAGGTGTCACACAAGAAACATCTCATGATGGATAGAAGCAAAGAGATCTCTCAAGACCTTTGCAACATACTGACGGCATTGATTACATAAGGATTTCTAAAGTGAATGTTCCAGTGAGCACTGTTGGGGCCATAATAGAGAAGTGGAGAGAACATCGCCATAAACCTGCCACAACCACGTGACCTGGCAAGATATCTCATAGGAGTGAAAAGAATTATCCCAAGAGGTGTCCAAGAGGTTGTTTAAAGTTTGCTGCACAACATTTGGGCAAGCCTGTGAAATACTCAGAGAATATAGTGTGGTCAGATGAGACCAAAAACTGGGCCTCTTTGGATGCCAGAATATACACCATGTTTTGAGGGGAAATGGCACTGCACATCACCCCAAAAAACACCATATTAGGGGAGGTGGTGACATCATGATGTGGGGCTGTTTTTCAGCATATTGTACTGGCAAATTTCATACAATTGAGGGAAGAATGAATCGAAAAATGTACCGAGACATTCTTGATATGAAAAAAATCTGCCATCTACCAAGATGATTATGAAACGAGGGTGGACATTTCAGCAAGACAGTGATCCCAAACACACAGCCAAGGAAACTCTCAGTTGGTTTCAGAGAAAGAAGACAATGCTGCTAGAATGGAACAGCCATCACCTGACTTGAATCCAATTGAAAATCCATGAACGACAGATCAGCGTTCATAGAGGAGGCCCAGATTTGAAGACTTTAAGAATGAGCCAAAATCACACCGGAGTAAAGCCTGTGACTAGTTTCTCCGTACAGGAGGTGTATTGAAGCTGTCATTACCAACAAATGCTTTTGTATGATGTATTTAATAACTTTTAGTAAGCATGTTAGACTTTTTTCCAGTGTCATTTCACATTATTACACAACTTAATTTATGGACATCTATTTTTTTGTTTCTTTGTATGTATGGATTAGTTGGGTTGTTACAACATCTGGTGTAAATTTCATGTTGGTAGCATCTTTAGAAATATATTTACAGAGAAAAATATTATGTTCAACACTTACAGTGGGGCAAAAAAGTATTTAGTCAGCCACCAATTGTGCAAGTTCTCCCACTTAAAAGATGAGAGAGGTCTCCAATTTTCATCATAGGTATACCTCAACTATGAGAGACAAAATGAGGGGAAAAAAAAAAATCCAGAAAATCACATTGAAGGATTTTTAATGAATTAATTGGTAAATTCCTCGGTAAAATAAGTATTTGGTCAATAAAAAAAAAAAAAGTTCATCTCAATACTTTGTTATACTCTTTGCTGGCAGTGACAGAGGTCAAACGTTTTCTGTAAGTCTTCACAAGGTTTTCACACACTGTTCCTGGTATTTTGGCCCATTCCTCCATGCAGATCTCCTCCAGAGCAGTGATGTTTTGGGGCTGTCGCTGGGCAATACAGACTTTCAACTCCCTCCAAAGATTTTCTATGGGGTTGAGATCTGGAGACTGGCTAGGCCACTCCAGGACCTTGAAATGCTTCTTACGAAGCCACTCCATTGCCCGGGCAGTGTGTTTGGGATCATTGTCATGCTGAAAGACCCAGCTACGTTTCATCTTCAATGCCCTTGCTGATGGAAGGAGGTTTTCACTCAAAATCTCACGATACATGGCCCATTCATTTGTTCCTTTACACGGATCAGTCGTCCTGGTCCCTTTGCAGAAAAACAGCCCCCAAGCAAGATGTTTCCACCCCCATGCTTCACAGTAGGTATAGTGTTCTTCGGATGCAACTCAGCATTCTTTCTCCTCCAAACACGACAAGTTGAGTTTTTACCAAAAAGTTCTATTTTGGTTTCATCTGACCATATGACATTCTCCCAATCCTCTTCTGGATCATCCAAATGCTCTCTAGCAAACTTCAGACTGGCCTGGACATGTACTGGCTTAAGCAGGGGGACACGTCTGGCACTGCAGGATTTGAGTCACTGGTGGCGTAGTGTGTTACTGATGGTAGCCTTTGTTACTTTGGTCCCAGCTCTCTGCAGGTCATTCACTAGGTCCCCCCGTGTGGTTCTGGGATTTTTGCTCACCGTTCTCGTGATCATTTTGACCCCACGGGGTGAGATCTTGCGTGGAGCCCCAGATTGAGGGAGATTATCAGTGGTCTTGTATGTCTTCCATTTTCTAATAATTGCTCCCACAGTTGATTTCTTCACACCAAGCTGCTTACCTATTGCAGATTCAGTCTTCCCAGCCTGGTGCAGGTCTACAATTTTGTTTCTGGTGTCCTTTGACAGCTCTTTGGTCTTGGCCATAGTGGAGTCTGGAGTCTGACTATTTGAGGTTGTGGACAGGTGTCTTTTATACTGATAACGAGTACAAACAGGTGCCATTAATACAGGTAACGAGTGGAGGACAGAGGATCCTCTTAAAGAAGTTACAGGTCTGTGAGAGCCAGAAATCTTGCTTGTTTGTAGGTGACCAAATACTTATTTTCCACCATAATTTGCAAATAAATTCTTTAAACATCAGACAATGTGATTTTCTGGATTTTTTTTTCTCATTTTGTCTCTCATAGTTGAGGTATACCTATGATGAAAATTGGAGACCTCTCATCTTTTAAGTGGGAGAACTTGCACAATTGGTGGCTGACTAAATACTTTTTTGTCCCACTGTAGTTGCAGTCGCAGCCAATGTAGTCTTTCATGCTTTTCAAAATGGCATGACCAGCTTTATCTTATCACCTCAGCTTTTACCAGTATAAAATACAGTGAAATCCCATAACTCCCAATTGATATCCTGCCATGCACATTTACAGAAATATTTGTAACTTGCATATTCAGTTACACCTGGAAAATTAGATTTTAAAAAAAAATATTGTTTTTGTGGACATCACTACATGTTGACTTATGTTCACAGGCACCACAGCACTGTGCAGTACATCCTCGAGATTCCACTTGTTGCCGAGTTTATGGATCCTTGGCACTTCACCCCAAACCAGCTAATCTGTCAACCAGCATGACAGCCATGCACTGCCAACAAGGCTGCCTAGGGAAAAAAATAATGCTCGCGATGGGCAGGAAATAATTGAATGATTTATATATTTCATGATTTATATTAAAGTCCATGATTCCTCGCTTTGGGTAAAAGTGATGGAAGGTGGTGGAAGCTGCCAGATGTGCTCACTATGCCACATGGCCCAGTTCTTTTATTTTGAATCAGGAGGTTATAGATTTTAGTGGATGAAATGGGTCTCATTAGCCAGGGTTTTTTGGTTGTCATTCATATGGATTTTATATGTACTCAGAAGAGGATAAAATAACTATAAACTCAACTATAAAACCTCTGCACGTGCATGCATATACCCATCCATCCAACCATCTAATATCACTTTTCCGGAGGTCAGAGTCATGGAGGCAGCAACTTCAGGCAGAGGAGCCCAGATTTCCCTCTCCCCGGCCACCTGCTCCAGCTCTTCAGAGAGGATACCAAGAAGTTCCCAGGCCAGCTGAAAGACATAGTCTGTCAAGCGTGTCCAGAGTCTGCCCCAGGGTCTTCTGCCTGTGGGACATGCCCGAAACACCTCAAATGGGAGACATCCAGGAGGCATCCTGATCAGATGCCCAAACAACCTCAACTGGCTCCTTTCGATGTGGAGGAACAGTGGTTCTACTCTGAGCCTCTCTGAGTTTCTCACCCCATCTTTAAGGGTGAGTTCAGAAATTCTACGGCGAAAGCTCATTTCAGTATCTGCGATCTCATTCTTTCAATCATTACCCAAAGCTCATGACCATAGGTGAGGGTAGGAACGTAGATTGACCAGTAAATCAACATCTTTGCTTTATAGCTCAGTTCCCTCTTCACTACAACAGACTGGTACAACATCCGCATCATTGCAGATGCTGCTCCAATCCGTCTGTCAATCTCCCACTCCATTCTTCCCTCACTCGTGAATGAGACCCCAAGATACTTAAACTCCTTCACTTGGGGCAGGAGCTTGTTCCTAACCTGGAGAGGACAATCCACATTTTTCCGGCTGAGGACCATGGACTTGAACTTGGAGGTGCTGATGGTCATCCCAGCAGCTTCACACTCAGCAGCAAACATTCCCAGCAAGACCTGTAGGTCATTGCTGGATGAAGCCAACAGGACATCATCATCTACAAACAGCAGAGATGAGATCAATTCAACTTCAATTCAATTCAACTTTATTTATATAGCGCCATTTCACAACAACAGTCATCTCATAGCACTAACAACTGTAGGGGGAACCCCCACAGTTGCAGAAAGACCCCAGCAATCAGGCGATCCCTTGTGAGATCCTGTGGTCACCAAAACATGACACCCTCCGTTTTTGGCTGTGTCTGATATCCTGTCCATAAAAATTATGAACAAGATCAGTGACAATGGCCAGCCCTGGCAGAGTTCAACTGTCACTGGAAATGAGTTTGACTGGGTGTTGGCAGTACAAACAGTCGTATAGGTTGCAACGGTCGTATAGGGACCAGATAGCTTGTAACAACAAGCTCAACACCCCATACTCCCAAAGCACCCCCCACAAGAGACTATGAGGGATGCGGTCAAATGCTTTCTCCAAGTCTACAAAACACATGTGGACTGGTTGGGCAAACTGCTGCAAACCCTTGAGGATTCTCGAGAGGGTAAAAAGATGGTCCGATGTGGCACGGTCAGGACGAAAATCACATTGCTCCTCATGAATTTGAGGTTTGACCAACAGTTGGACTCTCCTCTCCAGTACCCTGGCATCGACCTTCCCAGGGAGGCTGAGGAGTATGAATGCCCTGAAGTTGGAACACACCCTCCGGTCCCCCATCAACCATGACAGCCCTACAACATCCAGGGCCTTGAGGTACTCGAGGTGAATCTCATCCACCTCCAAGGCCTGGCCACCAAAGAGTTTTTTTAACCACTTTGGTGACCTCAGCCCCTGTGATGGGTGAGTGGACCCCCTTGTCCCCAAGCCCTGCTTCCTCTGTGGAAAGCATGTCAGTGGGGTTGAGGAGATCCTTGAAGTATTCCTTCCACTGCCCAACAATGTCCCCAGTCAAAAGTCAGCAGCACCCCATCCGCACCATACATGGTGTGGACAGGGAGCAGCTTCCCCCTTTTGAGCTGCCGGTTGGCTTGCTAGAATCTCTTCAAGGCCAACCAAAAGTCTTGTTCCATGGTCTCACCGAACTCCTCCCACACCCGAGTTTTTCCTTCAGCAATCACCCGAGCTGCAGTACGCTTGGCCTGTCGGTACACTGCAGCTGCTTCGAGAGTCCCACAAGCCAATCAATCTTGATGGGACTCCTTCTTCAGCTTGATGGCCCCCCTCACCACTGGTGTCCACCACTTGGTTCAGGGGTTGCCACCACGTGATGCACTAACAACTTTGTGGCCACAGCTCTGGGCAGCTGCTTCAGCTATGGAGGTGGAGAACATGGCCCATTCAGACATTATGTCTCCAGACTCCTTCGGAATGTTGTTGAAGATCTTCCGGAGATGGGAGTTGAAGACCTCTCGGACAGGGGCTTCAGCCAGATGTTCTCAGCATACCCTCACTATACGTTTGTGTCTAGCGGGTCTGAGTGGCATCCACCCCTGCCATCTGATCCAACTCACCACCAGGTGGTGATCAGTTGACAGCTCTCCACCTCTCTTTGCCTGAGCGTCCAAGACATATGGTTGCAGGTCTGATGACACAATAGCAAAATTAATCATCAACTGCGGTGTATGGAGTGTCAGGGAGGGATAGTACCTCTGACGGGGCAACAGTCGCATCTCCGGGTGGTCAGTCCACTTTGGTTCCCACTTGGCATTCAACTCTCACCCGTGGCTCCAAGTAGCTGTTTGCATGCAACAGCAGCCACCCTGGTAAACTGCTTCGACTGGCAGGCGAAACCAGGTGAGGGTAGCCGATGGGTTTGAAACCCTTGGTGAGGTAGGGCTTGTCTACCTACGCATGTACAGTATAGACTGGACCTGGCAGACTGCACGGAGGAAACCACCAGATTGACTCAACACACAGGAAGGCAGACCCAGCAAAGCATTGTGGAGTGCAACTCGGGCACAGTGAGACACGTAGGACACTGCTGGCCATCCACTGCATCCTAACCTATCTCCAGCCATCTTGACTACGTCTTGCCACTGGATCCAGATAGGCTGGGACAAGAGAGTGAGGCTGACCACCCTGCACAACTCTCCCTCACTTAAATCAAATTCACACGCAAGTCAAGACATTAGTGACGAAGCAGCAGGTGCGGATACACTGGAAGCTGTAGCCACAATCCCACACACAGGCGGCCCAGGGCATAGGATCGCTCTCTACTGGACTGAAGCAGCAGTGAAGTTTGGCAGCCCCCTGGGTATCTGAGAAGCCCTCTTTAGGATTCACTCTGCTCACCTCCATGGCCTGAGGAAGGGGCTAGAAAAGGTGCCCTAAACATAGCCTGCTTCACTACACCCTGGCCAGCAAGCCGCGGCTGGCAGGGATCCCACCCTAGTGGTTGAAATTCTCAGAAGAAATCAAGTAAGGTGGCATCACTCACCATTGGCACTTGGAATCCAAAGCAGACAGACCTGAGAGACGGACAGCACATGTCGGAAGAGAACTCAGCAGGTACAACATCTACATTGCAGCTCTGAGCGAGACCAGGTTTGCAGATGAAGGTCAGCTGACAGAAGTCAAAGCCGGCTACACCTTTTTCTGGAGTGGCCGAGGCAGCGAAGAACGCCGTGAAGCAGGAGTGGGTTTCGCAATCACATCCAATCTGATCAGCAAGCTTACCAGCCTCCCCAAAGGAACCAATGACTGCCTCATGACCCTGTGGCTCCCCCTCCGAGGAAAACGCCATGCCACATTCATCAGTGCATATGCCCCCACCATGAGGAACCCAGATGAGATCAAAGACGAGTTTTATGAAGACTTAGAGACCCTCATTGAAGGCGTACCCAAGGAGGACAAACTCGCTGTTCTTGGAGACTTTAACGCCAGAGTTGGTACAGACTACCAGACATGGGAAGGAGTCCTTGGGAGAAATGGAGTTGGAAAGTGCAACAGCAGCGGTCTTCTCCTGTTGAAGACGTGCGCCTCTCATGACCTTCTGATCACTAATACTGTCTACCGCTTGCCTAATCACAACAAGACTTCCTGGATGCATCCATGCAGCAAGCATTGGCATCTGATCAATTACATCATTGTGAGAAGGAGAGATAGGCAGGACATTAGAGTGACGAAGGCGATGTGTGGGACAGACTGCTGGATGGATCAGACTCATTCTCTTAAAGCTTAACATGCACATCCAGCCCAAACGGCATCCACAGGGGAAAAAGGCAAACAAGCGACTCGATGTCAGCAAGCTGGAACAGCACTCTTAGACATCAAGCTTAGTCAGCTCAACCTCGGGGCATACGGAGCAGAAGAAGACTAGGCAGCTTTCAGAGACATGTGTACGACACCGCACTCACTCATCTGGGCCAGAACACGCACAAATGCCAATACTGGTTCAATGAAAATGATGAGGACATCCAAAAGCTGCTTGACGAGAAGAGTGAAGCCCACAGAGCATACCAGCAAGACAGCAGATCTGCCTCTAAGAAGGTAACCTTCAACTCCATCAAAGGAAAGGTGCAGGCAAAGCTCAGAGAGATGCAGGACTTCTGGCTTAGCAAAAAGGCAGATGAAATACAGCAGTACGCTGATGGCAACAACTCCAAATGCTTCTACGATGCCCTTAAGACCATCTACAGGCCTCAGTCTTCTGGAACATCACAACTGCTTAGTGCCAACGGGTTCACTCTCCTCACCGACAAGAACGCAATCCTGGAAAGATGGGCAGAACATTTCAGCAGCGTCCTGAACAGACCTTCGTCAATCAATGCAGAAGCCATCACTCGCATGCCCCAAGTAGAGGTGAACACGTCTCTGGCAGAACCTTCAGCGGAATCAGAAGTCCAAAAAGTGATCAAACTCCTTTTGAACGGCAAAGCACCAAGCTCTGACTCCATCCCAGCTGACATCTACAAGGCAGGAGGACCAGTTCTAATACCAGAAACTCACCAAGCGCTTTCAGACCATGTGGCAGCAGGAAGTTATCCCCCAGGAGCTCAAGGACGCCTCCATTGTCCATCTCTACAAGAGAAAAGGAAACAGGCAGTCCTGCAGCAACCACCACGGGATCTCTCTCCTCACCATTGCTGGCAAGATCCTTGCAAGAGTCCTTCTCAACCGCCTCATTCAGCACATAGAAGGCAATCACCTGCCGGAGAGCCAGTGTGGCTTCATAGACGGTCGTGGAACTGCTGACATGATCTTTGCTGCACACCAACTTCAAGAGAAGTGTCAAGAGCAGAACAGGGACCTCTACACAACATTTGTAGATCTGACCAAGGCTTTTGATACTGTCAGTCGTGAGGGGCTGTGGAAGATCATGGCAAAGTTTGGCTGCCCAGACAAGTTCATCAGCATGGTGTGCCAGTTCCACGACGGCACGTTTGCTCGAGTACTGGACAATGAAGACTCCTCCGAAGCTTTCCCAGTCACCAGTGGGGTCAAGCAGGGCTGTGTACTTGCACCCACACTTTTCAGCATGATGTTCACAGCCATGCTGTGTGATGCTTTCTGTGACGATGAAGAAAACGCCATCAGGATCAGGTACAGGATGGACGGCAGGCTGTTGAACCTGCGGATCCTCCAAGCCAAAACCAAGGTGGAAGGGGACTCAGTGCATGACTTCCTGTTCACTGACAACTGTGTACTGAATGCCACTACAGAGGCCCAGATGCAGCAGAGCATGAACTGCTTCTCCACTGCTTGCGACAACTTTGGGCTCACAATCGGTACAAAGAAAATCAGAGGTCCTGCACCAACCCGCACCGCAGAATACTGATGTGGAACCAGCCATCACTATCAACAGGGAGATTCTCAAGGCTGTCGACAAGTTCACGTACCTTGGCAGCACAGTCTCCAGGTCTGTCAACATCAACAACGAGGTCGATTCGTGCATTGCCAAGGCAAGCTCAGCATTCGGATGGCTACGTGCAACAGTGTGGGAAAGGAGTCATCAGGCTGATCACAAAACTGAAGGTGTACAAGGCAGTTGTCCTGCCTTTCCTACTATACGCCTGCGAGACCTGGACAGTGTACGAGCGCCATGCCAGAAAGCTAAACCGCATCCACCTGAACTGCCTCAGAAAACTCGTGAAGATCACCTAGCAGGACAAAATCCCTGACACAGAGGTGCTCTCCTAAGCTGAGCTGCCTAGCATCCATGCCCTGCTCAAGTGAGCCCAGATTAGGTGGACTGGCCACCTTGTTCGTATGCCTGACTCGCGCCTACCAAAGAGACCATTCTACGGTGAACTAGCAGAGGGCAAGCGCTCATAAGGTGGTCAGAAGAAGCGCTACAAAGACACTCTTAAGGCCTCCCTGAAGAGCTTTGACATCAGTCCTGACACCTGGGAGACCCTAGCACTAGACCGACCAGATTGGCGTAGTTGTACCAGCAAAGGTGCTGCCTCCTTTGAGCTGAACAGGATTGCCAAGGCCCAAAGAAAATGTGAGCTTCGCAAGTTCAGAGCCACCCCTGTATCTTCTGCCCATGCAGACCACCTGTGCTCGACCTGTGGCAGAGCCTTCCGTGCCTGCATCGGACTGATCAGTCACAGCCGGACATGCTGCACCCAGTCCTCTTCCCTGTGATGTCCTTGGTCATCGTTGAGAACGACGGACGAACAACAACAAGGGTGCCCTGGTGCCAGGTGCACATATGGACACCCTTATGCTTGAACATGGTGTTCATTATGGACAACCTGTGGTTGGCACAAAAATCCAATAACTGAACACCACTCGGGTTCAGATTGGGCAGGCTGTTCCTCCTAAACACGCCCCTCCAAGTTTCACTGTTGTTGCCCATGTGCACATTGAAGTCCCCCAGTAGGACAATGGAGTCTCCAAAACTACATGCATATAGTTACACAAATTAAATGACATATACACTCCCCTGGTCCCTTTAATAGGTACACCTTGCTATTACTCCTATTTATGGACCCCTGTTTATTTATTTTATCTTATTTAACCTTTATTTATACAGAGAAGTTCCACTGAGAGCCAGCCTCTCTTTTTCAAGGATGCCTTGTTCACATTCACACAGTTACACACTCAGACCTGGAAGCTGCCCAGTACAACCACCAGGGTTGAGGATATACTGTATCAAGATTTTCCATTGAAAATATTAGATGGGCTATACCATATGTCAAGTAGCTGCCTGCACTGTCTGATTGTGCAGGGACTGAAACCATCTACGCAACTGAAATATTAACCTTTCTTTTCTCACTGTCTGACATTAAATCAGACTAAACTTTTCCTGTTTTAGGTCAGTGAGGATTACCAAAATAATTTCCATTTGCTAAATAATTTTTATATTTGCTAATTATTTTTTATTACTTAAAAATCAGAAGTTTACAAACATGTCCCTAGTATTTGGTAGCATTGCCTTTAAACTATATGACCTGTATCAAATGTTTTTGGTATTGTTCCACAAGCTTCTCACAATAGTTTCCTGGAATTTTGGTCCATTCCTCCTGATGGAACTCATGTAACTGAATCAGGTAGACCGCCTTGCTCACACACGTCCTTTCAGCACTGCCCACAAATTTTTGTATAGGATTGAGATCAGGGCTTTGTGATGGCCACTCCAAAACATTGACTTTGTTGTCCTTAAGCCACTTCCATAGCAGAGAAGCCTGATAACTGAAAGCTCCCACTGTACTTTTAGAGATTCTGTATTAGGAGTAATCCTGTGTTTTGAGATCGTAGTGCTCCGTTAGGATGATAAGGTACCATCATATCTTTTAAATAGCAAGGGGTCTGATCATTTATAGCTTTGTGAGGAGACAAATTGTAAATTTAAAGTGTAGCAAAATCTGGATTTGTGCTGGAATGGCCGTAATCAGCTGATACTTAGCGCTTGTCTGTTGAACTGAAAGTTTCTCTTGAGAAAAATTGGAGCAAATATCCTGATAACCCGAAGATTGGTACAACCTGCCAAATGTATTGATTATTACTATCAATAAATTATTACAATATATTTTACTACCCACACTGCTGTATAGAGCTGATGCAGATGTAGCCCTCCTTTTATGTAAAATGATGCATTCTGAAAGATCTGTTTTAGGAGCTGTTCTGAAAACTTGACACTTCAAATCAAAATTTCTGCCTTGAGGTGTTGTAAACTAAAATTAAACCTGTACTGACATTTAAAGGGTAAACTTCCAAGATGCATTATAAACCAATATATATAAAAAAAATTTTAACCTGCAATACACACTTTAAAGATAGACAGAATTCTGACCTCCTGGCCAGTAAGTGTCACACTCCAACTGCTTGGTAGTGGCACGTGACATCAGCTCAGTTATTGGCTGTGACTGGCTGTGACATCCTTATCGGCCACAGATGTATATAAACACAATAGGACATGGCTAGCCACCAGGCTAGTCATGTTCCATGTACAGAGTTTACTTATATGATTACAGTAAATAAAACAAACACACTTTGTGTATCCTGTTATCACCATGCTGCAGTTGATGTCAACCATTATAATTACCTATGGAATATGGCACCGCTTTTTGCCATGAAAATGTTAGCCATGTCCTATCTAGGGTTTATGTATCTGTGTTACCAGCCACTGGAGTCTTGTCATCTACATGCTCAGATGTAAATATTAGGATTTTTTTTTTTTTGAAGATTACAAAGATGTTAATTCTGGACCTTTCTAAACATTTTGTTGATGTATTATTTCCTTTTTACTGAAGCTGCTCGTCTCGACCATGTAAACATGCCCAAATGCATGAAGTTGCTGCCATGTGATTGTCTCATCATATATTGGAATTAAAAAGTTGAACAGATAATGGTCAGTGGGTGTATATTTCCTTTATTCAGTCTTGCATGTTTTCTTGCTCTTTGGTGATTTTTGATTGTTTTGGTGTAAGGCCACAACTTGAGAGAAAACCACCTTGTACTGGGGAAAAAATGGCTTTACAGAAGTTCAGGTTCAGGTTACTTTATTTGTACCTGTAGGTAGATTTGTTTTGCAGTCAGGTGACATCTATATTTACAAACCACAATTACATTCAACATGAACACAAACACAGGCACACATATAGCTGACTATAAACATGATAAAAATACTCAAGGCTCCACCAGTCAGGACATAGGACAAAGAGATGAGAGAAAAAACAGAGATAAGAGAGAAGGGTCATATTAAAAAGTTAGACTAGTCAATGAGGTTAAAAACTCAAGTCTAAAACCCAATAAAATTTAGAACCCAATTTAAAAAAAAAAAAACCTACAAAAATAAGTAAATATAAAATAAAATTAATAAATAGGTAACTAAATTATGTGCAATATATTGTTACATCTTGTTCAACTCTTTAACAGCAGCAGGAACAAAGCTGCTTTTGTAGTGCTGGGTTTTACTTTTTGGGACAGCAAACCTCCGTCTGGAGGGAAGAAGCTGAAAGTTGCAGTGCAAAGGGTGGGAGTCATCATTTAAAATGGAGGTAGCAATCCTCTGTACCTGTCTGGTGTACAAGGATGTCAGGCTCAGCTGTGACTCACCAAGCAAACGACTGGACCATCTAACTACCTGATCCAAGGATTTCCTCTGTTTCAGTTTTATCTGACGAAACCATGAAACTAAAGAAAAGGATAAAATGGATTCAATAAAAGCCCGATAAAACACTGTCATTATGGTTCAGTCAGTTTGGAAGCATGCAGGTTTCCTTAAACAATGCAAATGTTGCTGACCCTTTTTGGACACCCTTTCACAGTTCTCTTCAAAGTTTAAATTACTATCAATAATCGTCCCAAGATATTTGTAGGATTTTACACATTCAGTGGTCTGACCTTTTAGTACAGTGACTTCCTGCCTGGGAGTTTTCCCTCCTAAAGTCAATAATCATATCTTTAGTTTTTGTCGTATTCAGCTGCAGGTAGGAAGCCTCACACCAATGAACAAAATCATCAACTACTGGGCCGTGGCCACTCTCACCATCCTGGAGGAGACTGACAACAACTGAATCATCAGCATACTTTATAATGTGTCTGTTGTCATGTCTGCTCCGACACATGTTTGTGTACAGGATGAAGAGTAGTGGTCACAACACACACCCCTGCGGAGAGCCAGTAGAAGAACACTTTTGGTCAGACAATGTACCATTGACCCTTACTCTCTGTGTCCTGTTGATTAAGAAATCCAGAATCCAACCCACCAGATTATTACTCAAATCAAATTGTTGCAGGAGCCTTTCAACTAAAATATGAGGTTGGATTGTATTAAAGGCAGAAGAAAAGTCCACAAATAAAAGCCTGGCATGTGTCCCATTAAAATCCAGATGTTTTAAAAGCATGTTAAACAGAGTGACAGTGGCGTCCTCCACTCCTTTGTGAGGCCTATATGCAAACTGCAAAGGATCCAATGCATGTTCAGTCTGCTTTAGGACCTCAAATCTGACCAGTTTTTCAAAAAATTTTCATTAAAATTGAAGTCAAAGCAACTGGTGTAAAATCATTTACCGTTTTAGGACAGCTGGATTTTGGAACGGGGACAACCACGGCATCTTTCCAGATCTCAGGCACATGTTGTGTCTGTAAGGACTTATTGAAAATGTAGTGAAATACAAGACTCAGTTCATGTGCACAGGACTTTACCAAGCGCCCACATATATTATCAGGGCCCTGACTTTTGTTCACTTTTACAGCACAGAATGCCCTTTTAACCCCTTGCACTCCGGTCAATTTCCCTAAAAACGCCAAAAAATAACATGCCCAAAGTAAATCGAAAGCTGTTCTTCAACCCTTTGCAGCATCTTCATGGGGTTGGTCTCATTTAAAAGAAAACACTTTGAATTTTTTTGGCAAAATAGTCATAATCTCTCTAAGTGCTCCGGCCACTGAGTTACAGTCATCTAAACATAGTGAACTTGAAGAAAATAAATTTGGCCTGGGTGTTTTTTCGGATACAAATGCTTGCAAATAACACACAGCTTCAGATCTGGGCTGGAAAATGCAACAGAAATGTAGAACCAAGTGTTATCCAGCTGAGGTCCAAATTTTGTAACAATACCACAAAAAATGAATATATTACACAGCTTTTTCCTCAGGTAGTTCCCAGGCGTTTTTGAACTGTGCCAAATTGTGCCAAATGGCACAGTTTGGAAAAACGTCTAACTTTTGAATGATTCAATATAGAAGCTTCATCTTGGGCTCTAATGAAAGGTGACACTCAGGGCTGTGTGTGTGTGGGGGGGGGGGGGTGCCCCCCCCCTCGCTACAGAGGACGGACCTCGCCCGTTGCGCCACGGTCCGTCACGCAGCGATGACGCACCGCTGTAATTTACCGATCGGTCAAAAGTCATTTTGCTTACAATTTTCAGGGATAAAGAATAATTTAGCTTGGAACACTTGCCTCTTCACAGCAGAAGTGGAGCTGGCGAACTTCTTCCTCATTGTCAGACGAACGCGACGCTGGTCTCGCGACCCGATCAAAACATAATTCCATTATTGCGGTTTTGCGCTTCCATGATTGCGGTTTTTGGCGAACGATTTTTCAAAACAAATAACAGTAGTAATTAAAAATAGACTGGCGAACGCATGTGTGTCACTCAGCCTTCGTCGTCGGCCTCCGTCGGTCTATGATGACCATGGAAAACAATCCTAACGTCTACTCTGCTGGGACAAAAACAAAAAAAGCACCGCCTGTGGCCGCACATGCCGATGCATGAATGGCAGTCGCTGTCACACAGGTAGCACTTGTGGATGGTCTCCGTGCTGCTGGGTCTGTGGGGTTCTTCCTGCGGGTCCTTTTTTTCATCTGCTGCAGCAGTCAGTCTCTCTTCACCCAGCCTTACACAAAAAAGCTCGCGAACTTCTGTGCTAAAATTGACTCGCTGCATTCACAGCGTTGGTAGGCGGGTCCTTCTTGCTAGGTTTTCAGTCATTGGTTCTTCAAGGTTTCAGAAACCCAATTCAAGGCTCTTATTAGTCGAATGAGAGGTCAATCATATCTGATCTGTTTGCGGCTGTGTCTGCAGTGGAAGAACTTTTTTTTTTTTTTTTTTTTTTCAGTGCGCGCTTGGACGCAGCTCCATCATGCGTCCTAGAGCGCACGAGAGCGCCCTTGTGCGCTCTGGGATGCGGAGACTTGTCCGCCCGCGGTACAACGGAGTGCAAGAGGTTAACATCCTGCACCTCAATATTAAAGTGCTGATTGTCTTTGAGTTTCTGTTTCAAACCTTGGGTTTCTGTGCTAAAATCAAAGGAGTCAAAACGACCATAAAAACAATTAAGAGCATTAGCCAGCTCTGTGTCTGAATTAAAACCATCTAAAAACACACGATTACTGCGCTCTGTGCTCTGAAGGCCTGCAATAGTTTTCATACTGGCCCAGGCTGAACCAAGCTTCTTTGTTGCCGTCTTGCTTTCCATCTCTGATTTATAATTCTGTTTTGCTCTTAAAATTTCGGACTTCAGCTCTTTTGTGGCAACCTACAGCTCAGAAACAACCCCCTGTTTAAAGGCAAGTGCTTTCCTCTGTAAGCAGGATTTAACTGATTTTGTAACCCATGGCTTGTTGTGGGGATATATTTTGACACATTTACATGGAACGATCATGTCTCTGCAAAAAGCCATGTATGAGCATGTCACGTCCACTAAAGAGTCCAAATCATCTCCGCAGGACAGTGTGAACACCTCCCAGTCCGTACAGTTAAAGCATTCCTGGAGGCAGTGCACTGAATCCTCTGTCCACACGTTTGTCTCGGATCTTCGCCTTGTCTCTTCTGAGAGCAGTTTTATATGTGGGCAGCAAATGTACACAGTTGTGATCTGAGGATGCTAATGGAGGAAGGGGAATAGATTTATAGGCCCTCTCAATGGATCCATAGCACAGGTCCCATGTCTTTTTTTTCACCTGGTTGGGCAGGAGACATACTGAAAAGTTTTTAAGTGAAGTGTGTATTTAGCCATCTCTAAATGCTTCTGGCAGGATTTAAACATGAACGGGAAAGCTGTAAGGTTGACCAGCTGCATGCTTTGCATGTTGCATTTTAGTTGGAAGATGGAAGGGGTAGAAAAAATGTGGCAATATGGAAACTACTCGCAATAAAAAAATTTGTGCCTTATCTTTCTCAGTAGCCTCATGTATAAAGGATTGCATAGCTTTCATACTCATCATCATCATCGCAGTCTGTCGTGGGCGACAGTGACTGTTTCATTTAGGTCTGATCAGATTCCTCCACACAGCTCTGTCCTTAAGGCCTTCCGCTGCCAGGAACTCCTGTCTATGTCCAACTTCTTCAAGTTTCTTTTTACAGTGTCTTTAAATCTGAGCCTTGGTCTACCCTGATTGCGTTTGCCCTCGCGTAACTGTGAGTAGAGTAACTGCCGAGGGAGACGCCGGTGGTCCATCCTCTCAACATGTCCGAGCCATCTCAGGTTCATCTGTATTCGCATGTCCTCCACTGATGGTAGACCAGCTCGTTTCAACACTTCTATGTTGGTTATCTTGTCTTTCCATGAGATGTTCATTATGGCTCAAAGGTGTCTCATGTACATGTGGAGTTTCTTCACCTGCTCTCTGTAGACAGTCCAAGTTTCAGCACCATACAATAGAGTAGCCAGTACTGTCGCTCTGTACACTTTGCATTTCACACGGATAGACACATGTCGATTGTTCCACAGTCTCTCCCTCAAGTTTCCAAACACAGCGCTCGCTCTTCCCATTCTGAGAGAGAGTTCATCCTCCAGCCTAGCATTCTCTGAAACAGTACTCCCTCGGTACTTGAAAGTCTTGCACTTGACTAGTGGCTCTGTACCAATGCTGATCTCTTCTGGCAGTGATGTTGATAACTGGAACTTTGGTGGTTGATAAAGGCACTGTTTCTTCTTGATGTTGATTCTGAGGCTGAATTGGCTAGCTGCTCTTGCAAATTTCTCCACTAAAGATTGCATATCTTCCACGCTGTGTGCAACTAGAGCACTGTCATCGGCAAAGAGCATTTCTCTTACTACCTTTATCGATGTCTTACTCTTGGCTTTAAACTGTACCACACTGAACAAGTCTGCTTCTTTCCTTGTTTGAATGTATACGCCTCCTGAAGTGTCTTTGAAGGCCACCTCAAGCATGGCTGCCAGATATAGCGAGAAGAGTGTAGGTGCCAGCACACACCCTTGTTTCACCCCGTTGCTTACTGAAGAGTCTTTAGATACTGAACCACTCATTGCCACATTTGCTTGCATACCTGTATGGAGTGCCTCGATCAGGCTGACAAACTTCTCTGTACAACCATATTTCTTGAGTACCTGCCAAAGTCCTTGTCGCGAAACAGTATTGAAGGCTTTACTGAAGTCTATGAAGACTACATAAAGCGGTATGTTCTGTTCGATACACTTTTCTTGAACCTGTTTCAAGCAGAAAATCATGTCCATTGTGCTTCTTCCACTTCTAAAGCCGCACTGGGTTTCCGGTAGTACATTCTGCGAGATGTTTTCACTGAATCTGTTAAGTAGTACACGTGGGAGAATCTTACCAACAGTGGCTAGCAGTGATATACGTTGGTAATTTCCACAATCTTTCCTGTCATTTTTCTTGAACAAAGGCACAATACTTGGATCCTTCCAGTCTTGAGGTACTTTCTGGGCATCCCATATCTCTTGGATGAGCTTGTGCAGGCAGTTGGTAAGCTGAACACCACCAAATTTCCACACTTCTGCTGGAATTCCATCCCTTCCTGGAACTTTACCAGCCTGCGTTGTCCTGATAGCTGCCATTAGTTCATCAAAATTTGGTGGTTCATCCAGACTTGATACAGCTGGTTGCTGCACTAGAGCTTCTTTAGCCTCTTCAGTGAGATCTCCAGGGTTGTTTAGTAGTTGGTCAAAGTGGTCTGCAAATCTGTCCAGGATCTTGTCTTTCTCCTGCAAAACCGTTTCACCATCCATAGCCTTTAGTTGGATCAATCCTCTTGGTTTAGGGCCGTAGATTTCTCTCAAACCTGTGAAGAATGTTTTCATGTCCTTCCTGTCTGCTACAGTTTGAAGTTTCTCCGCTTTTTCATCCCACCAGTTGGACTTCATCTCTCTGGTGTACTTGTGTACCTCACTCTGAGCCTTGGAGTATTTCATCTTCTTTGACCTTGTGTTACACTGTAGGTTTTCCTGCCTAGCTGTATTCCTCGCTTCTAGTAGTTTCTTCAGGTGTTCATCATGCTCATCAAACCAATCTTGATGTTTCCTCTCAGGGTAGCCTCATACATCACTTGCAGTCTGATGCACCATATCCTTCAGTGTTGCCCATTTCTCTTCTATGTCATTCTGAGTTGTTGCTGTCCCAGTCTTTTAAGTTTTCATCCATTTCCTGTGTAAGTTCTTCCTGCTTCTTTTGGCCTTTCAGTGCACTAGTATTTAGCTTCCGTGGTGGCTTTGCACCCGTCCTACAGTGCTGTTTTCGTCTGCAAATCCTTAATCTAGATCTCAGCATAACATGATCAGTACCACAGTCCGCGCCTCTCGTTGCTCTGGTGTCCAATACATCCCTTATGTCTCTCTGCCTGACTATGATGTAGTCTAATAAGTGCCAGTGCTTGGATCTTGGGTGCATCCATGTCTTCTTGTGTGTGTCCTTGTGCTTAAATACAGTGTTGGTTATCACAAGGTTGTACTCTGAACATAGTGCAAGTAGAAGTTCTCCATTAGCATTGCACTTGCCTACTCCATGACTGCCTAGCACTCCTTTCCATTTCTCGGTGTCCGAACCAACTCTGGCATTAAAATCTCTGAGTATCAGCCTGTCATCAGTTGGTACACACCTGATAGTCTCACGTAAATCACTGTAGAACTCTTCCTTCACCTCCTCTGTGTTGGTCATTGTTGGGGCATATACACTGATGAGTGTGGCATACATCTTCCGCTGTAGTGGGAGTCTCATAGTCATTATTCTGTCGTTGACTGTCACCGGTTCCTCATCAAGCATTGCTGCTATCTCCTTTCTAACTGCAAAGCCCACTCCTGCTTCTCTCCTTTCTTGAGTTGATCTCCAACTCCGAAAGATGATGTACCCATGGTCTTCCAAGCTGTCATATCCAGGCAATCTTGTTTCACTAAGTGCAGCTATGTCTACATTGTACCTGTTCATTTCCAGGGCCACAAGCGTGGTCTGTCTTTCTGGGTGCTGTGATGTTGTTCTGTCCAACAGAGTGCATACATTCCATTCTGCTACACGCAAGGCTGCTGTTTTCCTCTTCTTTTGTCTTCCTGCTCCTAGCTTACTTTTCACTGCCTGTCAGAGTGTGAACAGATCAGTGAGGACCTTGTAAGCCCAGGCGATGTCCGAGCCGGTATGAGTTGCTTTCTGATTGACCATTTCATGAAACTGCAAAGTATTTGAGTACTGCTAGCTTTTGCTGGACTAGCAGCACATTCTTGGCAGATAAAGGTATTATCAGTGGCAAGGACAAGCCAAGACAAACTGACTCCAGTATCTGTTGCAGTGACTGTCCAGATGATAGGCTTGTTTATCTCTGCTCTTTGTGTAGTGCATGTCACAATGCACCGACTGGCACAGTCCACCACTGACCTTGCGACAGATGTGTTTATCTGCCAGGATGTCCAGTCTCACCCTGTGTAACTGGGAGTGGTCCACCACAGACCTGTGGCAGATGTTGTTTTTAGTTCTGCCAGGACGCCCTGTTTTACCCTCCCCGCCCTCGGAAGGGCGGGGATGCCGGTTGAGTTGCCGACGGCCCGACCAATGAGACAGGTAGTACCGGTTTTCATGGTTATGTGGTAGCAAGCAAGCCAATGCCTGACCTGACACAAATGGCATACTCACAAAATCTGAAAAGTATGTGCGCACAGAAATTTTCAGATGTGTAAAACTGTTTCACACCAGATTCTCTGACCTTGTCTTTATACATCCCACTTAATAATATAAAGGAGGTGGAGGTAAAAAAAAAAAACAACATATTTTTTGTTCTGACCCTCTGGAATCAACAATAAACGTAAGTTTACTGAGTGTGGACCATGTTACAATGGCAGTTCATGCAGCCGGCTCAGACAGAAATAAACTTTAAACTAGAAAAGCACTCGGAGAGCACAGACCTCCGCCAAGGCAGCTCAGGCCCCATGCTGTGATCTACTCAAAAATTTAATTGCTGGACTTTGAAAACCTGCGATTAGCATTTTTTATTGTTTTTTCTTCTATTTCATATGTTTTGCCAATTTATAAAAATAAAAAAAATGTGTTGGTAGAACTTTGCTATATGATTTATTTATTAACATCCAATATATTGTGTCTGTATTACCTCCTTCCCATCAGAACACATGTCAAACATAAACTATTGCAAATACAGGCACATCTTACAATATTCTGTATATTTTTTCCAATCACCCTGACTAGTTATTGTGGAGCTACATGTGCATATACTCAAATAGCCCTATCTCCCAATGATAAAGAATCCTTTATAAAATTCCTGGATCCAGACAGTGATCCGGATAACTCCCAAAAGCTAATCATTTCTTCCTTGTCCCAGTTCGGACATTTCCTGAAAATTTCATCAAAATCTGTCCATAACTTTTTGAGTTATGTTGGTCACAATCAGACAAACCCCGGCAAAAACATAACCTTCTTGGCGGAGGTAATAAAATGGCCTGGCATTAAAGTTGGAGTCAATAGGCGGATCACTGCTCATAGACAGCATTGCTGGGGTGACTGGGGGGAGCCGCCGCTGACACACTGGAAAAAAAAAAAAAAATGCTGTGAGAGAAAGCCCTCGGCAATCTGCACACGGGGGTCAGACAGATGGGATGTCAGTAAGTAAATAAACACCGTAGAATACCACTTCAGTCTTACAGCTGAATTTAGACTAGTTACAAACCAAATCTGTTGGTGTCAAAATCCAAATTACGCACGATAACCAGGTGGAACACACGGAGCTGCACAATATGAAAGCCTTTTATTTCCAGTTTGTAATGTCCAAACAGAGATATTTTAGACTATGGAAACATCTCACTCTGAGACAGCTGCGTGTACGCAAATGTCCGCTGCAGCGACTGGGGTTCACCTGCCTTTGATCTTTGATGTCATAGTGAGTCCTATGATCTTTGATGACATAGCAAGTCCTATGATGCCTGCATTTGATCTTTGATGATGTCATAGCAAGTCCTATGATCATGATGCCTGCCTTTGATCTTTGATGTCCTATGATTGTGAGTGATGTCTGCCTTTGATCACGCACAGATTTTCTTGAATCACTCTATACGATGGTGTCTATATGACGTCATATAGACATCATAGGCAATCGTATGATCTTTTAGCGAGTCCTATGGTCGTGACAGTCACATCGTCAGATTTCTTGAATTATATATAGAGTGATTGTACCGCCAGTCATAGCTAAAATAATAATAATAATAATAATTTTGGGCGGATTTGCTGAGTGTATTTTTTTCACATGTAAGGAGTTGTTCAGAACTCCTTATACAAAGATATAGAGTGATGATAATCAAGTCAGTGGCAGTAATGGACCTGTAAGCTGGTTGCCAACCACCAATCAAATCTAAAAGAAGAAGAAAAGGTAATGCACCTGATATAGAGTGAAGTACGTGGCAGTAATGTACCTGTAAGCTGGTTGCCAACCATCAATCAAATCTAAAGGAAGAAGAAGAATGATGTGCTTTGCTCTGAGGACTGTATTGAAATGGTGACGGTAATGCATCCGTAAGCTGGTTGCCAACTGCCAGTCAAATCTCAAAGAAGAAGAAGAAGAGGTAATGCCAACCGCCAATCAAATCTAAAAGAAGAAGAGGTAATGCACCTGATATAGAGTGAAGTATGTGGCGACAATGCACCTGTAAGCTGGCTGCCAACCGCCAATCAAATCTAAAGAAGAAGAGGTAATGCACCTGTAAGCTGGTTGCCAACTGCCAATCAAACCTAAAAGAAGACGACCCGGCCAGGAGATGGATATAGAGTGAAGTACGTGGCGGTAATGCACCTGTAAGCTGGTTGCCAACTGCCAATCAAACCTAAAAGAAGACGACCCGGCCAGGAGATGGATATAGAGTGAAGTACGTGGCGGTAATGCACCTGTAAGCTGGTTGCCAACTGCCAATCAAACCTAAAAGAAGACGACCCGGCCAGGAGATGGATATAGAGTGAAGTACGTGGCGGTAATGCACCTGTAAGCTGGTTGCCAACCGCCAATCAAATGTAAAAGAAGTTTTACTGAACTCGAGCCGAGTTATGGAGATAAATAGCGTAATATTTTTCAACAACTAATTTCATAGACAAATCATTTTATTTTTGACTGAAGTGGAAATGTTATTTTAACACATCTTGTGAGTGTCAGCTGTTTTATATTTTGGCAGACCCTCCTGATGGAGTCAAACAGAATTTTGCAGACAGCCTGCAACTTCTCACAGCAGGTGAATGGTGGCTCAGTTGGTAGAGCATCCGCCCCACACCTGGGAGGCAGGGGTTCAAATCCCGGCCGGGTCATGCCGAAGACCATATAAAAGCGGAACTTCCTGCCGTCCAGCTTGGTGCTCAGCAATTATGGAATGGAGGAGGGAAATCTGTGGCGGCGCCTTGCATGGCAGCGGCCTTTCTGATTCTACACATGGGGTGTGTGATTGACACTGTAGATAGGATAAAGCACAATTTTGTTCTACTGTACATGATTGGTTGTATGGTTGAATGACAAAGGGTGATTTAAAAAAAACTTGGCGCCTTGGCCCGCAGATTCTCATGTCACATTTGTTTGTTTTTATGCATTCCCTATGCATGTGAAAATTGACATATGCTGTGTTCTTGTGCATGTGCACAGTTTATACATGAGGGCCCTGGTCAAGATTTCTGGTTTGAGACATGGCCAAGACACTGCCATCCCACTGTACGCCTTCCACAGAGGAAGCAGGGTTTGGGGACGAGGGGGATGACTCGCCTATCACAGGGGCTGAGGTCGCCAAGGTGGTTAAAAATCTCCTTGGTGGCCGGGCCCCGGGGATGGACGAGATTCGCCCTGAGTACCTCAAGGCCCTGGATGTTGTTGGGTTGTCATGGTTGACACGCCTCTGCAACATTGCGTGGAGGTCGGGGGCAGTGCCTTTGGCATGGCAAACCGGGGTGGTGGTTCCTCTCTTCAAAAAAGGGGACCAGAGGGTGTGCTCCAACTTTAGAGGGATCACACTCCTCAGCCTCCCTGGGAAGGTCTATGCCAAGGTACTGGAGAGGAGAGTCCGGCCGTTGGTCGAACCTCGGATTCAGGAGGAGCAATGTGGTTTTCGTCCTGGCCGTGGCACATCGGACCAGCTCTTTACCCTCTCGAGAATTCTTGAGGGTTCGTGGGAGTTTGCCCAACCAGTTTACATGTGTTTTGTGGACTTGGAGAAGGCATTTGACCGCGTCCCTCGTGGATTTTTGTGGGGGGTGCTTCGGGAGTATGGGGTATCGGGCTTGTTGTTACGAGCTATTCGGTCTCTGTACGACCGTTGTGAGAGTTTGGTTCGTATTGCCAACACTCGGTCGGAGTCATTCCCAGTGAGAGTTGGACTCCGCCAGGGCTGCCCTTTGTCACCGATCCTGTTCATAATTTTTATGGACAGGATTTCTAGGCGCAGCCAGGGAATGGAGGGTGTCATGCTTGGTGACCACAGGATCTCATCTCTGTTGTTTGCAGATGATGTTGTCCTGTTGGCTTCATCCAGCAATGACCTACAGCTCTTGCTGGGACGGTTTGCCGCTGAGTGTGAAGCGGCTGGGATGAGAATCAGCACCTCCAAGTCCGAGTCCATGGTCCTCAGCCGAAAAAAGGTGGATTGTCCTCTCCGGGTTGGGGACAGGCTCCTGCCCCAAGTGGAGGAGTTTAAGTATCTTGGGGTTTTGTTCACGAGTGAGGGGAAAATGGAGCGAGAGATCGACAGACTGGATTGGAGCAGCATCTGCAGTGATGCGGATGTTGTACCGGTCTGTTGTGGTGAAGAGGGAGCTTAGTTCTAAGGCAAAGCTGTCGATTTACCAGTCAATCTACGTTCCTACTCTCACCTATGGTCACGAGCTTTGGGTAATGACCGAAAGAACGAGATCGCGGATACAAGCGGCTGAAATGAGCTTTCTCCGTAGGATTGCTGGACTCACCCTCAGAGATAGGGTGAGGAGCTCAGTCATCCGGGAGAGGCTCAGAGTAGAACCGCTGCTCCTCCACATTGAAAGGAGTCAGTTGAGGTGGTATGGGCATCTGATTAGGATGCCTCCTGGACGCCTTCCACTTGAGGTGTTTCAGGCACGTCCCACTGGGAGGAGACCCCGGGGCAGACCCAGGACTCGGTGGAGAGACTGTCTCCCAGCTGGTCTGGGAACGCCTTGGTATCCCCTCTGAAGAGCTGGAGCAGGTGGCTGGGGAGAGGGAAGTCTGGGCTTCTCTGCTTGAACTGCTGCCTCCGCGACCCGGACCTCCGGAAAAGCGGTAGAAGATGGATGGATGGATGGACATGGCCAAGACACTTAAGTTTTCCAAAGATATCTGTTTATTTGTGTTCTTGTACTGCTGTCAAAGTTGGCACATTACTAACACGTTAACATAGGCACAATTTAATTGTATTTTTATGATGCGCGATTGAGTGCTCGATCACCAAATTCAAACGGGACATCTGGAGAAGAAAAGCAGATTGGATGAGGTGAAGTCTGCCACCAATCACTGTGTAAATTGCTTAATGTAGGGGCTCAACATTGGGTCAGAAAATGATTCCAGAGTTTGTATTTGTAAATCCAGTTTTGTCGCCCTATAAAATAAATATGAGAAGTTAAGGTTTGTGCATGTGTAGGGAAAAATGCATTTGCAAAAAGAATTTGAAGTTATAGAAACACTGTTAAAATGGTGATTTTTGTCAATGCCTGTTGAGATACAAAGCAGAAAATTACATGTTGTGTGCCAACTCTCTATTTGAAAAAAATCTTAAGGTATATTGGAACTGATTTGGGGCAAAAACATTATGATTAATCAAAGAATCGGTTAAATCAATTAACTATGGACAATATTTGATTATCATTACTAAATATTTTAATTAACTGCACTATTGTTGAGCTCAATAAGATTGCCATGTTGCCCTATTATAGTAAAGAAAGTCTGTTCTATTGTAGCCTGTGTAGGTCATAGCTCTGAAATCAACTTGCTCCAGACCAGAGGAAAAAAATGTATATTTGATTTAGCTGCCTCATTAACACAATCAATGAACTGATAATGTTCACAAACTGCTACTTTGCAAACTAAATGAGATGTGCTGTATTCTATTTGTGCTTTACAAAGCTTCCTTGACCTCCTACATGAGTCATAAGCAGTGGACAGATTGAGTGACAGCTTATTCCATTACCACAGACAACAGCACTCACCTTTCGGGTTCACACATTAAAAGGCCTCTGAGCTGCAAAGAATGCAAAGTTATTGTCAAACTGCCCACAGAAACTCCTATCCTGTCACTCACACAGATATTCACTTTCAAACTTTGTCAACTTCTGCACATATACCATTTAGAAAGCCCTTTATTTAATCTAGAAAGACAAATCTCAAAGTGCACAGCACCTGCTAAATTACAATATGGTGTATATATAAAACTAGTGCATACCCATGAATGCCCGTAGGAACCCGTGCATGCCTGTAGAAACCAAGTATAAGCAAGCATTTCTGCATGCCCTAGAAAGTTGCTGAGTCCTATGATCTTTGATGATGTCATAGCGAGTCCTATGATCTTTGATGTCATAGCTAGTCATGTCATAGCTAGTCATGTCATAGCGAGTCCTATGATCTTTGAGGTCATAGCAAGTCCTATGATCTTTGTCATACCGAGTCCTATGATTGAGTGATGCCTGCCTTTGATCTTTGATGATGTCATAGTGAGCCCTATGATCTTTGATGATGTCATAGTGAGTCCGTTGGTCTTTGATGTCACAGTGAGTCCGTTGATCTTTGATGTCATAGTGAGTTTGTTGATCTGTCATAGCGAGTCCGTTGATCTTTGATGTCATAGCAAGTCCGTTGATCTTTGATGTCACACCGAGTCTCATGATTGAGTGATGCCTGCCTTTGGTCTTTGATGTCATAGCGAGTCCGTTGATCTTTGATGTCATACCAAGTCCTATGATTGTGAGTGATGCCTGCCTTTGATCTTTGATGTCATAGTGAGCCCTATGATCTTTGGTGATGTCATAGCGAGTTCTATGATCGTGAGTGATGCTTGCCTTTGATCTTTGATGTCATAGCAAGTCTGATTAGCAAGTCCTATGATCGTGAGTGATGCCTGCCTTTGATCTTTGATGTCATAGTGAGTCCTATGATCTTTTAGTGAGTCCTATGGCCGTGACAGACACGTGGTGTCTATATGACATCATATAGACATCATAGGCACATCCTAGGTGAATCCTATGATCTTTTAGCGAGTCCTATGATCGTGAGTGATGCTTGCCTTTGATCTTAGATGTCCTATGATCATGAGTGAGCGCAAGTGATGCCTGCCTTTGATCTTTGGTGTTGTCAAAGCGAGTCCTATGATTGTGTGTGATGCCTGCCTTTGATCTTTGAGGTGTATATATGATGTCATATAGAGATCATGTCAAATGGTCAATGGTGTTCACTTATATAGCGCTTTTTCTCATCTCTGGATGGCCAAAGTGCTTTAGACATCACAGGCACATCACAGGCAATCCTATGATCTTTTAGCGAGTCTTAGGGTCGTGACAGACACACAGAGATTTCTTGAACTATATATACAGAGTGATGATATGGTGCTGCACGGTGGCGCAGTGGTTAGCACTGCGGCAGCACAGTTTACCCTTGGCTGGGGGATTGTGGGGATCGTGGGATCGTGGGTTCGATCCCAGCCCCCGACCAACAGTGATCTGTGTGGAGTTTGCATGTTCTCCCCGTGTTGCGTGGGTTTACTCCGGGATTTCTCCGGTTTCCTCCCACATGCCAAAAACATGCATGTTAAGTTAATTGGCTGTTCTAAATTGTCCCTAGATATCTGTTTCCTATAGGCCCTTAGAATAGAGGGTTAGTATTAATGAAAGCGCTTTGAGTGGTCTTTGTGACTAGAAAAGCGCTATATAAGTGTAGGTTAGTTAGTTAGTTAGTTAGTATTGGGTTGATATTATGGTTGATATTATTTGCTTGATAAGGAGTTGTTGAGAACTCCTTATACAAGGATACAGAGTGATGATGGTCAGGTTGGTGGTGGTGGTGCACCTGTGGGCTTGTTGCCAACCGCCAATCAAGTCTAGAAGAAGATGATGACCCGGGGTATAAAGGGCATGGACACAGTCCAAGGACAGATGGGACAGAGTCGACTGCCGACCTAGCCAAACCTAGGACACAGTCCAAGGACGGATAATTTTTTCACATAAGGAAGTGTTCAGAACTCCTTATACAAAGATATAGAGTGATTATAATCAAGTCAGTGGCGGTAATGCACCTGTATGCTGGTTGCCAACCGCCAATCAAATCTAAAAGAAGGACAGATGGGAGAGACTCGCCTCGTCAACTGGACAAGGTGGGATGTGCAAGAGGACAGCTCCTGAAAATCAAGAAGTGGATATAATTCAACTAGGAGGAATGGAGATGTGAAGCAGGGAAGAGGAAGTTTGGAGCACGATGGAGTCTAAAAGAAATAAACGTAGATGTCAAGAAACTCAATCAAGACCATAATCAAGTGCTGAGGAATCAGAGGATGAACAACCCCGGAATGAACAGGAGTGGAAAGTAATCATTAAACTTAGTCAGGAAGTGGCATCGTTTTGTGAGTGGAACCCAATTAAGTTCACAAATGCAATTAATGGGTTACTTGAAGAAGTTTTAAATGCAAGGGTTCTTCGTAGTGGTTTGTTGCTGGTTACATGTAAAGATGGTGTTTAACAAGGAAAAGCAGACTTCCGGTTATGGCGGCCACGTAGGAAGACATGTTTCACACTGCTCTGCTCCTAAAAATAAAAAGTAGGCTAAAACTCTCTCAATTGGAACAAAAACCTATCCCAGCGTTTAGGCACGGATATGGTAAAGACTAAGGCTGGGAAATTAGGCGGAGGAAAAAGTGATTCGTCAAAACAATCCAAACTAACAGACTTCCACGCTCGTGATGAAGCAGAAAAATCTCCAAAGACAATGGCGGAGGAGGGAGCTAGCGGCGGAGCGGTGACTGCTGAGGAGGGGACGAGTGCGGTACTTGCTGCCATCAGCTCCATGAGTGCAGACTTTTCGTCTAAATTTGATGGGATTATAGCAGCGATAGAAGGAATGAGAAAAGAAATAAGCGACTGCATGGAGCGAGTATCGCAGGCGGAGCTCCGAATCTCAAGCGCTGAAGATGACGTCACCAGCCTACAATTAAAGGTGCAAACATTGGAATTAAAAAATAAACGTCTGGAAGATAATGTCCTGGACTTAGAATCCCATTGGCGACGGAATAATTTGAGGCTGGTGGGCCTCCCGGAGGGAGCGGAGGGACGGGACACATGTTCCTTTTTGGAAAAGTGGATTCCAGAAGCGCTGAACAACGCGTATCTGCAGTCATCGGTCATCTTAGAGAGCGCTCACCGAATCGGCCCACGGAGAGATAATAAGACACCACCGAGGACGCTGATAATGAAGTTCCTCAGCTACAGAGACAAAATGACGGTCACCAACGCGGCGCGAGCTAAAGGAGAAATTAAATACCAGGATCAACAAGTGCGGTTCTACCCAGATTTGGCCACAGGAATTCAACAATTAAGGAGGCAGTTCGACCCCGCCCGTAAAGAGCTGCGCAACCTCGGGATTCGTCATGGAGTGATTCATCCGGCAAGACTGCTGGTCACATATAAGGGCAGAACCCCCATCTTTAAGACCCCTCAAGAGGCGCAGGAGCTCGTTAAGCAGATCCAGGAGGAAACTGGTGGGAGCTAAGCATGAACATGATAAAGGTAGAACATTTAAGCATTTATACAGGCATCTGATTGATCTGAAACATATAACATGTCAACAAAATACAGATTGTATTATATTTAAAAAAAAAAAAAAGCTATGATGTACAAAGTTGCTATAAAACTTTGAAGTTATGTTGGAAAAACTACAGAAGAGAGTTAATGTCATTAAAAAAGTAGTAGAGTCAGGGTGATTGAGAGGAGAAAGAGAGTGGTTTGATCCTCGCAGGTGTGGAACAGTCACAAGCTATAACGGGAGACAGAATTTTTTTTTTTTTTTTTTTTTTTAATTTTGGGGGGATTACCACGAATGTGGGGAAAGGGAATTTGTTTTTGTGTAGTTTATAGGATGAATGTTCAAACATCCATGTTTTTGCTTCTCTGTATGAGCGAGTTTATATTGCAAGGTAATCTCAAACTCCTTATTGATCATAGATCAAAGCGTTAATCTTAATTTAACTAAATGGAATTGCAGAGGTCTACAAAATCTAAAAAAAAGTTAAACAAGTTATGAATAAAATAAGACATAGATTCAAAAATTGTATTTTTACAAGAAACTCATCTAATAGAGGAGGATGTAAAAAGAATTAGGAGAAGATGGCAGGGAAATGTGTTCACCTCATCATTTTCATCCCGAGCCAGGGGAGTTATGACTCTCAAACATAAAACGGTCCCATTTCAAGTGAAAAATGTAATTGGAGACAAATTAGGAAGATATCTAATCATCCAAGGATCTTTGTTATTAGAAAATATAAATCTGGTGAACTTATACGGTCCCAATATAGATGATCAAAACTTCTTCGTTAATTCTCAGGTATTGACTATTCTCACGTATTGACTATTTTTTGATCTCCACAGAATTAACCTCTTGCACTCCGTTGTACCGCCGACGGGCAAGTCTCTGCATCCTAGAGCGCACGAGGGTGCACGAGAGCGCCCTCGTGCGCTCTAGGACGCATGATGGAGATGGTGATGGTGATGTAGGTGGTGATGGCGTCCAAGCGCGCACTGAAAATAAAAGCTGCAGACACAGCCGCGAACAGATTAGTTCATCTGATTGACCTCTCATTCAACTAATAAGAGCCTTGAATTGGGTTTCTGAAACCTTGAAGAACCAATGACTGAAAACCTAGCAAGAAGGACCCACCTACCAAGGCTGTGAATGTAGTGAGCCAATTGAAGCAGAGAAGTTCGCAAGCTGTTTTTTTTTTTTTTTTAAGGCTGGGTGAAGACTGACTGCTGCAGCGGATCAAAAAAGGACCCGCAGGAAGAACCCCACAGACCCAGCAGCACGGAGACCATCCACAAATGCAACCTGTGTGACAGGGAGTGCCATTCGTGCATCGGCATGTTCGGCCACAGGCGGTGCTTATTTTGTTTTTGTTCCAGCAGAGTAGACGTTATGATTTCTTCCATGGTCATAGACCAACGGAGGCTGACGACGAAGGCTGAGTGACACACACGCCTTCGCCAGTCTTTTTTTAATTACTACTGTTATTTGTTTTGAAAAATCGTTCGCCAAAAACCACAATCATGGAAGCACAAAACCGCAATAATGGAATTATGTTTTGATCGGGTCGCGAGACCAGAACCACGAGCGGACCAGCATCGCGTTCGTCTGACAGTGAGGAGAGAAGTTCGCCACGACACTGCTGTGAAGAGGTAAGGTGTTATAAGCTATATTATTCTTTATCCCTGAAAATTGTAATCCAAAATGACTTTTGACCGATCGGTAAATTACAACTGTGCGGCACACGAAGTCTGAAGTTCGTGCGCCGCGGTGATTGCGCTGCTGTCCCAAACCGCCACATGAGGCTAATCCGTCATGTAGCGATGGCCGATGTCCATCCTCTGTAGCGAGGGGGGGGGGGGGACAACCCCCCCCCCACACACACACACACACACAGACACAGCCCTGAGTGTGACCTTTCATTAGAGCCCAAAATGAAGCTTCTACATTGAAGCATTCAAAAGTTACAGGCGTTTTTCCAAACTGTGCCATTTGGCACAATTTGGCACAGTTCCAAAATGCCTGGGAACTACCTGAGAACAAAGCTGTGTAATATATTCATTTTTTGTGGTATTGTTACAAAATTTGGACCTCAGCTGGATAACACTTGGTTCTACATTTCTGTTGCATTTTCCAGCCCGGATCTGAAGCTGTGTGTTATTTGCAAGCATTTGTATCCAAAAAAACACCCAGGCCAAATTTATTTTCTTCAAGTTCACTATGTTTAGATGACTGTAACTCAGTGGCCGGAGCACTTAGAGAGATTATGACTGTTTTGCCAAAAAAATTCAAAGTGTTTTCTTTTAAATGAGACCAACCCCATGAAGATGCTGCAAAGGGTTGAAGAACAGCTTTCGATTTACTTTGGGCACGTTATTTTTTGGCGTTTTTAGGGAAATTGACCGGAGTGCAAGGGGTTAAGGTCCAAGATTCAAAACCGTTTCTATGATAACATCGTGATCTCTGATCATTCACCCTGCTGTCTAATATATGTAGATAAGAAATTGACAAAGGATCCAGGTAGGTGGCATTTTCAGCATAAATGGCTTCAGGATGAGGAATTTAAGTACATAGAAAAACAGATGAGTTCTTTGATATCAATACTACACAAACAACGGCATGTATAAAGTGGGAGGCTTTCGAAGCTTTTATAAGGGGGTATATTATTAGTTACACAGGTTCAAAATCTAAGAAGACTCGAGATGAGAGAGTCCAATTGGAATGTAAAATAAAAATTCTTCAAGAAAAAGTCTATGCAGGAAATAACCCAAAGTTAGATAACGAATTACGGTACTGATTCTGAGAGCTGAATATGACAAAAAATCAGCGAATAGAGCTGCCTCGAGTCTTCTAAGATTGAAGCAAACTTTTTATGAACAAGGTGAAAAATCATGAAAATTATTGGCATGGCAGATTAAACAATTAGAATTTAAAACACCAATTACCAGTATTATAAGTAACGGACAGGCAGTTGTAGATCCTTTAGAAATTAATAGTGCCTTTAGAGATTATAATGAAAAACTATATGATACAAAAAATGAAACTGACTTAACAAAACTAAATGGGTTTTTGGATGGATTATCTATACCGTGTATTCCAAATGAAAACTGGGAGATACTGGAGTCTAAAATTAGTCAAGAAGAAGTTGGGCTAGCCATTGATAATATGAAATCAGGAAAAAGAGCAGGACCAGATGGTCTTCCAGTTGACCTCTATAAAAAAATTTAAGAATAAATTAATAAAACCACTTTTGGAAATGGTTTTAGAAGCATTTCAAAATAGTAATTTACCACCATACATGAATAATGCCTTAATTATACTGTTGCCAAAACCAGGTAAACCCTCTAATAAATGTGAAAACATGAGACCAATAAGCCTATTAAATGCAGACCTTAAGATAATCTGTAAAATTTTAGCAAGACGACTACAAGAAATATTACCAAATATTATTAACCGAGATCAGAATGGCTTTATAATGGGAAGACGAGGCTTCCATAATGTAAGAAGATTACTGGAATAAATAATATTAAATAAAGAAGCACCGGATACAGCTCTCCTATCATTGGACGCCGAAAAGGCCTTTGATAGGGTCGAATGGCCCTATCTTTTTGAAGTTCTACAAAGGTTTGGACTTGGAAATAATTTCATAAAATGGGTTCAGATAATATACAATAATGCTACAGCAGAAATCCTAACAAACAGCAATATCTCAAAATCAATAAAAATCAATAGAGGATGTCGACAAGGCTGTCCACTTTCACCCTTATTGTTTACTATGGCAATTGAACCTTTAGCGATGGCAGTACATTTACATCCACAAATATATGGAATTAAAGTAGGACCAACAGAACATAAAATCTCCCTGTATACCAATGACATATTAGTTTTATTTATTTTATATCCTGATATAAAATAAATAAAACTAAATCTTCAATATTAATGCTAAATGAGACCCAGAGAAATCACCCAGCGCCTGAGGTAAATCAATTCAGTGTTGTAAATCAGTTTAAATATTTAGGAATTCAAATTGTGCCTAAGCTAGAATCGGTCGCCAGTGCCAACTATGAAGCCTTAATGACAGATATTAATGAGTTATTTCAGAGATGGATGTCACTACCTATGTCGATGATCGGGAGAATTAATATACTTAAAAGTAATATCTTACCCAAAATACTTTATTTCAATACATTCCTTTACCACCACCTTCAGATCTATTCTCAAGAATTAAAAAAAAGTTAGTGGAATTTATATGGAACAATAGGAAGGCTAGATTACATCTGTCCTTACTATATTTACCAATTGATCGTGGAGGTCTGAAATGTCCAAACTTTGTTGTATTACTGGTCGGCACAACTGAGGTCTATGACATATTATTTTTCATCATATGATCTCCCTCACTGGACTGAAATGGAATCATACAATTTACCTTTACCTCTTCCCTTATTCATATACTTAGACTCGGCTAAAAAATTACAGAAACAAGTTAAAAATCCAATTGTAAAGCATATGATCAAAATACGTTGTGAAACCAAAAAATATTTAAAAGAACCACACTTATTGTCACAATTTAGCCCAATATGGGGCAATCAGTATTTTACACCAGGGAGAGCGTATGCTGTATTTAAAGTATGGAATTTAAAAGGGATTCAAAAGATTCAAGACTTATTTGTCACGTTCAGATAACATAATGTCTTTTGAAGAACTGAGGATCAAATTTAATCTTAATAGAACACAGTTTTTTAAATATCTTCAGCTTAGGAATTTTTTTCTATCAAATCAAAATAATGCTCTCACCCGACCTACTTATTCATCCTTGGAAAAAATTTTGACGAAAGATGGTAAGAGAGAGGGTATTATTTCAGAGTTTTATAACTCATTGACACTATCCTCAAGTGAAAACTCACAGAAAAGAGTGAATTATTGGAAAGAAGACCTGCAAATTGAAATTTCAGAGGAACAATGGGAACTGGCTTGTACAGAAGCTCAAACCAAATCAATAAATGTACGTCTTAAATTGATACATTTTAAATGGTTAATGCGGATGTATGTTACACCAGTGGAGTTAAATAGATATAACAAAAACATACCAGATACATGCACAAAATGTATGGAAAGTAAAGGAGCCCTATTTCACTGTTTATGGGAATGTAGAAAAATTAGAATGTTTTGGGAAGAGGTGAGGGTAACAATTGAAAAAATAATTTCAAAACAATTCACATTGAACCCTAAACTGTTTTTGTTGGGTCTGTATCCAGAAAAGCATAACTTTAATAAGAGTGAAAGAGCATTCATAGACCTCAGTTTGCTTAATGCCAAAAAATGTATTGCACTATTGTGGAAAAAGACTCATAGACCAGATGTGACTCAGTGGTTAAGACAGATGTTAACAAACCTTCCACTAGAAAGAATAACATACATACTGAAATCAAAGGAAAATGTGTTTGAGAATATATGGAGACCTTTCATTGATTATGTAAAGAAATTAAACATAACTTCTGAAGAAGGTGAATGATGTGTGTGGACCTTGCAAATTCCAGATTGGTGAATGTATAATATGTATACTTATGTAAAAGATTACCTAGACTAAACAGAGGAGCATTGTTGATGACTTCCCTTTAAGTGGTTGTTGGTGTTTTTAGTATTTTTTTTTTTTGTAGTTAGTGTTTTTTTTTTTAATTACTTTAGTGTTAGTGTTTGTTTGTGCCATGTTTGTAAAAAAAGGTTCAATAAAAAAATATTGTGGGGGAAAAAAAAAACAAGGAAAAGCAATCGGCATCAATAAGATGGAGGGAAAAAATGTGCAGTGTTCAGCGTTGGAAGAAAAGGCAATTAGAGGAGTGATATCGGGCATTTCAACGGCTGTCTCAACTGATGAAATAATGAGGAACTTAACTGGAGCAAAAGGGACAGAGGTATGGAGATTGAAAGCTAATAGAAATGGCGAAAAATGTGATAGTCTGTCAGTAATGTTAAAATTTGATGAAACAAGACTGCCAAGTAAGGTGTTTATTGGCTACATGAGTTATGAAATCAGACTTTACATTCCTCCTCCACTCAGATGTTTCAAATGTCAAAAGTTTGGTCATGTAGCAGCGATATGCAAAGGTAGACTAGACAACGATGTGCCAGATGCTCCGGTGAATATGAATATGGCAAGTGTGAAAGAGAAGCCAAATTAAAGTGCAGTAACTGCGGTGGTGAACATAGTTCTACATATCGAGGTTGTGAAGTCAGCAAAACAGCAGCAGAAATTCAGCAGATAAGTCTACCAGGGATTTAACATAGGCAGAAGCTGCGAAAAAGGTGCCAGCTAAAAATGTGGGAGTGAACTTGAACAGGCAAAGTGTGCAGACTTTCAGTGCATGCAGTAGAGTTAAGGATGATACTCTGGTTTTGAAGGAAAATTTTCTTATCTGTGGTAGATGTGATAAACTGCACTGTGCAGACTTCCAAGAAAACAAAAAATCCAAGTCATTGTGAAAGCAGCAGAAAAATATCCTGGCATTAAGGGGCTACAGTGGGAAGCAGTTCAGGACTTAAGTGGGGGATCTTTAAGCTCAAAAGACATCACGAGCTGATGGATCAACTGTCAATCAAGTCTAAAAGAAGAATAATAATGAGATGAGACGCTGATACGGCTACAGCTAGAAGAATAATGAAGTGAGGCACAAATACGAGATTAAAAAAGAAGAATGTCACAAAGCTATGAGAAAAACAAAGCTCTGAGGAAAATGTCACAAAGCTATGAGAAACACAAAGCTCTGAGGAAAATGTCACAAAGCTCTGAGGAAAATGTCACAAAGCTCTGAGGAAAATGTCACAAAGCTCTGAGGAAAACGTCACAAAGCTCTGAGGAAAACGTCACAAAGCTCTGAGGGAAAACGTCACAAAGCGATGAGTTGTGAGGAAAAACACACATATATGGAGTGTGATGAGACACAGATACGAGATTAAAGAAGAAGAAGGTCACAAAGCTATGAGGAAAGCATCATAAAGCGATGAGGAAAAACAGACACACAGAAAGACATACTGTATATGGAGTGTGTGACGGTAGAGGGATATACTGACGGTTCAAAGAATAAAGAGGGCTCTGTTGGAGTATACATCCCAGAATTTAAAGTGACCATCGCAAAAAGACTCTCCAACAGTACATCCGTGTTTACAGCAGAGATGGTGGCAATAATTATTGCTTTGCAGTGGGTGGAGGAGGTCAGACCGGACCAGGTGGTGGTGTCCACGGACTCACTTGCAGCGCTAAAAACCATACAGACACTAAAATGTACAAGGGAAGACCTGGTGATTGAGCTATATCACAGTTTATTTAGGGTACATGGGGTGGTGGAGAAGTTCAGTTTTGTTGGGTTCCTGCACATGAAGGGTTGAAAGGGAATGACTGTGCAGACAAATTAGCAAAAAGTGCTCTTTAAAAAGAAATAACTATACCATTGTCTCTTGGAAAAGGTGAAGGGAAAGCAGTGATCAAGAAAAAAGGAACTGAGCTATGGCAAAAAAGATGGGATAAAGATCATAAAGGTAGATTGTATTACAAAATACAAAAATCTATTGCAATAAAGAATTTCATAGCAAACAAAAGGAAGACAGGAAGACTCGGACTGGATCACACATGTTTAAATGGCACTTTATTCACCATGGGGAAAAGCGAAAGTGACAAATGTAGAGAATGTGGAGTAAAAGAAAATGTCGAGCACATCTTATTACACTGTCACAAATATGGAAATGAAAGACAGATAATGGAAAATGAAGTTCGAGAGGCCGGTAGGGAATGGGATTTAACTGGGATTCTGGGGACAGATGGAGATGGAGAGGCAATAAGAATCATGAGAAGGGCTCTTTACTCTTTTTTTTAAATAACACAGGACTAAGTCATAGAATTTAGGGGTCGGGCTTAGATGACATAATGTTACACGCTCTTGTACAGTAGGTGGAGGTATGCACCTTTCAGTTGTTTGCTATCCGCCAGAAACCGAGAGAAGGAGGGAACAGACATCCATAGATCCCGAAGACGGCCACACCTCCGACACAGTCCAAGGACGGATAATTTTTTCACACATAAGGAGTTGTTCAGAACTCCTTATACAAAGACATAGTGATGATCAAGTCAGTGGCAGTAACGCACCTGTAAGCTGGTTGCCAACTGCCAGTCAAATCTAAAAGAAGAAGAAGAATGAGGGAACAGATGGAGAGGCAATAAGAATCACGAGAAGGGCTCTTTTCTCATTTTTAAATAACACAGGATTAAGTCATAGAATTTAGGGGTCGGGCTCAAATGACATAGTTACACACTCTTGTACAGTGGGTGCCGGTATGTGCCTTTCAGTTGTTTGCTATCTGCCAGTAACCAAGAGAAGAAGAATGAGGGGAAAACATCACAAAGTTATGAGGAAAAACAGACACACAGACAGTGATGATAATCAAGTCAGTGGCGGTAATAATAATAATAATAAGAATCTGAAGAAGAAGAATCAAGTCAGTAAGTACGTGATGGAGTGATGATGTAGAGTGGGGTGTGTGACGGTGATGCACCTGTGGGCTGGTTGCCAACTGCCAATCAAGTCTCGAAGAAGATTTTTTTTCACTCATGGGGAGTTGTTCGGAACTCCTTATACAAAGATATAGTGATGATAATCAAGCCAGTGGCGGTAATGCACCTGTAAGCTGGTTGCCAACCGCCAGTCAAATCTGAAAGAATAATATATTATTTGCTTGGCGTCAGATCACATCTGTCACATCAAACTCCTTTTCAGCCAGCGGACACAAAGCAAGTCCCATGTGCATCAGTGTCCTCTGTTATAGATGCTGTAAATCAGTCTTGGCTTTTAGAGCAGAAGGGAAAGCAGAGATTAGATGTGATAAGAGGACTGTTCTCCCCAGGGGTGATAAATTTTAAGCTCACTCTGACTGACCTCTATTACCTAATCCATATGAGTATTGTCTGCATTTCTGTACAGTTGTATTGTTTTTAATAGAATTGTACATATTTGTAGAAGACCTTGACTGCAATGTGTTGTCACAAAGACTGATATTTTTTTTTTCTCCTTATGGTGGCATTGTGGTATAACTTCTAAATTATTAATCAAAACAGCAGCTTGGGTGAAATGAGGGAACACGTGAACATACACCCAAGGCTTTTTATTGTATTTTTACAGATGGGGAAAGTGACTAAGCCAGCAAATAAAGATATTTCTGTCTGTGGCAGGTGGTTAGCACTCTGCTCTCAAGCCTTAAAGGCTCTCCCCTTAAGTACTTGTGGAGAGAACTGTTTCTGATCTGTGGTTTCTTTCCTTGGCCCAGACTGGGCTAAATTCTGCATTTGGATTCCTCCCAGCCTGTAGTCAGCAGTTCTCCTGTGGGGCCGTGCAGTGCAGCACTATCATAATGAAAAGTTATTAATCTAATCCTCCTTTTTCCGAGTCCCAGATAACTAGAGGAGCTGAGAGCGCTGACGCTATCCCACAATGACTGGTTGTGGTAGAACAGTGATGATGAATTTCAGTGCTTCAGTTTTTCTGTGAAGCCCCCTCCACCCACTCCATTAAGTTATGAGTGTGGGCCCTAATAACTTAATTTAAAGCATTTGGCTGAGACATGCACTCAAATGATCTATATTTCTAAATCCCTAAATGTGACTGGTGTATGCCCCCATTAAGAATAATCTGCACACACAGTACTTTGAGTATATTTGCATCTTATTGGACAGGGAGGGATGTTTATTTCTCAGTTTACATCTCATAAGTCTCCCATAATATCTTCTTCTTTTAGATTTGATTGGTGGTTGGCAACCAGCTTACAGGTGCATTACTGCCACATACTTCACTCTATATTATCACTATACGTATATATCTTGGCTGTGGCCCTCCCATAATATCAAGGTATTATCTTACAGCCAGAGGAAATTGAGGTCACTGACAACTGCAGCCTTCCCTGTTCTCCTCCCTAATAATCTTCCCCTGCACTGTCCCTGTCCTTTATATTTCTTACTTTTGCTTGCAGATTGACTCTTTTGAGATGGGGAATGCATTGATGGGATGATGTATTATGTTCCCGTGCACTGGATAAGAATGTGAAATATCCCAGTCACTATAGTCAGCAGTAACTGGTTCGCAGGTTTGTTGAAGTGTCTGCAATGTGTCTCTGAGCAGCATATTAAAGGTCAGGTGAACAGGATGGAACGGGATGAATTGAACATTTCCAGCATATTCAATTCAACTTTATTTATATAGCGCCATTTCACAACAACAGTCATCTCATAGCACTATCAACTGTAGGGGGGAACCCCCACAGTTGCAGAAAGACCCCAGCAATCAGGCAATCCCCTGTGAGCAAGCACTTGGCGACGGTGGAGAGGAAAAACTCCCTTTTAACAGGAAGAAACCTCCAGCAGAACCAGGCTCAGGGAGGGGCAGTCATCTGCTGCGACTGGCAGGGGGGTGAGGGGATAGAGAAAAAGAAAAGAACAGACATGTAGAGAGCAAACAGCACGATGGGGACTCAATCTATGGGAGAGAACAAACAAATGTTAATGACCAGCAAAAAAAAAATTTCATAGAGAGTGAGGAAAGGAGTGAGGCCCAGTGCGTTACTGGAGGTCCCCCGGCTGACTAAACCTATTAGCAGCATAACTAAGGGAGGGTTCAGAAACACATGATCCCTCCCTAATTGTAGGCTATATCAAAAAGGTAGGTTTTAGCCCTATTCTTAAAAACAGAGATCGAGTCTGACTCCCGAATTCAGATTGGCAGCTGATGCCACAGGAGAGGAGCTTGATAACTGAAGGCTCTGCCTCCCATTGTACTTTTGGAGATTCTAGGTATTACAAGTAATCCTGCATTTTGGGAGCGTAGTGCTCTGTTAGGATAATATGGTAGTATCAGATCTTTTAAATAAAAAGGAGCCTGATTGTTTAGAGCTTTGTAAGTAAGAAGAAGGATTTTAAACTTAATTCTAAACTCTATGGGAAGCCAATGAAGGGAGGCCAGAACCGGAGAGATATGATCTCTCTTTCTAGTACCTGTTAAAACTCTTGCTGCAGCATTTTGGATCAGCTGAAGACTTTTTAAAGATGTTTTAGGACAGCCTGATAATAAAGAATTACAATAATCTAATCTCGAGCTAACAAAAGCGTGGATCAGTTTCTCAGCATCACTCTGAGACAAGATGCTCCTAATCTTGGCAATATTACGCAAATGATAGAAGGCAGTCTTAGAAACAAATTTAATATGTGAATTGAAGGACAAATCCTGATCAAAAATAACTCCAAGGTTCCTCACAGAGCTATTAAGAGAAAGAGTAACCGCATCCAAACTGAAAGTTTGATTTGGAAAGGAATTTCTAAGGTTTTTAGGACCAACAAGAATGACTTCAGTGTTATCTGAATTTAATAGCAGGAAATTACAAGTCACCCAAGCTTTGATTTCCTTAAGACAGGCTTCTAACTTGGCTAATTGATTACTATCATCTGGCTTCATTGACAGGTATAATTGTGTGTCATCTGCATAACAATGAAAATGTATACAGTGCTTTCTAATAATGTTGCCTAACAGAAGCATATATAAACTAAAAAGAGTAGGGCCTAGCACAGATCCCTGTGGAACTCCATGACTAAGCTTTGAGTTGAAAGAAAACTCATTATTTACATGAACAAACTGGAACCTATCAGATAAATAAGATCTAAACCATTGCAACGAAGTTCCATTAAGTCCAACATAGTGTTCTAATCTATCAAGTAGAATATTATGATCGATAGTATCAAAAGCTGCACTAAGGTCTAAAAGGACAAGTACAGAAACTAGTCCATTATCAGATGCAATGAGGAGGTCGTTAGTGACCTTCGCTAAGGCTGTTTCAGTACTATGATGGATTCTAAACCCAGATTGAAACTCTTCAAGTAAACCATTTCCCTGCAGGTGGTCAAATAATTGCGTAGCAACAACTTTTTCTAAGATTTTTGAAATGAAAGGGAGATTAGAGATTGGTCTATAGTTAGCTAAAGCTCCTGGATCTAGCATTGGCTTTTTGAGTAAGGGTTTAATTACAGCCGTTTTAAAAGCCTGCGGGACATGGCCTAAAGTTAATGAAGAATTGATTATATGAAGAATAAAGCTACCAATAAGTGGGAAGACTTCTTTAAATAACCTGGTAGGAATAGGGTCTAAAAGACAAGTTGAAGGTTTGGATGAGGAAACTATTTTGTCTAACTCACAAAGGTCGATTGGAGTAAACTCATCAAGACAGACATCAATAGAAGGAGTTGTAGTAGTTACAGTATTTAAGTTAACTGTGGGAAGAATCTGATTGATTTTATCTCTGATGGATGAAATTTTATTATTGAAAAAGTTCATAAAGTCCTGACTAGTAAGCTCTAAGGGAATGCTAGGATTGACAGAGTCCTGACTCTTTGTCAACCTGGCTACAGTACTGAAAAGAAACCTGGGATTATTCTTGTTCTCTTCTATTAATGCAGAGTAATAACTCGTTCTAGCTTTTCTAAGAGATTTTTTATAAATTAAAAGATGATTTCTCCAAGCTAAATAGATTTCATCTAAATTAGTAGAGCGCCATTTTCTTTCTAATTGACGAGTCTTCTGTTTTAAGGTACGAGTTTCTGTGTTGAACCAAGGAGTTAGAAATCTCTGATTAGACTTTTTCTTTTTTAAGGGGGCCACCAAGTCTAGAGTCTGATGCAGAGAAGCTGAAACACTATCCACCATGTTATCAATTACAGAAGGAGCAAGCTGTCTATAGCTTATTTCCGTTGTGTTGACACATGGCATAGAGGAAACAATCTGCATAAATTTGGAAACAGCATCATCTGAGAGGCATCTACTGTAATAATATTTTTCTTTAGGAGCCAAATAGTCAGAAATAGTAAAATCAAAGGTTAACAGACAATGGTCTGACAGTACAGGGTTATGAGGAGACACTACAAGATTTTCTATTTCTATGCCATATGTCAAAACAAGGTCCAATGTATGGTGGAGGTAATGAGTAGAATTTCCTACTTTCTGAGAAAACCCAATCGAATCTAATATTGAATTGAATGCCACATTAAGGCAGTCACTATCTACATCCACATGTATATTAAAGTCCCCTACTATAATTATTCTATCAGATTTCAGCACTAAATCAGCTAAGAAATCAGCAAATTCGGATAAAAATTCTGAGTAGGTTGATGGGGGACGATAAACTATGGCAAATAAAATTGGGTTTAACCTAAAATTGCTAAAGTGCCCAATACTGAGGACCAGGCCCTCAAAGGAATTATAACATGTTTTTTGCTTTACATTAACTAGTAATTTGGAATGGTAAATTGTCGCTACTCCTCCTCCACGACCAGAACTTCTGGGATTTTGACAGTTTAAATAACCAGAGGGAGTTGATTCATTTAAACCAACATAATCCTCTTGTCCTAACCAAGTCTCTGTAAGGGAAATTAAATCAATCTGATGATCAATTAACAAATCATGGACTAACAGAGACTTGGGAGTTAGAGACCTAATATTTAATAAACCACATTTAATTTTTAAATTATGAGGAGGAACAGAGGCCAAATCATTCAATTTAGAGGCTTTATGTTTAATTTGAGTTTTACCAATATTTTGCTTTATCACTTTGGGATGCTTATACATTATATTTTTATTCACTTTGGAGGGAGCAGACAACAATTCTCTGATGGGGAAGACAGGGGCTAAGCTGAGGGGTGGCGGATGAAGAGGAGCTGCAGAGAGGCGTGTAAGACTGTGACTCTGCTTCCTGGTCCCAACTCTGAGTAGTCATGGTTTTGGAAATTTGGATAAAAAAGATGCCAGATTGTTAGATAAATGAGAAGCACCATCCAAAGTGGGATGAATGCTGTCTCGTCTCATAAGACCAGGTTTTCCCCAAAAAGAGCTCCAATTGTCAATGTAGCCCACGTCATTTTTAGGACACCACACAGACAGCCAGCGGTTCAAGGATGACGAGCGGCTAAACATGTCATCACTGGTCAGATTGGGGAGGGGCCCAGAGAATACTACAGTGGCAGACATCGTTTTTGCAAAGTCACACACCGATTCTATATTAAGTTTCGTGACTTCCGACTGCCGGAGACGGATGTCATTAATGCCGGCGTGAATAACAATTGTATAACATATAAATTCTAAGGCATAGAGATTTGAATTGCTGAGCAGTTTTATGATAGACTGTTGGTTAGTTGATTTCAATACTCTTTCATAATAGTTACTTATTGTGCTGCATGGTCAGAAGAGGGCAGTCTTCCCCAATACAAACTCAAGTCTTTTTTTTTTTTTTTAATTATTATTTCTACTTCATTTAGGTCATGGGATGAATAAACACAAAGGCTCAAACTAATTACACACACATACCTACAAGTCGCTTTATTGCCAAGCAACACAAGCCACTTCTGATGGAAAAAATGGTGTAGTACAGTTTTTTTTTTCTTTGCAAGTGTCCTGCATTTATAGTTCCTTAATGGGCCAGTACAGCTTCTGGGGTAGATGATGGTAATGGGGCCCGCTAAGTGCCAAAGAACAATGGAAGGAGGAATCGGAATCTTTCAGCATCAAAGCAGCAGCGAGACAAACCCATTCAGCTGTAGGGAGCAGGGACACACAGGAGAGCAACTAACTGTAGGTTGTGCTTCTTATTCACATGTCACTCCTGTCATTTTTTTCTTTAAATTTTATTCTGAGACGCCTTGTACAGCATGGGCCATTTCTAGCTTTTTGGTAATTGTGTTTATTGGGCCCCTATTTTTGAAATGGGGCAGAGTTCAAATCCTTTAAAATGAGGTGAGAAAACGTGTCTCCCTTCCCAACAAGAGCATTAAAAATAAACCGGATCATTGTCCAGATGAACAGGAAAAAAATAAACCATTACATAGAATAAAAAATTTAACCAGCCTCCGTATAAATATTGCAAATGTATCAGGAAAAGCATAACAAATTGAGGAGAAAGGAGTTGGAAATTTCCCAGAAAAAAAAAAAAATGTAATTCTTTGCCAAAAAGTGTTGAGAGTAAACTTTTAGCTTTTGGGCCCTCTAGTAGCTGAGGAGGCCTGTAGCATTTCCATATTATGCTATATTAAAGGCAGAAACATTTCTACATGTAGTGTTAATTAAACCCTCTGGTTGTGTGTGTGTTTCTGTAGATGAGTCTCTGTTGCGTCAAGATGATATTTGGTTCCTGGATGGCGACGACCCCCAGGAACCCCTTTCACATGTTCCACGCCCCGATCATCTGGACTTCCTACGCATCACACCGCCGGAGGACGACATTATGGGTGACACGCCGTACTACCCCAAGCTGGAGTGCACGGTGAGAGCCATAATACATATTTCATAACAATTTTTTTCTGATATTGACCCATCACAGATGAATAAGAACAGGTGAGCAGTATATTGAAAGATTCAAAGATTCTTATTTGTCAGTTCTCCACAGTGGTGTGAAAAAGTGTTTGCCTCCTTCCTGATTTCTCAATTTTTTTTGTATGTTTGTCACACTTAAATGTTTCAGATCATCAAATTTAAATATTAGACAAAGATAACACAAGTAAACACAAAATGTAGTTTTTAAATGAAGGTGTTTATTATTCAGGGTAAAAAAAAATTCAAACCTACATGGCCCTGTGTGGGGAAAAGTGATTGTCCCCCTGTTAAAACATAAATTAACTGTGGTTTATCACATCTTTGGAAAGCTAAGTTTAATTTCTCTAGCCACACCCAGGCTTGATTACTGCCACACCTGTTCTCAATCAAGAAATCACATAAATAGGACCTGCCTGAAAAAGTGAAGTAGACCAAAAGATCATCAAAACCTAGACATCATGCTGCGATCCAAAGACATTCAGGAACAAATGAGAAACAAAAGTAATTGAGATCCATCAGTGTGGAAAAGCTTCTAAAGCTGTTTCTAAAGCTTTGGGTCTCCAGCGAACCACAGTAAGTGCCATTACCCACAAACGGCGAAAACATGGAACAGTGGTGAACCTTCCCAGGAGTGGCCAGCCAACCAAAATTACACCAAGAGCGCAGTGACGACTCATCCATGAGGTCACAAAAGACCCCACAACAACATCCAAAGAACTGCAGGCCTCACTTGCCTCTGTTAAGGTCAGTGTTCATGACTCCACCATAAGAAAGAGACTGGGCAAAAATGGGCTGCATTGCAGAGTTCCAAGACGAAAACCACTGCTGAGCAAAAAGAACATAAAGGCTCGTCTCAGTTGTGCCAGAAAACATCTTGATGATTCCCAAGACTTTTGGGGAGATACTCTGTGGACTGACGAGACAAAAGTTGAACTTTTTGGAAGGTGTATGTCCCATTACATCTGGTATAAAAGTAACACAGCATTTCAGAAAAGGAACATCATAGTAGCAGTAAAATATAGTGGTGGTAGTCTGATGGTCTGGGGCTGTTTTGCTGCTTCAGGACCTGGAAGACTTGCTGTGGTAAATGGAGCCATGAATTCTGCTGTCTACCAAAAAATCCTGAAGGAGAATGTCTGGCCATCTGTTCGAGACCTCAAGCTGAAGCGCACTTGGGTTCTGCAGCAGGACAACAATCCAAAACACACCAGCAAGTCCACCTCTGAATGGCTTCAGCAAAACAAAATGAAGACTTTGGAGTGGCATAGTCAAAGTCCTGACCTGAATCCGATTGAGATGCTGTGGCATGACCTTAACTAGAAAAGCACTCGGAGAGCGCAGACCTCCGCCAAGCACCACAGTTCCCCCCATACAGTGTTTGTGTGTACATTTTCAGATTCCTTGACCATGAAAACATATGACTAGCAATTGGATTCACAATGATAGGATTAGTGGTTCAGTAGTTATTGACGAAAATGGCATTTTCCGTAATGGCGGTTTAGCGCCACAGTTCCCCCATACAGTGTTTGTGTGTACGTTTTCAGATTCCTTGATCATGAAAACATATGACAAGGAATTGGATAGACAATGATAGGATTAGTGGTTTAGTAGTTATTCACGAAAATGGCATTTTGCGTAATGGCGGTTTTCTTGTGGACGGTGATCCGGATCACCACCAAAATCTAATCATCTGTAGGATACCCCATTTCTGACAATCTGTGAAAATTTCATGAAAATCCGTCCATAACTTTTTGAGTTATCTTGCTAACAGACAGACAGACAGACAAACCAACGCCGATGAAAACATAACCTCCTTGGCGGAGGTAAAAAGTGCTAAAATATCAATACAAAGTTGAACTGTTAACTTTTTTTTTTTTTTTACCACGAGGTCTGCCACAACTCGGTGTCAAATAATGATGTACTGGTAATAAATTTGATGCTGATGAATTTATGATAGTAACTAGAAAAGCACTCGGAGAGCGCAGACCTCTGCCAAGCGCCACAGTTCCCCCCATACAGTGTTTGTGTGTACATTTTCAGATTCCTTGACCATGAAAACATATGACTAGCAATTGGATTCACAATGATGGGATTAGTGGTTCAGTAGTTACTGACGAAAATGGCATTTTCCGTAATGGCGGTTTTCTTCTGGACGGTGATCCGGATCACCACCAAAATGTAATCATCTGTAGGATACCCCATTTCTGACAATCTGTGAAAATTTCATGAAAATCCGTCCATAACTTTTTGAGTTATCTTGCTAACAAACAAACAGACAGACAAACAGACAAACCAACGCCGATGATCACATAACCTCCTTGGCGGAGGTAAAAAGGTGGTTCATGCTTGAAAACCCTCCAATGTGGCTGAATTACAATTCTGCAAAGATGAGTGGGCCAAAATTCCTCCACAGTGCTGGAAAAGACTTATTGCCAGTTACTGGACTTGATTGCAGTTGTTGCTGCAAAAGGTGGCCCAACCAGTTAATAGGTTTAGGGGGCAATCACTTTTTCACACAGGGCCATGTAGGTTTGGATTTTTATCCCCCTTAATAATAAACACTTTCATTTAAAAACTGCATTTTGTGTTTACTTGTGTTATCTTTGTCTAATATTTAAATTTGTTTGATGATCTGAAACATTTAAGTATGACAAACGTATAAAAAAAAATGAGAAATCAAGAAGGGAGCAAACACTTTTTCACACCACTGTATATGTACAGGACATACAGGAGAATCAAAATGCCATTTCTCTCTCTCTTAGTAGTGTGCATAATGTAAGAAAAAGGAATAAAGATGAAAAACAACAACAGCAATTTATGTACAATATTAATACCCATACTGCAAATTCAGTGTGTTAGAGGAAGTACAAACAGTGACGGTCTGGAATGTGCATGGTCAGTAGTGCAATAACAAACAGCAGCAGATGTGACATTAGTGCAAATGGTTGTAAGAGAGAGAGGGCCCGCTGCACTCGTCCGCCCCGCCATCTTAAAACTCATGTTATATGATTTTTAGTCTGTAGCAGAAAGTCATTCTTGGCCCCAAAATGCAGTATCAGTCACAAACATTGTTACATCTAGAGAATCATACCACGGCACTCTGTTTCACCACTTCCCGACTTATGAGTATAATTCGGATTTATCTCCGCTCAAGCATTTAATCACCTGATCACAAATTCTTAGAAATGGATTAACAGGATGGATTCTAATCGGTACACTTGGGTTCACCCCTCCCTTGTTTAGGGCAAATTTAAAAATCTGACCACCCCTGTCAGTCTGTGGACATTTTATAGCCTCGTTTGGTTTGATGGCTGGTGTATTATTTGAAGTTGAAGTAAAAGCTGTTCCTCCTGTCCAGTGGGCAACAATAAATTGATCATTTAAGCTTTAACAATGCAATTATATAACAACCTGAGTTTCTAAATCATCTGACAATTGGTTCCATCCATGTGAAGTTTGCACAGGAATTTCATTCTTGTGGCAGATGAGGCAGATTACCGAGGTGTGGTTTTAGGCGGGTAGTGTATTAGCTCAAGAACTGTATTGTTTTGCTAAGACGCTGTAGCTGCTCTGGCTGTGAGCATAATCAGTTAACATACCAGTACAAAGGGCATGCTGTAATGAATTAGGTTCTGTGTGTTGTTATGCTGCTACTTTATTGTCAGAATTGTATTTTTAGAAAAACACACCTCACTTATGCATGGTGTTATTGTAATGGCTTAAGGGCGGGAGATGCAATGCCACCCTTTTGAGAGCTACACCTGCTGTTAAGTGGAATTTAAATTGTCTTTAACTTGTAAACACATTATTACACGCCACAGAAGTGCCAGTCAGTGGTGCCTCTCTCTAGCATAACCCCCTCAGGGGATTTACTGTGGGAAATAGTGCTGCTGTTGCATAACTTTATTCCTTCAGTCACTACAGAACTCCCCTCTGTAGCTCTGCTAGAAAATAGTTATTATGCCTCGGTGAAACGGAGGCATACAGTAATCAGTTAGTGTGGCTGTGTGTGTGTGTGTGTGTCTGTCTGTTCACCTCTCTGTTTCAGCTTGCCCGGTCAAAATTAAGTGGAACTAAAGGCTTATCATTGTATCGCCATATTTTCTCGACTTTTAATTTGCCAGAATTGCGAGATAAGGCTTTGTTTTCAAAATAAACACAAATTTAACTCACCATTTCTGTCAGTGCAGCTACAAAAATAGGAAATGTAATAACTATGCCGGGCCAGTAGAGGTCGGAGTGCCACTTTTTTACAGCAGCCCATGCTACCATGCCACGGGCACCGAGGCACAGCACCTCAGTGCTTTTTATTAAAAGTGGTTTTTACTTTGTCTTTTGACTTAAACACATTTTCAGTAGGTGACAATAAATTATGGTGGAAATACTTTTACGGTGTTATGTGCAATTTATTTATTGTAAAATCTGAAATGTTACTGTGTCCTTTCTTTTTTAGAATCATCAAACTGATTGAAAAGCATTTATTTACAAAGCAACAACGTTCACCTCTGAGGCTGTCCAGTGTCAGCTGTGCTCAGATGGTTGGAAGGAATGTATTCACAAAAGGTGGCCTCTTGTTGCCATGGGCGACAACAATGTGAACTTTCCCTCACCTTTTTAACTTGACATTTATCCAAACATTAGGGCAGCCGTAATCAAGGATTAGCTTAAAAATTAATACCCCTATAATTTGTTTCCTTCTGCTGTTTCCAAAGATTATAGTTTATTGTTAGCATAGCGTGCAAGGCTTTAGCTAGCATTAGCTTGTAAGTTTCCTTTAAACTGCTTAAAAAAAAAATCTACAACTAAGCTTCCACACTGGATCTGTCTGTGGTATATAGTGCATGTTGAGTTGCATGAGTAAGGTAAGTGAACACAAATGTATTTCCCCTCTCGCTGAATTTAGTTTTGTTTACAAGAGGCTAATCACACATGCTAACATCTTAACATATTAGCAGGGAGCTGACTAATCACATCTTTAAGCCCCTGCATTGCTGTAACTGTTGCAGTGCAGCTCTCTTACCTGAGGACAGCCTTACTCCACCTCTGTGTTTGCCTTTTTTTTTTTTTTTTTTTTTTTTTTTTTAAGGAAGTAAGCAGAGGTAATCAGACACCTGTGGCGGTTGGCTCTGTAGGTCTCCTCCCAGTTGGGGAGGGACCTGAAGGGAGACATTCCCAGACTGGGTAAACCAGTGAAACAGACTTTTTTTTCCTGCAACCTGAAAGGATTTTTCTCACAGCTGCTCATCAGTGAAGTGAGGCGGATACAAACATACTTTAGCCATGGATTCCAGACTGAACCCTGGCACACGGGACGCGTATACCCACAGCTTTATGGACAATATTGCTGAAGAGTTTTAAAAGCCTCTGTGAATGGCAGGTGACCTCTGTTCTCCAGTGATCCCAGCGAGATTACACCAGGACATGCTTCCACCCTCTGAGCAGCTTGATTTCACTCTCTGTATCATGGGAATCTCACTCAGCCAGAGGAGACTAATCTCTACCATAGCATACAAGCAGTAGTCATCTTCATGTGAAAAAGTAGAAGTTTACTCTTTGCACCCTCTTTGTGTCACTAAACCAGATTACAGAGTAGTTTTGCTTCATTTGGTACCCTTCAGGAGAAAGGTAAGAAGAGCGGGGAACATATCCATACACACAATGGACTTTTGTTCCTTGCCAACGGCACAGGTGGAATAGGAGCTGGTGGGATCCGATGTTAGTAAATTTTCCATTGGACAGCTTGCTAGAGACTGTTTTGGATTTCCTCTGCTTCTATTTGAAGTTGGACCTTGAGTAATAATGGACGGCACGGGTATTCACTTGGGTGAGCAGGGGAAGCAGTCCACCCCTTCTATCCGGAGTGTCTTGAATAATTTCCTCAATCGGGACCGGTCCGGCTCTTCAGAGTCAGCTGTGCTAACATCTTTTAAGGAGCTGCCTGATGGGGGGACTCCTCTGGATTTAGGTAATCAAGCTACTAACGATGAGAAGCTCCAAGGAAAAGGAGAAGGGGATCAGGATCAAACTGCTCCATGTGATGTAGAGCAAAAGGTTGACTCGGCAGTCTCGGCTGACACAGATCTTGTCGAGGTTACCCGGGTGGAAACATACAGCGACACAGAAAATGATGACGAGGCGACGCAGAACAACGCCCATACACCTCCGAAGTCTGCTGTTCTTGAGGAGGGAAATGATGCAGTGGATCAAGGGGATGGAGATGATGAGCAAGAAGTTGTCAGTGAAGCAGAATTCCAAATCCCTGTTTTCAGAACGCATCACCTCAAAGACAGATCTCGTGTAGAAGCCATTTTATATCCTGATAGATTATTCAGGAGAACTAGTCCCAGGACAGTTCTGGTCTCTCCCGCTTTGGAACCAGGAGATGGGTCCATTCTTAAGAAGGGCAGTACCACAGCATCAGAAGTTGCTGGAGGTTTGGGAACAGATGAAAGTGAGGAGTATACTGCCATAGATTGTTCTAATCCTGTTCCGTCAGTCATCTCTGAGCATTCGGGTGGAGAAGAAACTGATCCAACTTCTTCATTAAAGCAAGCAGGTGATGCACAAAATGGTGAGACCTGTGAGGAGGGGAACCAGGAGACTCACTCCACACCCAAGTCTCCTGAGGTCCCATTGCAGTCATCATCCAGTCCAGGGGACCAATTGGACTCCAATTCAAGGCATGACAAAAAGTCTTCCGTATCTGAAGAGTCCACAGCTGATAGTCAGCCACGTACCAGTCCTGCCACAACAAAGCACACAACATCTCCGAAGATACAAAGCACACCACCAACAGGTTCATCTGTGTCCAAAACCACCCCTGCCTCATCCCCATCCAGGGCCAAAGAACTTTCTTCTCCCCCTTCTTTCCAGATGCCGGCTCTCTTTAGTGGTGTGCGGGTGCTGAAGAAAGGAGCGGTGGGAGGGGACAGGGAGGTGGTCTCTGAGATCAAACAGCGAGAGAAGAACACTGACCTGGCCATGCTCAATCTCAAAAAGACTGTAAATAAAAACAAGGCATTTCCTGAGCAGAAGTCAACCTCTCCAGTTAAAAAACACACCGAGCCAAAGCCAGTGGCAGAAACAAAACGTGACGTGGTGGGACAGCTGAGTCAGCGGCTTAACCTAGAAAACCACAGTGACACCAGAGAGTCGGGTGAGAAAGAAGACAAGACTGCAGGAGAGAAACCTACCACATCCACACCTGAAAGAAAGAAAACCTCAGACCTGGCTTATGAAACCTTCAGAAACGTTTTTGGACCCAAAACTGTCAAAAAGGACAAACCAGAAGATGCGGACCTGGAGGCGGTGAAACAGAAAATAAAGAATGACAAAGAAAATCTGAGGTTGATATTCGAGAGAAACGTGAAATCTCCTGTCAAGGAACTAAAACGTCCCTTAGAGGAAAGTGTACGTAGTCGCCCGCATTAAAATGTTTTTGTATTTTTCACATCACATTTGTATTTAATTTCAGCTGCAGGAATATATTCACTTCCTGAAATTAGCAGTTGGATTAAAAATCAGCAATTGTGTTCCCCACAGACGGAGATCACGACCCCTACAGACGGTGAGGACCGGACTCCGGGGCGTCTGCAGGCTGTATGGCCCCCACCCAAATCCAAGGATGAGGAAGACAAGGTGGGCCTCAAGTACACCGAGGCAGGTAAGGACATAACTCTACATATGTTTAAACACTGGTGCCCTTATTTCCATTTAAGACCAGGAATGCTCACAGAGGATCTACCAGTTAAGCTTGGACAGACACACCTCATACTGATTGGCTTTATGGATTTTAAAAAGTTCCCAATAAAATTATCATGTGAACGGATCTTTTGTTTTGGATGAATATTCCCGCTGTGTCACACATGAAAACTTTAAAGCACCCATTCTACAAATGTCTACGGAAAATCAGACAGCTCCAACTCGGTATCAACACTGACAGACGTCCCTTAAATCTCTTTAAGAACACCATGAGACTGTCTGCACTGTAATGACGCTGTTTTTGTGGTTGTTGCTTCACAGCACCACAGGGCAGCATGTGTAGGTAGGCATTAATGGGAGACAAAAAACAATTAATGGACCCAAAGATCCTCCAGGCAGCCCGCCCATTGTGTACCCTAAAAGCGTAATGATGCACAATTAAGTTAAAAGCATCCAGGCCTGATTAAATTATAAAGTAAAAGGCTTTGCTTTAAGGTTGTTAGGACTCTAACTCTAGGCCCACAGCAGCGGTGCAACAGCTGTTGCATGCTCCCCTGTGGTGGAGCTTCATCCCTGAGAATAGATTGTCTCACTATGGAGGATTATTCCACTGATCTGTCCCTCATGTTCTCTTGTTGAAGAGAGCAGCGTTTGGAAGTGGGGCAAAAGTCCACACTGAGTCACATAAATAAAGTGGCACGTGAAAATCTTTGAAAGATTCATTGCTGTAATTTATTCATTTGAGATGAGAGATGAGATGAGATTCAACTTTATTGTCATTACACATGTATGAATACAAGGTAACGAAACGTGACTTGGCATTTGGGCACGCTCTGCAGAGCGCATCCAAGGCCGGGGCAGCCGCTAGGCGCCAGTCAAGACCAGAGGTGGGTAGAGTATCAAGAAATTGTGCTCAAGTAAAAGTAGTATTACCTGATGATGATTATAAGTGAGAGCAGTCACCAAACAAATACAAGAGCAATAATAAGTATCAGCTGAAGTAACCGCTTTACCAATTTGTGAGGTTTTTCCTCATAGGTTTGATTCTTCTCTAATACAGTGCATCCGGAAAGTATTCGCAGCACTTCACTTTTTCCACATTTTATGTTACAGCATTATTCCAAAAGGGATTAAATTCATTTTTTCCTCAAAATTCTACACATAACACCCCATAATGACAACGTGAAAAAAGTTTTGGGGTTTTTTTGAGATTTTTGCAAATTTATTAAAAATAAAACGCTAAGAAATCACATATACATAAGTATTCACAGCCTTTGCCATGAAGCTCAGAATTGAGCTCAGGTGCATCCTGTTTCCACTGATCATCTTTGAGATGTTTCTACAACTTAATTGGAGTCCACCTGTGGTAAGTTCAGTTGATTGGACATGATTTGGAAAGGGACACACCTGTCTATATAAGGTCCCACAGTTGACAGTGCATGTCAGAGCACAAACCAAGCATGAAGTCAAAGGAATTGTCTGTAGACCTCTGAGACAGGATTGTCTCGATATTTACCTTTTGTTCATATTAAAGACAAAAATAGAAAGGAGATGTTTTTACCTTCTTTACATGTTTCGACTGTGCACTCCAGCCTTTGTCAGAAGAGTCAACTGATTGCTGCCAGGTGTCATGTTATCAGCTGACTTTCGTAGGCGGGAGCAGCCCAGCAGACATGTCAGATCCACCGAGCCGGCCCCGCTTTCTGCCGTCCGATGGTCTCTGGAGAATGTGGTCCCAGGTGTGGGAAAGCATAAAGGCCCCCTCATCCCAGTTCATGGTATCTTTTCCCCGCTTCCTGATTTCTATGGCCTCCTTGGTCCAGCGTTGGTGTCTGTTGCTCTCCGATCCAATAATTTTTTGTGTTGTCCCAGTCCATGATGTGATTATTTCTTTTGCAGTGATCTGATATTGCTGATTTTAATGTTTCTTGTTCTGCCTTTTCTTTTTGTGATCTTGTGAGTTGTCCTTGTGTTTCCTTCTCACATTCCTTCTGGTGTTCTTTTTTTCCTTGTGGTGAATGATCTTTCGGTTTCCGGAAACATCTCCTTTCTATTTTTGTCTTTAATAAGAACAAAAGGTAAATAATTAAAAGAAGACAAAATGAAGCTACTTGAGCTATTACGTGGAAGTTGTAGACAAAATTGTATCAAAGACTTCTGCCGGCTGGAGAAATTGGAGAAAACACGGGCACGCTACAGAAACCACCTGAGATTTAATCTCCGTTGCAGAGATGAGGATGTCACACCAGCAAGCCTCAACATAAAAAATCCAATCTCGACCAAAAACGTAGAGAAAATTATCAATAAAGCACGGAAAGACCTGATCTAAGAACGGACAAAAATGACAGCAAACAAAGTGGACACATCCTCGTAACAGAACTCGCATGTGAAAAAATCCAGGACCAAGGGGAAAAGGCATCACTCCGGAATGCAGTCATAATGCAGTCATTATGCAGTAATAATTTTTTTGTTAACATTGGACCTAAACTGGCCCGAGAAATACCCACTACGGTGCCAACAGGTGATTCAATATGCAATAACACTGCTGTAAAAGACACCATCTTCATAAAGAACACAGACGAAAGAGAGGTCATTGAAATTGTTAAATCGTTCAAAAGTAAAACATCTACTGACTGCGATGGTATTGATATGCTACTAGTCAAAACTGTTATCGAATGCATAGTGAAACCACTGACGTATATCTGTAACCTGTCTCTCCAATCAGGTATATTTCCCAATGCAATGAAAATAGCTAAAGTAATTCCGATTTACAAGACAGGCGACAGAGGGGAACTCTCCAACTACAGACCAATTTCACTATTACCGCAATTTTCCAAGATACTTGAAAAAATATTCTATGAGAGAATTGACAACTTCATACTGAAGAATGATTTATTGTGTGAGCAGCAATATGGGTTCAGACACAAAAGGACAACAGCATATGCCTTAATGGAATTTACAGAAAAAATATCAACAGCCATTGAAAATAAAGAGTATTCAGTTGGAGTATTCCTGGATCTTAAAAAAGCATTTGATACAGTAGATCACAATCTATTATTAAAGAAACTACAAAATTGTGGTATCAGAGGGGTAGCACTGTCCTGGTTAAGAAGTTACTTAAAGAATAGATATCAGTTTGTATGTGTTAACAACAAAAACTCAGAGCTACTGAAGGTCACCTGTGGAGTCCCACAGGGTTCAGTTTTGGGACCATTATTATTCAATATGTATATAAATGATATATGTAAAGTTTCAGAAAAAATGGACTTAATATTGTTTGCTGATGACACTAACCTGCTATGCAGTGGAAACAACTTGGAACAACTTCTGGATACACTCGGAAAGGAATTAGGAAAGCTGAAACTGTGGTTTGATTCGAACAAATTAACGCTCAATTTAAGCAAGACAAAATTTATAGTCTTTAACAACCATCACAACTACCCAGTACCCAAACTCAGTGTAAATGGTGTAGAGATTGAAAGGGTATCCGAAACTAAATTCCTTGGAGTAATAATTGATAACAAACTGTGTTGGAAGCCACATATTAATTATATAAAAGGTAAAGTATCCAAATCAATTGCAATATTACACAGAGTGAAAAATTTGCTGAATCAACCCACACTATACACCTTGTATCATTCATTAATACTCCCATACATGACATATTGTAATGAAGTATGGGGAAATACATATAAAACAAACATATATCCACTCTTTATGCTTCAAAAGAGAGCTATTAGAATAATCAACAAAGCAGCTTACAGGGAACCAACAAACCCACTTTTTCTTAAACAAAAAACTCTCAAGTTGAAAGATCTGATCGACTTTAAAACCGCAATAATAATGTTCAAAGTGAAGAATCTATCACTGCCCGCAAATATCCAAAAGTTGTTCCAAACAAGGGAGAAACGATATCACTTCAGAGGAACATGTATATTTCAAAAGCCTACAGTGAGAACAACTACCAAGCAACATTGTATTTCAGTGCAAGGTGTCAGATTATGGAACGATTTTGGACCTGAATTAAAATCATGTACAAAGCTTGGACAATTTAAACAAAAACTAAAGGAAGAAATACTCCAAACATATTTACAAGACGACATGTAAACTCACACAAGGATTGACATTTCCAGCCTGTGTTGTGTTATAGCTTAGTTTTTCTTTTTTCTCTGTGACACTATGTCTTAGATTTGTTTTTGAATAGTAACCGCTTAACTTAGACTAGCTCAGTTTTCTTTTTCTCTCAGTCATATTTTGTCTTAGCCTTGTTTTAAATTGTAATCACTCTTGTCTTGTTTTCTCTTTTTTCTCTTTTGAATTCTTGGATGGAATATGGGTGGACAATATAAGCTGCGGCTTCAGCCATCACCCATTTCGGATAACTCACGTGGAATTGTATAGTAGAAGGAGTCTTTGTCTAATTTGACCTTGTTGTTATATTATACAGTTTCTTTTAACCTGTAATGTACTATCCGAAATAAATTCATTCATTCATTCATTCATTCAGTCGTAGGAATCCTCAAAACGGTCAAATTACCACAAAGGAACGTTACAAAAGAAGAAGAAAAAGCATTAAACTCAGTTAAGATGGAAAGCGGGGCCGGCTCAGTGGATCTGACAGGTCTGATGGGCTGGCCCCGCCTACCAAAGTCAGCTGATAAAATGACACCTGGCAGTAATCAGTTGACTCTTCTGACGAAGGCTGCAGTGCACAGTCTAAACATGTAAAGAAGGTAAAAACATCTCCTTTCTATTTTTGTCTTTAATAAGAACAAAAGGAAGACAAAATGAACCTACTTGAGCTAGGATTGTCTAGAGGCACAAATGTGGGGAAGGGTACAGAAAAATTTCTGCTGCTTTGAAGGTCCCAATAAGCACAGTAGCCTCCATCATCTGTAAATGGAAGAAGCTCAGAACCACCAGGACTCTTCCTAGAGCTGGCCGGCTGTCTAAACTGAGCGATTGGGGGCGAAGGGCCTTAATCAGGGAGGTGACCAAGACCCTGATTGTCACTCTGTCAGAGCTCCAGTGTTCCTCTGTGGAGAGAGGAGAACCTTCCAGAATGACAACCATCTCTGAAACCATTCACCAATCAGGCCTGTATGGTAGAGTAGCCAGATGGAAGCCACTCCTTAGTAAAAAGTGCATGACAGCCCACCTGGAGTTTGCCAAAAGGCACTGAATGACTCTCAGACCATGAGAAACAAAATTCTCTGGTCTAAAGAAATTGAACTCTTTGGCATGAATGCCAGGTGTCATGTTGGGAGGAAACCAGGCACCACTCATAACCACGCCAATGGGGGTGGCAGCATCATGCTGTGGGGATGTTTTTCAGCGGCAGGAACTGGGAGACTAGTCAGGATAGAGGGGGGAAGATGAATGCAGAAATGTACGGTCATCCTAGATGAAAACCTGTTCCAGAGTGCTCTTGACCTCCGACTGGGGTGTCGGTTCATCTTTAAGCAGGACAACGACCCTAAGCACACAGCTAAGATATCAAAGGAGTGGCTTCAGGACAACTCTGTGAATGTCCTTGAGTGGCCCAGCCAGATCCCAGACTTGAATCCAATTGAACATCTCTGGAGAGATCAGAAAATGGCTGTGCACTGACGCTTACCATGCACCCTGATGGAGCTTGAGAGATGCTGCAAAGAGAAATGGGCGAAACTGTCCAAAGATAGGTGTGCCAAACTTGTGGCATCATATTCAAAAAGACTTGAGGCTGTAACTGCTGCCAAAGGTGCATCAACAAAGTACTGAGCAAAAGTTGTGAATACTTAGGTACATGTGATTTCTTTTTTTTTCCACAATATTTTTTATTGAATCTTTTTTACAAACATAGCTCAAACAGTCAGACACTAACACTAAAGTAATTTAAAAATTAAAAAGAACACTAACAACAACAACAACAACAAAAAAAATGTAATAAAAACAACAACAACCATTAACAAAAACAAGTCAACAACAATGCTCCTCTGTTTAGTCTAGGTAATCTATTACATAAGAATACATAATATTCATTCACCAGTTTGGAATTTGCAAGGTCCACACATATCATTCACCTTCTTCACAAGTTATGTTTAATTTCTTTACATAATCAATGAAAGGTCTCCATATATTCTCAAACACATTTTCCTTTGATTTCAGTATATATGTTATTCTTTCTAGTGGAATGTTTAACATCTGTCTTAACTACTGAGTCACATCTGGTCTATGAGTCTTTTTCCACAGTAGTGCAATACATTTTTTGGCATTAAGCAAACAGAGGTCTATGAATGTTCTTTCACTCTTATTAAAGTTATGTTTTTCTGGATACAGACCCAACAAAAACAGTTTAGGGTTCAATGTAAATTGTTTTGAAATTATTTTTTCAATTGTTACCCTCACCTCTTCCCAAAACATTCTGATTTTTCTACATTCCCATAAACAGTAAAATAGGGTTCCTTTACTTTCCATACATTTTGTGCACGTATCTGGTATGTTTTTGTTATATCTATTTAATTCCACTGGTGTAACATACATCCGCATTAACCATTTAAAATGTATTAGTTTAAGACGTACATTTATTGATTTGGTTTGAGCTCCTGCACAAGCCATTTCCCATTGTTCCTCTGAAATTTCAATTTGCAGGTCTTCTTTCCAATAATTCAGTCTTTTCTGTGAGTTTTCACATGAGAATAGTGTCCATGAGTTATAAAACTCTGAAATAATACCCTTTCTCTTACTATATTTCTTCAAAATTTTTTCCAAAGATGAATAAGTAGGTATGTACATGTGATTTCTTAGTTTGGTTGTTTTTTTTAATAAAGTTGCAAAAATCTCAAAACTTTTTTCACATTGTCATTATGGGGTGTTGTGTGTGTAGAATTTTGAGGACAAAAATTAATTTAATCCATTTTGGAATAAAGCTGTAACATAACGTGGAAAAAGTGAAGCGCTGTGAATACTTTCCGGATGCACTGTAATTTTCTTTTTTCTTTCAAATTCTTGTTTTCCCTTGTAAATTTGAAACTTGTCATACATTTGCATAAATGTTTTAAATATTTAATTTATTGATTATACAGTACAGTTTATCCTCATCAGTTTTTTTCCCCTAAATTTAGGTCATTTGTAAATATGGCCTTTTACTAATAAACTTGTGACTTTTGTGGGGGTATCCAGTAGCTTAAGATGGCCTAGTGGGAGAGGACCCACCCCACAGCCAGGAGGTTGTGGGTTCACACCTCAGCGAGGCCGTACCAAAGACCATATAAAAATGGTACTTCCCACCTTCTAGCTTGGTTTTCAGCATATTATAGAATGGGGGAAGAAAAGATCATTACCCAGCCACAGGGGGAAGTGCAAACCAGTGTACTCCTTGTATGGGTCCCAAGCCAGGTACATGGGGAGGGTTTCGTCAGGAAGGGGATCCGGCCAAGTCTAATATGTGGCTCATCATCCAGTGAACTAAGGGTTATGACATATAAAATGGAACACTGTTCTTATCTTTATTGTATGTTGTCTTCTTTCAGCTGTTCCCTTTAGGGGTCGCCTCAGCAGATCATCTGCCTCCATCTCACCTTATCCTTTGCATCTTCTTCTGTAACTCCAACCGCTCTCCATGTCCTCCTTCACTACATCATTAATCTTCTCTGTCATTTTCTTTTCCTTCTGCCTGGCAGCTCCATCTTCAACATCTTTTGTAGAATATGTAAATTATCCATCCTCTGCACATGTCCAGACCATCTCAGCCTTGCTTCTTAATTTGTCTCCAAACTGCTCAACCTGAGCTGTTCCTGCGATGTACATCTAGGGATGCACGATAGTAGAATTTTTGCCGATAGCCGATATGCCTGTAGTTTAAAACTAGTTTTTGCTGATATTTGCACATATTTTTTCCCACCTATTTACATCTCCTTTGACTTGGTGATAATTAACTGGCATATGAAGACAATTCCCCAAGGAAAATAAGACATCTACCTCAACTTAATATGAAAATAAATACATGTTATGTATTTTCAGACAAATGTGCGAGGGGAGGGAGGCTCTGTATCCCTTCATAATATTAGACTGTACACAGTACAGTTTCTCTCGTCATGTTACACACTTAATATGTTGGTCAAAACCGGGTCTGCTGCTTGTCAGTGGCTGGTAGCACATAGCGGAGTGCTAACTTAGCATAAATGTCTGGACCACTGTTACCACGGCTACAGAAAACTCCTGTGGCAGACGGAAAGGTAGGTGCCAGCAGCTCCAGATCCAGTGAGCAGTACTTATCAATGACCACAGAGTTTGTAAACAAGCCCTTATTCACGTATACTGTATATAAAATCCACTTCCACAGCTCTGACCAGATTTCTCTGTCCTGTACTTCAGTGTAGTTGGTAGCACTCCCAACTCAACCGCAGTGTCTATGATCTTGGGGTGTAGCCAGGTCTGAATGATTTGGGTTATATGTCCAGTTTTTGTGTGTCAGTCTTGTTTCCAAGGGACTGCATTTGCGACATTGGTCTGTTTGGAGCCCCATCAGCCGAGCCGCTTTGGTTTACGTGGTTGCCTCTGCCTCCGTCTAAGGAGAGCATAAACGCGGGTGCCATAATGGGAACTTGGAATAGTCTCCTGAAGTGCAGTAATTCCTCTCTGCTATAGAAGATGTTTCATATGTTTCAAGAGCACTTAACCACAAAAAGCAGTATGAAATAACCACAGCTGAGGGAGTACAGAGTGGCAGACTGACTATGAAGGGGGCAGCTACAGTACGTTAGCTGAGATACGCTTGTGTATCGTAATGAGGGAAAAGTGTAACATCACCACCAGAGTGCTGCTCAAGACCATCTACTGTAATATTCTATTGGCTGTAAATATTTTTGCCAATGGCCAATAAATAATTGTAATCTCTTAAAATTCTGGTGTTCCACCCGTGGAACATTTCACATTGGCTGGAATGCTAAGGGGTTGGTTGATACCGATAGCATGCCGATATACAGTGGTGTAAAAAAGTGTTTGCCCCCTTCCTGATTTCTCATTTTTTTTTGTATGTTTGTCACACTTTAATGTTTCAGATCATCAAACAAATTTAAATATTGGACAAAGATAACTCAAGTAAACACAAAATGCAGTTTTTAAATGAAGGTGTTTATTATTAAGGGGGGGACGATCCCCCTCATGGATCGTCACCTTATCGTGGTGGGGGGGTTTGCGTGCCCCAGTGATCCCAGGAGCTATGTTGTCCGGGGCAATTTGCCTCTGATAGGGTCTCCCAAGACAAACTGGTCCTGGGTGAAGGGCCAGACTAAGAACGATCCAACAGACTCTCATGATAAATTGTATATCAAGGATTCAGTGTACCCCGCCCGGTATGGGGTTACCGGGGCCCCACCCTGGAGCCAGGCCTGGGGGAGGGGCTCGAAGGCTAGCGTCTGGTGGCCAGGTTTCCACCCATGGGACCCGGCCGGGCTCAGCCCGAAGGAGTTACATGGGTCCGCCCTCCAGTAGGTTCACCACCTGCAGGAGGGATCATGGAAGTCCGGTGCTATGTGGATTAGGTGGCAGTCAAAGGCGGAGACCTTGGCGGACTGATCCCAAGCTTTCTAAACTGGCTTTTGGTACGTGGAATGTCACCTCTCTGGTGGGGAAGGAGCCTGAGCTGGTGTACGAGATTGAGCGATACCGGCTAGATATAGTCGGCCTCACCTCAACACACAGCTCCGGTTCCGGAACCAGTCTCCTGGAGAGGGGCTGGAGCTTGGCCTTTTCTGGAGTTGCCCCGGGCGAGAGGCGACGAGCAGGGGTAGGTATTCTTGTATCGCCCCACCTTGCTGCCTCTATATTGGAGTTTTCCCCGGTGGACGAAAGGGTTGCTTCCCTGCGCCTTCGGGTTGGGAAACGGGTCCTGACCATCATTTGTGCCTATGCACCAAATGATGTTTCAGAGTACCCACCCTTTTTGGAGTCTGTGACTGGGGTGCTGGAGGGTGCTCCTCCTGGAGACTCCATTGTCCTACTGGGGGACTTCAATGCGCACGTGGGCAACGACAGTGAAACCTGGAGGGGGGTGATTGGGAGGAACGGCCTGCCCGATCTGAACCCGAGTGGTGTTCAGTTATTGGACTTCTGTGCTAACCACAGTCTGTCCATAACGAACACCATGTTCAAGCATAAGGGTGTCCATATGTGCACCTGGCACCAGGACACCCTAGGCCGCAGGTCGATGATCCATTTTGTTATCGTATCATCAGACCTGCGACCGTATGTCTTGGACACCCGAGTAAAGAGAGGTGCAGAGCTGTCAACTGATCACCACCTGGTGGTGAGTTGGATCCGATGGCAGGGGAGGAAGCCATTCAGACCTGGTAGACCCAAACGTATAGTGAGGGTGTGCTGGGAGCGTCTGGCTGAGGCCCCTGTCCGGGAGGTCTTCAACTCCCACCTCCGGAAGAACTTCAACCACATTCCGAGGGAGTCTGGAGACATGGAGTCTGAATGGGCCATGTTCTCCACCTCTGTTGTTGAAGCGGCGGCCCAGAGCTGCGGCCGCAAGGTGGTCGGTGCATCTCGTGGTGGCAACCCCCGAACCAAGTGGTGGACACCAGTGGTGAGGGGGGCCATTAAGCTGAAGAAGGAGTCCTATCAAGCTTGGTTGGCTTGTGGGACTCCCGAAGCAGCTGAGGTGTACCGGCAGGCCAAGCGGAGTGCAGCTCGGGTGGTTGCTGAAGCAAAAACCCGGGTATGGGAGGAGTTCGGTGAGGCCATGGAACAAGACTTTCGGTCGGCTTCAAAGAGATTCTGGCAAACTGTTCGGCGGCTCAGGAGGGGAAAGCAGCTCCCCGTCCACACTGTGTATGGTGCGGATGGGACACTGTTGACTTCAACTGGGGATATCGTCGGGCGGTGGAAGGAATACTTCGAGGATCTCCTCAATCCCACTGATACGCCTTCCACAGAGGAAGCAGGGTTTGGGGACAAGGGGGATGACTCGCCTATCACAGGGGCTGAGGTCGCCAAGGTGGTTAAAAATCTCCTTGGTGGCCGGGCCCCGGGGGTGGACGAGATTCGCCCCGAGTACCTCAAGGCCCTGGATGTTGTTGGGTTGTCATGGTTGACGCGCCTCTGCAACATTGCGTGGAGGTCGGGGGCAGTGCCTTTGGCATGGCAAACCGGGGTGGTGGTTCCTCTCTTCAAAAAAGGGGACCGGAGGGTGTGCTCCAACTTTAGAGGGATCACACTCCTCAGCCTCCCTGGGAAGGTCTATGCCAAGGTACTGGAGAGGAGAGTCCGGCCGTTGGTCGAACCTCGGATTCAGGAGGAGCAATGTGGTTTTCGTCCTGGCCGTGGCACATCGGACCAGCTCTTTACCCTCTCGAGAATTCTTGAGGGTTCGTGGGAGTTTGCCCAACCAGTTTACATGTGTTTTGTGGACTTGGAGAAGGCATTTGACCGTGTCCCTCGTGGATTTTTGTGGGGGGTGCTTCGGGAGTATGGGGTATCGGGCTTGTTGTTACGAGCTATTCGGTCTCTGTACGACCGTTGTGAGAGTTTAGTTCGTATTGCCAACACTCGGTCGGAGTCATTCCCAGTGAGAGTTGGACTCCGCCAGGGCTGCCCTTTGTCACCGGTCCTGTTCATAATTTTTATGGACAGGATTTCTAGGCGCAGCCAGGGAATGGAGGGTGTCATGCTTGGTGACCACAGGATCTCATCTCTGTTGTTTGCAGATGATGTTGTCCTGTTGGCTTCATCCAGCAATGACCTACAGCTCTTGCTGGGACGGTTTGCCGCTGAGTGTGAAGCGGCTGGGATGAGAATCAGCACCTCCAAGTCCGAGTCCATGGTCCTCAGCCGGAAAAAGGTGGATTGTCCTCTCCGGGTTGGGGACAGGCTCCTGCCCCAAGTGGAGGAGTTTAAGTATCTTGGGGTCTTGTTCACGAGTGAGGGGAAAATGGAGCGAGAGATCGACAGACGGATTGGAGCAGCATCTGCAGTGATGCGGACGTTGTACCGGTCTGTTGTGGTGAAGAGGGAGCTTAGTTCTAAGGCAAAGCTGTCGATTTACCAGTCAATCTACGTTCCTACTCTCACCTATGGTCACGAGCTTTGGGTAATGACCGAAAGAACGAGATCGCGGATACAAGCGGCTGAAATGAGCTTTCTCCGTAGGATTGCTGGACTCACCCTCAGAGATAGGGTGAGGAGCTCAGTCATCCGGGAGAGGCTCAGAGTAGAACCGCTGCTCCTCCACATTGAAAGGAGTCAGTTGAGGTGGTATGGGCATCTGATTAGGATGCCTCCTGGACGTCTCCCACTTGAGGTGTTTCAGGCACGTCCCACTGGGAGGAGACCCCGGGGCAGACCCAGGACTCGGTGGAGAGACTATGTCTCCCAGCTAGTCTGGGAACGCCTTGGTATCCCCTCTGAAGAGCTGGAGCAGGTGGCTGGGGAGAGGGAAGTCTGGGCTTCTCTGCTTGAACTGCTGCCTCCGCGACCCGGACCTCCGGAAAAGCGGTAGAAGATGGATGGATGGATGGATGGATGGATGGATGGATGGAAAAAATCCAAACCTAAATGGCCCTGTGTGAAAAAGGGATTTCCCCCAAAGCGTAATAACCGGTTGGGCCACCCTTAGCAGCAACAAGTGCAATCATGCGTTTGTGATAACTGGCAATGAGTCATTTACAGCACTGTGGAAGAATTTTGGCCCGCTCATCTTTGCAGAATTGTTGTAATTCAGCCACATTGGATGGTTTTCGAGCATGAACTGCCTTTTTAAGATGATGCCACAGCATCTCAATCAGATTCACCTCAGGACTTTGACTAGGCCACTCCAAAGTCTTCATTTTATTTTTCTTAAACCATTCAGAGGTGGACTTGCTGGTGTGTTTTGGATCGTTGTCCTGCTGCAGAACCCAAGTGTGCTTCAGCATAAGGTCACGAACAGATGGCCAGACATTCTCCTTCAGGATTTTCTAGTAAACGAGCATAATTCATAGTTCCATTTACCACAACAACTCTTCCAGGTCCTAAAGCAGCAAAACAGCCCCAGACCATCACACTACCACCACCATATTTTACTGTTGGTATAATGTTCCTTTTCTGAATTGCTGTTACTTTTACGCCGGATGTAATGGGACACACACCTTCCAAAAAGCTCAACTTTTGTCTCGTCAGTCCACAGTTTGTTTTTTTTTCCCCAAAAGTCTTGGGGATCATCAAGATGTTTTCTGGCAAAACTGAGACGAGCCTATATTCTTTTTGCTCAGCAGTGGTTTTTGTCTTGGAACTCTGCCATGCAGCCCATTTTTGCCCAGTCTCTTTCTTATGGTGGAGTCATGAACACTGACCTTAACAGAGGCAAGTGAGGCCTGCAGTTCTTTGGATGTTGTTGTGGGGTCTTCGGTGACCTCTTGAATGAGTCGCCGCTGTGCTCTTGGGGTAATTTTGGTCGGCTGGCCACTTCTGGAAAGGTTCACCACTGTTCCATGTTTTCGCCATTTGTGGATAATGGCTCTCACTGTGGTTCACTGGAGTCCCAAAGCTTTAGAAACGACTTAATAACCTTTTCCAGACTGATGGATCTCAATTACTTTGTTTCTCATTTGTTCATGAATTTCTTTGGACTGCAGCATGATGTCTAGCTTTTGAGGATCTTTTGGTCTACTTCACTTTTTCAGGCAGGTCCTATTTATGTGATTTCTTGATTGAGAACAGGTGTGGCAGTAATCAGGCCTGGGTGTGGCTAGAGAAATTGAACTCAGCTTTCCAAAGATGTGATAAACCACAGTTAATTTATGTTTTAACCGGGGGAGGGGGGGGGGTGGCAGCAATCACTTTTTCCACACAGGGCCATGTAGGTTTGGATTTTTTTTTACCCTTAATAATAAACGCCTTCATATTTACAAACTGCATTTTGTGTTTACTTGTGTTTCTTTGTCTAATTTTTAAATTTGTTTGATCTGAAACATTTAAGTGTGACAAGCATACAAAAAAAATGAGAAATCAGGAAGGGGACAAACACTTTTTCACACCACTGTATATTTTTTTTTCCCACAATATTTTTTATTGATCCTTTTTTTTTTTTTCTTTTTTTACAAACATAACACACACAGTCAGACACTAACACAAGTAATTTAAAAACTAGAAAAGCACTCGGAGAGCACAGACCTCCTCCAAGCGCCACAGTTCCCCCCCATACAGTGTTTGTGTGTACGTTTTCAGATTCCTTGACCATGAAAACATATGACTAGCAATTGGATTCACAATGATAGGATTAGTGGTTCAGTAGTAAAAGCATTACCTCCTTGGCGGAGGTAATAAACTGAAGTGTTGCTGTTGTGTCCATCTCCTCCACTGAAAGCAGCACTCAGGGCTTCACTGACGGATGCAAATTGGGTAGACAGGTTACCGTGGGTTTTATATTGGGGTTGCCCTCCGCGGCAAAAGACGATTTGGAAGCTTCCCCGGCAGAGAGCTTGTTTTTGCGCAGCCCCTATGGCTGCCCGGGGAATTTCTGCCAAATAATCTGGCGCCGGACAGCTGCCCGTCTCAGCTTTTGCAGCGTAGCGCAAACACAGGCACGCTGCCGGGCCCGGCCCACCACTGTTTTCCGCGTGCTTTTGTGCCTAAAACTTTGAATAACGCGGAGTTTGTGTTCGTCAGACATGATGACCAGCGCCCTCCATTGCGCCTGCGCACATGTTGAAAATGGCCGTATCTCACAATGTTAAAGAATCCTTTAAAAAAATCCTGTATCCAGACGGTGATCCGGATCATCCCCAAAATTTAATCAGTTCTTCCTTGAACCATTTCCAACAACGCCTGAAAGTTTCATCGAAATCCGTCCAAAACTTTGAGTTATCTTGCTAACCAACAGACAAACAGACAGACATACAGACAAACGCTGGCAAAAACATAACCTCCTCCTGGCCTTTTGGCCTGGCGGAGGTAATAATTAAAAAGAACAATAACAAAAAAAAGTGTAATAAAAACAACAGCCATTAACAAAAACAAGTCAACAACAATGCTCCTCTGTTTAGTCTAGGTAATCTATTACATAAGAATACATATTATACATTTACCAGCTTGGAATTTGCAAGGTCCACACATATCATTCACCTTCTTCTTCAGAAGTTATGTTTAATTTCTTTACATAATCAATGAAAGGTCTCTATATATTCTCAAACACATTTTCCTTTGATTTCAGTATATATGTTATTCTTTCTATTGGAAGGTTTGTTAACATCTGTCTTAACCACTGAGTCACATCTGGTCTATGAGTCTTTTTCCACAGTAGTGCAATACATTTTTTGGCATTAAGCAAACAGAGGTCTATGAATGTTCTTTCACTCTTATTAAAGTTATGTTTTTTTGGATGCAGACCCAACAAAAACAGTTTAGGGTTCAATGTGAATTGTTTTGAAATTATTTTTTCAATTGTTACCCTCACCTCTTCCCAAAACATTCTGATTTTTCTACATTCCCATAAACAATGAAATAGGGTTCCTTTACTTTCCATACATTTTGTGCATGTATCTGGTATGTTTTTGTTATGTCTATTTAATTCCACTGGTGTAACATACATCCGCATTAACCATTTAAAATGCATCAGTTTAAGACGTACATTTATTGATTTGGTTTGAGCTCCTGCACAAGCCAATTCCCATTGTTCCTCTGAAATTTCAATTTGCAGGTCTTCTTTCCAGTCATTCAGTCTTTTCTGAGAGTTTTTCACTTGAGAATAGTGTCAATGAGTTGTAAAACTCTGAAATAATTCCCTTTCTCTTACTATCTTTCATCAAAATTTTTTCCAAAGATAAAGTAGTAGGTCGGGTGAGAGCATTATTTTGATTTGATCGAATAAAATTTCTAAGCTGAAGATATTTAAAAAAGTGTGTTCTATTGAGATTGAATTTAATCCTCAGTTCTTCAAAAGACATTATCTGAGCGTGACAAATATAAGTCTTGAATCTTTTGAATCCCTTTTAAATTCCATACTTTAAATACAGCATCCGCTCTCCCTGGTGTAAAATATTGATTACCCCATATTGGGCTAAATTGTGACAGTAAGTGTGGTTCTTTTAAATATTTTTTAGTTTCACACCATATTTTGATCATGTGCTTTACAATTGGATTTTTAACTTGTTTCTGTAATTTTTTAGCCGAGTCTGAGTATATGAATAAGGGAAGAGGTAAAGGTAAATTGTATGATTCCATTTCAGTCCAGTGAGGAGGATCATTTGATGAAAAATAATATGTCATAGACCTCAGTTGTGCCGACCAATAATACAACATAAAGTTTGGACATTTCAGACCTCCACGATCAAATGGTAAATATAGTAAGGACAGACGTAATCTAGCCTTCCTATTGTTCCATATAAATTCCACTAACTTTTTTTTAATTCTTGAGAATAGATCTGAAGGTGGTGGTAAAGGAATGTATTGAAATAAATAAAGTATTTTAGGTAAGATATTACTTTTAAGTATATTGATTCTCCCTATCATCGACATTGGTAGTGACATCCATCTCTGAAATAACTCATTAATGTCTGTCATTAAGGCTTCATAGTTGGCACTGGTGACTGATTCTAGCTTAGGCACAATTTGAATTCCTAAATATTTAAACTGATTTACAACATTGAATTGATTTACCTCAGGAGCTGGGTGATTTCTCTGGGTCTCATTTAGCATTAATATTGAAGATTTAGTTTTATTTATTTTATATCCTGATATTTCCCCAAAGTTCTTTATTAAATTTAACAAGGTCGGAATTGATTTTTTTAAAATTCGACATAAACAAAATTATGTCATCGGCATACAGGGAGATTTTATGTTCTGTTGGTCCTACTTTAATTCCATATATTTGTGGATGTAAACGTACTGCCATCGCTAAAGGTTCAATTGCCATAGTAAACAGTAAAGGTGAAAGTGGACAGCCTTGTCGACATCCTCTATTGATTTTTATTGATTTTGAGATATTGCTGTTTGTTAGGATTTCTGCTGTAGCATTATTGTATATTATCTGAACCCATTTTATGAAATTATTTCCAAGTCCAAACCTTTGTAGGACTTCAAAAAGAAAGGGCCATTCAACTCTATCAAAGGCCTTTTCGGCGTCCAATGATAGGAGAGCTGTATCCGGTGCTTCTTTATTGGAATAAATAATATTAGTCTTCTTACATTATGGAAGCCTTGTCTTCCCATTATAAAGCCATTCTGATCTCGGTTAATAATATTTGGTAATATTTCTTGTAGTCGTTTTGCTAAAATTTTACAGATTATTTTAAGATCAGCATTTAATAGGCTTATTGGTCTCATGTTTTCACATTTATTAGAGGGTTTACCTGGTTTTGGCAACAGTATAATTAAGGCATTATTCATGTATGGTGGTAAATTACTATTTTGAAATGCTTCTAAAACCATTTCCAAAAGTGGTTTTATTAATTTATTCTTAATTTTTTTTATAGAGGTCAACTGGAAGACCATCTGGTCCTGCACTTTTTCCTGATTTCATATTATCAATGGCTAGCTCAACTTCTTCTTGACTAATTTTAGACTCCAGTATCTCCGTTTTCATTTGGAATACCTGGTATGGATAATCCACCCAAAAACCCATTTAGTTTTGTTAAGTCAGTTTCATTTTTTGTATCCTATAGTTTTTCATAATAATCTCTAAAGGCACTGTTAATTTCTAAAGGATCTACGACTGCCTGTCCGTTACTTATAATACTGGTAATTGGTGTTTTAAATTCTAATTGTTTAATCTGCCATGCCAATAATTTTCCTGATTTTTCACCTTGTTCATAAAAAGTTTGCTTCAATCTTAGAAGACTCGAGGCAGCTCTATTCGCTGATTTTTTTTGTCATATTCTGCTCTCAGAATCAGTAATTCGTTCTCTAACTGTGGGTTACTTCCTGCATACACCTTTTCTTGAAGAATTTTTATTTGACGTTCCAATTGGACTCTCTCCTCTCGGGTCTTCTTCGATTTTGAACCTGTATAACTAATAATATGCCCCCTAATAAAAGCTTTGAAAGCCTCCCACTTTATACATGCCGTTGTTTGTGTAGTATTGATATCAAAGAACTCCACCACTGTATATTTAATAAAGTTTCATTTCTAATCCTGTCAATTCTAGTCACTCCCAATGAGAATCTTAGCATCTTCAACTCTGCCACCTCCAGTTCCTCCTCCTGTCTTTTTGTCAGTGCCACCATCTCCAAACCATACATAATAGCAGGTCTCACTACCATCTTGTAAATCTTCCCTTTCACTCTAGCAGTTCACTGCAACCACTTGCATACTTGTATGTGCATTCACTTTGTGGGGGCTGCATACGCTCGGTCAGTTCACAAATGTGTCCTCTGCCCTTTCTTGTGCACCAATGCATTTTTGCCACTATGATTTGAGCTTAAAGCCTGCTTCATGCTACACCGCTGCTGTCCCCGTACGTGTAACCAGAAACCTCGTGTGACAACATTTACGTCATCGTCTCCACTCTGCTAGTGTCTGGAGTGCTCGACAGCGGATGACCGTGTACAGCCCAAATTTTGTGACTGCGCTGCCTGCCCACAACCTGAACGCATTGAAAAGCGCATGCGCAAGACTGAACGTCCCATTCACGAGGTGGTGATATCGACACAGCATACATCAGTAGATGAAGAAGACAACAAGGAGGTGGAAAACGAGAATAAAAACGTACATGAATCAGACATACATTCTTTCTTTCACAGCAGCAGCAGCATTTTTGTGGAAAAGGAGTGAAAACCGGGAAGTCAAACAGCAGAAATGGACTATATTTGAAGAGAAACTTTGTGAAGAAGTCCGCCGTTTCTTCGTTGGTGAAAATCCTGGTGCGTCAGCGCCTTGGCGCTACCTATCAGGCGGGAGTGAAACTACAAATGATGGTTGTGCGCATGCGTCAACCGCTTGGCCTGGGTAGGTGGGGAAAAAAAAGAGCATGTGCATCACCGTGTGCATGCCAGACTCTCCCAAAGCGTACGCGGACCAAGGCGGACTAGAGGGGAAATGCAGCATGAAGACTGCTTCACAGATCAACCCTGACACTCCACGCTGCCTGCACTCTTTTTCACCTCTCTTGTGCATTTTCTATTGCTTTGGATGGTTGACCCCAGTTAAAGTCGTCTACCTTCACTACCTCTACTCCTTCCATCTTTACTGTTACACCCGTTTCCCTCTCATTCGCACATGTATTCTGTCTCGTTTCTGCTGACTTTCATTCTTCTTCTCTCCAGAGCATACCTCCACCTCTCCAGGTTCTCTTCCACCTGCGCCCTATTCTCACTACAGATCCCAGTGTTGTCTGCGAACATCATGGTCCACAGAAAATCCTACCGAACCTCATCTATCAGTCTGTCCATCACCATGGCAAACCATCTTGAATCCACCTGTCACTTCTACAGCACACCTCACCACCATCTCATGGTCCTGTTCCACTGTCCTGCACCACTGCCCTGCACCACCCTCACTTCTCTGTCACGCCTGACTTTGTCATACAGTACCACACTTCCTCTCTTGGCACCCTGTCATATTCTTTCTTCAGATCCACAAACACACAGTGCAACTCCTTCTAATCTTTACTGTATTCCTACTGCAGTCTAAATTCATACTGTATTAGGTCCCAGACATGGCTTCGGCATTGGGGAAAGTGCAGATTGTGCTGTGATTTTTATTTATTTTTGGGGGGGAATAATGGTGATTCAGTTTTTTAATGTATGCTTATGCATGAGCAGATGTTTTATTTATCCAATATTTAGCCACCCTATGATTTGAAACTAATTGGTTGACTTGTATTTTTATTCATAGTCAAACTGATCCACCTTTTTTTTTTTTTTTTTTAACCATTTTAAGGATGTTGTAGATCTCACTGGGATGGGTCCGTTTTACTGATTACTCTGACTTTGGTTTAATATGAATGTTTGAACTGCAGCACCTTTAAACCATGAATAAAGACTCTCCAAACGACGAACTACAAGCGTGGTTATTGTTGTCTGCACATTCTTGTGCTTATTTAATGAATCACTGTAGGGAGAGTATATGTTTGTCCTGCAGTATATTAATCCTTGCTGTGCCTGTTTTCAGAGCACCAGGCTGCCATCTTGCAGCTGAAGAGGGAGTGCAAGGAAGAGCTGGTAAAGATGCATGTAAGCTCAAATATGACTATAGCAAACAGACTAAAAATGTAATACAGCATAGAAAGTGTCACTTTCAGTGCAGATTCCTTGGTATTCCCTTGCAGACAAAAAGTAGTAATGTTAGACCATAAAACAAACTTAATCAGTGCTAAAGGACTGAGTCATTTACAATTTAATTTTTTTTTCATGAAAGTAGGCTGTTATTGCAGTTGACGGCGGCGATCACAAGATGGCGCCAAATAATTATAAAACCGTAAGGCATTGCTCTTGAGGGTGTACAAACTTGACACAATATTGGGGGGAAAAATTCAAAACGTTTCTGCACAGTGTTGATAGTGATCAAACTGGTCAAATCAAACTCGTCAAAGATGTTTGGGTTGAGTCATCGTGTGAATAAATTCCGATGTACTGTTAGGAGGTCAGACATGTTTAGCACCTGACTAAACAAATTGCTCATGTGTTGTCAAATAAGTCAGAATGTTCAGATTTATAGAATTAATATTATTAGTCATATTTAGGAGTTCCTAGCTTAATAAAGTTTAAACAAAAATGTATGTACATCAAGTTCTGTGATTTGAGATGGCTTCCCTTTTTCCTCCAACACTAGCGCTCTCAGTATCCCTCTGAAACCAGTTTAGTTGTCAGTGGTAAAACTTTGATCATTTTTTTTTTTTTGCAGCTGTCAAACTAAACAAGAACCAAACGTGTTGGAAACACCTCAGAAATATCTGTAATTTTCACCACGTCTAAACTGCTTTATGGTCCACTTCCTTAAAAAGTCTGGCCTCGTAACACATTTCTCAGCACGTCTGCTAAAGGCCTTTAATTTGTTGTTGAACTTTCAAAGCCTGATGCCGGTACAGAAGCATGTACCACAGCAAAAGGTGCAAATGTGCCAAATTATGTTTCTCAACTGAGTAGGAGTTGATGAGTATCATGTGTAAAACTATTTATTCTCTTTGTCATTACTTTGCTGATTGGCTTAGATTGGCTTTTGATTGTTTGAAATGTCAAATGGAGATGACATTTACCGGATTTTCTAGAGTTGGAAATTAACCTTGAGGAAATGTGTAACAGGGTTAAAACAAATGTAATATTTACAAAGATTGCTTTCATTTACTGCTTCCCATCAGATGGTGTTGTTCAGTGGGGAATAAAGCGTTTGCTCTTCTTACAGGAGGAGTCTGAACTCAGGATCTTCCAACTGCGCGGTGAGCACGCCACCTCGATATCTCACCTTGAGGAGACCATTGCTAAGATGCAAAGAGACAAGTCTTACCACACGGGTCAGGAGCGCGGCGAAGTCCGCAATGCCGCCGTGTCCACTGCAGATGAACTGCCACCCAAAACCTGCCGCACTGTGGGCATCCAGACGGACAGAGAGACCTTCATCAAGAGCCCAGATGGTGACGGTGGTGGCCTCGCTCAAAGTCCCAACCAAAACCTGCCAAAAAAAATCAACTTGGACTCTATTGAACAAAATTTAAGAGCTGAAAGGAGCACCGGGCCTTCAGGACCCCCACCTCCACCGCCGCCTCCTCCCCCACCACCACTTCCAGGTTTCTCAGGACCACCAGTACCTCCACCTCCTCCACCACTGCCAGGCCACACTGGAGCGCCTCCACCACCACCCCCTCCACCGCCACCTCTTCCCCCTGGCGGTGGCCCTCCACCACCACCGCCTCCTCCTCCTCCTCCTGGCCTACCTGGAAGTGGCCCACCACCTCCTCCTCCTCCACCAGGCAGCGGCCCTCCACCCCCTCCCCCTATGGGGGGCTTTGGTCTCGCCAGAAAAGTGGAGAAAGGCCCACGGAAGCCTGCCATTGAGCCAGCCTGCCCCATGAAGCCTCTGTACTGGACCAGGATACAGATACAAGAAAGCAAGTATGTACCGTCCACATTTACTCTAGGGCTGTTAAAGACTGGATAAGAAAATAAGTATCACAAAGGTTTTAAGACATAGACAAAATAATGACGTCCCAGTGCACCTTTGGAGCTGAATTGTTGTTGAGCCAGAATGTTTTTGTTCAATTAGCCATCATTGTCAAAGGTCTGGGCTTCTAATTTTACTTCAGATTAGGTGCCTCATACCATTTTGTGATGTGAGCCACTTTGGTCTTGTGGCTGCTTAAGTTTTTGTCTCCTTTTCTTCAAAATCAAAAGTCCTTCTAGAAGCAAACCCCACATCCTAGCGGCCATCCTGGCTACACCTTCTAGCAGTTATTTAGGAATGACAAGAACAAGTTATGTATCGTAAATAAGTGAGGCAATAACTATAACTGGATTTTTTAACTTATCAAATAAAAAAAACAATGGACATACAGTATATTGAATCAGCTGCTTAAAATGATTTTATTCCCTTACCCCAAAATATTTAAACCCCCCCCCCCCCCCACACACACACTTATTCCTATTATGCATGCAGACAATTCTATTAGACAGGAAGTCATGAAAACCCACCTATGGCTAATTTGGGTATGGCATCACCTCAATTGGTTTATGTTTGTGTCTCTTAATGTTTAAAGGATGGCAGGTGGCTAACTGGTACTTTAACAAACGAACAACCATGTTTTGAGTGCAAATGTAGTTGAAATCTTTCGTGGATCTGGGGTAAACGGGATCTGGATCTGAAGTGTCCTATTGAGTTGTCAGAGAGAAAGCTACTGCTCTTCTAAAATCTCTACGGAGAAATGCTCTCTAATAGTAAGTGGATTATCCAGACCATTTACTGTGGCTGTGGTTGTTGCCTCCAAGTGCCAGCCTTCCATCTTTATTGCCTTGTATTTCCATCGCTGGATTAGTGGAGGGGGAAACCGACTTGTGGTTCGTTCTCACTCTCTCTGGTCCTGGCCACTGCTGGAAGTGACTACACTGCAGCAGTTTCATGTCAGCTATAAATCCAACTGTAAAAGGGCCAAGTTAAGGGACATTAAATGGGTCAGATGTTCAAGTACAGCCACATCAGCTGTGAGACTGCTGTTAATGGTGTTGAGAACTGAGTTATGAGGGCGAGCAGTGTAAGGTTTGAAATGATTCCCGGCCTGAATGTAAGCTGAAACACAAAAGTACAATTGGCAGTGCATGGGACAGACTTTCTGGGGAAGCTGCTGTAATAAAGGGGAAACTTTAATGGGGGATTTAAATTCAGTTACCATCATAATCCAGTCTGTTAGGAAATTGCCTTGTGGAAATGTTTTTGGAGTGGGTGAGATGCAATTTTCTTTTCCAGCCTAGTTTCCTGCCTCAGCATCTTCAGATTTTCATCAGTCCTCAGCAGAAAACGTCTTGGCTGCCCCAGATGAATACTCACTATTACAACAGGAGCAGGGTTCGGTGTTCACTCTTGTGCTTGCCATAGTTATTAGCCACTCAGCATTTTCACTAGCCAAAGGATCAGCAACTTCTGTGATGTAAAGGAGCATTTTTCCAAAAGGGGAAAAAAAAACTGCATGGAGCCATAAGACATGTTTAATTCTTAAAATGAAGGTAAAACGGTAATTTAGTTTTCTGTAGAAAAGCAATAACTCCACACATGCATATAATAAACTGGGCCATTAACATCAGTAATAATGAAGGTTTATTTCTTAAATTTGCATCTTTTCTCCTGTTAATTTGCGACTTCTTTTATTTGTACTGTGGATCTTGTCTCATAAATTTACAAGTTTTAACTTTTAGATTTGTACCCTTTTTTCCCCTCAGCCTTTAAAGGGTTGATTGGGTACAGCTGTCACTTTGCCAGGGGGAATGGGCAGTGGCAGCGGCAGCAGCGTCAACACCTACCTTGTGGATGCATTAACTAGAGAAAGAATGGTAAATGGCGATCACTTATAGTGTTTTTCTCATCCCTGGATGATTCAAAGTGCTTTACAGATTCAGCTATCTAACCATTCACACACTGATGACGGCAGAGCCGCCATGCAAGGTGCTAGCCTGACCTACCAGGAGCAACTCGGGGTTCAGTGTCTTGCTTAAGGACACTTTGACATGCAGACTGCAAAGAGAGCAGGAATCAAACCACCGACCCTCTGATCAGAGGTCGACCACACTGTACTTCCTGCACCACAGCTGCCCCCGAGAAATGATGTAGGCTTTTCAAATTGATGCCACACTTGTATCTAAGGAAGATCTTGGATGAGTTTGAATTTGGGCAAGGTCACAAGTACATTTTTCCCTAAATCTTGTAAAGGTGATAACTTGAAGGAAATGGTGTAGGCTTTTTATGCTCATACCATAGATATACCGATAGAAAAAAAAAAAAAAAAAATTAAGAAGAGTTCAAATTTGAGGCCACATTTTTCATAACTCTTGTAAACATGATAACTCCAAGGAAACAAGATAGATGGGGAGGCTTTTAAATTAAATTAAATTAAATCACCCTTATTGTCATTCAGCCGTACAACCAATCATGTACAGCAGAACGAGATTGTGCTTTACCTATCTACAGTGTAAATCACACACACCCCAAGTGCAGAATCAGGGGGCCGCTGCCATGCAAGGCGCCGCCACAGAGTTCCCTCCTCCATTCCATTTATTGCTGAGCACCAAGCTGGATGGCAGGAAGTTCCACTTTTATATGGTCTTCGCCATGACCCGGCCGAGATTTGAACCCCTGCCTCCCGGTGGCTCAGTTTTGATATTGATGCCATAGTTGTATCTGTGGCCAATTTCAGACGCATTTGAACGTTGGTGACCGTGAACTCAAGGTCAGGTCAATTTTTTCCAAAAAACATTGTAAACATAACTCGGAAAGGAAATGACGTACACGTTTCACATTGATACCATAGTTCAGGGACGTCAAACCTGATCCATTCTGGGCCCTGCACATTTTACTTCCACCCAGTCTCTTCAGCAGGTGTTTTTGCTAATCAGCAATTAATGGGAAGAAATTCAGTTAAATCACCTGTGGAAGACACTGAGATAAAAACCAATTGATTTTTTTCAGTCCACTAGAGGGTGTTAAATGTTCACTGTCTGGTTAGGTCAGTGCAGCATAGGAGTAACTCATGAGATCTAGCAGACTCAAACAAGACAGATATTGTAGTATGTTTTCAAGATTCAAAGATTTTGTCAATACTACTATACGTACAGGAGAACTGAAATGGTGTTTCTCTCTTCAGTGGTGTGCACAATATAAAGCAAGAAAAAGGAATAAGGCTGGAAAAACAATAGCAGTCTATGTACAGTAATGCAACCCATAGTGCAAATGGCAACAAAAGATAGACCCAGACATCCCATAGTGCAAATAAAGATAAACGATTAACGATGATGAAACCCATCAATCCTATATACAGAAAAGTAGAGATGTAATACCCGTAGTTGCAAGTTCAATGTGGTAGTGTAGGTGCAGACAGTAACAGATAGGACTGCACATGATCAGTATTGCAATGACAGCAGCAAATATGGCATTTGTGCAAATGGTTGCCGTTAAAGTGCAGAGATATACAGCAGCAAATGTATTACTGTTGGTGTACCAGTCTTTCTGTGCCAACAGCTGAGGTAGTTATTGTGTGGCTAAGTGCGTTATGTTCCGGGGGAGGAAGTGGACAGAGTTCAGGCTCCTGATGACTTGATGAACAAAGCTGTTTAGCAGTCTTGTGGCATGGGCCCAGAGGCTCTGGTACCTTTTCCTTGAAGACAGGGGGCTGAAGAGGGAGTGTGAGGGGTGGGAGGTGTCACCTGCGATGTTGATGGCTCTGCGGGTGAGGTGGTTGAGGTAGATGTCCAAGAGGGGAGGCAAAGGGGCACCGATGATCTTGCTGGCTGCTTTCACTGTGCGTTGTAGTGTCTTCTGGCAGGAGGCGGTGCAGCTTCCATACCACATCATGATGCTGGTGGTGATATCATAACAGTCAACATAAGGCATGATCATGATATTGGGATTGTATTGTGATAATATCAAGAACTGTGAGGCCTCTGGTGGTTCCCACCCCTAATTCAGATCAGTATGTGTATTCACTGTAACAGCCTTGGTGGCATCATGTGCTCTCGGGGTGCCCTCTCATTTAAGTTTGTGTTCCGCCTATACTTAATTTGATGTTTTTCTTAAGAAACGGGTGATTTTTATCATGAATTTCACTCTTTTCTTTCAGTTTATTAATTTAATTTTGTGAAGATTATGTAACTAATAACTTGGCTCGTAAGAGTGCTTAAACTACAGGCCACTGCTGAATTCTCAACCATTTGACTGTAGGGCCACTGCTAATGTTGGACCTACTGTATATCGGAGGCCAGATAGTTGCAGAAGAACTGGACCCATTTGGACCCAGCGGAGCCACTGTGGCGCTTCAGTTGGATGCCCTCATATTTAAGCCGTGATGAGCCTCGGAACGCTTGTGCTGAGAAGAATAGTCCGGCTTATTTTTCTCATTTCTAAATCAGCGCAGACCTGATTGCCAGTCTCATGAGCTCATGGATGAGCCGTAATGTTCTTTAATGATAGCCTGCGAGCTGAGTGGTGATGTGTGAAAAATATCATGGAAGATCATGATGACTGTGATTCGTGTGTTTAGAACAAGTTTATCTGGTGGGACGGCTGTTGATTGTGCAGTAAGTGTTTATTTGATTAACAAACTCGAGGAGAGAGCGCCTGAACAGCTGGGCAGCGCTGAAATTTTCAACAGAAAAGTGCTCAACGTTCTCCTGGCTTTAGACTCCCCTCTCACTCTTGCTTCTGCCTCTGTTTGTGTTTTTCTGTGTTACTCAGCAACTTCTGAAACGTTGCCTCCCTTACTTTGGTCCTTGCTGGAAATGATGCTTTGTTACAGAAACAAGCTTGTCTTAAACTTCTGTTATTTTTATCACCTAGCTCATAAACATCACTTTTAAAAGTCAAGATTGCAATAGTTTCTGCCAAGTTTATGTGAGGCAGCAAAATGGGGAAACGGGTCGCATGAACCTTGATTACATTTCTATAAAAAGAACACTTTTTTGAAGCACAAGTAGTTGTTAGCCGTCTAGTTTATTAGCTACTGTAAGTGACCAACTTTCATGTACCCTGTAGCTGTGATTTGGATGCATCTGCTATCTGAAGATAACATAAGATTTGCTTTTCTTTTTAGCAATAACATGCTCTGGTGCTCCCTCAAAGAGCCAAATATTGTCAACACCAAAGAATTTGAGGATCTTTTCTCTAAGGCTACCCTGCAACCAAAGAAGAAGCCCCTGTCTGACACTTATGAGAAGAAGGCCAAAACGAAGAAGGTGAGTTCACTCAGCTCTGCTAATTGTCATCTTGCACATTTTTGTCAGCTGATGGCATGGTTACTTGTCTAGTTAAGAATGTGTTTTTCTTTCACCTGGCATCTTCTGCTGTCATAAATCCACTAAAGAAATGCCAAAATCTGAACCAGGAACAAAATGATTGAGTCTCATTAAGCCCGCCTCCAGATTTTTGGCTGCAGTTGCCAAGCTGTGCACTGCGTCAACACAGGCTATTAAGTTCATTCCCGTGTGTGTGTGTGTTTTCTTTCTTCTGGGAAAGGCTTGCACGATTGTTAGACAGGTAGGGTTTCATAATCACACTTTCTGAATATCATGATTTAGTGTTCAGATTTCAGAGATGGGACAATTAAGAAAAATCAGGAATGATGTCCTCTCTGTACAATTGATTCCCCAAGTTCACGTTACACACCAAGTACTCTTTGTTGGTTCCCTGTCAGATGCTGCAAGTCTGCACTTCTCCTTCAGCCAGCGCTGTGTCAGCAGCACGCTGACTGCCCTGTGGTCCTCATCCGGGCATCCAAGCAGTTAAAAATCGGCCACTGCCCCAGACCCTTGCCTGTAAATCCATACACATCCCCTATTCTGATCAATCTGTTAAGGCTCCACACGGCTCCAGAGGGCCAGAATGTGTATCTGTGTTTTTCTGTCCTTGATCTCCATCCCTTATGTCTCTCCATTCAGTCTGGTCACTCGGTGTCCAACATTTGATCCAGCTCAGACAGCCACATCCAGGAGCAAATCAGGCCAACTGTCTCCAGTCTAGCCTTACGTCAGCCCGGAGGAGGTTAGACCCCACTGATGGAAACTCTGTTAATACTTAGTTCTTCATGATGGGGGAAAAAGAACCTCTATGGATTACGTCAGATTTATTGTTTATTTTTGGGAGTATTTTATAGAAAATTACGGGGACACTGCCAGAGCTCGTCATCCCTCACTGGGCATCTTGTTTTTAGTACTAGCAGTTTTATATGTAGTATAAAGACATGGTTAAAGTCCAAGTATTAAAGTTCAACTTACTGAAAAGGCTGTCAAAGTGATAGAAACTTTTTTTATCTAATAATTTATTTGTACAAGTTTGCATGCCAAGTGGAAGGGGGGGAATGGATTAGACATGAGGAAGCAAATGGAGACTCTGGGTATATACACGTGGTAGTATTTAGACGGAGGCAGGCAGACATTGATCATACTTAAGTGGAAATTTTGCAACATAAACTGAAAGTGATAGAGGATATGTCCTTGTATTATTCCTCATCTTCACCAAATGTTTTTTTGTGCACTATTAAAGTGGCTCTTATTTTACCACCTTTTACATGTTTAGCTGCTACCTGTCATAACTCGATCACCGTTTCTTTATCCATTTAGTATTTGGATTGTTTTGAAATGGTGAAACACTGCTTTATAAAGTCATAGTTTATAGTCATGGTCGTACTCCAAATTGTCACAATACCCCCCCCCCCCCAAAAAAAAAAGAAAAAAAAAAAAACGGTTGCTGATTATTAATTGCTTTGTCCCGGCGGTGGGGGAGACATGATCCGTTCCAACCATTTTATCAAAATCATGATTTTTGCAGTTTTACAGTGCAACAGCATTACACCCCCTTTCTCCATTTGGGCCAGTCTAGTAACAGCAGGTCAGGTTACACCAACAGAGGCAGGAGTTTGCTACAAACGTGAAAAATAAGTCCAAGTTTTAGGGAATTATGTTAACATTAAAAATTGCACATTTAATAGCAGTTGACAAAGATTGAACTTGTTTTAAGAAAGGAACCCTTCACTGTTTTGTTTTGTTTTTTTAAACTGCATACTTGGGTTCACTTTGTCGGCTAATTAGGGTGTTTGTGGTCCCTTAAAGTCTTAAATTTGATTATGCAAAATCAAGGCCTCAATTACCCTTCAAAATGACAAATGATCTTTAAATTGCCTTAGAAAAACAACACCGGCGCTTACTTTAGTGCTGTTTTTCACTCAGTTTGGTTATTGCTCAAAATGGAAGGGGCAAATTAAAATGCTCTTATGAGCCCAAAATCCCCTGTGTGTGTGTGTGTGTGTGTGTGTGTGTGTGTGTGTGTGTGTGTGTGTGTGTGTGTGTGTACTGGTAATGCAGTTATACCACTGAACTGCTGTTTGGATGTAATTTATTTTTAAGAGACCATAAGCTTTTGGTGGTTTCTCATGTCCCCAGAAAGCAGACCAACAACTCTGCCTGAAACACTGCATTTGGATTTGCTGTTCTCTTCCATGTGGTGATCAGGTAACTGCTTAACAGACCTGACACAAAGCTGACTCCTGGCAAGTCTGCACGCTTTTTCCTCAGAGGAAAAGAGGAAGTTTCCCACTGAACCTTGGAACTCACACAGCTACATAGCTAAACCATTTCCATTCTTTGTGCTACGCTAAGTTTGTTAACTGATGGCGGTGTCTTACATGGGGATTATTTAACTCTAAGAAAGTGGTGCATCCTAAAATGTCCACTTTTCCTTTAAGAGAAAGTAAGTGTTTTTTAGGAGTGTTTAGGAGATCTTGTCAAACTTGACCCTCTACATTCAGTCGTCTCCTAATCAAGTCCACGTGACTCATCCAGGTTTGGCTCACACCCAAACAAAAAGAAGTGTCTGTCATGCTCCCACTGCCGCCCACTACTTCAGAAACGAGTCAAGTTTTCGCTCGATATTGGCAAGAGTCGTCGCCCATGCAGTCAATCTCACCTGCTGCTCCCCAATGCTGCTTCCTCTCCTTCGATGAAATCTGAGGTGGAGAAGCAGAGGACTGTGGTTTTGGGGGCTCTTCTCTGTAAGTTCTAGACATCTGCTCACAGCCACAGTTGATACGTTTCATGTCATTCCTGCCTATTTTATTTTTTTTTCTCCCAGATTGATACTGGTACAGGTGCCAGTAGCACTGCTAGCTTTGTGATGTAAAGCAGTGTGAACAGCGGGTTTGTGGCTCTTTTCTTGTAAACTGTAGTCACCGTAATAGACCAGTTCACTGATGAATCTACAGTCACTTATACATCTCGCCCATTTTGGCTTGTTGTTTTTACCTAGTTTTTTTTTTATTAACTGAAAATGACTGTTAGATTTGCTTTGTATGGCTTGTGTGTTTTCCCCTGTTCTTATCCTCCTCTTGACATTTTTTTTTTAATATTATACCAGATATGTGTTTTGGTCTTGTGTAACTGTAACAGTTTTTTATGCATGTTATGCTGCTGTCTTGGCCAGGACTCCCTGGAAGAAGAGATCTTGTATCTCAATGAGGCCTTCCCAGGTTAAATAAAGGAGATAATTAAATAGGTTGGTCGTGACAGCCAGGTATATTGGGCTGCTAATACCACAGCTCGATGTCTGACGGACTTTGAGGTTGACCTGCCGGGTATAAACTGACAGTGGTGTCCACTAGCCTAGCCAGATCATCTACCAACCCTTGACCATAGGTTTATTTCATGTTATTTTGGCTTATTGTATTATACAGTGGACTAGACACTTCCTTGATTAGCACCAGGTAGGTGCCATAAGTAGAGTTAATCATTCACTCATTTAGGGTTGTTTCTATGCTCATTATATCCCAGGGACCAGTCATATGCTATCGACCACACACCCTCGTCTCCAGTAGTGCTTTATTTGGGCTTCTAAACTCTCCCGACACTTGAAGCTAAAGGCTAACATTGTCCTCAGAGAGTGTGGGATGAATTGTGGCTCATTAGCATTTAAAGAAATATGCTATGGGGGGCACGGTGTTGGACTTCTCCGCCCAGGGAACAATGGATCGTAGGAGGTATCACCGGGGGGTTCAGACGGGACAGTAAGGAATATGCGCCCCACGGGGAGAGGAGTAAAATACCGGGCCGTTGGGAGAAGAATGGAGAGTGGCGCTGGTGTTATATCATGTTAATGTGCCGCACAGGCTTTGTTCTACACATAAAGTGTGTGGTCGGAAGTTCCAGGCCCCAATGCATGGAAATAAAGATATAAAAGAGGGATGCACAGAGGCCCGGGATGTGCTTTTGCTATAGTGTTCTTGTTGGAGAAAGAATAAAGTCTTGTGTTGTGCAGCTCGTTTCCTCGCCTGCATCCTTTCTCCACACTGGTGACCCAAGACGTGCCATGGAGGGCGAGACGAGCACAGCCCCGGAGACCTCCTGGAGGGAGAGCAACAACGCTGCATGCGCTGTTTCAGTCAAGCTCCCGGACTTCTGGCTTCATGACCCGGCAGCGAGGTTTTTGCACATAGAAGCCCAGTTCGCTCTCTGCGGGATAACAACAGATGACACCAAATACTACTACGTGGTTGCTGCATTGGATGCACGCACCACGCAACAGGTGGCAAGCCTGCTCCAGGAGCCGCTGGCCCGGGGGAAATACGAGGCGCTCAAGAGGATGCTTCTCCAGCGCTATATATACCCTTTCGGACAGCGAAAGGGCGGAGACTCCTCTAACACGTTCAGAGTTGGGGGACAGATGAGCCGTAGAGTTAATGGAGAGCATGTTGGCGCTGATGGGCAGAAATGATGTCTTTCCTGTTTGCCCATCTGTTCCGCAGGAACCTACCGGCTGCAGCGAGGGCAATCCTGGCCAACTCGCCGTTGCTGGTGATGGACTACCGCGCACTGGCGCAGGAAGCGGATTGCATCATTTTAGAACACTCCAGAATGCTCAGCGTGAATGCAGCAACACCGACGTCCAGGAGGGACTCCAGCGAGGTCGAGGAGCCGTGGGTGGTAGCCGGAGCAGACGCCAGGACACGCAGGAATGGGGCGATCTGCTACTATCATCGCCGTTTCGGCTCAAACGCCCATCGATGCATGCCGCCATGCCAATTCAAGAAGTCGGGAAATGGCACGGCCAGCAGTCAGTAGCAGCTGCGACTGCTGGCGACAGAAACATGCTGCTGTATGTCACAGACACATGTTTGGGGAGACGGTTTCTGGTGGACTCCGGCTCCCAGAAGAGCCTCATCCTGCCGCACAACGCAGACAAGGTGGCAGGGGGCAGCAGTCCCAAGCTTACGGCCGCCAACGGATCCACCATCAGGACATTTGGTGAGCGGACACTGACAATATGCTTACACGGACGCAACTTTCAGTGGAACTTTGTGGTAGCTGCATGTTCCGCCCCCATTTTAGGCGCAGATTTTTTATGTGCTTATGGGTTATTAGTTGATGTTGCTAATAGGAGATTAGTGAACGCTGTCTCTTGTACCTCACTGCCCTGTACGGCTCAGGGAGCCGGGTCGACAACACTGGCCAACATATCTCCCGAGGGTAAGTATCAACAGTTGCTCACACAGTTCCCATGACTCACGGTCCTGATGTTTTTGGTAATGATAACAAAGCACAGGGTCGAACGCTTCATAACTACAAAAGGGCTGCCGGTATTCGCGTGACCTTGGCGCCTGGATGTAGGTAAATTGGCCAGCACGTGCGAGGAGTTCGCCAACTTGGAACAGTTGGGCATCATCAGGCGCTCCCAACAGCCCGTGGGCATCCCTGCTACACATGGTGCCTAAAGCCGACAGGTCGTGGCGACCATGCAGCGATTTCTGGTGCTTGAACAACGCTACGGAACACGATCGCTATCCTATCACACACATCCAGGATTTTTCCGTATACCTGGCCGAGGCGCGTGTTTTTTTTTTTTTTTCCAAAGTGGCTCTGGTCTGTGGTTACCACCAGGTCCTGGTGCTCGAGGAAGACATTCCAAAAACAGCTGTAATAACTCAGTCTGGCCTTTTCGAGTTTTTGTGCATGCCATTCGGATTAAAAGGCACAGCGCAGACCTTCCAGAGGATGATGGATGCAGTGCTTCACGACTTGTCCATCGTTTTTGTCTACTTAGACGACATTCTGGTAGCCAGTACGTCTGAGGAGGAGCACATCGCCCATCTCAAGACAGTTTTCCGGAGGTTGGAAGCGCATGGGCTGATAGTTAACCCGGCAAAGTGCCAGTTCGGTGTGCCAGTGATTGACTTTTTGGGCCACTGCATTTCGCCAGAGGGTGCAATCCTGTTACCGGACAAAGTGCACGCTGTGGTGGACTTTCCGCGCCCACAGACAGTGAGGGCACTACAGGAGTTTTTGGGAATGGTTAATTTTTATAACCATTTCCTGCCTCGGGCAGCCCAGCTGATGCAGCCGTTGTATGCCGCAGTTAAAAAAAAGAAGCCTGAGGAAGCCATCGACTGGACTCCCGAGCGAGTCCAGGCTTTTACTGATGCCAAAATAGCACTTGCGGATGCCACATTGTTAACCCACCCGGAGCCGTCTGCATGGATTGCGCTTACAACGGATGCGTCTGACGTTGCCATAGGGGCAGTGGTAGAGCAGGTTCGTGGCAGCCACTTGCATTTTTTAGCTGGACTCTGTGCGAAAATGAACGCAAATACAGCACATTCGATAGAGGATTGCTGGCTCTCCACCGGGCGACGCACCATTTCCAGTTCTGGCTGGAGGGGCACAAGTTCACCACGTTCGTGGACCACAAGCCACTGACGCACACGATATTCAAGACCTCGGAACCGTGGTTGGCCCAGCAGCAACAGCAACTGGCCGCAATTTTGAAGTTTACTACCGACATTCAACACGTTGCTGGTAAACTCAACGTCGTGGCCAATTGCCTGTCACACGCATTAATCGCCCTGGTCTACATGGGAATAGATTTCCCTGCCATGGCCGCGGAACAGGCCGGGGACACGGACATTTGCTCACTCCAGTCTGCACCAGTGGGGTAAAGGCTGGAGAACAGGGTGGTGCAAGAAGGGTGCCCTCCCTTACTCTGCGACGTCTCCAACGGCCGCCCGCGTCTGGTGGTTCCAAGCTTTTGGCACCGTTGCGTTTTTGAGTCGGTCCCCTCCCTTTAGCATCCAGGAGTGCACGCTTCGGTGAAATTAGTGAGGGCAAAATTCATCTGGCCACGCTTGTGCAAAGACATGAAAGAGTGGGCTGCAGGTTGCGTTGCGTGCCAGCGGGCCAAAGTGCACAAGCACACCAGAGCTCCCCTTGAGCCATTCCAAATCCCGGCCAGGAGGTTCGACCATGTCTACGTGGATTTGGTGGGACCCCTCCCACCATCATGAGGTTTCACGCACCTTTTGACAGTCGTGGACCACACCATGTGCTGGCTTGAAGTGGTCCCGCTGGTTTCTACCACGTCCGCGGAAGTGGCGCACGCTTTGTCACCTTGGGTTGCACGTTTCGGATCTCCATCGGACATTGCTTCCGACAGAGGTCCACAATTTGTTTCAGAACTCTGGTCCGCGATGGGTCAGAGCCTGGGGGTCAAAATTCACCGCACTACCGCATACAACCCCCAGGCTAACGGGTTATGCGAGCGTTTTCACACATCGCTTAAAGCAGCGCTCAGAGCTTTGCTCACAGACACAAATTGGGTCGACCGCCTGCCTTGGGTTCTTTTAGGGTTGTGTTCCACACTGAAGGAGGACTTGGCAGCCTCCCTGGCAGAACTCGTTTTTTCTCAACCGCTGCGGATCCCCAGGGAATTTTTACCGGAAAGCCCTGCGCCCACACAATTTTTACACAGTACGGAGGCTGTGAGCGTACCGGGCCCGGCCCACCATTGTTCCCCCCCTCCCCCACATTCGTCCCTAAAAGCTTTCAGAACACCAGGTTTGTTTTTGTCGGGCACGATGCGCATTGGACCCTGCTGCGCCCACCATATGATGGGCCGTTCAGAGTGTTGGAACCTGGGGTGAAACATTTTGTGTTAGACTTGAGGGGACGTAGGGAGACCGTCTGCGTTGACAGGCTGAAGCCCACTTTTGTGTTGGCAGATGAGCAGGTGGTGTTGGCCCAAGCTCCCCGGTGTGGACTCCCTCCGTTGGTGGCTCTGTGAGTTGGTGATTCCTCAGCAGAGACCGGTGCTCGCAAAGCTGATGTGTTTTCTCCCCCTCCCTTTTTCCCTCCACAGACTGACGTGCTCTCCTGTACACCCTGTCAGCAGGGCAGTTTGATTGGCTCGGTGACCCCCCCCCCCACCACCACTACAGCCACTATGGGCACCAGCTCAAGCCCAGAGGACGGGGGGGTTAAGGCTGTGTGGGGGGGCACAGTGTTGGACTTCTCCACCCAGGGAACAATGGACCCTAGGAGGTGTCACCAGGGGGTTCAGACGGGACAGTAAGGAATATGCGCTCCCCGGGAGAGAAGTAAAATACTGGGCCACTGGGAAAAGAATGGAGAGCGGCACTGGTGTTATATCGTTAATGTGTCGCACAGGCTTTGTTCTACACATAAAGTGTATGGTTGGAAGTTCTGGGCCTCAGCGCATGGAAATGAAGATATAGAAGAGGGATGCACAGAGGCCTGGGATGCGCTTTTGCTATAGTGTTCTTGTTGGAGAAAGAATAAAGTCTTGTGTTGTGCAGCTCGTTTCCTCGCCTGCATCCTTTCTCCACAATGCCATAAAACAGCCTGTTTTGAGGAGAACTCTGTTCCCACTTGTATTAAAAAAAAATGTGTATAGTGCAGTAATTAATCCCTGATTTGCTTGGACCAAAGCATGTCACAGACATTTCATCAAGCCCTTTGGGGGCTGCGTCAGCATGCAGAAAATTAGTGTAGCAGTAAGCACAGAGTTTGAGAATCTCAGATTTTATTACTACTGTGGCTGCACCAATACCACTTTTTTCAAAATGAATTCTTCAGGTGGTGCCTATCGTTGCTGCACATATGCAAGCCACTTTGCAACGCTCCAGCTACAGCTTCTCCTTTATTTTAACATGCCTGATTTAATCAAACTTTCAAATAAAAATGGCAGCAGATGGTTGAACTATTTTAAGCATTTGTGATGGTGTATTATGAATGATAAATCAGTCTCATTCTTTAAACAAAAAATGTCTGTTCTCCTTGTTTGTTTCTTTTTAGTTTTTTTTTAAAGCTTTACATAGTGCCTTAACGTGAATGTCTTATTCTGCGGTGTATATTTCTGCATGACTCTCTGCCTCCTGTCTGTCAGCACACACTTTGAGACTATTGCAGCTAATGGATCTGTGTATGTATGTATGTGTTTTAATGACCCTGTTTGTGCCTGTTTTTGCACACTTTTGTGCACGTATACACGTGTGATGATGTGCCATCATCCCAAGTCATTATGCACTTGCTTAGAAAGTGTTGCCAGATCATGCTTTGGCATCACAGCCTCAGGGCTCCATACAGCAAGAGGAGGTGAGTGGGTGGGAATGGAATGTGTGTGTACATTATGCATATGAGCCACTTCTCCGCTTTCCATCAACTTGCACACGCCAAAAGTTTAAACTCAAAGGGGGGGGGGGGTGCAGTCTATGCCTTCATGAGCAAGTTAATCTTTATCATGTGTGCCATAGAAAAATCAAAGCTCTTGTTTACTCTGGAGCCCGTCTCTCGCTGCTGATTAGCATATCAAAGCTGAGGAGATGACATGGAAGAGAGCTCTCCCACCAGAGCTGGACTGGACTGGGGCTGTAATTGCATACATGTGACTTCACTCCGCTGGCTGGTGGAGACAATGAAGACGGCACACCTATTTGAATTTGGGGGGAGTCGGCAGAGATGAAGAGGTGGATGAAAATAAAGATGAAGAAATTCTAATTGGAGGTGTTGTTGAGCTAGTGTGTGCAAATGTTCACATTGGTAAACGCAAAAATGGGAATTTCTTCTATGGACGTAAATCAAAGCGTATCAAGTTTATGCAACTTATGAGCAATTGGTTTGTTTATTAAAGACACATTTGAAATCCGGGCTATGACGTTGGAGAGTGGGTGTAATATTAACATTGGTGAATGAGACTGCCATTGTAGAGTATATGGTTATTGATGGGAAGTCTTGTTGCAGCTGTTGTTGAGACATTTGCCTGGGTGATTCCAGACTGATAGTGAGACAGACAGTTAGTGCTGAGCTGGCTGGCAGATCGGCCATGGACTGTATAAACTATCCACTTGGTTCAGAACCTGCATCCCTCCTGGCTCATGTCACCTGATGGCAGCCACCTGCTTCAGCTCAGAGCCCTGACATCCTAGTATCTCCCCTCATCTTTTTGCTTTTCTTTGGCTGCTCGCTTTTTTTCCTTTATCTAGTCCCCCCCCCCCCCCCACCCAATTAAAAAAAAAAAAGTCCCCTGCATTTTCAAGCCTTCACTTCTGTTTGTACCCACACGAGGGAGCCATTAGCCATTAATGTCTGCCCATCTCGGCATCTGCATGGCATGGCTCCCTCCACCTACAGTACCTGGACCATTTGCGTGTCTGAACACAAGCATCCAGCATCACTTGTCCTTTCTCATTAGCTTAACTGTTTGGGCTAATTGGCAAGTTCTGCAGCCAGTATGAGTGGGGAGGCGTTCTTGTGCTGCTTTTAGTGTGGCCTATCGAAAATGGTTAATTAGAGGTGTCGGGAAAGCCTGGTCCTCAGTCATCTCGAGTCCCCAGAGTGTAGGAGATCCCCAGTGATCCAGGTAATGGAGCTGGAAGCAGCATGGCACCCTCTAACTCCCTGTAATGCAATACCTACTTCTAAGGCTTCTCCCACTGGACAGCCCAGTAGCCGACAACATCATAATACCTAATGAAGAAGCCTGACACATTAACTTTTAGAGCAGGGCTTTACCTCGCCAAAACTTTCTCTGGCTTTACAGCTAATTCAGTCATAAGTAATTGTGACCATGTGCAGGCAGAAATAAAAATGCTGTGAATTTATAGTTTGTTATAAAAGCAAGGCTTCGGTTTGCCTTGCTCTTCTAGACTGTCTTTTATGGTGCCACTTTTGCCTTTGTACTTTCACTTTGACTTGATATTTTTGGATTATATCTCGCACATGTTCTCGAGGAGGCATTTTTCTGTTCTTTGTTCCTCATTAATGCAACTTGACAAAGTTGTTCCCCACTACGCGTTTGTGTGTTCTCCAGACTCCTCGGCCTTTTGCGTCACGGTGATGAGTTATCACAATGAGCTTTGACAAGTTCAGTCATTTGGGTCAATCCAGATGAGTCAGTGTCTGAACTAATGGCAACTTCTGGTGCTCAAAATGTTAGAATATTATAATGTAATAATAAGTTATATTATTTGAAATGCATCTTTTTTTTTTCCAAAAATTTGCTAATGATTTCAGTTATTTTTCCTAGATTATCAAGCTGCTGGATGGCAAGCGTTCACAAGCAGTCGGCATCCTCATATCAAGCCTGCATCTGGAGATGAAGGATATACAGCAAGGTGAGGGGGGAAAAAGTTTTAATGCCAGTCTGATTTTTGGCAACAAATTTTCTAGGTATGTTGCAGTTTGGAGGAGGCTAGTTGCATGCAAATGAATAACCTGTGTGGAGAACGACGGCTCACATTTGTTGGAATGCATTGATTAGCCACTGATGGATATTTTTTTTTTTATTTTGATTTAATTTGTCTGCATTTCCAGCCATGACCGATGGGCAGAGGCAGTATTTCTTGGCTCAGCTCGACCACAGCCTCCAAAAAATGAGCTCCTGCCCCCAAAGGTCCTCATTCATCACACTAACCGGAGGGTTCCCAGATTAGTTCAAACTCCTTGTCAAGCTTGTGAACACCATGAGATAATTTTCAAGCAGCCCTTAAATAAATTCAGCAGCGAAGAACTAAATTTTATCTTCCATTAAACAATAAAATAAGTGTGACTCCTGATGAAACGCAGATGTTGGTTATTTTTAGAGATAGCAAACTATGCAGCAGGGAAGTCTTCCTACTGCCTGACAGCTACTAATTTGTAACTTTAGACACCATTTTCTGGATTATTTTGTGTTAAGTGGAAAGTGAATGACTTCCAGTTACCACTGTAGGAAAGAAAATGCCTCGATTTGTCAAATGTGAACAGCAGTTTCACTTCTTTTGTCAGGCTTCCTGGGCCGATTAAAATCAAATTGTATTCTCATTCATTTCCAAAGCTGGACAGATTGGCCAGTTTTTCTGTGGAAAATGCAGGCATATTGTGTGTTTAGGTGGCACCATGGGTGAGTAAACGCATTGTGCGCATGTGGGTTGGGGACATTGTAGATGGGCCAGGAATTAGTCCTGTGCTGAGACTGTGACGGAGAACGCCTGCCGCCTGCTTGTCTGAGCATGCAGCCAGCAGATCTGTTTATTGTAGCCAGGGACGGTTTCCACAAGCCTAATGGGACTGACACCCCACTAATGATCTGTGCATGTACAAAACCACGTTTCACAGTTAGCAGACGCGGCGCAACCACATAAAGCCACCGCACACATGATTACCCCCGCCCCCTTCAAAAAACCATCCACAAGGGAACCATCTTGTTTAGATTTTTTTTCCTCTCCTTTCCCTTGAGCTCAGTTTGCCTTCTATTCCTGTGTCACTTTGGTAAAGAAAAGCCTGTTTACACCCAGTGTGAGGCTGCTTCCGTGTGCCTTATTGGGAGGTGTCTATGAAATGGACAATTTGAATTTGACAATGAGGGACAGCACATTAATAAGCACCTCTGAGGACTCTAGTCCCCCGCTTTGCCTGTTTGCCTCCCCTTTGTTGCCAAATTAAAAGGACATGGTACATGTAATGTAATTACAACCACTAGGGAGGGAGGAGGGGTGTAGAGCAGGCAGCGCTGTGGTAAAGAGCGAGGGTGGGGGGGGTCAGCTGCACCCGTCGAAGAGACTGGGTGACCTCAAGGGCCACCATGGTTCAAGGGCAATTGGAGGCACTCCCTCCCTCAATGCACACATACACGAGTGAAAAGTGGTGGGAGAGGGTGTGAGGCCGTTGGCAGGCCAGCTTTGATCTGTCAGTGTGGAGAGATATCCGGCTCCCCTCGCATCAGAGCGCTCTTGTGCACACAGAAGCAGGCCCCCCTTTGGTGTGTGATTGACGGCTACATGGCTGAGGGACTGAATAATCCACTCTAATAAGATGTAGGAAATGGACCTCCAGTGTTCTCTCTGATCTACACATAGGGACCACAGGTTGACAGGCTTTCTACAACAGAACAGCTGGAAACCAGAATGCGAAGTGTTACCTTGTTGGCTGGAAGGAGTCTGTGATCATCTGTTACACAAAGTGTTAACATTAACCTGTCCCATCAGGCATTGTAAGGGCACTAAAAACTACACCTTTGTATTGCTATAAAACGGCTAAAATTTGAAGTACGTTTTATGATTCCCATTTAAAAGAAGTGCTAGAACATTGTGATTTAATTCCATGTAACTTAAATCATCGGTCCCTAACCCTGTTCCATGGAGGCCCAAGACCCTGCAGGTTTTCTGTTCCTCCAGCTTCTTCAGCAGGTGTTTCCACTGATCAGCAGTCAGTGGAAAGAAACTCAGTGAAATTACCTGTTGAAGACTCTGGTTGAAGGTAACACCTGCAGGGTCTTGGGCGTCCATGGCACATGGTTGGGGACCACTGACTCAAATCATGTTTCACTTCCAAATATTTGCATTTTTATCTTTGACCTGTATTCACACATTTCTTATTTTTATGGCAATCCGGAATCAAAGATTCAGAATTATTGCTTCTAGTCTGTTTGTACAAACATCTAGGGAAAGGCTGCACCAGTTAACCTCACTGTAAACGATATGATCTGTCAGATAATCCAACTCAAAATGTTTCAAAAGGCTCAAGCTTAACAAACTCGAGGTGATGAATAGTGAACTCCTACTAGCGTTAGCCATTTATGTGGGAATCTGTCTGTTTAAAGATCCCCAAACTCTAAATGCAAACTTCAAGCTTAGCAATTAATTTAATTCTGTTTAATGGTGATGGAAACATGATTCTGATCTCCTGGCCAGTAGGTGTCGCACTTAGGTTTGCACTAACTGGTTGGCAGACACACACATCAACCCAGTCATGCTATTGGCTGTGACCGGCTGGGACATCTTTACCGGCCATAGATATGCAAACATTAGATAGAAAATGGCTAGCCACTAGGCTAGTCACATTTCATATACATAAGTGAGCTATGAAATTAAAATGAACAATTTTTTTTGTATCCTGTTACCACAATGCTAAAGGTGTTGTCAACCATTATAATTACCCAAACAATATGGCACCTCTCTTTGCCATGAAAATGTTATCCATTTCCTGTCTGGGTATCGTATACAGCGGGGAAAATAAGTATTGAACACGTCAACAATTTTCTCATTAAACATATTTCTAATGGAGCCACTGACCTGAGATTTTCACCAGATATCATTAACAACCCAAGTAATTGATACAAAGAAATCAAGGCAATTGTGTTCATAAAACAAGTTGTATTTAATAAAGTGGAATGACACAGGGAATAAGTATTGAACGCGCTTGGTGAAATTCATTTAATATTTAGTAGAAAAGCCTTTGTTGGTAATAACAGCTTCCAGACACCTCCTGTATGGAGAAACTAGGTGCAGGCATTGCTCAGGAGTGATTTTTAGCCCATCCTTCACACAAATTGTCTTCAAATCTTGGAGGTTCCGTGGGTGTCTTCCATGAACTCTGATCTTCAGTTCGTTCCATAGATTATTAATTGGATTCAGGTCAGGTGACTGACTGGGCCATTCTAGCAGCTTTATTTTTCTTCTCTGGAGCCAGTTGAGTTTCTTTGGCTGTGTGTTTGGGATCATTGTCTTGCTGAAATGTCCCCCCTCGTTTCATCTTCAGCATCTTGGCAGATGGCAACAGGTTTTTATCAAGGATGTCTCTGTACATTTGTCCATACAGCTTTCCTTCAATTATATGAAGTTTGCCTGCAACATGTGCTGAAAAACACCCCCACACCATGATGGGGTGTGCAGTGCCATTTCTCCTCCAAACATGCTGTGTGTTGTGGCATCCAAAAAGTTCAATTTTGGTCTCATTTGACCAGACTATTATTTTACTGGCTTGCCCAAATGTTGTGCTGCAAACTTTAAACGAGCTTCAACTTGCTTTTTCTTCAGCAATGGAGTCTTGCGAGGTGAGCAGGCATACAGCCTATGTCAGTTGAGTGCATTACTTAATGTTTTCTTGGAAATGGCACTACCTGCTAACTCCAGCTCTTTCTGGAGCTCTCCACGAGTGGTCTTTGGCTCTTTGATAACTCTTCTGATAATTCTTTTGACTCCTCTGTCAGAAATCTTGCGAGGAGCTCCTGGTCGTGGCCAGTTTATAGTATAATGATGTTCATTCCGCTTCCGAATGATGGCTTCAGCAGTGTTTACTGGAACATTCAGCAGTTTAGAAATGCGCCTGTAACCAATGCCATCATTATGTTTTGCAATAATAAGGTTGCAAAGGTCTAGAGAGAGCTCTTTGCTTCTACTCATCATGAGTTCTTTGTGGTGTGACAATCTGAAATTCACAGGCTATAAGTCAGGATTATTAAAGGCTATTAAAGGCTATAAGTCAGGACTTAACCAGCTGAAATTAATTTCCACTGATCGGGGATGGAATGGCTTACTATATTCTGATGGATTTCAGCTGGTTTCTTGGTTTTCTATGCCTTTTTGCACCTCTTTTTCTTCATGTGTTCAATACTTATTCCCTGTGTCCATCCATCTATCCATCTTCTTCCGCTTAATCCTTTTCGGGTCGCGGGGGGCTGGAGCCTATCCCAGCATCTTTGGGCGAGAGGCAGGGTCCACCCTGGACAGATCGCCAGTCCATCACAGGGCCAACACAGAGAGACAGACAACCATTCACTCTCACATTCATACCTAAGGACAATTTAGAATCCCCAGTTTTGATGCCAATTAACCTAACTTGCATGTTTTTGGCATGTGGGAGGAAACCGGAGAAATCCCAGAGTAAACCCACGCAGACACGGGGAGAACATGCAAACTCCACACAGATCACTGTTGGTCGGGGGCTGGGATCGAACCCAGGATCCCCCGGCCAAGGGTGAGTTGCTGTGCTGCCGCAGTGCTAACCACTCCACCACCACGCTGCCTTATTCCCTGTCATTCCACTTCATTAAATACAACTTGTTTTGTGAACACAGTTGCCTTGATTTCTTTGTATGTATGGATTACTTGGGTTGTTACTGATATCTGGTGAAAATCTCAGGTCAATGGCTCCATCAGAAATATATTAAATAAGAAAAATGTTAAAGTGCTCAATACTTGTTTCCCCACTGTATCTGTTACCACCCACTGTAACATAGACTGGAGTGTCATCATCAAACTGCTCAGATGTAAATATTATGTTTATATAGGACTGGTAAAATATTGACATTTTTTCTCATCAATATTTTTTTGAAGAATACAAAAACCTTAATTCTACACCTTTCTAAATGTTCATATAATAAAAATTTGTTTTCATGAAAATGCAGTCCTGATAACAAATTTATAGAGTCTACAATTCTTTTATAGTTTCTTACCCCCTTTGGTCTTCAACCGACGGGGGATTGTGTCATGGGTCAGTCAGTCTGTCCTACTTTTGTGAAATCAACTCCTCTTACGGTTTTGGTCCATTTGTTTTGAAACTTGTTACCATGGTTTTGATATACACTGAGGATGCACATATTGCAATTTGGTTCTGATTGGATAATTTTTGAGGGGAATTGTAGCCCCTGACCTATGACCTCCTGTTGCACCTCACTTCATAGACAGTAACTGTCTTGTGAAATCAACTCCTCTTACAGTTTTGGTCCGATTGTTTTGAAACTCGGTACCATGGTTTGATATGCTCGGATGATGTGAATTTTGCAATTTCACTCTCATCGCCGCCATTAGCACCGCCCGGTGCTAATGGGAAACTCGACATACCGGGAGCTGTAGCGAAAACGACGCGGTGCCGGGCTGGAGTTTAGGCGGCGTGAAAGAAATATAAGACAGAATAATAAAGAGCGATGGCAAGAACCAAGCAGACCGCCCGTAAAATCTACTGGAGGAAGAAGCCCCCCCCCCCCCCCCCCCCCCCCCCCAGGGCTGCTAGGAGAGGCGCTCCGGCCACCGGCAGAGTGAAGAAGCCTCGCCGTCACAGGCCCGTGGCTCTGAGAGAGATCCGTCGCTGCCAGAGATCCACGGAGCTGCTCATCCGCAAGCTGCCCGTCCAGCGCCTGGTGAGGGAGATCGCTCAGGACTTCAAGACCGTCCTGCGTTTCCTGAGCTTCGCCGTCGTGGCTCTGCAGGAGACCAGCGAGGCCCACCTGGTGGTCTCTTCTTCGCTAAGGGGGTCACCATCATGCCCAAAGACTTCCAGCTGGCCCGCTGCATCCGCGGAGAGAGAACTTAGACTTTCTGCTGCACATTCACCAGCCATAATGCTCTGCACTGTGTGTCTATATATATACATTTATAGTAATATGGACATATGTTTACTAGATGTTGTTTTTTCTTGCCTTCTGATTGTTGCTCTGAGTGTTGCTATCCCTATGCTGTTGCAATCCTGGAATTTCCCCATTGTGGGACTAATAAAGGCTTATCTTATCTTATCTTATCAGATGACCTTAAGATCAAAGCTCAGCTCAGATTTTTCTCTAAATCTTCTAAACACAGTAACTACTGAAAGAAATGATGTAGGCTTTTCAAATCAATACAGTAGTTGTATCTAATAAACATCTTGGACGACTTACACCCTCACCTTACTATGGGTTTGGGGGTGAAGGGGTCAAAGGTTCAAAGTTAACATTGCAGTTGCACCATAATAAATATTAGATTTACTGTTACTATAAAACAAGTAAATGTAGGGCCACCAAACCTGGTACACAGGTTCACCTTGGGATCCTGACCTCTGACTATTGGTTTGGGGTCAAAAGGTCAAGGTTAACATTCCCTATGCCTTGTTACTGTACAAGGAGTAAAGTTAGGGTCACCAAACTTGGTACACGAGTTCACTCACCTCAGAGTGCTCTTGCTCCGATTGTTTTGAAACTACCAGGATTTAATATACACTGATGATGTGCATATTGCAATTTTGCTCCAGTCACAGATTTTTATTTTTTTTTTGTGGGAGTTTTGGGGCAAAAGGTCAACGTTAACATTCTCTTTGCATTATTACTATAGAATGGGTAAAGCTAGGGTCACCAAGCTTGCTATACAGGTTCACCTTGAAATCCATCCCTCCAACTATGGGTTGTACACAACAGTTTTTGTTGTATATTCATGAATGATAGGCTAATCATAATGTGGTTTTGCCCCAGTAAGTAAATGGAAAAGCTGAAAACTGCTCTCCTTCAGTAACATATTGGGATCTTCAAAGAAAACAGAGGTGGGGGATATTGCACTCGCCTCAGAGTGCTCTTGTTTAAGTGACAGTGGCGGGAGTTCTGTGACCTCAAGCTCATCAGGTTAAATCTTCAAAGTTCCAAAACCTCCACACAGTACTTTTTTGTTTTAACGGATTAAGGATTTATGGTTTAGGAATACGATTTAGGGATTATGTTGTGGTGATGCTGGTCAGTCTATTTGTCAGTCTGTCCCACCTGTTTTGTGAAATCAGCTCCTCCTACAGTTCCAAATATTGTGGCAGTTGGTACCAGGCTTTGATATACACTGATGTGCATATTGCAGGTGAGTCTGCATCCAAGTTGTGCTCAAGGTCAAAGGTCAGGAAACCTGGGCACTTATGTGATTTCATGAAAATTGCTACTCCTCCTAGGCAATTTCCCCAGTGGTCACCAAACTCTCTCACAAGGATACTCAGGAGGGTCTGCATCCATGTTGTGGTCAAGGTCAAAGGTCAGGAGATCACAGCCCAGACTTTGGCCTTGCCAAGCAATGTTTGGTGGCAAATGCTAGCAACTAAAAGTGAAATTGTTGGTAACTGGCATTAATTAAAAGTGTGATTGCATGTTATGAATCTCTTTGCAACACATTTACCTCTTTGCATGATCACATTATCAGACCTGTGGCAATGGCAGCCATTAGAAAAGCTGACCAAATTTATTTTTGGCTTTTCTGAAAATGGTCTTAAAGGTCCCCAGCCCAAGACTGACATCCTTGAGGACCTCTGTGTGGTTTTGAAAACCTAAAAATGTTTTTGTTTTACAGCTCATTATAAATCTGTGTTTATACCTCACTCTGAAACAGACTGCTCATTAATATTAATGAGCCCTTTGTCTGATTGGGTAAAGGTTTTGTGAGTTGGCCATCTCAAGTAACAAGGCAGTCAGACTGTTTACTAACTTTGAGAACTGAAGGAGGGCCTTTTTTGTTTGTGAGGTCTTGTTTCTTCAAAAGTTTAGATTAAAAAAGGCAAATGCACATTGCCTTTTTTAATCTAAAGTGAAAAGTGCAATTTAAAATTTTAAGAGGATATGTGTCACTGGCCATAATTTGAGGTTAAAATCCCCAAAACACCATTTTGGCACAGTATGGGACCTTTTAAAGGCAGTTGTCTCATGACTGTGCATAACTTATTTTAGAGCAGGAGGTGGTGTGCAGCATTTGAAACCATCCAGACAACCATTAGTTGATCCACAAGAAGTGGGGCCATCTCTCCCACTGTGACAGTCGGACCAAGACACCCCCTCACACTGAATCACTAGACAATAAACCTCTGACGCCTCTGAGACACAGAGCAGGAGTCGGTTGCTTTCTGTTGCCGTTCCATTCTGCCTTCCATGCATACTTTTATTCAAGCAAAATATACACTCTGAAGAAGATGACATCCTCCTTTCTCATATAACTTCTATATTTACCTCGTCTTACTCGGCTCCTGTACAGTGTAACGTAGTATGGGTCCATCTCTATTAGGTTCTTGCTGGCTGTGGTGTTTCTAGCTGTGGGATTTGAGAACCATGACCAGCTTTCAGTGTTGGCTGCGCACGTGTGGTCTCGGTCCTAGTTGGACTCTGCATCCACAGCCCTGGCCACACTCCCAGCCTCACCACCTCAAGCTAATATTCTAAATGGGTGTATAATTCAGCTACATGATGATTGAATTATGGAGGTTTTATTGGTTGTGTAGCAAGTAAGAAGCAGCCTGGTCTGGTCATTTTTCTAGTGATTTGTGCAGTTGTTTAAACATTCTCTTACATATGGCTTCCAAATATGAAAGGGCTTTGTTAATGATTGATTGATTGCTCATATTAAATGTTATCAACCCAAGTGTCTGCAGGTAACACACGTTGACTCTTGTCTTTTACCAGCTGTTCTTAATGTGGACAACTCTGTGGTGGATTTGGAGACTATTGAGGCTTTATATGAAAATGTAAGTAACATGGTGTGTTACCCACTAAATTGGTACAAAGCATAAGGCTACAAATCAAGGAAAATGGATAAGGCATTTTTTATATTTGTCAGTATTACTCATTTCCATGCACTCAAATTATTGCACTGCTTATTTTTCTGCTGTGTATTGTTGTCTAATACTGAGGTGTGTCTCATCTCTCTCAATAGAGGGCCACCAGCGATGAGATGGAAAAGATTAAAAAACATTATGAAACTTCAAAAGAGGATGAGGTCAAACTGCTGGACAAACCTGAACAGTAAGGTTTCTATAGAATACTAGCATCAGTACCTGATGAATGACATGCAGTGTTTAATCCTAATGATACTACAATGATGCTGCCGCTTCAAAAGCGAGTGGGACAAACAACGGTACAAATTCAAAAGAATATTGAGGAAGTTAGCAGATATTTGTGTGACTCATCCTAATCCCATTAGTTACATAGACTGTTAAATCATAGCAGTGGCCGGGGGCGTTCAGAGTTTTGTGTAATATCTTGTCTTTTTTTTTTTCTGTTGCAGTGATCGTTTGAAAAGTTACTCTCCACTCTTTTATCTTGTAATAAACAAAGACACAAAACAAATCAGTGAATACAGCAGAAACCCATTTTGACAATGCAAGAATGCATTCAAAGCAGCACCCAAGTAGAAATTTCTGCCAACTGTCAATTTCTCACACACAGAGTACAGAGTGAGCTCTATGAAGAGGCATACAGTGGGATAAAAAAGTATTTAGTCAGCCACCAATTGTGCAGGTTCTCCCACTTAAAAGATGAGAGAGGTCTCCAATTTTCATCGTAGGTATGCCTCAACTATGAGAGACAAAATAAGAAAAAAAAAAAAAAACAGAAAATCACATTGAAGGATTTTTAATGAATTAATTGGTAAATTCCTCGGTAAAATAAGTATTTGGTCAATAACAAAAGTTCATCTCAATACTTTATATACCCTTTGCTGGCAATGACAGAGGTCAAACGTTTTCTGTAAGTTTTCACAAGGTTTTCACACACTGTTGCTGGTATTTTGGCCCATTCCTCCATGCAGATCTCCTCTAGAGCAGTGATGTTTTGGGGCTGTCACTGGGCAACACAGACTTTCAACTCCCTCCAAAGATTTTCTATGGGGTTGAGATCTGGAGACTGGCTAGGCCACTCCAGGATCTTGAAATGCTTTTTACGAAGCCACTCCTTCGTTGCCCGGGCGGTGTGTTTGGGATCATTGTCATGCTGAAAGACCCAGCCGCGTTTCATCTTCAATGCCCTTGCTGATGGAAGGAGGTTTTCACTCAAAATCTCACAATACATGGCCCCATTCATTCTTTCCTTTACACGGATCAGTCGTCCTGGTCCCTTCGCAGAAAGACAGCCCCAAAGTATGATGTTTCCACACCCATGCTTCACAGTAGGTATGGTGTTCTTTCTCCTCCAAACACGACAAGTTGAGTTTTTACCAAAAAGTTCTATTTTGTTTTCATCTGACCATATGACATTCTCCCAATCCTCTTCTGGATCATCCAAACGCTCTCTAGCAAACTTCAGACTGGCCTGGACATGTACTGGCTTAAGGAGGGGGACACGTCTGGCACTGAAGGATTTGAGTCCCTGGCGGCATAGTGTGTTTCTGATGTAGCCTTTGTTACTTTGGTCCCAGCTCTCTGCAGGTCATTCACTAGGTCCCCCCGTGTGGTTCTGGGATTTTTGCTCACCGTTCTCATGATCATTTTGACCCCACGGGGTGAGATCTTGTGTGGAGCCCCAGATCGAGGGAGATTATCAGTGGTCTTGTATGTCTTCCATTTTCTAATAATTGCTCCCACAGTTGATTTCTTCACACCAAGCTGCTTACCTATTGCAGATTCAGTCTTCCCAGCCTGGTGCAAGTCTACAATTTTGTTTCTGGTGTCCTTTGACAGCTGTTTGGTCTTGGCCATAGTGGAGTTTGGAGTCTGACAGTTTGAGGTTGTGGACAGGTGTCTTTTATACTGATAACGAGTTCAAACAGGTGCCATTAATACAGGTAACGAGTGGAGGACAGAGGAGCCTCTTAAAGAAGTTGTTACAGGTCTGTGAGAGCCAGAAATCTTGGTTGTTTGTAGGTGACCAAATACTTATTTTACTGAGAAATTTGCCAATTAATTCATTAAAAATCCTTCAATGTAATTTTCTGGATTTTTTTTTTTCTCATTTTGTCTCTCATAGTTGAGGTATACCTATGATGAAAATTGGAGACCTCTCTCATCTTTTAAGTGGGAGAACTTGCACAATTGGTGGCTGACTAAATACTTTCTTGCCCCACTGTAAATCAGGCTTTACCTGCAGTCTATGGGCTGCTGTCCGTGTATGCTGTGCTCCACTCAAACGTACACACAGCAATAGTTACAGTACGAGTGGATTAAATGTAGGTTCAGTCTCCCATCTCCCTGTTTGGTAAAACAGGAAGATGACAGACTATATGTAGAGATGGGAGACTATATATAGATCCGTGGCACATTGGACCAGCTTTTTACCCTCTCGAGAATCCTCGAGGGTTCGTGGGAGTTTGCCCAACCAGTTTACATGTGTTTTGTGGACTTGGAGAAGGCAGTTGACCACGTCCCTCCTGTTTTTTGGCAGGGGGTGCTTTGAGAGTATGGGGTATTGGGCGTGTTGTTATGAGCTATCCGATCTCTATGCGACCATTGTGAGAGTTTAGTTTGTATTGCCAGCACTCAGTTGGACTCACTCCCAGTGAGAGTTGGACTCCGCCAGGACTGCCCTTTGTCACCAATCCCGTTCATAATTTTTATGGACAGGATTTCTAGGCGCAGCCAGGGAACAGAGTGTGTCATGTTTTGTGACCACAGGATCTCATCTCTGCTGTTTGCAGATGATGTTGTCCTGTTGGCTTGGGATGAGAATTGGCACCTCCAAGCCGGAGTCCTCTCCAGGCTGGGAACAAATTCCTGCCCCAAGTGGAGGAATTTACATATCTCGGGGTCTTATTCACGAGTGAGGGGAGAATGGAGCGAGAGATTGACAGATGGATCAAAGCAGCATCTGCAGTGATACGGATGTTGTACCGGTCCGTTGTGGTGAAGAGGGAGCTAAGCTCTAAGGCAAAGCTTTTGATTTACCAGTCAGTCTACGTTCCTACCCTCACCTATGGTCATGAGCTTTGGGTAATGACCGAAAGAATGAGATCGCAGATATAAGCGGCTGAAATGAGCTTTCTCTGTAGGATTGCTAGACTCACCCTTAGAGATGGGGTGAGGAGATCAATCATCCGGGAGAGGCTCAGAGTAGAACCACTGCTCCTTCACATCAAAAGGAGCCAGTTGAGGTGGTTTAGGTATCTGATCAAAATGCCTCCTGGACACCTCCCACTTGAGGTGTTTCAGGCATGTCCCACTGGGAGGAGACCCTGGGGCAAACCCAGGACTCACTGGAGAGACCACGTCTCCCAGCTGGTCTGGGAATGCCTTGGTATCCTCTCTGAAGAGCTGGAGCAGGTGGCTGGGAAGAGGGAAGTCTGGGCTTCTCTGCTTGAACTGCTACCTCTGTGACCCGGACCTCCGGAAAAGCGTTAGAAAATGAATGGATATATATTTGTATACCTGTAGTGACAAGTCTCATAAGTCTTGCAGGTGTGAGTACACAAAACAGGCAAAATGAGTTTATTTTTAATAGAATTACTTCAGCATACAGTGGTGTTTGAAAGTTTGTGAACCCTTTAGAATTTTCTACATTTCTTCATAAATATGACCTAAAACATCATGAGATGTTAAATAAATGAGACAAAAATATTTTACTTGGTCATTTATTTATTGAGGAAAATTATCCAATATAACATTTCTGTGAATGGCAAAAGTTTGAACCTGTGAGATTAGCAGGTAATTTGAAGGTGAAATTAGTCAGGTGTTTTGAATCAGTGGGATGACAATCAGGTGTGAGTGGGCACCCTATTTTATTTTAAAAAATCTTTTGTTTAAAGATCTATCAAAGTGTCAACGCATGTTTGTGGAAGTGTATCATGGCATGAACAAAGGAGATTTCTGAGGACCTCAGAAAAAGGATTGTTGATGTTCTTCAGGGTGGAAAACCAAAATAATCTCAAAAGTTTGGACTCCACCAATCCATAGTAAGACAGATTGTGCACAAATGGAGGATATTTAAGACCACTGTTGCCATCTCCAGGAGTTGTTGATCATTTAAGGTCACTTCAAGAATAAGGTGTGTAATAGTCAGCAAGGTCACAAAGGACTTATAAGCAACTGAAGGCCTCTCTTACACTGGCTAATGTTCATGAGTCCACCATCAGGAGAACACTGAACAACAATGGTGTGCATGGCAGGGTTGGAAGAAAGCCACTACTCTCCAAAAAGAACATTGCTGCTCATCAGCAGTTTGCTAAAGATCACGTGGACAAGCAAGAAGAGTACTGGAAAAATTTCTTGTCAACAGATGAGACCAAAATAGAACTTTTTGGTTTGAATTAGAAGTGTTATGTTTGGAGAAAGTAAGACACTGAATTCCAGCATACAGTGCATCCGGAAAGTATTCACAGCACTTCACTTTTTCCACATTTTATGTTACGGCCTTATTTCAAAATGGATTAAATTCATTTTTTCCCTCAATTCTTCACACAATACCCCATAATGACAACGTGAAAAGTTTTTTTTTTTTTTTTAGATTTTTGCAGATTTATTAAAAAACTAAGATATCACATGGACATACAGTAAGTACAGTATTCACAGCCTTTGTGCAATACTTTGTTGATGCACCTCTGACAGCAATTACAGTCTCAAGTCTTTTTGAATATGATGCCACAAGCTTGGCACACCTATCTTTGGGCAATTTCGCCCATTCCTCTTTGCAGCACCTCTTAAGCTCCATCAAGTTGGATGGGAAGCGTCAGTGCACTTTCAGATCTCTCCAGAGATGTTCAATTGGATTCAAGTCTGGGCTCTGGCTGGACCACTCAAGGACATTTACAGAGTTGTCCTGAAACCATTCCTTTGATATCTTGGCTGTGTGCTTAGGGTTGTAGTCCTGCTGAAAGATGAACAATCACCCCAGCCTGAGGTCAAGAGCACTCTGGAGCAGGTTTTCGTCCAGGATGTCTCTGTACATTGCTACATTCATCTTTCCCTCTATCCTGACTAGTCTCCCAGTTCCTGCCACTGAAAAACATCCCCACACCATGATGCGGCCACCACCATGCTTCACTGTAGGGATGGTATTGGCCTGATGATGAGCGGGCCTGGTTTCCTCCAAACATGATGCCTGGCATTCATGCCAGAGTTCAAGCTTTGTCTCATCAGACCAGAGAATTTTGTTTCTCATGGTCTCAGTCATTCAGGTGCCTTTTGGCAAACACCAGGCGGCCTGCCATGTGCCTTTTACTAAGGGGTGGCTTCTGTCTGGCCACTCTACCACACAGGCCTGATTGGTGGATTGCTGCAGAGATGGTTGTCGTTCTGGTAGGTTCTCCTCTCTCCAAAGAGGAATGCTGGAGCTCTGACCGAGTGGCCGTTGGGTTCTTGGTCACCTCTCTGACTAAGGCCCTTCTCCCCCGATCACTCAGTTTAAATGGCCGGCCAGCTCTAGGAAGAGTCCTGGTGGTTCCGAACTTCTTCCATTTACGGATGATGGAGGCCACTGTGCTCATTGGGACCTTCAAAGCAGCAGGAACTTTTCTGTACCCTTCCCCACATTTGTGCCTTGAGACAATCCTGTCTCGGAGATCTACAGACAATTCCTTTAATTTCATGCTTGGTTTGTGACATGCACTGTCAACTGTGGGACCTTATATAGACAGGTGTGTTCTTTTCCAAATCATGTCCAGTCAACTGAATTTACCACAGGTGGACTCTAATTAAGCTGTAGAAACATCTCAATGATGGTCAGGGGAAACAGGATGTACCTGAGCTCAGTTTTGAGCTTCATGGCAAAGGCTGGAAATATTTATGTACAGTCTTGTGGAAAAATTGGGACACCCTGTATAAGCCTGTTTGTTTTTTTTTGTTTTTTTTTTTAAACATATTTGGACATATAGATATTTAATATCAATGATAAAAAATACTGGGAGATGCACGTAATACAACTTTACAATTAAAATTAAAGACTTTTTTCAAATTTTCTATAAAATGTACAGTGCATCCGGAAAGTATTCACAGCACTTCACTTTTGCCACATTTTATGTTACAGCCATATTCCAAAAGGGATTAATTCAATTTTTTCCTCAAAATTCTACACACAATACCCTGTAATGACAATGTGAAAAGTTTTTTGTGATTTTTTTTTTTTTCCAAATTTATTAAAAATAAAAACTAAGAAATCACATGTACATAAGTATTCACAGCCTTTGCCATGAAGCTCAAAATTGAACTTGGGTGCATGCTGTTTCCACTGATCATCCTTGAGATGTTTCTACAGCTTAATTGGAGTCCACCTGTGGTAAATTCAGTTGATTGGGCATGATCTGGAAAGGCACACACCTGTCTATATAAGGTCCCACAGTTGACGGTGTGTGTCAGGAGCACAAACCAAGCATGAAGTCAAAGGAATTGTCTGTAGACCTCCGATACAGGATTGTCTCAAGGCACAAATGTGGGGAAGGGTACAGAAAAATGTATGTACATGTGATTTTCGTTTTTTATTTTTAATAAATTTGCAAAAATTAAAAAAAAAAAGCTTTTTTCATGTTGTCATTATGGGGTATTTTGTGTAGAATTTTGAGGGGAAAAATGAATTTAATCCCTTTTGGAATAAGGCTGGAACATAAATTGTGGAAAAAGTGAAGCGCTGTGAATACTTTCCAGATGCCCTGTAATTCTAAACAAATAGTGAGGAATAAATTAGGATGCCCCCCATCGTTTTTTAGGGGACACCCACATTCATTCCCACTTACAATGGCTAAAATAAATTTAAAACTAGAAAAGCACTCATAGAGTGCATACCTCTGCCAAGGCTCCTTCCATTTCTCATGGATCACCTCCAAAATGTAATGGGCTTGTGTGTAGGCCTATCGCCACTTGTGGTGAAAATTGCATCGAAGTCTGTCCATTAGTTTTGGAGTTTTGTGGCTGACAGACTGTGAGAAGAGCCTTGGCTGAGGTATGCATTCCCAGATCATCCCCAAAATGTAATGGGTTCGTCTGTAGGCCAAGAACCACCTCTGGTAAAAATTTCATCCAAATCCATCCAGTAGTTTTTGTGTAATCCTGCTGCACAAATACAAACAAAGCCCTTGGTGGAGGTATGCACTCTCAGATCATCACCAAAATCTAATCATCTGTTCCCCGTGCCATTACACACCTTTCCTGAAAATTTCGTCAAAATCCATTCATAACTTTTTGAATTATGTTGGTTGTAGAAGAGCTTGGAATAACGAGGCGATGTGATTTATAAACCAAAGTTTATTATCAGCTTCGCTCCTCTAACAAGTCTCATCTCAGTGCAGAAGCAGAATAAGAGGTCGAACACCTTCAGACCTACATACTTATACCTACACATAACAAAAGACATTGCACATCAAAGCTGACATCCCGCATTAGCTTAATCCCCCCCTCCTTTGTCTTCCTACTCCTCCACCTGACCCTGGGTGGTCAGGGCGATCGATCTCCTCCATTGTCCTCTGTCTCTTCCACCTGGCCCTGGGAAGTCAGGGCGATCGATCTGGTCTCCACCGCTGCGCCTCGGATGCTCTTTGATCTTTGCTGGTGGTTGAGACCTCTTGTCCTGTTCTGAGGCGTGAGGTCGTTGCACATATGTAATCACCAAACATTCTAACATGCTTATACATATGTAGGTTATGGGATATATGATTAATATAAACCACAGCCCCCCCCCCCCAAAACGACTAAGAAAAGGACAATGAAAGTAAGTCCACAGTTTAAGATAATTTCTATGACATACTATACTGTTAAACCTCTTGACAAGGAAGAAACTTTCCAGCAGCCATGCTCCTGTAGAGAATTCAGTGGTAACCATAACAGCGTAGTAATATCACAAATCAGTCTTAAAACTGTCACGGCACAATCTGATAAAATAGTCACCAACTTTTAGTTAATTTGCATCAGTCCCTGTGTCGTCTGGGTTTTAATCTTCTCCCGAATCTGCTGTGGGTCCGCTTGGGCGTCCTGGCGGGACCTTCCTGTAAGGAATCTGCAGCTTGGGGAGGAGAGTGGTTATTTGTTCCCTGCAGGGGGGCTGAGTCTTTTCTCTTGGTGGGTCTACCCCGCCAAGGTGCTCTCGCCAACCGTGCAGGTTCGTCTCTCAACAAGAAGGCAGGTTTAAGTCTGTCAATGCTGACTGTTTCTTTTCTGTCCCCTAAATCAAGCACAAAATGCTTATCACCAGGTTCCAGCACTCTGAATGGTCCATCGTATGGTGGACGGAGGGTTGGTTTTAAAGCTTCATGCCTAACAAAAATAAATTCGGCATTTTTTAAAGCTTGGGGGGACAAAAACCCGTGGAAAAGAGTGATGTGCCGGTCCGGGGAGAGTGTCCAGTCCGTTGCTGCCTAAAAGCCTCAGGGCTGGAAGATGCCCAGGCTCTGGGTTCTCTGGTAAAAACTCACCTGGGAGTCTGAGAGGTTGTGCAAACACTAACTCTGCTGGGGAGGCGTCTAGATCCTCTTTAGGCGCAGAACGCAACCCCAATAAAACCCAGGGAAGTTTATTTACCCAATTTGTATCCGTTAGTGAGGCTCTGAGGGCGGCCTTTAAAGATCTGTGAAAGCGCTCGCATAACCCATTAGCCTGAGGGTGATGAGCGGTGGTGCGGTGAATTGTCGCCCCTAAGCTGCTGGACATGGCTGACCAAAGCTCTGAGACAAATTGAGGCCCCCTATCGGACGTGATGTCCAATGGGACGCCGAAACGTGCCACCCAGTTTGTCAAAAAAACGCGAGCGACTTCCGCCGCTGTGGTTGACGCCAGAGGGACCGCCTCAGGCCAGCGCGTAGTACGGTCTATCATTGTTAACAGATGTGTGAAACCTTGAGACGAAGGTAGTGGTCCCACGAGGTCGACATGAACGTGGTTGAACCTTCTAGCTGGGATTCGAAAAGGCTCTAGAGGGGCTTTTGTGTGTTTGTGTATTTTGGCGCGCTGACAAGACAGGCAAGTTTTTGCCCATTCCTTTACATTTTTGCGCAGGCCGGGCCACACAAACTTTTCGGCGACCATTTTAACCGAGGCGCGCACACCTGGGTGCGCGAGGGAGTGAATTGAGTCGAAAATACGGCGGCACCATGCAGCTAGGACTACCGGGCGAGGTCGGCCGGTTGAGATGTCGCATATTAGGGGGGGTACACCGTCGCGTAAACCCCTTTCCTCCAGCCTTAACCCTGTTGGTCCAGACAGGAGTGCGCGCACGTCCGCGTCACTGCTTTGCTCCTCTGCCATGGCTGCGTAATCTATCCCTACGTGAATTGGGGCCGCGTACATGTCCGCGTTGGCGAAGAGTTCTGCGGCTGAGGTAGTATAATCTGTCTCCTCGCGCTCTGGCGATGTCACAGCGCGAGAGAGGCAGTCTGCTACCACGTTAAGTTTGCCTGCCACATGTCGAATGTCTGTGGTGAACTCTGAAATTGCAGCTAGCTGTCTTTGTTGCCTGCCTGACCATGGTTCTGAAATTTTAGCCATCGCAAAGGTGAGCGGTTTGTGGTCTACAAAAGCCGTGAAACGCTGCCCTTCTAACCAGAACTGGAAGTGGCGGATGGATAAATGAAGCGCTAGCAGCTCCCTGTCAAAAGTGCTGTATTTACTCTCAGTTTGGTTTAACGATTTGCTGAAAAATGCCAAAGGTTGCCAGGTTCCGCCAACGTGTTGTTCCACAACTGCCCCTATGGCCAGGTCTGAAGCGTCTGTGGTTAGCGCGATGCGGGCCGAGGGATCAGGGTGAACCAACAATGTGGCATTCGCTAGAGCACTTTTTACTTCCACGAAGGCGCGTTTGCGCTCCGGGGTCCATTCGACCGCGTTGGAAGGCTTTTGTTTTCTGAGCGCGGTATACAGGGGCTGCATGAGTTGAGCTGCGCGGGGGAGGAAACGGTTGTAAAAATTTACCATTCCCAAAAATTCTTGCAGCGATTTGACCGTTTGTGGTCGTGGAAAATTTTTTACTGTGCGAACTTTGTCTGGCAATGGGACTGCCCCCTCCGGTGAAACTCTGTGTCCCAAAAAATCAATTTGTGACACGCCGAATTTGCATTTGGCTGGATTGATTATTAACCCGTGCTCTTCTAGTCTCTGAAAAACCGTAGTGAGGTGCTGTTCGTGTTCTTCCTCTGACGGGCTGGCTACCAGCATATCGTCGAGGTAGACGAACACGAAAGGGAGATCGCGTAATACCGCGTCCATCATCCGCTGAAAGGTTTGAGCAGCGCCTTTGAGGCCAAACGGCATCCGCAAAAATTCAAAAAGACCGAAAGGGGTTATTACAGCCATTTTAGGAATGTCTTCCGCTCGGACGGGGACTTGGTGGTAGCCGCGGACCAGGTCTATTTTAGAAAAAATGCACGCACCCGCCAGATGTAGTGAGAAATCTTGGATGTGAGGAATTGGGTAGCGGTCATGCGCTGTCGCATTGTTTAATCTGCGGTAATCGCCGCACGGTCTCCAAGAACCTTCGGTTTTCGGGACCATGTGGAGTGGCGATGCCCAGGGGCTTTTCGAGCGTCTAATAATGCCTAATTTTTCGAGGGTGGCAAACTCGTCCCGTGCTATGGCGAGCTTGGTCGCGTCTAAGCGCCGAGCTTTGGCGAACACGGGTGGGCCTGATGTGGGAATGAAGTGTTCAACCCCGTGTTTCGCTACTGTTGCTGAAAATTTTGGAACTGTGAGTGCTGGAAATTGGGTGAGGAGTTGGTCAAACTTACCTCCTGCTGTTGTGACGCTGGCCTGCACGGGTGGTGGAGAGACTCGAGCTGAGCAGGGGATAGAATAAAATGACAGTGCATTAACCAAGCGTCTATTTGCTAGATCGACTAACAACCCATGTGCACACAAAAAAATCAGCGCCCAACAAGTTAAAACTCACCGCCGCTACAATAAATGTCCATCTATAGTTGCGGCCGTGAATGCAAAGAGGCAGGCTCCTTTCACCGTAAGTGTCAATGATCGAGCCGTTGGCTGCCATCGCCCCATTTCCCCGGGGACCCATGGCCCGGTCTGCGTGGGAAGGGGTGATAAAACTCAGTTGAGCTCCGGTGTCGATCAGGAACTGTCTCCCGGTGTGTCCGTCAGTCACATACAGAAGTTTATTTTTTTCGCCGAGAACCGCAGCCGTTAACGGTCCTCGGTTTTGGCGTTTTCCCGAACTTTTGAACTTGCAGGGGGGAACGCATTTGTACGCCCCCTCGGCGAAACGGTGGTGGTAATAGCAGATGTTGTTCCACCTGCTGCGTCTTGGTCGTGTTGCCGCCATGGTGGGCGGGCTCTGCTCGGTTGTCTGTGGTTCTCCGTTGCTCTGGGCATCCGCACTGAGATCTGCGGATGCTGCTGTGGCCACCTGTTCCCCGCAGGCGTTGATGAGTCGCTGCGCTTCTCGGGCCAGCGCGCGGAAGTCCTGCTGGGTGCTGCACCGCATGTTGATCAGCATCCCTCTCATGTGTGGTGGCAGAGTGCTGAGGAAGATGTGTTGGAAGAGGAAGTTGTCGTTGTCCTCTTCCTTGAGCTGCAGCATGTCCTCCATGAGGGCCTTGGGTCTGCATCCTCTGTGGCCGTAGATCGCCAGGATCTTCTCTATTCTCTCTTCGGCTGAGGGGACAAAGTTCTCGACGATGGTCGCCTTCAGCTCTCTGTATTTGTCATGGGCGGGCGGCTGTCGGATTATGCTCCGCGCACGTCTTGACGTGGCAGCGTCGAGTTTGGCGACGATGTGATAAAACTTCGTCTCGTCCGCCGTTATGCCCGCCAGTGCAAACTGAGCCTCAGCTTGCTGGAACCACGAGCTCGGGTCTTCTTGCCAGAATTCTGGCAGCTTGACGGTGACGGTGCTTGTGTGGGCCGTCCTTGATGTGTCCGCCGGGTGAGAGCGCCTTTCTTCTGCTCTCACGGCGGGGCTGGGGATGGTGCTCGATTGAGCCCTCTCTTCTGCCGTGGGGGAACGTCTTCCATCCGTTCCTCTGTCTGCATGGGCGCCGGCGCTTGCCTGGGTCGCCTCCGATGAGTCAATCGCGGGAGAACGTTTCTGTTCCATCCTCACGTCTGGTCACCAGTGTAGAAGAGCTTGGAATAACGAGGCGATGTGATTTATAAACCAAAGTTTATTATCAGCTTCGCTCCTCTAACAAGTCTCATCTCAGTGCAGAAGCAGAATAAGAGGTCGAACACATTCAGACCTACATACTTATACCTACACATAACAAAAGACATTGCACATCAAAGCTGACATCCCGCATTAGCTTAATCCTCCCTCCTTTGTCTTCCTACTCCTCCACCTGACCCTGGGTGGTCAGGGCGATCGATCTCCTCCATTGTCCTCTGTCTCTTCCACCTGGCCCTGGGAAGTCAGGGCGATCGATCTGGTCTCCACCGCTGCGCCTCGGATGCTCTTTGATCTTCGCTGGCGGTTGAGACCTCTTGTCCTGTTCTGAGGCGTGAGGTCATTGCACATATGTAATCACCAAACATTCTAACATGCTTATACATATGTAGGTTATGGGATATATGATTAATATAAACCACATTGGTAACAGACAGACAGACAGACAAATGGCAGTAAAAGCATTACCTCCTTGGCGGAGGTAATAAACTCAAGTGTTGCTGTTGTGTCCGTCTCCTCCATCTCCAAACTCCCAGGCTGCGGGTGTTGCAATTCATCGCACAACTGCGTACAACCCACAGGCCAATGGGTTATGTGAGCGTTTTCATAGATCACTGAAAGCAGCACTCAGGGGTTCACTGACAGATGCAAATTGGGTAGACAGGTTGCCGTGGGTTTTATTGGGGTTGCGCTCCGCGGCAAAAGAGGATTTGGAAGTTTCCCCGGCAGAGAGCTTGTTTTTGCGCAGCCCCTATGGCTGCCCGGGGAATTTCTGCCAAATAATCCCGCGCCGGACAGCTGCCCGTCTCAGCTTTTGCAGTGTAGCACAAACACAGGCACGCTGCCGGGCCCGGCCCACCACTGTTTTCCGCGTGCTTTTGTGCCTAAAACTTTGAAGAACGCGGAGTTCGTGTTCGTCAGACACGACGACCAGCGCCCTCCATTGTGCCTGCACACATGTTGAAAATGGCCATATCTCACAATGTTAAAGCATCCTTTAAAAAATTCCTGGATCCAGACGGTGATCCGGATCATCCCCAAAATTTAATCAGTTCTTCCTTGTACCATTTCCAACAACGCCTGAAAGTTTCATCGAAATCCGTCCAAAACTTTTTGAGTTATCTTGCTAACCAACAGACAGACAGACAAACAGACAAACGCCGGCAAAAACATAACCTCCTGGCCTGCGGCCTGGCGGAGGTAAAAATGCAAATAAAAACAAAAACGAGGTTAGTCATAGATATGTGAACATTTCTTAATAAAGAACTGACTATTTAAAGGGGTGTCCAAATTTTTTCACGTGACTGTACATGTGATAAATTTGCACAAATGTAACCCCCCCCCCCCACCACCACCACCACCACCACACACACACACACACACCACTTTTTTCACATTTTCATTATGGGGTATTGTGTGTAGAATTTTGAGGGGAAAAAATGAATTTAATCCATTTGGGAATAAGACTGTAACATAACAAAATGCTGAAAAAGTGAGGTGCTGAGAATACTTTCCAGATGCACTGTAAGAACTTCAACCCATCTGTGAAACGTGGTGGTGGTAGTTTCATGGTTTGGGCCTGTTTTGCTTCATCTGGGCCAGGACTGCTTGCCATCATTATTGATGGGAAACAATGAATTCTCAATTATACCAGAAAATACTAAAGGAAAATGTCAGGATATCTGTCGATGAATTGAATGTCAAGAGAAAGCGGGTCATGCAGCAAGACAATGATTTTAAGCACACAAGTCATTCTACCAAAGAATGGTTAAAGAAGAATAAAGTTAATGTTTTGGAATGGCCAAGTCAAAGTCTTGACCTAAATCCAGCTGAGATGTTGTGGAAGGACATGAAGCGAGCAGTTCATGTGAGGAAACCCACAAACATCCCAGAGTTGAAGCTGTTCTGTACAGAGGAATGGGCTAAAATTCCTCCAAGCTAATGTGCAGGACTGATCAACCGTTACCAGAATCACTTAGTTGCAGTTACTGCTGCAAAGGGGGGGGTCACACCAGATACTGAAATCGAAGAGTTGCAAACTTTTGCCACTCAGATATGTAATATTGGACCATTTTCCTCAATAAATAAATGACCAATTAACATTTTGTCTCATTTATTTAACTGGGTTATTATTACCTTCTTTTAGGACTTGTGCGGAAATCTGATGATGTTTTAGGTCATATTTATGTGGAAATGTAGAAAATCCTAAAGGGTTCACAAACTTTCAAGCACCACTGTATGTGTAGCCTTTATTTTTTTTTGGCGCCTTCGGACACTTTTAAAATGTTCTTGGTGATAACATTCTAGATGAGTCAGAAGACATGGAAAAGCATGTCACGTGCCCTTTGAATAAAGACCTTAATGTGCATTTGAACATACTTTCCCCACTGGTCTGAATGAAAAACCTGTCTTTGACTTGTGATGTCTTCCCTGCAGATAGGGGGGAAAAAATAAAAAATTTGAACTCAGGAATATTATTTCTGTATTTTATAAATTCTTCTATAACTTTGTATGTGCAAAAATGGCATTGGATGGCATTACTTTTTTAGTCCACTTAGTCTTGTTAGGATTAAGCAGTCCAGGCCAGTTAACGAGGTCTGTACCCACCGGTGCCATTCAGCCTGGCCTTGCTATTTCCATGTTTGACCAGAGCTGTCACTAAAGCCTCCAGAGTCATCCCTACTCAGTGTCTACCTCCGTCAGTGTAGCCTGATCACACAGGATGTTACCACTCCGCTCCCCTCCGACACGGCACTGTTTACATAAGTCGTCCCGCATCAGGCCAGAGCAAGCTTTGATCAGTCTCTGTGTGCCGCTCGCCATCTTTCCCTCAATCCGACCCCATGGACCTTTCAAAACCAGCCAAGCAGCACCACTCATGACTAGCAGCTGCCCGCCTGCCTGTGAACAGCAACATTGCCTCAGCCACCCTAGTGAGGAAGCTCAGCCTGCCAGATCTAAAATAGTTCTTCCTGTTAGACGTTTTGTTTAACTCTGTCATAACACATCACACTCTAGTCGCTTCCACCTCCTCCTCCTCATCCCTCTGCTCCTCCTCCCGTTTTTGTGTTCCAGGTTCCTTTATGAGCTCTCCCAGATCCCTGACTTTGCAACCCGAGCCCGCTGTATCATCTTCCAGTCAGTGTTCCACGACACCATCTCCTCTATACGTCGCAAGGTGGAGGTCGTCTCCAGTCTCTGCAAAGTAAGGGCATCACAACAAATACTATTTCAGATGACATTCAACTCCATGAGAAATCACAAACCAGAAACCCACTGTGTGTGCCCATTTTATGTCAGGCATTGCTGGAGTGTAGCAATTTACAGGATGTGATGGGGCTCGTTCTGGCCTTCGGGAACTATATGAATGGAGGGAACAGAACGAGGGGCCAAGCTGATGGTTTTGGACTAGAGATCCTCCCAAAATTGAAGGATGTTAAGAGCAGGGTAAGCAGAATAAAAGCTGAAAGTTTTACCAAGAGACTAATGATATTCCAACAGAAGTGAGGATGCATTTGGTTTAATACTGTTATTTCTTCCTCAGGACAATCGCATCAACCTGGTGGATTACGTGGTTTCATACTACCTGAATAATTTTGACAAAGTAAGTCAAATAAATTGAAAAAGGATGAAATATGTAGACAAAAACACTAGCTTCAATATTTTTGGTGATGTACATCTGGCTATATTTACGAAAAGGGTACACAGGATGTCACAAGCACTTAGAATGAAACAGAAAATTCCAAATGAAAATCATTATTTTGTCAGGTTGTACTAGTACTACCCATCTATTGTAAGGGCCTGTAGGAGATACTTGGATATCTAGGGACAATTTAGACTCACCAGTTAACCTAACATGCATGTCTTTGGATTGTGGAAGGCAACCGGAAGCTCCTGGAGTAAACCCACACAGCACAGGGAGAACATCCAAACTCCACACAGAAAGGTTCCTACCCCTACCAGCCTGGGGATTTGAACCTGGAGCCTTCTAGCTGTTAGGCAACAGTGCTACCCACTGTACCCAAGTTTGGTATGCTGTGTAAGACAGAGTGCAATGATTTGCTAGTCTGATAAACTATTTTATTCACAGTAGACCACAGAAAACATATCAAATGTTGAAAGTGAGATATTTTACTATTTCATGAGAAATATTTCATCATGAGCTGTAATGGAAGCCAAACATCTTAAGAGTTGGGGCACTGTCATATTTATCACTGTGTAGCATCCCTTCTTATTTAACGGCCTGTGAACATGTGGGAACTGAGGAAATCAGTTGCAGTTGAGAGGATTATTGTCCCATTCTTGTTTAATAGAAGATCCTAAGGGTTAAATAGCCTGGACCTTTTTTTCTTTTTTTGTGTTTCATGATGTACTAAACGTTTTAAATTGTTCAAAGGTCAGGCTAGGCCAGTGCAGCACTGACTCTTCAACAGTGAAGCCATGCTTTTGTGATAGTTTTATTTGGTTTAGCAATGACCTCGGTTACATGGTCACAATAAACCGATTACTGGGAATAAACTGATAATGGCAATAACTAGTTTGGTCATGTTTATATGCACTGAATAAACAGTTTTTTGCCTTTTGTTCTTATTAAAGACAAAGATAGAAAGGAGATGTTTTTACCTTCTTTTCTTTACATGTTTCGACTGTCCACTGCAGTCTTCATCAGAAGTGAAACATCTCCTTTCTATATTTGTCTTTAATAAGAACAAAAGGCAAATAATTAAAAGAAGACCAAAAAAACCTACTCGAGCTACTGAATAAACAGATTATTGGAGGGTAAACCATTGGCATTAATGACCCCGGCTACATGGCCTTTATCACATTATTCTGTTTACATGTCCACTTGAATAATCAGATAACTCCAGAAATCCAGTCATAACTGGTTTATTCGTGTACATGTAAACATGGTCCTTATCCTGTTCTAATATACAAGGTTTTACCTGAAGGGGGGAAAAAAAAAACATTGTCTGGAGGAGAGCATACTTTATAGTGATCTTAAACCTGTATATACTGTACCTTTTAGCAGTGATTATGCTAAAACTGTCAGACACAGGCTTTTGACCCGAGTACTTCCATCCATCCATCTTCTACCACTTAATTCTTTTCGGGGGTGGCAGAGTCTATCCAAGCGCCTTGGGCAAGAGGCAGGGTACACCCTGGACAGATTGCCAGTCCATCGCAGGGCCAACACTGAGAGACAGACAAACATTCGCTCTCACATTCATATTCAAGGACAATTTAGAATCCCCAGCTGATGCCAATAAACTTAACCGGATGCCACTTCCATGATTTCCAAAAAAAATTTCCATTTGTCTGACCACTATTTTGCCTCCATATATTTTAAATGACCTTTGATCCAGAGAAGATGGTGGCATTTCTGGATCATGCTCACACGTAGTTTCTTCTTTGCATGATGGAGCTTTAATGTGCATTTATAGATGCCATGGCGAGCTGTGTTCAGACAATAATTTGTCTGAAATGTTCCTGAGCCATGCAATGACTGCCATGATAGAATCATCCATGTTTTTAATGCAGTGCCATCTGAGGGCGCACGGCTCACAGGGACCCAACATTGATTACTGGCCGTGTCCCTTGTGCATAGATGTCTGTGCATAAGGGACATGGGATCTTTTGATGTCCTGTATTGTAGATGACTCAGTATTCAATGCTTTGGAATTTTATGTCATAGAATTTTGTTCTGGTATGGCTCCACAATTCGTAGATGCAGTTTTTCTTTGCAGATTGCTGAAACTCTGCCCGTCTTTACTTCTGAGAGACTCTGCCTCTGCAGTGTGTTCCTTTTTATACCAAATCATCTCACTGCTTCTTACTCCATTCTTTTGTTGCCCCTGTCCCAACTCTTTTGGTGCCATGAAATTCAATATGAGCTTTTTTCTTTTTTTGTAAAATGTCTCACTTTCAACATTTGATATTGTAACGTGCTGCTCGACATGGCGACGTCCCACCGGGAGGTTCGAACTCCCGCCTCCCGCTCCGGAGTCCCGCACTCTACCTGTGTCGCCAATAGGGTCAACCCACTTGGCAAGCCAAGTAGGGTGCTTGTATTGAGTTCGCTACACTCTCCCCTCCCATACTTGACATCGTCCCGATGTCAGCGCCCCGTTACTGCTTGGGAACTGATACACTGCCAGGAATCCCACTTCTGGACAGGAAATCCCACTTCTGACACCAAATGTAACGTGCTGCTCGACATGGCGACGTCCCACCGGGAGGTTCGAACTCCCGCCTCCCGCTCCGGAGTCCCGCACTCTACCTGTGTCGCCAATAGGGTCAACCCACTTGGCAAGCCAAGTAGGGTGCTTGTATTGAGTTCGCTACACTCTCCCCTCCCATACTTGACATCGTCCCGATGTCAGCGCCCCATTACTGCTTGGGAACTGATACACTGCCAGGAATCCCACTTCTGGACAGGAAATCCCACTTCTGACACCAAATGTAACGTGCTGCTCGACATGGCGACGTCCCACCGGGAGGTTCGAACTCCCGCCTCCCGCTCCGGAGTCCCGCACTCTATCTGTGTCGCCAATAGGGTCAACCCACTTGGCAAGCCAAGTAGGGTGCTTGTATTGAGTTCGCTACAATATGTTTTCTATGTTCTGTTTAGAATACAATGGTGGCTTGAGATTTGCAAGTCATTGCATTCTGTTTCCATTTGCTTTTTACACAACATCCCAGCCTTTTTCAAATTGGAGTTGTACAGTCCGATAGTAATGTGAAGCAATGTGTACCTGAAACAAGTTTATGCTTCAGAAAAAAAACCTATACAGTATATTGATCTGCATAATTTTAAAGAATTAATGTTTTAACTTTTATATAATTTTGTTTTGTTATCCCAGCATGCTGGTACTGAGAAGAGCGTTTTCCCTCTGCCAGAGCCTCAGGCCTTCTTCCAAGCTTCTCAGGTTAAGTTTGATGACCTCACCAAAGATGTCCGAAAGCTGAAGAAAGATCTGACGGGTAGGACATGCCTCATTTTGTTAACGCATTGGTTCTGTAGGGTTTTTTTAAAAGTTCTGTGGGATAATCCAGTTATAGTTACAGTGATAATGGCAGTTGGTAACTTTTTTTTTTTCATTAAAGAAAGGTGGTAAGAGTACTTGCCATAACTGCAAAATGTTCAAAAAAGCAATAGTGATGTGTAATAGGTTTTTAAGGTCTCAATTACTGCCATTTTATTGGTGAATTTTAAGTTTTTAAATCCAGTGATGTCTATATACTGTAGTTCTAAAGAGCAAAACCTGTTCCTGTGTTTTCCAGTTCATTAAAAACTGGTTCTTGCGTCTCTCACTCGTTCACTCTTTTTTTTTTTTTGCCTACCCATTTACCTTCATCAGCCTCTCATTTGATTTAGGGATAGGAATCTCTAGCCACCTCACAATTCAATTTGATTACAATTCAGTGGGCTGTGACATGATTTTAAACAGATTCTTGATGCATCGACCCCCCACCCCCTCGCCCCCATTCAAGATTTCCTTTTTCTCACTCTGACTATTTGGTACTTTCAAAGCAAAGTATCTGACCCATAATGAATTTACTTCCAATATTGTTGCTAATAAAACAAATAGAAGGGTGATACGACAAGTCATCTGGAATGTTAGGTCAAAATCAGAATCGACTTTATTGCCAAGTGTGTATATATGTAAGGACATTGACTTGGATGGTACATCACAGAAGCATAACACAATATCTAGATGTAAAATGCTGATACTGAATATTAATTACCTTGCAAATGTGTAAGTAGAGCGTAAAAGTCCATTGTGACTTTAAGGTAACGGGGGGAGGGGGGCAGAGTAAGCAGGGGTCTCTGGTCTCATTTATGAGCCCAGTGGCTGTGGGGAAGAAACTGTTTTTATGGTTTTGCTTCTCATGGACTGCATCGTCTTGAAAAGATTGTGACCAGGATGAGAGGGATCAGCTGCAATCTTACCTGCATGCTTCAGGGTCCTTAAGGTGTACACGTCGTGGAGGTAGGGCAGGGTACAGCCGATCACCTTCTCTGCCGAACGAATGAGTCTGCTCTTGTCCTTGGCAGTAGCTGCAGCGTACCAAATGGTGATGGAGGAGGTGAGGATGGTCTAGATGATGGCAATGTAGAAGCAAACCGTCATAGTCTTTGGCAGGTTAAACTTCTTCAGCTGCCACAGGAAGAACATCCTCTGCTGAGCTTTTTTCATCATAGATGAGTCCAATGACGGTCGTGTCGTCTGCAAACTTCTAGAGCTTGACAGACTCATGACTGGAAGTGCAGCTGTTTGTGTACAGGGAGAAGAGTAGAGAAGAAACTATGAGACGAGACAGCATTCATCCCACTTTGGATGGTGCTTCTCATTTATCTAACAATCTGGCATCTTTTTTATCCAAATTTCCAAAACCGTGACTACTCAGAGTTGGGACCAGGAAGCAGAGTCGCAGTCTTACACGCCTCTCTGCAGCTCCTCTTCATCCGCCACCCCTCAGCTTAGCCCCTGTCTTCCCCATCAGAGAATCGTTGTCTGCTCCCTCCAAAGTAAATAAAAATATAATGTATAAGCATCCCAAAGTGATAAAGCAAAATATTGGTAAAACTCAAATTAAACATAAAGCCTCTAAATTGAATGATTTGGCCTCTGTTCCTCCTCATAATTTAAAAATTAAATGTGGTTTATTAAATATTAGGTCTCTAACTCCCAAGTCTCTGTTAGTCCATGATCTGTTAATTGATCATCAGATTGATTTAATTTCCCTTACAGAGACTTGGTTAGGACAAGAGGATTATGTTGGTTTAAATGAATCAACTCCCTCTGGTTATTTAAACTGTCAAAATCCCAGAAGTTCTGGTCGTGGAGGAGGAGTAGCATCAATTTACCATTCCAAATTACTAGTTAATGTAAAGCAAAAAACATGTTATAATTCCTTTGAGGGCCTGGTCCTCAGTGTTGGGCACTTTAGCAATTCCAGGTTAAACCCAATTTTATTTGCTATAGTTTATCGTCCCCCATCAACCTATTCAGAATTTTTATCCGAATTTCCTGATTTCTTAGCTGATTTAGTGCTGAAATCTGATAGAATAATTATAGTAGGGGACTTTAATATACATGTGGATGTAGATAGTGACTGCCTTAATGTGGCTTTTAATTCAATATTAGACTCGATTGGGTTTTCTCAGAAAGTAGGAAATTCTACTCATTACCTCTACCATACATTGGACCTTGTTCTGACATATGGCATAGAAATAGAAAATCTTGTAGTGTCTCCTCATAACCCTGTACTGTCAGACCATTGTCTGTTAACCTTTGATTTTACTATTTCTGACTATTTGGCTCCTAAAGAAAAATATTATCACAGTAGATGCCTCTCAGATGATGCTGTTTCCAAATTTATGCAGATTGTTTCCTCTATGCCATGTGTCAACACAACGGAAATAAGCTATAGACAGCTTGCTCCTTCTGTAATTGATAACATGGTGGATAGTGTTTCAGCTTCTCTGCATCAGGCTCTAGACTTGGTGGCCCCCTTAAAAAAGAAAAAGTCTAATCAGAGATTTTTAACTCCTTGGTTCAACACAGAAACTCGTAGCTTAAAACAGAAGACTCGTCAATTAGAAAGAAAATGGCGCTCTACTAATTTAGATGAAATCTATTTAGCTTGGAGAAATCATCTTTTAATTTATAAAAAATCTCTTAGAAAAGCTAGAACGAGTTATTACTCTGCATTAATAGAAGAGAACAAGAATAATCCCAGGTTTCTTTTCAGTACTGTAGCCAGGTTGACAAAGAGTCAGGACTCTGTCAATCCTAGCATCCCCTTAGAGCTTACTAGTCAGGACTTTATGAACTTTTTCAATAATAAAATTTCATCCATCAGAGATAAAATCGATCAGATTCTTCCCACAGTTAACTTAAATGCTGTAACTACTGCAGCTCCTTCTGTTGATGTCTGTCTTGATGAGTTTACTCCAGTCGACCTTTGTGAGTTGGACAAAGTAGTTTCCTCATCCAAACCTTCAACTTGTCTTTTAGACCCTATTCCTACCAGGTTATTTAAAGAAGTCTTCCCACTTATTGGTAGCTTTATTCTTCATATAATCAATTCTTCATTAACTTTAGGCCATGTACCGCAGGCTTTTAAAACGGCTGTAATTAAACCCTTACTCAAAAAGCCAACGCTAGATCCAGGAGCTTTAGCTAACTATAGACCAATCTCTAATCTCCCTTTCATTTCAAAAATCTTAGAAAGAGTTGTTGCTACGCAATTATTTGACCACCTGCAGGGAAATGGTTTATTTGAGGAGTTTCAATCTGGGTTTAGAATCCATCATAGCACTGAAACAGCCTTAGCGAAGGTCACTAACGACCTCCTCATTGCATCTGATAACGGACTAGTTTCTGTACTTGTCCTTTTAGATCTTAGTGCAGCTTTTGATACTATTGATCATAATATTCTACTTGATAGATTAGAACACTATGTTGGACTTAATGGAACTTCGTTGCAGTGGTTTAGATCTTATTTATCTGATAGGTTCCAGTTTGTTCATGTAAATGAGTTTTCTCTCAGCTCAAAGCTTAGTCATGGAGTTCCACAGGGATCTGTGCTAGGCCCTACTCTTTTTAGTTTATATATGCTTCCGTTAGGCAACATTATTAGAAAGCACTGTATACATTTTCACTGTTATGCAGATGACACACAATTATACCTGTCAATGAAGCCAGATGATACTAATCAATTAGCCAAGTTAGAAGCCTGTCTTAAGGAAATCAAAGTTTGGATGACTTGTAATTTCCTGCTATTAAATTCAGATAAGACTGAAGTCATTCTTGTTGGTTCAAAAAACCTTAGAAATTCCTTTCCAAATCAAACTTTCAGTTTGGATGCAGTTACTCTTTCTCTTAATAGCTCTGTGAGGAACCTTGGAGTTATTTTTGATCAGGATTTGTCCTTCAATTCACATATTAAATTTGTTTCTAAGACTGCCTTCTATCATTTGCGTAATATTGCCAAGATTAGGAGCATCTTGTCTCAGAGTGATGCTGAGAAGCTGATCCACGCTTTTGTTAGCTCGAGATTAGATTATTGTAATTCTTTATTATCAGGCTGTCCTAAAGCATCTTTAAAAAGTCTTCAGCTGATCCAAAATGCTGCAGCAAGAGTTTTAACAGGTACTAGAAAGAGAGATCATATCTCTCCGGTTCTGGCCTCCCTTCATTGGCTTCCCATAGAGTTTAGAATTAAGTTTAAAATCCTTCTTCTTACTTACAAAGCTCTAAACAATCAGGCTCCTTTTTTTTTCCACAATATCTTTATTGAACCTTTTTTTTTTTTTAACAAACATGATACAAACAAACACTAACACTAAAGTACTACAAAAAAAAAAAAATGCCCTAAAAACACCAACAACCACCAACAAAATCAAGTCTTCAACAATGCTCCTCTGTTTAGTCTAGACAATCCAATACATTAGTATACATATTATGTTCACCAGTTTGGAATTTACAAGGTCCACACACATCATTCACCTTCTTCTTCAAGAGTTATGTTTAAATTTTTTACATAATCAATAAAAGGTCTCCATATATTCTCAAACACAATTTCCTTTGATTTCAGTATATATGTTATTCTTTCTAATGGAAGGTTTGTTAACATCTGTCTTAACCACTGAGTCACATCTGGTCTATGAGTCTTTTTCCATAATAGTGCAATACATTTTTTGGCATTAAGCAAACTGAGGTCTATGAATGTTCTTTCACTTTTATTGAAATTATGCTTTTCTGGGTACAGACCCAACAAAAACAGTTTAGGATTCAATATGATTTGTTTTGAGATTATTTTTTCAATTGTTACCCTCACCTCCTCCCAAAACATTCTTATTAATCTACATTCCCATAAACAATGAAATAGGGTTCCTTTACTTTCCATGCATTTTGTGCATGTATCTGGTATATTTTTGTTATATCTATTTAACTCCTCCGGTGTAACATACATCCGCATTAACCATTTGAAATGTATCAATTTAAGGCGTGCATTTATTGATTTGGTTTGAGCTTCTGTACAAGCCAATTCCCATTGTTCCTCTGAAATTTCAATTTGCAGATCTTCTTTCCAGTAGTTTAATCTTTTCAGTGAATTTTCACTTGAAGATAGTGTCAATGAGTTATAAAACTCTGAAATAATACCCTTTCTTTTACTATCTTTCATCATCATTTTTATCAGGCTCCTTTTTATTTAAAAGATCTGATACTACCGTATCATCCTAACAGAGCACTACGCTCCCAAAATGCAGGTTTACTTGTAATACCTAGAATCTCCAAAAGTACAGTGGGAGGCAGAGCCTTCAGTTATCAAGCTCCTCTCCTGTGGAATCAGCTGCCAATCTGGATTCGGGAGTCAGACTCGATCTCTGTTTTTAAGAATAGGGCTAAAACCTACCTTTTTGATATAGCCTACAATTAGGGAGGGATCATGTGTTTCTGAACCCTCCCTTAGTTATGCTGCTAATAGGTTTAGTCAGCCGGGGGACCTCCAGTAATGCACTGGGCCTCACTTCTTTCCTCACTCTCTATGAAATTTTTTTTTTTTTGCTGGTCATTAACATTTGTTTGTTCTCTCCCATAGATTGAGTCCCCATCGTGCTGTTTGCTCTCTACATGTCTGTTCTTTTCTTCTTCTCTGTCCCCTCACCCCCCAGCCAGTCGCAGCAGATGACTGCCCCTCCCTGAGCCTGGTTCTGCTGGAGGTTTCTTCCTGGGCTGCACGGTGGCGCAGTGGTTAGCACTGCGGCAGCACAGTTTACCCTTGGCCAGGGGATTGTGGGGATCGTGGGATCGTGGGTTCGATCCCAGCCCCCGACCAACAGTGATCTGTGTGGAGTTTGCATGTTCTCCCCGTGTTGCGTGGGTTTACTCCGGGATTTCTCCGGTTTCCTCCCACATGCCAAAAACATGCATGTTAGGTTAATTGGCTGTTCTAAATTGTCCCTAGATATCTGTTTCCTATAGGCCCTTAGAATAGAGGGTTAGTATTAATGAAAGCGCTTTGAGTGGTCTTTGTGACTAGAAAAGCGCTATATAAGTGCAGGTTAGTTAGTTAGTTAAAAGGGAGTTTTTCCCCTCCACCGTCGCCAAGTGCTTGCTCACAGGGGATCGCCTGATTGCTGGGGTCTTTCTGCAACTGTGGGGGTCCTCCCTACAGTTGATAGTGCTATGAGATGACTGTTGTTGTGAAATGGCGCTATATAAATAAAGTTGAATTGAATTGAAGAAAGAATGCAGCCTTAAGGTGGGATCCAGTGCTGATGGCTCACGGATCAAAAACATGTTTCCCTAGCGTCATATGCTGCCTCCATTTAATCTGTTTATCACCCACGACAGATACTACAGTACCTGGGTACTTCCTTTTCAGTTCTGGCTGAACTCTGGACATTTAAACATAAATTCTTTGGCATTTGTGCATCGATTTAGAATCTTCCACAGATGGTGATTCAGTGGATTTTTTAAAAAATCCATCATTTCCCCCATTCCTAATCTGAGTAGGTAAAAAAAAAAAATCTTGTTTAAGTGTAGTTAAAATCCAATCAAAACTTACAGCACACTGCTAAGTTGCTAAGCTAAAAGCTAACACTAACTGTTAATGGCCATCTCACCAGAATTGGTCCTCAGAAACTTGAGTGGGGAATGGATCAATATCACCACCAGCAGCATGCTCATGGGTTATAACTGAAGGAAGAGTTATGTATTGGTGACATGGGAAGATGTAACCCGGAAGAGTTTTATCAGGTTTTGTCCATTCTGCCAGAATGTAATATTATAATTATTTCTAAGTGAAGAGATAATTTATTTTTTTTACTGGAATCATATAACCCAAAAAAGCATCTTAGGTTTAAGATGAAATAATAGTCCCACAATGGGGAAATTTACAGTATGACAGCAGCAAATGGATAGTAGCACTCAAAGCAATAAAATGGGGCAAAAACAGTATATACACAGTGTAAGAAGTTAGGAAAAAAGTTGAATAGTTTTTACAGTTAAAAAGAAAAATAGTATTCATAGCATTAGTTATACAGTATATTTTACAGTTGAATTAGTACAGTGTTGTTGCCACCTTCAATAATGATATTAACAGTGGTATTGTAGGGCTGGGCAATGCAATGAATATATTCATTATATCGATACATTCTACTATGCATGATACAAAAAAATGTTTTATCGCAAAGCTCAAGCATTTTTGCAGCTGTCCGCTTCTCTTTCCTCTCACACAGCTGTACTCAGGCGCTTCTCCCTGCTCCGTGTTTCATTTCGGGATTGTTGCCAGGTCTGTTTTTTCCCACAATTTTGTTCTTTAGAAACTGCTTCTTTTGAGCCTGTTTTCGTGGAGTAGAGACGCTTGTTTTTTTTATGCATAATCTGGCAACACTAGCAGAGTGCGGGGAGAGGAGAAAAAAATAAAATGACACACACATACCGGCTGCAGTGCAGCAGACTTGAACAAAGGGAGAAAAAAGGACCAGCTCCCAAGGTAAAAATTGAACAAAGTAGTTTTGTGCAAATTGTCGCACTACCACTAATTTATTTCACCACTTGAGATGTCATCCACTATAATATGAAGAATGCATTAAGAATCGGTCTCAACATCCCAGGTCGCCCCTACAAAAAAAAATAAAGGAACCAGCCCTAAGAAAATGACTATATGGCTTCTTCATTTGGAAAATTTATCTCCTACAACAAAAGAGCAAAATAGAAAGGGATCACAACTGTTGTCATAAATGATACTGCCAAAGACATGGCCCTTATTGTTAAAAACATGACCAAACAGAAAAAGTGGACTTTAATTTATATGGTTTTAAAATATCTTTCTCTAGAATTCTTGCTTAATGCACTTTTTATTGTGTTGAGTCCTTTTTTTTTGTATTTTTTTTGTTTGTAATGGTTTTATTACAGGCCATAAGGACTATCATTATTTATTCTGATTTGCTGCAAATTTGAGTGGGGTTGTCTGACTGGATCAGTAAAGTTTAAATTTAACTTGATTTACCCCCCTTTTTAAAACGATGCAATACATGGGTCTGTTTCTATTATTATGTCGATGTAATTTTATGCAAAGGTTTTACATTTATACAGTGGTTTGGAAGAGATCTCAAGATATCGTGATATATATCGTGTATCGCAATAAAACCCTAAATGTATTGCGATACATGTTAAAAGCTATATCGCCCAGCCCTAGTGTAGTGGGAAAAAAACATTCCTTATTATGTAAAGTAGTAGTGTTGTGTCATCTCTAAGCAGTGCAGACAGCCCACAAACATACCATGTGTCAGTGAATTTGACCTTTAACGCAGTGTCAGTATTTTGCTTTTCAATCTCATATTTTTTTGTTTTACGTTCTGGTGGTCATTTGGATTATATTTCTGTAGCTACTTTGGAGTAACCACCCAAACTGCTCCCAAGACGCAATGCAAAAATAACGGTCAAGTGGAGATAATTTAGCTGAAACGTCGCACTGCATTGGATTTACTTCTTAGGTCATTTTTGTTTGATAGTAAATCACTCAGCATAATTGTGAACATTAACATCTTTCAGCAGGGCAGTTTAAATGTAAATGTACATCCCGTGGACTCTCCCTGCCCTCTGCTGAGGCTGTGTTCTGACTCTCTGCTAGCCTGAGGCAGCTTTTCCCAGTTTCCAGACATTGTATCTTTAACAGCCATGTCATCACAACACCACAGCTCTTTTTTTTTTTTTTTGGTGCAGAACGAATACCAGAAAACTTAGAAGCTTCCTTGTCTCCACAGGAGTGGAACCCAAAAATACAAATACCAGGTCATTAAGATGGATCAGAGTGACAATAGGGGAGATGAAAAGTCAAATGCACTTTTGATGATCTGCGGTTAGTTGTGTCCTGGGCGCCGAGTCAGTCAGTAACCCAGCCAGCCAGCCAGTTAGTCTTGGCCAGGGCCAAGAGGGTTAAAGGCGATGCCCTCCAGTGCCCCTGGTGTCTGTGGTTATTTAAATCAACCAATAATACGGCATATGAAAGCAATTAGATATGCTCCACAGCTCTCCCTTACGTCTTTTAGATTGCTGTTAAAGCCCTCTCCTCTCTGACCTGAGGGAAAAATACAAAGAGTCTACTAAAGCACCCAGACCCACCTCAAGCTGTCACTCATTTATTAGGAAAAATGGAAGACCTGAAGACAATAAATGTAACATAAGGGCCCTTGTATTTGATCTCTACTGCAGCAGTCTGGCACAGTAGTCCTCGGGGGTATTTGCATCACAGGGTAGACATGGGATCGTAGATGTTCAGTGAGCTCCACCTATGACTTCCACCATTTTTATCCTCTCCAGCCGCGAGGAATAAATATTTATGCCAGGCTATTATAAACCGGCCTAAAGAAAGCAACTGGTCTTAATTATAAAGCTAACACCAATCCCTGCCATCCGCACAGGGAACACGGACACAGAGAAGCTGACACTGACTCACACTCTGGTTTACTTATGCTGTTTGACAAAGTTGCCTGAGGTGGCGACTGCCGTCATTGGCAGTGTCTCCAGCCTGCAACCTCAGACCAAAGCTCATGAGATTTGATACTAGTCATAATTAATCCATTCTAGTTTAATCTCCCTCCTTCATATTGCTGCTTGATGGAACGTCTGTGCATTTATGTGCTGCATAAAACTGCACATGGGCATGTCGTCATCGGTGATGCTCTGTCGCCATCCGCTTGGCTGCCCTCTTCTTCACTGACTTGAACAGAAACATGATCCTCTTTTGATGAGGCTTCCTGTTTGAAGAAAGAGGGTGATGACCTCTCTCGGGGGGAGAGAGATGAGCGAGAGGCCATGGGGATCCAGTCGTACTGTAGTAGTCTCTAGTCCCATTACGCCAGTGTGTTATGTTTTGCTTACACCACACCTAATTCCATACTTATCTGTACAACTCATTTTCTTAAGATGTTTAACTGGTTGACAAGGATTTGTTCTTCATCACAGAAAGCTGGAATTACACTTTCAGATCAGTGGCTTCCTACTAAAAAAAAAAATCCCCCTAACTGCCATGTAATTGAACCAGACACATGGGCAGGGATGCAACCAAATGAAATAGGATCAAATAAAAAGAAACAGTCAGAGCTCATTTGCTGCTCAGGGGAGTTTAGTGTTTCACAGAAGTCCTGGCCCAGGTTAGGCATTCATCACTGTGGCAAATCAGATGGTGTCCTGATTTTAAATGGCCTGTAATGTCAGGTTCAGGCAGGCCCTTTAGCCTGAGGTTTGTTTTACGACAGTATGTGAAGTCAGCGCACTGAGGGGCTGTGTCGCTTTGGACCAAAGGAGATTTAGGTAGAATGGCCAGATATTGTACTTGAGTAAGAGCAGCGTCACCAATGTTACTCAAATACAAGTATAGTCACCAAAAAGTTACTTGAGATTACAAAAGTATTTGCTAAAAAGTTACTTGAGTGGTAATTTTAATCCTACCAATCTGAAGTTTTATTGTAATTTGCCACTTTTTATTACTCACAAGTTTACTACTTTTCTTTGAATTTTTTTAAAAGAAATGTGTAATTTAAAAAAAAATGTGTCCCGTGTTTTCTCAAATTTGAATTATCTGTTAAACTGGTCTTTTTTATAATAAAGACATTGAGGTTTTTTTCTCATAAATTTGAGATGTATTTATAATAAACTGAACACTTTTTTTTAAATGACTTTTTTATAGTTATTTTTCATATAAATTTGCAGCTTTTTTCCTGTTCTTTTGCTGCGTGGTTAGAACAGTGATTTAAACAATAAGTTAATTGAAAGAAAATTCACTAAAATGACTAAAGACATAGTAATTTCTGGTAAGAACAAATTATTACAGCATAAACAAGTGACTTTGTAACCTCTTGTCAAATCGGTGAAATCAAAAGCAACTCAGTTTGACCAAATGCACTTGAGTACAGTTGAGTAAGTTTTGTTTTTTTTTTCTTCTTCATAAATATGAGTAACAAGTATTCTGCAATAAAGCTACTTGGTATACTACTGTTTGGCAAAAAATGTAATTTTTTGAGTGCCTTTACTTGAGTAAATGTAACGAGTTACTACGCCTCTGAAGCAAAAGAAGCAAAAATCATGCTTGGGTTGGATTGCACAAACAACGTTTAGTTTTAAATAGGATTAGCTCCAATCAGAGTTTAGTAAAGCTAGGTTTAAAATGAGGTAACCTCGGTTCAGAAATAGAAGAGATGCCAACTTTGTCATTCAGTCCATGTAGCCAATCATGCACAGTAGAATGACATTACGTTTCTCCTATCTACAATGTTAATCACATCTAGAATCAGAGGGGCTGCTGCCATGCAAGGCACCGCCACAAACAACTTTTCCTTCCCCCATTCTATTATGCTGAGCACCAAGCTAGAAGGTGGGAAGTACTTTTTTTTTTTTTTTTTTTTTAATATGGTCTTTTGGTGTGACCCTGCCGGGGCTTGACCCACGAGCTTCCGGCTGTGGGGTGGATGCTGTGCCACTAGGCCACCCCTCCGATGGCCTAGTGGTAGGGCATGTTGCTGTGTTGCACCATTTCAAATTAACTTGATGTGATTAAGCCAAATTTATTTAGGTGGCTGCTACTGCCCCTTCACATTGCTAGCTAGCTAAAAACAATGTTAGCTTAGCAGCAGTCATGGTAGCTTAGCATAAAAGCTGAAATTATCCCTCCACAAAAACGGAACTAAATGAACAAATAGTATGTTCCAATCTTTATTTACAAAAAGTAAAATGGCATAGTGAGAAGGACTCCCGGGAAGCAACTGGCTGTTTCTCTCTTCACCACAGTTCTTTGATCATGGTTAATTGACCACAGTTACTCTGTAATTATTAGACCTAGCTCTTGGGGGCAAGGGTGTAACTTTGTTTCGAACATTGTGGCGGGGGGATTGAGATCTCTGCTCATATAAGGATTTTTTTTTTTAAAAAAATCTTATTATAGGACCGTCAGCACATCAGTATAGGCAGTTGTCGCCAATGTCGTCTTTTTCATTTTTTTTGAAAGGATTTTTTAAGAAAAAAAAATGACAGTTTATCTATCCTACTGTTGAGGAAGAGCGCAAAATCATTAACTCGGCTAAAAGGACAAGGCTAATTTACCTCTTTATTTTGGCATTCCCATATTGGTAGCAGTTGTAAAAATTATTTCCACGATTTGCTAAATCTAAATTCAGCCTTGTAATGGTCTATACCACTCTGAAGCAGCAGGCCTACTTAATCCCTATTATGCGTTGAGTATTTCAGCACTGGCAGAACTCAAGTTTTGACTATCGTTACCTGGTCATGTGTGCCTCCTGTGCCTCTCTCTCTCTCTCTCTCTCTCTCTCTCTAGTCATCAGTGCTGTCTTGCTCTCTCCCTCAGGACACCTGTGCTGATTCTCTGGTTACCCTTATTGGTTACCTGGTTACCTTTTTATTTTTCAATTTATTTATTTTTTTTTAGTGCTTCCTTTATTGCAAATGGACCCTTAAACACCGACAAACTCAAAAGGTACAGTGTTAAGGTGATGAATCTTGTTAAACTAGGTGCTAAATCACTATACTGTGATGATAATAATCCATCAATCACTGCCTGATTTGTGTAATGCTGTCGTGTGATTAAATAAAATAGGAACGGAAAACTAGAAATGTGAAGCTCAATAATTAAATTCCAAATAAATCAGTGATACTGTATCGTAGCACTTTTTAACTCATTTTAACACATTATGCATATGGATAAAATTTAGAGTGCTGTATTTTCCTTAATGAGGTATTTTAAAATGTTTAGGCCTATGAAATGCATCTGTTCTTTCATTCATGTACTTGGTGTTTATTTCTTATATATTTGTTGAGATACTCTGTTGTGCAGTTGTGGTATTTTAACAGAGGATGGAAGGTCAGAAAATGTTCTGCAGGGAAAATAATCAATTTCTTTTAATGTGGATATTTTAAGAATAGCCTTCAGAGTGACTTGGTCTATAATCAAAAGTGGTAAAATATGCCTTTTAATTGAATTTTATAATTATCAAAATCATGACATTTTAAAAATGCAAAACAGTTTAAGGTTAACTTGAATTTTGTGGGGTTGATGAGCAATATTTAAACACATTTATATTTAAGGACCAGTGATCGGAGTAGATTTTGTTTGTACTTGATAAACATTCGGAGCTGCTAACATTTTGATAAGTGCTGAAACATAGATAAATTTCACTCTAAGAGCTGACGAACAGATCCATTCTGATCACATTTCATGAATGATTAATACAATGTGAAGACCAGATTTGCATGAGAAGAGCTAATCATTTTTCAGATCAGCTAAATGAGTGGCAAACACTTGTTTCAGCTTTAGTTTGTATGCAGGAAAATATAAAAATCACACAAAATATTTCGTCACAGCAGTACATGGAGTACCTTTTTTTTTCCACAATATTTTTATTGAACCTTTTTACAAACATAACACAAACAATCAGACACTAACACTAAAGTAATTTAAAAAAAAAATACAAAAAAAAAAAAAAAAAAAACAACAACTAACAAAAACAGGTCTTCAACAATGCTCCTCTGTTTAGTCTAGGCAATCCATTACATAAGTATAGGTATTATACATTCACCAGTGTGGAATTTACAAGGTCCACACACATCATTCACCTTCTTCAAAAGTTATGTTTAAATTCTTTACATAATCAATGAAAGGTCTCCATATATTCTCAAACACATTTTCCTTTGATTTCAGTATGTACAGTATGTTATTCTTTCTAATGGAAGGTTTGTTAACATCTGTCTTAACCACTGAGTCACATCTGGTCTATGAGTCTTTTTCCACAATAGTGCAATACATTTTTTGGCGTTAAGCAAACTGAGGTCTATGAATGCTCTTTCACTTTTATTAAAATTATGCTTTTCTGGATACAGACCCAACAAAAACAATTTAGGATTCAATATGATTTGTTTTGAAATTATTTTTTCAATTGTTACCCTCACCTCTTCCCAAAACACTCTAATTTTCCTACATTCCCATATACAATGAAATAAGGTTCCTTTACTTTCCATACATTTTGTGCATGTATCTGGTATGTTTTTGTTATATCTATTTAATTCCACCGGTGTAACATACATCCGCATTAACCATTTAAAATGTATCAATTTAAGACGTACATTTATTGATTTGGTTTGAGCTTCTGTATGGAGTACCTTTTTTACTTTAGATGTTAATATCACACTGTTTACTTGAATGTAGTGATGTGTGGGTAAAAGAACACATAAGTGAAGAACTGGTTTTGAACCTTTAAATACTTATCTATTTTTTTGTCAATTAATGCAGGATGGAATGATAAGATTAACTCTCTGCAATACAAGCAGGCACTCTGTGTACTGCTGTGACTGAATACTGTGGGGGTTTTGGTGTGGGTTTTACTGCATACACCCTTATGCTGCCACTCAGTATTTTGTAACTGCCATGAGCTCTGTTTGGTGACATCATGCGCATACCCTCTGTAAAGTTAAACCTCAATTGGCAGTTTAAAGTTGACCCAAGATCAGTTTTACTTTGGAGTTTAGTTTTGATGCAATAGATTATTTTTTTACTTTAAACAAACGTTAAATTCAAATCTCGCTGATCTTGGTTAATATAAGCTTTCATCTTTTTTCTTTTTTTTAACTACTTTGCCGCAACAGAATTTCAAAATGAATCATGATTTCATCTAGTTTAAACGTTAAACCTGGTTGGTTCAAATTAGGGACATGCATATTTTGAGTGGCTGTTGCTTTGACCTGAAATAGAGGGAAAATTACAAGATAAAATGTAAATTTATAAGACAAAATTACAAATTCATAAGGAAAAGAGTCGCTTACTGCATGTACAGTTATAATCACTGAAATTATATAAAACTAATGTATCTTAAAAGTGCACTAAATTCATGAGAAGTTGTATAATGTCATGAAAATGCAAAAGAAAATGAATGCTTAAGGTGTGACTTAATGATGAATAAGATAAGATAAGCCTTTATTAGTCCCACAATGGGGAAATTCCAGGATTGCGACAGCACAGGGATAGCAACACTCAGAGCAACAATCAAAAAGACAAGAAAAACAAGAGCAGCAAATATACTGTACATACTGTATGTACCCATAAATATATAAATATATATACACACAGTGCAGAGCATTGTAGCTAGTTGGAATAAACAGCATAACAGTCTACTTAGTTATCCTACATAGTATGAATATGTACCCATACATATTGTCACCCTCTGTAGCGACTGATATTGTCCTAGTTGTATACTGGAGGGGACCATTGTGTAAGTCTATTGCGTCTTTTGCATTCAATACTATTAGGTCGTCACGTTTTTTTGCTATCTCTGCTAGCAGCCCTGCTTAGGTTATACAGTCTGACAGCCGTAGGAAGGACCTGCGAAACCTCTCAGTTGCGCACCTAGGATGATGTAGTCTGCTGCTAAATGAGCTCCTCAGTGCGCTCAATATGTCCTGCATAGGGTGGGACTCGGGCTCCAGCAGAGATGACAGTTTAGCCACCATTCTTCTCCCTCCTATCTCCTCCACTGGGTCAAGGCGTTGCCCCAGGACAGAGCTAGCTTTCTTGATCAGTTTGTTCAGTCTCTTCCTATCGGCTGCTGTAATGCCACTGCCCCAGCAGACCACTCCAAAAGTGATGGCTGATGCCACCACCGTGTCGTAGAATGTCTTCAGCAGCGCCCCTTGTACACCAAAAGACCTGAGTCTCCTCAGTAGGAACAGCCTGCGCTGTCCCTTCTTGTAGAGTGCGTCGGTATTGTGTGACCAGTCTAGTTTATTGTTCAGATGAACACCCAGGTACTTGTAGGATGTCACCATCTCAATGTCTGTTCCCTGTATGTTTACTGGTGCTGTGAGGGGTTGTCCTTGCCTGTGGCAGTCCACCACCAGCTCCTTAGTTTTCCTCGCATTGATCTGGAGGCAGTTCCGATGGCACCAGTCCACAAAGTCTTGGATAAGTCCTCTGTACTCAGCTTCATCTCGGTTGGAGATGAGGCCAATGATCGCAGAGTTGTCAGAGAACTTCTGTAGATGAATGAAGAAATATAAATTAATGAGCAAAAAAACTGCCTCAGACTTTCTAAATTTTGTTGAAAAATCCATTAATTATAAGAAATGAAAGAGGAAAAAATATTCAAACATGACAAAAATCTTTTTTTTTTAAAGGCATATTTACTAATATAAAGTGACACGTCTTCAAAAAAGTCAGCTGATTTTTTTATTTTTTTTTCCCATCTGAAGGGGCAGCTCAAAGGTAGCATATGGGCTGTTGCCTGGGCAACAGTAACCCGTACCTCTGCACATCATTGGTGCAAATCCAGACTTAATGTAGACATTTTACTTATTGCTTTTTTGTAGTGCAAGGAAAAATACTGAATTACCTGCTTCTGACCTCCCTGTGTGTCTGCAAATACATTTAAAAATTAACTGTTTAGCAATGTAGCCCAATGCAAATTCAGTTTTATTTTTAGGCTGCTTTCACCTAAATTTATTCGAGGCTCATTATGTAAATGTGGAAGAAGGGTTGTAATTCAATGGATAAGAGTTGATTTATGAGCAATGGAAAGAGGAGAGAAGGCCTTACTTTTTCCCTGTCGGAATTTTTTTTTGGCTGGCCTTATGAAGGGCTGATTTTTTTTTTTTTTTTTTTTTTTTTTTCATCCCAAAGAATGGAGAGCTGGAAGTCTGACAGTCAACTGGAATGGAAGATAATTGAGGATCAGAGAAAGAATTCACCTTTCTGGTATAAATAAATAGAATATGCACAGATAGGAGCACTGGCCTTATTTAACCCCAAAAGATGTTACTCTATAGCAAGACATTGTAATCTACGTGTCTGAAAAGGAAAAGAAAGCACTGCATATAACGGTTAATTCTTCTGCTGTAACTTCAGATTTTTCAGTGTGGCTCAGCAGTATGAACTGTATGTGTGCTGTAGTCCCAGGCACTTGTTTGATTTTCATTCTCGGCGATCCAAGGTTGACAGTTGTTGTGGCCACATTTGAGAGCAGAACATTCATCCCCCGACAGACAAGGTCTTGTGGTATCCCTCAAAGTCTCGGGTATTGTCTTTTAATCTGCACAACATCATTGTGAACTGCCTTTCTGTGCCGATTTCCTGGTAGCTGCGCTGGGGGCTCTCGCTTATTGTGGTAAAAGTCAATTTGACATCAAAAGTTGCCCGTTTTTGCAAACCACACTGGGCAAATCCCGGAGTAGAAGTCTGGCTTTTTGTCGTGTTTCGTTAACTCCACCACTTACCAGCAGCAGCACCGGCACATTTATCCGTCCTATTCAAACATGACTGATTCGGAGCTAATTATTTAGAGCTAGCGACATGTTTTTGTTCTAATTTCTTCAGGATGGCTGCTCTTTTGGGTCCTTTTATCCTTGTTGCTTCTGTACTGATAGGATTGTTTGAAACTGAGAATGAATGTCTTCTGTGGTTTGAATCGACCCTTGTTACCGACTCGACTGGCTTCTGAGTGATATTGTGTTGCTTTGTAGTGATGGAGGCTGTAAGGATTAACACTCCCACCATGATCCTGTCTCTGTGCTGCTAAACTCGTCTCCTGTTGACTGAACAGAGAGCCTGACCAGACCAAGTGAAAATTTTTTTTAAAAAAAGTGATTTTAAATCTGCCTTTTTTTTCTTGCAAATTTACTACTTTTCCTTTTTACTTAATTTCACAGCTTTTTACACTTAAAAATTTACATTTGCTATAAATTTGTAGCTATTTTTGCCAATTTGGGAGGTTTTTCTTTTTAAATGTGAGTCTCAATAAAACAAAACAAACTCTGTGTGCCCTCTATTACGGCCCATTTCTGTACATGATTTGGAATACATTAAATTAAATATTTTCTAAACCACAACAGAAGGGCAATGATTTGAACTGAAGATAAAATTAATTAATAAATTCAGATTGCTAAAGATGGAGACACTGCCAGTAAGAAGTTATGACAGTATAAACGGGCACATTTCTAATCAGTTTAAAATCATTGAAATCAAATGCACTTAAGTAAAAATACAGTTTATTCTTTATGGATGTACCTCAGTAAAAAGTTGAGTACATGTGCAAGTAAATGTGTCTCCTTCCCACCTCTAATTTGGATCAATTATTAGTCAATTTAAAAAGTTAAAAGAGCATTTTTGACAGACAATAGAACTGGGTAATGATTGTGTTTTAAAAACAAAACAAATGCCATTCCAGTTGCACTTTTGGAATATAAAATATAGTGTGTGTCCATGCGATGATATGCTACAGTATTCTCTGAATATAATTTGATACCTCTTAGGCCTCAAATACAAATGTATTTTTGTTTAAATTCAACCTTTGTCATTAAATGTCAAAATTTATAATCAGGTTTTTGGTAGAAAAATCTGCTAAAAATGTGTTTGGAAAATGCTTTGTTCACCCTAATGAGTGTAAATGAACAAAGAACTTGGTTTTCATTGTATTTTTCTGTATTTATGAAGCATGTAGGAGTAATGTTAAATAAGCTTTTAAATTGCATACTATTGCATCATATTTGATTCCCTTTTTTGTCCTTTATATTAGGGAGCTTACTGTTCCACCACATTAATACTGCTGGTTAAATTAGCACACTGTTTGGCTCGTCTTGTGAAGAAAATGTTTTGTTTTTTTTAATTGAAGGACTTTAAGATCTGCAGTCTTGGTGCAAGTTATTTGCACCTTAACCCTTTTTGTGGATGTTGCTTTTATGCATTTAAAAAGCATTATCACTAAAACACAATGTTTCCAGCTCGAGCCCCGAGTTTATATTCTTTACAGCTGTTGTGTTTTTGTGAGCTTCCTCCTTGCAGCCTTTGCTGTCTGGACCACATTTGGAAGAGAGCCGCCTTTAAATTGTAGACTTGCTGTTTTGAACACTTTTTTTTTTAATGAGTCCTTTTAAGTTGGGGGATATCTGGTGAGGAAGCATGGTTAAGTCCAAACCAGATTTTTTTGTCATGTTTATGTTGTTAAATTCTGTTTTATTTTAATAACTGCTGGCTCTCACTACACATGCATTTAAATGGTGTCCTGGATTCCAGATTGTGTGGCTGGTACCTAGCTTCTTATCAGTTTTACTGCTTAGAAGTTGTATTTCCTCTTATTTATTAACACATCTAATAAATGGAAAGATGTCATAGACTGACATAAGTGAGCCGCAGGTGCAGCGGCTCCATACGCAAACGTGAGGGTCCAATTCGGATTTAAAAGCAGTCAGATTAAATAGAGACCCGTTAATTCCCTCTTTCTGTTTCGCTATGTAGTCATAACCATGTTAAGGTATTTATTGCAGCCATTAATGACTTACAGGTTGCAGGATTGTGCCAGAGTTCTTTCACCAGGCGTGTATTTGTGTAGTTACAGTTGGGAAAATTGGGAATGGTTCGGCTGGAAAGCACTCAGTCACAGCCGTTTCCTCTGAGCTTGTGCGAGTCGGATCATTTGGCACGAGAAAGAAAAACCATCCCACAAACAACAAACACATCTGCAGGGCTCTCACGTACAGACGGTGCTGAGGGAAGCCTGTGCATGTCTGGAGTTTAATGATACCCCTGTGTAAATGGCTTTTTGCAAAATTTAGAGTGGAGATACTAGAAATCAGAACAAAATGTTGAAGTCTTCATAACAGACAGGTGATCCAAGACATGAGTCCAAATCATATTTTAGCTAAGGTTTTGAAGGTTATCCCCACTGGTCGAAGGCCCAAAGGGGTTAAAGAGCCCTTTGGGCAAAGACCAAAGGGGAATTATGTTATGGGCCAGTTTGTCTGTCCGTCTCTGTCCCACTTTTGTGAAATCAAGTCTTCTACAGTTTTGGTCAGATTGTTTTTTTGAAACTTGGTACCATGGTTTGATATACACTGAGGATGTGCATATTGCAATTTGGTTCTGATCAGATGATTTTTGTGGGAATTGTAGACCCTGATCTATGGCCTCTTGTTTCACCTCACTTCATAGACAGTAACGGTCTTGTGAAATCAACTCCTCCTACAGTTTTGTTACCTCCGCCAAGGAGGTTATGTTTTCATCGGCGTTGGTTTGTCTGTCTGTTTGTTTGTTTGTTTGTTAGCAAGATAACTCAAAAAGTTATGGACGGATTTTCATGAAATTTTCAGACATTGTCAGAAATGGGGTATCCTACAGATGATTAGATTTTGGTGGTGATCCGGATCACCGTCCAGAAGAAAACCACCATTACGGAAAATGCGATTTTCGTGAATAACTACTGAACCACTAATCCCATCATTGTGAATCCAATTGCTAGTCATATGTTTTCATGGTCAAGGAATCTGAAAATGTACACACAAACACTGTATGGGGGGAACTGTGGCACTTGGCGGAGGTCTGCGCTCTCCGAGTGCTTTTCTAGTTCCAATTGTTTTGAAACTTGGTGCCATGGTTTGATATATTCTGATGATGCCCATATTGCAATTTCACTCTTCATCAGATGACCTTGAGGTCAAAGGTCAGGTCAGATTTTTTTCCCTAAATCTTCTAAACACAGTAACTACTGAAAGAAATGATGTAGGCTTTTCAAATCAATACTTTAGTTGTATCAAATAAACATCTTGGACAACTTCCACCCTCACCTAACTATAGGTTTGGGGTCAAAGGGTCAAAGTTAACATTGCAGTTGCACTATGGTAAATGCTACATTTACTATTACTATAAAATGAGTAAAGCTAGGGCCACCAAACCTGGTATATAGGTTCACCTCACATACAGGATCCTGACCTCTGATGATGGGTTTGGGGTCAAAGGTCAAGGTTAATAGTCCTTATGCCTTATTACTATAAGAGTAAAGCTAGGGCCACCAAACTTGGTACACAGGTTCACCCTATGACCCTGAAATGTGACTGGTTTTGGGATTGTGAGGTCAAAGGTTAACATCAACATGGCTTATAAACTATATCTCAACAACAAAGAAAGCTATGGTCATCAAACCTGGTACGCAGGTTCATTCTGAGACCATAACCTCTTGACTACAGGATTGGGGTCAAAAGGTCAAGGTTGGCACTCCCTATGATCTCATACTATAGCAGGGATGTATAGACACGCACCACCTCCGACTGGCACAATAGCTCAACACCTTTAGCAGGAGAGGTCCTCTTTGGAATGTCTATTGTATCTGTACTTGGATCCTCATCTTTCTTACTTTTGCTCTTCTGGGAGCTGAATCAGTCACCCTTGGAACTGGAAGGGGTGGGGCCTTGATTGACGGGCACGGCCTCCTGGTATCGCTTACAGCCGGGGATCTCACGGTGCACTTGATAGGACAAGTTCCTCAGCAGGCACACACACAGTTTTCTATTTACTTATTGTCCACATCTTCAGTCAATTTGGGACTGGACAATGTACATGAATGAATCCACCAATCCCGTGCACTCCCTGAACTTTCTCCTCACCTCAATTCACTGCGAACTCACATTTCTTAAGCAACCCGCCATGTTGGTTAGGGATGTCTCCCACTCAAGATGTCAGGGCTTGCAGTTTTCCTTCCCACCTCTCACTCCGTTGCTCCCCCTCTCCCAGCCCGAGTGGGAAACCATCACCTTGTCGGCGAGGGCATGCAGCGCGTGGTCCACGATCTCCATTTTCACAGCATCATGAGATGACAGGTTCCACAGGGTCCCTGTGATAATATCGGTCAGGTCCCTGGTCAAGTGTACTGGTTACTATAGGATGTGTAAAGCTCTCTAGGGTCACCATACTTGGTGCACAGATTCACCTTGGGATCCTGACCTATAACTATGGCTTGTATACTTTGTTGTATATTTGTGGCTGATGGGTTTATCACAATTTGGTTCTGCCACAGTAATTGTATTGAAAAACTGAAAGCTGCTCTCCATCCATAAGTATTGGGATCTTCAAAGAAAATGGAGGCAAGGGATATTGCACTCGCTTCAGAGTGCTTTTGTTGAAAGTGCCAAAACATTTTTGTCTTCATCTGCCAAGTTTGTCTGTTTGTTAGCAGGATAACAGGATTAGTTAAGGTACAGTGGTGTAAATGTAGGAGAAAAATCCAAACCTACATGGACCTATGTAGAAAAAGTGATTGCCCCCTAAACCTAATAACTGGTTGGGCCACCCTTAGCAGCAACAACTGCAATAACTGGCAGTGAGTCTTCTACAGCGCTGTGGAGGAATTTTGGCCCACTCATCTTTGCAGAATTGTTGTAATTCCACCACATTGGAGGGTTTTCGAGCATAAACCACCTTTTTAAGGTCATGCCACAGCAATCCTAATCTGATTCAGATCAGGACTTTGATTAGGCCACTCCAAAGTCTTCATTTTGTTTTTCTTAAGCCATTCAGAAGTGGACTTGCTGGTGTGTTCTGGATCATTGTCCTGCTGCAGAACCCAAGTGTGCTTCAGCTTTAGGTCACGAACAGATGGGTGGGCATTCTCCTTCAGGATTTTTTGTAGACAGCAGAATTCATGGTTCCATTTACCACAGCAAGTCTTCCAGGTCCTGAAGCAGCAAAACAGGCCCAAACCATCACACTACCACCACCATATTTTACTGTTGGTATGATGTTCCTTTTCTGAAATGCTCTGTTACTTTTATGACGGATGTAATGGGACACACACCTTCCAAAAAGTTCAACTTTTGTCTCCTCAGTCCACAGAGTATTTTCCCAAAAGTCTTGGGGATCATGAAGATGTTTTCTGGCAAAACTGAGACGAGCCTTTGTTCTTTTTGGTCAGCAGTGGTTATCATCATGGAACTCTGCCATGCAGGCCATTTTTGCCCAGTTTCTTTCTTATGGTGGAGTCATGAACACTGATCTTAACTGAGGCAAGTGAGGCCTGCAATTCTTTGGTTGTTGTTGTGGGGTCTTTTGTGACCTCTTGGATGAGTCATGGCTGCGCTTTTGGGGTAATTTTGGTTGGCCGGCCACTCCTGGGAAGGTTCATCACTGTTCCATGTTTTCGCCATTTGTGGATAATGGCTCTCACTGTGGTTCGCTGGAGTCTCAAAGCTTTAGAAAGGGCTTTATTGTGGTCACCCAGCACAATGCAGACTGATACTATTCATGCTCAGCAGGGATTGCATATGGACAGAGAGCTCCTGGGGGACAACCAGAACAATGGACTATTGTTTAGACATCCCCGGGTTAAGGAGAGGACGTCCGGGCACCAGTTGGCCATGCTAATCAGGTGTATTGACTGATATGTATACCAGTATGCTAATGTACCATGCATTCTATCTGTCTGTATAAAAGAGCTTACAATACATGACTGCACAACACAGCACAGGCAACACAGCACAGCAGACCACTGTAGTGCACAGCGCTACAAGTACGTCTCATTTTGATGGAGGAAATAAAACTGCAACCTTCCAGCTTGTCGCATCTTGCCTGAACTTATTCCTTCACACTGGTGACCCACGACGTGTCATGGTGCGCCCCTCGCCTGATCTTATCCCTCCACACTGGTGACCTGACGAGAGAGAATGACCGTCTGCCCCCTCTCACCGTGCTGTGGACAGCAGAGGACCAGAGAATGCCTGCAAACCTCCATCCTCACCGGAGCGCGTGCCCTGGAGCGGGCAGCGCTTGGACCGACATGCACCATGAACAGCGACATGAGCGAAACGAAGGAAGCAGCCTGAACGGGGAAATCATCGACGCCGACTGCGTTGATTTCCACCAAGCTCCCCGACCCTGACTCAGCTCGCGACAAGCGGACCTCCCACGCATAGAAGCCCCGCACGCCCACCGCAGGATTACGAGGACAGCGCAACTGCCAGCTAAGTGGTCACTGCGCCAAGCGCGTGCCACGCACAGGGTCAAGCCGGCTCCACAGACTGATACAGCACCTCCGCCGCTGCACATGCCCAAGAAACACAGCCTATCGCCACTCTCGGAACCTTCAGGGCTGCTCATGCACCTGAAGCAGACGTGCAGCCCGCACACAGGACTTCGTATGGGTTTCTCAGCCACGGCGCACAAGGGGAATTTAGCCAATTGCTGTCCCCAATGGCTTTAGGGCTGCTTCCGCACCTAAAAGCCAAACCGCCAGGTCCCTCACACAGCTGCAGTTGTTTCACAGCCGCTACGCATCTTCGGGGAATTTGGCCGCTTGCTTCCCCCACATCCTCGTTGGATCGAGCCACGAGAGGAGTCAGAGACTCTATTTTTTTTAATTTTTTTTTTTTCACAGCCGCTGTGGATCACCACCAGGTTTAATGGGAAAGTCCCTCACCATCGTGGACCCACACGCAATTTTTGTGCGACCCGGACACCTTGGACGTCCCGGGCTGGCACTCACTTACTCCCATCCCCCTCCTCCTCCACAGTGCTCTTCCCGCACCTCACTCCCTAAAGCCGGCCGATCGCCGTCTGGTTCCATTACGCATGACGCACACCGGACCTGTGCACCCACGATCTAGGGCCGATCAACGTGCTGGAACTCGAAGCGGAGCACACTGTCCTTTCCACCCCTCCCCCTTATCCTCTACAGCAGGACAGTTCTACCAGAGCTGGAGCCCAAACGACGGCGTGTGTGTGGGGGGGGGGGGGCACAGCCCCTTGTGAGCATTCTGGGGGAGCCGTGTGGTCACCCAGCACAATGCAGACTGATACTATTCACGCTCAGCAGGGATTGCATATGGACAGAGAGCTCCTGGGGGACAACCAGAACAATGGACTATTGTTTAGACCTCCCCGGATTAAGGAGAGGACATCTGGGTGCCAGTTGGCCATGCTAATCATGTGTATTGACTGATATGTAAGATAAGATAAGATAAGATAAGCCTTTATTAGTCCCACAACGGGGAAATTCCAGGATTGCAACAGCACAGGGATAGCAACACTCAGAGCAACAATCAGAAGGCAAGAAAAAAAAAAAAAAAAAAAGCAAGCAAGAGCAGCTAATATACATATGTACATATTACTATAAAATATATATATACACACACACACACACAGACACACAGTGCAGAGCATTGTAGCTGGATGGAATAAATATATGAATATATGAACACACAGTGCAGAGCATTGTAGCTAGATGGAATAAATATGTAAATATATAAACACCCACAGTACGGAGCATTGCAGCTAGGTGGAATAAATATGCAAGTATATAAACACACACAGTGCGGCGCAATGTAGCTAGATGGAATAATATGTAGATATATAAAAACACAGTGCGGAGCATTGTAGCTAGATGGAATAAATATATAGATATATAAATATAAACACACCCAGTGCTGAGCATTGTAGCTAGATGGAATAAATATGTAAATATATAAACACACACAGTGCAGAGCATTGTTGCTAGGTGGGATGAAACAGCATAACCGTCTATTTAGTTATCCTACATGGTATGATTATGTGCCCATACATATTCTCACCCTCCATAGCGACCGGTATGTTCCTAGTTGTATGCCGGAGAGGACCATTGTGTAAGTCTATTGCATCTTTTGCATTCAAAAAAAAAACTATTAGTTTGTTACGTCTTTTTGCTATCTCTGCAAGCAGCCCAGCTTAGGTTGTACAGTCTGACAGCCGTTGGTAGGAAGGACCTACGAAACCTCTCGGTTGTGCACCTGGGATGATGTAGTCTGCTGCTAAATGAGCTCCTCAGTGCATCCAGTATGTCCTGCATAGGGTGGAACTCGGACTCCAGCAGAGATGACAGTTTAGCCACTGTCCTTCTCTCTCCTATCTCCTCCATCGGATCAAGGCGTTGCCCCAGGACAGAGCTAGCTTTCTTAATCAGTTTGTTCAGTCTCTTCCTATCGGCTGCAGTAATGCCACTGCCCCAGCAGACCACTCCAAAAGTGATGGCTGATGCCACCACCGTGTCATAGAATGACTTCAGCAGCGCCCCTTGTACACCAAAAGTGTACACAAAGTGTAAAATGTATACCAGTATGCTAATGTACCATGCATTCTCTCTGTCTGTATAAAAGAGCTTACAATACATGACTGCACAGCACAGGCAACACAGCACAGTAGACCACTGTAGCGCACAGCGCTACAAGTGCATCTCATTTTGATGGACGAAATAAAACTCTGCAACCTTCCAGCTCGTCGCATCTCGCCTGAACTTATTCCTCCACACTATAACCTTTTCCAGACTGATAGAGCTCAATTACTTTTTCTCATTTGTCCCTGAATTTCTTTGGATCGCAGCATGATGTCTAGATTTTGAGGATCTTTTGGTCTACTTCACTTTGTCAGGCAGGTCCTATTTAAGTGATTTCTTGATTGAGAACAGGTGTGGCAGTAGTCAGGCCTGGGTGTGGCTAGAGAAATTGAACTCAGCTTTTCAAAGATGTGATAAACCACAGTTAATTTATGTTTTAACAGAGGGGGGGAATCAGTTTTTCACACAGGGCCGTGTAGGTTTGGATTTTTCTTTACCCTTAATAACAAACACCTTCATTTAAAAACTGCATTTTATGTTTACTTGTTATCTTTGTCTAATTTAAATTTGTTTGAAGATCCGAAACATTTAAGTGTGACAAACATACAAAAAAATGAGAAATCAGGAGGGGGCAAACACTTTTTCACACCACTGTAAATTATTAAAATCGGGCAGTTTGGGAGGGAATACCAAATTTAAAAATGGAATACTGGTGTAACAAATCAATATCTTGCTAATTTAACATTTGGACAGCCCTATTAGATGTTTATTAGTATGTTTTAGTCTGTTAGATATTTATGAATCATTATAATGTTCATAGCTTATTCTGCATGACCATTTGGATTTAGGCTATTAATTACAACTTTTTCATTTACAATTTGTAAATGTGCTCCCTGTTTGGGGTCACCACAGTGGCTCATGGAGGTTGCATGTTTGATTTGGCAATAGTTTACACCAGATGCCCTTTCTGATGCAATCCTCCCCATTTACCCAGGCTTGCCACCTGCACAGGGAGTACAGGTACATCTCAAAAAATTAGAATATCATGAAAAAGTTTAATATTTTTTGTCATTTCAGAAAGTGAAACAAATATATAGATCCATTACACTGTGAAATATTTTATTATTAAATTGTTATATTTTTTATTGATGATTATGGCCTACAGATAATGAAAACCCAAAATGCAGTGTCTCAGAAAATTAGAATATTGTGAAAAAGTTCAATATTGGAAAGTCATGGTGTCACACCCTAATTAGCTAATTAACTCAAAACGCCCACAAATGTTTCCTGAGCCTTTAAATGGTCTCTCAGTCTGGGTCAGTAGGCTGCACAATCATGGGGAAGACTGCTGACTTGACAGACGTCCAGAAGACGGTCATTGACACCCTCCACAAGCAAGGTAAACCACAAAAGGTCATTGCTAAAGAAGCTGGTTGTTCACAGAGTGCTGTATTCAAGCATATTCATAGAAAGTTGAGTGGAAGGAAAAACTGTGGTAGGAAAAGGTGCACCAGCAAAAGGGATAACCACAGCCTTGAGAGGATTGTCAAGCAAAATCCATTCAAGAATTTGGGGAGCTTCACAAGGAGTGGACTGAGGCTGGAGTCAGTGCATCAAGAGCCACTACGCACAGACGAATCCTAGACATGGGCTACAAATGTTGCATTCCTCGTGTCAAGCCACTCCTGAACCAGACAGCGTCAGAAGCATCTTACCTGGGCTGTGGAGAAAAAGAACTGGACTGTTGCTCAATGGTCCACATGTCATTTGGAAATCAAGGTCCCAGAGTCTGGAGGAAGAGTGGAGAGGCACAGAATCCACGTTGCTTGAAGTCCAGTGTGAAGTTTCCACAGTCAGTGATGAGTTGGGCTGCCATGTCATCTGCTGGTGTTGGTCCACTGTGTTTTCTGAAGTCCACAGTCAACGCAGCCATCTACCAGGAAATTTTAGAGCACTTCATGCTTCTGCTGACAAGCTTTATGGAGATGCTGATTTCATTTTCCAGCAGGACTAGGCACCTGCCTACACTGCCAAAGATACCAAAGCTGGTTCACGTTGCATTGATGGAGTAATTCATGCAAAAGGAGGCCCAACCAAGTATTGAATGCATAGAAATTAAGATACTTTTCAGAAGCCTGACATGTCTGTTTGAAATATCCTTTTTTTTTTTTAATTGATCCTATGTAATATTCTAATTTTCTGAGACACTGAATTTTGGGTTTTCATTATCTGTAAGCCATAATCATCAAAATTTCAAGAAATAAAGCCTTGAATTATTTCACTCTCTGTAATGAATCTATATAATAGATTCATCTATTATATAGATAAATATATCACCCATCTCCTCCCAGTGGAGGAGATGGGAGAGAGAAGGATGGTGGCTAAGCTGTCATCTCTGCTGGAGTCCGAGTCCCACCCTATGCAGGACATACTGAACGCACTGAGGAGCTCATTTAGTAGCAGTAGGCTACATCATCCTAGGTGTGTGACCGAGAGGTTTCGCATGTCCTTCCTACCTACAGCTGTCAGACTTTATAACCTAAGCAGGGCTGCTCGCAGAGATGGCAAAAAAAACCTGTTACGACCTAATAGTATTGAATGCAAAAGACGCAACAGACGTACACAAAATGGTTCCCTCCAGTATATAACTAGGACAATATCAATCGCTACGGAGGGTGACAATATGTTTGGGTACATATTCATACTATGTGGGGTAACTAAATAGACTGTTATGCTGTTTATTCCATCTAGCTACAATGCTCCGCACTGTGTATATATATATTTATGTGTACATATGTATATTCACTGCTCTGATTTTCTTAGCTTCTAAATTATTGCTCTGAGTGTTGCTATCCCTGTACTGTTGCAATCCTGGAATTTCCCCATTGTGGGACTAATAAAGGCTTATCTTATAATATATGGGTTTCACTTTCTGAAATGAGTGACTAAAAATATTGAACTTTTTAATGATATTCTGTGGGGCACATATGTTGGTTTCATATGCTTCACAGAGATATTGCTGTATGCTTATTGTTTGCTTCAAGTCTCAGGGAACAAAGGGACTGAGCCTCCTAGGGGTAACAAGGAGGTGTGAGATCTGGCCTTTTGTTTCAAGGAGATGGCCTTGAGAGATTTCCTGACCACAGGAGACTAGGAGGTGGATGGTGTTAAGGTCGGGGGAAGTTACACTGTGACTGGGATTAAGTACCATGTGACTGTATGTTTGATTAAACACCATGTGACTGTAGGTTTGATGTCCTAGGTATAAAAGGACAGATGTGAGAAGATTCATCCTCTTTTTCTGCTTTTGAATGTTGGAGATGTGATTGTGAATAAAGCTGAACCTGAGGAATAAACTCAGTCTCGTCCTTCCACACATCTCCACAATTCAAATTTTTTGAGATGTACCTGTACACTGGCTTTGTGCTTCCATCAAATTAAGCTTTTCTTCATGAAAACATAATCAGTTCATTAGTACTTTAACCAACGGGCACTGAATTAATATTTAAGTTTCCTTATTTATTATCATTAAGCAGCAATTAAGTTTTTACTAAGGAAAAAGTTGTAGCCTAATCCTAGTAGAATGTGGTCATGCAGAATAATTTAAGTGCTTTATAATGACTAATGAAATACTAATAAGTACATAATTAACAGTTAATGTGTTTCTTTACCTTAAAGGCTGCTGCCTTATAAATTCTAAAATTATTAAATATTCAAATTAATGTTATCCTCATTACACCAAAAATGTTTCTGGATTATTAAACATCATCTCATTGAACACATGTTCTTCAAGTCAGCCTTAAGATTTCTGAAATGCACTCTCATTAAATGTGTCCTGATAGTCCTTTCCATCTTTCAGTCTTTTCCATGAGAACATCTAAAAAAAACTACAAAAATTGATTGCCTTGGGAAACATTTAGATAGAGCAGAATAGATACAGAGAATAGATACAGAGCAGAATCACCGGAGGTTGAATGTCAGCAAGACCAGAGAGATGGTGATTGACTTCAGGAAGAGGAAGACACCTTCTCAGCTACTGCAGATTAGGGGGGAGGATATGGGAGTGGTTGAGGACTACAAATATCTGGGTGTCAGGATCAGCAGCGGGTTGGACTGGAGATCCAACACCAATGCTGCGCACAAGAAGGGGATGAGCAGACTCTATTTCCTGAGGAAGCTGAGATCCTTCAACGTGTGTAGCAGGATGCTGGAGCTTTTCTACCAGACCGTTGTCGCCAGCGCCATCTCCTTTGCTGCTGTCTGTTGGGGTAGCAGTATCAGGGCCAGAGACACCAACAGACTTGACAAGACTATCAAGAGGGCTGGCTCTGTAATTGGTCTCAAACCAGAGACCTTTGAGACAGTGGTGGAGAGGAGAACACTAAATAAACTGCGATCCATCATGGACGGCCAGGTACAGGAAATCTTTCCTGCCGCATGCCATTTCACTGCACAATAACTCACTATGATGTTGTATTCTGGTCATAACAGTGCTGCCACACTGCACCTTACAGTCTAACTGGTAAGATAAGCGTTTATTAGTCCCACAATGGGGAAATTCCAGGACTGCAACAGCACAGGGATAGCAACACTCAGAGCAACAATCAGAAGGCAAGAAAAAACAAGAGCAGCTAGTATACATATGTACATATTACTATATACAGTATATATATATATATATATATACTGTGTGTATATATATATATATATATACTTGCCTCCATTAAAAACGCACGGGTCAGATTTCTGGGCATAACCAGGGATACATTTATTTTTTATTCCAGGAAATACATTATCGAAGAAGGACTTATTAACCCCACGTGAATTAATTTTGAACAAATTTGGATCAATTTAAGACGTTTATTTAGTGCATTGCATACAACCACTCGAAATTCAGAAGTGTCATGAGTCAATACTGGGTGTGTCCACCTCTGGAATTCACACGAGCAGTACATTGGGCTGCACGGTGGCGCAGTGGTTAGCACTGCGGCAGCACAGTTTACCCTTGGCCGGGGGATTGTGGGGATCGTGGATCGTGGGTTCGATCCCAGCCCCTGACCAACAGTGATCTGTGTGGAGTTTGCATGTTCTCCCCGTGTTGCGTGGGTTTACTCCGGGATTTCTCCGGTTTCCTCCCACATGCCAAAAACATGCATGTTAGGTTAATTGGCTGTTCTAAATTGTCCCTAGATATTTGTTTCCTATAGGCCCTTAGAATAGAGGGTTAGTATTAATGAAAGCGCTTTGAGTGGTCTTTGTGACTAGAAAAGCGCTATATAAGTGCAGGTTAGTTAGTTAGTACATCGACGACGCATGGAGCTGACGAGCCTCATGATCCTGTCCTGAGGGATCCTCTCCCACTCCTCCTGTACGGCCTGGACGAGTTCACGCTGCGTACGTGGAGCTGGTTGACGTTGGGCAATAGCTGTCTTAAGCTGGTCCCAAAGATGCTCAATGGGCGACAAATCAGGGGAGTAAGCATTCCAGTCCTTTTGGCGGCATCTCCTGTGTTGTGTAGCCCAACGTAGGCGGTTTTGACGGGCAGCACGTGCCAAAATAGGCCCTCGATAAGGGATGTGTGCATGCATCTCTCTCGCACGCAGATGGCGCCGGATGGTATTGGCACTCACTCGCACCCTTCTCCTACCCCTTGTCTCACGTGCTGTCTGTGAAGCTGTACGAAATCTGTCCCTTGTGTGCTGTAACCAGATGTAGCGATCTTGTGCTTCCGTCGTAACTCTGGGCTGTCCTGGGCGGGGTCGGTCGGCAACACTGCCTGTCTCGTTCTCTCTGACACCCAGACGACTGATTGTTGTGCGATGACAGCGCATTTGCCAGGCAACTGCACTATGACTGAGACCCGCCCTTAACATACCAATGGCACGTTCTCTCTGCTGCGTCGTGAGTCTCGGCATTTTGAGCTGGATGAAACCTTTTGGCGTTTTTTATACTGGCCTTATATAGGCTATTCACCACAACTCAAAATTTCAGTCAAGCATGACTCTTGAGTATGGGATTCTGCTCAACACTCAAATATTAAGTTGTGGCCTGTACACAGAATTCTGTACTTAGAAAGAAAAACAAAACACCCGAGCAATCAGACCTCCCATTTCTAAATCAAAATATACAAAATAAAAATTGGGAATACCATTAATGCACATTGTACCATATGTGTATGGGGGGTGCGTTTCTAATGGAGGCAAGTATATATATATATATATATATATATACTGTGTGTGTATGTGTGTATATATATAGACACACAGTGCGGAGCATTGTGGTTGGTGGATGCGCAGCAGAAAGTCTAAGCTCTCTCTCCACGGATGCGGCGGGCCAGCTGGATGTCTTTGTCTTTGGGCATGATGGTGACCCTCTTGGCGTGGATGGTGCACAGGTTGGTGTCCTTGAAGAGACCCACCAGGTAGGCCTCGCTGGCCATTTGCAGAGCTCTGGAAGTGCAGGTCGGTCTTGAAGTCCTGAGCGATCTCCCTCACCAGGCGCTGGAAGGGCAGCTTACGGATGAGCAGCTCCGTGGATTTCTGGTAGCGACGGATCTCTCTCAGAGCCACGGTACCGGGCCTGTAACGGTGAGGCTTCTTCACTCCGCCGGTGGCCGGAGCGCTTTTCCGAGCAGCCTTGGTGGCCAGCTGCTTCCTGGGGGCTTTTTCCTCCAGTAGATTTACGGGCGGTCTGCTTGGTTCTTGCCATCGCTCTTTATTATTCTGTCTTATATTTCTTGCATGCCGCCTAAACTCCAGCCTGGCACTCATGTCATTTTCGCTTCAGTTCTCCCGGTATGTCGAGTTTCTCCGTTAGCACCGGGTGGCGGTTGAGTGCTAGCTAGCTCTTCCCTGCTGTATTGTCTCCTGCTGTAAACAGAGGCTCCGTCCGCCAACTCGGGAGACCTTTGGGGCGATCTGTGTGTCCGTGATATATATAGAGTGAAAGGTGTGCCGGATCAGAAAGTTATCACCGGGTCAGAAAGAAGAAGGAAGATAAAAAGACTCAGAATTGAGCCGCTGTTGCAAAAGGCAGCCAACTCGTGTGGCGCCAGAACCGGAAGACCACATATGATGACCTGTATGTGTTTATACAGGTCATCATATACGTATTAAGCTATGATGTACAGTTGGGCAAAAAAGTATTTAGTCAGCCACCAATTGTGCAAGTTCTCCCACAAAAGATGAGAGAGGTCTCCAATTTTCATTTCATATATCTCAACTATGAGAGACAAAATGAGAAAAAAAAAATTAAAAAAATCACATTGAAGGATTTTTAATGAATTAATTGGTAAATTCCTCGGTAAAATAAGTATTTGGTCAGTAACAAAAGTTCATCTCAATACTTTGTTGGCAATGACAGAGGTCAAACGTTTTCTGTAAGTCTTCACAAGGTTTTCACACACTGTTGCTGGTATTTTGGCCCATTCCTCCATGCAGATCTCCTCTAGAGCAGTGATGTTTTGGGGCTGTCGCTGGGCAACACAGACTTTCAACTCCCTCCAAAGATTTTCTATGGGGTTGAGATCTGGAGACTGGCTAGGCCACTCCAGGACCTTGAAATGCTTCTTATGAAGCCACTCCTTCGTTGCCCAGGCGGTGTGTTTGGGATCATTGTCATGCTGAAAGACCCAGCCACGTTTCATCTTCAATGCCCTTGCTGATGGAAGGGAGGTTTTCACTCAAAATCTCACGATACATGGCCCCATTCATTCTTTCCTTTACACGGATCAGTCGTCCTGGTCCCTTTGCAGAAAAACGGCCCCAAAGCATGATGTTTCCACCCCCATGCTTCACAGTAGGTATGGTGTTCTTTCTCCTCCAAACACGACAAGTTGAGTTTTTACAATAAAGTTCTATTTTGGTTTCATCTGACCATATGACATTCTCCCAATCCTCTTCTGGATCGTCCAAATGCTCTCTAGCAAACTTCAGACGGGCCTGGACATGTACTGGCTTAAGCAGGGGGACACGTCTGGCACTGCAGGATTTGAGTCCCTGGCGGCGTGGTGTGTTACTGATGGTAGCCTTTGTTACTTTGGTCCCAGCTCTCTGCAGGTCATTCACTAAATCCCCCCGTGTGGTTCTGGGATTTTTGCTCACCGTTCTCGTGATCATTTTGACCCCACGGGGTGAGATCTTGCGTGGAGCCCCAGATTGAGGGAGATTATCAGTGGTCTTGTATGTCTTCCATTTTCTAATAATTGCTCCCACAGTTGATTTCTTCACACCAAGCTGCTTACCTATTGCAGATTCAGTCTTCCCAGCCTGGTGCAGGTCTACAATTTTGTTTCTGGTGTCCTTTGACAGCTGTTTGGTCTTGGCCATAGTGGAGTTTGGAGTCTGACTGTTTGAGGTTGTGGACAGGTGTCTTTTATACTGATAACGAGTTCAAACAGGTGCCATTAATACAGGTAACGAGTGGAGGACAGAGGATCCTCTTAAAGAAGTAGTTACAGGTCTGTGAGAGCCAGAAATTTTGCTTGTTTGTAGGTGACCAAATGCTTACTTTACCGAGGAATTTACCAATTAATTCATTAAAAATCCTTCAATGTGATTTTCTGGATTTTTTTTTTTCCTCATTTTGTCTCTCATAGTTGAAGTATACCTATGATGAAAATTGGAGACCTCTCATCTTTTAAGTGGGAGAACTTGCGCAATTGGTGGCTGACTAAATATTTTTTTCCCCCACTGTATATAGGTTTTATAGTCGTGTTAGTTTTACTTTCCATGGGTAATCCCTTTGTCTGTCATGAGTGTGTTTCTGTCGTTTGGTTGTCTACCGTCATGCTGCTCTTACACTGTAATTTCCCAGTTTGGGATCAATAAAGTACATCTGCAGGATGATCCATTACATGGTATCCACTATGTACATCCAACACTGACCAGCACACACACAGCCCATGGTCCCTCCATCCATGGGATCTCGTGTGTGAGATAGAACCACCATTGGAGTATGGAGGAACTGGTGGCCCGCCGAAGTGGAAATGAGCTGACTTTTGAGCTTTCAACCTATTTTACACACAATTCACAATCTCTCCTACACGATATAACGAACACACACAACCTGGTGTGTGGAAACTTTCTGTGAATTTTGGATGTTTGTCCCTGGCTCAGGATGAACTTGTCTCTGGCTGTGACATGCTGTCATGCTCCAGTCTGCCTCAGCAGGTTAGAGAAGCTCCGTACTCCCACTGAAGGAGTCTCTTCCTCTCATTGTTTCATTTTAAGGTGTGAATTTGGGAAATTTGGGGTATTTTTCCCAATTAATCATAGCACAAATGAGCACAAAGTCATGAATGTTTTTGTGCAGGTTTTGTATTAAAACTTGTTTTTCATAAAGATGTATTCAGACCAAATGCAAAGCAAATTTTTCATATGGCGCAATTACATAAGTCAATATAGAAATGCAAATTTGCATCTGAGCGAGCTGCTTACAGTAGCCAATCAGCGTTTATATTCTGCCGTCAATGTAGTATCAACAATGGAGAGTAAACTAGTAAGAAAATGAGATCACCACTCACAGGAGACAGATGACCAACTGAGGATTGGCTGTAGTTTGTATCCACTCATGAACTCCTGCAACTAGTATGTTAGTGAGGGCTAGCAGCGCCTGAAACTGGACACTGGTAAGCTTCAGTTTAGTGCTGAAAACAACTGTCATCCAGGTGCAATTTCTGGAGGAGGCAGTGACACTTTCACAGCTACGTGTCCTATTGGACAACGTTGTATACCTAAATGTGATGGCGTTTTGGGGATTTCCACAGCAGAATTTGTGGAAATGATCACTCTTTTGATCAGGATTTGTCCTTCAATTCACATATTAAATTTGTTTCTAAGACTGCCTTCTATCATTTGCGTAATATTGCCAAGATTAGGAGCATCTTGTCTCTAAGAGTGATGCTGAGAAACTGATCCACGCTTTTGTTAGCTCGAGATTAGATTATTGTAATTCTTTATTATCAGGCTGTCCTAAAACATCTTTAAAAAGTCTTCAGCTGATCCAAAATGCTGCAGCAAGAGTTTTAACAGGTACTAGAAAGAGAGATCATATCTCTCCGGTTCTGGCCTCCCTTCATTGGCTTCCCATAGAGTTTAGAATTAAGTTTAAAATCCTTCTTCTTACTTACAAAGCTCTAAACAATCAGGCTCCTTTTTATTTAAAAGATCTGATACTACCGTATTATCCTAACAGAGCACTACGCTCCCAAAATGCAGGATTACTTGTAATACCTAGAATCTCCAAAAGTACAATGGGAGGCAGAGCCTTCAGTTATCAAGCTCCTCTCCTGTGGAATCGGCTGCCAATCTGGATTCGGGAGTCAGACTCGATCTCTGTTTTTAAGAATAGGGCTAAAACCTACCTTTTTGATATAGCCTACAATTAGGGAGGGATCATGTGTTTCTGAACCCTCCCTTAGTTATGCTGCTAATAGGTTAGTCAGCCGGGGGACCTCCAGTAATGCACTGGGCCTCACTCCTTTCCTCACTCTCTATGAAATATTTTTTTTTGCTGGTCATTAACATTTGTTTGTTCTCTCCCATAGATTGAGTCCCCATCGTGCTGTTTGCTCTCTACATGTCTGTTCTTTTCTTTTTCTCTATCCCCTCACCCCCCAGCCAGTCGCAGCAGATGACTGCCCCTCCCTGAGCCTGGTTCTGCTGGAGGTTTCTTCCTGTTAAAAGGGAGTTTTTCCTCTCCACCGTCACCAAGTGCTTGCTCACAGGGGATCGCCTGATTGCTGGGGTCTTTCTGCAACTGTGGGGGTTCCCCCTTACAGTTAATAGTGCTATTAGATGACTGTTGTTGTGAAATGGCGCTATATAAATAAAGTTGAATTGAAAATTGAATTGAATAGAAGTTATGAAGGCCATCCCTGCTCCTCTGCAATGTAAAAGGATGCAAATTTTCACCTCACGTTTGGTCTGAACACACCGTAAAGCTGGGTTCACACTATAACATTTGGACCGACTTTTACTGACGTTTTGAAAAATCTGAGAAATCAGTCCAAACGTTAGTGAAATTATGTTTGTGAGCAGTTTTTTTTAATCCAGTGAACACCAACTTTTACAAACTTTAATGAACTTTTGCTAGCATTTCCCAGCGTTGCATTCAGTGTTATCAAACTTTTGCCAGCTTAGGCTAGTGTATGTGTAGCAGTTGCCATCTTAGGTTAATTTAAGCTAAGAATACTCATCGCAGTTCAGCTGACATCCGCGTCAGGTGACGCTCATATAAAAATCAGTGTCTGTGGAGGCTTCCTGCCATCCTGGACCTGCTTTTTTAGGTGGATTCACACTACAACATTTGGACCAACTTTTACTGATGTTTTGGCAAACGTCTGGCTCTGCTGGCAAAAGTTGATAAAAGTTAATGATAGTTGGTGTTTGTTGGCAAACGCTGACGAAAGTTGTGTTTGTTGAGAATTTTCAGCATGCTGAAAATTTGGTGACATTTGGAAATAAACGTTGGTGAAAGTTGTGCTCAGTTTGTAAAAGTTCCTGAGTGCTGGACTAAGTTATGCAGAGTTCGCCGAAGTTCAACTCCATTGGCAAACTTTGACTGAAATGCTGATGAAAACAGATGTTTTTAGATCGAAACTCAGTTCAGACATGCATGAATGATTGAAAAAAAAAAAAAAATGTACAGTCATGTGAAAAAATTGACACCTTTTAAATATTCAGTTCTTTATTATGAAATGTTCACGTATCTGTCTAACCTTGTTTTTGTTTTATTTGCGTTTTTAAAATTTATTTGAGCCACTGTAAGTGGGAATGAATGTGGGTGTGTCCTAAAAAAGATGAGGGGTGTCCTAATTTATGCCTCACTATTTTTATCTCCGCCAGGAGGTTTGTTTTTGCCGGGGTTTGTCTGTCTGTTGGTTAGCAAGATAACTCAAAAAGTTTTGGACGGATTTCGATGAAACTTTCAGGCGTTGTTGGAAATGGTACAAGGAAGAACTGATTAAATTTTGGGGATGATCCGGATCACCGTCCAGAAGAAAACCGCCATTATGGAAATACCACTAATCCTATCATTGTCAATCCAATTGCTAGTCATATGTTTTCATGGTCAAGGAATCTGAAAACGTACACACAAACACTGTATGGGGGGAACTGTGGCCGCCATTATGGAAAATGCCATTTTCGTGAATAACCACTGAACCACTAATCCTATCATTGTCAATCCAATTGCTAGTCATATGTTTTCATGGTCAAGGAATCTGAAAACGTACACAAAAACACTGTATGGGGGGAACTGTGGCCGCCATTACGGAAAATGCCATTTTCGTGAGTAACCACTGAACCACTAATCCTATCATTGTCAATCCAGTTGCTAGTCATACTGTATGTTTTCATGGTCAAGGAATCTCAAAACGTACACACAAACACTGTATGAGGGGAACTGTGGCCGCCATTACGGAAAATGCCATTTTCGTGAATAACCACTGAACCACTAATCCTATCATTGTCAATCCAATTGCTAATCATATGTTTTCATGGTCAAGGAATCTGAAAACGTACACAAAAGCACTGTATGAGGGGAACTGTGGCCGCCATTACGGAAAATGCCATTTTCGTGAGTAACCACTGAACCACTAATCCTATCATTGTCAATCCAATTGCTAGTCATACTGTATGTTTTCATGGTCAAGGAATCTCAAAACGTACACACAAACACTGTATGGGGGGAACTGTGGCCGCCATTACGGAAAGTGCCATTTTTGTGAATAACTACTGAACCGCTAATCCTATCATTGTCAATCCAATTGCTAGTCATATTTTTTCATGGTCAAGGAATCTGAAAATGTACACACAAACACTGTATGGGCGGAACTGTGGCTGCCATTACGGAAAATGTCATTTTCGTGAATAACTACTCAACTGTGGGGAGCGTGAAATAAGTCTCCTAGGAGGTCGGGAAGTCCTTTCAGTCCCTTATCGCCGTACCTCCGTCCTCTTGTTGTTAACCGCAGGTGGTCCAGACATATTGTTCCATTCAGGACGGGAAGTCAATCCACACATGCAATTTCCAGCATCCCCTTTATGCTTATGCATATGTGGGCCAAAATACATGGGCCACATCAACCACTAATCCTATCATTGTCAATCCAATTGCTAGTCATATTTTTTCGTGGTCAAGGAATCTGAAAACGTACACACAAACACTGTATGGGCGGAACTGTGGCCGCCATTACGGAAAATGTCATTTTCGTGAATAACTACTCAACCACTAATCCTATCATTGTCAATCCAATTGCTTGTCATATGTTTTCATGGTCAAGGAATCTGAAAATGTACACACAAACACTGTATGGGGGGAACTGTATCGTTTGGCGGAGGTCTGCGCTCTCCGTGTGCTTTTCTAGTTTAGAATTACATTTTAAAGTCCTTAATTCATTTTTAATTGTTTAGTTGTATTACGTGAATCTCCTAGTATTTTTAACATCGATATTAAATATCCATATGTCCAAATATGTAAAAAAAAAAAACAAAAAAAAAACACCGCCTTATACCGGGTGTCCTAAATTTTTCACATGACCATATATGTAAGAGGACAATATACAGTATTTGTTTGGTGGTAACATAGTGTGTATGACATGTTTTTTTTTTTTTAATTCTTTTTTTAATCTATGGGATACAAACACACACACACACACACACACACACACACACACACAGGTGTGAAAGGTGTTTGCCCCCTTCCTGATTTCTCTTTTTTTTTTTTGTAATTTTGTCACACTTAAATGTTTCAGATCATCAAACTAATTTAAATATTAGACAAAGATAACACAAGTAAACACAAAATGCACTTTTTAAATGAAGGTGTTTATTATTAAGGGTAAAAAAAAAATCCCAAACCTACATGGCCCTGTGTGGAAAAAGTGACACCCCCCCCCCCCCCATTAAAACATAAATTAACTGTGGTTTATCACATCTTTGGAAAGCTGAGTTCAATTTCTCTAGCCACACCCAGGCCTGATTACTGCCACTCCTGTTCTGAATCAAGAAATCACTTAAATAGGACCTGCCTGACAAAGTGAAGTAGACCAAAAGATCCTCAAAAGCTAGACATCATGCTGCGATCCAAAGAAATTCAGGAACAAATGAGAAGCAAAGTAATTGAAATCTATCAGTCAAAGGTTATAAAGTCATTTCTAAAGCTTTGGGACTCCAGCAAACCACAGTGAGAGCCATTATCCACAAATGGCAAAAACATGGAACAAGTGGTGAACCTTGCCAAGAGTGGTCTGCTGACCAAAATTACCCCAAGAATGCAGCAACAACTCATCCAATAGGTCACAAAAGACCCCACAACAACATCCAAAGAACTGCAGGCCTCACTTGCCTCACTTAATGTCAGTGTTCATGACTCCACCATAAGAAAGAGACTGGGCAAAAATGGCCTGCGTAGCAGAGTTCCAAGACGGAAACCACTGCTGAGCAAAAAGAATGTAAAGGCTTGTCTAAGTTGTGCCAGAAAACATCTTGATGATCCCCAAGACTTTGGGGAAAATACACTGTGGACTGAGGAGACAAAAGTTTTAACTTTTTGGGAGGTGTGTGTCCCATTTACATCCGGCACAAAAGTAACACAGCATTTCAGAAAAAGAACATCATACCAACAGTAAAATATGGTGGTGGTAGTGTGATGGTCTGGGGCTGTTTTGCTGCTTCAGGACCTGGAAGACCTGCTGTGGTAAATGGAACCATGAATTCTGCTGTCTACAAAAAATCCTGACGGAGAATGTCCAGCCATCTGTTCGTGACCTCAAGCTGAAGCGCACTTGGGTTCTGCAGCAGGACAATGATCCAAAACACACCAGCAAGTCCACCTCTGTATGGCTTAAGAAAAACAAAATGAAGACTTTGGAGTGGCCTAGTCAAAGTCCTGACCTGAATCCAATTGAGATGCTGTGGCATGACCTTAAAAAGGCGGTTCATGCTCGAAAGCCCTCCAATGTGGTGGAATTACAACAATTCTGCAAAGATGAGTGGGCCAAAATTCCTCCACAATACTGTAAAAGACTCATTGCCAGTTATCGCAAACGCTTGATTTCAGTTGTTGCTGCTAAGGGTGGCCCAACCAGTTATTAGGTTTAGGGGGCAGTCACTTTTTCACACAGGCCCCTGGAGGTTTGGATTTTTTCCTCTTAATAATAAACACCTTCATTTAAAAACTGCATTTTGTGTTTACTTGTGTTATCCTTGTCTTGTGGAGAGTGTGGAAATGAGGCCAAGTTACGATCGGACGAAGTTTATTCACACTCTCACATCATACACAGAAAGCACTGAATAGTCAAACCAGGTTTCATCCCTTAAAACTCCACAGATCATCTCACATCTGCATGACATTTCACCTCCACCATACATTTTCCTTAAACCCCCAGCTCTCTCTTCCTGCCAACTCCCCATGAGGTCCCTGCCTATTGTTCTCTTGTATCTAACCACTGCCTCCTGACTGAGACGCTGTCTGCTGACACAACCACAATATACATTGCTATATCACCAATATGCATCGCCATAATCACTCCCCCCAGACAGAGTTTCAGTCAGCACGTCTTTTGGGCTTCAGTCTCCTCCCATATCTGCTGTAACGGGGGTCTCTGTGCCGGCGGGGGGCTGCTGGACATGTGTCTGACTGCGGGTGGGCCAAGGGGAGGGGGGGGGAACTTCGCTCTGTCCGTGTGGCTGTCCTGGTGAATCGTTTGCCTGGGGAGCTCTCAGTGGGGGTCTTCCACGCCGAGGGGTCCGAGCCAGCAGCACTTGCTCGTCCGCCACTACAAAGGCAAGCTTAAGTCTGTCTATGCATATTTTCTCCCGACGCCCACACAAGTCTAACAAAAAATGCTTGTCCCCTGTTTCCAGCACTCTGAACGGGCCATCATAGGGTGGGTGTAATGGCGGGCAGTGGGCGTCGTGTCTGACGAACACGAACGCCACGTTCTTCAAAGTTTTTGGCACAAAAGCTCATGGAAAACAGTGGTGGGCCAGGCAGCGTGCCTGTGTCTGCACTACGCTGCAAACGCTGAGATGGGCAGTTGTCCGGCGCGGGATTATCTGGCAAAAATTCCTCGGGCAGCCGCAGTGGCTGAGAAAAAACCAGCTCAGCCGGGGAAGCCTCCAAATCCTCTTTTGGTGCGGAACGCAACCACAATAAAACCCACGGTAACCGGTCAACCCAATTTGCATCCGTCAACAAAGCCCTGAGTGCTGCCTTCAGTGACCTGTGAAAACGCTCGCATAACCCATTTGCCTGTGGGTTGTACGCGGTTGTGCCGTGAATTGCAACACCCAGGCTGCGGGCCATTGCGGACCAAAGTTCGGAAACAAACTGAGGGCCCCTATCGGATGTGATGTCCGACGGGATTCCAAAACGTGCCACCCATGCTGTCAAAAAAGCGCGCGCCACGTCCGCGGACGTGGTTGCCGCCAGCAGGACTGCTTCTGGCCAGCGTGTGGTGCGGTCCACCACTGTCAGAAGGTGCGTGCACCCCTGCAACGGCGGGAGGGGGCCCACAAGGTCCACATGAACATGGTCGAATCTTTAACCGGTATCCTAAACGGCTCCAAAGGAGCCTTGGTGTGTCTGTGCACTTTGGCTCGTTGGCACGCTACGCAGGCTGCAGCCCACTCTTTCACTTGTTTGCGCAGGCCTGGCCACACGAATTTCACTCCCACCATTTTGACTGACGCGCACACTCCTGGGTGCGCCAAAGCGTGAACTGACTCAAACACGCGGCGGCGCCACGTGACCGGGACCACCGGGCGCGGGCGTCCCGTGGAGACGTCGCAGATTGGGGGGGGGGGTACCCGTCTTGCAGCACCCTGCTCTCCAGCCTTAACCCTGTTGGTCCAGACTGGAGCGCGCGCACGTCCGTATCGCTAATCTGCTCTGCAGCCATGGCTGTATAATCTATCCCTACACAGACCGGGGCTACTACCGCGCGCGAGATGCAGTCCGCCACCACATTCAGTTTACCCGACACATGTTGAATGTCGGTCGTAAACTCTGAGATCGCGGCCAGCTGTCTCTGCTGCCGGCCCGACCATGGTTCCGAAACCTTGGCCATCGCGAACGTTAGTGGCTTGTGGTCTACGAACGCGGTGAAGCTGCGCCCTTCCAGCCAGAACTGGAAGTGGCGTATGGGCAGGTGGAGAGCCAGCAACTCTCTGTCGAACGCGCTGTATTTACCCTCACTGTCGCGCAAACCCCTGCTGAAAAAAGCGAGCGGCTGCCAAGAACCGGCGACACGCTGCTCCACGACGGCCCCTATGGCCACGTCCGAGGCGTCGGTAGTGAGCGCTATCCGGGCCGCCGGGTCTGGGTGCGCCAACAGTACGGTGTTTGCCAGAGCTGCTTTCACCTCAGAGAACGCCTGCTCTTGCTCCGGAGTCCATTCGACTCCATCCGCGGGTTTCCGTCTCTTGAGCGCGGCGTACAGTGGCTGCATGAGCTGAGTTGCGTGGGGGAGGAAACGGTTATAAAAATTAACCATCCCCAAAAATTCCTGCAGCGCCCTGACTGTCTGAGGCTGGGGGAAGTTCGCCACAGCGCGCACTTTGTCGGGCAAGGGTATCGCTCCCTCCGGTGAGACGCGGTGCCCCAAAAAATCAATCCCCGTCACACCAAACTGGCACTTTGCCGGGTTGATTATTAACCCGTGTTCCTCCAACCTCTGGAAAACCTTCCTGAGGTGGGTTACGTGTTCGTCTTTGTACGCGCTGGCTACCAGGATATCATCCAGGTAGACGAACACAAACGGCAGATCTCGCAGCACCGCGTCCATCATGCGCTGGAACATCTGTGCCGCTCCTTTTAATCCGAAAAGCATGCACAGAAACTCGAGCAAGCTGAACGGAGTTATTACCGCTGTTTTGGGTATGTCCTCCTCGCGCACTGGGACCTGGTGGTAACTGCAGACCAGGTCTATTTTAGAAAAAATGCGCGCTCCAGCGAGGTGAATGGAAAAATCCTGAATGTGGGGAATCGGGTAGCGGTCGTGTGCTGTGGCGTTATTCAACCTGCGGAAATTGCCGCACGGTCGCCACGATCCCTCAGCCTTAGGGACCATGTGTAGCGGGGAAGCCCATGGGCTGTTCGATCGCCTGATGATGCCCAACCTTTCCAGGTTGGCAAACTCCTCACGCGCTATGGCCAGCTTAGCTGCGTCCAAGCGCCGAGGTCGTGCGAAAACAGGCGGCCCTGTGGTGGTGATAAAGTGCTCCACCCCGTGTTTAGCGATGGTCGCTGAAAACGTCGGGACCGTGAGTGCTGGGAACTGAGTGAGCAGTGTGTGGAACTTACCGCCTGGAGCTGTGACGTTGGCTTGTGTTACTGGCTCGGCCCCTCGAGCTGTACAGGGGAGAGAGTCAAAGGACAGTGCATTAACCAGGCGCCTGTTAGCAACATCAACTAATAAACCATGTGCACACAGAAAATCAGCTCCCAGGATCGGGAAACTCAGTGCTGCTATGACAAAAGTCCACTCGTATGTGCGGCCGTGTAGAGATAAAGCCAGTGTTCTCTCACCAAAGGTCTTAATGTCCGAGCCGTTTACTGCTGCCAGCCCAGGGCCGCTGGGTCCTGCCAGCCGGTCAGCGTAGGTCAGCAGGATGATGCTCTTCTGGGCTCCAGTGTCTACAAGGAAACGCCTCCCTGAGCGCGAGTCCGTCATGTAGAGCAGCTTGTTCTCTTCGCCGGCGGTCGCAGCTGCTACCGACTGCCGGCTCTGGCATTTCCCGAGCGCTTGAATTGGCACGGTGGCGTACATCTGTGTGTGTTCCCTCCAAAACGGTGGTGGTAGAAGCAGAGCGTGTCTCCCTGGCGCTCCTTGGCCCCCGCTGCCGCTACCGTCGGTGGCTCCTCGCCTCCTCTGGTCGTCTCGCTGGGTTCCGACGCCGCTGCGTTCACTGTGAGCGCTCTGGTGGTGAGGATGATCTGGTCTGCCTCCTGGGCTAGCACATGGTAGCACATGGTAGTCACGCGCGGCCAGCAGCGGCAAATTGGCCAGGACCACTCTCGCCTCTGTTGGAAGGTTCCGGAGGAAGAGGTGGGCAAACAGAAAATGCCGTTGTCCGTGCCCATTAACACCAACATCTTCTCCATCAGATCGATGGCCGAATCATCTCCTAACTCGGAACGCCTCAGGAGCCTCTCTGCTCTCTCACAGTCCGAGAGCATGTTGCGCCGAATCAGCGCAGCTTTGAGAGCCTCATATCTGCCGTGGGCTGGGGGCTGGTCGAGCAAGCTCGCTACCTGCTGAGCTGTGCGAGCGTCCAGCGCTGCAACCACATGGAAAAACTTGGTGTTGTCTGTCGTTATTCCCCGGAGGGCGAACTGGGCCTCGGTGTGGTGGAACCAAGAGCGCGGGTTGTGCTGCCAAAAGTCCGGTAGCTTGACTGCAACAGCGCACGCGTTGCTGGGGGTTCCCGTCCGGGCCGACTCCGGGGTGCTTGCCTCGTGTTCCATAATACGTCCAGGGTCACCAGTGTGGAGAGTGTGGAAATGATGAGGCCAAGTTACGATCGGACGAAGTTTATTCACACTCTCACAACATCATACACAGAAAGCACTGAATAGTCAAACCAGGTTTCATCCCTTAAAACTCCACAGATCATCTCACATCTGCATGACATTTCACCTCCACCATACATTTTCCTTAAACCCCCAGCTCTCTCTTCCTGCCAACTCCCCATGAGGTCCCTGCCTATTGTTCTCTTGTGTCTAACCACTGCCTCCTGACTGAGACGCTGTCTGCTGACACAACCAAAATATACATTGCTATATCACCAATATGCATCGCCATAGTCTAATATTTAAATTTGTTTGATGATCTGAAACATTTAAGTGTGACAAACATACAAAAAAAAATGAGAAATCAGGAAGGGGGAAAGCACTTTTTCCACACCACTCTGTGTGTGTGTGTGTGAGAGAGAGAGAGAGACTTTTTTTTTTTTTTAAAAAAAAGCCTTTATTGCACAATTCAAAAAAGGTAAGCGCACCAACATCATTCCACCAAGTGTCTCACATTGGAAAAAGTGCAAACATAAGTCTCCCCCCTCCACACACACAACACAGAGTATTCCTTGCAGTCCACGTACTCCACATTGGCAGTGGCAGTAGTGCGAGTCCTCCTCGTAGTCTGTGCAAAGACGAGCCAGAGGCCCCCAGTTCTTAAGCAAGGCCAAGTCCCCTTCCTCCGGCAGCAGAGATGGTGCTGTGCGGCCGCGGCCAGTTCCGTTGCACATCGCAGAGACAGTTTCCTCATCTCGGATGGATTGGAGTCCTTAGACCATGTGGGATTTTCAAGCAAGTCATCTGTGCAGCAGGCTCGTCCAGAGTGTAGAAAGAAAACGGTGGGGCATCCATGCCCTGCAGGTAAAGATCCAGTTCCGTGACAGTCAATTACAGTCAATTAGAAACGTCATATAAAAGTCTGATCAAACAATATCCCAAAAATGTGTAAAACAGGCAGAGGAACGACCACCATTTATTCCTCCTGTCGGGCGCGCTTGACCCCTATTCTCCCTGCTGCTTTACGCAGGGCTGTCAGGTGTTTCTTGAGGCGAAAACGTTTCCTTTCATCCAGGAGGTCAAGACCAACCTGCCTTCTTGGCACATCACCAGACTTAATGAATTTATCAGTGTCACTGAAGTAGTCAGTGACTTTAATGGCTTTGTTATAGGTTTCATCCAGAAAAGCATTTATTTCTTCCAGTGAATACAAACTCGTGTTTGTACTGCATTTTGCCTCAATAGACTCAGTATTAGACACAGTGTCGTTATCAGATTCCATTTCCTCGTCAGCACAACTCAGCTGACTGTTTGGTTCTCCTGGGCCAGTGGATTCATCATGGGCCACATTTTCCTGGACACCACCCACAGCAGCTGACTGTCGCTGTTCCATCCCCTGCTGTGAAACGGTAGCAGCCTCCGGAAGCACAGCCGCTGATGTCACACAGCGAGATTCTGATGCACCATCAGGTCGGTGCTCCGTCTCCTGCTCCGAAACGGTAGCAGCTTCCGGAGGCACAGCCGCTGACGTCACACAGCGAGATGATTGTGACGCACCATCAGTGACATTTTTGGCACCATCACCATCAACGCTCCCAGCCGTAAGCTGGGCCGCGGGCGCCACAGCCGGGCCGTCCACAGACACAGCGGCAGGCTCCGGAGCAGGGCCGGCGGAAGGCCCCGCAACGTCGTCCACAGTAGCGGCGGGAGCGGAGGCCGTGCCGCCGTCTGCAGCTGCGGTGTGAGTGGAGGGCTCGCCGCCAGCACCATCCGCGGCTCCATCAGGGCCCTCCGCCCGCTGCCTGTGCGGACAAGCGAACCATTTATGGCCCACGTCTCCACATTCAAAACACTTTATCTGTCCTGAGCTCGCATACACCATATAGGAGCCGTCCCCGTGTTTGACCCGGAAGGACACTTCCAGAGTTTGGGTGGGCGAGTCTAGAAACATGAACACCTGTCGCCTGAGTGATTTCACATGTTTTAACTTGGTCTCCTTGCATCCCAAAGTCAGAGTTGTAAACGGGCCTGCAAACTTCCCAAGTCTGTGGAGCTCCGTCGCCAACTGCTCGTCAGTGATGAAAGGTGGAACACCTGAGACGGTGATTCGCGTTGATGGGACAGATAAGGGGGACACCTGTACATACGTTTACCCGATAACAACACCGCTTACAATCAGTGTGTGGACATCCTCTTCAGCAGCCAGAAACACAACTACAGCTCTATTCATTCGGGACGCAAAGCAGATCGCATCATGGCCCACCTGCTCGGCCACAGTCATAAGGACCTCCTCCACAGTAACAGTGCTGTCCGGGGCAACGATCCTCACCCCCGGTGGATAGATGGAGGTGGCATTTCCAAGGTCGCCATCCTCCACCCAAAAAAACAAAAACTGAGAGAGGGAGAGAGAGAGAGAGAGAGAGAGAGAAACAGGCATTTGATTAGTTTTGAGTTGTTTGTGGGGTTGTTTGCTCCAGGTGAAGGGTGTGGTCTGTTGAGTGGTTTTGTCTTTGCAGTGTTATTTTTCTACCACTACGCTGTGCTGTTGTGCAAACGTGTGTTTTGCCAGTATGGATTACTGGTTGCCTTGGAAACAACAGCCATTGGAGATGCCTATCTTTTTTTTTTTTTTGTCTGTAAAAACATTTTCTTGGCCTGTGGAATAAAGGTTTTTTTGTGAAATTTTTAGTCAGTCTGTCTACTCTCTGCCTGCTACATATATATGTTAATCTCCAAAAATTTGACAGCCAAAAGAAAAAAAATGTCCTCACTGAGAAATTTACTGTTCTTAATTTTCTGTTCCATGTAATCATTCCCCAGGATTTATTGGTTCACTTCCATTGTGGGGAGTCAAACGGCACTGATGTGGTGTCAAAAAATAAATGACATTTAACAGGATTTTATGTTATTTTAATGGAGAGGTGTAACAGTCAAAATATAATCACCTGTCATTTTATTTATATGATGATACACTAAATGTTTTGTTTTTTTATATTCCATCTACATTCACATTTTAATTGCAGTCTTAGTGCTGGGGTCTATAGCATTATTTCATTATTTTTTTAGATGAATGAATGAATGATTGAATGAACAGGGGAAAAGGGTATGCAGAAGTAACTACATAGAAATGGGGCGGCAGTGGCTCAGGAGGTAGAGCAGGTTGTCTAATAACCCGATGGTTGGCAGTTCGAATCCCACTCTCCCCAGATATCCTGCCGTTGTGTCCCTGGGCAAGACACTTCACCCACATTGCCTCCAGTGCCCATAACACTGGGTATGAATGTGTATAAATGTATAAAATGTTTGGTGGTGGCCGGAAAGGCCGTTGGCGCAGATTGGCTGCCACGTTTCCGTCAGCCTGCCCCAGGGCAGCTGTGGCTGCAGAAGTAGCTTGCCACTACCATTGTCTGTCTGGAGTGAATGAATAATGTACCTATTTGTAAAGCGTCTTTGAGTATATATGATAAAGCACTATATAAAATCAGTGCATTATTATTATTATTATTATTAGAAATAACAAAACAAAAATAAATACTGAAACGTATGCTCAAGGGAGATGTGGTCACTCCAGAAGCAGAATGGCAGGAAGCCTCCACAAATGCTAATCTTTATATGAGCATCGCCTGATGCTGATGTCAGCTGACCTGCGCTATTTTTCTGATTTTTCAAAACGTCTGTAAAAGTTGGTCCAAACGCTATAGTATGAACCCAGCTTTAACTTAGACCGACTTAGATAAAATCTGCATAACTTAGCTCAGTACTCAAGAACTTTTACAAACTGAGCACAACTTTGACCGTGTATTTTCAAACATTGGTAAATTTTCAGCAGGCTGTCTGTTGCTCTCCGATCCCCCCCCCAAAAAAAATCCAAACTTGGATCGGAGAGCAACAGACACAAACGCTGGATCAAGGAGGCCATAGAAATCAGGAAGTGGGGAAAAGATGGCATGGACCGGGATGAGGGGGCCTTTATGCTTTCCCACACCTGTGACTACATTCTCCAGAGACCATCGGATGGCGGAAAGCGGGGCCGGCTCGGTGAATCTGACAGGTCTGCTGGGCTGGCCCCACCTACAAAAGTCAGCTGATAAAATGACACCTCACAGCAACTAGCTGACACTTCTGACAAAGGTTGCAGTGAACAGTCGAAACATGTAAAGAAGGTTAAAAACATCTGTCTATTTTTGTCTTTAATGAAAACAAAAGGTGAACATAGTGAGAGCCATTATCCACAAATGGCAAAAACATGAAACAGTGGTGAACCTTCCCAGGAGTGGCCAGCCGACCAAAATTACCCCAAGAGCACAGCGACGACTCATCCAAGAGGTCACAAAAGACCTTGCAACAACATCCAAAGAACTGCAGGCCTCACTTGCCTCAGTTAATGTCAGTGTTCATGACTCCACCATAAGAAAGAGACTGGGGGAAAAAATGGCCTTCATGGCAGCGTTCCAAGACGAAAACCACTGCTGAGCGAAAAGAACATGAAAGGCTCGTCTCAGTTTTGCCAGAAAACATCTTGATGATCCCCAAGACTTTTGGGAAAATACTCTGTGGACTGACGAGACAAAAGTTGAACTTTCTGGAAGATGTGTGTTCCATTACATCTGGCGTACAAGTAACACAGCATTTCAGAAAAGGAGCATCATACCAACAGTAAAATATGGTGGTGGTAGAGTGATAGTTTGGGGCTGTTTTGCTGCTTCAGGACCTGGAAGACTTGCTGTTGTCAATGGAACTATGAATTATGCTGTCTACCAAAATATCCTGAAGGAGAGTGTCCGGCCATCTGTTTGTGACCTCAGGCTGAAACGCACTTGGGTTCTACAGCAGGACAATGATCCAAAACAAATCAGCAAGTCCACCTCTGAATTCAGTTCAATTCAATTCAGCTTTATTTATAATGCACCACATCACAACAAAAGCCGTCTTGTGGCGCTACAGTGCAGAAAAAACAAACAAACCACACAGTCACAGAAAGACCCAGCAATCAGACGATCCCCTATGAGCAAGCACTAAGTGACAGTGGAAAGGAAAAACTCCCATTTGGAAGGAAGAAACCTCTAGCAGAACCGGGCTCAGGGAGGGGCAGTCGTCTGCTGCGACTGGCTGGGGATGAGGGGATAGGGAGGATGGAGAGGACAGACATAAAGAACATAACAGTAAGATGCCAAGTACATTATTGGAGGTCAACCAGCAGTATGGATCAGATAACAATAGAACAAAAGTGGGGTTAAGAGACCAAAATCCCTCCTTAAACGTAAGCTATATTAAAAAGGAAGGATTTTACCCTGTTCTTAAAAACAGAGACCGAGTCTGACTCCCGGACCCAGAGTGGTAACTGGTTCCAGAGAGAAGGGGCTTGGTAGCAGAAGGCTCTGCCTCCCACTGTACTTTTGGAGATTCTGGGCACCACAAGTAAGCCAGCAATTTGGGAGCGTAATGCTCTATTAGGATGGTAAGGTAATATCAGATCTTTTATATATTGGGGGGCCAGATTGTTAAGAGCTTTGAAAGTAAGAAGGATTTTAAACTTGATTCTAAATTCTATGGGAAGCCAATGAAGGGAGGACAGAACCGGGGAAATATGATCTCTCTTTCTAGAACCAGTTAAAACTCTTAGCAGCAGCATTCTGAATCAACTGAAGATTTTTTAAAGATACTTTAGGACAACAGATAATAGCAAATTACAATAATCTAATTGAGAGCTGACAAAGGTGTGAATCAGTTTCTCAGCATCATTCAGAGACAAGATGCTCCTGATCTTGGTAATATTGCGTAGATGATAGAAGGCAGTCTTAGAAACCGTTTTAATATGTGAATTAAAGGACAAATCTTGATCAAAAATAACTCCAAGGTTCCTCACAGAACTGTTCAGAGTGAGAGTGGCAGCATCTAAATTAAGGGCATCATCTGAAAAGGAATTTCTAAGATGTTTTGGGTCAACAAGAATGACTTCAGTCCTTTTTTTTTTTTGTTTTGTTTTTTTTTTGTTACTTATTTGTACCCGTAGGTAGACTTGGTTTGCAGTCTGGTGACAAGCCACCGGCTGCTGGTCGCTGCGTGCGCGAGCGCCCTAAACCTACATGTTTTTGGTGTGCGGGAGGAAACCGGAGAAATCCCGGAGTAAACCCATGCAACACGGGGAGAACATGCAAACTCCACACAGCTCACTGTTGGTCGGGGGCTGGGATCGAACCCACGATCTCATGATCCCCGCGGTCCCCCGGCCGAAGGTAAAACTGTGCTGCCACAGTGCTAAACCACTGCGCCACCGTGCAGCGCCACCGTGCAGTCTTATCAGAGTTTAATAGTAAAAAATTACAAGTCATCCAAGTTTTGATGTCCTTAAGACAGGCATCTAACTTGGCTAATTGATTACAATCATCGGGCTTCATTGATAGGTATAGTTGTGTTGTCTGCGTAACAGTGAAAATGTATACAGTGCTTTCTGATGATATTGCCTAACGGGAGCATATATAGACTAAAAAGAGTAGGGCCCAACACAGATCCCTGTGGAACTCCGTGACTGAGCTTAGAGTTGGAAGAAAATTCATCATTGATATGGACAAATTGAAATCTATCAGACAAATAAGATCTAAGCCACTGCAACGGAGTTCCACTGAGTCCAACAAAGTGTTCTAATCTATCAAGTAGAATGGCATGATCGATAGTGTCAAAGGCTGCACTGAGATCTAAAAGAACAAGAACAGAGACAATCCATTATCAGATGCAGTCAGGAGGTTATTAGAGACCTTCACTAAGGCAGTTTCAGTGCTGTGATGAGCTCTGAACCCAGATTGAAACACTTCAAACAAACCAACTCCCTGCAAATGGTCAGATAATTGCATAGCAACAACTCTTTCCAAGATTTTTGAAATGAAAGGCAAATTAGAGATTGGTCGATAATTGGCCAAAACTCCAGGATCGAGCGTCGGTTTTTTAAGTAAGGGTTTAATTACAGCAGTTTTAAAAGCCAGTGGAACATAACCCAGAGTTAAAGAAGAATTAATGATAAGAAGAATACGGCTACCAATAATTGGGAAGGTAATTTTAAATGACCTGAAAGGAATAGGGTCCAGAAGACGAGATGAAGGCTTAGATGAGGAAATTATTTTATCCAACTCTAAGAGGTCGATTGGAGTAAACTTATCTAAGCAGATATCAATTGAGGGAGTTGCAGTAGTTAATGTACTGAGTTTACAGTAGGAAGAATCTGACTGATTTCATCTCTAATAAATAAATTTTTAAGACTGAAATAGTTCAGAAAGTCCTGACTAGAAAGCTCAGGAGGGATGCAAGGATTGACCGAGTCCTGGCTCTTTGTAAGCCTGGCTGTAGTGTTGAAGAGAAACCTGGGGTTATTCTTGTTTGCTTCTATTAATGCAGAATAATAGATTGATCTAGCTTTTCTAAGAGATTTTTTATAGATTAAGAAATGATTTCTCCACACTAAGTAGAATTCATCTGAATTAGTTGAACGCCATTTCCTTTCCAATTGACGAGCTTTCTGTTTTAAGCCACGAGTTTCTGAGTTAAACCAAAGGGTAAGAAATCTCTGGTTAGACTTTTTCTTTTTTAAAGGGGCTACCAAATCTAGAGTCTGATGCAGAGAGGCAGTAACACCATCAACCATGCTATCAATCACGAATGGAGCAGACTCTCCATTTATTTCTGTTGTTTCTGTTGTGTTGACCCATGGCATAGAGGAGACAATATGCAAAAATTTAGCAACAAATGAATGGCTTAAGAAAAACAAAATGAAGACTTTGGAGTGGCCTAATCAAAGTCCTGACCTGAATCTGATTGAAATACTGTGGCATAACCTTAAAAAGTCGGTTCATGCTCAAAAACCGTCCAATGTGGCTGAATTACAATTCTGCAAAGATGAGTTGGCCAAAATTCCTCCACATCGCTGTAAAAGACTCATTGCCAGTTATCGCAAATGCTTGATTTCAGTTGTTGCTGCTACGGGTTGCCCAACCAGTTATTAGGTTTAGGGGGCAATCACTTTTTCACTCAGGGCCATGTAGGTTTGGATTTTTTTTTCCCTTAATCATAAACACCTTCATTTAAAAACTGCATTTTGTGTTTACTTGTGTTATCTTTGTCTAATATTTAAATATGTTTGATGATCTGAAACATTTGTGACAAACATACAAAAAAATGAGAAATTAGATTAGATTAGATTCAACTTTATTGTCATTACACATGTATGAATACAAGGTAACGAAACAAACACTTTTTCACACCACTATATGTGCATTCATAATATTGCACCCTGAGGGGATGGGGAGGGAGCTGTGAGGGCTTTGAGATTAAAAAAAAAAAAAAAAAAAAAAAAAAGTTTGTCCCCTGCAGGAAAGTAGGGAAGTTACCTTTAACTCATGATAATATAGGCAATACAAATGACAGGTGGTATGAAATATGTCAATTAGGGAAAGGTGAAACAAAAAAAAATCACTGTGTTCTTCAAATCAAGAGCAAAGGGAAGGATCTCTGTTCAGAAATGTATAACTATAAATTTTTACTTCTATGACAAATTTTCAGCATTGTAGGGTTCTTGACCACAATTATATTTGAACTGGGTATTTATAGTTTGGGCTTTAACAGTACATTTGTTAACCATTTTTCTTGAAAATTCAGGAGCAGATTAGTCTTCAGGATATTGTACTCGGGTTGGTAGACTGATATATCAGTGGTTAACACTGCTGCCTCACAGCAGTAGTGTCTGGGATTGATCTTGGGTTCTATCCCAGGTGAGGTCCATCATGTGCCCATCTATGCAGCGTTTACATGTCCTTGTGCTGCGTGGGTTTCCCCCGGGTGCTCTGGTTTCCTTTCACAAGTCAAAGACTTGCTCAAGGCAGCGCCTTGCATGGCAGGTATGATTCCCATTGTAAATGGGAGAAATGTAATTTCATTCTACTGTACATGCTTTGCTGTGTATAGATTGAAGGAAGTTGGGTTTTCCTTCCTTTCTAGATGTGAAATTGACAAAGTACTATATTTTAAATCAGCTTTTTCTAAAATGTCAGAGACCTCAACAACCCACAGAGAATTTTTTTTCTGAATTAGTCTTTTTTTTTAGCCTTAAAGTATTTAAAATGTGTATTTATTAGTTTGCTACGCTTTGGCTTTTGAACAAATCTGCTAATTGGTGCTTACTAGCGCATTGCCCGTAGAACACAAGTATTCCTGTCTGAAACAGGTATCCCAATCAGGCTTTACAGGCCCAAATGTAGGCTGTGTTTGAAAGTGGAATACAAAGAGGTGTAGCCTACTGTATATGTAGGCCATATGTTAGACTTGGACAAATATAAAAGGGAGTAAATGGTACTAAGATTTATTTGATTGTGTGAATATTAATTACAGAATACCTAAATATTGAAAATGAATGAGACATCCAGTATTAGTGACTGTTTCAGATCCCTTGTTTGTTTGTCAGATCACTTATTTGTGTGATCTTTTATCACTTATGTTCAAGATAATAGTGTATCTTGCACTTTGGGGAATGGAAGTTGTTCAGTCATAATTATTTTAGTTTATCACTGTTTAGTGATGGAGTTCAGTGTAATATTGAATTTCTTCTGTGTATCATCAATAAACTCATGCAGTACTATAACAGAACACATTTAGCGCATCATTTTATGTTTTAGCAATATTTTGTTATTAAAAGGATTTTTAAAACCGTAATCAACCAAATTAACTACAAAACACCCAACATTATTATGCACAGCAGAAGGACCTGTTTGACTGCAACCATCAGTGTTGCCCATTTGTCAGTAAATATTTAACGAAAAATTATTGGTTTCGTTATTTTGGCGTTTTTGTGTCCTGTGTTTGGGCCCCATCACACGTAGACGATTTAGGCAGCGTTTGCAAAATGTATGGGGAAAAAATTTGGAGAATACATTGGCGTACGGTGAATCAGATATGACTAAGTTTTGTCTAAGTTAAGAGCACACTGAAGAACGTTGAAGCATGCTGGCATATGGTGTAGTTCGCCGAGCTCTTGTGAAAATTTTCAGCATGCTGAAAGTTTTCCAACATATCCAGCGTCTGGTTAATATGTACCACATTCATGGAGCAAAGGTTGTAGGGAAGCTATGCGTTTGTGTACACACTTTACTTGTCAGCAACTCGTAGGCTACGGTCACACCACAGGTCTTAATGCTCAATTCTGATTTTTTTTTGTGCGAGCGTTCACATTATAATTTAAACGCGACCCCCATCACACTCCAGTGTGAACGGTCTTCAGCTATGAAGTGACCCGCATGCACAGAAGAAACGTAGCGTCAGACACAGCGTTGTTTGAGCCCCGAATGATTGAGGGGGACAGAACTTCTTCACCTTGATGCAGTGCAGCAAAATAACATGTTAAAATCATTCAGAAATTATTAGGCACAAAAATAAAGGAGACCAGCTTCATTCCTCTACATGCCAGATGACCACTGTGATCAGCTCTGCTTAAACAGAACTGATCGATTAAATAGCTCTCTTGAAAATGAGACCCCGTGTCTCAGTGGGATTCCCTGTATAAATAAGGTTAATAATAAATAATCCTAGCGATTACAATAGGGCTCTCACCCACTGATGTTGTCAGTGGCTTGGGCCCTATAAACAGCACAGCTCGTATTAGTGGTACCGGTACCACACAGGAAGAAGCACAGACTCTCCTCTCCTAAACTGTGCCTCCTCTGGCCATTCCGCTCCACAGTCATGTCGGTATTAACTTAACATTTTAGATATTACAGTGGCCAGGAGCCACGATGTGCCGTTTAAAGGGAAAAAGGAATTTGCAGCATCCAGTAAATGTGCCGTTACTGTGTGCCTGCTTGTCTGATGTTTCAGCCCCGAACCCCCCCCAAAAATTTTGAAGTTGTTGTACAGTCGGAGCCGACAAAATCACGATCCAGTGATAAAGGGAATAACTGAAGAGGTTTCTAACTTGGAGCTACCCTATAATGGCATATTTGCAACGTTTGTTCACAGGAAAAACCCGTACAGAGATCTGCTCAGCTGCTGACTGTGCGCGCGCGCGCGCACACACAGAGCTAAACCCCGCCCACACTTCCTGAAACCAGGGAGAGAGAGTGGTGACAGAGCGGTGGCTAAACTTTTATTGATAAAAATTACATATTTTCACTGAGGAACTCCATACTCGGGGATGCACACCGTTGTAACCTCAGCAAAGCACTTATAAAATCTGAGGTCAGTCTGACAAACGGTTTGAGAGATATGTGAGGAACACACAGACAGAGATATCTTGCATTTATAGATAGATTTAAAGAGAAATATATCACTTTTATTTGTACATCACTAAAACCTGTAACATGCAAGAAATGTCTTAATATAATTAGCTGGTGAAAATTCATGATATTTTAATTATCCATGCTGATAGAGTTGAGGCGTGGGTAGGGCAGTCTGTGTGTTCATGCTCTGATTCAAGAGTAAATGATGCTAGTGTGCCCTAACGTGACACACAGGTTGACCACGGGGGTACCACATTTGATTATGCTTTTGGGATCAAAAGGTCAAAATCACTTTTTTGCTCATAGTGACTTTATTATGACAGACAGAACCACCACATTTAAACACAAGATAGATTGGGGTCTGGGACACCTCTTTGATGTCCATTGACCTTGCATTAGATCTTGAAGATCAGTAAGGTCTCAAATAGGTCATGGTGTCCCATCAGAACTGAAGCAGAAAGTCAACCAGGCATTTTTTTTCCTACAATATGACATTCCAACAGGAATAGGTGTAAGGCAGGCCTATTCAATTAGCAGCCCACGGGCCGCATGTGGCCCAGAACCAACCTCCCGAGTGGCCCAGACCACGCCACAGAAATATAAATTTAAGAAAAAAATATAAAGGAATGACGGTCCGCAAGCGTACACACGGTTACACACTCTTGTACAGTAGGTGGCGGTATGCACCATTCAGTTGTTTGCTATCTGCCAGTAACCGAGAGAAGAAGAACAACGCACATGACCGTCATCTGCGCAGAGGTCAGAAGTACCCTGCCCGTGTGACCGTTCCAGTCGGCAGGCAGAGTGTCTCGCTAGTGTCACTGTCCGAGAGAAGCATGAGCTTATTAAAGTACTTTAAATGTGGGAAAAAGCAGAAGAGGTATGTAAGCAGTGGAGACATCATGGTTTTAACCCCTTGGTAATGGAAACATTAACTAAGAGTCGCTAAGCAAACAGGTGTGGTTAGGATTCATATGCAGGGAGAGGCAAGAGTGACTGAATCACTGAGGATTGACTTCACTAGCTACTACAATATTAACTAATAATTTACGTTCATTATTGTGTGCCTGGCAAGTTAAGATGACCGAAATTCACGAAGTCAGTGACTTTAATCCGTCAGCAGCCTTCAGACAAACTAAGTGTGCCAACATTTGGATTTCAGAATAAGGGAGGTTTTTCCTGCTGTCTGGCTGGTGATGAGAATTCTAAAAAAAACTATAAATATATAGAAGTATTTTAACAGAAATAACTGCATCTTTGGTCATTTAAGTTATTTTATTAAATGTCATTTTATTCATGTTTTTTTCTTTGAAATCAGAGTTAAATTATTGTTCTGTGCTGGCTCTGCAAAATTATGGTCAAAAGTGTAAATTGTATAAGGAAACAGTCAAAATTTTACTACAATCAGTTTCAAATTTATAAAAAAGAACAGTAATTTTGTTTAAAAATAGCCATAAAATAATCCACAGATTTATAATAAAGTCTCAAATGTACAAGAAAAGTCAATTTTACAAGAGGAAATTACAAATTTGAGGAAAATGGTTTCAAATTTAGATAAATTTACAGAGAAAAGTAGAAAACTATAGGAAAATTGTTATAAATTTTGGAGAAAAACCTCAAACCTTCAAGACTGAAGTCATTGCTCAAGTTTATAAGTGGATGCTTTTTGCATCCTTAACTCTGTTAGAAATCTTTGGTTGACTGATGTGTGCGTAATGGAATGTGGAGTTATAAAAAGAGGTTCCTACTCACATGTGGTGATTTAAAACAAAACAAACCACAATGGTGGATGTGCAATGTTTGTTAATGTTATCAATCTTTTCTTGGTGGGGGGGGTTGTGCGCTGGAGTGTTTAATAGTTCATTTTTTATTCAGGTAAATGTACTTTGTGATGTGCCAAGGTCAGTTATGACCAAGATGTAGTATATTTTATTTCAAAAGGGAAACAAATGTTAATGCTACTAGCAGTGCACATTGAGTTTTTATGCACTTTTAGATATGCCCGAGTAAGATTTGACCACAATGGTTATTTACAGAATTTTATTTTGTTCATTATATTTATTTAATTGTTGTTCAAAAAGAAAAATATTTATACTACTTCAAGCTCTGTTCAACCCCAGCACTGTTATTGTGTTTTTATGCACTTTTGATGTGCCTTTGTCATGTGCCAATCACACATTTAAAACCAAGACAATAAATAAAAAGTGTGTATTTGTTGTCATATTGATCTCTGTTGATCTGAAATTTATCATATTTAACAGATCGCTGAACATGTGCAGCCCAGTTACATGTCTTGATTTCAAATTGTGGCCCAACTGATTTTATAATTGATGAGCCCTGGCGTAAGGTGTGGGTCTGTATGAGTGCAATTCTAGTTTATACTACTTTTACTAAGTACTGCATATACTGTACATAGCAGCCATTTTTCTATAATTGCATTTTTTCCCCTCTCATTTTAGCCATAATTTTCTTTTTCGTTGGCACTTAAAATCCTTTCACAAGTTTTAAAACTAAAAGTATCTTTAAGGATTTTAAGGATTTGAATCAGAGTTGTTAGAACTTTTTATTACTTTATCAATACATTCATACCATTTGGTGAATTAAAATATAAAATTTTGCGGCTTCACCCAGTGTTCAGGTTTCTGTTGTAGAAAAGTGCATACAGATGAATATTTAATTACACTCATAAACTGTTACTTTTTCCTTTATTTCCCGTTTGCTTGAGAACATTTTGACAGTACAGTGATAAATCTGCTCACCTCTCAACATTGTTTTTTTTAAACTTTGTAGAGGTACTTATCAGTTTTTCACTGTTTTTATTCCAACCTTATGAAAATGCCCAAATTTGACTGTTATTACACAAAATGGGTTAATTTCTAAATATCATTATCCAGGTAAACAAAATCTGCATTTAAAGGGAATTTTCTATACTATATTTTTACACAATAAGTAATCAAGAAATAACATATTACCCCAGAAGAGAAGACATGCAACACTAAAAGCCAAGTTAGCACTAATGGATGAGGAACTCGGAAAGATTTGTGAAATCTGCGAGTTAAATCTTTACCCTGTCGACCTGTAGTGATCTAACATTCCTCTTTAATCTTTCTGAGACTGTTTTGTCTCCTCTTAGCTGTCATTCTCATTTTCTGTTAATTTAATTAGGGGAGAGTGTCTGGGGACTTTCCACTGTGACAGTATATCATTTAAAATGGAAAGGTGCAAAATACTTGTAAGAAAAACAGTAAAGTAACGAAACCAACTTTTGTCCCTATCATATTTTATTGTCTTATATGACGTTTAGCCCCAAGTTACTTTTACATTTGACACTTTTGATTTGTGTTTGTCTAATTAAAACCCTCCTTTCTAGTTCTACTGAATGGGTCCTGAACTGGAGTTTCCTGTTTTGTTTTCTTGTTCTCTTCACCAGTGTGTGAGAAGGATGTGCAGAAGGTGTGCTCTAACTCGTCAGAGGAATACCTGGAGCCTTTCAAGGAAAAGATGGAGGGATTCATCTCTGCTGGTGGGTAAAGTTTCATTTCAGTGAACTTTATTTGTATAACAGCTAATCACACCAAGTCACCTCAAGTTTAGCCCACTGGGACAACACTCTTCTAATCTGCTTTAATTTTTAAAGCACATAATGGCCAGGGATCGAACCTGTGACCTCGGCATTATTAGTGCCACACTCTAACCAACTTAACTAACCGGCCATGTGGAACAGTGGTTCGCACTGTCTGACAACAAGAAGATCCTGGGTTCAAACCCAACTACTGGCCAATAGTGACCTTTCTGTGTGGCGTTTGCATGTTCTCTCCATGTCTGCATAGGTTTCCTCCTCCAGGCCCAAGACATGCTCTTTAGGTTAATTGGCACCAACTGGGGATTCTAAATTGCCATTGGTATGAATGTGAGAGTAATAGTTGTCTCTCTGTGTCGGCCCTGCGATGGACTGGCAATCTGTCCAGGGTGTACCCAGCCTTTTGTACAAAAAATACTGCGATAGGATCCAGCCCCCTCATTACCTGAAAAGGATTAAGTGGTGAAGAAGATGAGCCTTTGAGTAAAGAAAAAGAATGTTGTTTGCCATTCTTGTGGGGTTCATTATATGAAATGTAACTGCTTGACTTTGTTTGATTTGGCAAAGGTGTTAAGCCGGATGCCCCTCCTGATACCGCCCTCCCCATTTACCCGGGCTTGCGACCGACAGTAGGAGTGCACTGGCTTGTGCCCTCCCCATTCCCCAAGTGGTTTGCAGACAACATTGTGATTTGTAGTGACAGTAGGGAGCAGGTGGAAGAGAACCTGGAGAGATGAAGGTATGCTCTAGAGAAAAGAGGACTGAAAATCAGTAGAAGCAAGATAAAATGTGTGTGAAGGAGAGGGACGCAGACGTAATGGTGAAGATGCAAGGAGTAGAGGTAGGGAAGGTAGATGAGTTTAAATACCTTGGGTCAACCATCCAAAGCAATGGAAAATGCACAAAAGCGGTGAAGAAGAGAGTGCAGGCAGGGAGGAGTGGGTGGAGACGAGTGTCAGGGGTGACAGTAGTAGCTTACCACAATCGATGTCTGGACTCACTGTAAGGGCTTTGAGATGCCACTTGACATGTAAAGTGCCATATAAATCTAATCCATTATTATTATTATTACTTGTGACAGAAGGACAGCAGCTAGAGTGAAAGGGAATATTTACAAGACAGTAGTGAGACCTGTTATGATGTATGGTTTGGAGACAGTGGCAGTGACAAAAAGACAGGAGGCCGAGTTGTCAGCGTGAAAGATGCCAAGATTCTCATTGGGAGTGACTAGAATTGACAGGATTAGAAATGAGTATATCAGAGGGACAGCTCAGGTTGAGTGGTTTGGAGACAAAGTAAGAGGCAAGGCTGAGATGGTTTGGACATGTGTAGAGGAGGGACAGTGGTTATATTGGACAAAGGATGTTAAAGATGGAGCTGCCAGGCAGGAGGAAAAGAGGAAGACCACAGAAAAAAGTCATGGATATAGTGAAGGAGGACATGGAGAGGGTCGGTGTTGCAGAGGAAGATGGAAGGGATAGGGTGAGATGGAGGAACACAATCCACTGTGGCGACCCCTCAAGGGAGCAGCCCAAAGAAGGACAACTTGACTGTGGAATGTTGAGGTGAAGCTGATAAAATAATATAGTAAAAGTTTAAAAAAAAATCAATTGACTTTTTAAAGTGAATACACTTGTGATCATTTCCAAACCAATATTCTTGTTTCTGGACTCTGATTCTCAGTTCAAAATAATCCTTATTTATCTTTTTTGATAGGACATTTTTGGTCAGTGCTTTTCTAGGGGTGAGGAATCGCTACCCACCTTCTGATTTGACTTGATTACAATTCATCGGACTGTGATGCGATCAGAAAACACTTATGGATGCATCTAAATGCATTTTTTTTATCCAGTATTTTTTCCTTACTGTGCAACTCCTGGTGCTTTTCAAAGCAAACTATTTGTAATGACCTGTAAGGAATTTACTACCAATATATTTTATTCATAAGATATGACAAACCAACTGGAATATTAAATTTAACCAGCATATATCCCACTGCAGCTACTACAGTGCCTGACACAGACGGACGTTGTTGCTGCTGAACTCTGGAGATTTAAAAATCAATTTGTACATTGATTCAGAATCTTCCACGTGCATTGATGTGATGCATAAAAAAACGTGTTTACCCCAACCCTAAGTCTTTGGAAAACAAGCAATTTTCGTCCCCATTTTAATCTAACTCTCCCGATTGGTTGGGCATCACAGACAGAAGGTTGACTGCCGCTGCTAAACCCATTAAAGCACTGTGTACTTAAAGTGGCCATATTAAGATCGAAAAGTAAAAAAAAAACCCAAAACAATTAGGCCAGTTTTAGTACTAAAATTATACACGTTTTCTTTCATTATTTAAATCTGTGGCCATATTTGACATAAGCATCTGAGTTCCAGAGTCGGTAGCCTCTACTTTTTTCTTTTAAAAAATGGATGAAGTAATTTAATATATTTGAGCTTTAGAATGAAGATAAAATAGCAGAGTTACCTTTTTGTATATTTGAAGTTTTCCTCATTAAGTCACTGCCATATTTGTTTCGTATTTGTTTTTGTCAAATATGTAGCTTTTTGCCTAAATGTGAAGATTTACAAATTTGTTTCTCGTGAATTTTGGGCTTCTTTCGTGATAGTCTCAAAACTGTCGGGTAAATTTGAGACTTTTTCCTCACACACAGTTGAGATTTTGTTTTTGCTCTCTAGCAAATCAGAAATATTTCCTGACATGAATTTGATTTTTGTAACTGTGTGACTTTTGGTTAGAGCCATAGAAAGTATTAAAAGAGCCACAGGTTGCAGACAGTAGAACTTGTGTGTGTGTGTGGGGGGGGGGGGGTGGTATCATGACATTAAATAACGAAAACCATACTGTCTTTGCATTAAATTACATTTCACACCTGCATATTGAAATATTCATTACAAAAATATCACACCAGAGGCTCATTAAGCATAAAATATGAGGAAACCTCTCCCCACAGTCAGGGATTACTATGTAAACCCACTGCAAATCTGTGTGTATTTAGCTGCACCAACCATCACAAGGCCAAGACACCTCGTTTCAATAGGTTTGTGTAATCTGTGGCTTCCATTTACTGATTATCAGTAAATGTGTTTCACTGCTGAGGAAACTGCGGGGAGGTCAGTCAAGATGGAGGGATAAGTTGCTTAATCTTCTCCCGTTCCAGCCAAATCATGCACAAATGACACTCAAGCCCCTGCTGCCAGATAACAGTAATGGATGTTAGCCCTTAGTCCCACTTCAAAGCTCGCCCGTCTTGAACCGTGGAGAAAAAAGGATGAAGAAATTAGAATGTGTTTTTTACAGCCAAGGAAGTGGTCATGAAACTGACCTTTTGACAGTTGTAAAGGCCATGTTTTCAGTCTGACATGCAGCATGGGTCATTTTTTTTTAAAAAGGAGTAATAAATGTGTTTTTCGCTGTGTCATACAGTCAGCTGGGCAGTGGAGAATCTGTCTCTCAAGTGCATGTGTGTTGTTGTTCTTGCTGAGAGAGGGTGTCTCAGTGCCCCATAAGACAGCGGGGCTGCAGGAGTGTACAGGCCTGTAGAAGGGATCACATTGCCTCTAACACACTTCTCCTGTACTCTCAGCTTCCATAAAGCTGGCAGGGTATCTCTGGCTGCAGCCTTATAAAGCCCTGCTGGACTTGAGTGAATCAGTCCTGGAGACCACCGTGACGGGAGCAGAGACTCCCTGATACACGCAGATCATTAGCCATCTGTCCTCTTTCTGGCCCAGTTCTCACTTCCATTTCTTTCTTCTTTTTTGGGTGCTTTTTCCCCCCATAAAAGCACTAAAAATGATTATTCATCTTTTTTGTAATGGACTCCAAAATGGACAAAAGCTTACCCAAAAATACACAGGAGAGAGAGACTAAGTGTGGATTTACACTGATGGGCCTTGACACCCAGTGGCCAGTTCCAATTTTCTGCCTAAATCAGACTTTTTTGGGGGGATTGCCTGCTTACAAAACTTATAAAAAAGCTACCCATATCTAATATCTCTATTTACACTTAATTTTCCAAAGACTTCAGACACATCATTTCGGTCTGTCCACTGGCTTGATTCCTCGTCCTCCGTTGCACTTTCCTTGTCTTGTTTTTGTTACAGCTGACAAACGGAACATGTACAAAACTGAAAGACATGCCAAGGGATCATAACAAATGTCCTACATACTTTGTTTTTTAGAACATGTTTATGCTTTTGTTTATTGGTTTTCAGAGGAGTCTTGTTTTAAGTGGAGCACAGTGCATGTTCTGTGTGCATGCGTTTACGTCATCAAAAAACGCAAAAGTGTCACATTTTAAGTGATTCAAGATTCACATTAAGCGGGAATATCTGATCTGTTGTTCACACTACTGACATTTTGACAGACATACTGTTAATATCTGATTTATAGCCACATTTGAATGAGACCTGAATCAGAATCCAAGGCTGAATCCAGGGTAGCTTTCAGTTATCTGGCTTCACCAACCATATAACTGAACCATGATCCTGGTTAGTGGATCTGGATAATCTGTACTACGAACATGGTTATCAACTCGGTAAGTGGACCATGCATTAACCTATTTGACTGCATGCACGTTCGTTCATATAAGAGGAGGTGATTGCAGTGGATGACCAATAGCAGAATGGACACGCAGCAGAGCAGAGAGCGTCACTGTGCTGATTCTTGAGACTTGGGACAAAACGGGATTAAAAAAATAAATTTGATGCTAAGATAAATTAAACTACATGTATGACTCTACCAAGGACGAGGCTACCTAATTGCTTTGATACACCCACCAACCTTTTTTCTTTTTTAATGTGCTTTTTGCCTTTCTATCACCTATTTTGTGTCATCACTGTCAGACACTAAAAACGCAAAATAATTTTCACTCACATTATGCCAGAGCTACATAAAAACAAAAACTATTAATTATCTTATGATATGAAAATTAACCCTTTGAGTGTGAGAATTTGCTTGCCCCTAGTGGCAGAGCGTGGTGCTGCACCTGTCATCTAATTCTGACATCGCCGGCTGCATTGGGGATTTGTACTGATTTGTACTGATCTGCCAGTTTCAGAGGGTGGCAGACATGGGTTGGAGGACTCAATGGATGACACGTAATACACCAAAGAAGAAGAACTCCTCATTTCCTTTTCCTGTATTCCCTTCTTTTAGCTCAGAAAGCTAATATGGCCGCGATCGGTCATCGTCACTGTCACTTAGACGGCTTTGTACATGGAAAATAGCCGCGGGATACAAGCACAATTTATGTGGGATAATCCTAAGACTTTGTAGATGTGGTAGAAAGCGTAAATGACCGACAGAACGCAAAATAACGACCACGATGGGTGAAAACGCAGCGACCATGGCAGCGAGCGAGTCCTGTTAGCCACCGGTGACTTATTTCTGTTTTTTTTTAATATTGTACTGATTTCTTGTTCATATACTTTGAAGATAAGATGATGAGGTACCTCTGTACAAAAAACAGTGTCAAAAGACTGAACCATTCTTTGTATAAATGTGTCCAAAGTCCAGTTTTGACGGAGTTATGGAATTTAAAGAGGTGCCATGACATTATGCAAATTAGATGTGTAAATTTATTCCTATCTGAAACTTTGGATCATATTTTACATCTTTCTAATTGACAATAAGCCATTATCTCTTACCACTTTCAAGTTATAGCCTTGGAAATCGGAACTATTTTATTGACAAAAAATATTTACCACTCTTTGACCACTAGGAGTTATGTCGCAATTCGGCGACAGACACACTCAAACTGTTAAAATGGTAGGTCATAACAGATTATGACCTGCAACCTTGTCTGTCAAAATGATAGGTAACAAGAAAATGTCTCACAACCTCTGCTTTAGATGTAGTTTTTGTTGGTCAAAAGTGTAATGTCATTGTGCCGCCATAGATGTGAGCACAGGTGTAACCTGCTAGGCATTTCTGCCTGCCACACCCCCCGCCAGTGCCAACGGTCCAGCCACGGGGTCGTCAGCTGGGAGCCATCCTTCCTTAATGTTTCACCCCTTTAATCCCAGAACATCTCTGGGTGGTGGGACAGCAGTAGGGACATCTCCCTACCGCCCCCTGTGGCCAGCCCTAAAATCCTTAATTACCCCACTTTGGATCTCTCCTTCTGAGCCACAGCCGGAAGCTCCCTTTTTCTGCCTCTTCAGCCAGTTCCCTGACTGCCTTTTTCTGCTTGAACCCACTGACTCCCAAGGACTTTAAACAGATGCTGGGTGGATTTTCCAACAAAGCCCCTGCATCCGACTTCCACAGGGTAAATGTAAGCCGTCCACCCTGCTTCAGTGCATGCTGCAGCAAGCTCTGTGTGCTTCTCCTTTTTATGCTCAAAGGCTGCCTCCATCGCTTCTTCCCATGGAACTGTAAGTTCTACCGTAATAACAGTCTTGGCAGGGATGGACCACAGAACTATATCTGGTTGTAGGGAAGTTGTAGCAATCTTTGGTGGAAACTTCAACTGCTTATTCAGGTCAGCCTTCATTTTCCACTCGCATCCCGCCTTCGGTATGGACCACTCTTTGTGGACAAGCTTTCTTCCTGTATCTCCAGGTCTAATGAAGCATACAGTCGGGCAAAAAAGTATTTAGTCAGCCACCAATTGTGCAAGTTCTCCCACTTAAAAGATGAGAGAGGTCTCCAATTTTCATCATAGGTATACCTCAACTATGAGAGACAAAATGAGGAAAAAAAAATCCAGAAAATCACATTGAAGGATTTTTAATGAATTAATTGGTAAATTCCTCAGTAAAATAAGTATTTGGTCACCTACAAACAAGCAAGATTTCTGGCTCTCACAGACCTGTAACTTCTTCTTTAAGAGGCTCCTCTGTCCTCCACTCGTTACCTGTATTAATGGCACCTGTTTGAACTTATCAGTATAAAAGACACCTGTCCACAACCTCAAACAGTCAAGACTCCAAACTCCACTATGGCCAAGACCAAAGAGCTGTCAAAGGACACCAGAAACAAAATTGTAGACGTGCACCAGGCTGGGAAGACTGAATCTGCAATAGGTAAGCAGCTTGGTGTGAAGAAATCAACTGTGGGAGCAATTATTAGAAAATGGAAGACATACAAGACCACTGATAATCTCCCTCGATCTGGGGCTCCACGCAAGATCTCACCCCGTGGGGTCAAAATGATCACGAGAACGGTGAGCAAAAATCCCAGAACCACATGGGGGGACCTAGTGAATGACCTGCAGAGAGCTGGGACCAAAGTAACAAAGACTACATTAGAAACACACTACACCGCCAGGGACTCAAATCCTTCAGTGCCAGACGTGTCCCCCTGCTTAAGCCAGTACATGTCCAGGCCCGTCTGAAGTTTGCTAGAGAGCATTTGGATGATCCAGAAGAGGATTGGGAGACTGTCATATGGTCAGATGAAACCAAAATAGAACTTTTTGGTAAAAACTCAACTTGTCGTGTTTGGAGGAGAAAGAACACCATACCTACTGTGAAGCATGGGGGTGGAAACATCATACTTTGGGGCTGTTTTTCTGCAAAGGGACCAGGACGACTGATCCGTGTAAAGGAACGAATGAATGTGAAAGACAATAAGAACAACGCACTCGTTGTGTCTGCTTACACCTTTATTGCCGACCACACTAAAGTCACATGACAGTCTCCAGAAAAAAACCATATCCGCTTCCCCCCTTCTGCTCGCTTTCACAATAAAAGCCCTGCGGATAACAGCACAACAAACACATTATAAATGACAGTTATATACAACATATTGTATCTGAAACTTAACAATCTCCCTGTCTTTTTTTTTTTTTTAATCAGTCATATTCAAACCCATTAAGTCCAACAACATAAACATATACACGTGCTCAAATAAACCCTGAGCTTGAAGACAGAACATAACTGTTTAACAAAGCTTAAATATGAATAGAAGACAGAACATAACTGAGCTTGAAGACAGAACATAACTGTTAAACAAAGCTTAAATATGAATAGAAGACAGAACATAACTGTTAAACAAAGCTTAAATATGAATAGAACTGTATGTTCTCAAGTTTTCATTTTTTAAGTAATACTCTGACCCCCTATTAACCAACAGTCCATTGCCCTTCACTCAGCGCCTTGAGCAACTGGTGAGCTGATGCACCCCTTTTTGTGAGGCAGTCTGCGAGTTGTTCTTTTGTGCTCTGCCACAGTATCTGTTCAGTTTTCTGCATCTGAATAAGCTCTTTGATGCTACTAATTTCCAAACGAAGTCTTTTCTCAGAAACTGACTTTGTGGATTTTAGTGCATCAGTTAGCGAATGGTTGTCTGTTACACAGATTATTGGAGGGGCATGTTTTGTGTCTCCTGCGGTCAACTCAGAAAACAGTGTAGCTAGAAAAAGTGCATTGTCAACTCCCTCAGACATAGCCAGGGTTTCACCAGCTAGTGTACTTCTCACTACCCTTTTTACTCTCTTTGATTGCCAAGAAAGAGGTGAAAACTTTCCCTTTTCTCCCATGAGAGCAATGAAATGTCCTCCTTGAGTGCCTCCATCAGACAGGTTTCCAAATGAGGCATCACTAAACACAGTTATTTTTAGTGCACTGTCTTTTCCCAAATGTGAAAAGTTTAACACAACCTTCTTTGACTTTATCTTGCACACTATTCTGTTTGCTTCATGGATCGTGTGTACAGTTGCATCTTTCAGTGTTGATGCTAGGTTACTAGCATCAAACATCACATCTGGTCTACTCTGCCTGGCAACCCAGAGAATCTGACCAATCTTTGATCTGAGTTGATCTTTTTCCTCCTCCCAGAGAGGCGAATCTTGCTGTACTGCTCGCGATGGGTCAATGTGTATGGGCTGCATGTGCTGAATGTATTTCTCCTGGTGCATTTGCACCTTTCCATCAAGAGTCACAAAGTCTACTCCCACATAAGAGAAGTGTTTGTGTGCTTCACGCCCAACCTGAAAAACAGATTTCAGGTGAGGTATGACTGTTGTGGCGAATTTTTGTGTGCCTCCCCATATGAAATCATCTACATGACAGGCGAGCACCCCCGACACGGTGCAGTCTTGATCTATCCAATAGAAAACAGCTGTATCGACCTTTGACATTTGTCCACCTGCTTTCAGCACCATCTCTTTGACTCTGTTGTACCAGTACAATGATGCATCTGCTAAGCCATATACACACTTTTTGAGCTTCCATAATATTCCATTACAGTTGGCTTCAGGAGGTGGTCTAATGTAAATGTCACGTGACACCTCCACTCCCTGAAGAAATGCTGATTTTATGTCCATAGAATGAAGTGACCATTGTTTTTGACAAATAACTGCTGTTAGCAGTCGTAAGGACTCTGAAGCACAGGTGGGTGAGTCCTTTTGCAGCTCAGACATCTCCATCTCCTCAAAACCTCTTGCCACCAGACGAGCTTTTGGCACTAATCCTGGGACGGTTTCTTTGGAGTACACACCCACCTTGTTGAAATACACTTTTGTCCCTCATCCTTCATTTCTACAAACACACTGTTATCTCTCCAGCATTTAATTTCTTCTTGTTTGGCTATATCAAATGATAAATCATTAGCCACGAACACATCTTCATTAGTGTTAACATCAGTGACAGCAGGTTCAATCTCAAGACTCTGTACCTGTGTTAGATCAACAGATTTTGTGTTACCATCTAGACAATCAGGCTCCATAAAAAGCAAGTTATACCAATTTTTATATTTCCCTGTTGCTTTGCCTGCCCGCCCCAAAACTTTGGCTGTGTTTAACCCCACTGTCTTTGTCTATGTATTTCAGGACCTGCCCCGTTTTCAAACAAACACCGGATGTTTCAGCTGTGTTTGTTTCTCTGTTAGGCATTTCTGGTTGTATTTCATGAGTCTCTGTCACCATTCGTGGAAAGTGAAATCTCACTTTGAACTCCAGTAGCTTCTTCGGTGCAATGGGGCTGAAGCATGTTTTCTTGAACCTCCATTTCGTTTTCTGTGTTCTCCATGTTTTCAGCAGTTCCTATCATTCCTTGTTTTTCACCAATGTCTGTGTTGTTTTCTGAATTTCCATTTGTTGTCTGATGTTCACTACTTTTAGGGTTCACTTTTCTCAGTCTGAGATGATGCACTCTTACGCAGGTTCCTCCGTGTCGAACAAACACCACTGCACCATCCTGGCCAATAACAACTGCTGGCCCTTTCCACTCTGGACAGTCCACTCTTTTATAGTAGACTTTATCACCCACTTCATATGTTTCATCTGTGTGACTGATTTGTTTGCGTAGTGCTCTCCGTATTCTTTCAGAACATTCTGCTTCTGTGAAAGCTCTTCTTGCAACGTGCAAAGCAGAGATGTGTTTTGCAACCCATTCACTCTTTGTAGTGCCCTCTAAGGCTGGGAGTTTATCATTTAACACAGAGGGCATGTTGGGATTCTGTCCAAACACCAGTTGATATGGGCTGTATCCATGAACATTGTGCATAGTGTTTTTTGCCATGAGTGCCCAGTCTAGAGCAGTGCTCCAGTCACAGCAGTTACCGGCTTTTATTTTCATTATGATCTCTGTGAGTGTTTGATTATGTCTCTCTAGAAGTCCATTGCTCCACGGGCTGTAGGCAGCTGTTGTCTTAACTTCTATGTTGAAATTCTCTGCCATATCTCTCACCTCATCATTATTGAACTCTCCTCCATTGTCACTAAACAGTTTCTGTGGTGGTCCATGTACACTTACCCACACATGAATGAAGTGCTTCACTATTTCTGAGGCCTTTTTTGTAGTGAGAATGCTGCCTGCACTGAATCTCGTGAATTGATCAATAATGTGAAGATACCACAGGCCTGGCTTCAGTTCATGTAGATCAACTGCCACAGTTTCATTATACTGAGATGCTAGTGGCAACCCAACTGCAGGCCTTGGTTTGGTCTTACTGTACCTTTGGCAAATGTCACATTCACTGATGATTTTTTTTAGGATCATGTTGCATTCTGTGTCTTTATTTCCAGAGCTATCAAGCAGCTTCTACAATTTGTCAGCAGAAGCATGGCCAAACTGTTTGTGAAGCTTCACCAGGATTTTGTGTTTTTCAGCCACGTTCAAATTGTCCGTGATTGTCAGGATCTCCTCATCCCATTGCTCTTGATTCTCATCTGCATTTTCATGTTTTGTGACATCATCATCAGCTGTCAAAATCTGATCATCACGCTGACTGTGTCTATTTTTTCTGTCCATAATGTTCACACAGTAATGACCAGAGCTGGTAAAGTCAAGTTTCACTGGTCGCTGAAACATGACTGCACTGTCATTTTCCATGTCCAATACTGTTCCTGCTCTTTTCAAAGATGTTTTGCTCAGAAGAAGTGGGATTTTTACAGGAACAACCTCAGTCTCAATACTACATTTTGTCTGTCCAATCTTTGCAGGTATTTTCAACCTTTTTGTGGAATGAATCACTTTTCCATCACCAAATTTAAATGGTTTGTTACTCTGCTTCTCTGTTTTTTCATATTATTTATCTCACTTAGACTCAGCCTTGTCATGTAATTATCAAGCCATTCTTGTCCACACACAGTCCGAGTGCATGCGGTGTCGATTATTGCAGAATCAAAACACTGTCATAAAGATTTCTGCTTCATTGGGTGACTCTTTAGTAAACAAGGTAAAGTTACACTCCTCTGTGTTACTTACTTCACTCGCTTTTATAAATTTGACTTGTTCACTTCTGTGTGGACAGTCTTTAGCCCAGTGAAATGTGCTTTGGCAGATGGCACATCTTGATCTCCGGCCATACCTGTCCAGGGGGTTGGTGCCTGCTTGTGGTGTTTTTCGTTTACTATTCCAGGAGGAAGACTTTCTTGTTTGCCGGTTTTGTTCTGTGATATAGGCCGTTTCCTGATTAATGCCCGTGGTTAAAACAGATGAATTTTCACCAAATATTCGCTTGAGTGCTGATTTCATCGAGGCAAAAGTTAAGTCTGTACACGCAGTCAAGGCGAGCTGCCGATCTTTAACATCCAGGCATGCAGTGTCTAACAACTTAAATGCAAGCACAGCATCGGGAAGCTCCATCTTATATTTGCGCATGCGGGTGTAGCGCTGCTCAAAGTCTATTATATAGTCTGCCATAGACACACCGCTGTCTTTCTTTATCCGGTCAAAATGGGAGTAGGCCTCATAAACTCGGTCTTTTTCTTCTTTCAAGAATAAGTTATCAAGATTCAAAAGTAAAGTGTCCATACCAGTGTCTCCATTCAGGTCATCTATCGGTATCTCCATCGCCACTTCCCGCGCTCTTCCTGATAGCGCCAAAACCACAGCGAGCGCTTGTTTCTTTTTTTCCAGCTCCGTGACTCGGGTCCAAATCGTGACTTCATTTTTCCAACTTTCATAGGGCTTCCCCTCATCAAACGTCGGCGGGACTCTATAGTTGGTAACCATCCTCTGCTACCACTGAAAGACGATAACAACGCACTCGTTGTGTCTGCTTACACCTTTATTGCCGACCACACTAAAGTCACATGACAGTCTCCAGAAAAAAAACATATCCGCTTCCCCCCCTTCTGCTCGCTTTCACAATAAAAGCCCTGCGGATAACAGCACAACAAACACATTATAAATGACAGTTATATACAACATATTGTATCTGAAACTTAACAGAATGAGGCCATATATCGTGAGATTTTGAGTGAAAACCTCGTTCCACCAGCAAGGGCATTGAAGATGAAACGTGGCTGGATCTTTCAGCATGATAATGATCCCAAACACACCGCCCGGGCAACGAAGGAGTGGCTTCGTAAGAAGCATTTCAAGGTCCTGGGGTGGCCTAGCCAGTCTCCAGATCTCAACCCCATAGAAAATCTTTGGAGGGAGTTGAAAGTCTATGTTGCCCAGCAACAGCCCCAAAAGATCACTGCTCTAGAGGAGATCTGCATGGAGAAATGGGCCAAAATACCAGCAACAGTGTGTGAAAACCTTGTGAAAACTTACAGAAAACGTTTGACCTCTGTCATTGCCAACAAAGGGTATATAACAAAGTATTGAGATGAACTTTTGTTATTTACCAAATACTTATTTTACCGAGGAATTTACCAATTAATTCATTAAAAATCCTTCAATGTGATTTTCTGGATTTTTTTTTTTCTTATTTTGTCTCTCATAGTTGAGGTATACTTATGATGAAAATTGGAGACCTCCCTCATCTTTTAAGTGGGAGAACTCGCACAATTGGTGGCTGACTAAATACTTTTTTACCCCACTGTACCTGTGGCTTGGAAGAGAGCAAGCTGGGCCTGTTGGTTTCAAGTCTGCACTCCTTGACAACCTCAGCCAGTTTTCTAGCACCTGATCATGACGCCGTCTGAACCGACCCTGGGTTAAGGCTGATCTGCAGCCGCTTAGAATGTGCTGCAAACTGGGATTCTGGGCCTCGCAGAGGCTGCAGCTTGTTTCTGAGCCATACCAAAGGTGTATGTTTTGGGGCTTGGAAGGGTATCAAAAATGGACCTAATAAGGAAGCTTAGTCTTGCCTGTGGAATCTTCCACATGTCGGTCCAAATTAAGGCCCTGGTGATGACTGCTTCCCAATTTGGCCACCTTCCCTGCTGTCACTGGGTCACTGCTCTGATCTTATATGTTTCATCTTCCATCCTGATGACTTCTGAAATCACCAGCTTCTTCCTTTCTTTCTTGGAAGAGCTTGACCACATCTTGGGGGCTGGTGCCCACCCCAGCCCTGTCTTGCCCTGATGTAGCCACCCATCTTTTTCCTTGTGCTGTAGTTGGCGAATTGCCTGGTCAGCAACTTGTTCGACTCACCATTTGTGCCCTGTTAGAACTGGTGCCTTTGCTGTTAATATAGTTGGATCAGGTGAGTCTTTGAGCTGAAACATGAGCCTCACTTTCTCAACCATAAACCAGCAACATGCCACCTTTGCGCCCAACTGCTCCCCTTTTAAAAGACACAGCTTATACAAGGACAAAACATCGTAGAAGTCATTTATTTGGACAACGAGGGCACAAAGTGTGAAAATGGGCAATGTGCTACCAGAAATTACAAAAGCCACTGACAGAAGGCACAAAGTCCAGCACAAATGTGTGCTTTAGCTCATCGTAATAGGGCCCAGTGAGTTGCAGAAGAAAAGTGAAGCAGGTTAAGGATGTGAGTGAGAGGAACAAAACAGAAGAAGAAAGAACTGGAAGCATAGCCAGAGAGAATCAAGAAACTGACTCAAACAAAAGCCATAAAACCTCCAGACAGAGATGATCTAGACAAATGAAAGAAACTCAGGAAGGTTGAAAAACAGAACTGTAAATTAAGAAAGCAGAGATGGTGTATAAAACAGAAAATACAATTCTAAAAGAAATACTTCCTGCTGAACAAAATAAGGTGCCTTGGTCTGACAAACAAAAGCTGAGGCCAAATGAATCCAAAGTCAGAAGGCCCACTTACCTTAAGCATTTTAAAGTGTGCAGATGGTTGTCACTCATTCTGAACACATTCACCGCTACTTGATTCACACCAGCTTCACCTCAAAATTCTTAAAACAGTGGTGGTCTCGTAAATGATGTTCTCCTACATTTTCACTTTGCACATCAGCATATCTTTGTCATCAGTGGGAAAACGATCTGCCTTACCAAGTATAAATGCCATCATAATTAGCGATGCACCAACTGTAAAATTGTGGGCTGATACCGATACCATTGTTAAAAATAAGTTGGCTAATAAGATAAGATAAGATAAGATAAGCCTTTATTAGTCCCACAATGGGGAAATTCCAGGATTGCAACAGCACAGGGATAGCAACACTGAGCAACAATCAGAAGGCAAGAAAAAACAAGCAAGCAAGAGCAGCTAATATACATATGTACATATTACTATAAAATATATATATACACACACACACACACACACACAGACACACAGTGCAGAGCATTGTAGCTGGATGGAATAAATATATGAATATATGAACACAGTGCAGAGCATTGTAGCTAGATGGAATAAATATGTAAATATATAAACACCCACAGTACGGAGCATTGCAGCTAGGTGGAATAAATATGCAAGTATATAAACACACACAGTGCGGAGCAATGTAGCTAGATGGAATAATATGTAGATATATAAAAACACAGTGCGGAGCATTGTAGCTAGATGGAATAAATATATAGATATATAAATATAAACACACCCAGTGCAGAGCATTGTAGCTAGATGGAATAAATATGTAAATATATAAACACACACAGTGCAGAGCATTGTTGCTAGGTGGGATGAAACAGCATAACCGTCTATTTAGTTATCCTACATGGTATGATTATGTGCCCATACATATTCTCACCCTCCATAGCGACCGGTATGTTCCTAGTTGTATGCCGGAGAGGACCATTGTGTAAGTCTATTGCATCTTTTGCATTCAAAAAAACAAAAAAAAAACAAAAAAAAAAAAACTATTAGTTTGTTACGTCTTTTTGCTATCTCTGCGAGCAGCCCTGCTTAGGTTGTACAGTCTGACAGCCGTTGGTAGGAAGGACCTACGAAACCTCTCGGTTGTGCACCTGGGATGATGTAGTCTGCTGCTAAATGAGCTCCTCAGTGCATCCAGTATGTCCTGCATAGGGTGGAACTCGGACTCCAGCAGAGATGACAGTTTAGCCACCGTCCTTCTCTCTCCTATCTCCTCCATCGGATCAAGGCGTTGCCCCAGGACAGAGCTAGCTTTCTTAATCAGTTTGTTCAGTCTCTTCCTATCGGCTGCAGTAATGCCACTGCCCCAGCAGACCACTCCAAAAGTGATGGCTGATGCCACCACCGTGTCATAGAATGACTTCAGCAGCGCCCCTTGTACACCAAAAGACCTGAGTCTCCTCAGCAGGAACAGCCTGCGCTGTCCCTTCTTGTAGAGTGCGTCAGTATTGTGTGACCAGTCTAGTTTATTGTTCAGATGAATACCCAGGTACTTGTAGGATGTCACCATCTCGATGTCTGTTCCCTGTATATTTACTGGTGCTGTGAGGGGCTGCCCATGCCTGCGGCAGTCCACCACCAGCTCCTTAGTTTTCCTCGCGTTGATCTGGAGGCAGTTCCGATGGCACCAGTCCACAAAGTCCTGGATAAGCCCTCTGTACTCAGCTTCATCTCCGCTGGAGATGAGACCAACGATCGCAGAGTCATCAGAGAACTTCTGTAGATGGCAATGTGTTGTGTTGTGTGAGAAGTCCGCAGTATAAAGAGTGAACAAGAAGGGAGCCAGCACCGTTCCCTGGGGGGCCCCCGTGCTACTGATGATCGTGTCGGAAACACAGTCCCGGGCTCTCACAAACTGAGGCCGGTTCGTGAGGTAGTCCAGGATCCATGATGACAGGTGCTGGTCCACCCCTGCGCGCAGCAGCTTGTCCTTCAGGATCATCGGTTGGATGGTGTTGAAAGCACTGGAGAAGTCAAAGAACATGATCCTCACCATATTCCCGGGCTTCTCCAGGTGGGACAGAGAACGGTGAAGGAGGAAGATCACCGCATCCTCCACCCCAATGCCATGCTGGTAGGCGAACTGGAGTGGATCCATCGCTGGTTCCACCAGGGGGCGGAGATGAGCAAGGAGCAGTCTCTCCAGGGTCTTCATCAAGTGGGACGTCAAGGCCACCGGTCTGAAGCTGTTCAGGTCTTTGGGGTGGGAAGTTTTTGGTACAGGTACCACACAAGATGTTTTCCACAGCTGTGGTACCCTCCCCAGTTTCAGGCTCATGTTGAAGATATACGTCACAATCCCACACAGCTGGTCTGCACAGGACTTGAGGAGCTTTGCGCTGATGCCGTCCGGTCCCAACGCCTTCCTCGCCTTGATCTTCCTCAGCTCCGTCCTCACCTGGGTCTTGGTCAGGGTCAGGATGGGGGGCTGTGTGTTGGGAGTGGGGGGGGTGTCGGTGGAGTGGGGAGTGGGTAGCAGGACTTGATTTCTTAGAGGCAGCAGTGGTTGTTGTGCAGACAGGGGGGAGGGCGGTTGGTCAAATCTATTGAAAAACAGATTCAGGTTGTTCGCCCACTCCCTGCCCCCCGTGGCCTGGGGGGAGGTATTCTGGAGCCCCGAGATGGTTTTGAGGTTTCTCCAGACCCCGCTGATGTCGCTCTGTTGCAGCTTGTCCTCCATCTTCTTCCTGAAGCTGTCCTTGCCTTCTCTGATCTTTCTCCTCAGCTCCCTCTGTACGGACTTCAGCATCTCCCTGTTCCCCGACCTGAAGATCCTCTTCTTCTCTCTCAGAAGTGTTTTTATCTCAGGGTTGATCCAGGGTTTGTTGTTTGAGTGACGCCGTATGGTCTTGGTGGGAACGGATTTGTCCACACAGAAGCTGAGGTAGCCCGTGAAGGTGTGAATGAGGCCATCGATGTCCTCACCATGTGGATCGCAGAGCTGCTTCCAGGCAGTGGCTTCAAAACAGTCCTTTAGAGTGTCCATTGTCTCCTCAGACCATAACTCCACAGTGTGCATGGCCGGAGGTTGTCTGTGCACTAGGGGTTTGTACACCGGTCGGAGATGAACCAAGTTGTGATCCGATCTCCCAAGTGGGGGGAGTTGTGATGAGGTGTACGCCTCCTTAGTGTTTGCGTAGAACAAATCCAGTGTTTTATTGTCTCTAGTGTGGCATGTGACATACTGGGTGAAAGTGGGCAGAATGGGAGACAGTGAAACGTGGTTGAAATCGCCTGAGATGAGGAGAAGAGCATCTGGGTGTTCTGTCTGCAGCCTGCTGGTTACTGAATGGATGACGTCACGCGCTGTCCCAGCGTTCGCCGTCGGATTTGCATAAACAACAATGCAGATCACGTGTGAGTGTTCTCTCGGGAGATATGTAGGCCTCATGCTAACAGCTAGCAACTCAATGTCTTTGCTGCAGTGTCGTTGTTTAACAGTGATATGTCCCGGTCTGCACCAGTTGTTGTTAACATACATGATCACTCCACCGCCCCTAGTTTTGCCACTCTCTGGTGTTCGGTCAGCTCGTATCGTGTGAAAACCCTCCAGCTCAATGTTAGCATCTGCTGCTAGTTCAGTTAGCCACGTCTCAGTAAACAAAAGGAGAGAGCACTCCCGGTAAGTGCTATCATAACGGGAGATAGCCGCTAGCTCATCTAACTTTCCCAGTATCGACCGTACATTTCCCATGACAACAGATGGAAGGGAGGGTCTGTACCTTATATTTTTGTCCTCCGCCTTACTCCAGCCCGGCAGCCGCGGCGTTTTCGCCTCAGTTCTCTCGGTATGTCGAGTTTTTCCAGTGGGACCGGGTGGCGGTTAAATGCTAGCAGCTCTTCCCTGTTATATCGTATCCTGCTATAAACAGTGGCTCCGTCCACCGGCTCAGGAGACATTTGGGATGATCTGTGTGTCCGTGATATAAGTGGGGTGAAAAAAAAAAGTGATCAAAAGAGAGAGGAAGGGAAAAAAAACTCGGAATCGAGCCGCTGTTGCAAAAGGCAGCCGACTGGTGTGGCGCCGAGAGGAGAAAAAAAAAAAATACAGATTGTTTCTTTTGTTTTCATCTGTTCCATCTTCCATCAACCTCACAACGCATACAGTTCAGTCCTTCTCCTCACCTTTAAAGCGCTCCATCACCACGCCCCACCGCCTCCATTCCTCTGATGCAAACCTCCTCTCTCCACCACACAGAACCAAGCACAGAACCCTGGGGGGGGCAAAGCTTTTTCCATCACGGCCCCCTCCCTCTGGAACTCTCTCCCCCAACACATCCGTGACTGCACAGACTTAAAACTACTTCAAATCGTTATTCAAAACCCACCTGTTCAGACTTGCTTTTAATCCTTAATTTTAATCTTTAATTTTTTTTATGTAAAATGTCTGAGTGCCTTGGAAAGCGCTATACAAATAAAATGTATTATTATTATTATCTTTAATGTCAAGAAGAAAAAGAAATGTTCATTATTAAAGAAAATATAACTGAACTAAAATACTTTAAAATGGTTTAGTCTTGGATGTTTTCTGACTTTGCAGCTGTAGTCTACTGTTGTCTGTTTCAGGGCAAAATCAATGTCACACAACTGAGACACACCAGAAAAATATCAGCCGCTACCGATGTGTCATTATGCTGATATTTGATATCAGTCAAAAAGATGAATGCCGTTACACTGGTGCATCCCCAATTATAACGGTAATCCATCATAAATCATGCATTCCTGCCTATTAAAGATGAGGTGATGAGCCATTCTAATTGGTTTATTGCATGTTATACCCAAAACACACCTCTGAATAATTGAATTTTTGCACCTTTCTTCTGCCTTCCATGGTTGTAAGAGCAAAATGGACTTGAACACACCCATAAATGTTAGCACTTTTGAATCACACTTTTGAGTAGACCGCCATGATAGGTTGGTCTTTTTCCACTGCTCTGTCTCCCGTCTTAAGAATTATTCTCTTAATTCTGGCAGTGTAGCATTTTCTGTCTCTGCCTTTTTGATGTTCACCATTTCTTTCTGATGTTCACTGTTTCTGCTCCTACTCTCCACCAAAGACAAGTGTGGAATGGCTGCTCTACTAAAAAGCACAAAGTTGGTATAAAAATTAACATTTTAGTCAGATTTTCCTATAATAGAGAGGGAGTGCATCTAACTACTCTCACCATTATGTTAGGTCAGCCCTATGTTCCATCAATGCAACTCTGATAGTTTCTGACATTATTTCAGAAAAATAAAGTAGAAAATCCTAATTCCACATAATTGGTATGTAATCATTATTAGATAAAATAACACATTCCTTTATTTTGTATAATTAAAATGTCTTAAAAACATGAAAATATGATACATTCCCAGTGAATGTCAGCTGCGTCATTTTCCTGCCAACTCCGTCAGACAGAAAACCTGACGGGAGTTGACAAAATAAGCATTTCTTTCAAAAAATTTCATGGAGTTCATGGTGTAGCCATTTTATTTTTAGCCTGATGCTAGATGCTACCAGAACTTACTTGATGAGAATAAAATTATCTGAATATTTCAAACTGTTTTGTCAGAAATTGGATGACTGTATTGACGTATCATGTTTGTGACAAGTCAAATTTCACCATTGTGATTTCAAATATTCACAAATATAAAACTTGCAAGAACTTTTCTGCCATGGATGCACTTTGCATAGAAGGAATTTTGAAAAGAGGTCCTTCAGATTGACACCTGACCCTGAAATTGCCTGATTTTAGTACATTTTCAAAATCGCCTGATGGTGTTGGCATAAAGTTGGGACATACGTTTAAAACTTTGTAAAATATATATTGTTGAAAAACAATTATGCTTCGATGTGAGATATCAACTGTTTCATCAAAAGAAACAAGCTCTTTTTTTAACAATTAAAAAAAAAAAAATTAAGCAGTTTTATTGCTCATGAGAGTTTAACGTTTTCTCCGAGCACAGACTGTTTTAGAGGTAGTGGAAAGACAATAGGTGTCCAATAGCAGTTACAACTGCTGGACATGGTTTGTCCCATGTCTGAAGAATCAGTGACTGTTGAAGAAAATGGTGTCAGATTAAATAAATATGAAGTGTACCAGCATGTAGCACAGGGAAAAAAACAGCTGCAGCAGTCAAAGTAGGAGTGAAGCACGGCAAAAAAAGCTGACATTGTGAATTCTTCAATTTTGTTTTAAATATTACTGTCCACTGCTGTGGGGGTTATTGATCACATACCTAATAACATTGTAATTTTTCTCCTGTTTAATTAATAAATACTGTTAATATTCCTTTTATATGTGCAGCCCCGGTGGTGTCGGTACACAAGAGCAAATAATGTCTTCCAAATATTTCCTTTTCTTATGAAAGGGTTGTAGTTGGGGAAAACATGCAGAAGCATCAGATCAAGGGTTATTCAGCTGCTTTCTTGTCGTCTTTTTCCCCACAGCAATTGGACTTTACAGGAGAATGTGAACTGCTTATAAGACTGTTGCTCTGATATTTTTAACTTGTTTATTCTCATAGTGTAATTTTAGTTTATTAATGCACTTATTTATTAGGCTTTTATTTTATAATGTTTTCTCCTGTACTGAAAGACTATTTTTTAAAATCTTCTTTTGGCTGCTCCCTTTAGGGGTCGCCATTGTGGATCATCTGCCTCCATCTCACTCTATCCCTTATGTCTTCCTCTGTAACACCAACCCTCTCCATGTCCACCTTCACTACATCCATAAATCTTCACTGTGGTCTTTGTCTTTTCCTCCTTCCTGGCAGCTCCATCTTCAACATCCTTTGTCCAGTATATCCACTATCCCTCCTCTGCACGTCCAAGCCATCTCAGCCTTGCCTCTCTTACTTCTTCTCCAAACTGTTCGACCTGAGCTGTCCCTCGGATCTAATCTTGTCATTTCTACTCACTCCCAATGAGAAGCTTAGCATCTTCAACTCTGCCACCTCCAGGTCTGCCTCCTGTCTTTTTGTCAGTGCCACAGTCTCCAAACCATACATCATAGCAGGTATCACTACCATCTTGTAAATCTACCCTTTCACTCTATTTGCTATCCTTCTGTCACAAATCACCCCTGGCACTCGTCTCCACCCGCTCCACCCTGCCTGCACTCTCTTCTTCACCTCTTTTGTGCATTTTCTATTGCTCTGTGTGGTTGACCCCATCTCATCTACCTTCATTATCTACTCCATGCTCCCCATCCCAGGATCTGACCCCGATAGAAGAGCTTACCTTAAAACATGTCTGTCTCCTATTAATGGAAGGGGTGGGGGTGTCTCCTTAAAGCCTTTTTTTTCTTACTAAGCTGTGTTTTATTTTTAATTTTAATTTTCCCAAAACCTTGTGAACGCGATAACTGAAGAAAGAAATGATGTGGGCTTTTCAAATTGATACCATGGGTGTATCTATGAAAAACCTCGGACAAGTTTGAATTTGGGTGACCCTTTGACCTTGTTGAATTTCGAGGTAACTTTTTCTTCAGTCTTGCAACGCGATCACTACACAAAGGAATGATGTAGCCTTTTCAAATCAATATCATCATGTCTAAGAGAAGTCTGGGCTGGCTTACACCCTGCCCTCTGACTATGGGTTTGGGGTCAGAAGATCAAAGGTCACGGTTAGCTTTTCCTATGCTCTTACTATAGAACGGGTAAAGCTAGGGTCACCTAAATTTGTGCACAGGTTCACTTTGTGACCCTGACCTTTGCCTGTGGTTTTGGGATTACAAGGTCAAAATGCCATATACAGGTGCATCTCAAGAGATTGGAATGTCATTGAAAAGTTGATTTATTTCAGTAATTCAAAAATTAAAACTCATATACCGTCGTGAAAAAATTAGGACACCCCATTAAATATTCAGTTCTTTATTAAGAATGTTCACATATTTATGTCTAACCTTGTTTTTGTTTTAGTTGCATTTTTTAACATTTATTTTAGCCATTTTAAGTGGGAATAAATGTGGGGGTGTCCTAAAAAAGATGGGGGGTGGCCTAATTTATTCCTCACTGTTTGTTTAGAATTACATTTTACAGAAAATTTGAGCAAAGTCTTTAATTCATTTTTAATTGTTTAGTTGTATTACATGAATCTGCCAGTATTTTTTAACATTGATATTAAATATCCATATGTCCAAATATGTTAAAAAACGCACAGGCTTATACAGGGTGTCCTAATTTTTTCACATGACTGTAGATTCATTACACACAGAGTGATATATTTCAAGTGTTTATGTCTTTAAATTTTAAGAGTCATGGCTTACTCCTCCATGGATCACCACCTTAATGTGGTGGAGGGGTTTGCGTGCCCTCATAATCCCAGGAGCTATGTTGTCGGGGGCAGCTTGCTCCTGGTAGGGTCTGATGGCAGACAGGTCCTGGGTGAAGGACCAGACCAAGAACGGTCCCGTAGATCCCTATGAAAATGTTACATCAAGAACCCAATGTACTGAACAAGCCACCTGGGTCTGACCTCCAGTGAGCTCACCACCTGCAGGAGGGATTATGGTGCTGTGTGAACTGGGCGACAGTCAGGGCTTCTCTGCCTGTACTGCTGCCGTGCAACCCAGACTACTGGATAAGTGGAAGAAGATGGATGGATGGTTGTGGCTTATAGCTAATGAATACCCCAAATTCAGTTTCTCAAAAAATTTGAATATTATATTTGAATATTATGTAAAAGTAAATTCAAAAAAACTGATTTTTAATAGAAATGTTGACCAACTGAAAAGTATGTCCATGTACACACTCAATACTTGGTCGGGCCTCCTTTTGCATGAATTACTGCATTAATGCGGCCTGGCATGGAGGCGATCAACCATCCAGAAAGTTCCATTTTGGTCTCATCTGACCTGACTATATTCTTCCAGTATTTTACTGGCTTGTTGTGCAGCAAACTTTAAACGAGCTTCAACACACTTTTTCTTCAGCAATGGAGTTTTGCGAGGTGAGCGAGCATAGAGCCCGTGTCGGTTGAATGCATTGCTTATTGTTTTCTTTGAAACAGCAGTACCTGCTAACTCCAGGTCTTTCTGGAGGTCTCCACGAGTGGTCTTTGGCTCTTGGATAACTTTTCTGATAACTTGTTTGACTTCTCTGTCAGAAGTCTTGCGAGGAGCTCCTGGTCATGGCTGGTTTATGGTAAAATGATGTCCTTTCCACTTCCGGATGATTGCTCCAACAGTGCTCACTGGAACATTCAGCAGTTTAGAAATGCACCTGTAACCAATACCATCATTATGTTTTGTAACAATAAGGTTGCACAGGTCTTTGCTTCAACCCATCATGAGTTCTTTGTGATGTCACGACCTGATATTCAAAAACCTTTTTAAAGGCTATCAGTCAGGACTTAACCAGTTGAAATTAATTTGCACTGATGGGGGACAGGATGACTTCCTAAATTCTGATGGATTTCAGCTGGTTTCTTGGCTTGCTATGCCTTTTTGCCCTTTTTTCTTCATGTGTTAAATACTTATTCCCTGTGACATTCCACTTTATTAAATGTAACTTGTTTTGTGAATACAGTTGCCTTGATTTCTTTGTATGTATGGATTATTTGGGTTGTTACTGATATCTGGTGAAAATCTCAGGTCAGTGGCTCCATCAGAAATATGTTTAATGAGAAAAATGTTGACATGTTCAATACTTACTTTCCCCGCTGTATACATTTGAAGATCTTGACTGTTGGAAATCTTTCATTTGATTTGGCTAGGTATTAACAGTCTGACACATTATTACCCCTTCTACAAATGTCACAAGTATTTATATTTATTTACAAGTTTACATTTCCAAAATTTTCTGGTATGTCATTTTATGATTCAGTCCTCCAACAGGATCATGCTATAAGTGTCATTTTGGCAAACTTCAGCCCTGCCATGCACGCTGGCCAGTATGGTGAAGCTTTTTGGTTGCTCACCCTGAATCCCTTAGTAACCCCAGCATTTGGATTTATTTATTTTTTTTTGAGGTCTTTGGAAATTAATTTGTTCATGACATGATTTTTTTTTTTTTTAATGTGTGTGGAGATCGGTCTTTGATAAATCCTTTTTCTTCGAATTCAAAAACACTCATGTTTGTCATTTCCTTTAGGGAAACCATCTGATCCTTAATTTTATTTCCAATTTAACTGCTTATTCACAAGTAAATTTCTATTCGACATCATACTGTATTCCTCTTATTCTATCATGTGGATGTATAACAAAGAAGAGTTTGTATTAAAGCTTCCCCTAGAAATGCGGCCACAGCACATTTGAAGGCTTTAACTGGTGAGTAAATCATTGGTTGCAGAGGCACACCTTTAACATAAACCATCCGGCGGAATACTTGTAAACTGTTTGTTCATAAACAGAATTCCTCGAGCCGTTGCCCGTGCCTCGGGAGGAACAAGGTGTAATCAGGATTTGAAACAATTCCATGACTTCAAAAGGCAAAGAGTTCTCACGTCCGAGAAAGACCGGATCTGTTAAACTGTGACTCATCAGCAAATAAATTATCTCACCAAGGCAAACCATCAGGCAGCATGTGTTTGACACATGATTTTACAAATTGAAATTAACATGTAAGAGGCCACGAACAGACTCGTCCCTGTTGTAAGGTTTTCATTTGAGAATAAGGTCTGTGTCGAAGAACCCCAATGTTCTCTAAACCTATTTGTTGGCATCACGCAGAGGTGGGTAGAGTATGTTCTTAGGCTAAAGTAGAATTACTTTTTGGGATGAATTACTCAAGTATAAGTGAGAGTAGTCACCAGAGAGCCAAAGAACTGACTAAAGAAGTTATTACAGTCGTAAATACTGACTAATTCTGGCCAAATTGAGATTTTTCCTCTTAAGTTTGACTTTTCCCCCATAGATATACTGATTTTGTAATTTTTAAGTTATTTAACTCCTAAGTTTGCAACTTTTTTCTTAAATTATCATTTTTTTCTCATAAATTTGAGACTGTTCTTATGAATTTACTACTTTTTCCTTGTATGTAAATTTTAAACTTTTTTTTGTTATAGCCGTTCCGTTTATTGCAAGTTTTTAACTCTTGACTTTTTTGTTTGGGAATAAAGTTTCAGAAGTACATACATTCAATGATTTTTTTTCCCCGTGTCCATATAAAACTTTTTCCTTGTAGATTTGATTTTTGTGATTAAATTTGACACTTTTCTGAATTTACTCATTTCACCTTGTAAATCTGAAACTTTTCTGTAGGAAGTGGGCTTTTCTTTCAACTTTTTATTCCCACCTTTGTAACTTTTTGTGGAAACAGGGTTTTTTTTTCTCTTCATAAATCTGTGACTTTTTCCCTGCATATTTCAGCCTTAATACTCACAAAATTTGTCAGTTTTTTTCTCATTAATTCTCATTAATTTATTTTTTTTCTTGTACATTTACAGCTTTTTTTTTTCTTTAAAAATTTACCCCTTGTACGTTTGTGACTGTGTAGGGAAGTTTTTCTATTAAATGTGTTCATCAATTTCTGTCCCAACAGCTGAATTTTTACATGGATTTCATTTCGTCTCATCTCCCCAGTAATGTCAGAAACTAAAATCCTTTATCACCACCCTGTAGTGATTTAAACATGTCTAATCATCTACTTCTTTGGATTTTTTCTTCTTTTTTCCTCTTTTCAGTGGGAGCTCTTTGAAACCTCTGGGGATACTTGCACTGGCATATTTTTCTTGTTTAATACACGCCATGACTAATTGAAAACAAATTCCTGCTTTTTTATCTCTGCTTTGCTCAAGTCTCATTTGACTGGCTCTCCTTGGAAAATGTGTGTGCATCATCACATCCTTGCACTTTTCTTTTTTTTTTAGTGAGTCAGTAACTAAAATTCCACTTGTTCAGATGACTGTGAATTACATCAACAAAGTAAAATTTGCAGATTAAAAATCTGTTCTAGGAACCTGATCTAAAGAAGTCTTTGAGATTCATCTGCATCTAAATAGATGCGGCAAAAATGTTTGCGGCTCCTTGTTTAGCTCGCCTCTTCTTTATCTAGCTGTAAGGTAAAGTTGCGGTTTGGAAAAGTGTGTCGCAGTTTTAACAGCCCCCTATTTATTGTCCTTCTCAGCATGCACGTCTCATAACTTTCTAGTTAGCGACTAGTGGTTTCATGTTTATACTGGGAGTGGAGGGAGAGAAACTTCACACATCCTCTCTCTCTCTTTCAAAGCTGCTCTCCCTTTTGCTCGCTCTCCCTCACAGCTCCTGTGCCACCTCTGCAAAGTCACACCAGAGGGGTACCTCAGGCGCCAGCCTGACCCCCACTGAGACTAACGCCATTGGTCACGGCCCCTCTCCCCCCCCCCTCCCATCCCAGACATGGCCACCCCCTTCATTTAGTTTACCTCGGTGGCTTTGCCCACATACATGTAAAAATAAAAAAAAAAATGGGGGGGTGATGGGAGGCTTTAGCTCACATTCTCCCAGAAGACCCCCAAACCTGCCTTTGAACAATTTTTTGGAGACTTCCCCCTCTTAAATCTTCAAGTAGGAAAGGTCCCCCATCATTGTAAAAAGGATGAATCTGGAAAAATGCAATAAATCTGAGATCACAGGCACTCTCTGGCCGTAGATAAATTCTTGCACCTCGGCCTCGCCCGCCGCACACATCTGCCTTGCATTTAGACACTTTTACATGGCAGGAGTCCACTAGAGCCTCTAGTTCTCAAGCTGAACCCGGCACACTCAGTTTTTCATAGAACATGCACGTGTATGTTGACGCACGCACCGCCACAAACGGCCCACCGCCCCCGAGCTGAGACGTCATGTGCATGCGTTCATGCTTCAACACACAGAAGCGTGTCAAACTTTACAGTGTGCTTAACAGTTACTTGGATAAAATGGTCAGTGACATCTTAACCCTCAGCCCTTCTTCTCTCTTCAGCTGACAACACTCAGGATGGCGAGCAAGCACAGCGCCCCCAGCTGGTGTATGTGTTCTTGGTTAACACGCCTCAAATTTCTATGATTTTTATATGAATATTTTCCTGTTTCACAGCTCAAAAGAATCATTCTGCTGAAGGGGACCGGCTCGGTGCTGCAGAGAAAAGGTAAGACTGACTTAAAAACCCTAAGCCATAAAAGGGGGAGAAAAATTGTGTTTTTAAAGGAAATATTCATATTTTTCCTGTCAGCAGAGGAATTCAGCCAAGTGTTATGGACTGCAGACGTCACATAGCCGTCAGTTTATTAAGCAAGCATCACATACAGAAAGATAACACAGCTCTTATCTTTTAAACCTAATGCTTGCCATTTGTATTGTTGTATATTTGTATCAGCAGCAGCTGATAAAGTTTCCAGAAGGTGAAATGTGTTTCTAAAGGCAACAAATCTGTACACATTTTACATGCACAAGAAGACACTTCTACTGTTAGATGGGTTATAATTTGGTATACAGATTAATATTTCTAAACCTAAAAAATGGGAGACGTGTGTTGTGTGGGTCTGCGACTTTGCAGTTATTTGTGGATTGAAATTGAAATACCTGGCAACAGAGAATCTTCCAGAAGTAACATGTTTGGATTGATTGCGTGGGGTCATTTCAGGTTTTTTCCATTATCTGTGGTAGGAATTATTAAAAGACAGAGATTCAGTACTCAAGGTTGACAAGTGCACTCCTTATAATGCTATACACTTGAGGACAGAATTATGAGCACCCCTGTGAAAATTTCCCAGGTGCTGTTTTGATGACCCATGATGCCTTCTTCACGTTTGTCTACTTGAGGTGAACCTGTAATAATTGGTATCATTACATGTTCTGTCCAACTCTACAAATTAGTGTAATTAAGTTGCAACTCAAGATTTTTGACTCTGAGCATAAAACTGGCTTATATTCACATTGCTGTTGTAAAGGGGTATTCATCACTTAATCAGCCTGGCAAACATCATAAATGAATTCATAGCTCTGCAATATCATAAATTATCATAGTTAGATGCGTATATATTTGGACAGTGACCCAAGTTTTGTTGTTTTTAGCTGCTTACAAAAATATATTTAAGATGCAGTTATATAATCAATATACCAGAGTGGAGGCCTAGTTGGTAGAGCATCCACTCCACAACCGGGAGGTTATGGGTTCAAATTCCAGCTGGGTCATACCAAAGACCAGATAAAAATGGTACTTTCCTGCCTTCTAGCTTGGTGCTCAGCATAATGGAGTGGGGAGAGTAAAGTTAACGCACAGAGCTGCCAGAGGACTGGACACCCCCCCCCCCTTCCCCGTAGCTTCAATGTTCACAGTAGCTGTGTGGCCTAGGGTCAGTGAAATGGAGACAGGCGCCGCCTCATACACCACATGGTGTCACACATGCTGTGGAAAGGATTAATTTATATAATCAATATGGACTTAAAGTGCAGACTCTCGGCTTTAATTTGAGGGTATTCACATCAAAATTGGAGTTACGGCTTAGGAATTGCAACCATTTTTATACAATATGTCCTCTTTGCAGGGGCTCAAGAGGGACAGTTGACTTAAAAGCTATTTCATTGGCTGCACTGGCTAGTCCCTCATTAATCCATCATCAGTCAAGCAGGTAAAAGATCTGGAGTTAATTCCAGGTGACATTTGTATTTGGAACCTGTTGCTGTGAATCCAAAACATGTGGTCAAAGGAACTCTTCATGAAAGTGAAACAGACCATCCTAAAGGTGCGTTCAGACCAAAGGTGTGATGCGAATACATGTAAAGTTAATGTAAACATGTGGTAAGCATGCAAATTTGGGCATTCAAATGTCTGAGGGATTTAGTAGCCCTAGCTAGTGACCACCGGAGTGGTAGCTTAGTTGGTAGAGCATCCGCTCCACAACTGGGAGGCCGGGGTTCAAATCCTGGCCGGGTCATACCAAAGACCAAGTAAAAATGGTACTTTCCGCCTTCTAGCTTGGTGCTTAGCATAACAGAACGGGGAAAGAAAAGTTAATACACAGAGCTTCCAGAGGACTGACCCCCCACTGTAACTTTCACTGCTTACAGTAGCTGTGTGGCCTAGGGTCATGAAATGGAGATAGGTGCCACTCTACGCCATTGACATGGGAATAACTTAGCTAAGCTAGTGATCAGCCTTGAGATTCTGCCATCACTGGAGTAAAAGTATCAAAACTGGAGAGTATGCTAAAATGAGACTGACACTTATCTGCAGACAGATGGACTGACTCTGCAGCTGAATCAGAGTTATCCACCCACGGACTCTTGCCACGGAGGTTTTAATCAGGGCTAGCAGGCTACCAGTGTAAACAACCATCATCCAGAGGAAGTTTTCAAGGCAGGGACAATTTTTCCAGGTGAGAGCCCTGTTGGATAATATAAACCTAAACATAACTGGAGGATTTCCACAGCAGGTAGAACACAGCTGCAGAAAGAAAGACTGGCACGCCAACAGTAATACTTTTGCTGCTGTATGTCTCTGCACATTAACCACAACCATTTGTACAAATGCCATATCTGCTTCTGTCACTGTAATACTGATCACATGCAGTCGTATCTGTTACTATCTACACTTACACTACTGCATTGAACTGCAACTATGGGTATTTATCTCTAGTGTATAGGATTGCTCTGTTTTGTCATCGTTAATTGTTCATCTCTATTTGCACTATGGGAGGTCTGGGTCTTTCTTGTTGCCATTTGCACTACAGGTTGCATTACTGTACATAGACTGCTGCTGCTGTTGTTGTTGTTTTTTTCCAGCCTTATTCCTTTTCCTTTCATATTATGCACACCAATGAAGAGAGAGAGAAACACCATTTCAATTCTCCTGTATGTCCTGCCCGTATAGTAAAGTAGTATAAATAGTAGTAGTGACAATAAAATCTATGAATTTTGAATATTGAACCTTCAGGCTGAAAAAATATGAAATCCATCAGAGAGAGAGTGGAAAAATTGGGATGGGTCAAATCAACAATTCGGTATGTTCTGAAGAAAAGCGTGCACTGGTGAGATCTCAAAATGACCTGGACATCCATGGAAAACAGCAGTGGTAGATGATCACAGGGTCCTTTCCATGGTAAAGGAAAAACCCTTCAACATCCACCCAATAGAAGAACACTCTCCAGGAAGCGGGTGTATCAGTATCCAAGGCTACCATAAAGAGAAAAATTCATGAGAGCAAATACAGAGGGTTCACCACAAGGTGCAAACCATCAATCAACCTCAAAAATAGAGAGGCCAGATTAGACTTTGCCAAAAAAACATCTAAAGAAGCCAGCCCAGTTCTGGAACAGTATTCTTTGGACAGGTGAAACCAAGATCAACCTGTACCAGAATAATGGGAAGAAGAAAGATGGAGAAGGCTTGGACAGGCTTGTAATCCAAGTATAGGGATATACTGTCTCCTCATGTTCAGCCAAATGCAACAAAGTTGAATGGATGGTGCTTCACAGTACAGATGGACAATGACCTAAAACATACTGCGAAAGAAACCCAGGACTTTTTTAAGACAAAGAAGGGAAACATTCTGCAATGGCTCAATGAATGCAATGCAATGAGTCAATCACCAGATCTCAGTCCGATCGAGCATGCATTTTACTTGCTTAAGACAAAACTCACAGACTACAAACGAGCAACAACTGAAGACATCTGCAGTAAAGGCCTGGCAAAGTATCACAAAGGAGGAAACCCAGCGCATGGTGACGACCGTGAGTTCCAGACTTCATGCAGTCATTGCCTGCATAGAATTCTCAACAAAGTATTAAAAATGAACATTTCATTTATGGTAATGTACTCCAATTGAGCCCCTGAAATGAGGAGGTTTTGTATAAGGAAAAAAGGTAGGAATTCCTAAACCATAACTTCGGTTTGGATGTGAATACCCTCAAATTAAAGCGGAGAGTCTGCACTTTAAGTCCGTATTGATGATATAACTGTATCTTGAATATGTTTTGGTAAATGGTAAAATAACAAAACTCGGCACTGCCCAGTGACAAGTTTCATACAGTGGTGTGAAAAAGTGTTTGCCTCTTCCTGATTTCTCATTTTTTTTTGTATGTTTGTCACACTTAAATGTTTCAGATCATCAAACAAATTTAATTATTAGACAAAGATAATGCAAGTAAACACAAAATACAGTTTTTAAATGAAGGTGTTTATTATTAAGGGTAAAAAAAAAAAATCCAAACCTACATGACCCTGTGTGAAAAAGTGATTGCCCCCTAAACCTAATAACTGGCTGAGCCACACTTAGCAGCAACAACTGCAATCAAGCGTTTGCGATAACTGGCAATGAGTCTTTTACAGCATTGTGGAGGAATTTTGGCCCGCTCATCTTTGCAGAATTGTTGTAGTTTAGCCACATGGGAGGGTTTTTGAGCATGAAGCGCCTTTTCAAGGTCATGCCACAGCATCTCAATCGGATTCAGGTCAGGATTTTGACTAGGCCACTCCAAAGTCTTCCATTTTGTTTTTCTGAAGCCATTAGGAGGTGAACTTGTTGGTGTGCTCTGGATCATTGTTCTGCTGCAGAACCCAAGTGCGCTTCAGCTTGAGCAAGTCTTCCAGGTCCTGAAGCAGCAAAACAGGCCCAGACCATTAGACTACCACCACCATATTTTACTGTTGGTATGATATTCCTTTTCTGAAATGCTGTTACTTTTACACCGGTTGTAATGGAGCACACACCTTCCAAAAAGTTCAGCTTTTGTCTCATCAGTCCACAGAGTATTTTCCCAAAAGTCTTGGGGATCATCAAGATGTTTTCTGGCAAAATTGAGATGAGCCTTTATGTTCTTTTTGCTCAGCAGTGGTTTTGATCTCGGAACTCTGCCATGCAGGCCATTTTTGCCCAGTCTCTTTCTTATAGTGGAGTCATGAACACTAACCTTAACTGAGGCAAGTGAGGTCTGCAGTTCTTTGGATGTTGTTGTGGGGTCTTTTGTGACCTCTTGGATAAGTCGTTGCTGCACTTTTGGGGTAATTTTGGTCAGCCGGCCACTCCTGGGAAGGTTCACCACTGTTCCATGTTTTCGCCATTTGTGGATAATGGCTCGCACTGTGGTTCGCTGGAGTCCCAAAGCTTTAGAAAGGGCTTTATAAGCTTTTCCAGACTGATTGATCTCGATTACTTTGTTTCTCATTTGTTCCTGAATTTCTTCAGATCACAACATGATGTCTAGCTTTTGAGGATCTTTTGGTCTACTTCACTTTGTCAGGCAGGTCTTATTTAAGTGATCTCTTGACTGAGAACAGGTGTGGCAGTAATTAGGCCTGGGTGTGGCTAGAGAAACTGAACTCAGCTTTCCAAAGATGTGATAAACCACAGTTTGTTTTAATGGGGAGGGGCAATCACTTTTTCACACAGGGCCATGTAAGTTTGGATTTTTTTCTCCTTAATAATAAACACCTTCATTTGCAAACTGCATTTTGTGATCTCTTTGTCTTATATTTAAATTTGTTTGATGATCTGAAACATTTAAGTGTGAGAAACATACAAAAAATAGGAAATCAGGAAGGGGACAAACACTTTTTCCACACCACCGTATATAAATATTTGGACCTAATTGTGTTTTGCATAACAGCAAAAAAGATGTTTCTTTACACTGTAATTATATTTTAGATATTTCTGGAATATTGGAAAGTAGAAAATACTGCATATTCTATCTTTAATGTGACTATTGACATACCAGGCGACACGTGATGATTTGTTAATCATTAGTTCTAGTAGATTCCTTCCAAGTGGCCCACACAGAGTATTGGGGCAGAGGAGGAGCAAAAGGTGCTGTGTTTAAAGGTAACTGAACTGTGCAGGGAAGAAATGAACCGTCATCAGTTCACCAGTGTTAAGATGATTACCCATAAGTCATTGTTGCTCGACTAAAATATCAATCGTACAGGGGTGAAACAAGTTATTCCTGGCCTTATGGCTGTGTTCAAAATCACTCCCTACTCACGGCACTATATAAGGCATTTTAGGGGTGTCCGGGTGTCTGTTTATCCCCTGTATAGTTCACTCAAATATCCCACAATGCATCTTAAAAAGCATTGTCCAACCGATGGTGACTACATTAGCCAATGTATCCCATGAAACGCACATGGGGAGCAGAGCCTCATGTACAATATAAACTGCCTCAAAAAGGAAAGAAAGTCAAGTTTATTATCATTCAATCTATACACAGAAAATAATATCCAATTGTTTCTAATATTTTACAAATGAATTACACCTAAAATTGGAGGGGCTCCTGCATGCAAGGTGGCACCACAAGCAATTAACAGCACCAAGAAAATGAACAGTGGTGTCCCAACAACAGAACAAGAACAATTTTCATTGTTCTGTTGAGGTTGGGGAATGAGAGAATGATTTTGGACACACAGCCTTGCAAGGAAGGTGAGCTAACATTGGTTTGGCTAGCATAGCCATGCACTTCAATATTACACAGCCCCATGATCTGCTGTGCAGAGAGCAGCCGAAAGGTGTGTTTGTATGAGAGTGAGTTTTCGGTGTTGCTATTAACTGCCAATCAACAGTTAGCATCCATTGTACCTGCTAGTAATGACAATATGCAATATTTTATTTCAACTGTGTAAAATGTCCACAGTAACACATAGGTAGACTTCTCCCAGGTAGGTACCAGAGTCACGCATGAAGGACAGAGGTGAAGTTGCAAGGTGTTTCAAATAGAAGAATTTTGTTGAAGTTCCCCGAGTAGGGTTTACCATTTTAGTACTCTGTTGACTGGAACGCAGCCAGAAAGTTGCTAAAATTACCAAAGGTCAAAGCAGTTTCTCTACACTCAAATTCAATTATCGGCAGACTTACACAGCTGTCATGTTTAATTACCAAGCATTTAATAATCATGGAGAATTAACCTCAAATTAGCACCTGCCCACCAGATAAATGCCAGTGGAAATCTGCTATGGCCACTAGCTAAGTCTTACTAATCACTTTGGCTGGATTATTCTGGTATCTAATCTCCACAAAGGACAACTTGAGTAATAAACCCATTCTATTAAAAAATAAAAAGGGTAGTAGATGTATATCAGTCACCAAAAGCAAGTTGTGAATTTATGAAGTGTCATATTTGTGGCTTTTCGTTAGCTTATGGGAAGGGGTGGGAACGTCCTGAAGTCATGAAAATTGGAACATAGGTTTAGGTGACTGTCACATATAGTCCAATATGGGTGGACAACACATAACTGACAAGGAAGTGTTGCCATGGCGCCATGGCGAATGTTGACTCCTCCCCTTACAACTTCAAAGTCCTGTAAGTCGGGCAAACCCTTTCTGATGTGCACCTTTTTGTGCCCTTTGTACACACCGCCCGTCGCTACTACCGATTGGATGGTTTAGTGAGGTCCTCGGATCGGCCCCGCCGGGGTCGGCAACGGCCCTAGCGGAGCGCCGAGAAGACGATCAAACTTGACTATCTAGAGGAAGTAAAAGTCGTAACAAGGTTTCCGTAGGTGAACCTGCGGAAGGATCATTAACGGTGGAGCGGAGAGTCGCCGCCCGGCCGCCGGGGCCGGAGGGGCTCCCCGCTGCCCTCCGCTATGAACCTTCGCCCACCGAGGGTCGCTTTCTCCCCTCCCCCACGTGGGGGAGGCGGGGGGAGCGTCCCGAGGTTCTGCCCGGCCCTCCGTCCCAGTCCCTCCGCCGGGAGGGAAGGAGGAGGGCCGGCCGGCCGGCCGGCGCAGCGCCCCAGCCGCCGCCGGCCCCCGTCCGAGCCGGCTCCGTCTCGGCGGTCCCTCCCGGGGGCTGACGGGTGCCCGTCGTGGAGCTGGCTGGGGGCCGGCGGTCCGGCGCGCCCGCCGCCGAGGAACTCCGACCTAAGCGCTGCGCGCGGCCTCACCCCGGCCATCGCGCCGCGTGCCTCTGGGTACCCAACTCTCCTCCCTCCTCCGGCGGGAGCACGGGGGGTTTAATGTCTCCTCCTCCATCCTCCTCATATTTGTGGCTTATCACAGTAATAATGTGTGTTTCCCCCCCCCCCCCCATTTAAATATGAGAACTTCCTGTCATGAATTTACTACTTTCTTTGTAATTTTTCACCTATCTTCTTGTTTCTTGCAAAATTGGGATTTCTGGTAAAACCACAAGATCCCACTAGCTATGGGCAACAGAACTAGATATGACTTGGGAGCTCTAGGTTGTAGACCCTTTCCCTTTATCTTTTGGCAAACCTTATCAAAAGAAAAAAGAGAAAATGGGCTCCTCATTCCCTGAACATCCATTTGCATATATTTAAAATGCAAAAAAGCAATTCTTAAAGAAGTATAACTTGATGTTTTTATACTACATGCATGCAAGTCAGTTGAGTTTACGGTTTGAGCAGCCAAAGATTTTTTTTAAAAAACGTGGTTGTAAACAGCATGCCGTCTGCTCAGCAGAAACAGGACTGGGTAACTACTGTGCTTCCTCCCCTTTAGTCCATATCATTCTTATCTGCCATGTTTTGTGCAGAAGACTCCTGAGAGTTTTCTGAGAGGAATCTGATTTATAGACACTGAGACACATTGGCAGCCGCCAAGCTTGCTGTCCGAGCAAAATCATATCTGGAACATTTCATATTGGAAAAAGATGGTGGAGCAGACAAACAAAGCAAACAGATTATTTTTGCCTTGTTTGGATAGAGAGCAGGATTGTTTGCTTTATATCGTAACTCTCCCTCTTCCAAAATAAATCACGAAAGCACATAAAGGGGAAAGTGAAAGACGGCGGACACAAGAAAATGGAAACTATAAACAATTATAAAGTTGATTGGTTTGGACAACACTATAACTCAGCGAATGGCTCAGAACTGCTCTGTTTTATGTTGCTATTCTTGAGCCAAGAGAATCACAGAGGGACAGCTGCACCTCTCATTCTCCCTCCCTGTCTCCACCCTCAATATATAGGGATATTTGTGTTCGTTTAACCAGACCCGGTGTGCGTCTGCACCCCCTTGTGTGTGAGTGACACCACTGTAATGAAGGTGTTGAACTTGGAGGGGAAATATTGATCAAAAGGGCCCTGCAGCTGACGGCACCTTTGCCGTTTTAATGAAGTTTTCCTTTAATTTCATCCAAAGAGGGGGCTGGTTGGCGCTAGGTAGAGCAAAAGGGGAGACGGGGGTCTCGTTCTCAGGTTCCCACACAGCCACCTCATAAAAGTGACACGCCGTTGATGAATACGGGCGTCAGCGGGCTCTCCGGGCCCTGGGTGGGCTCTCACATCTGTGCTGCATGAGGGATCCTCAGAGAAATGCACAACGGCAGCAAGATTATGGCTAGTGTTAATAAGAGATATAGACAACACATCCTCAGTGTTGCCCAATACCGTGTAGACCTCATGAGGAGTCGGAGTTTAAATGTCACAGAGTTAAAGGCAGAGGAGGGCTGGGCGGTGTTGGCAACAATTAGCTACAAGGTATGAGCATCCATATTTGCAAGCTTAGTGTTTAAGTAGTATTATGAGTATTGGTAATTAAGGTAAACTAATGTGAAGCAGAACAGGTTGCGTCGACTGCGGCTCTGGAGCTACATTTGGCTCTGCTGCCCAAAAGCAGTGATTCACATGTTAATAAATCCTAAACTTAAAAGTAAAGCAATGCTGCAAATTTTTATTTCTTGCAAATTTACAAGTTTTAGGAAAAATGTTACAAGTTTGAGTAAAAATTTCCCAAATTTACAAATAAAGTAGAAGCTGACTAAAACAAAGCTGCAAATTTACAAGTAAAAAGTTACACATTTAAAAGGTTTGAGTAAAAATGTGTTAAATTAACAAATAAAAATATAAAATCTATATGGTAAAGGTTGCAAATTTATTTTCTGTCAATTTGGAAGTATTTGAAAATGCATGTAATGTATAAGAAAAAATGGTACAAATCTGACTGTAAATGTCCTAATTTTACAAGTACAAATTGTAGTAACTGAGTAAAAAAGCTGAAAATTTATGAGTGAAATGTCACAAATTTGCAAGACAAGCTGGGTTTTTTTTTTTTGGTTTTTTTTTGAGAGAGAGAAATGTGAATAGAGAAAGGTAAGCTTTCAGCAAAACCTAACTCCTCTCATCCAGTTTCAAACCACCAGGTTGATGTTAACTAAAATGGCACATGACTTCATGGCTCCATTGGTCTTTTATATTAAGGGCTCTATTTTGATGTCATCAGCAGACTTACACTAGACCTCCCACTAGTGGTGTGCGATACTGCAAGATTTGGTATCGATGTGATACCAAGTAAATACAGGGCCAGTATTGGTGATACCGAAACAATACTGATTCTTTTTAATAATTAAGGTGGATGCATCATCAACTTACTAAAGCTGAATCAATTTTCATGACCTTTAAGTGTTTTGTGATTTTTCCTTTGGATTATTAATTTGTTAAAACCCAGGACAGAATTTGGGCAAAGTTTTTTGGTAAACATAATACAAAGATAAAAAAGATAATGAATAATAGAAAATACTTTATTATCATAATGTTATAATAAAAATCATAATAAAACTTTTTGTTTAGAAACAATAGAACAGTAACAAAACACTTTTCCCCTATACATTGTCATATCTGGATTTTTTTGCTTAAATAAACACTGCACAAAATTATTACTCAAGAACAAATTAAAGCTAATTCTTTTTTGAAGTACAGTGTTCAGAAACTAGTACTACAGTGCAAAAGTTGAATGTCTCCCTTAATTTGAAAATATAGCCATACAGCGCTCCTCTTCCTCTCTGCCATTCTTCTGCTCCATCTCTGCTGCTTGTGTGCGAGCAACAGCTGATGGCTACTGCTGGCTAGCTTGTTTACCTGGCGCTGCTGAGCCACGTGATGGTACGGCATAAAAATACAAGAGGGAGGAGAAGGAAGTAAAGAGTAGGTGTAATGCACCTAAATGCTGGTTGCTAACCACAAGGAGAAGAGGAACAAAGTGTGCCTGCTCTGTGCTGTGACAGGAGCAGCACTCACCGACGCAGAGTACCGATCTCATTACACTGGTATTGATCAATATCGATACCACCATTGGTATCAATATTATTGATATTTGGATCGATCCGCCCACCATATGCTACCATACGCTAGTGTTTTTGTTAGTTTCTGCGAGCGCATTGTCTGGTTTTTACACTTTGCATCATGCCATCTAATTACCAGAAGACGGTGCGCCTGCTTTGCGCTGGGAGGCAGAGGCTCATTTCAAAGTGGTGTGGTGGCACGCAGTCTCATGCACAATGGTATTATGGTGCATGTTACATTCGCTTTTGATCAGGCAAAAGGAGGTCTGTTGTCAGAAGGGCATTGTTAAATGCTATTTCAGCGGCATGTTTTGAAATCGCACAGCTCCGGAGCTCACGAGGAAATGGCATGCGCTCTTATTTTAATGGAGAGAGTTGTAACAGTCAAAACATTACATGGATTTATGATTCAGTTCTCTACCAGACCACAGCCGGACCAGTCTTCTCTACTGGCAGCTGTCAGCATGACCCTGGAGAAGAACAGGTCTGTGCGCACAAACGTGATATGCATTATCTAATGATGACAGTTTTTACAGTTTTAACCTCATTCACTGTCATTCTTTTAAAAGAATGATTCAAAATGAAAATATCCCCACAGTTATTTTGAATTAAATCTACAAGTTTGTGTTCACCAGAGCAGATTAATAGAGCTCAGGCCAAGATGAGCAGCTCGTGCTTTCTTGGTTTAAAAGAGAAGCTCTGAATGATAATATAAATGAGAGAATTTTACAACTCTGTCAAACTCATGGACAAAGAGAAAGACTGGCATCATCTCTAAATTGTTGCCGACTCTCATTTGTGAGCAAGCAAGGCTGTGGTGTTAAAAAGCTCCTTAAAAGGTCCTTGCTTTTAAATGCATTTTCACTTTGTGAATGAGCCTGCATTATCCTCAGCACAAAACAGAATTGTCCTCTAAATACTTTTGTATCATGTCTTTGATCTCACACCCCTGTTTATTAAACGGAATGAGAGCAAAGGCAATGGTTGGTTTATTTCACATTAGTCCCCAAAAAAACCTCTGAAGAATTCGGTTTTGCACAGTTGTGATAGCGAAATGAACTTGGAAACACTCAACACATCCTGCGCCTCAGGCAACTGACAACTCACTGCGTCCTTGTAATATGCCCCAAAGTCTGTATTTGAGAGCAGGAGAGCAGCTTGTGACAATATTTTAGTACATGTGATGTTTTGTTTGCTGTGTTGCTGACCTTGACTAAGAACATTGTTGGGTGGTGGAAGGAGTGCTTCAAGGATCTCTTCAATCCCACTAACACTCCTTCCACAGAAGAAGCAGATCCCGAGGACGAGGGAGATGACCTGCCCATCACTGGGGCCGAGGTTGCTGAGGTTGAAATTAAAAACTCTTCAGTCGCAGGGCCCAGTGGGTGGATAAGATTTAACCCGAGTTCCTCAAGGCTCTGGATGTTGTAGTGGCTGTCCTGGTTGACACGTCTCTGCAACATTGTGTAGAGGTTGGGGACAGAGCCTCTGGCATAGCAAACTGGGATGGCGATTCCCCTCTTTAAGAAGGGGGACCAGAGGTTGTGTTCCAACTTTAGAGGAATCACACTCCTCAGCCTTCCCTGGGTCTATACCAGGGTACTTGAGAGGAGAGTCTTGACGTCGGTTGAGCTTTTGATTCACGAGGAACAATGTGGTTGTAGTCCTGGTTGTGGAACTCGTGATTAACTATACTACCTCAAAGACCCTCGAGGGTTCATGGGAGTTAGCCCAACCAGTCTACATGTGTTTTATGAACTTGGAAAAAGCTTTTGAATACATACTTCATTTCTGATGGGGGGTGCTTCAGAACTATGGGGTGCTGAGCTATCCAGTCTGTATATGACCATTGCAAAAGTTTGTATTACCAGCAAATCAGTCAAACTCATTCCTGATGAGAGCTGGACTCTGCCAGAGCTGCTCTTCACCACTGATTTTTAGGTGCAGAAAAGGAATGGGGGGTGTCATGTTCAGTGGTCACTGTTGGCTTCATCAAGCAATGACTTACTGGTGGTACTAGGGCAGTTTGGTACCGGGTGTGACCTCCAAGTCTGAATCCATGGTCCTGTGTCAGAAAAGGGTGGATTGCCTGGGTTGGGGACACATTCCTGTCCCATGTGGAGGAGTTCAAGTACCTTGAGGTCTTATTCATGAGTGAGGGGAGAATTTAGCGGGAGATTGACACATGGATTGGAGCAGCATCTGCAGACATTGTACCAGTCTGTTTGGTGAAGAGCAAGCTGAGGTCTAAAGCAAAGCTTCCGATCAACTTTCCTACCCTCACCTATTTTCACAAGCTTTGGGTAGTGACTGAAAAAAAGAGATTCCAGATACAAATGGCTAAAATTAGGTTTCTCCATAGGGTGGCTGGACTCACAGTAAAGAGATGGGGTGAGGCTCCCAGTCATTCAGAAGGGGCTCAGATGAAATAGCTGTGGTGTTTGGGGGCATTTGACCAGAATGCTTCCTGAATGCCTCCCATGTCAGACATGTCCCACTTTGAGAGGACCCTTGGTCAGATGAGACTCTGTCTCCCAGCTGACCTGGGCTCACTTCGGTATCCTCACTGCAGAGCTGGAGGTGGTGACTGGAGAGAGGGAAATCTGGGCTTCTCTGCTTAGACTGCTGCCTCAGCAACCCGAACCCCTGGAATGGGCAATGGAGGATGGATGGATTTTCTTTACTGTACTTGACTTATTGCTAATTTTATAAATTTTAACTTGTTTAAAAAAAATCTAATTTTGACTCGAAATTGTTTTTAGTATTTGGGACGGGTTTTGCTTATATTAAATTTTAAAAAGGAATAGAATATATTTAGATTTCAATACATAGTAGGTATAGGCGATACAAGCATTTTTCCTTTCAATACGATACCATTAATTTATGGGACCTTTCCTTCGATACTGAAACTTTTTGCCCAAAATCACATGATTGCAGTTTCATTAACAACAATATTGCAAGGGCAATATGAAATTTGAATAAAACTCATGAACGTAAACACTTGAAAGAAATGCTTATAAAATGATAAGAAAATAGAACAGATGAGCAATGAGCAAAGTAAATAAAAATAAAAGGATTATTTTTTTCAATTATAATGAAAATAATTAAGACTTAAAATGAATGCAAAATTAATTCAGTTTCTTAATTTGGTGAAGATTCTCAACTGGATTCAAGTATTTTTTACTTCCGAAATGTTTCGCCATCCATCCAAATTGTTGGTACCCCTCTGTTAATGAAAGAAAAACCCACAATGGTCACAGAAATAACTTGAATCTGACAAAAGTGGTAATAAATAAAAAGTCTATGAAAATTAACCAGTGAAAATCAGACAATGCTTTTGAATTGTGGTTCAACAGAATTACTTTAAAAAACAAACTCATGAAACAGGCCTGGACAAAAATGATGGTACCCCTAGAAAAGATTGAAAATAATGTGACCATAGGGACATGTTCAACCAAGATGTGTCCTCTAATTAACATCACAGGTGTCTACAAACTTGTAATCAGTCGGCCTATTTAAAGGGTGACAAGTAGTCACTGTGCTGTTTGGTGACATGGTGCATACCACACTAAACATGGACCAGAGGAAGTAAAGGAGAGAGCTGTCTCAGGAGATTAGAAAGAAAACTATAGACAAGCATGTTAAAGGTAAAGGCTATAAGACCATCTCCAAGCAGCTTGATGTTCCCGTGACTACAGTTGCACATATTATTCAGAAATTTAAGATCCACGGGACTGTAGCCAACCTCCCTGGATGTGGCCGCAGGAGGAGACGGATAATACGAATGGTAACAAAAGAGCCCAGAACAACCTCTGAACACATTCATGGTGAACTCCAAGGTCAAGGTACATCAGTGTCAGATCGCACCATCTGTCGTTGTTTGAGCCAAAGTGGACTTCATGGGAGACGACCAAGGAGGACACCACTGTTGAAAACAAATCATAAAAAAGCCAGACTGGAATTTGCCAAACTGGATGTTGACAAGCCACAAAGCTTCTGGGAGAATGTCCTATGGACAGATGAGACAAAACTGGAACTTTTTGGCAAGGCACATCAGCTCTATGTTCACAGATGCAAAAATGAAGCATACCAAGAAAAGAAGACTGTCCCTACTGTGAAACATGGAGGAGGTTCTGTTATGTTGTGGGGCTGCTTTGCTGCATCTGGCACAGGGTGTCTTGAATCTGTGCAGGGTACAATGAAATCTCAAGATGATAAAGGTATTCTAGAGAGAAATGTGCTGCCCAGTGTCAGACAGCTTGGTCTCAGTTGCAGGTCATGGGTCTTGCAATAGGATAATGACCCAAAACACACAGCTAAAAACACCCAAGAATGGCTAAGAGCGAAACATTGGACTATTCTAAAGTGGCCTTCTATGAGCCCTAATCTAAAGCCTATTGAACACCTGTGGAAGGAGCTGAAACATGCCATCTGGAGAAGGCACCCTTCTAACTTGAGACAACAGGAGCAGTTTGCTCATAAGGAGTGGGCCAAAATACCTGCTGAAAGGTGCAGAAGTCTCATCGACAGTTACAGAAATCGTTTGATTGCAGTGATTGCCTCAAAAGATTGTGCAACAAAATATTAAGTTAAGGGTACCATCATTTTTGTCCAGGCCTGTTTCATGAGTTTGTTTTTTTTTAAAATAATTCTGTTGAACAACAATTCAAAAGCATTATCTGATTTTCATTGGTTAATTTTCATAGAATTTTTGTTTATTACCACTTTTGTCAGATTCAAGTTATTTTTGTGACCATTGTGGGTTTTTCTTTCATTAACAGGGGTACCAACAATTTTGTCCGTGTGTAAGTATAATTTTTTTTTTCAATTTATTATATTTTTACACTAGTATTTTACAAACAAATAGTGCTTGTCTTGTTTATTTTTCGGATTTTATGCTGCTTGGTATCACCATAGAATTTGGATGAATGGTGTAACATCCAACCATCCATCCATCTTCTTCCGCTTAATCCTCTTCGGGTCGCGGGGGGGCTGGAGCCTATCCCAGCATCTTTGGGCGAGAGGTAGGGTCGGAGGCTGTAACATTTCAGAAGTAATACTACTTCTGCCTCCCCCGACGCTGCTGAGCTCACTCTGCACAGTGAGTCTTCAGCTCTGACATCTGATAGGCTGCCATAATCATGTGACACGGCAGACCATCTCTAAAATATGCTTGGGCTGGTTTTTCACTGGTTTTCACACATAAATTTAATGCCTAAAACTCTCAGAAGTGAAAACAAATTGCATGTTTTGTATTAACATAGTGGTATGGCAATATTTTAAAAAGTATCGACTCCAAAGTATCAACCATCTGGCATCGAAGTATCGATACTTGAGTATCGATATGCCCATCCCTAATACACAGTCAATAAAAATACATGGTAAGGAAAAACATTTTATTCGCTACAATATACACTGGATAAAGTATTTTTTCAGATTTTATTTCCATCAATGAAAAAGAAAATGTAGATATAAAGATTCTTTTTTTCCCCTTGCAACACTAATATTTCTTGCATCAGAAGATTTCTGAAACGTTTAAATGCACCAGTTTGTGTATATTTTATCAGTCAAAATAAAAGTTGAGACAAATGAGATGTTTGGTTAACTATTATGTCCTTATTTGCAGGTTAAAACTGTATAAATCAGAATCTTAATAGTTTTAACAAAATTCTCCAAATTACCTTTAGAATATGGAATTTTTTAACTCAAATATACCGCGACATTAAAAATGCAACATTGTATCAATTTCAGAAAGGGGTGAAAGTTATTACTGAATAAAACACAATTGCGTACACATTTCATAATATTTATTAGCTAATGGTTATTGGCGTACAAATTCAGGTCTGGACATTCAGATGTGCAACAAAATTTAAACCTTAGTCATTTCATTTTAACGTTCATTGTCAAGTGTGTGACCTCCATTTGCTGCCAGCAAAGCCTCATTTCTCCGTGGGACTGATGCCACCAAGTTTGTCAATTTGACGCTGAGGAATGTGGTCCATTCAGGAAGCAGCACCGCCTCAAGCCCAGCGTGATTTATTGGTGCAGGATCCTGACTGTGTACACGCTGATCCAGAACCATCCCATAGATGTTGTGATGGGGCCTTTTATGCATTGAGATGATGGGGAATATTTTTATTCTATATGCATTTACATTGTTTGAAAACATTGTTTTAATGCACATGAACACATACAGGATTTTATTTTCTTTGTATGTTGTGTTTTTAATGCCTCTTGGTGTAAATGTATATTGCATATCCTTCCCCATTCAAACCAGCAAGACTGGCTTTTTTTTTTTTTTTTTTTGTGGAAGGGGGTAAATTTGGCTAAAATTTTTGCAATCATATGTTGAGGCTCTTTAGTCAACATGCAGTCCTGATTCGTCTGCTTCATGTTTGGACTCCATTGAGGTTTTGTGGTTCTGTCCTCGGTTTCCGCTCGTTGAGTTTCCTTCTTCCCCATCATGCTCAATTTCTTCTGGCCCAAGTCCCTGCTTTACAGTCACTGTGCGGTTGTGGTTCTGTTGGTGTTAGCTGGTGCATTATTCTACATGCACGTTGGAATTAGCTTTGCTGAATCGGCCAACGACATGACGTTTTCTTCTTTAATCTTCTTCACTGGCAAATCAAAGGAATGCGGAGTTGCCTGTTCAAATGCTTCCACAATTCTCACGGCTGTTCATGGTTTAGTAATGGTTCCTTTTTTATAGCTGTCAGAGAGGAATGCTGAGCTGTGGATGCTGCAGTCGGCCCTCTCACGCCAATGGCATCATAGCATAGATTACAGAAGTGTTGGCGTGTATTTGAGCGCAGTTGGTCTGTGCTTGCACATGAAAAAAGGCCTGCTTGATTTTGTTTATGCTTCATAGGTATGTCTGCCTGTTTGCATCTGTTTTGAATGAGGCTTTGTGTATTTGCTTGTTTTGTATGCTCATGAAGCTTAAAGGAAAAGGTTGCAGCTTGATTAAGTGCAAGCTTTGACACGACGACCCAGGGTCAGGAGAGGAACTGATGGAGGAGCTCCCCTTTTCATTATGCCAGAGAGCAGGCCCAAGCCACCTGTGACTGCACGTCTGTTCTGGTCAGTCGAAACATCTCAGAGCCACGTTCTTCTGACGACTTCTGTAGCGTCCGGAATGATCTACAGCGCTGCGCAGTCCAGCAAAATGACGCATCCTATTGAAATGGGAAGCAGGCTCATGTAAAAAAAAAAAAAAAAAAAAAAATCTTCTCTAACTTTTTCAAAGCTGGCCTTCTGGTTAGCATATTGTACCATTTTACTCCACACGAGCGTGCCCTGGATTAGCGTCACAAAAAGCCATGTAGCAGGTCAGAGCTTCTCTTGGTGTCTGTGGGGCTGAGAGCATTGCTTGAATTATCAATCTTTAGACAGGAAGATATCTTTCATGTTTGGGTTGGAGGAGGGACTCTGGAGCAACAGGCTGCTTTCATGCCTCATGTGCACTGCTGGGAGCCCAGTGAGGAGTTCAGATTTGGTTACAGCTGAACTAAGCCAAGAAGATAGTTCAGCTCTTTGACCAGAAAACTGGAAATCCAATCTATATATTTACAAAGAGCTGATTGGTCAGTTGTTTTTTTAAATGTGTGCCTAAATCTTGCATACCTTTGCTATTGGAACATATTCTTTTAGTATGAGTTCCTTGTGTGTGGGTTTATGTGTAACAGAGGCCGTGTGTGTGGGAGCAGCAGTCTTTTCTTGGCTCTCTTCATCTCATCTGGCAGTCTTCCCACACAGCCTGTGGAGGTCAATCCGATAATGGAGCCGCCGCTACTGGTTCTGTCCTGTGGCCCAGCGGGGTTTATGCTCGTCTTCCATCTTTGTTACTGTTTTTCTCTTCATTCATCATGTTCTGTATGGACTGTTTTGTTTTTTTTAATAGGCTTCTTGGTTAAACACACCAAGATTTCTGTGTATTTTTAACACAGTCTTGTAATTATTGTCTCTGCTTGATAAGACAAATATAGGTTGAACCTGTGATGTCTTCTGCAGTTTCCAGGACGTGGTGAACTACTTTGGTGTGAAGCCAAAGCCCGGGGAGAAAGAGGTTACTCCAAGTTACATCTTCATGCTCTGGTACGAGTTCTGCAATGACTTCAAGAACACCTGGATACGACAAAGCAAGATCATCTCCAAAGAGAGGTGAGGCAGATTCTTTTTGGGTTGTACCACTACGTTAAGGTGTTATATTGTGTGGAACTTTTTTGAAACCCAGGTTTTCATCACACCTTGTGATCACAATGTGAACTGCAGCCCCATTTACTCCATTTCTGGTTAGAACTGTGGACTTAAATGGACTTTGCCAAAGCAGCTGAAGCTGTGATGTGTATGAAGTGAATTGGGCTGCAGTTCACTTTGATGACTAAAACCCAAATTTCAAAAACCTTTTTAATTTAGTGTCATTAAGTTTTTTTTTCTTGCCATTTCAGTTTATTTAAGAAAGAATAGTCTGAAGGGCTTACAAGGGTCATGCAGCCTAAATTTTTGTTTTATTGCCATCATCTTGATCTTTTGAAGCCAAAAGTACTGCCGTCCTCACCTTAAGCTGTAACAGGTGTTACAGATTTTTTTTTTGCATTTCTGTTCCCAGTCCCTGCCTACGTATCTCACTGCAAGGTTGAAGAAAAGAAAATTTTACAAATTGCCTTTCATTGATATAGATAAAAGCATCCAGGCCTATATATGCATGCATAAACATACATATACATTTACAGATATTTATATACAACACATGCATATATACGTGAATCACTCCACAGTGTAAATAAGGTTGCCCTTGATGCATCGACCTCCAATTTTCTGACATTTTTTAAAATATATTTTGATTATTTGATTTGCTACTCTGTAATTTTGGATGATTCTTTTATTATTATTAATGAATATATGAAATGACTTGTCTTTCCTTAAACTACTCTGGGAATTATTTAGAATGGCAATCAGGTAATGTGCAGTGTTTCATAGCATTATATGTAATGAAATGTCAGGAGCAAAATATAAGATGAATCACCTAAATGAAAGCACAACTAAATTTCTTGAAGAGGGAAGAATACAAAGTAAGATTTGTGTTGCCATCCTGATTTAAATCTATGAAGAGTTCTTTCTTCATCTGACTGCACTTTCTGTTAAGTCAGAAGTGATTTTGTTTAATTTGTTTTGTTAGTGTAAATACATTACATAGCCATTTTGATCATTGTCAGTGCTCAGAAACAAAAAAACTTGTATCAGTTTTATTCAGTTTAAGCATGTCATTAGCTAATCCACTGCAGCCAAGCATGGACGTTCTGCTAATTTTTACCTCCGCCAAGAGGAGGAGGTAATGTTTTCACCGGCGTTGGTTGGTTTGTCTCTCTCTCTCTCTCTCTGTTAGCAACATAACTCAAAACGTTATGAATGGATTTTGATGAAATTTCCAGGAAGTGTGTGTAATGGCACGGGGAACAGATGATTAGATTTTGGTGATGATCTGAGAGTGCATCCCTCCACCAAGGGCTTTGTTTGTATGTGTGCAGCAAATTACACAAAAACTACTGGATAGATTTGGATGAAATTTTCACCATAGGTGGTTCTTGGGCTACACACAAACTCATTACGTTTTAGAGGTGATCCATGAGGGACGGAAGGAGTCTTGGCAGAGGTATGCACTCTGAGTTCTTTTCTAGTTTGAGTTAATGAAATGATTTTGGTTACAGGGTTTGATTTTGCATACTAACACTCAAATGTTATATAGAATCTCGGCTAATGACCTAAATGATTTGTCTGATAATCAGGGCCATATTCTGCATTTTGGGGGCCCTATGCAAGATTGGTGTTTGGGGGCCCCTATTTTTGTAAAGCAGTGGAAGATAACTTGTGGCAGTGCCTTAATCTCATACACTTGTAGAAGAAAACAAGCTACATTCATCAACCTAAAATTCAGAGTAACGATCTCAAGTTGACTCAAGCAATTTAAACCTACAGGAAAATATTACCAGAGCATCTGAGTAAATTTGAATATTATGATTTGAAATATTTCACTATGGGTGTAATGCAATGTGCTTTATTTATGTAGCCCTTTAAAACAACCCGTAGGTGACCAAAGTGCTCTACAGAAAAACTGAACAGCACTAGAAACGCACACAGCATAAAAACAGATACATACAAACATAAAGCGATAAGCATAAACACCTAAAAATAAAAGCAAGATTGATTTAAAAAGGGCCAGATCAGAGAGAACACGTAAGTCAGGGGGAGAGATTTTTCCAGAGCCTGGAGGCGACAAGGCAGGATGTATATTGAAAATATTATTTTATCATTTTGAATTATGCTGCAAAAAAATCTTTGACTTTTCACATGATTCTGATGTGCTGAAATGCACTAATAAAAGGTAAACACTGATGATTCTCTACATCAACAAGTGCAGTGGATTTCCCTCAAAAATGCTCATTCTATATTCAGGAAATAGTTACTTTGTATGAAAAATAACAAAAATACCCTGCAATGGACCTACTGCAGGTGTTTCAGGAGGTGCAGAAGAATCCTGTTCTGTCACTGGAGCTGCAATCAACTTCAGCATTTTACCTAAAGACAAAGATGATTTGATTACCAAGAAAAAAATCTAATGCAAATACATTATATAAAATATGTCACAATCGTATAGAAGTTGTTTTTACTTAAATGTGACTTTAGTCCAAAACAGTATCTGAATGCAAGCATCCAATTTCAAAGTTGTCATGTTTGATTGTTTTCTACTTTTATATCTTTATAATATTAAAAGAGTAATTTCATAATGAACACAAAATTAAATGGATGGAGAGTTATTATGATCACAAATCAGAGACGGAGCAACAGAGGAAACTAGTGCATCAAGGCACAACATGCAGCTAAATGATCTATCTCTCAAACAAGTTCATTTTGTCTTAATGATAAAACTGATATTGTCTTTCTATTAAGACAAGGAAAAGAGATGTCTCATACCTTTGACATGTTTTGACTGTCATCTGCAGTCTTCTTCAGAAAGCGTGATCTGACGTCCGTGACATGTCACATCAGCTGTTTTATGCTTTCTGTAGGCATGACCGACCTGACAGATCTGCCAGACCAAGAAAAATCCCACATGTACAATACATACAGTGGTGTGAAAGTGTTTGCCCCCTTCCTGATTTCTCAATTTTTTGTATGTTTGTCGCACAAATGTTTCAGATCATCAAACAAATTTAACTATTAGACAAAGATAATGCAAGTAAACACAAAATGCAGTTTTTAAATGAAGGTGTTTATTATTAAGGGGGGGAAAAATCCAAACCTACATGGCCCTGTGTGAAAAAGGGATTGCCCCCTAAACCCAATTACTGGTTGGGCCACCCCTTAGCAGCAACAACTGCAATCAAGCATTTGCGATAACTGGCAATGAGTCTTTTACAGCATTGTGGAGGAATTTTGGCCCACTCATCTTTGCAGAATTGTTGTAATTCAGCCACATTGGAGGGTTTTCGAGCATGAACCACCTTTTTAAGGTCATGCCAGAGCATTTCAGTTGGATTCAGGTCAGGACTTTGATGAGGCCACTCCAAAGTCTTCATTTTGTTTTTTTTAAGCCATTCAGAGGTGGACTTGCTGGTGTGTTTTGGATCATTGTCCTGCTGCAGAACCCAAGTGTGCTTCAGCTTGAAGTCACGAACAGATTGCCGGACACTCTCCTTCAGGATTTTGTGGTAGACAGCAGAATTCATGGTTCCATTTACCACAGTAAGTCTTCCAGGTCCTGAAGCAGCAAAACAGCCCCAGACCATCACACTACCACCATATTTTACTAGTAGTAGTAGTAGATTAGTTTATTTGACAGGGACAGTGCAATAAACATAGACAATTAATCAAAGACAATCAATCTGATGTGTTGCACATAGAGTGTATAGCTATTAGCTAATTTGCAACTCTTGTCCCTGGATGGGCTTTAGAAAAAAGAATCAAGATAAAAAAATAAACACAATAACCACATACATCAATGCAGAAAAATTATAAATACACAATTATAAATATTATAAATATTATAAATACACAAATATAACAGCCTGACTCACATTTAACATAAATATTATAAATATTATAAATACACAAATATAACAGCCTGACTCACATTTAACACATATAACATAACTCACATTTGCCTATTTCAGGCCTTCCTCCCTCCGTCACTCACTATAAACAAACACATTTATTCCTTCCCTTCATTCACTCTCACTTTGCAGACAATTAATTCATACATGAGTACATTCTTGTTTATTTTTCAGCCAGTTTTTAACATTTTTAGTGAATGTTTTAAAGTCCGTTATTATTTTAATTTCATTTGGCATTGTGTTCCAGATGTGACTGCCCTTTATAGAGAAAGCTGTTTGTCCAAATGTGGTTCTGCGGTGGAATATTTTACAGTTATTGTTAACAGAACTCCTGGTGGCTCTGCTGCTGTCCTGTCTTTGGACGAAACCAGCAAGTGGCTCGGGTGCTGATTTATGGAAACATTTGAACGTTAATTTCAGAAGACAGAGGTCAATGAAGCTCTCAAAACTCAATAGGTTGTATTTTTTTAAAACATTACAGTGATGCCACCTAATGGGCTTTTTGTCCAAGATTTTTAGGGTTTGATTATATAATGAACCTATATGTCTTATTGTGGAAGGGGCTGCTTGAGCCCAGACTGTCAAACAGTATGATATATGAGAAAAAACCATAGAATGCATATACAGTGCAGCTGCTTCGTAAGGTATGTAATATCTAATTAATTTAAAGCAGTTCAGATTTTTTTTTACTGTTTTTGAAATTTTCTTTATATGAAGATTAAATTTGAGTTGAGGATCTAGTACAATGCCAAGGTATTTGAATTCTGTAGCTAAACTGATGTCATGATCATGTATATTAACTTTAAAATGTTGCAGGTTACATTTTTTGATTGAAAAGCACATTGAGACTGTTTTCTGAAGGTTCAGCAATAGATGGTTCTTGAGGAGCCACTCTTGGACATCAACCATACTTGTAGACAGTACATCTGCAGCCTGTGCTGGAGTCTTGGCAGCTGTGTAAATAACTGCATCATCTGCATAAAGTTGGCATGTTGCAGCTGAGCAGTGTAACGGCAAGTCATTAATAAAAATGCTGAAAAGTAAAGGACCAAGAATGGACCCTTGTGGGATACCCATGCGGTTGTTTAAAAATGAGGATTTATCCTGGTGAACTTTTACACACTGTTCTCTATTCTGGAGATAAGATGCAAACCATTCTAATGTATTTGGGGAGAAGTTAAAAGATACCATTTTGGATAAAAGCAAACTGTGGTTTACAGTATCGAAAGCCTTTTTGAGATCTAGAAAAACAGCTCCTACCACATTACCCCTGTCCAAGGACTGTTTGACGTTTTCAATAAGGCAACAATTTGCTGTTTCTGTTGAGTATCCTGGTCTAAAACCAAATTGATGTGGATGAAGAAGTTGACTGTCTTGTAAGTAGTCTATCAGCTGTGTAGCTACAACTTTATCAAGAACCTTAGATAGGACTGGTAAAATAGAGATTGGGCGGTAATTGCATATATCGTCTTTACTGCCTGATTTATGAACTGGTATGACGACAGCTTTTTTCCAGCCAGATGGAAATGTACTAGACCTAATGGAGAGATTAATGAGATGAGTCAGTGGTTTGATTAATATTTTGCTGTGCATTTTGAGAAAGGAGGTGCTCATATTGTAGATATCATTAGTTTTTGAGTTTGACAGTGTTTTAACAATACCAGCAATTAACTTCTCATTTACCTCATCGATGTGAAAAGTATCTGTTGGAAGTATGGAATTTGTGTTGTTGAGCACATTTGGCAGCACAAAATTTTTTGTTAAGTCTTCCACAGAGCCCACAAAGTGTGAATTAAATTCATTTGCCAAAGTAGCCTTGTCACTGACGGTCTTGCCATTGATTCTAAGTTCCTTTACCCCCTTCTGATCGTTTTTTTTTATTAGTTAAGTTATTTAAATGCCTCCATAGGGAACTGTTGTTACCCTTTGCATGATCTATCAGTTTATTGTAATAAGATATTTTTGATTTTCGCAGCTCATGTACCACTTTATTTCTTAAACTTTTGTACACAAGGTGATCATTTTGTAGTTTGGAGGTTAGTGATGTTTTCAGTGCATAGTCTCGCCTCTTCATAAGTTTTCTTATTTCATTATTTAACCATGGTAGGCTAATCTTCTGTTGTCTACTTTTAATTTGCTTTGAAAATTTTTCTATAGACTTTGTGATTGTTGCAGTTATAAAATTACAACAATCATCTACTTCACTGTAGAAGTAGATGATCATCTACTTCATCATACCAACATACTGTTGGTATGATGTTGGTATGAATCATCTACTTCATCATACCAACATACTGTTGGTATGATGTTCCTTTTCTGAAATGCTGTTACTTTTACGCCAGATGTAATGGAACACACACCTTCCAGAATGTTCAACTTCTGTCTCGTCAGTCCACAGAGTATTTTCCCAAAAGTCTTGGGGATCATCAAGATGTTTTCTGGCAAAACTGAGACGAGCCTTTATGTTCTTTTTGCTCAGCAGTGGTTTTGATCTTGGAGGCCATCTTTGCCCAATCTCTTTCTTATAGTGGAGTCATGAACACTGACCTTAACTGAAGCAAGTGAAGCCTGCAGTTCTTTGGATATTGTTGTGGGGTCTTTTGTGACCTCTTGGATGAGTCGTCGCTGTGCTCTTGGGGTAATTTGGGGTAATTTTGGTCAGCCGGCCACTCCTCGGGAAGGTTCACCACTGTTCCATGTTTTCGCCATTTGTGGATAATGGCTCTCACTGTGGTTCGCTGGAGTCCCAAAGCTTTAGAAATGGCTTTGTAACCTTTTCCAGACTGATAGATCTCAGTTACTTTTTCTCATTTGTTCCTGAATTTCTTTGGACTGCAGCATGATGTCTAGCTTTTGAGGATCTCTTGGTCTACTTGACTTTGTCAGGCAGGTCCTATTTAAGTGATTTCTCGAGTGAGAACAGGTGTGGTAGTAATCAGGCCTGGGTGTGGCTAGAGAAATTGAACTCAGCTTTCCAAAGATGTGATAAACCACAGTTAATTTGTTTTAACGGGGGGCAATCACTTTTTCACACAGGGCCATGCAGGTTTGGATTTTTTTTTACCCTTAATAATAAACACCTTCATTTAAAAACTGTATTTTGTGTTTACTTGTGTTATCTTTGTCTAATATTTAAATTTGTTTGATCTGAAACATTTAAGTGTGACAAAGAGGGAAAAAAAATGATAAATCAGGAAGGGGGCAAACACTTTTTCACACCACTGTATTAGCAACGGAATTGGCATGTCAAACAATACAAAACCAAGGAAAAAAAGCAGAAATACAGAACGCTGTGGTGGGAGTGTTAAAGTCGGCCAAATTACCGGAAAAAAACATGACCAGAAATGAAGAAAAAGCCATAGACACACTCAGAAACGACGACACAATCATTATACTACCGGCAAAAAGGCAGGACGACAGTCATCATGGACAAAGAAAAATACGAAATACAGATGGAAAACATGTTTGCAGATAAAGATACATATGAAATCTTCAAAAAAAGATCCCACAGAAGAAAAGAAGAGAACTCTAAATGCCCTACTAAGACCCCTTCTGGAAACCAATAAAATAACTCTGAGTGCATATGACCATTTGACACCCACTGCAAATATCACCCCTGGATCTATAACACACCAAAAATACACAAGAAAGACACTCCACTACACCCCATAATAGACGGTATCGGTTCAGCAACCTATAATTTATCAAAAGCACTAGTAGAAGTCATCAAACCCATCCTTGGACTAACAGAACATCACTGTAAAAATTCAAAAGAACTGGCACATGAACTCAACAACCTGAAAGTGAAAACAGACGCGATATTCATTTCTCATGATGTGGTGTCATTATTCACAAAACCACCCGTTGATGTCACGCTACACATTGTACAGGAATGCCTCAAGAAGGATAAAACACTCAAAAAATGCACAAACCTCACAGTTAATGACATGTCACAACTCTTAGTTTGTTGCCAAATCCACCTACTTCCAATTCAAAAACAAAATATACAAACAAAAAGAAGGATTCGCAATGGGAGACCCACTTTCTGAAACAATGAGAAGCTTTTTCATGGAAGACCTGGAAATCAGGTCTTTCGTGCACTGGGAACATCAAACTTACACATGAAGAAGAAACAAACCAGACCATAAACTTTCTAGACATAAAAATTCACCTTAAGGACGACGGCAGTATCAAAATCACAGTATACAAGAAACCAACACACACGGATCAATACCTCCTCTGGACATCCGAACATCCCACAGTACACAAACTTGTCAGTTGTGAGGATATTATATGAACGGACCATCATCATCACAGACGAGGAGGCGAGACGGAAGGAAGAACGGCACATATGACACGCACTCATGGACTGTCAGTACCCAACATGGGCAATAAACAAAGGAAAACGTCAAGTTTTCATCAAAAAACAGACACCAAAAACAGAAAATAACACATAATGACCCTACCATACATCTGGGGAATTGATTCACCCCAAGGACAAAATACAGTCAAATTAAAAAAAAAAAAAAAAAAAAAAAAAAAACGCAACGTAATTTATGAAACACCATGCAAATCATGTGAAAAAACATACATAGGCGAAACGGGGAGGATGTTTGCTACATGGAAAAGGGAACACCAAAAAGATTCAGAGGATTCAAATATTTTGTCAATACTACTATACATAGAGGACATACAGGAGAATTGAAATGGCATTTCTCTCTCTTCAGTGGTGTGCACAATATAAAAAAAGAAAAATGAATAAGGCTGGAAAAACAACAACAGCAGTCTGTGTACAGTAATACAACCTGTAGTGCAAATGCCGACAAAAGATAGACCTAGATGAAACCCAGCAATCCTATATACAGAAAAGTAGAGTTGTAATACCCCTAGTTGCAAATTCAATGCGGTAGTGTAGGTGCAGACAGTGACAGACAGGACTGCACATGATCAGTATTTGCAACAACAGACAGCAGCAGATATGGCATTTGTGCAAATGGTTGCAGTAAAGTGCAGAGACATACAGCAGCAGATGTATTACTGCTGGTGCACCAGTCTTTCTGTGCCAACATCTGAGGTAGTTATTGTACGGGTGAGTGCGTTATGGGGGTGGGGGTGGGGGTGGACAGAGTTCACGGTCCTGATGGCCTGGTAAACAAAGCTGTTTAGTAGTCTTGTGGAGAGGGCGCAGAGGCTCCAGTACCTTTTCCCCGAAGGCAGGGGGCTGAAGAGGGAGTGTGAGGGGTGGGTGAGGTAGATGGGCGGGGGGGGGGGGGGACAGAGGGGCCGATTATCTTGCTGGCTGCTTTCACTGTGCGTTGTAGTCTCTTCTGGCAGAAGGCGGTGCAGCTTCCATACCACACCATGATGCAGCTGGTGAGGATGCTCTCAACGGTGCCCTGGTACAATGAGCACATGATGGGGAGTGGGACTCGTGCTCTCCTCAGTTTGCAGAGGAAATGGAGGTGACTTTGAGCTTTTCTGGCCAGTGATGTGGTGTTGTTGGACCAGGAGAGGTCTTCAGAGATGTGAACCCCTAGGAACTTGGTGCTGCTCACCCTCTCCACAGCTGCACCATCAATGATCAGAGGGGGGTGCTGTGTGTGTCCCCTCCTGAAGTTGACCACAATCTCCTTGGTTTTTCCCACGTTCAGGAAGAGGTTATTGTCTTAACACCACTGGACCAGTTGGCTCACCTCATTTCTGTAGTAGTTGGCCTCCTCGTTGTTGGTGATGAGGCCCACCACCGTTGTCATTTGCAAACTTGATGATGTGGTTGGTGTTGTAAGCTGGTACACAGTCATGGGTCAGCAGAGTGAAGAGCAGCATGCTGAGCATGCACCCTTGTTGGGCCCCTGTGCTCAGTGTGATGATCTTGGAGGTGTGGCTGCCAACCTGCACGTTCTGTGGCCTCCTTGTGAGAAAGTCCAGCACCCAGTTGCAGAGAGAGGTTTGAGTCCCAAGTGTCTGAGTTTTTGTATCAGGTGCTGGGGGATGATTGTGTTGAATGTTGAACTGAAGTCCAAGAACAGCATTCGCACATAGGAGTTCTTTGAGTCCAGGTGGGTGAGGGCTGGAGGGAGAGCAGCAGCAATGGCATCTTCTGTGGATCTGTTTGACCTGTATGCAAACTGAGATGGGTTGTGGGAGGGAGGCAGGATGGACTTGACGTTCTGCATGACCAGCCGCTCGAAGCACTTCATTATAATGGGGGTCAGTGCTATGGGCCAGTAATCATTGTAGCTGGATGGGACGGACTTCTTTGGGACTGGTATTATGGTGGCAGTTTTGAAACATGTGGGGACAACAGCTTGAGTCACAGAGATGTTGAAGATGTCGGCCAGGACATTCTTTACTTTCTCTGCACAGTCCTTTAGAACGTGACCCGGTATGTTGTCTGGTCCAGCTGCCTTGCATGGATTGATCCTGCAGAGGGTCCTCTCCACGCTAGCCAGATCCAGACTCATGGCCTGCTCTTCTGGAGGAGGAGTGGTCTTCTGTGCTGATATGCTGTTTTGTGCTTCAAAGTGGGTGAAGAAGTCACTTAGGCTGTTGAGCAGTGGTGTCACTCACACTGGTCTGAGGTGGAGTTTTGTAGTTGGTGAGGGTCTGTATGCCACCCCAGAGGGAACGTGCATCTCTGGTGTTGCTGAAGTGGCGGGATATTTTCTTGCTGTACTGTCGTTTTGCCTCCTTGATGCCACGGGACAGGTTGGCCCTAGCTGTTGTTAGTCCTGCAGTGTCACCAGCCCTGAACGCTGCGTCCTGAGCCCTCAGGAGCCTGTGGACCTCTGCTGTCATCCATGGCTTGTAGTTGGCACGAACAGTGATGGTTTTGCAGTGAGTGATAACATCAATGCATATCTCAGTGTACTCCTCTTGGTTTGTGTGTCCATTGTGGGTGGCTGCATGCTTGAAAGTGTCCCAGTCTGTAGTTTCTGAAGCAGTCTTTCAGAGCATCAGAGCCCCCCTCTGGCCACACACATACCTGCTTTTTTGTTGGTCTGATTGTTTTCACTCTGGGTTTGTATGCCGGCCTTAACAGGATGGTGATGTGATCAGAAAGACCCAGGTGGGGAACGGGGGAGGCTCTGCATGCTTTCTTGTGAGTTGTGTACACCACACAAGAAGGATGTGTTTCACAAGAATGTGAAAAAGAAACAGCGGGGCGAATCACAAGAACGCAGAAAGAAAAGGCAGAACATGAAAACCTTAAATCAGCAATATCAGACCACTGCAAAATAAACAACCACATCATGGATTGGAACAATGCAAAAATAATTGGATCAGAGGACAACAAACACAAACGCTGGATCAAAGAAGCAATTGAAATTAAGAAGCGAGCCCACAACACCTTGAACCGAGATGATGGAGCCTTCATGCTCTTGCTCACCTGGGACTCTCTCCTCCGGAGACCATTGCACAGCGGGGGGTGTGACCGACCTGGCAAATGTGTCAGGTCAGTCATGCCTACAGAAATAATAAAACAGCTGATGTGACATGATGATATTCTGAAGAAGACTGCAGACGACAGTCGAAACATGTCAAAGGTATGAGACATTCCTTTGCTTTGTCTTAATAGAAGAACAATATCAGTTTTAAATGATTTATCATTTACAGTTCATTTAAAAAATGGTTTCCTCATTTATCACATCTAATAATCATTTATCACTAAATTATTCTAGTGCATCTTAGTAAACTAGAATATTGTGAAAGTTTTTTTTTCTCAGTATAATTGGAAAAGATAGAAGTTCACATATTTAACACAATTACATGGACAGGGAAAATTGTCTCTCTTCAGTGTTCTCTTTACCACAAGTACAAATATATCGTTAGTAATGTTTTACCTTCATCCTGGGCACTGTTTTTCTTGGACAGTTTTCTTCTTTTTTTCGTACTGGAGCGGCTGTTAGCCATCCCTGATGCCAGTCTATGACAGCCAGAATTTTGATCCAATTACCCACAAACAGCTTCTTTATAACTGCAGCTTAGTGTTCTTTATATTTTACATAAAATTTCAAGTCATTCACAAAACATGTAATGAGTTTATCTTATTAAAAATGAAGATGGGCCCTTTTAATTGTCTCAAAATATTGTAGTTTTGTGGATGAGTGCAGCCGCAAGGGCTTAAGGGAAATAATAATAAGCATGTTTTCCTTTAGCAAATGATTTAAAGAGAAGTTGGATCGTCATTTCACTGTGTATAAGCCATTTCTGTTGCAATATTTTATGATTATAATTAATATTTTATGTGACTTAATTTTTGGCACCATTTGTGTGAATGCTGTGGCAGGGAAAGACCCCCTCCCCTTTCATTAGAGCAGACATGCAGAGTGGGAGTGGAGCATCAATCCACCTTAAATGGACATAACATTGGGGCAAAAGCTAACCACATTATTAAGGTTTGTTTAAACTGCTGTTAAGAGCAAATAAGATGATAGTTGAAGCTTATTCTCCGGGGGACCCTGCAACTTTTGGGGGGGCTCATAGCATTTGCATGTATTGCTGGTAATTATATGAAAAATAAATAAGTCCAGTTAAGTGACACATATGAGCATGCACAAATAAGTGGCAGGTAGACTTCTAGCAGGAAGTCTAATTTGAATTGTGTACTGGCAAATACAGGTGCATCTCACTGAATTATGATGTCATCGAAAAGTTGGTTTATTTTAGAAATTCAATTCACAAAAATGAAACTTGTATACATTCATTACACACAGTGATATATTTCAAGTGTTTATTTTAATTTTGATGGTTATGGCTTACAGCTGATGAAAACCCCAAGTTTCTCAAAAGTTTAGAATATTAGGCTGCGTGTCCACCAAATGCGTTTTTTCAGCTCTGGGCGGCTATTTTCCATTCATTCTCTATGTAGTCCAGCATTTACAGCACTGAGCGCCCACGGCGCTGAAACGCTTTCGGCAGTGGCCGTTTTTTGTCGCGGCAGTCAGAGCACTCACAGTTGAAAAATGTTCAACTTTTCAAAGACTGCAGCTGAGCTCATCAATGTCGGACCTTAAGCAGCCAATCAGAACTGCTGCGTGGGCGGGACATAGGACACCAGTACTAGTCTGTACTCAGACTCCTGCTTTCCGTGTCATCATATTTTACATCCAGAGCTGCTAGAAAACGTTTCCTGTCCATTGTTATTCAGAGACTGCTATTAAAAAAATCTGTAGAAAGTCTGACAATAGGAAAAGTGGGAGTAGTGAACTGAGAGTGACAAGTTGTTGCAGGGATAGAGGGCACAGACTGTTTTTTTTTTTTTTCCCCAGAGCACAGCGCACAAATGCTGGGGAAAAAAAAAAAAATGCTCAGGGTGACAAAAAAACGCATTTGGTGAACATGCAGCCTTACATACACACTCAATACTTGGCCAGGACTCCTTTTGCATGAATTGCTGCATCAGTGCGGTGTGGCATGGAGATCAGCCTGTGGTACTGCTGAGGTGTTCTGGAGGCCCAGGTTGCTTTGATAGTGGCCCCATTGTTGAGTCTGGTGTCTCATCTTCCTATTGACAATTCCCCATAGATTCTCTATGGGGTAGGGCTGTCGCAATAACCGCAATTATGTAGTACCGTGCTATGGACAAGCCTACCACGGAGGATAACGAGCAACCACAACAACTGCAGTGTTCGCTTTTTTTGTGTGTGTGGCTAAAGCTTGTTGTTCACTTATGTGCCTCTATTGAATATTAAAGAAATTGTTAAATTTTGTGTACTTTTATTGCCAGCAGCATGTTTGTAGGGCATAAAGCGTGTTATTTGTACTACTTTTGGTGAGATCAGATTGCTTGTCGCAGATTGGGGGGGGGGGGGACGAGGTGAGAAAATATCCTAAATTTAATGAAATAATGGCTGGACGGGCTCCTTTTGAACAGAGTTTTTATGATCCTAACGATTAAGCTCTACTACTGGATAGTGCATTGCTTGTTTGCTGTGTGAACGTGATTTTTCGGACAACGACAATGTCCAAAAATCACTATGGAGAGACACAAAGACGAGAGTCACGCGGGGTCCTGCACAGAGTCTGTCCTGTTTAAATAAGCTGAATGCCACAGCTGTCTCAAACCAGTCCACACACCATGTAGCTGAAATGCTGGAGTTACTGCCACTACTTTATGAAAATGATTGAGTTTTTTTTTTTTTTAAACAGAATCAGCAGTTCATGACTGTAGGAAGACCTGAGCTCCGTACAATTGTCACACACACACACACACACACACACACACACACACACACACACATAAGTTGAGCAGAGCTGCAGCGATTCTCAACATAGCTTCCATCATTTGCCATATAACTTATGAATCCTGTCTAAATTACAAGACCACAAGGTCCTAAAACCATTTGCAATAATGGTGCATATTGCGCAGTTGAGCTATCCACCGTGGCTGCAGAGGAAATTCCTCCACCATGACAGCCCTACTATGGGGTTTAGGAGAGTTTGCTAGCCAATCAAGCACAGTGATACCATGGTCATTAAACCAGGTATTGGTACTTTTGGCATTGTAGGCAGGTGCAAAGTCCTGCTGGAAAATGAAATCGGAATCTCCATAAAGCACGTCAACACAGGGAAGCACAAAGTGCTCTAAAGGTTCCTGGTAGATGGCTGTGCTGACTTTGGACTTGATAAAACACAGTGGACCAACACCAGCAGATGACATGGCTCCCCAAATTATCACTGACTGTGGAAACTTCACACTGGACCTCAAGCAACTTGGATTCTGTGCCTCTCCACTCTTCCTCCAGACTCTGGAATCTTGATTTCCAAATGAAATGCAAACTTTACTCTGTTTGAAAAGAGGACATTGGACCACTGAGTCCAGTCTGTTTTCTCCTTAGCCCAGGTAAGCTGCTTCTGATGCTGTCTGTGGTTCAGGAGTGGCTTGACATAAGGAATGTGACAGTTGTAGCCCATGTCCCGGATACGTCTGTCTATGGTGACTCTTGAAGCACCGACTCCAGCCGCAGTCCACTCCTTGTGAATCTCCCCCAAATTCTTGAATCTTCTCAAGGCTGTACTTATCCCTGTTATTTGTGCACCTTTTTCTGCCCCACTTTTTCCTTCCACTAAACTTTCCTTGGCTACATCACTCTGTGAACAGCCAGCTTCTTTAGCAATGACCTTCTGTGGCTTATCCTCCTTGTGGAGGGTGTCAGTGACGGCCTTCTGGACAACTGTCAAGTCAGCAGTCTTCCCCGTGATTGTGTAGACTACTGAACCAGACTGAGAGACCATTTAAAGGCTCAGGAAACCTTTGCAGGTGTTTGGAGTTAATTAGCTGATTAGAATGTGACACCATGAGTCTACATTATTGAACTTTTTCACAATATTCTAATTTTTTGAGAAACTGAATTTGGGGTTTTCATGAGCTGTAAGCCATGATATATCGCTCTGTCTAATGAATCTAAATGAGTTTCATTTTATGAATTGAATTACTGAAATAAATCAACTTTTCAATGTCATTCTAATTCAGTTATGAAGAGTCAGTCTTGGTTTCACATTTGGAAATGTAGGGTCCATCATTTTCAGAACAGAGGCCAAAAGGTCTGTTGTGTGAAATTTGGCCTTTTTTCAACCCTTCACTCTTTAATATCCCATTTTGTGCATTTTCCAGGGGTTAATTTGAGGATTTAACATCTTCGAGGACATGTATTATTATATTTAGTTTTAAATACCAAAAACCAATTTTTGTTGTTTCACAGCTCATCAAAAAAGGCAGTCTTTCAAGTTCTGTCTGCATCATCCTGCTCATTAATATTAATAAGCCCCGAATCTGATTGGGTAAAGCTTCTCTGAGTGGGCTAATCACAAGTAAGACAGCAGTCAGGGTGCCCCCCCACCCCACCCACCCAATTTAGAGGACTGAAGGTAGGGCTTGAAGGTTTGTGACATCATAAAACCCAGTAAGCGTAATCTAATCACTTCTTTAAGTGCTTTCTGAAATAAGGACTGTACTTATTTGTCAGATGATGAAGTTGATATTTAAACAGTATGTAACCCATAAGGGACCTTTAATACAAAAGTGCAGTGCTATATTATTTTATATTAATGGTCCTATAAGTCAGGACTGATAACCACATAAAACCTGATGCATTTTGCTTGTGTAGTAAAAAAAAAAGCCTTGAAACAGTTCTCAAACATTGATGCTTAGTGACTGTAGACAAGGTTTCTTGTTTCAGTTACCTCCAGACTGGCACTCAGCACCTCTGGACATCGTCCCAAATTGGCACTAATTGTACAGGGGTGATGTGCAGATGCTGAAAAGTAATTAAAGCAAGGAGGGAGGCTATCAAAGAGGAGGCAAAAGGGAGTAGCCTAGGCCTTGGCCCTGCAACTGGGCCCTGGATTTATGACGTTTCCTTTGACCCGAGGCATTATGTTGGGGCACATTCCAGCGAAGGACTGCAGACCCTCCTGGCCGCCGCTTGGCTGTACAGGCAAGTGGACCAGGGTCTGTGGCCCTTAAATGGCAGTGCGTTATGGGAGCGCTCATAAGCACTGTAAAAATGATGCTGGACATGCAGCCCAAAGTGCAGGAGAGCCTACAGTGTTCAGTTTTTAGTGTAAAATTAAAGACTAGATTGATTTGTCTGAAGTGAGCAGTCTTCTTTCCCTCTGACATGGAGTTGAAAATTTCACAGGCCCGCCATGGATCCGTCTGCCCTCTTTTAATTGTTTACTAGGTCATCACAGCTCACACATGATTGTGCTTAAGTACAATTAACTTTATTTTAAATACAGTTTAGACCCTCATAAAAGCAATGTTTTTAAATGGTGCCTCATTATCTCATCAAACCCTGTCATTCTCCATTTCCACACTTAAGGCACTTTCACTGACCGTAAAGGCAAGAGAGACGGTGTGTGTGTTGGTCCGACTCGACACAGGCTGCCTCCCAAACATACTTAAATAGAACCTCTTATTAATGTTCTGTTGTATATATGTCTGTAGTCATGGATTCCCAATCTAAACTTGACCGTTTTAAATGCCAAAGTCGGTGGTTGTAAAAGTGATCGCTGCTCATAAAAAGCTTCAGACTGTCTTATCATAGGTGGCTGGAGTGACCAGACAGTGAAATCAAATAATTAATGTTGTCAAGTAACACTACTTTTACTGAAGTATCATTAGCTGTGTGAAGTTTTTTTTTCCTCTTATGTTTACAACTTTTATTCGTAATATTTTTTTGCATTGAATGTTTACATTTGCATGTAGTTTTGCAACTTTTTTCTCACAAATTTTCCATTTTAATTGTAAATTTGTAACTTTTTTTTACAGTTTATGAATTTGTGACTTTTCCACATAAATGTGCAACGTTTTATTCATAAATTTCACAACCATTTTTTTTTTTGTAAATTTGCAGCTTCACTCTCACTGGGTTGGTCTGAGAAAAATACATGAGCCATCAGCTTTTACCCTCTAATATAATCCAAATCCTATATTTAAGAAAAATTGCCAATCCAGAATAGAAGAACAGTTGTTTTGGCACATTACCAGACGTAGGTAAACTAGTGACATTTATTCAAGTACGTCCACTCACTGCAGTTAGTTTTTTATAAAATTGTACTTGTGTGGGTAGTTTTATTGCAGAATACTTTTTCACTATTGAGTACATTTTTGATTATTTTTTTTAAAGCAATCATGCAATCTGGGCTCCTTTTCACTTCACTGATATGAAAATGTACTGCAACTTAACATTGGTCCTTTAAGTAAATTCATAATCTTATTTCAATTTGATCGGTGTGGATAATGTTGTCCTTCTGCTCAAATCTGTTGCAAAGAAATGAGAAAAAAGTTAAAAAAATTCATGAGAAAAGCATTGCAAATTGGTGAGTTAGAAGTTGTGAAAACAGAAGCCACAATGTTATCAAAATCAGAAATGTATGAAAAAGTAATGTCTTAAATTATTGAGGAAAAAAACTCCCAATGTTATGAGAATAAAATCTCCAAGCAAATGTACATGGTAAACGTCACAAATACAGTTGAAATCAGAAGTTTACATACACTGTATAAAAAGACCCATAGCCTTTTTTCTCACTGTCTGACATTAAATCAGACTAAACTTTTACAGTTTTAGGTCAGGTAGGATTACCAAAATTATTTATATTTACTAAATAATTTTGAGAATTTTTTTTTATTACTTCAAATTCAGAAGTTTACGTACACCAATATCAGGAAGAGAATTGTGGACCTCCACCAGTCTGGTTCATCCTTGGGTACAGTTTCCAGATGCCTGAAAGTGCCGCATTCATCTGTTCAAGCAATTATATGCAAGTATAAACACCATGGGAATATCCAGCCATCACGCCATTCAGGAAGGAGACTGGTTCTATGTCCCAGTGATGAATGTGTTTTGGTGCAAAATGTGTGTATCAACCCCAGAACAAAAGCAAAAGCTCTTGTGAAGATGGTGGCTGAAGTTGATAAGTGTCATTATCCACAGTGAAACAAGTCCTGTATTGACGTGGGCTGATGGGTCACTCAGGAAAAAGCCGTTACTCCAAAAGCAACATAACAAAGCCAGATTACAGTTTGTAAATGCACACAGGGACAAATACCTTGATTTTGGGAGACATAATGGCCATAACAGACATAATGACCATTGTTGCATTTGGAGATAAAAAGGGTGAAGCTTGCAAGCCTGAGAACACCATCCCAACTGTGAAGTACAGGGGCGGTAGCATCATGTTGTGGGGGTGTTTGGCTGCAGGAGGGACTGGGGCACTTCACAAAATGGATGGCATCATGAGGAACTATTGAAGCAACATCTCAAGACATCAGCCAAGTGTCCAAGGGCTTGGACACAAATGGGTCTTCCAAATGGGAAGTGACCCTAAGCATACCACAAAATTTGTTACAAAGTGGCTTAAGGACAACAAAGTCAGTGTTTTGGAGTGGCCGTAACAAAGCCTTGATCTGAATCCCATAGAAAATTTGTGGGCAGAGCTGAAAAGACGTATGCTAGCAAGGTGGCCTACAAACCTGACTCAGTTACATCAGTTCTGTCAGGAGGAATGGGCCAAAATTCCAGCAAACTATTGTGAGAAGCTTGTGGAAGGAGACCCAAAACGTTTGACCCAATTGATCTAGTTTAAAGGCAATGTTGCCAAATACTAAGGAAATGTATGTGAACTTCTGACTTTGAAGAAAGTAACTTAAAAAATTCTCTAAAAAAAATAAATAAATAAATTGGCAAATAGAAATAATTTTGGTCATCTTAACTGGCCTAAAACAGGAAACGTTTAGTCTGATTTAATGTCAGTGAGGGAAAAAAAAGTTGTCTTTTTGTACAGTGTATGTGAACTTCTGGTTTCAACTCTGTGTGTAGGGGGGGGGGGGCAAGTTTCAAAATTTGAGAAAAAAGTTGTACATTCATGAGAAAAGTTAATTGATCCCTTCCACACCATGTGGTGTATGGGGCGGCGCCTATCTCTGTTTCTCTGACCCTAGACCACACAGCTACTGTGAGCAGTGAAGGCTACAGTGGGGGGTCAGTCCTCTGGTAGCTCAGTGCGTTAACATTCCTTTCCCTGTTCCATTATACTGAACACCAAGCTAGAAGGTGGAAAGTACTTTTTTTTTCTTTTTTTTTTAAAAATATGGTCTTTGGAATGACCCGGCCAGAATTTGAACCCACAACCTCCCGGTTGTGGGGCGGATGCTCTACCAACTAGGCACCACTCCGGATCTTGAGAAAAAGGTCCTGAATATATAAGAAATGAACTTATAAGAAAAGAGTTACTCATTTAGAAGGAAAAATCTCACAAAGTGACAACTGTTATTGCTCAGATAACTTCTGTAGTATGTGCTTTCTTACGCAGTGATTTTTTTGCTGATGACAAAACTACTCAGTACAGTTTTGTGAAAGTTACTGGAGTACATGTACTTGAGTAAATGTATCTAGTTACTATCCACTTCTGTGCTTGATAGCAAGTTTTTTTTTTTTTCCCCCTCAGTGGATCTTTAATAAATAGTGCAAAGCTACAGCAGTACAAGAATAGAAATACAGTGTTTAGCTCTACTTGGTGCATATGATCACCTTGCCACACTATGAGAGATATGTGGGTAGTTTTATTTTTATTTCTACTTTTAAAGCCTCTACTAACTGTTAAGGGGTTTTCCCCCGTAGGTTAAAGGAGGCTCAAGAAAACATCAAAAAGATCACAGCAGAGAAAAGAGTAGAAACAAAGAAGATCAATGCCAACAGTCTGGTAAGAACTGATCTATATTCAGCAGCGTCGTGGAATTTCCTGAAACCCCCTTCTGTCTCTCAATCGATGCACTGAATCTTTTTGTAATTCTTGCCAACAGAAAGAGAGGCTGCGGCAGAAGGAAGCCAGTGTGTCCTCCAGCTGAAGGGAATGAGTGACGGAGCAGAAGAAGAGTTGTGGGAATTTGGCCGTGAGAAAGCGTGCGGGCATCCACCAGCCTTGGCAGAACTGGACTCACGATAAACCACAGGCAAACTTTTCCTCCTCACACCGCTGTATCTCTGCTCTGCTGACACTAGACCACGACACTTCACCACCTTCACTGTTTGGGCGTTTTGTGGTGCAAACCCTGCAGCGGGGATGCATGGCTGACACGGCTGCAGAGGAGGGGAGTCGTAAAAGGCCAAAGGTCGACCTCATTCATCCAGCCTGTGAAAGGTCTCCAGGGTTCAGTGGGACGCAAAGCAGTGCCAGGTGACACACCCGCAACCTTCCTCTGGGATCTTCAAGGGCTGAGAGTCTTTTCTGAACTGTGTCGTACAGCATTAATATACTAAATGAGCTTCAGATGAGTGGGGAGTGTTCTGACTTTGTTGCTATCGTACAAGCGCCCTGGCAAGAGGGAGAAAAAAGTAGATCCCAGCATCCTTTGCCATAGCCAATAGCTTTTCATTCACCACGGCTCATTAAAGTGTCTTGTAAATATGTCATGTTATACTGGCAGGGACTGCGTGCAGCTATGAGGAATATGATTGATGAGCTGCTGTGGGATTTAAATGCAGATGAAGACGTGTAGAATTTGTGTGTATACAGTTATATAAAACAATAAAAAAAACCTGTTGTGTGTTGGACTGGACCAGGCCGACCTCTCCTGGGTGACTGCCAGAGGAGGAGCAGACGCTGGCAGAGAATCGGCCCCAGCCCCCTATACGAATGCAAGCTTGGGCCACGCACTTATCAACAGTTTTATCAAGTGCTGTACAGCATTATGTCCAGCAGTTTTACGCACTTTCCTGCTTGCAGTAGTTGTATGTTGTAGCACGCTTGTAAAACACCCCCTCCTCTCCTGCGTGCACATCGTTTCAGCTGTTTTGCACTTTTTTTTGCACCTCTTCTTCTATGCAAGGGTATATTTCCCTCTTGTAAGATTTATAGAATGTCATGTTGAAATCCTGATTGTTTTTTTTTAGTGTAAAAAGTCATGTTTTATCTTAATAAATGTAAGATTTCGTTGTACTCTGCTGTCATGTATATTAATAATGAAGTAATGTTATTTTAGGCCAATAAAAAGAAGCTTTGTTCCCTGTTTATTCTGTTTTTGAGTTGCAACTATTTGACTGAGAAGCTGCTTGATGGGTCTGTCGGATCAGGTATTTTTACACAGATGTTACTTGTACGTTATTCAGATTTACTGAGATGTGGAAAGAAGACGGTTACCTCTGGATTTTAACTTTAAAGAGATGAGGATGTATTTTTGGTATCAAACATTTTTAGATGACAACCTAAGCCATGTGAGCTGTTAATACCTCAGACTTCCATTCTCAGATTATCCATGAAATGCACCTTGAATGACCTTTTCTCACTCTCCAAAGTCTTTCACCAGTGCCATTGATTTCAGAAAGTTTGAGAAGCTTGGACCTGCTGCACACCAATGACTTGTGGTAGCCTCTGCTGTGTGTTTATGGGTTGATGTGACTTCAGTAGCTCTCATGTGGATGTTGTGTAATTTTATGAAATTGTTTTAAATTTCAAGAATAAACTGTTTGAAGCTGAATTGATATTTCTTTCTTTTGGCAAGACTTGGACTTTGAAAGATGCATTAAGCCCATTTCACTCAATTTTCTGCTGTCAACACTTCCATAAGGCTACTCTGAGAGAATTGGCTATTTAGGTAAGAAACATGAGTCATGAAAAGGAATTGAATGATTCATAATTGAGCCAAGCAGTCCAATTAACCTATGAGTCAGAGGCTCATTTTTGACAATTATATATGTTTTAAATGGGAATCTTAAGCTAGAATGGATTTGTCATATTGTTTTAACTGTATTTAGTGTAAACAACTGGGTGATTTGCTCCATCAGTCACATTGTTTTATAATTAAATTTAATATAACTATACATTTTGTCATGCATTTTCTTGGAATCCAGTTGTTGAATATTGTACCCAAAAATGGCCTATTAACTTTTATAGCACTTTCTCAAGTTTTACTGTGTAGGTTAATACATGTAGGCACTAAAACTAAACATTCAGATTGATGCCTAGAACATGCATTAGGAGTCTGATATTTAAAGAAATGACCTCCTAACTCGATTTACTTTATCTGACATCTTGATTAAGCGATGCCTTTGGAGACTGAAATCCCTCATTTCCACATGGACCCTGCATTCCCTCCATCTGCTCCTCTGGCAGATTTAGGAGCAGTTGGAACCAAATATGGAGAAAATGAATGACATCATTGAAAGAGAGAATTGGAATGGGCAACTGCACCTTTACTCATAAAGCTGTCTGCAGTTAACGTTTATTTTGCGCAGGATGAGATGAAGACATGAGGAATGGTGTAATGAACCGGTTTTGTGCATAATTAAAAACAAATCGTGGAGAATTTCGTGAATAGATTTATCAAATTGATAAACAGGGCGATTACATCAAAGACTTTTTTTGTTTTGTTTTTACATTTTTACGACTATTTACCATTGTACAGTGATGGTTTATACACTCAATGTCCATATAAACTAACAAAGGAGCATATTGCCTCATAAGGCTCCAAACTTAGAAGAACAAAACTTTACTCTTGAACAGCAGAATTCACAGAAATCAATTCCGTTGACCTCAAGCGATTGTTGACCTACTGAAATAAAATCACACGTTTCTATTTACAAATTCATCCATCCAATTCCACACGGTGGAAACATCCAGTTCAGCAGACACGATTAAATACACAACTGAACAAACACGTTTCCCTGTCGTGTTTTAAGCAGATAAATAAAACTCGGTTTGCGCCGTCTGTTTCGGGTGAGGAAGCCGTGCGTAAAACGTGCCCATTCCAAGTCGGGAGTCCCGTGCGGTGATGCTCGAGTTCAGTCTGATGAGGAGTGACGTGAAGGTGTTTGATTGGCATTCCCATACTTGCTCACGCGCTGTACAAGAGGACGGTGCCGGTGCGTCTCTCCGGGTGGAGGCAAGACACGCGCGTTCTTGGCTGCGTGACGCCAGTCCTTCTCTCCGAAGAACCGGAACACACGCGCATGCCGTCGCCGCGGGCTCAGTCCAGGTCTATGGATACGCAGCGGCAGTGCTTGACGCGCTGGATGCGCTTCTTCTTGGTGGGTGGCTGCTGGTCCGGGCAGTTGAGTGTGAAAGTCATTGTGGTAAAACGCTTGGGCTTACAGAAGGAGCAGGACTGGAAGGCGCCCTCCTCCTGCCTCGGGATGTAGAAGGAGTTGCACTGTCCGTAGCAGAAGCGGTTGATGATGGTGCGGCTGACGCAGCCCTCCTCGTGGATCGTCTGTTTGAGAGGCTGGGTTTTGCACCAGTCCCGTTTTAAATACCGGCGCTCCGTCACATGCAGAGCCTCCTGGCTGGATTCCAGCACCTCGTCGGCCGGGGAGGACGAGCCCGGATGCGGAGGCTGCGGCTGCCGTTCCGATTCGTTTGGGTTGTTTTTGTCGGGGGGAGGAATGGCGCCCTGTGAACCTCTGTTTCTTTTTGAATCCGCAGGAGAGGATAGCAGCCCCATGATGAAAACCATACTGCAGATGATACGCGTGGAGTTGGCCATCCTTGGAGAGAAGAAGAAAATAATTAATCACCCACAGCGTTTCGACTCTGGACGGTTACGCAGAGCTGTCAAGGCTTTTACGCTGCGTAAAAAAGCGCACAGACGGGGCGCTTTCTTCTTTCCTGGAAACACTATGAAAAGCGGACGATGTTCAAAAGCATTTTTCCCATCTGACTAACATTTCTCCAAGTAACTGGTGAATATAAGTAAGTCGAAAATCTTACAGGCTTATGCAAAACTTGGACACCTCTTGACAAATGGCATATTTTTGGTGATTGGTGTGTTTCCTAAATGTTTTCACTTTCTTACTTGTGTGTTTACTTATTTTGTTCAGTTTATAAGATAAAAAAAAGTAACTGCAGTAATGATGCTGTTAATATTGTAATTCATTGCCGTATCCCAGAGACGGTGTTGACGGTTTTCAATCACAAATATGCAAGTAGCCAAATCTTTGCAAGCGACTGTATTGTCCAAAAATCCAAAGATTTGGAAAATGCATCAACTGACTCACGTGTTCACGATCTCGGTGCGCACAGTCGGTAAGAAGCATGCAGTGTGCGCGCTAAAACGCGCTCATGCCACGATCAGAAATACCTGCTGAGCGTCTTCACAGCTGCGAGTGCGATGAACTGATCCTACCGCCGTCTCCACAGCACCTTTCCGAGGTGATGAGCACCCACTGCTGTCTGGTGTACTCTGGTGGAAGTGTGGATGGGTGGGAGACTAAGCGCTCCATAGACAGGGGCCAAGGGGGGGGGGGGGTTGATACAAATTGCTCCAGCGCCGGACTGTCTCCCTTTTAAATGTCTGCCAGCTGAGATGTGCAGTTATTGGCTAAGCACGACCAAGAGAAAATCAAGACTATCCGCCCCTTCAACACTTCAAGGAAACAGACAACCGAGGGGAGACAGACGGGGAGGGAGGGACGGAGGGGGAGATGAGCGCACAGGCCTGGAAAAGTGAAAGTCCCCCCCCCCCTTTTTTAATAGTGTGACGTTAGTAGCCTAAAGTTCAAAATCTTTGGTACCAAAACTCAAATTAATGGGAGCATCTCAAGCAAACCCATAAAATAAACTTTAAATTGTCAGTTTGGCTGCACGATACCTGCGAATCTGAAACACCACTGGCAATATGTCAAGATCACTTGGAAATCTCTGAAATCAAGTAACCTTTGTTGAATTAGTCAATTTTATATATTGTCTAATCTTAACAGAAAATCATCTCAGTAATGAATCACAATAAATATCACAGAGGTCCCAACTAAGCTAGAAACTGAGGCAGCGGCAGGTTCGGGACAGGCCAGGAATCGATTGAAATTGGTTGGGAGATTGGTGGAAATGAGAATATCACAATATAACACAGTCTATTCAAAAACTTTGTGAAAGAAAAAGGCTTTCAGCTTGATCTTATAAAAGTGGAGGGTGTCTGTCTCATGGACCCAGGCTGGTAACTGAGAGAAACCCGATAACTGAAAGCTCCATTTTCCACAGTACTTCTAGAGACTCTGGGAACTACTAGAAGTCCATTATTATGATAGCGTATTGTTCTGTTTGATATGACACAATGAAGTCTTTAGGATACCATGGGGACAAATAATCTCATGATGAAAATCAAGCAGATAAAAAAAATAGAAATAAACTGGACAGGGATGGGATCAAACCCACAACCTTCTTGCTGTGTTGCCACAATGTTAACCACTGCACCACCAAGCAGCCAGTCCACTAACGACCTTTGTGTGGAATTTGCATGTTCTGCCTGTGTGGGTTTTCCCTTGATGCTTCGGTTTCCTCCCACAGTCCAAAGGCATGCACGTTAAGTTAACTGGCATCAGCTGGGAATAAACTGGTCCTTAGGTATGAATGTGAGAACAAATGGTTGTCCATCTCTCCATGTTGGCCCTGTGATGGACTGGTGATCTGGCCAGGGTGTAACCCGCCTCTCACCCAAAGATGCTGGGATAAGCTCCAGACCCCCCCCCCCCCCCCCCCCTCAGTGAATGAAAGTAATCGTGTCTAAGGTGTAAGAGAACAGATAAGCATTTGGATCGTTTCCCTTTTTGTCTGATGCTATAACGACTTATTAATGATGTATAAAGTGTACACAACCTTAATACATTAACAAAATTGCAAACACTTTATAATTCCTTTATAAAAGTTTATTGTAACTTATAAACTCTTAGTAAGTCCTTTACTAGCATGTTTTTGTAATGTGGTATAGCCATCACAATGTATATCAAAAATAAAATCTTCAAGGATGAGCGACCCGAGAAAAAATTTATGGTATCCTTTTTTTTTTTTCTGTACAACTGTTTCAATAGTATAGAATTGGTCTAAGCTATAGATAAGGATGACTTTCAGACTGCAGCTCTAAATGTAATGGATAGATTTTCCCCATCAGTACCATGTTGAGCTACAAGTAGAAATAATTAACCTGGCAATAGATTCTCATAATTGCTTAAGTTATTGACCAATTTTAAATCTGGTTCAATCTTGAAAACAAAATGCATATGTACTCAATAACAGGAATAAATGTGGACAATCTGCCATCAAAGCTTCTGGTCAACAAAACAAAATCCTCAGACTTGGTTATGCTATATCGGGGGTGTCCAACCCTGTGCCACGGAGGGCCAAGACCCTGCAGGCTTTACCTCCAACACCAGATTTCACTGAACTTCTTCCCACTGACTGCTGAGTGAAAACACCTGCTGAAGAGACTGGGTAGAAGAGAAAACCTGCAGGGTCCTGGCCCTCCATGGCACACGACTGGACACCCCTGCACTGTTATGACCAGATCGGTCTGCATTCGTGTGAGAAGTGACTGCATTACTCCACCTAGTGGCATCACACAGCACAAGTGATTCCTACAAGTTGACCAAAAAACGATAGTCAGGTTTGCTTGACTTTATTTTGAAGAGGTATTTAATTGGCACATGGCTGAAGATTTGGAAGTATCACAGATTTGAGCAATACTGTTAAGACTTTTTTTTTCCCCCTCTCCATTAAATCCAGCAAAATTGTGTGTGTGTGTGTGTGTTTCCATGTACAATACATGAAAATATTCTGAAACCATTTTAACTTCCTTTTCAGTCAAGATATCACTCCCCAACAGCTACCTAAGGATTAGCTGTAAAATACATAAATAAAAATCACACCATCAAAACATTCAAAGACCATCAAAACATTTCCAGTCATACCAATCACAGTTTACATCATTTCTTCTGCACACTACAATGTAAACATTATCCAGCACTAATATAATCTTTTAGGCTGATGTGTTGATATTTAACTTCTAAACTCATTTTTCTGAAGTTAAACAAAGGTAAGGCATACACAAATCTCCCAATAAGGCCCTAAAAATTACAAACAGCCCCCCCCCCCCCCATGGCTGAAAATAAATTAAAGGGGTCACTGACTGCACTTTTCCCACATTTTAACAGCTTACACACATCTTAATGAAGTGTTTGTGACATATTTTGTTCACATTCTCTTTGATTTTTTTTCCATTATTGAAGCAAATTTGTTTTGTATTTTCCTGGCTTTCTTGAAACACTGATGTAAAGCCTGTCACTTTAAGAAACATCCTTCACCTATTCAACTTCGCCCTCCCTCTTACGTCAGTTAGCCATTAGCTGCTAGCTTCTAGCCTTTAGCCTCCTCCTAGCTTGGATGAGCAGTGCTGGCTCACTGACCCATAGTTGATTGTGTACCTCACGTCACTCCACCCATCTCCCAACAACCTTGGCGGGATGCCACAACAAATCACCAGCACCGTGCGACCCACTTATTGCAGCAACCCTAGACTGCTGGCCGAGCCACAGGATCTTAAAGGGCAGTGTCTCACTCCGCTCCTTTCCCACAGCCAGCTGGGGGATGCCCCATCACGAAGCGGGTCCCCTTACATTGCCTATGAGAGTAGAGCGGAGTTGTGCGGAGCCCCGAAGGATGGTGGGGAGGTGGCCGTGAGAGTCAGTAGCGTAGACGGCTGCCACGACCGGCACGCTGGCGACCTGCTGTTGGAATCATGGCGAAACCACTGGGAGATGGGCCGGACCGATGCGAGATATACTGTTGACTGGTGAATCAGGTGGTAAGAGGGATGGTTATTAGGGTGACTAAGATTTGAAGGAAATAAGCTGTGCTAAGCTCGGACCAAGCACAGCTTGGTCCGAGCTTCCTGGTACCAGTGTTCGCTTAGGGGCTAACAGACTACCTTTAGCATCCCTTCCATCTACATAACAGACAGCTAGGTGGGCCAACAATAGAGCAGTGGGCGGGTCTCAAGGACAGCGGTGGGTTGGCTTTTTCCTAATGGTGATGTATACAATTTAGAATCAGAATAGTCAAAAAACGTTTCAGGTATTTCTGGGAGAGAAAAATGAGATAAAGGCCGTGTGTTTTTTTACTTAAAGAGAATTGACTGTTTTGAATTTTCTTTGATAATTAGGTGACCAGTAGACTAATTTCAGACAGTTAAAACCTACAAACACACCATTTTTCAGTCAATGACCCCTTTAAGACCCTGAAAGAATGAATAAGCTAGGACGTTTAATGTCATGCAGTCTTTAAAGACACAGACCTGCATAGTAAGAAGGAAGTTAAAAGGCAAAAGGAAATTCCTATAAATCTACAGGTTTAGTTGCAGACAGGAGTCTGCTCTGGTTCAGAGGGTTTCTGGGTGAACCTCTGTAATGGCTCATCTCTTTCTCTGCTGTGTGCTGCTGGATGAGAGGCTTTGGGGCTTCTGATGGATTAGAAGCCAGGCTGTCCAGAGTAATCTTTGGTTGGACCTTGTTGGTCATGTCACTCAGAGCACAGACCTTAGGTTTACGGGTCAAGGTGCTCTGCCTTTTTGGGGGGACTGGAGGTGGCTTCTTGACTGGACGTGTGCAGAGGGATGGCCCCGTCTGTGGTTCTCCTTGACGATGCTGAAGCTGTGGGTGAGGAGAGAGGCCACTTTCTAGACTCACAGACTTTCCCACTCGACCACCGCGGGCAGTGGTGAGCTCTGTATTTTTAGGGGGCCTGCTGCTCTCTCCCAGTAGAGAGTTGATCCTGCGAACAGTCTGGCGTACAGGGGTGCGCTGGAACTTGAGCGGTGACCTTATTGTTTTGGTTTTTGCACCTCGGGGAGAGTAAAGGGTGAGTTTGTTGAAGTGCTGAATGTGGTCTGCCACTCTGCGCTTTTCAGTCTCACGGGTGAGTGGTGACATGAGTTGTTGGCTTTGCACTATGGTACCGATTGCTGGGAAGCAATCTTTATTCTCCTGACTGCCAACTATAGCCCCCATTTTAGGAGGTGTTACAAGCTCATTTCTGAATTCAAGACCTGCTTTGTATGGCGTGGACTGAAGTCCAGAGGAGACGCCCAGGGTGAAGTGAGCAGGACTCTGGATGTCCAAAGCGTCGATTAACCTACTGCAGTTGACCTTCTCTTCCTCTGACTGACTGTGTCCCACCATGGAGCTGCTAGGGTTTGTGGTAGGAGAAGCTCTGAAAGAACCTTTACCATCTTTAGTTGTGGGGCTACAGTATACACCAGTGTCAAAAATGATACTGTCAATATGCAGAGGAGAAAGTGCCACAATTTCAATTTGGCCAAAAGTAATATTCTGTTCATTGGCCACAAGGCTGTGTTGCGTTGGGCAGCAAGAAGCTTCAGATACCACAGGCTGAGCTGTAAACGCTGGAGACTCCGGTGGCAGGACAGAAATGCACTCAGACAGTTCAGTCCCGTTTTCTCCTGTTGCACTACATGACTCATGTACGACAGCCTGGAGGTCACTGCCTGACTCTGTGAAGGCCTTTTTGATTTTTAGGAGGGTGTGACCAGTTTGTCTCTGGGCTTCAGTGATGGAGCAGTCATTCTCCAGGCTCTCTGCGCTGGAGGCACAACACAGCTTCACGGGAAGGTTGCTCACTGAGGGCTTGGTTGTGACTATGGCCGGCTCAGACACGTAGGTGCCCTTTAAGCACATGTTCATGGGGGTGTCTGTGAAAGACCCCCCTCCTACAGGGGTCTCTGCACTCCACACGGTCCGGTGGGCTGAAGAGTCACACTGGGGTGTCAGCAAGTTGTCTTCAGACTTGCTAATGTACTTTGAGCCTAGAACAGAAATTAGACAGCATTAAAATTCAACGGATTAGCATTAGACACAGCATCTCAATTAGCAGAAATTGAGCATTCAGCTGTTATTTTATTTTACTTACTCTTGGATTCGACTTTTCCAGGCATCTCTGTTGGACTGAACTCCGTCTCGTTTATGAAACGGAAACTGGTGGTGCTCTCTTGCGTGGCAAGACGCCAACCGATAGATTCAGACCCCTTTATCACCAACATGAAATGAGAAATGAGAGTGTCTTCAAAGAGTAGAAAGATTTATGGTAGTACTGTTAAAAATGAGCCCACGGAAATTACCAAGAAAGACACATCAGTGTTAATTTCAGAAATTTAGGGGTTAGTTCTTCAGAGATGATAAAAATCACTCAGAAGAAATGAGATTTATATTTAAAATTTTATTAAGTCACAAATATACATTTTACTAGGATGCTTTAAAGTAATTCACCTGAGCAGTTTACTAGATGTACCCAAACACAAGTTATAAAATATTTTTTGTATACTATACATCGACATTTTTTCACCTTCAGCTCTTGAAAGAAAAAACACCCCCTGCAAAATAAAATATCCTGTGGCGTTGTACCATACATGTATAAACAATGAAACCGTTAAGGCGCCAGAAAACAATTTAGTCCACGTTTAAAAATAATGCATGCATTAGTATAAATGTATTAGTAAATTAAATCAAAATTAAGAGTATTACACAATGAAAAAGTGCCGCTGTGCACAAGTTCATCTCAGTTGCATCCTATCAGTAAGTAGTTTTATACCAGTTCATATTTCAGTATGTTTGGTTAACCTTTGTGCATATTGATGAAGCAGGGAAGTGGTTGATTTCTATTGGACAACCACACTTACAGTTTCTTTGCTGCTCTTCCCCAGGCTAAAACGCATGCGTAAAGACTTGCGTGGAGCTTCTTTTTTGCTGACTTTAGGAGAAAAGCAGCCAGCTCTCCCAGATTCAATTCTGAAAATGATTTTAAAAAATTCAAACTATTAGGAGAAGTCAAAAGTATCACTGAGCTTTATGAATAATTTTATTATAACAATTCTCTTTAGTCATTAATATCAACCAGACTGCCAATAACAGAGGTCATTCCGGCCTGACAAAATCACCCCAGGAGTACTCAGATCTCCTGACCGTTGATCTTGACCTTAAGCAAAGCCTAGACAGACCCATCTAGGATGTGTTTAAGGTCAAGGTCAATGGCCTAGGAGGAGTTTTCATAAAAATTCAACATCAAAGCCCAAATCTCCTGACCTTTGACAATGACCCTGACCTGGATGCACACAAACCTGAGGATGATTGTGTGAGTTTGTTGAGAATTCGGACAATTCCATAGGAGAAGGAATAACAATTTTCATAAAATCATGTAAGTGCTGAGATCTCCTGACCTTTGACCCTGACCTTGAGCACAACCTTGATGCAGACCCACCTGATTATCACTGAGTTTGGTGAGCATCAAGGCACTTGCCTAGGAGAAGTGGCAAATTTTCTGAAATCACTTACTGATGTGGACAAATTTATTGGTAACCTTTCATGAAAGGAAGAAAATCCCACAATGGTCTCTAAATTAACTTGAAACTGACAAAAGTAATAATAATTTTTTTTTTTTAAAAATTGAAAATTAATGAAAATCAGATTGTTTAATCCAAATTCAAAAGCAATCATTGAAAAAAACCCAAAAAACTAATGAAATTGACCTGGACAAAAATGATGATATTCCTAGAAAAGAGTGAAAATAATTTGACCATATGGACATGTTAAACTAAGGTGTCTCCTGTCCTGAGTAGGGGTTGCTGCCATGCAAGGTGCCGCCACAAATTTCCCTCCTCCGTTCCATTATTGCTGAGCACCAAGCTGGACGGCAGGAAGTTCCGCTTTTCTGTGGTCTTCGGCATGACCTGGCCGGGATTTGAACCCCTGCCTCCCGGGTGTGGGGCGGATGCTCTACCAACTGAGCCACCACTCCGGTGGCTCAGTTGTCCATCCATCTGTCCATACCTCCCTGCCTCCATCCCACCATACACTGCAAGATAGGGCCTTGGTAGAGGTTTGCGCTCCAAAATCTAATGTTTGTCTGTAACCCAGGGACCTTCTCTGGTGAAAATTTCATCAAAATCCATCCATTAGTTTTTGCATAATCCTGCTAAACCACTGCTAGAGGATTGAGCCTTGGTGGAGGTATGCACTCATGGATCACCTCCAAAATGTAATGGGTTCGTGTGTAGCCCAAAAGCCACTGCTGGTGAAAACTACATCAAAATCCATCCATTAGTTTTTTAGTAATCTTGCAAACATATTGTGAGAAGATAGAGCCTTGGCAGAGGTATGCACTCTCGGATCATCAACAAACTCTAATGGGTACTTCTGCAGCCCAAGGACCATCTCTGGTGTAAATTTCATCAAAATCCGTCCAATAGTTTTGTATAATCCTGCTGAACAAATTCAAGCAAGGGCTTCGGTGGAGGTGTGCACTCTCAGATCATCATCAAAATCTAATGGGTTAATCTTTAGTCCAAGGGCCACCTTTGGTGAAAATTTCACCAAAATCCATCCAGTAGACTTCCGGTTATGGCTGCCACGTAGGACGGACGTGTCTCGCTCTGCTCTGCTCCTGGAGAAAAAAATCGGCAAATAACTCTCTCATTTGGGACAGAACGTATCCCAGCATTTGAGCGAGGATATGTCGGCGAAGCCTAAGGCTGGAAAACCAGGAAAAGGAAAAAGCGAGCCGCCGAAACAGTCCAAATTAACGGACTTTCAGGTCTGTGACGCAGCAAACAAAACTCCATATATGGCGGAGGAGGCTGGCAACGGCGCGATTTCTGCGGGGAATGGCGCAGATGCGCTGATGGCTGCCATGAGTTCAATGAGAGCGGACTTTTCCTCTAGATTTGATGGGATTATGACAGCGTTGGAAGGAATAAGAAAGGAATTGGGTGACTGTGTAGAACGAACGGCGCAGATGGAGCTCCGTCTCGCTAGTGCTGAAGATGACGTCACCCGTCTTCAATTAAAGGTGCGCACTTTGGAAAAAAAAAATAAATCTCTGGAAGATAATATTTTGGATTTGGAATCTCGGTCGAGACAGAATAATTTGAGGCTGGTGGGTCTTCCAGAGGAATCAGAAGGTCGGGACGTATGTTCCTTTCTGGAAAAGTGGATTCCGGAGGTGCTGGGCAGCGAGGAGTTGCAATCAGCAGTGGTTCTGGAAAAAGCACATCGTATTGGCCCACGGAGAGATAAGGGACCGCCGAGGACCTTAATTATGAAGTTTCTTAGCAACAGAGACAGGATGAAGATCTTCAACGCTGCACGTGCTAAAGGAGAGATTAAACACCAGGATCAGCAGGTGCGGTTCTACCCAGATTTGGCCACAGGAATCCAGCAATTGAGGAAGCAGTTTGATCCCGTACGTAAGGAGCTGCGCAACCTTGGGATTCGTCATGGTGTAATCTATCCTGCGAGACTGCTGACCACGTATGAGGGCAGAACCCACATCTTCAAGACCCCAGAGGAGGCGCAGGAGTTCATCAAGAAGATCAAAGAAGAAGAAGAGACTGGTGGGAGCTAAGCATGAACAAAATATAAGGTAGAATAATTAAGCATTTGCACAGGCATCTGACTGACTTGAAGTAAATAGTAAGTTTACAAAATATAGATTGTATTATATATTAAAAAAACAAAACAAAAACAAAACAAACAAACAAAAAAAAAAACTATGATGTACAAAGTTGTTAAAAATTTTGGAGTTAAGTTGGAAAACTACAGAGGAGAGTTAATGTTACGTCATTAAAAGCAGTAGAGTTAGGGTGATTGGGAGGATGAAGAAGGAGTGGCTTAGGCTGTTCCCCGTGGGTGTGGAACGGTCGATGGCTATATCGGGAGACAGAATTTTTCTTTTGATTTTGGGGGGTTTGCCACAAGTGTGGGAAGGGGAAATTTGTTTGTGTGTAGTTTGTAGGATGAATGTTCAACCACTCATGTTTTTGCTTCTCTGTATGAGCATGTTTACACTGCAAGGTAATCCTAAACTCTCTATTGATCATGGACCAAAGTGTTAATCTTAATTTAACTTCATGGAATTGCAGAGGTCTACAAAATTTAAAAAAACTTAAACAAGTTATGAATAAAATAAAGGACATGGGTTCAAGAATTGTGTTTTTACAAGAAACTCATCTGATAGAGGAGGATGTTAAAAGAATTAGGAGTAGATGGCAGGGAAGTGTATTCACCTCTTCATTTTCATCCCGAGCCAGGGGAGTTATGACTCTCATACATAAATCAGTTCCTTTTCAAGTGAAAAATGTAATTGGAGACAAATTTGGAAGATATGTAATCATTCAAGGTTCTTTGCTATTAGAAAATATAAATCTTGTGAACTTATATGGTCCCAATATAGATGATCAGAAGTTCTTTGCTAATTTATTTCTCATCTTATCATCACTTACAGGGCAACATATAATAGCAGGGGATTTTAATTGTACATTGAATCCAGGTGTGGATAGATCAACAGGACTGGATTGTACGCACATTGGATGTAGGATGACTATTAATCATTTTATGAAAGAATTGAGATTGTTAGATATATGGAGAGAAATGAAACCACAAGTTAAAGCCTATTCTTGTTATTCCAGTACCTACAAGACATTCTCACGTATTGATTATTTTTTGATTTCCACAGAATTAAGGTCCAAGATTCAAAACTGCTTTTATGATAACATTGTGATCTCTGATCATGCACCCTGTTGTCTAATATATGTAGATAAAAAATTGACAAAGGAATCAGGTAGATGGCAATTTCAGCATAAATGGCTTCAGGATGAGGAATTTGTCAAGTATATAGAAAAACAGATAGACGAGTTCTTTGACATCAATACTACACAAACATCAGCATGTGTAAAGTGGGAGGCTTTCAAAGCTTTTATTAGGGGACATATTATTAGTTATACAGGATCAAAATCTAAGAAGACTCGAGAGGAGAGAGCCAAATTGGAACATAAAATAAAAAATCTTCAGGAAAAAGTGTATGCAGGAAGTGACCCAAGGTTGGAGAATGAATTACTGATTTTGAGAGCTGAATACGACAAAAAATCAGCGAATAGAGCTGCCTCGAGTCTTCTAAGATTGAAACAATCTTTTTATGAACAAGGTGAAAAATCAGGAAAATTATTAGCATGGCAGATTAAACAATTGGAAATTAAAACACCAATTACCAGTATTATAAGTAATGGACAGGTAGTTATAGATCCTTTAGAAATTAATAGAGCCTTTAGAGATTACTATGAAAAATTATATGATACCAAAAATGAACCTGATTTAACAAAACTAAATGGGTTTTTGAACGAACTATCTATACCGTGTATTCCAAATGAAAACAGGGAGATATTGGAGTCTAAAATTAGTCAAGAAGAAGTTGGGCTAGCCATTGATAATATGAAATCAGGAAAAAGTGCAGGACCAGATGGTCTTCCAGTTGACCTTTATAAAAAATTTAAGAATAAATTAATAAAACCTTTTTTGGAAATGGTTTTAGAAGCATTTCAAAATAATAATTTACCATCATACATAAATAATGCCTTAATTATACTGCTGCCAAAACCAGGTAAGCCCTCTAATAAATGTGAAAATATGAGACCAATAAGCCTATTAAACGCCGACCTTAAGATAATCTGTAAAATTTTAGCAAGACGAATACAAGAAATTTTACCAAATATTATTAATCGAGATCAGAATGGCTTTATAAAGGGTAGACAAGGCTTCCATAATGTAAGAAGACTATTTAATATTATTTATTTTAATAAAGAAGCACCGGATACAGCTCTCCTATCACTGGACGCCGAAAAGGCCTTTGATAGAGTTGAATGGCCCTTTCTTTTTGAAGTCCTACAAAGGTTTGGACTTGGAAATAATTTCATAAAATGGGTTCAAATAATATACAATAATGCTACAGCAGAAATCCTAACAAATAACAATATTTCAAAACCAATAAAAATCAATAGAGGATGTCGACAAGGCTGTCCACTTTCACCTTTACTGTTTACTATGGCAATTGAACCTTTAGCGATAGCGATACGTTTACATTCACAAATATATGGAATTAAAGTTGGACCAACAGAACATAAAATCTCCCTGTACGCCGATGATATAATTTTGTTTATGTCGAATCTAAAAAAATCAATTCCAGCCTTGTTGAATTTAATAAAGAATTTTGGGGAAATATCAGGATATAAAATAAATAAAACTAAATCTTCAATATTAATGCTAAATGAGACCCAGAGAAATTACCCAGCCCCTGAGGTAAATCAATTCAATGTTGTAAATCAGTTTAAATATTTAGGAATCCAAATTATGCCTAAGCTAGAATCAGTCGCCAGTGTCAACTATGAAGCCTTAATGTCAGATATCAGTGAGTTAACTCAGAGATGGATGTCACTACCAATGTCGATGATCGGGAGAATCAATATACTTAAAAGTAATATTTTACCTAAAATACTTTATTTATTTCAATACATTCCCTTATCACCACCTTTAGATCTATTCTCAAGAATAAAAAAAAAGTTAGTGGAATTTATATGGAACAACAGGAGGGCTAGATTACGTTTGTCTTTATTATATTTACCATTTGATCGTGGAGGTCTGAAATGTCCAAATTTTATGTTGTATTATTGGTCGGCACAACTGAGGTCTATGACATATTATTTTTCATCAAATGATCTCCCTCACTGGACTGAAATGGAATCATACAATTTACCTTTACCTCTTCCCATATTCATATACTCAGATTCGGCAAAAAAATTACAAAAACAAGTTAAAAATCCATTTGTAAAGCATATGATCAAAATATGGTGTGAAGCTAAAAACTATTTAAAAGAACCACAGTTATTGTCACAATTTAGTCCAATATGGGGTAATCAATATTTTAAACCAGGGAGAGCGGACGCTGTATTTAAAGTATGGAATTTAAAAGGGATACAAAAGATTCAGGATTTATATTTGCCATGTGCAGATAACATAATGTCTTTTGAAGAGCTGAGGATCAAATTTAATCTCAATAGAACACATTTTTTTAAATATCTTCAACTTAGAAACTTTATTCGATCAAATCAAAATAAAGCTCTCACTCGACCTATTTATTCATCCTTGGAAAAAATGATGATGAAAGATAGTAAAAGAAAGGGTATTATTTCAGAGTTTTATAACTCATTGACACTATCTTCAAGTGAAAATTCACTGAAAAGATTAAACTACTGGAAAGAAGATCTGCAAATTGAAATTTCAGAGGAACAATGGGAATTGGCTTGTACAGAAGCTCAAACCAAATCAATAAATGCACGCCTTAAATTGATACATTTCAAATGGTTAATGCGGATGTATGTTACACCGGAGGAGTTAAATAGATATAACAAAAATATACCAGATACATGCACAAAATGCATGGAAAGTAAAGGAACCCTATTTCATTGTTTATGGGAATGTAGATTAATAAGAATGTTTTGGGAAGAGGTGAGGGTAACAATTGAAAAAATAATCTCAAAACAAATCATATTGAATCCTAAACTGTTTTTGTTGGGTCTGTACCCAGAAAAGCATAATTTTAATAAAAGTGAAAGAACATTCATAGACCTCAGTTTGCTTAATGCCAAAAAATGTATTGCACTATTATGGAAAAAGACTCATAGACCAGATGTGACTCAGTGGTTAAGACAGATGTTAACAAACCTTCCATTAGAAAGAATAACATATATACTAAAATCAAAGGAAATTGTGTTTGAGAATATATGGAGACCTTTTATTGATTATGTAAAAAATTTAAACATAACTCTTGAAGAAGAAGGTGAATGATGTGTGTGGACCTTGTAAATTCCAAACTGGTGAACATAATATGTATACTTATGTATTGGATTGTCTAGACTAAACAGAGGAGCATTGTTGAAGACTTGATTTTGTTGGTGGTTGTTGGTGTTTTTAGTGCATTTTTTTTTTTTTGTAGTACTTTAGTGTTAGTGTTTGATTGTTTGTATCATGTTTGTTAAAAAAAAAAAAAGGTTCAATAAAGATATTGTGGAAAAAAAAAAAATCCATCCAGTAGTTTTTGTGTAATCCTGCCAACAGAAAGACAGACCACCCCAATTACATAACCTCCTTGGCGGAGGTAATTATAGGTAAGCATGTTAAAGGTAAAGGCCATAGGACCATATCCAAGCAGCTTGATGTTTCTGTGACCACAGTTGCTAATATTATTAAAACGTATAAGATTCATAGGACTGTAGCCCATCTCCCAGGGCATGAACACAAGAGGAAATGCAAACCCAGGCTGATCAAAAGAATAGTGCGTATTGTAGAAAAAGACCCTCAGAAACCATTCAAAATCATTCAAACTGAACTCCAAGGTCAAGGTACGACGCTTTCTAATCACACCATGGGTCTCATTTTGAACAATAATGAACTCCATGGAAGAACACCTGGGACCCCATGTACAAAGACTTGCGTGGATTTCCTACTGAAAGATGACGTACGTTTAAATCAAGAAAACATCATAAGCAAAAAAAAAAAAAAATCAAAAAAAAATCCAGCTGTATGAAACCATCCGTACGCAGGAATCCAAGCACATTTCCTTTGTACATTCCGATCTGCTTGAAACTGAACGCACGTGAGGAAATACCAGACTCCTCTCTTGACACCCCTCCATTTGAATATGCCATTAGATGCAAATAGGTATGCAAATACTGTACATATATACAAGCCCAGCACGTTTGATTCTCCTGTATCCATGATCAAAAATAATGGATTTAATGGAATGTGAGTTGGAGGTGCTTCTGAATCAGGTAGAGACATGTAAAAACATTTTGTTTGGCACGTTGTCCTCCGGCATTAGCACTGGATACAGGTACTGTAATTCAATAGCCTGCTCACAGCCTTATAAGATTAGTTTATTGCTTCCTTTATTCAGACAGGGATAAGAAGAAGTTTATTTAACTTTGACATATTTAGACTGACGTCTGCAGTCATCCTCAGAAGCGTCAGCTGATCGCTGTGATTTGGAGCGTGTGTAGCTCAGTGGTTATAGTGCCAGATTTTAAAGCAGAAGGTTGCAGATACGAGACCAGCTGCAATCACTTCTAGAGACCACAATGGAAATAAGTGTGCGCACTTTCTTGTGTCATCCCATTGTTTTTAAATGTATGTTGTATCTTTTGTACAATGTTATTTTAAACGATGAATCAATCAATCAAAAAAATCAATTTGTGATCAGCTAGGTGGATCAGCTGGTTGAATTAAAGGAAAAAGGTCACAAAAAGAAAACAATATGAACCCATTTAGTGGGTAGCCACGGTCACCTGTCAGTTGAAAGCAGATCATATTAGACTCAGCAAGTACATATTTTATGTCCAAAATGCAAATCTCATCCTTTATAGCTATATACAACTTACATGGATTAAACAGACTACTAAATGAATCAAGTGCGCAGGGGAATGGGTGAGACTGTTGTATTTCAAACTTTACGCATGTGTTTATTGACATAACTACTGTACACACAGAGGCAGTTGGGGGCTTGGGGGAATGCTGTGAAACTGTAGCTTAATCAGCAAAAAAAGAAAGTCACTTTCTCAAATCACTGAGCTGTAATGATGCCTTGAAGACAGGGTGATATTTGTGGGGTGCACAGGTGCGTTCCACAAGGACTGCCTGTGGAAACCTAAACTGACTGACAAGCCAGTCATCATCCTGAGCCAGAAAATCTTCTGTCTCTAAAATACCCTTTCTCTTCTCGCTGCAGGATTTGCAATATCCTCTAATCCTCTGTTGTTAGAGGCATTTTCTGCACTTCTTTGCGCTTGCTTTAAAATCCACTCATCTAATTGCGCACACTTGGATGTTTGTTCATCATGTGTCTCTGGTGTGTACAATAATTTTCACGTCATTATCAGTCTCCTAGCATCACCTCTAAGTGTCGCCAACGGACCAATAACAGTAGAAACGTACGTATGCTAGCCATGAAGTTGGCATGGGGCTGCTCATATTTCCACAGTCATTTCATTCTTAATATATCTGAAATTTTCCGTGGAAAAGGACGTACGCCGTGTTTTTCTGCGCAAGTACCCTTTGTACATGAGGCCCCAGGAGGGCTCCACTATTGGTAGAAAAACCTTAAAAAGCCAGCCAGCATGCATGCTGACAAGCCCCAAAGTTTCTGAGAGGTTGTCCTTTGGATTGACTAGACAAAACTGGAGCTTTTGGGCCAGTCACATCAGCTCTATATTCACAGACACAAAAATGAAGCATACAAAGAAAATAAAAAACATTGTACCTACTCTGAAACATGGAGGAGGCTCAGTTATGTTTTGGGGCTGCTTTGTTGCGTCTGACACAGGGTGTCGAATCTGTGCAGGGTACAACGAAATCTCAAGACTATCAAGACATTCTGGAGCAAAATGTGCTGCCCAGTGCCATAAAGTCTGGCCTCACATCACAGGTTATGGGTCATCCAAAATGATAATGACCCAAAACACACAGTTAAAAACACTCAAGAATGGCCAAGAACAAAACACTGGACTATTGTGAAGTGGCCTTCTATGAGCCCTGATCTGAATCCTATTGATCATCTGTGGAAGGAGCTGAAACATGCAGTTCGGAGAAGGCACCCTTCAAACCCGAGACAGCTAGATCAGTTTGCTCACGAGGGGTGGGCCAAAATACCTGTCGACAGGTGCAGAAGTCTCATTGAGTTACAGAAATTGCTTGATTGCATCAAAAGGTTAAGCAACAAAATATTATGTTAATGGTATCATCATTTTTATCCAGGCCAGTGGCATTAGTTTTTTGTTTTTTTGTTTTTTTTCATGAGATCATTTTCAGAAAATTTTTATTATTAATTTTTTTCCAGTTTCAAGTAATTTCAGCGACCATTGTGGGAATTTCTTTAACCGAAGGTTACCAACAAAATTTGTCCTCGTCTGTAAGTGCCCAGATCTCCTGACATTTGACCTTGACCACGGCCTGCATGCAGACCCACCTGAGGATCATTGTGAGTGAGTCTGGTGACCATCGGGGCAAATGCCTAAGAGTAGCAAGTCCTGTGAAATGTGGACAGATGGGCAGACAACAGATGCCGCAAGATCACATTAGCTCCTTTTGGCTTTGCTAGATGGAGCTAAAAATGCAGTTTCAGAAGAGGGAATAATACCCAAATCCCTTTTTACTCACTGAATGCCATTTACTGCACCATATTGTGGAGATAATCTATACACAGAATAATTTGACTAAAGACTACATAATGATAATATACAATTTCTGAAAACAAAAGTGCTTACCTGTTGACAACACTCCTGTTGCTAATTCTTCGGCTCGTCTTCCTAATGGAGGTAGCAGGTTGCCTTCTAGATCTCCCTGCTGATGAGAGGGTATTTTGGGAAGAGTCTAAAACCCCTGAAGCGCTGTAAGCTACAAGACAATAAGGAACCAACATGTAAATGTAAACAAAAGTGAGGGATCACACAACCGTCACCTATATGATCAAACTTGGATCAATACCTGATCCAGGAGTGGAAGACCCGCTGAACAGAGCATTAGGAAGCAATTCTATTCCAAGGTTCTTTTTGATGGATCTACGTTTCTTGTTTGAAAATCCAAAAGAGTGGCCAGATTCCAAAGGAAGCTTTCGCTTGGAAGATGGCGTTGCAATCACAGGAGTTGCAGAGGAAAAGACTGATAAAAATCACAAAATTATTGTTTTTAAGAAGAGCCATTTTTAAATGCACATTTAAAAGTTTACCAAAGGTGATTTTTGAACCAAAGCACTGAAAAACATTCAATTTTAACTGCAATTTGTTGAAGATGATCCATGCAAATGAAAGGCAGACAGGTGCAGCAAATAAGCCAATAATGACAGGCATTTACTGTACATCATTCATTACAAAGCCAAAAGCAGATTGATTCCTTCTGAAGCAGAGCAGAACATTAAGTTTCAAGTGAAATGAAGAGGTTCATGAAAAACAGCAGCATCAGCATACAGTACTTTCATAACTCCCAAAACAATCCGATCTGACCACAGTACATACCAAGGTTGTCTGCCTGGGAGATTTTTGTGGGCGTTCTGTTAGTTTTTATCTTATTCAGAGCACCATTGACCATTTCTGAAATATGAGGGAAAAAATGACCTAAATGAACTGTAGTTATCATTTCACAAATAACCTTATTACCTTACTTTGATTTTAACATGACTGAAACAATGACAGGAAACTGACAGTCTGAGATCTTGTGCTTCTGTTTTTTCTTCCCATGATGTGATACCCCCCCAACCCTAAACACAGAAATCATAAAAGCGGTGTACATCATCTTGACACGTACAGCGAGGAAAATAAGCACTGAACACGTCAGCATTTTTCTCATTAAACATATTTCTGACAGAGCCATTGACATGAGATTTTCACCAGATATCAGTAACAACCCAAGCAATCCATACATACAAAGAAATCAAGGCACCCGTGTTCACAAAACAGTGTTTCCCCGAGGTTTACACCCTTTTTTGTGTGTATGTGTGTGTGTGTGGAGGGGGGGGTCAACAACAACAATCTCAAAGGAATCATGGTGTTCTGGCGCTATATAGAAAAAAATAAAATTAAACAAAACTAGTGCATTGGCCATAGAACGCAAGTATTCCTGTCTGAAACAAGCAGCCCAATTAAGGCTTTACAGGCCCAAATGTACAGTATCTTTAATGAGAAAAATGTTGACATGTTCGATACTTATTTTCCCTGCTGCAGATTTAAACAGTTTTTTCTATAGTGAAAATTTAGTAGCAAGGTGGACTTCCTGTGAGATTTTGTTTTAAATGTATGTAATTTAGTTTGTGTTCTGTAAAACTTTATATTTTTAGGATTTAAGTTGTAGATTTTAGGATTTTAGACCCATTTATTTGGAGTCAAACATTTAGCGTTCTCCTGTATTGTTATGATTAAATTATTACATGTTTTGTTTGAAATTGTGCAAAAAATGCATTTGATGTTTTTTGTTTAAAAACAATGAGTACAGAGCTTAAAGCAGCTAAAACATCTTAATAAAATAATGTGTAAAAGCAAATGATACTGGACTGCCTGCAGACAGCTGTGGACTTGTAAACACTGTCCATGACTGGATGGCAGTTTTTAAAAGCACATTTTAAGATACATCTGTCCATGTGACTTGCCTCTTTTCTCTGCCATTTGTTTAATTAAAAAAATGTTGGCAGTAAATTCATGGGTCATTACAAACACTTAAGTAGCGCTACAGCTAATGACTATTTTACTGCTCGGGTAATCCCCCACTCTAATCCAATACTTTTTTTTTTTTTTTTTAAGAAACTTGCATTGGCAAACATTTGCGGAACTTTCTTTCCTAAAGAGCAGTAGTAATTGTACCAACCACTCAATAAAACAGGTACACATTTATTGTAATGCATATTGCAATGTTTATTGCATAGAACATAACTTTAAAAAAAGGTACATTACAGTATAAAGTTCCTTTCATTAGCCGTTAGCTTCCATTAGCATGCACTACCGGACGCCGTTAGTGGTGGTGTCTATATGTTCTTTGGTCATAAGCATAATTAGCGTAACTGACTACATTCTGTTCATCTTCATTTTAAATCTCAAACACGTATCTTGTCTCGGGTGTGCATGATGTGGGATGCTTTCTACCGAAACACTAACATCTGACGTTGTAGCATGCTAGCTCGCCGCTCAGCTTTACCATATACAGTGCATCCAGAAAGTATTCACAGCGCTTCACTTTTTCCACATTTTATGTTACAGCCTTATTCCAAAACAGATTAAATTCATTTTTTCCCCAAAATTCTACACACAATACCCTATAATGACAATGTGAAAAAAAGTTTTTTGTTTTGTTTTTTTTGAGATTTTTGCAAATTTATTAAAGATAAAAAAACCCCCGAAGAAATCACATATACATAAGTATTCACAGCCTTTGCCATGAAGCTCAAAATTGAGCTCAGGTGCATCCTGTTTCCACTGATCATCCTTGACATGTTTCTACAGCTTCAATGGAGTCCACCTGTGGTAAGGTAAGGCACACACCTGTCTATATAAGGTCCCACAGTGGACAGTGCATGTCAGAGCACAAACCAAGCATGAAGTCAAAGGAACTGTGTGTAGACCTCCAAGACAGGGTTGTGTCAAGGCACAAATCTGGGGAAGGGTACAGAAAAATTTCTGATGCTTTGAAGGTCCCAATGAGCACAGTGGCCTCCATCATCCATCCGTAAATGGAAGAAGTTTGAAACCACCAGGACTATTCCTAGAGCTGGCCGGTCATTTAAACTGAGCGATCTGGGGAGAAGAGCCTTATTCAGGGAGGTGACCAAGAACCCAATTGTTGCTCTGTGAAGACAGGAGAACCATCTCTGCATCAATCAGGCCTGTATGGTAGGACAGCCAGACAGAAGCCACTCCTTAGTAAAACGCACATGGTAGCCCACCTGGAGTCTGCCAAAAGGCACCTGAAGGACTCTCAGACCATAAGAAACAAAATTGTCTGGTCTGATGAGACAAAGATTGAACTCTTTGGCGTGAATGCCAGGCATTATGTTTGGGGAAACCAGGGACCGCTCATAACCACACCAATGTTGGTGGCAGCATCATGCTGTGGGGATGTTTTTTAGCGGCAGGAACTGGGAGACTAGTCAGGATAGAGGGAAAGATGAATGCAGCAATGTACAGAGACATCCTGGATGAAAATCTGCTCGAGCGCTCTTGACCTCAGACTGGGGCAACGGTTCATCTTTCAGCAGGACGACGACCCTACGCACAATGCCAGGATATCAAAGGAGTGGCTTCAGAACAACTCTGTGAATGTCCTTGAGTGGCCCAGCCAGAGCTCAGACTTGAATCCAACTGAACATCTCTGGAGAGATCTGAAAATGGCTGTGCACCAACGCTTCCCATCCAACCTGATGGAGCTTGAGAGGTGCTGCAAAGAGGAATGGGCCAAACTGCCCAAAGATAGGTGTGCAACGCTTGTGGCATCGTATTCAAAAAAATTTGAGGCTGTAATTGTTGCCAAAGGTGCATCAACAAAGCATTGAGCAAAGGCTGTGAATACTTGTGTACGTGGAATTTCTTATTTTTTATTTTTAATAAATTTGCAAAAATTTCAGAAAAACTTTTTTTCACATTGTCATTATGGAGTTTTGTGTGTAGAATTTTGAGGAAAAAATTAATCCCTTTTGGAATAAGGCTATAATGTAATGTGGAAAAAGTGAAGCGCTGTGAATACTTTCCAGATGCACTGTACACAGTGCACAATGTTTTCCTTCAATTTGAGCTTGAAATGATTTCAAACTTGAGATACTTTTGTCATTTTTTATATTTTTCTTCATCTTTGACGGCCCGTCACTATGCCACTTTGACATGGTGCTGTTAACCAAATCTGCGTTTTGTTTAGGTAGTGTGACCGGAAGAAGGTCATATACACCATAAGTGCTACATCAAACGACAAGGCGATGCATAACTTTTGAATTGAGAATTTTTTGTAATCAAACTATTCGAGTAATCATTGCAGCCCTACTTTAAAGTACCAAGTTATCACACAGTGGGAGGAAAGAAATCCTGACAACAATAAAAAAAGATCCATCAAGAATAATGCTGGTTGCTGGTGCAATGGGAGCATTGTACCAGCAACATCCCGGATAGTAATATCCATGTTATGTGATCCTGTGCACTGGTCCAAAAGTTCTGGCAGAAGACATGTGAACACTTATCAGCACAGCTTGGGTATCGTATCCCATCCTCACCTACACTTTGCATACTAGGTGAATTAAGTGAAATGAATATAGAGGCAAGGATGTCACACATTGTTCTCACTGCCTTATGCATCGCAAAGAAAACTATCCTCATGAATTGGAAATCAAGAAATAATTTGTGTGCAACCCACTATAATAACCTACTATCCGATTATATTAGCTTGGAGAGAATGTCCGCCTCCTCAAAAAACCAATTGGCTGAATTCAATTCTTTCTAGTCCCCGCTTATTAATTCTATAACCTGAGGGGTGGTGGGCGGTGGCTCGTTCTCGTTGGCGCCTTTGGCGGCTGGCTGCACCCTGACCACAAGGGGTTTCTGTGAGCCACTGGGGCCGGTGTCTGGGGAGCCTGTTCCAGGGTGGCTGTGTGTCTGGCCTGGGGAAGTTGGGGGATTGGGGGGTGGACCGTGGCCCCGGGCCGGTTGACCTTGTCTCCCCATGGGGCTGGCCCTGGCCCTGGTGTTAGTGGGGGGGGGGGGGGGGCTTCCCCCTGTGGATCGGGTGTGCACCGGTGGTGCGGGCCAGCCCCAACACATTCTTGTGAGGCAGGGTCATGTCCTTCCCGGGGCCCTCTGGGCCCCCCCCCCCCGTTCTTCGGGGCATGCGGGTGTGCATATGTATGTGTGTGTGTTGTGTGTGGACATGTGGGGTTGTGTGTGGGTGTAGGTGGGCATGTGTGATGGTAAGTGTGTGTGTGAGGGCCTGTGGGTGTGTGTGCACAGGTGCACATGAGGGTGGGCGTGGGTGTGGGTGTGTGGGTACCTGTGAGTGGACATGTGGGAGTGAAGGATGTGTGTGTAGGTGGGGAAGACCTCATTGGGCGGCAGGCCATCTGGTGGCCTGGGGGTTGGCGGTTCCTGGCCACCCTGCCATTGTGTCACGGGGCAAGGGGCTTTGCCGCATTGTCTCCGGTGTCCTTGGTGTCGGGTGTATATGTGTGCTCGGGGGTGGCCGGGGGGCTGTTGGTGTGGGTTGGCGGCAGTGTTGTCATCTGTTTGCTCCGGGGTGGCTGTGGCTATGGGGCGGCCTGCCGCTGTTGGTGTGTGTCTGGGGCGTGTGATTGGTGGGCTTGTGGTGGGCGCTTTGGGGTGTCGCTTGGCATGTGGGGCATTGTATGGGTCCAGCCCACTGTTCATTATTGTTGTGTGTGTTCGTATGTGCAAGATGCGTGGGAGTGGGTGTGGCTGCTCTATCATGCCTGTGGTGCTAGGAGCGCAACGGTGGCGGGTCCTGGGCTGCTCGGCCTGGCGGCCCTCACCTTGGATTGAGATCTGGGGGCATTGGGTGGCTTCCTGAACCAGTTTGTGAGCTGGCTTCTGGGGGGGGGGGGGGGGGGGGGGGGAGACAGGGGGACAGGCTCCCTTTTGGACTGCCTCCCCCGATTCTGGGTGGAACATACACTACCGTTCAAAAGTTTGGGGTCACCCAGACAATTATTTTGTGTTTTCCATGAAAAGTCACACTTATTTACCACCATGAGTTGTAAAATGAATAGAAAATATAGTCAAGACATTGACAAGGTTAGAAATAATGATTTGTATTTGAAATAATAATTTTTTCCTTCAAACTTTGCTTTCGTAAAAGAATCCTCCATTTGCAGCAATTACAGCATTGCAGACTTAACATGATTGCACAAGGGTTTTCTAATCATCCATTAGCCTTCTGACGCAATGAGCAAACACATTGTACCATTAGGACACTGGAGTGATAGTTGCTGGAAATGGGCCTCTATACACCTATGTAGATATTGCACCAAAAACCAGACATTTGCAGCTAGAATAGTCATTTACCACATTAGCAATGTATAGAGTGTATTTCTGATTAGTTTAAAGTTATCTTCATTGAAAAAAAGTGCTTTTCTTTCAAAAATAAGGAAATTTCTAAGTGACCCCAAACTTTTGAACGGTAGTGTATGTCTGTCCTTTAACAGGTGCAGATACCAGACTCATGTTGAGACCTCTTCAGTAGAAGAAACAGTCTGTCTTCTGTTTGTTTTAGTTGTTAGTTTGTCTTCTTTGTCTGTTCCTCACCCTTTTCTTTCCCCCTCCCCACACCTCCTTTCCCCCTTCCCCCCCCCCCGTTGGGTCTTTCATGGGTAAAACAATTTAAATAAAGTATTAAAAGTTATTACAAGAGGAGTTTACAACAATATCCATCCATCCATCCATCTTCTTCCACTTAATCCTTTTCGGGTCGTGAGGGCTGGAGCCTATCCCAGCATCTTTTGGGCGAGAGCCAGGGTACACCCTGGACAGGTCGCCAATCCATCGCAGGGCCAACACAGAGAGACAGTTTGATGCCAATTAACCTAACTTGCATGTTTTTGGCATGTGGGAGGAAACCGGAGAAATCCCGGAGAAATCCCGGAGTAAACCCACGCAGACACTGGGAGAACATGCAAACTCCACACAGATCACTGTTGGTCGGGGGCTGGGATCAAACCTGGGATCCCCCGGCCAAGGGTGAGTTGCTGTGCTGCCGCAGTGCTAACCACTTGGCCACCACACTGCCCGTTTACAACAATATACAGCACATATATATGTACTGTATAAAGCTCCTATTGGCAAAGTAAATCTGTCTGGCACAATAAGGGAAGCAGATTTCTGTTCTGCTCACCTAGCTGCCTGACAGGACAAGGGGAGAGAGGATAAAAAAATAATTTTAGAATCAAATCAGAGGGAGTCACGTGGGTATGTCGAGCAAGATGGCAGCACACTAATTTAGCTCTTCTCACCCTGTCCACTTATACCTGACTATTTGCTACATTCCTCGAGCAAACCAGCTTCGGTCAGTGCCTGTATGTTTGTTTAAGCTGTCCGGCGATAGTTTTTGAGTCCAAATGACTTCTAAGGGAGGACACACAGGCCGTGTATCTACCAGGAAAAGTCCCAGCCATGTGGAGGAAGCCGCCATACCCACTTTAAAACCCAATACACAGGATGCCCAGCCAAGGAACATGGAGACTATGTTTGCTGAAATTACCAAAATAAGCATGACGCTTCAGGTGGTCGCAGCAGATACCTCAACCATTAAAGCTACAACTACGGAGCTAAAGAATGCAGTGAACAACATACATGAGAGGTTGGAGGAGATGGAGGTACGGATTTCTAAACTGGAAGATACAGTAGACCCATTAGAACGACAATGAAGCCCGCAATAAAAAGATGGAAATATTACAGAACCGCCTACAGGAGCTGGAAAACCACTCTAAGAGAAATAACGTGAGACTTGTGGGTTTGAAGGAAACATACGGAACAAACGGCACGATGGAAACGTGTTTGAAGAAAATCTTTTGCGAAGGGCTCGGCATTGACGTGGACGGAGAATTTGAGGTGGAGAGAGCACACCGGACGGCGGCCCCCAGACCTGCTGAGGACCAGCCGCCCAGACCGGTGCTCATTAGATTTCTACGACAATCAGTGAGGGAGAAAGTGATCACTATGGCGAGAGAGAAACGCGGAATAAAATGGGAGAATCTGAAATTATCAGTGTTCCCGGATGTTGCTAGAGAACTGGCTCTAAAGAGGAAAACTTTCACGGCAGCGAGAAAATCTCTGCAGCTCCATAACGTAAGATACAAGCTGACATATCCAGCTACGTTGTGCTTTACATGGGAAGGGAAGAGCTGCAGCTTTACCGATGCAAGGGTTGCTGAACAATATATCGAGGAGAATTTTACTAGGCATGAATGAATCTGTATACCATTATGCATATAGCGTGGACCAATGACATTCAGTGGGTAATAGATTTAATATTATGTTGTTGAATTGGTGTGTGTGTGTGTGGGGGGGGGGGGGTGAGGATTTAGTTTTGTGCCTGAGCCAAGGCCAGTGGAGACACCTAGGCCGGGTGAGCGATACTCCACGGTTCAAGATGTTTTTGTTTTTGTTATTGTTTTAGATTTTTGAGTTGTTACTAAGGAGCAGGGACCTTAGGCCCCTGTTAACGTCGTTTGAAGCGCATTTAAGTTTTTATTGTTTTTGGTTCTTACCTCAGATGTTCAGAGGTATTCAGTTCAAAAATGTTCAAGTCTATATTAACGTGTGTTTTGATAAAGGTATGGTACTGACTGAAAAACAAGGGAAATAACTGCTAGTATTATCACAAGGAAGACGCAAGTTTTAAAGTGGAATATTGGCTATAGTAGGACATCAGGTAGCCAGTCCCCTATCATCAATGTTCATGCGTTTAACCAAATACATGGCTAATAATTACGTTAAATATATCAGCTGGAACATTAATGGCTGTGGGGATCCTAAAAAGAGAGGGAAGGTCCTCACATATCTCAAACATAATAAAGTAGATATAGCTTTCATTCAAGAGACCCACTTTAAGGGAGAGGAAACAGCCAAATTGAAATGGGGCTGGGTGGGTCAGGTTTTTCATAGCTCCTACTCAAGCAAGAGGAATGGGGTTTGTATGCTAATAAATAAAAAACTGGGTTTTGTTTTGGTCAAAAAAACGTAAGGATAATGAAGGCAGAATGGTCTGTATCGAGGCAATTATTAATGGGGTAAAAATGGTGTTGTGTAACATATGCACCTAATAAAGAAGACCCAAATTTTTTTTAACGAAGTGAACAAAATTTTAGGGGAAACAGGGGGTCAAATTATATTGGCAGGTGACTTCAACCAAGTGATGGATGTATTTTTGGATAAGAGTAAGTTCAGTGGCTCGACACTACAAAGGATAGGGCTGCATTACATATGCTGTGTGAAGATGTGGGCTTGGTGGATATTTGGCGACTGGTAAATTCGAGGGGGAGGGAGTACACCTTCTTCTCCCACTGCCAGAAATCATACTCCAGGATAGACTTTTTTCTAATTTCAAGTAATACTGTAAAATCTGTAATTGAGAGTAAAATAAATGCAATGGCCCTGTCAGATCATGCAGCTATAGAGTTATGTATTGACATTGATATTGACAAGGATAGAAAAGGCAGATGGAGGTTAAATACATCACTTTTACATGATGAAACATTTAACCTGACAATGAAGGAAGAACTCAAGTATTACTTTGAGCTCAATTCAGGTACTACAGGCTCAAGAGCCACAGAATGGGAAGCATGTAAAGCATTTATCCGGGGGAAAATCATAGGACAGGCATCAAAAAAGAAAAACGAAAATAGTGATAAAATCAAGGATCTGGAATATCAAATTAGAAAACTGGAAACAGTACTATCAAGACACTTTTCAGATAAATTATATCAAGATATATGTAAATTTAAATTCCAGTTGCAGGAAATCTATAATAAAAAAGCTGAATATGCCTTATTTAGGCTCAGAACAACTTTCTATGAGGAGGGGGAGAAAACAGGCAAGCTGCTTAGTAGGCAACTTAAACAACAGAACTCCTACAATATGATACCAATAATTAAGAAGGGGAATACCCTGGTGTCATCTAGTAAAGAAATAAATGACGTATTTAAACAATTTTTTAGGGAACTTTATACATCACAAGGCAGCTTAAATCCAAACGACATCAATGATTTTTTTTCTAATATTACTCTACCAAAATTAGCCGATGAACATGTGGAACTTTTAGATAATCCTATAACAGAGGCGGAGATTAGGATGGCAGTATCACAGATGAAAACGGGGAAATCACCCGGCATGGATGGATTCCCAGTAGAATATTATTAATACATTGAAATATTAGCGCCAAAGTTATTGGAAGTCTACAATGAGGCATTCATATGAGGATTCCTCCCACCATCATTTAATGAAGCCTAAATATCAGTAATCCCTAAAAAAAGATAAAGACACAACAGAACCCTGTAATTATAGACCCATAAGCTTACTAAACGTGGACTGCAAAATTCTTACGAAGATTCTTACCCTTCACTTAGAGAGAGTACTCCCTAATGTAATTCATTCAGACCAGGCCGGATTTATGAAAAATCGATCTTCTACAGACCATATGAGAAAATTATTACATCTGATCTGGCTTAATCATTCAAACCAGGACCCGATTGTAGCCATTTCACTTGACGCCGAAAAGGCTTTTGATCGGGTGGAATGGGAATTTTTATTTTATAAGTTAACACAGTTCGGCTTTGGACCAGTTTTTATTAATTGGATTAAGATAATATACAAAAATCCCAAGGCAGCCTTAACAACTAATGGGACGATTAGTTGTTATTGACGATTGGCTGCACGGTGGCGCAGTGGTTTAGCACTGTGGCAGCACAGTTTACCCTCGGCCGGGCGACCACGGGGATCATGAGATCGTGGGATCGATCCCAGCCCCCGACCAACAGTGAGCTGTGTGGAGTTTGCATGTTCTCCCCGTGTTGCATGGGTTTACTCCGGGATTTCTCCGGTTTCCTCCCGCATACCAAAAATATGTAGGTTTAGGGCGCTCGCGCATGCAGCGACCGGCAGCCGGTGGCTTGTCACCAGACTGCAAACCAAATCTACCTACGGGTACAAATAAGTAACAAAAAAATAAATAAATAAATTCATCTTTCTTCGGCCTTTCGAGAGGTACCAGACAAGATTGTCCGCTGTCCCCCTTACTCTTCAACATTGTACTTGAACCACTTGCTATTGCCATCAGATCAGATGGAAATATTAAGGGAGTGGTGGGAGGGAGGAAAGAACATAAATTATTACTGTATGCGGATGATGTTCTGACACCAATTAGAGATCCTTTGAACTCTTTACCACATTTAATGACAACTATTCAGTCTTATTCTAAACTATCAGGATACAAAATTAACTGGAGGAAATCAGAAGCCATGCCTATTTCTGGTACATGCCATCCTAGCTCAGTGTCTGGCTTTAACTTCAAATGGGTGTCAAATGGAATGTCATACTTAGGTATAAAGTTAAGCTGGAATATTGAAGATGTCTCCAGTCTGGATCTCGAGCCTATGTTACAGAAAATTAAAATTAAGTTAGATAAGTGGGGGAAATTAAAACACTCATTATGGGGCAAGATCAATGTTGTTAAAATGGTTGTTGCACCCCAGCTCAATTAAATAACTATGATGTTGCCAATTGCCATATCACCACCTTTTTACAGACTAATTAATGGTATACTTAGTAACAGATGTGACAGCTTGAGAAGAATATGGCAGGAAGACCTGGATTGTATAATGAGTGAAGAAGAGTGGTTAAACATTTTGTCAGATAGTGGGAAATATGTAAGGGAAGCCAGAAGTAAACTTACACAGTATAAAACAGGGGTGTCCAATCACGTGCCATGGAGGGCCAAGACCCTCCAGGTTTTACCTCCAACCAGTGTCTTCAACAGCAGATTTCACTGAACTTCTTCCCACTGATTGCTGATCAGTGAAAACACCTGCTGAAGAGACTGGGTAGAAGAGAAAACCTGCAGGGTCTTGGCCCTCCACGACACATCATTGGACACCCCTGGTATAAAATAATGCATAGATTCTATTGGACGCCAACGAGACTACATAGGACGGGTCTGTTAAATAATAATCTATGTTGGAAATGTAAGAAAGAAAAATGAACTTTTTTGCACTGTATTTGGGATTGCCCACTTGTTCAGCCTTTTTGGACTAAAAATGTCAGACATACGGGTGAGTGGTTGGGCAAGACACTCCCATTGTCACCAAAAATATGTCTACTTGGAGACAAATCCCAAGTACCTATTTTATCGAAAGAAGAATTCTCAGTGGTCATGACTGGACTAACTACAGCAGCCAGAACGATACTTTCTCACTGGAAATCAGTTGAACCCCCTAGAATGGAAGAATGGGTTAGCTATATGATAAAGACTGCCTCATATGAGTCCATGTTGAATAGGAGGACTGATGGAAATCACACTAAGGGACCAATACGGAGAGACTTTTGGAATTTTATCTCCTTGGCTAACAACTCAATCCCTGAATGAAGGCCCGTCTTTCTCTCTTTCCCTGTTTGTTGTTGGTTTTTTTTTTTGTTTTTCTCTCGGGTTTATTGCCTTCCCTCACTGATATATGATTATCCTTGCTTTGTAATCAGCCACATACATATATATATATATTTTTTCCCTATTTATTTACCCTTTTTGGAGACTGATGTGATACCTGGAAGATCAGTACTGTATGTGTAGTACCATCCTGTATAAAGTCAATAAAAACTTTAATTACAAAAAAAAAAAAAAAAAAAAAAAAAATCAAATCAGAGACCCTGAATTGTAATCAAATCTTGGTGCCTAAAGATTCCCACCTCTAGTTCGAACCTCAGCTGGGGAGGGGGACTGACTTTTCAGACCTCTTGTAGATTTATTAGGTCATTTTATTATTCAAATGTAGCACTAAAATAATGCAAATTATCATTATAAATTCTTACCCCCAAAGCTGCGCCTGTTCCGTCTTTTCATTCCCGAGTTTAAATCCAGCTCTTCAAGTTCGTCATGAGGAGATTGAGCTCCTGCCTCACAGCCCATCATAGCTGGAACTTTCTCTTGAAGAAATTGTGGTAACACACCTGCCGCACATATACAGTCACATATTAGATGCTACAAATCACAAGTTAGCCTGATGCTCAAAAGATATGTCATGTGCCTGAATTCATACCAAAGCTGTGGGCATTTTCTATGAAACACTGCACTACAGTTGCTTGCAGTTTAAGACGCTTCTCAGTGTTGGAATTCATCTTCTCTGTACCATCTCCAGACTGCAGGAGGTTGGGTGCCAAAATTACAGACAGGTTACTGCTATTCATCTTATTCTCTGCACTCCTATGATTGGATGAAGAAAAGAAAGAAACAATTTTGAGAGAAATAGTACAAATACTGTCACAAAATACAGAATAAATATTCAAGATGTAGAATAAAAGTACGAACCTTTCAGACACATTGTGGAGGAAATCAAAAAAGTGACGCAGGAGACAAAGATTTTTATCTGGCAGTACACAGGACAGCAGCATGGTGGCAGAGGTCCTCTGCTCTTCAGTGGGGAGCTGCTGGGCTTTGAGGAAGGCATCCTGCAGCTCTGCAGGTAGTACAGGCTCTGGCAGCTCCCGAAAGAACTGCTTCACCAGACCTGCTACATCACAGGGAAGAGCGGTGGACAGGCACTCCTCACCAGCGTCCAGTTTTGCCTGGAAAGACAAAACACAGCCTTGTTGTGTTAAGAGTTCCCAGCATCAAGGTTACCAAAGTGAAAGCAAGGTCAACTTCAGCCGCCACTCACCCTGAGTGTTTTTAGGCGAATGATGGAGCCAGACTTTCTGAATAGCCCCTCTGTGTCAATGTGTGCCCACAGCTTCATACATGCATCAACGAGAAAACTTAAAGGAGAAGTGAAATATATTTAGTATTAATCCACAGGATGAGACAGCTTATAACTTGTCAAATGTGCGCTCAAGTGTAATTACCGTGGCACATTCCCACATTCCATATTGTAGTAAGGCAAAGTCTCCAACGGTACACCGAAAACCTTTGGCTGAGGAACCATGAAGAATATTAAATTAAGTCTACTGCACAATGACAGAATTTTGTCTTAATGAAGAGATACAACAAAGTATAATCATGAGCTCCAAAAATCTAACAGCAACAGTTTGCAACGTCCCTCTAACAAAACAGGAATTTCACTGTCCTAGCTTCTACTTATTTAAATAAACTAGTCTGATGGCAGGAAACCAAACATTCCTATACTTAAGTGACCAGTGATGACGGCCTCAATAGCCCTACTGATTTCTAACCTCAATGTCCGTAATTTGTATAGGGTTTTCACCACACCAAAATTTTGATCCTGTAGGCATAAATATAATATTTATATTTTTCCCCTGGCAAAAGCAGAAGTTCAGCATACATGTGACAAGTCACAAAGTCTGTTGAAACAAACTGAGTGACTCTTGTAAATCAATTACAAGGAAAGAGCAGGAGTAGGTCTTGAATGTGAACTGACAAATGCTGCATCGTGTTGCTTGTATATGGAGTCAGCTAAATGTGTCAGATTGTTAAACACATTACCAACACCATGACAAAGATTTATGGGAAAACACTACCATAATATGCCTTCAATTATTTGGTGATATGTAAAGTTATCATGTGAAATATCTGCACAGCCAAACAAAGAATCTTGAGAGGGTGATGTGAGTGACAATGGTTTGAGCACAAATGGGTCTAATCTGCTTTTACTAATATGCTAATCAGATTCAATGGCCTAAACCAGGGGTCTGAAAACAGCTGCCCTACAGCCATATGTTACGCTTTTGCGTATAACCGGAAGGGCTCCGTGTCGCTTTGACGAAAGGCTCACAATTTTACCAGAAAAATGTTGGCAAAGTTACAAAGTCATAAGCGAAAAGCTGCAAATTTCTTCAGGTTAAAAAGTGTGAGAAAGACAAGTTAAAATGTATTTAAAATGTTTCAGTGTTATTCACAAGAAAAAAAAAGTGGGAAATTTATTAGAAAAAGTTAAAAAATAAAAAAGTGAAAATTAATGAGGTAATGTAAATTTACTAAAACGGTTATAAAGTTACAAGAGTTACAAATGTATAAGAAACTTCAATTAAAAACAACTTGCACACAAAAAAAAAGTTGTGTCCCAGTTTTTTTTATCTTTATTTTTAAGATCAAACACAGACTTCCATTGCCAAATATTGCTCAAACGGGCAGTTTTCATGACAGGGGTTACAAACCTTTGTCATAGACAAGTATTCCCAAGGTTACTACTGTGAACTTGTCTGTGGTACAATGAATGCCATATTTAATCAAGAAAGATGTGCTAAACATTCATTCTCTTTTATCTGTGACTCACCGAGTTGCTGGCCACTGCCTTGCAGCTGGCTGCTTTGTTTTTGTTCCAGTTCTTTGTCTTTATCCCGTAAGTTGCGCGGAGGTGCTGCACAGCAACCAGACGCATTACATTCCTCTCCATGATTTTCATTTTTAAACAATCTCACCTCGACTTTCTTTTTTTTTTTTTTAAATCATAGATCAATTGTTAGCTGAGCTCAGACTTTTACCCCCAGATTTGTAATTTTATTAACGCGGGCCTTTGTTCACAACAATCTCGGGTTCTACAACAGTCTCTATAACCTCAACAGAGGAACGACGTTAATACGGTCTAAAAACTCGTTAACGGTTCGGTTAACGTTACATTATGGGTCGCATGTATAAAAACTAGCTACATGCAGTTAGCCCGCTAACCTCAGCACATCCTGTTATTAGCTTAAGGTCCATTTGGACAAAACAAGCCGGCATTTCAATGCCGCGCGAAGTAAAACCACTATTTATATCTTCTTAAACGGTGTAATGTTTGATTTATATCGATTTAGCTAGCAAACCCCATCGTATTATGATCCAATCATGAATAGATCAGCGACCCGTCTGTTTCCGCAGGGCTTTCAAACCAACAGCGCTCCCTACGTTCTACGTTCTGATTGGATGGAAAATGTTCGACTAGCGTCCCCCTATTGGGTTGGTTTTAATAACCTGGACAACTTAACTGAGCGGTGATGTTTTGACTAGGAGAGATTCGCATTCACGAAGGGACCTCAAATTAACCGGCAAACTCTGTAGTTTAAATTAGTCGTACCGTTGAAATGGAAACGTCCATAATAAAAAAGCCATGTACAATAAATAGTCAGCTTTGTTTTGCCATTTTCTGTCAGAAAATTGTGAGCATATACTTTGGTTGTGAAAGAGTCTTCATTTCATTTCGTCTAAAATATCACAAATGTTGCAGCAAGTTGCTGGCATTAAATAACCACTGTTTTAATAAAAACAAATTAGCATAATCAATTCCGCTTGGAAGAAGCACAGTCTTTGTTTAGCAAATAAATCACAGTTATTAGATTAAATGTATTAATACTGTAGAGGGAAAGGGAAGGATGTGAGGCAAGGCACAAGCTAGGGCAAGGGCAAGGGCAAGGGCTGCACGGTGGAGCAGTGGTTAGCACCGCGGCAGCACAGTTTTACCCTCGGCCGGGGGATCGCGGGGATCATGAGATCGTGGGTTCGATCCCTGCCCCCGGCCAACAGTGATCTGTGTGGAGTTTGCATGTTCTTCCCGTGTTTGCGTGGGTTTACTCCGGGATTTCTCCGGTTTCCTCCCACATGCCAAAAACATGCAGGTTAGGGAGTTAAGGGGCTCTTGCGCACGCAGCGACTAGCAGCTGGTGGCTTGTCACCAGACTGCAGAACAAATCTACCTACGGGTACAAAATAAGTCCAAAAAAAAAAAGCTAAGAAGACTAAGAAGCTGCTATGGAAGTCAGGTTATTTCGCACCTCAGACAAAGACAATGAATACACATGGGAGAACAATGCCCAAGAGGGTGAGAGGGGTGAGCGTAGCAGTGATAAGACACACCTTTAAATTTGCTGATAATAGAACCAAGTGGCAGCATATATAGGGCAAATAAAAGTGGACCCAGAATAGAACCCTGAGGCACCCCACAGGTTAAAGGAGCAGAGTCAGGTGAATAAGAGCCAACAGCCACGGTAAAACTCCTACCAGAAAGGTAGGAGAAAAACCAATCCAGAGCTTTTCCAGAAATACCTACCCAATCTCTAAGCCTTTGTAACAAAATAAAATGATCAATAGTGTGACGTTTGCGGGATTCACACAAAGAAAGAGGAGCAAGATGGTTGTGATGAACAGGCTTTATTTACACACCACAGACCCCCAACCTGGTTCTGAGCACAGAGAGGAGGGGAGGTCATTCTCCCAGACCTCCGTTTCAATCATGGTTGCACACACACATGATACATCTTGCCCTAATCCTGCTAAACACTGCTGGGTCATTATAAAGCAGTTATAATGACACAGCAGTATAACTCAGTAATAACACATTTAATACACACGCACAGTAACGTTTCAACTGGCAAAGCATGTTGGGAAATCCCTGCCCCCCTTAACATGGCCCCGACGTTACACTGCCCCCCCCCCCTGGACTGGTTTCTGTCCCCAGAAAATTCAAAGTCCACTTTCAGAAATCCAACGCGAGTCAGCCCGGTGCCGGAGCAGCATGCACGGGCCATCTGAGTCTCGGTCGGAGTATCTGGTTAGGGTAGGGTTCTGGTTTGGCCACCAGCGGGCGGATGGACACATCTGACAGCCTCTGTAGGACCACGCACAGTCCCTTCCCTGGCAGCGGGAGTCCCATGCTCGCTCTGGCCGACTCCCACCGCTGCCAGGTCTCCCAGGCGGCCACTGGCCCTCGTCCATGCGTCCAGCCCTTGCCGTGCCTGGAAAAGTGGCCGGATCTCTGTCCTGCTTGCTCCGCTGCGTCGCTGCTGCGCCGAGGGCCTCCGTGACGTCACCGAAAGGGAAAGCATCTGCGGGTGGCGGTAGGACACGCACAGTTCCTCCTCTGGCAGCGGGAGTCCCATGACTCCCACCGCTGCTAGGACCTCCCAGGCGGCCGCTGGCCCGCGTCCAGGCGTCCAGCCCCTGCCAAGCCCGGGAAAAGACCGGCTCTGTCCTGCTCGCTTCCGCTGCTGCTGCGCTCCAAAGGCCTCTGTGACGTCACCGCCGGGGGGAGCATCTGCAGGAGGCGGCTTTTTCTCCGTCCATGCCACCTCGCTCTAATTTAACGTCGGCGAGGGGCCAGTTTGTCGTGCGCTGTGTGCGGGGCAGTACCATGCGATGTACCCTGGCTCTGCGCAGCGGAAGCCCCCCTTCCTCGCGTCGCTGCCGCTGTCTCCTTCGTGCACGCGCTGCTGTGATCTGCCGTAGCTCCTCCTCCCACTCGCTCTCAGCACGGTGGTTTCCTCCGACGACCAGTCGTTCAGCACGGCAGCCAACTCGACCTGGGCCAGGTGGTCATCCAACAGGTTCTCGCCGTTGTAGCGGGGAATCTTGGCTCGCTGCTGGACGGATGGAACGGTCATCTCCCGGTCAATCGCTGCTCGTAATTGCTCTGGAATCGCCAGCCCGTCCTGCCCTGAAAAGGGCGGGAAACGGAGCTGGTTTGCTTTGCTCAGTCCCGTCAGGTCTGCTGCTCCGTCCATCGCGGCGAGCCTCTCCGGGGGTGCCGGCGTCTCAGCTCTACGCTCCGTTCCCAGCCGAGCGATGAACCGCTCCGGCCGTTGGACCTCCGCCTGGATCCTCATCTTGCTCCATCCCACTCCTGACACCAGTGTGACGTTTGCGGGATTCACACAAAGAAAGAGGAGCAAGATGGTTGTGATGAACAGGCTTTATTTACACACCACAGACCCCCAACCTGGTTCTGAGCACAGAGAGGAGAGGAGGTCATTCTCCCAGACCTCTGTTTCAATCATGGTTACACACACACATGATACATCTTGCCCTAATCCTGCTAAACACTGCTGGGTCATTATAAAGCAGTTATAATGACACAGCAGTATAACTCAGTAATAACACATTTAATACACACACACAGTAACGTTTCAACTGGCAAAGCATGCTGGGAAATCCCTGCCCCCCTTAACATGGCCCCGACGTTACAATAGTATCAAATGCTGCAGTAAGATCTAATAACACTAAAACAGAGCATTTGCCAGAGTCTGATGACATTAAAATATCATTTGACACCCTGAGAAGAGCGGTCTCTGTCGAGTGTTTGTGACGAAAGCCTGACTGAAATTTGTCAAAAATATTGTGTTCAATCAGAAAGTCAGTGAGCTGCTTGGCAACAACTTTTTCTAAAAGCTTAGAAGTAAAAGGAAGCTTAGAAATTGGCCTGAAGTTTTTAAAAACAGATGGATCAAGGTTAGGTTTTTTTAAAAGTGGCTGCACAACTGCATGTTTAAAATACGAGGGTACATAACCAGATTCAAGTGAACTATTAATGATATTAACCAAAGACGTACCCACTGAGCCAATTACCTCTTTTAACATTGAGGAAGGCAAAATATCTAAAACGCAGGAGGAGGATTTCATGGAACTCACCAACACTAACAAATCCTTTAAAGGTTGCAGCACTGAATTACCATATCCTGGGGGCTGATTTTCTGTGTGCACATGGTTTACTGGTTGATGTTGCTAACAGGGGCCTGGTTAATGCACTGTCCTTTGACTCGCTCCCCTGTATAGCTCGAGTGACCCAGCCAACAGCACAAGCCAACGTCACAGCTCCAGGCGGTAAGTTCCATGCACTGCTCACTCAGTTCCCAGCACTCATGGTCCCGACGTTTTCGGCGGCCATCGCTAAACACGGGGTGGAGCACTTTATCACCACCACCGGGCCGCCCGTTTTTGCAAGACCTCGGCGCTTGGACGCAGCTAAACTGGCCATAGCACGCGAGGAGTTCGCCAACCGGGAAAGGTTGGGCATCATCAGGCGTTCGAACAGCCCATGGGCATCCCTGCTACACATGGTCCCTAAGGCTGAGGGGTCGTGGCAACCGTGTGGTGATTTCCGCAGGTTGAACAACGCCACAGCACACGACCGCTACCCAATTCCCCACATACAGGATTTTTCCGTCCACCTCGCCAGAGCACGCATTTTTTCCAAAATAGACCTGGTCCGCGGTTACCATCAAGTCCCAGTGCGCGCTGAGGACGTACCCAAAACAGCGGTAATAACTCCGTTCGGTTTATTCGAGTTCCTGCGCATGCCATTCGCTGGGTGTCCGCGGGTCCTTAAAAAGTCTTAAATGTGTTTGCCCAAAATTAAGGCCTTAACTATCCTTAAAAATGACAATTAATCCTTAAATCCGCCTTTCAAAGGTCTTAAAAATGCCACAAACACAATGAACAAAATTGCAATATATTCTTACGTTGTACAATGAAATCTTTGTAAAGAATTTGGCGAATTTGTAATTACTGCTCTGCATTTTAGCACCACGGAGTGGAAGTGAGCGGAACCAACAGCAATCATTCGTTTGTGGGGGGAGGGGGCTACTTTCAGGTTTACATGTTAGCAGCTTGCACTTCAGTAGCTATTGACAACGTCAGTCAGGGGGAAATGTAAATTTAATCTTAGCTGGATGGATAAACCGACATTTGCGGCATGGTTAAGACCGGTTCAAGGAACTAACTATAAGGCCCGTTGTACGCTGTGCAAGAAGCTCTTTAAACTCGGCTCGATGGGAATTAAAGCTGTGGAATCGCATATACAGAGCGAGAAGCACAAAACGGCTGCAAAAACCTGCCAACAAATGCCTGCCATTTTTCAGTACTGTTCCGTCTCATCAGTACCACAGACTTCAGCTCCGTCTCCGATACCAGCAGCAAGAGCAGCTCCAACCACAGCAACAGACCTCAGAGCAACCTTCGGGTCCACTGCTACACTTCAAGCAGAGGTAGCGTGGTGTCTGCACACAGTAACCAAACACCAGTCCTATAACGCCAACGAAGGAGTCGGAGACATTTTCCAAGCTGTGTTTACTGACTCAGAAATCGCTAAAACCTTTACGTGCGGTAAAGACAAATCAGCCTACATTTCAAAATTTGGTTTGGCTCCACACATCATTAAACTCCTCGTCACCGACGTTAACAAAGACAGCTTTACTTTGATGTTTGACGAAACCCTCAACCAAACAACTAAAACGAAGCAGCTGGACCTACATGTCCGTTACTTCAAAGATGATCGAGTCCAATCCAGATACCTGGGCTCCCAGTTCATGGGTCACGGAACAGCTCAGGATTTACTGCACCACTTTCAAGTAAGTAAGAACCCCACACTAAGAAATTACCAGTAATCTAGCTACAGCTTTTTTTTTTCTCAATAGAACTCTTATAAGAAAAAGTGTTATATGTCGTTGATGCTTGTTATTGTTGTTGTTGTTCTGTTTAAATATATCTTGATGACATGTTATCATTATTGCAGTTCTGTTTTAATCCTTCATAAAGAACAAGTTTTATTTTTCAACTGAAACATTAAGTGTTAAAACATTTAAAAAGAACATTTCTGAAAATGTCACATTTGTGTTCGACATTACACATGGCATTGCCATGCAGCAGGTATGCCCATCAGTTTGTTTACTTGTTGTTATATATATATTTCTGTTTTATTACATACTTAATTTTTATGCAACTGTTATGTACTTCATTCTTTTCCTAACTGCTATTTTATTTTCTACATGTTAAGCACCTTGTAACTCTCCTTGATAAATGACACTCATGTCGTCCTCAGGAATGTACTCAGCAGCTGGACTTGCAAAAGCTGCTCTCAGTCTCCATGGATGGACCCAATGTCAACTGGAAGTTCCTGGAACTGCTTCAACAAGAGCAGCGTGAGCAGTGTGGGGGGCTCAGCTGATTGTGGTGGGGAGTTGTGGCCCCCACACTGTACATAATCAAATCACTGATGTCCTGGCACAGAAGCGAAAAGCTGCAGAGGAAAACTTAGAGGAGCTCAAGAAAAAGAGGCAAACTCTGATCCAGGTATCCACCAGCCTACACAGGGATGCTGATCAGCTTGCAGAAGAAACTGAAGAAAAGACTGGAACCTTAATGGCCCAGCTCATCACAAAATCAAACACGCTGAGGAAGAGATACAAAGAAAAACTGTGCAAATTAAAACAAGTGGAAGCAGAGCTGGAGACAAAGGCTACAGAACTCAGATCTGTGCCATAATTATGGGAGTGAGGAGAGCATGGGAGAGCCCCTATATTCAGTTTAGAGATCTTGTTGTGTAATGTTCTTTAATGTTTGTTTTTGTCAAATGCTACAAGCACGTTTTCGTATTTGAAAGATTGTCAGATCATTCAGACTGTTACAAGTTGCCTGTGTTCTGCCTACAGAGTTATGATCTTGATATTTGTTATTTTTCAGCACTTTCAGTTCCATTAAATCTGTGGACAAAACTATTTGCAATGTGGTCACACTTTTTGCTATTTTGCAGATGAAAGGTCTTAAATTTGATTAAAGAAGCCTTAAAAATGGTCTTAAAAAGTCTTAAATTTAACTTCCTTAAACCTGCAGATACCCTGCATTCGGGTTAAAAGGCGCGGCACAGACGTTCCAACGCATGATGGATGCAGTGCTGCGCGATCTCCCGTTCGTGTTCGTCTACCTCGACGATATCCTGGTAGCCAGTGCGTCCGAAGACGAACAGGAAACCCACCTCAGGACGGTTTTCCGGAGGTTGGAGGAGCACGGGTTAATAATCAACCCGGCGAAATGCTAGTTCGGCGTGACGGAGATTGATTTTTTTGGGGCACCGCGTCTCTCCGGAAGGAGCAATCCCGCTGCCTGACAAAGTGCGCGCCGTGGCGGATTTTCCCCGGCCTCAGACGGTCAGGGCGCTGCAGGAATTTTTGGGGATGGTGAACTTTTATAACCGTTTCCTTCCCCGCGCGGCGCAGCTCATGCAACCATTGTACGCCGCGCTCAAGAGACAGAAACCCGCGGATAGGGTCGAATGGACCCCGGAGCGAGAGCGGGCGTTCTCGGAGGTTAAAGCAGGCCTGGCAAACGCCGCACTGCTGGCACATCCGGACCTGGCGGCCCGGATAGCGCTCACCACCGACGCTTCAGACGTGGCCATAGGGGCTGTCGTGGAGCAGCGTGTCGCTGGGGCTTGGCAGCCGCTCGCTTTTTTCAGCAGAACTTTGCGCGACAGCAAACGTAAATACAACGTGTTCGACAGGGAGTTGCTGGCTCTCCACCTGGCCATACGCCACTTCCAGTTCTGGCTGGAAGGGCGCAGCTTCACCGCGTTCGTGGACAACAAGCCGCTAACATTTGCGATGGCCAAAGTTTCAGAACCGTGGTCGGGCCGGCAGCAGAGACAGCTGGCCGCGATCTCAGAGTTTACTACCGATATTCAGCATGTGTCGGGTAAACTGAATGTGGTGGCGGACTGCCTCTCACGCGCCGTGGTGGCCCCGGTCTATGTGGGGATAGATTACGCAGCCATGGCCGCGGAGCAGATTAGCGATGCAGACGTGCGCGCGCTCCAGTCTGGACCAACAGGGTTAAGGCTGGAGAGCAGGGTGCTGCAAGACGGCATGCCCCCCCTAATCTGTGATGTCTCCACGGGACGCCCGCATCCGGTGGTCCCGGTTGCGTGGCGCCGCCGCGTGTTTGAGTCAGTTCACACTCTGGCACACCCAGGAGTGCGCGCGTCGGTCAAAATGGTGGGAGAGAAGTTTGTGTGGCCGAGCCTACGCAAACAAGTAAAAGAGTGGGCTGCAGCCTGCGGGGTGTGCCAACGAGCCAAGGTACACAGACACACAAAGGCTCCCTTGGAGCCGTTTCGGGTACCGGCTAAGAGGTTCAACCATGTTCAAGTGGACCTCGTGGGCCCCCTCCCGCCATCACAGGGGTGCATGCACCTCCTGACAGTGGTGGACCGCACCACGCACTGGCCAGAAGCAGTCCTGCTGGCGGCAACCACGTCCGCAGACGTAGCACGCGCTTTTTTAACAGCATGGGTGGCGCGTTTTGGAGTCCTGTTGGACGTAATGTCCCTCAATTTGTTTCCGAACTCTGGTCTGCGATGGCCCGCAGCCTGGGTGTTACAATTCATTGCACAACCGCATACAACCCGCAGGCCAACGGGTTATGCGAGCGTTTTCATAGATCACTGAAAGCAGCACTCAGGGCTTCACTGACGGATGCAAATTGGGTGGACAGGTTGCTGTGGGTTTTATTGGAGTTGTGCTCCACGCCAAAAGAGGATCTGCAAGCTTCCCCGGCACAGCTGGTTTTTGCGCAGCCCCTACGGCTGCCTGGGGAATTTCTGTCAGATAATCCCGCGCCGGACAGCTGCCCGTCTCAGCTTTTACAGCGTAGCACAAACACAGGCACGCTGCCGGGCCCTGCCCACCACTGTTTTCCGCGTGTTTTCGTGCCTAAAACTTTGAAGAATGTGGAGTTCGTGTTCGTCAGGCACGACGCCCACCGCCCTCCATTGCGCCCACCCTATGATGGACCGTTCAGAGTGTTGGAAACAGGGGATAAACATTTTGTGCTAGACTTGGGGGGTAGACAGGAGAAAATTGGCATAGACAGACTCAAACCCGCCTTTGTAGTGGCGGATGAGCAAGTGCTGTTGGCGAGGGCCCCTCGGCGTGGAAGACCCCCGCGGAGAACTCCCCAGGGGAACGATTCAACAGAGCAGCCACACAGACAGAGCGAACCCCCACCACCACCACCACGGCTCACCCGCAGTCGGACACACTCCCAGCAGCCCCCCCACCGGCAGAGCAGTGCCACGGAGGCAGTAAACCCCAGTTACAGCAGGTATGGGAGGAGACTGAAGCCGAAACAGCATGTGGACTGATATTCTATTGTTCTATCTAAGATGCTGGGGGGGGCGGTATGGAAGTCAGGTTATTTCACACCTCAGACAGAGACAATGAATACACATGGGAGAACAATGCCCAAGAGGGTGAGAGGGGGTTGAATGAAGTGTAGTGTAAATATCATGCTGTGTATGAGGAAGTGCCTTGAAGCTAGTGAAGGTGACTTGAGATATAGAGAGGAGTGCTTGCTGTAACCAGTCAGTCTGTTCTGTGCTTGTGAGATGTGAGTGTGTAATAAATCATCTGACATGAAGCTGCCTCTTCATTTACACACTCCACACTGCTCCAGTTTCTCTGCATTCTGCCTTTATAGCTTTATTAATCACACATAGAAACTGGGGCTGGCGCATTATGCATCGTGTATGTACAAAGGAATTGTGTGATGCAATTATCATAACACTTATTACCTATATTACAATACATTCATCCCCCTGCCTCTTCACGCGGCCTTGGTGCAGCAGGGGGCGAAAGGCGCATTGTGGGCACATATGCGGTTTCCATATGCTTCACATGCTGTTACTGTATGTTTATTGTTTACTGCACGTCTCAGAGGAACAAAAGGTCTGAACCTCCTAAGGGTAGCAGGAGGATGCGAAGTCTGGCCTTTTGTATGCAGAGAGATGGCCATGAAGGATTTCCTGACCACCAGGACTTCAGGTGGAGACAGAAGACCTGAAAGAGGGGTGCATTGTGATTTGGGATGTAAAGACAATGCGACTGTTTGCTTTGAAGTCCTGGGGTATAAAAAGGACAGAGGTGGGGGCATGCCTTTCTCTTTTTGCTGTGTTTGAATGTTGGACAATGTGTTGGTGAATAAAACTGACTTTGAGTAATAAACTCAGCCTCGTCTTTCCACACATTTCCACACTGGTGACCCTATGACGTATCATGAGCGGAGACGAATCTCCCGAGCCAGACTCGCCAGAAGCCAGCCAAACGAATGCAGCCACAGTCCACCTACTGGACTTCTGGCCCAACAATCCGCGCTCCTGGTTTAGCGCAGTCGAGGCACAGTTCCACCTCCGGAGGATTTCGGTAGACGCCACAAAGTTCTACCATGTGGTTGCAAAGCTGGACAACCACACAGCCCAGCGAATGGAGACCCTGATCAACCACCCGCCGGACAGCGACAAGTACAGCACGCTGAAGGCTGCACTCATTCGTTACTTCACCCCCTCGGTGCAGGAGCGGGCAGAGAGGCTCCTGGCGCTGACTGAATTTGAAGGCGACAGACCTGCAGACCTGATGGGGAAGATGTTGAGTTTGAGAGACTCCGAAAATGATGACTTCATCTTCATCCACCTCTTCCTCAGAACTCTACCGTCAGAGGTGAGAGTGACCCTGGCCAGTTCACCACTGCTGGCCCAACGAGACTACCACGAGTTGGGCCAGGAGGCGCAGCGACTCGTCGACACCAGTAAATGACGCGCGGCTGCGGCTGCAGCAGCGAAGCCAGGCGCAACGTCCGGAGACGGCAGGGAGCCAGAGGCTGCAGCACCAGACGCACCGACGATGGCTGCGGCAAGGGCCGGGAGGCACGGAGCAGACGACATCCTTTGCTTCTACCATCGCTGTTTCGCAGAGAGGGCACGCAAGTGCATTCCACCATGCCACTTCAAGCGCTCGGGAAATGCCAAGACCGGGGGTCGGTAGCAGCTGCGGCTCTCGGAGAGGAGAACAAGCTGCTCTACTTGAAGGATGCGCACTCGGGGAGGCACTTCCTCGTGGACACGGGCTCCCAGCTGAGTTTCATCACACCTTCCTACGCTGACCGACTGGCGCCTTCCAGTGGTCCCCGGGTGTCAGCAGCGAACAGCTCAGCGATTAAGACCTTCGGTGAGAGGACTCTGCTTCTGTCTTTACACGGCCGCACTTTCGAATGGACTTTCGTCATAGCGGCAGTCAATTTCAACATGTTAGGGGCTGATTTTTTGTGCTCACATAGTTTGTTGGTCGATCTTGCTAACAGACGCCTGGTTAATGCACTCTCTTTTTCTTCCTTGTACAGCTCGAGTGGCCCCGCCAACAGCACAAGCCAACGTCACAGCTGCAGGTGGTAAGTCCCACACACTCCTCACTCAGTTCCCAGCACTCACGGTCCCAACGTTTTCGGCGACTGTGGCTAAACACGGGGTGGAACATTTTATTACCACCACTGGACCGCCCGTTTTTGCAAAAGCTCGGCGCTTGGATCCAGTTAAACTGACCATAGCGCGCGAGGAGTTCACCAACCTGGAGACGCTGGGCATCATCAGGCGTTCGAAGAGCCCTTGGGCTTCACCGCTTCACAGGGTCCCGAAAGCTGATGGCTCGTGGTGGCCTTGTGGTGATTTCAGCAGGCTGAACAACGCTACAGCGCACGACCGCTACCCGATCCCGCACATCCAAGATTTGTCAGTTCATTTGGCAGGGGCGAGCGTTTTTTCTAAAATAGACTTGGTACGCAGTTACCACCAGGTCCCAGTGCGCGCTGAGGACATACCCAAAACAGCGGTAATAACTCCCTTCGGGCTTTTCGAGTTTTTGCGCATGCCGTTTGGGCTTAAGGGCGCGGCGCAGACGTTCCAACGCATGATGGACGCGGTTCTGCGCGATCTCCCTTTCGTGTTCGTCTACCTGGACAACATATTGGTAGCCAGCGCGTCCGAAGACAAACACGAAAACCACCTCACAGCAGTTTTCCGGAGGTTGGCAGAGCACGGGTTAATAATTAACCCGGCGAAGTGTCAGTTCGGGGTGACGCAAATTGATTTTTTGGGCCATCGCGTCTCCCCAGAGGGAGCGGTCCCTCTGTCTGACAAAGTGCGCGCAGTACGGTAACAAATTTCCCCCAGCCACAAATGGTCAAAGCGTTACAGGAGTTTTGGGGAATGGTAAATTTTTATAAACGTTTCCTCCCCCGCGCAGCGCAGCTCATGCAACCATTGTATGCTGCACTAAAAAAACAAAAACCCACAAATAAGGTCGAATGGTCTCCGGAGCGAGAGCGCGCATTTTCCGAAGTCAAAACAGCCCTGGCAAATGCTGCGTTGTTGGCACATCCAGTCCCAGTGGCCCGCATGGCGCTCACTACTGACGCGTCAGATGTGGCCATAGGGGCGGTTGTGGAACAGTTTGTAGCTGGAGCCTGGCAACCGCTCGCCTTTTTCGGTAAGACCCTGCGCGACAGCGAACGAAAATACAGCGCATTCGACAGGGAGTTGTTAGCTCTCCACTTGGCCATTCGCCACTTCCAGTTCTGGCTGGAAGGACGCCGTTTCACCGCGTTCGTTGACCACAAGCCGCTGACTTTCGTGATGACCAAGATTTCAGAACCTTGGTCGGGCCGGCAGCAGAGACAGCTGGCCGCAATTTCGGAGTCTACTACCAATATCCAGCATGTGGCGGGTAAACTTAATGTAGTGGCGGACTGCCTCTCGCGCGCCGTGGGGGCTCCCGCCCGCGCGGAGGTAGATCCCACAGCCATGGCCGCGGAGCAGGTTAGCGACGCGGAAGTCCGCGTGGCCCCGGTCCGCGTGGGGATAGATTATGCAGCCATGGCCGCGGAGCAGGTTAGTGACGCGGATGTGCGCGCGCTCCAGTCTGGACCAACAGGGTTAAGGCTGGAGAACAGGGTGCTGCAAGACGGTATGCCCCCCCTAATCTGCGATGTCTCCACTGGGCGGCCGCGTCCGGTGGTTCCAGCCGCGTGGTGCCGCCACGTTTTTGACTTGATCCATTCTCTGGCGCACCCGGGAGCGCGCGCGTCGGTCAAAATGGTAGGAGAGAAATTTGTATGGCCAAGTCTGCGCAAACAAGTTAGAGAGGGGGCGGCAGCCTGCACAGCCTGCCAGTGGGCCAAGGTTCATAGACACACGAGAGCTCCCTTGGAGCCGTTTCACATCCCGGCCAAAAGATTTGATCATGTCCACGTGGACCTCGTAGGCCCCCTCCCGCCCTCACAAGGGTGCACACATCTTCTGACAAGGGTTGACCGCACCACGCGGCTGGCCGGAAGTGGTCCCGCTGCCGTCAACCACAGCCAAGGAGGTGGCGCGCGCGTTTTTAACGGCATGGGTAGCGCGTTTTGGAGTTCCGTCAGACATTATGTCTGACAGAGGCCCGCAATTTGTTTCCGAACTTTGGTCAGCGATGTCCCGCAGCCTGGGAGCAACGATCCACCACACGGCCGCGTACAACCCGCAGGGTAACGGGTTATGCGAACGTTTTCACAGGTCATTGAAGGCGGCCCTCAGAGCGTCGCTTACGGATACAAATTGGGTGGACAAGCTACCATGGGTTTTATTGGGGTTGCGTTCTGCACCTAAAGAGGATTTAGAAGCCTCCCCAGCTGAGCTAGTTTTTGCACAGCCACTTCGGCTGCCCGGGGATTTTCTCCCAGATAATCCAGCGCCAGAGTGCTCCCCGGTTCAGCGGTTACAGAATAGCACGGGCCTGAGCACCCTACCTGGCCCCGTTCACCACAGTTTTCTGCGTGTTTTTGTGCCTAAGGCTTTAAAAAATGCGGAGTTCGTTTTTGTCAAACATGATGCTCATCGTCCGCCTTTACGCCCACCTTATGACGGACCATATAGAGTGTTGGAAACAGGGGATAAGCATTTTTTTGCTAGATTTGGGGGGCAGAAAAGAAAGGATTGGCATTAACAGGCTCAAACCCACTTTTGTGATAGCTGACGAAGTTGTGCAGTTGGCAAAGGCTCCTCGGCGCGGCAGACCCCCTAGAGAGCATTCCCCAGAACACCCACAGAGGTTGACTAACATTTCTCATCCCCAGGCAGCAGATCCACAACTGGAAGACGCCGTGGAAGTGGTACAGCCTGCTTACAGCAGATATGGGAGAAGGCTGCGACCTAAGCGGCACTTGGACTAATATGTAGTGATTTTTTTTATGACATGCAATCTGTGGTGATGTTGTTCCATCTTAGACGTTTTTTGGGGGGGGTTATGTGGGCACATATGCGGTTTCCATATGCTTCACATGCTTGTTACTGTATGTTTATTGTTTACTGCACGTCTCAGAGGAACAAAAGGTCTGAACCTCCTAAGGGTAGCAGGAGGATGCGAAGTCTGGCCTTTTGTATGCAGAGAGATGGCCATGAAGGATTTCCTGACCACCAGGACTTCAGGTGGAGACAAAAGACCTGAAAGGGGGGTGCATTGTGATTTGGAATGTAAAGACAATGCGACTGTTTGCTTTGAAGTCCTGGGGTATAAAAAGGACAGAGGTGGGAGCATGCCTTCCTCTTTTTGCTGTGTTTGAATGTTGGACAATGTGTTGGTGAATAAAACTGACTTTGAGTAATAAACTCAGCCTCGTCTTTCCACACATTTCCACAGCATCTTTATTTGGTTGGCTCCATGTAAATTTTCCTCTCCCCAGAAGGTGAATAGAACTGCTGTCCAGTTTGATACCTTCCGGAGGCACTTCCTCCGTCAGTCCATTATTCAGTCTCTCCTCCTACTTCTGGGTGTGAGAGAACTTGTGTATTGTGTCCCCCACAATATACCTTTTACTACATATTTAAATGAGTAAAATGATAGAGACTAGATGCTCAAAGGACCAGAAGGTTTCATTTGCACTAAAACAATATAAAAGTTTTAATCAGGACTTAAACAATCACATACCAGCTTTTTTTTTTTTAAATCAAATTAATTTGCATTAGGGAACACACTAGTCAGTATTCGCTGAAAACTGACCTTTCCAGCTGCCTTTGCATGCACCTCGTCCTGAATAACTTTTTCTGTCAGTCACAAAAGAAGGGCAAGGGATTCATTCTCTCAAAAGGGTTTATCTTTATTACAATAACATACAGATATATACAGTTCACATGAGACAATGGTGTAATAACAATGCAGGGATGTAACAAGGTGTTTGTTAGGTTTAGAAGCATTTTCTGTGGACAATGGAGGGGCCAGCCTCATCATACTCCTGCTTGCTGATCCACATCTGCTGGAAGGTAGACAAGGAAGCCAGGATGGAGCCACCAATCCAGACAGAGTACTTTCTCTCAGGTGGAGCAATAATCTAGTTAAGGAATATAAGGCATTTGAGTTTAGTGACAGTTATTAAGATGCATCACTGAGTTTGACTGCTTAACTTCAAGAAATTCATTTACCTTGATCTTCATGGTGCTTGGAGCCAGGGCTGTGATTTCCTTCTGCATACGGTCAGCAATACCGGGGTACATAGTCGTACCACCGGACAACACGTTATTGGCATACAGGTCCTTACGGATGTCGATGTCACATTTCATGATGCTGTTGTAGGCAGTTTCATGGATACCAGCAGACTCCATACCTGGTAGAAAACAAGCAAAAAAATATTTGTTTTATTACAGAGAAAACATTGTTAATAATATAAGATGTCATCCTAAACTTACCAATGAAAGAAGGCTGGAAGAGGGTCTCTGGGCAGCGGAAGCGTTCATTACCAATGGTGATGACCTGACCGTCTGGAAGTTCATAGCTCTTTTCCAGGGAAGAAGAGGAGGCAGCAGTGGCCATCTCATTCTCAAAGTCAAGAGCCACGTAGCACAGCTTCTCCTTGATATCACGCACAATCTCACGTTCAGCTAAAGAGCAGAAGGTTTCAGGACTGAGGAAGGATGCACACCTCTGATAACTGAAAAGCTCTTATAAGATGGTATGTGCCTACCAGTGGTGACGAAGGAGTAACCGCGCTCAGTCAGGATCTTCATCAGATAGTCTGTCAGGTCACGACCGGCCAGATCCAGACGCATGATGGCATGTGGAAGAGCATAACCCTCGTAGATGGGGACATTGTGGGTTACACCATCACCAGAGTCCAGCACAATACCTTCACAGAGCAAGTAAGAACCATAGTTAGTGTTCAAATTCAGAAAGGCGAGGCAGCTAAATATTTGTCAGCCATCTTTACTATGCATCACTTCATCAACTATATAAAGCTGCTGACATCTTTGAGCGCAGATCATGCAGAAGAGGGATTAACACCTCCACTTGATGACAGGCATCCTCAGAGTTTAAATAATGAACATTTTCTCCATTGGTCTTCAATCAGGGATCCACATGCTTTACGGAAAGCTCCAGTCTCAGCAATTTTTGTCAAAAAATTCACTGAGCTGTGAAAAAACCCTTCTACATTAGCAATTTTGCTATCAAAAATGTGCTATTTTCTGTAAATGTGTGATATTTTCCTCTTAAATTTGCATCTTTTTATATTCTCAAGACTTTTATGTAAACTTACAACTTCATTCTCATAAATATTTTTCCTCTTGTAAATTTACAATTTTACTCTGAAATTTGCAACTTTTTATTTATTCTATTTTCTAACTTACATTTCTGTTTATTGCACTTTTGATAAAAGTCACAGGAAACCACTGGTTATGAACAAAAGAATCTCATGTGGCCCATACATCTACATTAGACACTGGAGGTGTTTTTAGGCCATCAGATAATTAACTATAAAGTCAAACAGACTCATGAAAAAAAAACCAAATACTGACCAGTGGTACGGCCAGAGGCATACAGTGACAGCACGGCCTGGATGGCCACATACATGGCAGGAACATTGAAGGTCTCAAACATAATCTGCAAGAAAAACGAGTAGAACGCAAACATGTTAATCTCAGGCCAAGAATAAATACAGCGAAAAATAACCGATTACTTGCTCTAAGTACCTGGGTCATCTTCTCCCTGTTGGCTTTGGGGTTCAGAGGGGCCTCAGTGAGCAGGGTGGGGTGCTCCTCAGGGGCCACACGCAACTCATTGTAAAAGGTGTGGTGCCAGATCTGACAGAGGAAAAAGAATACCAGGTCTGAAAGAGCTGATTTAAAAAAAAAAAAAACAACGAGGAAATACTGGGTATTTATCTGCAGATGAATGTTGTTAATGAGTGAATGTGCACACACACCTTCTCCATATCATCCCAGTTGGTGATGATGCCATGCTCAATGGGGTATTTCAGGGTCAGGATACCCCTCTTGCTCTGGGCCTCGTCACCTACGTAGCTGTCCTTCTGACCCATGCCCACCATCACACCCTGAGAAAGGAGGCATGGATGGAACAAGACACATAAAACTACAGCCCGTGTCTCTCTTATTCTGTGGATAAATGTTTTTAGCGTTTGTGCTATGCGACTTTTTTTCTCTATGTGCACCTGGTGGCGGGGCCTTCCAACGATGGAAGGGAAGACAGCACGGGGAGCGTCATCTCCAGCGAATCCAGCCTTGACCAAGCCAGAGCCATTGTCACACACAAGGGCGGTAGTCTCGTCGTCGTCACACATGATGAGTCTTTACTGGGATGGTCTTGAAATTCAGGGGGTGGGGATGAAAGGACATGGAGAGAGGAAGGTTTAAGCTGGGTTTTGGGGGCAGCTGCCTATAGTCCATCACGTAATAAATGCTGGGAAGGCTTGTTAGAGATGACCAGTCACAGACTTTATTATTAAATCTGGCTTATGATGCATTAAAATGACTAGACCTTCTATAATGGGAAAAGTTATTGGCGTTATTGCTTAATCACTTATACATTGTTTTAAAAGCCTGTCAACACTAATCATTCCTAAAATATTATCACTTGCAAACCTCACATCATCCTCCCCCACAATGGGTGCCATAGTAGTAATTAGATGTGCCCTCAGATGCTATTTTGGTACTAACCTTATTCTACAATTACTGATACCATATCTCCAGACCATGATTGTTCCTGGGAGATCTCAGAGCTGCTTAAGCATCACCAAAAAGGGGCATAACAGAGAGACCTGCGATCTATTTTAAGCTCAGTACCCCCCACTCTGCTTAATGGGGTGAAACAAGTGACACATGGATGTCCTGCTATTTCAGGTCAAAGAAAGTTGTTCGACCAGCATCCACCTGTCTGCACACTGGGACGCTTTTGTTTTACAACTTGGGTCTGTGCGCAAACTGACACTTAACCTAAAATTGATCAGTTATCCTGCTGTATAGTGGCATAACGAGTAGATGTGTATATTAAAGATTTATATAAAAATTGTTAACACGTACTATGTTTGATTTTTAAGTTCATAGGCTATAGGATATCCCTCTATCAGCAAAGGATATCCACATGATTGAGATTGGAAACAGGAACTTAAATGGAGAAAAGATAAGATAAGTTGTTTGAGACAGTGGGTGAAATGATGGGCTTCAAGAGCCCGGAAGAAATTATGTACAACAGTACAAGAGTGAAGTTGGAAATTAGCACATAGATTGCATTTAATTCATTGATATGTTCGTCTGACTTCCAAACAGAGTGTGTGTAATACTTCAAGGAATACAACAATATTTCTTCTTGTAATTTGTTTTCCCTTTAGCAATAGGGTTCGATCATCTATCAAGCATAGACACCTTTAGAGATTAAATTGTCAGATATAACAGGAAAATGCATAGATTTCTGCCAAATAAGGTAACAGTCATTGCATTTTCTGGACATGAATAAATTGCATGGCAAAAAGCCATCATCACCAGTTTCTCTATTGTGCTCCAGAGGTGCCAGTAAGGGCCCCTTTACACAGTACGGAGATCATTGAGAGATTGGGCCAATTTTTGATGTTTGGGATCATTTTGGAGATCCCTGTCTGTTTTGGACAGAATCAAAACTTTGAGAAGACCGTGGCAACTGGGGAAATCAAAGAAGATCATTCATTGATCAAAAATTGGCCAGATCTCTCAGTGATCTTTCAATGATCTCCACCCCTATGTAAAAGGGGTATAAGAAATAACATGAGGAAATTCTTAGTTGAAAACTTGATTCATTTAACAATCCCTTAAACACCCCCTTAAAAGTGAGCCCCCTAAAACATAATCACACAAAATAACAGACATTTGGAGTGAGTCAGAGACACGAGCTGTGAAAAGTACTCACCAAGGTTCACTGGAACACAGATGCTTCCACTGGGATGAAGGCTCACGGTGAGGAGAGCCCCTTAAATAAGGCCCTCACAGTGTCTAGGGACCAGGGGCGGGACTGAAGGTTCACACAAGTCCAAATAAGAGCTGGTAAAACCAACAAGGTTAAGGAAAAGTGAGTTTTACATACAAGGACAAGCTTTCTATGCAATGAACTGCATTACTTTTTTAAAGGAATAATCTCAGGCTGGTGTGGTAGCTTTCTGTTTGTGATTTTTTTGCAAAATGAAACAGCAGTTGCTGCTAAGCCAAGCAGTGCTGTTCATTAGGACTGTTTTTCCAACAAACAATAGTGGCATTAATGCCAATTTTATGATGAACATTGTCTAATGTGACTGTACTTGAGGTTTGAACTCATGAGTCATTTCCTTTAGAAGAAGGCACACTATGTTGGCTTAGTCAAGACAGAGTCAGTGGTGTCTTGTTAAGGAGATGAAAACATTGTATGTCTGGGAACCTCTGCTGGTATGTGTGCTGAGCCTTCTCAGCATGAGGAGCAGCTGATAGTGTTACCAGCCTGGATGTGTGTCTGATCTGGGTGTCTGAGTGTGGCCTGCCTGTGTCAGTGCTCTGTCCTGATTGGCTCAGCTGTCTCCTTATAGGGTTATGCTGACAAGCAGAGTCATTCATAAGCAGCCACTGAAGTCCCAGAACTTGCATGGAGGAGTACCAGAATGGTGCCCGAATGGCCAAAACACAACTTATGGTTTTGCAGTTTTTATACCACCTTTACACAGTGGTGGACATCGTCAAAAGATCATTGAGTGATGAAAAAAATGGCCAGCTCTCTCAAGATCTGGCCATGAGTGCCCAGCGATTGCCAAGATCTCTCAATGATCTTCCAATAATCTCCATGTCCTCAAAGTTTTGACTCAGTCCAAAACACACAAGGATCTCCCAAATATTTACACAGAAATGGCTTTCTCAAGGGCAGCGCAGTGGCGGAGTGGTTAGCACTGCGGCAGCACAGCAACTCACCCTTGGCTGGGAGATCCTGGGTTCGATCCCAGCCCCCAACCAACAGTGATCTGTGTGGAGTTTGCATGTTCTCCCCGTGTCTGCTTGGGTTTACTCCGGGATTTCTCCAATTTCCTCCCACATGCCAAAAACATGCAAGTTAGGTTAATTGGCATCAAAACTGGAGATTCTAAATTGTCCTTAGGTATGACTGTGAGAGTGAATGGTTGTCTGTGTCTCTGTGTTGGCCCTATGATGGACTGGCGATCTGACCAGGGTGTACTGTCGTGCCGAGTTCCGCTCTCTTGCCGATAATTGCATCCCATTGTCGCAGACACACGAAAATGGGCGGGACTTGCGCGCGACCGTGTGCGACAACGTGCATCTAAGGGAGTGACGCTGTAATACCACCAACTCTAAAATATAACCCGAAGGCCAGGCTGGTAAACGGGCTTTAAATTATGTTTATTCGCCAGACATTTTAGCGTTTCAAAGGGGGTTAGAAATCACAGTGATCCAAGTCTGTATAATAACAGAATAAAATGACTATCATGATTTTTTTTTCCAGATTCTTTGACACTCTTGGATTCTTTAGTACATCCACCTGTTTCAAGTTTGAGGGTCAGTTTATTATGAATGTGTCAAGCTGGTGCAAACTTGTTTTTGAGCATAATTTATTTACATATTATTATTACACGTGCATTATTTTTTGATCATTTATTTTCAGTTAATGTTGTAATGATGTTCTAGTTACAATTTTGAGGATGACGGAAATTGTTTTTTCATGTATTGTTCTTTGCTGAGTCAGCTTTCCAATAAAATGTGTTAATTCCAGCTGGTGTCTGAGTGTGGATTTATTCAACTAAGTGAACTTCTTTGTAAGGGGGATTTGTCTTGGTGTGTGTGTGTGTGTGTGTGTGTGTGTGTGTGTGTGTGTTGGATGAGACTTTAACTTTATTATCATATTTTTCTCATTATCAGCCACTTAGGTTTGTAAAAATTCTGGCATATTATTATTACCTGTCAGTTTAATTTTCATGTAAGATGCCCAATAGCTTCACTTTTAATCATGAACCTACAAGATCCAGTCTGCATGCATTTATTTATGTATTAATTGAAGTGATGACGTTTTTGACATTTTGCAGATGTAACAGAACGGAGACTGTGTGCAGCTGTACACAGACAGGAGAACTTTTATAAAGACTTAACTCACAAACATGAGACAACTGATATTTAATAAGCACTATAAAGTAAAAAGGTAGGAATTATAATCAAAACTTACAATAGCTCAAGCACAGTGTGATCTGTCAAAATAAAAGTCAGCCTTCAGATCACTGCTGAAACAAAATCTGAGACAGTATTCAGTATAGTACTTTTAGACATGTCCTTTTAGAGGAAATAAAGTCAAACATGCCAAGGAAAGAACCCCCCCCCCCCCACACACACACACACACACACAAAAAAAAAAAAACTGACCTGAATTTGCACTGGTGTAAAATTCTGTTGCAATCAGAATGAAATTATGATGACTGAAGCTAATAAATGTAGTAAATTTCTTCAATCATACTCTGTGCATTTCCTGACAACTGCTCCTGCTGGAAAATGCCTCCATCCTAAAAGTCACCTTCTGTTGGTCCAAACATTTTTTGCAGGAGAGTCAGGGCAGGACTGTGGAGATGACCCACCTCTGGGGCAGATGCATTTTCCTGCATTTTTTTCCCCCAGAAATTGCATATATTTTTGTCTCCACAGTGTAAAGACTGAAATGCATTTAATTTCTCCATTTATTAGTATCATTCCTCTAACTGTAAGAAATATTTTATGCTCGGACAAGATTTGCATTGCAGCTAGCTTATTTCTGTGTTGGACTGATAGTGCTACATGTGTTTTCTTCACAGTGTGCTGCTAAAATGGAACAAACTGGTAAAACCCTTTCACTTCTGGTTTTCCATAATTTTTTTGGTGTCAGCATTCCAAAGTGCAGGTGTAGCTTTAAACAGGCTTGTGTGTTTTATGTCCTCTTTCTCCCTCCATATCCAACACTACCCTTTGTCAATGTCATGTCTTTGTTATGCACTTTCCTTCAGAATTTCAGATAGTAATACAAAAATAAATCCATATCAATTCTTCTGTCACACCCACAATTCTTTCTACATTAATTCAAGTGGTTAGGCCACACTAAACATGTAGTATTACAGCTATAAAGTCTCCTAGAGGCCCAAAGACCAAGACCATGCCTGCCTATATTTGCCATAAAATGTGATTAAAATCATTTCCATATTGCTGGAGACCAAAGCCTTCAGAGTTTTTGTTTAAAGGTTCTGTATTGTAGCCTGCTGACAACCATTTGCTTTGCAATTGACTTGACCTCCTATTATTATTGTAATGCCTAGAAGACAGCAGTCATGCACTTCTTATTCCATTTAGCCATATTTATTTTTGCAGAAATAAAACACAAAAAGTAAAAAATAGTCAATGTACATAATTAATTTATCAAAAAAGGTTAATTTATAATAAATAAAAATTTATTACAAATATAATATGCCTTTCTATATGTTTAATGACTTTCTTTTGATGACAAAATAGGAAAATTTAATCATAACCTATTTATAAACTGACTTTCCTTTTATTTAACGCTACATCATTTGACAGGATTAATTTGCAGTTGCCAGAAATGGTACCCACTGCTATCTTCATAGTGGAAAGACTGAAATGCATGAAATTTGCTACAGTTAACAGTATTCTTACCCTGACTGTCCTGCAAAAAATATTTTATGTTTGGACCTGCAGAAGGTGACCTTTGGGATGGAGGCATTTTCCAGCAGGAGTAGTTGCCAGGAAATGCACAGAAATTGAAGAAATTTACTACATTTATTTCCCTCATGGATAGTCAGCTTATTGTGGTGGGGGTTTTCATGCCCTAGTGATCCCAGGAGCTATGTTGTCTGTGGCAATTTGCCTCTGGTAGGATCACCCAAGACAAACTGGTCCTGGGTGAAGGGCCAGACTAAAAATGATCCAACAGACTCTCATGATAAATATTAGAACAAGGATTCAGTGTACCCCACCCAGTATGGGGTTACCAGAGCCCCACCCCGGAGCCAGGCCTGGGGGAGGGGCTCGATGGCTAGTGTCTGGTGGCCAGGTTTCCACCCATGGGACCTGGCCGGCTCAGTCTGAAGGAGTTACATGGGTCTGCCCTCCAGTGGGTTCACTATCTGCAGTAGGGATTATGGGGGTCCGGTGCTATGTGGATCAGGTGGCGGTTAAAGGCGAAGACCTTGGTGGTCTGATCCCAGGCTTCCTAAACTGGCTTTTGGGACTTGGAATGTCACCTAATTGGTGGGGAAGGAGCCTGAGCTGGTGCATGAGGTTGAGAGATACCAGCTAGATATAGTCAGCCTCACCTCAACACACAGCTCCGGTTCCAGAACAAGTCTCCTCAAGAGGGGCTGGAGCTTGGCCTACTCTGGAGTTGCCCCAAATGAGAGGCGATGAGCAGGGGTGGGTATTCTTGTATCCCCCCACCTTGCTGCCTCTATATTGGCATTTTCCACAGTGGATGAAAGGGTTGTTTCCCTGCGCCTCTTGGGTTGGGAAACAGGTCCTGACCATCATTTGTGCCTATGCACCAAATGATGGTTCAGAGTACCCACCCATTCTGGAGTCTCTGACTGGGGTGCTGGAGAGTGCTCCTCTTGGAGACTCCATTGTCCTACTGGGCGACATCAATGCGCATGTGGACAACAACAGTGAAACCTGGAGGGGGGTGAATGGGAGGAACGGCCTGCCTGATCTGAACCCGAGTGGTGTTCAATTATTGGACTTCTGTGCTAACCACAGTTTGTCCATAACGAACACCATGTTCAAGCATAAGGGTGTCTATTTGTGCACCTGGCACCAGGACACCCTAGGTCGCAGGTCGATGATCGATTTTGTTATCATGTCATCAGACCTGTGACCGTATGTCTTGGACACTCGGGTAAAGAGAGGTGCAGAGCTGTCAACTGATCACCACCTGGTGGTGAGTTAGATCCGATGGCAGGGAAGGAAGCCATTCAGACCTAGTAGACCCAAACGTATAGTGAGGGTGTGCTGGGAACGTCTGGCTGAGGCCCCTGTCCGGGAGGTCTTCAACTCCCACCTCCGGAAAAACTTCAACCACATTCCGAGGGAGTCCGGAGTCTGTAGGTCTGTAGTCTGAATGGGCCATGTTCTCCAGGTCCATTGTTGTTGAAGCAGTGGCCCCGAGCTGTGGCCGCAAGGTCATCGGGGCATATTGTTGTGGCAACCCCCGAACCAAGTGGTGGACACCAGTGGTGAGGGCGGCCATTAAGCTGAAGAAGTCGTCCTATCATGCTTGGTTGGCTTGTGGGACTCCCGAAGCAGATGAGGCATACCGGCAGGTGAAGCAACCCGGGTGGCTGCTGAAGCACAAACTCAGGTATGGGAGGAGTTTGGTGAGGCCATGGAACAAGACTTTCGGTCAGCCTCGAAGAAATTCTGGCAAACTGTCTGGCGGCTCAGAAGGGGGAAGCAGCTCCCTGTCCACACTGTGTATGGTGCGGATGGGGCGCTGTTGACTTCAACTGGGGATATCGTCGGGCGGTGGAAGGAATACTTTGAGGATCTCCTCAATCACACTGATGTGCCTTCCATATAGGAAGCAGGGCTTGTGGACGAGGGGGACGACTCACCTATTAGAGGGGCTGAGGTCGCCAAGGTGGTTAAAAATCTCTTTGGCGGCCGGGCCCCGGGGGTAGACAAGATTTTCTCTGAGTACCTCAAGGTCCTGGATGTTGTTGGGCTGTCATGGCTGACATGCCTCTGCAACATTGCGTGGAGGTCGGGGGCAGTGCCTTTGGCATGGCAAACCGGGGTGGTGGTTCCTCTCTTCAAAAAAGGGGACCAGAGGGTGTGCTCCAACTTCAGAGGGATCACACTCCTCAGCCTCCCTTGGAAGGTCTATGCCAAGGTACTGGAGAGGAGAGTCTGGTCGTTGGTCAAACCTCGGATTCAGGAGGAGCACTGTGGTTTTCGTCCTGGCTGTGGCACATCGGACAAGCTCTTTACCCTCTTGAGAATCCTCGAGGGTTCATGGGAGTTTGCCCAACCAGTTTACATGTGTTTTGTTGACTTAGAGAAGGCATTTGACTGCGTCCCTCGTGGTTTTTTGTGAGGGGGGCTTCGGGAGTATGGGGTATCAGGCTTCTTGTTACGAGCTATTTGGTCTCTGTATGACCGTTGTGAGAGTTTGGTTCATATTACCAACACTCGATCGGACTCATTCCCAGTGAGAGTTGGATTCCACCAGGGCTGCCCTTTGTCACCGATCCTGTTTATAATTTTTATGGACAGGATTTCTAGGCGCAGCCAGGGAATGGAGGGTGTAATGCTTAGTGACCACAGGATCTCATCTCTGTTGTTTGCAGATGATGTTGTCCTGCTGGCTTCATCCAGCAATGATCTACAGTTCTTACTGGGATGGTTTGCCGCTGAGCGTGAAGCGCCTGGGTTGAGAATCAGTACCTCCAGTTCCAGGGTGGGGCCCCGGAAACCCCATACCGGGCGGGGTACACTGAATCCTTGTTCTAATATTTATCATGAGAGTCTGTTGGATTGTTTTTAGTCTGGCCCTTCACCCAGGACCAGTTTGTCTTGGGTGACCCTACCAGAGGCAAATTGCCATGGACAACATACTGTAGCTCCTGGAGTCACTAGGGCATGAAAAAAAACCCCACTGTGGGGAGACTTGAATAACGAAACCGAATTGCATTTAATTCCAGTTTATTTCAAGTAAGCATCCCACTGTCTGCTCTCATTCCTGAGCAGCGAACAAAGAGGGTGAACACACCAAAGTTCTCCCTTTTAAACATTCTCACATCAAACCATTTCCCTCGCAGGGGAAATCACACATCTCTACCAAAATCCCTTTATTCACATTCATTAACCTTTTATTTACATAACTCCCCCTTCTCTCCTCTTGAGCCTCAGAGGTCAGGAAGCCTTCTGTCCCCTGTCCTCCGCAGGGGGTCCAGGCTCTGCGGCTCCGCACCGCAGGGGACTGCAGCTCTGTGGCTCTCCTTCATCATGAGGTTAAATCACATATGGGCTGCACGGTGGCGCAGTGGTTAGCACTGCGGCAGCACAGTTTACCCTTGGCCGGGGGATTGTGGGGATCGTGGGTTCGATCCCAGCCCCCGACCAACAATGATCTGTGTGGAGTTTGCATGTTCTCCCCGTGTTGCGTGGGTTTACTCCGGGATTTCTCCGGTTTCCTCCCACATGCCAAAAACATGCATGTTAGGTTAATTGGCTGTTCTAAATTGTCCCTAGATATCTGTTCCCGATAGGCCCTTAGAATAGAGGGTTAGTATTAATGAAAGCGCTTTGAGTGGTCTTTGTGACTAGAAAAGCGCTATATAAGTGCAGGTTAGTTAGTAGTTAGTTAGATATGCAGTGTCCAACATATACATGTCTAACAACACAGCCATACCCACCACAATAAGGTGACGATCCGTGAGAGAAATAAATGCAGTAACTTTCTTCAAACATACTCTGTGTAGGAACCATGAAATGAAGAGACTGAATGATTTCTCAGTATTTTTTTTTCCACAATATCTTTATTGAACCCTTTTTTTTTTTAACAAACATGATACAAACAATCAAACACTAACACTAAAGTACTACAAAAAAAAAAAAAATGCACTAAAAACACCAACAACCACCAACAAAATCAAGTCTTCAACAATGCTCCTCTGTTTAGTCTAGACAATCCAATACATAAGTATACATATTATGTTCACCAGTTTGGAATTTACAAGGTCCACACACATCATTCACCTTCTTCTTCAAGAGTTATGTTTAAATTTTTTACATAATCAATAAAAGGTCTCCATATATTCTCAAACACAATTTCCTTTGATTTCAGTATATATGTTATTCTTTCTAATGGAAGGTTTGTTAACATCTGTCTTAACCACTGAGTCACATCTAGGTCTATGAGTCTTTTTCCATAATAGTGCAATACATTTTTTGGCATTAAGCAAACTGAGGTCTATGAATGTTCTTTCACTTTTATTAAAATTATGCTTTTCTGGGTACAGACCCAACAAAAACAGTTTAGGATTCAATATGATTTGTTTTGAGATTATTTTTTCAATTGTTACCCTCACCTCTTCCCAAAACATTCTTATTAATCTACATTCCCATAAACAATGAAATAGGGTTCCTTTACTTTCCATGCATTTTGTGCATGTATCTGGTATATTTTTGTTATATCTATTTAACTCCTCCGGTGTAACATACATCCGCATTAACCATTTGAAATGTATCAATTTAAGGCGTGCATTTATTGATTTGGTTTGAGCTTCTGTACAAGCCAATTCCCATTGTTCCTCTGAAATTTCAATTTGCAGATCTTCTTTCCAGTAGTTTAATCTTTTCAGTGAATTTTCACTTGAAGATAGTGTCAATGAGTTATAAAACTCTGAAATAATACCCTTTCTTTTACTATCTTTCATCATCATTTTTTCCAAGGATGAATAAATAGGTCGAGTGAGAGCTTTATTTTGATTTGATCGAATAAAGTTTCTAAGTTGAAGATATTTAAAAAAATGTGTTCTATTGAGATTAAATTTGATCCTCAGCTCTTCAAAAGACATTATGTTGTCTGCACATGGCAAATATAAATCCTGAATCTTTTGTATCCCTTTTAAATTCCATACTTTAAATACAGCGTCCGCTCTCCCTGGTTTAAAATATTGATTACCCCATATTGGACTAAATTGTGACAATAACTGTGGTTCTTTTAAATAGTTTTTAGCTTCACACCATATTTTGATCATATGCTTTACAAATGGATTTTTAACTTGTTTTTGTAATTTTTTTGCCGAATCTGAGTATATGAATATGGGAAGAGGTAAAGGTAAATTGTATGATTCCATTTCAGTCCAGTGAGGGAGATCATTTGATGAAAAATAATATGTCATAGACCTCAGTTGTGCCGACCAATAATACAACATAAAATTTGGACATTTCAGACCTCCACGATCAAATGGTAAATATAATAAAGACAAACGTAATCTAGCCCTCCTGTTGTTCCATATAAATTCCACTAACTTTTTTTTTATTCTTGAGAATAGATCTAAAGGTGGTGATAAGGGAATGTATTGAAATAAATAAAGTATTTTAGGTAAAATATTACTTTTAAGTATATTGATTCTCCCGATCATCGACATTGGTAGTGACATCCATCTCTGAGTTAACTCATTGATATCTGACATTAAGGCTTCATAGTTGACACTGGCGACTGATTCTAGCTTAGGCATAATTTGGATTCCTAAATATTTAAACTGATTTACAACATTGAATTGATTTACCTCAGGGGCTGGGTAATTTCTCTGGGTCTCATTTAGCATTAATATTGAAGATTTAGTTTTATTTATTTTATATCCTGATATTTCCCCAAAATTCTTTATTAAATTCAACAAGGTTGGAATTGATTTTTTTAGATTCGACATAAACAAAATTATATCATCGGCGTACAGGGAGATTTTATGTTCTGTTGGTCCAACTTTAATTCCATATATTTGTGAATGTAAACGTATCGCTATCGCTAAAGGTTCAATTGCCATAGTAAACAGTAAAGGTGAAAGTGGACAGCCTTGTCGACATCCTCTATTGATTTTTATTGGTTTTGAAATATTGTTATTTGTTAGGATTTCTGCTGTAGCATTATTGTATATTATTTGAACCCATTTTATGAAATTATTTCCAAGTCCAAACCTTTGTAGGACTTCAAAAAGAAAGGGCCATTCAACTCTATCAAAGGCCTTTTCGGCGTCCAATGATAGGAGAGCTGTATCCGGTGCTTCTTTATTAAAATAAATAATATTAAATAGTCTTCTTACATTATGGAAGCCTTGTCTACCCTTTATAAAGCCATTCTGATCTCGATTAATAATATTTGGTAAAATTTCTTGTATTCGTCTTGCTAAAATTTTACAGATTATCTTAAGGTCGGCGTTTAATAGGCTTATTGGTCTCATATTTTCACATTTATTAGAGGGCTTACCTGGTTTTGGCAGCAGTATAATTAAGGCATTATTTATGTATGATGGTAAATTATTATTTTGAAATGCTTCTAAAACCATTTCCAAAAAAGGTTTTATTAATTTATTCTTAAATTTTTTATAAAGGTCAACTGGAAGACCATCTGGTCCTGCACTTTTTCCTGATTTCATATTATCAATGGCTAGCCCAACTTCTTCTTGACTAATTTTAGACTCCAATATCTCCCTGTTTTCATTTGGTATACACGGTATAGATAGTTCGTTCAAAAACCCATTTAGTTTTGTTAAATCAGGTTCATTTTTGGTATCATATAATTTTTCATAGTAATCTCTAAAGGCTCTATTAATTTCTAAAGGATCTATAACTACCTGTCCATTACTTATAATACTGGTAATTGGTGTTTTAATTTCCAATTGTTTAATCTGCCATGCTAATAATTTTCCTGATTTTTCACCTTGTTCATAAAAAGATTGTTTCAATCTTAGAAGACTCGAGGCAGCTCTATTTGCTGATTTTTTGTCGTATTCAGCTCTCAAAATCAGTAATTCATTCTCCAACCTTGGGTCACTTCCTGCATACACTTTTTCCTGAAGACTTTTTATTTTATGTTCCAATTTAGCTCTCTCCTCTCGAGTCTTCTTAGATTTTGATCCTGTATAACTAATAATATGTCCCCTAATAAAAGCTTTGAAAGCCTCCCACTTTACACATGCTGATGTTTGTGTAGTATTGATGTCAAAGAACTCGTCTATCTGTTTTTCTATATACTTGACAAATTCCTCATCCTGAAGCCATTTATGCTGAAATTGCCATCTACCTGATTCCTTTGTCAATTTTTTATCTACATATATTAGACAACAGGGTGCATGATCAGAGATCACGATGTTATCATAAAAGCAGTTTTGAATCTTGGACCTTAATTCTGTGGAAATCAAAAAATAATCAATACGTGAGAATGTCTTGTAGGTACTGGAATAACAAGAATAGGCTTTAACTTGTGGTTTCATTTCTCTCCATATATCTAACAATCTCAATTCTTTCATAAAATGATTAATAGTCATCCTACATCCAATGTGCGTACAATCCAGTCCTGTTGATCTATCCACACCTGGATTCAATGTACAATTAAAATCCCCTGCTATTATATGTTGCCCTGTAAGTGATGATAAGATGAGAAATAAATTAGCAAAGAACTTCTGATCATCTATATTGGGACCATATAAGTTCACAAGATTTATATTTTCTAATAGCAAAGAACCTTGAATGATTACATATCTTCCAAATTTGTCTCCAATTACATTTTTCACTTGAAAAGGAACTGATTTATGTATGAGAGTCATAACTCCCCTGGCTCGGGATGAAAATGAAGAGGTGAATACACTTCCCTGCCATCTACTCCTAATTCTTTTAACATCCTCCTCTATCAGATGAGTTTCTTGTAAAAACACAATTCTTGAACCCATGTCCTTTATTTTATTCATAACTTGTTTAAGTTTTTTTAAATTTTGTAGACCTCTGCAATTCCATGAAGTTAAATTAAGATTAACACTTTGGTCCATGATCAATAGAGAGTTTGGGATTACCTTGCAGTGTAAACATGCTCATACAGAGAAGCAAAAACATGAGTGGTTGAACATTCATCCTACAAACTACACACAAACAAATTTCCCCTTCCCACACTTGTGGCAAACCCCCCAAAATCAAAAGAAAAATTCTGTCTCCCGATATAGCCATCGACCGTTCCACACCCACGGGGAACAGCCTAAGCCACTCCTTCTTCATCCTCCCAATCACCCTAACTCTACTGCTTTTAATGACGTAACATTAACTCTCCTCTGTAGTTTTCCAACTTAACTCCAAAATTTTTAACAACTTTGTACATCATAGTTTTTTTTTGTTTGTTTGTTTTGTTTTTGTTTTGTTTTTTTAATATATAATACAATCTATATTTTGTAAACTTACTATTTACTTCAAGTCAGTCAGATGCCTGTGCAAATGCTTAATTATTCTACCTTATATTTTGTTCATGCTTAGCTCCCACCAGTCTCTTCTTCTTCTTTGATCTTTTTGATGAACTCCTGCGCCTCCTCTGGGGTCTTGAAGATGTGGGTTCTGCCCTCATACGTGGTCAGCAGTCTCGCAGGATAGATTACACCATGACGAATCCCAAGGTTGCGCAGCTCCTTACGTACGGGATCAAACTGCTTCCTCAATTGCTGGATTCCTGTGGCCAAATCTGGGTAGAACCGCACCTGCTGGTCCTGGTGTTTAATCTCTCCTTTAGCACGTGCAGCGTTGAAGATCTTCATCCTGTCTCTGTTGCTAAGAAACTTCATAATTAAGGTCCTCGGCGGTCCCTTATCTCTCCGTAGGCCAATACGATGTGCTTTTTCCAGAACCACTGCTGATTGCAACTCCTCGCTGCCCAGCACCTCCGGAATCCACTTTTCCAGAAAGGAACATACGTCCCGACCTTCTGATTCCTCTGGAAGACCCACCAGCCTCAAATTATTCTGTCTCGACCGAGATTCCAAATCCAAAATATTATCTTCCAGAGATTTATTTTTTTTTTCCAAAGTGCGCACCTTTAATTGAAGACGGGTGACGTCATCTTCAGCACTAGCGAGACGGAGCTCCATCTGTGCCGTTCGTTCTACACAGTCACCCAATTCCTTTCTTATTCCTTCCAACGCTGTCATAATCCCATCAAATCTAGAGGAAAAGTCCGCTCTCATTGAACTCATGGCAGCCATCAGCGCATCTGCGCCATTCCCCGCATTTATCGCACCGCTGCCAGCCTCCTCCGCCATATATGGAGTTTTGTTTGCTGCGTCACAGACCTGAAAGTCCGTTAATTTGGACTGTTTCGGCGGCTCGCTTTTTCCTTTTCCTGGTTTTCCAGCCTTAGGCTTCGCCGACATATCCTCGCCCAAATGCTGGGATACGTTCTGTCCCAAATGAGAGAGTTATTTGCCGATTTTTTTTCTCCAGGAGCAGAGCAGAGCGAGACACGTCCGTCCTACGTGGCAGCCATAACCGGAAGTCGATTTCTCAGTATTGGTTTATTTCATCTCACATCCTACAGCTCCTCTCTCAGTCAGGGAATGAAGAGGGCGAGCTGCGGTAAACCACATACCTTTATACTCTCACATCAAACACTAATCACATTCACATCAAACACAGAATCAGATTCACATTTAATCCTCCCATTGTCCTCTCGGCTTCTCTGTCTGACCCCAGGAGGTCAGACAGTCCCTTCAGGTCCACTCCCAGATCTTCTCACTTCTTCCCCAGTCCGCAGGGGGTCCAGACTCAATGTCCGTTTAGGGCGTGATGTCAATACACACTGCGAGCTCAAAGTTCTCTCATGTCTGGGTCTCTGCCAAGGAATATGTGAGCTACATAATGTTACGCCACACTCTGTGCATTTCCTGGCAACTACTCCTGCTGGAAAATTCCTCCATCCCAAAGGTCACCTTCTGCTGGTCCAAACATAAAATATTTTTTGCAGGAGACTCAGGGCAAGTCAGTTTATAAATAGGCTATACTTAAATTTTCCTATTTTGTCATCAGAAGAAAGTCATTAAACATATAGAAAAGCATATTATATTTGTAATAAATTTTTACTTATTATAAATTAACCTTTTTTGATAAATTAATAATGCACATTGACTATTTTTTACTTTTTGTATTTTATTTCTGCAAAAATAAATATGGCTAAATGGAATAAGAAGTGCATGACTGCTGTCTTCTAGGCATTACAATAATAATAGGAGGTCAAGTCAATTGCAAAGCAAATGGTTGTCAGCAGGCTACAATACAGAACCTTTAAACAAAAACTCTGAAGGCTTTGGTCTCCAGCAATATGGAAATGATTTTAATCACATTTTATGGCAAATATAGGCAGGCATGGTCTTGGTCTTTGGGCCTCTAGGAGACTTTATAGCTATAATACTACATGTTTAGTGTGCCCTAACCACTTGAATTAATGTAGAAAGAATTGTGGGTGTGACAGAAGAATTGATATGGATTTATTTTTGTATTACTATCTGAAATTCTGAAGGAAAGTGCATAACAAAGACATGACATTGACAAAGGGTAGTGTTGGATATGGAGGGAGAAAGAGGACATAAAACACACAAGCCTGTTTAAAGCTACACCTGCACTTTGGAATACTGACACCAAAAAAAATATGGAAAACCAGAAGTGAAAGGGTTTTACCAGTTTGTTCCATTTTAGCAGCACACTGTGAAGAAAACACATGTAGCACTATCAGTCCAACACAGAAATAAGCTAGCTGCAATGCAAATCTTGTCCGAGCATAAAATATTTCTTACAGTTAGAGGAATGATACTAATAAATGGAGAAATTAAATGCATTTCAGTCTTTACACTGTGGAGACGAAAATATATGCAATTTCTGGGGGAAAAAAAATACAGGAAAATGCATCTGCCCCAGAGGTGGGTCATCTCCACAGTCCTGCCCTGACTCTCCTGCAAAAAATGTTTGATGTTTGGACCAACAGAAGGTGACTTGTAGGATGGAGGCATTTTCCAGCAGGAGCAGTTGTCAGGAAATGCACAGAGTATGATTGAAGAAATTTACTGTATTTATTAGCTTCAGTCATCATAATTTCATTCTGATTGCAACAGAATTTTACACCAGTGCAAATTCAGGTCAGTTTTTGGGGTTTCTTTCCTTGGCATGTTTGACTTTACTTCCTCTAAAAGGACATGTCTAAAAGTACTATACTGAATACTGTCTCAGATTTTGTTTCAGCAGTGATCTGAAGGCTGACTTTTATTTTGACAGATCACACTGTGCTTGAGCTATTGTAAGTTTTGATTATAATTCCTACCTTTTTACTTTATAGTGCTTATTAAATATCAGTTGTCTCATGTTTGTGAGTTAAGTCTTTATAAAAGTTCTCCTGTCTGTGTACAGCTGCACACAGTCTCCGTTCTGCTACATCTGCAAAATGTCAAAAACGTCATCACTTCAATTAATACATAAATAAATGCATGCAGACTGGATCTTGTAGGTTCATGATTAAAAGTGAAGCTATAGGGCTGCACGGTGGCGCAGTGGTTTAGCACTGTGGCAGCACAGTTTTACCCTTGGCCGGGGGATCGCGGGGATCATGAGGTCGTGGGTTCGATCCCAGCCCCCGACCAACAGTGAGCTGTGTGGAGTTTGCATGTTCTCCCCGTGTTGCGTGGGTTTACTCCGGGATTTCTCCGGTTTCCTCCCGCATACCAAAAACATGTAGGTTTAGGGCGCTCGCGCACGCAGCGACCAGCAGCCGGTGGCTTGTCACCAGACTGCAAACCAAGTCTACCTACGGGTACAAATAAGTAACAAAAAAAAAAAAAAAAAAAAAATCTTACATGAAAATTAAACTGACAGGTAGTAATAATATGACAGAATTTCTACAAACCTAAGTGGCTGATAATGAGAAAAATATGATAATAAAGTTAAAGTCTCATCCAACACACACACACACACACACACACACACACACCAAGACAAATCCCCCTTACAAAGAAGTTCACCTAGTTGAATAAATCCACACTCAGACACCAGCTGGAATTAACACATTTTATTGGAAAGCTGACTCAGCAATGAACAATACATGAAAAAACAATTTCCGTCATCCTCAAAATTGTAACTAGAACATCATTACAACATTAACTGAAAATAAATGATCAAAAAATAATGCACGTGTAATAATAATATGTAAATAAATTATGCTCAAAAACAAGTTTGCACCAGCTTGACACATTCATAATAAACTGACCCTCAAACTTGAAACAGGTGGATGTACTAAAGAATCCAAGAGTGTCAAAGAATCTGGAAAAAAAAATCCATCCATCCATCCATCCATCTTCTACCGCTTTTCCGGCGGTCCGGGTCGCGGAGGCAGCAGTTCAAGCAGAGAAGCCCAGACTTCCCTCTCCCCAGCCACCTGCTCCAGCTCTTCAGAGGGGATACCAAGGCGTTCCCAGACTAGCTGGGAGACATAGTCTCTCCACCGAGTCCTGGGTCTGCCCCGGGGTCTCCTCCCAGTGGGACGTGCCTGAAACACCTCAAGTGGGAGGCGTCCAGGAGGCATCCTAATCAGATGCCCATACCACCTCAACTGACTCCTTTCAATGTGGAGGAGCAGCGGTTCTACTCTGAGCCTCTCCCGGATGACTGAGCTCCTCACCCTATCTCTGAGGGTGAGTCCAGCAATCCTACGGAGAAAGCTCATTTCAGCCGCTTGTATCCGCGATCTCGTTCTTTCGGTCATTACCCAAAGCTCGTGACCATAGGTGAGAGTAGGAACGTAGATTGACTGGTAAATTGACAGCTTTGCCTTAGAACTAAGCTCCCTCTTCACCACAACAGACCGGTACAACGTCCGCATCACTGCAGATGCTGCTCCAATCCGTCTGTCGATCTCTCGCTCCATTTTCCCCTCACTCGTGAACAAGACCCCAAGATACTTAAACTCCTCCACTTGGGGCAGGAGCCTGTCCCCAACCCGGAGAGGACAATCCACCTTTTTCCGGCTGAGGACCATGGACTCGGACTTGGAGGTGCTGATTCTCATCCCAGCCGCTTCACACTCAGCGGCAAACCGTCCCAGCAAGAGCTGTAGGTCATTGCTGGATGAAGCCAACAGGACAACATCATCTGCAAACAACAGAGATGAGATCCTGTGGTCACCAAGCATGACACCCTCCATTCCCTGGCTGCGCCTAGAAATCCTGTCCATAAAAATTATGAACAGGACCGGTGACAAAGGGCAGCCCTGGCGGAGTCCAACTCTCACTGGGAATGACTCCGACCGAGTGTTGGCAATGCGAACTAAACTCTCACAACGGTCGTACAGAGACCGAATAGCTCGTAACAACAAGCCCGATACCCCATACTCCCGAAGCACCCCCCACAAAAATCCACGAGGGACGCGGTCAAATGCCTTCTCCAAGTCCACAAAACACATGTAAACTGGTTGGGCAAACTCCCACGAACCCTCAAGAATTCTCGAGAGGGTAAAGAGCTGGTCCGATGTGCCACGGCCAGGACGAAAACCACATTGCTCCTCCTGAATCCGAGGTTCGACCAACGGCCGGACTCTCCTCTCCAGTACCTTGGCATAGACCTTCCAAGGGAGGCTGAGGAGTGTGATCCCTCTAAAGTTGGAGCACACCCTCCGGTCCCCTTTTTTGAAGAGAGGAACCACCACCCCGGTTTGCCATGCCAAAGGCACTGCCCCCGACCTCCACGCAATGTTGCAGAGGCGTGTCAACCATGACAACCCAACAACATCCAGGGCCTTGAGGTACTCGGGGCAAATCTCGTCCACCCCCGGGGCCCGGCCACCAAGGAGATTTTTAACCACCTTGGCGACCTCAGCCCCTGTGATAGGCGAGTCATCCCCCTCGTCCCCAAACCCTGCTTCCTCTGTGGAAGGCGTATCAGTGGGATTGAGGAGATCCTCGAAGTATTCCTTCCACCGCCCAACGATATCCCCAGTTGAAGTCAACAGTGTCCCATCCGCACCATACACAGTGTGGACGGGGAGCTGCTTTCCCCTCCTGAGCCGCCGAACAGTTTGCCAGAATCTCTTTGAAGCCGACCGAAAGTCTTGTTCCATGGCCTCACCGAACTCCTCCCATACCGGGGTTTTTGCTTCAGCAACCACCCGAGCTGCACTCCGCTTGGCCTGCCGGTACACCTCAGCTGCTTCGGGAGTCCCACAAGCCAACCAAGCTTGATAGGACTCCTTCTTCAGCTTAATGGCCCCCCTCACCACTGGTGTCCACCACTTGGTTCGGGGGTTGCCACCACGAGATGCACCGACCACCTTGCGGCCGCAGCTCTGGGCTGCCGCTTCAACAACAGAGGTGGAGAACATGGCCCATTCAGACTCCATGTCTCCAGACTCCCTCGGAATGTGGTTGAAGTTCTTCCGGAGGTGGGAGTTGAAGACCTCCCGGACAGGGGCCTCAGCCAGACGCTCCCAGCACACCCTCACTATACGTTTGGGTCTACCAGGTCTGAATGGCTTCCTCCCCTGCCATCGGATCCAACTCACCACCAGGTGGTGATCAGTTGACAGCTCTGCACCTCTCTTTACTCGGGTGTCCAAGACATACGGTCGCAAAAAATCATGATAGTCATTTTATTCTGTTATTATGTAGACTTGGATCACTGTGATTTCTAACCCCCTTTGAAACGCTAAAATGTCTGGCGAATAAACATAATTTAAAGCCCGTTTACCAGCCTGGCCTTCGGGTTATATTTTAGAGTTGGTGGTATTACAGCGTCACTCCCTTAGATGCGCGCTGTCGCACACGGTCGCGCGCCAGTCCCGTCCATTTCCGCGTGTCTGCGACGATGGGATGCAATTCTCGGCAAGAGAGCAGAACTCGGCACGACACCTTTATAATCTAATATTCTTTTTCTTTTTTTTTTTTATTTAAGTTTTTGTAAAGGGTATACAGGTCGTTACAGCAATGCAGTGTTTACATTTTCATCACATGTTCCCTTATTTTCTGATATCTGACAACATTGGAAGATTAATTCTTACAACACCCCCTTTTTTTTTTTTTTAAAGTGAAAGAAAAAGTGAAATTAAAGAGAAAAAAAAACAAGAAACAAATAACAAAAAAAACCAAACAAACCAGTAAAAAACAAACAAAAAGAAAAAGTAAGTAAATAAAGATAAAAGAGCATCTGAGTAGCGTTGGAACAAAGAGCGGAACCATTATTGAAATGGTATTTGTCAAAGATTAGATCTAATGGAAGACACATATGCGGTCCAGGGTTGCCAAAAGTTCATGAACACATCCATGTCCTGTCTCAGTGCGAATGTCAACTTTTCCATCGAGTAAATGTCTTGGATCACGTTAGTCCAATCTTCAGGTGTAGGACAGTCCTTCAACATCCATTTTTTAGTTAGAGCTTTTTTGCTTGCCAATATTAAAACACTGAATAAGTATTTTTCTCCTCGTCTTTCCAGTGAGTCCGGTAGTAAACCCAAATACAAAGTTACAAAAGAAAAGGGAACTGTAATTTTGAATATTTTCCCCAATATTGTCTGTACCTTGGTCCAATATTGGTGGATAACTGGGCATGACCAAAACACATGAAAATGATTTGCAGTCTTTTCACCACACAAGCGCCAACAGTTCAATCCCTTATGGGTAAATTTGTTTTGTGCAGGTGTTCTGAAAAATCTTGCCAAGTTTTTCCATCCAAATTCTCTCCACTGCAGGGATGAGGTACTTTTCCATTGCTGTTTATTTAGCTTTTCCCATATTTCCAGTTGTAAAGTGAAATTCCCCTCTTTTTCCCATCTCTCTTTTATATAAGATGTGTTGTCGCCTTTTAAGTCTTGAAGACCTTGGTATATTTTAGAAATGTATCTGATCCCTGGGATCCCTTTATATGCCATTAAGAAGACCTTCAGAACACCTGACTGGGCCCTTTCCAAAACCTCCTTTTTAAGTATATTGTTTATGTGGTGTCTAAGCTGGAAGAACCTGTAAAGGTCTTGATTTATTAGGCCTTGTTTTTTCAAATCTTCAAAACTTCTTAAGATTTGCCCTTTAAAAAAATCGTAATATTTTATCAGCCCTTTCTCCTTCCACTTTTTAAATCTGGTGTCTGTTTTATTAGGAGTAAAGTCCTGATCATAGGCGATCCATTGCAGAAGTCGATAGGGCTCTTTAGTTTGATTCTCTCTGACTATCTTAAACCAAATTTTTAGCGGGGTCTCTATCCACGGGTTAGTGTTATTCAAAAGCTTAGGTAAGACATTGTTCCCTATTATCGCCTGTAGGGGGATGTCACTTGTTATTTGGCATTCGATCTCCTTCCATTGTGCAGTGTAGACTGGGTTACATATCTCTACTAAAGTTTTAATTTGTGCGGCTTTAAAGTAGTCCCTGATATTTGGCAGCGCGAGCCCACCTTTGTCTTTGTTTAGCTGTAGGGTTCTATATCTGATTCTAGGTCTCTTGCCCTGCCATATGAATCTTGAGATCCTTCTGTCCAGCTCCTGCCATGTTTTTTTGGGAGGTTCTACCGGTATTGTTTGGAAAAGGTATAGAAGACGTGGAAGTATATTCATTTTGACTGCTTCAATTCTTTGTGCAGTACCCAAGAATGGTATCATATTCCATCTTGCTAGGTCAGATTTTATTTTTGTCACCAGTGGATCATAGTTTAGTGATATAATTTTGTTGAGTTGTTTCGGGATATTGACCCCCAGATATTTCATAGATTCCGACTCCCAGTTAGTTTTGAGTTTGCTTAGTGAATAATGATTTGGGTCATAGTTGAATGTTAAAACTTGGGTTTTATGCATATTTAATTTGTACCCCGATAAATCTCCATACTCTGAAAAAACTGAGGTTAGTTCTGGTAAAGAAGTGTCCGGCTGCCCTAGGTATATTAAAATGTCATCAGCAAAGAGTGCTATTTTATGTTCCTTCTGACCAAGTGTAATACCTTGAATTTTTTGGTTTTGTCTTATCCATTGGCTCAGAGGTTCTATGAAGATTGCAAAGAGCAGTGGAGACAGGGGGCAGCCCTGACGACATCCTCTTTCCAGTTCAAAAGATGATGATAAATTACCGTTAATCCTTATTTTAGCTGTTGGTTTTTTATATAATGCCTGTATAGTTCTAATGAAGTTGTTATGAAAATTGAAACTGGATAAGATTCTATATAGAAAAGACCAGTCAACCGAATCGAATGCTTTTTCAGCATCTAATCCCAATATGACTGCATTTAAGTTATATTTTTTTATATGATGAATTATGTGTAAAGTGCGTCGAATGTTGTCTTGTGTCTGTCTTTGTCTTATAAAACCTGTTTGGTCTAAATGAATTAGGTCTGTCAGTATATTTTCTAACCTTTTGGCAAGGATAATGGTAAAAAGCTTATAGTCCTGATTTAGTACACTGATTGGTCTGTAGTTGGAGCACTCTAGTTTATCCTTTTCAGGTTTAGGTATAACTGCAATGACCCCTTCTCTCCAGGAGGGGGGGATTTCCCCTGTGTGGAGGACATAATTAAATGTTTTCAGGAGGAGAGGAGATAGTTGCTGTTTAAAGGTTTTGTACCACTCTGCTGTATAGCCATCAGCTCCTGGGGATTTGTTAGCTTTAAGTTTCATAATTGCTTTTTCCAATTCTTTAGGATGTATTTCTGACAGTAGTGTTTTATTTTGTGACTCCGTAAGTTGGGGAAGGTTTAATGTGTTTAGGAATGCCTCGGATGCGTTTTTATGTTTTTTGTGGGAGTATAAGTTCTTATAGTAATTCTCGAAGTTTTTAAGAATATCCTGAATTCTGAATTTTATTTCCTTTGATACTGGGTCTCTGATTTTGTAGATTGCTCTTTCTGTTTGATGTTTCCTCAATTTATAGGCTAGCAATTTTGCCGATTTACTGCCTGCTTCATAGTATTTTTGTTTCAGAAATGTAAGTTTCTTCTGGATTTCTATTGTGTAGATCTCATTTATTTGGTTTTTAATTTCCTTAATCTTGAGCGAGTCAGTAGAATGAGTGTTGCCTTTGTGTTCTTTTTCTAGGTTCCTAAGTTCTGACTCTAATGTGGATAGTTTTTCTTGTCTTAGTTTCTTTTGGGTTGCCAGTTTTGCAATAATCTTTCCTCTTATTACAGCTTTACATGCATCCCACAGTATTAAAGGGGATACTTCTCCATTATCGTTATCTTCCAAATATCTGAGAATATCTGATTCCAATTCATCTTTCAATGGTCCTTTCAGGACATTTGAATTTAACCTCCAAGAAAATGTATTATTTGTGTATTTTTGGATATTTAAGTCCATGTAGATCGGACTGTGGTCGGAGAGATCCATCAGTCCTATTTTACATGTTTTTACTCTTCCAATGTCTCTATTAAACATAAAAAAATAGTCAATCCTTGAGTAAGATGAATGTGGAGTTGAGTAAAATGTATAGTCTTTTACACTGGGGTTGAGTTCCCTCCACACGTCACAGATTCCCAATTCTTTTAGTAGCATCCGAGTCTTCCTGTTTTGGGTGTTATTTTGATGTGGGGAATTACCAGAAGCATCCCAGTATGGATTCAGTCTAAGATTGAAGTCCCCACCACATATCACTAAACCTTGAGCTTTAGTTATCATTAGGTCGAATACATTTTTATAAAATTTCCAGTTAGCCCCTGGGGGAGCATACACATTCAGCAGGGTGATATCTTCTCCCTCTAGCCGCCCAGTTACCAAACTGTATCTCCCTTCTTTATCTTTGTGTTCTGATTTTTTTTCAAATGTAATTTTGGTTGATATCAATGTCGCTACTCCCCTCCTCCTCCCTGATTTATATGAAGATGAAGAGATCATTTTAAACCCTTGTCTACTGAGTTTATTGTGTTCCACGTCTGTTAGGTGGGTTTCTTGTAAAAGTATTATTCCTGCTTTGTCTTTTTTCATTTTGCCTAGAATCTTGGATCTTTTAACTGGATTCAGGATTCCTTTTACATTATATGAAATTATTTTGGTTACACCCTGTTTCTCCATTGTGTTGTTTTGTTTAGTATAACTGTGTGGTGGCCCTCTTTTGTGCTACTCAGAAACTGAAAGAACATTAAAAACAAGAAAAACATTAAGAACATAGTGTAAAAAACTTTAAAACAAAAAGCTGTCATAAGAACTTCCTGAGCTGAGGTCTTTTTAAAGACCCTGTAAGAGCCTTGATGGAGTGAAGGCTCTGAGGGAAATTCCTCAAACTCTGTTACGTGTTGAGGGCCCTCTCTTACCACTGAAAGTAGTCCCATGCTTTTAACGTGAGTTTCAGAACCCAATCCAAACTTGTAATGATTTTTTTTTTTTTTTCCTTTTATGCCTAAACCCTGTGAAATTGTGTGCACCCTCCCACCCCCATCACATCAAACATTCACGCAAAAACAGTATTTGTTAGTATGAGGAGAACATGTGGATTATTGTCACATTTCTATTTTAACAAGTTTTTTTTTTTTTTTATTACAAAGACTTATTTGTTTCAAATAATAAGATTGTTCCATGAAATGTTTTACCACATGCTGAATATGCATCTCCTTTAATGTTTGTTACCTTGTATGAGGGGGGTTGGATGTGCGGATTGATTCAAGAGAAAAAAAAAAAAAAAAAAAAAAAAGGTCGCTATTCCAACCTGAAAACGGATAGTTTATCCGCGACGCTCTGGTGCTGGGTTTCCCGCTGCTGGTCCGTGGATTTTGAAGGTCTTTGTGTTGTCCATGTTTGAGCTCTGATCTTCTCACTCGGGTCTGCTGGGGGTTTAAATACCGTTACCGGGAGGCCTCTTTTCGCCATGTCAGCTGTTGCTTCTTCCGCCGAATTATAGAGACACGTTTCATCGCCGTAGAAGACCCTTAACTTCGCAGGAAATGGTGTCTGAAAGCGCAATTTCTTCTCTCTTAACACCTTTTTCGCGTCATTGTATTCCCTGCGCTTTTTAAGGACCTCCGGGGCGTAATCGTGTTCCACGTAGACTTTTCTCTCCTGGTGCATAAATCCTTTTTTCTGCCAGGCCAGTCTTACAACCTCTTGTTTTATTTTGAAATTGGAAAATCTTACCAACACCGAACGTGGGGGCGCTTCCGCCGCCGGCCTAGCGGCTAATGAACGATGTGCCTTTTCTATCTTCAAGTCGGTGGTTTGTGGAATATCCAATTTCTCTCTTAGTAAGGATTCCACGCATTCTGCCATTGAGTTAAAACCATTTTCGGTTCCTTCTATCAGACCATGAATTCTTATGTTGTCTCTTCTTTGTTTTCCTTCTTGGTCGGTTAGCTTAGCCTCTATAGCTGCTTGTCTTTTGCGTAGGTCTAGCACAGAATCTTCGAGCACTTTTATTCGATCCTCTGTTTCCAAGATTCGGTTCTCGGCCTGGTCCACTCTGCTGTTTGTCCTTTTCAATTCTTCTCTGAATTCCCGAAATTCGGCCGTAACATCTCGGCGAAATCGTCGTAGCTCCTCAAATAGTGATTTCAGGCTAACCCTTTTGTTAGCTATCACCAGTTCCTCGTCTTCTGAACGGAGATCTTCCAGTTCGGATTCTCCGGCCGATACGTGTCCTGGCCTGGAGAATTTCAGTTTCTTCTGTTTTCCTTTAGACATGATGATTTTGTCTTTTGATTTTCACTCCTCCAAAAATCCGTTAAGTTTGATTTTCAAGGTGTTATCCTGAATTGGGTCTGAGAACTTCAGTGTTAAGCTGCAGTCGCCATGGCGTCCAGACCGGAAGTCCCATAATCTAATATTCTGTTCTACAGTTCGTGCATAATTCCAACAGAAACGGACCTCAGAAAACAAAAGGGATTGAAATATCGATACAGACCCGAACACTGGTAACCAAATGTCAGTGAGTAATTTGTGAGATTATATCATAGACGAAATAATGGTGTCCTGCTCTTCTCTCCTTCTAGGTAAAGTCCCTATTTATACCTGTGTTTTCACAGATAGGAAGTGGATGTATAGATGAAGCATTTCAGTTATTTGCATGACAAAGATTACTTTTAATAAACTCGACATGTCCCAGAACTGCGGGAGGACTGGAATGCAGAAGTACATTACGCAACGCACCCAGCGTTGGCATCTGGCAAAAGAGGCGGAGCGTGGCTGCCCTCTGCCTTAAATAGGGCGGTGCAGTGGCGTGACAGGAAGTGCGCATCACTGCGTCGCACTTCACAATAATGTGCCACATTCATATCTTACACGCCTACCTTCCAAGTAGTTGGGAGGACAGCATGTTTGATTGACAGACTGATTAAAGGAGTAACTGGACAAATGAGAGATTCTTTATTTTCTTTTAAAAGTTTGGTGTTAAGACCATGTTCATCTGTTGCTTTTGAGCTATTCAATGAGCTGATGATATTTGTGACTTCATTTTCAATTATTTCTGTAGAAGAGCTTGAAATGATGAGGCGATTTGATATATAAACCAAAGTTTATTTATCAGCTCTCCTAACAAGTCTCATCTAAGTGCAGAAGCAACAGAAGGAAAAGAGACCGAATACCTCCGGCTCTCTGACTTTATACCTGCACATAACAAAAGACATGCATATCAAAGGCTGATATCCCTCATTATCATAATCCCCCATTGTCTTGGTACTTCCTCTCTTCGCCCTGGGGGGGTGAGGGTAGTTCCTCCGGTCTCCACCGCAGTGTCTGGGAACGTCTTTGTTCTTCACTGGCGGGTGAGAGTCTTTGTCCTTTCAGAGGTGTGAAGTCGCCTTACATATGTAATCACCAAACATTCTCACATGCTTCAACATATGTAGGTTATGGAATATATGATTAATATAGCCCACAGCCCCCCCAAACGACTAAGAAAGGACAATAGAAAAATTCACAGTTTAAGATAATTACTATGACATACTAACTGTTACACCTCTTGCCACAGAAGAAACTTTCCAGCAGCCATGCCCCTAAGAGAGTTCAGTGGTAATCATAACAGCATAGTAAAATCACAAGTCGGTCCTAAACTGTTACAGCACAATTAGTGAACAACTGTGGAGTAGTTTGCATCAGTCCCTGTGCTGTCTGGGTTTTAATCTTCTCCCAAAACTGCTGTGGGTTCGTTTAGGTGTCCTGCTGGGACCTTCTTGTAAGGAATCTGCAGCGTGGGAAGGAGAGTGGTTAATTGTTCCCTGCAGGGGGGCTGAGTCTTTTCTCTTGGGGGGTCTACCCCGCCGAGGTGCTCTCGCCAACTGTGCAGGCTCGTCTTTCAACTAGAAGGCAGGTTTAAGTCTGTCAATGCTGACTGTTTCTTTTCTATCCCCAAAATCAAGCACAAAGTGTTTATCACCAGGTTCCAGCACTCTGAATGGCCCATCGTATGCTGGGCGGAAAGTTGGTTTTAAAGCTTCATGCCTAACAAAAACGAATTCAGCGTTCTTTAAAGCTTGAGGGACAAAAACCCGTGGAAAGGAGTGATGAGCTGGACCGGGGAGAGAGTCCGGTCCGTTGCTGCCTAAAAACCTTGGGACTGGAAGATGCCCTGGCTCTGGGTTCTCTGGTAAAAATTCACCTGGGAGCCTGAGAGGTTGTGCAAAAACTAATTCTGCCAGAGAGGCGTCTAGATCCTCTTTAGGCGCAGCACGCAACCCCAATAAAACCCAGGGAAGTTTATTTACCCAATTTGTATCCGTTAGTGAGGCTCTGAGGGCGGCTTTTAAAGACCTGTGAAAACGCTTGCATAACCCATTAACCTGAGGGTGATAAGCGGTGGTGCGGTGAATTGTTGCCCCTAAGCTGCTGGACATGGCTGACCAAAGCTCTGAGACAAATTGAGGTCCTCTATCGGACGTGATGTCCGATGGGACGCCGAAACGTGCCACCCGGTTTGTCAAAAAAACGCGAGCGACTTCCTCCGCTGTGGTTGACGCTAGAGGGACTGCCTCTGGCCAGCGCGTGGTGCGGTCTATCATTGTTAACAGGTGTGTGAAACCTTGGGAGGAAGGTAGTGGCCCCACGAGGTCGACATGAACGTGGTCGAACCTTCTAGCAGGGATTGGAAAAGGCTCCAGAGGGGCTTTAGTGTGTTTGTGTATTTTGGCACGCTGACAAGAAATGCAAGTTTTTGCCCATTCTTTTACGTTTTTGCGCAGGCCCGGCCACGCAAACTTTTCGGCGACCATTTTAACCGAGGCGCGCACACCTGGGTGCGCGAGGGAGTGAATTGAGTCGAAAATACGGCGGCGCCATGTAGCTGGGACTAACGGGCGAGGTCGGCCGGTTGAAATATCGCATATTAGGGGGGGCACGCCGTCGCGTAAACCCTTTTTCTCCAGCCTTAACCCTGTTGGTCCAGACAGGAGTGCGCGCACGTCCGCGTCACTGCTTTGTTCCTCTGCCATGGCTGCATAATCTATCCCTGCATGGATAGGTGCTGCGTATGTGTCCGCGTCAGTGAAGAGTTCTGCGGCTGAGGCAGTATAATCTGTCTCCTCGCGCTCTGGTGATGTCACAGCGCGAGAGAGGCAGTCTGCTACCACGTTAAGTTTGCCTGCCACATGTCGAATGTCTGTGGTGAACTCTGAAATCGCAGCCAGCTGTCTTTGTTGCCTGCCTGACCATGGTTCTGAAATTTTAGCCATAGCAAAGGTGAGCGGTTTATGGTCTACAAAAGCCGTGAAACTCCGCCCTTCTAACCAGAACTGGAAGTGGCGGATGGATAAATGAAGTGCTAGCAGCTCCCTGTCAAAAGTGCTGTATTTACGCTCAGTTTGGTTTAGCGATTTGCTGAAGAATGTTAAAGGTTGCCAGATCCCGCTGACATGTTGTTCTACAACTGCCCCTATAGCCAGGTCCGAAGCATCTGTGGTTAGCGCAATGCGGGCCGAGGGATCGGGGTGAACTAACAATGTGGCGTTAGCTAGAGCGCTCTTTACTTCCGCGAAGGCGCGTTCGCGCTCCGGGGTCCATTCGACCGCGTTGGAAGCTTTCTTTTTTCTGAGTGCGTCATATAGGGGCTGCATGAGCTGAGCTGCGTGGGGGAGGAAACAGTTGTAAAAATTAACCATTCCTAAAAATTCTTGCAGCGATTTGACCGTCTGTGGTCGTGGGAAACTTTTTATCGCTTGAACTTTGTCCGGAAGTGGAACTGCCCCGTTCGGAGAGACTCTGTGTCCCAAAAAATCAATTTGTGACACACCGAATTTGCATTTGGCTGGATTGATTATTAACCCGTGCTCTTCTAGTCTCTGAAAAACCGTAGTGAGGTGCTGCTCGTGTTCTTCCTCAGACGAGCTGGCTACCAGCATGTCGTCGAGGTAGACGAAAACAAAAGGAAGGTCGCGTAATACCGCGTCCATCATCCGCTGAAAAGTTTGAGCGGCGCCTTTGAGGCCGAAAGGCATTCGCAGGAATTCAAAAAGGCCGAAAGGGGTTATTACCGCTGTTTTAGGAATGTCCTCTGCTCGAACTGGGACTTGATGATAACCGCGGACCAGGTCTATTTTTGAAAAAATGCGCGCACCCGCCAGATGTAGTGAAAAATCCTGAATGTGAGGAATTGGGTAGCGGTCATGCGCTGTCGCATTGTTTAATCTGCGGTGATCTCCGCATGGTCTCCAAGAACCGTTGGGTTTCGGAACCATGTGAAGTGGTGAGGCCCAAGGGCTCTTCGAGCGTCTAACAATGCCTAATTTTTCAAGGGTAGTGAACTCGTCCCGAGCTATGGTGAGTTTGGCCGCGTCTAAGCGGCGAGCTTTGGCAAATACGGGTGGGCCCATTGTGGGAATAAAGTGTTCAACCCCGTGTTTAGCCACAGTGGCTGAGAATTTGGGAATTGTGAGTGCTGGAAATTGGGTGAGGAGTTGCTCAAACTTACCTCTTGCCGTGGTGACGCTGGCCTGCACAGGTGGTGGAGAAACTCGGGCTAAGCAGGGAATAGAAGCAAAAGACAGTGCATTAACCAAGCGTCTATTCGCTAGATCCACTAATAACCCATGTGCACACAAAAAATCTGCGCCTAACAAGTTAAACCTCACCGCCGCTACAACAAACGTCCATCTGTAGTTGCGGCCATGGATGTGGAGGTGCAGGCTCTTTTCGCCGAAGGTGTCAATGTTGGAGCCGTTGGCTGCCACCGCTCCGTTACCCCGTGTGCCCATGGCTCGATCTGCTTGGGAGGGCATGACGAAACTCAGTTGAGCTCCTGTGTCAATAAGGAACTGCTTGCCGGTGTGTCCCTCCGTCACATATAACAGCTTACTCTTCTCGCCGAGAACCGCTGCCATTAATGGCTCTCGGCTTTGGCGTTTCCCGAAATCGTAATTTTGCAGGGGGGAATGCATTTGCGGGCCCTCTCGGCGAAGCGGTGGTGATAATAACAGACGTCTGTTATGTTTTGGCCGTGTCGCTGTCACCGCGGGCTGGATCTGCTCAGTGGGTTGTGGCTCTTCGTGGTTCTGGGCATCAGCGTTGAGGTCTGCGGATGCTGCTGTGGGTGTCTGCTCCTTGCAGGCGTTGACGAGCCGTTGAGCTTCGTTGGCGAGCACGCGGAAGTCTTGCTGGGTGCTGCATCTCATGTTGGCGAGCGTCCCTCTCATGTGTGGCCGCAGCGTGCTGAGGAATATGAATTGGAGGAGGAAGTTGTCATTGTCTTCTTCTTTAAGCTGCAGCAAATCCTCCATGAGGGCTTTAGGTTTGCACCCTCTGTGGCCGTAGACCGCCAGGATCTTCTCGGCTCTCTCTTCAGCTGAGGGGACGTAATTTGCCACGATGGTTGCTTTCAGTGTTTCATATTTGTCTTGGGCCGGCGGCCGCCGGATCATGCTCCGCACACACCTCGAAGTGGCGGCGTCGAGTTTGGAGACGATATGATAGAATTTCGTATCGTCAGCCGTGATGCCCGCCAGTGTAAACTGGGCTTCAGCTTGTTGAAACCACGAGGCGGGGTCTTCCTGCCAGAAGTCCGGCAGGTTGACAGCGACGGCATTCGTGTAGACTGTCACTGCTGTGACCGCAGGGTGAGAGTGCCTTGCTTCGGCTCTCTCAGCGGCGCTGGTGCTCGGTTGAGCCCTCTCAATCCCTTCTGCCGGGGGGGAAAGTCGTCCATCTGTTCCCCTGTCTGCGTGGGCGCTGGCGTCTGCCTGGGTTGCCACAGATGAGTCGATTGTGGGGGAACGCCTCAGGTCCATACTCGCGTCAGGGGTCACCAGTGTAGAAGAGCTTGAAATGATGAGGCGATTTGATATATAAACCAAAGTTTATTTATCAGCTCTCCTAACAAGTCTCATCTAAGTGCAGAAGCAACAGAAGGAAAAGAGACCGAATACCTCCGGCTCTCTGACTTTATACTTGCACATAACAAAAGACATGCATATCAAAGGCTGATATCCCTCATTATCATAATCCCCCATTGTCTTGGTACTTCCTCTCTTCGCCCTGGGGGGGGGGTGAGGGTAGTTCCTCCGGTCTCCACCGCAGTGTCTGGGAACGTCTTTGTTCTTCACTGGCGGGTGAGAGTCTTTGTCCTTTCAGAGGTGTGAAGTCGCCTTACATATGTAATCACCAAACATTCTCACATGCTTCAACATATGTAGGTTATGGAATATATGATTAATATAGCCCACAATTTCAAGTATATTAAAAACTGGTTGTGAGGGGTTAATAATGCAAGAATTATGATCAGGTGGATTAAATGAATTGGATAGAGTTTATGAAAAAGTTGTTAAACTCTGTAGCAATGACGATGGGATTCTGAACCAGTTTGTTATTAATATTGTTTCATGTCTCCGTCATCTTTTTGTTCTGTTTATTAGTCAGTTTGTTAATATTATTCCAAATTTTTTTTTTTGCCATCTCCTTTTGCATTTTCAGTAATGGTTATAAAAAAGTTTGCCTTAGTCTTCCTCATAGTTTGTGTTACCTTATTTCTAGCAGACGTAAATTTTTGTCTGTCTGTTGTTAAACCTGTTTTTAGAGCTATTTTAAGAAGCTGACCTCTGGTCTTCATTAGTTGTAGACATTCGGAGTTGAGCCATGGTAAGTTGATTCTTCTTCTGTTATTTCCTTTTTTTAAAAATGCAGTGATAACTTCTTTGATTTTTATTATAAAAAATTCATTGGTGTGATTTATGTCATTTGAGCAGGTGATTTCCTTCCATTCAATTTCGTTTATTGCCATTGTTATATTTTGTTCCATTTACATTTTGGGAGCCACTTGTCATGGGCAAAAATGGGATAATTCTAATCTCTGAAAAAACTACAACTAGAGATAGCCTATACACTAAACATTTAAGGTTTGAGGGGAAGCTAGGCTTGTTCGTTTCCCATATTTTCACTCCATAGTCTATCCAGTCTCTTTTTAAAGGTTGGGGTGGTTCTAGCACTGGTGGCAAATTCAGGCAGGTTGTTCCAAGCTGACACCACTCTTTGGGAGAAGAAATTCTTAGTTCCAGATCTTTGACTGTCATTTTCTCGTATAATTTTAGTTGATGTCCTCTCTTGTTGATGTTGTAGAAGATCTTTTGAAAAACATTGCTTCACCCACATTCTCCAGATGGCATAGGATCTTACCTTAGTCCCAAGAGCCAATCACAGGGCACAAATTTTAGCCATCAGCAACTCAACACCCTGTGATTCGCTGTCAGGTCTGAGGTCATAGTCACCATAGTTGTAGTCTTTTCAATGTTCCTACTTGGAACAAGAAAGTTGCATAGTGCTGTTTTAATGCAAGAGACTTTGGAAACTCTTATATTCAAGTAATGCTTTTCCAGCTTTTCCCCTTCACAATTGATGTAGGAGAAAGGTGCTGCTTACCCAGCTCAAAACCTATAAGGTGCTAGATAATCAAAAGTTAAAGCACAAATGACACTTAATCAGTGTAAAATTCACTTTTCTATTGAACTTTCGATTTACAATATCTTCCTCAGGGCATACATAAGACAGCAATGAACAAGCAGGCTTAAATGGCAGGCCATGCAGGTCATTAACTGCATGCAATTCACCTATGCACACACCTCTGGGAGTTCCATACCTTCTGGAAAGTATAGTCCTAAATCTCAAGCCTGAAATTGTAGGTAAACCACACCCACAACCTCTTCTTAAAAAAAAAAAAAAAAAAGGTGGGAAGAAGGTGAATAGAAAGACAAATCATAAGCTGCATTTTAAAATGATACACGGCTGTGCAGCAGCGCCACGTACCAGGTGATTGCTACCCTCTAGAGGCCATCTGTGGGAAACAAACGGAATGAGGTGACGTTGCACCTGCGACGTTCTCAGACTGCACCCTGGCAACAGCGCATGCGCCTGCTGTGGCGTTGTTGTGTTATAAGTTGGCGTCCACCGAGAGTAGGTGGCGGTATGCACCTTTCAGTTGTTTGCTATCTACCAAGTAACCGAGAGAAGAAGAAGAAACAGTTTTATAGTAAGCCAGCTGAAGTTTAACAACGACAGAGTAGAGGTCAGCGTGCGGTTCGGAGGTGTGTATTGTGTCTGTCGGCTGAAGCGGGGGCCACTGCCATGTAGCTGAGGCTGAAGCATGAGCGGTAGTCAGCACACAGATGGAAACGACGACTACACAGTGCAGCAGGAGAACGAGCTAGAGGCGCTAGCGTCTATTTTTGGAGATGATTTCCAGGATCTGCGGAGCAAGGATCCGTGGAAGGTAAGTGTTGGCACCGGGCCTTGACTGAGAGGATAAACTGCTAAGAATAGAGTTGAATGGAGTGAACTACAGCTATCAGCCTCCCCCCCCCCCAGGTTAAAAGGCCTCCGGAGGTCTACCTCTGCCTGCGGCCCAATGGACTCAACAATGGCCAGGAGTGCTACGTGACTGTGGATCTGCACGTCAAATGCCCTCCCACGTATCCGGACGTGTGAGTAACCACCTGTTCTCTGCAACATTCAACCGGACTGCGACATGTCCACACCTACAGTGCATCCGGAAAGTATTCACAGCTCTGCACTTTTTCCACATTTTATGTTACAGCTTCGTTCCAAAACGGATTAAATTCACTTTTTTCTCAAAATTTTACACGCAATACCCCATAATGACAACGTGAAAAGGTTTTTTTTTTTTTTTTTTTTTTTTTTGCAAACTTATTAAAAGTAAAAAAACCCCTAAGAAATCACATGTACATAAGTATTCACAGCCTTTGCCATGACGCTCAAAAGGGAGCTCAGGTGCATCCTGTTTCCACTAATCATCCTTGAGATGTTTCTCCAGCTTAATTGGAGTCCCTCTGTGGTAAATTCAGTTAATTGGACATGATTTGGAAAGGCAAACACCTGTCTGTATAAGGTGGTCCCACAGTTGATGGTGCATGTCAGAGCACAAACCAAGCAAGAAGTCAAAGGAATTGTCTGTAGACCTCTGAGACAGATTGTCTCGAGGCACAAATGTGGGGAAAGGTACAGAAAAATTTCTGCTGCTTTAAAGCAATTGTTAACTCGTCACTCACACTTCACTCCAGCATTTGGAAGTGGTGGCGTTGTATTTTATACTGAGTTCATTATTGTATTTTATTGTTGTTACATGAACGCTGTGTGATTGCTGAATTTTATACACTTTTATTTTTACACGTTTTATACACTTGTTTTGTATATACTATGAACCTCGAGTTCGAAATAAATGATTGAATTGAAGGTCCCAATGAGCACAGTGGCCTTCATCATCCATAAATGGAAGAAGTTCGGAACCACCAGGACTCTTCCTAGAGCCGGCCGGCCATCTAAACTGAGCGATCAGGGGAGAAGGGCCTTAGTCAGGGAGGTGACCAATAACCCAACGGCCACTCTCAAAGCTCCAGCGTTCCTCTGTGGAGAGAGGAGAACCTTCCAGAAGGACAACCATCTCTGCAGCAATCCACCAATCAGGCCTGTACGGTAGAGTGGTCAGACGGAAGCCACTCTTTAGTAAAAGGCACATGACAGCCCGCCTGGAGTTTGCCAAAAGGCATCTGAAGGACTGTCAGTGAGAAACAAAATTCACTGGTCTGATGAAACAAAAGCCTGTTTTCCACTAGCCCAGCACACCTCGGTACGGCTCGATTCACTTCAGTACGGCTCGGAATGCTTCTGTCTCCATTAGCACGGTGTTGTGCTTGTGCTGTGATGGTTTGTGTAAGCGAGGCAGCGGCAGATTCTCAGCGAGGCGGGGCCACACTCCCGTGACGTTACGCACCCGACTGAGTCCTTATTTACACGAGACAAAAAATGGAGGATCCAAGGATTATTGCCTTGCTCGCTCTGTGGTTTTATCTCACAATTAATTTTATCTCATAATTAAGCTGCAACAACACAATTCACTTTTGTTTTGAATTAACTGCCAAATGACCTAGAAATAATGAGATGAAACTTTTTATTCGTATTAAATGAGACAGTGGCACACTGGCCAACACCAAATTGTATTTTTTTACATCCTAGGGCATTTTGGATGTACTGAATTAAAAAAAATTCATGTTTTTTACCTTCAGGTCAACGTTTGGAACAACAGTATTATTTTCCGTTTAGATGATGCTACACTCCTTCTAAAGTATTGTAAATCTCTGAATTTGGAATGCCGATAGAACATTCAATTTACATATACTTGTACCTACTTTGACTTGGTGCTAATTTTTTATATTTCAATAAAAAGAACAGAAAGCTTACAAAAATTTGTTTTTTGGTCTAGTTAAAAATTACATTACCTTTACAATGGTTGACCCCTGACGGGATGATCAGCATCATTTTAATCAGACTAGGCAATGGAATTTCTATGTAATTATACTGTTTTATAATTCAGTGTTATAACAGACAAACCACACTTTCCAAAACAATTCCATTTTATTATATACAAAATATTAAAATAAATAAAAAAAACTTTGCAACACAACATGAAAGTTAATCGACATTTTATACACGCCGACCACTGAGTGCCTCGACACCAGCTTCCCAAACTGGGTCACGAAGACTCGGTTGAATGAAGCCGTCTCTGCCAGCTGTGGGTCAGGAAGGCTCAATTGAATTAATCCGTGCGGGCTGTCCGTCCGTCTGTAGAATCATCCGTGGGATGATTCTACAAGGAAAATGCACACAATAAAATGCAGCACGTAAGTGCAAGATGTACAGAAAAGACAATAGTTTTTAACAAGAATACATAAGCTTATTTCAGCGTATTGTTCACATGAATAATTAAAATAAAAGCTTTAGTCCGCAGTGTGCTGCAATAAGGCAGGGATCATTATCCACAAATGAACAGCTTTTTTTATTGCATAAATAAACTGAGCGTCTTACCGAATATATTTGCGAAAAAACGCACAATAAAAAAAAATTAAAACTCACCGTTAAAGGACTCCGATGTCGAGACCTCCCGGTATATTTTTTCATTCCGGGCGGCTCCGTCTAACTCGCGCTGAATACGTTCGTCTGACAATGCATTGAGCAGACACTGCACCTCCTTATTGGTCCATGGAACACCCTTATTACGCAAAGCCATTTTTGATAGAGAATAAATGAAAATAGCACAACAATACACTGAAAAGAAACCAACAGTGGTTGCGTGCTGAGTAAAGGCAGTCGTGAAGGTGTTTTTTTTTTTTTTTTTTTTTTTTTTTTTTTTCCAAAAACTTTGAGAAGGTCGTGAAGATTTGGTAGATGAGGAGGAGGAGAGGGGCGGTTACAAACTGACCAATCAGCGGCGACCAGTCTGTTAACGTCACAACACGGCACAGCTCAGCACTGCTGTACCCTGCCCTGGAGCGGGGCTGAGAATCGCGGCTGTTAAACCGTGTTGGGGCTTGTGGAAAAGCGTACAAAGCGTGCTGAGCCGTCCCGTGTCGCGCTAAAGCGTGCTAGTGGAAAAGGGCCTTTAAGGCCTTTTGTACGCTTTTCCACAAGCCTCAACACGGTTTAACAGCCGCGATTCTCAGCCCCAGACATCACCACACGCCACAGGACAGGGGGACTGTGCTTTTAGGCCCAGTGTTTCTGCTGCAGCTGACCTGGATCACCTGCAGTGATCTGCTGGTCCTCTGCCTCACAGCAGTTTGACCGGGTCCTCACATATGCTGAGCTGGAGAGCGAAATTATCAATAGGATGAAAGCCAGTTGTTTTCAAAAATGAATAATGTCCTTGGTGACATAAGTACAATATTAAAAGAAGTGGTTAAGATAAGCAAAGCCTCAGTTTGGCACTTTGTGTTACAGTGTATCACATCCAAACAGTGCTGTATGTTTAGTGTGTCTTTAAAAAAAACAGATTCATAATTTAATTCAGAGAACAAAGTCAAAGTTATCAAAATAAAATTTTTGAATAGCTCACTTTATGTATGAATATACTGAGTCAGGTTTCTTCACTTGGTTGACTTGTATCAAGGTCCTCTTTCTACAGCTTCTGTGGCAGAGGTATCCACATTTGTGTGCCACATCGTGCAGTGCATGCATGCACAATGCCATTCACGTGTGTGTGTGTGTGTGCTGCAGCATGCCACCAGAGTTTGTCTTAATTACATATCATTTAGGGGATTGGTTAATTATTCAGTCTTTTTTTTCCAAACCTGGATTCCTCTCAGGATAGATGGAACTATGCGTGTTGATCCGTGCATGACGGATATCTGGGCGTCTCAACAACTGACGGATTATAATATCTCTGGATAACATTGACAGAAATTCAATGTTACATTGAATTGCTGGGGGTTTTCTGCAACTGTGGGGGTTTCCCCTACAGTTGAAAGTGCTATGAGATGACTGTTGTTGTGAAATGGCGCTATTGTGGAAATGTGAAAATGACTAGGCAGAGTTTATCTCTCGAGTCAGTTTTATTCACATCTTCCAACATCACGAAGCAGAATGAAAGAGGACGACAAAGGGAACTCTCGTCCTTAAATACCAGGACTCTTACAATTAACAGGTCACGTGTCTCACAAAACCATTGCATTGTAAAGACAGCAACAATGCATCCTCTCTGCATGATATCACACCGCTATCTACAATGCATCCCCTCATTAATCCTTTAATTACATCCCACAGTCTCAAGCTTTGCATACCAAAGCTAACTCTCCTGCAGCTTCCTGTAATAACCACAGAAGCTCTGCCCTTGCTCTGGTCTAAAATGTGAGTCCAAAAGCAGGTCACGAATGTGTCCCCCCACACAAAGCCCCCCCAGCATTTTAGAACAAACAAGGGAAAAACAACATGCATGCCGTGATAGTATCAATACACATTAATCCACCAGCTGTCTGGGCTTCCGTCTCCTGCTGTAGCTGGGGTTGGATGTCTCCGCGGCACTGTCACGCTGGGGGTTTGCCGTCTGGGGGTGGGAACCTTTTGTCAGCACCTGTGGGGGTTCTGGGGAAACATTACTCTGTGAAGCCCTCCACAGGGGTCTCCCTCACCGCGGGGCCCTCGCCAACAGCACTTGCTCATCTGCCACCACAAAAGCGGGTTTGAGTCTGTTTATGCCAACTTTCTCTTCCCTACCCCCCCAAATCTAGCAAAAACTGCTTGTCCCCTGTTTCCAGCACTCTGAAGGGTCCGTCATAAGGCGGTCACAGCGGGGTTCGGTGCGCATCGTGTCTGACAAAAACAAACTCTGCGTTCAAAGTTTTAGGCACAAAAACGCCCGGAAAACTGTGGTGCGTGGGGCCGGGCAGCGCATTTGATTCTATGTCACTCCGCAACAGCTGAGACGGGGAGGTGTCTGGCGCAGGGTTATCTGGGAGAAACTCCCCAGGGAGCCGGAGTGGCTGCGCAAACACGAGCTCTGCTGGGGAGGCTTCTAAGTCCTCTTTAGGCACAGAACGCAACCCCAACAACACCCATGGTAACTTGTCTACCCAATTTGCACCCGTCAGTGACGCCCTGAGATCTGCTTTCAATGACCTATGAAAACGTTCGCATAACCCGTTAGCCTGCGGATTGTACGCGGTTGTGCGGTGAATTGACACCCAGGCCGCGGGGCCATTGTCGACCAAAGCTCGGAAACAAATTGAGGGCCTCTGTCGGACATACCATCCGATGGAACGCCGAAGCGTGCCACCCAAGCTGTTAAAAGCGCGCGCGCAACCTCCTCGGCCGTGGTTGATGCCAGCGGGACCACTTCAGGCCAGCGCATGGTGCGGTCCACCATTGTGAGAAGGTGTGTGCACCCTTGTGACAGCGGGAGGGGGCCCACGAGGTCCACATGAACGTGGTCGAACCTCTTGGCCGGAATGTGAAACTGCTCCAAAGGAGCCCTCGTGTGCCTGTGTACTTTGGCTTGTTGACACGCCATGCAGGCTGCTGCCCACTATTTCACTTGCTTGCGGAGGCTCAGCCACACAAATTTTTCTCCTACCATTTTGACCGACGTGCGCACTCCTGGGTGCGCCAAAGAATGAATCGAGTCAAAAACGCGGCGGCGCCACGCAGCTGGTACTACTGGTCGCGGCCGACCCGTGGAGACATCGCAGATTAGGGGGGGGCATACCGTCTTGCAGCACCCTGTTCTCCAGCCTTAACCCTGTTGGTCCAGACTGGAGGGCGCGCATGTCCGCGTCACTACCCTGCTCCGCGGCCATGGCTGCGTAATCTATTCCCACGCTGACTGGGGCCGCTACGGCGCGTGAGAGGCAGTCTGCAACTACATTGAGTTTGCCCGCCACATGCTGGATATCAGTGGTAAACTCTGATATCGTGGCCAGCTGTCTCTGCTGCCGGCCTGACCACGGTTCGGAAACCTTGGCCATCGCGAATGTGAGCGGTTTGTGGTCAACGAACGCGGTGAAAGAGCGTCCCTCCAGCCAGAACTGAAAGTGGCGAATGGCCAAATGGAGAGCGAGCAGCTCCCTGTCGAACGCGCTGTATTTACGTTCGCTATCGCGCAAGGTCCTGCTGAAAAAAGCGAGGGGCTGCCAAACCCTGGCTACATGTTGCTCCACGACCGCCCCTATGGCCACCTCTGAAGCGTCAGTGGTGAGCGCTATGTGGGCAGTTGGGTCTGGGTGTGCCAACAACGCAGCCCTTGCCAAAGCTGCTTTCACCTCCGAGAACGCTTGGTCCCGCTCCGGGGACCACTCAGCCTTATCCGCGGGTTGTTTTTTTTTTTTTTGAGCGCGGCATACAGCGGCTGCATGAGTTGCGCCGCATAGGGGAGAAAACTGTTATAAAAATTCACGCCCTGACCGTCTGTGGCCGGGGAAAATCTGCCACCGCGCGCACTTTATCAGGAAGCGGAACTGCTCCTTCGGGGGAGACGCGGCGTCCTAAAAAATTGATCTGCGCCACCCCGAGCTGACACTTCGCTGGGTTGATTATTAACCCGTGATCTCCCAACCTTCGGAAAACTGTGGCCAGGTGCTTTTCGTGTTCGTCTTCGGACGCGCTGGCTACTAAAATATCGTCCAAGTAGACGAACACGAAAGGGAGATCGCGAAGCACCGCGTCCATCATGCGTTGGAACGTCTGAGCCGCCCCTTTAAGTCCGAATGGCATGCGTAAAAACTCGAATAGGCCAAACGGAGTTACTACCGCTGTTTTGGGTATGTCCTCAGCGTGCACTGGGACTTGATGGTAACCGCGGACCAAGTCTATTTTAGAAAAAAACACGTGCCCCTGCCAAATGAATGGAAAAAATCTTGGATATGCGGGATTGGGTAGCGGTCGTGAGCTGTAGCGTTGTTTAACCTGCGGAAATCCCTGCAAGGTCGCCATGATCCGTCGGCTTTCGGGACCATGTGCAGCGGGGAAGCCCATGGACTGTTTGAACATCTGATAATGCCCAACCTCTCCAGGTTGGCGAATTCCTCGCGCGCTATGGCTAGTTTAGCTGCGTCCAAGTGCCGAGCTTTTGCAAAAACGGGCGGTCCGGTAGTGGTAATAAAATGCTCCACCCCGTGCTTGGCGACTGTTGCCGAAAAAGTGGGGACCGTGAGTGCTGGGAACTGAGTGAGCAGTGTGTGGAACTTACCGCTTGCAGTTGTGACGTTGGCTTGTGCTGTAGGCGGGGCCACTCGCGCTGTGCAGGGGATAGAATCAAAAGAGTGCATTAACCAAGCACCTGTTAGCGAGATCAACCAACAAACCATGTGAGCACAGAAAATCAGCCCCCAACATATTGAAATTTACTGCTGCTACAACAAAAGTCCACTCAAATGTACGGCCGTATAGAGACAGAAGCAGAGTCTTCTCACCGAAGGTCTTAATCTCCGAGCCGTTCGCTGCTGACACCCGGGGACCTCTGGAACCAGCTAGTCTGTCCGCGTAGGAAGGCGTGATGAAACTCAACTGGGAGCCTGTGTCGACGAGGAACTGCCTCCCTGAGTGTGCGTCCGATAAGTAGAGCAGCTTGTTCTCCTCCCCGAGGGCCGCGGCTGCTACTGACCCCCGGTCTTGGCATTTCCCGAACACCCAAACTGGCACGGTGGTACACATTTGCGTGCCCTCTGCGAAGCGGCGATGGTAGAAACAAAGGACGTCCTATCCGCGTTCCCTGCCGCAGCCGTCGTCGGTGCGTCTGGTACCACTGCCTCTGGCCTCCTGTCGTCTCTGGTCGCTGCGCTGAGTTCTGCTGCAGCGGCTGCGCGCCGCTTGGTGGCGTTGACAATCCGCTGCGCTTCTCAACCCAGCGCGCGGTAGTCCCGTTGGGCCAACAGTAGTGAAGTGGCCAGGGTCACTCTCGCTGCTGACGGTATAGTCCTGAGGAAGAGGTGGGTGAAAATGAAGTGATCGTCAGTCTTTCAACCTCAACAACTTCTCCATCAGGTTCGCGGGCATGTCATTTTCCAACTCAGTCAGCCCCAGGAGCCTCTCTGCTCGCTCCTCCGCCGAGGGGGTGAATTGCTGGTTGAGTGCAGCCTTCAACATGCCGTATTTGTCGTTGTCCGGCGGCTGGTCGATCAGGCTCTCCACATGCTGGGCCGTGTTGTTGTCCAGCTTTGCGACTACGTGGTAGAATCTTGTGGTATCTACCGATATCCCCCGGAGGTTGAACTGCGCCTCAACTGCGTTGAACCAGGAGCGTGGATTGTTCTGCCAGAAGTCCGGTAGCTGGACTGTAGCGGCATTCGCTTGACTGAGGGCTCCTGACGAGGCTGGCCCGGGGGAATTCTCCTCATGCATGATACGTCTTGGGGTCACCAGTGTGGAAATGTGAAAATGACGAGGCAGAGTTTCTCTCGAGTCAGTTTTATTCACATCTTCCAACATCACGAAGCAGAATGAAAGAGGACGACAAAGGGAACTCTCGTCCTTAAATACCAGAACTCTTACAGTTAACAGGTCACATGTCTCACAAAACCATTGCATTATAAAGACAGCAACAATGCATCCTCTCTGCATGATATCACACCACTATCTACAATGCATCCCCTCATTAATCCTTTAATTACATCCCACAGTCTCAAGCTTTGCATACCAAAGCTAACTCTCCTGCAGCTTCCTGTAATAACCACAGAAGCTCTGCCCTTGCTCTGGTCTAAAATGTGAGTCCAAAAGCAGGTCACTGTGTGTCCCCACACTATATAAATAAAATTGAATAGAAATGGGATCCAGTTTACAGCGGTGATAGTTTTGGTGCAGTAAGTGAGGCGGGTTATCTGAGGGAAACTAGTTATGTCTCTGTGAAACAAGGCATACAGTAGTGTGTCATTGCATTAGTGTGACTGTGTCGGTCTGTTACCAAATTTTCAGCTCGCCTGGTCAAACTCACGTGGAGCTAAAAGCTTGTCAATATATCGCCATGTTGTGTTTTTTTTTTTTTTTTTTTTTTTTTTTAACTTTAAATTTGCCAGAATATATTTAAAGTTTTTGTAAAGGGTATACACGTCATTACAGCATTGCATTGTTTACATTTTCATCACATGTTCCCTTTTTTTTTTTTTTTTTTTTTTTTTTTATTTGACAACATTGGAAGAATAATTATTACAACACCCCTTTTTTTTTTTTTAAGTGAAAGAAAAAGTGAAATTAAAGAGAACCAAAAAAAAGAGCAAAAAAGAAAAAAATAAATAAAAATAAGAGCGTCTGAGTAGCGTTGGAACAGAGCGGTGCCATTATTGAAATGGTATTTGTCAAAGATTAGATCTAATGGAAGACACATATGCGATCCAGGGTTGCCAAAAGTTCAAGAACCCATCCATGTCCTGTCTAAGTGCGAATGTCAACTTTTCCATCGAGTAAATGTCTTGGATTGTGGAAAATGTGAAAATGACGAGGCTGAGTTCATCTCACGAGTCAGGTTTATTCACATTCTCCAACATCATCAAAAACAGAGAGAAACCCCCATACATTCGTCCTTTTATACCCCAGGACATCAAAGCACACAGTCACATTGTATTTAATCCCACGTAACAATGCGTCTTCTTCCAGGTCTTATCACCTCCACCTAAAGTCACTGGCGGCCAGGAAATCCCCCAAGGCCATCTCTTTGCATACCAAAGACCACATGTCACATCCTCCTGTTATCTCCAAGGAGGCTCAGTCTTTTGTTTATCTGAGACGTGAAGCATACAGTAAGCATACAGTGATATACATGTGAAGCCTATGAAACCCACATATGTATCCCACATGACCCCCCCCCCAAACGTCTAAGATGTAACAACGGAATAAAAGTCAGCCTGTCATGATAAAATCATTACACATCGGCCCACGTGCTGCTGGGGCCTCAGTCTCCTCCCGTATCTGCTGTAACCAGGCTTCAACACTTCCGTGGCGCCATCCTGCTGGAGAGTGGGAACTGTTAGTCAATCCCTGTGTTCAGGGGAATGTTTCCTAGGGGGTCTGCCGCGCTGAGGAGCCCAAGCCAATGGCACACCGTCGTCCGCCACCACAAAGGCGGGTTTGAGCCTGTTAATGCCAATCTTCTCCTTCCTGCGCCCCAAATCTAGCAAAAAATGCTTATCCCCCGTTTCCAGCACTCTAAATGGTCCATCATAAGGTGGTCGTAGCGGCGGGCGATGGGCATCGTGTCTGACAAACAAATTCCGCGTTTTTTTTTTTTTTGTTTTTTTTTAAAGCCTTAGGTATAAAAATGCGCGGAAAACTGTGGTGAACGGGGCCAGGCAGCGTGCCCGCTTCCATGCCACGCTGCAACTGCTGAGCCAGGGAACATTCTGGCGCAGGATTATCTAGGAGAAACTCCCCGGGCAGCCAAAGTGGCTGCGCAAAAACTAGCTCAGCCGGGGAGGCTTCTAAATCCTCTTTAGATGCAGAACGCAACCCCAAAAAAACCCACGGTAGCCTGTCCACCCAATTTGTATCCGTAAGCGACGCTCTGAGAGCCGCTTTCAATGACCTGTGAAAACATTCGCATAACCCGTTAGCCTGCGGATTGTACACGGTTGTGCGGTGGATCGTTACCCCCAGGCTGCGGGCCATTGCTGACCAAAGTTCGGAAACAAATTGAGGGCCTCTGTCGGACGTAATGTCCGACGGGACTCCAAAGCGCGCTACCCATGCTGTTAAAAACGCGCGTGCCACCTCCTGGGCTGTGGTTGACGCCAGTGGGACCACTTCCGGCCAGCGCGTGGTGCGGTCTACCATTGTCAGAAGGTGTGTGCACCCCTGTGATGGCAGAAGGGGGCCTACGAGGTCCACGTGAACATGATCGAACCTCTTAGCCGGGATGTGAAACGGCTCCAAAGGAGCTCTCGTGTGTCTGTGTACCTTGGCTCGCTGACAGGCCGTGCAGGCTGCTGCCCACTCCCTAATTTGTTTGCGCAGGCTCGGCCATACAAATTTCTCTCCCACTATGTTGACCGACGCGCGCACTCCCGGGTGCGCCAGAGAATGGATCGAGTCAAAAACGTGGCGGCGCCACGCGGCCGGTACCACAGGACGCAGTCGCCCAGTGGAAACATCGCAGATTTGGGGGGGGGGGGATACCGTCTTGCAGCACCCTGTTCTCCAGCCTTAACCCTGTTGGTCCAGACTGGAGCGCGCGCACGTCCGCGTCGCTAACCTGATCCGCGGCCATGGCTGCAAAATCTACCCCTACGCGGGCTGGAGCCGCCACGGCGCGCGAGAGGCAGTCTGCCACTACATTAAGTTTACCCGCCACATGCTGGATATCTGTAGTAAACTCTGAGATCGCAACCAGCTGTCTCTGCTGCAGGCCCGACCACGGTTCTGAAACCTTGGCCATCGCGAAAGTCAGCAGCTTGTGGTCAACGAACGCGGTGAAACGGCGTCCCTCCAGCCAGAACTAGAAGTGGCGAATGACCAAGTGGAGAGCTAACAACTCCGTCGAATGCGCTGTATTTTCGTTCACTATCGCGCAAGGTCCTGCTGAAAAAGGCGAGCGGTTGCCAAGCCCCGGCTACATGCTGCTCCACGACCACCCCTATGGCCACATCTGACGCGTCAGTAGTGAGTGCTATGTGGGCCGTTGGGACTGGATGCGCTAACAATGCAGCGTTTGCCAGGGCTGTTTGGACTTCCGAGAATTCTTGCTCCAGAGACCATTCGATTTTTATTTGTGGGTGTTTTTTTTTTTTTTTTTTTTTTTAGTGCAGCATACAATGGTTGCATGAGCTGCGCTGCGCGGGGGAGGAAACGGTTATAAAAATTCACCATTCCCAAAAACTCCTGTAACGCTTTGACAATTTGTGGCTGGGGAAAATTTGTTACTGCACGCACTTTGTCAGGCAGAGGAACCGCTCCTTCTGGAGAGACACGATGCCCCAAAAAATCAATCTGCGTCACCCCGAACTGACACTTCACTGGGTTGATTATTAACCCGTGCTCTCCTAACCTCCGGAAAACTGCCGTGAGGTGGTTTTCGTGTTCATCTTCGGACGCGCTGGCTACCAATATGTCGTCCAGGTAGACTAACACGAAGGGGAGATCGCGCAACACCGCGTCCATCATGCGTTGGAACGTCTGCGCCGCGCCTTTAAGCCCAAACGGCATGCGCAAAAACTCAAAGCCCGAACGGAGTTATTACCGCTGTTTTGGGTATGTCCTCAGCGCGCACTGGGACCTGGTGGTAACCGTGTACCAAGTCTATCTTAGAAAAAACGCGCGCTCCCGCCAAATGAACTGAAAAATCTTGGATATGCGGGATTGGGTAGCGGTCGTGCGCTGTAGCGTTGTTTAACTCCGCAAGGTCGCCACGAGCCATCAGCTTTCGGGACCATGTGAAGCGGTGAAGCCCATGGGCTTTTCGAACGCCTAATGATGCCCAACTTTTCCAGGTTGGCGAACTCCTCGCGCACTATGGTCAGTTTAGCTGAATCCAAGTGCCGGGCTTTTGCAAAAACGGGCGGTCCGGTGGTAGTAATAAAATGTTCCACCCCGTGTTTAGCCACGGCCGCCGAAAATGTTGGGACCATGAGTGCTGGGAACTGAGTCAGCAGTGTGTGGAACTTACCACTTGCAGCTGTGACGTTGGCTTGTGCTGTTGGCGGGGCCACTCGAGCTGTACAGGGAATAGAATAAAAAGTGCATTAACCAGGCGCCTGTTAGCAAGATCAACCAACAAACCATGTGAGCACAGAAAATCAGCCCCTAACATATTGAAATTCACTGCAGCTATGATAAAAGTCCACTCAAATGTACGGCCGTGTAGGGACAGAAGCAGAGTCCTCTCACCAAAGGTCTTAATCGCCGAGCCGTTCGCTGCTGACACCCCGGGACCACTGGAAGGCGCCAGCCGGTCAGCGGAGGAAGGTGTGATGAAAACTCAACTGGGAGCCTGTGTCCACGAGGAAATGCCTCCCCGAGCGTGCATCCTTCAAATAGAGCAGCTTGTTCTCCAACCCGAGAGCCGCAGCTGCTACCGACCCCCGGTCTTGGTGTTTCCCGAGCACTTGAAATGGCACGGTGGTATACATTTGCGTGCCCTCTCTGCGAAGCGGCGATGGTAGAAACAAAGGACGTCGTCTGTTCCGTGTTTCTTGGCCCCTGCCGCCGCCGTCGTCTGAGTCTGGTACTGCAGCCTCTGGCCCCCTGCGATCTCCAGACGTCGCGCCAAGCTCCACTGCCGCGGCCATGGCCACGCGCCGTTTGGTGGCGTTGACGATTCATTGCGCCTCCTGGCCCAGCTCGCGGTAGTCTCGTTGGGCCAACAGTGGCGAACTGGCCAGGGTCGCTCTCACCGCTGACGGTAGGGTCCTGAGGAAGAGGTGGGTGAAGATGAAGTGATCATTGTCAGTCTTTCAACCTCAACAGCTTCTCCATCAGGTCTGCGGGCCTGTCGCTTTCAAATTCAGTCAGCGCCAGGAGCCCCTCTGCTCGCTCCTCTGCCGAGGGGGTGAAGTACCGGATGAGTGCAGCCTTCAACGTGCCGTACTTGTCGCTGTCCGGCGGCTGGTTGATCAGGCTCTCCACATGCTGGGCTGTGTGGTTGTCCAGTTTTGCAACCACATGGTAGAACTTTGTGGCGTCTACCGAAATCCCCTGGAGGTTGAACTGCGCTTCAACCGCGTTAAACCAGGAGCGCGGATTGCTCTGCCAGAAGTCCGGTAGCTGGGCTGTGGCTGCATTCGCTTGGCTGGCTCCTGACGAGTCTGGCTCGGAGGAATTTTTCACTCATTATACGTCTTAGGGTCACCAGTGTGGAAAATGTGAAAATGACGAGGCTGAGTTCATCTCACGAGTCAGGTTTATTCACATTCTCCAACATCGTCAAAAACAGAGAGAGAAACCCCCACACATTCGTCCTTTTATACCCCAGGACATCAAACCACACAGTCACATTGTATTTAATCCCACGTAACAATGCGTCTTCTTCCAGGTCTTATCACCTCCACCTAAAGTCACTGGCGGCCAGGAAATCCCCCAGGCCATCTCTTTGCATACCAAAGACCACATTTCACATCCTCCTGTTATCTCCAAGGAGGCTCAGTCTTTTGTTCATCTGAGACGTGAAGCATACAGTGATATACATATGAAGCCTATGAAACCCACATATGTGTCCCACAGGATCACGTTAATCCAATCTTCAGGTGTAGGACAGTCCTTCAACATCCATTTTTTTAGTTAGGGCTTTTTTACTTGCCAATATTAAAACAGTGAATAAGTATTTTTCTCCTCGTCTTTCCAGTGAATCCGGTAGTAAACCCAAATACAAAGTTACAAAAGAGAAGGGGACTGTTATTTTGAATATTTTCCCCAATATTGTCTGTACATTAGTCCAATATTGGTGGATAACTGGGCATGACCAAAACACATGAAAATGATTTGCAGTCTCTTCACCACACAAGCGCCAACAATTCAACCCCTTACGAGTAAATTTGTTTTGTGCAGGTGTTCTGAAAAATCTTGCTAAATTTCTCCATCCAAATTCTCTCCACTGCAGGGATGAGGTATTTTTCCATTGCTGTTTATTTAGCTTTTCCCATATTTCCAGTTGTAAAGTGAAATTCCCCTCTTTTTCCCATTTGTCTTTTATATATGATGTGTTGTCTCCTTTTAAGTCTTGAAGACCTTTGTATATTTTAGAAATGTATCTGATCCCTGGGATCCCTTTATATGCCATTAAGAAGACCTTCAGAACACCTGACTGGGCCCTTTCCAAATCCTCCTTTTTAAGTATATTGTTTGTGGTGTCTAAGCTGAAAGAACCTGTAAAGGTCTTGATTTATTAGACCTTGTTTTTTCAAATCTAAATAACTTCTTAAAATTTGCCCTTTAACCACTTGCACTCCGGGCAATTTTCCTAAAAATTCCAAAAAATAACGTGCCCAAAGTAAATCGAAAGCTGTTCTTCAACCCTTTGCAGCATCTTCATGGGGTTGGTCTCATTTAAAAGAAAACACTTTGAATTTTTTGGCAAAAAAAACATAATCTCTCTACGTGCTCCGGCCACTGAGTTAGTCATCTAAACATACTGAACTTGAAAATAAATTTGGACACGATGTTTTTTTGGATACAAATGCTTGCAAATAACACACAGCTGTCCGATCCGGCTGGAAAATGCAACAGAAATGTAGAACCAAGTGTTATCAAGCTGAGATCCAAATTTGGTAACAATACCACAAAAAATGAATATTTTACACAGCTTTGTTCTCAGGCTGTTCCCAGGAGTTTTGGAACTGTACCAAATGGCACAGTTTGGAAAAACGTCTAGAACTTTTGAATGCTTCAACATAGAAGCTTCATCTTGGGCTCTAATGAAAGGTGACGCTCAGGGCTATCTTGTTGGCTATCCAGAAACACTGTCAGTAGTAATGATGCAGAGAAAATGAAGTTTCAATTCTAAACACGCTTTACTGAACAAAAATGTCAATATACAAAACATACTATTTACAAACAACAAATTCAATTCAACTTTATTTATATAGCGCAATTTCACAACAGTCATCTCACAGCACTATCAACTGTAGGGGGAACCCCCACAGTTGCAGAAAGACCCCAGCAATCAGGCGATCCCCTGTGAGCAAGCACTTGGCGACGGGGGAGAGGAAAAACTCCCTTTTAACAGGAAGAAACCTCCAGCAGAACCAGGCTCAGGGAGGGGCAGTCATCTGCTGCGACTGGCTGGGGGGTGAGGGGACAGAGAAGATGAAAAGAACAGACATGTAGAGAGCAAACAGCACAATGGGGACGCAATCTATGGGAGAGAACAGATGTCAGTGACCAGCAAATGGGAACAAATGTGAAATTGAAATTGAATTAGGGATACGGGGCGCTTGCGCATGCAACGACCGGCAGTTGGTGGCTTGTCACCAGACTGCAAAACAAATCTACTTACGGGTACAAAATAAGTAATAATAATAAAAAAAAAAGTCCTTTATAGGTTATTGGCAATATGCCAGTTATTGTAACAGTCCCGGTTTGGGATCAAACAGAGAGGCACATCACAGGTGGAGCACTTGAGTGGTGTCTTTTTACCGCAGTGCCTACATTGTGCCCGTCTATTTGTGCGGTGCCCTGAGATAAAGACAATCCTGTGATGTGCAGTGGGTGTAGGATGAGGTGGCGTGGGTGTGGCTGATGGAGAGCACACCTGTGCCAGCTGTGTAACAAGGGTCTCCCGAAATGCCTTCTGTCACATTGGCTTCTCTCCTCTTCCAGAGGTGAGTGCCTTGTGGAGGATGTAGGCATTGACCATTGCAATGTCCATGAAGTGGTTAAAAAAAGCTCTTATACCACTTCATGGTCTTATGGAGCACACTGTAGTAACCTATCAGGGCATCTGAGAGGTCGACTCCACCCATGCACCTGAAGGGACAAAAAAACATAATTTTTAGAACACTTCAATATATTACTCAAGCCAATTGTTAGATTTTCAAATCATTACATACCTGTTGTAGTCCTTTACGCAAGGCGGCACAGAGATGTCCTTTCTTGACCACTGCCCCTGTGCATCTTTCACCCTCCGGGACACAGCCTCTCCTGAGTGGGCAGTGTGCACTGTGGAGCACATGAAGACATCCCTTGTGTCTCGCCACTGGAGGAAAAGAAGGGAGTCCTTCCTAATCCAGCGGATGCTTCCCCGTGGAGAGCTGGAAACCAGGCTGTTGTCCTTGGTCTGGGGAAAGCCGACCCTGTTGGTGCGGATGGTTCCACAGGCATAGATACTCTTTTTCAGGATCTCCTGAAAAAGAGTAGGGCTTGTGTAGAAATTGTCTACAAAGAGTTTGTACCCAGTGCCCAGCAACCGTGTGTCAAGTAGCTGCATCACTGACTCATAACTGAGTCCCATGCCACTACTTGACTTTGCTTTCCCCTTATATACAAAAAAAGTCCCAGGTGTAGCCAGTACTGGAGTCGGCCAACACAAACAGCTTGTAGCCCCACTTCACTGGCTTGTTTCTCATATATTGTTTGAAGCCAATGCGGGCTCTTGATGCAACCATCCTCTCATCAATGGAGATGTCCTGACCAGGGTGAAAGTTTGTCCTGCATGCTTCTCTCATCTCTTCATAGAGAGGCTGGATTTTGCTGAGGCAGTCATGCATATCCGTGCCTCTCTTCTGCTCATTGGCCTCTTCTGCTGCTGGGCTGCTGAGGTGAAGGGCCCAGCTGATCAGGAGAAACTTTTTCCTGGTCATTACACTCTTGGGGAAAGGAAGGCTGTACAGGTGTCCCCCTCGCCAGTAATCACTGAAGGATTTACACTTGACCATACCCATGTAAATAATCAGGCCAAAAAATGAGAGCAGGTCGGAGCGTGTGAGGTCAATCCAGGGGCTGGTGGGTGTGTTGTAGTGTGCAGAGCCATGTAGGTTGGTGTTCTTAACAATGTGGTCTAGCACAGATGGAGTGAAAAATAACTCAAACAACTGAACGGGGGTGTATGAAGCTGTTGTAATTAGCTGAGGTCCAGGTGGATTTTTTGGATGAAAAATGGGGTGTGGTGGAATGATGTCAGGGGTGTCGGAATCATGCCACCTCTCCTCAGCTGATGAAGGGCCGGCCGATGTCCCAGGCTGAGGGCTGCCATCACCACTCTCGCCTCCTCTTCCTCTCCCTCTCCTTCTCCTTCCTCTTCCTCTCCCTCTCCCCAGTGGTCTCCCTCTTTTTGGGGTAGGGGTTTCCTCTTCTGACGAGCTCACCTGCGGCTCCCTTCTTCTGCGCTTGCTGGCAGAGTGCTCGTCTGGCACCCACTCCTCACCAGAGTCTTCATCTGAAGTTTGTCAATTATGTGAAAATAAAGTCATTTACAAAGTTCAATTTTTATTTTTCACTATTCTCCTATTTTCCCAGAGTTCACATACACAGCACAGTTCCTGTTTTGTTTTGGTTTTTTTACCAGAAAAAATAGCCTACAGTGCAATAAAAATTAGACTAAAACATTATTACATTTCTAGAGGGTAACAAACAACCCACTGGGAGGAGACCCCGGGGCAGACCCAGGACTCGGTGGAGAGACTGTCTCCCAGCTGGTCTGGGAACGCCTTGGTATCCTCTCTGGAGAGCTGGAGCAGGTGGCTGGGGAGAGGGAAGTCTGGGCTTCTCTGCTTGAACTGCTGCCTCTGCGACCCGGACCTCCGGAAAAGCGGTAGAAGATGGATGGATGGCTAACAAACCCCCCCCACACACACACACACAAAAACATGCCACGTAAAAAATGTGTGGCGTTTTTTCCAAGAAAAAATAGCCTACAGTGCAATAAAAATGATGCTAAAATATCTATCTGCAATGCAGAGGATAACACCCCACCCCGCCCCGCTACAGAGGAACTCTGCACATCAAAAAACTTGTGGCCATGACGCACCGTTGGAATTACCGATCGGTCAAAAGTGATTATTACTATTTTCATCGCTAAAGAATAATTTAGCTTAGAACGCTTACCTGTCCACAGCAGCAGTAAGTTCCTCATTGTCAGACGAACATGAAGCTGGTCCGGTTGTAACGGACTCGCGCTTCTGGTCACCCGACCCGGTCCAAACATCTCTGCTTCCACGCTTGCGTTTTTGGCGAACCATTTTTCCAAACAAGACTGACTGATGCTACCGTTCCGCACAGGTCTCAATGTCAGTCACCCAGCGGCTTAGGCAAAAGAGATTTTATGCAGGGAGACGCACGTCAGCTGTCAAACTTCTCTGCTTCAATTGGCTCGTATTCGCAGCCTTGGTAGGCGGGTCCTTGCTAGGTTTTCATTGATTGGTTCTTCAAGGTTTCAGAAACCCAATTCAAGGCTCTTATTAGTCGAATGAGAGGTCAATCAGATGAACTAATCTGTTCTGTGTCTGCAGCATTTTTTTCCCAGTGGCGCTTGGAGGCCAGCACCATCTCCATCTGCACCATCATCAGTATATCATGCGTTAAGCGTCCGAGCGCGCACGAGTGCGCTCTCATGCGTCCTAGGACGCAGAGACTTGCCCGCCCGCGGTACAACGGAGCGCAAGTGGTTAAAAAAAATCGTAATATTTTATCAGTCCGTTCTCGTTCCACTTTTTAAATCTAGTGTCTGTTTTATTAGGAGTAAAATCTTGATCATAGGCAATCCATTGCAGAAATCGATAGGGCTCTTTAGTTTGATTGTCTGAGTATCTTAAACCAAATTTTTAGCGGGGTCTCTATCCACGGGTTAGTGTTATTCAAAAGTTTAGGTAAGGCATTGTTCCCTATTATCGCCTGTAGGGGGATGTCACTTATTTGGCATTCCATCTCCTTCCATTGTGCAGTGTAGACTGGGTTACATATCTCTACTAAAGTTTTAATTTGTGCGGCTTTAAAATAGTTCCTGATATTTGGCAGCGCGAGCCCACCTTTCTTTGTTTAGCTGTAGGGTTCTGTATCTGATTCTAGGTCTCTTGCCCTGCCATGTGAATCTTGATATCCTTCTGTCCAGTTTTTGCCATGTTTTTTTTGGGAGGTTCTACTGGTATTGTTTGGAAAAGGTATAGAAGACGTGGAAGTATATTCATTTTGACTGCTTCAATTCTTTGTGCAGTACCCAAGAATGGTATCATATTCCATCTTGCTAGATCAGATTTTATTTTTGCCACCAATGGATCATAGTTTAGTGTTATAATTTTGTTGAGTTGTTTCGGGATATTGACCCCCAGATATTTCATAGATTCCATCTCCCAGTTAGTTTTGAGTTTGCTTAGTAAATATTGATTTGGGTCATAGTTGAATGTTAAAACTTGGGTTTTATGCATGTTTAGTTTGTACCCCGATAAATCTCCATATTCGGAAAAAACTGAGATTAGTTCTGGAAAAGAGGTGTCCGGCTGCCCCAGGTATATTAAAATGTCATCAGCAAAGAGTGCTATTTTATGCTCCTTCTGACCAAGTGTAATACCTTGAATTTTTTGATTGTCTTATCCATTGGCTCAGAGGTTCTATGAAGATTGCAAAGAGCAGTGGAGACGAGGGGCAGCCCTGACGACATCCTCTTTCCAGCTCAAAAGATGATGATAAATTACCGTTAATCCTTATTTTAGCTGTTGGTTTTTTATATAATGCCTGGATAATTCTAATGAAGTTATGAAAACTGAAACTGGATAAGATTCTATATAGGAAAGACCAGTCAATCGAATGCTTTTTCAGCATCTAATCCCAGTATGACTGCATTTGTTATATTTTTTTTATATGATGAATTATGTGTAAAGTGCGTCTAATGTTGTCTTGTGTCTGTCTTTGTCTTATAAAACCTGTTTGGTCTAAATGAATTAAGTCTGTCAGTATATTTTCTAACCTTTTGGCAAGGATAGTGGTAAAAAGCTTTTAGTCCTGATTTAATACACTGATTGGTCTGTAGTTGGAGCATTCTAGTTTATCCTTTTCAGGTTTAGGTATGACTGCAATGACCCCTTCTCTCCAGGAGGGGGGGATTTCCCCTGTGTGGAGGACATAGTCAAAGCGTACCTGTGGTGGTCGTGAAAAAAGAGATATATTGAGCCCCTGTCTCACGTTCTAGTTCAAGTTCAAAGCAATGTGATATAAATCCATTGCTGATGTGCTGGTTCAGCTATGTCAGCAAAACATGCGAGCAGCCATACTGGCAGCTACATGGCGTGCCAGGATGCTTCCTGTGACGTAGTGTCATGGATACTGTCTGGATCAATATTGGCTGAGCCTGGAGTGCCCGGATGAGCAGTGGCTTTCAGGATATTCAAATTCAAACGTTTATTTCAAACTCAGGGTTCATATTAAATGCAGAACTAAAACGAGTAGAAAATAAAAAAATAAATGCTTAAATTCAGCGGGTCGTCTCGTCTGATCTGAGGTCGTAACGGCCGCCAGACGGCTGATTCTAAAACTATATACAGAGCAGCAGACACTCGGCGCTCTTGTAACAACAAAAACATACAATGCGACTTCCGGTCTGGACGCCATGGCGACTGCAGCTTAACACTGAAGCTCTCAGACCCAATCCAAGATAACACCTTGAAAATCAAACTTAACGGATTTTTGGAGGAGTGAAAATCAAAAGACGATCATCATGTCTAAAGGAAAACAGAAGAAACTGAAATTCTCCAGGCCAGGACACGTATCGGCCGGAGAATCTGAACTGGAAGATCTCCGTTCAGAAGACGAGGAACTGGTGGTAGCTAACAAAAAGGTTAGCCTGAAATCACTATTTGAAGAGCTACGACGATTTTGCCGAGAGGTTACGGCCGAATTTCGGGAATTCAGAGAAGAATTGAAAAGGACAAACGGCAGAGTGGACCAGGCCGAGAACCGAATCTTGGAAACAGAGGAACGAATAAAAGTGCTCGAAGATTCTGTGCTGGACCTACGCAAAAGACAAGCATCTATAGAGGCTAAGCTAGCCAACCAAGAAGGAAGACAAAGAAGAGACAACATAAGAATTCATGGTCTGATAGAAGGAGCCGAAAACTGTTTTAACTCAATGGCAGAATGCGTGGAATCCTTACTAAGAGAAATTGGATATTCCACAAACCACCGACTTGAAGATAGAAAAGGCACATCGTTCATTAGCCGCTAGGCCGGCGGCGGAAGCGCCCCCACGTTCGGTGTTGGTAAGATTTTCCAATTTCAAAATAAAACAAGAGGTTGTAAGACTGGCCTGGCAGAAAAAAGGATTTATGCACCAGGAGAGAAGTCTTCGTGGAACACGATTACGCCCCGGAGGTCCTTAAAAAGCGCAGGGAATACAATGACGCGAAAAAGGTGTTAAGAGAGAAGAAATTGCGCTTTCAGACTCCATTTCCTGCGAAGTTAAGGGTCTTCTACGGCGAAGAAACATGTCTCTATAATTTGGCGGAAGAAGCGACAGCTGACATGGCGAGAAGAGGGCTCCCGGTAACGGTATTTAAACCCGCAGCAGACCCGAGTGAGAAGATCAAAGCGCAAACATGGACAACACAGACCTTCAAAATCCACGGGCCAGCAGCGGGAAACCCAGAGCGTCGCGGATAAACTGTCCGTTTTCAGGTTGGAATAGCGACCTTTTTTTTTTCTCTTGAATCAATCCGCACATCCAACCCCCCTCATACAAGGTAACAAACATTAAAGGAGATGCGTATTCAGCATGTGGTAAAACATTTCATGGAACAGTCATAATATTTGAAACAAAAGTCTTTTTAATAAAAACAAAAAAACTTGTTAAAATAGAAATGTGACAATAATCCACATGTTCTCCTCATACTAACAAATACTGTTTTTGCGTGAATGTTTGCTGTGATGGGGGTGGGAGGGTGCACACAATTTCACAGGGTTTAGGCATAAAAGGGAAAAAAAATCATTACAAGTTTGGATTGGGTTCTGAAACTCACGTTAAAAGCATGGGACAACTTACAGGGGTAAGAGAGGGCCCTCAACACGTAACAGAGTTTGAGGAATTTCCCTCAGGGCCTTCACTCCATCAAGGCTCTTCCAGGGTCTTTAAAAAGACCTCAGCTCAGGAAGTTCTTCTGACAGCTTTTTGTTTTAAAGTTTTATACACTATGTTCTTAATGTTTTTCTTGTTTTTAATGTTCTTTCAGTTTCTGAGTAGCACAAAAGACGGCCACCACACAGTTATACTAAACAAAACAACACAATGGAGAAACAGGGTGTAACCAAAATAATTTCATATAATGTAAAAGGAATCCTGAATCCAGTTAAAAGATCCAAGAGTCTAGGCAAAATGAAAAAAGACAAAGCAGGAATAATATTTTTACAAGAAACCCACCTAACAGACGTGGAACACAATAAACTCAGTAGACAAGGGTTTAAAATGATCTCTTCATCTTCATATAAGTCAGGGAGGAGGAGGGGAGTAGCGACATTGATATCAACCAAAATTACATTTGAAAAAAAATCAGAACACAAAGATAAAGAAGGGAGATACAGTTTGGTAACTGGGCAGCTAGAGGGAGAAGATATCACCCTGCTGAATGTGTATGCTCCCCCAGGGGCTAACTGGAAATTTTATAAAAATGTATTTGACCTAATGATAACTAAAGCTCAAGGTTTAGTGATATGTGGTGGGGACTTCAATCTTAGACTGAATCCATACTGGGATGCTTCTGGTAATTCTCCACATCAAAATAACACCCAAAACAGGAAGACTCGGATGCTACTAAAAGAAATGGGAATCTGTGACGTGTGGAGGGAACTCAACCCCAGTGTAAAAGACTATACATTTTACTCAACTCCACATTCATCTTACTCAAGGATTGACTATTTTTTTTTGTTTAATAGAGACATTGGAAGAGTAAAAACATGTAAAATAGGACTGATGGATCTCTCTGACCACAGTCCGATCTACATGGACTTAAATATCCAAAAATACACAAATAATACATTTTCTTGGAGGTTAAATTCAAATGTCCTGAAAGGACCATTGAAAGATGAATTGGAATCAGATATTCTCAGATATTTGGAAGAAAACGATAATGAAGTATCCCCTTTAATACTGTGGGATGCATGCAAAGCTGTAATAAGAGGAAAGATTATTGCAAAACTGGCAACCCAAAAGAAACTAAGACAAGAAAAACTATCCACATTAGAGTCAGAACTTAGGAACCTAGAAAAAGAACACAAAGGCAACACTCATTCTGACTCGCTCAAGATTAAGGAAATTAAAAACCAAATAAATGAGATCTACACAATAGAAATCCAGAAGAAACTTACATTTTTGAAACAAAAATACTATGAAGCAGGCAGTAAATCGGCAAAATTGCTAGCCTATAAATTGAGGAAACATCAAACAGAGCACTCTACAAAATCAGAGACCCAGTATCAAAGGAAATAAAATTCAGGATATTCTTAAAAGCTTCGAAAATTACTATAAGAACTTATACTCCCACAAAAAACATAAACGCATCCGAGGCATTCCTATACACATTAAACCTTCCCCAACTTACGGAGTCACAAAATAAAACACTACTGTCAGAAATACATCCTAAAGAATTGGAAAAAGCAATTATGAAACTTAAAGCTAACAAATCCCCAGGAGCTGATGGCTATACAGCAGAGTGGTACAAAACCTTTAAACAGCAACTATCTCCTCTCCTCCTGAAAACATTTAATTATGTCCTCCACACAGGGGAAATCCCCCCCCTCCTGGAGAGAAGGGGTCATTGCAGTTATACCTAAACCTGAAAAGGATAAACTAGAGTGCTCCAACTACAGACCAGTGTACTAAATCAGGACTATAAGCTTTTTACCATTATCCTTGCCAAAAGGTTAGAAAATATACTGACAGACCTAATTCATTTAGACCAAACAGGTTTTATAAGACAAAGACAGACACAAGACAACATTCGACACACTTTACACATAATTCATCATATAAAAAATATAACTTAAATGCAGTCATATTGGGATTAGATGCTGAAAAAGCATTCGATTCGGTTGACTGGTCTTTTCTATATAGAATCTTATCCAGTTTCAATTTTCATAACAACTTCATTAGAACTATACAGGCATTATATAAAAAACCAACAGCTAAAATAAGGATTAACGGTAATTTATCATCTTTTGAACTGGAAAGAGGATGTCGTCAGGGCTGCCCCCTGTCTCCACTGCTCTTTGCAATCTTCATAGAACCTCTGAGCCAATGGATAAGACAAAATCAAAAAATTCAAGGTATTACACTTGGTCAGAAGGAACATAAAATAGCACTCTTTGCTGATGACATTTTAATATACCTAGGGCAGCCGGACACTTCTTTACCAGAACTAACCTCAATTTTTTCAAAGTATGGAGATTTATTGGGGTACAAATTAAACATGCATAAAACCCAAATTTTAACATTCAACTATGACCCAAATCATTATTCACTAAGCAAACTCAAAACTAACTGGGAGTCGGAATCTATGAAATATCTGGGGGTCAATATCCCGAAACAACTCAACAAAATTATATCACTAAACTATGATCCACTGGTGACAAAAATAAAATCTGACCTAACAAGATGGAATATGATACCATTCTTGGGTACTGCACAAAGAACTGAAGCAGTCAAAATGAATATACTTCCACGTCTTCTATACCTTTTCCAAACAATACCGGTAGAACCTCCCAAAAAAACATGGCAGGAACTGGACAGAAGGATCTCAAGATTCATATGGCAGGGCAAGAGACCTAGAATCAGATATAGAACCCTACAGCAAAACAAAGACAAAGGTGGGCTCGCGCTGCCAAATATCAGGGACTACTTTAAAGCCGCACAAATTAAAACTTTAGTAGAGATATGTAACCCAGTCTACACTGCACAATGGAAGGAGATCGAATGCCAAATAACAAGTGACATCCCCCTACAGGCGATAATAGGGAACAATGCCTTACCTAAGCTTTTGAATAACACTAACCCGTGGATAGAGACCCAGCTAAAAATTTGGTTTAAGATAGTCAGAGAGAATCAAACTAAAGAGCCCTATCGACTTCTGCAATGGATTGCCTATGATCAAGACTTTACTCCTAATAAAACAGACACCAGATTTAAAAAGTGGAAGGAGAAAGGGCTGATAAAATATTACGATTTTTTTAAAGGGCAAATCTTAAGAAGTTTTGAAGATTTGAAAAAACAAGGCCTAATAAATCAAGACCTTTACAGGTTCTTCCAGCTTAGACACCACATAAACAATATACTTAAAAAGGAGGATTTGGAAAGGGCCCAGTCAGGTGTTCTGAAGGTCTTCTTAATGGCATATAAAGGGATCCCAGGGATCAGATACATTTCTAAAATATACCAAGGTCTTCAAGACTTAAAAGGAGACAGCACATCATATATAAAAGAGAGATGGGAAAAAGAGGGGAATTTCACTTTACAACTGGAAATATGGGAAAAGCTAAATAAACAGCAATGGAAAAGTACCTCATCCCTGCAGTGGAGAGAATTTGGATGGAAAAACTTGGTAAGATTTTTCAGAACACCTGCACAAAACAAATTTACCCATAAGGGGTTGAACTGTTGGCGCTTGTGTGGTGAAAAGACTGCAAATCATTTTCATGTGTTTTGGTCATGCCCAGTTATCCACCAATATTGGACCAATGTACAGACAATATTGGGGAAAATATTCAAAATTACAGTTCCCTTTTCTTTTGTAACTTTGTATTTGGGTTTACTACCGGACTCACTGGAAAGACGAGGAGAAAAATACTTATTCAATGTTTTAATATTGGCAAGCAAAAAAGCTCTAACTAAAAAATGGATGTTGAAGGACTGTCCTACACCTGAAGATTGGATTAACGTGATCCAAGACATTTACTCGATGGAAAAGTTGACATTCGCACTGAGACAGGACATGGATGGGTTCATGAACTTTTGGCAACCCTGGATCGCATATGTGTCTTCCATTAGATCTAATCTTTGACAAATACCATTTCAATAATCGTTCCGCTCTTTGTTCCAACGCTACTCAGATGCTCTTTTACCTTTATTTACTTTTTCTTTTTGTTTGTTTTTTGCTGGTTTGTTTTTTTTCTCTTTAATTTCACTTTTTCTTTCACTTTAAAAAAAAAAGGGGTGTTGTAAGAATTAATCTTCCAATGTTGTCAGATATCAGAAAATAAGGGAACATGTGATGAAAATGTAAACAATGCACTGCTGTAACAACCTGTATACCCTTTACAAAAACTTAAATTAAAAAAAAAAACAAAAAAAAACCATACAATGCGATATGGAAATCGCAACATGGCGGAATGTAAAGCCTTTGGATGTCTCAATAATAAGCGAAAAAACAAAAACACTTCTTTTGTGTACCCAAACCCAGCTCACCTTGTCAGAAGATCGTAGCGGAAAAGTGGTTGCGCAATCTCGGAACAGGTCAGACGTTTCCTTTCAGACGAAATTGCGTTGTGTGTGAGGACCACTTCATCACTTTCACCCTCAGAAGACCTTTCTGGCTCAAACCTGTAGCCATGTTGGACGAATTCTTCCTCGGAGTCCGACAATTCAGCCGTAATAGAATAAAAACACTCACAAAAGCACCCTAGTCGCTCATACAGGCGGAGTATTGACTTTTCAGTCCCTACGACGTGACGTCACATCCGCATGTGTCATGGCTGCGCGCAGAGTTTTCATTGGCTGGCCATGCCAGTCGTATTTGCATATTTCTCTGGTGGTATATGGCTGGTAATAATTATTTAACCAAATAACGAATACTTTGCCTAATGTTTTCAAGTTGAATGCGTTTAGACAACCACCACAGGTACCCTTTAAATGTTTTCAGGAGGAGAGGAGATAGTTGCTGTTTAAAGGTTTTGTACCACTCTGCTGTATAGCCATCTGCTCCTGGGGATTTGTTAGCTTTAAGTTTCATAATTGCTTTTTCTAATTCTTTAGGTTGTATTTCTGACAGTAGTGTTTTATTTTGAGACTCAGTAAGTTGGGGAAGGTTTAATGTGTTTAGGAATGCTTTGGATGCGTTTGTTTGTTTTTTGAGGGAGTATAAGTTCTTATAGTAGTTCTCAAAGCTTTTAAGAATATCCTGAATTCTGAATTTTATTTCCTTTGATACTGGGTCTCTGATTTTGTAGATTGCTCTCTCCGTTTGTTGTTTCCTCAGTTTATAGGCTAGTAATTTTGCCGATTTGCTGCCTGCTTCATAGTATTTTTGTTTCAGAAATGTAAGTTTCTTCTGGATTTCTATTGTGTAGATCTCATTTATTTTTTTTAATTTCCTTAATTTTGAGTGAGTCATTAGAATGAGTGTGGTCTTTGTGCGCTTTTTCTAGGTTCTTAAGTTCTGACTCTAATGTGGTTAGTTTTTCTTGTCTCAGTTTCTTTTGGATTGCCAGTTTTGCAATAATCTTTCCCCTTATTACAGCTTTGCATGCGTCCCACAGTATTAAAGGGGATACTTCTCCATTATCATTTTCTTCCAAATATCTGAGTATCTCATTCCAATTCATCTTTCAGTGGTCCTTTCAGGACATTTGAATTTAACCTCCAAGAAAATGTATTATTTGTGTATTTTTGGATACTTAAGTCCATATAGATCGGACTGTGGTCAGAGATCCATCAGTCCTATTTTACATGTTTTTACTCTTCCAATGTCTCTATTAAACATAAAAAAAAGTCAGTCCTTGAGTATGATGAATGTGGTGCTGAGTAAAATGTATAATCTTTTACACTGGGGTTGAATTCCCTCCACACATCAGATTCCCATTTCTTTTAGTAGCATCCTAGTTTTTCTACTTTGAGTGTTATTTTGATGTGGAGAATTACCTGATGCATCCCAGTATGGATTCAGGCTTAGATTGAAGTCTCCCCCACATATCACTAAACCTTGGGCTTTAGTTATCATTAGGTCAAATACATTTTTATAAAATTTCCAGTTAGCCCCTGGAGGTGCATATACATTCAGCAAGGTGATATCTTCTCCCTCTAGCCGCCCAAGTACCAAACTGTATCTCCCTTCTTTATCTTTGTGTTCTGATTTTTTTTTTTTTTCAAATGTAATTTTGGTTGATATCAATGTCGCTACTCCCCTCCTCCTCCCTGACTTATATGAAGATGAAGAGACCATTTTAAACCCTTGTCTACTGAGTTTATTGTGCTCCACGTCTGTTAGGTGGGTTTCTTGTAAAAATATTATTCCTGCTTTGCCTTTTTTCATTTTGCCTAGAATCTTGGATCTTTTAACTGGATTCAGGATCCCTTTTACATTATGAGATTATTTTGGTTACACCCTGTTTCTCCATTGTATTGTCTTATTTAGTATAACAGTGTGGTGGCCCTCTTTTATGCTACTCAGAAACTGAAAGAACATTAAGAACATAAAAAACATTAAGAACATAGTGTATAAAACTTTAAAACAAAAAACTGACAAAAGAACTTCCTGAGCTGAGGTCTTTTTAGAGACCCTGGAAGAGCCTTGATGGAGTGTAGGCTCAGAGGGAAATTCCTCAAACTGTTACGTGTTGAGGGCCCTCTCTTACCCCTGTAAGTTGTCCCATGTTTTTAACGTGAATTTCAGATCCCAATCCGAACTTGTAATGGATTTTTTTTTTTTTAACGCCTATACCCTATGAAATTGTGTGCACCCTCCCACCACCATCACAGCAAACGTTCACGCTAATACAGTATTTTAGTGTGGGGAGAATATGTGGATCATTGTCACATTTCTATTTTAACAAGTTTTTTTTTTTTTAAAGACTTATTTGTTTCTAATATTATGACTGTTCCATGAAATGTTTTACCACATGCTGATTCTGCATCTCCTTTAATGTTTGTTACCTTGTAGGAGGGGGGTTGGATGTGCAGATTGACTAAAAAAATCGTTATTCCCTCCTGTAAACTGCCAGTTTTTCCTTGTAGCTCTGACGCTGGGTTTCCCGCTGCTGGCCCGTGGATTTTGAGGGTCTCTGTGTGGACCACGTTTGAGCCTTGATTCTTTCACTCGGGTCTGCTGCGGGTTTAAACACCGTTACCGGGAGCCCTCTTCTCGCCATATCCGCGGTTGCTTCTTCCGCCGAGTTGTAGAGACACGTCTCATCGCCGTAGAAGACCCGCAGCTTTGCCGGAAATGGAGTCTGAAAGCGCAGTTTCTTCTCTCGTATCTTTTTAGCGTTGTTGTATTCCCGACGCTTTTTAAGGACCTCCGGGGCGTAATCGTGTTCCACGAAAACTTTTCTCTCTTGGTGCATAAATCCTCTTTTCTGCCAAGCCAGTCTTACAACCTCTTCTTTTATTTTGGAGTTGGAAAACTTCACCACCACTGATCTTGGAGGCGCTTCCGCCGGCCTAGGGGCTAATGTACGGTGCGCCCTTTCTATCTTCAAGTCGGTGGATTGGGGAATATCCAACTTCTCTCTCAGTAAGGATTCCACACATGCTGCCATTGTGGTGAAACCATCCTCGACTCCTTCTTTCAGACCATGAATTCTTATGTTGTCTCTTCAGTCTTCCTTCTTGGTCGGTTAGCTTAGCCTCCAGTCTTGACTGCCTTTTGTGTAGATCCAGTACGGTATCTTCCAGCCCTTTTATTCTTTCCTCTGCTTCCAAGATTCGGTCCTCGGCCTGGTCCACTCTGCTGTTTGTCCTTTTTAATTCTTCTTTGATTTCACGAAATTCGTCCCAACACTCTCGGCGAAATAGTCTTAATTCTTGAAGTACCATTTTCAAGCTAACCTTTTTGTTAGCTTCATTCAGCTCCTCGTCTTCTGAATGGAAATCCTCCGGATCAGATTCTTCGGCCGATGAGTGGCCTGGTAAATGTCGATTTCTTCTGTTTTCCTTTAGGCATGATGACTTTCTTTTGATTTTCACTCTTCCAAAAATCCGTTAAATCTGATTTTCAAGGTATTTTTTTTGGATTGGGTCTGGGAGATTCAGCGTTAAGCTGCTATCACCATGGTGTCCAGACCGGAAGTCCAAATTTGCCAGAATTTGGAGATAGTTTTGTAAAGAGACACACAAACATTACACTTTCAGACTGACTCACCAAAGCTGTGAAAAAGTTGTAATAACTGTTCCAGCCCAGTAGGTGGCAGTGCAGAGGCACCAAAGCATGGCACCTATGGTGCTTTCATTCATCAGGTTTTCACTGCATTCAATAAGCTGAGTTATGGAGATGAATCGTGACATAATCACGTTTGTTTTTTTTGTTTTTTTTCAAAAACTATTTTACAGACAAAGCATTTTAACAAATTGGAAATGTTATTTTAACACATTTTGAGTTTCCTTTGTTTTGTAGTTTGACAGACCCACATAGAACTAAACAGAATTTTGTGGACAACCAATGAGTTCTCACGGCAGGTGAAAAGCTTGTGGCTCAGCCTGCTGATTCTCATGCCAAGTTAATGTCTGTACATCCCACTGTTTGCATGACAACCAGCGTACATCATGTTTGTGTGCATGTGCACCATTTAGTGTTTCCTCTGGCTTAAAGACTTTTGCATGGTGGCAATATATTTTTCTGGGGTGGGGAGGCAGAAAACACATGACACTATTGTAACCGGAATATGTCAATTTTATACTATTTATTTCTTTTTAAAACATTTTGCACAGTAATTTTGCATATGGAACTTACCATCTAAGTACAACCGAGGCTTGAATGTTGGAATATTGGGACAGTTGGGGTCCCACCCAGACGTCCTGTGTTTGGACTTTTTACTGGTGTCCTTCACCTCTCCTGGACCCTCTGCCTGAACACGTTCCTCTCCTTGGCTCCTCTTTTGTCACATCTTACCCTCTCTGAGCTCTGTCTAATTCAAGTTCTCGGTCTATGGTGGTATACAAACAGGTTTGAAAATATCAAGTGTCAGGTTTTGTCCTGCAGGATTTTTTTTGTCATGGTTTACATAAATGACAAAAATGTGTATTTTTATTCTAGGTAGGGATGAGAATCCTCCACGGATCCGAGGAATTCCTCGGATTTGATCATGTCTAGGGTCATTCTCATGAATCGTCTAAATTTGAGGAGAAAATTTTAGGGGGGGGGTCTGGTGGCAAGTCGTATTTTCGATTGGCTGTGAAAATCCACTGCGCAGAACGCGCTACCCAGCGAGATCAGTAATGTAACAAGGCCACTGATAGGCTGATACTTATTGAAGCAACCAATCGGCGATGTTGTTAGATTTCCTATGTCATACCCGGATAACACGCGGAGCGAAATGCAAGTAGCGGACGGTTCAATCAACTGAGTTTTCCCGATTTCGTCAAAATGGTGAACCTAAAACTCAAAGACGACAAAGCAAGAATTTTAGAAATCGACAAAGGGATAAAGAACAAGTTTCGTTGGGAATGGCTTGAAAAAACTGTCAATGACTGTAAAGATCGGTAAAAATACCGAAATTGTGGTTGAAAAAATGGCCGACTTCATAGCGAAATGCGAAGTACCAGGGAAAGCCCAGTGTGTTTATTGCAACGATTTCTTGAGTTATGGATCTCGTGGTTGTGTTGCCTTAGTTGAGCACTGTTCAAAACAGAAACATCTCAAGATTGTGGCTACAAGGAGATCGAACTACTCACTCGGTGCTGCGTTCAAAACGATCGATGGACACTGTCAAACTCAGATGCCAGTCAAAGTTCATCAGTTGCCCCCGATTACAGCAATTAGTGATCGGAAGACACATTCCGAGGTAAGATTTTTTTTTTTTTTCTCATTTAAGTAATGTACTTGAGAATTTTCGCGTAATGAATTTTATGAAATAGCATGTGTAAGTTGTGATGGCATGCCATCACAACTTACTGCATCACAGCATTACACAATGCTGTTCTTCAACCCTTTGCAGCATCTTCATGGGGTTGGTCTCATTTAAAAGAAAATAATCTGAATTTTTTGGCAAAACAGTCATAATCTCTCTAAGTGCTCCTGCCACTGAGTAACAGGAAAGTTCACCTGGGTGTTTTTTAGATACAGATGCTTGCAAATAACATACAGCTGTCAGATACTGGCTGGAAAACACAACAGAAATGTAGAACCAAGTGTTTTGAAGCTCAGGTCAAAATTTTGTAAAAAATACCACAAAAAATGAATATATATTACAGCTTTTTTCTGAGGTTGTAACAAGGCTGTGTCTGTACTGGAAGACCGGAAATACAGGTTTTTGTTTTTTTTGTTTTTTTTTTCCAGTGCGCACTGAGATGCAGAGATGTGACCGTCCGCTGAATTCACAAGAGTTCAAGGGGTTAAAATATACTGATATGCAACTTTTTTATATTCCTAGTAACACTAACAAATGCACACATTAATAAATCAAAATGTTTGCAGAATGTCAGTATATTTTAATAAATGGGTGATGGACTTGGTGATGGAATTTTGTTAATATTTATAATTTATTTTACTTGGTTAAATTTTTTTGTCTGTTCTAGAACTATGTAAATGTAATTCTGTCAGTTCTGAACATATTAGATGGTAGTAAAATATAATTTAGTATTATTACATCAACATACTATTCAGATATCATAAATTTAATACATATGTACTGTTTCACTTTATTTTGTGGTTGAAAAAATGGCCGACTTCATAGCAAAATGCAAAGTACCAGGGAAAGTGACACTGAATCAAAACAGTATTGAACATGATTACACATGTGATGCAGCAGCAGATTAAAAAGAAACTATAAATGCATTTGTACTTACTTCTAACTTTAAATATAAGGCCACATTTGAGCATTCTAAAACACCAGATTTTGTTAGCTTCTGGGGGGCGTTGCCCCCAAGACCCCCCACCAAGGCTCTGCCTTGGATCCGGCTTGGGGGCCTGCATCCCCCAAGACCCCCGGCTAAGTTTCCTCTTTTTTTCCAAAACCCCATTCTCATCCCTGTCTAGTGGGTTGTTTGGTTTTTTTTTTTTTTTTTTTTTTTCTCCATTGAGAGTAGCAAAGGGGGGAAAAAAATTCTAATAGTAATTTACTCATGCATACTTCAATTATATGATCAGAGATGGGTATAGTAGTCAGAAATTCTACTCATGTAAAAGCAGTGCTTTGAAATTAATAATTAAAAGTAGACAACCAAAACTTTCTAGTTCAGTTAAGGGTACAAAGAGCACCCACTTAAAAACGTGAGTAATGACTTCAGTCTTGAAGGTTTGAGGCTTTTCTCCAAAACTTATAACAATTTTCTTAGTTTTCTACTTTTCTCTGTAAATTAAATTTGAAGCGGTTTTCCTCAAATTTGTAATTTCCTTTTAAAATGGACTTTTCTTGTACATTTGAGACTATTATAAATTTGTGGATTATTTTATGGCTAATTTTTGTCTATTTTTTTAAAATAAAATTACTGTTTTTTTTTTTTTTAAATAAATTTGAAACGGACTGTGGTAATTTTTTTTTTCTACTTTTTCCTTATAACAATTTACATTTTTGACCATAATTTTGCAGAGCCAGAACAGAATTCCTTTTGAGTACTTGGAACACTTGGCGGCTGTTCCAACTGCTTATGGAACCCTGTATGATGCTGTCCTCCTCCTCCCCCTGCGCCAGAAGTCGATGGCCTTTCTGATGGCATTTCTCCGCTCTCTGCTGCCGTCTCCACTGGCCTCAGCGTAGTCTTTGGTCGGTATTAACCACCATTTAATTTTTAAAAATAATATCCTAGGCTTAAAGCGTAGTGTGTTGATTTGAGCTATTCAGACGAAATCTACTGGTGCACACTAACCTGTGTGTGACCTGTGACATTTACTGTGGCGCAGTTAGTGACATGTCACCTGAGTAATCACCTCAGGAGGATTCTGAAAATCATCTGACGACAGCCCCCCCCCCCCAGCATCTCGGGACCCCCTGGGGGCTCAGAACCCCCACTTTGGGAATCAAGGTAAAGGTAAAAACACCTTTTTATTGTATGAAATAAAAACAAAAAACTAATAATTAAAAAGGACAAAACGAACCTACTCGAGCTCCTAACCACATGTTAGCTAAGCAACTCTTCATTACTGCTCCCATTACCAGTGGGTTAAAACCATGATAAATGCCTTCACTGCTTACATACCTCTTCTGCTCCCCCCCCCCCCCCCCCCCCCATGTTTAAAGTACTTTAATAGGCTAATGCTTCTCTCGGGCAGTGACACTAGCTAGACACTGCCTGCCGACTGGAGCGGTCACGCAGGTGGGGTGCTTCTGAACTCTGTGCAGATGACGGTCACATGCGTTGTTGGTGTGTGTGCTTGCGGACTGTCATTCCTTCATATTTTTTTTTCTTAAATTTATATTTCCTCAGAGTGGCGGCATAATTTCAAGTGTGGTGGGCCACCACCCAGAAATGTTACGAGGAAATCCTGCCATTTATGAAACACCAGGGGCCTCTGCTATAGACTTGTTCCTAAATTGGTCTTGGATCTGCCTGAGCCTCCTTCCACTTGATTGAAAACCGCCTGCCTGTGGCATCTTTGTTAGATGTCCAAGCCATCATGACTGACTCCTGTACAAGCAAAGGCAGCACTGACCTTCTCTGATAAACTGTTTACCATCTTACGGTTTTGTCACTCACCACATTTTACGTTCATAAGTGAGGGTAGGAATCAGGAAATTAGATTGTCTAGGAGATGGTCATAATAGTTCTATCTGGGACTGCTGACCTCTATCATTGCTGTTATTTCACACTTGGCTGCAAACTGCTGTAGTGGTAGCTGAAGTTGCACTGCAAAACCACATCTCTCAAGTGTGAAAATGACAAAACTGATGTTAGAATTGCTAATTTAATGCAGACTTGTTTATTTCATTAGTGTTGCCAAAAAAGAGGAGATTCCACTTTTTTGTTCTCTTCCCTTGCATTCACAGAATTGTCTTAATGCTTCAAAGCAGTTTTTTTCTGATGGCATTGAAACTTCTTCAGAAAAGTAGTGCTTTTGGGAAGAATGGACTTTGAATTATTCTTATTATTAACATGATGTGGTACCCACAGGCCTCCAGTGTTGGAGCTAAAAAATGCCAAAGGTCTTTCATACGAAAACCTCCAGAACCTCGAGAGTGAGCTCAAGAAACTGGCAGCTACACGATGTGGTGAGGTGAGGATGCACATCAAATATGCTTGGCACTAAGACATATAGTAGTTACATGTAGGTTTGTGTGAACACACTCACTCGTGTGATCAGGTGGTGATTTATGAGCTAGCAGTCCATATCCAGGGCTTCCTGAGCGAGCACAACAGATCGCCACCACGCTCCTTCCATGAGGAGATGCTGAAGAACCAACGTAGGCAGCAGGAGAAAAGGGCCCTGGAGGAGCAGCAGAGAGTGGACCAGCAGCGCAAGCAGAAGGAGGAGGTGGTAAGGATTTTAGAGAAATGGCTTAATTTGTTTATTTGGAATAGTAACTTCAGGGATTCTGATTCATTAGCTAGGGTCAATTTATTCTTTTTTTCAGGAATGAATAAGCACAAACACAGCAAAAAATCTGTCGTTTGTTTTGCTTTTATGAAATTAACAGACCTTGAGTGGTTCTTTTTTTGCTTGTCCTTAGTCAGAGGTTTGCCGCCTGCAGCCCTGGAGCCACATGGTCACGACTTGTCTTGTGTGGTTTTGACAAAAAAAACCCTAAATTTACTTATGAATTTACTTGCTGGTGTCAACTAGAGAATCGCCTTACAAATGTACAAGTAAAAAAGTACCAACTTTATCATAAAATGAAGACGGTCACAGATGCTTAAGAGAACACTAGTAAAAGCATGGAAAAAATGGCTGAAAGTGCATGAGGACATTGTTTGAATAATGCAAATTAATGAGGTAATTCAATTCAACTTTATTTGTATAGCACCTAGTCACAACAAAAGTCATCTCAAGGTGCTAGCTACATAAGCACAAATCATAAATAATTCAGAAAAAGGCCCGAACGATCATGATCCCTATGAGCAAGCACTAGGCGACAGTCAGAATGGAAAAACTCCCTTATAGGAAGAAACCTCTGGCAGAAACAGGCTCAGGGAGGGGAAGTCTTCTGCCGTGACTGGTCGGGTGGGGGTGGGGTGACGGGAGAAAGGAGGAAGAAGAAAGACATAGTATTCATAACAACATACAGGTAGAACGTTGGCACAGATGTGATGTGCAAGTTCTAGCAAAGCTATCAAAAGTAATAAGTTTATCTATCTATAAATGCAAGGATTCTGTGTGTCTGTGTGCCTGTTTCTCGCATATCTCTCAAACCGTTTGTCAGACGGACTTCAGATTTTACAAGTACTTTGCTGAGGTTTTGAGGGTGTGCATCTCCAAGTATGGAGTTGTTCAGTCAAAATATGCATACCTGCCAACTACTCCGGTTTTGCCGTAATGGTTCCAGTTTTCAAGACCCCATTCCGGGTTACGGCTTAATCAAAATTACGTTTTTTCACTAAAAATTCAGTCAAAAATTTTAAATCGTAAAAAAAAACCATGAAAGCAATTTCCAACACGAGATCGCTAGAAATCATATCTAAATTTAGAACAGAGCAACACGTGATGGTGGCCGGGATAGTCACACTTTTTCAGTGCTGGGACAAAGTTGCTGATTTTGCCACTAAAATCACTAACAAACAGCGAATATCGGATCAACATTTGTGACGCACACGCACAGGCTGAATTTCCACCTTGGTTGAACCAACTTTTGAGTAGAAATACCTCTTTATTCGCCTTTCACTGTGCTCTGTGAGTAAACGGAGTAGCGTTTCTTTTCGTGGTTCGCTGCTACGCTTTACCTGAAGCGTTTGCTAAACTAACGCTATCGCTATTGAGGGTATTGAGGTTCCTATTCTCGCACGAAATCCCGGAGAGGCGTGCGTACATGGCGAGATGTAAACACGATGTAAACTGCTGCAGACGTTCGCACGACTGCACTTCAACCCTGGCAAATGGACCATGGATTCGACATCTAAAGGGAGAACACATTTTATATAATGCCTAAGATTCTGAAGAACATGTGCTGGGTAATTGCAAGCCTTGTCATGCTTGGTGTATCATGTAAACACATAAAATATCAGAGCGATTTTGCCGTCATTACGCATGTGTCATACAGTGCTAGTATACCCTGCTGATATTTCTAGTCTTCTAGTTACCTCCGCCAAGGAGGTTATGTGATCATCAGCGTTGGTTTGTCTGTTTTTTTGCTAGCAAGATAACTCAAAAAGTTATGGACGGATTTTCATGAAATTTTCAGATTGTCAGAAATGGGGTATCCTACAGATGATTAGATTTTGGTGGTGATCCGGATCACCGTCTGGATCCAGGAATTTTTTTAAAGGATTATTTTTTTTTTTTTTTTTTTTTTTTTTTTTTTTAATTTAACATTGCGAGAGAGGGCCATTTTCAATATTTTATTTATGATGTTAAACACTGTATGGGGGGGAACTGTGGCGCTTGGCGGAGGTCTGCGCTCTGAGTGCTTTTCCAGTATTCATAATACATCACATCTGGCCTATTCGAAGTTCTATGCAGTGTTAAGATGGTCTTTTGAATGCAAATTTAATGAATGAATGAATCTTTATTTCAGATAGACTAAAAAGAAACAGAATAATATAACAAAGGTGAAAAAAATCCAACAAGGTCAAATTAAACAAGAACTCCTCTGATTATACAGTTAAACATAAGTTATGTGAAATGGGTGATGGCTGAAGCCGCAGCTTATATTGCCCACCCATATTCCATCCAAGAATTCAAAAGAAACAAAACAAGAGCGATTACAATTCAGAACAAAGCTAAGACAAAATGTGACCAAAAAAAACTAACAACACAGACTGGATATGACAATCCTTATGTGATTTTACATGTCATCTTGTATATATGTTTGGAGTATTTCTTCCTTTAGTTTTTGTTTAAATTGTCCAAGCGTTGTACATGATTTTAATTCAGGTCCAAAATCGTTCCATAATCTGACTCCTTGCACTGAAACACAGTGTTGCTTGGTGGTAGTTCTCACTGAAGGTTTTTGAAATATACATGTTTCTCTGAAATGATATTGTTTCTCCCTTATTTGGAACAACTTTTGGATATTTGCAGGCAGTGATAGATTCTTAGCTTTAAACATTATTACTGCAGTTTTAAAGTCGACCAGATCTTTCAACTTGAGAGCTTTTAATTTAAGAAAAAGTGGATTTGTTGGTTCCCTGTAAGCAGCTTTGTTTATTATTCTAATAGCTCTCTTCTGAAGCATAAAGACTGGATATGTTTGTTTTATATGTATTTCCCCATACTTCAGTACAATATGTCATGTATGGGAGTATTAATGAATGATACAAAGTGTATAATGTGGGTTGATTCAGCAAATATTTCGCTCTGTGTAGTATTGCAATTGATTTAGATATTTTACCTTTAATATAATTAATATGTGACTTCTATGTCAAATGCTAATATTTGTTTGACACTGCGGCCCCTGGACCCCAGCTAGCTACTAGGCTTTTCAAATTTGAAAGTTGAAGAAATATGAGGTTGTTGGCTACATTCTAACTTGATTTAATGCTAATATTTGTTTGGCGTTGGGGGGCTTCGCCCCCCTGAACCCCCCCTCCAGGACTTTGTCCTGGACCTACCGGGGCCTGCGGATTTAATGCTAATATTTGTTTGGCAAATATTAGCATTATTATTAGCATTATTAACATTAGCATCGGCCCCTGGACCCCGGCTAGCTACTAGGCTTTTCAGGTTTGAAAAGTTGGCAGGTGTGAATATGTAATTTTTTAATAATAGAAGTTTAGCTGCTACTGTCTCTTCATGCCCTGGCTTCTAGAAGTGTGGGCAGGGTTTCGAATAGACTCTGTACTGATTGGATAATATGCGGCATCATGACGAGTCGTTTATCACAGCGCTAACTGAACAAAACAAGGAAGTGAAAGCGACAAATTTGACTAGAAAAAGAATACTGAAGATTAAATGCTTAAAAAAAATTATACCTTAAAGTTGCCGTGATTGCGTAGGTCTAAAGGATAATTCGGCATATGTGGAGAACACGAGGCACGCAAGCTTAATGGGAAGAGCGCCAGTGGGGACTCGGTCTGACAAAGAACATCGGTATACCCAACACAGGACACGCCGGGAGAAACAGCGGGACGGTCAACTGTCCTTTGCAGGGAGGCTGCCTGGTCAATGGTAGATGGGAGTCCCAACTGCTGCTTCACCCTTGTGGTACCGTTGTCCTTTACAGGACCGAGTCCCCAATGGCACTCTTCCCTTATCTAAAAATTAAAAACTTATTAATAATACCACCATGATTGTGGAGCGGAATGACTTAACGACCAAACAGGACACACAAATGCCGAAATAATGAAATAAATCATTGTTAGTTAAATATATACTAACAAATCGGCAACGGTTGTAGTCAAACAGGTCCTTCTGCTGTGTATAATGATGTTGGCTGTTTTGTAGTTGACTTGATTAATTTAAAAAACTTTTATGAACAAAATATTGCTAAAATATAAAATGATGCACTACAGTGGGTCTCAAATATTTGTAAAAGTGTCCTGCATGTACTGCATGAGTGTACTGCATGAGTTTGACGATACACAGTAGAAATTCAATATTACACTGAACTCCCATCACTGAACAGGGATATAAACTAAAATAATTATAATGGTGACTGAACAACTCCCATTCCGCAAAGTGCAAGATCCACTACTATGAATATAAGTGATAAAAGATCACACAAATAAGTGACCTGACAAACGAAATAAACAAGGGATCTGAAACAGTTGCCAATATTGGATGTCCCATTCATTTTCAATAATTAGGTATTCTGTAGTCAATATTCACACAGTTAAATAAATCTTAGACTTTGACAAATATGAAAGGGACTGAACAGCACTAACATGTATGATTGCCTACATATAGCCTACGCCCCTTTATTCCACTTTCAAACACAGCCTACATTTGGGCCTGTAAAGCCTAGTTGGGTACCTGTTTCAGACAGGAATACTTGTGTTCTACGGGCAATGCACTAGTTAAGAAATAATAAAAAAAAAAAAAAAAAAAAAAAGCAAAATAAATTAAAAAATAAAATCCTAAAAATGCAGTACATCTTAGGAAAGAATAATGTGATTTACAAGAAAAGTTGCAAGTTGGTCTTGCAGAGAACATGACAGATTATGGATCTTTGAGTTCGTAACAACCATCGGAGTGGTGGCTCAGTTGGTAGAGCATCCGCCCCACACTCGGGAGGCAGGGGTTCAAATCCTGGCCGGGTCATGCCGAAGACCATATAAAAGTGGAACTTCCTGCCGTCCAGCTTGGTGCTCAGCAAAAATGGAATGGAGGGAAATTTGTGGCGGCGCCTTGCATGGCAGCGGCCCTCTGATTCTACACATGGGGTGTGTGTGATTAACACAGTAGATGGGTAAAACACAATCTCGTTCTACTGTACATGATTGGTTGTACAGTTGAATGACAAAGGGTGATTTAATTTAATTAAAACTTAAAAAATTGTTCTGCCGTATTCTTCTAATTTTGTAGGAGAAAGAGATCATGGCTGTAATCCAAAGACGAGAAGAGGAGAAACGTGAGGAAAAGCGGAGAAAGGAAATTGCTAAACTGGTGTGGCAGCATTAAACCATGCACAGTCCATTATTCATAACAACCACTGGAAATGAACAGTGTCGTATTTCTTTTTCCACTGGCTGTGCATTTATAGGAGCGACTTGAGAGCATGGAGCAGTCGGTCTCTGTTTTGGGCAAGAGCCCACCCAATTCAGGTGGAGCCATGGTAGAACTGTGTGAACGCAAGAGGGCAGCTAGTAACCGCCGTAGGACTACCTCAAGTTCACGCCACAGGTACACTGGATGCACTAATTAATCCAAATTCTTTTCACGGGCAACAAAATGTACTAATAATGGTGGAAATGTTTGTCATTTACCAGGCGGGACACAGTTAGTGAAGACAACAATCGATCACAGGAGCTTCTTCACTTCAGCAGCAACGTTTTTGGAGAGCTTGTTGTTCATCGGGGGAAAAGTTTAGGTGATAGATGTTGGACATGATGCTGGTCATCTAATGTGAGGTTGCCTAATTTTCATAGTAATGCACATTTGTATTCCTGTTTCTGACAGGTGTGAGCGAGCAGCTTGGCCGTAACGTTTACTGTGGATTTGAGGCGAACGCAGGAGAATTTGCTGTGATATACGAGTGGACATTGCAGTGGAACAAAAAGATGGGCAAGCTCTTCACCAGCCAGGAGAAAGGAAAGATTGAGAACTGTAAAAAGCAGGCAAGTACAAGACATTAGTTAATATTACTATTAAAGGGGTAGTATTACACTCCATATCCACATTTTTATTGCTGGAGGCTCTTGGAGGAGCTTTGCATAATTCTACAGTTAATTTGATGCAGCCCCTAAGTTCATCTGGCTAGAAAGTGTTTCAGCAATGCTTTCTTTAAATCCACCCCACATTTGAGATGGGTAGGGCTGTGTATCATTTAGATTCAAAAATAAAATCTAATATCATAGCATTTTCTTATGATTTATTTGTAAAGTATGATCTTATTTAAAGCTTTGATCTTTTTTATATGACGATCTGCTATTGTAACATAAATGACAAAAATGAGGGTAAACACAATGGCCCTCATGTATCAAAAGTGCATAGAAATCGGGTATACAAGTGATTGTTCGACAAGGTCCATGTAGCACTTACAAAACCATGCGTATGATCATTGTATGATTGATCACGCACTGATAAATCTGAGGGCTGGAAATGATCGTCATTTGAATACCACACCCCTGCCTCGCGCCCAGCATTTATGACACAGCAGAATATAAGACGGCATAAAGAAAAACTTCAAAGTGGAAACTGACATTATTATATGAGAAGTGAAAAATGATAAAGTAGGGTTGCTTGGCAACCTCAAAAGTGGCATTAAAGGCAGAAGAACCCTGACTGGAACAAGATCATGATGTAGAACAGCTGGGCATGAACTCCAGAAAAGGGTTATAATTTAAATCTATACAGCCATGATATAATTTGTGTAGCCTCAGCTATATTGTCTGTATTATTACAATTCTTTATATTGGGGTAAAAAAAAAGTGGTTGGACTTTGACCCTGGCAGAGGAGTGCATTGCTGCGTTCATTGGTTCTATAACGGGAATCGGTGTGGTAAGTGAATAAAGTGTATGATTAAATTTAATTTACCTGTCCATTTTAAAAGCATACATGCCAAACATAAGAATTTAATGCTTTATAATAAATATTTTAGAAGTGAAGAAGTCCTTTCTGTGCCGCTCCTTCCAGCTGTGCACTCTGCTGGCCACAGCTGTCTGGCATACAGTTATCCATGGCAGTATTATTCAAAATAGCAGAGGTGAAAATAATTTACCACAGTTTCTCTGGCATGTACAGCAGCATTCCTCTATTGATCGATTGATATCTAGATATATAGACCCACCAACTGACCAGAGCCTGCTGTGTTGTGAATGCACCAGTACAGTTTACCTGGACCAGACTTGGTCAAAGAAATGTCTCCTTGGAATAATTTACCACAGTTGATCTTTAGAGAATAAATTTACCACAGTACTCACATTGGAGGTGCCTCTCTGCGTTCCAGTGTGCATATATAGTCAATTTTCATGAAAAACTCCAAGCCCAATCTCAACTCTGATGAGAATTTTTTTAAATTTCAGAAGCTGAAAGTTAAATTTGGGTTTCTACATCCGATCAATATATTTTCAACTTAAATTCACTACATACTGGCTGCAGTGAATAAATGCGTATGGAATGTTTATAAAGAGTAAAGGCAGCTTCTTTAGTCACTGAAGTAAACTGATAAAACACATCTAAATAACACATGGCAAATGTATCGCCTGAAATGTTGAAAAGTAACATGCTTTCTCTTGAAACACTGCAGATCCACGGGGCTGAAAACGAGTTCAACTCTCTCATACGGTTGGATCACCCAAACTTGGTGCACTACAGGGCGCTGAACACTGTTGAGAATGAGGACTGCCTCGTGATCAACCTGTTGGTGGAACATGTGGCTGGGAACAACTTGAACCACAGCTTGAACACCCACACGCCAGTCTCTCTGGACAAACTGTCCCATTACACAGCCCAGTTGCTGGTGACTCTCGACTATCTTCACTCCAACTCTGTGGTGCACAAACAGCTGGGACCCTCCAGTGTACTGGTGGACTCCGAAGGCAACATCCGACTGACTGATTACAGCTTGTCAAAGAGATTTGCCGATATTTGCAAAGAAGACATTTTTGAGGAAGCTCGTGTGCGTTTTTCTGAGGGCTTGGTAATGCCTACAAAAACAGGCAAAAAGGGGGACATGTGGAATCTGGGCCTGATGCTGCTGGCTCTGAGTCAGGGAAAAGAAGTGAAGGAGTACCCAGTGACCGTGCCGAACAGCCTCCCTGCTGACTTTCAGGATTTCCTCCACAAGTATGTATGGCTATCCTAGGATATACACCTCCATTTACAAAAGTAACTCTTGTCAGCATTGCAATATTGTTTTTAGCTCATTGTGGAGAAGGTGAAATGAGCTGGTGCCGTCTCTGTCCACATTCCATGAGAATTGCTTTTAAGCAGTTGCCCCAATGCTCATGAAACTGACACGGATAGATCATGGTCTGCATCTAGGTTGTGGTCAAGGTCAGTGGTCACAAGATATGAATACGTGTAATTTCAACTTTGAGCAGAGAGAAGCAAAAGGCTCCTCGTGACCTCAAGGTGTGTTCATCAGCCTCAAATGAGCCATTCAGTCAGTGACAGTTTGGTTTAATATTAAATTGAATAATCTGCTCCTGGCAGCCATGTTAACCTCTTGCACTCCGGTGTACCGCCGGCGTTCACGTCTGTCCTAGGGCGCACGAGGGCGCCCTAGGACGCACTGTGCGTCCTAGTGCGCCCTGAGGAAAAAATAAGAGCTGCATTTCCGTTCTTCCACTACAGACACAGCCGCGAACAGAAAGCCAAAGGAGTGCTTTGATTGGTTTAGATGTGATTGACCTCTCATTCGACTAATAAGAGCCTTGAATTGGGTTTCTGAAACCTTGAAGAACCAATGACTGAAAACCTAGCAAGAAGGACCCGCCTACCGACGACTGCGGATACAGCGAGCCAATTGAAGCACAGAAGTTCGAAAGCGTGCGTCCCTTGCCTAAAATCTGTTTTGTGTAAGGCTGGGTGACACACACACGTTCGCCAGTCTTTTGTTCTTACTACTGTTATGTTTTGAAAAATCGTTTGCCAAAACCGCAATCATGGAAGCGCAAAACCGCAATAATGGAATTATGGTTTGACCGGGTCGCGTGACCAGAACCACGAGTCCGTAACAAGCGGACCAGCGTCATGTTCATCTGACAATGAGGAAGAGAAGTTCGCCAGCGACACTGCTGTTGTGGACAGGTAAGTGTTATAAGCTCAATTATTCTTTATCCCTGAAAATTGTAATCAAAATGACTTTTGACCGATCGGTAAATTACAACTGTGCATCATCACAACATGACGGACCCGGACCGTGAACACCCCCCCCCCCCCCCCGCTTCTCTTCTGTAGCTTATTGCAGATATTTTAGTACAACTGTGTAGTAGACCGTGGCGCATGGCCGCGGTCCGTCATGTGTCGATGGACGATGTCCGTCCTCTGTAGCGGGGGGAGTTCTACATTACAGATATTTTAGCATAATTTTTATTGCACTGTAGGTTATTTTTTCTTGTAAAAAAAAAAAAAAAGCCACACATTTTTTACGTGGCATGCTTCTTTGTGTGTGGGGGCTTGTTTGTTTATTCATTCATGAATGAATAAACAACTCCCCTCCCCCCCCCCCCCCCCCCACACACACACACACAGCCCTTCACCTTTCATCCTTTCATTAGAGCCCAAGATGAAGCTTCTATATTGAATCATTCAAAAGTTAGACGTTTTTCCAAACTCTGCCATTTGGCACAAGTTGGCACAGTTCAAAAACGCCTGGGAACAACCTAAGAAAAAAGCTGTGTAATATATTCATTTTTTGTGGTATTGTTACAAAATTTTGACCTCAGCTGGATAACACTTGGTTCTACATTTCTGTTGCATTTTCCAGCCCGGATCTGACAGCTGTGTTATTTGCAAGCATTTGTATCCAAAAAAAACACCCAGGCGAAATTTATTTTCTTCAAGTTCAGTATGTTTAGATGACTGTTACTCAGTGGCCGGAGCACTTAGAGAGATTGACTGTTTTGCCAAAAAATTTAAAGTGTTTTCTTTTAAATGAGACCAACCCCATGAAGATGCTGCAAAGGGTTGAAGAACAGCTTTTGATTTACTTTGGGTACGTTATTTTTTTGGCGTTTTTAGGGAAGTTGACCAGAGTGCAAGGGGTTAATTCCTCTGAATATTTTGTAAACTTTTGGTTTATTGTGATAATGCTGTTTTGTTTTTTTTTGTTTTTTTTGTTTTTTTTTGTTACTTATTTGTACCCGTAGGTAGACTTGGTTTGCAGTCTGGTGACAAGCCACCGGCTGCTGGTCGCTGCGTGCGCGAGCGCCCTAAACCTACATGTTTTTGGTGTGCGGGAGGAAACCGGAGAAATCCCGGAGTAAACCCGCGCAACACGGGGAGAACATGCAAACTCCACACAGCTCACTGTTGGTCGGGGGCTGGGATCGAACCCACGATCTCATGATCCCCGCGGTCCCCCGGCCGAGGGTAAAACTGTGCTGCCACAGTGCTAAACCACTGCGCCACCGTGCAGCTCACGGTTTGATATTTCTCTAAGAATTATCTAAGAATGTTAAGTTTTAGCTCTGTATTAATTTTTAAACAAATCAAATTTACTCAGTTTCAAGCAAAACATGTCATAAAATTTTATACTACAGGAGAGTACTAAATGTGTTTGACTCTGGATAAATGGCTAGAAAATTCTAAAATCTACAACTAAAATGATAAAAATCATTGGATTACTTGATGTAATTCCTGGTTCTTTGCTAACAGAGTGAGGTGATTCACTATGGGAATCGCCTTGGGCGTGACCAATATGAAAGCTGCAATGACACCACGTCTGTCAGTGACAGACAGGTTGTGCCATCTTCAGGCCCCCCCCCCCCCCGATAATGCCATAGCCAACCCAACTTGTCCAAATCATTCTAGGTAGGTTTCTTTCCGTTGGTGAAACACCTCAATCTGTTATCAAAGAACCAGGAATTATGTTAAGTAAGCCAACATTCTTTTTCTAACTTCGCTTGGTGTTTCACTATGGGAGATATAGCCCACTCCCGTGTTGCAGCAATGATCCCAAAGCCATGTCCCATACAGCCACAGGTAACGACCTCATGCTGTAGAAGCAGAACCTGCTTCCAGCACAGCCTGGGCCAATGGCTGCTGTGCAACATCCAGCCTATAGAACAGGGGTCTCAAACCCATTCCATGGAGGGCCAAGACCCTGCAGGTTTTACCTCCACCCAGTGTTTTCAACAGGTGATTTCACCAAAATTCTTCCCACTGATTGCTGATCAATGAAAACACCTGCTGAAGACACTAGGTGGAGGTAAAACCTGCAGGGTCTTGGCCCTCCATGGAATGAGTTTGAGACCCCTGCTATAGAACCTCACAAATGTGTGTAGTGTGGACCAGCTGGCTGCCGCACAAATGTCCTTAACAGACACTCCCCTGAACAAGGCCCAAGATATAGCCATGCCCCTGATGGAGCGAGCCTGCACCCATAGTGGGGTCTGAGAGCCCTTGCATCTATAAGCCAGAGATATAGCCTTTGTTCCTCGTCTGAGAAGGGAGGAGGGTGAAAACCCAGGAGCTCTACAGTGGGACATCTGTATGCTGACTCCTTAACTTTAGGCACAAAGGCAGGATTAGGCCACAAGCACACCTTGGTGTGCCCAGGGGCCAACTGCAAACTGTTCACCCGCTTGGCTGTGGTTAGAGCCAACAGCAGAGCTGTTTTAAAAGAGAAACTTCAATCCCGCCACCTCAATTGGCTCAAAAGGGTGGTGAGAGAGGCCATCTAGGACTAACGATAAATCCCATAATGGAACCAGGGGCTGGGAAACCTGGAGCTTGCGGCGAGCGCCCTTCATGAACTGACAAACCAGGGGGTGCTGACCCACTGGTTTGTCTCCAAACCCCACATGGCATGCTGAAATTGCTGCTAGGTAGACTCTCATTGTTGAAAAAGCCCTTCCACCTTTGAGCAGATGCTGTAAGAAACGGAGCACATCCACTGCAGAACACTGATGAGGGATAGCCTGCCTCATCACACCACCTCTCAAAAACCCTCCATTTACCACTGTAAAGGGAGGGGTGGAGGTGACTCTAGCATTCTAAATGGGGTCAATATCCCCTGGAGGCAGTCCACTGTGGTTAAAGTCCACCTTTCAGGGGCCAGGCCCAAAAGGGCACACAATCTGGATGAGTGGTAAATCTCTCCATGAGCTTGAGACGGGAGGTCCCTATGTATGGGGAGAGGCCACAGTTCGTCTGCTAATAGCGGAGTTATTTCTGCTATCCAAGGCTTGGATGGTCACAAAGGGGCTATCAGAATCAATGACAGTCCCTGTTCTCTCACTCTGAGTAACATTGGAGAGATCAGGCTGAGGGGTGGGAATGCATACAGCAGGACATCTGGCCATGGGTGTGCCAGAGCGTCCATGCCCAGAGGCGCCTCTGCGTCTGACAGGGAGTAAAATGGCGGGCAATGTGCATTTTTTTCCCGCAAGGCGAACAGATCTACGGCAGCTTTGCTGAACCTCTGCCAGATCTGCTTCACTACCTGAGGGTGGAGTCTTCACTTCCTGAACAGTGGATTCCCTCTGGATAACAGACCCCCCCCCCCCCCCACCACCACCAGTTCAGGATCCCTGGCACATGAGTAGCCTGAAGAGAGAGGAACCTTGTGCTGCGTCACACAATTGTCCTCCTGGCCAAGCTGTGAAGCTGAAGCGACTGGGTGCCACCCTGATGGTTGTTATAGGCTACCACTGTTGAATTGTCTGTTTTGACCAAAACATGTTGTCCCTGAAGGTAGGGGAAGAAGTGCTTTAAGGCTAAAAACACTGCCTGCAATTCCAACACGTTTATGTGAACCTGGGCTTGGCTTTGAGGCCGCAGACCATTCACTGCTCTGCCCATCATAGTTGCACGCCATCCTACCAGGGACACATCTGTAGTCAGTGACTCTGGATAACACTGTTCTCAGCGGCATCCCTGGAGTGAGGGTTGCTGGATTTCTCCAAGGCTGGAGTGCTACAATACACCGCTGTTATCGTCATCCTGCGGCGGCGATGACGGCAGGGGCATAAGCGCAGATTCGCTACCCATCGCTGAAAATCCCTCATGAGGAGTCCCAGCTGAACCATCAATATGACCGAAGCCATGAGGCCTAGAAGGCGGAGGCAAAGACGGAGTGACATGACTTTCCCTCGCCCAAACTGGGTGAGACACTGTGAACGAGACAATTCTCTGCTCTGACAGTGTTACACGATAAGTGAGGGAGTTTATTCTTAGCTCCCAATACTCTGTGCACTGTGCAGGTATTAACCGTTTGAGGGTGACTGTCGCCAAACTGCGACATAACCCTTAGTGGTCATCAGTGGTAAAGATTTTTTTCAAGAAACTACTCAGATCAGATGTCAGAACTTTCTAAGGCTATAACTTTAAAGTGGTAAGGAATAATGGCTTACCGTCAATTAGAAAGACGTAAAATATGATCCAAAATTTCAGGTAGGAGTGAATTTACGCATCTAATTTGCATAATGTCGCGGCAGCTATACTGAATTACATAACTCAGTCAAAAGTGGACTTTGGACATATTATACAAAGAATGGTTCATCTTCTGACACCGTTTTTTTGTACAGGGGTACATTGTTTCTTTACATTGTACTGATTTTCTTGTTCATATGCTTTGAAGATATGACAAAGAAATTTGTCACTTACCGGTGGTGAAGGGGACTCATTGACATGGTCAGTCTGTTTTCGTCCATCGTGGTCGTTATTTTCCATTCTGTCAGTCATTTCACTCTCTCCCACATCTAGACACTCTTATGATTATCCCACGTGAATTTTGTTTGTATTCCCCAGCAGTTTTTCTAGTTTGATGCAGTTTTATGTGACTGTACATGACGGTGCATGGCAGCCATATTTGCTTTCTGGGCTCAAAGAATGAAAACGGGAAAAGGAAATAAGGATTTCTTCTTTTTGGGTGTATTACGTGTCATCCATGAGTCCAACGCATGCCCGCCACCTTCTGAACTGGCACAATCAGTACAAGTCAGTATAGCTGGGGAATTAAATGGATGTCAGAATCAGTTGACAGGTGCAGCGCCATGCTCTGCCACTAGGGGCACGCGAAATCTCATACTCAAAGGGCTAAATGGCGCTTTTCCCAGTTGATTTTGAATCCGAGCTTCATGAGGTGATTTACCACCACATGTGAATCTCAGATTGCTTGCTCCTGGGATTGGGAGCAGATTAGTCGTCTATGTACGAGAATATTCTGATGCTGCTGTTCCTCAACGGAGACAGTGCTGCCTCTACATATTTGCTGAAAACTCTTGGTGCTAGTAATAGTCCGAAAGGGATAGTTTGAAACTCGTATGCTATGCTGTGATAAGTGGATCTGAGAAATCTCCAGTGAGGAGGATAAATGGCATTATGAAAATATGCATCGGACAGATTGTCACAAACAAACTGCCCGGCTGGACTGAGTGACAGTGCTTTGTGCGTGAGCATTCTGAAACCTGTACTTAAGTGTTTGTTCAGTGCCCGCAAATCCAAAATAGAGTGGAGGGTTGAGCTGCCCTTATTTGGAATGAGAAAATAACCGGAGTAAAAGCCCTGCTGCACCTTGCTGCTTGGCACCTCTCTGATTGCTCCTTTGTTTAAAAGAGACAGAATTTCTTCCTCTAAAACTTGAGTACAGTCTCCACTGGCCACTGAAATCAACATACCTTTAAATTTTGGGGGCTTCGTGGCAAATTGCAGTCTGTAACTGTGACAAATGGTGGACAGGACCTACACTGTATGGGTGAAGTGTGCATGCGTGCCAGTGAACCACCTGAGAAGAGAGTGGGGTGAAGACTGCGGGCTTGAGTGACAGACATCACACCCTCCATGAGAAAGGAGTGACTCCATTCAGGAAGAGCGTGAGCTCCCCCTGCAGGCAGAAGAGGTACATGACTGCCATTTTGTTTTCTTTTGTTTCTGCATTCTGCCTTTGGCAAATTGCCTGGCTGCAGAGATGCACATTTTAATTCTTTTTTTTCCACAGGGGAACAAGTAACTTGTTTGAACTTGAACAGTGCTTGGGAACACTGAAAGGATTTTTAAATCCATTTGCTGACTCTGAGGACGTGCTTGGTGACACTTTACCAGCTGATTGAGTCTCTCTCTTCTGAACAGGAAAAGAGGGAAACTGAGAGAGGACTCCTGTTGAACTGGGAATCACAGGAGCTACTGAACAGTGAAGTGGTTTGTCTCCACACCTGTCACTCTTTTCTTCAAGGTGGGGAATAATGCTACGTTTCTTCTTCCCATCCCCAGGGTGGGACAAATGATCCTTGGCAGCCACAGCTGCAAAGGAATGCTTACCCCATGGTCTTGGGTTATCAGCTCTGGTCTGGGGAGCCTGCACAGTTGTTCCCAGACTGTGAGGTCTAGCACCACCATGTTTCCCCCTCGCTGCCGTAGCGGCTGCTGCAAAGCCAGCCCAAGGCAGCTGGGGAGAATGGGTGTTCACCTTGCGGGGTAGACGGATGTTAAAGGCTTCATCCTCCTGCTTCCTCTGTGTGCTAGTCTGTCATTTTCTCCAAGGCAGCACCAAAGAGACCCTTGGTGGGGTCATATGGTGCATCCATGACCTCACCCTTCTGTGTGTCACTCAGTCCTGACAGATTCGGCCACAAGGCTCTTTGACCAGCGACAGTGAGACCCATGACACACCCGGACCCCTGAACTGCCCCTCTGGAAGAGCGCATGACCAGATCATTGACCACACAGATTTCATCCCATAGGACAGGGTTTGGGGACCCAGAGTCCAGCTGACTGCCCATTTCCTCCAGTCGTTCTGCCTGATATGCTGACAGTAGAGTGACTGCATTAAGGGAGCAGACTGACTGTGCTGCATATTTGCACATTTGTTAAATTGATGCTGTGAGGTGATCTGACTTACTAGGCAGAGAGAGGGTTGTGGAAGCTGAGACAGATCTGAGATTAGGATGAAGGTGATAAGCCACTGAAGACTCCACTGCTGGGGGTTTGTTTAATCCCAGCTCACCCATTCCGTGGATCTCCAGCTTAGAGCAGCCCCTGGTGGGAAGCTTGCTCTGGAATGGGCTCGACCAGTCGCGACTCAATTCTTTCATGCAGGCAGGGACCGCTGGTAAGAGTTGCTTTGCTTGTGGTGAAACAAGTGGCAGCCTCTTTCCATTGTACAGGTCGTGGTCTGTCCCCTCCGCATCCTGAGCTGCCGGCCACAGAATGTTGAGTTTTGCCGTGGCTCGCCTGCAGATCTCATACAGGTTGCTGTCCACTGGGGAAACAGCACTGGCCCTGCTGGAGGGTCTAGACTGCTGTGGAGGAAAAAGAGGAGTCGTCTTCTTCTTCCACCATATCCGTTATATCGAGGAGGTCGGACTGTGCGTCGTCGTCCTCGCCACTTGGTTCACCCAGACTGCTCTACAGAATGTACTCCGGGAGCAGAGGGTCAATTGGGGACTCAACCTCCATCATGTCCACCCAGCTTGCGGAGGCTAGTGGCTGATGTCACTCTTAGCGCTAGCTAGGCAGGGGTCTTGACCGCTAGCTACCGCTACTCTAAGCCTCCTTTCCAAAACTTTTCCTGGCATCAAGTGCAATGGGGACACCCCTGAAGGTCCAGTAGCGATGCCTGAGCATGTTTACCGCCTATACAGACTATGCACATAGGATGAGGGTCCCTACCCAAAATGGAGGTGCCGCATGATGCAGGGCACGGGCGGGATACAGTCTCTTTGGCCTTCAGGTCTAGCACTTTGGCGGGGTTAGCAGCCATAGCCAAGGGAAAGGGATTTTTCTTATTTAAAAAAAAAAAAGGCTTGTCGTGACACGTTAGCCTGGCTGTCACTAGCAGTAGCTGCGAGTTTTAAGTTGAGTTCAGCTGTGAAAGCCCTGGGAGTCGGCTCGTTGTAACACACTAGCTGTACTCCTATCGGTTTCAGTGAACAAGCTAATGCTAATGGAACACCAGTTAAGCTACACGGTCAGCCAACAAGCAAATGCTAGCCAAACCGCAAACAAGCTTGCCACAATGCGGTAGCTTGAGTCACACAAGCGTACACTTTAACTAGTTAGCAAAAACCAGCTAGCTGTGAGAGCAGCTCATCTTGATGTGGACACTGTCCTTTGTGTGAAGTTCTTGGCACAACCAGACCGACAACGGAAAACTGCTTTCGGCGACATGCTCCATTAGGGTACACCTGTGAACAGTTAAACGGCTAACCAAATCGGCCTGGATACGCTGAGGGAGCTTGTAGTTCCACACGGGAAGAAAGTGAGAATGATTTGGACGGGTTGGGCCGGCTGTGGTATTATTGGGGGCGGGGCCCTGAACATGGCACAGCCTGTCTTTCACTGACAGACGTGATGTCATTGGATCTTCTGTAGTTGGTCACGCCCGAGGCAGTTCCCATAGTGAAACACCGAACAAAGTTAGAAAAAGAAGTAAAGATTTACAGAACACAAACTGAATAGCACTGCATTTAAAAAAGATTAATATCTAAAACGCAAAATTTCACAGAAAGTCCACTTATATACTATATCTTCTGTGCAGAAAAACCGTTTCACACCAAGCCTAAAAATAGATGTACTTTAAAAAAAACTTGACAAATATAATTCCTTACCACAGAATTACATTTTTACCTCCGCCAGGCCGAAAAGGCCAGGAGGAGGTAATGTTTTTGCCGGGGTTTGTCTGTGTTTGTCTGTCTGTCTGTTGGTTAGCAAGATAACTCAAAAAGTCTTGCACGGATTTCCATGAAACTTTCAGGCGTTGTTGGAAATGGTACAAGGAAGAACTGATTAAATTTTGGGGATGATCCGGATCACCGTCTGGATACAGGAATTTTTTAAAGCATTTTTCAACACTGTGACATACGGCTAGTTTCAACATGTGCGCAGGCGCAATGGAGGGCGCTGGTCATCCTGTCTGACCAACATAAACTCCGCCTTCTTGAACGTTTTAGGCACAAAAGCACGCGGAAAACTGTTTGCGCGACGCTGCAAAAGCTGAGACGGACAGCTGTCCGCCGCCGGATTATTTGGCAGAAATTCCCCGGGCAGCCATAGGCGCTGCGCAAAAACGAGCTGCTCGGCAGCGTGCTGTGTGCCTGTGTTTGCGCAACGCTGCAAAAGCTCAGACGGCCAGCTGTCCGCCGCTGGATTATTTGGCAGAAATTCCCCGGTCAGCCATAGTAGCTCCGCAAAAAGAAGCTCTCTGCCGGGGAAGTTTCCAAATCATCTTTGGCCGCGGAGCGCTACCCCAATAAAGATAAAGATTAGATGTACCACGAAGGTCGAGTGCAAGCAAGATGTTTGTGAACATTCCGTCTTTTGGCGACTTGATACGTAACGATGTTTACAGTCTGATGAGAAGGTTGCTGCCATGTAACAATCATCTTGTCACTCACACTTCAGCATTTGGAAGTGGTGGCATTCCATTTTATACTGAGTCCAATATTGTATGTTATTGTTGTTACAAGACCGCCGACTGTCTGCTGATCTGTATATACTTTTATTTATTTATTTTCTACGCCTTTTAGTTCTGCATTTAATATGAACCCTGAGTTTGAAATAAACGTTTGAATTTTGAATAAAACCCACGCCAACCCGTCTACCTAATTGGCATCCGTCAGTGAAGCCCTCAGTGCTGCTTTCAGTGATCTAAAACGCTCACATAACCCATTGGCCTGTGGGTTGTACGCAGTTGTGTCAGGACTTCTTTTGTTTTTTCTTTTGAATTCTTGGATGGAACATGGGTGGGCAATATAAGCTGCGGATTCAGCCATCACATATTTCGGATAACTTATGTTGAACTGTTTAATCAGAGGAGCTATTGTCTAATTTGACCTTGTTGGATTTTATTACCCCCTTTGTTATATTATTCAATTTCTTTTAACCTGTACTCTTAATCTATTCGAAATAAAGACTAATTCATTCATTCATTCAATTGCAACGCCCCCAGCCTGGGAGTTTGCAGATGCACGACATGGACACAACACAAACACTTCAGTTTATTACCTCCGCCAAGGAGGTAATGCTTTTACTACTGAACCACTAATCCTATCATTGTGAATCCAATTGCTACTCAGATGTTTTCATGGTCAAGGAATCTGACAACGTACACACAAACACTGTATGGGGGGAACTGTGGCGCTTGGCGGAGGTCTGCGCTCTCCGAGTGCTTTTCTAGTTTTTTAATTTTAACAGTCGCATTGTGTTAGCACGGATGGAGCTACAGTGGATATAAAGTCTACACACCCCTGTTCAAATGCCAGGTTTTTGATGTAAAAAATGAGACCAAGATGAATCTTTAAAAACCTTTTCCCCATTAATGTGACCTATAACATGTACAACCAAACTGAAAAACAACCTGAAATCTTTTAAGGGGAAAATAAAAAGTTACAATAATCTGGTTGCATAAATATATACACCTTCTTAAAATGTGGCTGTTTGAATTAACCAATCGCATTCAAACTCATGTTAAATGGGAGTCAGCACACACCTGCCACCATTTATTTAAAGTGCTGCTGATTAACCCCAAATAAAGTTCAGCTGTTCTAGAAGGCTTTCTGACATTTTTGTAGTTGCATCTTACAGCACAAGCCATGGTCCGCAGAGAGCTTCCAAAGCATCAGAGGATCTCATTGTTCAAAGGTATCGGTCAGGAGAAGGGTCCAAAAGAATTTCAAAGGTATTAAATATACCATGGAACAGAGTGAAGACAGTCGTCATCATCAAGTGGAGAAACTAGAAAAGCACTCCGAGAGCGCAGACCTCCGCCAAGCGCCACAGTTCCACCCCATACAGTGTTTGTGTGTACGTTTTGAGATTCCTTGACCATGAAAACATGTGACTAGCAATAGGATTCACAATGATAGGATTAGTGTTTCAGTAGTAAAAGCATTACCTCCTTGGCGGAGGTAATAAACTGAAGTGTTGTTTTGTCCATCTCCTCCATCTGCAAAGTACCAGGCTGCGACCTGTCAAGGCATACCTCATGCCTTCCTTATTGGGGGCTTTCACACCTGTACTGACCTCATGCCTCCCTTATTTGGGGGGGGGGGGCTTTCACACCTGTACTGAGTACTTAAAAACTGTATTTATCGGCAGATGAAAGAAAACTGAAGCAAAAACAAACTAAACAAACTGCAACATGAACTATTTCAAACATATTTATTCAAATGTACACTTATATGGACACAATCTTGAGCCATAACTTTTTGGTAATGTGAAAATAATAAGCCAAGTAGCACAAAAAAATTGAGCGCTCTTGCTGTCAGGAAACAATGTTGGCACCAAATCACTGATGTGATCTGCCACCAATGGGGGTAGATTGTGCTCTGCCACAAAATGACACATCACTTCTGCTAGTGATGCATTGGATTTGGAAGGCATCGGTTCTCTCACTGGCTGAAAATGTTCATCCATCGATCGAATTTGGCTACACAATTTTTTGTGGCCCTGTGTAGCAAAGTGCGACTTCAGGTCGAAAATCCCTGATGCAGTCACTTTTAGCATTAGAGTCTCACACAACAGGCGCAGCATTACTGGCACCGGGATTCCTTTCTGTTCCGGAGCCGCGAGACAAAAGAAGGTGCAATAATGGTTGCTGTGGGTTTTATTGGGTTTGCGCTCCGCGGGAAAAGAGGATTTGGAAGCTTCCCCGGAAGAGAGCTGATTTTTGCGCAGCCCCTATGGCTGCCCGGTGAATTTCTGCCAAATAATCCCGCGCCGGACAGCTGCCCGTCTCAGCTTTTGCAGCGTAGCGCAAACACAGGCACACTGGCGGGCCCTGCCCACCACTGTTTTCCGCGTGCTTTTGTGCCTAAAAATTTGAAGAACGCGGAGTTTGTGTTCGTCAGACACGACGAGCAGCGCCCTCTATTGCCCCTGCACACATGTTGAAAATGGCCGTATCTCACAATGTTAAAGAATCCTTTAAAAAATTCCTGTATCCAGACGGTGATCCGGATCATCCCCAAAATTTAATCAGTTCTTCCTTGTACCATTTCCAACAACGCCTGAAAGTTTCATGGAAATCCGTCAAACTTTTTGAGTTATCTTGCTAACCGACAGACAGACAGACAGACAAACGCTGGCAAAAACATAACCTCCTCCTGGCCTTCGGCCTGGCGGAGGTAATCATGACACAACCGCGTGCAACCCACAGGCCAATGGGTTATGCGAGCGTTTTCATAGATCACTGAAAGCAGCACTGAGGGCTTCACTGACGGATGCAAATTGGGTAGACAGGTTGGCGTGGGTTTTATTGGGGTTGCGCTCCGCGGCAAAAGAGGATTTGGAAACTTCCCCGGCAGAGAGCTTCTTTTTGCGCAGCTACTATGGCTGGCCGGGGAATTTCTGCCAAATAATCCGGCGGCGGACAGCTGCCCGTCTGAGCTTTTGCAGCGTAGCGCGCACACAGGCACGCTGCCAAGCCCTGCCCACCACTGTGTTCCGTGTGCTTTTGTGCCGAAAACTTTGAAGAAGGCGGAGTTTATGTTCGTCAGACACGACGAGCAGCGCCCTCCATTGGGCCTGCACACATGTTGAAAATGGCCGTATCTGACTATGTTAAAGAATCCTTTAAAAAAAAATTCCTGTATCCAGACGGTGATCCGGATCATCCCCAAAATTTAATCAGTTCTTCCTTGTACCATTTACAACAATGCCTGAAAGTTTCATTGAAATCCATCCAAAACTTTTTGTTATCTTGCTAACCAACAGACAGACAGACGCTGGCAAAAACATAACCTCCTCCTGGCCTCCGGCCTGGCGGAAGTAAATATGGCACAACAGTGATATTACCAAGAACTGGACGTCCCTCTAAAATTGATGAAAAGATGAGAAGAAAACTGGTCAGGGAGGCTGCCAAGAGGCCGACAGCAACATTGAAGGAGCTGCAGGAATTTCTGGCAAGTACTGGCTGTTTAGTACATGTGACAACAATCTCCCATCTAGGGTAGCAAGACGAAAGCCTCATCTTACGAAGAAAAACATCCAAGCCCGGCTCCATTTTGCAAAAACATTTGAAATCTCCCAAACACATGTGGGAAAATGTGTTATGGTCCTATGAAACCAAGGTTGAAGTCTTTGGCCATAATTTCAAAAGGTATATTTGGCACAAACACAACACTGCTCATCACCAAAAGAACAGCCTACCTACTGTGAAGCATGGTGGTGGCAGCATCACGCTCTGGGGCTGTTTTTCTTCAGCTGGAACTGGGGCCTTAGTCAAGGTGGAAGGAATTATGAACAGTTCCAAATACCAGTCAGTGTTGGCACAAAACCTTCATGCTTCTGCTAGAAAGATGAAGCTCAAGAGGAACTTCATCTTTCAGCACGACAATGACCCAAAGCACACATCCAAATCAACAAAAGAATGGCTTCACCAGAAGAAGATTAAGGTTTTAGAACGGCTCAGCTAGAGTCCAGACCTGAATCCGATGGAACATCTGTGGGGTGATCTGAAGAAGGCTGTGCACAGATGTCCTCGCAATCTGACAGATTTGGAGTGTTTTAGTAAAGAAGAGTGGGCAAATATTGCAGAGAATATTGAGTGCTGTAATAAAAGCCAAAGGTGCTGCAACAAAGTATTTAAGGGTGTGCATATTTATGCAAACACATTATTTTAAGTTTTATTTTTTTCTCCTTAAAAGGTTTCAAATTTGTTTTTCAATTGTGTTGTACAGGTTATAGGTCATATTAATGGTGGAAAAAGTTTTGAAATGATTTGTCTTGGTCTCATTTTTTTACATCACAAAAATCTGGCATTTGAACAGGGGTGTTGTTGACTTTTATATCCACTGTATAACTCCATGGCTTCAGGGAAAGATGTGGAACTTTTCATGTTCAGTAACACATGGGGCTTTTAGAGAGTTTTTACGTGATATCAGAGGCTACGGAAAGGACCTCCATGTCACCAGCATCATGCGGGCCCAATGTGATCCCAATAATTGCTGAGAAAGCCATTGATTGGCCATCCTTCCCACATAAGAGAGAGACTCAAGCAAGTGCATCCCAACAAGCGCGGTCCCAGACAAACCATGTTTTTGCAACCCACTGGAGCAGTCGGACCCAGAGTTTCTGCAGAGCATGCCTAAGGGCTTGCACCATAAACTGTCAGGGTGGTTGCTGATGCAGCATTTCAGTTTTTGTCCCACCAAAACAAAATGGTATCCCTTTTCCCAAATTGTATCAAAAGGCTTCAGAGGATTCTCGGGGTCCGGATCTGGACCGCCAGTTCGTGACCTTTGATATAAAAGGTAATGCATTTGTAGGGTCCATCCCAATTCTCATTTGTCCCCCTACTCCTTCCCCTACCCCTGCCCCATGGCCCTTGATTTCAAGGGCCAGTTGGTCAATATGTGCATTACATCTTGCACATGACAGTCGATCTACAAAGGCACAAACATTAACACACTAGTATCATCTTCAGGCTGCTCCCTTTTGGGGTTGTTACAGGGGATCATCTGTCGCCATCTCACTCTATCCCTTGTATCTTCCTCTGTAACACCAACTCTCTCCATGTCCTCCTTCACTAAATCCATGAATCTTGTCTGTGATCTTCATCTTTTCCTCCTGCCTGGCAGCTCCATCTTCAACATCATTTGTCCAATATATCCACTATCCCTCCTCTGCACGTCTAAATCATCTCAACCTTGACTCTCTTACTTTGTCTCCAAACCACTCAACCTGAGCTGTCCCTCTGATGTACTCATTTCTAATCTTGTTCCTCCTAGTCACTCCCAGTGAAAATCTTAGGATCTTCAACTCTGCCATTTCCAGCTGCATTTCCTGTCTTTTTGTCAGTGCCACCATCTCCAAACCATACATCACATGTCTCACTGCTGTTGTAAATCTTCCCTTTCACTCTTGCTGCTACCCTTCTGTGACAAATCACCCCTGACACTTGTCTCCACCCACTCGACCCTGCCTGCACTCTCGTCTTCACCTTTCGTGCATTTTCATTGCTTTGGATTGTTGACGCCAGGTATTAAACTAATCTACTTTCACTACCTCTACTCCTTCCATCTTCGTCATTACACTTGCCTCCCTCTCATTCACACTCATGTATTCTGTCTTGCTTCTACTGACCTTTATTCCTCTTTTCTCCAGAGCATACCTCCATCTCTCCAGGTTCTGCTCCCTACTCTCACTACATACAGATCACAATGTCATCTGCAAACATGGTTCACGGAGACTCTTGCCTGACCTCGTCTGTCAGCCTGTCCATCACCATGGCAAACGAGAAGGGGCTCGAAGCCGATCCCTGACGTAACCCCACCTTGAACCCATCTGTCACTCCTACAGCACACCTCACCATCTCGCTGTCCTCATACATGTCCTGCACCACCCTCACATATTTTTCTGCCCCCCTGACTTTCTCATACAGTACCACACTTCCTCTTGGCACCCTATCATCTGCTTTCTCTAGGTCTACAAAGACGCAGTGCAACTCCTTCTGATCTTCTCTATACTTATCCATCAGCACCATTAGAGCAAACATTGCATCTGTAGTACTTTCTTGGCATGAAACCGTACCGCTGCTCACTGATCGTCACCTCTTCTCTTAACTAGTATCTAAAACTCAAAAATAGTTTCACTTTATGATAACATTTGCAGGATCTAGAAATTATTTTAAATTTACATATATTTAACATCAGTCATCAATCTTAATCCTAACCATGTGAACAGACTCACCTTACAAACTAATGGGCCAGTTTTGGCCCGTGGGCCATATGTTTGACACCCATGGACTAGACCATAAAAATGGCCTACGTATTTAGAGCATTTGTTCATCTCAGAAGAAGCTTCATTTGTTCTTCACAGCAATGTATAACTAATCAAAGTGAGAACTTTTGTGCAACTGCGTGCGGCTGAGAGTGGAAGCCAGTGTCTGATGTCAGCCGCCTGTCTCTGTTCATTGCCCCGTGGAGCTTCCTTTTTCTCTGTTGCACTCCTCTAGAGACCAGCCACAAAATGAACCCGCTGTGAATGGAGTTGGGCTTCACTGGGGGCTCACTGTAGAAGTGTGGATGGTCTCCACTGCTGGTCTGGTCTCTGGTTTGGGCTGTGCTGTAATTGATTAACATATAAATTATTTGATTTATTTATTGTAAATGGTAAAAAAAAACAACAAAAAATGGCCTTTTTTTTTTTTTTTTTTTGTAAATTGAAGTTACCCTACATGTATTTTAGGGCAAACCATAAATGTATAATGTTCTAACGTGGTTCCAGAAGTTGCTTAATAGTCGTCATTATGTTTGTTGTATAGGTGTGTTTGCCTGAATGATGCCGACCGGTGGACAGCTCAGCAGCTCATGGAGCATTCTTTCCTGAAGCCTCCATCACCTAAACACCTGCCACAGTACCAGGATAACAGCCCAGAAGGTGAAGCATCAATCATTTTATACTGTGTGTAGAAGAAGAAATGCAGTGGGAGATTGGGGGAACACACACATACACTCTTTCAGCTGCTCCCTATTCGGGGTTGCCACAGCGGATCACGAGTCCGCATATTTGATTTGACAAGGATTTTTACACTGGATGCCCTTCCTGATGTGGCCCTCCCGTTTACCTGGGCTTCGGACTGGCACAAGGAGTACGTATCTCAAACCATTTCAGTTTGATTACTTCAGTGTGTATTTTAGCTTCCCCAAACAGGATCCCATTGAGTGTGTGTGTGTGGGGGGGGGGAGTACAATCTGATTCCTACAGACATTTACTGTTACCACTATTACAAAAACAAATAAAACTAGCCACAAAACTGGCAGACAAGTTGACCTTGAAAATAACACATTCACTCTGTAACCTGTTAAAAAGGTCCAAATCAAATTTAATTTTGGCTCAAAGAACTTTATTTGAACTAGGTTCGCCAAAGCATGTTGGATCTATTGTTGGAATGTCTTTGGATAACTTCGACCTGGCCTTTGAGTTTGGAAATTTAAGGACTGAAATTATGACACAGTGTGGATCAGTCCGCCAAGGTCTCTGCCTTTGACCGCCACCTAATCCACATGGCACCGGACCCCCATGATCCCTCCTGCAGGAGGTGAGCCCACTGGAGGGCGGACCCATGCAACTCCTTTGGGCTGAGCCCGGCCAGGTCCCATGGGTGGAAACCCAGCCACCAGACGCTCGCCTTCGAGCCCCTCCCCCAGGCCTGGCTCCAGGGTGGGGCCCCGGTAACCCCATACCGGGCGGGGTACACTGAATCCTTAATATAGAGTTTATCATGAGTCTGTTGGATCGTTCTTAGTCTGGCCCTTCACCCAGGACCAGTTTGTCTTGGGTGACCCTATCAGAGGCAGATTGCCCTGGACAACATGGCTCCTGGGATCACTGGGGCACGCAAACCCCCCCCCACCACGATAAGGTGACGATCCATGAGGGAGTCCACACTGTGTATGGTGTGGATGGGACACTGTTGACTTCGACTGGGGATATCGTCGGGAGGTGGAAGGAATACTTCGAGGATCTCCTGAATCCCACTGATACGCCTTCCACAGAGGAAGCAGGGTTTGGGGACGAGGGTGATGACTCGCCTATCACAGGGGCTGAGGTCGCCAAGGTGGTTAAAAATCTCCTTTGTGGCCGAGCCCCAGGGGTGGACGAGATTCGCCCTGAGTACCTAAAGGCCCTGGATGTTGTTGGGCTGTCATGGTTGACACGCCTCTGCAACATTGCCTGGAGGTCGGGGGCAGTGCCTTTGGCATGGCAAACCGGGGTGGTGGGTCCTCTCTTCAAAAAAGGGGACCAGAGGGTGTGCTCCAACTTCAGAGGGATCACACTCCTCAGCCTCCCTGGGAAGGTCTATGCCAAGGTACTGGAGAGGAGAGTCCGGCCGTTGGCCGAACCTCGGATTCAGAAGGAGCAATGTGGTTTTCGTCCTGGCCGTGGCACATCGGACCTGCTCTTTACCCTCTCGAGAATTCTTGAGGGTTCATGGGAGTTTGCCCAACCAGTTTACATGTGTTTTGTGGACTTGGAGAAGGCATTTGACCGCGTCCCTCGTGGTTTTTTGTGGGGGGTGCTTTGGGAGTATGGGGTATTGGGCTTGTTATGAGCTATTTGGTCTCTGTACAACCATTGTGAGAGTTTGGTTCGTATTGCCAACACTCGGTCGGAGTCATTCCCAGTGAGAGTTGGACTCCGCCAGGGCTGCCCTTTGTGACCGATCCTGTTCATAAATTTTATGGACAGGATTTCTAGGCGCAGCCAGGGAATGGAGGGTGTCATGCTTGGTGAACACAGGATCTCATCTCTGTTGTTTGCAGATGATGTTGTCCTGTTGGCTTCATCCAGCAATGACCTACAGCTCTTGCTGGGACGGTTTGCTGCTGAGTGTGAAGCGGCTGGGATGAGAATCGGCACCTCCAAGTCCGAGTCCATGGTCCTCAGCTGGAAAAAGGTGGCTTGTCCTCTCTGGGTTGGGGACAGGCTCCTGCCCCAAGTGGAGGAGTTTAAGTATCTTGGTCTTGTTCACGAGTGAGGGGAAAATGGAGCGAGAGATTGACAGACGGATTGGAGCAGCATCTGCAGTGATGCGGACGTTGTACCAGTCTGTTGTGGTGAAGGGGGAGCTTAGTTCTAAGGCAAAGCTGTTGATTTACCAGTCAATCTACGTTCCTACTCTCAACTATGGTCACGAGCTTTGGGTAATGACCAAAAGAACAAGATCGTGGATACAAGCGGTTGAAATGCGCTTTCTCCGTGGGATTGCTGGACTCACCCTCAGAGATAGGGTGAGGAGCTCAGTCATCCGGGAGAGGCTCAGAGTAGAACCGCTGCTCCTCCACATTGAAAAGAGTCAGTTGAGGTGATATGGGCATCTGATTAGGATGCCTCCTGGACGCCTCCCACTTGATGTGTTTCGGGCACATCCCACTGGGAGGAGACCCCGAGGCAGACCCAGGACTCGGTGGAGAGACTGTCTCCCAGCTGGTCTGGGAACGCCTTGGTATCCTCTGAAGAGCTGGAGCAGGTGGCTGGGGAGAGGGAAGTCTGGGCTTCTCTGCTTGAACTGCAGCACTCCGCAACCCGGACCTCTGGAAAAGCGGTAGAAGATGGATGGATGGAAATTATGACAATTTGATATTTAAAAAAAAAAAAAAAAAAAGTCTAGATCGGGGTCACCAACTAAAACTGCAAGAGATCGGATAAGTTGGTCCTTCTCGCCAGCTGAGGTCTGAACTAGAGGTGGGAATCTTTAGACACCTTCCGATTCAGGACTCTGATTTGATTTCTTTTTTCTATTCAGGTTTTTTTCCTTCCCACTGTGTAACAACTTGGTATTTTTAAAACAAAACATTCATAATAACCTATGAATGTACTTCCAGTATCTTTTAATAAAATGAATAGAAGAGAAATGTGGCACATCACATGGACAAATTCATCTCAAAATGTGCTTTTAAGAAAGGCCTTCCTTTCATGGACATTCCTTCAGAAGACCGCAGCTGTCTCCAGACAGGCCAGTATTGTTTAACTTGCTTTTGCATTTTATTTTATTAAGCTCATATTTTAGATGCTTTTTATTGATCATTTTAAACAAAAATCAAATGAATTATTTGCTCAATTTCAAACAAAGCAGGTAATAGAAAATTTTATAATACAGGAGAACATTAAATGTGTTCGCTGACTCCAAATAGCTATAAAATTCTAAAATCTACAATTAAAATCCTAAACGTTCAAAGTTTTACTGGAGAACACAAACTAAATGGCATTGCATTTAAAAAAAAAAAACTTCACAAAGAGTCCACCTGTACGGGGTGGCTGAAAAGTTCATAGTGGTCAAATTTGACCAAATGTGGTTTATTTTTCAACATTGTCTCCCCTTCGGTCCACACACTTCAGCCATTGGTGTTGCAGCGCTTGGATCCCTGCTGTTGAGAAATGAACCACATTTGGTCAAATTTGACCACTATGAACTTTTCAGCCCCCCTTGTATAGTATATTTTCAGTATAGAAAAACTGTTTCAAACTGAAAGGCTCAAAGAAAAATGATTCCACACTACAAAATTCCATAGATGCATAAACATTAGATGGAACATGGTTAGCCGCCAAGCTAGTCACAGTTAATATTCATACCTTACTTACACGATTACAATACAGTTGTTTGTGTATCCTGTTGTTGAAGGTGCTGCCAACCATAATTACCTACAGAATATGCCACCTCCATTTGCCATGAAAATGTTGCCATGCCTGAACTAGGGTATCTCACATCTCTTACTGGCCACTAGAGCATTAGACTGGAGTCTAGGCATCCAGCTGCTTAGATGTAAATATTATGATGGTTTAGGACCTGTAAAAATTATTGAAATATTATATTTTTTTTTTTTTGAATACAAAGACTACAGTGGTGTGAAAGTGTTTGCCCCCTTCCTGATTTTTCATTTTTTTTGTATGTTTCACACTTAAATGTTTCAGATCATCAAACAAATTTAAATATTAGACAAAGATAACAAAAGTAAACACAAAATTGAGTTGTTTAAGTTTTTGTAAAGGGTATACATGTCATTACAGCATTGCATTAACATTTTCATCACGTTCCCTTTTTTTGTTTTTTGACAACATTGGAAGAATAATTATTACACCTTTTTTTAAGTGAAAGAATTGGAGAACAAAAAAAACAAACAAAAAAAAAAAACAAAACAAGCACAAAAAAATAAATAAAAATGAGCATCTGAGTAGCATTGGAACAAAGACGTGCCATTATTGAAATGGTATTTGTCAAAGATTAGATCTGATGGAAGACACGTATGCGATCCAGGGTTGCCAAAAGTTCAAGAACCCATCCATGTCCTGTCTCAGTGCGAATGTCAACTTTTCCATCGAGTAAATGTCTTGAATCACATTAACCCCTTGCACTCCGGTCAATTTCCCTAAAAACGCCAAAAAATAATGTGCCCAAAGTAAATCGAAAGCTGTTCTTCAACCCTTTGCAGCATCTTCATGGGATTGGTCTCATTTAAAAGAAAACACTTTGAATTTTTTGGGAAAAAAAAAAACATGATCTCTCTAAGTGCTCCGGCCACTGAGTTACAGTCATCTGAACATAGTGAACTTGAAGAAAATAAATTTGGCCTGGGTGTTTTTTTTGGATACAAATGCTTGCAAATAACACACAGCTTCAGATCCGGGCTGGAAAATGCAACATAAATGTAGAACCAAGTGTTATCCAGCTGAGGTCCAAATTTTGTAACAATACCACAAAAAATGAATATATTACACAACTTTGTTCTCAGGCTGTTCCGAGGCGTTTTGGAACTGTGTCAAATGGCACAGTTTGGAAAAACGTATAACTTTTGAATGATTCAACATAGAAGCTTCATTTTGGGCTCTAAAGAAAGGTCACATTCAGGGCTGTGTGTGTGTGGGGGGGGGGGTTGTCCCCCCACCCCCGCTACAAAGGACGGAGATGGGCCCTCGCTACATGACGGATTACACTCGGATGTGGCATGTTTCCATAGCAACGCTGTCACCACGGCTTCCCCCCCCCCCTCGCTACTGTGTGTGTGGGGGGGGTTTGTCCCCCCCCTCGCTACAGAGGACGGCCATCGGCCATCGCTACATGACGGAATAGACTCATATGGCTATGTGGCGACCGCTGCGCAGTCACTGCGGCTTCCCACCGCAGACCGGGGGGCGTTCGGACCGTGAACGCCCCCCCCCCGCTCCTCTTCTGCAGCGGGGCGTTCATGGTCCGAACACGGCAAATGAACAGTTTATCGCGGCGCTCGTACTTCGTGTGCCGTACAGTTGTAATTTACCGATCGGTCAAAAGTCATTTTTTGATTACATTTTTCAGGGATAAATAATAATCTAGCTTATAACACCTTACCTCTTCACAGCCACATTGTCCTGGCGAACTTCTCAGAATCAGATTTATTGCCATTGTTCATGTAGTACACAAACTAGGAATTTGTCTTGGTGCAATGCTGCAACATTAAACATGATAAAATAAAAGAAATAAACTATACATGCAATAAAGTGTAGAATAAGAGTGAGTAATACTAGTCAGCAGTTTAAATATATTAGCGAGCAGCAGATAATGTGGAGAACTATATAGTGCAGTCGGTAATGCAGGAAGAAAACAGTGATATGAGTCTGGTTGAGCTGCTGTACATAGTGCACGAGAGTCAATAAGTCACTTAGTGTTCAGCAGTCTGATGGCAGAGGGGAAGAAGCTGTTCATGTGACGGGAGGTTTTAGACTGGATGGACCGAAGTCTTCTACCTGAGGGGAGAGGGGCAAACAGTACGTGACCAGGGTGTGAGGGATCGGCTATGATCCGGCCAGCACGCCTCCGGGTCCTGGAGATGTACAGATCCTGGAGAGATGGGAGCTTGCAGCCGATCACCTTCTCAGCAGTGCGCACGACGCGCTGCAGTCTTAGTCTGTCCCTGGCAGTGGCTCCTGCGTACCACACTGTTATGGAGGTGGTGAGGATGGACTCGATGATGGCTGTGTAGAACTGCACTAACATCTTGGTGGGTAGCTTGAGCTTCCTCAGCTGCCGCAGGAAGAACATCCTCTGCTGGGCCTTTTTGATGAGGGAGCTGATGGTCGGCTCCCACTTGAGGTCCCTGGTGATGGTGGTGCCTAGGAAGCGGAAGGAATCAGCAGTGGTGATGGGAGAGCCTGTGAGGGTGAGGGGGGGCAGAGGGGTTGTGACTTTCCTGAAATCCACAATCATCTCCACTGTCTTCAGAGCGTTCAGCTGCAGGTTGTTGTTGTTGCACCAGGACGCCAGCTGGGCCACCTCACTCCTGTAGGCGGACTCAAAGCCGTTGGAGATGAGCCCGATGAGGGTGGTGTCGTCCGCAAACTTGATCAACTTGACAGACTGGTGGCTGGAGGTGCAGGAGTTGGTGTAAAGAGAGAAGAGTAGGGGGGAAAGTACACAGCCCTGGGGTGATCCGGTGCTGATGCTAGCAGAGTCTGAGACGGTCTTTCCCAGCCGCACATGCTGCCTCCGGTCCGTCAGGAAGTCGGTGATCCACCTGCAGAGGGAGTCAGGCACGTTGAGCAGGGACAGCTTGTCCCGGAGCAGAGCAGGGCGGATGGTGTTGAATGCGGAGCTGAAGTCCACAAACAGGATCCTGGCGTAGGTTCCCGGGGAGTCTAGGTGCTGCAGGATGGAGTGGAGGGCCAGGTTGACTGCGTCGTCTACAGACCTGTTGGCTCAGTAGGCAAACTGCAGCGGGTCCAGGAGGGGGGTGGTGATGGACTTGAGGTGGGGCAGGACCAGGCGCTCAAAGGACTTCATGACTACAGAGGTGAGCGCTACAGGTCTGTAGTCGTTAAGACCAGTGATCCGTGGCTTCTTGGGGACAGGGATGATGGTGGAGGATTTGAGGCAGGACGGCACGTGGCATAGCTTAAGGGAGGTGTTAAAAATGTCTGAAGACAGGAGCCAGCTCTTTCGCACAGTGTCTCAGGGTGGAGGGAGACACGCCGTCCGGACCGGGGGCCTTGCGCGGGTTCAGTCTGGAGAACTGTTTGAGCACGTCCTGCTCACTGATGACAAGGGCAGGGGGGTAGGGGGGAGGGGTGCCTTTGAAGTAGGGACCGTGGAGGTTGTGGAGCTGGAGGGAGGGGGGGGAGTTGGACACAGATGACGGGGTGTCAAAACGGGCATAGTGTTGGGACAATCTTTGACAAAGGGCTTTGTCATCCTGACCTTTAGGAGCCTGAGGCTGATAATTGGTGATTTGCCTCAGTCCTCTCCACACAGAAGCCGAGTCATTAGCAGTGAACTGCTGCTGGAGTCTCTCAGAATACACAGATTTAGCTCTCCTCAGCTCTCTGTTAAACCGATATTTAACCTCCCTGTTGCAGCCCCTGTCTCCACTTTTCAGCGCTGCTTCCTTCTCCTTCCTGATCTGTCTGAGCTTAGCTGTGAACCAGGGCTTATCATTAGAGTACCTCACCCTGGTGCACGATGGAAGAATGCTCTCCTCACAAAAGTGGATATAAGAGTTCAGTGTCCGTGTATTCATTCAGATCATGCGTGGCTCCTTTAAACATGCCCCAATCAGTTATTTCCATGCACGTTTCCAGCTTCTCCTCAGCTTCACTGGTCCATTTCTTCGTAGTGCTCACAACAGGTTTAGTGAGCTTCAGTCTCTGTCTGTATGTGGGAATGAGGTGGACCATCACATGATCAGATAGACCTAGCGCAGCGCGGGGAACAGCGCGATATGCGTCTTTCACTGTGGTGTAACAGTGATCCAGCGTGTTTTTTCCTCTGGTGGGGCATTTAATAAACTGTTTGTAGCGGGGGAGATCGTGGCTCAGATTGCTCTGGTTAAAGTCGCCAACCACAATAACCAGAGAGTCTGGAAAAATCCGCTCCGTGTGTTTGATGTGATCCGCGAGCACGCGCTGAGCTTCGCGCGTGTCCGCGTCAGGAGGGACTTACACAGCGACGAGGATGAATGAGGCGAACTCCCGCGGGGAATAAAATGGCTTGCAGTTAATACAAAGAAATTCCAGGGCGGGAGAACAGTGTTTGGAAATTACCGTTACATCAGAGCACCAGCTGCTGTTGATGTAAAAGCAGACTCCTCCTCCAGAGGATTTACCGGAGAGCTCTGTGTCACGATCAGCACGAAACAGCTGAAATCCCTCGAGGCGCAGCGCGCTGTCCGGTGTATTTTCCCTGAGCCAGGTCTCGGTAAAACAGAGGGCAGCCGAGGAAGAGAGGTCCTTAAAACGCATCAGCAGTCTCAGTTCCTCTACCTTGTTGGAGAGAGAATTGGCATTGGACAGAAATGTGCCAGGCAAAGCCATGCGCGTGCCTCTTCTGCGGAGCCGAACGAGGGCGCCCGCTCGTCTTCCTCTCTTTCGCCGTCTCACTTTTCGAGCCAAGCAATGAACCAGATTGGCGGCAGGAGCTAAAAAAACTGGGAGTAGGTCCGTGGGAGTGAAAGTCCTGATATTTAGAAGCTCTTCACGGGTATAAGAGCAGGCAGACACACAATTGACAAACAAAAACAAAGGGCGCAGCGAAGCACCATGGCGACCACTGTGGGCGCCATCTTGCGCCCACAGAACTTCTCTTCCCCATTGTCAGACGAACGCGACGCTGGTCTGCTCATGGATCCCGGTTAAAACATAATTCCATTATTGCGGTTTTGGCGAATGATTTACGACCTTTGTCGTCGGCCTCCGTCGGTCTATGATGACGGAAGAGAATCCTAAACGTCTATTCTGCTGGAATGAGTGCAGGTCGCACTTGTGGGTGGTCTCTGCGGCTGTGTCTGCAGCTTTTTTCAGTGCGCGCTTGGAGGCCACACCACCTACATCACCACCATCAGGATCTTGCATCCGAGAGCGCATGAGGGCGTACGAGAGCGCCCTCATGCACACTAGGACGCAGAGACTTGCCCGTCCGTGGTACAACGGAGCGCAAGAGGTTAATCCAATCTTCAGGTGTAGGACAATCCTTCAACATCCATTTTTTAGTTGGAGCTTTTTTACTTGCCAATATTAAAACAGTGAATAAGTATTTTTCTCCTAGTCTTTCCAGTGATTCCGGTAGTAAACCCAAATACAAAGTTACAAAAGAAAAGGGGACTGTTATTTTGAATATTTTCCCCAATATTGTCTGTACATTGGTCCAATATTAGTGGATAACTGGGCATGACCAAAACACATGAAAATGATTTGCAGTCTCTTCACCACACAAGCGCCAACAATTCAACCCCTTACGAGTAAATTTGTTTTGTGCAGGTGTTATGAAAAAGCTTGCCAAATTTTTCCATTGTTGTTTATTTAGCTTTTCCCATATTTCCAGTTGTAAAGTAAAATTCCCCTCGTTTTCCCATCTCTTTTATATATGATGTGTTGTCTCCTTTTAAGTCTTGAAGACCTTGGTATATTTTAGAGATGTATCTGATCCCTGGGATCCCTTTATATGCCATTAAGAAGACTTTCGGAACACCTGACTGGGCCCTTTCCAAATCCTCCTTTTTAAGTATTTTGTTTATGTGGTGTCTAAGCTGGAAGAACCTGTAAAGGTCTTGATTTATTAGACCTTGCTTTTTCAAATCTTCAAAACTTATTAAAATTTGCTCTTTAAAAAAATCGTAATATTTTATCAGTCTGTTCTCTTTCCACTTTTTAAATCTAGTGTCTGTTTTATTAGGAGTAAAGTCTTGATCATAGGCAATCCATTGGAGTAATCGATAGGGTTCTTTAGTTTGATTGTCTCTGACTATCTTAAACCAAATTTTTAGCGGGGTCTCTATCCATGGGTTAGTGTTATTCAAAAGTTTAGGTAAGGCATTGTTCCCTATTATCGCCTGTAGGGGGATGTCACTTATTTGGCATTCTATCTCCTTCCATTGTGCAGTGTAGACTGGGTTACATATCTCCTACTAAAGTTTTAATTTGTGCGGCTTTAAAATAGTCTCTGAAATTTGGCAGTGCGAGCCCACCTTTGTCTTTGTTTAGCTGTAGGGTTCTATATCTGATTCTAGGTCTCTTGCCCTGCCATATGAATCTTGAGATCCTTCTGTCCAGTTCTTGCCATGTTTTTTTTGGGAGGTTCTACCGGTATTGTTTGGAAAAGGTATAGAAGACGTGGAAGTATATTCATTTTGACTGCTTCAGTTCTTTATGCGGTACCCAACAATGGTATCAAATTCCATCTTGCTAGATCAGATTTTATTTTTGCCATCAGTGGATCATAGTTCAGTGTTATAATTTTGTTGAGTTTTGTTGAGTTGTTTCGGGATATTGACCCCCAGATATTTCATAGATTCCATCTCCCAGTTAGTTTTGAGTTTGCTTAGTAAATATTGATTTGGGTCATAGTTGAACGTTAAAACTTGGGTTTTATGCATGTTTAATTCGTACCCCGATAACTCTCCATACTTTGAAAAAACTGAGATTAGTTCTGGAAAAGAGGTGTCCGGCTGCCCCAGGTATATTTAAATGTCATCAGCAAAGAGTGCTATTTTGTGTTCCTTCTGACCAAGTGTAATACATCGAATTTTTTGATTCTGTCTTATCCATTGGCTCAGAGGTTCTATGAAGATTGCAAAGAGCAGTGGAGACAAGGGGCAGCCCTGACGACATCCTCTTTCCAGTGATAATTTAGCGTTAATCCTTATTTTAGCTGTTGGTTTTTTATATAATGCCTGGATAGTTCTAATGAAGTTATGAAAATTGAAACTGGATAAGATTCTATATAGGAAAGACCAGTCAACCGAATCAAATGCTTTTTCAGCATCTAATCCCAATATGGCTGCATTTAAGTTATTTTTTTTATATGATGAATTATGTGTAAAGTGCGTCTAATGTTGTCTTGTGTCTGTCTTTGTCTTATAAAACCTGTTTGGTCTAAATGAAGATGAATGAATGAAGATGGAATACATCACGATCACGCTAAGAGTTGTCCAGGAATTGATTTCAAAGCCTCGCAATGATGGTGAATTTGGAGCACTGAATCCGTAAGAGAATAGAAAGTTTTTTCAATGAAGTCGGTGCTATTCGACCCCGTTTTCGGCACCCTCAGCACTCAGTCCTCTTGATGAATGATATCAGTATAAATGTTGACTTTCCTCTTCATAAACACTGGCGAACAGTATCTGATCTCCCAATGACAGCCTTATGTCTGACTCAGAGAAATTCCATCTGCCATGCCAAGGACATGTTGCCTCTGACTTTCAGACACTAGTCATAACATCTGCTGAGAGAGAGACCTCTACTGTTTCACCAGCAACTGATAACCACCACCTCTGCATCCAGCACACACACATGGCTGACTCATTATACTGACAAAAACAATCACTCACTGCTCTCTACTGCTCTGTATGTTAAGTGTGATACATTGTCTAATTGTGCATCAAGGGTTTTTTTTTTTTTCTGGTGATCATAATTCGGCTCACTTAAGAGCATTATTCTGATTAACTATGATTTTTTTCTCTCTACCTATTGTTTTGTTCCTGACCTTTGCCCTCTATTCTCCTCTGTTGACAGGCGCCTTCATGGCTTGCCGCGTCATTGGGATCCGCCTATCAGGCGCTTTCCAATGTCAAGTCAAATTCCTCGTATGTTTACCTGCTGTTTACTTGTAAATGTACTTGGCAATAAACTTATTCTGATTCTAAATGAATTAAGTCTATCAGTATATTTTCTAACCTTTTGGCAAGGATAGTGGTAAAAAGCTTATAGTCCTGATTTAACACACTGGTCTGTAGTTGGAGCAGTCTAGTTTATCCTTTTCAGGTTTAGGTATAACTGCAATGACCCCTTCTCTCCAGGAGGGGGGGGGGATTTCCCCTGAGTGGAGGACATAGTTAAATGTTTTCAGGAGGAGAGGAGATAGTTGCTGTTTAAAGGTTTTGTACCACTCTGCTGTATAGCCATCTGCTCCTGGGGATTTGTTAGCTTTAAGTTTCATAATTGCTTTTTCTAATTCTTTAGGTTGTATTTCTGACAGTGTTTTATTTTGTGACTCAGTAAGTTGGGGAAGGTTTAATGTGTTTAGGAATGTTTCAGATGCGTTTTTGTTTTTTGAGGGAGTACAAGTTCTTATAGTCGTTCTCGAAGCTTTTAAGAATATCCTGAATTCTAAATTTTATTTCCTTTGATACTGGGTCTCTGATTTTTGTAGAGTGCTCTCTCCGTTTGTTTCCTCAATTTATAGGCTAGCAATTTTGCCGATTTGCTGCTTGTTTCATAGTATTTTTGTTTCAGAAATGTAAGTTTCTTCTGGATTTCTATTGTGTAGATCTCATTTGTTTTTTAATTTCCTTAATTTTGAGCGAGTCATTAGAATGAGTGTTATCTTTGTGCTCTTTTCTAGGTTCTTAAGTTCTGACTCTAATGTGATTAGTTTTTCTTGTCTCAGTTTCTTTTGGATTGCCAGTTTTGCGATAATCTTTCCCCTTATTACAGCTTTGCATGCGTCCCACAGTATTAAAGGGGATACTTCTCCATTATCATTTTCTTCCAAATATCTGAGAATATCTGATTCCAATTCATCTCTCAGTGGTCCTTTCAGGACATTTGAATTTAACCTCCAAGAAAATGTATTTGTGTATTTTTGGATACTTAAGTCCATATAGATCTGACTGTGGTCAGAGATCCATCAGTCCTCTTTTACATGTTTTACTCTTCCAATGTCTCTGTTAAACATAAAGAAAATAGTCAGTCCTTGAGTATGATGAATGTGGTGCTGAGTAAAATGTATAATCTTTTACACTGGGGTTGAATTCCCTCCACACGTCACAGATTCCAATTTCGTTTAGTAGCATCCGAGTTTTTCTACTTTGTGTTATTTTGATGTGGAGAATTACCTGATGCATCCCAGTATGGATTCAGTCTTGGATTGAAGTCTCCACCACATATCACTAAACCTTGGGCTTAAGTTATCATTAGGTCAAATTCATTTTTATAAAATTTCCAGTTAGCCCCTGGAGGTGCATATACATTCAGCAGGGTGATATCTTCTCCCTCTAGCCGCCCAAGTACCATACTGTATCTCCCTTCTTTATCTTTGTGTTCTGATTTTTTTTCAAATATAATTTTGGTTGAGATCAATATCGCTACTCCCCTCCTCCTCCCTGACTTATATGAAGATGAAGAGATCATTTTAAACCCTTGTCTATTGAGTTTAGTGTGCTCCACTTCTGTTAGGTGGGTTTCCTGTAAAAATATTATTCCTGCTTTGTCTTTTTTCATTTTGCCTAGAATCTTGGATCTTTTAACTGGATTCAGGATCCCTTTTACATTGAGATTATTTTGGTTACACCCTGTTTCTCCATTGTGTTGTCTTATTTAGTATAACGAACGGTGTGGTGGCCCTCTTTTATGCTACTCAGAAACTGAAAGAACATTAAGAACATAAAAAACTGAGAACATAGTATATAAAACTTTAAAACCAAAAACTGACAAAAGATCTTCCTGAGCTGAGGTCTTTTTAGTGACCTTAGAAGAGCCATGATGGTGTGTTGGCTCTGAGGGAAATTCCTCAGATTTCGTTACGTGCTGAGGGCCCTCTCTTACCCCTGTAAGTTGTCCCATGTTTTTTAATGTGAATTTCAGATCCCAATCCGAACTTGTAATGATTTTTTTTTTTTTTTTTTTTTAAATGCCTATACCCTATGAAATTGTGCGCAACCTCCCACCACCATCACAGCAGTCACGTTAATACAGTATTAGTGTGGAGAGATCATGTGGTTCATTGTCACATTTCTACTTTAACAAGTTTTTTTTTTTTAAAGACTTATTTGTTTCTAATATTATGTCTGTTCCATAAAATGCTTTACCACTTGCTGATTCTGCATCTCCTTTAATGTTTGTTACCTTGTAGGAGGAGGGTTGGATGCGCAGATTGACTAAAAATATCGTTATTCCCTCCTGTAAACAGCCAGTTTTTCCTTGTAGCTCTGGCGCTGGGTTTCCCGCTGCTAGCCCGTGGATTTTGAGGGTCTCTGTGTGGACCACGTTTGAGCCTTGATTCTTTTGATCGGGTCTGCTGCGGGTTTATACACTGTTACCGGGAGTCCTCTTCTCGCCATATCCGTGGTTGCTTCTTCCGCCGAGTTGTAGAGACACATCTCGTCGCCGTAAAAAACCCTCAGCTTCGCCGGGAATGGAGTCTGAAAGCGCAGTTTCTTCTCTCATACCTTTTTAGCGTCGTTGTATTCCCGACGCTTTTTAAGGACCTCCGGAGCATAATCGTGTTCCACGAAAACTTTTCTCTCTTGGTGCATAAATCCTTTTTTCTGCCAAGCCAGTCTTACAACCTCGTCTTTTATTTTGGAGTTGGAAAACTTCACCACCACCAATCGTGGTGGCGCTTCCGCCACCGGCCTAGGGGCTAATGTACGGTGCTCCCTTTCTATCTTCAAGTCGGTGGTTTGGGGAATATCCAACTTCTCTCTCAGTAAGGACTCCACGCATGCCGCCATTGTGGTGAAACCGTCCTCGACTCCTTCTTTCAGACCATGAATTCTTATGTTATCTCTTAGTCTTCCTTCTTGGTCGGTTAGCTTAGCCTCCAATCTTGACTGGCGTTTGTGTAGTTCCAGCACGGTATCTTCCAGCTCTTTTATTCTTTCCTCTGCTTCCAAGATTCGGTCCTCGGCCTGGTCCACTCTGCTGTTTGTCCTTTTTATTTCATCTTTGATTTCACGAAATTCAGCCCAACACTCTCAGCGAAATCGTCTTAATTCCTTAAGTACCATTTTTAAGCTAACCTTGTTGCTAGCTTCATTCAGCTCCTCGTTTTCTGAATGGAAATCCTCCGGATCAGATTCTCCGGCCGATGCATGTGCTGGCCTGGTAAATGTCGATTTCTTCTGTTTTCCTTTAGGCATTATGACTCTTTGATTTTCAGTCTTCCAAAAATCCGTTAAATCTGATTTTCAAGGTATTTTTCTGGATCGGGTCTGGGAGCTTCAGCGTTAAGCTGCTATCACCATGGTGTCCAGACCGGAAGTCCACAAAATGGAGTTTTTAAATGGTTTATTATTATTAAGGGAAACAAAAATCTACACCCATGTGGCCCTGTGTGGAAAAAGTGATTGCCCCCTAAACCTAATCACTGCTTGGGCCACCCTTACAGCAACAGCTGCAATCAAGCATTTGCGATAACTGGCAATGAGTCTTTTACAGGGCTGTGGAGGAATTTTGGCCCACTCATCTTTGCAGAATTGTTGTAATTCAGCCACGTTAGAGGGTTTTCAAGCATGAACCGCCTTTTTAAGGTCATGCCACAGCATCTCAATCAGATTCAAGTCAGAACTTTGACTAGGCAACTCCAGTCATTTTTTATTTTATTTTTTTTTAAGCCTTTCAGAGGTGGACTTGGTGGTGTTTTGGATCATTGTCCTGCTGCAGAACCCAAGTGCGTTTCAGCTTGAGGTCACAGATGGCTGGACATTCTCCATCAGGATTTTTGGTAGACAGCAGAATTCATGGTTTCATTTACCACAGCAAGCCTTCCAGGTCCTGAAGCAGCAAAACAGCCCCAGACCATCACACTACCACCACCGCCATATTTTACTGTTGGTATGATGTTCCTTTTCTGAAATGCTGTTCCTTTTATGCCAGATGTAATGGGACACACGCCTTCCAAAAAGTTCAACTTTTGTCTAGTCAGTCCACGGTGCATTTTTCCAAAAGTCTTGGGGATCATCAAGATGTTTTCTGGCAAAACCGAGATGAGCCTTTGTTCTTTTTGCTCAGCAGTGGTTTTTGTCTTGGAACTCTGCCATGCAGGCCATTTTTGCCCAGTCTCTTTGTTATGGTGGAGTCATGAACACTGACCTTAACTGAGGCAAATAGGGCGTGCAGTTCTTTGGATGTTGTTGTGGGGTCTTTTGTGACCTCTGTGCTCTTGGGGTAATTTTGGTCGGCCAGCCACTCTTGAGAAGGTTCACCACTGTTGCATATTTTCACCGTTTTTGGATAATGGCTCTCACTGTGGTTTGCTGGAGTCCCAAAGGTTTAGAAATGGTTTTGTAACCTTTTCCAGACTGATCGATTTTCAATTACTTTTTTTTTCCTCATTTGTTCCTGAATTTCTTTGGATCGCAGCATGATGTCTAGCTTTTGAAGAGCTTTTGGTCTACTTCACTTTGTCAGGCAGTTCTTATTTAAGTGATTTCTTGATTGAGAACAGGTGTGGCAGTAATCAGGCCTGGGTGTGGCTTGAGAAATTGAACTTGGCTTTCCAAAGATGTGATAAACCAGTTAATTTGTTTTAACGGGGCAATCACTTTTTCACACAGGGCCATGTAGGTTAGGATTTTATTTTACTGTTAATGAACACCTTCATTCAAAAACTGAATTTCGTGTTGTGTTATCTTTGTCTAATATTTAAATTTGTTTGATCTGGAACATCGAAGTGTGACAAACTTACCAAAAAATGAGGAATCAGGAAGGGGGCAAACACTTTTTCACACCACTGTCAGTCCCTTTTATATTTGTCAAAAGTCTAACATGTGTGATTGCCTACATATAGGCTATACCTCTGTATTCCACTTTCAAACACAGCCTACATTTGAGCCTGTAAAGCTTGATTGGGCTACCTGTTTAAGATAAGAATATTTACTTTCTACGGGCATGCACTAGTAAAGAAAATGATAAAACCCAGCAATCCTATATACAGAAAAAGTAGTTGTAATACCCGTAATTGCAAGTTCAGTGCAATAGTGTAGGTGCAGACAGTGACAGATTACACTGCACATGATAAATATTGCAATAACAGACAGCAGCAGGTATGGCATTTGTGCAAATGGTGGCAGTAAAGTGCAGAGACATACAGCAGCAGATGTAATTGCTGTTGGTGTGCCAAGTCTTTCTGTGCAAACAGCTGCGGTAGTTGTGTGGGTGAGTGTGTTAGGATCCAGGGGTGGCAGGTGAGTAGAGTTTAGGGTCTTGATGGCCTGGTGAACAAAGCTGTTCAGCAGTCTTGTGGAGTGGGCCCAGAAGCTCCAGTACCTTTTCCCCGAGGGTAAGGGGCCAAAGAGGGAGTGTGAGGGGTGGGAGGTGTCACCTGCAGTGTTGATGGCTCTGCGGGTGTGGTAGATGTCTGAGGGGGGAGGGGGCAGAGGGGACCCAATCTTGCTGGCTACTTTCACTGTGTGTTGCAGTGTCTTCGGCAGGAGGCGGTGCAGCTTCTGTACCACACCGTGATGCAGCTGGTGAGGATACTCTCAATGGTACCTTGGTCGAATGAGCACATCATGGGGGTGGGACTCATGCTCTCCTCAGTTTGCGGAGAAAGTGGAGGTGAGTTTGAACCTTCTTGGCCAGTGATGTGGTATTGGACCAGGAGGTCCTCAGAGATGTGCACCCCCAGGGACTTGGTGCTGCTCACCCTCTCCACAGCTGCTCCATCAATGATCAGAGGGGGATGCTGTGTGTGTCCCCTCCTGAAGTCGACCACATCGTCGGCTTCTGTCGGTCTATGATGACCATGGAAGAGAATCCTAAACGTCTACTCTGCTGAAACAGCACCGCCTGTGGCTGAACAGGCCGATGCGCACCGGTGTTCTACCTTCCAGCGTTGGGCGTTGGTAGGATTCAAGCCTGGGCAGGAAGATATGGAGGACAAGATGTTACCCATGCAGCATGTCTCCCCTCTCCACGTCACTGATGAATCCAAAGGAACAGCAGGGCTGCTATAGTTTGGCACCAGCGCCGTCGGAGGAGCTGCCAGAACGATGTTGAGCACAACAGAGAACTGCCTTAGGGGCTCCGACTCCGGATTTTTCCTCAGGGTTGACTCCCGAAGCCTTTCCTGTGACCGGGTGTGCCGCAAGGCAGCGGAGGTTTGAAATCAGGGTTTACCTTCTCCTAGATGGGCTACCTTCCCAGGTTAACGAGCCACCATCTACCCGAAGTCTACCACAATCTCCTTGGTTTTTCCCATGTTCAGGAAGAGGTTATTGTCTTAACACCACTAGACCAGTTTGCTCACCTCATTTCTGTAGTTGGCTTCTTCATTGCTGGTGATGAGGCTCACCACCATTGTCATCCGCAAGTTTGATGATGTGGTTGGTGTTGTAGGTTGGTACAGTCATGGGTCAGCAGGGTGAAGAGCAGCGGGCTGAGCATGCACCCTTGTGGGGCCCCTGTGCTCAATGTGATGGTCTTGGAGGTGTTGCTGCCGACCCGCACATTCTGTGGCCTCCCTGTGACAAAGTCCAGCACCCAGTTACAGAGAGGTTTTGAGTCCCAAGTGTCTGAGTTCCTACTTCAGCTATGCTTCATGTTGTATATGACTACAATCTATCAGCTGGCCTGATGATTTAGAATTTTGCAATATCGACCAACATTTTTTGCCACCCATGCAGCTAGCAGATTCACTGGTCATTGTGTACATACTTGAGTAGAGATAAAGAAATAAAAAAGCACAGTCTGTGCCTGTTCACCAGCATGCACAAGCAGAAGTCGCAACACTTCTGGCACAAAAAAATTGTTTGCCTTCAAGTTCTGAACATACATTGGCTGAATTTGTTTATAGATTTTATATTGTAATGAACCAATCATGACTGCCTTGTAAACAGTGTTAACAAGTCATTGAGAAAAATGATTTTTTTATTTCCTAGATTTAGCTGTGGACTTTGCATCGTCTGTTATCCCCCAGAGCCATATCCTGAATGCTCCATTCAGCACGGGGCATCAGAGGCAGCTGTCGCGCTATTACAGTGAGTTTGAAGAGCTTCAGCTGCTTGGAAAAGGAGCTTTTGGTGCTGTAATTAAAGTGAGCTCGCCGCCTTATCACCTTGTTGCATTACTGAGACATAATGTGACACTGATAAATGTTTTTTGTTTTTTTTCCATCATTTCATACTGTTAGGTTCAGAACAAACTAGATGGTTGTTACTACGCTGTGAAGCGCATTCAGGTCAATCCAACCAGTAAGCAGTTCAGACGGATCAAAGGTGAGGTGACGCTGCTCTCAAGGTTGAACCATGAGAACATTGTCCGCTATTACAACGCATGGATAGAGCGACATGAGACACCCACCATGGGAGTGCTGAGCAACACGGACAGCTCCGAGCCTGCGAGCTCTGCCTGTAAACCTCCTCAGCCCAAAGATCCACCAGCACGCCTCAACGAGCTCGGTCTCCTTGACAACGTAGAGGACATCGCGCCACCACCGGCCCTGTCGAGCTCTGTGGAATGGTCAACCTCCATCGAGAGATCCTCCAGTGCCAAGTGCAGCGGACACCATTCCAGTGAGGATGAGGATGATGACGATGAGGATGATGAAGATGACGTATTTGGCGCCTCTTTTTTGTAGGTTGCCTGTTTGATTCATTGTTACTCAAAAATGTATACTTCTTAATATTTATTCTTGTGGTGTTTACTTTAGGCCATTAGACAGTGACTCGCAGAGTGACATAATTTTTGATAACGGTGACGAGAGCATTGACGAGATGTTTCAGGTTTGCATTTTTTCACACCTTTGTTTAGTCTTTTTTTTTTTTTTTTTGTCAGTCTCACAAACAGTAGGTTGTATGTCATACTGCAGGTGGAGCCCAGAAAGGGGCCGGCGACCGACGCCTCAGAGAGCACAGTCTCCGACATCCGGCATCCCATTATAGCACATTATCTGTACATACAAGTAAGCTTTCGCTGTACACTTCGGTTTTACTACTAAAAATTTCTGCTTTACATTTTAACTTTTTTTTTTTTTTTCTCCCCCCTGGCAGATGGAATACTGTGAAAAGAGCACTTTAAGGGACACAATAGACCAGGGCCTGTATCAGGACCAGACTCGGTTATGGAGACTATTCAGGGAAATTCTGGATGGCCTAGCTTACATTCACGAGCAGGTGTGGGGCATTATGTGAAATATTGCTTCAGTGCTAAAGATAAAGTATGTTTTTAATTACTCAGGCCCATCCTTTCTTTTAGGGGATGATCCACAGGGACTTGAAGCCTGTCAACATCTTCCTTGACTCACAGGATCATGTGAAAATTGGAGACTTTGGCCTTGCGACAGACCGTCCTGCTAACGTGGTATGCATTACTCAGTGCTCTGCCATAATGTTGGACTATATGAGGGCTTAGCATCATCTGTTTCTGAGAGGTAGATTAAGTGAATAAAGTGTGGCACAATGGATAAATAATCCAAAATGGTAACTCTTCCCATATAATTTTAGCATTAAGATCAGCATAGGCCCTGCTTACTGCCTTAATGCACAGTTGCACAAGTCAGTGATAATGGCAATGATATGATGGCAGCATGGTGGTGTAGTGGTTAGCACTATTGCCTCAGAGTAAGAATGTCATTAGTTCAAATACACCAGCCAGCAGGGCCCATCTGTGTGGACTTTGCATGCTCTCCTCATGCTTGTGAATTTACGCTGGGTGCTCCGGTTTCCTCCACATTCTAAAAATATGCAAGTTGGGTCAACTGGAGATTCTAAAGTGGCCCAAGGTGTGAATGTGTGAGTGGCAAAGGGAGTGGCACTGCACTGTGGGTTCTTCATCCAGGTAAATGCCCTTGAATTTCCTCCTGGGATTAATGAAGTATAACAAACATATTAGGAAGAGGTATAGTCCAATGACTTAAAGGTACTGTCTGAACGTTTTAGAAACTCAGTCACACCTTGTCTTTGCCACGTGAACTGTAGTTTCATTCACTCAATTTGTGAAAATGATTGGTCCAATTCCAGAGTCCACTTTTGACCCTCGTCCCCTAAACCCTTGTAGAATTAAGCTGCTGTCATCTGCAGTGGTTGATGGCAAGAACCTTTATGGGCTCCGAAATGGTAAAATTGGACAACACTTTGAAATGTATCATGTTAGCTTAGCAACATCAAAAGTTTTTTTTCAAAATTTATTAAAATAGGGCAATCATACAAGAAATAAAAAATATAGATCAAGCATGTTATAACTAAAAATTTAAAAAAAATTATATAGAGCATGATAAACAGAATAAAATGACCTAAATGGTAGTTCAAGTGAATTATTTAAAAAAAAAAAAAAAAAAAAAAAAAAAATTAATTTAACCTTTATTTATACCAGATAGTTCCATTGAGAGGAAACCTTTTTCAAGGATGCCTTGTTCACACTCACACAGTTACATTCACACCAAGAAGCTGCTCGGTACAACCACAGCAATGTGTTGAGAAAATGAGGAAAATACTCAATGTCTGTTACTGCCACAACAATTAGTCAGTTACTCGACTAGTAGATCGACAGTAAACTAATCTGATAATTGACTAATTGCATATACCCATTTTTCGAGTAAATGATTAGTTGACTAATCAACAAACTAATCGGCAGATTAATTGACAACAAAAATACACCGCGTTCCAAATTATTATACAAATATTTGTCTGATTTTCCTAAACAGTCAACGCAAATGACAGTCAGTATAACTAAAGTCATTTTTCAAGTCATCAACCAATCAAATTGAAATTTTATTGAACAAACCTCCCTATAACTATTTTTTTGCAAAAATAGAAAACTCAAAATGCACTGTTCCAAACAGTGGGTCATATTTACTGAAATCGAAAGTTATTTCAATCAAAAACATCTTAACAGGCCAAGTTACATGTTAACAGAGGACCCCTTCTTGGATATAACCTTCACAATTCTTGCATTCATTGAACTTGAGTTTTCAGAGAGTTTCTGTTTGAATTTCTTTGCAAGATGTCAGAATAGCCTCCCACAACTGCTGTTTTGATGTGCACTGCCTCCCACCCTCAGATCTTTTGCTTTAGGATGCTTCAAAGGTTCTCAACAGGGTTGAGGTCAGGGGAGGATGGGGGGTACACCATGAGTTTCTCTCCTCTTATACCCATAGCAGTCAATGACGGAGAGGTATTCTTTGCAGCATGAAATGGTGCATTGTCATGCATGAAGATAATTTTGCTACGGAAGGCAGGATTCTTGTACCATGGAAGAAAGTGGTCAGTCAGAAACTCTGTATACTTTGAGGTCATTTTCACACCTTCAGGGACCCTAAAGGGGCCTACCAGCTCTCTCCCCATGATTCCGGCCCAAAACATGACTCCGCCACCTCCTTGCTGACGTCGTAGCCTTGTTGGGACATTGTGGCCATCCATCAACCATCCATTATTCCATCCATCTGGACCATCCAGGGTTGCACAGCACTAATCAGTAAACAAGACTGTTTGAAAATTAGTCTTCGTGCATTTCTGGGTTCACTGCAACCGTTTCTGCCTGTGAGCACTGGTTGGGGTGGCCAAATAGTAGGTTTATGCACAACTGCAAGCCTCTGGAGGATCCTACACCTTGAGGTTCGTGGGACTCCAGAGACACCAGCAGCTTCAAATACCTGTCTGCTGCTTTGTAATGGTATTTTAGCTGCTGCTTTCGTAATTCGATGAATTTGTCTGACAGAAACCTTCATCATTATGCCTTTATCTGCATGAACCCGTTTGTGCTCTGAATCAGCCACCAATTTCTTCACCGTACGATGATCACGCTTAAGTTTTCGTGAAATATCTGTTTTCATACCTTGTCCAAGGCATTGCACTATTTGATGCTTTTCGGCAGCAGAGAGATCTTTTTTTCCCCATATTGCTTGAAACCTGTGGCATGCTTAATAATGTGGAACATCCTTAAGTAGTTTTCCTGTAATTGGGCTCACCTAGCAAACTATGACAGGTATCTGAGATTGATATCAGGGATCCAAAGAGCCCCGAGACACAACACCATCCATGAGTTTAATTGAAAAACAAAAAATTGAATGTTTATGACACTAAAATCCTGTTTGTATAATAATTTGGAATGTGGCGTAAATGCTAGTCGCAGCGTTAATGTCTAGCTGCAACTTGCTCTCAAATGCTGGCTGAACGCAATAAAATATACATTTTCTGCTGATATTTGAGTTTTGATGTAAAAATTATCAACATTTTCAAGGCTATAGAAGACCAAAAATACTTGAATAAAAAATGAATGAACTGATGCAGCATGTCATTAAAAAAATAAATTTTGAAAGATGCCTAATATGATGTTGCCCAGGTCTGTTCTTTAGTTACACTCTTGATGGACTTTGATGTTTGAACTAACTGCTTCTCACATTTAACTTTTACTCAAAAAACCTTGCATTAATTTTTTTAAATTAACTTCTTTGACTTCCAGGCTGCAGGTAAATTTGACATGGAGGAGAACGGCTCTGCATTGATGCCCAAACCAGACACAACAGGTGCAGTGTTTTTGACAGTTTTCACATTAAAAAAACAAACAAAAAAACCCTTTACTAACATTTGAGTGGAACTTGCATCACTGTCTCCAGATAACCTGACTGGGATGGTAGGTACTGCCCTGTATGTCAGTCCAGAAGTTCAAGGAAACACTAAAGCAACCTACAACCAAGTAAGGATTTAAATTCACTTATTACATCAGGCCAAATGTAGAATAACAATGGCTTGTTGTTTCGGGATGACTCCTTTTATTGCCTGTGTGTTCTGTCCATAGAAAGTTGACCTCTTTAGCCTGGGGATCATCCTCTTTGAGATGTCCTACCGGCCGATGACCACTGGGTCCGAGCGCATTTCTGTCCTCAGTCACCTACGTGCAGTATGTTCATGTCAGCAACAAGGACCAGTCTGGTGGGGTTTTTCACTGTAGTCTTAGTTTTTATTTTTTACGTTACAGGAGCCCGTCGTCTTCCCCGAGGACTTCATTGCACGTGAGCAAGGGGGACAGGTGAAGACCACTTCAGTGCAACCTCCCACAACACTTTTCCTCCTGGTATTAAAATAACAGTCTTAACATTTTCTCAAACTTTTGTGTATATCAGATAAAAGTCATAGAGTGGCTGCTAAAGCACGATCCAGCCCTTCGTCCCACCACCCAGGAGCTGTTGAAGAGCAACCTGCTTCCCCCGCCTCAGATGGAAGAGTCGGAGCTGCACGAGGTGCTGCAGCTCACCATGGCTAACACCAATGGCAAGGCCTACCGCACAATGGTGGGCCAGCTGTTCGCCCAGAACACTTCACCAGTTCAAGACTACACGTATGACATAGACCTGCACAGGGTGAGGCTACTGCCTGATTTGACCAAGATTTTGAGATCATCTTGTATTTTATAGTAAAAGTTAGGATTAATGTAGAGGCCATCCCTAAAAAAAAAACTGTATTCACATAGTTTCATTTGGAGCATAGTACTATTTATCTCTCAAGAGTGGGGGTCTCCAGCCTGCGGTTCCAAAGCCAGATGGCCAGGTGTGGTTCTGTTGCCCTGTACCGTAGACTCCCGAAGACTTTGACAAAGAGAGGGATTTGGGGGGGGGGGGGGGGGGGGGGGGGGGGTGGAGAGCAAGATATCGGACATCTGTGGAAAAAAGTTGCAGCGGGCCCAAAGATTGTCTGGAATTTAAAAGAGTTAAGCATTAAGAACAAAACTTACATATTTGCAGTTAAGAAATGGCAGCTGTATAAGAAAAAGGTGAAATTTATCAGTGAAATGTTTTTAATTTATGAAAAAAATTGCAGATTTATCAGCAAAAAAGTAATACATTTGAGAAAAGTCACAAACATGAAAAAAGTTGCAGATATAAAGCTGCAAATTTATAAGAAGTTGCATATTCATGACAAAATTTCACCCAATACTGTTTTTTTCCACAATATTTTTATTGAACGTTTTTGCAAACAAAACACAAACACTAAAATAATTAAAAAAAATAAAAAAAAAATACTAAAAACACCAACAACCACTAACTAAGGGAGGTCTTCAACAATGCTCCTCTAGGCAATCCATTACGCAAGTATACAAACTATACATTCACCAATTTGGAATTTACAAGGTCCACACACATCATTCACCTTCTTCTTCAAAAGTTATGTTTAAATTCTTTACATAATCAATGAAAGGTCTCCATATATTCTCAAACACAATTTCTTTTGATTTCAGTATGTATGTTATTCTTTCTAATGGAAGGTTTAACATCTGTCTTAACCACTGAGTCACATCTGGTCTGAGTCTTTTTCCACAATAGTGCAATACATTTTTTGGCGTTAAGCAAACTGAGGTCTATGAATGCTCTTTCACTCTTGTTAAAGTTAGGTCTTTATCCAGAAAAGCATAACAAAAACAGTTTAGGATTCAATATGATTTGTTTTGAAATTATTTTTTAATTGTTACCCTCACCTCTTCCCAAAACACTAATTTTTCTACATTCCCATAAACAATGAAATAGGGTTCCTTTACTTTCCATACATTTTGTGCACGTATCTGGTATGTTTGTGTTATATCTATTTAGTTCCACCGGTGTAACATACATCCGCATTAACCATTTAAAATGTATCAATTTAAGATGTACATTTATTGATTTGGTTTGAGCTTCTGCACAAGCCAATTCCCATTGTTCCTCTGAAATTTCAGTTTGCAGGTCTTCTTTCCAATAATTCATTCTTTTCTGTGAGTTTTCAGTTGAGGATAATGTCAATGAGTTATAAAACTCTGAAATAATACCCTTTCTCTTACTATCTTTCGTCAAGATTTTTTCCAAGGATGAATAAGTAGGTCGGATGAGAGCATTATTTTTGATTTGATCGAATAAAGTTCCTAAGCTGAAGATATTTAAAAAAGTGTTCTATTGAGATTAAATTTGATCCTCAGTTCTTCAAAAGACATTATCTGAACCTGACAAATATAAGTCGAATCTTTTGAATCCCTTTTAAATTCCATACTTTAAATACAGCATCCGCTCTCCCTGGTTTAAAATATTGATTACCCCATATTGGGCTAAATTGTGACAAGTGTGGAACTTTTAGATGTTTTTTGGTTTCACACCATATTTTGATCATATGCTTTACAAATGGGTTTTTAACTTGCTTCTGTAATTTTTTTGCTGAGTCTGAGTATATGAATATGGGAAGAGGTAAAGGTAAATTGTATGATTCCATTTCAGTCCAGTGAGGGAGATCATTTGATGAAAAATATGTCATAGACCTCAGTTGTGCCGACCAATAATACAACATAAAGTTTGGACATTTCAGACCTCCACGATCAAATGGTAAATATAGTAAGGACAGACGTAATCTAGCCCTCCTATTGTTCCATATAAATTCCACTAACTTTTTTTTAATTCTTAAGAATAGATCTGAAGGTGGTGGTAAAGGAATGTATTGAAATAAATAAAGCATTTTGGGTAAGATATTACTTTTAAGTATATTAATTCTCCCAATCATCGACATTGGTAGTGACATCCATCTCTGAAGTAACTCATTAATGTCTATCATTAAGGCTTCATAGTTGGCACTGACGACTAATTCTAGCTTAGGCAAAATTTGAATTCCTAAATATTTAAACTGATTTACAACTTTGAATTGATTTACCTCAGGACCTGGGTGATTTCTCTGGGTCTCATTTAGCATTAATATTGAAGATTTAGTTTTATTTATTTTATATCCTGATATTTCCCCAAAATTCTTTATTAAATTCAACAAAGTCGGAATTGATTTTTTAAGATTCAACATGAACAAAATTATGTCATCAGCATACAGGGAGATTTTATGTTCTGTTGGTCCTATTTTAATTCCATATATTTGTGGATGTAAACGTACTGCCATTGCTAAAAGTTCAATTGCCATAGAAACAGTAAAGGTGAAAGTGGACAGCCTTGTCGACATCCTTTATTGATTTTGAAATATTGCCGTTTGTTAGGATTTCTGCTGTAGCATTATTGTATAATATCTGAACCCATTTTATGAAATTATTTCCAATTCCAAACCTTTGTAGGACTTCAAAAAAGGGCCATTCGACCCTATCAAAGGCCTTTTCGGCATCCAGTGATAGAGCTGTATCCGGTGCTTCTTTATTAGAATAGATTATATTAGTCTTCTTACATTGTGGAAGCCTTGTCTTCCCTTTATAAAGCCATTCTGATCTCTGTTAATAATATTTGGTAATATTTCTTGTAGCCGTCTTGCTAAAATTTTACAGATTATCTTAAGGTCAGCATTTAATAGGCTTATTGGTCTCATATTTTCACATTTATTAGGGTTTACCTGGTTTTGGCAACAGTATAATTAAGGCATTATTCATGTATAATGGTAAATTACTATTTTGAAATGCTTCTAAAACCATTTCCAAAAAAGGTTTTATTAATTTATTCTTAAACTTTTTATAGAGGTCAACTGGAAGACCATCTGGTCCTGCACTTTTTCCTGATTTCATATCATCAATGGCTAGCCCAACTTCTTCTTGACTAATTTTAGACTCCAGTATCTCCCTGTTTTCATTTGGAATACAAGGTATAGATGATTCGTCCAAAAACCCATTTAGTTAAGTCGGTTTCATTTTTTGTCATATAATTTTCATAATAATCTCTAAAGGCACTGTTAATTTCTAAAGGATCTACAACTGCCTGTCCGTTACTTATAATACTGGTAATTGGTGTTTTAAATTCTAATTGTTTAATCTGCCATGCCAATAATTTCCCTGATTTTTTTCACCTTGTTCATAAAAAGATTGAAGCAATCTTAGAAGACTCGAGGCAGCTCTATTCGCTGATTTTTTTTGTCATATTCAGCTCTCAGAATCAGTAATTCATTCTCTAACTTTGGGTCACTTCCTGCATACACTTTTTCTTGGAGGATTTTTATTTTATGTTCCAATTGGGCTCTCTCCTCTCGAGTCTTCTTAGATTTTGAACCTGTATAACTAATAATATGCCCCCTAATAAAAGCTTTGAAAGCCTCCCACTTTATACATGCTGATGTTTGTGTAGTATTGATTTCAAAGAACTCATCTATCTGTTTTTCTATGTACTTAACAAATTCCTCATCTTGAAGCCATTTATGCTGAAATTGCCACCTACCTGGTTCCTTTGTCAATTTCTTATCTACATATATTAGACAGCAGGGTGCATGATCAGAGATCACAATGTTATCATAGAAACAGTTTTGAATCTTGGACCTTAATTCTGTGGAGATCAAAAAATAGTCAATACGTGAGAATGTCTTGTAGGTATTAGAATAACAAGAGTAGGCTTTAACGTCCAATACTAATGTTAACACATCAGTTTATACTTAAAATGTGGCTGTTTTACCCTCATTTTAAGGGTCAAATGTAATTTGCATATCGCTGAGAATGTCTCATGATAGTTTATGTGGACCCCTGGCTTACAGTTTTTTGATGCAAGATGTCTAGTTTAAGACATGACCTGTAGACATTTTTTAGCTCATTCTGGCTAAGCCAAAAGGAGCTAATGCGATGACGTGGTGTCTGACGGCCACATTTCATGGGAATCACTGCTCCCCCTAGGCATTTGCCCCAGTGCTCAACAAATTCACTCACAATGATCCTTGGGTGGGTCTGCATCCAGGTTGTGTCAAGGTCAGAGGTCAGGAGATCTGGAGACTTGCGTGGTTTTAGAAAAATCACTACTCCTAGGCAATTACCTCAATTCTCACAAAGCTCACTCACAATGACCCTAAGGTAGGGCTGCATCCAGGTTGAGGTCAAGAATGTTGCTAAAAGTCAGGATGTCTGGGCATTTATGATTTCACAACAAAACTATACCCTTCTAGGACATTGACCTTGACTTTAAGCCCATCCTAGATGGGTCTGTATCTAGGCTGTGCTTAAGGTCAAGGTCAACCGTCAGGAGATCTGAGCACTCCCCGGGTGATTTTGTCAGGACAGAATGAGCTACTCAGTCATTGACGTCTGGTTTGGCTTTTCATTAATGTGTTAGAGCCAAATACCAGTAGAGAAAAAAGTCCTCAAAAGCTTTGATATTAATATAAAAGGGTCTTGTTTCTACTGCCTAGTGTCATAGTGAAACCTTAAAGCAAATAACTAAACAAAAGTATTTAGAAATGATTCTGTAAAACATCTTTGACTTATCCTTTCCTTGGCCTTCAGTTGTTTTTCCCACCTCTCTGCCTTCAGAGGGCGCTGCAGTTAAGCAAATCGTGGCACCGACACTGCTCCTCTTTAGCGGCCTCTCTCATCTCTGGTCCATAACAGGCCAGCAGAAGGCCTGTTGGTGCTTTAGTCATTGTCTCCTGATCCCTAACAGAGTCCGTTTGTCTGCTGTACCCCTAGGGCAGCTTCAGCTTCAACAATGCCAAATTGCAGCAGTATGTGTACGAGACAATCACCAGGATCTTCAAGAAGCATGGTGAGTATACTGCACTCTTTTACTGCATGCAAACATGAATCTTTGTTGACTCTTCTGCAAACTGCTTGGCTTCCTGACCTGTTCTAAGCCAGTTTCGGGCACCCCGACATCTGCTCCTGCGAGAGGCGACTAAACGATAATCTTACTGTTTAGCAGTGCAGGTCCTGTTCATGTGCTTGTGTTTTTGTGCACATTGCTGATGACATCCAGCTGTGCTTGTTTGTTTATGCCGAGGTTGTATGTGCTCACATGCATCATTTCCCCCAGGGTGTGTGAGGGTCATTATCATATGCAGATATGTGTGTAATTCACGTCATTTGTCTCCAGGTGCGGTACGACTCCAGACCCCACTGCTTCTCCCCAGAAACAGGAAGCTGTACGATGGCTGCGAACTGGCTTGCTTCATGGACCACAGTGGAATGCTGGTTACACTGCCCTATGACCTTCGTGTGAGTTTGACACACACACACCCTCAGGTGTACATGTTCACACTTGCACACTGACTCTAATTATACAACTATTTGCATGATCTCATACAAATGCACACTGTGTGGGTGCAATCAGCAGCTGTCTTCAGATCCTACTGCCTCAGGAAACCCTGAAGACTAAATGGTTGTTTCCAAACTGTGATTGATTACAGCTTGGCATGGACTGATTTACTGTTATTATACAACCTAATGTTCAATCCCTTTTCCCCTCTCCTCCCTCCACTATAGATGGCATTTGCAAGATACATTGCCCGCAACAATATAACAAACCTGAAGAGGTAAAGTTGACATTAATCCTTTTTGCTTTAGTAGTGTTTTCTTTCTACATATCATTATGCTAATTTGTAATACATTTCTTACATTATATTATTTCAGCATTACTTCAAGGTGTCGTTTGTAACTTTCAGTGGAAGCTAGCAGTCAGATTTCAAAATACAACCAGTTCATGTTTTCAGTCATCACTTCTGCTGCAGAAGCCATATATGGAATTAAAGTTTCACATAAAAAAACTTGTAAAGACATTATGGTGGTGCAAGATGACCACCTAGAAGGGCTCTCTCCAGTGTATAGGAACTATAGGTGCAGAAAATGCAACACCTTTTGCTTGAGTGATTTATATTTCAAAATAAGTGTCAAAGGCATACTCTTTTTCCACATGTTGACAGTTTCCAAAGGTGTTAATGAAATGTCTGTAGTGCTGGGCGATACAGCTCAAAAAAATGCATCGCATTACAGTGCATCCGGAAAGTATTCAGTGCTTCACTTTTTCCACATTTTATGTCACAGCCTTATTCCAGCATGGATTAAACTCATTTTTTACCTCAAAATTCTGCACACTATTTTTTTTTAGATTTTTGCAAATTTATTAAAAACAAAAAGCTAAGAAATCATGTGTACATAAGTATTCACAGCCTTTGCCATGAAGCTCAAAATTGAGCTCAGGTGCATCCTGTTTCCACTCATCATCCTTGAGATATTTCTACAGTGTAATTGGAGTCCACCTGTGGTAAATTCAGTTGATGGGACATGATTTGGAAAGGCACACACCTGTCTATATAAGGTCCCACAGTTGACAGTGCATGTCAGAGCACAAACCAAGCATGAAGTCAAATGAATTGTCTATAGACCTCCAAGACATGAGGCACAAATCTGGGGAAGAGTACAGAAAAATTTCTTCTGCTTTGAAAGTCCCAATGAGCACAATGGCCTCTATCATCCGTAATTGGAAGAAGTTGAGAACCATCAGGACTCTTCCTAGAGCTGGCCAGCTGTCTAAACTGAGCGATCGGGGGAGAAGGGCCTTAGTCAGGGAGGTGACAAAGAACCCGATGGTCACTCTGTCAGAGCTCCAGCGTTCCTCTGTGGAGAGAGGAACCTTCCAGAAGGACAACCATCTCTGCAGCAATCCACCAGTCAGGCTTGTATGGTGGAGTGGCCAGACGGAAGCCACTCCTTAGTAAAAGGCACATGGCAGCCCACCTGGAGTTTGCCAAAAGGCACCTGAAGGACTCTCAGAGCATGAAAAACAAAATTCTCTGGTCTGATGAGACAAAGATTTAACTCTTTGGCATGAATGCCAGGTGTCATGTTTGGAGGAAACCAGGCACTGCTCATCAGGCCAATAGCATCCCTACAGTGAAGCATGGTGATGGCAGCATCATGCGGTGGGGATGGTTTTCAGTGGCAGGAACTGGGAGTCTAGTCATGATAGAGGGAAAGATGAATGTAGCAATGTACAGAGACATCCTGGATGAAAACCTGCTCCAGAGCGCTCTTGACCGCAGACTGGGGCGACGGTTCATCTTTCAGCAGGACAACAACCCTAAGCACACATTCAAGATATCAAAGGAGTGGCTTCAGGACAACTCTGAATGTCCTTGAGTGGCCCAGACTTGAATACAATTGAACATCTCTGGAGAGATGGGAAAATGACTGTGCACCGATGCATCCCATCCAACCTGATGGAGCTTGAGAGGTGCTGCAAAGAGGAATGGGCGAAACTGCCCAAAGATAGGTGTTGCCAAGCTTGTGGCATCATATTCAAAAAGACTTGAGGCTGCATTTGCTGCCAAAGGTTCATCAACAAAGTACTGAGCAAAGGTTGTGAATACAGGTACATCTCAAAAAATTAGAATATCATGAAAAAGTTCAATATTTTTTTGTCACTCATTTCAGAAAGTGAAACCTGTGTATATATAGATTCATTACACAGAGAGTGATACATTTCAAGTATTTTAATTTTGATGATTATGGCTCGCATCCCATGAAAACCCAAAATTCAGTTTCTCAAAAAATTAGAATATTACATAAAATTAATTTTAAACAAGTTTTTTAATAGAAATGCTGGCCGACTGAAATGTATGTCCATGTACACACTCAATACTTGGTCAGGGCTCCTTTTGGATTAGTTACTGTATCAATGTGGTGTGGCATGGAGATCAGCCTGTGGTACTGCTGAGGTGTTATGAAGGTCCAGGTTTCTTTGAGAGTGACCTTCAGCTCGTCTGCGTTGTTGGGTCTGGTGTCTCATCTTCCTCTTGACAATACTCCATAGATTCTCTATGGGGTTTAGGTCAGGAGAGTTTGCTGGCTAATCAAATACAGTGATGCCATGGTCATTAAACCAGGTTTTGATACTTTTGGCAGTGTGTGTGTGTTGGGGGGGGGGGGGGGGGTGCCAAGTCCTGCTGGAAAATGAAATCGGCTTCTCCATAAAGCTTGTCAGCAGAGGGGAAACATGAAGTGCTCTAAAATTTCCTGGTAGATGACTGCAGTGGCTTTGGTCTTGATAAAACACAGTGGACCGACACCAGCAGATGACCTCTGTTCAGATAAAAGTAAATTTTGCATTTAATTTGGAAATCAAAGTCTCAGAGTCTGGAGAAAGAGTGGAGAGGTACAGAATCTAAGTTGAGGCTTTGTGTGAAGTTCACACAGTCAGTGATGATTTGAGGAACCATGTCATCTGCTGGTGTTTGTCCACTGTGTTTTATCAAGACCAAAGTCAGCGCAGTTGTCGACCAGGAAATTTTAAAGCACTTCATGCTTCCCTGTGCTGACAAGCTTTATGGAGAAGCGGAGTTCATTTTCCAGCAGGACTTGGCACCCCCTCACACTGCCAAAAGTATCAAAACCTGGTTTAATGACCATGGCATCACAGTTTGATTGGCCAGCAAACTCTCCTGACCTAAAGCCCATAGAGAATCTATGAAGTATTGTCAAGAGGAAGATGAGCGACACCAGACCCAACAATGCAGACGAGCTGAAGGTCACTATCAAAGCAACCTGGACCTTCATAACACCTCAGGACCCAGCTGGTGTCCTGGTGCAGCCACAACAACCTGCAGCTGAATGCTTTGAAGACAGCGGAGATGATTGTGGACTTCAGGAAAGTCACATCCCCCCTGCCCCCCCTCACCATCACAGGCTCTCCCATCACCATTGCAGATTCCTTCCGCTTCTTGGGCACCACCATCACCCGGGACCTCAAATGGGAGCCAACCATCAGCTCCCTCATCAAAAAGGCCCAGCAGAGGATGTTCTTTCTGCGGCAGCTGAGGAAGCTCAAGCTACCCACCAAGATGTTAGTGCAGTTCTACACGGCCATCATCGAGTCCATCCTCACCTCCATAACTGTGTGGTATGCAGGAGCCACTGCCAGGGACAGACTAAGGCTGCAGCGCGTCGTGCGCACTGCTGAGAAGGTGATAGGCTGCAAGCTCCCATCTCTCCAGGACCTATACATCTCCAGGACCCGGAGGCGTGCTGGCCGGATCATAGCCGATCCTTCACATCCTGGTCACATGCTGTTTGCCCCCCTCCCCTCAGGTAGAAGGCTTCGGTCCATTTAGACTAAAACCTCCCGGCACATGAACAGCTTTTTCCCCTCTGCCATCAGACTACTGAACACTAAGTGACTTTTGACTCTCGTGCACCATGTACAGCAGCTCAACCAGACTCATGTCAATCATCACTGTTTTTCTGTTGCATTATTGACTGCACTATGTGGTACTTCACATTATCTGCTACATGCTAATTTTTTAAAACTGCCTTGACTAGTACTACTCATTATTACTAGTATTATTATTACTTATTACTTATTTTTCTACACTTATTGCACGTTTCTAGTCCTTTAGTTTTTTAGTTTATCCCTTTTTCTCATTATGTTTTTAATGTTGCAGCATGGCACCGAGACAAATTCCTAGTTTGTGTATTACATGAACAATGGCAATAAATCTGATTCAGCAGTGCCACAGGCTGATCACCTCCATGCCACGCCACATTGATACAGTAATTAATCCAAAAGGAGCCCCAACCAAGTATTGAGTGTACATGGACATACTTTCCAGTCAGCCAACATTTCTATTAAAAAAATTTTTTAAATTAATTTTATGTAATCTAATTTTTTGAGAAACTGAATTTGGGGTTTTCATGGGCTGTAAGCCAAAATCATCAAAATTAAAGTACATAAACGCTTGAAATTTATCACTCTGTAATGAATCTATATAAATTCAAATTCAAACGTTTATTTCAAACTCAGGGTTCATATTAAGAGCAAAAACTAAGATGAGTAGAAAATAGATAAACAAATAAAAGTATATACAGATCAGCAGACACTCGGCGCTCTTGTAACAACAATAACATACAATAATGGGCTCAGTATAAAATGGAACGCCACCACTTCCAAATGCTGGAATGAAGTGTGAGTGACGAGTTGACAATTGCTGATATAAGATTGTTGCATGCCAGCACCCTTCTCAAAAAACTGTAAACATTCTTACGTATCAATTCGCCAAAAGACAATGTTCACAGACACAAACATCTTGCTTGCACTCGACCTTCGTGGTACATCTAACAACCTTCTTAGGGAGTTATTATATGCAATGCGGATTTTGTTCCTAACAGCAACATTGCTATTAAACCATAAAGGCGAGCAGTACATTGAGGTACAGAAAGTCTTGAACAACATACATTTGACATCAGGAGAACATCTATGGAAATTATGCAACAGTAAATTTGTTTGAGCGTACAGTTTCCTGAGATGCCTGTTACAGTCAACATTGGTCTTATCAGATTCAATCCACACACCTAGGTATTTGACTTTTTCAACAAAGTTCAAGCTATTACCACAAAGTGGCATAACAGGATTCGACGTATTGACACCCTTTGGTTTGAAAGCCATACACATAGATTTAGTACAGTTGAACAGGATGTCATTTTTTTTCACCAAATTTTTCACATACCGAAAGGAGATGTTGCATCGCTGCAGTAGACAAACTTAACAGAGGTCATCAGCGTAGAAAATGTGATTTAACAGTGCACCGTTAAAGGAGCCGCCCACATTAGTATTGTTCAACAGTACACTGAGATCATCAACATAGACATTAAACAAGGGTGATAGTATACCACCTTGTTTAACACCGTTGGTCACATGAAATTTGGATGAGGTGACATTGCCCCATCTAACAACCATAGACTGCCTTCTGTACCAGTAAAGCAGGATGCTAACAATGTAAATAGGAATACCTCGATCGATCAATTTTCTGAACAAACACCAGTGGTTAATCCTGTCAAAAGCTTTGCTAGCATCTAGGAACGTAGTATAGACACTAGTGGAATGGCTTCTGAAGTAGTCAACAAATTCATGGAGTAGGTAAACAGCCTTGTCAGTTGAAAGAGCTGATTTGAAACCAAACTGATTGTCGTTTGTCCACAAATAATCCTCAATTCTGTTCAGAAACAAACCCTCTAACAGTTTAGATATAACATTTGCAATAGCTATAGGTCTGTAGTTGTTCATATCAGAAAGACTGGCACACTTGTTTTTCACCAAAGGAATAATAACGGAGTCCATCAACATATCTGGCATGTAACCATGAACAAACATACAGTTAAAACACAATGACAACAGAATACACAAATTGAAATCCGCGTTGATGAGGCATTCACTGGTGAGACAGTCAGGGCCAGCTGATTTGCCTTTCTTGAGAACTTTGATCAGTGAATCAACTTCAACAGGAGTAACAGCAGAAATATCAGAGGCATCAAACATGTCGTTATACAGACGAATATCATGCATAACAGAATCCTTCATTGAAACATTCTTGACTGAGTTGAAAATGGCTTCATATTGACATTTCCACTTTTCAGCAATATTAACGTCACCAGTCGCACCATCAATAGTGTTTGATCTGACAGACCGGTGGGAGCTCATAGCCTTCATTTGTTTCCAGAATTCTACCATGTTCAGTTCACTCATGTGATTAGCTAGCTGGTCACATTTGATATGGGTTTCACTTTCTGAAATGAGTGACAAAAATATTGAACTTTTTAAAGATATTCTAATTTTTTTAGATGTACCCGTACTTGTGTACATGTGATTTCTTAGTTTTTTTTAATAAATTTGCAAAAATCTCAACTTTTTTCACATTGTCATTTTGGGGTGTTGTGTAGAATTTTGAGGAAAAATGAATTTATTCCAAAATGGGATAAATTAATTTTTCCTCAAAATTCTACACAAGGCTGTAACACAAAAGTGGAACCGCTGTGAATACTTTCCGGATGCACTGTATAATTTCTCTATATTGCGATGCACAATACATAACGCTATATGCATTTTGTGTACTGAATGTCCTTTAAAATTTGGTTTTACTTTTTTTTTATTAGAAATTTTATATATACACACAAAGTTAGGGATTTGTTTTTTTTCTTTTGAATTCTTGGATGGAATATGGGTGGGCAATATAAGCTGCGGCTTCAGCCATCACCCATTTCGGATAACTTATGTTGAACTGTATAATCAGAGGAGTTATTGTCTAATTTGACCTTGTTGGATTTTCTTTCCCCCTTTGTTATATTATTGTTTCTTTTTTAATCTCTACTTTTAATCTATCCGAAATAAAGATTCATTCAAAGATTCAAAGATATTTGGCTTTTGTGTGAAAATTATGGAAAATGTAAAAAGTTGATGCTACAGTGATATATTGTAAACGTAGGGTATTAAGTAGAAGCAAGCAATGGTGATTTCCTCATCTCAAACAATTTATTGAAACAAAAGCCAACAACAGTGGTGGATATACCACAACAAAAAATGTCAGTCTCAATAACTTGGCATGTGCCCTTGAGCATCAATTACAGCTTGACGACGATGTCTCATGCTGTTCACAAGTTGACTTATTGTCTGCTGAGGCATGGCATTCCACTCTTCTTGAAGAGTGGCCCTCAGGTCATTGGGGTTGTGGGGTGCAGGGTTATGAGCCTTTACACGGTGACTTGGCTGATCCCGTAGGCTTTTTATGGGATTCAGGTCTGGAGAAAGTGCAGGCCACTCTATTTGAGGTACCCCAGCCTCCAGCAGCCATTGCCTAATGATGTGATCTCGATGAGCTGGAACATTGTCATCCATGAAGATGAAATTAGGCCTGTGTTGTTCATACAGGGGCACAATGACTGGATTAATGACGCTATTCAGGTAGTGTCGGCTCGTCACTGTACCATTCACAAGGTGTAGAGCAGTTCTGTATGGACTAGACACACCTGCCCAGACTGTAACAGCACCACCACGAAAGGCTCATCTGGTGACAACAGTGGCTGATGCATAACACTCTGTCATCTCCAACATCACTGGTGGCCATCGTTTCTGCTCAACGTGAGTCGACTTTCATCAGAGAACAGCACTGAGGCCCACTGGTCCCTTGTCCGGAATAAATGCTCCCTGGCCCATGTCGGACAATGATGCCTGTGCTTGGTGGTGTGGTCAGGTACCCTTGCAGGTCATCTAGCACACAGACCACGCTGATGTAAGCATTTTGAATGGTCTGACATGACACTTGGGTGCCTCTCACTTCCCTTAGATGTGCCTGGCATTAAGTGGCATTTATCATCCGGTTCCGTAAGGCACTGTTCACAATGAAGCGGTCATCAGTGTGGGATGTGGCCAACGGACGTCCACTTGAATGCCTTTCTATGACTTTCCAGTCTCTGTTTCAACCTGTTGACACTCTGACACTCTAAGCTCAGTGGCCACTTCCCTCTGAGAACATCCTGTTTGAAGCCTCGCAATGGCGAGGTACTGTTGAGCAATTGTTAAGTGTCGTCTTGGTCTGACGATGTCAAAATATGAACAGCATGATGAAGACTGTTTCAGTACCAGTTCTAATTGAACCAGAAGATTTATTGGTCAATTCAAGGATCAAACACCTGCTGTGAATTTTGCTGTTAAGCACCTTGTTAAACAACAGCAAGTTATGCAGAAAGTATTTAAACACTGAATAGTTGGACATGTGCATTCAAAAGGTTAGAGAAGGTCAAATTAAGTTCACTTGTAAAGGTTATAGTGTGGAGTGTGTAATTGACGAGGCAGGTTTGTCTCAAGGCAGTTTATTACACGTCTCCATCATGAGCATAGTAGAGAACATCTTAGAAAAAACTCGTCCCTTATATACCCAGGTCTCCCCACAGCTCACAAGTCGCATTGCATTCACATCAAAGATAACTTTGCATTTCCTCTTTAATCCCTTGGAATCCCCCTCAGTCTTTTGGCCCACAAAGGATCCTCCAAGCAGTCTTTTGGCCCACAAAGGATCCTCCAAGCAGTCTTTTGGCCCACAAAGGATCCTCCAAGCAGTCTTTTGGCACACAAAGGTTCCTCCAAGCAGTCTCTTGCATATAAAAGATTACACTTTCACAGCTTCCTGTTATCTCCAGGGAAACTCTGCACTTTGTTCTTATCTAAGATGTGAGGCATTATGCAAGGCATTAAGTAAGTCACGTGTGGCTACAATAGTCTATTTTAGGTGCATCCTGAAATTTCACCCGAAAGCTGAAAATCCCTAACTTTTTGTGAGTAGTCTATATACAGTGGTGTGAAAAAGTGTTTGCCCCCTTCCTGATTTCTTATTTTTTTTGTATGTTTGTCACACTTAAATGTTTCAGATCACCAAACAAATTTAAATATTAGACAAAGATGACAAGTAAATGCAAAATGCAGTTTTTAATTGACGGTGTTTATTATTAAGGGTAAAAAAAAATAATAATCCAAACCTATATGGCCCTGTGTGGGTGGGTGGGAGTGATTGCCCCCTGTTAAAACATAAATTAACTGTGGTTTATCACATCTTTGGAAAGCAGAGTTCAATTTTCTAGCCATTTCTAAAGCTTTGGGACTCCAGCGAACCACAGTGAGAGCCATTATCCACAAATGGCAAACATGGAACAGTGGTGAACCTTCCCAGGAGTGGCCGGCCGACCAAAATTACCCCAAGAGCGCAGCGATGACTCATCCAAGAGGTCACAAAAGACCCCGTAACAACATCCAAAGAACTGCAGGCCTCACTTGCCTCAGTTAAGGTCAGTGTTTGACTCCACCATAAGAGACTGGGCAAAAATGGCCTGCATGGCAGAGTTCCAAGACGAAAACCACTGTTGAGCCAAAAGAACATAAAGGCTTATCTCAGTTTTGCCAGAAAACATCTTGATGATCCCCCAAACTTTTGGGAAAATACTCTGTGGACTGACGAGACAAAAGTTGAACTTTTTGGAAGGGGTGTGTGTGTGTGTCCCATTACATCTGGCGTAAAAGGAACATCATACCAACAGTAAAATATGGTGGTGGTAGTGTGATGGTCTGGGGCTGTTTTGCTGCTTCAGGACCTGGAAGACTTGCTGTGGTAAATGGAACCATGAATTCTGCTGTCTACCAAAAAATCCTGAAGGAGAATGTCCGACCATCTGTTGACCTCAACCTGAAGCGCACTTGAGTTCTGCAGCAGGACAATGATCCAAAACACACCAGCAAGTCCACCTCTGAATGGCTTAAGAAAAACAAAATGAAGACTTTGGAGTGGCCTAATCAAAGTCCTGACCTGAATCCAATTGAAATGCTGTGGCATCAGCTTAAAAAGGTGGTTCATGCTCTAAAACCCTCCCATGTGGCTGAATTACAACAATTCTGCAAAGATGAGTGGGCCAAAATTCCTCCACAGCACTGTAAAAGACTCATTGCCAGTTATTGCAAATGCTTGACTGCAGTTGTCACTAAGGGTGGCCCGAGCAGCTATTAGGTTTAGGGGGCAATCACTTTTTCACACAGTGCCATGTAGGTTTTTTTTTTTTGTTCCCTTCATCATAAACACCTTCATTTAAAAACTGCATTTTGTGTTTACTTATCTTTGTCGAATATTTAAATTTGTTTGATCTGAAACATTTAAGTGTGACAAACATACAAAAAAATGAGAACTCAAGAAGGGACAAACACTTTTTCACACCACTCTGTGTGTGTGTGTGTGTGTGTGTGAACTCACATAATCAAGTAATAAGTTTATCCACATGGGTTTCAGTTTACAACACATAATTAATACTTGGCGGTTTAAATGACGTGACGATCCACTTGCTCTTATTTTGAAAGTTCGTTCACTAAGTGAGCTTCATTTTTACACCTGCAGAGTTCAGACTGGAAATGTTTATCATCTTCTGCCCCCCCCTTTTCCTGAGGTGGGCCTACTTTTATTTTGATATTTTTCTTTGATCTCTGCGGGGCAGCTGCGGTGAGCTTCAGCAACCGGTAGCTGGGAAGAGCATGAAGTCGGTGCTCATATAACAAATACTGGAATATGTGCGATAGTCATTTTATGTATCGCGGGCAGCCAAATGTACTGATACAACAAATATTTGGTATATCGCCCAGCCCTACTGTGATTTGCTTTGTGCAGACCACATCTTAGTTTAATTATTGCAGTACCAGTTTACACCCAGTTGAAGGAGCCCCCCATACAACATTCTATTTTTGGTGATATTGCTGTAAATATTACTGAGCCAATTTACCTTACCTAAAGTATGCTATATCCCCACCCTCTCTGTTTCATCACTGCTGATTTCTGTGGCTAAAGATGCCAATATATGGCTAATGTTAGTTGGCTCACAGTTCCAATAGCAAGCACAACCCAGGCAAACTAATGTATTGGCTGAATGTGAGCATGTAAAAGTCCAACTAAAGTCTTTTCGGAGACGGGGTGTGGGATTTGAGTTGTTGAGAGCATGACTGATTCTTGTGTGCAATAAGCACATAAATGATGCAGAATAACTGAGAGACTAGCTCTGTTATTGGTAACTAAATATTGCTGCTTCTGGATAGCTATATTAAAATAAGGGAAAATAATCTTGGTTTGAGATATATGGTCAAGTGTTGGTAAATGAACCAGCTGGGACCGTTAATATCTAGTGGACTTGATCAGCTAATAACCCCTTTACAGTGGAAATCATTTAGCGATTGAAAAACTAGCCAGGTCTCTCAATGATCTTGATCTCAAGTTTTGACTCAGTCCAAAACGCACAAAGATCTCCCAAACATTTACACAGAAATGACTTTTTCAAGGCTTTAGGAAATCGTTGTGAGATCAGGCCAGTTTTGGGGCTTTTGGGCCAGTCATATCGGCTCTATTTTTTACAGAAGGAAAGATGAAGCATCTAAAGACGAGAACAGTATCTACTGTGAAACATGGAGGAGGCTTGGTTATGTTCTTGGTTATGTTCTGGGGCTGCTTTGCCTCTTGTGACAGAGTGTCTTGGATCTGTGCAGGGTACAATGAAATCAAGATTATCAAGGCATTCTGCAACAAAATGTGCTGCCCAGTGTCAGGATAATGACTCAAAACACACAGCTAAAAATACCCAAGAATAGCTAAGAACAAAACATTGGACTATTGTGAAGTGGCCTTCTATGAGTCCTCATCTAAATCCTCTTGAACATCTACTGAAGGAGCTGAAACGTGCAGTCTGTGCAACAATATATTAAGGGTATCATCATTTTTGTCCACATCAGTTTCATTAGGGTTTTTTTTTTTTTTTTTTTTTTAACAATTGCTTTTGAATTTTGGTTCAACAGAATGTCTGATTTTCATTAATTTTCAGTAATTTTTTACTTATTACTTTAGTCAGTTTTAATTATTTCAGTGACCATTTTGTGACTCTTTCTTTAATGGAAAGTTACCAACAAATTTGTCCATGTCTGTATATTACCTACTGTGAACCTGTGGGTAATGTGGATGTCTAGAAGGGTGACTAGACTTTATGGAGAAGTGCCATAAGTCCAGTCAGGCCTCTGTGCTAACTCTATAGTTGGACTGTTAAGTAGTAGAGTTGGAGAGACTTTTAACTTGTGGCTACACTGCAGCATGTGCTTTACAAGTGGTCCACAGATGTTCCACCCCGAGTGAAGCCACAGGGGTTAGAGTTGGTGTCGAGGTGTGCTGAAGCGGTTTTGGCTGCATGAAATGGTCCAGCACTTCAAGACACCTTTGTTTTGACTTCCACGTTAATGCACTTACATCCATAGAGTTGTTGAGGTTTGTGGAAAAAAGCTAGAGAACTCTGTATTTTTTTAAAATAATATTCAGTGTTGAAGTACTTTGGCCAGCTATATCTGCAGTATTCACTGTTGCCCTGCACGGGAAGTTTGCTAGGTAACGGCATAGCCTTTATTCTTAAAAAAGCATATTAGTTTATCCAGAATTAAAGCCTTAGTAATCCTAAAAATCACAATTAATCCTTAAATTAGATGTTCCGGTGAAAGGAGGCAGGCGAGACAACGAGCTGGACGACAGTTACTTTATTCTTCCTCCAGCATATTTTACAGCAAAAGAGAATGTCGGGTCTGTGTATTTCTCTTTTATACTTTCATTCCCATGCATCGAGACCCGACACGTCCAACCATAACCATTGTTGTTTGAACAAAGAATTGTGTGGCACATTAACACAACATAATGCCGGCTCCACTCCAACACACTTCTTCTCTCCGGCATTTACTCTGCTCCCTGGGGGCGCATAGTCCTTACTGTCCCATCTGATACCCCCCGGTGACACCACCTCCTTTGGTCCATTGTCCCCTGGGTGGAGAAGTCCAACGCCATGCCCCCACAGTGTCCTAAAATATAGACAATATTTTGTGCTGATCAGTGAAATCCTTCTACTGTTTTACATTTTAGCACAACAGAAGGTGTTGTAGGGGGACGGACCGAGTTTCATGTGTGCCCGTTAGCCCCTGATCTAAATAACTCGTGCGTGTGGGTATAGCGGTAAAATTCATTCCATAAGGTCCCGGGGAAGTGTAAATTTATTGCGAGTTGAACTGTTAATTTGCAGCAGTAAAACTTAAAACACTTAGCAAAAAGTATTTGAATATAATACAAGACATTTTTTGTCTGTTAAACAGATGTAAGGTCCTAAATTTGATCAAGAGGCTTCGAAAGATCTTTAAAAGTCTTACATTTAACTCCCTTAAATATGCTGATACCGTGGTTTGGCATTACCTTGGTAACTCTTGTTTTTACTTGCCTACAATCTAAAACCTTAATAGTATTCATAAGGTTTTGTGTTTTATGTGCATCTGCTCAAAATCACACTGTAGGTACAGAGAATAAAAAATTTGACCTTTTTCTCAATCTTTGCCTAGGTATAGCATTGACCGCGTCTTCCGCTCCAGGAAGTTGGATCGTGCGCACCCGAGGGAACTTCTGGAGTGTGCCTTTGACATTGTCACGCCCGTCACCAACAGCCTTCTCCCCGAAGCAGAGACCATTTACACCATCTCTGAAATAATCCAGGAATTCCCTGCACTTCAGGTGACATATTGCTGATTTTTCAATGATCCCCAAGAGTTTATTCTGGCTCGTTGTCTTTATTTTTTCTACAAATGCCACCAGCTCAACCTGAACAGTTTGTTTATTCCCGTTCACTTCCCACCTACATTCCTAACATGCCACAGTATGCGTAAGCCTGACAGATTTATAAAGTATTTATTGTTTACATAGTAAATCTCTTGTGTGCAGCTCTGTCCGCTTCCTTCCCTCCCTTCCAGTGCGATCCATTTCCTGTTCACATCATTCCTGTGCTGCGTCCGTCTCCAGTCGCATCTTTATTTGCATACTTTATAAACCCAGTCGACCTTGGTTCTGGCCTCATAGATCCTGTTTGGTCCTTTACACCACCCAAATTTTTGTGTGAATGCTTTAAAGAACATGAGTCAGACTGAATGAAGGGCACCCACATTCCAGAGTTAATAATCAGTGAGGGGTCTGTTGTACACTAGTGCTTTGATTTTGATTGTAATTGCAGCCGAGAGAATTAAAAGTATGTTTTCTGTCTGCAGGAAAGGAACTATGACATCTACCTAAACCACACCAGCTTGTTAAAGGCCATCCTGCTCCACAGTGGGGTCCCAGAGGACAGACTGAGCCAGGCCTCCAGTGTACTAAGTGATGCTATGGTCAGCGCTGCTCACGTGTTGCACATGCTTTCCACATTTCACATGTCACTGATATACTGGTGTGAACATGTACAGTAGTGTTTTTTGCAAGTATAGCGGTGGTGACATTTTTATTGCTCCCCCCCTTCCTATATCTGCTCCAGAACGAAAAGCTGACCAAACGTGAAGTGGAGGCGAAGTTCTGCAACTTTTCACTGTCGACCAATAGTGTAAGCATCCCTCTGGTGCATAAACTGTCTGGAAAAATATGCAGTGTTGTTGCAGCACACGTATAGCACATGGGAAGGCTTTTTACCAGAAGTGCTCTCTTTTGAGATTAATATGACTGAAAAGGGTATGTTGATCAAACCACCTCCACTGGTGCTAAGCTGGGCCAAAAAGTACAAATGTCTCAAATGGGCATTTGGGCTGACTTCAAAACTGAGTCATTCACCATAGACTCCCATGTAAAAATACCCAGTTTTATTGAAGAAATTAACATGTCTGCAACTTTGAACAAAACTTTCTTTGTTCTCTTTGGCTAGTATTAGGTTTCATAACCAAACATGCGATTTTTTTAATTTTGCATCTTGGCCTTATCAGCTGTAAGCCGGAGTGGTGGCCTAGAGGTAGAGCGTCCGCCCCACAACCGGGAGGCCGGGGTTCAAGTCCCAGCCGGGTCATGCCAAAGACCATATAAAAATGGAACTTCCTGCCATCCAGCTTTGTGCTCAGTAGTAATGGACCGGAGGAGGGAAATGTTTGTTACCCGGCCACAGGGTGCACAATCCAGTGGTACTCCCTGTGCCGGTCCCAAGCCCAGATAAAAATGGTCAGGGTTGTGCAGGAAGGGCATTTGGTGTAAAAACCCTTGCAAAATCAACATGCGGATCATCGCAATATAGGGTGATGATGCGCTGCGGCAACCCCGAAAGGGAGCAGCCAAAAGACAACTTAATAATCAGCTGTGTTCAGCTTCAGTTAAGTCTAGTGACGCATTCAGTCATATTTAAAGGTCTGACACGATTTTGACATGTTTTAGCATGTTGTGTAAACTCAAAAGTCATTGTCGATGATCAATATATTTACAGCCATGCCTGCATAAACTAGTTATCAAAAAACCGCAGCCGCTGACTGGACTGTGGTGCCGCCCACCAAATGAAGGGTGGCACCACCATGACAAAAGCGACAGAACGGATGCCGGTGTTGACTGGAATGACAGCAGCTTTGTAGCTCAGTTTCTCTGGTTTCTTGTTTTAATTTTACAGCTATGTCTTCGCGTTGCGTCACAGGCTTAGATAAACAGCAGGCCGTGAATGACCACATCACACACTTCAGTTCCAACTGTCATAAGCCTCCTCATGCGCTCCTTGTGCGCTTTTACGCAGGAGGAGCGCACGAGAAGGGGAAGGATTAATGGATTTACGCGCAGCTTTGACCTGCTTTCTGTGATTGCATGCTGACATCTCGCCGGTCTGACCACATCCCCTCTATCATTTATCACCAGCTGATTCAAACTCCCGCTGATCATCTTTCCCGGTCCTCGTCCAGGTGCTTCTCGTCACACCATCACCAGCAGTGCGTGTACTTAGCGGCCATTTGCCAGTCACGCACTGCTGGTCTGTAGTATTGTCATCTGTGCTGTTCGTCTGCCAGTATTTTCAGCATTCTCACGATGTGTTAGTCACTTCCTGTTCGCCGTGGTTCTCGTGTGTCCTTGAAGCGATGTTGGCTCTGGGGCGCACTTGTGGCTAGCACATCTCCTCTCATTCGTTCTGTGGGTGATGCCGGCCCCCGAACGTCATCAGTAAGTGTGTTTGTGGTTTTTTTTGTACATCTTCACCTTTTTGGGAATTGTCTCTTTCTGCATTAAATGTGCTGTGGTGAACCCTGCACGTAAATCCTCGTTATTTCATCCTCCCTCTCCGTGCCCTGTGTAAGAGCGCACGGAGGGTCATGATGAATGGATTTACGCACAGAATTCACCAGATAATGCATAAAGATAATGCGTAATAAACCCGATGCCTGAGCCACAGAGAATACACTATGATTTTATTGAAAAATTGGGTTTAAATAAATTATATTTATAAACAATTTGTTACAGTATCTGTAACAAAAGCATAACACTCGGTGTTCCCCCGCCGTGTGTTTGTCGCTGCTGCTGTGGCGGGCATGTGTGCCTCTCCACTGTCACTCTGAGTCTGACTCACTAGGCACGATGCCCGCTTGGCACGGCTCAAACCTATATGGTCTGATGCCCCCAGATTCTTCATTGTCATCCCATTCTTCGGAACTATAATCGTTTGAAGATTGGACAACACAAACCAATTCCAGACTACATGTGCTGGAACCATCGTCGATGTTTTCTACTGCTTCCATCCTCTGTGTACAATGGGCAGCCAAGCACTGTGTTCTGTCGATGATGTTATAACGTGGCCGGGGGGGGGGGTTTCCAGCCACTGACTCAATTGGTGATGTGGCGCTCATGAAAACGTCGGATATTCATGTGGGAAAAAAAAGCCTGTTTGACTTAGAACTGCACAGACCAACCTATTTTGTCATATTGTATTGTGTTGAAAAATTAGATGAAGTCAAAAACGTGTCATCAGACCTTGAAGCTTTTTTTTATGCTCCACCTCCACTCTACATGTCCAAAGGGTACACGCATTTTAGACAACACCAGTGCACACTTGGCTGTATACAAGCGTCATTTTTGCGTTGACTCGGCCAAGCATTTGGCGCATGCACATAACCTTCGTTTGTAGTTCCACCCCAACCCTCTAGTAGCATGAATGCACTGATGTGCCTGCCAGTTTGTTCACCGGCTATGTAGGATAAGAAAAACAAGAGCTGCTCGGTTTTCAGCAACAACTGTACAAAGGAGAGAAAATGAACTCCTGTGTTTACTACTTTTACCTTTAATCTTTTCTTTTTCTTGTCTCATTGTGTCGTTTCTTTTTAATTCGTCTTTTTTTTCCCCTTTTCATCTTTGTATACTGTTGGTAGCGCCACCTCTTGAATGGAAGGTTGGATCTTGCGCATGCATAGTCACTGCATCAAGGCAACATGGTCAAAGTTTGGGCTGCAGCCGCTCAGTAGCGGAGGGGCCCCATGAAGCCAATGTATATGCCATTGTAGCCAAATTATAGCCAATGTATGTTTTCCTAATCACACAAGCAGTCATTCACTAAATAAAATGGCATTAATTATAACTGCATTATAACGATGTAATTTACGTCACACAAGCCTCGCACTTGAGTAGACGCACAGAGGGGAGCATAAACCAAGCTTTATTTGTCATCTTGATGATAATCAAGTCAGTGGCGGTAATGCACCTGTAGGCTGGTTGCCAACCACCAGTCAAATCTAAAAGAAGAAGAATCTGAGTCACATCTTTGAACCATGTTTGTGGTAATAATTCCCTTAGGACCTTTTGAATGAAATGATCTGTCCACTTGCAGTCACTCCCACATTAACAGTTTAGTTATTTAAATAACTCTAGTTTTCGTGTTTATTTTTGTAATCATCTCTGCCAAGGAGGTAATATTTTCATGTTGTGCTGTCTGTTTCTTTAAAAAAGGAGACAGACGGACAAACTACTGGATGAATTTTGATGAAGTGTTCACCAGAGGTGGCTCTTGGGCTACGAATGAATCCTTTAGATTTTGGAGGTGACCTGGGTCACGATGCAGATTCTGGATCACTATTTCGCTTTCTTTAACATTAAGAGACAGGGCTTTGGCAGATTTATGCACTCTCCGAGTGCCCTTAAGTTTATGAATGGTAAAGCACCGAATTGCTGTCTGGATCACTCTTTAAATTTCATTTGCCTTACTTCATGACTACTTTTTTCATCAAGTAATAGTCTGGAAAATGTTTTTTTTTTTTTTTTTTTTTTAAAAGAAAGTGGTCATACGTCAAGTTTGTATAAAATAGTTGCTTCTCTTTAGTCCCATGTAATAGCTCTATGATTGGCTTCATGCAGTTGCTCCATTACCTGTGCTTTGGTTTCGTTGTGGACCATGATGCAATTAACAATTTGGCATGCAGCTGTGCGCAACAGCATTTTTCAACATCAATCATTAACGTTCTACATTGAAGCGGAGGCCCATGTCGCAGTGCGTCCAAGAATTGAGACATTTCAACACCGCTAATGTGTTTTCTGTTACCATATCTGGATGAGGGTGATGGATTGTGGATGCAGCTGTTGAACTTCAGAAGTTTAAAATGGAGACAGCATGAAGCTTAAAACCCCAGTGGGGGATATCACTGTGGCCATGTCCCATCTTTTATGAAACATTCTCTACCTGAATGATGATTGGTGTCTTCCGAGTACATTCCCTGCCTAACACAACCAAACTGTGACTGAAAATGGAAAATGATAGTCTCACTCATAACATCTCTTTCTTTTGTAGCTGCATATACTTTACAAGTACATAGAACAAAAAGGAAATCTGCAGGACCTAGTGCCGCTGCTGACTTCACTCACTAAACAAAAGACTGCCGTTACTCAGCTGGCCAAGCAGGCTCTCAAGGACTTGGAGGAGCTAACTGGGCTTCTGCGGAAACTGGGAGTTAAACCGAGGGTGCGTCAGCTTTCTGGGAAAATGTGAGGCAAAGTGTGACCTGCTGAGGTTGTTTGGCTTCATTTTGTGTAATATTCTGTTCATAGGTGGTGATTAACTTGGGATTAGTGTACAAGGTGCAGCACCACTCCGGGATCATATTCCAGTTTGCTGCTTTCATCAAGAAGCGCAAAAGAACTGTGGTAGACATAGTGGCAGCTGGAGGACGCTATGACCACTTGGTAGGCTCTATAACCAAGACCAACTCATGAACAGAAACATGAAGCTAGCAAAAGTTGGCAAATGTTTTCTTTTCATATGTCCACATAGCATATTTTTTTTAATCACAGCATTTCATCAAGTCCATATGAGACAATGTAAGTAATTAATCATACTCTTTGTGTTGATTGCCAACTACTCTTTCAGATTCTGGACTTTGGTGTGCCAGCTTCCTCCGTGCATGGCCCCAGTGCGGTGGGTGCCAGTGTTGCCCTGGACAAAGTGTGTGCCGCTGTAGCCAGCATGGAGGAGCCAGTGAGAGACAAAGACACACACACACACACACACACACACACACTGGGATCTGACATTCCTAATTATTGTAATGGTGGAGCAGCAGGCAGAGTTTCATATTTAATGATGGCTTATTGCAGCAGTCGGCTGCCACACAGCTACTTTTAGAAACGTGTTAATAACTATGATCAGTGCTACTCCCAGCTCCATGGAGTTATTTTTGGAGGAACACCATTATCTATATTTGAAATTCAGATGTGAAAATGATGTGCTTTGAAGACGACATGCTGGTCCAAACACCTTCAATAATAATTTAGCATATATTTTAATTACAGTTCTCTCCATTTATAATGATGCAAAAATATGCATTTTCAGTTTGTTGCTGGTTGTAATTATTTCCATTCTATTTACTTTAGCCTGCACTGAGTTCCTGTGATGCACTGGTGGTCCCAGTCGGCCATTCCTCAATGTCTAAAGCCATCAGTGTTGTCCAGAAGCTGTGGAGCACGGGCATCTCCGCAGACATCACCGATGACTTCTCTCAGGTTGGCGACTGTAATGGTTTCCATTTGGATATTGGGGTGTTCTTGGGAATGTGTTTGGTAAATGAAGAGTCTGCATCAATGCTATTCATTAATAAGAGAAGATAAACCTTTTCGTCCCACAAAAGAGAAATTTGCAGTATTGCAGCAGCAAAGGGATGGCAGTACCCAGAGCAGTAATAAACAATAAAATATGTCAAAAAGTATATACAGAGTGCAAGAAGTTTAAAAAAAAAAAAGTTTTTTTTACAGTTAAAATAAGTAAAATACCACTTGCCAAGTTGGTAAGCAGTTCAATTATTCAGCAGTTAGTATATTTCACGGGTGAAGGAGTACAGTGTTGTACTAATGCACAGCCATAATAATAATGTTAACAGTGGATTGTATGTGCATAACAGTAGTGTAATGCACGGCCTCCGAGCTGTGCAGATTGTAAAGTCTGACAACAGCAGGTAGGAAGGACCTGTGGAACCTCTCCCTCACGCACTTTGGATGGAGCAGCCTGCCACTGAATGAGCTACTCAGTGCACCGAGTGTGTCACACATGGGGTGGGACTCTGACCCCAGCAGCGATGACAGCTTATCCACCATCCTCATCTTTCCTATCACCTCCACTGGGTTGAGGTGGCACCCCAGAACAGAGCTGGCCTTCTTGATCAGCCTGTTCAGCCCCTTGCTGCTGGCAGCTGTGATGCTGCTGCCACAGCAGACCATGGCATACATGCGCTGATGTCACCACAGAGTTGTAGACGGGCTTCAGGAGTGGCCCCTGCACTCCAAAAGACCCGAGGCGCCTCAGAAGGAAGAGCCTGTTCTGCCCCTTCGTGGAAAGTGCATACACACTAGCGATACCAGCATTTTTTCTTTCGATACGATACCATTAATTTATGGGACTTTTTCTTCAATACCGATACTTTTGCAATGCAATGTGTTCATTTTTATTTTATTTATTTATTGTATTTTACAATTATTTTACAAGCTTAAATAATGCTTATTTTATTTATTTATTTTTTTTTCAAAATTATGCTACTTGGTATCTGCTGCCTGCAACGCTGCTGAGCTCACTCTGCTCTGCTTGAGGCTGCACATTGTGCAGTGAGTCTTCGGCTCCGACATCTGATAGGCTGCCATAATCATGTGACACTGCAGACATCTAAAACGTGCCTGGGACGGTTTTTCACCAGTTTTCACACATAAATTTAATGCCTAAAACTATCAGAAGTGAAAACAAATTGCAGGTTTTGTATTAAAACGGTGGTATCATGATATTTTAAAAAGTATCGATCAGCTGGTAGCGAAGCATCGATACTTGAGTATCGATATGCCCATCCCTAATGCACACAGAATGCTGTAATATGGTTGGTGTGCTGTGGCTGAGCTCTTCATTTCTCATTCACCATTTAGAAAAATAAAATTAAAACCATTTATTTGCATCAATATTAACAGCTATCGTCTTTATTTTCAGAATTTTTTTTAAGTTTGCATCAAAGCAATTGCATATTTAAAAAAAAAAAAAAAAAAAGTGAACCTGTGATAAGATGCTCTGCAACAGAAACAGTCAACTAAAACAGTAAATCAGGACTACCGTAGTTTTCCTTTTGAGACATGCCCTTCTTTCCCCTTCACCTCAGCTGGTCACAGCAGATGGTTTCACCTCTCTGAGCCTAGTTCTGTCAGATGTTTTCTAGCTGCAGGGGAGGATTTTGTCTCCCCACTGTATTGTGGAGTTTGTTCATCAGCTGTTGACATGTTGAAATAATAAACTTATAGTTGCAGAAATCAAGCACATTTGTCCACTACCATGTTAACAAGAGTATGGGGGGAAAAAACTTGAAAATTACCAGTTTAGGGTACATTAATTAAGAAAAATTGTGATCTTGTGATTAATCAGCAATATTTTGGGGGAGGAGATTAATTGCGATTAAAAAATTTTAATCGTTTAACACCATTGATACAGAGGCACACTGCTGATGAAAGCATTGTTCAGATGCAACAGTTTAAAGCCTAGTGAAGCCTGAGCCATCAGGGCACATGCCTAAATATAGCTCCCCTATGGGAGTCCAATTTTCACCCAGGCACTCCCTGTTGTTTCTTCCGGACCATTGGGGGGGGGGACAAAAATCTGCACAAAGGAAATGGGTAGATCCATCTTGTTCATGCAGAAGCTGCAGGGAAATTTCCTCGAGTTTCTGTTCGTACACTAATGATTAAAACTCTCAGGACTGTCATTTCTTAATCAACCATGGGATCCATTGTGTGAAACGAGAATAAACTGAGCTTATCCTTGTAGTAACTTCAGTCCTCCAACAGAGGGCAACAGCAGACTTATGTTCTCATAGAAAAGGAAAAAAAAAAATCTCCATTTGTTAGTGACGTATGTAAGCATCAGAAACCTGTCTGGTAGTTGAAGTGGCAATAGTGGGGCAATCCATCACATTTATTTCTGCAGTAAACAAAATATGCTAATCATTTTTCTATTGAAGTTCTTTCACTTCATATTCATTTTTTTTTTTTTTTTTTTTTTAGGATTGCTGAGGTCAGTCCCCTCAAAATTTGGCTCTTTCCATCCACAGCCTCTGATGCCATGCCTCTGTCACATTCTTCATGTTTATGCGACCAACTGATCTCAGCCCTGTTGTGTTTATCTTCACAGCCTCCGCGCCGTAGCCTTGTGCCCACATTTCAAGCCTCCTGCTGTTTTTTCCTGTCCTTTTCCTATTTTGACCTGTTGTTATCCTGACTTTCCATTTCTGCTGTGAATGCTTGTTTGCTTTAATAGTCTTCATTGTCTTCAGTACTGGCACAGGACTCAAGTGACTGGCCACCATCGTTTCCTTGCACACAGTTAGGAAAGGTTTGGTTTGGCCTAAAACCAGCAGCATTAAGTTCCAGATCTTGGTGTTTTTGTTGTTCATTTATGGAGGCCATTACCAACAGAGATTGTGAGAGCACCTTGTTTCTCAGGCATCACCGCCCCGACTAAACTTTACACTTTTCTGCTTGCTGGCTTCCCAATGGATGGAATTGATTCATATTCCATAGGCAGTTTTGAACTTTTAGCTTTTATTAGTTATGATAAAACTGTCTTCCCCATGCCTTCAGCCATAACCCCAGAGCTGGCCACTTAACCTGCCAGCAGTACGTTACATCTGACACGATGTAATCTGCCCCTCCATGGATCACCACTTTCTGTTGCAGGGGTCTGTGTGCCCTCATGATCCAAGGAGCCATGTTGTCGGGTGGAGCAACTTGCCCCTGGTCAGGTCTCCCAAGGAAAATTGGTCCTGGGTGAAGTGCCAGACCCAGAGTGGTCCAGTGGATCCCTATGGAAGAAAAGTTACAACAGGGACCCAGTATACCCAAAGGAGCCACATGGGTGCAACCTCCAGTGGGCTCACCACCTACAGGAGGGATCATGGGGATCATAGTGCTATGTGAACTGGGTAGCAGACTGGGCTGCTGCCCCCTGACCCAGACCCCCAGCTAATTGGTAGAAGATGGATGGATGATGTGATCTGCTAGTGCAGAAGTTGTAAGAAAAGATGATTTATTGTAATGACAAGGAAGAGGAACGAGTAACACTCTTGTGGTACACAGCAGTGGGTTTTTTTTGTTTTTTTTTCTGCACTACTGACTGCTAGTAGAGACTGAAGTTAATGAAAATAAACTGAGCCAACACAAAGCACTCAGTTTTACTGTATGTCGGTGCACATTTGGTCTAGTTGTGTGTAACACTTGTTTTGCTCCTACAAATGACCTTTTAAAACAAAAAGGATGTTAAACTTTTTCTTACCTGTATGATTTTGCTAACTGGCAGTTATGTTTCTTACATTTTCAGTAACTAAATAAGCCAGGATTAACATGGGCAGCTGTAATACTTCGTCATAATTATAATGAAGTTGCAGAAGGTATAATGTTTTTAGATGTCAAACCTTATAAGGGCTTCCATTTATTTTGGAGGGGTCATTTTATGTTGTCACCACTATAGCTTCTATATTTCTGGTTGGATTGACTTCATATTTATACAGAAGCTTTGGCTGAAATGAGAGGTTCCATTTTGGGGGAGGGGGACTTATTTTTGTTTCCACTCTATTTTTATGTTGCTCACAGTTCTCATTAAGAGCCCCTGATATGAAGATGCATGGGGCATGTGCGCTTACTTAGGTTCCTTCATTCCTGTAATGTTTCCAAGATAGATTTTGTCTTTTCAAAGTAAATAAAATTAAAGTGATAAGGACCTGTACTTGTATAGAGCTTTTTCTAGGCACAAAGACCACTTGGAGTGTGTAACGACACTAACCCTAAATTCTAAGGGCCTATCGGATACCTAGGTTCTTCCTGCTAGAAGGCAGGAAGAACCATTTTGGTATGACTCAGCCAAGTCTTGAACCCACAACCTCCAAGCTATGGGGCGGCTGCTCTACCAGGCCACCACTCTGAACTTTATTCAGTTTCACCCAGTTGTGAAAGTTTGCATCCTTCCCACATTTTTGCTCCATGCTGTGTAAAACAGCTGAGTGTTATGTTAAAAAGTGTCAGTAGGATTTAGAGATTTTGCAAAAGTCAAATGCAGCTACTCTGTGCTAAAATGTAAACTGACAAACCAGAAGAAACTGCTAAACACCAACCCCTAAAAGGGAAAGATGTCTTGCTGTGGCCAACTGCAGGGGCACTGCTGGTATGTAAACAGGAGGCTTTTGTGGTGAAATACACAAGTGAACAAAGTTTTTAAATAACTTTTTCATAAAATAATGGCATTTGTGCACACTGATTAATTAATCCTTAGCTACATATTGTAATAATGAATCTGTCAGCCTTTTCCTCTTTTTTATCAACCCCGCCGGTTGAAGCCCAAAGGGATTATGTTATGGGTCAGTTTCTGTCTGTCTGTCCCACTTTTGTGAAATCAACTCGTACAGTTTTGGTCCAATTGTTTTAAAACCTGGTACCATGGTTTGATATACACTACAGATGTGCATATTGCAATTTGGTGGATGATTTTTGCATGAATTGTAGCCCCTGACCTATGACCTCCTGTTTCACCTCACTTCATAGACAGTGTCTTGTGAAATAAACTCCTTCTACAGTTTTGTTCTGATTGTTTTGGAATGTGGTACCATGGTTTGATATACTCGGATGATGGGTATATTGCAATTTCACTCTCATCAGATTACCTTGAGGTCAAAGGTCACGTCAGATTTTTCCCTAAATCTTGTAAACGCAGTAACTAGTGAAAGAAATGATGTAGGTTTTTCAAATCAATACAGTAGTTGTATCTAACACACATCTTGGACAGCTTACACCCTCACCTAACTATGGGTTTGGGGTCAAGGGGTCAAAGGTTCAAAGTTAACATTGCAGTTGCACTATGGTAAATGCTGCATTTACTATTACTATAAAACAAAGCGAGGGCCACCAAACCTGGTACACAGGTTAACCTTGGAATCCTGACCTCTATGGGTTTGGGGTCAAAAGGTCAAGGTTAACATTTCTTATGCTTTGTTACTGTACAACGAGTAAAGTCAGGGTCACCAAACTTGGTACACAGGTTCACTCTGACACTAAAGTGTGATTATGGTCTTGGAATTGCAAGGTCAAAGGTCTACATCAAAATGGCTTATGAACTATATCTCCAACGAATAGAATAGGCTTTATTGTCATTGTACAATACAACGAAATTGCGGGTGCTCCACCAGGCTACTGCGCAATAAAGAGGAGGATTCGATAAAAGTTACAGAACACACGATTAAACATATATCAGAAATAGAAATAAAAATGGCCCAACAGGTGTATATACACAGGTATGGTAGTGGCTTCATGGATGGAACTATGTACATAAGAGTACGGAGTGAAGAACACACAATTGAATAAAATGGCCTAAGGATTATGGAAAATATACACAGGAAAGAAAGCTAGGATCACCAAACCAGCTACACGGGTTTCCCTTGGAATCCTGACCTCTGGCTATGGGTTTAGCATCAAAAGGTCAAGATTAACATTCTCTATACCTTATTACTGTAAAACGAGTAAGGTTGGGGTCACCAAACTTGGTACAAAGGTTCACCCTATGACCCTGAAGTGTGACTATGACCTTGCGATCCCAAAACCAAAGGTCAACGTCAAAATGGCTTTTAAACCATATCTCAACAAAGAAAGCTAGAGTCACCAAACATGCTACACAGGTTCACCTTGGGATCCTGACCTCTATGGGTTTGGTGTCAAAAGGTCAAAGTTAACATTCCTTATGCCTTATTACTGTACGAGTAAAGCTAGGGCCACCAAACTTGGTACACAGGTTCACCCTGTGACCCTTAAGTGTGACTGTGGTTTTGGGATCGCAAGGTCAAAGGTCCACATTAAAATGCCTTGTATCTCAACAAAGAAAGCTAGGGTCACCAAACCTGGTACACAGGTTCACCCTGAGACCATAACCTCTGACTACAGGTTTGGGTCAAAAGGTCAAGATTGGCACTCCCTATGATCTCTTACTATCCGGACGTGTAAAGCTCTCAAGGGTCACCGTACTTGCTACACAGGTTCACCTTGGGATCCTGACCTACAGCTATAGGTTGTATACTTTGTTGTATATTCGTGGATGGACGTTCATGGACACAGCGGTGAAAAGAGAGACGAGAGAAGGAAGCGCGGAAAGCGTGGAGGCATGAAATTACGGCTGAGGAAACGTCAGTTTGGTAACATTCCTCTTCCTTCTATGATTTTTGGGAACGTACAATCTCTGAGGAACAAGGTGGATGAAATTCAAGGGAATGTACACTACCAGAAGGACTTTAAGAACTGCTGTGTCATGGCTTATACCGAGTCTTGGCTTACTGCGCATGACCGGGATGCGGACCTGTGGATTGACTGCTTTGGAGCCCCACTCCGCTCTGATCGGCAGGAAGAGGTAACTGGGAAACGTCAGGGGGGCGGCGTATGTTTATATATTAATAAGCAGTACTGGACATCTGTCACGGTCAGAGAGCGCATCTGTACACCCGATGTGGAGCTTCTGTCTGTGTCACTATGCCCCTTTTATTTGCCTCGCGAGTTCCCCCAACTCTTTATCACAACTGTGTACATCCACCCGAGGGCAGACGCTGACTCCGCCTCCAGCACCATCTTTGATGTGGTCCAGCGGCTGCAGTCAATTTCTCCAGAGGCGCCAAACTTTATTCTTGGGGATTTTAACCATGTTTCTTTAAAGAAGACACTTAAAAACTTTTATCAGTATGTCTCCTGCCCAACCAGGCGAAAAAAGACATTGGACCTGTGCAGTGGATCCATTGAGAGGGCCTATAAATCACTCCCCCTTCCTCCTTTAGGATCCTCAGATCACAACTGTGTACATTTGCTGCCCACATATAAAACTGCTCTCAGAAGAGGCAAGGTGGAGACGAGAGACATTGATGTGTGGACAGAGGATTCAGTGCACAGCCTCCAGGAATGCTTTAACCGTACCGGACTGGGAGATGTTCACACTGTCCTGTGGGGATGATTTGGACTCTTTGGTGGACGTCACATGCTCATACACGGCTTTCTGTAAAAATATGATCGTTCCACGTAAACGTGTCAAAATATATCCCAACAACAAGCCATGGGTTACAAAATCAGTTAAATCCTGCTTACAGAGGAAAGCACTTGCCTTTAAACAGGGGTCTGTTTCTGAGCTACAGGTTGCCACAAAAGAGCTGAAGTCCGAAATTTTAAGAGCAAAACAGAATTATAAATCAGAGTTGGAAAGTAAGACGGCAACAAAGAAACTTGGTTCAGCCTGGGCTAGTATGAAAACTATTGCAGGCCTTCAGAGCACAGAACACAGTAATTACCTCCGCCATGCCGAAAAGGCCAGGAGGAGGTAATGTTTTTGCCGGGGTTTGTCTGTTTCTGTCTGTTTGTCTGTTGGTTAGCAAGATAACTCAAAGTCTTGGATGGATTTCCATGAAACTTTCAGGCGTTGTTGGAAATGGTACAAGGAAGAACTGATTAAATTTTGGGGATGATCCGGGTCACCGTCTGGATACAAGAAATTTTTTAAAGCATTCTTTAGCACTGTGACATACGGTTATTTTCAACATGTGCGCAGGCGCAATGGAGGGCGCTGGTCATCGTGTCTGACCAACATAAACTCCGCATTCTTCAACGTTTTAGGCACAAAAGCACGCGGAAAACACTGGTGGGCTGGGCCCGCCACCGTGCCTGTGTTTGCGCGACGCTGCAAAAGCTGAGACGGGCAGCTGTCCGCCGCCGGATTATTTGGCAGAAATTCCCCGGCCAGCCATAGGCGCTGCGCAAAAACGAGCTGTTCGGCAGCGTGCAGTGTGCCTGTGTTTGCGCAACGCTGCAAAACCTCAGACGCCCAGCTGTCCGCCGCTGGATTATTTGGCAGAAATTCCCCGGTCAGCCATAGTAGCTCCGCAAAAAGAAGCTCTCTGCCGGGGAAGTTTCCAAATCATCTTTGGCCGCGGAGCGCAATCCCAATAAAGATAAAGATTAGATGTACCACGAAGGTCAAGTGCAAGCAAGATGTTTGTCTGTGAACATTCCGTCTTTTGGCGAGTTGATATGTAACAATGTTTACAGTTTGAGAAGGTTGCTGCCATGTAACAATCATCTTATATCAGCAATTGTCAACTCGTCACTCACACTTCAGCATTTGGAAGTGGTGGCGTTCCATTTTATACTGAGTCCAATATTGTATGTTATTGTTGTTACAAGACCGCCGACTGGCTGCTGATCTGTATATACTTTTATTTATTTTCTACTCCTTTTAGTTCTGCATTTAATGTCAACCCTGAGTTTGAAATAAACGTTTGAATTTTGAATAAAACCCACGCCAACCCGTCTACCTAATTTGCATCCATCAGTGAAGCTCTCAGTGCTGCTTTCAGTGATCTAAAACGCTCACATAACCCATTGGCCTGTGGGTTGTACGCAGTTGTCATGACTTCTTTTGTTTTTTCTTTTGAATTCTTGGATGGAACATGGGTGGCCAATATAAGCTGCGGATTCAGCCATCACATATTTCGGATAACTTATGTTGAACTGTATAATCAGAGGAACTATTGTCTAATTTGACCTTGTTGGATTTTATTACCCCCTTTGTTATATTATTCACTTTCTTTTAACCTGTACTCTTAATCTATTCGAAATAAAGATTAATTCATTCATTCATTCAATTGCAACGCCCCCAGCCTGGGAGTTTGCACATGCAGGACATGGACGCAACACCAACACTTCAGTTTATTACCTCCACCAAGGAGGTAATGCTTTTACTAATGAACCACTAATCCTATCATTGTGAATCCAATTGCTACTCAGATGTTTTCATGGTCAAGGAATCTGACAACGTACACACAAACACTGTATGGGGGAACTGTGGCGCTTGGCGGAGGTCTGCGCTCTCCGAGTGCTTTTCTAGTTGTTTTTAGATGGTTTTAATTCAGACACAGAGCTGGCTAATGCTCTTAATTGTCTTTATGGTCCTTTTGACTCCTTTGATTTTAGCACAGAAACCCAAGATTTGAAACAGAAACTCAGACAATCAGCACTTTAATATTGAGGTGCAGGATATTAAAAGGGAGTTCTGCGCTGTAAAAGTGAACAAAAGTCAGGGCCCTGATAATATATGTGGGCGCTTGGTAAAGTCCTGTGCACATGAACTGAGTCCTATATTTCATTACATTTTCAATAAGTCCTTACAGACACAACATGTGCCTAAGATCTGGAAAGATGCCGTGGTTGTTCCCGTTCCAAAATCCAGCTGTCCTAAAACGATAAACTACTTTAGACCAGTTGCTTTGACTTCAATTTTAATGAAAATTTTTGAAAAACTGGTCAGATGTGAGGTCCTAAAGCAGACTGAGCATGCATTGGATCCTCTGCAGTTTGCCTATAGGCCTCACAGAGGAGTGGAGGATGTCACTGTTACTCTGCTTAACATGCTTTTTAAACATCTGGATTTTAATGGGACACACGCCAGGCTTTTATTTGTGGACTTTTCCTCCGCCTTTAATACAATCCAACCTCATATTTTAGTTGAAAGGCTCCTGCAACAATTTGATTTGAGTAATAATCTGGTGGGTTGGATTCTGGATTTCTTAACCAACAGGATGCAGAGTGTAAGGGTCAATGGTACATTGTCTGACCTAAAGTGCTCTTCTACTGGCTCTCCTCAGGGGTGTGTGTTGTCACTACTACTCTTCATCCTGTACACAAACATGTGTCGGAGCAGACATGACAACAGACACATTATGAAGTATGCTGATGATTCAGTTATTGTCAGTCTTCTCCAGGATGGTGAGAGTGGCCACGGCCCAGTAGTTGATGATTTTGTTCACTGGTGTGAGGATTCCTACCTGCAGCTGAATACGACAAAAACTAAAGACATGATTGACTTTAGGAGGAAAAATCCCAGGCACAAAGTCACTGTACTAAAAGGCCAGACCACCAAATGTGTACAATCCTACAAATATCTTGGGACGATTATTGATAGTAATTTAAACTTTGAAGAGAACTGTGAAAGGGTGTGCAAAAAGGGTCAGCAACATTTGCATTGCTTGAGGAAACTTGCACGCTTCCAAATTGACCGAACCATAATGACAATGTTTTATCGGGATTTTATTGAATCCGTTTTATCCTTTTCTTTAGTGTCATGGTTTGGTCAGATAAAACTGAAACAGAGGAAATCCTTGGGTCAGGTAGTTAGATGGTCCAGTCGTTTGCTTGGTGAGTCACAGCTGAGCCTGACATCCCTGTACACCAGACAAGTACAGAGGATGGCTACCTCCATTTTAAATGATGACTCCCACCCTTTGCACTGCAACTTTCAGCTTCTTCCCTCAAGACGGAGATTTGCTGTCCCAAAAAGTAAAACCCAGCGCTACAAAAACAGCTTTGTCCCTGCTGCTGTTAAAGAGCTGAACAAGTTGTAACATATTGCACACAATTTAGGTACCTATTTATTAACCATTTTATATTTACTTATTTTTGTAGGATGTTATTTGGGTTCTAAATATATTTTGGGTTTTAGACCTTTGAGTTTTTAACCTCTTTGACTAGTTTTTAACTTTTTAAGATGACCCTTCTCTCTTATCTCGGGTTTTTCTCTCATCTTTGTCTTTATACCCTGATTGATGGAGCCTTGAGTATTTTTATCATGTTTATAGTCAGCTTCATGTGTGCCTGTGTTTGTGTCTACGTTGAATGTAATTGTGGCTTGTAAATATGGATGTCACCAGACTGCAAAACAAATCTACCTACGGGTACAAATAAAGTAACCTGAACCTGATGATGGGCTTATCATAATTTGGTTCTGCCACAGTAATTATATTGAAAAGTTGAAAACTGCTCTCCGTCAGTAAGTATTGGGACCTTCAAAAAAAACGGAGTGGGGGGGGATATTGTACTTGCCTCGGAGTGCTCTTGTAATAGTAAAACAGATTTTTATCTGCAATACCCACATCAGAATGAGCTGAGCGAAACCACCTCTTAAGTTGTGCCTTAATTCTTGTGTTCAGTCTCAGGAGACACTGTTGGAGCATTGCAGGCTGACCGGCATCACATGCATGGCTCTTGTGTCTGACAAAGAAGGAAACCATGTGAAGGTAAACCAGCTGTTTCACTACAGCAAAGTGCTGCGTCTTTTTGGAATGTCTCAAAGCTAATTTACATGCAACTTGTGGCATTAACTATTTTTAGTTGAGTAGTTTGTAATGCTGGTACATTGTGATGAGAGAAGACAGAGTATGGCACTCTGCCAACCGTTTTTGCATGTATAGCAGCATGGAGCCTTTGATATAGGCACACATGATAGAATCATTTTCTGTCTTCAGGTAAAATCATTTGAAAAAGACAGACAGTCAGAGAAACGAATTCTTGAGTCGGACCTCGTGGATCACATCATTCAGAAATGTCGGACCAAATTCTTTGATGACAGGAACATCAGGTAAATAACTTTTGACTTGATGCTCTGCTCAGATGTCCATAAATTATGTAGAGAGGCTGTTCTTGTAAATGCTGTCTTTGTGCCCCTGCAGAGAAATCTCTGAAAGCACAACTCTGCAGAACCCCAAAGGATCACAGCTCAACAGCACAGGTACTAGGCTTTATTTTGTTATTTTTACAACTATATCACCTTGAATTAAGCATTAAACATGACTATATTTGACTTATTTTTAAGAAATGAATTATTCAGCATGACGTTTCATTTCTGCATCGATCATTTTCACTGATTTACAGAGACAAAAAAAAGGTGTTACTTTTCACACCACATCTGGCACAAACAGGAAAGCAGCAAACTGGTGTAACTAGGGTACATTTCAACAGAAGTACTATTTACTGATGTCTAAATGGGATATGTGTGAGTTTAAGATGTGATTAAATGTTGGATGAAATGGACTCAGGACATCTGAAGTAATTATTTTTTTGGGGGGGTTTCCAGGCTCTGTGGAGCAGCATGGAAGCAGCAACATCACAAACTTAAATGTGAACGTCATCAGCCCGGACAAAGTCTCTGCGAGTGCTAAACGACGCTACGAGACTCAGGTTTATGATGTGCTCTTTTTTTTTTTTTTTTTTTTTTTTAAGCTAACACAGAAGACTTTTTGTGGCCCACAGTATTTAAATCAGCATATTGAAGCCTGTGTTTTTATAAACCTACATATTTACAAACTTATAGTAACAGTCACCATTCAGGTTGGATGTGTGTAGAAATTGTAAAATGAACAGAACTATAGCAGCGTAACATTGCTGTGGGGCACAAACCTTGTATCTCCAGAGCAGACATTTTTCAGAAAATTAGAAAAAAACCCTGTATTTTCTGACTAATTTATCGGTTATGAAATTTGTTCATATGGGTTTCCTGATGCTTGCAATTGTTTTATTTAAAAAATGCTAAAAATCATAAAGGGTAACTAGTCGAATGAGATTATACAAAAAAGCCACAAAATATGGAGTTACGAGGTTTGCGGCCAACTGCAAAGTGTGAGATTACAAAAAACCTCACCTTCAGTGGAATCTCTAAACTTGTTTCTGTGCAAGGAGAGCACTATCCCATCTTGGGGTGCTAGGAGAGAGTGACACCCGCAATGTGCTCCTTATGTCTGACATTTTGGTTTGGCTGCAGCTGCTGTTGAAAATTCTGCATCACTCCTCGTGACTGGAGGCTGAATGAGGACCGTGCCTTAAAAAAAAAAAATAAAGCTTCATCTTCTCCTAAAAGTTCACAGCAAATGTCCTTAGCAGCAGGCAGGAACAACTCTTCACTAATATTGGAAGCCTTTTTAGCTTTAAAGTAGTAATCTCACTGGGCTGCGACAGCTCGTGACTAGTTAGAGACTTAAAAAAAAAAAAAAAAAAAAAAAAAACTTGAGGCATATACCCAAATTGGCAACAATTTTCACTTGGAATCACACTGAATTGGCACATTTGCATATCCATCCATCCATCCATCTTCTTACGCTTAATCCTTTTCGGGTCGCGGGGGGGCTGGAGCCTATCTCAGCATTTTGGGTGAGAGGCAGGGTACACCCTGAACAGATCACCAGTCCATCGTAGGGCCAACACAGAGAGACAGACAACCATTCACTCTCAGTCATACCTAAAGACAATTTCGAATCCCCAGTTGATGCCAATTAACCAAACCTGCATGTCTTTGGCCTGTGGGAGGAAGCCAGAGTACCTGGAGAAAACCCACGCAGACACGGGGAGAACACACAAACTCATACATGCAAACATTTGCATATATCGAACAAATATTGCACAAATGTCACACGAATGAAGCAACTAGGATCAATGTATGCGAACTCATAGCAAATTTTGGCCCCAAATTCAAATGAGTTTGAGGCAGCATCAACGTCTTCTGCATCAGACACAGCAGGCCCTGGGACCGGTTCTGCTTCCTCTGTAGGGGAGAATGGGGCGAAAGATTGACAGACGGATTGGGGCAGCATCTGCAGTGATGCAGGCATTGTACCGGTCTGTTGTGGTGAAACGGGAGATAAGCTCTAAGGCCAAGCTGTTGATTTACCGGTTAATCTATGCTCTTACCCTCACCTATGATCATGAGCTTTGGGTAATGACTGAAAGAAAGCGGTCACGGATACAAGCGGCAGAAATGAGCTTTCTTCGTAGGATTGCTGGACCCACTTTCAGAGATAGGGTGAGGAACTCAGTCATCTGGGAGAGGCTCAGAGTAGAACCGCTGCTCCACATTGAAAGGAGCCAGTTGAGGTTGTTTGGGTATCTGATCAGGATGCCTCCCACTTGAGGTGTTTCGGGCATGTCCCACTGGGAGGAGACCCCGGGGCAGACCCAGGACTTGCTAGAGAGACTGTCTCCCAGTTGGTCTGGGAACACCTTGGTATCCTCTTTGAAGTGCTGGAGCAGGTGGCTGGGAGAGGGAGGTCTGGGTTTCTCTGCTTGAACTGCTCCCTCCGTGACCCCAGACCTCCAGAAAAGCGGTAGAAAATGGATGGATGGTGTGCTTTGGATTAGAGCTGTTCCAAACCTTGTCCATACTTTTTTCTTCCCATCATTCATTGTTCAGGTTGATCTTGGTTTCAAATGTCCAAAGAATGCTGGTCCAGTACTGGGCTGGCTTTAGATGGTGGTGTTTTTTTTGTTTTTTTTTTTGGCAAACTCTAATCTGGCCTTTCTATTGCTTAGGCTGATTAGTGGTTTTCACCATGTGGTGAGCGGTCTGCATTTGCTCTCAGGATTTTTTTCCCTCTTTGGTAGACTTAAATACTGATGCACCTACTTCCTGGAGAGTGTTCTTCACTTGGGTGAATGTTGTGAAGGGGTTTTTCTTCACCTTGGAAAGGATCCTGCAATCATCCTTCCATGGACATCCAGGCCTTTTTAAGTTCCAAAGCTTACCAGTGCACTTTTTTCTTTTTTTTTCCTCGGAATGTACCAAACTGTTGATTTGGCCACTCCTAACATTTCCGCCATCTGATGGATTTTTTTTTTTTTTTTTTTTTCCAGCCTAAGGATGGTCTGTTTTGATTTCCATTGAGAGCTCCTTTGACCACATGTGGGTTCACAGCAAAAGCTTCTAAATGCAAATGCCACACCTGGAATCAACTTCAGACATTTTACCTGCTTAATTGATGATTGAGGGAATAGCCAATACAGCCCATGAAATAGCTTTTAGGTCAATTGTTCCATTACTTTTGGGCACTTGGTATAAGGAGACATTGTATAAAAATGGTTGCAATTCCTAAACCATAATTCCAATTTGGATGTGAATACCCTCAAATTAAAGCTGAGAGTCTGCACTTTAATCCCGTATTGATTATATAAACTGCATCTTGAATGTTTTGGTAAACAGCTTAAATAACAAAACTTGTCACTGTTCCAATGCTTGTAGAAGAAGATTGAAGAGGATGCATGTATGAAAAGGGTTTGAGACACCCGTGATGACTGACTGTATGGTGAGAAGTTGACACACAATTTGTTTGAGCATGTTGAAAATTCCTGAGACAGGAGAGCAAGGATCGGCGACTCATGAGGAAATTGCGAACCCTTTTGGAGAGATTTTGAAACACCCTCACAAATGCCGTTCTCCAACTAGCTGCGAGCTGTCGCATCCCAGTGAGATACTACCTTTAGCAATCTGGTCAGCCACTAAACACGATCGTTTCAGTGCCGCCCCATTTGTTGATGCAGTCACCTTCAAAATTTGCTTTCCCATTTTAAATGGGACTCCTGGAATTTCCTACATGCACTTTTTTTTTTTTTTTTTTTTCTTGGCCATCTCGGGCTCTTCTGCTGTATCATCAGTGGGCCTTTTCCACTTTTTCCTTTTATGAAGAAACTTTGTTTTAAATTAATTTTAGCTATTCATCGTCTGTTTTGGGGTGAATTTGTCAGTTATTTGGTGCCCATAACTTGATTCCTTGTGTATTGACGTTGTGCAAGTGACGTCCCGCGTCACATGATTTTTGTTGATACCGCCATATTGGACGGCAACTCGGGTGCTGTGTGAGTGCGTTTCAGCATGGCGTCCCCTCAGTCAGATGTGCCGGCTTTGCCCGATGTTGTGCAACTACTAGATAAGTAGACAAGTGGGCGGCGCGTTTTGGAGTCCCGTCAGACATTACGTCTGACAGGGGCCCTCAATTTGTTTCTGAACTCTGGTCCGCGATGGCCCGCAGCCTGGGTGTTACAATTCACCGCACAACTGCGTACAACCCACAGGCCAATGGTTTATGCAAGCGTTTTCATAGATCACTGAAAGCAGCACTCAGGGCTTCACTGACGGATGCAAATTGGGTAGACAGGCTGCCGTGGGTTTTATTGGGGTTGCGCTCTGTGCCGAAAGAGGATCTAGAAGCTTCCCCGGCAGAGCTCGTTTTTACGCAACCACTACGGCTGCCCGGGGAATTTCTACCAGATAATCCTGCTCCGGGCAGCTCCTCGTCTCAGCTTTTGCAGCGTAGCGCAAACACAGGCACGCTGCCGGGCCCTGCCCACCACAGTTTCAGCGTGTTTATGTACCCGATAACCTGATTTATAACCAGGAGTACAGGATTAAAACATGGAGTCATTCAGACTCATGCTTTACCATTTACCAGTGTTTACAATGATATAACATTACATCTATAGACACTGATACATCAGACATACCCAATATAAAATGTTGATTGCATAGCCGCGAGTAAGGCGATGGGCCACCCACCTCCTGTGCCTGTCTTCGTCAGCTGGGAACTGGTAAAACTTCAAGTTGGATCCCTTTTTCTGGCGATTTGTACACCCAAAGGCACAGCAGTGAAACACCATAGTCTAATTCAATGCCAACATAAAACAAAGATGTAGGTTGAAATCAGGTAAATATATCGAGATCTGGTACACCGCTGAACAGCTGCTGAATGTGCCGTCCACTCGCTTTTGCCGTCCACTATGGCGGCGTAAACAAAAGGATGTGACGTCACAGCAAATGGTCTATAGATCTTTGCATGTGAAGATGGTGTTTGATCATGGCAGTAATTATTTACTTTTGCCATTTTCATTCTTGCTTTGTTTCTTTCTTACTCACATACTTTTGCTCTTTCATTTCAGATACAAACCAGATTACAGAATCTTGGAAGCAATTTGCAGAACAAGAGCAATGACATTGAGGTTCTGGCTGTAAGTCATTTGTTTGTTTACCCCCCCCATTATTCCCAGCTCCCACTTCCTTGCTTTCCCACCTTATCTGCTGAATTCATGTGTGAAATCACCGTGCAAGGAAATGGTTTTGATCGCTAAAACGACAAACATCACAGGGTGCAACCCCTTTTATAGTTATTTTTCTGAGCTCAAATCCCCTGCTGGAGATGGTATGGCTGTGAGTCCATCCCAGTCGCTACAGAACAATGAACACTAAACAGAAGGCAGCCAGCGTGTCATTTCGAGGGGATGTAAATGGCTGGCACATTGAGTTTATTTGTGGTTGAGTCATAGGTTTATGGCCACATATCAAAGTAAATCACCCCCGTTTGTCATATTGACCATCCTGCTGAATACTCATTCCTGTTGGAATCTGGATGGTATCGCTGAAACATAACAGGGATGCAGTAAATGTCTTTGATGTCGATAAGCAGTTGTACAGTCATGGAAGTTTTCATTCAGTTTGATAGGAGTCCTCCAATAATTTCCCAGCAATAAACCCAAGAAACCATTAGCAATAACACCCAGTGAGCCTTCAATCACTTCTTGTACAGCATTATGCTATCATTAGTCACGGTTACATGTGCAAAATTTCTTCAATCTGATTACAATTCCGATCAGAACTTTACTGTTTACATGGATCCTGAAAAAGTTGATCCGATTAGGACGTGCATTTCCATGTGTCACACGTTTGAACGGACTAAATCGTTCTAACATGCCCACGATTATCTGACATTCAGGAAATAGAAGAAGCAACTTCAGATGTAAACAAACCCTGCTTTGTGCCTTTCTCTTTTCGAAATGGACCTGTATTGTTATTCAGACTGTGCTTTTGCTTCTGCTGGTCTCCGTAATGAAGCTACAAGTCCAGCAGTACATACTTCTGCATATGACCGAGGGAGACAGCAGGACAATACAGACCACTTAACTCCCGCCATGTCTTCTGCTAGCTGCTGTAAAGGCGGAAATACGTCACATCGACGTGTGGCTGACGTTCAGACATGTGCAGTAATCATATTTTCTACCCAAACTTAGGAATAAGTGTTTATATATGCTCCAATCAGATTAACAATTGGCATAACCCACCCGTCTCAATTGGAAGGAAATTTTGATCCGAATGAGTGATCAGGTCAGAATATTCAGATTGGCATGCTTACATGAAGCACTTTTATTCCGATCAGACTTTTAATTCGGTTACTTGTGTCCATGTAAACATGGCTATTGATTGTGTTTGCATGCACACTACGTTCATGTTAAGGTGTGTGTGTGTACAAATTAATATATTTTTGTTTAAGACAATATTCAGAGGTATTTACATGTGCAGCAGCTAGTGGAATCATCATGTTTAGATGGTAATCAGAATATTCTAAATAAGCTACTAATAGTGGTGCCAGATTTTGTCTGAACAAGCAACTCTGCCAGTGAAAACAAACCCAAAACAAGTATACTTTAAAGGTGAACTAGACGGTATTTTCATGAAAACAAGTATTTAAAAATGCTTAGACAGGTGCAGAAGTATAGTCTTTATATTCTTCAAAAAATATTGATGGAAAAAGTACTTTCAAAACATTTCTATGGGTCCAAACTAATCACAATATTTACATCTGAGCAGTTGGATGACAAGAACTACAGTCGCCAGTAACGTGGATACAGTGGGGTAAAAAAGTATTTAGTCAGCCACCAATTGTGCAAGTTCTCCCACTTAAAAGATGAGAGGTCTCCAATTTTCATCATAGGTATACCTCAACTATGAGAGACAAAATGAGGAAAAAAAAAAAAAAATCCAGAAAATCACATTGAAGGATTTTTAATGAATTAATTGGTAAATTCCTCAGTAAAATAAGTATTTGGTCAATAACAAAAGTTCATCTCAATACTTTGTTATACACCCTTTGTTGGCAATGATAGAGGTCAAACGTTTTCTGTAAGTTTTCACAAGGTTTTCACACACTGTTGCAGGTATTTTGGCCCATTCCTCCATGCAGATCTCCTCTAGAGCAGTGATGTTTTGGGGCTGTCGCTGGGCAACACAGACTTTCAACTCTCTCCAAAGATTTTCTATGGGGTTGAGATCTGGAGACTGGCTAGGCCACTCCAGGACCTTGAAATGCTTCTTACGAAGCCACTCCTTCGTTGCCCGGGTGGTGTTTGGGATCATTGTCATGCTGAAAGACCCAGCCACATTTCATCTTCAATGCCCTTGCTGGTGGAAGGAGGTTTTCACTCAAAATCTCACGATACATGGCCCCATTCATTCTTTCCTTTACATGGATCGGTCGTCCTGGTCCCTTTGCAGAAAAACAGCCCCAAAGTATGATGTTTCCACCCCCATGCTTCACAGTAGGTATGGTGTTCTTTCTCCTCCAAACACAAGTCGAGTTTTTACCAAAAAGTTCTATTTTGGTTTCATCTGACCATATGACATTCTCCCAGTCCTCTTCTGGATCATCCAAATGCTCTATAGCAAATTTCAGACGGGCCTGGACATGTACTGGCTTAAGCAGGGGGACACGTCTGGCACTGCAGGATTTGAGTCAGTGGTGGCGTAGTGTGTTTCTGATGTAGCCTTTGTTACTTTGGTCCCAGCTCTCTGCAGGTCATTCACTAGGTCCCCCCCCATGTGGCTCTGGGATTTTTGCTCACGTTCTCGTGATAATTTTGACCCCACGGGGTGAGATCTTGCGTGGAGCCCCAGATCGAGGGAGATTATCAGTGGTCTTGTATGTCTTCCATTTTCTAATAATTGCTCCCACAGTTGATTTCTTAACACCAAGCTGCTTACCTATTGCAGATTCAGTCTTCCCAGCCTGGTGCAGGTCTACAGTTGTTTCTGGTGTCCTTTGACAGCTCTTTGGTCTTGGCCATAGTGGAGTTTGGAGTCTGTTTGAGGTTGTGGACAGGTGTCTTTTATACTGATAACGAGTTCAAACAGGTGCCATTAATACAGGTAACGAGTGGAGGACAGAGGAGCCTCTTAAAGAAGTTACAGGTCTGTGAGAGCCAGAAATTTTGCTTGTTTGTAGGTTACCAAATACTTATTTTACCGAGGAATTTACCAATTAATTCATTAAAAATCCTTCAATGTGATTTTCTGGATTTTTTTTTTTCCTCATTTTGTCTCTCATGGTTGAGGTATACCTTTGATGAAAATTGGAGACCTCATCTTTTAAGAGGGAGAACTTGCACAATTGGTGGCTGACTAAATACTTTTTTGCCCCACTGTATATTAACACTAGATTGGACATGGTGAACATTTTCATGGCATGGTGCCATATTTTGTAGGTAATTATAATGGTTGACAGCACCTGCAGCATTGTGATAACAGGATACGTAAACAATTGTTTCATATTTATTGTATTCATACAAGTAAGCTATGTACAGTATATGGATCATGACTAGCCATGTCCTATCTAGTATTTATATATCTATGGTTGGTAAGGATGCCACAGTTGGTCACGGCCACTAGAATAACTGGGTTGATGTCTCGTGTCTCTACCAACCAGTTGGGGCAAGAGTAAGTGCGACGCCTACTGGCCAGGAGGTCAGAATGTTCTCCCTATCACCATGAATGAATTAATGGATGAGTGAAAATCTGTGCATCTTTGTAATGACAAATGATGATGCATAGGTAAAAATGTTTCCAAGACAAGGGAGCTGTGTTGTGGCCAGAGACACATATGTGATGATTCTGTTTGAATCCATGATGTTGAATGGACAGGCTATGGAGCAGATTGAGACCTTCAAGTTAAGAATTGTCCAAAAAGTTCAGAGGTCGTTGCCTGGCACAAAGAAGGAAAAGGATGCAAAAAGATGACAAAGGCACTGAATGTTCCTAGAAATACATTTCCCAGCATGACACCAGCATGTATCTCCTGGAGATATGTGCAGGTTTGCAAATTTAAAGTAAAAGAAACAGTGGCTACACTACCTCGATGTGGCAGAAAGAGGGAAGCTATCAATGGCTGCCAGTAGAGTCTTGAGGAGGCAGGTGGTCCAAACACCCTGACTGCAAAAGACCTGCAGCAAGACTTGGTAGTAGCAGCACTGAGGTTTCAGTTTCCACAATAAGGTGCATACTAAATGGTGAAGGGCTCCATGCCCAAACTCCAAGACGTGCACCGTTACTAACTCGAAAGCACAAAAGTCTGCTCCAGTTTGCTCAAAACTATAAAATAAGCATTAGAGGCTTTCAGATTCTGTTCTGTGAAGTGATGAAACAAAGTTGAAACTTTTGGGCCAATGGATCAATGTCTAGAGCAGGAAGAATGAAGCATGCGATGAAAAGAACACTCTGCCTACAGTGAAGCATGGTGGTGACTCAGTGATGCTTTGGGGCTGCTTCACTTCCTCTGGTACTGGGAACCTGCAGTGTGTGGTGAGCAAGATGGATTCAATCAAGCATCAGGAAATCCTGGGAGAAAATGTCATGCCATCTGTGAGGAAGCTGAAGCTTGGGCGTGACTGGACCTTCCAACAGGACAGTGATCCCAAGCATACCTCAAAATCAACCAAGGCTTGGTTTTAGAAGTCCTGAAAAATACTAGTGGCCATCAGTTACTGGACTTTAGCCCCATTGAAAATCTCTGGTGGGATTTGAAAAAGGCAGTTGCAGCATGCAAACCCAAGAATATTAGTGAATTGGAGGCCTTTGCCTATGAGGAATAGGTTAAGATTACTCAGAACGCTGCCAGAAGCTGGTGCCTGGCTATGCATGATGTTTGCAGCAGGTCATAACAGCAAAAGGGTACTCTAAGTACTGAAGATACTTGTCCTGAAGGGATAGAATAATTTTGAAACTGCAGTAGTCATGAAAAGTGACATTTAGTGTTGAATTTGGAGTAGCCTTTTGTAATAGTGTGAACTTTTAAATTCTTGTTTGATTTGTTTATTGCAAACAGCTGCTAGTTTATACATTTTGCCAGTAAATTTAATTTCCAGTGGGGGTTGAATGATTTTGATTGCAACTGTAGTTGCTGGAAATGAGCAAAACGGGCAACTGTGTTGAGCAAGTGTGGGGAAAATGCTACATAAGCACAGGTAGGAATATTTCATCTAAGTAGGATGTTTACATGTTAATCCAAATAACTTTGAGACGCTCTACATGTTTTAACCTGGCTATTTGTTCCAAATATGATCTTATTCCAAGAAATCCAGAAGCTGTTACTTAAATATGAGCTTATTTGGTTAGAGATCAGAGTATTACTGTGCATGTAAACATTGCCTTTGAATTATGTGTAATTTGCCGATGTTGGAGTTGACTGGGCAGCTTTTGAGAGAATTACATAACCTGTTTTATAGCAGGTGCAATATTCTCCACTTTATAGTAAATGGAATACTTGGCTTTCATTTAAAGTGTAGGCATGACATTCTGTGCACTTTGAATTGTTGCACTATGAGGTAAGGCTCTGTTGTTTGACTCCATTGCTTGTTTTCGTCCCACAGGTGGACCTACAGAAGGAAACGCTGGTCAACTTCCTGTCTCTTGAGGTTGGTTCCCTACAAACTTCATCAACACCACAGCAGAGTTAATAAAAGGTTATATCCCAATAAGGGCTGAGACAGGATGGGGGAAGTGGAAAGAATGGCTAGTAGAGCTCCAGCTCCAGGCCCTAGACAGGAAGAGGGGATCCCGTCGCCTTCCTTACGGTCTTAAGAGGAACACCCCTGTGCCTTTCCACAGCTAGGGAGTCCTGTGAGCCTCTAACCTGGCTCTTAGATGCGTCACCACTGCAGTTAACAAAACACACCAAGGAGGTGTTAATATTCACATTCCAAACTTCTTACCAAAACTTTGCTTGTAAATTTCTAATGTACCCCCATCAAAAAAGAGGACTAATTGTATTGTGAAGTAAGCTGAAAAATACTCTTAACACTGCAGTTATATAAGTCAAAGCCTCCACTCTGTAAATGAAGGGGCCACCTATATAGCAGCACATGTGTCAGATGCTGTGTTCACCATGTAAAACCTGTGACAATGCACAGGGTGTGTTTCCAGGCTGGCAGCAAATTACCAAAAGTCACAAAAACTCAAATCTAGAACCATGTGTGTGTTTTGTGGATTTATAGCCCTCCAGGTTCAGGTTACTTTATTTGTACCCGTAGGTAGATTTGTTTTGCAGTCAGGGCAGCAGTTGATGTCTGAAATGTATTCCACAATAGCAACAGAAAACAACCAATTTACGTCTGGCTGAGGCCCCTGTCCAGGAGGTCTTCAACTCCCATCTCCGGAAGAACTTCAGCCACATTCCGAGGGAGTCTTGAGACATGGAGTCTGAATGGGCCATGTTCTCCACCTCCATTGTTGAAGTGGCTGCAGCTCTTCAACTCCCACGTCCGGAAGAACTTAAACTACATTCTGAGGGAGTCTGGAGACATGGAGTCTGAATGGGCCATGTTCTCCACCTCCATTGTTGAAGCGGCTGCCCGGAGCTGCAGCCACAAGGTCATCAGGGCATCTCATGGTGGCAGCGCCCGAACCAAGTGGTGGACACCAGTGGTGAGGGGGGCCATTAAGCTGAAGGAGTCCTATCAACTTTGGTTGGCTTGTGGGACTCCCGAAGCAGCTGAGGTGTACTGGCAGGCCAAGCGCAGCGCAGCTTGGGTGGTTGCTGAAGCAAAAACTCGGGTATGGGAGGAGTTCGGTGAGGCCATGGAACAAGACTTTCGGTTGGCCTCAAAGAGATTCTGGCAAACTGTCCAGCGGCTCAGGAGGGGGAAGCAGATCCCTGTCCATACTGTGTATGGTGCGGATGGGGCACTGCTGACTTCGACTGGGTGTATCGTTGGGCGGTGGAAGGAATACTTCGAGGATCTCCTCAATCCCACTGATAAGCCTTCCACAGAGGAAGCAGGGCTTGTGGATGAGGGGGACAGCTTGCCTATCACAGGGGCTGAGGTCGCCAAGGTGGTTAAAAATCTCTTTGGTGGCTGGGCCCCAGGGGTGGATGAGATTCACCCGGAGTACTTCAAGGCCCTGGATGTTGTAGGGCTGTCATGGTTGACACGCCTCTGCAACATTGCTGGAGGTTGGGAGCAGTGCCTTTGGCATGGCAAACCGGGGTGGTGGTTCCTCTCTTCAGAAAAGGGGACCGGAGGGTGTGCTTCAACCTTAGATCACACTCCTCAGCCTCCCTGGGAAGGTCTATGCCAAGGTACTGGAGAGGAGAGTCCAGCCGTTGGTCAAACCTTGGATTCAGGAGGAGCAATGTAGTTTTGCCGTGGCACATCGGACCAATTCTTCACTCTGTTGAGAATCCTCGAGGGTTTGTGGGAGTTTGCCCAACCAGCTTACATGTGTTTTGTGGACTTGGAGAAGGCATTTGACTGCGTTCCTTATGTTTTTTTGTTTTTTTTTTGTGGGGGTGCTTTGGGAGTATGGGGTATCGGGCTTGTTGTTACGAGCTATTTGGTCTCTGTACGACCGTTGTGGGAGTTTGGTTCGTATTGCCAACACTCGGTCAGACTCATTCCCAGTGAGAGTTGGACTCCACCAGGGCTGCCCTTTGCACCAATCCTGTTCATAATTTTTATGGACAGGATTTCTAGGCGGAGCCAGGGAATGGAGGGGGTTATGCTTGGTGACCACAGGATCTCATCTCTGTTGTTTGCAGATGATGTTGTCCTGTTGGCTTCATCCAGCAATGACCTACAGGTCTTACTGGGACAGTTTGCCACTGAGTGTGAAGTGGCTGGAATGAGAATGAGTACCTCAGAGTCCATGGTCCTCAGCTGGAAAAAGGTGGATTGTCCTCTCCAGGTTGGGGACAAGCTCCTGCACCAAGTGGAGGAGTTTAAGTATGTTGGATTCTTATTCACGAGTGAGGGGAGAATGGAACGAGAGATTGACAGACTGACTGGAGCAGCATCTGCAGTGATGCAGACGTTGTACCGGTCTGTTGTGGTGAAGAGGGAGCGAAGCTCTAAGGCAAAGCTGTCGATTTACTGGTCAATCTACGTTCCTACCCTCACCTATGGTCATAAGCTTTGGGTAATGACCGAAAGGACAAGATCACGGATACAAGCGGCTGAAATGAGCTTTCTTTCATAGGATTGCTGGACTCACCCTCAGAGATGGAGTGAGGAGCTCAGTCATCCGGGAGAGGCTCAGAGTAGAACTGCTGCTCTTCCACATTGAAAGGAGCCAGTTGAAGTGTTTTGGGCATCTGATCAGGATGCCTCCTGAACACCTCCCACTTGAGGTGTTTCGGGCACACCCCACTGGGAGGAGACCCCGGGGCAGACCCAGGACTCGCTGGAGAGACTGTTTCCCAGCTGGTCTGGGAATGCCTTGGTATCCTCTCTGAAGAGCAGGTGGCTGGGGAGAGGGAAGTCTGGGCTTCTCTGCTTGAACTGCTGCCTCTGTGACCCGGACCTCTGGAAAAGCGGTAGAAGATGGATGGATAGATGGAACAACCAATTTATTCATCAAAAAATGTGCTCTGAAGAAAATTACACTTTGTGATGCAAACAAAGCATATGTTTGTGTAGATATAAAAACAAAATCTGTTGCAGGCTGTGCTTTGAAATCCATTACTCTCACTGTTTCATCCTTTCTTTTCCTTCCAGTTTGAAAGTGAAGAGCAGTTCAACAACAGCGTGAAAACTCTGCTCTCTCGACTCCCCAAGCACCGCTACCTGAAGTCCATTTGTGATGAGATTCACCACTTCAAGATTATAAAAAGGTACGCTGATGTATGTGCGTTTTGTTAAAATGACAGAAATCCAGAACAACTTGAGTGGTGAGTCTGATGTTGGTGAAATTTTCTGAGCTGCAGAAAGGACATTTAGCTGGTGGTTTGAAAGTTAAGCGAGCGACCTTTGATGGCAAATATGGAGTGTGTCCCAATTCACCCCTTCGCCTTACCCCTCCATTTTGCACATTCATTGTGAATACGCAAAGCGGAGGGGTAGGGCGAAGGGGTGAACTGGGACGCACCTATAGTGACGACTGACAAAGGAAATGGTGTCCAACTGTCAGCTACAAAACCAATGAGTGTTAACTTGCTTCAGAAGTGCAGCCAGCAGTAATGTCCTTGATTAATGAAAATGTGCATTTCTGAGAGGCTAGTAACGATAGTGTGCAATGTTTAACAAGTTCTTAATGACCATGATAATAAGCTACTGATGTTTAACTAGTGTTGGACAAGTTACTAAAACATAGTAACTAGTTAGTTACTAGTTACTTCTTTTCAAAAGTAACTGTTACTTTTGAGTTACTGCATGATTAAAGTAACTAGGTACTTGGAAAAGTAACTTTCACGTTACTTTTAAATGCATACTTAAATCATCTTGCACACACAGCAAGATCAAGGACCCCTTGTTCTCATCAGAAAAAAGAAGAAAAAGAAAACTGTTGAGTCATCTTACAGAGGAAAAATGTCTGATTTACACAAACTATTATAATCAGAAAGTCAGAAATTTTCTAGAAATAAAGCTGTGAATTCAGAGAAAATTTTGGACCCCCTGGTGGGCTGTTTTTGGCCCACGAGCCATAGGTTTGACACCCCTGGACCAGCCCATTAAAAATGCATGTTTAGAGGATTTACTTCCATGCTTAGAAGCTGTTCTTTACTGCAACAAATCAGTCACTTTTTCTCTGTGTGTAAGAAAACTTTAAATGCATTTAATCCGGACATTAAATGCGAGCTTCTTGCTCAAAAAATATTCATGTTTAACCACAGAGGTAGGAGCTGTTAGGGGCTACTTACCACTCGGACAACAGGTGATCAGGGCTCAATATGAGAAGTTGCCACTGCCACGGCATTTCTTCCCACTGGGTTGTGATGTGAATTGGGGCAGGACAGGAAACAGACCCGCAGAGGAGACTGTGTGACGGCTGCGTCAGTTACGGTAGGGTCAGTTTATATTTATTTGCTTGCCTTTGGCATGACAACCTCCAGTGGCTTGAGGCCAGTGGTGGTGCTGGGGGTGGCAGTTGTCCCACCAATAGCCACCGAAACTGTATTCATCCCCAGCTGGCAGCTGATGAGGAGGGTGTCTCGCAACTGCAAGTTGTATGATCGTCTGTTTGCGCTAAAATATCTATCCATATTAATAAAACGAGTAACGCATCTGATTAAATTTCAGTAAATGTAACGCATTACTGAATTTTTTAACGGTAATGCCGTTACACAGCACGCTACTGCAAAAGTAGTGGCGTTACAGTAATGCGTTACTTTGTAACGAGTTACTCCCAACGCTGTGTTTAACACATATTTTAACTATCTTCCATGGTATTTTTAGTCCCTAAAGAGTACACTGTCTTTGTCTTTTAGAGCTGCTACTTGACATTTTGGTTTTGTTTGTTCTTTAAGAAATTGGTTGACAAATTGATAAAAATCTATACCCTGTATGGATGTGTAATTCCTAGAACAAAGTACTATAAAATAATTTCACTCGGCAAAACAAAATGAATTATAAAGTTTTGTTTGTGTTTTTAGGTTTTAACCTTCTGAAGGGCATCTGTTGTTCTGGATTAGCCACGGGACATCACTTACATAGTAAACCCAGATAGCACATCCTTAATACCTGCCCGCTATTCTATTATTGGCCAGCCTAATTGTCAATCATGTGGACAACACTAAGCTAATAAGCTAGCTTACCAAGCATGACTTGTATTATTTTCTTTAGATTTCAGTCACCATAATAGACATCACTGTTTTCACCTGGTTCACTAATCCACAGTTGAAAATACACTACTCACAAAAAGTTACGGCTATTTGGCTTTCGAGCGAAATTTATGGAAAATATAAAAAGTTCACGGTACAGTGATATTATACCATGAAAGTAGGGCATTTAAGTAGACGCATGCAGTGGTGATTTCCTCATCTCAAACAATTTATTGAAACAAAAGCCAACAACAGTGGTGGCTATACGATAATAAAAATGTCAGTGTGCTATGAGATGACTGTTGTTGTGAAATGGCGCTATATAAAGTTGAATTGAATGTCTCAACTTGTCATTTGCCCTTGAGTATCAATTACAGTCCGACGACAGCTCATGCTAAAATTAGGCCTGTGTTGTTCATGCAGGGGCACAATGACTGGATTAATGATGTTATTCAGGTAGTATTGGCTTGTCACTGTACCATTCACAAGGTGTAGGGCAGTTCTGTATTGACTAGACACACCTGCCTAGACTGTAACACTATCAAAGGCTCGTCTGGTGACAACAGTGGCTGATGCATAGCACTCTCCTTGATGTCTCCAACATTGTTGGTGGCCATCATTTCTGCTCGGTGTGAATCGACTTTCATCAGAGAACAGCGCTGAGGCCCACTGGTCCCTTGTCCAGCATAAATGCTCCCTGGCCCATGCAAGATAATGATGCCTGTGCCTGATGGTGTGGTCAAGTACCCTTGCAAGTCTAACATGTAGACCATGCTGATGTGAACGGTGTTGAATGGTCTGATGTGACACTTGGGTGCCTCTCACTTCCCTTACAGTGCATCCAGAAATTATTCACAGCGCTCCACTTTTCCCACATATGTTACAGCGTTATTCCAAAATAGATTAAATTCATTTTTTCCCCAATTCTACACACAATACCCCAAAATGACTGAATTTTTTTTGTGATTGTTGCAAATTTGTTAAAAATAAAAAAAACTAAGAAATCACATGTACATAAGTATTCACAGCCTTTGCCATGAAGCTCAAAATTGAACTCGGGTGCATCCTGTTTCCACTGGTCATCCTTGAGATGTTTCTCCAGCTTAATTGGAGTCCACCTGTGGTAGACAGTTGATGGGACATGCTTTGGAAAGGCACACCCCTGTTTATACAGTTAGGCCCAGAAATATTTGGACAGTGACACAATTTTCATGATTTGGGCTCTGCATGCCACCACATTGGATTTGAAATGAAACGACTACAATGGTATGGAAGTGCAGACTTTAAGGTTTAATTCAAGGGGTTGAATAAAAATATATGATTAAACATGTAGGAATTGTAGCTATTTTTATACAAACGCTCCTCATTTCAGGGGCTCAAAAGTAATTAAGTAAAATGTTACTTTTCAATATTTTGTTGAGAATCCTTTGCAGGCAATGACTGCCTGAAGTCTGGAACCCATGGACATCTCCAAACGCTGGGTTTCCTCCTTTGTGATGCTTTGCCAGGCCTTTACTGCAGCTGTCTTCAGTTGTTGCTTGTTTGTGGGTGTTTCTGCCTTAAATTTAGTCTTGAGCAAATGAAATGCATGCTCGATTGGGTTGAGATCAGGTCATTGACTCGGCCATTACAGAATATTCCACTTCTTTGCTTTAAACTCCTGTGTTGCTTTTGCAATATGTTTTGGATCATTGTCCATCTGTACTGTGAAGCGCCGTCCAATTGACTTTGCTGCATTTGGCTGAATCTGAGCAGAAAGTGTATCCCTATACACTTGAGAATTCATCCGGCTGCTTCTCTTTTGTCACATCAATAAACACAAGTGACCCAGTGCCATTGGAAGCCATGCATGCCCATGCCATCACACTGCCTCCACCATGTTTTACAGATGATGTGGTGTGCTTTGGATCATGAGCTGTTCCAATTCTTCTCCAAGCTTTCTTCTTCTGATCTTAGTCTCATCTGTCCAAAGAATGCTGTTCCAGAACTGGGCTGGCTTCTTCAGGTGTTTTTTTTTTGGCAAAGTCAATTCTGGCTTTTCTGTTTTTGAGGCTGATTAATGGTTTGCACCTTGTGGTGAATCCTTTGTATTTACTCTCATGAAGTCTTCTCTTTATGGTAGACTTAGATACTGATACACCTACTTCCTGGAGAGTGTTCTTCACTTGAGTGGATGTTGTGAAGGGGTTGTTCTTCACCATGGAAAGGACTCCACCACTGTTGTCTTCCGTGGACGTCCAGGCCTTTTTGAGTTCCCAAGCTCACCAGTGCACTCTTTTTTTTTTTTTTTTTTTTTTTTTTTTTTCCTTCTCTTCCCGCCTCAGAATATACCAAACTATTGATTTGGCCACTCCTAACATTTCTGCTATCTCTCTGATGGATTTCTTCTTTTTTTTCCAGCCTCAGGATGGTCTGTTTCACCTCCATTGAGAGCTGCTTTGACCACATGTTGTGTGTTCACAGCAACAGCTTCCAAATGCAAACGCCACACCTGGAATCAACTCCAGACCTTTTAACTGCTTAATTGATAGGTTAACGAGGGAAGAGCCCATGCAGCTTTTTTTTTTTTTTTTTTTTTTTTTCTTTTTTTTTTTGCAGCCTTCTGAGTCAATTGTCCAATTACTTTTGGTCCCTTGAAAGAGGTGGCTACGTATTAAAGAGCTGTAATTCCTAAACCCTTGCTCCAATTTGGATGTGAATACTCTCAAATTACAGCTGAGAGTCTGCACTTTAAGCCCATATGATTATATAATTGTATCCTGAATATGTTTTCATAAACGGCTAAAATAACAAAACTTGTCACTGTCCAAATATTTTTGGGCCTAACTGTATAAGGTCCCACGGCACCCTAAGGACTCTGACCATGAGGAAAAAAAATTCTCTGGTCTGAGACAAAGATTTAACTCTTTGGCGTGAATACCAGGCGTCGTGTTTGGAGGAAACCAGGCACTGCTCATCACCAGCCCAATACATCCCTACAGTGAAGCATGGTGGTGGCAGCATCGTGCTGTGGGGATGTTTTTCAGCTGCAGGAACTAGGAGACTAGTCAGAATAGAGGGAAGGATGAATGCAGCAATGTACAGAAACATCCTGGATGAAAACCTGCTCCATAGCGCTCTTGACCTCAGATTGGGGCGACGGTTCATCTTTCAGCAGGACAACGACCCTAAGCGCACAGCCAAGATATCAAAGGAGTGGCTTCAGGACAACTCTGTGAATGTCCTTGAGTAGCCGAGCCAGAGCCCAGACTTGCATCCAATTGAACATCTCTGGAGAGATGGGAAAATGGCCACGCACCGACGCTTCCCATCCAACCTGATGGAGCTTGAGAGGTGCTGCAAAGAGGAATGGGTGAAACTGCCCAAAGAAACTCTTAATATTAAAAGTGCACACAATTACAACATTGTAAAATTAGTTACAGAAACCAAAGTTGGGCAGCACTGTGTCTTGCCTCAGTGCAAGAAGGTCTTGTCCTGAAAATCAGTTGGCTGGCTGCCTTTCTGGCTTACCAAGTAAATATATTAATTTCCTGTCTAAACTTTGTATCCTTGCATTTAAAATTACTAGTGTATAGCACATAAAGACCCAAGTGGAATACTGGTGTAAAACACATGGAGTGTCAGAAAAGAATTTCAGTTTTAAAACTTGTGAAGTTTTCAAATTGCAGGCATCTTCTTGGCTCTGCAGGTAATTAAAACTTTCCGGTATGTGTGTCCACTTCTCTTTGCATCCATATATTTGTATATGCTTATGTTAGGTGTTAAAATACATACTCACATTCGTATGCAAGTGAAGGGAAGTATACTACTGCAGGGCCAGGTGGCTCCACACGTGACCCCAAAGTGCACTTTTCCACCCTCTGTTTACATGAATTGCAGGTATTCACAGGTACACGTGACTATTTTCTTGGCTCTGTTCAGTATATCAGAGTTATTACTTTTTAGCAGCCTTAAACGTGATTTCAGTTTTCAGGAAAATTATTTGAATATAAAAATCATGTATTCTGTAACATTAGGTAATTTGACAAGTAGCTTGGAGGAAAAATAAAACAAACACAACCAGATTTTATTTTTAAAACATACAAATGTATTTCCCTCTAAAAGCCAAAGAATGTACACAAACTTGATAGAATACAGACAACATTCTCAGCTGGAGTTGTTGTTTATCATCCCACTCCCACAGGTTTCATCTCCTAGCAGCATGCTATTTTTTTTTTATTAACCTAAACCTGACACAAAATAAATGTATTAAACACCATATTAAAAAATAAATGCTGTCTTCGGTTATATGGACGGTTGCCATTCCAAATCTCCAACCATGCCCGGCACACCAGGTGTAAGGGTGACTGTCAGTCCTACAAAGGGAGCTGTTGGACAGATAACTGCTGCTTTGTATAACATTAAATCCTCAGCTGATCCCATTTCCTGGGGGAAAATCTGAAGGATTTGCCTTATTTGGCCTTCTGATGTCTGATTCTTAACATGCCAGTTGATTGACACTGAAATTGCAGCTCAGAGGGGGAGGGTGGGGTTCAGCTGTTACTGTAGTTGTAAATGCAACAGTTAATATTCCCTTGTGTTCATGCAGAGTTTACTTGCCTTCTTTTGGCTAAATACGTTGTACACTCGCAAAACTAGGAGCTTAAGCAAGGAGCAATCCGGTGAGACATCCTGCAGATTTTCTTTTCATGAATGAGATGGCAGCAAGAAAAGTCTGTTTTTTTTCTTTCTGGCTTCCCGTTTGCCTCGCCATACCAGTTGGTTTTAATTTCCTGCCTCTGTTGTGTTTGAGTTACTATTTAGGGGAGGGAAAGACTTCACCAATAAATTAGAGTCACACAGGCAACAATGGATATAGCCAGCATGTGTTTCTGTTCTTTTGTTTAGTTGTTTTCTTTGAATGTGGGGGCACAGGCAACTGAGACCAGATGTGTATGGTAAAGGACGCATGAAGCAGTCACCTGGCTGCTGCACAACCATAAATTAAATGGGTCCCAGGGGCTTTGCAGTCACTGACCTCTCCTTGCACCAAAACTATAGCAGGTATGTAAACCTGTATTTTCACCAAGGTCATGATGGCAGCGCTGGGGGACTGCAGACGTGGTTTTACATTTTGCTAAATTATGTCTGCATTGTTCAGTCATAAAAATTGGATCAATCTCCTAAGTCACAAACTACAAAATTCAAGCTCTTTTGTGCATTTCTTTGTCTTTTATTGAAAACATTCTGTAATCATTCAGAGTGTAGTCTGGGAAAAATACATTTTCAAATGAGTAACTTCCACAATCTCCTTTAGCAACGATCTCAATCAGGCATTTCCTGTAGCTGCTTATGAGACTGGCACAGCAATAAAGAAACCTTTTGGACCATCTTAAACAGTTTCAGGTTATCAATATTTCGGTGTCCTCTTGAATGGACTTCCCCTTAGGTCGTGACACCGTTTCCATTATGTTAAAATCCAGTCTTATAACTTATTCTGCCTGGTGTTTTTTGGTGTCTTCTTGTTGCATCAGCTCACTTCATCTGTTCTGACATAGCCCTTAAATAATATTTGATACATTTTTTTTAATTAAAGGTGTGTGGGGTTTTTTTTTTGTTTTTTTTTTTTTAAACCTCCATCATGGAGGTTATGTTTTTACCTCATTTCAGCAAAGCTGAAAGAAACTAATGCTGTGGCGCTGCATCCGTTTGTCCGTCCATCCGGACATCATGGGAACTACCAGCAGCTGGTGTCTAGCTATGAATCACGTTTGCAGCAGGTCATAACAGCAGAAGGGTGTTCTGCTAAGCACTAAAGATGCTTGGCATGAAGGGGTTGAATAATTTTGAGACTGCAGTAGTCATTAAAAGTAGCATTTTGTGTAGAATTTGGAGAAACCACTTGTAATATTGAGTTATTTAAACTGTTCTAATTTGATTTATTGCAAACATCTGGTAGTTTGTACATTTTGTTAATAAACCTAATTTGCAGTGAGGGTTGAATAATTTTGATTGCAACAACAAGTTACCCAAATGTGAACTGCATTCACCACATACCATCTGATCTGAGTTTCAAGGAGTAAAAAAACAAAAACAACCCTAAATCTTTATTACTGCGCTCAATCACACATAAGCTGTTCAGCAACCCAAAAAAGAATGCTAGATAAGTGTTAAGTATTGAGGCTTTCTTCATCAAGACTCTTAAAATGTACACCTCTCACCTTTATTTGTACATGGGGTGTCCTGCCAGTCAGGCGACAGAACAGTCTACAACCATGATTCCCCCTCCACTGTGCCTTGACAGTTTCCAAAAGGTTCTTAACATAAATTAATTTAATTTGAATGCTTGACTCAAATAGCTTCTGGCCAAAATGTAAGCACACAGGTTCACTAACCTGAACTTTGACACTTTTGTCAGTTTGTGTAATAGACATTACACCCATAACCTTCAGGGTAGGTCAGTTTAGTCTGATAAGGCCTGCTGGTTATTTTGATTTGGCTGAAGATCTGACCACATTTCAAAAGTGCACTGTGCAACTTTTGGAACTTCAGCTAAGTGACACCTTGTATTCACTAAGGGCCCCTTTACACAGCAGAATTTGTTGGGTGACCACTGAGGGATCAAAACTTGGCCTGATCTCTCTACAATCTCCTAAAGCCTTTTCCTTGGAAATGTTTGGGAGATCCTTGTCTTTTGGACTGAATCAAAACTTTGAGACCGTGGCGATCACTGGAAGAACGTTGAAGTGTGGCTATTTTTCATCCCAGTGATCTCCACCCCTGTGTAAAGGGGTGCAAGTGAACTGTGGCCCCATTCTATCCACCTCACTGCCATTCATTTTATGCCCATAAAGGTGTCACTTAATCCCAAGATTCCAAAAGTTGCATACAGGACCTTTAAGTTAAACAAATGCAGAAATGGAGTTGCAAGGAAAATCCTAAACTCCTGTTGAATTGCAACAAAAAGTGAAATTCTGTTTATGGAAAATCACTGTGCTGTCATGCAACTGTAAAACTTTTCTGGTCATAAATGGACCAGATGTTTTTGACATCAGTTCACATTTTTAAACCTGCAAATGTGTTCCTTTTTCAGGATGGCTGTGGTTGTCCTATATAGCTACAAAGATGACTACTACAAGATTCTTCTGTGAAAACCAAACGGATCACAGTAGCCTGGGAGTTATTCCTTTTTTCCCCCCTTGAGACCCTGAATTCCCAGAGACTGTTTTTAGTCCTTGGACCAACACAATTTTGTGGAAGACTGATCATTAAAGTATGAGCCCCAAAGACGACTGTGATTTCCTGTTACAAAGTATGAACGGTTCTTCAGCCTGCAGAAACTATCTCCAAAACGTTCCAAAACCTTTCAGTATTCTGCACTCCTGTGTGACTTAGATCATGGCGTTCTCATCATGGGTCATTGGTACCTTTTTATCCAATGATACCTGCATCTCCCAGTTGCACACAAGTCATTTGCAGTGAGCTGGGATTGACAAATTCATCTGCAGCTAAAGGACACTTTGAGCCTGAATGAGCCATGCTAGTTTAATTGACAAAGACAATAATAGATCCCCTTGGAATGATAGCAGGTTGAATAGATGTGTTTTGTTTTTTTAAACTTTGCCTTAATGAATCAATAGAATGTGGAAATAAAGTGCTTTTTTTACTTAAGATGTTTCGTAAATGCAAGAGTCTTACATTTCTACTTGGTCAACATAGAAGGGAAAATGTTTTTGCTTTGCATGCTGTGGACGATGTCTGTTTACATGGGGAGGATGAAAGCCTTTCACATCTACAAATCACTTTACTGAAACCGATACTGAAGTCTTCTATTGCTCATGTGAGTAGAGTTGCAAATATTTGAAGCTTTGACAATGTTACAATGTAGAGCTTTTATACTATTCTCAAATGTATTTTTATTTTTTAGCTCATTCCGGTGAAGCTGAAAGGAGTTGATGCGATGCGTCGTCCGTTTGTCTGTTCATCCATCCGCTTGTCACAGGAATATGTACTCCTCTTAGGCATTTGCCCCTATGCTCACCAAACTCAGTGGCCCTCAGGTAGGTCTGCATGCAGGTTGTGCTCAAGGTCATTACACTGGTCAACACCAAAATTATTCAAGTTTTTTTTTTTTTAGCTGATTTAGGACAATTTTGATGTACTGAATCCAAAAATCACACTGGTTTTGCTCAATCAGGTCAACTTTTTGAACTATGACCTCGTTTTTTACATTTTTGTTTACATGTACGGGTATTTTCGCTTAATATGATGCAAAATTCTTTTCTTGAAATTCTCTGAATTTTGAACAATGACGTAACATTCAATTTACAGTACAACTGCTTACAACTTAGTATAAAGACCTGATCGAGAGAAACAATGTCTTTCGGATTCAGTGGTGCAAAATTGTCTTAAATCAATTGGAAAAACAGACAACTTACAAAAAATTGTTTTTGTTATCAATGGTCAGAAGATCTGGGCATCTATCATTTCCTGAAAAACATTACTCCTCCTAGGCCCAGTGATCTTGACTTTAAGCACATCCTAGATGGGTCTGTATCAGGGCTGTGCTTAAGGTCAACAACGATCAAGACATCTGAGCACTCCCAGGGTGATTTTGTCAGGCCGGAATGAGCTACTCAAGTCACTGGTCTGCCAAGTTTTGTGAGCATCCAGGCAAATGACACAGTACAGTGGTATTGGCTCATATACGTAGCCTTTGCTGGAATTTAGACTCTTGACTCATGAATTTCTTACAGGTCATTAAGTACCCATCATTGTACACAAGAAAATAGAGGCCTAATCTTTCAGTTTTTGGCAACACAGCTAGTATTTGACATTCAGTTCCTTTAACAACACAGTTTACTTTGGTAATCCTTCTGGAGAAACTTTAAAATTATGACCAAGCTTTGCTGGACAAGTTAAGAGCATAACACTGCATTTACAATTATCCATGTTTCCAGGTGTGGCCTGTATTTCTTTGAAGTCAGAAATCTCAAGTGGGGCTCTTCCCCCTCCATCTCCTCAGGAACAACCCGCCTTCATTTAACACATCTGCTTATTCTACTGGGACAAGAGAGCAGGAATACACATTCCTATTTAAACTCAAGTCCAGTACCAGATGTGCATGAGCTTGCAAGCAAAAAAAAAAAAAAAAAAAAAAACTTTGAAGAATTTTTCCTTCAAGGCAACTATGACTGAAGACGATGTTGGTTCACACATTTATTTTTTTGTAAAGAAGTGTAAATGTTACAGTTCTAGGAAACTTATTTACAAGATTTGCAACGGTGAAATAAATAAGGATGAACAGAATATAGCAGATAAAAATGGTAAATGGTCTACAATGTACAACAGCTTTGGCTACCAAAAGTTCACTTTAAGAAAAAAATCTCCAACTATAGTATTAATAAATAAAACTATATGAAAAATAAATAAAGTACTCTTCTGTTCTATGCATTTAAACTACATTTTTACACAAAGGAAAGAATTGAGATTTAACTTCATATTAAAGCACAGTCAGGCTTCAAACGGATAAACATCGGCCAAATAAAACACTTTATGAACTGGCCTCCATCCAATTTTGGCATCACTATCTTTGCAGTGAAATATTGGCAATGGTTTACCTTTAAAACCCAGTTAGCTTTGTAACACTTCTCAGATTCTTCTAGTCTATAATGATCAGAGCGATTTGGAGCCTTTTGCTGCAACGGTGCGTTCACTTGAGTGGTTTAACGTCTGTGTGCTTAATATGCCTATCCAATCCCTGATTAGGGCCCTTATCCCCTCAAGAATCCTGCTGTGGACTTTCTAAAACACTGCCTCTAAAGAAAAGAGCTACGTCTCTAACACACTGTTGTAATGTGTTCTGATGTTGTAACATGTAGTAAACGGCTTTCACTTGGGTTTACACATCATATAATTCAGTCGTAGTCGGAGCTGATGATTGATTACTGGTTTGTCCCGATGTGGGCTAACTGTTAAGGCTGCTAAATGAAGGCTCAAGGAAACATGACCAACTGTGGTAAGAAATGAAGAAAGCTCACACAGGTGAGAATGATGTCATGGGCAAATTTTCAAAGACATTCCTCAAAACTCCATTTGAAGCATCTGGTCTCCTTTGCTGTTCATTAAAAATGACTCAACATCAGCGGTGGGCAGTAACGGGTTAAAAATGGCACTCGTGTCATTTTAATGGAAGATGCTTTTAGAGTACATTTATGAAGAAAAGCAGGTTTACTCAAGTCAGTTTGGTTGTGCTCCATCACTGATTTGACAAACTGGTTATAAATGTGCTTGTTTACTGTAATAATTTGATTTTACCAGAACTTATACATGTGCATCACTGCTTTTTTTTTAGTTTTAATTAATTTCAGTATTGAATCAGTTTTCTTCTATTCTGGCTCAGTTGCAAAAGAACAAGAAAATGTAAATTTGAGGAAAAAATCATTAGTGAAGTTGCAAAAATAACGTTTCATAAAAAGCCAAATTTGAGAACGTGCAGCTGCAAAATTTCATGGAAAAGTAAATTTAGTGAAATTTGAGGAAAAAATTTAAATTACAAGAAAAATGCATCAAATTTGAGTAAAAAGTTGGGTAAGGTTAAATTACAAAATGAGTTCATTAAAAAGTACACTGGAGGAAAAAATGTAAATTCATGAGAAAATGGCAAAATTAAGTCAAGTTTGCATAATTGAGAAATGTAAATTTTTTTATAACATAGGAAAAAAATTACAAGAAAAAGTTAATTTGAGAATAAAGTCTCAAACATATTAGGAAAGTCACAAATTTGAGGAAAAGGCAAATTTTATAAATTGGTTTCAAATTTAGAGTAAAAAGTTACAAATTTACATGCGTCCTTAATTTCAGAGAAAAAACTCAAACTAATGAGACAAGTCATTACTACTCACCAACAAGTCATTTTTTTTTGGTGATACTCTTGACTTTTCACAAGATACTCGAGTACAACTTCTGGGTACTCCACTCACCTGTGCATGAGGACTTCCAAAAAGAATCGCTTTAACACTGTCCCAGTCAGCTGTGGTGGTTTATGTCGACTTTGTGCTACTGTATTATGTTTAGTGACAACTCAATATACCCATTCATTTCCTCATGTTGCTTTGAGATTTTTTTTTTTTTTTTTTTTTACTGGAATGATTTAGGTCGATTAAAGCAGAAACAACACTATTATCTGGGAAGCATGTCCTTCCTGTATTCAGTGAGGGAATGTTTAGACTGCCATTTCAAAAAAATGTTTCAATCTGGCCCCACAGAGACACCCACAACAAGAGGGAAAACAAGAGGTGGCCAAAAACAACACTATATTGAGTACAAACACTGTAGAAATATACAAAAAACTACATTGGAAACCACACATTGTAAGAGCAGGGGTTGGGATGGGAGGAGCTGTGTAAAGCCATGGGTCGATTTGGCTGCTGAACCCCACCTGATCCAACTTGATGAACAGTTACTTTGGCATCCCTGCTGATGACGATTATTACATCTGTTGGGGTTGCACCACCTCTCCTAAACTATGCCCCAAACTCTTGTCCAAAAGCTTTTTTTTTTGCTCATGTTATTGCCCCGAAGTTCCAGTTTCAAAGGGAGCAATAATAAGCAGTGTTCAGTCTTAAGTCAGATTCTGACAGGAGCCTCACTGGCTGTCTCCTCTCTTTTAAAGCAGAGCCCAGAGTGGCTGTCCTTTAAACATCCATTCGTCCAACCTCCCAGCATGTCCATATGAGAAGATTAAAAAAAAAAAGTGGTAACATGCTTGGCCTCTTGTAAAGCATCTTTTTTTTTTTTTTTTTTTTTTTTTTTTTAATAAACTGAACTGTCATGGAAAGAAGGTAGAACAATAGTTGTGTGCACGTTTTCTCACACCCTACACCTCCGGTGGATGAGGAGACAGTTGGACAGCCTGGGTGTGTTGGTTTTTTTTTTTTTTAGCGTGGCGTCCACTCGTTGCCCATGCTCAGCTTGGCCCTGGGGATGGTCATCTTTTCTGTACAGGGGGAGCTCATTTCTGGGGAGAAGTGAATGATGCCACAGTCCTTCTTCACATTCTGGAATTTGTTCTCCTTGGAGGGCTCCATGTAGACCACTGAGTTCTTGTTCACGTGTTTCTTCAGGATCACCATCTGTGGGGGCGGGGGGAGAGCAGCTGTGAATAAATCAGTGATTCATGCTGGGACAGTTTACTAGGTTAGGTTAGCTTGCACTTGTTTGTTCTTCTGTTATACGATCATTAGCTTTGACAATGCAGGGTTGTTTTCTTGGCATTTATTTTATGACTGACATGACCTTGTTCCAGTTGAAAGTGTGGGGCAAAGGGAAACTGCATTAATCCTAAAGTCATGACAGCTTTAGGATCAGTTAAAGCATGAACTACAAGATCAACAATGCCTCCTGACTTCAGTCATGGTGTTGAACCGGCTGCCTTTAATCACACGAGCCATTTATGAAAAACATTCTGTATAGATGGTAGAATTCTGAAAAGATGATGGGTGTCCCACCCCTGCTCCAAAAAAGCGATTCGACACCCACACCAAGAAACGTGAACCAAACCAGTTGTTTTATTGACCAAGTTAATGTGCACACCACATTCTGGTTAAGGCAGTATGCCAAATAATGAAAGCAAATATGCACTGCAGCAACAGGATTATTCCCGTTTACTTTGAACAGTGGTGCTGCCAGGTGTGCCGTTAGAAAGGCACATCTTTCAGCTTCTGCCTAGTCAGGATCACCACAGCAGATCCACAATTGTTCTAGTTTTGTTGTACTTTACAACAGTACAATGACAAAGCCTCTTATATCATGGGTCCGCATATTGATTTGGCAAAGGTTTTTATGCCAGATGTCCTCCCTGATGCAACCCTCCCCATTTGGGACCCTTGCACGTAGTACACGTGGTTTTGTGCTTCTCCCTATGGCCGGGTAACCAGCTTTCATTTCCCCATAATCTGTTAAATAAAACTCAAAATAAGCAGCTAATCCAGACCGTCAATGACAGTAGCTCATTCCAGCCTGATGAAATCCCCCTGATTGGCCTCAGATCTCCTGACCTTCAAGCTGGATGCAGACCTACCTTCATTGGGCAGGAGTTTGGTGAGAATCGGGGCAATTGCCTAGAAGTAGCAGCATTTTGTTTTTAAAAGTGTATGTGTAATCTCAAGATACATTTAAATAGTTCAACTATTGTTTTTTTTCCAAGCAGTGGGAAATCTGTAAATTTTGAAACTATTTTGGAACTTACAGCTCTCCATACTAATAAGCTTTATTTAAAAACAAAAGCACTCTGAGGCAAGTGCAATATGTCACTGAAAGAGAGCGGTTTTAAACTCTTCCATATAATTACTGGGGCAGAACCAAATTATGATAAGCCTATCATCCACGAATATACAACTCATAGTTGTAGGTCAGGATCCCAGGATGAACCTGTGTGGCAAGTTTGGTAACTCTACAGCACTTTACTTGTTCTATAGTAAGAGGGCATGAGGAATGCTAACCTTGACCTTTAACCTTTTGACCCCAAACCCATAGTCAGGGCATATGCCATTCAAGAGTTGTATCTAAATTTGAAAAGCTTACATTATTTAAGTAGTTATCACTTTCACAAGATTTAGGGAAAACCCATCCTCTGAATTATAGCACTCAAGGTCTACAATTCCTGCAAAGATCATCCAATCAAGAGTCCAGTTGCAAAATGCGCATCATCAGTGTATATCAAACCCTGGTACCAAGTTTCTAAACAATCGGAACAAAACTGTAGGAGGAGCTGATTTCACACAAGTGGGACGGACAGCCCCATAACAGTAATTCCCCTTCTGTCTTTGCCCAGACTGGTGGGGGGGTAAAAAAAAAAAAAAACCCAAACAAACCTGCAACTGGTGCAAAAGATGCATTAAAATGCCACAAGCTCAAAGTTGGGGGAAATGGTGACTACAGTCTGCAAGTGCTGCAAAATCTCTGGTAAGAATATTTAGCCAGGATTAATCTGGCTATTGCTTACTCCAGATATATCACTTTGGTTAAAAAGATTAGGCTGCTTACAAATTTAATTCTTATAGTTATGCAATTTTGTACAGGTATAACATGGGAAAGCTGTTTAACCATAATACTGTAGAGGTAAAGACGTCTTGGGGTGTGTGAAGTTTTTATGTTGCATTGGCCTTTAAAATCAAATTGAGTTCACATCAGCTGACGCTAAGAGGAGTTCCCAAGATGGCTGCCAAGTGCTGAGACTTGCTTCTAGAAGGCACCTGGGCAAAATAAGTACTCAGCAAGCAGTTCAATATTGTCCCAGTGTCAAATATTTTTTAATCCAAAAGATGTACAGTTACTGCTATTTAATCTGCCTGCAAACATTTGCTGTACAACTGCAAGCCACTTTGCAGCCCACCTTTACACCAGCTTGCCCCCACTGTACACGTTAAGACTTGAAGATTAAGGTGGATTTTTTTTGTTCTTTTGAACTTGTAACATTTTTAAGATCCAAGTACTCATTGTGTAGCCTTTGCTGACATTATATAAGTCAGTGAGGCCCTCCAAAAATAATGTGGCCCACCCTGTTCTAGAAGGTCTACAGTTCAACAGCTTCTGTTTCAGTATGACTAACTGTAATTTAGTGCCATTTTCAGCCAGATTTTCAAAACTACTCATTTGCTTTAAGTGATTCACAGATGGCGTCTCTCTCACCTTCTTTGGTGCACTGTAGCAGGACATCTGGACCCATTTCTTTTTCTTATTGATGAGCAGCGCCACAATGAGAAAGATAATGATGGCCAAGAGGAGACCTGCCAAGATCCAGGCGGCTGACTGGTAGATGATGGCCATCTCCGTTTGGCTGGGGTGGTTCTCACTCAAACGTGGCTCATCTGTGGAATGCAGGCAACAATGATTTCTGAACATGAAGCTTACTCGTTATTGTGCCCACACCATTTACCCACTCGAAATTGAAAACAACTTATTTCCTTGCTTTAGTCTTTGGCAGACTTTGGCTTAGATGTTAACACTGAAGAATTAAGTTTGCAGTCCAAAGTCAATTCATCATTATTGGTTTACTTCAGCATGAGTTGGTGTACAATTCATTCATTAATCAAACCATTCCTTGCACTGTCTATTACAATAAACACGGAGATTGGAAAGCCAAGTAAAGATTCCAGATAAGAGTGCAATAAAGGGTTAGAGTGGATGTTACCAGGGATGTGCAGTCCATCACCATGTTATACAGTACTTCCCCAGAGGGAAATTCAAGGCCAGCCACCTGGATGAGGCAGCCACAGTGTGACACACACCTAGGGCCACTTTAGAGTCTCCAATTAACCTAAGGGTGCCATTACACAGCATGGAGATCGTTGAGAGACTGGGACTGTTTGAGATGACCGTGGTGACTGTGGAGATCATTGATAGATCAAAAATTGGGCGGCTCTCTCAATGAGCTCTGTAAAGGGGGTATAACTTGCATTTTTATGGAATGTGGGAGGAAACCAGAGCAGCTGGAGAAATCCCAAGCCAGCATGGGGAGAACATGCAAACTCCATTCATATAGGCCCTGCTGGCTATTGAATTTGAACCCACAACCTTCATACTGTGAGGCAATGGTGCTAACCACTAGGCCACCATGCTGCCCTGTGGCAGTAACAGAGGTTGGTAGAGTAGCTAAAAACTGAACCGAGTAAAAGTAGAATTCTTTGATATGGGCAGTGATTATTCTAATGAGTTATTAAGATTAAATTTGAGGAAAATAATATCTAGTCATCTACCCTCCAAAACAATCAAAATCTTACATTTTAACCAGTTTTCTCATTGAAAATCATGTTAACCATGTGGATCAAATTTCAGTGTTAGTTTTGCATTTTCATCAAAAACTGGATACAAATTTGGAACATTTTGGTGCACGTTTATCATTTGCATGTAGTGCAGTTACACACTGATCTGTTCACACTCTGACAGGCAGCGAAAAGTAAGCTAGGAGCAGGAAGACAGCAGCCTTGTGTGTAGCAGAATGGAATGTGCGCACTCTGGACAGAACAACATCACAGCATCCAGAAAGACAGACCGCGCTTGTGGCCCTAGAAATGAACAGGTACAATGTAGACATAGCTGCACTTAGTGAAACAAGATTGCCTGGATGACCATGGGTACATCTTCTTTTGGAGTGGGAAATCAACTCAAGAAAGGAGAGAAGCAGGAGCGGGCTTTGCAGTTAGAAAGGAGATGGCAGCAATGCTTGATGAGGAACCGGTGCCAATCGATAACAGGATGATGACTGAGACTCCCACTACAGCAGAAGACGTATGCCACACTCAGTGTATATGCTCCAACAATGACCAACACAGGAGGTAAAGGAAGAGTTCTGCAGTGATATACGTGAGACTATCAGGCGTGTACCGACTGACAGGCTGATACTTGTTGGAGATTTTAATGCCAGAGTTGGTTCAAACACTGAGAAATGGAAAGCAGTGCTGGGCAGTCATGGAGTAGGCAAGTGCAATGCTAATGGAGAACTTCTATTTGCACTATGCTCAGAGTACAACCTTGTGATAACCAACACTCTAAGCACAAGGACACACAAGAAGACATGGATGCACCCAAGATCCAAGCACTGGCACTTGTTAGACTACATCAGGGGTGTCCAACCATGTGCCATGGAGAGCCAAGACCCTGCAGGTTTTACCTCCAACCAGTGTCTTCAACAGCAGATTTCAGTGAACTTCTTCCCACTGATTGCTGATAAGTGAAAACACCTGCTGAAGAGACTGGGTAGAAGAGAAAACCTGCAGGGTCTTGGCTCTCCATGGCACATGGTTGGACACCCCTGGACTACATCATGAGATGAGATTCAACTTTGTCATTACACATGTATGAATACAAGGTAATGAAACGTGACTTGGCATTTGGGCACGCTCTGCAGAGCGCATCCGAGGCCGGGGCAGCCGCTAGGCTGCCTTACATCATGGTAAGGCAGAGAGAAATAGGGGATGTATTGGACACCAGAGCAATGAGAAGTGGAGACTGTGGTACTGATCATGTTATGCTGAGATCTAGATTAAGGATTTGCAGACGAAAACAACACTGCAGGACGGGTGTGAAGCCACCACGGAAGCTAAACACTATTGCACTGAAAGGCCAAAAGAAGCAGGAAGAACTTGCACAGGAAATGGATGAAAACTTGAAAGACTGGGACAACAACAACTCAGAGAATGACATAAAACAGAAATTGGCAACACTGAAGGATATGGTGTATCAGACTGAGTGATTTATTAGGCCACCCTGAGAGGAAACATCAAGGTTGGTTTGATGAACATCTGAAGAAACTACTAGAAGCGAGGAATACAGCTAGGCAGGAAAACCTACAGTAACAAGGTCGAAGAAGAAGAAATACTCAGAGGCTCAGAGTGAGCTACAGAAGTACACCAGAGAGATGAAGTCCAACTGGTGGGATGAAAAAGTGGAGGAACTTAAAACTGCAGCAGACAGGAAGGACATGAAAACATTCTTAACAGGTTTGAGAGAAATCAACGGCCCTAAACCAAGAGGATTGATCCAACTAAAGGCTATGGATGGTGAAACTGTTTTGCAGGAGAAAGACAAGATCCTGGACAGATTTGCAGACCACTTTGACCAACTTACTAAACAACCCTGGAGATCTTACTGAAGAGGCTAAAGAAGCTCTAGTGCAGTGACCAGCTGTATCAAGTCTGGATGAACCACCAAATCTTGATGAACTAATGGCAGCTATCAGGACAACACAGGATGGTAAAGCTCCAGGAAGGGATGGAATTCCAGCAGAAGTGTGGAAATTTGGTGTTCAGCTGACCAACTGCCTGCACAAGCTAATCCAAGAGATATGGCATGCCCAGAAAGTACCTCAAGACTGGAAGGATGCAAGTATTGTGCCTTTGTTCAAGAAAGGTGACAGTGTGGTGACCCACCACAACCTACGGGACAGGCAGAGCGCTCAGAGCAATTAACAGAACAATGAGATGTATGGACTGATATCAATATGTAGATGTGCCTTGCAGCTTCCTTTGTCCTACAACTCCAGAGCAGAGAGGAATTCCGGCACCAGTAATCCTGCTATTGATGTGACTCTCATGTAAATGTCCCATGCATTCATGCTGTACTGTGATGCTAATATGCCATGCATGCATTGTCTGTGGCTGAGTATATAAGCTGACTGTATATGCCTCACTAGAGCTCTCTCACTTGCTTGTTGCTGACCTAGAGACGCAGGGCTCACTCCAGCGCGCTGCCACAGCACTGAGTGAGCCTCGTGATGGAGGATGAATAAAGCACCCTTTTAACTTTCAGTTCGCCGTGTCCGCCTGCACTTATTTGATCCTTGCCTCCACACTGGTAACCCTTATTCGTATCCTCCACAACAGGAAAGATTGTAGAAATTAGAGGTACAGTGGGGCAAAAAAGTATTTAGTCAGCCACCAATTGCGCAAGTTCTCCCACTTAAAAGATGAGAGGTCTCCAATTTCCATCATAGGTATACCTCAACTATGAGAGACAAAATGAGGAAAAAAATCCAGAAAATCATTGACATTTCAAGAATTTATTTGCAAATTATGGTAGAAAATAAGTATTTGGTCAATAACAAAAGTTCATCTCAATACTTTGTTATATACCCTTTGTTGGCAATGACAGAGGTCAAACGTTTTCTGTAAGTCTTCACAAGGTTTTCACACACTGTTGCTGGTATTTTGGCCCATTCCTCTAGAGCAGTGATGTTTTGGGGCTGTCGCTGGGCAACACAGACTTTCAACTCCCTCCAAAGATTTTCTATGGGGTTGAGATCTAGAGACTGGCTAGGCCACTCCAGGACCTTGAAATGCTTCTTACAAAGCCACTCCTTCGTTGCCCAGGTGGTGTGTTTGGGATCATTGTCATGCTGAAAGACCCAGCCACGTTTCATCTTCAATGCCCTTGCTGGTGGAAGGAGGTTTTCACTCAAAATCTCACGATACATGGCCCCATTCATTCTTTCCTTTACACAGATCAGTCATCCTGGTCCCTTTGCAGAAAAACAGCCCCAAAGTATGTTTCCACCCCCATGCTTCACAGTAGGTATGGTGTTCTTTGGATGCAACTCAGCATTCTTTCTCCTCCAAACACAACAAGTTGAGTTTTTACCAAAAACTTCTATTTTGGTTTCATCTGACCATATGACCTTCTCCCAGTCCTCTTCTGGATCATCCAAATGCTCTCTAGCAAACTTCAGACAGGCCTGGAAATGTACTGGCTTAAGCAGGGGGACACATCTGGCACTGCAGGATTTGAGTCCCTGGTGGCGTAGTGCGTTACTGATGGTAGCCTTTGTTAGTTTGGTCCCAGCTCTCTGCAGGTCATTCACTAGGTCCCCCCGTGTGGTTCTTTTTTGCTCACCGTTCTCGTGATCATTTTGACCCCATGGGGTGAGATCTTGTGTGGAGCTCCGGATCGAGGGAGATTATCAGTGGTCTTGTATGTCTTCCATTTTCTAATAATTGCTCCCACAGTTGATTTCTTCACACCAAGCTGCTTACCTATTGCAGATTCAGTCTTCCCAGCCTGGTGCAGGTCTACAATTTTGTTTCTGGTGTCCTTTGACAGCTCTTTGGTCTTGGCCATAGAGTATGGAGTCTGACTGTTTGAGGTTGTGGACAGGTGTCTTTTATACTGATAACGAGTTCAAACAGGTGCCATTAATACAGGTAACGAATGGAGGACAGAGGAGCCTCTTAAAGAAGAAGTTACAGGTCTGTGAGAGCCAGAAATCTTGCTTGTCTGTAGGTGACCAAATACTTATTTTCCACCATAATTTGCAAATAAATTGGATTTTTTTTTTCTAATTTTGTCTCTCATAGTTGAGGTATACCTATGATGAAAATTGGAGACCTCTCATCTTTTAAGTGGGAGAACTTGCACAATTGGTGGCTGACTAAATACTTTTTTGCCAAACTGTACATCACTGCTAGCCACTGTTGGTAAGATTCTCATGTGTACTACTGAACAGACTCAATGAACATCTCGCAGAATGTACTACCGGAAACCCAGTGCGGCTTTAGGAGTGGAAGAAGCACACTGGGCATGATTTTCTGCTTGAAATAAGTTCAAGAAAAGTGTATTGAACAGAACATGCCGCTTTATGTAGTCGTCATAGACTTCAGTAAAGCCTTCGATACTGTTTCATGACAAGGACTTTGGCAGGTACTCAAGAAATATGGCTGTACAGAGAAGTTTGTCAGCCTGATTGAGGCACTCCATACAGGTATGCAAGCAAACGTGGCAATGAGTGGTTCAGTATCTAAAGACTTTTCAGTAAGCAACGAGGTGAAACAAGGGTGTGTGCTGGCGCCTACACTCTTCTGGCTATATCTGGCAGCCATGCTTGAGGTGGCCTTCAAAGACACTTCACAAGGAGTATACATTCAAACAAGGAAAGAAGCAGACTTGTTCAATGTGGCACAGTTTAAAGCCAAGTGTAAGACATTGATAAAGGTAGTAAGAGAAATGCTCTTTGCCGACGACAGTGCTCTAGTTGCACACAGTGCGGAAGATATGCAATCTTTAGTGGAGAAATTTGCAAGAGCAGCTAGCCAATTCAGCCTCAGAATCAACATCAAGAAGACAGTGCCTTTATCAACCACCAAAGTTCCAGTTATCAACATCACTACCAGTAGAAATCAGCATTGGTACAGAGCCACTAGTCAAGTGCAAGACTTTCAAGTATCTAGGGAGTACTGTTTCAGAGAATGCTAGGCTGGAGGATGAACTATCTCAGAATAGGAAGAGCGAGCACTGTGTTTGGAAACTTGAGGGAGAGACTGTGGAACAATCAACATGTGTCTATCCGTGTGAAATGCAAAGTGTACAGAGCGACAGTACTGGCTACTCTATTGTACGGTGCTGAAACCTGGACTGTCTACAGAGTTCAGGTAAAGAAACTGCACGTGTACATGATGAGACACCTTCGAGCCATAATGAACATCTCATGGAAAGACAAGATAACCAACACAGAAGTGTTGAAACGAGCTGGTCTACATCAATGGAGGACAAGCTAATACAGATGAACCTGAGATGGCTCGGACATGTTGAGGATGGACCACCAGCATCTCCCTCAGCAGTTACTCTACTCAGTTATGCAAGGGCAAACGCAATCAGGGTAGACCAAGGCTCAGATTTAAAGACACTGTAAAAAGAAACTTGAACAAGTTGGATATAGACAGGACAGAGCTGCGTGGAGGAATCTGATCAGACCTAAATGAAACGGTCATTGTCGCCCATGACAGACTGCTATGATGAGTGCATTTACAAATTTTTGCTACACAATTCTCATGGCCTGCAAAATAATAGCAGTGATATCACAATACCTACAGAAATTGAGGAAACTAATCTTAGCAGCCAGAATGATCTTTGTGTTTTCTAAGTAGTGTAAAGGTGCTTTCACACCTAAATTTGTTTACTTTGATGCAAATCAGTTGATAAGTTTATTACTTTGTGCCATTTTCTCTTTGGTTCGGCTCCCTTTCGCACAGGCAGAAATTCAAGCGGACCAAATTGCGTCATGTTAAATCCCACGAGACTTACGTCAGAACATTTTCCGTTCTTATTGGTCAGATTTTTTTTTGCTGCGAGAACAAGAAAGGTAAATACAGGAAGTAGGATGAATGCATTTATGCATTCTGGGGAGAAAATAATACAATGGAGCGTAAACTATAGGGGATTTTCATTGCCCTGATTATCGTTTATTACATTAAGTGAATATACCACTTTTGGTAAATCGTACAGTTTGAAAGTGAAGCATGGCTACGGATGCAAAATAACATGTTAAAGGGGTCATTGACTGCACTTTTTCCACATTTTAACAGCTCACATGTCTTAATGAAGTGTTTGATGTACAGTGGTATGAAAAAGTGTTTGCCCCTTCCTGATTTATCTTTTTTTTTATGTTTGTAACACTTAAATGTTTCAGATCAAACAAATTTAAATATTAGACAAATAACACAAACACAAAATGCAGTTTTTAAATGAAGGTGTTTATTAAGGGAAAAAAATCCAAACCTACATGGCCCTGTGTGGAAAAAGTGATTGCCCCCTAAACCTAATAACTGGTTGGGCCACCCTTAGCAGCAACAACTGCAATCAAGCATTTGCAATAACTGGCAATCAGTCTTTTACAGCGTTGTGGAGGAATTTTGGCCCACTCATCTTTGCAGAATTGTTGTGATTCAGCCACACTGGAGGGTTTTTGAGCATGAACCACCTTTTTAAAGTCATGCCAGAGCATCTCAATCAGATTCAGGTCAGGACTTTGACTAGGCCACTCCAAAGTCTTCATTTTGTTTTTCTTAAGCCATTCAGAGGTGGACTTGCTGGTGTATTTTGGATCATTGTCCTGCTGCAGAACCCAAGTGCACTTCAGCTTGAGGTCATGAACAGATGGCTGGACATTCTCCTTCAGGATTTTGTGGTAGACGGCAGAATTCATGATTCCATTTACCACAGCAAGTCTTCCAGGTCCTGAAGCAGCAAAACAGCCCCAGACCATCACACAACCACCACCATATTTTACTGTTGGTATCATGTTCCTTTTCTGAAATGCTGCGTTACTTTTACGCCGGATGTAATGGGACACACACCTTCCAAAAAGTTCAACTTTTCTCCTCAGTCCACAGAGTATTTTTCCAAAAGTCTTGGGAATCATCAAGATGTTTTCTGGCAAAACTGAGAGGAGCCTTTATATTCTTTTTGCTCAGCAGTGGTTTTTGTCTTGGAACTCTGCCATGCAGGCCATTTTTGCCCAGTCTGTTTCTTATGGTGGAGTCATGAACAATGACCTTAACTGAAGCAAGTGAGGCCTGCAGTTCTTCGGATTTTGTTGTGGGGTCTTTTATGACCTATTGTATAAGTCGTCACTGCAATCTTGGGGTAATTTTGGTCAGCCGGCCAATCTTGGGAAGGTTCACCACTGTTCTATGTTTTCGCCATCTGTGGATAATGGCTCTGTGTGGTTCGCTGAAGTCTCAAAGCTTTAGAAATGGCTTTGTAACCTTTTCCAGACTGATAGATCTCAATTACTTTCTCATTTGTTCCTGAATTTCTTTGGATCGCAGCATGAAGTCTAGCTTTTGAGGATCTTTTGGTCTACTTCACTTTGTCAGGCAGGTCCTATTTGTGATTTCTTGATTGAGAACAGGTGTGGCAGTAATCAGGCCCGGGTGTGGCTAGAGAAATTGAACTCAGCTTTCCAAAGATGTGATAAACCACAATTTGTTTTTTTGAGGGGGAGGGGCAAATCTTTTTCCACACAGGGCCATGTAGGTTTGGATTTTTTTTTTTTTAACTCTTAATAATAAACCACCTTCATTTAAAAACTGCATTTTGTGTTTACTTGTTATCTTTGTCTAATATGTCTGCATGGGTTTACTCCAGGATTTCTCCGGTTTCCTCCCACATGCCAAAAACATGCAAGTTAGGTTAATTGGCATCAAACTGGGGATTCTAAATTGTGAGAGTCAATGGTAGTCTGTCTCTCTGTGTTGGCCCTGCGATGGACTGGCGATCTGTCCAGGGTGTACCCTGCCTCTCTCCCAAAAGATGCTGGGATAGGCTCCAGCCCCCCGCGACCCGAAAAGGATTAAGCTGAAGAAGATTAATGAATGAATGATGATCTGAAACATTTAAGTGTGGAAAAACATACAAAAAAAAAGAAATCAGGAAGGGGTAAATACTTTTTCACACCACTGTATTTTATTCACATTTTCTTTAATTTTTTAAATTACTGAAGCAAATTTCTTTTTATTTTTCTTGGCTTTCTTGAAATGCTCTGATTTAAAACCAGTCACTTTAAGAAGCATCCTTCAGCTGTTCAACTCCACCCTCCCTTTTACGTCAGTTAACCATTAGCTGAATAGCTTCTAGCCACCTTCTAGCTTGGATGAGCAGCACTGGTTCACTGAGCCGCAGTCGTTTGTGCATCTCACGTCATCCCAGCCCACCTCTCAGCAACCCAGATGAGACGCCACAACAAATCGTCCGCAGTGTACACCAGGCGATCCACAGATCGCCGCAACCTGAGGCTGCTGGCGCTCCAGGTGCCAGCGCAAGCAGTTGCTGTGACCTGGGGATGCTGCCTGGAGCTGCTGGCTCTCAGCTCCCCGAGACTGGCATGCTGGTGCCCCGCCGCAAAACCACCAGGTGGCGGGCCAGAGCGACACGAGGCACATTGTGGACCGCGGATCGGTGAACCAGGTGGTAACAGGGATGGTTATTAGGGTGACTAAGATCTGAAGAAAATAATATAAGCTCGGTTCAAGCATCCTGTTACCAGTGTTAGCTTGGGGGCTAATAGGCTACCTTTAGCACCACTTCCATCTACATGACAGACACCTAGGTGGGCCAATAATAGAGCTGTGGGCTGGTCTCAAGGACAGTGGTGGGTTGGCTTTTTCTAGACATGATATATAAGAAGAATAAAACATGATGTATAAGAATTCCACAAAAAAGTCAAAAATGCTTCTGGCATTTCTGGGAGAGAAAGAAATATAAAGGCTGTGTTTTTTGTTTTTTTTAAGAGAATTGACTGTTTTGGAAATTTCTGGATAATCCGATGAGCCCTTTAATGCACTGGAGTCGGCAAAGGTGCATAACAAGACAGTGCAGTACAGGAGATGGTGTTCATTAATCCTCCAGAACTGGAGTCAGACTTTATTTCTGTTAGCCTATTGTTAGGGAGGGATCATGTGCCCCTGAACCCTCCCTTAGTTATGCTGCTAATAGGTTTAGACAGCCGAGGGACCTCCAATGATGTACTGGGCTTCACTCCTTTCTTCACTCTCAAATGAAATATTTTTGCTGGTCATTAACATCTGTTTGTTCACTTCCATAGATTGAGTCCCCGTCGTGCTGTTTGCTGCCTACATGTCTGTTCTTTTTTTTCTTCTTCTCTATCCTTTCACCCCCCAGCAGTCGCAGCAGATGGCTGCCCCTTCCTAAGCCTGGTTCTGCTGGAGGTTTCTTCCTGCTAAAAGGGAGTTTTTCTCTCCACCGTCGCCAAGTGCTTGCTCACAGGGGTCTTTCTGCAGTTGTGGGGTTTTCTCCTACAGTTTGAAAGTACTGTTGTTGTGAAATGGCGCTATATACATAAAGTTGAACTGAACTGTGACATGCCACATACAATTTTACCGTTTGCCGCTGGTCCTGTTTTAGTGCGGTCCCTTTCTCACCTGCAGGACCGCACCAGAGTTCGCCAGTTGATTTGAATCGAGACCACCTCTCTTAGGTGGTCTCGATATGGTTGTTTTGCTGCACACCTGAGTGTGATTACCGTGTTCTCACCAGACAAAATGAACCGCACTAATGGAAAAAACCAACTTGAGTTCAGCTGAAATGAACTAAAGCCTGTAGGTGTGAAAGCACCCCAAGTATACCTTCAAAAATGCCCTCAATTCAGTGAAATTAAAAGTACCTCAAAGAGTACAACTAAGTGTACTAGATTTTTTTTTTTTTCTTTAACACACTCAAGCAAGATTAAAAACTGGGGATGCACAGATTGTGAAATTTTGGACCAATACAAATTGTAATGGTTCAGACCCAGACATAGTCTGAATTTGCAGCTGTAGGCTGTCGTTTCAAGTTTTAGGTGAAAATCAGTGCTACACGATCGAGACATACTGGACAGAGTATATATATTTGCCGACAGTCCAAGGAGAATATTGGCACATCAGTGCACCCCTAGTAAAAAATGTACTGCAATGAAACTACTCAGCACATGCACTTCAGTAAATGTAACTAGTTCCTATCCACATCTTATGAGTACATATGAACTGATGAAATGTGTACCTGTATCAGCGATAATGGTTGGTACAGTAACAGTAGTGATCCATACTGAACTCTCCACTGTGGTGGTGACTTTCGCCTTGGGACTGCTGGTGGACACCATAACCGGCACCAATGTTGTCACTTCTGTTCAGAGAAAAATAAGCTCCTTTACCACTGACTTGTGTTGTGCAAAACATGTCCAGTACAAATACTGCAAGCGAGTGTGTAAACTCCCTGGTGTCTCAGCTGATAAGCTGTGTTTATAGGATCTGACTGCTTTGGTAAGGTGTTACATAAGCTCTGTTTCCCACTGGGCATAACACACACACACACACACACACCAACTGGTGAAACCGCTTCATATCAGGGTGAACAATGGTGACCTATGCTGAGGTTTTCCTCTGTAGGAAAAGCTGACGGTGATCTGTCTTGATTGGCTGCTGCAGAGCGGTGCAGGCTGATTTAGTTGGGGACAGGAAACGTGTGAATGTGCGGATGCTAGAGGAATGTTTATGCACTCAGTCCACATGTGCGTATGTATGCCAGAGTGTGTCACATGGAATGTTTTGCAAGTGATCGTGTTTGCCTATGTAGCGCCACAGTGGCTAGCACTAATCAACAAATACACACAAGCACATTCACTGTGGCATTCACTCCTCTTGACATGAAGGATTATGATTTATAATTTTCCCCATCAACAAGCTATGTCTTGTTCCAGTGGTCGAATGCAGTATGAAGGCTGGCTTTTTATGTCATAAGTAGAAGGGTTAAATAAACCTAATTTTACCATGAAATATAGACCAAATTTAATGGGTAAAACACTTTTTTTGTATTTTCACAGCAATAAAAACACTCAAAACTGAGCCTAAGAAAAACTTTGGTGCAAACATTTAATGAAGGCAGGATTTTCTTTGCATAAATACTCACCAAGACAGTGTGGGCAGCACTGGCCCTTGCGTAAAACAGGCACCCTGCAGTTGGCAGCAGGACAGCGCTGAGAGAAGCACTGAATGGTGCCGTTGTTGCAGGTGCAGCTGGTACAGGCATTGGCCTTCCAGGAGTCTCTGGCTAGCAGCACGTCTCCATCATTGGTTATGCAGTATTCCTGACTGTTGTTCACTGGCAACAAGGGGCTCAGCGTCTCCTCTGAGGGTGTACACAAGGGTGAACAGTGTTAGAAGGGATCCATTACTCTCCCTTATAGCCTGTCATGTAGGGAAAGTACAGCATGTATGCCAGAGGTCTACAACCTGAGGCTCCCATACCAAGCTGCTCCCTATGGTTTGGATAAAATGAACATAAAAAGGATTCATTTGTTAGCAAAGCAAATTTGCAAAAATCAGCAAATTAAGCAGGAAATTTATGCACCCCCCCCCCCCAAGCATAGTTATATGAAAACCAGACTGTCATTGATGGAGTAGCTCATTCCTGCCTGATGAAGTCACCCGAGGGTGCTCAGATCTCCTGATCACTGACCTTGAAAGTAAGCACAGCCTAGATACAGACCCATCTAGGATGTACATAAAGTCAAGGTCAGTGGCCTAGGAGGAGCGACGTTTTTTGGGGAAATCATAAATGCCCAGCTCTCCTGACCTTTGACCTGGATACTCACTTGACAATATGGATGCAGAAACCTCCTGAGGATGCTTGTGAGTGAGTTTAGTCACCACTGGGACAATTGCCTAGGAGGAGCAGTGATTTTTGTGAAATCACAAGTGCCCAGAGTGCGTGACCTTTGACCTTGACCACAGCTTGGATGCAGACCCACCTGAGGATCACAGAGTTTGGTGAGCATCAGGGCAAATACCTAGGAGTATCGATTCCTGTGAAATGTGGATGGATGGGTGGATGACAGACATCACATTAGCTCCCTTCGGCTTCACCAGAATGAGCTAAAAATCAAAATTGCAGGGAAAATGTGGAAATTTATAAAAATACTGTAAGTCACCTTTATGACAGAAAACTTGCACATTTAAGAGGACAAAAACACCAGTTATTTATGCTGACATACTTGCAATGGGGCCATTTTACCTTCATTGTAAGGCTGAAATGAGTTTTGATGCTCTGTAAAGATATTTTGGAATAAAAAAAATGGCTTGAGGTTGCCAACCTCAGCTACACTGTTGTAATGGCAGTTAACCTCTTGCACTCCGGTGTACCGCGGGCGGACACGTCTCTGTGTCCTAGAGCGCACGAGGGCGCTGCGTCCTAGAGCGCACTGGAAAAAAAAAAAGCTGCATTTCTGTTCTTCCACTACAGACACAGCCGCGAACAGAAAGCCAAAGGAGTGCTTTGATTGGTTTAGATGTGATTGACCTCTCATTCGACTAATAAGAGCCTTGAATTGGGTTTCTGAAACCTTGAAGAACCAGTGACTGAAAACCTAGCAAGAAGGACCCGCCTACCAACGGCTGCGAATACAGCCAGCCAATTGAAGCACAGAAGTTCGAAAGCTGTTTTGTGTAAGGCTGGGTGACACACAGGCGTTCGCCAGTCTTTTTTTCTTACTACTGTTCTTATTTGTTTTGAAAAATCGTTTGCCAAAACCGCAATCATGGAAGCGCAAAACCGCAATAATGGAATTATGGTTTGACCGGGTCGCGTGACCAGAACCACGAGTCAGTAACAAGCGGACCAGCGTCATGTTCGTCTGACAATGAGGAAGAGAAGTTCGCCAGCGACTTTGCTGTTGTGGACAGGTAAGTGTTATAAGCTAAATTATTCTTTATCCCTGAAAATTGTAATCCAAATGACTTTTGACCGATCGGTAAATTACAACTGTCCGTCATGTTGCAAACGGCCCCCCCGTCATGTTGTGAACGCCCCCTCCCCCCCGCTACTCTTCTGTAGCGGATTGCAGATATTGTAGTCCAACTGTGCGTAGTAGACCGCAGCGCACCGTCACCGCTTTCCGTCATATAGCAATGGGCGATGTCCGTCCTCTGTAGTGGGGGGGGGGGGGGAGTTGTTATCTTCTACATTACAAATATTTTAGTATAATTTTTAGTGCACTGTAGGTTATTTTTTCTTGTAAAAAAAAAAAAAAAAAAAAACCCACACATTTTTTACGTGGCATGCTTCTTTGTGTGTGGGGGCTTGTTTGTTCATTCATGAATGAATAAACAACCCCCCCCCCCACACACACACACACACACAGCCCTTCACCTTTCATTAGAGCCCAAGATGAAGCTTCTATATTGAATCATTCAAAAGTTAGACGTTTTTCCAAACTCTGCCATTTGGCACAGTTCAAAAATGCCTGGGAACAACCTAAGTAAGAAGCTGTGTAATATATTCATTTTTTGTGGTATTGTTACAAAATTTTGACCTCAGCTGGATAACACTTGGTTCTACATTTCTGTTGCATTTTCCAGCCAGTATCTGAAGCTGTGTGTTATTTGCAAGCATTTGTATCCAAAAAAACACCCAGGCGAAATTTATTTTCTTCAAGTTCAGTATGTTTAGATGACTGTTACTCAGTGGCAGGAGCACTTAGAGAGATTGACTGTTTTGCCAAAAAATTCAGTGTTTTCTTTTAAATGAGACCAACCCCATGAAGATACTGCTAAGGGCTGAAGAACAGCTTTTGATTTACTTTGGGTACGTTATTTTTTGGCGTTTTTAGGGAAATTGACCAGAGTGCAAGGGGTTAAATGTTTTGATAACAGCTACATGTTTTAATAATGGGCTGGTGAAAATAAAAGTAATCAATAAGTGACATAAGCTCAGGGTTCACAATGCTTTAAATACTTGGGTTAAGACAGTTTTCAGACACTGTTCTAGCTGACAAGAGCCAGTGTAAAGGGATATTCCTAGCATTGCTATCTCGAGTACAAAGTGCATTTGCTTATAAAATACTGTGCATAAACAGAGAAGCCAATCTAAATAAACAAGCCAAAATATATACTGTAGCTTGAAATCACCAGAGCAAGCTGCTGCTGATAATAAAAAAAAAAAAATACAAATCTTCCAGTGAAACATCGGTCTGTTTTTCAGGTCATATTATAGTCTCTTTTCTCTTATTTAGAGCGACAAATGTAGGATGACAACTGGTGCCATTTTAAAGGAACAACTTAATTCTGTCTGAGCAGTATAAGTGCAGTCAAAGGTTTCCTGCTAAATGTCTACTGCATTTAAGCCTTCTGTACAACATCTCAATCCTCTGAAGTTATATGACCTTTAAGGCTGTATTCAAGATATGACACTCTACTGTATGTTTAACACAAGTGACACCATATGGTAGATATCAGCCCAGTCTGACCCCCACAGCAATGAGATCTATGGCCTCTTCATGACCAAAGACTTGGTTAGCAAGTACTCACTCTTCTGTACACATGCATCATGGGGTCTGTCAGTAAGAACTGTTATTCCCACATTCCTGGTGACCAGGCCCATACATATATCAAAGGCCGGCCTCTGACAATCTGCTTTTGTGAAGGGGAGATGCGGCGATAAGGCGGGCCGGCATTCTCGAGGAGCAGCTCTCAGGCACAGTCATGCATTGCTGATTTGTGGGCCTCATGCTAGAGAGTGCTTGGGATGTGTTGTTTGTAAGTGCGTAAGCGAGACTGAAATGTTTGGGTGCAGCTGTAAATAAAATATGCGTGTGGTTGCGCTTTTAGCCAGACATTTGTGTCAAAGTATATTCCCACGACCAAAGAGAGCGCAGTACAGAGAGAGAGGTTACATTCTTGTCCTGCCAGTAATAAGAGAGTTAGATGAACCTCCGGTGTGGGCTGAAGGGTAAAAGCAGTCCACATGTGCTGCTGCTGCTGCTTGCCTGGAAGATATCTATGTACAGTAAACCCAACCAGTCTTGGCTGGTTTCTTTATTGGCCTGTATGCCTGACAAAATTGCCCAACAGACCCTCCAAAACCACATGCCAACAGCACCTTCACACTTTACTGACAACTAGATCAACTTCAGATGGCAACTTTTTGCTGAAAGTTTTGTTTTTTTCTTGATTACCTGGGCATACATGGCAACACGTGTCCTTGTTCCTGATTGGTGCCTGGCACAGAGCTGGGGGACACATTTCAGTGTCGCACAGGACACGTCCTTTTCTGCAGGTGCAGCGTGTGCATTCGTCCAGGTTCCATGTCTCTCCTTCCACATAAAATTCTCCCCCAGGTGCTCTGCAAACCACCATGTCCATCCCCTCTGGCTGGCCACTGCCAGACTCATCTAGAGAGGAAAAGAGTGGATGAAAAAAAACAGTAAAAGGTTAACATTCATTTGTTGAACTCATTATACTAACGGCTACACGACGGAACTGGTTTTAAGACACCTGAGAGAACACGGTCAGTTAAAAAGGGGGCCTTGAGTGGTCTCCAAGTTGTCTCCTGCCACTGACGTAGTTAAACACCTTCAGTCCAGTGGCATAGCTGACATCTGTGAAGAGTTAGCCTGCAGCTGCCTGACTGCAAAGTCTGCATAGCTTCTGAAAGCTGGAGACATTCTTCAACTCCTAAGTACTTGAACCACCAACTGAGTCACTCCATAAATATCCCTCGTGAATCAGGTGATTGTGGATTAAAAAAATAAACAGATGCATGCCTTTCATTTTTAGAGGATCTGATACAGAATGTGTTTTTGCTCATTTAGGGGGACGCCTAGAAGATGATTCAAAGTTCTCAACTGCTTCAGAATTATGTGGTGTTGCGTGTCTGTGTAAGCACAAGCTACAACCTACAGCAAAAGTGGTTCAGAGGGGGCAGAAGGAGCCCCTTACAACCTCTGGGAAAATCATGGAATCACTGCTCTTGGAGGTTGTTAACAGTATAATTTTGCAGGGGTGGGGTGGGACAACAAAAAAACAGGCATGCCACAGACGACCCCAATAGCGGAATTACCTGCTTGAAACAGTTTTATAATCATTTTCCACCATTTCAACTGACGATTCTCTTGTTGGGGTGAGGTTTCCTGTCAGTCAGCAAGGTGCAACAGCTTAAGGACTTTCTCTTAACTGCAGAAAAATTTGAATATTTGGATTTGTGGATGTGCTTATTTTAGGAATGCATATTATAAGATAATTCCATATGCTTTCTTCTTCTAAAAAAAAAAAAAAATGTCATCAATTACAGTGATTTCATTTAAATTTTTAAGAAGTCTTACAAAGCCAGAATGTTCTGCTCTTAAATAGGAATAGTTTTGTCTCATATGCAGTGTTGGGAGTAACGCGTTACTGCAAAAGTAGTGGTGTTACAGTAACGTGCTGTGTAACAAAATTACTGTTTAAAATTTCAGTAATGCGTTAGTTACTGAAACTTGATCAGATACATTACTTGCATTACTCGTTTTATTAATATGGATAGATATTTTTAGCACAAATAAATACAAACTGACCCTACGTAGCGAACGCAGCCGTCAGTCAATGTGACCTGCTGCAAAGAACCTGTTCACTACCGAGTGGAGGAAAAGATGAAGCTACTTTGTTTTTGTGGAAAAAGACAGATTATTTTTCCTTTGTCATGGTTAAGGACAAAAGCATATTGGTGGGTTGCAAGCTGAAGTGCGGTTGAGACCGACTGCCATCTTCAGAAGTGCCTAAGCAACAAGGTCCTGCAAAGCTAGTGCTATGCTAACAACACTGTGTTAGTGGATCTACATCGTTTGAGCAGCCACAGCTGGATTTCAAGCACAGGTATCCATCTGGACAGTTTGTGACCCAGTAAGAATTAAACGACTGATTGCCAGATACGTTGTTACAGAATGAAGATCTGCTAACAGTCATTTTCCATCAGACAGCTGAGACTGCGATCCACTGAAGTTAAAACACATTTACTTACTACCTGGATAAAGATTATACAAAAACGGATTTGATCCCCAAAAGGAATTTAAGGGACTGGATCATGTCTCTCACAGCAGACATTTGGACTGTAGATAAAGGACATTTTCTTTGGATCACTGCACATCGGATTAAATCCATAATTAAAGGTAAGAAACACTGACAGCTTTATGCAGTGTTGCCAACTCACTGAGTGATTCTCACTCTTTTTCCCTCTCTCTATTTCTCACTCCAAAATGAGGAAATTACTGGCAATTTTGTGTTGATCTTCAGATTTTTCCCACAATAAGAGCTCTCAAGGCAGGATAAAGCAGACTGAACATGTTCTTAAAGCTCTGTCTGAAACAGTGTTTTCAGCCTGACATTAATAAGCCTGTAATGTAATCCATCATTGTCTTGCTACAGTATGTGTGCAAGACAATTTAAGTATGCATTTAAAAGTAACATGAAAGTTACTTTTCCAAGTAACTAGTTACTTTAATCATGCAGTAATTGCTAAAGTAACTGTTACTTTTGAAAAGAAATAACTAGTACCTGTAATTAGTTACTATTTTTTTATTAACTTGCCCAACACTCACTGCTCATGTGATTTTTCCCTGCAAAATAAAACTGCTAAATCAACTTCCAAGAGTGGTGATTCCACAATTTTTTTGACGGGTTGAATCTGTATGAAAAAGCATTCCCACCCCCCCTTCTTGATTTCTTATATTTTTCTATATTTGTCACACTTAAATGTTTCAGATTATCACATTTTAATATTGGACAAAGATAACCCGACTAAATACAAAATACAGTTTTTAAATGATGGTTTCATTTATTAAGCTAAAAAAAAATTACATTTTCACATAGGGCCAGGTAGGTATGGCTAGCTTTTTTCCATTAATAAATGAAACCATCATTTAAAAACTGCATTTTGTATTTACTCGGGTTATCTTAGTCTAATATTAAAATTTGTTTGATCTGAAATATTTAAGCGTGAGAAATATGCAAAAATATAAGAAATCAGGAAGGGTGTAAATACTTTTTAACAGCATCATCATCATCATCATAGTCTGTCGGGGGCGACAATGACTGTTTCATTTAGGTCTGATCAGATTCCCCCACCAGCTCCATCCCTCGCCCTCTGCCGCCAGGAACCCCCGACCTTGCTAACCTGGGCAACGTCCAAGCCGGTATGAGTTGCTCTCTGACTGACCATTTCATGAAACTGCTTGCAAAGTATTTGAGTACCACTAGCTTTTGCTGGACTAGCAGCACATTATTGGCAGATAGAGGTTTTATCAGTGGCAAGGACAGGCCAAGACAAACTGATTCCAGTATCTGTCGCAGTGACTGACCAGATGATAGGTTTGTTTATCTCTGCTCTTTGTGTAGTGCATGTCACGATGTACCGACTGGCAAAAGTCCACCACAGACCTTGTGACAGAAGTGCTTATCTGCCAGGATGTCCAGTCTCACCCCATGTAACTGGGAGTGGTCCACCACAGACCTGTGACAGAAATTGTTTTTAGTTCTGCCAGGATACCCAGTTTTACCCTCCACACCCTCGGAAGGGCGGGGTTGCCGGTTGAGTCGCCGACGGCCCGACCCATGAGACGGGTAGTACCGGTTTTCATGGTTATCCGGTAGCAAGCAAACCAATGCCTGACCTGACATGAATTTTTAACAGCACTGCACCGCATACTGCTATATCTTCAATACACTATTTTTCTATGGTCAGCACAAAACCCCCGTAAATATACAATAATGGTAGCCTTCTTGCAGTTGTACAGGACATAATACCAACATAGAAGTACATACATAAAGAAGTCAGGCAAGTGATCTACTACTACAGTGTATCTAGAACATTTTTTGATCAGGTTATCCAAAATATGGAGCAATGTTTTTGTAATGCATTATTCAGTCTTCAACAAAATGCAGTGCAAACATTCCCATGTGTTGAGAATTTTTTTAGGGTCAGTATGAATGCAAGAACATAAAAATAATAAGTGGAAGCCTTTTAAAGCACTTTTTTTTGCATTTGTATTGGCGATAATATCTGGGAATAAAGTAGGATTTCTGCGATGAAGTCAAGCAAGCAATCTATAACTGATGTCAGTATACACTGGAAACTAAATTAATGTAACATGTACAATAGGGGAATGAAAAAAAAATTGCTGTATGGATGAATGCTTGATGTGATTATCGTTGGGAATAATTGTACCATTTTCTCCTTCATTTACTTTTCCAAATATGGGGTTTGCTTGCATTTCTTGCCCCGTCAGACTTTCTTTGAGTAATGCCACTGTATTCCCACAGCTAAACATCTGAGTGCAGGCATATTATCACAGATGGGCCATAACTGTAAAAATAACACCAGGGCTGCATTAATGGTGATTTCTACTTTGATTGCATACATGGACTAAACTGGATCGCATAAACATACCTTCACATGTAGGACAACACTGGTCAGCCTTGACAATGGGATGAGAGCAGCTGGGAATGGGGCAGGATATGAGGACGCACATTTCTCGTCCGGAGTGGCAGTAGCAATCACGGCAGCCATCATGCCAGCCCTCACCTTCTTCATATCGGTGTCCATTGGAGGTGAGGCAATAGCTGGGCATCGGGGCCGGGATAGTGGTGCTTGGGACGTGGCCACTTTCTAGAGGAATGCACATCAGAAGGTTAGAGATTACTGGGGAAGCCATAAAAAGCGGCTGTGCAAAAGTTAAGATTGCCTGCTATGACAATGGAGCTTTTTAATTTTCCTCAGAAAAATGGCTCATTTAAAAAAAAAAGTTGCTGAATTCAGGCTCCAGCCCCCCTGCGACCCGAAAAGATTAAGCAGAAGAAGATGAATGAATGAATTCATTCCAGCGGAGTGCATTAGGGCCAAGTACGACAGTAAGATAAAGGAAAACATCCAAACCCACACTGACCGTATGGCTGCTAGCCTGCTACAGCATTAGCTTGGCGACTGCAGTTTTTGTTATTTTATTTCAATTCTAGTAAACACTCTAGACATCCGTGTTCCCACCTGGTTCACTAATCCAGTCAATAACATAGCTTGCTTCATTCTGTCTTATTTTACTATATTTTGGACATAACAGACCAGCATATCACAAAGGCAATATCTTGGGTAGCCGGCTGAGGTTGGGCTGTCTACCGCCTTGAAGCTGCCTCCCATTAGCAGATTTATCATTCACTTATTCAGTGTTGTTTCTTTGCTTATTGTATATCGGGGATTGATCATAGCCTTTAAACCAAGGGTCACCAAATGGTGGACTCCGGATCGGGACCTCGAGAGTCCTCCATCCGAACCCCAAAGCCTTTTGATAAAATTGAAAAAAAAAAAATACTGGCAGCTGCCAATGGTACCCCTCAGCCCCTCTGTTTGTTGTTGAGATGTAGTTTCTATGGCATTTTGACCTTGACCATTGACCTTGCAATCCCAAAACCAAAGTCAGAGGTCAGGGTGACTGGTGAACCCGTGTACAAAGTTTGGTGACCCTAAGTGTCATCATTGAGATATAGTTTAAAGGGGATTTTGACTTTGACCTTTGGTCCTCAAACCCATAGATGTAGGTGGGGGTCCCAAGATGAACCTGTGTACTAAGTTTGGAGACCCTAGCTTTGTTTGTTATTGCGATATGTTGGCAAAATGAGTCACAATGAGGAAATTTTCAAAATTGAAGTAACGTTATTTTCCACATTCTGTGTTGAAAGACCTTCAAAATGATATTTAATTTGTAGGAATTGGGCAAAAACGGACCAGCAACAAGCTGATTTTGTTTATATCTTGGCTGGTTTGAAAACTCACTTTTGATCAGTCCTGAGTTACGTCTTCCGGAAAAACGTGTATTTTTAGAAAGTAGGAGTTCCAAGCTTTACAATGATACCAGGCACTGATGGGAGTTTTCCGGGGACTTGCTGCCAGCAAAGAAAGAAAGAAAGAATCATGATTTATGACTTCTAGTGCCTGTAGCTCATAATTACCCGGTGCACATTCCGACTCATTTTGTCAGCACGGGTCACATATAGTTTAAATGTCAATATGACTGACCTTTGACCTTGTAATCCCAAAACCATAGACAGAAGTCAGGGTCACAGGGTGAACCTGTGTACAAACTTTGGTGACCCTAGCTTTACTTGTTCTATAGCAATATTGTATAGAGGAAGCTAATGACCTTTGACCTTTTGACCCCAAGCCCATAGTTGTGAGATTTTTCAAAGATACAACCATGGTATCAATTTAAAAAGCCCAAGTAATTTCTTTTTCTAGTTATCGCATGCAGAAGGTGGGTGTTGACACGACCGATGCTGCCGACGCTCAAACGGCCGACAGGGTGATGACAAAATAAAGGCTGAAGGGGAAAAAAGAATACTTTCTTGTTTTGACAGAACCAAAAATCGGAACGGAAACAGCATCTGCAGCTGCCTGGACAGCTCATGGCACAACACCTTGGGTGCTCTCTGCAGAGTGGTGATGGAGCGGGACACAAAATCACGGTTTGGTGCGACCATCACACAAGGCAGACAGCCAGGATATCCATCCCAAACAGACACGCTTCATTCCCGTGTGTACCCGCAAAATGAAGTGCTGTTGTGCAATTGAGTGCATCTACCGCCACTCTGGCTGCCTCTGATGGTACGTGTCCACCTAGATGTCTGTTGACGGACAGTCCCCACGCCTACTCCACATCTCCACGATTTTGCTCAGAGTAATCTGTGCTGGGACGCCAGGGAAGTCGCCTCCCCTGGGACCTCATCCCCGTTGGCCCCGCATGACACCGCTTATGGAGGTAATTTCCGTGACTCTCCAATATCATGTAAAAACAGTAATGAGCTGTGTATCACTGAAAACGAAAAGCACCACACACCTCCCCCTCCCCTCTCCCTTGCGTTACCCAAACGGACAGACGAGGTTAAAAAGATAACATCATTGAAACTAAAAAAAAACAAAAAAAACTGCCTGAGCAGTTCTGAAGTGTGGGATTTTATTTTTTGCAGGTTTACAGTTTGAAACAGTTTTTCTACACTGAAAACATGGTATAGGTGGACTTTATATTTTGTTTTTAAGATATTACAGTGATCTCTCGCTATTTCGCACCTCACCTTTCGCGCCCTTAGTGCATCGCGGATTTTTCAAAAATATTCATCAAAAATTCAAAATTGAGAAAAAATGGGCGGGCGCTAGCAGAAGGCAGGGAGACTACATTAGAACATCAGGTATCAACACGGAGAGCCCGCACAACTCAAAATCCACCTCTCTGTTCGCTGTTCTCGTGTTGGCTTGGCTCGGGAATCTCGCAAGCTGATTGGCTGAGACATTTTACCCAGCTTCTCTCCCTGCCGAGCGCCCATACCCAGCGAAGGAAGACTGCATTCATTGTTCTTTATCGCTCGTGTTGCTTAGTCTCACCGCGTGGAACTTTTCGCTGTTCTCTTGTGCCTTTTTGTGCGAAATAGTCTTCCCGTCGAGCCACTATGCCGCCTCCTGCAGCTTCTCCAGCTCTATCGGAAGCTGCCCTCGACGATGCTGCGCCTCTAGCACCTGACGATGAGGCGTCACCTGAGGAGCAGTAAAGCTCTCATTAACCTGTGCAGTAAATCATCTTCATCTTGAGTTACGTATCTTGTTATAAGAATAAAAGAGTTCTAAAAACATATTTATGTACACTTTATTTACATCTATGTATGTATGTACACTCACACACACACGTATCATATGAGAGAGAGTGAGAGAATGAACGTACGTATTATTTATGGGTGACGTCATTAGGGGTGACGCTACTTCGCGGTTTTTCACTTTTCGCGGTCGGTTCTGGAACCCATTAACCGCGATAAGTGAGGGATCACTGTAATCTTAAATATATGTTGTCTAATTTAGTTAGTGTTCTCCTGTAAAACTTAACACTTTTAGGATTTGTGTTGTAGATTTTAAAAATTTTATAGCTATTTATTTGGAGTTAAACACATTTAGTGTTCTCCTGTATTATGATTAAATTACTACATGTTTTGTTTGAAACTGAGCAAAGAATTTATTTGATTTTTTTTTAAATGTATACCTAGCTAAAAGCAGCTAAAATATCACCTTAATAAAATAATGTGCATGACAAATGATAATGATCTGCCTGGAGTAGGCTGTGGTCTTCTGAAAGAATGTCCATGAAAGGATGGCAGTTCTTAAAGACGCACTCCGGCAGCTCTAAAACCACCGCAAAAACAAATGTGTATTGCCCAAAATAGTATATTGTGGCTTTTTGCCCACAAAAAAAAAATAAAAAAATTTAAAAAAAATCATTGCCTTAGAATTGCTTGGAAAGAGCTTTTACATCTTCCACCTACTTAAGTATGCACAGATCTATGAATATTCTAATTAGCTCCACCCATATCCCCACCCACCAGCAGTGTATGCTGCAAGGCCAGCCCTCCTCTGAGAGGAGAGGGAGGGCTCCCCGTTTGTCCTGAGAACACCGAAGACTGCTTCACTAAACAATGGCCATCTCGCCTCCCTCCTCCGGAGGGAGTGGGGGGTTTAGCGTCTCCTCCTCCGTCCTCCCTGGCGGGAACAGAATGAGGCACCAGTGGGTTTTGTGTCTCCCCCCGAAAACCCCTTCACCAAACAGAGTCAAACGAATGTAAAACAGACAGATAGCAGTCTTGGCGCCTTCATCCCCTGAGAGCAGATGTCTCTTTCTGGTTCGGCCTTCCGATCGTGTCCCTCTGGTCCTCCGGGACCCCACACATGAAGCGCGGCAGCCAGTGGACTCCGGTCTCCAAGCTGACTGCGCCTCGCGTGCACTACGGGGTTCTGGAATGTAGTAGCCCCAGCGGTGGAAAACTACGGGTGGCCGCAGTTGGTTTCACACCGTCCCCGGGAAGGGACGCCGACAGTCAATGTGGTCAGCGGTAGGTAGACTGTGAGCCTCTGTCCACAGAGCCACAACAGCTTCTCCCTCTTCCCCTGGAGGAGTGAACTCAGATGTTTAGCCATGCCCAGTGTTTAGCCTGTTTGGTTAATGTCATAACCAATCAGGCTAAGCAGTAATGCTTACGTAGCTAGAAACACTCTGTCCAAAGTCAGCCGTTTTTTGGGGGGGAAGCTTAACTAGAAATTCACAGCAGAAAAACACAGACTTGGGACTGAGGTCTGAGTTTGCTCTCTATGTCTTGTAAGTCACAAAAAACATGTTACAGATATGTCAACAGCAGAAAAAAACAAGATGTTTGGCGGAGTGTCACTTTAAAAGCATGTGCTGAGATAAATTTGTCCATATGACTTTAGCACATGCATCTTCCATTTGTTTTATTAAAAGATGTTGGAAGTAAATTCATGGGTCACTGCAAACACTTTGCTTTAAAAGCACCAAATTGCCACACAGTGGAAGGAAAAAAATCCCAAATAGAAAAAAAAAAAAATGCATCAAGAATCATTTCAGAATCAAATCAGAAACCCTGAATTATAATTGAACAATGGTGCCTAAAGATCCCCAACTGATTTTAAATAGATCACCCTCAGTGTAATCTTTCAAAATGACAGACAGCTTCCAGAATTTGCTGTCACTCCTGAAAAAATCCATCAATGAAGGACAATTTTCAGTTAATGCAACCTATGCACCCCTGTCACTGATGATGCTTTACTTGGGCTTTTGCATAATCACGTTCAGTCGCTAGTTATTTTAATTAGCTCAGTCTGTCTTCACAATCCAAAGCTAACAGCTAACTAACATCAGCCTCAAAATGGCGTCATCTCAACTAAACGTCTGGTGATTAAAGAGGGAGGGTGTGGTGAACTGGGACTCATGAACAGTTAATGAAACATGCACTGAAATGAGTCGTTCTGAGGAAATCCGTTAAGTAGGTTGAAAATGGTGCTGAAGTAATGAAAGGCAGATGTATTTGGCCAAAGCATGTCAAAGACGTTTCATTAAGACCACCAGGAAAGGTGTCAACATGTGGAAAAAGTATCTCGCATCCCCTTTAAAATGGTCTAGTAGCAGCTACCGTGAACAGTTTATCTCAGTCATTCTTACAAACCACAACCACAGGTGGCAGATCATTACATTCTCTGCCCAAAGACAACCAATTAATAAACCCACTGATGTTATGAGGAAAAGAGTAGTAAAAAGTTAAGTTGCAAGCTTAAGAAGAAAAAAAAAAATGCAAGAATAAAGTTTGGAAGTAAAGTCACAAATTTATGATTAAAAAACGCAAATGAATGTTAAAGTTACTTGTTTGCAATAAGTGTATCACAGTTATATAAAGGATGAAAATCAGTGAGAAAGAACACCTCAAGTTTATCAGAAGCTTAGGCTAAAAGACTGCAAATTTGCAACAAAAAATTGCAAATATACAAGTGAAAACACACAAACGTACATTAAAACAAGATGCAACATACAAGTGAAAAACCATGATGTACGGTTTGGAGACCATGGCACTGACAAAGAGCTGAAGATGCTAAGATTCTTATTGGGAGTGAGTAGGAGGGACAGGATTAGAAATGAGTATATCAGAGAGACAGCTCAGGTTGAGCAGTTTGGAGACAAAGTAAGAGGCAAGGCTGAGATGGTTTGGGCATGTGCAGAGGAGGAGTAGTGGATATATTGGACAAAGGATAATGAAGATAGTCCTGCAAGGCAAGAGGAAGACAACAGAGAAGATTCATGGACGTAGAGAAGGAGGACATGGAGAGGACTGGTGTGAGAGAAGAGGATGTAGGAGATAGGGTAAGATGGAGGCAGATGATGTGCTGTGGTGAGCCCTAAAGGAAACAGCCAGGAGGAGAAGGAAGAAGAGGAAGAAGAAAAAAGAAAAAAGCCAAAATTTTACAAGAAAAAAAGTGCACATTTAAGAGAAAAGTGCTTATTAGAGATTTTGACCTCTTTATTATTGCAAAGGCTGAAAGATAAATAAATCTGGAAAACTACCAGCTACAGCAGCTGGTGAGGGGAAAAAAAGCTACTGTCAAGCAGTTCTAAACAGTCATGTCATAGTTGGAATTTCAATTAAACAACTAAGGTTTTATACAGTGGAACATGAGCCCATCAAAATGTCTATAATTCATAAAAGGAGGGTCATAAATTATTTTTTCCAGACAAGTCACTGAGAGACACGTTGACTCAAGATTAAATACGTCTCATAAAGTGCCCTTTCTTTAATATATAGATTTTATTTTTGTGTCTGTGCTTTAAATGGTCTCAGATTTCTTAAGTCTGCACATTTCAGTAGTCCAAACAGAGACTAGGAACCTTCAAAATCAGGTAAATAGTGGTTCATTTGCAGTCTGAGGCCAAAATATATATATATAATGCAGTTAAATTTACAATGCAAACACCACGGAAGCATAAATAAGTCTTTTGCTGAATTCATGGTTAAAAGCTGAGGAAATCTAATAAGAGCTGCACACACATATCCCCTGGATGAAGATAAATAGCAACAGGAAAAAAAAGCCCACAGAAAAGTCTCAGGATCACAGCAGTGCAGCAAAAGGTCACAGGAAATCAGCCTGGCCAACAGACACCGGCCCATCTTAAAGAGACAGTGTAGCACTTTTTAAAATAAATCTTTATAATTATTTAAAAGGTAAACCAATACTTGAAATACTGGTACTTGATATAAACACGAACTACTTAAATTCATTTTTAAGGTACAGTATTTCTCTACTTGAAAGGGAATTGATTAATGGCTTTAACTGCACAGTATTCAGTGAAAAGTATACCACTGGCAGCAAATATGGCATTACTGATATAAAAGCAATAATCATCTATGAAAAACAATGATATTGCTTGGGTCTTGCAGGGACAATCTTGTCATTCTTGCACAATCATCTACTCCCACTTGTCATCAGGTCGAGTATTGATTTTATGAAAAGCCTTGCAGGATTTTTTTCTTAAACCTGTCAATGACAGCGCAGCTCATTCGAACCTGATGAAATCACCCCGAGAGTGCTCAGATCTCCTGATCGATGACCTTGACCTTAAGCAAAGCCTAAATGCAGACCCACTTGAGGATCATTATGCATGCGAATATTAAGGCAATTGCCTAGGAGTAGTAACAATTTTTAAGAAATTATAAATGCCTCGATCTCCTGACCTCTGACAATGATCTTGACCTTGAACTCGACCTGGATCAAGACAAACCTGAGGATCATTTGGCATGAATTTGGTGAGAACTGAGGAAACTGGCTAAGAAAAGTACCCAGATCTCCTGACCTTTGACCTTGAGCACAACCTAGATGCAGACCTACCCAAGGATCCTTGTGAGTGAGTTTGGTAGCAGTAGCAATTTTTCTGAAATCGCTCAAATGTCCAGGGGCCTCATGTATAAATGGTGTGCACGCACCAAAGCATGGCATATGCTGATTCTCACGCACACAGTGGGATGTATAAAAACAAACATGATGTAAGAATCTGAGCCGAGCCACAAAGTTCCACCTGCCATGTCTGCAAAATTCTGCTCTCTCAGGTGGATCTGCCAAACTACAAAACAACTGGAACTCACAAAATGTGTTAAAATAACATTTCCAGTTCAGTTAAAATGATTTGTCTATGAAAAACGTGATTATTATTATTACTATGTGATTTATCTCCATAACTTGGCTCACTGAGTGCAGTGAAAACCTGATGAATAATAACTAATTTCACTCACATAACTATTCACTCACTGGACCCCAGCCATCACTACTGTAAATTAGATCCTGTTTCTGTAAATGAATAAAATTTACCAGAGACTATCCATCTCTCCTGGGAGGAATTCTGGTCAGCAAAATGCACTTTGAATTCCCCGATCCCCAGCTCCAGCGCAATACGTATTGTGAAGCAGAAGACAGGCGAATCCCTGTGGGTGAACCCCAGTAGCTGCAGCAGAGACATTTGCGTACATGCAGCTGTCTCAGAGTGAGGAATGTTTCCATGGTCCAAAATATCTCAGTTTGGAGATTACAATCTGGGGATAAAAAGGCTATTTTATTGTACAGCTCCATGTGTTCCGTCTGGTTATTGTGCGTAATTTGGTTTCTGAGACTGACAGATTTGGTTTGCAACTTGTCTAAATTCAGCTGTAAGATAGGAGTGGTATTCAGTGGTATGCGTTTGCTTTAGTTACTTACTAACATATCTGTGTCCTCATTGGATGCTGATTTACCTGTGGATCACTGTGGGTGAATTTGGTGACCATCGGTGCAAGTGCCTAGGTATTTATACCAGGTATAAATTTATAACTGTTTATACCAAGGTCAAATACAGTGGATATAAAAAGTCTACACACCCCTGTTTAAATGCCAGGTTTTTGTGATAAAAAAAAAAAAAAAATGAGCCCAAGATCAATAATTTCAAGACTTTTTCCACCATTAATGTGACCTATAACCTGTACAACCCAACTGAAAAAACAAAGTGAAATCTTTTAAGGAGAAAAATAAAAGATAAAAAAAACTTACAATAACCTGGTTGCATAACTATACACACCCTGTTATAACTGGGGATGTGACAGTGTTCAGAATTAACCAATCACATTCAAACTCATGTTAAATGGGAGTCAGCACACATCTGCCACCATTTAAAGTGCCTCTGATTAACCCCAAATAAAGTTCTGCTGTTCTAGTAGGCTTTTCCTGACATTTTTGTAGTCACATCTTACAGCATAAGCCATGGTCCACAGAGAGCTTCCAAAGCATCAGAGGGATCTCATTGTTCAAAGGTATCAGTCAGGAGAAGGGTACAAAAGGATTTCCAAGGCATTAAATTTTCCATGGAACACAGTGAAGACACTCATCGAGTCGAGAAAATATGGCACAACAATGACATTACCAAGAACTGGACATCCCTCCAAAACTGATGAAAAGACGAGAAGAAAACTGGTCAGGGAGGCTGCCAAGAGGCTGACGGCAACATTGAAGGAGCTGCAGGAATTTCTGGCAAGTACTGGCTGTTTAGTACATGTGACAACAATCTCCCATCTTCTTCATATGTCTGGACAATGGGGTAGCGTGGCAAGACAGAAGCCTTATCTTATGACGAAAAACATGCAAGCCCAGCTACATTTTGCAAAAACACATTTGAAATCTCCCAAATGCATGTGGGAAAATGTGTTATGGTCTGATGAAACCAAGGTTGAACGTATTGGCCATAATTCCAAAAGGTATATTTGGCACAACCAACACTACTCATCACCAAAAGAACACCATATCTACAGTGAAGTATGGTGGTGGCAGCATCATGCTTTGGGGCTGTTTTTCTTCAGCTAGAACTGGGGCTTTAGTCAAGGTGTAGAGAATTATGAACGGTTCCAAATACCAAACAGTGTTGGCACAAAATCTTCAGGCTTCTGCTAGAAAGATGAAGAGGAACTTCATCTTTTTTTTTTTTTTTTTGTTCCGGTTCCGCCGGACCGGCGGCGCCACACGAGTCGGCTGCCTGTTGCAACAGCCTTTTTTTTTTTTTTTTTTATCTTCCTTCTTCTTTCTACACCTTTCACTCTGTATATATATCACGGACGCACGGATCGCCCCGGGGGTCTCCCGGGTCGGCGGACGGAGCCACGGTTTGCAGCGGGAGACGTTACAGCGGGGAGGAGCTAGTGCTAGCTAGCACTTGGCCGCCGCCCGGTGCTAATGGGAAACTCGACATACCGGGAGCTGTAGCGAAAACGAAGCGGGTGCCGGGCTGGAGTTTAGGCGGCGTGAAAGAAATATAAGACAGAATAATAAAGAGCGATGGCAAGAACCAAGCAGACCGCCCATAAAATCTACTGGAGGAAGAAGCCCCCCAGGAGACAGCTAGCCACCAGGGCTGCTCGGAGAGGCGCTCTGGCCACCGGCAGAGTGAAGAGGCCTCGCCGTCACAGGTCCGTGGCTCTGAGAGAGATCCGTCGCTACCAGAAATCCACGGAGCTGCTCATCCGTAAGCTGCCCGTCCAGCGCCTGGTGAGGGAGATCGCTCAGGACTTCAAGACCGTCCTGCGTTTCCTGAGTTTCGCCGTCATGGCTCTGCAGGAGACCAGCGAGACCCACCTGGTGGTCTCTTCTTTGCTAAGGGGGTCACCATCATGCCCAAAGACTTCCAGCTGGCCCGCTGCATCCGCGGAGAGAGAGCTTAGACTTTCTGCTGCACATCCACCAGCCATAATGCTCTGCACTGTGTGTCTATATATATACATTTATAGTAATATGGACATATGTTTACTAGATGTTGTTTTTTCTTGCCTTCTGATTGTTGCTCTGAGTGTTGCTATCCCTATGCTGTTGCAATCCTGGAATTTCCCCATTGTGGGACTAATAAAGGCTTATCTTATCTTTCAGCATGACAATGACCCAAAGCACACATCCAAATCAACAAAAGAATGGCTTCACCAGAAGAGGATTAAGGTTTTGGAATGGCCAGACCTGAATCCGATCAAACATCTGTGGGGGTGATCTGAAGAGGGCTCCAAGAGATGCCCTCGCAATCTGACAGATTTGGAGTGTGTGTGTTGCAAAGAAGAGTGGGCAAATATTACCACATCAAGATGTGCCACGCTGACAGACTCCTACCCAAAAAAGACTGAGTGCTGTAATAAAAGCCAAAGGTGCTGTAACACAGTATTAGTTTAAGAGTGTGCATATTTATCCAACCAGGTGAGGTGTAAGCTTTTTATTTTTTTTATTTTTCCCCTTAAAAGATTTCAGTTTGTTTTTCAATTGGGTTATACAGGTTATAGGTCACATTAATGGTGGAAAAAGTTTTGAAAAGATTAATCTTGGTCTCATTTTTTTCCATTACAAAAGCCTGACATTTGAAAAGGGGTGTGCAGACTTTATATCTACTGCACCTAGTAGTGATTTTTTCTGAAATCATATTTGTGCCTAGATTTCTTGATTTTTGACCTTGACCACAACCTGGATGCAGACGCACTTGAGGATCATTGTGAGTAAGTTTGGTGAGAATTTGGGCAATTTCATAGGAGGAGTAGCAATTTTTCTGAGATGACATACATAAGTGCCCAGATTTCTTGACCTTTAACCTTGAGCAAAACAAGGATGCTGACTCAACTGAGAATCATTGTGTCAGAGTTTGGTGACCACTGATACAAATGCCTAGGAGAGTACTGATTTTTCTGAACTCACCCAAGTTCCCAGATCTCCTGACTTTTGACCTTGACCACAACCTGGATACAGACCCACCTAAGGATCACAGTGAGCGAGTTTGGTGAACATTGTGGCAATTGCCTAGGAGCAGTAGTGATTTTGCTGACATCAAATACAGTAAGTGCACAGATCTCCTGAACTTTGATATGACCTTGCACACAACCTGGATGCAGACCCACCTGAGGATCATTGAGAGTCAGTTTGGTGACCATCAAGGCAAATGTCTAGAAGAAGTAGCGATTCCCATGAAATGTGGATGGACAGATGAACAGATGGACATCTGACACTGCACTATCACATTAACTCCTTTTGGCTTCACTGGAATGATCTAAATACTGTTAAAAGCAGCACTGAGATGGCGCTATTATGGACATAGTCATACTCACTTCTTACTTAGAAATTACACAAAGCTGTTTCTGGCTATAAAGCAGAGTACGCAAATACCACAGGTGTTCTCAGCAGCTAGGGGGGCCCCAAGCTACCCTCAACATTTCTGGGGGGAGAATTACTATAAACATTTTTTTCTCATAAATTTGCAACTTTTTTACTTTGGTAAAAAGCAATGCAAAGCTATTAACTGTTCACCACATAGTGGCAAGTTGGAGCAGATGGTGGGGGAGGATGCCATTCAGACCTGGCAGACCCAAACGTGTTTTGAGGGTGTGATGGAAGCATCTGGCTGAGGCTCCTGTCCAAGAGGTCTTCAACTCCCACCTCCGGAAGAACTTTTGACCACATTCCATGGGAGACTGGAGACATGTAGCAACCCCCAAACAAATGGTGGATGCAATAGGTGGGGGTGGAAGAAACAGTAATATCTTGGTTGGCTAATGGAACACCTGAAGCAGCTGAAGTGTGCCGACAGGCCAAGTGGAGTGCAGCTTAGATAGTTCCTGAAGCAAAAACTCAGGTATGGGAGGAGATTGGTGAGGTCATGGAAAAAGACTTTCGGTCAGCCTTGAAGAGATTCTGGAAGAGTGTCCAGTGACTCAGAAGGGTAAATCAGCTCCCGACTGCTGACTTCAACTCGATATTGTCAGGTGATGTAAGGAATAATTTAAGGATCTCCTCAATTCCAATGATACACCTATCGAGGAAGCAGAGCCTGAGGAGGATGAGTCGTTCATCACTGGGGCCAAGGTTGCTGAAGTTGTTAAACACTGGTTGACATGCCTCGGTAACTTTTGTGGAAGTTGGGGACAGTGTCTTTGGCATAGCAAAATGGAGTGGTGGTTCCCCTCTTTAAGAAGGGGGACCGGAGGGTGTGTCCCAACTTTAGAGGGATCACACTTCTCAGCTTCCCTGGGGAGGTCTATGCCAAGGTACTGGAGAGGAGAGTCCGGCCACCGGTTGAACCTTGGATTCAGAAGGGGCAGTGAGGTTTTCATCCTGGTCGTGACACATTGGACCTGCTCTTTACCCTCTCAAAGATCCTTGAGGGTTTGTGGGAGTTTGTCCAGCCAGACTACATCTGTTTTATGGACTTGGAAAAAGTGTGAGGGTGGTTCAGGAGTATAGGGTATCAAGTTTGTTGCTACAAGCCATCTGGTCCCTATAGGACTATTGGGAGAGTTTGTTTCTTATTCGCAACAATCAAACGTGTTCCCAGTGAGAGCTAGACTCTGCCAGGGCTGCCCTTTGTTACCGATTCTGTTCATTATTTCTATTGACAGGATTTCTAGTCCAAGCCAAGGAACAGAGGGTGTCATGTTCAGCGATCACAGGATCTTATCTGATGTTTACAGATGATGTGGTCCTGTTAGCTTCATCGAGGTTTGCTACTGTGTGGTCCTCAGCTGGAAAAGGATGGTTTGTTCTCTGGGTCAGGGACAGGCTCCTGCCCCAAGTGGAGGAGTTCAAGTATCTTGGGGTCTTATTCATGAAGGAGGGGAGATTGACAGGCAGCTTGGAGCAGCACCTGCAGTGATGCGGATGTTGTACCGGTCTGTTGTGGTAAAGAGGGAGCTGAACTCTAATGCAAAGGTGTCAATGTACCAGTCAATCTACAATCCTACCCTCACTAGGGTCATGAACTTTGGGTAATGACCAAAAGAATGAGATCACAGATACAAGCAGCTGAAATAAGGTAAGACTTCATTCGTCCTACGTTGGGGAATAAGGCTTCTCCATAATGTCGCTGGACTCACCCTTAGAGATAGGATGAGGAGCTCAGTTATCCGAGAGGGGCTCAGAGTATAGAAGCTGCTCCTAAACATCAAAAGGAGTCTGTTGAGGTGGTTTGAGCAGCTGAAATCATGAAGAAAATTATTATGCACAAAATAAATATAGAGTGGAGTGCTTAGGATAAACTTGCCACCATTGTCATCTAATAATTGTGGAGAGGAACTTGTTTAGATTTGTAAAATAAATTAAATAAACATACCGGTTGACTAAAGAGAGAAGAGAGTGCAGCTTTCTCAGATTCCGTTGCATGCCAGATGACCACTGTGACAAACTCTGCTTTAACAGAACTGATCAATTAAACAGAATAAGCAGTGTAGCAATTCAACCTTCGGCAGGCCAACAGCAAGAACTCAATCTCCAGCTACAAAAAACAGCCCCGTCCCAATTCTATCAGTTGCCTTTCCACTATTTTCCTGTTACCCTGATGCATTTGTGGCTGAATACATCTCACCATTCCTCTCCACAGTTATGGTGGTATAAACCCTTACATTTTTAGACATCAGGCTATAATAACCACGTGGGCACATGGGGAGTCCACGCTGGCTGGACTGTGTGCTGGTATACCCGTGAAAGACAGTGGTAAGTCCGGTGTTCTGCGGCGTACTGCTCCACTTGCAATGTTCAGTAACCTTCGCTTATGCCGAACAGTCATTTAGACCCTCTGCAATCATGGCAGCATTATAATTTTTTTTTTTTAAACATTCAAGTTTCACTATTATCTTTATTTTCCTTGGTGACATAATTGTCTGATAGTTTCAGCCCTGATACAGCGCGGCAAAGTACATTTAAAATATAGTGAAAGCATACAGAAATGAATACATACAACTAATAAGGCCATTCCGCTCCACAATTATGGCGGTATTAACTTTAAAATTTTTAGATATTACAGCCACACGAACACATCTGGAGGAGCACAAGCGGCTGGGATTAGCAGTCTGCTGTTGACCAGCGCTATGGGCTCACATCCCAGGAAGAAACAAAAGTGGTAGCAGCCGGTGTTATGTGCCGTACCACTCTGCCTGTAATGCCTGCACTTGACATATGCTGAATATTGGTTTAGACCAGTGTTTTTCAACCAGGGGACCCTGGTATGTAATTTCCCACAAAAACCTGAACATACCAGGGCACCCTGGTTGAAAAAACACTGGTCTAAACCCTCCACAATCACGGCAGCATTATATTATAATTTTTAAGCATTAGATCATCACTACTATCTTTTTTCTGGTCAAATTTGCCACTATACATTTCCATGTCTTTTGTTCATGAAGCCAGCCCAAGTAGGGAAGTGTGCTAGCTGAGTTTTATTTAATCAGCAGTGAGTCAATCTTAAACCCCACCCAGCATTTTTTAGGGGCACTCTGAAGTGCCTATTCCTGACTAGGCCCTTCTTTAGGCCACTAAGAGGCAAGTTTACCAACGTGCTGCACCATCGTAAAACCCCGTTTTGGTGTTAAAAAACTACTGTCGAGATTTACTAAAGGGTGCAGGGCAAAATTAGCAGTGGAAAGGTGTGGACTATGTTAATTTCGTGCCTGGCCTCATTGCATATGTATTTCTGGGAGCTGTCATGTCAAAGCGCAAATTTGAGGGAGGGGAGTATTTAAATGACTGGCGTAAGGTGATTTAATAAGGTTTGCAGTTGTCAATCTTGTGCTAAATGCGCCAGGATTTAACATCCCAAAAAAGCTCATCTTAATTCATCTGTGCCAGACATGATAGTGATCATTGGTCCCAAGACACCGGCAAGAACAGAGGGCACGTGACCAAAGAGACAGAAGCTTCTTTCAGTGCGTGACTTTATTTGGCACCATAGAAGAGCAGATTATACGAATATCAGCGGTCTCACAGAGATCGGTGTTATGCTGAACTAGACATCAGCCGGCAGTTTTTTTGTTAATTTCATTTGTTTATACTGTATATAGCCTACTACATGAATTTGTGTCCATAAAATAAAATATGAGCCCTTCCTACCTACAGTGGACATACAGATGGCGTCAGCCAATAGTGACTTTTTTCTGTTTTCTGCAGAGGTTCAGACTCTGATCTGGAGTTTTCCTCTCCATCCATCAGCTCCCCCTCGCTCTTGAAGCAAAATTTTCCACATTGCCAATTTTCATTTTTTTCCTCGATTCATATTTCTCTACTCATTTCTTTTTGCTGTGCATAAAATGGTAATTCAGTTGCCTCTTCTCTCTATTTCTCTCTCCCAGTTCAGGATACACAATATAGAAGGAAAATAACAATGAGATTATTAACAAAAAGAGCGCACAGATTCATATGCCCAAAATTGCAACACCGTAACTCAATGGCATTTATAAAAAGTTGTGAACTGGGAGACCTGTAGATTTTGTTAAAGTTATTCACATAATAAATGCAAGCAGGTCATCAACCCAGGTGCAGCTAGTTTGGAGGTCCATAATATATAAAGCTTTTTTAAACATTTGTTTAAGTACAAACCTCACTAAAATAGTTTTTCTGTTTGTCATATTTCAAAATTTAGATTTTCATTTAATATGGCAGCCTCTTTTGTCTAATATGTATAAATGAAGTACTTGTATCTAATTTAAAAAGGGACTACTCATGAATAAAATGATTATTTGACCAATGTTTTTATCTTATTAACACAAGAACCATCATGATCTGATGAAAACTCTTCAGCTGTGCCTCTGCTTAATTTTGCGGTGCTCTTTGTGGATGGGTGGTTTTACTGAAATGAAGTGTCTGCGTCTGTGTTCTCAATTTTGCATGTTGTTAGTAGATCACTGGCAAAAACTGGCCACTCCCTTCGGCGCTCTGTCTAAATTGTGCACTCGCTAATTGGTGCTGCCTTAGTAAATTTGCCCCTAAAGGTTCCTGAAAACTCCTCCTTATGGGGAGGTTTCATCCATCTTCTACCACTTTTCCGGAGGTCCAGGTCGTGGAGGCAGCAGTTCAAGCAGAGAAGCCCAGACTTCCCTCTCCTCAGCCACCTGCACCAGCTCTTCAGAGAGAATAAATACCAAGGCGTTCCCAGACCAACTGGGAGACGTGGTCTCTCCAGCAAGTCCTGGGTCTGCCCCGGGGTCTCTTCCCAGTGGGACGTGCCCGAAACACTTCAAGTGGGAGGTGTCCAGGAGGCATCCTGATCAGATGCCCAAAACACCTCAACTGGCTCCTTTCAATGTGGAGGAGAAGCGATTCTACTCTGAGCCTCTTGATGACTGAGCTCCTCACCCTATCTTTAAGGGTGAGTCCAGCAATCCTATGAAGAAAGCTCATTTCAGTTGCTTGTATCCATGATCTCATTCTTTCCGTCATTACCCAAAGCTCATGACCATAGGTGAAGGTAGGAACGTAGATTGACTGGTAAATCGACAGCTTTGCCTTAGAACTTATCTCCCTCTTCACCACAACAGACCGGTACAATGCCTGCATCACTGCAGATGCTGCTCTGATCCGTCCATCAATCTCTCGCTCAATTCTCCCCTCACTCATGAATAAGACCCCGAGATACTTAAACTCCTCCACTTGGGGCAGGAGCTTGTGCCCAACCCGGAGAGGACAATCCACCTTTTTCCGGCTGAGGACCATGGACTCGGAGGTGCTGATTCTCATACCAGTCGCTTCACACTCAGTGGCAAACTGTCTCAGTAAGACCTGTAGGTCATTGCTAGATGAAGCCAACAGGACAACATCATCTACAAACAGATGAGATCCTGTGGTCACCAAGCATGACACCCTCCATTCCCTGGCTACACCTAGAAATCTTGTCCATAAAAATTATGAACAGGATCAGTGACAAAGGGCAGCCCTGGCTGAGTCCAACTCTCACTGGGAATGAGTCCGACCGAGTGTTGGCAATACAAACCAAACTCTCACACTGGTCGTATAGAGACCAGATAGCTTGTAACAACAAGCCAGATACCCCATATTCCTGAAGCACCCCCCCACAAAAAAACCACGAGGGATACAGTCAAACGTCTTAAGTCCACAAAACACATGTAAACTGGTTGGGCAAACTCCCACGGACCGTCGAGGATTCTCGGGAGGGTAAAGAGTTGGTCCGATGTGCCACGGCCAGGACGAAAACCACATTGTTCCTCCTGAATCCAAGGTTTGACTAATGGCCAGACTCTCCTCTCCAGTACCTTGGCATAGACCTTCCCAGGGACGCTGAGGAGTGTGATCCCTCTGACGTTGGAGCACACCCTCCGGTCCCCTTTCTTGAAGAGAGGAACCACCACCCCGGTTTGCCATGCCAAAGGCACTGTCCCCAACCTCCACACAATGTAGCAAAGGCGTGTCAACCATGACAGCCCTCCAACATCCAGGGCCTTGAGGTACTCAAGGTGAATCTTGTCCACCGCCGGGGCCCAGCCACCAAGGAGCTTTTTAACGGGGAGGTTCCTGGTAATGGAATCTCAAATGTGGGGGAAGTTCCTGTAAATTAGTTCCTAGTTCCTGGTAAATGGAAACGGGGCTATTCTTTAGGTCCATGCTGGTATTCCAGGTTCATGACCTTATGACCTTTGGACCCAAAACTCAGTCACAGATGAATGTCCCAAAGTCGTCGTGTGTACCAAGTTTGGAGACTCTAGCTTCATTTTATTGCTCTTGAGTGAAGCCTCATTTCTACTGACTGCGGTTGCATTCAGTTGCATCTGCGATGCAGTTTGAGCCTTGCAACAAATCCCACTAGCTGTGTTTGTACTTTGAAGCAGCAGGAATTGCAACAAAGTTCACATGACGAGAACACACCAGAATGGTATAACATGAGGGATCGAGAGATCACATGATGTGAGATCACATTAGAACAACAAGGCAGCAAGACAAGAATTAGCTTAGCTTGACAAGATACATGTTGGTGTCCATTCATCAGGATTTGTTTGTGCTTTAATAATGGGTAGGTGACCTGCCAATTTTAATTCTGTGAAGTGTTTGAATGCTATGTCACACTTTTTGTGCTCTTGGATACAGCGGTGGAGATGCAGACCTCAGAAAGTAAAGGGTGATATTTGAAAGCAAGTCCTAAGATTCTTTTGTAAAAAATGAACAGTCATTAAATACAGTCGATACTGAACACTTCTTTGCATGATAGATGTGGCATCCTGTCAAAAATAGACAAACTGCAAATTTTGACTGATTGCCAATTTTTAGCAATCAATTGCGGCAAGCTCGATCTGTGATGCGATGCCCCATATTTGGTGGAAAGACAAGCATCGAGTAGAGTGGGCAGAATCTGCTCCAGCGATGACATCACAGCTGTAACGTGACCATCAGTTCTCGGGTTAGAGTGCAGACAGATAAACTGAAGTGACCACCCTGACTACTGTATGGTTTTCCTTTCACCGATACGATAGATAAAATGACTCCTTCCACCATTACAGGGAACAGGTGTTTTTTGCTCAACTCATGACAGGTTCCTCTTCCTGTTTAATTCTGATGCACTTGGACTGCTCTTGCAAGAAACGTACTTTGTATGGCGAGATGTTCGTGTGTATCCAGCCCAGAGGTTGCATTAACCGAATATTGCCTGTCACTGATAAATTTATTTTTTAGCAACGACAGAAAAATCCGAAGGCTGTCTGTCATTTTGACAGATTAAACTGAGCATGACCTATTGGAACTTTTACCTGTAATTTCTACCTGTCCATTTTAAAGCGCATATTAAATAGAGGTCGAGTATCCCCTCGCCAGCCTATATTCATCAATTCAATTAACAAATAAATGCATACTCTGCATGCTGCAGTCTGTAGGCTCATGATTAAAACTTAACTTGTGGACAAAACCAACAGCTATTTGGTCTCTTATTATATGAAATCTAAAATGACATGTAATAATGACAGAATTTGTACAACCCCCCCCCCCCCCAAAATGGCATAAAGAGAAAGTATAGCACATCCAGCCAGTCAGAGAAAAGTATTCATTGAAAGCAAAGTTTATACCTATCCCATCTGTATGCTAGATTTGACATTATGTACTTGGAAAATGTTATAGGCTTCAATACATAAGCTTCAGTACATAATGGTCCCTTGAGCGCCTTGAATTTTGACAGTTGACCATGTTACCTTTACACATGCAGATCGAACAGCCTTTCCTGTTTTGTCGATAGCCATTGCTGCAGTGCTTGTCACAGGTGAAAGGAGGACACTTGACACAGCGGCACATCTCACAGCCATGCTTGTTCCTCCTGCAGGACAACAAACGTACACATGATGAAGCACATGCAAAAAAAACAAACCAAAATCAAACTGCACTACTGGCAGCAGTGTGCAGGGATGTAAACAGAGTGTGAGGAAGTAAACAATACCACTCCTGTGTGCTCAAACAAGAGCTTCAAATTGTTTCACGTTAAACACTCCCAACTCCAGCATGTTGCTATACGGAGAAACCCAGATGTTCAAGTCAAAAATGATCAACATCTGGACTTGCTTTCCCGTCACTATATTAGCTGGCTTTGAAGATGGGAAAATAAAAGAGCAACATGTGAGTTCCCTGCGGTTTTCACATCATACCAACCAAAAGAAAGTGGATCAGTTATGAAATGCAGGTGATTTAAATTCAGGCTGCTGCCAGCCAAAGATTATCACTAAGTAGCGGCTTGATAAGAGACCGTGTAGATTTTTTTTTAAAGAGCTTTTTATCTTGGAGTGTCAGAAATAGAAGAAAAACGAGTGAGAGTGATGCTAAATTGACCTCCACACAAAGAGGGAAACAGTGTGACGTTTAGAATCTGCAGAGGCCGGGAATAGACCAGTTGGATCCATTTCTTTGGGCTCCTAAAACATGGATGAGCTGCAGGTTGAAGACTCAGATGAAAGAATGGCCTGTGCCTCTACTGCTCTCTTTCTAAACCCTTCCCTGCCTCATTCATTCTCACTCAGGCACTTCCTCCGTCTTTTCCCTCCAGGTAAGCGATGATTCTCATTTAATTCTCATTTACTGCAATGACCTCATTAGGCTTGGATAATTACTCTATTAATCTTAATCTACCAAGGTGAGGGAAATTAAAATATTCCCCCCCCAATCTTATAATGTAGCACCATCTTCCATAAAGAGGGCACCGTGTTGGGCTCTGCACACAGTAAAGCTGATCTATGCTGAAATAGCAATAGCTGCTACTGAACATCAGCTAGAGAGCAATTCCACAAATTCTTGTACGAAATTACACTCCCAGCCTTATCAGAGGAACAACAAAAGTCTCGAGGGAAACCCACTGAGCAGAAGCAAGCACAAGCCAGTGTACTGTAGCGCCATTATTGCTCATTTTCTTTTCCAGTGGAGACACAAATGAGCTCTTAAAAACACTGAATCAAGACTTTCAAAATATCTCCTTGAAGTCTCAAGAATGACTCCCTCCAATTCTCATGTCTCACCCATTTCTCCTCGTGAATTTTAGGAGAAACCTATGAGAAACATTTGAGATGAAAGACACGGAAGCGAGACTGAAATGAGAATCTCAAATTTGTCTGAGCTTTAAAAGAGCAAGCTTTGAGCAGTAAAGTCTTCCTCTGGGCAGTCATCCCAATAAGACACCCTTATTTCCACCTGGTTCACTATCCACAATCTATAATATATTTTGGGTCATTCTGGTATATTTTCATCATGGTCACATCGATCTATTAGCCTTAGCTTGGCTAGGCGGTCGGAGTCTGTCAGTATAACTGCATTAGAGCTCACCTCAGCGGGGAGAGGCTTATAGACAGGCCGACTTGCATCATCTTTACTGTCAATCTGGCCAGTTTTGATCATTACTTTCTATAACTTCTATTCCCCTCCACTGGAATCCTTGTTCATCTACGACCCCAATTCTGGTAAACGTGGGACAGTGCGTAAAACGTTCAAGTGACACACCACCAAAAATCAAGTTTTTTTTATTGTTTACATGTCTGTAACATGTTTTTATGACTTACAAGACATATCAAGAGCAAAATCAATCAAATGTTTCATGTGTGTTTTTTTTGTGCTTTAAAGTTTCACTTAAGCCTCGCCCCCTGAAAAAAGGTAAGTTTAAACAGTGTTTTTGGTGACATAGCTATGTACACAACCAGGATAACGCGTACAACTGGGCATGTCCTTCAACCGGTAAGAGTTGCCAACTTTTCAGAAAAGCTTGGAGTGAGATTTAGAGGGAGTTGTGGACAGGGGAGACTGGGGGTACAGGTGGAGTGAGTGTGCATGCGCACAATACCTATTAAACAGTTTATTTTTTTCAACAAATACACTTCTTTACCTCATAAGTTTTAGAACATGTTCAGTCTGCTTTGTGCTGCCTTGAATGCTCTGTGTAAGAATCTGAAGAAAGTCAACATGATATTAGCAGAATTTTCCTCATTTTGGAGCGAGAAATAAGGTTTGTGGAGTGAGAGAGGGTTAAAGAGTGAGAGTCACTCCAAAAGTGTGAGTTGTTAACGCTGCAGTGTCTATCACAGGATTTATGCTGTTTAATGTAGTGCTAACCACTATTAGCCTTGTGGTATGTGGGTTGGGCCTAGTCAATGATTCTGGTGTTTGTGGGGGGGGGGGGGGTAAAAGTTTTTGACACAAAACTGTACAACAATGAAAGGTTTTGTTTGTAGGAAAAAAAAAAAAAAAAGTATAAGAAACCATTTTAGCCAATGTACTGCCGATTTGTTTTTACAGGGGATTTATAGCCACCAGAGTTAATCTTTAATAAAAACAAAATACAGTGATTTAAATGGAGTTCACTTACAGTAGCACTTTTTCTCATCTGTAGACGACCAAAGCGCTTTACAGATCCTGCTATCCACCCATTCACACACTGATGGCGGCAGAGCTGCCATACAAAGGTGCTGGCCTGACCCACCAGGATCAACTGGGGGTTCAGTGTCTTGTTCAAGGACACTTCGACATGCAGACTGCAGACAGAGTGGGAATCGAACCACTGACCCTCCGATCAGTAGTTGGCTACACTACACCTGTGCCACAGCTGCCAAAAATTCAGTCTGAAAAATCCTTTTCAATCTGTATTCAACTGAATACACTACAAAAAAAAGGCTCTCCCCAGCAATCCTGCTGTTGTGTCCCTGGGCAAGACACTTTATCCATCTTGCCTCCAGTGTCCATGTCACTACGTCTGAATGTGTATAAATGTTCAGTAGTGGTCAGAGAGGCCGTTGGCGCGGATTGGCAGCCACATTTCTGTTTTGATTCCCTGTGCGCTTTTACGCAGCGCATGAAGGAAAGGATTAAACCCATGTGCAGAGATTGTTGTGAGCAGTTTATTGAACAGAAAATAAAGATTCAGTTCAGCAAACAGTTACGGTATCAACAGAAATGAGTTATAGTCATGGAGGACACCAGGAGAGCAGGGACGCCTCTAAGATGCTCAACAGCCTGAGGGAGAGAATGCCTAGTGCCGCAGAGCAGCTGAATGGCACAAGAAGAAAGGCAACCATAAACTTACGGGCTGGAGCGGTCTGAGGCGGTCCGGTGTGGGCAGGTAAACAGGAACAGCCGCTAACATCAGGTAACGAGCAGGCGTCGGGTGATGTTAGAGAAGACTACACAGTCAGGCTGAAAGTATAATGCAGGGAGTGGAGGAAACAACGACTGTGTACAATGCACAATAATCCGGCAATCTGTTTCCACCAAAGCAGAGCTTAAGTAATGACAATACTAATGAGGAAAGAGATCGCCAGTGTGAATAATGAGGGGGAGTGCATGAACTGGACTGAGTGGATGTGAATGGAAAACAGGTGTGCATGAGTGAGTGTCTGAGCATGTGAGTGAAGATGAATGGAAGCGTGTGCGCGCGTGTGTGTGTGTGTGTAGGAGAGTGCATGTAGATGGATGTATATGTGTGTGTGTGTATGTGTGAGTAAGTGAAACCCAATAACAAGAAACAGCTGGTGCCACTGACAGGAGGAGGAGGAGTGGCCGAGCTGTCAGGAAGCGAAGGACCCAAAGGGCTCCCTGAAGCGCCTGATTGAAAATAAGCATACAATACACAAAACAGTCAAAATAGCCACAGTGTCAGGACTGGGTTTGAGACCCTCAAACCCAAGTTCATGACACATTTCCGTCAGTCTGCCCCAGGGCAGCTGTGGCTACAGTAGTAGCTTACCGCTATCAATGTCTGTCTGGAGTGAATGAATAATGGACTCACTGTAAGTGCTTTGAGATGTCACTTGACATTTAAAGCGCCATATAAATCTAATCCATTATTATTATTATTATTATTGTTATTATATTTAATGCTTGAACTGATCTTTTTTTTTGCAAATATTTACTCATTTTGAATTTGATGCCCGCAACACGTTCCAAAAAAGTTGAGACATGGGCACATTTGCCACTCTGCTACATCACACTTCCTTTTAACAACACTCAATGAGGGTTTTATTAACTGAGGACACCAACTGCTGAAGGTCTGCAGGTGGAATTCTTTCCCATTCTTGTTTGACGTACAACTTCAGTTGCTCAACAGTCTGGGGTCTCTGTTGGCATAGTTTGTGCTTCATGATGCACCACACATTTTCAATGGGAAGCAGGTCTGGACTGCAGTCAGGCCAGTCTAGTACCTGCACTCTTATTTATTATGAAGCCACACTGTTGTAACATTTGCAGAATGTGGTTTGGCATTGTTTTGCTGAAATAAATAGGGATGTCCATGAAACAGACATTGCTGGCAGCATATGCTGCTTCAAAACTTGTATGTACCAATCAGCATTAATGGTGCCTTCACAGATAGGCAAGTTACTCATGCCATGGGCACTGACGCACACTCATACCATCACAGATGCTGGCTTTTGAGCTCATCGCTGAAAATAATCTGGATGATCCTTTTCCTCTTTAGCTCAGATGACATGACGTCCACTATTTCCAAAAACAATTTGAAATGTGGACTCATCACTTACTAAAATCTAAAAATCATTTAAAAAAGGGCAGCGCAGTGGTGGAGTGGTTAGCATTGCGGCAGCACAGCAACTCGCCCTTGGCCGGGAGATCCTGGGTTTGATCCCAGCCCCTGACCAACAGTGATCTGTCTGGAGTTTGCATGTTCTCCCCGTGTCTGCGTGGGTTTACTCCGGGATTTCTCTGGTTTCCTCCCACATGCCAAAAACATGCAAGTTGGGTTAAGTGGCGACGCTAAAGTGGCTCCAGGTGTGAATGTGTGTGTGAATGGTGAAAGGGTTGGGCGCCGCACCAGTGGCTGCCCTATCCACTCATGTGGATGCCCTGTAATTTCACCATTGTGGGAATAATAAAGGAATCTTAAAAAAAAAAAAGAAAAAAAAAAATCAGACCCCAGCACACTTTTCCACTTTGCATCAGTCCATTTTAGATGAGCCGGGCCCAGAGCAACCAGCGCCATTTCTGGGCATTGTTGATATATGGTTTTCACTTTGCATGGTAGAGTTTTAACTTGCACTTATAGATGTAGCGATGAACTGTGTTAACTGGCAATGGTGTTCTGAAATGTTCCTGAGCTCACATGGTAATATCCTTTACAGAATGATGTTGGGTTTTTAATGCAGTGCTGCCTAATGGATCTGAGATCTTGGGCATTCAGTGGTGGTTTTTGGCCTTGTTGTTTATGTGTAGAAATTTCTCCAGATTCTCTGAATCTTTTGATAATATTATGGACTTTAGATGATGAAATCCCTAAATTCCTTGCAATTGTATGATGAGAAACACTCTTAAACTGTTGGACTATTTGTGCATGCAGTTGTTCACAAAGTGGTGAACCTCGCCCCACCCTTGCTTGTGAACGACTGAGCGTTTCGTGGATGCTCATTTTATATCCAATCATGATACTCACCTGTTTCCGATTAACCTGATCACCTGTAGAATGTTCCTGAAAGGTGTTTTTTGAGGATTCCTCAACTTTCTAAGTCTTGTTGCCCTCGTCCCAGCTTTTTTGGAACATACTGCAGACATAAAATTCAAAATGATTGAATATTTGCAAAAAAGAATAATATATATCAGTTTGAACATTAAATATCTTGTCTTTGCAGTGTATTCAACTAAATATAGGTTGAAAAAGATTTTTAAATAATTGTATTTTGTTTATATTTATGTTTTACACAATGACCCAACTTCAAAGGAATTGGGGTTGTACCAACACCTGACAATATACATCTTTCTTAGACATTATTTTAGTTTATTTTACTATAGTTTATTATCTCTCACTGATGCTAGCAGTTTAGCAACTCACTTATGTACGAATGCTTCTGTGCTTTTCACAAATGGATTCTGAATCGTTCAAATTAGGAGCTTTGGCGTAAATACAAGGAAAAAAATCACTTAAAAGATCAACTTCACCATCACAGTCAGATAAAAAAAAAAAATCTTCAGCCATTTCCACTGATGGAGAGATGCGGTGGAAAAAAAACCCAATGCTTTATTTCATCAATTTTTTATAGCAAATTTATGTTAGTTGGCTCCGATTTGCTACCCAAGCTAGGAAGTAGCCAGCTAAGACTAGCAATAGTGATGAAAGAGGGAGGGTGGAGTTAACTGTGGCTTGTAGGCATTTAAAGATACATGCACTAAAATAAACTGTTCTGAGGAAAGCTGCAAAAAAAGGCAAAAAAAAATCACAATGGTGCGATAATTTAATAATTAATGGCAATTTGGCCACAGTATGTCAAACATTTCGTTAAGACCTGCGGAAAGGAAACAGTCAACATGTGGAGAGAGTGCAGCAAATGGGACCTTTAACTCATATCCAGCCCACAAAGGTTCCTGGTATAGTGGTTAAAGTTAAAGAAAAGCTTAATCCCAACCAAGTTAGAATGAACTACAGATGCAATACTGCCTGCCACTTACCAGAAACTGTTTCATTACCTGGCATCTGATTAAAAAAGGACTCTGAAGAACCTCCATTGCATAGGCACGCATCACTCATTAAAGTTGAAGCAAATATTTTGATGTCAAGACTTGAACCACTAAAATATCTTTATTAGTCAATCCTAATCAAACAGGGCTTATTAAAGGAAGGGGTTACTTTAATATTGTAAGGGTCCTGAACATGACACAGGAGCACATGACAAAAACTTCATGGGTCTGGCTGTATTCCCAGACTAACAAACATTTGACAGGGTTAAATGGCCATTCCTTTGATAAGGATATGGGAAAATTTTTGAGTTGGCACAGTTTATCAAGATGATACAATTAAGGTAACTTTAAGCAGTTGTTATTACCAACTCTGACTCCACCTTAATGGCTGAGGTGACGCAAATTAAAAAAAACCACAGCAACTTATGATGCTCTCTCTATTCCATAGAGGTGGCACAGCCCGCCAGGCTGTGCAAACAGAAAAGCTGATCTCTGCTGAAACAGCAATATCAGCTATTAAAACAACAGTGTCAGGGTCTGGCCAGCGCCTCACTGTACAAATACAGAGACAAAGTCTGCAGCAACCTTGGAACAAGGCTTTGTTTAAAGATGGCATGTGGAATGCCAAGCAGCGCTTTGGGCTCCAAGGGGATAGAGGGGCTTGGGGAGACCTCAGGGGCCTCCGGTCTGGGATTGTAGAGTCTGCAAAATTTTCAACGCACCACAACAGTGATGGCAAGAAGAATCCCATTCATGACCTGTGTGAACACAGTGGTGATGAAAAATACAATAGCGGCACCACAAATGGTATTTAACTACTTACTGTTAGACATACACGTGAGATGTTCTTTGTCCAGACATGAAAGGCGTGTTAAACATATGCTTGGACATTTTTTACCATGTTTACATTCATCTCACTTTGGAGGGCAGCCATACGAGTCTTTGATATGTAGTATGCATTACAATACACACAGGATGTCATCAATACACTCAATATAAACTCAGTTCCTTCATGCTTTTTCTTTCTTTGTTGGTGCCGGGGTCCTGTGTGAGAAGACAGATCTGCATTGTGAAGGCTGGCAAGCTCTCAGAGGATTTCAGACTTCTGAGGCTAGACCTAAACAGCTGCTTATGAAGGACAAAGCCAGGGCATCCCGCTCCTCTCTTCCCCGTGGGATCCTCCTCATCCTCCGTCCTCTTTAGCCCACCATGTGCCTTGGCTCCATTGAGCACAGTTAAGATATCAGAAGGAACTGTGGGCATTTCACGGAGGCTGCTTTTGTCCCGATATGCGTTTGATTGTCATTTTGAGAGGGAATGATGATTTATGAAATGGGAGTGGCGCCTGGGGACAAAGAGCACTTCCAAATGTTTGACTGGGTTAAATGGGATTAGGGGAGAACAGTTGCAGGGGTCTGAAAGTGCCTGCAGAGACCTCACAGCAAATTACTCGTACACAAACATACAGATATAGAGACCAGGGGTCGGCCACCAAGGTAAGACAAATACCTGTGTTAAGGCTTTCTTTTTAAAGAGACTCTGGTTTCCAAGCAATGGAATATATGGTATTGATCCTTTTATTTAATCAAGCACAATTCTACTACACTTTGTTTTTCCCCATGAAAACTCAGTTTCCCATGCTGATTCCATTAAGAAACTGACATCATTCCTGAATATTACCACCAAATTTGGCCTTTGTATATCACACTGCATTTAACAGCAGTGCTGAGAGAAGATGCAAAGCATGGACAATAAATGAGAGTAGCTGACATGCAGGATGATTACTGTACAAGTGCACTTACACGTATCCATAGGGGCAGGTCTTGGTGCAGGTCAACAATCGACACTTGGGCGTCGGGATACTGCACTCGCACACCTCACAGCCAAAATCATCCTTCTCGTATCCCATGGGGCATTGCAGGGAACAGTATCGTTTCAGGTCGGGACAAGAGTCATCTGAAAGAGTTCAGAGTGAGGTTGTCCAATAGTGGCATGACAAGCTATCAAAGGCAAAGGTATGTACTGTAATCCTACTATGACAGAGGAGCCTGAAAACACACCCACAAGCTGTGATGAATATTATTGGTGATTCTGCTGCTGTCAAAATCAAATGGTTGCACCAGGAAAATGCAGTGTTTTCCACTATTCTAATGTAAAGAAACTTCTACAGTCCTGGAAGTCATTCCCTGAAACTTCAACTCCTCAGTGGAGGAGTTTGAAACCTGCAGTTCTGCAGCCACCTGGAGCTCTTATGGCTAAATCAGTGTAGCTCTGATAAAAAATAAAAAAATAAAAAAATAAATAAATAAAAAAATGCAAATTTCTAAGAAAAAAAATCCACAAATTACAAAAAAACCCTATAATTTTATGAGGAAAAACATGAAGTACAATTCCTACAGAAGAAAAAAAAAAGCTAAATTTATGAGAAAAAAGGCCACAGATGGACAAGTCATAAGGTCACAATCAAAGAGTCACAAAAATGCTAAAAATTTCAAGTTTACAAGGAAAAATAATCACATTTATGAAAAAAAATCATAAATGTGCAAAAAACAACATTTACCATAGTTTACCACACAAATCAGAAATTTATAAGGGAAAAAAGTCCCAAATTTACAAAAAGCAGCAAATTTAGCATTTATAATTTAGCAGCAATATCCACCACCTCCATTTTCTTTGAAGATCTTAATATATTACTGAAGGAGTGCTGTTTTCAACTCTTCCCATATAATTACTGGAGCAGAACCAAATTATCATAAGCCTATCATAACATGAATATACAACAAAAATAGGCGTATACAACCCACAGCTGTAGGTCAGGATCTCAAGGTGAAGCTGTGTAGCAAGTTTGGTGACCCTAGCTCTTTTGTTGTTGAGATACAGTTTACAAGCCATTTTGACCTCGACCTTTGATCTTGCAATCCCAAAACCATAGTCACACTTCAGGGTCATAGGATGAACCTGTGTACCAAGTTTGATGACCCTAGCTTTACTTGTTCTATAGTAATAATGCAAATGGAAAGTTAATATTGACCTTTGGACCCCAAACCCATAGCAAGGTCAGGGTGTAAGTCGTGAAGATGTGTCTTAGATACAACTATTGTATCGATTTGAAAAGCCTATATCATTTCTTTCAGTAGTTATTGCATTTACAAGGGAAAAAAAGATCTGAGCTTGACCTCAAGGTCATCCGATCAGTCAAATTCCAATGTGTGCATCATCAGTGTATATCAAACCCTGGTAGAAAGTTTTAAAACATTTGGAACAAAATATTTCGCAAGATAGTTACTGTCTATTAACTGAGGAATGAAATGGGGCATCATAGGTCAGGGGCGATTACTCCTGCCAAGATCATCTGATTAGAGCCAAACTGTAATATGCACATCATCAGTATACATCAAACCATGGTAGCAAGTTCCAAAACAATCTGAACAAAACTGTAGGAGGAACTGTTTTTACAGAAGTGGGATGGACGGAGAGATGACCGCCCCATAACATAATCCTCCTTCGGTCTTTTTTCTTACAAATCTTTTTTTCCTACAAATTTGCAGGAAAAAAAAAATTACAAATTTTGGGGAAAAACCTGTACATTTATGAAAAAATGTTGCAGATTTAAAAGGGAAAAAAACCTCCTATTTTTGGCTATTCCATCTCATTTTTAAAGCTCAAATATATTTTGTACAATTTTTTGCAACAAAAACTGCTCAAAATAAATCTTTCTGCAGCAGGGGTTGCCAATGCTGGCCTTAGGATGAAAGATGGTGAACTTACTGTTTAGACAATGGCAGAGAAGGCATCCATTTTTGTCTTGCTGGAAGCCATACGGGCAGTCATTCACTGACAGGGAGCAATTTTCCAAGGGAGGACACAGCAAGGGGCTCACAGTCTCGTAAGAAGGCTCTGGAGAGAAAAAAACAAAACAAAACATGGATTACTGGGAGCAAGTACTGTTATGGACACATTTCTTCTTGTTTATATCATTATTATTTGTATGCCTGAATCCGCTCAGGTGTAGCACTTTATATATGGTTTTCATGCCAACTGTAATAGCTACCTTTTCACACTGCCCGGCATATAAACAGCAATTACAGATAAATGTAGAGCAATTACACAGGGGTGGGTTGCACAGTATGGGGGATTATACCTGTCTGTCCCATCGTGTGGAACAGTCTTCCATTAATAAGACCAATGTGTCTGAAGACGAGGTTTTACCCACTTGAATTATGGCCAGCTTTATTGTGGAGCCACAATAAAGCGCACATACCATCAGCATTACCACAAAACGCCCTTTTGCCACGTTCGGTGGGCGGAGCAGCCCACTGAGCTGTAACTAATTACGCTTAAAAAAAAAAAAAAAAAAAAGATCCACTTCAATTATGCAGCCTCCTGTGTTAAAAGGATGCCATTACCTCTAACACACAGGTGGGTCTCATTTTGTTGAGCAAAAGCCAATAAAGGAACACAAAAGAGCCCCGCTGCTTGAAGAACGCTCTTTAATGAGCCCATGTTCATATGGCCTTATAGTGGCAAATGCTGCAGGGGCCACTGGAACCTCCAACATGTGGCACATGGGCTAAACGTGGAGCTCAAGAGGTCTGTAACCTCTACTAAAGAAAGTGCCATTTTTAGGTTTATGTTTTTGATCAAGAAAATCCGCACGGTGTAGAGCTGAGTTTTTCTTTTCTCATATAAACCTGTAACATTTACAGTAAATTTGCAACATGTTATTTTTTATATTGGTGAATCTTTTACTGTAAATATTAGATGATTTACTCGAGAGTTTGCAACTTTTTTTCCTCATCAAGTTACTACTTTTTTTGTAAATAAACTTGCAATTTTTCCTTGTAAATTTAGTGACTATACATGCAAAATGCTACATTTCCTTATTAGTTTATGAGGTGAAGTTGAAGCTTCTATTAAACTTGCAACTTTATTCTGGAAAGAAACAAAAATATTTTAAAAATTGCAAATTTACTGAAAAAAATAAACAGTTTCTTGTAAACTAAAATTTGCTTTTTATTGTCAAAGCCATTTTTTGACAGAAGAACCAGATGTAGCTCTGGAGTCGCAGGGTGCAGACCACATGAGCAGCTCATTCACTTTCACCTGTATGCATAATACAGCTACTCCTAATTTGAGGAGGAATGCAGATCTTTGTACCTTCACAGAAGGGACAGCACTCTCCGGGGATCTTCACTGGGGTTTGGCAACTCTGTTTGCAGGCCATGGCTGTGCAGTGCGGCTCTCCGTCCACACACTGGCAGAAGGTGCAGTCGTCTTCTTTCCACTGCTCCTCGTGGGCTCGCAGCTTGTTATTCACCCAGCAGCTGGCCTTAGTGCTGTCCATAGACAGCAGCTCCACATCTGTGTAGAAAAGGAGATGTGTTTTCTTGCACGTTGTGGATTTAAAAAAAAAAAACAAAAAACGGTAATGGTCTTAATTAGGTCACATGTATAGTTTGGTTTGGCTCACATAAATGAAACCCATTCCATTAAAGCCAAAGCAGGATACTCCACTGGGGAGCAAATGAGATATGAAAACTGGGCTTTGACCAAGAAATATAGTGACAGAAATGTCAAAATCTGGATGAATATTTACATTTAGAGCTGGGAGAGACTCTTGGCCTTGAGAAAACATATGTATGAGTTTAATTTTAAATTCAATAAATGATATCAGGGGTATTGCAATAAAGTCCTTAGAGAGATTTCGTAAGTTACATGTCATAACCCCTGGTCCCCACACTGCCCACCCAAAACCATTAACTCATCCATGTGAGTTCTAGCAGTGACTTTTAGGTCAAAGGCCAAGACTGGATCTTATACTAGAAATTTCACTCCAAAGTAAAAACACCGCTAAACTTTTGAGATCAGTAGCCATTAGTTTTAATTAGAAGCCATAAATTTTGGCAAAGTTTAAAAGCCAACCTGTGAAGCCATTCAACTCAGCTTGACATGATTTAAATGTTTTCAAGCAGGTTATAAAGTGGTGTTACCATGTTCCTCCCCATGTGAGCGTTCACTGCCCTATCTGGGACCCAGCTCATGTTGCAGCATTTTACATCTGTGGCAATTTTTAAAAAGTTGTGCTGTCTGAAGGACTCTAGAGGGGCCAATGGATAAATTATATAGCACTTTTCCAGTATTGCTGATCATTCAAACCCTTTTAACTACTAGTCACATTCAGCCCGTACTTCAATATATGCACCCAAGCTCTTTTAGCCAAGAGGTAGACACCTAAGGACAATTCAGAATCATCAATTAACCTTGAAATCGTGTCTTCACACTGTGGGAGGAAGCTCATGCATGTCTGTTTAGAGCATAAAAACTCCACACACAAAGGTCCCTATGAACCACTGGATGTAATAGGATTCAAACCAGGATTGTTCTAGCCATGAGGAAACAGCGCCACCAATTTTTCCCCCTACCACAGTATTTCACATCCATGAAGCTTGAAGACTATGTAAACTGATTTATAAAAGTGTGTTTTAATGTGATGAAAAGAAAGATCCTGCTTGTATCCACTTCAGCACTAAAACTGAAAAAACAACCAAACCTTGAGTCCTGCACTTTTTTGTCTGCATATTTCACAACTGTATAAGGTGACTTGGGAGCTGTTGATTGACATGCACAATACAGTATATGCCCCACACTGCAGCATTATATAATAGGATATTACAGTTTACTAGGTCGACACTCAATCCAGGTTTTCCCAGGCTACGAGGGCTGCTCATTAAAGATTTCCCTTGATTTATTTCCCATGGACTGAGAGGAATCAAACCAGACACAGTTATTAGACTTTCTCTACATAGGTACCGCCACGAGTCACACACTTCTCCCATCACTTTATGCAGCTGTGGAGACTTTGCTTGTAGAAGTCTGCAGGGTGCATTACAAACCACAACTTGACCTCAAAAATCAGCATTTCATCATCTTTGGAAGTGCTTGCCCTTCAAAAATGGCTTCATAGTTGGAAAGACGTGGAACTCAGATGGTGCAAGGTCAAGAGACCAAGGGGATAAGGAAGGATTTCATACCCGCAAGAGTTTACTTCCATCTGGACAACATGCGAGTTGTGAACCAGGGCGTTGTCTTACAGGAGGAGGACCCTTTTTGTCAGCAAGCCACGCCTCTCGGTTTTGATGAACTTCCACAATTTCTGCAGCAGTGAAGCGTAGTAAGTCCTGGTAATTGTGGTACTCTTTGCCAGGAAACCTATCATCAATACTCCATGCTGCTCTCCCAAAAGACTGAGCATGACCTTGCCTGCCGAGGGTTGGACACATGCCTTCTTCGGAGGTGGTGAGTCACAGTGCTTCCATTGCTTTGACAGGGCTTTAGTCTCTGGACCATGGTAATGGGCCCATGTTTCATTCTGCATAATTAGTTTGTTGAAGAAGTCCTCCTGGTTTTCTTGGCACATGGCCAAAAGAGCCTGGGAGCACGTGACTGGTTCCTGCTTCTGGAAAGATGTGAGCAAGGAGGGAATCCATTATGCAGACAACGTTCACATGTGTAAATGGTCATGAATGATTCCCCCCCCCCCCCCACAGACCCCAGAGTGATCTCGACATCTTGAGGTAGATAGCGGACAGTTATGTGGTGATCCTCCAAAATGGTGGCATCCACTTGCCTCATCTTCATCAATGGTGCACTGTGATCGCCCAAGAATGGGGGCCATTTCCACCAATGTCAGACCACACTTGAACTGTCGATGCCAGTGCTCGACTGCACTACATTACAGGTCAAAAGTTTTAGAAGACCCACTTTTTTCAGTTGTTATCTAAATTTATACATTTTTTAGCGTCCTTTATTAGTCCCACAATGGGGAAATTACAGGGCATCCACATGAGTGGATGAGGCAGCCACTAGTGCGGCGTCCAACTCTTTCACCATTCACACACACATTCACACCTGGGGCCACTTTAGAGTCTCCAGTTAACCTAACTTGCATGTTTTTGAATGTTCCAACACCATTTTTAGCAGACAGAGGGGGTTGTAAGTAATCAAGAAAAGTTGGGACACCTGTAGGAATTGGTAGCACCAACTTTCAAGGCTTGATCAACCTCCACTGATGCAGAACAGCTTTAAATTTTTAACACATTTGTTGTTCCCTGAAAAAGTCCTTTTTGTATAACTTTGAAATGTACATTATTTTTCGTTTTTGGGTAACCTTACCTTTTGTTTAACCTCTAGCATTTCAGCACTTACCTTTGTACCATTTCAAGCTATTCATTGGATTTGAACTGCTTAAATTTCAGTAAAAGTCCACTCACTTCCAGTTCCTGTCAACCTGCTGTCAACTTGCTGTCAGATCCTGTCAGTCGGTGGATTTCTGTGTTTTGGTGCTCGGTTTTTGACTACCTTTTTTGGCTTTTGAGAACTGAATTTGGATTACGGACTGGACATCTTAGTTTTGACCCCTGCCTGACTTAAGACGCCAATAACGGCATCTACGGACTGGGAAACAAGAGCGGAGCACCATTCAACTAGCTAAACGGCTGTTCATTAGCTGTTTAGTCAACGTACATCGTCCGGGATCATGGGTCCTAAGAAAGCTCAGCAGACTGAGGAGGTGGACAATATTAAAAGATCGCTCGATTTCTTGGCTTAAGAGATTTCTGTTGTTAAGCTGCAGCAAAAAAACATCCTGGGCCTGCTCAAGGAGGTGAAAGCGCTGCGGATCCAGAACACCGAGAAGGACAAGAGCTGGCGTATCTGGAGAGCAGAGTGTTGGACCTGGAGCAGTACACCCGGGTGAACGACGTGATCATCACTTGGCTCTACATTAAACCCCAATCATATGCTCAGGCGGTGGCCGCGGACAGTGGAGGGAGGCTTGACGCGCTGGAAGACGAATCCACGGAACAAGTGGCGGCCTTCCTGCAGTCCACAGGAATCCAGCTGGACTGTAACACCATAGAGGCCTGCCACCCTCTGCCCAGGAAAAACAGCGACAAACCAGCTGTCATCATGAGGTTTGTCAATAGAAAACACAAGACTGCGCTGCTAAAACAAGGGAGGAAACTGAAAGGAACGAACATTTACATAAATGAGCACCTCAAAAGAAAACACAGAAATAGCCAGAAAAGCAAGATACCTGAGAAAGCAGAAAAAAGATTCAAAACAGCTGGACATCAAACTGTAAAATATACATCAAATTAAATGGATCACCTGAAGAAGCCAAGATCATTAACATCCGAAATATTATGGAACTGGACAAATATCAATGAATATTATGAACTGGAGTCCACAGCAACAAGAGAACTGTAGGACACTGAAGGATCACACTCATCTGCACATTTAATTACATGAAACAAAAGATCAACAAACAAGAACATCAGGAACTGAAAGTTTTTGAATATACGGATCACAACCCACAGGACGTAGAATATAACAGACCCTGATAATTTATTTAGCTCCATCAATAATGACTGTAGTTACTACACGGATGAACAGTTTTAACACAATGGTCACATCTGATTTCAATATTTCCATGATCCACTTCAACAGCAGAAGTCTCTATGCCAACTTTAATAACATTTAACATTATTTACATCAGTTTAAAGAGCCATTCAATATTGTGGCAATATCAGAGACGTGGCTCAGTGAAGAGAAAGGAGTGGACTTTACATTGGATGGCTATAAATTAAATTATATAAATAGAAAAGTGAAAAAAGGAGGAGGAGTTGCAATTTATGTTGACAAGAGCTTGAAATACAAGGTTGTTGAAAATCTGTCAGTAACTGTGGATGATTTATTTGAATGTATTACAACAGAAATCTGTCTGGATAATGTGAAGAATATGGTCATGAGCTGTGTATATATTACACCTGGATCAAACATTGACTTATTTAAGGACTGGATAGAAAAAATGTATGCAAAACTAACTCATAAAGTTATGTTCATCTGTGGGGATTTCAATATAGATCTTATGAATTCAAAACAACATAGTTTGACAGAAGAATTTATCAACACAATGTACAGTATGGGCTTACATTCAACAATTACCAGACCTAGCAGAATCACGTCACACAGTGCCACACTAATAGATAACATATTCACAAACATTATGGAAAATAATATCAGGAGTGGGCTTTTATTGAATGATATCAGTGACCACCTGCCGATTTTTGTTGTCTATCACTGTGATTATAGGAAGAAAAAGTATACCAAAAATATAAAATATAAAAGAATAAGAACTGAAGAATCTATGTATTTACTGGCAAAGGAATTATTAATACAAGATTGGAAGATAGTTTGTGATGAAAACGATATAAATGAAGCATATGATAAATTTTTACAAATATTTCAATCATTGTACAATAAAAACTGTCACTGTATTGTTTTATAGGACAGACAACAAAACAAAAATATTCCTTGGGTCACCAAGGAGTTACTAAATGCATGTAAAAAGAAGAATACATTATATAAACAATTCATTAAGTGCAGAATGGTAGAGGCTGAGATCAAATATAAAAGATATAAAAATAAGCTTACTAACTTAATGAGGACTTGTAAGAAAAAATACTACAACAGAATATTAGAGGATAATAAAAATAAGAGGAATATGGCAAGTACTCAATGGGATTATTAGTAACCGAACTAAGAATGCCAATTATCCAGAATATTTTATTGAAAATGACAATTTGATAAATAATATGGAGGATGTGGTTAGTGGTTTCAATAAATTTCTTGTAAACGTTGGTCCTGAATTAGCAAAATCAATAGTGACACCAGAAACAAACAACAGTGGTTCTGTAAATGAAATAGAAGATAGAAATCCAAACAATCTTTTTGGGTACAGTTACTGAAAAGGAAATTATCGAGAGTGTGAATAAATTTAAGAACAAAAAAATCAACGGACTGGAATGAAATTGACATGACAATAGTGAAAAAAGGAATTGAAGGAACTGTTAAACCACTCATCTACATCTGTAACCTGTCATTTCAAACTGGTAAATTTCCAAACAAAATGAAAATAGCAAAAGTAATACCTCTATATAAAACAGGAAACAGTCATTATTTCACAAATTAAAGGCCGGTCTCTTTACTCTCACAATTCTCCATAATACTTGAAAAAATCTTCACTAAGAGACTGGATGATTTCATTGAAAAACACAACCTCCTTACAGACAGCCAGTATGGTTTTAGAGCAGATAAATCTACATCTTTGGCACTGATCGAACTTATAGAAGAAATTACTAGTTGTACAGATAAAAAAACGTTTGCTGTAGGAGTATTTATAGATTTAAAGAAAGCTTTTGACACCATTGACCACAGAATTCTACTGAGGAAATTGGAAAGGTATGGGATAAGAGGGGTCGGACTGAGTTGGGTGGAAAGTTATTTAAGTAACAGACAACAATTTGTACAAATTGGTGAGCACAAATCACCCTTCATGGACATCACCTGTGGTGTGCCCCAGGGGTCAGTTTTGGGACCCAAACTCTTTACCTTGTATATAAATGACATATGCCAAGTATCAAAAATTCTGAAATTTATTTTGTTTGCAGATGACACAAATATCCTTTGCACTGGTGAGAATTTGCAGCAGGTTTTAGAGGTGGTCACAACTGAAATGAAAAGGTTAATGCAGTGGTTCAACAAAAATAAATTATCTCTAAATCTGAAAAAACAAAGATTATGTTGTTTGGAAATTATAAAATAAATCATGAAATAATGGTAATGATAGATGATACCAGAATAGAAACAGTACAGGAAAATAAGTTTCTGGGGGTGACACTAGACAATAAAATCTGCTGGAAACCTCACATCAGTCACATCCGGGCCAAGTTGGCAAAATGTATAGGCATACTGGGGAAGACAAGACACATCTTGGACTATAAATCATTGTTCTTGCTGTACAATTCACTGTTTCTACCTTATCTTAACTACTGTGTTGAAGTCTGGGGAACCACCTACAAGACCAACCTACAGCCAATATGCACATTACAAAAAAAAGCTATAAGGATAATAAATAATGTAGGATATAGAGACCATACCAATTCGTTGTTTTTAAAGTCACATGTCAAAGTTCATGGATTTAGTTAAATTTAAGACAGCACAAGTCATGTACAGGGCAATTAATAATCAACTCCCAACTAATATACAAAAAATATTCAAAAAAAGAGACAATGATTATAATTTGAGAGGAGACTTAAACTTTACAAAACCTAAGATAAGAACAACTAAGAAAAGTATGTGCATATCTGTCTGTGGGGTGGATTTGTGGAACAGTCTGGAGCTGCAACTGAAACTATGTACAAACAGAAATCAATTCAAAAATAGGTATAAACATTATTGCTTAAAGAATATATGTTAGAAGGGTAGCATTTATATGTACGATTCACTATGCTCACTCTGGGACATTATGGAATGGTGGGTGGGACAGTGCTGTGTATATCTGTGTTGTTTGGGGCTGGTTTTGATGTATGGACTGTATGTATGTTGGGATGGATGGGTGTTAATGTTGATATGTACAAAATATAGTTAATTGTTTACTTGGGGGTCTTAAATGCGGTAAATTGAATATATTTCACATGGGTTGTATTTATGGAAAAGAGGAGTTGGCGTTAATAAGTGTTCACGTCTTCCCTTCTCCCTTTCGAGCACTGTATACTATCACTTTGTCGCACTTGTCATTTGTTTTTTTTGTTTGTTTTTTTTTTTTACTTTTTTGTTCGAAGTATGTATCTATCTATCTATCTATCTAAAACACTGGAAAAATTGGGATGTTCTAAAACTTTTGACCGGTAGTGTATGTCATATAATGGGACATCCTCCCCATACGCTCCCCTCTAGTATTGGAACAGTGACAAGCTTTGTCATCTTAGACGTTTACCAAAACATATTCAAGATACAAATATAGATTCAACATGGGATTAAAGTGCAGACTCTCAGCTTTAATTTGAGGGTATTCATATCCAAACTGGAATTACGGTTTAGGAATTGTAACCATTTTTATAATAAGTATCCTTATTTCAGACTTCCGGTTATGGCTGCCACGTAGGACGGACGTGTCTCGCTCTGCTCTGCTCCTGGAGAAAAAAAATCGGCAAATAACTCTCTCATTTGGGACAGAACGTATCCCAGCGTTTGGGCGAGGATATGTCGGCGAAGCCTAAGGCTGGAAAACCAGGAAAAGGAAAAAGCGAGCCGCCGAAACAGTCCAAATTAACGGACTTTCAGGTCTGTGACGCAGCAAACAAAACTCCATATATGGCGGAGGAGGCTGGCAACGGCGCGATTTCTGCGGGGAATGGCGCAGATGCGCTGATGGCTGCCATGAGTTCAATGAGAGCGGACTTTTCCTCTAGATTTGATGGGATTATGACAGCGTTGGAAGGAATAAGAAAGGAATTGGGTGACTGTGTAGAACGAACGGCGCAGATGGAGCTCCGTCTCGCTAGTGCTGAAGATGACGTCACCCGTCTTCAATTAAAGGTGCGCACTTTGGAAAAAAAAAATAAATCTCTGGAAGATAATATTTTGGATTTGGAATCTCGGTCGAGACAGAATAATTTGAGGCTGGTGGGTCTTCCAGAGGAATCAGAAGGTCGGGACGTATGTTCCTTTCTGGAAAAGTGGATTCCGGAGGTGCTGGGCAGCGAGGAGTTGCAATCAGCAGTGGTTCTGGAAAAAGCACATCGCATTGGCCCACGGAGAGATAAGGGACCGCCGAGGACCTTAATTATGAAGTTTCTTAACAACAGAGACAGGATGAAGATCTTCAACGCTGCACGAGCTAAAAAAGGAGAGATTAAACACCAGGACCAGCAGGTGCGGTTCTACCCAGATTTGGCCACAGGAATCCAGCAACTGAGGAAGCAGTTTGATCCCGTACGTAAGGAGCTGCGCAACCTTGGGATTCGTCATGGTGTAATCTATCCTGCGAGACTGTTGACCACGTATGAGGGCAGAACCCACATCTTCAAGACCCCAGAGGAGGCGCAGGAGTTCATCAAGAAGATCAAAGAAGAAGAAGAGACTGGTGGGAGCTAAGCATGAACAAAATATAAAGGTAGAATAATTAAGCATTTGCACAGGCATCTGACTGACTTGAAGTAAATAGTAAGTTTACAAAATATAGATTGTATTATATATTAAAAAAAAAAAAAAAACAAAAACAAAAAAAAAAACAAAAACTATGATGTACAAAGTTGTTAAAAATTTTGGAGTTAAGTTGGAAAACTACAGAGGAGAGTTAATGTTACGTCATTAAAAGCAGTAGAGTTAGGGTGATTGGGAGGATGAAGAAGGAGTGGCTTAGGCTGTTCCCCGTGGGTGTGGAACGGTCGATGGCTATATCGGGAGACAGAATTTTTCTTTTGATTTTGGGGGGTTTGCCACAAGTGTGGGAAGGGGAAATTTGTTTGTGTGTAGTTTGTAGGATGAATGTTCAACCACTCATGTTTTTGCTTCTCTGTATGAGCATGTTTACACTGCAAGGTAATCCCAAACTCTCTATTGATCATGGACCAAAGTGTTAATCTTAATTTAACTTCATGGAATTGCAGAGGTCTACAAAATTTAAAAAAACTTAAACAAGTTATGAATAAAATAAAGGACATGGGTTCAAGAATTGTGTTTTTACAAGAAACTCATCTGATAGAGGAGGATGTTAAAAGAATTAGGAGTAGATGGCAGGGAAGTGTATTCACCTCTTCATTTTCATCCCGAGCCAGGGGAGTTATGACTCTCATACATAAATCAGTTCCTTTTCAAGTGAAAAATGTAATTGGAGACAAATTTGGAAGATATGTAATCATTCAAGGTTCTTTGCTATTAGAAAATATAAATCTTGTGAACTTATATGGTCCCAATATAGATGATCAGAAGTTCTTTGCTAATTTATTTCTCATCTTATCATCACTTACAGGGCAACATATAATAGCAGGGGATTTTAATTGTACATTGAATCCAGGTGTGGATAGATCAACAGGACTGGATTGTACGCACATTGGATGTAGGATGACTATTAATCATTTTATGAAAGAATTGAGATTGTTAGATATATGGAGAGAAATGAAACCACAAGTTAAAGCCTATTCTTGTTATTCCAGTACCTACAAGACATTCTCACGTATTGATTATTTTTTGATTTCCACAGAATTAAGGTCCAAGATTCAAAACTGCTTTTATGATAACATCGTGATCTCTGATCATGCACCCTGTTGTCTAATATATGTAGATAAAAAATTGACAAAGGAATCAGGTAGATGGCAATTTCAGCATAAATGGCTTCAGGATGAGGAATTTGTCAAGTATATAGAAAAACAGATAGACGAGTTCTTTGACATCAATACTACACAAACATCAGCATGTGTAAAGTGGGAGGCTTTCAAAGCTTTTATTAGGGGACATATTATTAGTTATACAGGATCAAAATCTAAGAAGACTCGAGAGGAGAGAGCTAAATTGGAACATAAAATAAAAAATCTTCAGGAAAAAGTGTATGCAGGAAGTGACCCAAGGTTGGAGAATGAATTACTGATTTTGAGAGCTGAATACGACAAAAAATCAGCGAATAGAGCTGCCTCGAGTCTTCTAAGATTGAAACAATCTTTTTATGAACAAGGTGAAAAATCAGGAAAATTATTAGCATGGCAGATTAAACAATTGGAAATTAAAACACCAATTACCAGTATTATAAGTAACGGACAGGTAGTTATAGATCCTTTAGAAATTAATAGAGCCTTTAGAGATTACTATGAAAAATTATATGATACCAAAAATGAACCTGATTTAACAAAACTAAATGGGTTTTTGAACGAACTATCTATACCGTGTATTCCAAATGAAAACAGGGAGATATTGGAGTCTAAAATTAGTCAAGAAGAAGTTGGGCTAGCCATTGATAATATGAAATCAGGAAAAAGTGCAGGACCAGATGGTCTTCCAGTTGACCTTTATAAAAAATTTAAGAATAAATTAATAAAACCTTTTTTGGAAATGGTTTTAGAAGCATTTCAAAATAATAATTTACCATCATACATAAATAATGCCTTAATTATACTGCTGCCAAAACCAGGTAAGCCCTCTAATAAATGTGAAAATATGAGACCAATAAGCCTATTAAACGCCGACCTTAAGATAATCTGTAAAATTTTAGCAAGACGAATACAAGAAATTTTACCAAATATTATTAATCGAGATCAGAATGGCTTTATAAAGGGTAGACAAGGCTTCCATAATGTAAGAAGACTATTTAATATTATCTATTTTAATAAAGAAGCACCGGATACAGCTCTCCTATCATTGGACGCCGAAAAGGCCTTTGATAGAGTTGAATGGCCCTTTCTTTTTGAAGTCCTACAAAGGTTTGGACTTGGAAATAATTTCATAAAATGGGTTCAAATAATATACAATAATGCTACAGCAGAAATCCTAACAAATAACAATATTTCAAAACCAATAAAAATCAATAGAGGATGTCGACAAGGCTGTCCACTCTCACCTTTACTGTTTACTATGGCAATTGAACCTTTAGCGATAGCGATACGTTTACATTCACAAATATATGGAATTAAAGTTGGACCAACAGAACATAAAATCTCCCTGTACGCCGATGATATAATTTTGTTTATGTCGAATCTAAAAAAATCAATTCCAACCTTGTTGAATTTAATAAAGAATTTTGGGGAAATATCAGGATATAAAATAAATAAAACTAAATCTTCAATATTAATGCTAAATGAGACCCAGAGAAATTACCCAGCCCCTGAGGTAAATCAATTCAATGTTGTAAATCAGTTTAAATATTTAGGAATCCAAATTATGCCTAAGCTAGAATCAGTCGCCAGTGTCAACTATGAAGCCTTAATGTCAGATATCAGTGAGTTAACTCAGAGATGGATGTCACTACCAATGTCGATGATCGGGAGAATCAATATACTTAAAAGTAATATTTTACCTAAAATACTTTATTTATTTCAATACATTCCCTTATCACCACCTTTAGATCTATTCTCAAGAATAAAAAAAAAGTTAGTGGAATTTATATGGAACAACAGGAGGGCTAGATTACGTCTGTCTTTATTATATTTACCATTTGATCGTGGAGGTCTGAAATGTCCAAATTTTATGTTGTATTATTGGTCGGCACAACTGAGGTCTATGACATATTATTTTTCATCAAATGATCTCCCTCACTGGACTGAAATGGAATCATACAATTTACCTTTACCTCTTCCCATATTCATATACTCAGATTCGGCAAAAAAATTACAAAAACAAGTTAAAAATCCATTTGTAAAGCATATGATCAAAATATGGTGTGAAGCTAAAAACTATTTAAAAGAACCACAGTTATTGTCACAATTTAGTCCAATATGGGGTAATCAATATTTTAAACCAGGGAGAGCGGACGCTGTATTTAAAGTATGGAATTTAAAAGGGATACAAAAGATTCAGGATTTATATTTGCCATGTGCAGACAACATAATGTCTTTTGAAGAGCTGAGGATCAAATTTAATCTCAATAGAACACATTTTTTTAAATATCTTCAACTTAGAAACTTTATTCGATCAAATCAAAATAAAGCTCTCACTCGACCTATTTATTCATCCTTGGAAAAAATGATGATGAAAGATAGTAAAAGAAAGGGTATTATTTCAGAGTTTTATAACTCATTGACACTATCTTCAAGTGAAAATTCACTGAAAAGATTAAACTACTGGAAAGAAGATCTGCAAATTGAAATTTCAGAGGAACAATGGGAATTGGCTTGTACAGAAGCTCAAACCAAATCAATAAATGCACGCCTTAAATTGATACATTTCAAATGGTTAATGCGGATGTATGTTACACCAGAGGAGTTAAATAGATATAACAAAAATATACCAGATACATGCACAAAATGCATGGAAAGTAAAGGAACCCTATTTCATTGTTTATGGGAATGTAGATTAATAAGAATGTTTTGGGAAGAGGTGAGGGTAACAATTGAAAAAATAATCTCAAAACAAATCATATTGAATCCTAAACTGGTTTTGTTGGGTCTGTACCCAGAAAAGCATAATTTCAATAAAAGTGAAAGAACATTCATAGACCTCAGTTTGCTTAATGCCAAAAAATGTATTGCACTATTATGGAAAAAGACTCATAGACCAGATGTGACTCAGTGGTTAAGACAGATGTTAACAAACCTTCCATTAGAAAGAATAACATATATACTGAAATCAAAGGAAATTGTGTTTGAGAATATATGGAGACCTTTTATTGATTATGTAAAAAATTTAAACATAACTCTTGAAGAAGAAGGTGAATGATGTGTGTGGACCTTGTAAATTCCAAACTGGTGAACATAATATGTATACTTATGTATTGGATTGTCTAGACTAAACAGAGGAGCATTGTTGAAGACTTGATTTTGTTGGTGGTTGTTGGTGTTTTTAGTGCATTTTTTTTTTTTTTGTAGTACTTTAGTGTTAGTGTTTGATTGTTTGTATCGTGTTTGTTAAAAAAAAAAAAAAAGGTTCAATAAAGATATTGTGGAAAAAAAAAAGTATCCTTATTTCAGGGGCTCGAAAGCAATGGAACAACAGACTCAAAAGCTATTTCATGGGCTGCATGGGCTATTCCCTCATTAATCCATCATCAATCAAGCAGGTAAAAGGTCTGGAGTTGACTTGCATTTGCATTTAGAAGATGTTGCTGTGAACCCACAACATGCAGTCAAAGGACCTCTCAATGGAAGTGAAACAGACCATCCTTAGGTTGAAACAACAGAAATCCACCAGAGAGATAGTGAAAGTATTAGGAGTGGTCAAATCAACAGGTTGGTACATTCTGAGAGAAAAAAAGACCACACTGGGGAGCTTGGGAATTCAAAAAGGCCTGGACATTCATGAAATACAACAGTGGTAGATGATCGGAGGATCCTTTCCATGATGAAGAAAAACCCCTTCACAACATCCATCCAAGTGAAGAACACTCTCCAGGAAATGGGTTTATCAGTACCTAAGTCTACCATAAAAAGACTTCATGAGAGCAAACAGAGGGCTCATCACACGATGCAAACATTAATCAGCCTCAAAAATAGAAAGGCCAGATTAAACTTTACCAAAAAAAAAAAAAAAAAAAAAAAAAAAAAAAAAAAAAAATCTAAAGAAGCCAGCATTCTTCAGACAGATGAAACCAAGATCGATCTGTACCAGAATGATGGACAGAAGATAGTATGGAGAAGGCTTGGAATGCCTCATGATCCAAAGCCCACCACATCTTCTGTTAATCATGGGGGACACAGTGTGATGCATGGGCATGGCTGGCTTACAATGGCACTGGGTCAATAGAGTTTATTGGTGATATGACAGAAGCAGCTGAATGAATTCCAAAGTGTATAGAGATATACTGTCCGCTCAGATTCAGCCAAATACAGCAAAGTTGATTGGATGGGCCTACTGTCATGGTGCGGCTCTTGCGGACCGCAAATGAGACACTATAGACGACCAGTGAGTCTGTGTATTTATTTAACAAGGAAAAAGGTACAAAATAATGAGCCACGTGGGGCAAAACACAAACAAGGACTATGGTTAAGGCACACAGACGATAAACAGGCTAAGGAATAAACTTACAGGGAATGGCAAAGGAACAGGAGGATGACTGGAGCCAGGATATAGGGACTCCAGTCCAACGTTGGGGAGACCAGCGTTATTCATACACGTATGAGGTCGCAGCCCCGAGTAGCCTAAGCTGCTCCCTTAAGTAGGGCGAGATAATTAATCAGCTGATGAGGCGTTAACAGCTGAATCAGATTCAGGCCAGCTGTCACTGCTGAGCTAGGCTCCTGACAGCCGGAAGCCCCACAGAGATGCTGTTAAAATAAGGGCTCAGAGAGCCCACAAGGAATTACTAAAGAATGGGAAGGAAACACTGCATGACCCGAGCGCGGAAGAGATCGGTGCTCAGACCATGACAGTACTCCCCCCCGAAGGACGCACTCTGGGCGTAAACATAACATCCAAGCCTCCCCCCACCCAGAAGGCTACGAAATCCCACCAGGGCGGGTGGAGGGAGGAAAAGGCTTGGCGGGCGAGAGTCACAAAAAGAAAAAACACCAAAAAACGACCAGGGCCAATAAAGAACAAATATTAGCATGGTGCACAACAGAGCAAGGAAAAAAAAAATACAAATATACTCCATAATGCTCAGGTAGAAGACCAAACCAAAAAAACAGATACATGGTTAAACAACCATAATACGCAAGCGTCTCTACCAGAGGAAGGGAAACAAAATCACGCTAAAACAGCGGCAAAATACAGACAGTTTAAATCAATTCAAATAAACGGGCAAAGACAACAAAAGAACGTCTCCCAGACTACGGAGAGGACAATCAAAGGGAGAGAGGGGAAAAAAAAAATACAGGAAATGCAGGCAGGCAGAGCACAATAACACAAAAACAAATAGTTCGGGAGGTCTACCCGCATCCAGTGTCCAGATCGCTGGCAGGAAAAAAAGGCAACGTTCGGGCAGCCTACCCCCAGTCCCAGGCCAGGAAACATAGTACCTCTGGTGGCCGAACCAGGTCGCCAAACAAAGTCCAAATGGTCGGGTGGCCGACCCAGTACGCCAAACGGGCGAGGCAGTCTCCCAGGCAGCCGACCCGTGTCACTCGGCCACCAGGACTGCAGGAGAGAACTTGGAAATGGTCCCCCTATAGAGAGATAAAACAAGGAAGGGCCGGACCGATAACGGATAGCTCCAGCGGCCCCCGATGGAAGGGGGAAAAGAATAGGGGAAGGATGAGGGACCAGTCCGGCGTTGCTCAGCAGAGGATGTGCAGCTCCACCTCCGAACTTCACCAGATTAGGCACTGTCCTCCTGGCGGATCCCACATGAGCCCGAGCTGCACCTACGACGGACCCCGATCGGATCGCGGCTGCACCCACAACGGACCCCGATTGGGTCGGAACAGCACCAGGAACGACCTCCAACCCTGAGCCCAGATCCTCCAGAACTGAGACCAGGACCGACTCATCACCGGCAACCCTGGGAGAAGGCTCAGGAGAGGGAACAGAACCGGAATCAGGATCACCGGCAGCGACAGAACCCGGTGAGACAAGCTCAGATGCAGCGGATGACTGCACCCAGCTCGTCTCCCCAAGAGACAGGGCAAAAATGCTCAAGAGTAGAAAGGAGGAAGACAAAATAGAGTACTCGCCTGATCTCGAGTTCTGTCGCTGTCCAGGTCTTCGACGATCTGGGTTCAGGACAAAGAAGGACATCCTCTGGCTCCCACTCGGCTACGGCGGGCTCCGCAGCCGGCATGATGGTCTCCACAGTCTGAGGACCCTCCAACGCTGACGTCCACACCGACGACCCGCATGGCGTGGTGGCAGGAGATCCTCGACCTGCTGGGTCGAACCGCTCCTCCATGGAGACCCGGGGATGCTTCGTCGTCGGCACAGGCTCCAAGTTGCAGTCCAACCTCCTCCTCTGCCCGTGACGTGTCTGCTGGGCTGGATCCAAACTCTCCAGGGCCGCAGGCTCCTTCCTCGTCCGGTGGTGTAGTCCTGACCGCGGGGAATGCTCAGGGGAAGGAGAAGCAGCAGGCTCACTATTAATTACTGCAGCAGGTGGAGGGAGCTCGGGGGACTGTAAACCCCGAGCTCCACCCCCAGGAATCAGACAAGGCAATTCACTCAGAGAGGGAAAAGAATGAACGTGCACTTGCCTGCTTTGCTGAGGACCGATGGGACCCACTGCAGTGGACTTGGTTCCCCTCTTCCCCCGCTGGATGGAGACGCAGGGCCCCCCGGGAAGATGAGAAGGAGCCTCTCGCACCGGATCAGGAACAGGAGCAGCCGGAGACAGACTTGTGGAGTTCACAGCAGCTGGAGGGGGTGTCAAGGAGGGGGGAGGAACAGCCGAGGTGAACTGGGATCGAGGAGCTGACGGAACAGCGGGGAAAGATGACCCGGAGGCAGCTGTCTTACTCCTACGACGAGACACGGAGGCTGCAGCTGGCTGGGAGACCAAGTTCGTACGGCTACCCGGAACTGGATCCGGACGGGGTTCTCGCTGAGGCTTGCAATCTGCATGGAGACTACATTTACTGGCAGAGGGCGAGGCGAAGGTGAGGTTAGGGAAGCGCCGCTCCTGCGCAGAAACAGAGGCGAGCAGGTCAGCGTATTGAGGGTAATCATACAGCTCTGGATTCCTCTCCACCAGCCTGACCGCCGCCGTCACATGCTTCATAATCGGTGTAGGATGGGAGGCGGAGCGAGCTGCAGCCACTCGGTCCCGGATGGAAATCGCTGTCAGCTGAAAATTCTCCGGGGGAATCCCGACTGACGTCTCACTCCGTCAGGGATGACCTCTGGGTGGTGCGAACTCCTGGACTGGATGAGGGACAGGAATGAGATCCCAAAGCAAGGAGCGAAGATGCCTCCTTTTCGGCTTCCTGCCAGAGTTTCCCCTCCAGCCCACGGAGCTTCTCCCGGTGCGTAGAGATGTCTGCCATCCTCGCTATGCTGACCATCCTGAAATCACGGCGAGGATGGCAGTTAATGGTCGCCTCAGCGAAGTCCAGGTACCAGCGTACATCGCTGGGAGTGTCGTAGAGGCGAGCGGTGAAAAGAATTCCATCAATTTCCTCGAGGGCCTTCACCAGCTCGTAGCCCAGGCTCCTATAGCGTAGCCCTTGAGCGGTGCCATCTCCCAGCACACTGGTACACGGTAAGTGGAAAATCAAGTCCAAACAAACTCACGGTCACCGGTGTCTCAGTCTGGCTGCGACCTACTGTCATGGTGCGGCCCTCGCAGACCGCAAATGAGACGCTATAGGCGACCAGTGAGTTTGCGTATTTATTTAACAAGGAAAAAGGTACAAAATAATGAGCCACGTGGGGCAAAACACAAACAAGGACTATGGTTAAGGCACACAGACGATAAACACAGGCTAAGGAATAAACTTACAGGGAATGGCAAGGAACAGGAGGATGACTGGAGCCAGGATATAAGGACTCCAGTCTAACGTTGGGGAGACCAGCGTTATTCATACACGTATGAGGTCGCAGCCCGGAGTAACCTAAGCTGCTCCCCTAAGTAGGGCGAGATAATTAATCAGCTGATGAGGCGTTAACAGCTGAATCAGATCAAGGCCAGCTGTCACTGCTGAGCTCGGCTCCTGACAGCCGGAAGCCCCGCAGAGACGCTGTCAAAATAAGGGCTCAGAGAGCCCACAAGGAATTACTAAAGAATGGGAAGGAAACACTGCATGACCCGAGCGCGGACCAGATCGGCGCTCAGACCATGACAGCTACACAGTATAGATGGACAATGACCCAACACAGGGTTTCCCCTGCCATTATATTTGGGGGGGGAGCACCCCCCCCTTGAGTAAAATGCAAGCAATCTTCGTCTGTGTAGAAAGGGTAGTCCCCACAAGAAAACTGGTCCCCATAAAACATGAAATCAAGTTCGCGTGCGTGCGTTTGAGTGTGTTCTTGTCTTTCTATTCTTGTGTGAACCACTCCTTGGCCAACCACATTTTTTGTGAGGATGTTTTTCCTTGAGGACATTTGGCCTGGTCCTCATAAGGAAAAATGCTAAAAATGCTGGAATCCATTCCCCAAAGTATACACTATTATGAATATAATAACACTAAAAATACGTGGATAATACTTAATAATCTTGGAAATAAAATCAGAAATACAAGCTATCCAACCAATCTTTAAAAAAAAAAAAAAAAACGACTCAGTATGAATGCAGACTCACCTGCAGATGAATTTAATGAATTTTTTGTTAACATGGGTCCTAATTTGGCTCGAGAAATACCCATTACGGCACCTACAGGTGATACAATAAGCAAAAACATTGCTATAAAAGACTCCATCTTCATAAAGAACACAGATGAGAGAGGTGTCATTGAAATTGTTAAATCGTTTAAAAGTAAAACATCTATGGATTGTGATGGTATTGATATGCTTTTAGTCAAAACTATCATTGAATACTTAGTGAAGCCACTGATGTATATCTGTAACCTGTCTCTCCAAACAGGTATATTTCCCAATGCAATGAAAATAGCCAAAGTATTTCCGATCCACAAGATGGGTAACAGAGGGGAATTTTCAAACTATAGACCTACCTCACTATTGCCGCAATTTTCAAAGATACACGAAAAAATATTCTACGAAAGAATTGACAACTTTATAATAAAGAATAATTTATTGTGTGAACAGTAATATGGGTTCAGACACAAGAGAACAACTGCATTTGCTCTAATGGAATTTATAGAAAAAATATCAACTGTTGTAGAAAATAAAGAGTATTCAGTTGGGGTATTCTTGGATTTAAAAAAAAAAACCCATTTGATACAGTGGATCATAAATTATTGTTCAAGAAACTACAAAATTATGGTATTAGGGGGGTAGCACTGTCCTGGTCATGTAGTTACTTAAAGAACAGATATCAGTACGTATGTGTAGGTTGCAAAAAACTCGCAGTCACTGAAGGTTACTTGTGGAGTCCCACAAGGATCATTTTTGGGGCCATTGTTATTCAATATGTATATAAATGATATATGTAAAGCTTCGGAAAAATTAGATTTAATATTGTTTGCAGATGATACCAATTTATTTTGCAGTGGAAGCAATTTGAAACAACTTTCGGATACACTCGGAAAGGAGTTAGGAAAGCTTAAACTGTGGTTTGATTCAAACAAATTAACGCTCAATTTAAGTAAGACAAAATTTACAATTTTTAACAACCATCACAACAACTCAGTATTTAAACTCAGTGTAAGTGGTGTAGAGATTGAAAGAGTATCCAAAATCAAATTTCTTGGAGTAATAATTGATAAATTGTGTTGGAAGTCACATATTAATTATATTAAAGGTAAAATATCCAAATCAATTGCAATACTACATAGTGAAATATTTGCTGAATCAACCCACACTATATACCCTGTATCATTCATTAATACTCCCATACATGACATATTGTGCTGAAGTATGGGGAAATACAGTACATATAAAACAAACATATATCCAGTTTATATACTTCAGAAGAGAGCTATTAGAATAATAAACAAAACTGCTTACAGGGAACCAACAAACCCCCTTTTTCTTAAATTAAAAGCTCTCAAGTTGAAAGATCTGGTTGATTTTAAAACTGTAGTAATAATGTTTAAAGTGAAGAATCTATCACTGCCTGCAAATATTCAAAAGTTGTTTCAAATAAGGGAGAAACAATATCATTTCAGAGGAACATGTATATTTCAAAAACCTTCAGTAAGAACTACCACCAAGCAACATTGTTTCAGTGCTGGGAGTCAGACTGTGGAATGTTTTTGGAGCTGAATTAAAATCATGTACAATGCTTGGACAATTTAAACACAAACTAAAGGAAGAAATACTCCAAACATACATACAAAATGACATGTAAAATCTCATAAGGATTATCATATTCAGTCTGTGTTGTTGCTTAGTTTTGTCATGTTTTGTTTTGCAATTACTTTTTTTTTTTTTTTTTTTGACTTCTTAGATGGAACATGGGTGGGCAATATAAGCAGCGGCTTCAGCCATCACCCTTTTCAGACAATTTATGTTGAACTATATAATCCGAGGAGTTATTGTTTAATTCGACCTTGTTGGGTTTTTCCCCCCCTGGTATATTGTTCTGTTCCTTTCTTTTTTTTTCCCCACAATATTTTTATTGAACCTTTTTTAACAAATATGACACAAACAATCAAACACTAACACTAAAGTAATTTAAAAATAAAATAAAATAAAAAAATACTAAAAACACCAACAACCATTAACAATAGCAAGTCAAACAATACTCCTCTGTTTAGTCTAGGCAATCCATTACATAAGTATACATTTTATATGTTCACCAATTTGGAATTTACAAGGTCCACACACATCATTCACCTTCTTCAGAAGTTATGTTTAATTTCTTTACATAATCAATGAAAGGTCTCCATATATTCTCAAACACATTTTCCTTTGATTTCAGTATGTATGTTATTCTTTCTAGTGGAAGGTTTGTTAACATCTGTCTTAACCACTGAGTCACATCTGGTCTATGAGTCTTTTTCCACAGTAGTGCAATACATTTTTTGGCATTAAGCAAACTGAGGTCTATGAATGTTCTTTCACTCTTATTAAAATTATGCTTTTCTGGATACAGACCCAACAAAAACAGCTTAGAGTTCAATATGAATTGTTTTGAAATTATTTTTTCAATTGTTACCCTCACCTCTTCCCAAAACATTCTAATTTTACTACATTCCCATAAACAATGAAATAGGGTTCCTTTGCTTTCCATACATTTTGTGCATGTATCTGGTATGTTTTTGTTATATCTATTTAACTCCACCGGTGTAACATACATCCGCATTAACCATTTAAAATGTATCAATTTGAGACGTACATTTATTGATTTGGTTTGAGCTTCTGTGCAAGCCAATTCCCATTGTTCCTCTGAAATTTCAATTTGCAGGTCTTCTTTCCAATAATTCATTCTTTTCTGTGAGTTTTCACTCGAGGATAGTGTCAATGAGTTATAAAACTCTGAAATAATACCCTTTCTCTTACAATCTTTCGTCAAAATTTTTTCCAAGGATGAATAAGTAGGTCAGGTGAGAACATTATTTTGATTTGATTGAATAAAATTCCTAAGCTGAAGATATTTAAAAAAATGTGTTCTATTAAGATTAAATTTGACCCTCAGTTCTTCAAAAGACACTGTTCCTTTCTTTTAATCTAATCTATCCAAAATAAAGATTCATTCATTCATTCAAGTCATAAAAGATCACACACACACACACACACACATATACGTAAGTAATCAGAACAACAAATAAACAAGGGCTCCGAAACAGTCACTAATATTGGATGTCCCATTTGTTTTCAATAATTAGGTATTTTGTCATTTTTCTAGATTTATTTTTCTATATAGCACCAGAACACCATGATTCCTTAAAGAGTTTGTCATTATCAACCTTTACGCCGCTGGCCCCCTCCCCCTCCCATCCCAAGGCTGTAAACCTAGGGAAAACACTGCAAAACATACTGGGAAAGCAACCCAGAGTTATTTTAAGGCAAAGAAGTGGAATATTCTGCAATGGCTGAGTCAATCACCAGATTTCAACCCGACTGAGTATACATTTCACTCGCTTAAGAAAAAACTTAAGGCAGAAAGACCCACAAATGTCTCCCGTAGTGTGAGCTTCTCAAGTACAGGAACCTGATGAATGATCTGCATTCAACTGGCTCCATTATCACACCTTACTCCACTTTAGTACCTGTAAAAAAAGAAACTCTTAGGAGTTTAGAGCTGCAAGTTACCACATGACCTATAGAGATATGCATTATTATACATATACAATTTCAGAATCCTACAATAACCTGAAGAAGCCAACTTTATCATTCAATCCATACAGCCAATCATGTACAGTAGAATGAAATTACATTTCTCCTATCTACAATGTTAATCATATCTAGAATCAGAGGGGCCACTGCCATGCAAGGTGCTGCCACAAACAACTTTTCCTTCCCCCATTCTAATACGCTGAGCACCAAGCTAGAAGGCGAGAGAAGTACCGTTTTTATATGGTCTTTGGTATGACCCAGGCTGGGACTTGAACCCATGACTTCCTGGCTGTGGGACGGATGCTCTACCACTAGCCCACCACTCCGGTCATGGTTTAACTTTAATGAGCAGCCATCATAAGTTTTACAGTGTTGTATGAAGTCTTGTTATGTACTGAGTAAACATGTAGATGGCTGGACTAATTTCTCTGGCTGTATTAATGTATCATTCAGTAGGTCATTTCTAACTCAGAATATGAAAAGAATGACAAATGGTGTAGCAGGAATACACTGAAAAAGCCAAGTAGCAGATACACCTGACCTGCCTGGACCTCTGCCCCAACCAAAAAAAATTCACACATTATTTCACTGGACTCTTATCTAAATAATTTGGATAGAAATAGAAGGGATGCTACATGCCATGACAAAGTTGAATTAATTTTTTGCTAAGACCTAATACAGATAATGAGAAAGTTTGACCACAGATGTCCGTTCACCACTGTCTTTCCATGTTTTAAAGTATCAGCCATCTCCTCACTTTTATTTGCTTGATGCAGGCTGCTCTGGAACAGAGGAACATCTTTGCCAGGACCACGTTAACATACATATGTCTTTAACATGGTTTAAGAAATGAGAAGCTACTCACTACATCAATTAGGGTTAAACATCTTGTTGCCAGGTGAAACATATTAATCACTGTAGTAACTATCCAATGAAAAGCTCTTGCTTACTTAATTCCAGGTGGAAACTTTTTTCTTATAAGCACAGCTTTTAAGATCCAAGAAAATTTTCAAGATCTAGAAAAAATTGAGCACTTACCAACATGATCAAATCCACCAGCATTACAAGTTCTATTTTATTAGCCACTGCCAATTCAAAACTAGCCTCCAGTCTTTCAATCCAAATATCTAGTATTCTATCTATTGTTCTTCATGGTGAACCATGGGGTAAGGACACAAAGGTTTCCATAAGCAGAAGATGAAGGCATTCCACACCATCTAAATATCTGCACAGTCCAGGTGTACCTCCAACTCTGACCTAACATGATCTCTTCCGTGCACTCAGTCTTCTACCCTCTCTCATGCATCACCTGTAACCACTCAGTCAGAAGCCAAGGCTGACTACATCTCCATCCACAGGCCTCTGGCAGACTGTAATGTGGTGGCCATATGCATTGGTATTCTTTTTTTCCTTTCCCTTTTTTCTGAACCAGATTCAAATCTCAGTCATATAGTACATAGTGAAGAAGGAATGGCTCCCAGGCTGGCTCTTTGGTGCACCATTCATTTGCAAGGTATGTTATCAACTGTGGAAGCTAGTTATAAGAGGAAGCCATTAAGGCTGATTTCGATATCACATCCTTTGCTTCTGTATCATCTTTCTGCTCTGCCAACAAGGTAGGCATGCCAAGATTATTATTTTGATGAATGATGAAATGAATTAAGTATAATAATTACATGTACCTATGCAGACAGGACAACACTCTCCCTCGGGAATGTAGAAGTTTTCACAGTCCAGCTCGGCACACTCGGCCTTCGAACAGAAGGAGATTCCTCCCCGGCACTGACACAGCCAGCAAGGGTCCATGCGGTACACCTTTCCCTCAGAGTACTCCTTTCCATTGTGGACACACTTGGGTGAGACTATGGAAGAGAGAACCAGAAAGAGGTAGTCAACCTTAAAATTAACTCCACGTGAGGATGCGAGCATGTGCTCTGTGGTTGATAAAGAAGTGCACTGTGCTCAGTCAGATGTCTTTAACATTTGGCTAAGATTAACACCCGAGTTCTCATGACTATATGAAAGAGCTTTTTTGGTTTTAAATCAGAAATGTCAAGCTTGATCAGTAAAAGGCAATCACAACTGTATATAATCAGTTATAAATTCATAAACAGTTCATTTACTATTGTTGGAAACATTTAGCTCAACTAAACAGTGTCAAGATTAAAACAACAGTGCTGTGGAAAAGACATTAATAAAATATTCATTTATAAAATGAAGCAGGGTCTGTGAGGGGGGGATTTTAAATGGCTCCAACAAGTCTTGAAGAGGCTTTGGACTCTTGCAGTGCCGAGTGAAAGAAAACAGTAGTCGGTCTGACGGTCTGGCAGATTCTGGGCTCAGTGAGCTGGTGGCAGGTGGAGTGAATCAATGATCTGGCCCGTCTGTCCCAAAAGCATCCAAGCATTGAGAAAATCTTTTAGCTCCATTACCCCCAACTATGTCAAAACAAGTTTAGTTACAGCACTGTGGGAAAGCTAAAGTCTGATCTTGAGCATATTGACCTGTCCTTGCACACAATCCAAGTATTTCCCAAGTGTTTTTGTCTGACGTCCCCTCAAAGATCTGTCAGGCAGACTCCAGTAACCTGTCAACAACAACTCAATTTAAAATTGACCTAGACTTCTTTGGTCTTACCACTTATGCGGTATGCTAATTAAGTGCTTAAACCACTAATAACTGCACATTATAATTACTGTTGATCTATTACTTTGATAATACACTAAGGACCCAATTTACTGAAGGTTTGTGTGTAATGACATCCAAAATGCCAAGCACAAGAAAAGTAAAAGGCACAAACTGATCAACTCAGGTCATGCAATGAGGATAGCACACTTCAAATTAGCAAAATAGCATAGGGTTTTTGCTACTGTTCACAAAATCCTGGGAGGTGACAACGTTAATACAGTCACTGCATGCACACAAAGCAGATTTATCAAGGCTGCAAGGAAATGCACTTAAGGTTTTGTACTTAAATTTAAATCAGCATGTCATGAACCGAGCCCGTGTTTCCTGTGGGCTTGGTTCCGATCGTTCCTGGTGGCTCAGGCAGTGGGTTTATTATGTGGTGTTATGCTTTGTTTTCTTGTCATTTTCATGTCTGTGTACCGTTTCTGTTTCTGCCTGTAGCTGCCGCTCTGGCCTGTCCAGCCACGCCCCCTCTTTCTCTGATAGTCAGCTGTTCCCGTGCCTTGCGCAGGTGTTCCCAATTTGCCACGCCAGCGCTGTTTGTATTAAAGCAGCTCTTTGCTAGACAAATGCCGCTGGACCATTATATACGTGTTGGATGGTTGTCTTCTGCCGTCTAAACAGTCACGTCACCTAAGGACTATTTCTGTGTGTGCTCGCGGGTAATCGCTGTGACTACTCGGACTGCCCCCTCACTGTGAGTAGCTGTTTGTGTTTGTATTCGCCGCTGTGCTGCAACACTTTGGCCATTGCCCAGTGAATCCTCCGGTGTGTGCGTTGGGCGTCCTGAAGGACTCTTTAGTGTACCCGAGCTGTCTATGTCTTTTTGTATGTTCACTTTGTGTTAATAAATGTATGTTTGGTGTTAACCCAGCGCATAAATCCATTTGTCCTTTTTCCCTCCTCCGTGCGCTGTGAAGAAGCGCACGGGGAGTTTATGACAGCATTGTCAACTCACTCCTTGAGAACAAGTCTCACCCCAACAGACAGCCTAAGTCACACCCCCTCTACTTCTCCACTGAAATTAATGAAAAGAGCAAAATTATCTTTTGATCCCAATCGAATTTTGCCACGAGTTACACGTTTGTCAATGTAGATGATAATTTTCCATGTAATTAAAGTTGTCGGCTGTCGTATAAAAACAGAGTAATATTTAGTTTCTGTGAAAACGCTTAGTGGACAACATCTCCCATCATCCCACATCACCAAACACGACCATGGCAGGAGATTACTACAACCTCACCTTCTGTTTCCTGACCGATGAAAGAAGGATCCAAAGAGGAGAAAAACAATACAAATGTATTGTATTTTGAAAGCTGCAGCTGATCCAGAGGACTGAGTTACTTCCCCCTGGGCGCGTTTTGAAAGCGATGATGTAACTTAAGGTAAATCTGTGTCTGTAGTCTTTCAATTTACATATTTTCACAACCTTATACCTTAACAGTTAGACAACAATCTAAGCAGTTATTTAGGTGGAAAATTACCTTTTAAATTGACAAACATATGTGTAACTTGTGGCAAAATATGATCGTGATCAAAAGATAATTTAGCTCTTGCCATTCATTTCCAATGGAGATTTTTTCTGATTAAAGTTCCATGTGCAAAAGTAGAGGGGGTGTGACTTTGGCTCTCCATTTCCACTGACTCCGGATGCAGTCCATTACAGCTGTAATTCGGCTGCCGCAGGAAATTGTTCCCAATCTAGTCAATGTTCTACTCTCTACCAAATATGGTACATTGCAGAATAGATCTGGCTCACTGCAACAGACTACTAAAAATACGCAACTCAACTATTTTTGACAGATACTGTACACGAGGAAATGCCCAGGTATCGACGATGTTTGTTGATTGCCTGTTATTTTCTGAGGTCTAGTCCTCCACCACTGAGTCAGAAGATAAAAACTTTGACATAACATACGTACATCCACTTCACAGATTTAATAAGTAAAAGCTAGTTATGCATTATTTAAAGCACATGAATCCAGATGAACGGACAGGCAGCAATCTCGCTTCTTTGTTATCACGTGATTGGGCTCTGTGTCAAGCTCTCACATTATTCTATGCAATTTTCATGTAATCTTGCCATGTGAACATTATTCTGAACCATGTCACTTCAAAACACAAACGCAGCCAATGGGGACTGCCGCATGACGTAGCCCTAATGGAGAGCATCCAGAGTCAGTGAAAACTGGGGGTCAATCTTCTGCACTCTTTCACTCTCCCACACCAAAAACCCTATTTCTCACTCCAAAATGAGGAAAATACTGGACAATATAATGTTGACTTCCTTCAGATTTTTACACACCAAGAGCTCAAGGAAAGTGCTAGATTGTCAAGGAACGGTCAACGTTAATTGCCCTGTAATCAAACAACTTTTAAGCACCGCTGCATTAGATCTCATGACAGTAGATGCTAACCAGAGGTTTGTATCTACTTTTGTTTGACTGGGTTTATAATATGTCACAATAGGTCAACTAAATTTATCCAGAAGATTAATTTGCCATACAAATTCATTTTACACAACTGTTAAAGCAGACTGAACATGTTCTAAAACTTATTCTCAGTTAAAGAAGTATATGCATTGGGAAAAAAAAAATAGCTGTGTGGTTCTCTGTGCCTGACTGTCTTGGGAAAAATCAGAGTATAATTTGTCAGTCTTTTTTTTTCCTCACGGTACACCAAACGCATTCAAGTCAGGTCATTGATGGGGATTGCGATGTGTGACACTGGTCTTTGTTGTGAGTGCTTGTGCCATGTGTTATGAATGGCTATCATAACAATAGTCGGTGTGGGCGTGATGACGAAGCCACGGGTGACATCACATCCAGCCTATTTAGGGGAGAGACGGAGGCAGCTCGGCCTCTTTGGTGCTCCACCTCTCAACCAACACCAACCTGAACCTCCCCAGTATTAGCTTGTATCCTGTTCCATGTGCTGTTAGCACTAGCTAATAAAGTTCACTGTTCAGCACAGTCGATGTCTCCGCTGTCCCTCTTTCCAAACATAACATTGGCAATAAGGAGAAGACAGCAAAAATAACGACATGGAAGCATGCTCGACACCCCTGCCACCATTCCTCGCGTCCCCAGGTGAATCCCCCATCCCATGGCTTCGCTGGTTTGAGTCATTCCGCACGTACGTGTCAGTAATGGACCTAGCGAAGGTCAGCAAGATGCGGCTGTGAGCGTTTCTCATGCACAGCTTGGGTACAGAGGGAAAACGGGTGTTTAGCTCATTGGGACCAGCAGACATATACAAGGAGTGCATCACGCTGCTAGGTGGACACTTTGCGACACCAGAGAACGTGTTGGCGTGGAGGATAATGTTCCGCCAGCGACAACAGAGAGCGGGAGAGACAACTGTTCGTCAAGGACCTCCGCTGTCTGGCTAGCGCATGTGTGTTTGGTCAGCTAAACGACAAAATGATGCGGGACCAGCTAGCAGCGCACACCAGCAACCCATGGCTGTGGGTGAAGCTGCTGATGGCGCCGAACGACCTACCACTGGCAAAGGTGGCGGAGCTGCCATTTCAACTGGAGGCCGCTGACCGGTCATCATCACAGCTAGGTGAGCCACAACAACAAGCCCCGCTAGCACACGCAGTCACCACAGAAGAACCCGGCTACACCGGGACCTCCACAGGGGACACTGAGGTGAACACTGTGGGACTGAGGAACACCAAGAGACGCTATTCATGTGGTGACTGCGGTTCCCTGACGCACCAAGCGCGAGCATGATCCTGCCTAGCCAGGGGGCAGTGATGTCAGCAATGTGGCAAGCTAAATCACTTCGCCAAGGTATGCCGATGTACACGAATAACACAAAGCCCGCTACCCAGCTAAACAGAACCACCAACAACCACCTTCAACCACCATTCACAAAGTGAGCTCCAGAAGAGTTGTGCATGGTAAGCTGGATGACGTCAGCTTACCGTTGCTGCTGGACACTGCCGTTGTGAGATCCACGATGACCTGGGTAACTAAAGAAATTCTTCCCTAAACACCCTATCAGGAAGAATCCAGCAATGCTGTACGGCTATGGACACACGCATCAGCAATGTAGGTACCATAATGCTGACGGTTCGCTACGGGTCAAGAATCCTCCCAGAGTTAGTCTTCCAGGTAGCCACACACGGGGACAACATCCTGGGGTGTGAACCGTTTTATGAACTGGGTTTTACCATCCACAATAACCTTGGGTTTCGTTTGCGACGCTGGAGCTGATACAGCCAGTGGGGGACCCAGACTGGGACTTTGCAGCAGAACACCCAAGTCCACAGCACCCAGCACCTCCAGGGGCGCACCCATTGCAGGCATGCCAGAGGCCCCCCTGAACTCAAATCCACAGCAGTGACTCTATGAAGACTAATTAACAGAGCCCGACTGGTTCGCCAGTGGCAGAATAACCCAGTCGTACAGGGTCAACCAGTGGCCTACCCGGTGGCCCAGGTTCTAGGTTCTCACTGTTGTCAGTTGTTTTGTATTTATGTTTTTTGGTTTTCCTGGGGAAGGATGTTATGAATGGCTATTATAACAATAGTCGGCATGGGCGTGATGGCAAAACCATGGGTGATGTCATTGCGTCCAGCCTATTTAGGGGAGAGACGGCGGCAGCTCGGCCTCTTTGGCACTCCGTCTCTCAAGCAACACTGACCTGTACCTCTCCAGTATTAGCTTGTATCCTGTTCCACATGCTGTTAGCACTAGCTAATAAAGTTCACTGTTCAGCACAGTCGACGCCTCCGCTATCCTTCTTTCCAAACATAACACCATGTATTGATGTTTAGCAAAAAAAAAGTACCTTTGATTAAATGTTTTAATGGCTATGTAGCCATTTCTGTAAACTAACTGAAATCTATAGCCAACAGAAGTACCTGTTATAACTACATAGGAAGATATACTGCATATGTACATCACTTTCATTAAACTTTTTACCGGACTTTTACAGAAATATTACTTTCAACTATCCTGGCACTCTTTTTTTTTTTTTTTTTTTTTTTTTTTTTTAGATAGCCATTTCATTCAACTATTGCATGTATTAGAGTGTAAAGCTAACAGTATTAGCTACCTGTGTTACTGCTATATAATAAACACTTTAGTCATAATTTTGACAGTTATTCATGTTACAAAGCAAGGCAAGTTTATTTGTATAGCACATTTCGTGTACAAGACAATTCAAAGTGCTTTACATAAAACATTACAGCAAGTTGCAAAAGGAATACATTAGAATTTTAAAAGCAAACTAAAAAGTAAATTAAAGCGAAACAAAGACAAGCTAAAAATAGAACAAGACAGAAATATAGGTTACAGTACAGTGTAGGAGATTAATAATTGTTCTACTGAAAGGCTGTGGCAAATAGTTTTTAACCTGGCCTGATGCTTTCTGGGAGTTTGTTCCATGTGAGGGGCATAAAAACTGAACGCTGCCTCCCCATGTTTGGTTCTAATTCTGGGCACAGATAGTAGGCCTGACCCTGATGATCGGAGGGCTCTGGGTGGTTCATAATGGACTAGCAGATCTGAAATGTATTTTGGCCCCAAGCCATTCAGAGCTTTATAAACCACCAGCAGTATTTTGAAATCTATTCTTTGACAGACAGGAAGCCAGTGTAAAGATCTGAGGACTGGAGTTATATGATCTACTTTCTTGGTCTTAGTGAGGACTCGAGCTTCAGCGTTCTGAACCAACTGCAGATGTCTGATGGACTTTTTAGGGAGCCCTGTGAGGACAGCGTTACAGTAGTCCAGTTTACTGAAGATAAATGGAAGGACAAGTTTTTCTAGATTCTGCTGAGACATCAGACCTTTAATCCTCACTTTGACAAATATGAAAGAGACTGAACTGAGATTTATTTGACTGTGTGAATATTAATTACAGAATAACTGAAAATGAATGGAACATCCAATATTAGCAACTGTTTAAGAACCACTTGTTTATTTTTTATCAGATCACTTATTTGTGTGATCTTTTATGAGTTATATTCATAATAGTGTATCTTGCACTTTGGGGAATGGGAGTTGTTCAGTCACCATTATAATTTAGTTTATATGTATAGTTTATATTCTATCATCAATAAACCCATGCAGTACTATAACAGGACATGTTTACAAATATTTGAGACCCACTGTAGTGCATCCTTTTATACTTTAGCAATGTTATAAGTATAAACACCCAACATTATTATACTCAGCAGAATGACCCGTTTGGCTGCAACTGTTGTATCAGTGTTGCCCATTTGTCTGTAAATATTTAAATAACGATTTATTTCATTATTAAGGCACTTTTGTGTCTTGTTATTTAGTCAAAGCATGCATATGTGTCCGCATATGATATGCGGTTGATCTGGCCATTTCACTCCACAATCATGGCGGTATTATTAAGTTCTAATTTTTAGATACTCATGTGGGGGGGGGGGGACTCACGGTCCTGCAAATGACCAGTGAAGCAGCAGTCGGGACCGCCGTCTACCACTGACCGGGCAGGCTGGGTGTGCCTCCCTGCGAACGATCGTGGTGTGCCTGGTCGGACACCGCTGTTGGAGAAGCAGCAGCTCAACTGGTGGATCGCAGTCCTTCACAGGTAGCCAAGCCCAGCCTGCCTGGTTAACGGGAGTCTTGGCTGCTGCTTTACCCGTGGTGCCGCAAAGGACAGCGCTGTCACACAGGTAAAGCAGCAGCCAAGACTCCTGTTAACTGGGCAGGCTGGGCTTGGCTCTCTGCAAAGGACTGTGATCCACCGGTTCAGCTGCTGCTTCCCCGCCAGCCCACACACCTCATCTTCTCCATGCCGAATTATCCATTAGACCTACGCAATCACGGCAACTTTATGGTATAATTTTTTAAACATTAAATCTTATGCATTATCTTTTTCTAGCCAAATTTGTTGCTTTTCACTTCCTTGTTTTGCTCACAAAGTGCTATTATCCAGTCATTATGGAGTCAATCTGAAACCAAATCCTGCCCACACTTCTAGAAGCCAGGGCATGAGACAGAGCGGTGGCTAAACTTTTACTGATAAAAATTATGTAGTTTGACTGAGTGACTTCATATTCAGGGATGCACACCCTTGTAACCAAAGCAAAGCACGTATAAAATCTTAGGCCAGTCTGACAAATGATTCAAGAGGTATGCATGGAAAAGAGACACAGACAGACAGACACACACAGAGACATACTGTTATAGATAGATAGGCTGACTTCAATACTGTCTTAATGTGGCTGTTAAAATTCTGGTCTGAGTCTAGAACCACACCCAAGTTTCTGGCTTGGCTGTTGGTTTTTAGCATCATTGATTGAAGCTGAGTACAAATAAATGATTTAACCATTTTCCCATCTATAGATATCCATTTCATTTTTTAATCTTTTAGCTAACAGTTTACACCAGGCCTATTCAATTAGCGGCTTGCGGGCCACATGCAGCCCAGAACCAACCTCTGAGTGGCCCAGGACCAGTTTGTGGTCCAGCCAGAGAAGCAAAGGCCAACACAGAATTCACAAATTCAATTTGAATTCTGTGAATTGCAGAAATCCCTTAATTACTACCAATTGTAAATGCAACGCTCCGCGTAGCCAAGCAGCCATCAACCCACAATGCAGCGCATTTGTTTTGGAGTGTGGTCTATGACTGTGGCTAACGGTGCTAGTGGCAAGATAGCAAGACTACACCAAACATGAACGGGTGGTGCGAATGCATACAAAGTCAATGGAAAGAGGTGAACACACACAAAATCGTGCATTTGCATCTGAGGGATAGCGCCCCCTTTGAGATTCTGCCGTCAGAGTAAAAGTATCAACATTGGAGAGTAAACTAGTTTGAAAATGAGACTGACACTCACCTGGAGAAAGAAGGACTGGGAGCTCTTCAGCTGAATCGGGATGTCATTACTGACCCACGGATTCCTGCCACGGCTGTACCAACAAGGCTAGCAACGTAAATGCCTATCATCTTGTGAAGTGTTGGAGGCAGGGACAACTTTCAGCTGAGCCTTCCGTCGGATAATGTAAACCTAAGCATGATGTTATTTTGGGGATTTCAACAGCAGGTTGAACACAGCTGCAGAAGTTACAAAGGCAACTTCGCCTGTCTGCAACTCACTGAGATGGTGAATTCATGTCTATTCATGTATTTAGATTGAGTTATAATGTAACTGCGCCGTGCAAAAAATTTGCCTGTTTGCGTTTGTTGTGACGGCACCTTAAAACATATCACTGTCAACTCTGAAGTGTAAAATTGATGATGACAATAGTCGGTTTAACCCTGCCTGGACTGATATGTGTGTAATGGAATGTGTAGTTAAAAGAGGTTCCTACTCACACATGGTAATTTAAAACAAACCACAACAGTGGATGTGCAATGTTTGTTAATGTTATCAATCTTTTCTTGGGGGATTTGTGCACTAGTGTTTGACAGTTCATTTTTTTATTTAGCTAAATGCACTTTGTGATTGCCAAAGTCAGTTGTGACCAGGATGTGTAGTATATTTTATTTCAAAACGGAAACAAATGTTAATGCTATCAACAGTGCACACTGCGTTTTTATGCACTTTGAGATATGCCTGAGTAAGATGTGACCAAAATGGTTATTTACAGAATTTTATCCCCCCCCCAATTCTATTTATTTAATTGTTGTTCAAGAGGAAAAATGTTTCTACTACTTCAAGTTCTGCTCAACCCCAGCACAGTTATTGTGTTTTTATTCACTTTTCATGTGCCTTTGTCATGTGCCAAACACACATATAAAACCAAGCCAATGAATAAAAAGTGCATATTTTTCATCATATTGATCTGTGTTGGTTTGAAATTTGTTATATTCAATAGATCACTGAACATGTGCGGCCCAGTTATATGTCTTGATTTCAAATTGTGGCCCAACTGATTTTGTAATTGAATAGACCTGGTTTACACTATTGGTTTTTGTTTATATCTAGACATTTCTCTATTCATTTATCTTCAGTCTATATTTTTTATGTTTATTCTATTTTGTCTTTTACTTTCACACAGTGGATGTAAAAGGCCTACAGACCCCTGTTCAAATGTGAGGTTTTTGTGATGTAAAAAAAAAATAAAATAAAAAAATAAATGAGACCAAGATAAATCATTTCAAAACTTTTTCCACCATTAATGTGACCTATAACCTGTACTACCCAATTCAAAAACAAACTGAAATCTTTTAAGGGGAAAATAAAAAAAATAAAAAACTTACAATAACCTGTTTGCATAAATATGTACACCCTCTTATAACTGGGGAAGTGGCTATGTTCAGAATTACCCAATCACATTCAAACTCATGTTAAATGGGAATCAGCACACACCTGCCACCATTTAACCTGTTGCACTTCGGTGTACCGCGGGCGGGCATGTCTCTGCGTCCTAGGGCGCACCAGGGCGTCCTAGTACGCACACTGTGTGTTCTAGGAGGCACTGAAAAAAAAAACAAAAAAACACCTGCATTTCCGTTCTTCCACTACAGATACAGCCGCGAACAGAAAGCCAAAGGAGTGCTTTGATTGGTTTAGATGTGATTGACCTCTCATTCGACTAATAAGAGCCTTGAATTGGGTTTCTGAAACCTTGAAGAACCAATGACTGAAAACCTAGCAAGAAGGACCCGCCTACCAACGGCTGCGAATACAGCCAGCCAATTGAAGCACAGAAGTTCGAAAGCTGTTTTGTGTAAGGCTGGGTGACACACAGATGTTCGCCAGTCTTTTTTTCTTATTACTGTTCTTATTTGTTTTGAAAAATCGTTCGCCAAAACCGCAATCATGGAAGCGCAAAACCGCAATAATGGAATTATGGTTTGACCGGGTCGCGTGACCAGAGCCACGAGTCCGTAACAAGCGGACCAGCTTCATGTTCGTCTGACAATGAGGAAGAGAAGTTCGCCAGCGAGACTGCTGTTGTGGACAGGTAAGTGTTATAAGCTAAATTATTCTTTATCCCTGAAAATTGTAATCCAAATGACTTTTGACCGATCGGTAAATTACAACTGTACGTTATCGCAACATGACGAACGGCCCCCCCGTCATGTTGTGAACCCCCACCCCCCGCTACTCTTCTGTAGCGGATTGGAGATATATTGCAGATATTTTAGTCCAGCTGTGCGTAGTAGACCGTGGCGCACCGGGAGATGTCCGTCCTCTGTAGCGGGGGGGGGGGGGGGGAGTTGTTATCTTCTACATTACAGATATTTTAGAATAATTTTTACTGCACTGTAGGTTATTTTTTCTTGTAAAAAAAAAGCCACACATTTTTTACGTGGCATGCTTGTGTGTGGGGGCTTGTTTGTTCATTCATTCATTCATGAATGAATAAACACCCCCCCCCACACACACACACACACACAGCCCTGAGTGTCACCATTCATTAGAGCCCAAGATGAAGCTTCTATATTGAATCATTCAAAAGTTAGACTTTTTTCGAAACTGTGCCATTTGGCACAATTTGGCACAGTTCAAAAACGCCTGGGAACAACCTAAGAAAAAAAGCTGTGTAATACATTCATTTTTTGTGGTATTGTTACAAAATTTTGACCTCAGCTGGATAACACATGGTTCTACATTTCTGTTGCATTTTCCAGCCCGGATCTGAAGCTGTGTGTTAATTGCAAGCATTTGTATCCAAAAAAACACCCAGGCGAAATTTATTTTCTTCAAGTTCAGTATGTTTAGATGACTGTTACTCAGTGGCCGGAGCACTTAGATTATGACTGTTTTGCCAAAAAATTCAAAGTGTTTTCTTTTAAATGACACCAACCCCATGAAGATGCTGCAAAGGGTTGAAGAACAGCTTTTGATTTACTTTGGATACGTTATTTTTTGGCGTTTTTAGGGAAATTGACCAAAGTGCAAGGGGTTAAAGTACCTCTGATTAACCTCAAATAAAGTTCAGCTGTTCTAGTAGGTTTTTCCTGACATTTTTGTAGTCACATCTTACAGCACAAGCCATGGTCCGCAGAAAGCTTCCAAAGCATCAGAGGGCTCTCATTGTTCTAAGGTATCAGTCAGGAGAAGGGTACTAAAGAATTTCCAAGGCATTAAATATACCATAGAACACAGTGAAGACAGTCATCATCAAGTGGAGAAAATATGGCACAACAGTGACATTACCAAGAACTAGATGTCCCTCTAAGATTGATGAAAAAATGAGAAGAAAACTGGTCAGGGAGGCTGCCGAGAGGCTGACAGCAACATTGAAGGAGCTGCAGCAATTTCTGGCAAGTACTGGCTGTTGAATACATGTGACAATCTCCCGTCTAGGGTGGCAAGATATAAGCCTCATCTTACGAAGAAAAACATCCAAGCCTGGCTACATTTTGCAAAAACACATCTGAAATCTCCCAAACACATGTGGGAAAATGTGGTATAGTCCAATGAAACCAAGGTTGAACTTTCTGGCCATAATTCCAAAAGGTATATTTGGCGCAAACGCAACACTGCTCATCACCAAAAGAACACCATACCTACAGTGAAGCATGGTGGTGGCAGCATCATGCTTTGGGGCTGTTTTTCTTCAGCTGGAACTGGAGCCTTAGTCAAGGTGGAGGGAATTATGAACAGTTCCAAATACCAGTCAGTGTTGGCACAAAACCTTCAGGCTTCTGCTACAAAGCTGAAGATTAAGAGGAACTTCATCCTTCAGCATGACAATGACCCAAAGCACACATCCAAATCAACAAAAGAATGGCTTCAGCAGAAGAAGATTAAGGTTTTGGAATGGCCCAGCCAGAGTCCAGACCTGAATCTGACTGAACATCTGTGGGGTGATCTGAAGAGGGCTGTGCACAGGAGATGCCCTCGCAATCTGACAGATGTGGAGCGTTTTTGCAAGAAGAGTGGGAAAATATTACCACATCAGCATGTGCTACACTGATAGACTCCTACCCAAAAAGACTGAGTGCTGTATTAAAAGCCAAAGGTGCTGCAACAAAGTAGCTTAAGGGTGTGCATATTTATGCAAACAGGTTATTGTAAGTTTATTTTTCTCCTTAAAAGATTTCAGTTTGTTTTTCAATTGGGTTGTACAGGCTATAGGTCACATTAATGGTGGAAAAGGTTTTGAAATGACTTATCTTGGTCTCTTTTTTTTTTTACATGACAAAAACCTGGCATTTGAACAGGGGTCTGTAGACTTTATTAATCCACTGTATATGTACACTTTAAGTTTTTGCTCCTTTCAGTCATGCTTTAATTTTTCAGTTAGTACTGTACAAACAGTACACCTACACAAGCCACTTGAAATCTGTCTAAATTAATGCATAATCAATGTGTAATAAATGTGTGTGCACACAAAAGAAAAAAGAACAAGAGGAAAGGCTGATTGTTCCATTTTCTACAAAAACAAGCAAATCAAAATTAATTGAAGGATAATGTTGAGTGATTTAACATTATATAACCTTAAGTTAAGAAACTTTTCATCAAACACATTTTGGCATGGGAGAAGTGAAACTATGTGATTATGTAATGGTCTCTATAATTGAGTAAGTACACTATGAAAGGATATGCATTACACAGATGAAAGCAGATGTTGGGGCAGTGGATTCTATAAAACAGAGCAGAGGTTCCTGCAGCATCTGTACACCATACCTGCAAGTGCAGACTCAAAGTGTTTGCACCATTGACCCCATGCCTCCCAACAGCCAGCAGCACCCTAATACAAATCAGGTGCAGCAACAGAGTTAAAAGCTGAGCACAGAACTGTCGAGCTTTTATTCTCTCCTTGCAATTTTTCAGTCTTTTATTCAGTATTTGTTCTGTCTTGCTTTGCGTGCAGCAAAACCAAAGAAAATGGAATAAGCACTTTAGCTGACCGAAATCAAAAAGGCAAGGCAACCAGTTTTTAATGCTCCAGAAGCAATAGGAAGTCACATGAGGGGAAGCTCACGTGTGATTTCCGCAATGTTTGTTAATGGTAATCCTTAAAACAACTAGTGGCAGTGGAGTCTAAATTCCAGTCATGCTTTGTGACGTTCAGTCTTCTCTAAATGGAGGCGGGCATTGGCTGTAGAGATGAACAGGCAATAAAAAACTGGCCCTACGCCTGCTGAAATCAATTACAATGAACTCCTTAAGTGGTTTACAGAATAAAAGGCAAAACTTCAACAGGAAATGTAACCTTAAACATTGCATTTCTTGAATTTTACATTGATTCATTTAAAAGATCAACTAACAATGCTGACATGTGAGTTTAATACCAACCAGTTATCGACTCATGAGGTCATTGCTGTGTGTGTTTATAACAAAGTCAAGCCAAACTCTGAGAGCAGTCATTGTGATGATCTCAGCATTATTGCCAACTGCCAGCATAAATATCATCAGAATATGTGCAGCATTGGACTCACTCCACATCTATAACAGGAATTTATGGAGAATAAATGCCAGCTGATACACAGAGGACCAGAGTTAGGATAAAACAGGATCAACTGTAACATCAGGTGACAGGAGGCCAGGCAGGTCCTTCCTGGACTATAGCTGTTCTTCAGCCAGTAGAGGAAGACAGTCCATCATTGATGAGGCCAAAAACACACAGGTGGAGCTTACTGTCACTGCGCACACTACCCTTGATTAAATACGAGCCACCAGCCAAGTGGGCAATGGAAACAACTTAATCACTCCAAGCCTCACACAGAGACACAATGCTGGGGTGTTTTAAAATGTTTTCCATTAGTTGAAAGCAACATAAACTTAATATATTTGTAGCTCTGTCAGCGCCTGAGGGAGTGTGGATTTGGTCGGGGGGGTGGGGGGGGACTCAGTGTCCCTGCCCGTACAGCTTTCCATTGTGACACGCAGTCATGCAGGCCTATCAGACAGTAGGCGCAGCACAAAAGGCATCAAGCCCCAGTCCCAGAGAGCAGCAGACACTTATCTAAACACTGATCCCATGGCCCCCACGGCTGCCATTCAGCCCCCGCCGGCCTGCCGGACTCGATTACCCTCCCCACTGGCAGACTGGAGCACATAAAAAGCATTCCCATCAATGAACTGTTGAACCTTTTCCCTTTGGACGTGTGACCAGACAGGAACCCTTTGACACTGCATTTCTGTTGAGCAAATTCATAGCTAAGCACTTTCCTGGTCATTGGGCTTGTTAAGTCCATTAATTCTGGGACACGGCACTCATTTATACATGTGCAAGGGGCCAGAATGGGAATTTGTTCTGTTGGTAAAACAGCGAATATTTGTTGGGCGCACAGTGTAAATAGAGCAATAGCGCAGGTCCCCTCCCCGCCTTCCTGACTCTCCTGGCTGCCTCTGCCTCCTGACAGAAACACGCTGAAGTATCTTTATTTAAAATCTTTTAAAATTTTCACCTTTATACATATTATATGATTACTTCAAGCAACAGAAATATATGTAAATACCCTGTAAAGTATTTTGGTTTTGGAAGATAAAAGAACCAGACTGTAATTATCCAGTCAGTGGTTTTCCTTTTTCCTGTGGATTCTAGTTCAGCAGGGAGGAAAGCTTTACCCTGAGAAAAATGATTCCACAAAACTGATGCATCTCACACCATCCGTGCTGTTTGCGGATCCAGAAGATGAGAGAACAATCATAGTGTGCAGCGTGCAGTTCAGTGCAATCACCTTTCTGGCACTCGAACACGTCACAGCAGTCTCCCGGCTGGCCGCTGGACTGACTGACCACGACTGGGTGCTGTCCGCTTGGGCAATGGGGTTTGTGGCAGGAGGTGAAGTCGCAAGTGCACTGGGGCGGTATGGAAGGGCAGCAACCAGACGGGGGCTTGTAGCTCTTGGTCAGCACTGAACCCTTAGGGCAGGAGGGCACCTGCAGGGTGGGACACACCACCCCTGCACACCTCAGCTCCTCTGGAGAAAAAAACAAAAACAATAGAACTGATGTAACTGGTGATAACATAAGCGGTTTCTCTGAATTCAGAAATATTCAAAGCAGAGGCGAATAGAGACACAAAAGACTGTACATGATAAAAGTAGTGCTACCTTGTGAATTTAATTACTCAAGTACACATAACAGTAGTCACCAAGAAATTACTTGATAAAGAATTTACTTACAAATGTTACTCAAGTCGTGAGTTGCTACTTAAGTCTCATAAGTTTGTGAGGTTTTTCTCTAATTTGTGGCTTTTGTGGGGCCAGCTGTGGTGCAGGTGGAGTGTGGCCGACTACTGATCGGAGGGTCAGGGGGTCGATTTCCATTCTGTCTGAAGTCTACATGTTGAAGTGTCCTTGAGCAAGACACTGAACCCCCAGTTGCTTCTGGGGGATCAGGCCAGCGCCGGTGTATTGCGGCTCTGCCACCATCAGTGTGTGAATGGGTGGACTGCAGGATCTGTAAAGTGCTTTGGTCATCTAGAGATGAGTAACAAAGCGCTATATGCCATTTATTTTCCATTAAATTTGAAACTTTTTACTCAGATTTAAAATAAATTTTACCATAAGTTTATGGGTTTTTCATTGTAAATTTCATACTTTTTCAGTGTACATAAGACGTTTTCAGATTTATTAATTTTTTTCTCATAAATTTGCAGCTTTTTTTCTTGTAACTTTCCAACCTCAAATTTGCGTTTTTCCTCATTTTTTATAGATAGTTTTATGTTTAACTAGAGGACACTCAGACAGTGCACCCATACCTCTGTCAGTCCCATCCCTCCGTACCTCTGTCAGTCTGAACATTGGGATTTAGGGCCTTGGTAGAGGTATGTGCTCATAGATAGTCTCTAAGATCATCTGCCCAAATTGCATTTAAATTCATCCAGTAGTTTTTGCATAATCCTGCAGCACAAAATATAACATGGGTCTTGGCATAGGTATGTGCTCTTGGATCACCTCCAAAATCTAATGGGTTCATGCTTCAGCCAAGAGCCACATTTGGTGAAAATTTAATCCAATCATCCAGTAGTTTTTGCATTATCCTGCTAATAGACAGACTGGAAAAAAAAATTACCTTCCATCTTTACTTGGCGAAGGTAATAAATTTTTTTTTTTTTTTCTTGAGTTCTTTTTTTAAATTTAAGTTGCGATTTTCCTAAAATGTTGTTACCAATTTGTAATAAATTTAGTTTTTGTAATTTTTCTACATTTTCCCCCACAACTGTTTGCAACTGAACCAGAACAGAAGAATAAGAATGGCAGCGCACCAAGAAGCTCACGGGATCGATTCCACCCCTGACCACCATGGGTTCGATCCCACCCCCGACCATTGGGGACCCTTCTGTGTGGAGTTTGCATGTTCTCCCTGTGTCTGTGTGGATTTACTCCAGGATTTCTCCGGTTTCCTCCCACAGGCCAAAAACATGCAAGTTAGGTTAACTGGAGACTCTAAAGTGGCCCTAGGTGTGAATGTGTGTGTGTGAATGGTGAAGGGACTGGCGCCACACCCTGGCTGCCTCATTCATCCAGGTGGATGCCCTGTAATTTCCATCTGGGATTAATAAAGTATACTACTTCTTTTGACTGCTCCCTTTAGGGGTCACCACAGAACATCATCTGCCTCCATCTCACCTATCCCTTGCATTTTCCTCTGTAACACCAACCCTCTCCAAGTCCTCCTTCACTACATCATTAATCTTCTTTTCTTCCTGCCTGGCAGCTCCATCTTCAACATCCTTTGTCCAATATATCCACTGTCCCTCCTCTGCACATTGCCAAACCATCTCAGGCTTGCCTCTCTTACTTTGTCTCCAAACGGCTCAACCTGAGCTGTCTCTCTGATATGCTCATTTCTAATCTTGACCCTCCTTGTCACCCCCAATTAAAATCTTAGCATTTTCAACTCTGCCACTTCCAGCTCCACCTCCTGTCTTTTTGTCAACGCCACCATCTCCAAACCATACATCATAGCAGGTCTCACTACCGTCTTGTAAATCTTCCCTTTCACTCTAGCTGCTATCCTCCTGTCACAAATCACCCAACACTCATCTCCACCCACTCCACCCTGCCTGCACTCTCTTCTTCACCTCTCTTCCTTCCTTCCTCACCATCTGTCCTTCCACATTTCTCTCCTTAAGACCATACCTGCCCAGAACCTCCTCATCACCTCTGTTCCCTTCACCTACACGTTCATTGAAGTCTGTTCCAACCACCACTCCCTCCTTCTTGGGAACACTCTCTACCACTTCATCCAACTTACTCCAGAATTCCTCTCGCTTCTACCTGACATCCAACTTGTGGGGCATACGCATTGATAACATTCAACATCACACCTTTGACTTCTAACTTCAAACTTGTGGAGGAATAAGATCAGGTGAGATGCAACGAGCTGGAAGGTTGCAGAGTTTTATTTCCTCCATCATAATGAGACACACATCGTAGCTCTGAGCTACTGTGTTACTGTGCTGTTGAGGCATGTATAGTAAGCTCTTTTATACAGACAGAGAGAATGCATGGTCCATTAGCATATTGGTATACATATCAGTCAATACACATGATTAGCATGACCAACTGGCGCCTGGACGTCCTCTTCTTAATCCGGGGATGTATAAACAATAGTCCATTGTTCTGGTTGTCCTCCAGGGGCTCTCTGTCCGTATGCAAATTGTCCTCTGCTTCCTGCAGACATGCTGAGTGTGAGGAATGTTCTTGTAGAGTGTTGTGGGTCACCACAGGGCTCCCCCCCAGAACACTCAGCAGGGGCTGTGACCTCCCACCCCCCCCCATTTGGCTCCAGCGCCGGTTTCCAGCACGTTGAATGGCTGTGCATTGTGGGTGCCGGGGCCGGTGTGCGTTGTGTGTAATGGAACAAGACGGCGATCGGCCGGCTTTAGGGAGTGAGGTGCGGGAAGAGCGCTGTGGAGGAGGAGGGGGAGGGGGGTGGGAGTAAGTGAATGCTGGCCCGGAACGTCAAAGGTGTCTGGGCCGTGCAAAAACTGCGTGTGGATCCGCGATGCGCATGCGCACGCAGCGACCGGCAGCTGGTGAAAAAAGTTCGACATCTGTGTCTCTGTTTTCATGCACTTTTTCCCCCCCCCCACAATATTTTTTTTTTTTAACCAAACATAGCACACACAGTCAGACACTAACACAAAAGTAATTTAAAAATTAAAAAGAACAATAACAAAATAACAAAAAAAAGTGTAATAAAAACAACAACAGCCATTAACCAAAACAAGTCAACAACAATGCTCCTCTGTTTAGTCTAGGTAATCTATTACATAAGTATACATAATATACATTCACCAGCATGGAATTTGCAAGGTCCACACATATCATTCACCTTCTTCTTCAGAAGTTATGTTTAATTTCTTTACATAATCAATGAAAGGTCTCCATATATTCTCAAACATTTTCCTTTGATTTCAGTATATATGTTATTCTTTCTAGTGGAAGGTTTGTTAACATCTGTCTTAACCACTCAGTCACATCTGGTCTATGAATCTTTTTCCACAGTAGTGCAATACATTTTTTGGCATTAAGCAAACTGAGGTCTATGAATGCTCTTTCACTCTTATTAAAGTTATGTTTTTCTGGACACAGACCCAACAAAAACAGTTTAGGGTTCAATGTGATTTGTTTTGAAATTATTTTTTCAATTGTTACCCTCACCTCTTCCCAAATCATTCAGATTTTTCTAGATTCCCATAAACAGTGAAATAGGGTTCCTTTACTTTCCATACATTTTGTGCATGTATCTGGTATGTTTTTGTTATATCTATTTAATTCCACTGGTGTAACATACATCCGCATTAACCATTTAAAACGTATCAGTTTAAGATGCACATTTATTGATTTGGTTTGAGCTTCTGCACAAGCCATTTCCCATTGTTCCTCTGAAATTTCAATTTGCAGGTCTTCTTTCCAATAATTCAGTCTTTTCTGTGAGTTTTCACTTGAGAATAGTGTCAATGAGTTGTAAAACTCTGAAATAATACCCTTTCTCTTACTATCTTTCATCAAAATTTTTTCCAAAGTTGAATAAGTAGGTCGGGTGAGAGCATTATTTTGATTTGAACAAATAAAATTTCTAAGCTGAAGATATTTAAAAAAGTGTGTTCTATTAAGATTGAATTTAATCCTCAGTTCTTCAAAAGACATTATGTTATCTGAGCGTGACAAATAAGTCTTGAATCTTTTGAATCCCTTTTAAATTCCATACTTTAAATACAATATCCGCTCTCCCTGGTGTACAATATTGATTACCCCATATTGGGCTAAATTGTGACAGTGAGTGTGGTTCTTTTAAATATTTTTTAGTTTCACACCATATTTTGATCATGTGCTTTACAATTGGATTTTGAACTTGTTTCTGTAATTTTTTTAGCCGAGTCTGAGTATATGAATAAGGGAAGAGGTAAAGGTAAATTGTATGATTCCATTTCAGTCCAGTGAGGAGGATCATTTGATGAAAAATAATATGTCATAGACCTCATTTCAGACCTCCACGATCAAATGGTAAGTATAGTAAGGACAAATGTAATCTAACCTTCCTATTGTTCCATATAAATTCCACTAATTTTTTTTTTTTTAATTCTTGAGAATAGATCTGAAGGTGGTGGAAAAGGAATGTATTGAAATAAAGTATTTTTGGTAAGATATTACTTTTAAGTATATTCTCCCGATCATCGGCATTGGTAATGACATCCATCTCTGAAGCAACTCATTAATATTTGTCATTAAGGCTTCATAGTTGGCATTGGCGACTGATTCTAGCTTAGGCAAAATTTGAATTCCTAAATATTTAAACTGATCTACAACATTGAATTGGTTTACCTCAGGAGATGGATGATTTCTCTGGGTCTCATTTAACATTAATATTGAAGATTTTGTTTTGTTTATTTTATATCCTGATATATCCCCAAAGTTCTTTATTAAATTTAACAAGGTCAGAATTGATTTTTTAAAATTCGATATAAACAAAATTATGTCATCGACATACAGGGAGATTTTATGTTCTGTTGGTCCTACTTTAATTCCATATATTTGTGGATGTAAACGTACTGCTATCGCTAAAGGTTCAATTGCCATAGTAAACAATAAAGGTGAAAGTGGACAGCCTTGTCGACATCCTCTATTGATTTTTATTGATTTTGAGATATTGCTGTAGTATTATTGTATATTATCTGGACCCATTTTATGAAATTATTTCCAAGTCCAAACCTTTGTAGGACTTCAAAAAGATAGGGCCATTCGACCCTATCAAAGGCCTTTTCGGCGTCCAATGATATGAGAGCTGTATCCGGTGCTTCTTTATTGGAATAAATAATATTAAATAGTCTTCTTACATTATGGAAGCCTTGTCTTCCCATTATAAAGCCATTCTGATCTCGGTTAATAATATTTGGTAATATTGCTTGTAGTCGTTTTGCTAAAATTTTACAGATTATTTTAAGATCAGCATTTAATAGGCTTATTGGTCTCATGTTTTCACATTTATTAGAGGGTTTACCTGGTTTTGGCAACAGTATAAGGCATTATTCATGTATGGTGGTAAATTACCATTTTGAAATGCTTCTAAAACCATTTCCAAAAGTGGTTTTATTAATTTATTCTTAAATTTTTTATAGAGGTCGACTGGAAGACCATCTGGTCCTGCTCTTTTTCCTGATTTCATATTATCAATGGCTTGCCCAACTTCTTCTTGACTAATTTTAGACTCCAGTATCTCCCCGTTTTCATTTGGAATACCTGGTATCCAGGTATTCACCCAATACTAATAATCCACCCAAAAACCCATTTAGTTTTGTTAAGTCAGTTTCATTTTTTGTATCATATAGTTTTTCATAATAATCGCTAAAGGCACTATTAATTTATAAAGGATCTATAACTACCTGTCCGTTACTTATAATACTGGTAATTGGTGTTTTAGATTCTAATTGTTTAATCTGCCATGCCAATAATTTTCCTGATTTTTCACCTTGTTCATAAAAAGTTTGCTTCAATCTTAGAAGACTCGAGGCAGCTCTATTCACTGATTTTTTGTCATATTCAGCTCTCAGGATCAGTAATTCGTTCTCTAACTGTGGGTTACTTCCTGCATACACCTTTTCTTGAAGAATTTTTATTTTATGTTCCAATTGGACTCTCTCCTCTCGGGTCTTCTTAGATTTTGAACCTGTATAACTAATAATATGCCCCCTAATAAAAGCTTTGAAAGCCTCCCACTTTATACATGCCGTTGTTTTTGTAGTATTGATATCAAAGAACTCTGTTTTTCTATGTACTTAAATTCCTCATCCTGAAGCCATTTATGTTGAAAATGCCACCTAACTGGGTCCTTTGTCAATTTCTTATCTACATATACTAGACAGCAGGGTGCATGATCAGAGATCACAATGTTATCCTAGAAACAGTTTTGAATCTTGGACCTTAATTCTGTAGAGATCAAAAAGTAGTCAATACGTGAGAATGTCTTATAGGTATTAGAATAACAAGAATAGGCTTTGACTTGTGGTTTCATTTCTCTCCATATATCTAGCAATCTCAATTCTTTCATAAAATGATTAATGGTCATCCTACATCCATTGTGCGTACAGTCCAGTCCTGTTGATCTATCTATACTGGGATTCAATGTACAATTGATAGTGCTAAGAGATGACTGTTGTTGTGAAATGGCGCTATATAAATAAAGTTGAATTGAATTGAATTAAAATCCCCTGCTATTTTATGTTGCCCTGTAAGTGATGATAAAGTGAGGAATAAATTAACAAAGAAGTTCTGATCATCAATATTAGGGCCGTATAAGTTCACCAGATTTATATTTTCTAATAACAAAGATCTTTGGATAATTAGATATCTTCCAAATTTGTCTCCAATTACATTTTTCGTTTGAAATGGGACTGTTTTGTGTATGAGAATCATGACTCCCCTAGCTCGGGATGAAAATGATGAGGTGAACACGTTACCTTGCCATCTTCTCCTAATTCTTTTTACATCCTCCTCTAATAGATGAGTTTCTTGTAAAAACTACAATTTTTGAATCTATGTCTTTTATTTTATTCATGACTTGTTTAAGTTTTTTAAGATTTTGTAGACCTCTGCAATTCCATGAAGTTAAATTAAGACTAACGCTTTGATCTATGATCAATAAGGAGTTTGAGATTACCTTGCAATATGAACATACTCTTACAGAGAAGCAAAAACATGGATGATAGAACATTCATCCTACAAGCTAAACAAAAACAGATTCCCTTTCCCCACATTCGTGGTAATCCCCCCAAAATCAAAAAAATTCCGTCTCCCGTTATAGCTAGTGACTGTTCCACACCTGCGAGGATCAGTCAAACCACTCTCTCTTTCTCCTCTTAATCACCCTGACTCTACTACTATTCTTATGACATTAACTCTCTTCTGTAGTTTTTTCAACATAATTTCAAAGTTTTATAGCAACGTTGTACATCATAACTTTTTTTTTTTAATACAGTCTGTATTTTGTAGACATGTTTATGTTTCAGATCAATCAGATGTCTGTACATATGCTTAAATGTTCTACCTTTGTCATGTTCATGCTTAGCTCCCGCCAGTCTCCTTTTGGATCTGCTTGATGAGCTCCTGCGCCTCTTGAGGGGTCTTGAAGGTGTGGGTTCTCCCCTTATATGTGACCAGCAGTCTTGCCGGATGAATTACTCCGTGACGAATCCCTAGGTTGCGCAGCTCTTTGCAGGCGGGGTCAAACTGTTTTCTCAATTGTTGTATTCCTGTGGCCAAATCTGGGTAGAACCACACCTGTTGGTCTTGGCATTTAATTTCCCCTTTAGCTCGCGCCGCATTGGTGACTGTCATCTTGTCTCTGTAGTTGAGGAACTTCATAAACAGCATCCTCGGTGGCATCTTATCTCTCGGTAGGCCGATTCAGTTAGCTCTCTCTAAAACGACCGATGACTGCAGATCTGCGTTATTCAGCACTTCTGGAATCCACTTTTCCAAAAAGGAACACTGGTCCCGTCCCTCCGTTCCCTCCGGGAGGCCCACCAGCCTCAAATTATTCCGTCACGAGCGGGATTCCAAGTCTAGGACGTTATCTTCCAGACGTTTGCATTTTAATTCCAGTGTTTGCAATTTAGTTTGCAGGCTGGTGACGTCATCTTCAGCGCTTGAAATTCGGAGCTCCGCCTGCGACACTCGCTCCAAACAATCGCTTATTTCTTTTCTCATACCTTCCATCGCTGCTATAATCCCGTTGAATTTAGACGAAAACTCTGTTCTCATGGAGTTGATGGCAGTGAGCACTACGTTTGTCCCCTCTTCAACTGTTCCCGCTCCGCCGCTGGCTCCCTCCTCCGCCATTGCTTCCGGAGTTTTCTCTGTTTCACCTTGAGCGTGGAAGTCTGTTAGCTTGGGTTGTTTTGTCGAGTTACCTTTTCCTCCACCTAATTTTCCAGCCTTTGTCTTTACCATATCCGCGCCAAAACGCTAGGATGGGTTTTTGTTCCAATTAAGAGAGTTTTAGTATTTTTTTTTTTTTTTTTTAATTTTCAAGAGCAGAGCAGTGTGAAACACGTCTTCCTACGTGGCCGCCATAACCGGAAGTCCGTTTTTATGCACTTTAATGTGTTTTAAAGAAATTCTCTGTCGTTTTTGTCCTTGAATGTTTGTGAAATATATAACGAAGAGCTCCCTGGTTCCATCAGTCTGGATTTCCTCCTTATTTTTGCACGGTCGTTTTTTTCCTACCGGCTCTTTGTCGTGGAGGTAAGTACAATCGCGATCATGCCGGGAAGAATACAGTATCCCAGAGACATGTTACTGCATTTAAACATGGATAATGCAGCATCTGTGTTTGAGTCCGTGTCACAACTGCCGGACTTTATTTTAAGAGATTTTCATGGACACAGCGATGAAAAGAGAGACAAGAGGAGGAAACGCGGAAAGCGTGGAGGCGTAAGATTAAATCTGAGGAGGCGTCAGCTTAACCGCATTCCTCTTCTATTATTATGGGGAACGTACAATCCCTGAGAAATAAAGTGGATGAAATTCAAGGGAATGTACGATATCAGAAGGACTTCAAGAACTGCTGTGTCATGGCTTACACGGAAACGTGGCTTACGGCGCATGACCGGGATGCGGACCTGTGGGTTGACGGCTTTGGAGCCCCACTTCGCTCGGATCGGCAGGAAGAGGTAACAGGGAAACGTCGGGGGCGGCATATGTTTATATATTAATAAACAGTACTGTATATCTGTCACGGTCAGAGAGCGCATCTGTACACCCGATGTGGAACTTCTGTCCGTATCGCTATGCCCCTTTTATCTGCCCCGTGAGTTCCCCCAACTTTTTATAACGACCGTGTACATTCACCGAGAGCGGATGCTGACTCCGCCTCCAGCACCGTCTTTGATGTGGTACAGCGGTTGCAGTCGATTTCCCCAGAGGCTCCAAACTTTATTCTTGGGGATTTTAACCATGTTTCTTTAAAGAAGACACTTAAGAACTTTTATCAGTATGTCTCCTGCCCAACCAGGCGAAAAAAGACATTGGACCTGTGCTATGGATCCATAGAGAGGGCCTATAAATCACTTCCCCTTCCTCCTTTAGGATCCTCAGATCACAACTGTGTACATTTGCTGCCCACATATAAAACTGCTCTCAGAAGAGGCAAGGCGAAGACCAGAGACAAACATGTGGACAGAGGATTCAGTGCACTACCTCCAGGAATGCTTTAACTGTACGGACTGGGAGGTGTTCACACTGTCCTGCGGGGATGATTTGGACTCTTTAGTGGACGTCACATGCTCATACATGACTTTCTGCAGAGATATGATCGTTCCACGTAAACGTGTCAAAATACATCCCAACAACAAGCCATGGGTTACAAAATCAGTTAAATCTTGCTTACAGAGGAAAGCACTTGCCTTTAAACAGAGGGTTGTTTCTGAGCTACAGGTTGCCACAAAAGAGCTGAAGTCTGAAATTTTAAGAGCAAAACAGAATTATAAATCATAATTGGAAAGCAAGATGGCAAAGAAACTTGGTTCAGCCTGGGCCAGTATGAAAACTATTGCAGGCCTTCAGAGCACAGAGCGCAGTAATCATGTGTTTTTAGATGGTTTTAATTCAGACACAGAGCTGGCTAATGCTCTTAACTGTCTTTATGGTCGTTTTGATTCCTTTGATTTTAGCACAGAAACCCAAGATTTGAAACAGAAACTCAAGGACAATCAGCACTTTAATATTGAGGTGCAGGATATTAAAAGGGCGTTCTGTACTGTAAAAGTGAACAAAAGTCAGGGCCCTGATAATATATGTGGGTGATTGGTAAAGTCCTGTGCACATGAATTGAGTCGTGTATTTCACTACATTTTCAATAAGTCCTTACAGACACAACATGTGCCTAAGATCTGGAAAGATGCCGTGGTTGTCCCTGTTCCAAAATCCAGCTGTCCTAAAACAGTAAACGACTTTCGACCAGTTGCTTTGACTTCAACTTTAATGAAAATTTTTGAAAAACTGGTCAGATTTGAGGTCCTAAAGCAGACTGAGCATGCATTGGATCCTCTGCAGTTTGCATATAGGCCTCACAGAGGAGTAGAGGATGCCACTGTCACTCTGTTTAACATGCTTTTTGAACATCTGGATTTTAATGGGACCCACGCCAGGCTTTTATTTGTGGACTTTTCTTCCGCCTTTAATGCAATCCAACCTCATATTTTAGTTGAAAGGCTCCTGCAACAATTTGATTTGAGCAATAATCTGGTGGGTTGGATTCTGGATTTTTTAACCAATAGGACACAGAGAGTAAGGGTCAATGGTACATTGTCTGGCCAAAAGTGCTCTTCTACTGGCTCTCCTCAGGAGTGTGTGTTGTCACCACTACTGTTCATCCTGTACACAAACATGTGTCGGAGCAGACATGACAACAGACTCCTTATAAAGTATGCTGGTGATTCAGTTGTCAGTCTCCTCCAGGATGGTGAGAGTGGCCATGGCCCAGTAGTTGATTTTGTTCACTGGTGTGAGGATTCCTACCTGCAGCTGAATACGACAAAAACTAAAGATATGATTATTGACTTTAAGAGGAAAACTCCCAGGCACGAAGTCACTGTACTAAAAGGCCAGACCACTGAATGTGTAAAATCCCACAAATATCTTGGGACGATGATTGATAGTAATTTAAACTTTGAAGAGAACTGTGAAAGGGTGTGCAAAAAGAGTCCGCAACATTTGCATTGTTTAAGGAAACCGGTGTAACAGAGTCAGAATTTAGCCTTTTTGAATTTCTTTAAAAATAGATGTGCTTTTCATTTTTACATAGTTTTTGGAGCCTCCTGGTGGTTTTATTTCGCAGCTGCATAGATAGTTTTCTTTGCACACGGCACTTACCCCAGCAGAGAAAAAGATTTTCATTGCTGGAGGTAAGTGCAATGTAATAGAGCTGTTGCTGTATTTATACTTTAAATGTTGTTAAGCCATGCATACAAAGGTTTATATCTTGTAGAGTGGTCATGAGCATTACTACCATGTATTTACGAAGTTTCAGATTATTCTAAGTAAAAATAGTAACTTTATCGTTGAGTGAATGTGTGACCACGTTGAATGAACAGCTAGTCAGTTATTACTAGCGCAGCATTCTTCTGTATGGTTTGCTGTCATTTCATTTTGTTAAGATATTCATTTTCTTTTACTGTCCGTGTGCAGATCGCGACATATGCAGCTGCAGACTGTTTATTGTGTGCTTTTTCTGATACTTGACCAGGTAGGCTTTGTTTTATATGGTTTTTTTTTTTTTTTCTAAAGAAAAAAGAGAAAAAGATTTTCATTGCTGGAGATCGTGACATATGCAGCTGCAGACTGTTTATTGTGTGCTTTTTCTGATACTTGACCAGAATAAAGACAGCGTGAGCAACAAGTCCCTGCCTGTGTACTTTCTGCACCAACACGAGCACACAGAAAACCACGCACGTTACACCTGCACGCTTCCAAATTGACCGAACCATAATGATGATGTTTTATTGGGCTTTTATTGAATCGGTTTTATCCTTTTCTTTAGTGTCATGGTTTGGTCAGATAAAACTGAAACAGAGGAAATCCTTGGATCAGGTAGGTAGATGGTCCAGTCATTTTCTTGGTGAGTCACAGCTGAGCCTGACATCCTTGTACACCAGACAGGTACAGAGGATTGCTACCGCCATTTTAAATGATTACTCCCACCCTTTGCACTGCCACTTTCAGCTTCTTTCCTCCAGACGGAGGTTTGCTGTCCCAAAAAGTAAAACCCAGCGCTACAAAAACAGCTTTGTTCCTGCTGCTGTCAAAGAGTTGAACAAGTTGTAACAATATATTGCACATAATTTAGTTACCTATTTATTAATTTCATTTTATATTTACTTTTTTTTGTAGGTTCTTTATTTGGGTTCTAAATCTTTTATTGGGTTTTAGACTTTTGAGTTTTTAACCTCTTTGACTAGTCTAACTTTTTAATATGACCCTTCTCTCTCATCTCTTTGTCTTATGTCCTGATTGATGGAGCCATGAGTATTTTTATCATGTTTATAGTCAGCTTCATGTGTGCCTGCGTTTGTGTTTATGTTGAATGTAATTGTGGTTTGTAAATATGGATGTCGCCTGACTGCAAAACAAATCTACCTACAGGTACAAACAAAGTAACCTGAACCTGATGGTGAGGGACTTTCCCGGTAAACCAGGGGCAGTGATCCGCAGCGGCTGTGAGGAAAAAAAAAAAAAAAGTTACGTCTCTGACTCCTCTCGCAGCTCGGTCCAGAAAGGATGTGGGGAAGGCAAACAGCTAAATTCCCCGAGGATGCGTAGCGGCTGTGAAACAACTGCAGCTGTGTGAGGGACCTGGTGGTTTGGCTTTCGGTGCAGACGCAGCCCTAAAGCCCTCGAGGACAGCAATCGGCTAGGCTCCTGTTGTGCACCGTGGCTGAGAAGCCCATGCAAAGTCCTGTGTGCGGGCTGCACGTCTGCTTCAGGTGCGTGAGCAGCCCTGAAGGTTCCGAGGCTGGCGATCGGCCATGTTCTCAGGCATGTGCAGCGGCGGAGGACGATGTATCAGTCTGTGGAGCCGGATTGTCTCTGTGCATGGCGTGCGCTTGGGCGCAGTGACCACATAGCTGGCAGCTGCGCTGTCCTCGTAATCCTGCGGTGTGCGTGCGGGGCTTCGTTGTCGCGAGCTGAGTCAGGGTTGGGGAGCTTGGTGGAAATCAACGCAGTCGGCGCCGGTGATCGGGTGATCAGGTCGCTGATCGGGTGATCAGGCTGCTTCCTTCGTTTCGCTTGTGTCGCCGCTCATGGTGAGTGTCGGTCCCCGCGCTCCGCTCCGGAGAGGATGAAGAGGTTGCAGGCGTTCTCTGGTCCTGTGTGTCCACAGCGCGGTGAGAGGGAGCAGACGGTCATTCTCTCTCGTCAGGTCACCAGTGTGGAGGTAAAAGATCAGGCGAGGGGCACACCATGACACGTCGGGGTCACCAGTGTGGAGGAATAAGATCAGGCGAAATGCGACGAGCTGGAAGGTTGCAGAGTTTTATTTCCTCCATCATAATGAGACACACATCGTAGCTCTGAGCTACTGTGTTACTGTGTTGTTGAGGCATGTATAGTAAGCTCTTTTATACAGAGAGAGAATGCATGGTACATTAGCATACTGGTATACATATCAGTCAGTACACATGATTAACATGACCAACTGGTGCCCGGACGTCCTCTTCTTAATCCGGGGATGTATAAACAATAGTCCATTGTTCTGGTTGTCCCCCAGGGGCTCTCTGTCCGTATGCAAATTGTCCTCTGCTTCCTGCAGAAATGCTGAGTGTGAGGAATGTTCTTGTAGAGTATTGTGGGTCACCACAAACTCATGATTCTGTCCGGCTCCCTCTTTACCTCCTGAACACTTTTCACATACTCTTTCTTCAAGATTACTCCTACTCCATTTCTCTTCCTATCTATACCATGGTAGAACAGTTTAAATTCACCTCCAATGCTCCTCGCCTTGCTTGATTAATAAAGTATTAAAAAATACACCTGCACAAGTTTCGGTGTTGATATCTGCAAAGGTTGTTTTAAAGTTGGGAAAAAGGAAAAACGGTGATCCTGTAATCTTGACCTTTTGACCTCAAAATGAAAGCATGTCTACAACTTTACATGTAGTATTCCTGCATGAAGTATGGGGTTAATATCTGCCGTCATTTTTGTTTTAGACTCAGGAAAAAAAAAAAAAAAACAGACACTTGGTGATCCCTTTGACCTCAACCTTTGTCAGTGTAAATGTACAGTCATGTGAAAAAATTAGGACACTATGAAAGCCTGTGGGTTTTTTTTTTTACATATTTGTCAGTGTGTGAATGTGTGTGTGAATGGGTGGATAGTAGGATTTCTAAAGCGCTTTGGCCATCAAGAGATGAGAATAAAAAAGCGCTATATAAGTGAATGCCATTTACCATTTACGGGGCGGCTGTGGCGCAGGTGTAGTGTGACCGACTACTGATCGGAGAGTCATGAGTTCAATCCCTGCTCTGTCTGCAGTTCGCATGTCCAATTGTCCTTGAGAAAGACACTGAACCCCCAGTTGCTCCTGGTGGCCAGGTTAGCGCCTGTATGTATGGCAGCTCTGCCGCCACCAGTGTGTGAATGTGTGCATGAATGGGTGGATAGCAGGATCTGTAAAGCGCTTTGGTCATCCTAGATGAGAAGAAAAGCACTATATAAGTGAACACTATTTTACCATATTTGGACATATGGATATTCAGTATCAATTTTAACAATACTGGACAATTCAAGTAATATAACTAAACAATTAAAACTAAAGAAAAGACTTCTTAAAATTTTCTGTAAAATGTAAATCTAAAAACACGCAATTTCTGGTGAGGAATAAATTAGGACACACCCACATTTATTTCCACTTAAAATGGCTAAAATCACTTCCGGTTATGGCTGCCACGTAGGACGGACGTGTCTCGCTCTGCTCTGCTCCTGGAGAAAAAAATCGGCAAATAACTCTCTCATTTGGGACAGAACGTATCCCAGCATTTGAGCGAGGATATGTCGGCGAAGCCTAAGGCTGGAAAACCAGGAAAAGGAAAAAGCGAGCCGCCGAAACAGTCCAAATTAACGGACTTTCAGGTCTGTGACGCAGCAAACAAGGCTCCATATATGGCGGAGGAGGCTGGCGGCGGTGCGATTTCTGCGGGGAATGGCGCAGATGCGCTGATGGCTGCCATGAGTTCAATGAGAGCGGACTTTTCCTCTAGATTTGATGGGATTATGACAGCGTTGGAAGGAATAAGAAAGGAATTGGGTGACTGTGTAGAACGAACGGCGCAGATGGAGCTCCGTCTCGCTAGTGCTGAAGATGACGTCACCCGTCTTCAATTAAAGGTGCGCACTTTGGAAAAAAAAATAAATCTCTGGAAGATAATATTTTGGATTTGGAATCTCGGTCGAGACAGAATAATTTGAGGCTGGTGGGTCTTCCAGAGGAATCAGAAGGTCGGGACGTATGTTCCTTTCTGGAAAAGTGGATTCCGGAGGTGCTGGGCAGCGAGGAGTTGCAATCAGCAGTGGTTCTGGAAAAAGCACATCGTATTGGCCCACGGAGAGATAAGGGACCGCCGAGGACCTTAATTATGAAGTTTCTTAGCAACAGAGACAGGATGAAGATCTTCAACGCTGCACGTGCTAAAGGAGAGATTAAACACCAGGACCAGCAGGTGCGGTTCTACCCAGATTTGGCCACAGGAATCCAGCAATTGAGGAAGCAGTTTGATCCCGTACGTAAGGAGCTGCGCAACCTTGGGATTCGTCATGGTGTGATCTATCCTGCGAGACTGCTGACCACGTATGAGGGCAGAACCCACATCTTCAAGACCCCAGAGGAGGCGCAGGAGTTCATCAAGAAGATCAAAGAAGAAGAAGAGACTGGTGGGAGCTAAGCATGAACAAAATATAAGGTAGAATAATTAAGCATTTGCACAGGCATCTGACTGACTTGAAGTAAATAGTAAGTTTACAAAATATAGATTGTATTATATATTAAAAAAACAAAACAAAAACAAAACAAACAAACAAAAAAAAACTATGATGTACAAAGTTGTTAAAAATTTTGGAGTTAAGTTGGAAAACTACAGAGGAGAGTTAATGTTACGTCATTAAAAGCAGTAGAGTTAGGGTGATTGGGAGGATGAAGAAGGAGTGGCTTAGGCTGTTCCCCGTGGGTGTGGAACGGTCGATGGCTATATCGGGAGACAGAATTTTTCTTTTGATTTTGGGGGGTTTGCCACAAGTGTGGGAAGGGGAAATTTGTTTGTGTGTAGTTTGTAGGATGAATGTTCAACCACTCATGTTTTTGCTTCTCTGTATGAGCATGTTGACACTGCAAGGTAATCCCAAACTCTCTATTGATCATGGACCAAAGTGTTAATCTTAATTTAACTTCATGGAATTGCAGAGGTCTACAAAATTTAAAAAAACTTAAACAAGTTATGAATAAAATAAAGGACATGGGTTCAAGAATTGTGTTTTTACAAGAAACTCATCTGATAGAGGAGGATGTTAAAAGAATTAGGAGTAGATGGCAGGGAAGTGTATTCACCTCTTCATTTTCATCCCGAGCCAGGGGAGTTATGACTCTCATACATAAATCAGTTCCTTTTCAAGTGAAAAATGTAATTGGAGACAAATTTGGAAGATATGTAATCATTCAAGGTTCTTTGCTATTAGAAAATATAAATCTTGTGAACTTATATGGTCCCAATATAGATGATCAGAAGTTCTTTGCTAATTTATTTCTCATCTTATCATCACTTACAGGGCAACATATAATAGCAGGGGATTTTAATTGTACATTGAATCCAGGTGTGGATAGATCAACAGGACTGGATTGTACGCACATTGGATGTAGGATGACTATTAATCATTTTATGAAAGAATTGAGATTGTTAGATATATGGAGAGAAATGAAACCACAAGTTAAAGCCTATTCTTGTTATTCCAGTACCTACAAGACATTCTCACGTATTGATTATTTTTTGATTTCCACAGAATTAAGGTCCAAGATTCAAAACTGCTTTTATGATAACATCGTGATCTCTGATCATGCACCCTGTTGTCTAATATATGTAGATAAAAAATTGACAAAGGAATCAGGTAGATGGCAATTTCAGCATAAATGGCTTCAGGATGAGGAATTTGTCAAGTATATAGAAAAACAGATAGACGAGTTCTTTGACATCAATACTACACAAACATCAGCATGTGTAAAGTGGGAGGCTTTCAAAGCTTTTATTAGGGGACATATTATTAGTTATACAGGATCAAAATCTAAGAAGACTCGAGAGGAGAGAGCTAAATTGGAACATAAAATAAAAAATCTTCAGGAAAAAGTGTATGCAGGAAGTGACCCAAGGTTGGAGAATGAATTACTGATTTGAGAGCTGAATACGACAAAAAAATCAGCGAATAGAGCTGCCTCGGGTCTTCTAAGATTGAAACAATCTTTTTATGAACAAGGTGAAAAATCAGGAAAATTATTAGCATGGCAGATTAAACAATTGGAAATTAAAACACCAATTACCAGTATTATAAGTAATGGACAGGTAGTTATAGATCCTTTAGAAATTAATAGAGCCTTTAGAGATTACTATGAAAAATTATATGATACCAAAAATGAACCTGATTTAACAAAACTAAATGGGTTTTTGAACGAACTATCTATACCGTGTATTCCAAATGAAAACAGGGAGATATTGGAGTCTAAAATTAGTCAAGAAGAAGTTGGGCTAGCCATTGATAATATGAAATCAGGAAAAAGTGCAGGACCAGATGGTCTTCCAGTTGACCTTTATAAAAAATTTAAGAATAAATTAATAAAACCTTTTTTGGAAATGGTTTTAGAAGCATTTCAAAATAATAATTTACCATCATACATAAATAATGCCTTAATTATACTGCTGCCAAAACCAGGTAAGCCCTCTAATAAATGTGAAAATATGAGACCAATAAGCCTATTAAACGCCGACCTTAAGATAATCTGTAAAATTTTAGCAAGACGAATACAAGAAATTTTACCAAATATTATTAATCGAGATCAGAATGGCTTTATAAAGGGTAGACAAGGCTTCCATAATGTAAGAAGACTATTTAATATTATTTATTTTAATAAAGAAGCACCGGATACAGCTCTCCTATCACTGGACGCCGAAAAGGCCTTTGATAGAGTTGAATGGCCCTTTCTTTTTGAAGTCCTACAAAGGTTTGGACTTGGAAATAATTTCATAAAATGGGTTCAAATAATATACAATAATGCTACAGCAGAAATCCTAACAAATAACAATATTTCAAAACCAATAAAAATCAATAGAGGATGTCGACAAGGCTGTCCACTTTCACCTTTACTGTTTACTATGGCAATTGAACCTTTAGCGATAGCGATACGTTTACATTCACAAATATATGGAATTAAAGTTGGACCAACAGAACATAAAATCTCCCTGTACGCCGATGATATAATTTTGTTTATGTCGAATCTAAAAAAATCAATTCCAACCTTGTTGAATTTAATAAAGAATTTTGGGGAAATATCAGGATATAAAATAAATAAAACTAAATCTTCAATATTAATGCTAAATGAGACCCAGAGAAATTACTCAGCCCCTGAGGTAAATCAATTCAATGTTGTAAATCAGTTTAAATATTTAGGAATCCAAATTATGCCTAAGCTAGAATCAGTCGCCAGTGTCAACTATGAAGCCTTAATGTCAGATATCAGTGAGTTAACTCAGAGATGGATGTCACTACCAATGTCGATGATCGGGAGAATCAATATACTTAAAAGTAATATTTTACCTAAAATACTTTATTTATTTCAATACATTCCCTTATCACCACCTTTAGATCTATTCTCAAGAATAAAAAAAAAGTTAGTGGAATTTATATGGAACAACAGGAGGGCTAGATTACGTTTGTCTTTATTATATTTACCATTTGATCGTGGAGGTCTGAAATGTCCAAATTTTATGTTGTATTATTGGTCGGCACAACTGAGGTCTATGACATATTATTTTTCATCAAATGATCTCCCTCACTGGACTGAAATGGAATCATACAATTTACCTTTACCTCTTCCCATATTCATATACTCAGATTCGGCAAAAAAATTACAAAAACAAGTTAAAAATCCATTTGTAAAGCATATGATCAAAATATGGTGTGAAGCTAAAAACTATTTAAAAGAACCACAGTTATTGTCACAATTTAGTCCAATATGGGGTAATCAATATTTTAAACCAGGGAGAGCGGACGCTGTATTTAAAGTATGGAATTTAAAAGGGATACAAAAGATTCAGGATTTATATTTGCCAGGTGCAGACAACATAATGTCTTTTGAAGAGCTGAGGATCAAATTTAATCTCAATAGAACACATTTTTTTAAATATCTTCAACTTAGAAACTTTATTCGATCAAATCAAAATAAAGCTCTCACTCGACCTATTTATTCATCCTTGGAAAAAATGATGATGAAAGATAGTAAAAGAAAGGGTATTATTTCAGAGTTTTATAACTCATTGACACTATCTTCAAGTGAAAATTCACTGAAAAGATTAAACTACTGGAAAGAAGATCTGCAAATTGAAATTTCAGAGGAACAATGGGAATTGGCTTGTACAGAAGCTCAAACCAAATCAATAAATGCACGCCTTAAATTGATACATTTCAAATGGTTAATGCGGATGTATGTTACACCGGAGGAGTTAAATAGATATAACAAAAATATACCAGATACATGCACAAAATGCATGGAAAGTAAAGGAACCCTATTTCATTGTTTATGGGAATGTAGATTAATAAGAATGTTTTGGGAAGAGGTGAGGGTAACAATTGAAAAAATAATCTCAAAACAAATCATATTGAATCCTAAACTGTTTTTGTTGGGTCTGTACCCAGAAAAGCATAATTTTAATAAAAGTGAAAGAACATTCATAGACCTCAGTTTGCTTAATGCCAAAAAATGTATTGCACTATTATGGAAAAAGACTCATAGACCAGATGTGACTCAGTGGTTAAGACAGATGTTAACAAACCTTCCATTAGAAAGAATAACATATATACTAAAATCAAAGGAAATTGTGTTTGAGAATATATGGAGACCTTTTATTGATTATGTAAAAAATTTAAACATAACTCTTGAAGAAGAAGGTGAATGATGTGTGTGGACCTTGTAAATTCCAAACTGGTGAACATAATATGTATACTTATGTATTGGATTGTCTAGACTAAACAGAGGAGCATTGTTGAAGACTTGATTTTGTTGGTGGTTGTTGGTGTTTTTAGTGCATTTTTTTTTTTTTTGTAGTACTTTAGTGTTAGTGTTTGATTGTTTGTATCATGTTTGTTAAAAAAAAAAAAAAAGGTTCAATAAAGATATTGTGGAAAAAAAAATGGCTAAAATCACACACACAGGTGTATCACATCAGGTGCACATGATTAGAACATCGTTACTCAGCATTTTTAAGGAGGCTTGTCCTATTTATATCTCAGACATTTAGTTTGGTGTGCTCTTGACTGTTGAAGTGAGAGTGAACACCATGGCGAGATCCAAAGAGCTGTCTGAGGCCTTCAGAAAGAAGACTGTAGCAGCTTATGAGTCTGGTAAGGGATTTAAAAAGATCTCAAAAGAATTGAAATCAGCCATTCCACTGTCCAGAAAATAATGTACAAGTAGAGAACATTCAAAACAACTGCCAACATGCCCAGGTCTGGCCATCCAAGCAAGTTCACCTCGAGGACAGTCCACAAGATGCTAAAAGAAGTCTCTAAAAACCCTAAAATATCACAGGACTTACAGCAGCTACTGTTGATGTGAAAGTACATGCCTCTACAATCAGAAAGAGACTGCACAAGTTTAGCTTGCATGGGAGGCATGCAAGGAGGAAACCTTCTGGAATAATGTTCTTTGGACAGATGAGGCTAAAACTGAATTATCTGGACACTAGAACAGAGGACGTGTTTGGTGTAGACCACATACAGCATTCCAGGAAAAGAACCTCATACCAACTGTGAAGCATGGAGGTGGAAGTGTCATGGTTTGGGGATGCTTTGCTGCAGCAGAACCTGGCCAGCTCACCATCATAGAATCCACCATGAATTCTACTGTGTATCAGAGGGTATTTGAGGACCACGTGAGACCATCTGTAAAAAAAATTAAAGCTGAAGTGGAATTGGACCCTGCAACATGACAATGACCCAAAACATACCAGTAAATCCACCAAGGACTGGCTAAAAACTAAGAAATGGAGAGTCCTGGAATGGCCGAGTCAAAGTCCAGATCTTAATCCCATTGAGATGCTGTGGGGTGACTTGAAACGGGCTGTACATGCTGTTGCAATCCTGGAATTTCCCCATTGTGGGACTAATAAAGGCTTATCTTATGAAATCAAAGGCACAGCATGCAGGACTGAGCATCGAAGGGGAGGAGGTAGAACAGGTTGCTGATTTTAAATTCTTGTGTGTATCATATATATATATATCTAAGGACCTAAGTTGGAGTGTGAATACAACCCACAACATCAAGAAAGCCCAGCAAAGACTCTTCTTCCTCAGAACTCTGAAGCGCAACAAACTCCCCCCAGCTTTGCTTAAGAACTTCTGTTGTTGCACAGTAGAGAGTGTCCTGACATACAGCTGCACTGTCTGGTATTCCAGCTGCACAGAGGAAGAAAAAAAAGGAGCTGCAATGGGTCAAAGACAGCCCAGTAGATTGTGGGCTCCTCGCTCCCGAGCATGGAGGACATCTACTCCATACGCCTCCTCAGAAGAGCTTAAAAAAAAAAAAAAAAGACACCTCAGGAATGACCCCACACACCCAGGACATTACTTATTGTCTATCCTCCCCTCAAGCAGGCTCAGAGTCATCAAAACCCGGACCAACAGAATGAAAAAGTGCCCCTTCCCTAGAGCAGTAGACCTGTTGCACTCATAATCCCTTTCCAGCAGACAGACACACACACACACACACACTTAGATCACATTAGTATTTTATCTATTTATTATTACCATGATGATTGCATTTTAAGCTGCTGAACAGAGATTGTTGCTAAACAGAGTTTTGTTTTATTTTTGTGTACAGTGACAAAGATTCTATTCTAATCTTTTTATTTCTCTGGAAAAGGTCATTTAATTGCAGGTAAAAAAAAATTATCTTGTTTTACTCATTAAACAAAAGATAACAAAAATGTGTATTCTGAGGAAAAAAGTTAGGACACCCTACTGCCTAATAGCTAGTGTTACCCCCTTTGGCTGAAATAACTTCAGTGAGACGCTTCTTGTAGCCATCTACCAGTCTCAGACATCGGTCTGAGGAAAGTTTTCCCCACTCCTCAACGCAGAATATCTTTCAGCTGCGAGATGTTTGAGGGGTTTCTTTTTATGATCATCTCTTTGGTCTTCTTTGTGTTTAAGCTCAAGTTGTTGTCTCTGCACCATGCCAACAATGACTGAATCTCTTCCCTATAAGCCATTTCGTTGTGATTTGACACCAAGCCCACTATGGTCGTATCGTCCGCAAACTTAATTGTGTTGGAGCTGTGGGTGGGGGCGCAATCATGGGTATACAGGGAGTACAGGATTGGACTGAGAACACTGCCCTGGGGTACACCAATATTGACAGTGATTGTGGAGGAGGAGAGACTGCCCAGTTTAACATGCTGGGGTCGGTTTGTGAGAAAATCTGATGCACAGACAGAGGGATGTTCCAAGCTGTAATGACTGCAGTTTGCTGACCAGTCTATTGGGGCTGATGAAATTAAAGGCAGATCTGAAGTCAATAAACAACATCCGGACATAATTATTTGGATTTTTGAGGTGGTTGAGGGCTGTATGTAATGCTATTGAACTAGCATCATCTGTAGATCTGTTTGGCCTGTAGACAAATTGATGTTGATCCAGCTCCAAGGGGATGCAGAATTTGATGTGTTGCAGCACCAGTCTTTCCATGCATTTCATGATTACTGGTGTAAGAGCAATGGGTCAATTATCATTTAAGCCTGTGGCAGCTGAAGTTGTGGGCACAGGCATAATGGTGGCAGTTTGAGGCAAGTGGAGACTGTGGCTTGTTAACATGATTGGTTGAAGATGGTTGTAAATACTGCAGCTAACTGGCTAGCACATGTTTTCAGTACCCGACCTGTAACTCAGTCTGGCCCTGGTGCCTTCCTGGTGTCAATGTTACAAGACCCGTTGGACTTGATGTGACTGGAGAGTGAGTGGTTGGTCACTCTCAGATGTTGTCATAGACATGTCTGATTGTTGCCTGGAATTTTTCCTCAAATCGAGCAATAGATAGAGAGATAGATAGAGAGCTAGAGAGATAGATACTTTATTTCGAACAAAAAAGTATAACAAAAACAAAACAAATGACAAATGCAATAAAGTAACAGTATACAGTGTTCAAAAGGGAGAAGTGAACACTTACTAATTCCATCTCCTCTTTTCCATAAATACACCCATGTGAATTATATACAAACTACCACATTTAAGACCCCTAGTAAACAATTTACTGTATTTTGTACATATCAACATTAACACCCATCCATCCTAGCATACACTGATGTCCATACATCAAAACCAGCCTCAAACAACACAGATATACACAGTGCTGTCCCACCCACCATTCCATAGTGTCCCAGAGTGAGCATAGTGAATCGTACATATAAATACTACCCTTCTAACATATATCCTTTCAGCAAATAATGTTTGTACCTCTTTTTGAATTGATTTCTGTTTGTGCATAGTTTCAGTTCTGGATCCAGACTGTTCCACAAATCCACCCCACAGACAGATATGCACATACTTTTCTTGGTTGTTCGTATCTTGGGTTTTGTAAAGTTTAAGTCTCCTCTCAAATTAAGATCATTGTCTCTTTTTTAAATATTTTTTGTATATTAGTTGGGAGTTGATTATTAATTGCCCTGTACATGACTTGTGCTGTCTTAAATTTAACTAAATCCATGAACTTTATGACATGTGACTTTAAAAACAACAAATTGGTATGGTCTCTGTATCCTACATTATTTATTATCCTTATAGCTCTTTTTTGTAATATGCATATTGACTGTAGGTTGGTCCTGTAGGTGTTTCCCCAGACTTCTACACAGTAGTTAAGATAAGGTAGAAACAGTGAATTGTACAGTAAGACCAATGATTTATAGTCCAAGATGTGTCTTGTCTTCCCCAGTATGTCTATACATTTTGCCAACTTGGCCCGGATGTGACTGATGTGAGGTTTCCAGCAGATTTTATTGTCTAGCGTCACCCCCAAAAACTTATTTTCCTGTACCGTTTCTATTCTGGTATCATCTATCGTTACCATTATTTCATGATTTATTTTATAATTTCCAAACAACATAATCTTTGGGTTTTTTTAGATTTAGAGATAATTTTTTTTTGTGTTGAACCACTGCGTTAACTTTTTCATTTCAGTTGTGACCACCTCTAAAACCTGCTGCAAATTCTCACCAGTGCAAAGGATATTTGTGTCATCCACAAACAAAATAAATTTCAGAACTTTTGATACTTGGCATAAGTCATTTATATACAAAATAAAGAGTTTGGGTCCCAAAACTGACCCCTGGGGCACACCACAAGTGATGTCCATGAAGGGTGATTTGTGCTCACCAATTTGTACAAATTGTTGTCTGTTACTTAAATGACTTTCCACCCAACTCAGTCCGACCCCTCTTATCCCATACCTTTCCAGTTTCCTTAGTAGTATTCTGTGGTCAATGGTGTCAAAAGCTTTCTTTAAATCTATAAATACTCCTACAGCAAACTTTTTTTGTTTTTTTTATCTATACAACTAGTAATTTCTTCTATAAGTTCGATCAGTGCCAAAGATGTAGATTTATCTGCTCTAAAACCATACTGGCTATTCCTACTCTCACCTATGGTCACGAGCTTTGGGTAATGACCGAAAGAACGAGATCGCGGATACAAGCGGCTGAAATGAGCTTTCTCCGTAGGATTGCTGGACTCACCCTCAGAGATAGGGTGAGGAGCTCAGTCATCCGGGAGAGGCTCAGAGTAGAACCGCTGCTCCTCCACATTGAAAGGAGTCAGTTGAGGTGGTATGGGCATCTGATTAGGATGCCTCCTGGACGTCTCCCACTTGAGGTGTTTCAGGCACGTCCCACTGGGAGGAGACCCCGGGGCAGACCCAGGACTCGGTGGAGAGACTATGTCTCCCAGCTAGTCTGGGAACGCCTTGGTATCCCCTCTGAAGAGCTGGAGCAGGTGGCTGGGGAGAGGGAAGTCTGGGCTTCTCTGCTTGAACTGCTGCCTCCGCGACCCGGACCTCCGGAAAAGCGGTAGAAGATGGATGGATGGATGGAAAACCATACTGGCTGTCTGTAAGGAGGTTGTGTTTTTCAATGAAATCATCCAGTCTCTTAGTGAAGATTTTTTCAAGTATTTTGGAGAATTGTGAGAGTAAAGAGACTGGCCTGTAATTTGTGAAACAATGACCGTCTCCTGTTTTGTATAGAGGTATTACTTTTGCTATTTTCATTTTGTTTGGAAATTTACCAGTTTGAAATGACAGGTTACAGATGTGGGTGAGTGGCTTAACAATTCCTTCAATTACTTTTTTCACTATTGTCAAGTCAATTTCATTCCAGTCAGTTGATTTTTTGTTCTTAAATTTACTCACAGTCTCGATAATTTCCTTTTCAGTAACTGCACCCAAAAAGATTGTGTTTGGATTTCTATCTTCCATTTCATTTACAGAACCACAGAAGAATGCATTAAGATAGTTTAGGAGAGAGCTGTTGATCGGGGTGCTGTGGTTTTGCTTATAATCAGTAATAGTCTTAATACCTTGCCACATAGTGTGTGGGTTATTTTCTCTGAAATTATCCTCAATGAGCTGTTTGTATTTCATTTTTGCTGCTTTGATGCCCCTATTCAGGTCTGCTCTTGCTTCCTTAGAGGTCTCTTTGGTCCCTGACCTGAATGCTGCATCTCTGGCCTTAAGCAACTTTCTCACATTGTTGTTAAACCATGGTTTTTGGTTGGGGTACGTTTTGAGCCGTTTTTCTGTGGTTACATTGTCTGTACAAAATTTGATATAGGATAGTATTGTAGTGGTGTGATGTTCAGTGCATGGATGTTCAAAAATCTCCCACATCGTATCCTTAAGGCAGTCCTGTAAGGATGAGACCTCCTCAGTCCAGCACCGCATAGCCCTGTATTGTGGTTTTGCTCTACAAATAAGGGAGTTGTAGGCTGGTGTTAAAAACAGGGATAGGTGGTCAGAGTTTTGTATGCTCCATGGATGTTTGTGTACACCTGGTCCAGAGTTTCATTATAGACATCAATATGTGAACATTTCTTAATAAAGAACTGAATATTTAATGGGGTGTCCTAATTATTTCACGACTGCATAATTTATTTATATAGCACATTAAAACAACCAGCATTGACCAAAGGGCTTTACAAGCTTTCTCACTCAAACAAAAACAATACTGAACTGAAATGGCCAACTCATCCTGAGCTGAGAGTCATTTAGAACAGATGGGTCTTCAGCATTGCACATTATCAACAGTTTTGATGTGAAAAGATAGGTTATTCAGCCTGGGTGCCACTACCACCAAAGCCTGGTTACCTTTACCTCTAGATCTGGGGGCATGTAGAAGAAGTTGGTTAGATGACCTTGCTGGTCTAACTAGGGTGTGAAGTTTAAAAATACTGGACAAATAGGGTGATGGCTAATCCATTCAAAAAACAATACAATCTTAAAAATCAGTCCTCAACTGTAGAGAAAGAAAGCGCAGGGAGGCAAGGACTGTTGTTATGTGCTCAATTTTCTTATTACCAACAGTTAAAAGAAGGACTGTTGAATTTTGGATTACTGGAGCTGATGGAGGGAAGACTGTCCATATCCAAGCATCACAGTAGTCTAATCTCAATGTGATTAATGAATGGAAGAGTCCTTATGAGAGTGATATGATTTAAGCTTTGCAAGCAATCTTATCCTTTGACCTTTTGACCAGAAAAAGAAAACGTACAGCTCTGGAAAAAATTAAGAAACCAAAGAGACCACTGCAAAATTCTACCTTTATCTGGTTTTACTATTTATATGCATGTCTTTACTCAGTGTAACAGTCTCAGAGTTAACCTGGTGATTGGATGCTTCCTATGGTAATGTATCGTCACTTCCTGTGTTGCTGGCTGTCGGTGTGGTTTGCTCTGTGGTTAGCTCTCCTCACTCTCCTGAGGATTATTGCCTTTAATTGTATTTTAATCGCTTTTTTTTCGTCTACTGTCACCTCTCACTTCTGTTTAACAAGCCTCTTGCACCTGTGTGCGCAGTCAGTGTCACATAATCACCCTCTTTAGCCTTCTGTTCACCTTTCATCGGTGTTTGTGTTAGCTTCGGGTTAGCCACTAGCTATGGCTACTAGCTCTCCTTTCCCTTCTCCTCTGGTGTGCTCTCTGTGTCAGATGTTTAGCTACACCTCTGCCTCTTTTAGTGTTAATGGTAAATGTAATACATGTTGTCTTTTTGAGGCGCTCAAGGCGAGGTTGTGTGATTTGGAATCCCGGCTTCACTGCATTGAAACACAATCAGCGCCAGTTAATGACAGACGCCCCTTAGCTGCAGTGGAGCACCCTAGCATAGGGCCTGCTCGCCGTCCTCCAGCTTCCACCTGTCCTGAGCAGCCAGGAGAAAATTGGTGGGTGACGGTGAGAGGGAAGCATAGTGGCAAGCCCCTGGTTCACCACCAACCTGTTCATGTTTCTAATCGCTTTTCCCTGCTCAGCGACACACCCGCTGAGGAAAAAACTCTGATCATTGGTGACTCTATAGTCAGAAATGTGAACCTAGCGACTCCAGCAGTCATCAAATGCAGTCAAATGCATTCCCGGGGCCAGAGCAGGTGACACTGAGTCAAATTTGAAAATGCTGGCTAAAAGTAACTAAATACTCCACAACTGTTGTCCACGCCGGCATTAACGACATCCGACTCCGGTAGTCGGAAGTCACAAAACTTAGTGTGGAATCGGTGTGCAACTTTGCCTAAATGATGTCTGTGTCTGTAGTATTCTCTGGGCCCCTCCCCAATCTGACCAGTGATGACATGTTTAGCCGCATGCCATCCTTGAACCGCTGGCTGTCTGTGTGGTGTCCTGCAAACAATATGGGCTACATAGACAACTGGAACTCATTTTGGGGAAAACCTGGTCTTATTAGACGAGACGGTGTCCATCCCACTTTGTTAGATAAATGAGAGGCACCATCCAATCTGTCATCATTTTAATCCAAATTTCCAAAACCTTGACAACTCAGAGTTGGGACCAGGAAGAAGAGTCGCAGTCTTACACACCTCTCTCCAGCCCCTCTTCATCCACCACCCCTCAACTTAGCCCCTGTCCTCTCCATCAGAGAATCATTGTCTGCTCCCTCCAAAGTAAATAAAAACATATAAGCATCCCAAAGTGATTAAACAAAAAGTTGGTGAAACTCAAACATGAAGCCTCTAAATTTAATGACTTGGCCTCTGTTCCTCCTCATAATTTAAAAATTAAATGCAGTTTGTTAAATATTAGGTCTCTAACTCAAGTCTCTGCTAGTCCATGATCTGTTAATTGAACATCAGATTGATTTAATATCCCTTACAAAGACTTGGTTAGGACAAGAGGATTTTGTTGGTTTAAATGAATCAACTGCCTCTGGTTATTTAAACTGTCAAAATCCCAGAAGTTCTGGTCGTGGAGGAGGAGTAGTGACAATTTACCATTCCAAATTACTAGTTAATGTAAAGCAAAAAACATGTTATAATTCCTTTGAGGGCCTGGTCCTCAGTACTGGACATGTTAGTAATTTTAGATTAAACCCAATTTTATTTGCCATAGTTTATCATCCTCCCTCAGCCTACTCAGAGTTTTTATCCAAATTTGCTGAATTCTTAGCTGATTTAGTGCTGAAATCAGAATAATTATAGTAGGGGACTTTAATATACATGTAGATGTAGATAGCGATTGCCTCAATATGGCATTTACTTCAATATTAGACTCGATGGGGTTTTCTCAGAAAGCAGGAAATTCTACCCATCATCTCCATCACATGTTGGACCTTGTTCTGACATATGGCATAGAAATAGAAAATCTGGTAGTGTCTCCTCATAACCCTGTACTGTCAGACCATTGTCTGTTAACCTTTGATTTTACTATTTCTGACTATTTTTTTTTTTTTGATTTTGTATACTTTATTGATCCCCAGAGGGGAAATTGAGTGCATCCACCTGGATGGATGAAGCAGCCACGGTACGGCGCTATCCCTTAACCATTCACACACACATTCACACCTAGGACCACTTTAGAGTCTCCAGTTAACCTAACCTGCATGTTTTTGGCCTGTGGGAGGAAACCGGAGAAATCCCGTAGTAAACCCACGCAGATACAGGGAGAACATGCAAACTCCACACAGTTCACTGTTGGTCAGGGGCTGGGATCGAACCAGGGATCCCATGGCCAAGGGTGAGTTGCTGTGCTGGCACAGTGCTAACCACTGCGCCACCGCACTGCCCATTTGGCTCCTAAAGAAAAATATTACTACAGTAGATGCCTCTCAGATGATGTTGTAACCAAATTTATGTAGATTGTTTCCTCTATGCCATATGTCAACATAACGGAGATAAGCTATGGAGAGCTCGCCCCTTCCGTAATTTATAACATGGTAGATAGTGTTACAGCTTCTCTGCATCAGACTCTAGACATGGTGGCCCCTTTAAAAAAGAAAAAGTCTGATCAGAGGTTTAACTCCTTCGTTCAACACAGAAACTCGTAGCTTAAAACAGAAGACTCGTCAATTAGAAAGAAAACGGTGCTCTACTAAATTAGATGAAATCTATTAAGCTTGAAGAAATCATCTTCTAATTTATAAAAAATCTCTTAGGAAAACTAGAACAAGTTATTATTCTACATTAATAGAAGAGAACAAGAATAATCCCAGGTTTCTTTTCAGCACTGTAGCCAGGCTGACAAAGAGACAGGACTCTGTCAATCCTAGCATTCCCTTAGAGCTTACTAGTCAGGACTTTATGAACTTTTTCAATAATAAAATTTCATCTATCAGAGATAAAATCAGTCAGATTCTTCCCACCATTAACTTAAATACATTAACGACTACAACTCCTTCAATTGATATCTGTTTGGATGAGTTTACTCCAATTGACCTTTTAGAGTTAGATAAAATAATTTCCTCATCCAAGCCTTCAACTTGTCTTTTAGACCCTATTCCTACCAGGTTATTTAAAGAAGTCTTCCCATTGATTGGCTTTTAAAACTGCTGCAATTAAACCCTTACTCAAAAAGCCAATACTGGATCCAGGAGTTTCAGCCAACTATAGACCGATCTCTAATCTGCCTTTCATTTCAGAAATCTTAGAAAGAGCTGTTGCTACACAATTATTTGACCATTTGCAGGGAAATGGTTTATTTGAAGAATTTCAATCTGGGTTTAAAATCCATCATAGTACTGAAACAGCCTTAGTGAAGGTCACTAATGACCTCTTCATTGCATCTGATAATGGACTTGTTTCTGTACTTGTCCTTTTAGACCTTAGTGCAGCTTTTGATACTATCGATCATAATTTTCTACTTGATAGATTAGAATACCATGTTGGACTTAATGGAACTTTGTTGCAGTGGTTTAGATCTTATATAGCTGACAGGTTCCAGTTTGTTCACGTCAGTAATGAGTTTTCTTCCAACCCAAAGCTCAGCCATGGAGTTCCACAGGGATTTGTGCTAGGCCCTATTCTTTTTAGTGTATACAGACGTGGACAAAATTGTTGGTACCCCTCTGTTAATGAAAGAAAATCCACAATGGCCACAGAAATAACTTGAATCTGACAAAAGTGGTAATGCATAAAAATTTTATGAAAATTATCCAATGAAAATCAGACAGTGCTTTTGAATTGTGGTTCAACAGAATTATTTTAAAAAACAAACTCATGAAACAGGCCTGGACAAAAATGATGGAACTCTTAACTTAATATTTTGTTGCACAACCTTTTGAAGCAATCACTGCAATCAAACGATTTCTGTAACTGTCAATGAGACTTCTGCACCTTTCAGCACGTATTTTGGCCCACTCCTCATGAGCAAACTGCTCCAGTTATCTCAGGTTTGAAGGGTGCCTTCTCCAGATGGCATGTTTCAGCTCCTTCCACAGATGTTTAATAGGATTTAGATCAGGGCTCATAGAAGGCCACTTTAGAATGGTCCAATGTTTCGCTCTTAGCCATTCTTGGGTGTTTCTAGCTGTGTGTTTTGGGTCATTATCCTGTTGCAAGACCCATGACCTGCGACTGAGACCAAGCTGTACTGACACTGGGCAGCACATTTCTCTCTAGAATACCTTAATCGTCTTGAGATTTCATTGTACCCTGCACAGATTCAAGACACCCTGTGCCAGATGCAGCAAAGCAGCCCCACAACATAACAGAACCTCCTCCATGTTTCACAGTAGGGCCAGTGTTCTTTTCTTGGTATGCTTCATTTTTGCGTCTGAACATAGAGCTGATGTGCCTTGCCAAATAGTTCCAGTTTCGTCTCGTCTGTCCACAGGACATTCTCCCAGAAGCTTTGTGGCTCGTCAGCATGCAGTTTGGCAAATTCCAGTCTGGCTTTTTTATGATTTGTTTTCAACAGTGGCGTCCTCCTTGGTCGTTTCCCATGAAGTTCACTTTGGCTCAAACGACGACGGATGGTGTGATCTGACACTGATGTACCTTGACCTTGGAGTTCACCATGAATGTGTTCAGAGGTTGTTCTGGGCTCTTTTATTACCATTTGTATTAAGATAAGATAAGATAAGCCTTTATTAGTCCCACAATGGGGAAATTCCTGGATTGCAACAGCACAGGGATAGCAACACTCAGAGCAACAATCAAGACGACAAGAAAAACCAAGAGCAGCGAATATACATATGTACATATAAATATATAAACACACAGTGCGGAGCATTGTAGCTAGATGGAATACATACATAAATATATATACACACACAGTGCGGAGCATTGTAGCTAGATGGAATAAACAGCATAACCGTCTACTTAGTTATCCTACATAGTATGAATATGTACCCATACATATTGTCACCCTCCGTAACGACCAATATTGTCCTAGTTGTATACTGGAGGGGACCATTATCCGTCTCCTCCTGTGGCCACGTCCAGGGAGGTTGGCTACAGTCCCATGTATCTTAAATTTCTGAATAATAGATGAATGAATGTGCAACTGTAGTCACAAGAACATCAAGCTGCTTGGAGATGGTCTTATAGCCTTTACCTTTAACATGCTCGTCTATAATTTTCTTTTTAATCTCCTGAGACAACTCTCTCCTTTGCTTCCTCTGGTCCATGTTTAGTGTGGTAAACACCATGTCAACAAACAGCACAGTGACTACTTGTCACCCTTTAAATAGTCCGACTGACTGATTACAAGTTTGTAGACACCTGTGATGTTAATTAGAGGACATCTTGGTTGAACATGTCCCTTTGGTCACATTATTTTCAATATTTTCTAGGGGTACCATCATTTTTGTCCAGGCCTGTTTCATGAGTTTGTTTTTTTTTAAATAATTCTGTTGAACCACAATTCAAAAGCACTGTCTGATTTTCATTGCTTAATTTTCATAGAATGTTTATTTATTACCACTTTTGTCAGATTCAAGTTATTTCTGTGACCATTGTGGGTTTTTCCTTTCATTAACGGGGTACCAACAATTTTGTCCACATCTGTATATGCTTCCGCTAGGCAACATTATTAGAAATCACTGTATACATCTTCATTGTTATGCAGATGACACACAATTATACCTGTCAATGAAACCTCATGATAGTAATCAATTAGCCGAGTTAGGGGCCTGTCTTAAGGAAATCAAAACTTGGATGACTTGTAATTTCCTGCTATTAAATTCAGCTAAGACTGAAGTCATTCTAGTTGGTCCAAAAAACCTTAGTTTGGATGCGGTTACTCTCTCTCAATAGTTCTGTGAGGAACCTTGGAGTTATTTTTGATCAAGATCTGTTTTTTAATTCAGATATTAAACTTGTTTCTAAGACTGCCTTCTATCATTTGCATAATATTGCCAAGATTAGGACCATCTTGTTTCAGAGTGATGCTGAGAAACTAATCCACATTTTTGTTAGCTCTAGATTAGATTATTGTAGTTCTTTATTATCAGGTTGTCCTAAAAACATCTTTAAAAAGTCTTCAGCTGATCCAAAATGTTGCACCAAGAGTTTTAACAGGTACTAGAAAGAGATCATATCTCTCCGGTTCTGGCCTCCATAGAGTTTAGAATTAAGTTTAAAATCCTTCTTCTCACTTACAAATATAATATCTAAAGTACTGGAAAGAATCCTGGAAAGAATCCTGTTTGAAAAATTAAATGTATTCATCAAATCTACTGATCATCAATTTGGATTTAAACCCCATCATGGAACAGATCTGTGCATATATGCTTTAAAAGTAATTATAAGTATAGAAATCAAAATTCATCAGTTTTTTTGTGTTTTATTGACGCCTCTAAGGCGTTTGATCGCGTTAATCACAGGATATTGTTTAGGAAAATGATTGATGGGGGGTTCCCAAGTACTTAGTACGTATCCTGATTTACTGGTATGCACATCAAAAGCTGCTGGTGAAATGGGGGAAGAGTCATTCATCCCCATTTGGTGTGAGCAGTGGTGTCGGACAGGGCAGTGTATTGTCCCCTATTCTATTTAATCTTTATATGGACGAGTTGTCAAAACAACTGAATGCCCGTAAAACTGGGTGTTTAATAGGGAATAAGTTAGTGAATCATTTTATGTATGCTGATGATCTAGTTATTCTCAGTCCAAGTAGTGCTGGTCTTCAGGAGTTATTAAGTGTGTAGCAGTGTGTACTGCTTATGGAGAGGAAAATGACAAAATATAATACAAATAAGAGTTGTGTGCTGATTTGCCGCACTAGAGAAGATTTGTTAATGAAATTCCCTGTCTTTGATTTGGCAGGCAGGGAATTAATTGTCAGGGATAAAATTACATATCTGGGACATTTTATTAATGATAGAATGACTGATGATGATGATATTTTCAGACAACGCTGCAAAATCTACATGCAAGCAAATATTCTTGCACGCAGGTTTGGCTTTTGTTCAGATGAGGTGAAGCTGGTTCTTTTTAAAACCTATTGTACACCTTTATACACTGCTCATTTATGGATAAATTATAGGAAACAAAGTATGCAGAAATTACAGGTTGCTTACAATGATGCTTTAAGAATTTTACTTAAAAAGCCTCGATGGTACAGTGCTTCCGAGTCATTTGTCTCATCACGTGTAAATACACTACATGCAGTAATAAGGAATCTTATGTATAAATTCATCTGTCGGCTTGATGTATCTAGAAATGAAATCATTCAAGTGATGTCTAGCATTAAGCTCAGTTCTATTCACTGTCAGTCACAGTTTAGAAGGCACTGGTACAGTAGTCTTTTTAAAGTCTGTACTGTTTTTGTACTTCTTTTAGTAGTTGTTTCTTATTGTTTTGCAACTTTGATTGTTTTTCTTATAGTAGTTGTTTCTTATTGTTTTGCAACTTTGATTGTTTTTCTTATAGTAGTTGTTTCTTATTGTTTTGCAACTTTGATTGTTTTTCTTATAGTAGTTGTTTCTTATTGTTTTGCAACTTTGATTGTTTTTCTTATTAACTGTTTCAACTGTCTTGTTTATTTTATTTTTGATGGACCATGAGTCTGGAATAAAGTTTCTGATTGATTGATTGAAAGCTCTATATAATCAGGCCCCTTTTATTTAAAAGATCTGATACTACCCTATTATCCTAACAGAGCACTATGCTCCCAAAAGGCCGGATTCCTTGTAATACCTAGAATCTCCAAAAGTACAATGGGAGGCAGAGCCTTCAGTTATCAAGCTCCTCTCCTGTGGAACCAGCTGCCAATCTGGATTCGGGAGTCGGACTCTCTCTCTGTTTTTAAGAATAGGGTTAAAACCTTCCTTTTTGATACAGCCTATAATTAGGGAGGGATCACGTGCCCCTGAACCCTCCCTTAGTTATGCTGCTAATAGGTTTAGACAGCCGGGGGACCTCCAACAATGCACTGGGCTTCACTCCTTTCTTCACTCTCAATGAAATATTTTTGCTGGTCATTAACATCTGTTTGTTCACTTCCATAGATTGAGTCCCCGTCATGCTGTTTGCTCTCTACATGTCTGTTCGTTTCCTTTTCTTCTCTATCCCCTCGCCCCCCAGCCAGTCACAGCAGATGACTGCCCCTCCCTGAGCCTGGCTCTGCTGGAGGTTTCTTCCTGTTAAAAGGGAGTTTTTCCTCTCTACTGACGCCAAGTGCTTGCTCACAGGGGATCACCTGATTGCTCGGGTCTTTCTGCAATTGTGGAGGTTTCCCCTACAATTGAACGTGCTATGAGATGACTGTTGTTGTTGTGAAATGGCGCTATATAAATGAAGTTGAATTGAACCTGTCTACAAAGTTTGGTGACTCTAGCTTTACTCCTATAGTAATAGGGCATAGGGAATGCCAACCTTGACCTCTGACCTTTTGAGCCCAAACCCATAGTCACAGCTCAGAGTCACAGCATGAAGCTGTGTATCACCTTTGGTGACTAGCTTTATTTGCTCTATAGTAATGGAGCAAATGGAATGTTTGATTCCAAACATTGAATTCTGATTCAATTCTGAGTCTTTTTATCTTCCTTCTTCTTTCTGATCCGGTGATAACTTTCTGATCCGGCACACCTTTCACTCTATATATATCACGGACACACAGATCGCCCCAAAGGTCTCCCGAGTCGGCGGACGGAGCCTCTGTTTACAGCAGGAGACGATACAGCAGGGAAGAGCTAGCTAGCACTCAACCGCCAGCCGGTGCTAACGGAGAAACTCGACATACCAGGAGAAACTGAAGCGAAAACGATGCGGGTGCCGGGCTGAAGTTTAGGCGGCGTGCAAGAAATATAAGACAGAATAATAAAGAGCAATGGCAAGAACCAAGCAGACCGCCCGTAAATCTACTGGAGGAAAGGCCCCCAGGAAGCAGCTGGCCACCAAGACTGCTCGAAAAAGCGCTCCGGCCACCGGCGGAGTGAAGAAGACTCACCGTTACAGGCCCTGTACCGTGGCTCTGAGAGAGATCCGTCGCTACCAGAAATCCACGGAGCTGCTCATCCGTAAGCTGCCCTTCCAGCGCCTGGTGAGGGAGATCGCTCAGGACTTCAAGACCGACCTGCGCTTCCAGAGCTCCGCCGTCATGGCTCTGCAGGAGGCCAGCGAGGCCTACCTGGTGGGTCTCTTCGAGGACACCAACCTGTGCACCATCCACGCCAAGAGGGTCACCATCATGCCCAAAGACATCCAGCTGGCCCGCCGCATCCGCGGAGAGAGAGCTTAGACTTTCTGCTGCACATCCACCAACCACAATGCTCCGCACTGTGTGTCTATATATATATATTTATATTAATATGTACATATGTATACTAGCTGCTCTTGTTTTTTCTTGCCTTCTGATTGTTGCTCTGAGTGTTGCTATCCCTGTGCTGTTGCAATCCTGGAATTTCCCCATTGTGGGACTAATAAAGGCTTATCTTATCTTAAACCCATAGAGAGCCTAAGTCACACCCCCTCTACTTCTGCATGTGGAACCTTAAACTGGAAAAAGATCTCCATTGAAATGAATGGCAAGAGAGTGGAATTATCTTTTGATCCCGATTGAATTTTGCCACAAGTTACACATATGATGTTTGTCAGTTTAAAAGATAATTTTCCACGTATATAACTGTGTAGGTTGTTGTCTAACTGTTAAGGTATAAGTTTGTGAAAATACATCAAAGACTACAAACACACACACATAACTTGCATCATTGTTTTCAAAGAGCACCCACGGGAAAGTAACTAGCAGTCCTCTGGATCAGCTCCAGCTCTCAGTATACAATATGTGTTGTTTTTATCCTCTTTGGATCCTTCTTTCATCAGTCAGGAAACAGGAGGTGAACTTTGAAAGCAAAACCGCCATGATCGTGTTTGGTGATATGGGATGATGGCAGATGTAGTCCGCTAAGCATTTTCACAAAAACTAAATATTATTGTTACTATATGACAGCCGACAACTTTAATTACATTGAAAATTATCTTTTAAAGTGACAAACATCATATGTGTAACTCGTGGCAAAATTCGATCAGTATCAAAAGATAATTTCGCTCTTGCCATTCAATTCTATGGAAATTTTTTCTGATTTAAGGTCCCATATGTGGAAGTAGAGAGGGCGTGACTTAGGCTCTCTTTAGTCAGAGGTCAGGGTCTCAGGGTGAACATGTGTACCAAGTTTGGTGACCCTAACTTGACTCATTCTAGTACAAATGGAATATTAACTTTGACCCCAAACCCATAGTCAGGTCAGGGTGTAAGCCATCCAAGATTTGTCCTCTATGCAACTATGGTATGGATTTGAAAAGCCTACATAATTTTTTTCAGTAGTTCTTGTGCTTACACAATTTAGGGAAAAACTGACCTCTGACCTTAACATCAAGGTCTATAATTCCTGCAAAAATCATCCAATGCTGTAATAGCTGTAATTTCCCAGTTTGGGATCAATAAAGTACATCTATCTATCAATCAGAGTCAAATAATATGTGCGTCATCAGTGTATATCAAACCCTGGCACCAAGTTTCAAAACATTTGGAACAACATTGTAGGAGGAGTTGATTTCACAACACAGTTACTGTCTATTATCTGAAGTGAAATAGGAGATCAGACAAGTCAGGCACTAACTCCTGCAAAAATCATCTGATTAGACCCAAATTGCAATATGCACATCATCAGTGTATATTAAACCCTGGTACCCAAGTTTCAAAACAATCGGAACAAAACTGTAAGGGGAGTTGATTTCACAAAAATGGGACAGATGGATGGACAGATGGACAAACGGACAGATGGACTGCCCCATACCATAATCCCGCTTTGGTTTGACCGGCGGGGGATAAAAAGCATTCTACAATGAAACTATGTGTACTTTATATGTTCTTCAGTAAATGTAACCCATTACTGCCCACCTCTGATTCAAACACACACAGTAAAAAGGACACAGTCTGTTTCTATTCATTTTTCCATCTTCTGATTAAGTGCTCCCAGCTCTGACAGTGCCAACACTGTTCCCCTATACGTGTGTGCATGCGCATGTGAGGGCTGCCTCCTCATAGTGTCGGTTAAGCCACTCTGCCACTCATGTTACAGACCAAAAGCTGAGTTCATAGAGTTGCCCAACACAAACTCAGCATGCAGTCATCAGATCCCCACTTCAGTCCACGACAGCTTTACAGCATCCTGTCAGAGAAGTGAGTGCCACTCTCTAGACACAACAGGGCTCTCTGCTGCATATCCCGTCAGTGGGCCCACCTAACCTGGCTCGACTGGCTCACAATCCAAACACTAAAACCAGTCATTATTAGCAGCCGACCTTCAGAGCTTTTCTTCTAGCCAGTTTGGAATCTCCCTCCATTCATTTAGCGTACCGAGGGAGCATTTGTCGTTTCATCTGCCAGAGACAACATAATAGCTCAGATACCCCTTGTTAGGATGGAAAAAGAGGTGCAGGGTATACTGGTAATCTGGGCATTTGGCTCTGGGTGTACTCTGGAGCCTGTCCAGGAAAAGAAAAGTGAAGTGCCCCTCTTTACAGATATTGTTTGAGAACAGTAGCTCCCTTACAGAATTGGACAACTCATACTAATGTGACGTGTTTATTTTGGTTCACAGTACCATGGTAATGTGAACAGGATGGGCTAAAGAGAGAATTTATAGAAAGCAGGCTTATGTTCTGTCTTACAATCATATTCATATTCCAGATCTCCTGAGAACTGACAGATTTTTTTTTTCTAATATGAATGACAGTTTTTTTGTTTTTTTAAATTACATGAACTTCACAGTTTGGGCAAAATAACGTTAAGATATTTTCCCTAGTTGTCTTTTCTTAGTTGAGTACCAGTGGGAAATAGTCCACTTCAAACATGTTTGCACTATTGGAAATACTCCATTTTAGGCGAGGACACAGTCTGGACAGAGCAGGTGTCGGCAACCTCTACTATGGAAAGAGCCGCTCTGAGCATTTTTGGCTAAAAAGATCAGCATATTTGAGCCCTAAACAGGAAGTAAAACAGCTGAGTTGTTATGCATAAACAGGTTTGTTAATATTAGTAATAGATGTTTTGGTCCTTAAATATGCAGCTTCTCATAAATTTGCAAGATTTTTTCTTGAAAATTTGCAACTTTTGCCTCAAATTTGCCATTATTTTTAGAAATTCCATGACAGCAAAAAATTTACAGTTAGATTATTTTTGGATCTCAAGAAAGCATTTGATACCATTAATCATGAAACACTATTCATTAAAATGGAAAGACTTGGTATAAGGGGTTGGCTCAGAAGTTACTTAAAAAAAAAAAAACAGGCAATTTGTGAAGATGGGTGAATGGATCCCCACATGGATCACCACCTTATCGTGGTGGGGGAGTTTGTGTGCCCTAGTGACCCCAGGGGCTATGTTGTCTGGGGCAATTTGCCTCTGGTAGGGTCTCCCAAGACAAACTGGTCCTGGGTGAAGGGCCAGACTAAGAGTGATGAAATAGACTCCCATGATGAAAAAAAAAAAAGGATTCAGTGTACCCCGCCCGGTATGGGGTTACTGGTGCCCCGCCCTGGAGCTAGGCCTGGGGGAGGGGCTCAATGGCTAGTGCCTGGTGTCCGGGTTTCTGCCCATGGGACCCGGCCGGACTCAGCCCAAAGGAGTTACATGGGTCTGCCCTCCAGTGGGCTCACCACCGGATCAGGTGTTTTAATTTACATCAAAGAGAAATATAAATGTCAACTGGTTGATTTGAATACTTCACTTGAATGTTTAGCTGTTAATGTATGTCTCTCTCCGGTAATGAATTTCAACATTGCAGTAGTGTACAACCCACCGTCACACAACTCTTCCTTTTATAATGAATTAAGTGATCTGGTTAAACAACTTGAGAAGAACAGAGAAACAATAATTCATGGTGACTTTAATATCAACTGGTCTGATAAAAAAGACAAACAAAAACTGAAAAGCCTCATGACTAAATTTAATTACCAGCAAATCATCAAAGGACCCACCAGGATAACCAAACAATCCAGAACACTTATTGACATGGTATTTACTAATAAACCAGAACGAATAACCAGAACCTATAATCTTGTAACTGGTCTCTCAGATCATAACATGGTTCTTGCTGTCAGGAAACTTACTAAAAAGCGACTACAGTATTTTGGGGGAGTCGATATTGACAAATCAAATTTTATTATCCCCAAATCAAAAAATGAGGAGTTTGAACATTACTTAGAGAATCAAAATTGGGAGCAGCTCATGGCAACATGTGAAGTAGATGATTGTTGTAATTTTATAACTGCAACAATCACAAAGTCTATAGAAAAATTTTCAAAGCAAATTAAAAGTAGACAACAGAAGATTAGCCTACCATGGTTAAATAATGAAATAAGAAAACTTATGAAGAGGCGAGACTATGCACTGAAAACATCACTAACCTCCAAACTACAAAATGATCGCCTTGTGTACAAAAGTTTAAGAAATAAAGTGGTACATGAGCTGCGAAAATCAAAAATATCTTATTACAATAAACTGATAGATCATGCAAAGGGTAACAACAGTTCCCTATGGAGGCATTTAAATAACTTAACTAATAAAAAAAACGATCAGAAGGGGGTAAAGGAACTTAGAATCAATGGCAAGACCGTCAGTGACAAGGCTACTTTGGCAAATGAATTTAATTCACACTTTGTGGGCTCTGTGGAAGACTTAAAAATTTTTGTGCTGCCAAATGTGCTCAACAACACAAATTCCATACTCCCAACAGATACTTTTCACATTGATGAGGTAAATGAGAAGTTAATTGCTGGTATTGTTAAAACACTGTCAAACTCAAAAACTAGTGATATCTACAATATGAGCACCTCCTTTCTCAAAATGCACAGCAAAATATTAATCAAACCACTGACTCATCTCATTAATCTCTCCATTAGGTCTAGTACATTTCCATCTGGCTGGAAAAAAGCTGTCGTCATACCAGTTCATAAATCAGGCAGTAAAGACGATATATGCAATTACCGCCCAATCTCTATCTTACCAGTCCTATCTAAGGTTCTTGAAAAAGTTGTAGCTACACAGCTGATAGACTACTTACAAGACAGTCAACTTCTTCATCCACATCAATTTGGTTTTAGACCAGGATACTCAACAGAAACAGCAAATTGTTGCCTTATTGAAAACGTCAAACAGTCCTTGGACAGGGGTAATGTGGTAGGAGCTGTTTTTCTAGATCTCAAAAAGGCTTTCGATACTGTAAACCACGGTTTGCTTTTATCCAAAATGGTATCTTTTAACTTCTCCCCAAATACATTAGAATGGTTTGCATCTTATCTCCAGAATAGAGAACAGTGTGTAAAAGTTCACCAGGATAAATCCTCATTTTTAAACAACCGCATGGGTATCCCACAAGGGTCCATTCTTGGTCCTTTACTTTTCAGCATTTTTATTAATGACTTGCCGTTACACTGCTCAGCTGCAACATGCCAACTTTATGCAGATGATGCAGTTATTTACACAGCTGCCAAGACTCCAGCACAGGCTGCAGATGTACTGTCTACAAGTATGGTTGATGTCCAAGAGTGGCTCCTCAAGAACCATCTATTGCTGAACCTTCAGAAAACAGTCTCAATGTGCTTTTCAATCAAAAAATGTAACCTGCAACATTTTAAAGTTAATATACATGATCATGACATCAGTTTAGCTACAGAATTCAAATACCTTGGCATTGTACTAGATCCTCAACTCAAATTTAATCTTCATATAAAGAAAATTTCAAAAACAGTAAAAAAAAATCTGAACTGCTTTAAATTAATTAGATATTACATACCTTACGAAGCAGCTGCACTGTATATGCATTCTATGGTTTTTTCTCATATATCATACTGTTTGACAGTCTGGGCTCAAGCAGCCCCTTCCACAATAAGACATATAGGTTCATTATATAATCAAACCCTAAAAATCTTGGACAAAAAGCCCATTAGGTGGCATCACTGTAATGTTTTAAAAAAATACAACCTATTGAGTTTTGAGAGCTTCATTGACCTCTGTCTTCTGAAATTAACGTTCAAATGTTTCCATAAATCAGCACCCGAGCCACTTGCTGGTTTCGTCCAAAGACAGGACAGCAGCAGAGCCACCAGGAGTTCTGTTAACAATAACTGTAAAATATTCCACCGCAGAACCACATTTGGACAAACAGCTTTCTCTATAAAGGGCAGTCACATCTGGAACACAATGCCAAATGAAATTAAAATAATAACGGACTTTAAAACATTCACTAAAAATGTTAAAAACTGGCTGAAAAATAAACAAGAATGTACTCATGTATGAATTATTTGTCTGCAAAGTGAGAGTGAATGAAGGGAAGGAATAAATGTGTTTGTTTATAGTGAGTGACGGAGGGAGGAAGGCCTGAAATAGGCAAATGTGAGTTATGTTATATGTGTTAAACGTGAGTCAGGCTGTTATATTTGTGTATTTATAATATTTATGTTAAAGGTGAGTCAGGCTGTTATATTTGTGTATTTATAATATTTATAATATTTATAATTGTGTATTTATAATTTTTCTGCATTGATGTATGTGGTTATTGTGTATATTTTTATCTTGATTCTTTTTTCTAAAGCCCATCCAGGGACAAGAGTTGCAAATTAGCTAATAGCTATACACTCTATGTGCAACACATCAGATTGATTGTCTTTGATTAATTGTCTATGTTTATTGCACTGTCCCTGTCAAATAAACTAATCTACTAATAAGGTGGCAGATGAAGGCAGAGACCTATGCGGTCTGATCCCTGGCTTCCAAAACTGGCTTCTGGGACGTGGAACGTCACCTCTCTGGTGGGGAAGGAGCTGGAGCTGGTGCACGAGTGAGAGATACTAGCTAGATATACAGTGGATATAAAAAGTCTACACACCCCTATTCAAATGCCAGATTTTGTGATGTAAAAAAATGAGACCAAGATAAATCATTTCAAAACTTTTTCCATCATTAATATGACCTATAACCTGCACAACCCAAATGGAAAAACAAACTGAAATCTTTTAAGGGGAAAAGTAAATTAAAAAAAATTACAATAACCTGTTTGCATAAATATGCACATCCCTAAATTAATACTTTGTTGCAGCACCTTTGGCTTTTATTACAGCACTCAGTCTTTTTGGGTAGGAGTCTATCAGCGTGGGACATCTTGATGTGGTAATATTTTCCCACTCTTCTTTGCAAAAATGCTCCAAATCTGTCAGATTGCAAGGGCATCTCCTGTGCACAGCCCTCTTCAGATCACCTCACAGATGTTCCATCGGATTCAGGTCTGGGGTCTGGCTAGGCCATTCCAAAACCTTAAGTTTCTTCTGCTGAAGCCATTCTTTTGTTGATTTGGATGTGTGCTTTGGGTCATTGTCGTGCTGAAAGATGAAGTTCCTCTTCATCTTCAGCTTTGTAGCAGAAGCCTGAAGGTTCTGTGCCAACACTGACTGGTATCTGGAACTGTTCATAATTTCTCAACCTTGACGAAGGCCCTAGTTCCAGCTGAAGAAAAACAGCCCCAAAGCATGATGCTGCCACCACCATGCTTCACTGTAGGTATGGTGTTCTTTTGGTGATGAGCAGTGTTGTGTTTGCGCCAAATATACCTTTTGGAATTATGGCAAAAAGTTCAACCTTGGTTTCATCGGACCATACCACATTTTCCCACATGCATTTAGGAGATTTCAAATGTGTTTTTGTAAATTGTAGCCGGGCTTGGACGTCTTTCTTCATAAGATAAGGCTTCCGTCTTGCCACCCTAGACAGGAGATTGTTGTCACATGTACTAAACAGCCAGTACTTGCCAGAAATTCTTGCAGCTCCTTCAATGTTGCTGTCAGCCTCCTATCAGCAGCCTCCCTGACCAGTTTTCTTCTCGTCTTTTCATCAATTTTGGAGAGATGTCCAGTTCTTGGTAATGTTACTGTTGTGCCATATTTTCTCCACTTGATGATGACTGTCTTCACTGTGTTCCATGGTATATTTAATGCCTTGGGAATTCTTTAGTACCCTTCTCCTGACTGATACCTTAGAACAATGAGATCCCTCTGATACTTTGGAAGCTCTCTGCGAACCATGGCTTGTGCTGTAAGATGCGACTACAAAAATGTCAGGAAAAACCTACTAGAATAGCTGAACTTTATTTGGGGTTAATCAGAGGCACTTTAAATGGTGGCAGGTGTGTGCTGACTCCCATTTAACATGAGTTTGAATGTGATTGGTTAATTCTGAACATAGCCACATCCCCAGTCATAACAGGGTGTGCATATTTATGCACAGGTTATTGTAAGTTTTTTTTTTATTTTTCCCCTGAATGGGGCATGATCTCCACCTCCATTGCTGAAGCAGCTGCCCAGAGCTGCGGCTGCAAGGTCGTTGGTGCATCTCATGGTGGCAACCCCAAGATGCTGCTATAAAAACATACTAAATCTCGTTGTGGCCACAAGCTGAAGAAGGAATCCTATCGAGCTTGGTTGGCTTGTGGGACTTCTGAAGCAGCTGAGGTGTACCGGCAGGCCAAGTGGAATGCAGCTAGGGTGGTTGCTGAAGCAAAAACTCGGGTGTGGGAGGAGTTTGGTGAGGCCATGGAACAAGACTTTCAGTCGGCCTTGAAGAGATTCTGGCAAACTGTCCGGCAACTCAGGATGGGGAAAGCAGCTCCCTATCCACACTGTGTATGGTGCGGATGGGGCACCGCTGACTTCAACTGGGGATATCGTCAAGCAGTAGAAGGAATACTTCGAGGATCTCCTCAATCCCGGAAGGGCTTGAGGACGAGGGGGATAACTCGCCCATCACAGAGATTCAGGTCGCCGAAGTGGTTAAACTCTTTGGTGGCTGGGCCCTGGGGGTGGACGAGATTCACCCTGAGTACCTCAAGGCCCTGGATGTTGTAGAGCTGTCATGGTTGACACACCTCTGCAATGTTGCGTGGAAGTCGGGGACAATGCCTGTGGCATAGCAAACCAGAATGGTGGTTCCTCTTTTTAAAAAGGGGGACCGGAGGGTGTGTTCCAACTTTAGGGGGATCACATTTCTCAGCCTCCCTGGGAAGGTCCATGCCAGGGCACTGGAGAGGAGGGTCTGACCACTAGTCAAACCTCGGATTCAGGAGGAGTGGTTTTGTGGTTTTTGTCCTGGCCGTGACACATCGGACAAGCTCTTTACCCTCTCGAGAATCCTTAAGGGTTCATGGGAGTTTGCCCAACCAGTCCACATGTGTTTTGTGGACCTGGAGAAAGCGTTTGATCACGTCCCTCGTGGTCTCTCGTGTGTGTGTGTGTGTGTGTGGGGGGGGGGGGGGGTGCTGCAGGAGTATGGGGTATCTGGCTCATTGTTACAAGCTATCCGGTCCCTACATGACCGTTGCAAGAGTTTGGTTCATATTGCCAACACCCAGTCAAACAAGTTTCCAGTGAGAGCTGGACTCCGCCAGGGCTGCCCTTTGTCACCGATCATGTTCATAATTTTTATAGACAGGATATCCAGGCGCAGCCAAGGATTGGAGGGTGTCATACTCAGTGACCACAGGATTTCATCTCTGCTGTTTGCAGATGATGTTGTCCTGTTGGCTTCATCAACCAATGACCTACAGGTCTTACTGGGACGGTTTGCTACCGAGTGTGACGCGGCTGGGATGAGAATCAGTACCTCCAAGTCAGAGTCCATGGTCCTCAGAAGGAAAAAGGTGGATTGTCCTTTCCGGGTTGGAGACAAGCTCCTGCCCCAAGTGGAGGAGTTGAAGTATCTCTGGGTCTCATTCACAAGTGAGGGGAGAATGGAGCGAGAGATTGACGGACTGATTGGAGCAGCCTCTGCAGTGATGCAGACATTGTACTGGTTTGTTATGGTGAAGAGGGAGCTGAGCTTTAAAGCCGAGCTGTTGATTTACCACTCAATCTATGTTCCTACCTTCACCTATGGTTATGAGCTTTGGGTAATGACCGAAAGAATGAGATTGTGGATACAAGTGGCTGAAATGAGCTTTCTCTGTAGGATTGCTGGACTCACCCTTAGAGATAGGGAGAGGAGCTCAGTCATCCGGGAGAGTCTCAGAGTAGAACCGCTATTCCTCCACATCAAAAGGAGCCAGTTGGGGTGGGCTGGGCATCTGATCAGGATGTCTCCTGGACACCTCCCACTTGAAGTGTTTTGGGCACATCCAACAGGGAGGAGACCCACGACACGCTGGAAAGACTATGCCTCCCAGCTGGCCTGGGAATGTTTTGGCATCCTCTCTGAAGAGCTGAAGCAGGTGGCCAGGGAGTGGTATTGCTGGGCTTCTCTGCGACTCGGACCTCCGGAAGAGCGGTAGAAAATGGATGGATGGATGGATGGATGGATGGGTGAATGGATGGGTGAATGTTTGGATATCGTTTGTGGTGTACCACAAGGGTCACTTCTAGGTCCAAAGTTGTTTAACATCTATATTAATGACATATGTAAAACATCAGACTTTTTAAAATGTATTTTATTTGCAGATGATACAAATATTTTGGGTTCAGGGGTGAATTTATGGCCACTTTTGAACAGGATCACAACAGAAATGAGCAAAATCAAGAAGTGGTTTGACATGAACAAGCTTTCACTCAATCTAGAGAAAACAAAATACATGATATTCAATCATACTAGTGCGAAAAGAACTTGTTTACAAATAGAAGGGTTCAAATTAGAAAGACTGCAGGAAATTAAATTTCTAGGGGTGATAATTGATGAAAAAAATTGCTGGAAGCCTCATGCTAAGTTTTTGAGAAGCAAACTGTCTAAAAATATTTCAGTTCTTTTCAAAGCAAAGTACTGTATATTATCAATGAGAAATCACAGTTTATGTTGCACTGCTGTTTTGTTCTGCCATATTTAAGTTACTGTGTGGAAGTTTGGGGAAATACACATCAGCTCTGCTGCCACTGTATCTGTCGCAAAAATGGGCCATCAGAATTATTCATCAGACACCATCCAGGGAACCAACAAATGCACTTTTCTCACAATCAAGACTGCTAAAGCTCTACGATCTTATTGAATTAAAAACTGCAATAATGATGTACAAGGTGTGGAATAATTCACTGTTCAATACAATTCAGAATTTTTTTTTGTTACAGAGATGTGGGCTATGACTTTAGGGGTCCATTGAATTTTAGGCAACAAAGTGTCAGGACAACCAAAAGGAGCATCTCTATTTCAGTATGTGGTGTGAAATTATGGCACAGCTTAAAAGAAGATGTAAAACAATATCCAAACATTATACAATTTAAAAAGAAATAAAAGAATTTGATTTTCAAAAAGTATGAAGAATTATAAAATAGAGGATATTATGTTAACATAAATATACGTTTTGGTGTGTGACAGTGTGACGTTGGGGAGATGTTGACTGTTTGTTATTTGAAAATGTGGCCTTTTGGCGGGGGTAGGATCAGATAAGTCTTGGCTTTTTCCTACTCCTTTTCGAGTACATTTTGTTTATAAAATTCAAAAGATTTTTTTCCCCCTTTATTTAACCATCCATCCATCTTCTTAATCCTTTTCGGGTCGCAGGGAGGCTGGAGCCTATCCCAGCATCTTTTGGGTGAGAGGCAGGGTACACCCTGGACAGATCACCAGTCCATCGCAGGGCCAACACAGAGACAGACAACCATTCACTCTCACAGTCATACCTAAGGACAATTTAGAATCCCCAGTTGATGCCAATTAACCTAACTTCCATGTTTTTAGCATGTGGGAGGAAACCGGAGAAATCCCGGAGAAAACACACACAGACACGGGGAGAACATGCAAACTCCACACAGATCATTGTTGGTCAGGGGCTGGGATAGAACCCAGGATCCCCCGGCCAAGGGTGAGTTGCTGTGCTGCCACAGTGCTAACTACTCCGCCACCATGCTGCCCTATTTTAATTGTCTTGCATGTTCAAAACAAAGACATGAAATGATCTGCCATAAATTTCTAACTTTTCATAAATTTTTCCTCTTATAAATATGCTGGGTTTTTATTTATTGGGACTATGGACAAAAGATAATGGATTGCATTTATATTGCGCCTGTCATGATACCCAAAGTGCTTTATAGTGAGTCTATTATTCATTCACTCCACAGACAGACATTGGTGGTGGTAAGCTACCTCTGTAACCACAGCTGCTTTGAGGCAGAGCAGAAATGTGGCAGCCAATCCACGCCAATGGCCTCTCTGACCACAATCAAACATTTATTCACATTCATACACCAGTGTCACAGACATTGGCAAAAAGGTGGGTAAAGTCTCTTGCCCAAGAACACAACGGCAGGATGGCTGAAGAGATCAGGATTCAAACCGCCAACCCTCCAGTAACTGGAGGACTCTCCATCTCCTGAGCCACTACCACCCCAAGATCTGCAGGTTCAAAACCTCGAGATATATCCTTTTTCCACACAGGGGCTGTGAAGGTGCCAGAACTAGGCTGAGCACCACTCTCCATGCTTCCACCACAAAAAACAATGGTGCTCACCATGAGAAACTGGTGCTGGTGGAGCCATTTTGGGCTCCAGTATAAAGCTAATCTGGGCTTGCGGCACCAGTAGTGTCACGGGCCAGGAGGTGGGACACTCACTTTTCCGGGAGCATGTCAACATCTGTAAAATTGACATTGTTGTGTTGTTATCGTCTGGTAAGATGGTATGTTCAGGAGCTCAGCAGAGGCCGGGGTAACATAGTGCAGAAGGCGGCACATTGCTTACTAGTCTTACTAGTCTTGAATGCACTTGATTACTGGTGATCTTCTAAAGAATGGCAACCCCCCTCCCCCTCCCACACACACTTTGTTCTCAAGTGCACTTTCACTCAATGCACGTGTGAAAACATACACAGGAAATAAATAGTGGAAACATGACTGTGTCATAAGGAACTTAAATTAAGAGGGTTATAATTATGACAAATGCTTGATAATCTTTACATACATCTGTTTTTTGAAGCAAGAGAGCCTGAGGTTGCGTAACAGTGCTTGGGGTTTTGGTAATGTTTCCAGCGGCAGGGTTTTGCTGATAGTCTTCCCAGACTGAAAATGGCTCCATGGTGCAACACGAGTCTCTCAGAGGATGTGCTTCATCCCTGACATTTGAAGACCTGATACTGGATCTCTATGTTTTGTCGCCAAATGGGGGAACTGAGCAGTAGTAAGCAGTTGGGGCCCAAACACCTCATGCCCTGATGGTGGTTTCTCTCCGCCAGTCCTCAACTCTAAAACCAGAGCTACACTTCAGTTCACTTGTTCCAGTTGTAGAAGTTGAATTCACTGGTCTGACCTGATGCCCTGCTGCTGCTGTGGTTAAGAAGCAGTTTGATGTCTGCCTCTCTAAAAATAAACATGGAGGGGAGCTGCTCCAAGACTATGACTCCTCTATTTTGGAGGGTGGGGATAACGTAACCAACAGATGAAATTAAGGATAAGGGGAACATTGAATTTTTCTGGCTCCAGATAAATGGAGCAGGAGTGTGAGGTATCTGTACTGTACTGTTTACTCGGGCAACCTGGGAACAGTGAGGACTGCCACAAAGCTCTCATTGATAAACTTTGTAGCTGAATAGTATCATAGAAAATGAGGGAAACGCCTGAATTAAGGGAGCCTGCAACCCTTTTAACGGTTTTTGGCATAATTCCTATACTGGAGTTAAATAAACTTCAGTTGGAAGTGCTGATTGGCAAATGTTTTACTTACAATGAAGTCTAAACCAGTCTGCTGCTGCTCAGTTTGAGATTGGTTTTGCATATGAAAACCTCAAGCTTTTAAAAACCCTTAAAAAAAAAATGCAGTGGGACAATCTTGCACATAGGTCGGCACTGAAAAAACACTTTCTGTGCATTCTACGCCCCTAAGAGAAGGCCGATTCCTCTTTCAGTCGTGATAATGGCTCGGGTTAGAGTGCGCTGGGAAAAGCAGCTGGTAGACATACCATTGTCATGTAAATGAACAGAATTGTATCCATCAGTGGAAAGGGTCCAACCCTTGCAAGTCCAATTAATGTAATTTTTTGGCTGGTACATTTATAAACACAATAGAGAGACACAAAGGATGGAAAAGTCAGCAGCAAATGGATTTTATCATGCACTGTTTGTGCTCCATCTCTTAGCATAAATGGCTGTAATTAGTGAGTCAGCAACCATACAACCAATTTTCGTATCACAATGGTGGCCATACTCCAGTTTGCTCTAACACAAAAGCCCTGATTTGTTATGCTTGATAAATTCTTCCTGGAGATTAGGCAACACGTTCTCTTTTACAACTGTAAGACAACAAAGAATGGAAAGCCTTTGACCCAAATGCCCAAACTGCAACATTATGTGGTTTTTAGTTTTTTATTTTTCCTTATTTCAGACAAGAACAAGACAAGAAGACTGCAGTTTTTCTGAGGAAGACTGCAGTCGCCAGTCAAAACATGTAAAAAAAAACATCTCCTTTTTGTTCTTGTCTGAAATAAGAAACAAAAAACTAATAAAAATGAAAAAGAAGACAAAATGAACCTACTCGAGCCATTATGTGGTTTTTCCTTTCTTGCACTTACAAAGAGATGCACAGAAAATCACATGTGCGCAAACGCACACACCGATCTGGAAAAGAAAATGTGGAAATTGCCTCATTACCACAGAAGGGTGTCTTTTGTAAACAATACCGACTTGGCATCTTTACAGCTCATTGAAGAAAGAAAAATCCTCTATTCTAAATAGTTTTTTTTTTTTTTTTTTCCCTTGAAGGCCTGGTACAAGGAGCGCAGTCTTTCCCAAAACCAGAGCAGCTCGAGCAGGCAGAGGAGGCTGTGTTGACAGCCTGAGTTTACTCATGGAAAAAACACACAATGCAAGTTCTGTTCACCGACTGACTTTGGAAACAAGTCAGCTGAGAACAAAGCTGTCTCAGTCCAGCTGCCCTCCATGGGTTTCTGGTCGGTCCTCAGGTTTTATAAAGTTGCTCTACGAGGGGACACATCAGGGCGGTCTCACACTTAAAAGCTGTGGGGCGCTGGTCCAGTGCCTACCAGCAGCTCGAGCCGAGAAAGTCAACAACGTTCGAGACTGAAGCGCAAGTGTTGAGCGGCAGGTCTAGCAAAAGGGGCCGAGGCCAAGAGACAGCAACAGGGTCATCAGGTAGGAAGACTTGGTGGGAATGTCACACCATGGATTCAGGTCTGAGGTAACTGGGCAGAGGTGTGCACCCCCCACCCACCCCCCACAATCTTCTGCCTGTCCACCTTGTTCTCTTGCACGCTGGCTAAATATTTGCAGATGAAAAACATGATCTCAGTGTTCTTAGTAACACCGCTGCAGTTGGGATTAAGCATGTTTGGATGAGGTAATGAGAATGTCAGTGTGTGTAGGATGTATATGTGCATTTATCTTATTATCAAGGCAGCCGCATGTGCTTGTGTGCACACTAAGTATGCAGGTGCATTCCACTGTAAGGGACCATATACAAAGGAAGGGAAGACAGAATCTAACAGATGCTTAGATGTCTCACCTGGTGTATGCATAGTGCTTACATGAATTGAAAACGGTTTAATACAGTTACAATATATGTGCATGTATGCCCACACAGCTGAATGATTGGCTCTTTTCTTATAATGAAAAAAAGAAAATACACTTGGGTACATATGGTGTTTGGGTATTTTAATGGTCAATTAGCAGAGGTTTCAGGCTGAAGTTGAGAGGCAGACATGCAAGAATTGAGTCTTTGATTCCATATGCATTTGGCTTTGGCATTTCTTACAAACCTACTGCTGCCTGGTTTGGTTAGTGGCTGACCGAGAATAGTGAGTGGGTTGACAGCAATCCCAACATGCCTTAAAGGGAACTTTTTTGTCTCGATAGCCAGCCACACAGGAGTTTTGTTTCCTCTTTTTAAAAAAGGTCTCGGCACATGCAGAAATAGACACACACAGTGGGAAACTAGCAACTCACAGAGGGTACGACGGGGCCACAGCTTCCGCAGACGGCACACAAACAGTCAGCAAGGAGACACCTTGTGGCCCCTGCCAGCCGATGGCGGTCTGGCTCGGCCTGTAATAGCACTGCCACAAAGGGACTGCAGCCAGGCAGGACCAACAGTCTTTACACAAAGGGCAGAGAAAGGAAGGACGGAGGTGGCATAGATGGGAAAGCAATTTGTGAGAGCAAGGTCAGTTTGGTGCCAGCGCAACAGAGTGGGCGCTGCTTCTCAGACTGATGAAGCACTCGAAAATTCCCATATGCCTGTGAGGCTTCAGTCCTCACCTTCGATACCATTTGAATTTTATATCATAACTATTACTGTATTTGTATCTAGTGACAGTGGAATATAAAAATATTATTCAATCTTCCCACCAATAAATAAAACAAGGGAATTCTTCCAAAATAGCAGTCGGGGCTCTTATCCTGAAAGAAATATAAACAATGCTGAAGTGTAAAAGTACCAAACACCACCCTGCCCAGACCCTGTGGCCTAGACACAAATATCTAAACATAAACTGTCTGGCCTCAGTTGTGATTTCCTATCTTTCTGCATCTGCCCCCCCCCCCCCCCACACACACACACCACTTATCGCATCCTCTTTCCTCTCTGACATGTGGAAAATACGTCTGGCACACAATGTTGCCTCTGACTGCATGCAGTCAAATTGCCTCAGTGCTTTGTATCTCCGCAGACAGTGAGAGTCCTCTAGGTCTACGGGAGGCGTCATTAGGAAATCGAACATCAACAGGCGTGAAGCAGGAAAGATGTTGAAATTCAGCAGATCACAGTGAGTCACAGCAGATGGATGGACCAACAAGACCACTGATGAGTCAGAATGAAAGTGAAGGAAGGCCAGAGCAAACCACTACCATGTGTGGGTTTACCGCTCTTAAGGACTAAATCTGTGGTCTGATTATAAGAAAAGATTTTTAATGGGGTGACATGTATTAGTTTAAAAACAGTTTAACCAGTTATGGTCTAAGACCTATGAGGGTTTGGGTTAAATTTGTCTTCAAACCTAAAATTTAAATATCTAACCCTTAAGTCATGGTCTGGCACCCCTTTGATAGCCGCTTCCATGCCAATTCCATCACGCAATACTTGAGAAATTTCAGACTGTCAAGTTTCTCTTGCAGATCATCATTTCAGACTTGTAACTGACAGCATTTTTGGTTTGTTTGTTGCTCTTTTCTGTGTAAACATTTTTTCTTTTGTTGTTTTTGCTTGTTTTACATGTCCAAAATAAAACTAATCATAGGTTTTGCTTTTAAATTGTTTCTATACAGCACGGTAGACAAAAGAAAAAAAAAAAAATCTGACAGCTCTGATATCCATATGCTATAGAAATTCAAGAAAGTCTCCCTGAGTAGGAAGAGTGTGTTATTCCAAAACACCTCCAAAACCTTGGCGTAAGGCACCTTTTTAAAGCACCTTCCACTGAAAATTACACCTTTAATGTTCTGGTGCAAAGACAACTGTGATCAGTGCATCTTTCATTCCCTGAAAGGAAGTTTACAGGATACAGTTGGTGTCAAACTCAAACAGGGCATGCTATAACACAGATCTTAATAACCGCTTGTGTGTAGAGAAAACAAGCAGTTGATGGACGCAGTCTCTATGGGGTCCAAAAGGACTAAGCAAATAGGATCTTAACCACAGAGTCCCATTCTGGTTTGAGAGGAAGCTGCTGCCGATGACAAAGGAAAATCTCCGCCGCGACATCTAGACAAACAAGATAATTATCATGCACAGACACATGCACAAACACAGATGCAGACATGCAGACTCAGTTTCTCGCATATGCAGGCTCATTACACAGTAATGATATATCAGCACACGCAAGCATGCACATGTGAGAATTATTCCACATGCACTTGTATTCTTTAAGACATAACAGATGCAAACATCCTGCTCTCTTACTTAATGAGGGGCTGTCAGAAGGGTGAGGGTGTGTTGCAATGAGAAGTCATAAGCTGCTGAAAAATGCTGTTTACAGTTTTCACTGCTGAGTTTAAACTGTCATCCTCCTGGCTCATGCTTTGATGAGAGAACTACAAAACATAGAAGCCTAGCAGTGCATCTTTCATTGTAACACTAGACTTGATGTTATGTCAAAACAATGTAATGTTTGATGAACACACTTCCTGTGACAATCACTGCATCAGTGGCTCGAGACGCACATCCATGCAGCTGCACTGTAGATATTCTGTAATAGCTTTCTTTTTGTGAAGACTAAATAAACTTCAATGTCTCAGGAGAATGTTGGACCATCTTATTCACACAGAAGCTGATAGTATGAGGATTTTATGACAGAAACATGTGGAGAAAAACTCAAGTTTGTGTGGTCACATGTTTTAGACAATGTGTAAACTATTCAGTCAAGTTTTAATCAGATTATTGCCGTTTTCTGGTATATTCTACCAAACATAGCAGTTCAGCGAGTTCCCACAATGAGTCTATTTTGCCATTGTCACTCAGAAGAAGCCACTACTTAACACCTGCTTATCTACCAGACACCATCCATCCATCCATCCATCTTCTACCGCTTTTCTGGCGGTTCGGGTTGCGGAGGAAGCAGTTCAAGCAGAGAAGCCCAGACTTCCCTCTCCCCAGCCACCTGCTCCAGCTCTTCAGAGATTATACCAAGATGTTCCCAGACGAGCTGGGAGACAGTCTCTCCAGCGAGTCCTGGGTCTGCCCCGGGGTCTCCTCCCAGAGGGATGTGCCCAAAACACCTCAAGTGGGAGGCGTCCAGGAGGCATCCTGATCAGATGCCCATACCACCTCAACTGGCTCCTTTCAATCTGGAGGAGAAGCGGTTCTACTCTGAGCCTCTCCCGGATGACTGAGCTCCTCACCTCATCTCTGAGGGTGAGTCCAGCAATCCTACAAAGAAAGCTCATTTCAGCCGCTGGTATCCGCAATCTCGTTCTTCCGGTCATTACCCAAAGCTCATGACCATAGGTGAGGGTAGAAACGTAGATTGACTGGTAAATTGACAGCTTTGCCTTAGAGCTTAGCTCCCTCTTCACCACAACAGACCGGTACAATGTCAACATCACTGCAGATGCTGCTCCGATCCATCTATCAATCTCTCGCTCCATTCTCTCCTCACTCGTGAATATGACCAAGATACTTAAACACCTCCACTTGGGGCAGGAGCTTGTCCCCAACACGGAGAGGACAAGCCACCTTTTTCTGGCTGAGGACCACGGACTCGGACTTGGAGGTACTGAATCTCATCCCAGCCGCTTCACACTCAGCAGCAAACCGTCCCAGTAAGACCTGTAGGTCACTGCTGGATGAAGCCAGCAGGACAACATCATCTGTCACCAAGCATGACACCCTCCGTTCCCTGGCTGCGCCCAGAAATCCTGTCCATAAAAATTATGAACAGGATCGGTGACAAAGGGCAGCCTTGGTGGAGTCCAACTCTCACTGGGAATGAGTCCGACCAAATGTTGGCAATACAAACCAAACTCTCACAACGGTCATACAGAGACCGAGTAGCTCGTAAGAACAAGCCCGATACCCCATACTCCCGAAGCACCCCCCACAAAAAACCACGAGGGATGCGGTCAAATGCCTTCTCCAAGTCCACAAAACACATTAACTGGTTGGGCAAACTCCAACAAACCCTCAAGGATTCTCGAGAGGGTAAAGAGTAGGTCCGATGTGCCACGGCCAGGACGAAAACCACATTGCTCCTCCTGAATCCGAGGTTCGACCAGCGGCCAGACTCTCCTCTCCAGTACCTTGGCATAGATCTTCCCAGGGAGGTTGAGGAGTGTAATCCCTCTAAAGTTGGAGCACACCCTCCAGTCCCCTTTTTTGAAGAGAGGAACCACCACCCCGGTCTGCCATGCCAAAGGCACTGCCCCCAACCTCCACGCAGTGTTGCAGAGGCATGTCAACCATGACAGCCCTACAACATTCAGGGCCTTGAGGTACTCAGGGTGAATCTCGTCCACCCCTGGGGCCCGGCCACCAAAGAGATTTTTAACCACTTTGGCGACCTCATCCCCTGTGATAGGTGAGTCGTCCACCTTGGCTTGTTAGTGGGATTGAGGAGATCCTCAAAGTATTCCTTCCACTGCCCAACGATATCCCCAGTCGAAGTCAGCAGTGTCCCATCCGCACCATACACAGTGTGGACAGGGAGCTGCTTCCTCCTTCTGAGCCGCTGGACAGTTTTCCAGAATCTCTTCGAGGCCAACTGAAAGTCTTGTTCCATAGCCTCACCGAACTCCTCCCATACACAAGTTTTTGCTTCAGCAACAAGCTGCACTCCACTTGGCCTGCCGGTACACCTCAGCTGCTTCGGGAGTCCCAGAGGCCAACCAAGCTTGATAGGACTCCTTCAGCTTAATGGCCCCCCCTTACCACTGGTGTCCACCACTTGGTTCGGGGGTTGCCACCACGAGATGCCCCAACAACCTTGTGGCCGCAGCTCTGGGCAGCCACTTCAACAATGGACGTGGAGAACATGGCCCACTCAGACTCCATGTCTCCAGACTCCCTCGGAATGTGATTGAAGTTCTTCCAGAGGTGGGAGTTGAAGACCTCCAGGACAGGGGCCTCAGCTAGACATTCCCAGCACACCCTCACTATACGTTTGGGTCTACCAGGTCTGAATGGCTTCCTCTCCTGCCATCGGATCCAACTCACCACCAGGTCGTGATCAGTTGACAGCTCTGCACCTCTCTTTACCTGAGTGTCCAAGACATACGGTCGCAGGTCTGATGACACAATAACAAAATCGATCATTGACCTGCAACCTAGGGTGTTCTGGTGCCAGGTGCACATATGGATACCCTTATGCTTGAACATGGTGTTTGTTATGGACAAACTGTGGTTAGCACAGAAGTCCAATAACTGAGCACTACTCAGGTTCAGGCCGTTCCTCCCAATCACCCCCTCCAGGCTTCAATGTCATTGCCCATGTGCGCATTGAAGTCCCCCAGTAGGACATTGGAGTCTCCAAGAGGAGCACTCTCCAGCACCCCAGTCAGAGACTCCAAACTGGGTGGGTACTCTGAACCCTCATTTGGTGCATAGGCACAAATGATGGTCAGGACCCGTTTTCCAACCTAAAGGCACAGGGAAACAACCCTTTCGTCCACCGGGGAAAACTCCAATATAGAGGCAGCAAGGTGGGGGGATACAAGAATACCCACCCCTGCTCGTCGCCTCTCGCCCAGGGCAATTCCAGAGTAGACCAAGCTCCAGCCCCTTTCCAGGAGCCTGGTTCCAGAACCGGAGCTGTGTGTTAAGGTGAGACCAACTATATCTTACCGGTATCCCTCAACCTCATGCACCAGCTCAGGCTCCTTCCCCACCACAGAGGTTACATTCCACGTTCCAAAAGCCAGTTTAGGAAGCTTGGGATCGGACTGCCAAGGTCTCCACCTTTGACCGCCACCTGATCCACATAGCACCGGAACCCATGGTCCCTCCTGCAGGTGGTGAGCCCACTGGAGGGCAGACCCATGCAACTCCTTCGGGCTGAGCCTGGCCGGGTCCCATGGACGGAAACCCGGCCACCAGACACTAGCCATTGAGCCACTCCCCCAGGCTAAGGTTTCAGACACCTAACAATACAAATTAGGAAACTAAACCATCTCAGGAAAAAGTGTTTTTCCACTTAGTGCAAAACGTCAATCAAAAAGACACCTTCTTACATTCTTTACTTCAAGGGATTTTCATTCTTTCCCCCAGCTGCAGTGGAAGCATTCATACTTCAGCCTGTTCACTCCCATGTTACAGAATCTGTCCTAGGTTTGCAGATTCCCAGCAATCCACATTTCAATCAACAGTCTTTTTTTTTTTTTTTGCATTTTGTGTTTGAAGCTTACGTCAGCTTTACACATTCTCCATTTCACTCAGAATTTCTTCTTCTTTTGCTCCCATGACAAATGTTTGATCCATTTTTGTTGGCTCCATCGTCTCTAATTTTTAACTATACACATGTCATCATTGAAAGTGCTGTGAACATACCGTATCTCTCCCTCACTGTCTGACACTAAATCAGACTAAACTTTTCCTGTTTTAGGTCAGTTAGGATTACCACAATTATTTCTATTTGCTAAATAATTTTTATATTTGATAAAAAAAAAAAATTTGTAGAGAATTTTTTATTACTTTCTTCAAAGTCAGAAGTTTACATACATCAAGATTACTGTGCCTATAAACAACTTGAGAAAGCCCAGATGATGTCATGGCTTTGGAAGCTTCTGATTAGGTTAAGTGACAACATTTAAGGTAATTGGAGGCACACCTGTGACCACCAACATACTGCTTCCTTGTGTGACATCATGGGAAAATCAAAAGAAATCAACCAAGCTATCAAGAAGAGAAATGTGGTGTGAAATGTGTCCATCAACCCCAGGACAAAATCAAAAGACCTTGTGAAGATGCTGGCTGAACCTGGCAAAAGTGTCATTATCCACAGTGAAACAAGTCCTGTACCGGCATGTGAGGAAGAAGCCATTATTGTCAAGGACCTCCTCGTGCGCTTTTACGCAGTGCACAGAGGAGAGGAAGGATGGATGGATTTACGTGCAGGGTTAACACCACAACACATTTATTGAAGTAAAGACAAACCATTCCAAAAAGGTGAGGACATACAAAAATACATAGACACTCACAATAGGCGTTCCTGGGCCGGCATCGCCCAGCAAACGCATGAGAAGAAGAGATTTAACCACAATAGCGTCCCAGAGCTGACATCACTCAACGGAAGCAGGAGAATCCACAGCAACAGTGGAAGTGGCTACCCTTCGTGGCACACAGTATACACACGACTATGTGCGTCAATGGACAATTCAACGGACCAGCAATGCTTGACTGGCAAACGCCGCTTAAGTGCAAGCATTGCTGGCTCCACCAATTGAGTACACCTGGGCGAGGCGCGGGGATGACAATCACCAGAGTAGAATCAGCTGGCTATCAAAGGAGAGGGGGTGTGGCTGAACCGGCGAGTGTTAGACAACGCCTACATGAAAGCAGGTCAAAGAGGCTGCCTAACAGCTGCTGGCCAGAACGGTGGCTACAGGCATGGAAAAGAAAAGGACAAAGACACAAAAACAACAAGCACTCAAAAGAAGACAATACATAAATAACCCGATACCTGAGCCACAGAGAACGGCCAGAACCAAGCCTAAGGAAAACACCGGCTCGGTTCATGACAATTACTCCAAAAGCAGCATACAGTTTGCAAATGCACACAGGGAGAAAGACTGTGGTTTGATGAAACTAAAATTGAACTGTTTGGCCATAATGACCATCATTACATTTGGATGAAAAAAGGGGGAATTTTGCAAGCCCGACATCATCATCCCAAATGTAAAGTGTGGGAGTGGCAGCATCATGCTGTGGGGGTGTTTTACTGCAGGAGTGACTGGTGCACTTCGCAAAACAGATGGCATCATGAGTAAAGAACATTATGTAGAAATATTGAAGCAACACCTCAAGACATCAGCCAGAAAGTTAAAGGTTGGGCACAAATGGGTCTTATAGACAATGACCTAAGCATACCGCCAAATTAGTTCAAAGTAGCTTAAGGACAACAGAGCCAATGTTTTGAAGTGACCATCACAAAGCCCTGCTCTCAATCCCATGCAAAATAAGTGGGCAGAACTGAAGACATGTGCGAGCAAGGTGGCCTACAAACCTGACTCAGTTACACCAGTTCTGTCAGGAGGAATGGGCCAAAATTCCAGCAAACTATTGTGAGGAACTTGTGGAAGGATACCCAAAACGTTTGCACATCAGTGTATATAAAACCCTGGTACCAAGTCTCAAAACAATCGGAGCAAAACTGTAGGAGGAGTTGATTTCACAGAAGTGGGACAGACTGCCACATAACATAATCCCCCTTCAATGTTCACCGAAGGGGTGGAAACCCTGCCCGCTTCGACCGGTGGGGGATAAAAGCCTCCACTTCAGCAGAACAGACACCTTCAAGCCAGACTGAAGTATGCCAAGGACAACCCGGAGAAAGACTATGCATACTGAAAGCACATTCTTTGGTTAGATGAAACAAAACTAGAGCTATCTGGCCATAGAGACACTGCTGATGATTGGAGAAAGAAGGGAAAGGCATACAACCCAAAGAACACTATCTCCACAGTGAAACACGATAGTGGGAGTATTATGCTGTGGGGATGCTTCTGTGCATCTGGAACTGGGAATCTCATCAAGGTGGAAGGAATCATGAAGAAGAAAGGATACGTGAAGGTTTTGGAAAATAGACCTCAAGCAGTCAGCAGCAAAACTGGGTTGTCACTTTGTCTTCCAACACGACAATGACCCAAAACATACGTCGCTCCTGGTGAAGAAATGCCTCCTGAAAGCCAAAGTGAATGCTACTGACTGGCCTGCACAAATGCCCCGATTTCAAATCTGGAGGAGCTTGAGAGATTTGCCAAAAAAGAATGGGCTGGGATTGCTCAGGATATGTGTGTGAGACTTGTTGAAAACTGCAACAAACACAGCAGGCAGTTATCCAGGCAAAAGGAAACTCAATCAGTCCCTCCAGGATTTTGTAGGATGTTTTTATGATTGTTGCAGCCCAAAAAGCCTGAATTTGGGAACTTTTTAAAAAAAATTCGATGAAAGTTGCAATGTTTTGAGAGTTGTTTTGTTTTTGTTTTTTTTGCACTAAAAGTTGTGGGAAGAATTACAAAATTTGAAAGCAGACGTTTTTTTCCCCAGTTTACTGCAGTGATATTCTATATAACAATACAAGAAAAGCACAGGATTGTCAAAAATTTCCTATTAAACAGTGATTTGTAAATTAATCAGAAATGTCTGCTATATAGAAAAACTCTTGTGTAACAGCAAATGCAGACTTTAACACAATATCCATTACAACAGCTAAATTGCACTGAATGCATGTTAAAGAGTATACATTTGGAAATTATTGGTAGCACCTTCATTTGAAAACTCCCTATGGTCCCCAATCACTCGGTACTGAGCGGAGAAGAAAAAATAAATTTATTCTGTTGTTCTGTATTGTCTCTCTCTTTCCGTGCCCAACTCCTACCTGTCTATCTGCTGCATGTCTTGACATACACACTCTTGTCTCATCAGACACCCATTTTTCTTTTTGGGGGGGAGGGGGGGGCATTTGTCCATGTCCAGAATGGAGATTCACAGTTTTAAAGCTCATTGACAAGATGTAGTAACAATTTTACCTCTAAATGTTCAAACACCGGCTGTAGTGTTAGAGTTGCTCATTTTGTTTGTGGTTTTATGGCATCTGTCCTCACGCGCACTCCCGCGACGGGATGCTTTTGGGGCAGGCAGACATTTTTCAACACCAACCCAGCACTTCGTACATGCGGTCAGGACAGAGACGTGGCAAGACGTCTACCAGCAGGCTGGGGGAGACTGAGGAAGGGACGGTGTTGGAAACCTCGTAGATGAGTGTTGGGTTTTTTTTGTTTTTTTTGTTGTTTTTTTTTAAAAATCACACACACACTGTTTTTGCTGATGTGTTCCGTTAATACTCACTGTAAACACAGAAGTGAACGTGGTTCAGCGATGCATTGGATTGGTTAGACCGAGCGTTGGTGCGCCACTCAGAGACCAATTGGTGAAATTGGTAGAAGTTGACGAGGACTGGCCAAAATTGCGGGAAAGTTGTGGTGATTGGACAAAGTTGCAAGGCTGCGCAATAGTGCACTAATTGGCTAATTTTGCATGAATTGATGCGATTGCAACATCACAAAATCCTGGAGGGACTGCACAATTGACTATTAGCATGGGGGGGTCATAATTTTGCCCCTGGTAGTTTTTGGTTGTGTGTGCAAAGTAAAATAATGTAGACACCCAAAATAAAACTAGGATGTTTGGAAAAGCTGGGTTAAGAATTTTATGTGCTGTTTAAAGGTACTTGGGAAATACTTTTTTTAAAAAAAATGAAGCTTTCATAGGGGGACTCAATTCTATCCACAAGTGTAGATTAATTGTACAATCATGCATACCTTTTTGTATCAGAACTTTTTTTTTTCTTTTTTTTTGTTACTTATTTGTACCCGTAGGTAGATTTGGTTTGCAGTCTGGTGACAAGCCACCGGCTGCTGGTCGCTGCGTACTAGAACTTTACAGGGCATGTTTACGAGAATGCAATTGTTGGAAACAATAGGTTTCCATATTTACTCTGGGATTTCTCTGGTTTCCTCCCATATGCCAAAAACATGCAAGTTAGGTTAACTGGCATCAAAACTGGGGATTCTAAATTGTCCTTAGGTATGACTGTGAGAGTGAATGGTTGTCTGTCTCTCTGTGTTGACCCTGCGATGGACTGGCGATCTGTCCAGGGTGTACCCTGCCTCTCGGCCAAAGATGCTGGGATAGGCTCCAGCCCTCCCGCGACCCAAAAAGGATTAAGCGGAAGAAGATGAATGAATGTTACAAAGATTGTTTAGCTATGCTGTAGTTCATTTATGAATGCGTATAAATGACCTCTAAATTAATTTAGGTTTTCTGTGATGGTTGTTTTTCTGTGTTAGCAGGATTATGCAAAAACTACTGATCCAATTTCAATGAAACTCTGTGGAAGGGTGGACATGTGCTACAAAAGAATAAATCAGATTTGGGAACTGATCTGAATAAAGCAACATTGTGACATGAGCTTTTTTTTTTTTTTAAACATTTTCATTAATTTGTTAAAGAATTATGAATAAACTTATTGAAGAAAGTCATATGAAAAGTGGGTATTTGAGTGTGTCGATTAGAATATCAAATTTTGTTATGTAAATGCAGAATTTGGTTTGTGGAATTACGTTTTAAGTCACTAAACTACTTGAGCTGAAGTAAGCCACTACATGGGTGTTGTGTGGTTGTCATTTCCAGTCACAGGTCATTTCAAGGTTACCTGCGGCTTCCTGGCAATGGCTGCGGTTGATGTAGGCGAAGTGGTGGTGGCAGCTCTGAGACTCACACACGCAGCCCTCCGTGGTCAGGTTACAACCAGAGAACATACACGCTGGGTTGGATGGTCCCACATACTTCTCTCTGTGTCTCTCCCGATGCTCGTGCCTCCGACCATCTGAAACCGGAACGTGGACGCACACAAACCACAGTCATCAATGAGTCACTGACAATGGCAGCACTCATGGCAGAGTGGGAAACCACTACACAGAGTCTTAGCACGTGTGTCATCACTATGATATGTAAGTCATATTAGCCACCTCAGAGCCACATCTGTTATGGTTTAGCTCCTCTCAATAGGTACCATTGTTTCCTCCAACTCAGATTCTGTGGTTATTTGTGTTTGAATCATACAATGCATGTAAAAGATCAATGCAGTCTATATCACAGAGTACCATTTTAGAAGATTATATATTAGAATCCATTCCTAATCTGGATAGGAGGAGTGAATCTCATAACTGAAATGTGTTAATGATGAGCAGTGTTGGGCAAGTTACTAAAAAACAGTAACTAATTACAGTTACTTCTTTTCAAAAGTAACTGAGTTACTTTACCAATTACTGCATGATTAAAGTAACTAGTTACTTGGAAAAGTAACTTTCACGTTACTTTTAAATGCATACTTAAATCATCTTGCACACATGGCAAGATAATTTAATTAATGGATTACATGACGGGCTTATTAATGTCAGACTGAAAACAGAGCTTTAACCTGCCTTGAGAGCTATTGTGGGAAAGATCAGAAGAAAATCAACATGAAATTGCCAGTAATTTCATGATTTTGGAGTGAGAAATAGGGTTTGTGGAGTGAGAGACAGGGAAAAAGACTGAGAATCACTCCAAAAGAGTGTGTTGGCAACATTGCATAAAGCTGTCCCTGTGTATCGTACCTTTATGATATGGATTAATTCGATGTACACCGATCCAAAGAAAATGTTCATTATCCACAGTTCAAATGTCTGCTGTGACAAAGACATGATCCAGTCTCTCAAACTCCCTTTGGAGATCAAAATCCATTTTTGAATAATCTTTATCCAGGTAGCAAGTAAATGTGTTTTAACTTCAGTGGATCACAGTCTCGGCTGTTTGACAGAAAGTGAGTTATCACATCTTCAGTCTGTAACAACGTATCTGGCAATCGGTTTAATTCTTGCTGGGTCATAAACTGTCCAGATGCATACCTGTGCTTGAAATCCAGCCGTGGCTGTTCAGAATACAGCAGATCCACTTCACGGTGCTGTCAGCATAGCTAGCCGTTACTTAGCACTAGCTTTGTCAAAGCTTGTTGCCGTTTTCAGGCGCTTCTGAAGATTACAATAAGTCTCCACCGGCACTTTAGTTTGCAACCCACCAATATGCTTTTGTTTTTAACTGCGACAAAGGAAAAAATCTATTTCTACAAAAAAAAGTAGCTTTGTGGGGAAAAAAAAGGAACAGGTGAAGGCAACGAGCTGGACGACAAGGCTTTATTATTTCTCCGACATAACAGCAAACACACTTCTGAGCTCTGCTGAGCTACTGTGCTACCTGGGTCTCTGTACGTTCCTCTTTTATACTTTTATTTCCATATGTAGAGAACCCTCATACACTGTTGTGTGAACAAAGAGAAATGCAGCACATCAACATAATATTCACGGGCTCTGCTCAAACACACTTCTTCTCTCCGGCATTTACTCCTCTCCCCGGTGGGGGGGGGGCATAGTCTTTGCTGTCCCACTTGATACCTCCCAGTGACACCTCTTCATTCAGTCCATTGTCCTCTCTTCCCCTCGTCTCTCTGGGTGTGAGGAAACCCCCAAACTCTGCCCCCACAGCATCATCTTTTCCCAGCAGGAGCAAGCTCCATTTGTGGCTGCTGGCTGTGGATAGGCTCTCTGCAACAGGTTACACGACTGACAGCTGCGTCAGCTACGTAGGGTCAGTTTGTATTTATTTGCGTGAAAAATATTTATCCATATTAATAAAACGAGTAACATCTGATTAAATTTCAGTAGCTGTAACGCATTACTGAATTTTTAAACAGTAATTTCATTACACAGCACGTTACTGCAAAACTAATGGCGTTACATTAACACGTTACTCCCAACACTGATGATGAAGTAGACATTAAATATGGGGCAGAACCACCATTTATACACAGAACATCATACTCCAACCTTATACCAACTCTGGCTGCAGCTGACAGTGAACAATTTTTTTTTTTTCCTCCCCAGTGGAGGACAAATAGTTCATGCGTTTCTACATTGAGCTCACTGAGACTGCAGAACAGGGCAAAATTATTGCTGCAAACTACAGTTAAGATGGTGTATTTTTCACAGTATGAGGGACTTAAAGAAGTAGCTGATTACTGCACAGTTCCTTGTTGTTGCAAATTTTTTTATACAGTTCCTGAATCACTTAAGTACTGATACAGTATTATTTCTGTGGTAAACAATGCATCAAATTTAAAATCTTTCATGTAAACCTTTTATTTCTTACATTCACTACTAACAGAGTAGTAGAGTAAACTTTATTGTCCCAAAGCAAATTTGTCTTGGGCATAGTGCTACATCCATTGCTTTACAAGTTTAAAAAAAAAAAAAAAAAAAAAAAAAAAAAAAAAAAAAAATCAGAAGAAAAACTGATAGATTCCATATTATTATTCTTGATATTAATAATGTATTATTATAGTTGAGAAGTATACCTTTCATATGCCACGTTTAATGTTTATATGTGCATTCCATGTGGAATAAGTTCATATATTCTTGGCATGTTTCTGTGAGCAATTTCAGAGAGTTCAGACTGAAGATCAGTACAGGATCAGTACATGCGCAAGGAATGATCTAAGCCACTTTTTATAATCTCTTTGACATGTCCTGTTTCGGGTCACAGGAATGCACAGGAACTCCTCAGACTGTATAGATCAGTTCTATAGATTAGGTATAAAGACATTCTGTTAGTTTTATGGACCTCATGTGCATGTCTCCAGAGTGTCTGTGACGTTTCCCCGGATAAGCTTTGATTATAAGGACTGTCCTGTTCTGTCCCTTCCCTTATCCTCATCCTCCCTCTCCTTTCTCTTACCTACTATATACTGTATATCAGACCTAAAGAAATGAATCCTTTAGAGATTCTAGGTGTGTCTGAATGCCATGCTTTGTAATCTCTCCCCCAAGTGGCCACTGGGGTGACACCTTATATATTTTTGTAATAAATGTACATAAATCCAACTTTCCACCTGATTTTTGACTTTGAATAATTTAAGCTCAAAATTATTCTAACAAGGACTTCCGGTCTGGACGCCATGGCGACTGCAGCTTAACACTGAAGTTCTCAGACCCAATCCAGGATAACACATTGAAAATCAAACTTAACGGATTTTTGGAGGAGTGAAAATCAAAAGACAAAATCATCATGTCTAAAGGAAAACAGAAGAAACTGAAATTCTCCAGGCCAGGACACGTATCGGCCGGAGAATCCGAACTGGAAGATCTCCGTTCAGAAGACGAGGAACTGGTGATAGCTAACAAAAGGGTTAGCCTGAAATCACTATTTGAGGAGCTACGACGATTTCGCCGAGATGTTACGGCCGAATTTCGGGAATTCAGAGAAGAATTGAAAAGGACAAACAGCAGAGTGGACCAGGCCGAGAACCGAATCTTGGAAACAGAGGATCGAATAAAAGTGCTCGAAGATTCTGTGCTAGACCTACGCAAAAGACAAGCAGCTATAGAGGCTAAGCTAACCGACCAAGAAGGAAAACAAAGAAGAGACAACATAAGAATTCATGGTCTGATAGAAGGAACCGAAAATGGTTTTAACTCAATGGCAGAATGCGTGGAATCCTTACTAAGAGAGAAATTGGATATTCCACAAACCACCGACTTGAAGATAGAAAAGGCACATCGTTCATTAGCCGCTAGGCCGGCGGCGGAAGCGCCCCCACGTTCGGTGTTGGTAAGATTTTCCAATTTCAAAATAAAACAAGAGGTTGTAAGACTGGCCTGGCAGAAAAAAGGATTTATGCACCAGGAGAGAAAAGTCTACGTGGAACACGATTACGCCCCGGAGGTCCTTAAAAAGCGCAGGGAATACAATGACGCGAAAAAGGTGTTAAGAGAGAAGAAATTGCGCTTTCAGACACCATTTCCTGCGAAGTTAAGGGTCTTCTACGGCGATGAAACGTGTCTCTATAATTCGGCGGAAGAAGCAACAGCTGACATGGCGAAAAGAGGCCTCCCGGTAACGGTATTTAAACCCGCAGCAGACCCGAGTGAGAAGATCAAAATGCAAACATGGACAACACAAAGACCTTCAAAATCCACGGACCAGCAGCGGGAAACCCAGCACCAGAGCGTCGCGGATAAACTATCCGTTTTCAGGTTGGAATAGCGACCTTTTTTTTTTCTCTTGAATCAATCCGCACATCCAACCCCCCTCATACAAGGTAACAAACATTAAAGGAGATGCATATTCAGCATGTGGTAAAACATTTCATGGAACAATCATATTATTTGAAACAAATAAGTCTTTGTAATAAAAAAAAAAAAACTTGTTAAAATAGAAATGTGACAATAATCCACATGTTCTCCTCATACTAACAAATACTGTTTTTGCGTGAATGTTTGATGTGATGGGGGTGGGAGGGTGCACACAATTTCACAGGGTTTAGGCATAAAAGGAAAAAAAAAAAAATCATTACAAGTTTGGATTGGGTTCTGAAACTCACGTTAAAAGCATGGGACTACTTTCAGTGGTAAGAGAGGGCCCTCAACACGTAACACAGTTTGAGGAATTTCCCTCAGAGCCTTCACTCCATCAAGGCTCTTACAGGGTCTTTAAAAAGACCTCAGCTCAGGAAGTTCTTATGACAGCTTTTTGTTTTAAAGTTTTTTACACTATGTTCTTAATGTTTTTCTTGTTTTTAATGTTCTTTCAGTTTCTGAGTAGCACAAAAGAGGGCCACCACACAGTTATACTAAACAAAACAACACAATGGAGAAACAGGGTGTAACCAAAATAATTTCATATAATGTAAAAGGAATCCTGAATCCAGTTAAAAGATCCAAGACTCTAGGCAAAATGAAAAAAGACAAAGCAGGAATAATACTTTTACAAGAAACCCACCTAACAGACGTGGAACACAATAAACTCAGTAGACAAGGGTTTAAAATGATCTCTTCATCTTCATATAAATCAGGGAGGAGGAGGGGAGTAGCGACATTGATATCAACCAAAATTACATTTGAAAAAAAATCAGAACACAAAGATAAAGAAGGGAGATACAGTTTGGTAACTGGGCGGCTAGAGGGAGAAGGTATCACCCTGCTGAATGTGTATGCTCCCCCAGGGGCTAACTGGAAATTTTATAAAAATGTATTCGACCTAATGATAACTAAAGCTCAAGGTTTAGTGATATGTGGTGGGGACTTCAATCTTAGACTGAATCCATACTGGGATGCTTCTGGTAATTCCCCACATCAAAATAACACCCAAAACAGGAAGACTCGGATGCTACTAAAAGAATTGGGAATCTGTGACGTGTGGAGGGAACTCAACCCCAGTGTAAAAGACTATACATTTTACTCAACTCCACATTCATCTTACTCAAGGATTGACTATTTTTTTATGTTTAATAGAGACATTGGAAGAGTAAAAACATGTAAAATAGGACTGATGGATCTCTCCGACCACAGTCCGATCTACATGGACTTAAATATCCAAAAATACACAAATAATACATTTTCTTGGAGGTTAAATTCAAATGTCCTGAAAGGACCATTGAAAGATGAATTGGAATCAGATATTCTCAGATATTTGGAAGATAACGATAATGGAGAAGTATCCCCTTTAATACTGTGGGATGCATGTAAAGCTGTAATAAGAGGAAAGATTATTGCAAAACTGGCAACCCAAAAGAAACTAAGACAAGAAAAACTATCCACATTAGAGTCAGAACTTAGGAACCTAGAAAAAGAACACAAAGGCAACACTCATTCTACTGACTCGCTCAAGATTAAGGAAATTAAAAACCAAATAAATGAGATCTACACAATAGAAATCCAGAAGAAACTTACATTTCTGAAACAAAAATACTATGAAGCAGGCAGTAAATCGGCAAAATTGCTAGCCTATAAATTGAGGAAACATCAATCTACAAAATCAGAGACCCAGTATCAAAGGAAATAAAATTCAGAATTCAGGATATTCTTAAAAACTTCGAGAATTACTATAAGAACTTATACTCCCACAAAAAACATAAAAACGCATCCGAGGCATTCCTAAACACATTAAACCTTCCCCAACTTACGGAGTCACAAAATAAAACACTACTGTCAGAAATACATCCTAAAGAATTGGAAAAAGCAATTATGAAACTTAAAGCTAACAAATCCCCAGGAGCTGATGGCTATACAGCAGAGTGGTACAAAACCTTTAAACAGCAACTATCTCCTCTCCTCCTGAAAACATTTAATTATGTCCTCCACACAGGGGAAATCCCCCCCTCCTGGAGAGAAGGGGTCATTGCAGTTATACCTAAACCTGAAAAGGATAAACTAGAGTGCTCCAACTACAGACCAATCAGTGTACTAAATCAGGACTATAAGCTTTTTACCATTATCCTTGCCAAAAGGTTAGAAAATATACTGACAGACCTAATTCATTTAGACCAAACAGGTTTTATAAGACAAAGGCAGACACAAGACAACATTCGACGCACTTTACACATAATTCATCATATAAAAAAATATAACTTAAATGCAGTCATATTGGGATTAGATGCTGAAAAAGCATTCGATTCGGTTGACTGGTCTTTTCTATATAGAATCTTATCCAGTTTCAATTTTCATAACAACTTCATTAGAACTATACAGGCATTATATAAAAAACCAACAGCTAAAATAAGGATTAACGGTAATTTATCATCATCTTTTGAACTGGAAAGAGGATGTCGTCAGGGCTGCCCCCTGTCTCCACTGCTCTTTGCAATCTTCATAGAACCTCTGAGCCAATGGATAAGACAAAACCAAAAAATTCAAGGTATTACACTTGGTCAGAAGGAACATAAAATAGCACTCTTTGCTGATGACATTTTAATATACCTAGGGCAGCCGGACACTTCTTTACCAGAACTAACCTCAGTTTTTTCAGAGTATGGAGATTTATCGGGGTACAAATTAAATATGCATAAAACCCAAGTTTTAACATTCAACTATGACCCAAATCATTATTCACTAAGCAAACTCAAAACTAACTGGGAGTCGGAATCTATGAAATATCTGGGGGTCAATATCCCGAAACAACTCAACAAAATTATATCACTAAACTATGATCCACTGGTGACAAAAATAAAATCTGACCTAGCAAGATGGAATATGATACCATTCTTGGGTACTGCACAAAGAATTGAAGCAGTCAAAATGAATATACTTCCACGTCTTCTATACCTTTTCCAAACAATACCGGTAGAACCTCCCAAAAAAACATGGCAGGAGCTGGACAGAAGGATCTCAAGATTCATATGGCAGGGCAAGAGACCTAGAATCAGATATAGAACCCTACAGCTAAACAAAGACAAAGGTGGGCTCGCGCTGCCAAATATCAGGGACTACTTTAAAGCCGCACAAATTAAAACTTTAGTAGAGATATGTAACCCAGTCTACACTGCACAATGGAAGGAGATCGAATGCCAAATAACAAGTGACATCCCCCTACAGGCGATAATAGGGAACAATGTCTTACCTAAGCTTTTGAATAACACTAACCCGTGGATAGAGACCCCGCTAAAAATTTGGTTTAAGATAGTCAGAGAGAATCAAACTAAAGAGCCCTATCGACTTCTGCAATGGATCGCCTATGATCAGGACTTTACTCCTAATAAAACAGACACCAGATTTAAAAAGTGGAAGGAGAAAGGGCTGATAAAATATTACGATTTTTTTAAAGGGCAAATCTTAAGAAGTTTTGAAGATTTGAAAAAACAAGGCCTAATAAATCAAGACCTTTACAGGTTCTTCCAGCTTAGACACCACATAAACAATATACTTAAAAAGGAGGTTTTGGAAAGGGCCCAGTCAGGTGTTCTGAAGGTCTTCTTAATGGCATATAAAGGGATCCCAGGGATCAGATACATTTCTAAAATATACCAAGGTCTTCAAGACTTAAAAGGAGACAACACATCTTATATAAAAGAGAGATGGGAAAAAGAGGGGAATTTCACTTTACAACTGGAAATATGGGAAAAGCTAAATAAACAGCAATGGAAAAGTACCTCATCCCTGCAGTGGAGAGAATTTGGATGGAAAAACTTGGCAAGATTTTTCAGAACACCTGCACAAAACAAATTTACCCATAAGGGATTGAACTGTTGGCGCTTGTGTGGTGAAAAGACTGCAAATCATTTTCATGTGTTTTGGTCATGCCCAGTTATCCACCAATATTGGACCAAGGTACAGACAATATTGGGGAAAATATTCAAAATTACAGTTCCCTTTTCTTTTGTAACTTTGTATTTGGGTTTACTACCGGACTCACTGGAAAGACGAGGAGAAAAATACTTATTCAATGTTTTAATATTGGCAAGCAAAAAAGCTTTAACTAAAAAATGGATGTTGAAGGACTGTCCTACACCTGAAGATTGGACTAACGTGATCCAAGACATTTACTCGATGGAAAAGTTGACATTCGCACTGAGACAGGACATGGATGTGTTCATGAACTTTTGGCAACCCTGGACCGCATATGTGTCTTCCATTAGATCTAATCTTTGACAAATACCATTTCAATAATGGTTCCGCTCTTTGTTCCATCACTACTCAGATGCTCTTTTATCTTTATTTACTTACTTTTTCTTTTTGTTTGTTTTTTACTGGTTTGTTTGTTTTTTTTTTATTTGTTTCTTGTTTTTTTTTCTCTTTAATTTCACTTTTTCTTTCACTTTAAAAAAAAAAAAAAGGGGTGTTGTAAGAATTAATCTTCCAATGTTGTCAGATATCAGAAAATAAGGGAACATGTGATGAAAATGTAAACACTGCATTGCTGTAACGACCTGTATACCCTTTACAAAAACTTAAAAAAAAAAAAAAAAATTATTCTAACAAAAACTGTCTCACAATAATAACAAGAGCACTCTGAGGCGAATGCGATATCCACCACCTCAGTTTTCTTTGACGATCCCAATACTTACTGATTGATAGCAATTTTCAAATTGTCAATACGATTACTGTGGCAGAACCAAATTATGATAAGCCCATCATTCACAAATATAAAACAAAGTATACAACACATATAGTGGGGTAAAAAAGTATTTAGTCAGCCACCAATTGTGCAAGTTCTCCCACTTAAAAGATGAGAGAGGTCTCCAATTTTCATCATAGGTATACCTCAACTATGAGAGACAAAATAAGAAAAAAAAATCCAGAAAATCACATTGAAGGATTTTTAATGAATTAATTGGTAAATTCCTCCGTAAAATAAGTATTTGGTCAATAACAAAAGTTAATCTCAATATTTTGTTATATACCCTTTGTTGGCAATGACAGAGGTCAAACGTTTTCTTTAAGTTTTCACAAGGTTTTCACACACTCTTGCTGGTATTTTGGCCCATTCCTCCATGCAGATCTCCTCTAGAGCAGTGATGTTTTGGGGCCGTCGCTGGGCAACACAGACTTTCAACTCCCTCCAAAGATTTTCTATGGGGTTGAGATCTGGAGACTGGCTAGGCCACTCCAGGACCTTGAAATGCTTCTTACGAAGCCACTCCTTCATTGCCCAGGCAGTGTGTTTGGGATCACCGTCATGCTGAAAGACCCAGCCACATTTCATCTTCAATGCCCTTGCTGGTGGAAGGAAGTTTTCACTCAAAATCTCACGATACATGGCCCCATTCATTCTTTCCTTTACACGGATCAGTCGTCCTGGTCCCTTTGCAGAAAAACAGCCCCAAAGTATGATGTTTCCACCCCCATGCTTCACAGTAGGTATGGTGTTCTTTCTCCTCCAAACACGACAAGTTGAGTTTTTACCAAAAAGTTCTATTTTGGTTTCATCTGATCATATGACCTTCTCCCAATCCTCTTCTGGATCATCCAAATGCTCTCTAGCAAACTTCAGACAGGCCTGGACATGTACTGGCTTAAGCAGGGGGACACGTCTGGCACTGCAGGATTTGAGTCCCTGGCGGCATAGTGTGTTTCTGATGTAGCCTTTGTTACTTTGGTCCCAGCTCTCTGCAGGTCATTCACTAGGTCCCCCCCATGTGGTTCTGGGATTTTTGCTCACCGTTCTCGTGATCATTTTGACCCCACGGGGTGAGATCTTGCGTGGAGCCCCAGATCGAGGGAGATTACCAGTGGTCTTGTGTGTCTTCCATTTTCTAATAATTGCTCCCACAGTTGATTTCTTCACACCAAGCTGCTTACCTATTGCAGATTCAGTCTTCCCAGCCTGGTGTAGATCTACAATTTTGTTTCTGGTGTCCTTTGACAGCTCTTTGGTCTTGGCCATAGTGGAGTTTGGAGTCTGACTGTTTGAGGTTGTGGACAGATGTCTTTTATACAGATAACGAGTTCAAACAGGTGCCATTAATACAGGTAACGAGTGGAGGACAGAAGAGCCTCTTAAAGAAGAGTTACAGGTCTGTGAGAGCCAGAAATCTTGCTTGTTTGTAGGTGACCAAATACTTATTTTACTGAGGAATTTACCAATTAATTCATTAAAAATCCTTCAATGTGATTTTCTGGACTTTTTTTTCCCCCACATTTTGTCTCTCATAGTTGAGGTATACCTATGATGAAAACTGGAGACCTCTCATCTTTTAAGTGTGAGAACTTGCACAATCGGTGGCTGACTAAATACTTTTTTGCCCCACTGTAGTTGTAGGTCAGGATCCCAAGGTGAACCCATGTAGAAAGTATGATAACCCTGGAGAGCTTTACATGTTTTATAGTGAAATTATAGGGAGTGCTGACCTTGACCTTTTTGACCCCAAACCTGTAGTCAGAGGTTATGGTCTCAGAGTGAACCTGTGTACCAGGTTTGGTGATCCTAGCTTTCTTTGCAGTCAAGATATACTTTATAAGGCACTTTGATGTTGTCCTTTGACCTTACGATCCCAAAACCACAGTCACACTTCAGGGTCACAGGGTGAACCTGTGTACCAAGTTTGGTGGTCCTAGCTTTACTCATTGCACAGTAACAAGGCATAAGGAATGCTAACCTTGACCTTTCCCCTTTTGACTCCAAACCCATACAGGTCAGGATCCCAAGGTGAACCTGTGTACTGGGTTTGGTAGCTCTAGTTTTACTTGTTGTACAGTAATAAGGCATAAGAAATACCAACCTTGACCTCTGATCTTTAGACCCCAAACCCATAGAGGTCAGGATCCCAAGGTGAACCTGAATGCCAGGTTTGGTGGCCCTAGCTTTCTTTGCTGTTGAGATATAGTTGAAGCCATTTTGATGTCGACATTTGATCTTGCAATCCCAAAACCATAGTCACACTTCAGGGTCACAGGGTGAACCTGTGTACCAAGTTTGGCGACTCTAAATTTACTCGTTGTACAGTAATAAGGTATAGGGAATGTTAACCTTGACCTTTTGACCCCAAACTCATAGTCTGAGGTCAGGATCCCAAGGTGAACATGTATACCAGGTTTGGTGGCCCTAGCCTTACTCATTCTACAGTAAATGTAGCATTTACCATAGTGCAACTGCAATTTTAACTTTGAATTCTGATCTTTGACCCCAAACCAAAGTTAGGAGAGGGTGTAAGTCGTCCAAGATGTGTATTAGATACAACTACTGTATCGATTTGAAAAAGCCTACATCGTTTCTTTCAGTAGTTATTGTGTTTAGAAAATTTAGGGAAAAATCTGACCTCAAGGTCATCCAATGAGAGTGAAATTGCAATATGTGCATCATCAGTGTATATCAAACCATGGTACCAAGTTTCAAAACAATCGGAACAACTGTAGGAGAAGTTGATTTCACAAGACAACTGAAACAGGAGGTCATAGGTCAGGGGCTACAATTGCTGCGAAAATCCTCTGATCAGAACCAAATTGCAATGTGCGCATCCTCAGCATCTATCAAACCAGGGTACCAAGTTTCAAAATAATTAGACTAAAACTGTAGGAGGAGTTGATTTCACAAAAGTGGGACGGAGGGACGGACGGACTGACTGACCCATAACATAATCGCCCTTTGGGCTTTGACCGCCGGGGGATAAAAGCTTTCCAAAACCATTTCATAATGACAACACAAGGGCACACAAACCATTTCAGAAGAAAATCATCATCATCTGTATTTATTTGACTGCACTTCTCAGAGTTCCACTCCAGTGGTTCCTGTCCACTGGTTCAACCTGGGCCAGTTGTAGCTTGACCCGGTCCATACGGACACCCTGTAGCCAAGTCTTCTTCAGTCTTCCTCTTCCTTGATGTCTGCTGCTACCAGGATCGACCTCCATGACCTTCTTGATCCAGCCAACACTCCTCTCCACATGGCCGAACCAATGCAAACGGCGCGTGCGGAGCACATCCTTGAGGTCATCCAGCTGCAGCCTAACCAGGAGTACTTGCGAGCTGACCTCATCCTCAGTAGAGACTCCACACATCCAGCAGACCATGGCCATGTCATTCCGCCGCAGACAGTTAAGACAGGCAGCAGTCATGGTCCGCCTGTCTTAGCCATCTGCGGCAGAATGACAGGGCCATGGGCCAGGGCTCACAACATAAAAAACCCCACACAGAATCTCATTGAAATCTAATCCATTACACACTGACACCTCAAAGACAAAACTGACTACACACACAAGAAAAGCATTGATTGCATGTTGCTCTATTGTACTAGTGTTTATCATTGTTCAGCAGCTTAACAGAGGTAGTTTAAAACAAGTTGTTTTACATTTTGGCAATGTATAGCTTCTTCCTGATGAGAGAAGTTCGTATTCAAAAAATAAAGGGTGTATTGAATCTGAGATTTGTGTAGCTAGTTTTATTACTGCCTGGTTATAGAATAGATGAAATAGAATTCCTTTAAAGTCATTATACAATAAAGCATAATGAAATTTGGATGCATCTCTCCATGATAATTTAAGAAAAAAAATGATAAAAAGACAGGAATGAATAGCATTAAGGCTGCGTGTCCACAGGGAAAGTAAAGCAACGTGGGCTTCCATTACACCTGAGCAGTGCCACAGGCTGATCGCCTCCATGCCACGCTGCATTGATGCAGTAATTCATGCAAAAGGAGGCACAACCAAGTGTTGAGTGCATAGAAATGAACATACTTTTCAGAAGCCTGACATTTCTGTTTAAAATGTCCTTTTTATTGATCATAAGTAATATTCTAATTTTCTGAGACACTGAATTTTGGGTTTCATTATCTGTAAGCCATAATCATCAAAATTTCAAGAAATAAAGGATTGAAATATTTCACTCTATGTGTACTGAATCTACCAATGCCGTGGGTTTCACTTTCTGAAATGAGTGACAAAAAATATTGAACTTTTTCATGATATTCTAATTTTTTGAGATGTACCTGTACACAACCTGCAGCTCCAGAACAGCATGCAACTCTTCTGTCTTTTGCCAGTAGCTCAAAAAAAGTATTTAAAAAATCCCAACTTGGGGAGAAAAGTTGCAAATTTATACAAAAAAAATAAATAAATAAAAATTATATATATATATATATATATATATATACACACATACATACATACACACATCAAAATTACAACATTAAATGAAATGAATTACATTTTTTTTTTAGAAACGTCTGAAATTTGCAAGTAAAAATTGCAATTTTAAAGAAACTTTCAAGTTTGCAAGAAAAAAAAGTGAAGTTGCTTATCTAAGAAAGAAAACTGCCTTTTACTAACAACTGAGCAGTTTTATCTTCATCTTAAATATGTTTTGCTGCCTCATGCAAATTTTTCATGCCATGGTGGAGGTTGCTGGCCCCTCTATATTTACCAGTTAGTTCCGGCCAAGCCGTTCCAGGAATGCTGATGACTGAGCACAATATCAGCACCACAGTGTCCCTACCACTCCGCTTCAAAGGTGTCCTAATGATCATTAACCTGCAGGGGTGTTCAATCATGTCCCATGGAAGGCCATGGCCCTGCAGCCCCCCCCCCCCCCAAAAAAAAACAAAACAAAAAAAACCCCAACATTTTCATCAGGCAATTTCACTGAATTCCTTCCCACTGAGGACAAATGGGTGATTAAAACCTATTTTTGTGATTTACTGAAAAAAAAAAAAAAAAAAAAAAAAAAACAACTTGCAGGGTCTTGGATAACAATATCCCAATCAAGATATTTTTTGTCCCTGACCCAAGATTGTGATATCCTCAATCTTAAATGACTAAGGATATCACAATCTGATACTTACACTTTGCAAACTACACACTTAAGTACATTAAAGTTATTAAAAAAATAATAAATCAAGGCCATATATTTGCTTGACACATATTGGAAACACCTTCCCTGCTGCACTTCTGTACAGCTGCTGTATTATGATGAGGCTGACATAAAACAACAGACTTGAATGGAGATGAACCCAATGACCCCGACAATCACAAAAGCCTTGATCAGGCTCCTGATCCAACACTTACAGGCCGTGCACAGTGCATGACAACGCTTTAACCCCAAACTGTGGAAGTCTGTTTACAGTTTAGCTGTCCATGCATATGATGCTGGGTATTTAGAGGTGTGAAAGTGTAGAAATTTGAAACCAATCTCCAGAATGGACAGCTTTTCTTGGCAACGTTCTATTGCATCCATGTGCACAGAAATAAACAGTAACGGCACATTACAGTCCCAATTTACAATAGATTTCAGCCAATCCACATGCCAAGCATGACTAAACATTAAGCTTGATGTGTTTGTAGTTAGGATTAGGTTAAAGGGCTCTTAACGGTATATGTACAATGCTTTTCCCACTTTACAATAGATGCAGCCTTAAAGCTAAAAAAGCATAAAATGTATAACCAAGGAAGCTTTACAGACTGAAATACATCCCTAAAATGTTGCTTACCTTTGCTGAATGATGGAAAAAAAAAAAAAAAAATCACTGAAGCAGTCAATGTTTTAAAATCCAGTTTTGCCGCAGCTGCTCAGTCAGCTGACATCACATTATTATTATTATCTTATTATTATATTTCACTATTGCCGCAATTTTCCAAGATACTCGAAAAAAAATATTCTGAGAGAATTGACAACTTCATAATGAAGAATAATTTATTGTGTGAGTAGCAATATGGGTTCAGACACAAGAGGACAACTGCATTTGCTCTAATGGAATTTACAGAAAAAATATCAGCTTGAACCATTATGCCAGGGTGTGTCGTATGTCCGAGCCAAAGAGCCCAGAGAAAAACAACTTCACCAGCCCCGACAACTGTCCGTGCAGTGTCCCTGAGTACTGATGGGTTCACGTTCTGCAAGGTGATGCTGGATGGTGAGGAGGTGCCACTGCTGGTCGACACGGAGGCAGAGGGATCGTAACTGAATTGCTCCACAGTGAGGAAATTTTTCCCCCACTACAGAATAAGAGGTAACCCAGTGCCGCTCTACAGTTATGAGGTGGCAGGCTGCACACGGTTGGAACACTGGAGTTAACGGTTCGGTACAAGTCGGCGGTGATGGCTGACTTCACGTTCCACATGACAGCTCGAGGCGACAACATCATGGACTGTGACCCGTTTTATGGATTGGGGTTCGCCATTAAAGAGGACGCTGGGGAAGAGTGGACTGGTTGTGGCCAACAGAACTGTCTGGTTCTGGTGGTGGAGGACGACGCTGTGTGGGATGAAGATTTACCGGGCACCACGGTGATCAAGCAGGACCAGCCTCACTCAGGTTCAACACAGAAGGGTCTCAGTGCCAGCGCTCAGGGTATGGTAGGAGAGGGTACCGAGCGTGGCGGCGAGGCACCTGTGTATGTGGTTCAACACATGAACTCGTAGCTTAAAACAGAAGACTTGACAATTAGAAAGAAAACGGCGCTCCACTAAATTAGATGAAATCTGTTTAGCTTGGCGAAATCATCTTTTAATTTATAAAAAATCTCTTAGGAACGCTAGAACAAGTTATTATTCCGCATTAATAGAAGAGAACAAGAATAATCCCAGGTTTCTTTTCAGCACTGTAGCCAGGCTGACAAAGAGTCAGGACTCTGTCAATCCTAGCATTCCCTTAGCGCTTACTAGTCAGGATTTTATGAACTTTTTCAATAAAATTTCATCTATCAGAAATAAAATCAATCAGATTCTTCCCACCATTAACTTAAATACAGTAACTACTACAACTCCTTCAATTGATATCTGTTTGGATGAGTTTACTCCAATTGACCTTTTAGAGTTAGATAAAATAATTTCCTCATCCAAACCTTCAACTTGTCTTTTAGACCCTATTCCTACCAGGTTATTTAAAGAAGTCTTCCCATTTATTGGTAGCTCTATTCTTCAAATAATCAATTCTTCATTAACATTAGGACATGTACCGCAGGCTTTTAAAACTGCTGTAATTAAACCCTTACTTAAAAAGCCAACACTGGATCCAGGAGTTTTAGCTAACGACATACCAATCTCTAATCTGCCTTTCATTTCAGAAATCTTAGAGTTGTTGCTATGCAATTATTTGACCACTTGCAGGGAAATTATTTACTTGAAGAGTTTCAATCTGGGTTTAGAATCCATCATAGCACTGAAACAGCCTTAGTGAAGGTCACTAATGATCTCTTTATCGCATCTGATAATGGATTTGCTTCTGTACTTGTCCTTTTAGACCTTAGTGCAGCTTTTGATACCATTGATCATAATATTTGACTTGATAGATTAGAACACCATGTTGGACTTAATGGAACTTCGTTGCAGTGGTTTAGAGCTTATTTATCGGATAGGTTCCAGTTTGTTCACGTCAATAATGAGTTTTCTTCCAACTCAAAGCTCAGTCATGGAGTTCCACAGGGATCTGTGCTAGGCCCTATTCTTTAGTTTATATTCGCTTCCGCTAGGCAACATTATGAGAAAGCACTGTATACATTTTCATTGTTATGCCAATGACACACAATTATACCTGTCAATGAAGCCAGATGATAGTAATTAATTAGCCAAATTAGAGGCCTGTCTCAAGGAAATCAAAGCTTGGATGACTTGTAATTTCCTGCTATTAAATTCAGATAAGGCTGAAGTCATTCTAGTTGGTCCAAAAAAACCTTAGAAATACCTTTCCAAATCAAAGTCTTAGTTTGTGTCATGAGCTGAGCACCGGGGGGGATTCCACCGTGTTTGGCATTTTTTCCTTTTGTTTTTTCCTTATTTGTATAATGTGGTATTTTGAGTTCTATGTCTGTTATGTTATCTCTAGTTTGTTTTCACATATTCAGTATAGTTTCTTGGTATGATTTATTTTCCTGTTTACGTTCAGTGTACTTTTGTTATTTACATATTTTGGGTTTATTTGTCTTGCTGGGATGGTTTGCCGCCGAGTGTGAAGCGGCTGGGATGAGAATCAGCACCTCCAAGTCCGAGTCCATGGTCCTCAGCCGGAAAAAGGTGGATTGTCCTCTCCGGGTTGGGGACAGGCTCCTGCCCCAAGTGGAGGAGTTTAAGTATCTTGGGGTCTTGTTCACGAGTGAGGGGAAAATGGAGCGAGAGATCGACAGACGGATTGGAGCAGCATCTGCAGTGATGCGGACGTTGTACCGGTCTGTTGTGGTGAAGAGGGAGCTGAGTTCTAAGGCAAAGCTGTCGATTTACCAGTCAATCTACGTTCCTACTCTCACCTATGGTCACGAGCTTTGGGTAATGACCGAAAGAACGAGATCGCAGATACAAGCGGCTGAAATGAGCTTTCTCTGTAGGATTGCTGGACTCACCCTCAGAGATAGGGTGAGGAGCTCAGTCATCCGGGAGAGGCTCAGAGTAGAACCACTGCTCCTCCACATTGAAAGGAGTCAACTGAGGTGGTATGGGCATCTGATTAGGATGCCTCCTGGACGCCTCCCACTTGAGGTGTTTCAGGCACGTCCCACTGGGAGGAGACCCCGGGGCAGACCCAGGACTCGCTGGAGAGACTGTCTCCCAGCTGGTCTGGGAACGCCTTGGTATCCCTTCTGAAGAGCTGGAGCAGGTGGCTGGGGAGAGGGAAGTCTGGGCTTCTCTGCTTGAACTGCTGCCTCCACGACCCGGACCTCCGGAAAAGCGGTAGAAGATGGATGGGTTTATTTGTCTTTATTTGTTTCCACTTTATTTTTGCCAGTGCCTTCCTTTTCTCTCTCTCTTGGGGGGGTTGCAGTCGTCAGGCGCACTGCTAGGTTGTGGGCGGTGCTCCTGTCAAACTGTCAGCCCCGCCTCCTCTCCTCATGACTCACAGCTGATTGTCATTTTCTACCCAGCCCGCTCATGTGATTCACACAGAGTATTATTTGTGTTTGATTGTTTCGAGCTTTATTTAAGGACTGTTATTTTCATTTCTCTTTGCCAACATCTCAGTTTTCATCTCCACCAGAATTCTGGCCCTGTTCTGCTGCGCTGCCAAGTCTGCTTAGTTTTTCAGTCTGGATTTTCTGTTTTGTACCTTTGGGATTTTTTGTTGTTGTTAATAAATGTCAAACTGCAGTCCAGCATGTGGCTCTCTCCTCTCTGCCCCGAAGGGCAATTCATGACAGTAGACGTTGGCCAGTCAGAGATCCAGCAGCTGTAGTTTGTGTTTTTTTTTTGTTTGTTTGTTTTTTGTTTCTCTCACCTGTGGGTTGGCGACTTTTTGTTGACATGGCCAGAAACTACCCAGCCAACTTTATTCACCAGCAGCGGCAAAGGTAGCCTTTTCCTCCCTCTTCCCAGTTTTTGTTTTTCACCTGGGGTTGGGTTATGTCCGCAGCTTTGGATTTTTCAGCTCTGGGGCTGAGTGAGGAGTGTGTGGCGGCTACGCTCATCGCCAATTTTGCCTCGGAGGCTGGAGCCTCCCACTCTCCCGAGGAGGTTTGGACGTTCGTGGATGGCACGACCCGGGTGATAGAGGATCATCCCAGTCTCTGGAGCTACCCGGGTCTCAGTTTTTCTCGCCTCAGTGATTGACACACAGCACCAACTCTGCCCAGGCAGGGATCTTCCCTTCAGCGCCACCGGGGCTCAAGAAGAAACGCACCCGGGGACGAAAGGCTTGTTCGTCCTGTCAGGAACCCAAACCCTCGTCTGTCCATCAGACGGTCCCCGGAGGTCTCGAATGGACACCATCAACCCCCAACACAGTAGCCCCGCCTTCTCCTCCTGAACTGTGGCCCACTCCATCGGCTGAGGAGCTGGAGAAGCACAGGCGGGTCCAATTAGCGGAGACAGAGCTCCTACTAGAATATAAACCACGGCTCCTCCCGGATCTCGCCCAGGAGCTGAAGGAAGAGGGTTCACCAGATCCTCTTCCACCTCGTCATGAGCAGACATCTCTGCTTCCCGCTCCCCGCCGTCCCCCCAGGAGGTCTTGCTGGAGAAATGCCTCCACCTCTCTGCCAGCAGTTCCTCCTCCGTGGTGTCAAAAAAAGTTCCGCAGAAGCCTCCCCTTCTCATCCAAGCTCGTCTGCGCCACCTGTCCCGTCAGCTCCCTCTTCCTCCACTGATGCTGCTTCCCTCATCTCCATGGCGTTCCCCCCTGATGCTGACAATCCGTCCGCTTCATCCCCAGCTCTGCCCGCCAATGAGTCTGCAAGGGCGGCTCCGCCATGCTCTTCAGAGGGGCCCATTACCGCTGCAGCCACTGAGAGGGAAGACGTTGGGCCTGCTGAAGCAGAAACCATCATGCCCCGGGAACCCAGGCATTGTCTTTTCATTTCCAGTTGCCTAAAAATGAATCATCTTGCCTGATTCCAGGTGATGGGGCTCAGGCTGTGCAGTCCGCTGAGTCCTCACCACCTGCTGCAGACATTAATTGTTCATCTGCTACCTCCGTGTTTCCTCCTCTCACCCCCCGAGTGTCCGCTGGCCCCGGGATTAAGCCACTGGACGATGGAGGAGCCTGCAGTCCTGGTCCCAGCCCCGCAGTCACAGTCTGGATGGAGGGAGAGCACTGCAACTGAGCTGAAGCCTGTGCCAACGTTGGAGTGTCCCCTGGCCTCAGCAGAACAGGATCCAGCGCCAGCAGAAAGCCGACCTCCTGTGTCCACGTCGGACAAGCCACTGGCATGGGTCACATCGCTAGGGTGTCCTGGGACTGCATCGACCACCATGCCTGTTGCTGAGGCTGCCGCAGCAGAGTCTGAGCTGAACTTCCAGAGGGCTGGACCCGAGGAGTCGTCGTCTGGATTAATGGAGTCCTGGACGACGGTAGAGCTTGAGCCCAGGCAAGTGCTCTCCTTTGTTTCCATTGTTTCTGTGTTGGAGAGGTCTTGTCTGGCTCTTGGTGGGGAGAACCAAGTGCAGCCATCAGCTGCACCTGCGCTCATCTCGCCGGGCTCCACTGCCGCTGGTGACCCTGACATTTTTTCTCTGCCTCTCCCGTCTGAGCTTTTTCCCCAGGGTCATCAAGGATAATCCAGCTTTGACAGAGGTCTCCGTGGATTCGGGTTCGCCACCTCAGGTCTTCATGGGTCCAGCTTCTCCTGCAGAGGTCGTCGCGGGTGCTCCATCCCAGCCCGGGGCCTCCGTGGGTGCTGCTCCCCCTCCGGATGAGGTCTTCGCGGGTGCAGCTCTGCTCCAGCCCGGGACCGCCGCGGGTGCAGCTATGTCCAAGTCTGAGACCGCCGAGGGTGGTGCAGAGCAGTCCGAAAGCGTTGTGGTTCCCCCTTCTCTGCCCGAGGCCGTCGTGGTTCCCCCTCCTCTGCCAGGTGCCACCGGGGCTCCCCCTCCTCTGCCAGACGTTGTCGTGGTTTCCTCTATTTCTCCATCCTCCTCGTCTCTGGTCGTCCCAGTTGGGTGGCTGCCCCCTGGACCACCTTCCTGTTTTGGTAGTTAAACAACTCTGGCTGACCGCCTGACAGACTGTGCCTTTGGGTTGGGTGGCTCATATTCTCCGGCAGGACACCAGACTCTTACCACCTCGCCATATGCCAGGCCTGGGACTTTGGCTGGCCACCAGAACTGTCTAGCTCTTTGGTCCAGGGGGTCTTTTTGCCTTTTGTTTTTCCTTATTTGTATAATGTGGTATTTTGAGTTCTATGTCTGTTATGTTATCTCTAGTTTGTTTTCACATATTCGGTATCGTTTCTTTGTATGATTTATTTTCCTGTTTACATTCAGTGTAGTTTTGTTAAGTGTCTCAATGACTGGTGTGATGCGCAAGAAGTGTGGTGGCCCTGTGCCCCCCTGACATGTGTGCAGATTCCATTGTCTCCCGAGACAAAAGGATGCCAACCTAACCCAGTTTTGTTATTTACTTTGGGTTCATTTGTCTTTATTTCTTTATCAGTGTGTGAATGTGTGTGTGAATGGGTGGTTAGCAGAATCTGTAAAGCACTTTGGTCATCTAGAGATGAGAATAAAAGCGCTATATAAGTGAATGCCATTTACCATTTTATTTGTTTCCACTTCATTTTTGCCAGTGCCTTCCCTTTCTTTCTCTCTTGGGGGGGTTGCAGTCATCAGGGGCACTGCCAGGTTGTGGGCGGTGCTCCTGTCAAACTGTCAGCCTCCTGATAGAGCCTCCTGAGATGACTCCTCATGACTCACAGCCGATTGTCATTTTCTCCCCAGCCCGCTCATGTGATTCACACTGGGTATTATTTGTGTTTGATTGTTTCTAGCTTTATTTAAGGGCTGTTATTTTCATTTCTCTTTGCCAACGTCTCAGTTTTCATCTCTACCAGAATCCTGGCCTTGTTCTGGTGTGCTGTAAATCTGCTTAGTTTTTCAGTCTGGATTTTCTGTTTTGTACCTTTGGGATTTTGTGTTGTTGTTAATAAATGTCACAAACTGCAGTCCAGCGTGTGGATCTCTCCTCTCTGCCCTGAAGGGCGATTCATGACAGTTTGGATGCAGTTACTCTTTCTCTGAACAGTTCTGTGAGGAACCTTCAAGTTATTTTTGATCAAGATTTGTTTTTTAATTCACATAATCTTGTTTCTAAGACTGCCTTCTATCATTTGCGTAATATTGCCAAGATTAGGAGCATCTTGTCTCAGAGTGATGCTAAGAAACTAATCCATGCTTTTGTTAGCTCTAGATTAGATTATTGTAACTCTTTATTATCAGGTTGTCCTAAAACATCTTTAAAAAGTCTTCAGCTGATCCAAAATGCTGCACCAAGAGTTTTAACAGGTACTAGAAAGATCATATCTCTCCGGTTCTGGCCTCCCTTCATTGGCTTCCCATAGAGTTTAGAATTAAGTTTAAAATCCTTCTTCTCACTTACAAAGCTCTAAATAATTAGGCCCCTTTTTATTTAAAAGATCTGATACTACCCTATTATCCTAACATAGCACTACGCTCCCAAAATGCAGGATTACTTGTAATACCTAGAATCTCCAAAAGTACAATGGGAGGCAGAGCCTTCAGTTATCAAGCTCCTCTCCTGTGGAACCAGTTGCCAATCTGTATTTGGGAGTCAGACTCGATCTCTGTTTTTAAGAATAGGGTTAAAACCTTTTTTGATATAGCCTATAATTAGGGAGGGATCATGTGCCCCTGAACCCTCCCTTAGTTATGCTGCTAATAGGTTTAGACAACTGGCGGACCTCCAACAATGCACTGGGCTTCACTCCTTCCTTCACTCTCAATGAAATATTTTTGCTGGTCATTAACATCTGTTTGTTCTCTCCCATAGATCGAGTCCCCGTCATGCTGTTTGCCCTCTACATGTCTGTTCTTTTCTTCTTCTTCTTAATCCCCTCACCACCCAGCCAGTCGCAGCAGATGACTGCCCCTCCCTGAGCCTGGTTCTGGCAGGAGGTTTCTTCCTGTTAAAAGGGAGTTTTTCCTTTCCACCATCGCCAAGTGCTTGCTCACAGGGGATCACCTAATTGCTGGGGGTTTTCTGCAATTGTGGGGGTTTCCCCTACAGTTGAAAGTGCTATGACTGTTGTAAAATGGCACTATATAAATAAAGTTGAATTGAAAATGCTAGCCCCAGATTCCTTCAGAGCTTGGCTGCAGAGGGCTGGAGGATCTGCAGCTACCATGGCGTCCGCCGCAGCAGCTTTAGAAGAGGTTGGGGCCAGACCAACAGACATGGAGAGACAACGTGCCAAACAGAACCATTGTAGGCCAAGCAGAGCCCCTCTTAGAGTTATGGACTTGGTCCTGGATCGAGGAGACGAATGTCCATGGTGGGTACGAGCCAAGCAACAGCCAGCGGAACACCAAGGACATCTGCACATCGTGGCTAAGCGGGGAGCAGCTTACTTCAAGCTATTGGACGGCTCGAGGAACTGGCGAGCACGCCAATGAGCTGCGGTGTGTCCGGGAGGAAGCTTCTGGTGGCAGGTCCGGACAACACAGGCGGTCGGTGGCGATGAGAAGAGGGGCTGTCCTGGGCCCCCCACTAGCTGGTTCTAGCCTTTACTGCCGGAAGGACAGTAGTGCAAATGTAATAAATACTTCTATTGTTCATACAGTATATTTGTGCATGTATAAAAAAAATACTGTTCTGGGTGTTGTGTTAGTTTAGAAACACTGCAATACTTTAAGCTATAAATGGACTTTGGGGTTTAGACCAACAGTTGGCAGAATAATCCACCTTGCTGTGTGGGGTAGGACGGTAGTCCATCCGTTCTCCCTAGCTCAGGTTTGGTTGTGCGAATGTGGTTGGTCGGTTTTAGTTTTCTTAGTGCGTGATTCGGGTCCTAAATTGGGGAGTGTCTTAATTGTGTTTGTGTCTTTGGACTTTCTACGGGGGGTGGGGGGGGGGGGTGATGTTGGGTTTGAGTCCCTTTACTGTGAAGTGCGGTGTAGTGGCGGCCACTTCCTCTTCCACCACTGCACGGCCCTATAAATACCAGGGGGCATCCAATTTAGGGCCTTTTTGCCCATGCCCCTGCCTGGTGGCTGTATTGTGTGTCCTATACTTAATAAAGCTGAGTTCGACCGTTCACCTGGCCTCATCATTGTACCAAGGTATTTAACATGCACCAGATTCCATCAGGATATCCCAAATCTTAGACCTCCATGACACACTTGCCCTGCAGTAACCGCCATTTATCATCATGTTACAATTTTGTTGTACTGTACAATGACAACGCCTGTTCTATTCCATGTTATCATGCACAGATTTTAACACCATGCTATCCCCCCCCCCCCACACACACACAGCAGGAGGCTGTTTTAAAGGGAAACCTTCCTCCCAACCCGGATGTGTCAGCTTCACGTCAGAGTTAAGGCCTGGTCAGAGTAGCCACAAGGGTAAAACACATGCAGTCCGGACTGTGTACTGTTCAAAGTAGTTTTGAGGCACTGCAGCTGTCCGCTCATTAGCCACGTTTCACACATGCACATTGAATATAATCTGCAGTTCACATGCCCGTGATGTTCGCGGCAGCGGAGAGCCACCAAACTGATTTGAACAGCTGCAACCAAAAAGTAAAAGAAAACCACAGTGACGAACATTTTAAGAAATGGTGGCGGTGCGTGAGTATGAGGCAGACCATGAAGAAGAGGAGCTTTTGTTGTCATTATTGTTAGCAGCTAAGCAACAAAACAGGCAAAAAGACGGAAATTTGTACTGTACTCAAAGATGGCATCAATGTTTCTCCTTCTCTTCTGTCAAAAATGGCAAGAAAACAGTAGGGACATTACTGCCTCCCCTTGGCGGGAGTTTTCCTGGTGCATACACAATTCCACACACATCCCTCGCTCACAAGATGCATGGTCACTTTTCTGGGGCTGCATGCACTTGGTCTGCCTTCATCTTTTCCAGAAGGGAAGATGACGAAATTTACATCACACACACAGTGTGCTTGCTCACTTGCTCGCATGCCGACACATTTGTGCCACACATTTGTGTGAATTGAGATTTATCCTAGTTAGCGTGACCTCATTAGCCTGCTTTAAAAAATGAGCTGCTATCCACCTTATTCCTAGGCCCCATGATGCCTTGTGTGAATTATGGGCGCAACTTCCAGTACTAGTTTAGAACGTGTGGTTGTCACTGAAACGGGACACTTTTCCTTGTTAAAAAACAATGACTTTGGCATCAAAAATGTGGGAACATGGCCTTTTGGACCTCAAAAAGAGTAATATAATCATACCACTTCCCATGATTATGGAGGGATGGGAAGATGACCTTAAAAAGTGGCCTGGCAGACAGTAGCTCCGTTAGTTAGCTCTGCTGCAAAGGTGCTAATGCTGTAAACAAAAGCTCTGAGATATATCAATGTCTCCACTGCAATAAAGTCAAATGCATTTTGTTAAAAGATGTTGGACATAATCAAATTTATCTCAGCGCAGACATAGAATCTAGTCAGAGCCACAAAGAACCACAACACCATGCTTGGGTGTTTTAATGTCGGGGTAAAACAGAGATACAGCGGTCTGTTTTACCCCAACATTAAAATGTTCCTGCTGCTGTCATGCTATGAATGCCTGTTATTTAACTTAACACCTACAGCCATTTTCTGACAACTGTTCAAAATTTTATTGATCTATATTTTCTAAAAATCAATGCATGCTGAAGCTGCTAATATCAAGTCCATATCATTCCAAGGCAGTGCAACGAATGCAACCCCCCCCCCAAAAAAAAATGTGATATCTTTCTTAAATCGTTAAGCCTTAGGAAGCAAACTGTTACTATTTTTTATTGATTATTTTACTTCATGCTGCCTTATATATATATACACATATGACGCATAAATGTCAGATCTGTGATATTCATACAAGTGAAAACATACCTGCTGCTCTTGCATCTGTACCACCGATCAAACCAACAGTCCCTCTTTAGTTTTCAGTGCATGATTTACGCGTTGCCGGTGAGAAGCCTCCATTTATACAGTCTATGGCACAACCACGAACACCAGCAACAAGTACCAGAACTATGCCAAAACATTCAAAAAAATACAAAAACTACAAGTGCTGAAATTAGCTGCTACTTGAGTGCAAAACACATATGTGGACTATACATTAAGATGAATTTGAAAAACTTTTAAAAATGCTATTTTAAATGCCCCACTACTCCACTCTTGCTGACTGATTTAACACTGCTTCAGCTGAAACCGGAAGTTCAGCCCATAATCGTTCCTACAGTGGCACCCCCAGGAATAAGGTGGATACAGTTTCTGTTAAAACCTCATAGCACAACGCGTGATTCATCTGAAGATAGCAAGAAGATGCTGGCAAAGTGCTTGTAAGACCAACAGAAATGGGGTTAGGCTACAGACTGGTAGAAAAGCTCTCACAGGCAGAGGGGAGTTCTTTCCCCATATCCAATTTGTTGGCAATGGATGAGTTGAAGTTGGATTTATAATTACATTTGGACAACTGAAACACTTAACATGGTGATAACATAACTGATTTCATCCAGGAATCCCAAATGCAGCTATCAAGCTAGCTAGTATGCAGCTCAACCCACAAAAGCCACTCAGATGAAAATGGAATATTAGAGGTCAGGGAAATAATTATTTTAGATACATCACATTGCCATACAATTCAGAATACAGAATTGATGCACATGCCAAAGAAGTGATTTGTAAATAAGTTCACCAACCACCCATGATGAAGCTGAAGAGGAAATAAGCAGATACTGGAAGATGTGTAGTAGTATATAAGTCAACTTACCACATCCATCTTCCATTTATTTTATTAATAAAAATATTGAAAGTAAATTAAGTCATAAATACTTTACTTTGAAAGTACCAAGTATTCACACAGTGAATAAAAAATGAATCCTTAAGAGAAAAAGAGATTAATCTGGATGCACTGATAATAGTTTTATCATCACAAGGCAGCTCTCTGAATCATAACTGAATTGTGAGGGAGCTAGAGATTCCCACCCCTGCTGTACATTTATAAAAACAATGACTTCTGACACTGTGCAACAGTTTTACCTCCGCCAAGGAGGTTATGCTTTTGCCGGCGTTTGTTTGTCTGTTAGCAACATTACTCAAAAAAGTTATGAACGGATTTTGATGAAATTTTCAGGAAAGGTGTGTAATAGCACGGGGAACAGATGATAAAAGTTTGGTGATGATCTGAGAGTGCATACCTCCACCAAGGGCTTTGTTTGTATTTGTGCAGCAGGATTACACAAAAATTACTGGATGGATTTGGATGAAATTTTCACCAGAGGTGGTTCTTGGACTAGAGACGAACCAATTACATTTTGGTGATGAGCTGAGAATGAATACCTCGGCCAAGGCTCTTAAGTTCTCACAATGTGTTAACAACAATACGCCAAAATTAATGGACAGACTTTGATGCGATTTTCACCAGAAGTGGCTCTACGCCTACACACAAACCCATTACATTTTGGAGGTGATCCATGAGGGACGGAAGGAGCCCTGGCAGAGGTATGCACTCTGAGTGCTTTTCTAGTTATTCTATTCTTTACTGCTCATTGTGGCACTTACAAACAGTTAAATGCTGGGACAGTTGAAGGGCCTTTTTTTTCCCTGTGGTGGAAAATAACTGGATAAAAAACAAACCATTATCTTTTTTCACATATTGCTGTCAACTAATAAACTGTGCTTGTGGAACTGTTGCATAATAAGAAAATCAAGTGAGAGGGAGTCGTGTCAGGACGTCAACATGGCTGCGATGCCTCGTAAGAACAAAGTACAGCTAATGTGATATTGCTTAAATAAAAAAAAAAAAAAAAAACACGATGTAGATTCACTAAAGGTGGCTCTGTACTGACTTCACTTTTCAGTCTGATGACCTGCAGCACAAATGGTTTATTCATAGAATGACGAAGAGCGAATGCCCACCTGGTTTGGTGGCTTTCAGGCAGGTTTCTTGGTCTGGGTAGGTGAATGAGCCCAAACAGGAGTGACGGGCATCACACACACACTGACCCCCTGCTCTGTCACAGCCCGTCATCAGGGGACAGCGTTCATCCTCGAGACCAGCTTCTGGATGGTCAGGAAGTACTGTGATGGACAGAAATGAGAAAAAAAAAGGAGGAAAATAATTAAATACACACTTGGCTTGATTTATTTTCATTTATATAAAAGGAGAAACTGGAGAAACACAGAGCAGGATCACAGGTAAACCATAATTAAGACCAAAAAAAGCCAGAGGCTACCATTTGTTTCCCAAAATTGCTCAAAAGCTGGCCAGGTTCCAGCCTATTGCAACACTTCACACTGGCAGAATCACTATTGAAATGGCCAGTGTGTTTCTGGGCTGCCATCCCTCCTCCCTCCTAATTGAACCACACTACTCTAGCTACTGAGCCCATTTGTTTGCTTTTGTCCCACAGCACGGCCTCCCAGGGTTTCCATCTCTGCCTGCTGCTGTGACGCCTCTGAACTGAAGCTGCCCACCATACATGCACATTTTTCTTCTCCAAGTGAGCTTTAGCCCCCCCCCCCCCCCGAGATGACACCTCAAGGCTTAGAGCACCTTGGATGAGACTTTATGACAGGAATGTACAGCCGAGAGAATCATCTCCTTACAGATGTGTGTGCTGAATATCCCATAATACTACTGGATTAAAGGGCACAAAGATACGCATTATCCATATTGTTCCCTTCAGTCTCATGCATGATTAAATGTGCAGATATACCTCCAAATTACACTCTTTCATAGTTGTCCAAGAGCAGTGGGGGAACGACAGCAGAATAAATAGGATGAGACACCCATTCCCCAGATTTTCCATACAGCATCATAAAATCTGGAACTTTTCCAAATAGTGGTTAAAAGTAGAAAAGTTTTTAACCATTCAAGAATGTGAGCACCTCCATGCATCTACCTGACCACAGCAGGGATCCCATACCTGAAACGAAATCTTCTAATATTAGGAGTTTTGAGAAAAATCGGAGGACGACTCCAAGAGAAAGGAAAGAAATGTGCATTGTAGAAGATAACAAAATGCATATGTTGATCCATGTCAATTCAAAACAGATATTCCACAATGGGGAAAGAGACCCACACTCTCCTACTGAGATAAAATTTGCTGTTGAAATGGATCAATGTGACTCTAAAAGAAAGTCCCCCGCCTCAACCCCCCTTCAAAAACCCTTCCTCCAACTTGGTTGTGTCAGTAGCTGCTTCATGCACTATAGTAAACACCAGTGGAAGCGGCGTAGGTAATATTACCTTCAACCTGAGCCAGCCGTTGCTGTTAATAGCTCTCCCAGATGCCCGGTGGACTGGCAAAGCACAAGCAGCCTTTTCAATATGCTGCACCAAAACTTTCTCTGTGACTTCCTTTTAACCTTAAAATGATCCTCACCTCCACATTTTTTCCATCCCAAGGCTTTCCTGTGCCCGGGAGGGTATTTTCATTTGAGTTGGTGGTAGTGCCTGTCTGTGTGGGGAGCCAAATCTGGCATGCAGGAAAAAAAAAAAAAAAAAAAGAGGTAGGAGTCAAAACATTTAATAAAATGCTGGGCACTAAGGACATTGTCTCATTAACTAAATTAAACATGATCCCAGTGAGCCCAAGCTTTGCTAAGCTACCCAGTCTCAGTCTGGTACCTTTTAGTCTGATCCAAATCTGCTCTGGTTTACCCTGGTTATCCATTATCTGACCAAAGTCTACTGCAGCTTCATCCTGAGGGGATTCCTCTCTTAGCTACTGAGACTGCTTGTCTTGGCATCCAGAGTCAGGATGGAAAAGCTGACCTCTAGAGGCCCTGTGGCTGATAGCGAGCTAAAAAGGAAGTCTTTGAAAGGTTTGATAATACCAGAGGTAGGGTGAAGCAGAAGGCATGTGAAGAAGTGGACATAACGTCACTTTAAGTCAGGCACTCTACATGGCATGTTAAGTGTTGCTGGAGCTAGAGGAAGTTCAGAGTGGAAGGGCAAACACAAAGCAAACTGTTCAGCTAAGATTGACAGCAGATATGACATGACAAGGCCAGTGAAAGGGCTAGGTGACAACGTTTCCTCAGAGCAAGTGTTGGTATACTTGTAAGTGGTTGTCAAAGCTCCAACATTTCATGAACTTTTCAAGTGTTTTTTGTAAACGTCAAAGCTTAAATGCCAAATTTCTCTCATGAAAAAAAAATTCTCTCCCACAGTTAATATTCTTTTTGGCAAGCTACTACAATTTGAGGGTTCACAACATTATATTTGATTATTATATTATAAAAATAGAGACATTTACTGGCAACAAAGTGTGAAATGAAACATTTCTCAAGAATATTATGAAGTGAATCAGTTCCACACAATTTCACTTAATTTTTTGGATTCTTTAAATTTAGACTTTATAGAGAACGCAACGTGAATACTGATCCTTGGGGCTGCAAGGGTCTTAAAGTGATTAGACCAACACGGATGACAACGGTGGTGGGCCTCATCACCAACAACGAAGAGGCCAACTACAGACATGAGGTGAGCCAACTGGTCCAATGCTGTAAAGACAATAACCTCTTCCTGAACGTGGGAAAAACCAAGGAGATTGTGGTCGACTTCAGGAGAGGACACACACAGCATCCCCCTCTGATCATCAATGGTGCAGCTGTGGAGAGGGTGAGCAGCACCAAGTTCCTGGGGCTGCACATCTCTGAGGACCTCTTCTGATCCAACAACACCACATCATTGGCCAAAAAGGCTCAAACTCGCTTCCATTTCCTCCACAAACTGAGGAGAGCAGGAGACCCACCCCTCATGTGCTCATTCTCCCGGGGCACCATTGAGAGCATCCTCACCAGTTGCATCATGGTGTGGTATGGAAGCTGCACCGCCTCCTGCCAGAAGACACTACAATGCACAGTGAAAGCAGCCAGCAAGATCATCGGTGCCCCTCTGCCCCCCCCCCCCCCGGACATCCACCTCACCCGCAGAACCATCAACATTGCAGGCAACACCTCCCACCCTTCACACTCCCTCTTCAGCCCCCTGCCCTCAGGGAAAAGGTACCAGAGCCTCCGGGCCTGCTCCACAAGACTGCTTAACAGCTTTGTTCATCAGGCCATCAGGACCTTGAACTCTGTCCAATGCCCCCCCCCCCCGCCCGGACTGTAACACACTCACCCACACAATAACTACCTCAGCTGTTGGCACCGAAAGACTGGCACACCAACAGCAATACATTTGCTGCTGTATGTCTCCACTTAACTGCAACCGTTTGCACAAATTCCATATCTGCTGCTGTCTGTCATTGCAATACTGATCATGTGCAGTCCTGTCAGTCACTGTCTGGACCTACATCATCGCACTGAACTTGGTACGAGTATTACTGCTCTAATTTTCTGTATATAACATTGCTGGGTTTCATCATTGTTTATCATTCCACTTTAGTTGCACTAGGGGAGATCTGGGTCTCTCTTTTGTCGTTATTTGCATTATAGGTAGCATTACTGTGCATACAGTAGATTGCGGTTGTTTTTCCCTGTCATTCCTTTTTTTTTTTTTAAATATATATTGTACACACCACTGAAGAGAGAGCGAAACGCCATTTCAATTCTCCTGCACGTCCTCTACGTATAGAGGTATTGACAAATAAAATTTCTGAATCTTGAAAATGTGCAGCATGTCACCTGCGTTGTATTGTTGTCATATCATGACTCTCTCACTTACTGGCCACCCACAAAATTCACACTGTGCAAAAAAGCAGGGGTTTAGAAAGCGGAAACATTTACCCCCTACTTCTGATTGCAGGTCTAATCGCTTTAAGACCCTTGCAGCCCCAAGGATCAGCATTCAGCAGCCTGCCTACGGTGGCCCCTAAAAAACACACTGGGATGTGTTGATTTACCCCCACCAAGACGCTTTGGGATGTTATGGCTGTGCATGCAAGCATGTGTGTCTGAATTAGGGAGTCGGCAGCAGCACGCTCTGAATCCCCTGGAGCCAGAAGACCAGAGGCATGACTCAGCCAGATGGGCCATTAGGTCTCCAACTCATTCCAACGCTGTTAAATCGCAGCGATGTCCTCCAGACACAAATCCAACGTGGATGTGAGGCGCAATCAGCAGCAGCCTCCCCTGGGATAACCGGGGCCAGGAAACTTGGACCACCCCACGGAGGGATGATGGAGGTGCAGGGGCAGGAGATCCAGACTCCCACCAAGAGCTGCTTACATTCTTCTGCAGTCCTGCCAGTCCTCTTCAATCACTTCAAAACATCCTATATAGAGTGCAGGTGGAGAGGCTAGAGCAGGGGTGTCAAACTCATTCCATGGAGGGCCAAGACCCTGCAGGTTTTACCTCCACCCAGTGCCTTCAACAGGTGATTTCACTGAATGTCTTCCCACCGATAGGTGATCAGTGAAAACACCTGCTGAAGATACTGGGTGGAAGTAAAACATGAAGGGTCTTGGCCCTCCAGGGAATAAGCTTGACACCTCTGGGCTAGAGGGAGTCTGTCCAGTGGTCATTTGTTCCTTTGGGCAACAATCGCTACCAAATTCATTCTGGGTGACTACTCATTTCTTTGAAGTTCAGAAAGTTGCGCAAATTGTGCAGAAAATTAGCACACCCACCGTATAATGGGCCAGCTCTGCCTGGCAAGAGTAAAACATCCGAGGCGCTGTGGATCCACAGGTTTGGAAATGAAAAATCTGCTGGCGACTTCTGCAATCACGCTGTCAAACTCAGCACTCGGAGGCACACGCTGAAGCCAACGGTGCAAACAACACAGACAGGAAAATGGCAGCTATTTATTTCTCTACAATGCGCTCCAGGCGTTAATGAAACACAATCACTATAATTTGACATAACATGGGTAATTCACAGTTTCACACAGTCAGAAGTATTTTGTCTTGTCCCAATTCAATGGTACATACTGTATGTCTGCAGAGAAGCAAAAAAGAAGAGCATCCACTAGAGCTCAAACGTGTTGCCAAATCGCAGTTGGTAGGTGCATTTTAAGCTTTTTGAGCGCAGACTGAATGAAGCTTCAAGGGCAAGACAGGAACTGAACATGATGCTTGGCAGTCATGGGAGCCGATGCTCCACACAATCCAAGGCTTGGATAACTTTTAAAATAGTAAAAGTTAAAGGCAGCTTAAACTGATTATCCAAAAATAAGTTGGAGCCATTTTATCACACAGAACAGTATATTCTTCCTCCTGTAATGCTCTTTATCTGAACATTATCTTGGCACAGCAAGGATGAATTTTGCTCACCTTTACACACTCCAGTCTCGGGGATGGTGGCAGCTCCGGTTTTGTTGAGGGAGGCGCAGGTCAGCCCCAGCGCGCAGTAGCCGAGCGCCCAGTCCCGTCCGCCGCAGCGCTCCCACTCCAGCTGCGAACACCGATCGCAGCATCCGCACGGATCCCTGGCCACGCTCCGGCCACCTTCGCAGGACAGCGGGGCTTTAACGGGACAGGTCCGGAGGTCACACGGCGTGCACTCGTGCGCCGAGAGCGCCCGCACCACAACGAGGGCGCTCAAAAAGACAACGGCGCATTTGGTGAGCATGTTCCCCCCTCCCCCCCAAAAAAAAACCACCAAAAAAAAAACAAAACAACTAACAACCTCGTTTAAGTTTTGTCTTTCAGAGAAATGAGCCGCTTCTGTCAGATGGCAAACCACGTGAACTCGGCGCGGCACTTGGAACAACCGTTCTCCAAAGTTGTCAGGTCTTCTTTAAAGTTTAGCCGCGGGCGGCCAGGTCAGCGGCCCACTTCAAAAGCGCAGACGCCACGAGGCTGAAGTGTGCGGACGGGCGTTAAGTAGCAGCAACATCCAAACACAAAGGTTTCAATGGCAGCAGGTAGACGCGCGTCTTGAGCGCCTCCTGCGATTAGAAATCCGAAACCGAGCCCGAGGAAGGTCCACTGAGGTTTGCTGCTACTGACAGCCGTGCACAAAAATGCAATATGAGTGCTAAATTGACATGCAGGCACGTACAAATTAACGGTGGAGCCCTCCCCCCGACTGACACGGCGAGGCTCCGACCAGTCACAGGGAGCCAACGGAGGGAGGACCGCGATTTATCGCAGGCTCCAGCGTGCGTTGCGCAATGATGCAACTTCGACCGTCTTGAATGCAAGTTTACTTTTCCGTCTCCCCACATGAAGAATGCACATTTGCTTTTATTGGTGAGTTGACAGTTTTCAGTGGAGCCAATGGGTAACAGACGGAATTTGAGCAAAATGAATTCCAGTCACCACATAGTCGTGAAAAAATTAGGATACCCAATTAAATAGTCAGTTCTTTATTAAGAAGTGTTCACATATCTAGGTCTAACCTTGTTTTGGGGGGGTTTTTTTGCATTTTTTTTAACATTTATTTTAGCCATTTTAAGTGGGAATGAATGTGGGGGTGTCCTAACTTATTCCTCACAGAAAATTTGAAAAAAGTCTTTAATTCATTTTTAATTGTTTACTTGTATTACATGAATCTCCCGGTATTTTAAACACTGATATTAAATATCCATATGTCCAAATATGTAAAAAAAAAAAAAAAACCACAGGCTTATACAGTGTGTCCTAACTTTTTCACATGATATATGAAGTCATCATTAAACAATTCACCTGAACAAAAATAGTGCAGTGTGGATCCTATAGTGTTTGGAGCATGCATTCTAACGAAATGTTAGATTCAGTTTTGCATATTTTATAGGTTACCAGAAGTTATTATTTATCCTTCAAAGTTAATAAAATCGATATGCAAACTGTAAAAAGGTAAGAGAGAAGGTTAAATAAATCCAAGAAAAATATTTATACAAAAGAAAATGTAGGGACTAGGAAGCTGAAGAGAATAATTTTACTGTGAAATTCCTATGAAATATTGATACCAAGTCAATAATGTTCATAAGCAGGGCCAGCCCAAGCCTTCCTGGGGCCCTAGGCCACTTTTTAATTTGGGGCCCCGCTTTGGTAAAGTAAATCACATGATGCCTGTGACGGAATTTTGCACAGCTGTAGCAGTGTTGCTGGCATCATCTCAGTGTCTGTCTGGTGTGTTTCACCCTAGTATTTGATTTGATTTAATATTAAATGGTTCCAACCTCAAAAGAGTTCTCTGGGGTTGATTTATTCAAAGTGGTGCAATATAGTGGTTTATACATTTTTGGAACATAATGTCTGCTCCTCCTCACATTAGTTCTACACAGTGGTGTGAGGTGAGAACTAGTGAATGTCATGGCTGTCACCAGCTGATCTATGACAGAGAAAAATCAAGACTCCAACACTAGCACTGTGTGAGTAACAATATGTGCTGTAATGTGCTTTTATATAAATCTTTGGCTTGGCTGGAGCAATTTTATCATCACACCTGGGGAAAAAAAAAAAAAAAGTTAAACTCAAATAATTGGATGCTCTAGGGGCCCCCCTGATGGTCGAGGGGCCCTAAGCAGTTGTTTAGTTCCGTCATGCCTTGGGCTGGCGCTGTTCATAAAATAATATTGAACTGTAAGATTCTTTTTGTTTACTTTTGTTCAGTTATTGTCCAGATTACATCTCCATACACTAATCTTAATTTATTGCCTATAATAATGTCAGCAATTCTTTGAAACATGATATATATGAATATATTGAAGATACAAAAACGTTTTTGTTTTTCCCTTCCCAGTTGTTTCCCAAGGTTGTCTGTCATTTAACACATTACATTTTTCCTGTGTGTGTTTGTAGGTGTTTGATATGCAAGTGATTTGGGAATTTAAAGGTCATGGTTGCTGAAGCAGTGTTCATGCACTTACCTTTCCAGATGGTTGGTCTGTTTGTGTGTGGGCGGGCAGCGGAATGTGACAGAAACCAACTCAGCAGCAAGTGCAAAACAGACATTACTAGACTTTTGTTATCAGACCATTGTGTAATTTCTGAAAAGGGGTCCTTATCAATCCCATGTTATGGATTTTTTCTGTAACAGGAAACATACTCTCCAATCAGGTGTCATTCAGGATGATTTTTTCCCTCCACGCTGTCAACACACAACAACACTTCCTTCATTTGCAACATCTGCCTGGAGCCACCCGCTCCAACACAAACACACCATCCAGGAAACTGGCCCCATAGCACGCATAATCAGCCCTTGCAACACAACTCGGCCCTTGTCCTTGTGACTCTCCCTCTACTCTTCAAAATGAGTCCCACTGACTGCTGGCCGGACACCCTTGCTGGCTGACAACAGAGCTGACCGGCACATTGAAGAGCTTCAGTTTCCATGCACTTGGACAGATTGTGGCACTTACCTGGGTGATGGTGCCAGTTGGCTACTCTCACAGGACCCTTGCTGTGCTACCATGGGCCAAAGGTTTGCTAAAAGGCTCACCATCTAGTTCTAATTCATAAATGACAGCCATTCACTTATACTTAAATTTTCTTAACCACTGATCCAACTCAGAGTCACTAGAGGGTTGGGGCCTGTCCTAAAGGAAGAGTACATCCAAGAGAGATTATCTTTTTCAACTACAAGACACTGAATAAGGGATTACAGTGGTGTGAAAAAGTGTTTGCCCCCTTTCTGATTTCTCATTTTTTGTATGTTTGTCACACTTAAATGTTTCAGATCATCAAACAAATTTAAATATTAGACATTAACACAAGTAAACACAAAATGCAGTTTTTAAATAAAGGTGTTTATTATTAAGGGAAAAAAATCCAAACCTACATGTGTGATGACTCGCTCTCTGCCATTATCTGCTACAGCTGCGCGCACACCTGTTCACCATCGATCACGGGCTATATAACCTGCTCTGCCTGCAAGACCGGCACGGAGCCGTCTGTCTCCTTGGCTACGTGAAGCTCTGCGCTTTTCGTTCAGCCAAACATTCAGCCCTCATCATCCCTGCTGTTTCAACCTCAACCTGGAAGGATTCTCCTCAATTCCAAGTAAGCTCATCATTCTACTGACCTGTTCTGCGTTATCACCTGTGCACAGGCAGAACTCCCAGGCAGCGGAATCCTTTCCTCCAGGCAGCGGACTACGCCTACCTCTCTCCTTTGCACCGTCTCTCGTCAGCAGCGCTGGGTGGCAGACGCTGTCCTTCGGGATTGCCTCTGGGCCAACCTTCATTCACCACCACAGCTGTAACAGTAAGCCTCAGTTACTCCACCAATACACTCCAGTGTAGAACTGTGCTAATACCGTGCCTCTGCTCTGTTCTAAGGGTTGCTAGATTGCACAGCGCTCTGCTCGCTCCCAGCTGTTACGAGTCTACAGATCCACACACTCACATCCACATTCACTACACGAACCCACACACAAACACTATCACAATAAAGATCATTGAACCTACTCTTGAGCTTGTGTCTGTTCCCTGGGTCAGCCAATTATGTCAACATGGCCCTGTGTGAAAAAGTGATTGCCCCTAAACTTAATAACTGGTTGGGCCACCCTTGGCAGCAACAATTGCAATCGAGCGTTTGCAATAACTGGCAATGAGTCTTTTACAGCGCTGTGGAGGAATTTTGGCCCACTCATCTTTGCAGAATTGTTGTAATTCAGCCATATTAGAGGGTTTTCAAGCATGAACCACCTTTTTAAGGTAATGCCACAGCATCTCAATCGGATTCAGGTCAGGACTTTGACTAGGCCACTCCAAAGTCTTCATTTTGTTTTTCTTAAGCCATTCAGATGTGGACTTGCTGGTGTATTTTGGATCATTGTCCTGCTGCAGAACCCAAGTGTGCTTCAGCTTGAGGTCACAAACAGATGGCCGGAAATTCTCCTTCAGGATTTTTTGGTAGACAGCAGAATTCATCGTTCCATTTACCACAGCAAGTCTTCCAGGTCCTGAAGCAGCAAAACAGCCCCAGACCATCACACTACCACCACCATATTTTACTGTTGGTATGATGTTTCTTTTCTGAAATGCTGTGTTACTTTTATGCCAGATGTAATGGGACACACACCTTCCAAAAAGTTCAACTTTTGTCTCGTCAATCCACAGAGTATTTTCCCCAAAGTCTTGGGGATCATCAAGATGTTTTTTTTAGTAAAACTGAGATGAGCTTTTATGTTCTTTTTGCTCAGCAGTGGTTTTCGTCTTGGAACTCTGCCATGCAGGCCATTTTTGCCCAGTGTCTTTCTTATGATGGAGTCATGAACACTGACCTTAAAACTGAGGCAAGTGAGGCCTGCAGTTCTTTGGATATTGTTGTGGGGTCTTTTGTGACCTCTTGGATGAGTCGTCGCTGCGCTCTAGGGGTAATTTTGGTAGGTTGGCCACTCCTGGGAAAGTTTACAACTGTTCCATGTTTTCGCCATTTGTGGATAATGGCTCTCACTGTGGTTCGCTGTAGTCCCAAAGCTTTAGAAATGGCTTTATAACCTTTTCCAGACTGACAGACCTCAATTACATCGATTCTCATTAGTTCCTGAATTCCTTTGGATCGCAGCATGATGTCTAGCTTTTGAGGATCTTTTGTCAGGCAGGTCCTATTTAAGTGATTTCTTGATTGAGAACAGGTGTGGCAGTAATCAGGCCTGGGTGTACCTAGAGAAATTGAACTCAGCTTTCCAAAGATGTGATAAAGCACAGTTAATTTATGTTTTAACTGGGGGGGGGGGGGATCACTTTTTCACACAGGGCCATGTAGGTTTGAATTTTTTTTTATCCTTAATAATAAACACCTTCATTTAAAAACTATATTTTGTGTTTTCTTGCGTTATCTTATTATATATATATTTAAATTTGTTTGATAATTTGAAACATTTAAGTGTGACAAACATACAATAAAAATGAGAAATCAGAAAGGGGGCAAACACTTTTTCACACCACTGTATAACAGTTGCTCTAGATGAGCAGCAATTTTCAGTATGATGGAATAAAATAACACCATTATTAAGTCAAATACCACATTTAAATAACTATTATTGGTTTTGTTTTTGCTGAAGAATAAAAAGTCCAAATTCAAGTCCAAGCACAGTTATTTGGCGAAAAATCTGTGACTCCATGTTTCTGGGCATTGGTTGCTGTGCACATGAGTGTTTGAATTTAGCAAACAGGAGGAAAAAGTGGGGCAACCAAAGGGGTTTCGCATGGGCTGAATGACCAGTGTGTGGTTGCTAATGATGTTCTGAGTCACAGATCTCTGAGAAAACACAGCAGTAAGGTCTCTGGCTCCAGTCAGCTGTGTGGTGAACTGATGACCCAAACCTCCCTGGTCACCATCAAATGAGAGGTCAGAGTGCTCCATAGATTTGGTGACATTTCCCTCTGCCACAGTCCCCTGTTGTTTCTCATTTATCCACAGCCCAGTCCTGCTGCAGTGGGGGTGTCAGGCTGCTGGTGAGGAGGTGTTTCTGGGACTGTAGGTGGGCGTGAATGATGATTTGGAAGAGCAACACAAGAGTTGATGGTGACAGGGACAAATGCACAGTCTGAAATGGAGAGTTGAATGCATGTTGAGTGGATGGCGTGTGGCTCGCCTGATTACAAGTGCCCTGGATGTGTGATGAGCTTTCCTCCCAAGTGTTGACAGCCACTGAGCATGGATGAAGAAAAAACTATACTTTCCCCACTGAGGTAGGGGGATACTCGCAGTGTATACTGATAGCTAATTAAAGCAACTACAATAGAAATATGAAGAATTGCAAAAACAGTGATGTGAAAAAGTGTTTGCCCCCTTCCTGATTTCTCATTTTTTTGTGTGTTTGTCACACTTAGATGTTTCAGATCATCAAACAAATTTAAATATTAGACGAAGATAACGCAAGTAAACACAAAATGCAGTTTTTAAATGAGGGTGTTTGTTATTAAGGGGAAAAAATATCCAAACCTACATGGCCATCCATCCATCCATCCATCCATCCATCTTCTACCGCTTTTCCGGAGGTCCGGGTTGCGGAGGCAGCAGTTCAAGCAGAGAAGCCCAGACTTCCCTCTCCTCAGCCACCTGCTCCAGCTCTTCAGAGGGGATACCAAGGCGTTCCCAGACCAGCTGGGAGACATAGTCTCTCCACTGAGTCCTGGGTCTGCCCCGGGGTCTCCTCCCAGTGGGATGTGCCTGAAACACCTCAAGTGGGAGGCGTCCAGGAGGCATCCTAATCAGATGCCCATACCACCTCAACTGACTCCTTTCAATGTGGAGGAGCAGCGGTTCTACTCTGAGCCTCTCCCGGATGACTGAGCTCCTCACCCTATCTCTGAGGGTGAGTCCAGCAATCCTACGGAGAAAGCTCATTTCAGCCGCTTGTATCCGCGATCTCGTTCTTTCGGTCATTACCCAAAGCTCATGACCATAGGTGAGAGTAGGAACGTAGATTGACTGGTAAATCGACAGCTTTGCCTTAGAACTCAGCTCCCTCTTCACCACAACAGACCGGTACAACGTCCGCATCACTGCAGATGCTGCTCCAATCCGTCTGTCGATCTCTCGCTCCATTTTCCCCTCACTCGTGAACAAAACCCCAAGATACTTAAACTCCTCCACTTGGGGCAGGAGCCTGTCCCCAACCCGGAGAGGACAATCCACCTTTTTCCGGCTGAGGACCATGGACTCGGACTTGGAGGTGCTGATTCTCATCCCAGCCGCTTCACACTCAGTGGCAAACCGTCCCAGCAAGAGCTGTAGGTCATTGCTGGATGAAGCCAACAGGACAACATCATCTGCAAACAACAGAGATGAGATCCTGTGGTCACCAAGCATGACACCCTCCATTCCCTGGCTGCGCCTAGAAATCCTGTCCATAAAAATTATGAACAGGATCGGTGACAAAGGGCAGCCCTGGCGGAGTCCAACTCTCACTGGGAATGACTCCGACCGAGTGTTGGCAATACGAACCAAACTCTCACAACGGTCGTACAGAGACCGAATAGCTCGTAACAACAAGCCCGATACCCCATACTCCCGAAGCACCCCCCACAAAAATCCACGAGGGACGCGGTCAAATGCCTTCTCCAAGTCCACAAAACACATGTAAACTGGTTGGGCAAACTCCCACGAACCCTCAATAATTCTCGAGAGGGTAAAGAGCTGGTCCGATGTGCCACGGCCAGGACGAAAACCACATTGCTCCTCCTGAATCCGAGGTTCGACCAACGGCCGGACTCTCCTCTCCAGTACCTTGGCATAGACCTTCCCAGGGAGGCTGAGGAGTGTGATCCCTCTAAAGTTGGAGCACACCCTCCGGTCCCCTTTTTTGAAGAGAGGAACCACCACCCCGGTATGCCATGCCAAAGGCACTGCCCCCGACCTCCACGCAATGTTGCAGAGGCGTGTCAACCATGACAACCCAACAACATCCAGGGCCTTGAGGTACTCAGGGCGAATCTCGTCCACCCCCGGGGCCCGGCCACCAAGGAGATTTTTAACCACCTTGGTGACCTCAGCCCCTGTGATAGGCGAGTCATCCCCCTCGTCCCCAAACCCTGCTTCCTCTGTGGAAGGCGTATCAGTGGGATTGAGGAGATCCTCGAATTATTCCTTCCACCGCCCGACGATATCCCCAGTTGAAGTCAACAGTGTCCCATCCGCACCATACACAGTGTGGACGGGGAGCTGCTTTCCCCTCCTGAGCCGCCGAACAGTTTGCCAGAATCTCTTTGAAGCCGACCGAAAGTCTTGTTCCATGGCCTCACCGAACTCCTCCCATACCCGGGTTTTTGCTTCAGCAACCACCCGAGCTGCACTCCGCTTGGCCTGCCGGTACACCTCAGCTGCTTCGGGAGTCCCACAAGCCAACCAAGCTTGATAGGACTCCTTCTTCAGCTTAATGGCCCCCCTCACCACTGGTGTCCACCACTTGGTTCGGGGTCCACCACTTGGTTTGGTTTTTCACACAGGGCCTACATGGCCCTGTGTGAAAAAGTTATCCCCCCCCCCCCCCCCGTGAAAACATAAATTAACTGTGCTTTATCACATCTTTGGAAAGCTGAGTTCAATTTCTTGAGACACACCCAGGCCTGATTACTGCCACACTTGTCCTCAATCAAGAAATCACTTAAATAGGACCTGCCTGACAAAGTCAAGTAGACCAAAAGATCCTCAAAAGCTAGACATCATGTGGTGATCCGAAGAAATTCAGAAACAAATGAGAAGCAAAGTAACTGAGATCTATCAGTTTGGAAAAGGTTATAAAGCTATTTCTAAAGCTTTGGGACTCCAGCGAACCATAGTGAGAGCCATTATCCACAAATGGCGAAAACATGGACCAGTAGTGAACCTTCCCAGGAGTGGCCGTCCAACCAAAATTACCCCAAGAGAGCAGCGACAACTCATTCAAGAGGGCACAAAAGATCCCACAACAACATCCAAAGAACTGCAGACCTCACTGCCTCAGTTAATGTCAGTGTTCATGACTCCACCATAAGAAAGACACTGGGCAAAAATGGCTTGCATGGCAGAGTTTCAAGATGAAAACCACTGCTGAGTAAAAAGAACATAAAAGTTCATCTCAGTTTTGCTAAAAAAACATCTTGATGATCCCCAAGACTTTTGGGAAAATACTCTGTGGACTGATGAGACAAAAGTTGAACTTTTTGGAAGGTGTGTGCCCCATTACATCCGGCATAAAAGTAACACAGCATTTTGGAAAAGGAACATCATACCAACAATAAAATGTGGTGGTGGTAGTGTGATGGTCTGGGGCTGTTTTGCTACTTCGGGACCTGGAAGACTTGCTGTGGTAAATGGAATGATGAATTCTGCTGTCTACCAAAAATATCCTGATGGAGAATGTCCGGCCATCTATTCATGACCTCAAGCTGAAGTGCACCTGGGTTCTGCAGCAGGACAATGATCCAAAACACACCACCAAGTCCACCTCTGAATGGCTTAAGAAAAACAAAATGAAGACTTTGGAGTGGTCTAGTCAAAGTCCTGACCTGAATCCGATTGAGATGCTGTGGCATTACCTTAAAAAGGTGGTTCATGCTTGAAAACCCTCCAATGTGCCTGAATTACAACAATTCTGCAAAGGTGAGTGGACCAAAATTCCTCCACAGTGCTGTAAAAGACTCATTGCCAGTTATCACAAACGCTTGATTGCAGTTGTTGCTGCTAAGGGTGGCCCAACCAGTTATTAGGTTTAGGGTGAAATCACTTTTTCACACAAGGCCATGTAGGTTTGGATTTTTTTCCCTTAATAATAAACACCTTTATTTAAAAACTGCATTTTGTGTCTACTTGTGTTATCTTTGTCTAATATTTAAATTTGTTTGATGATCTGAAACATTTAAATGTGACAAACATACAAAAAAAAATGAGAAATCAGGAAGAGGCAAACACTTTTTCACACCACTGTAAATAAATTATCCATTCTAGACTCAAACATGTTTGTTTCCTTATTTTTGAAGTAGGAAGTAAAATGCAAAACAATAAAAGGGTGAGAGCAGATAAAATTTTCCAGGCAAACAACTAAAATAGGATTAATACATTCATTACTGTAATTTTAATTTTAAACAGACAGCTGTAGAACAGATTGAGGAAACAATCAACAGACATTATGACTTTTCTTTTCCATTGCTGTCATCCAAAGAGGCTCACAAGTGCTTTTGTTTTTTTGTTCTAGATCCTGAAGTTTGGACCTTGACAGTGTTTTTTGTTAAAAAAAAGAAGAAAAAACCTCGTGAGCCAATTGCCATGTTTTTTTGCTCTTCTTCTCGTGTAAGATGAAACATGCTTATAATGATCCATGGATGATATTAAAGCTGATGATTGATTTTCTTTCTTTTTCTAACCCCTCAGTCTCTGTTTTCTCTTTCTCTCTGTGAGGTCTGATGTGGTTAGTATTTTTCTCAGGGACGTGTTTTGACACCATCAGGTCTCCTACAGTCTTTCTCAGTCTGACTCACAAACCCCACCAGAATCATCACTGTTGCACAAAGTGGTAACACAGTGGTACACACGACTACAAGTCTTGTCCTTACTTGATGCAGTCCTGGTTGAACTTTAAAGGGTTCAGTGGGTTCAAGCCACCCTGAGGGATAGTTGCACCATTTCAGCTTTGTAGTCTATGAAATAGCTGTTTTCTGTTAAGAGGACATAAATCTAAGCTGATATTTGATCACCTAATGAGTGGTACGTCATAAATATTGACAAGTAAATTACTATGGAGTGAGGTAACATGAGTGTCTCCTCATTTATCTTCAGCAGGGACACAAGTGTTTTGGTTGAACCAGCTACCCATCTTGAATCACTAGGAGGAAGCAATTTTTTTGGCTATGTTATATGGTTACCACTCACCAGAAGTATCAGTATGATGGTTGGTCGGTGAACCTCTTTGGTCTACACTGAAGTATCTGAACGTCTACTGAGACTGACAAGGAATGTGTGCACTGACCACAGGGTGAGATCTGTACCAACTAATTTGTTCTCTGACTTTTGAACAGTCCAAAATTATAGGGAAATACAACCCCAACTGAGTGATTGTGCTCTTGATATGTCTTGTGACTGTCATAAAAAACATGTTAAAGACATGTTAAGAAAAAAAAATCAATTTTTGGCAGAGTGTTACTTTAATAAAATGTCTGTGACATGCTTTGGCCAAAATACATCAGACTTTAATTACTTTAGTCCAGTTTTCCACCCATTTTAACCAGGCTTCCTCAGAATGACTCATCTGAGTGCATGTTTCTTTGAAATGCTCATAAGCCCCAGTCCCCCCCCCCTCGCCCCCCCCACACTCTTTCATCACCATCAGAAGTTTGGATGAAGCAGGGCAGGTGCCATTTTAAGGCTAATGTTAGCTGGTTAGCTTGTAACGGATGCCAACTAGTACTGTTCGGCGTAGAACGTTAGTAAACCTCCCTCCCAAAGCCTCATACAGTATCGGTAGCGCTGAGCTATCGGTCGGACCTTTAGCTCAGCGCGATCGTGCTGTGTCTCCCATGCTCGAACTGTGTAGTTGACTGAGAGGTCGCGGGTTCGTGTCCCGTGTGGGGCGAACTGCGCAGGATGATCTCTGTCACACTGGTGCCGTGACCCGGATGGTAGCGCTGAGCTACCGGTCGGACCTTTAGCTCAGCACGATCGTGCTGTGTGTGTCTCTGTGTAGTTAACTGTGAGGTCGCGGGTTCGTGTCCTGTGTAGGGCGAACTGCGCTGATGACCTCAGTTAGTTAAAAGTGGTGCTGTGAGCCCCAGATGGTAGCGCTGAGCTACCGGTCGGACCTTTAGCTCAGCGCGATCGTGCTGTGTCTCCCATGCTCGAACTGTGTTAGTTGACTGAGAGGTCGCGGGTTCGTGTCCCGTGTGGGGCGAACTGCGCAGGATGATCTCTGTCACACTGGTGCCGTGAACCCGGCATGGGAGTGAGGTTTAGGGGGGAGAGTGTAACGGATGCCAACTAGTACTGTTCGGCGTAGAACGTTAGTAAACCTCCCTCCCAAAGCCTCATACAGTATCGGTAGCGCTGAGCTATCGGTCGGACCTTTAGCTCAGCGCGATCGTGCTGTGTCTCCCATGCTCGAACTGTGTAGTTGACTGAGAGGTCGCGGGTTCGTGTCCCGTGTGGGGCGAACTGCGCAGGATGATCTCTGTCACAAGCTGTTAACTCCAGATGGTGACGACAGACTGAGCTAACTAATGTAACTAATAGCTGAATGTGATTGAAAAAAAAAAAAAGCCTAAAACATTACTGTTGGACAGAGGTTTGTGGTGTGAGTGCTCCAAAAGATTTGACCAGTCCCTGGGGTACAAAAAGCACTGTGGCAACCCTGAGTACTCAAGGCTATCTCAGCTAATGCTAGGTTGGCTAACTTATCGCCCTCTCCCTACCAAGGTATTCTCCAAGGTGGCAGGCAGACTGACCTCAGCCAGCCAGCACCGTGGTGTCACAAGGGTGGTCCATAGATCAGGCAGGAGCAGAGAAGGACTCAAGTGCAGGTAATTCAGTTCATAGTGATTTTATTACCTTCGCCAGGCCGAAAAGGCCAGGAGGAGGTTATGTTTTTGCCGGGGTTTGTCTGTGTGTTTGTTTGTCTGTCTGTCTGTCTGTTTGTCTGTTGGTTAGCAAGATAACTCAAAAAGTCTTGGACGGATTTCCATGAAACTTTCAGGCATTGTTGGAAATGGTACAAGGAAGAACTGATTAAATTTTGGGGGTGATTCGGTTCACTGTCTGGATACAGGAATTTTTTAAAGCATTTTTCAACACTGTGACATAGGGCCATTTTCAACATGTGCGCAGGCGCAATGGAGGGCGCTGGTCGTCGTGTCTGCAACACAAACTCTGCGTTCTTCAACGTTTTAGGCACAAAAGCACGCGGAAAACACTGCTGGCCTGGGCCCGCCAGCGTGCCTGTGTTTGCGCGCAACTGCAAAACCTCACACGGGCAGCTGTCCGCCGACGGATTCTCTGGCAGAAATTCCCCGGCCAGCCATAGGAGCTGCGCATTTGGCAGAAATTCACCGGCCAGCCATAGGCGCTGCGCAAAAACGAGCTCTCTGCCGGCGAAGCTTCTAAATTCTCGTTTGCCGCGGAGCGCAACCCCAAAATAATATAATATAAAACCCACGGCAACCTGTCTACCCAATTTGCATCCGTCAGTGGAGGAGATGGACACAACAGCAACACTTCAGTTTATTACCTCCGCCAAGGAGGCAATGCTTTTACTACTGAACCACTAATCCTATCACTATCACATTGATTGTCATTGATTAATTGTGTGTTTATTGCACTGTCCCTGTCAAATAAACAAATAATCATTGTGAATCCAATTGCTACTCATATGTTTACATGCTCAAGGAATCTGAAAACGTACACACAAACACTGTATGGGGGGAATTGTGGCGCTTGACGGAGGTCTGCGCTCTCCGAGTGCTTTTCTAGTTAATAACAGTGAAAAACAGCATGGGGGCTGAACCCAAACTACACTAAATAAACTTAAACACAAGGGGCCTTATTCATGAAACATGAGCAAAAAGGGATTTGTTCGTAAACTGTTAGCAGGTAGAAATTCACAAATATTTTGACATTCATCAAAATGTTAGTAGCTCTGAACTTGCTGTAACAATGAAGAAATTCTACTCCTGCCTCGGACTTCTCATAGAGCATGTGTAAATCTAGATGCACCTAAATATTGCACATCTTTAACACAAATTTCAACTTTAATTAACCTTAAACTATTCTGTGTCATGTTCACAATATGTAAATGCTTTTAAAACATGTTTTTAAAACGTGACTAAGAATAGCCCATAATAGATTTTTTTTCCACAATATTTTTTTATTGAACCTTTTTTTTTTTTTTTTACAAACACAGCACACACAGTCAGACACAAACACAAAAGTAATTTAAAAATAAAAAGAACAATAACAAAATAACAAAAAAAAGTGTAATAAAAACAACAACCATTAACAAAAGCAAATCAACAACAATGCTCCTCTGTTTAGTCTAAGTAATCTACTACATAAGTATACATAATATACATTCACCAGTTTGGAATTTGCAAGGTCCACACATATCATTCACCTTCTTCTTCAGAAGTTATGTTTAATTTCTTTACATAATCAATGAAAGGTCTCCATATATTCTCAAACACATTTTCCTTTGATTTCATTATGTATGTTATTCTTTCTAGTGGAAGGTTTGTTAACATCTGTCTTAACCACTGAGTCACATCTGGTCTATGAGTCTTTTTCCACAGTAGTGCAATACATTTTTTGGCATTAAGCAAACTGAGGTCTATGAATGCTCTTTCACTCTTATTAAAGTTATGTTTTTCTGGATACAGACCCAACAAAAACAGTTTAGGGTTCAATGTGAATTGTTTTGAAATTATTTTTTCAATTGTTACCCTCACCTCTTCCCAAAACATTCTGATTTTTCTACATTCCCATAAACAGTGAAATAGGGTTCCTTTACTTTCCATACATTTTGTGCATGTATCTGGTATGTTTTTGTTATATCTATTTAATTCCACTGGTGTAACATATATCCGCATTAACCATTTAAAATGTATCAATTTAAGACGTACATTTACTGATTTGGTTTGAGCTCCTGCACAAGCCAATTCCCATTGTTCCTCTGAAATTTCAATTTGCAGGTCTTCTTTCCAGTCATTCAGTCTTTTCTGTGAGTTTTCACTTGAGAATAGTGTCAATGAGTTATAAAACTCTGAAATAATACTCTTTCTCTTCCTATCTTTAGTCAAAATTTTTTCCAAGGATGAATAAGTAGGTCGGGTGAGAGCATTATTTTGATTTGATCGAATAAAATTTCTAAGCTGAAGATATTTAAAAAAAATGTGTTCTATTAAGATTGAATTTAATCCTCAGTTCTTCAAAAGACATTATGTTATCTGAACGTGACAAATATAAATCTTGAATCTTTTGAATCCCTTTTAAATTCCATACTTTAAATACAGCATCCGCTCTCCCTGGTGTAAAATATTGATTACCTCATATTGGGCTAAATTGTGACAGTAAGTGTGGTTCTTTTAAATATTTTTTGGTTTCACACCATATTTTGATCATGTGCTTTACAATTGGATTTTTAACTTGCTTCTGTAATTTTTTAGCCGAGTCTGAGTATATGAATAAGGGAAGAGGTAAAGGTAAATTGTATGATTCCATTTCAGTCCAGTCAGGAGGATCATTTGATGAAAAATAATATGTCATAGACCTCAGTTGTGCTGACCAGTAATACAACATAAAGTATGGACATTTCAGACCTCCACGATCAAATGGCAAATATAGTAAGGACAAACATAATCTAGCCTTCCTATTGTTCTATATAAATTCCACTAACTTTTTTTTAATTCTTGAGAATAGATCTGAAGGTGGTGGTAAAGGAATGTTTTGAAATAAATAAAGTATTTTTGGTAAGATATTACTTTTAAGTATATTAATTCTCCCGATCATCGACATTGGTAGTGACATCCATCTCTGAAGTAACTCATTAATATCTGTCATTAAGGCTTCATAGTTGGCACTGACGACTGATTCTAGCTTAGGCAAAATTTGAATTCGTAAATATTTAAACTGATTTACAACATTGAGCTGATTTACCTCAGGAGCTGGATGATTTCAGCGTTGAAAAGTGGAGACAGGGACTGCTACAGGGAGGTTAAATATCGGTTTAACAGAGAGCTGAAGAGAGCTAAATCTATGTATTCTGAGAGACTCCAGCAGCAGTTCACTGCTAACAACTCTGCTTCTGTGTGGAGAGGACTGAGGCAAATCACCAACTATCGGCCTCAGGCTTCTAAAGGTCAGGATGACAAAGCCCTTTGTCAAAAACTGTCCCAACATTACACCCGTTTTGACACCTCGTCAACTGTGTCCAGCTCCACTGCCTCCTTGGCTGCTAATTCATCAAAAGCGGTCCCCCCCTCCTCCTCCTCCCCCCCTGCCCTTGTCATCAGTGTGCAGGACGTGCACAGACAGTTCTCCAGACTGAACCCACGCAAGGCCCCCGGTCCAGACGGCGTGTCTCCCTCCTCCCTGAGACACTGTGCGAAAGAGCTGGCTCCTGTCTTCACAGACATTTTTAACACCTCCCTTAAGCAATGCCACGTGCCGACCTGCCTCAAATCCTCCACCATCATCCCTGTCCCCAAGAAGCCACGGATTACTGGACTTAACGACTACAGACCTGTAGCGCTCACCTCTGTAGTCATGAAGTCCTTTGAGCGCCTGGTCCTGTCCCACCTCAAGTCCATCACCACTCCCCTCCTGGACCCGCTGCAGTTTGCCTACTGAGCCAACAGGTCTGTGGACGACGCAGTCAACCTGGCCCTCCACTCCATCCTGCAGCACCTGGACTCCCCGGGAACCTACGCCAGGATCCTGTTTGTGGACTTCAGCTCTGCATTCAACACCATCCGCCCCGCTCTGCTCCAGGACAAGCTGTCCCTGCTCGGCGTGCCTGACTCCCTCTGCAGGTGGATCACCGACTTCCTGACGGACCGGAGGCAGCATGTGCGGCTGGGGAAGTCTATCTCAGACTCTGTTAGCATCAGCATCGGATCACCCCAGGGCTGTGTACTTTCCCCCCTACTCTTCTCCCTTTATACCAACTCCTGCACCTTCACCCACCAGTCTGTTAAGCTGATCAAGTTTGCGGACGACACCACCCTCATCGGGCTCATCTCCAACGGCGATGAGTCCGTCTACAGGAGAGAGGTGGCCCAGCTGGTGTCCTGGTGCAGCCACAACAACCTGCAGCTGAACGCTCTGAAGACAGCGGAGATGATTGTAGACTTCAGGAAAGTCACAACCCCCCTGCCCCCCCTCACCATCACAGGCTCTCCCATCACCATTGCAGATTCCTTCCGCTTCTTGGGCACCACCATCACCCGGGACCTCAAGTGGGAGCCAACCATCAGCTCCCTCATCAAAAAGGCCCAGCAGAGGATGTTCTTTCTGTGGCAGCTGAGGAAGCTCAAGCTACCCACCAAGATGTTAGTGCAGTTCTACACGGCCATCATCGAGTCCATCCTTACCTCCTCCATAATCGTGTGGTACGCAGGAGCTACTGCGAGGGACAGACTAAGGCTGCAGCGCGTCGTGCGCACTGCTGAGAAGGTGATCGGCTGCAAGCTCCCATCTCTCCAGGATCTGTACATCTCCAGGACCCGGAGGCGTGCAGGCCGGATCATGGCCGATCCTTCACACCCTGGTCACGTACTGTTTGTCCCCCCTCCCCTCAGGTAGAAGACTTCGGTCCATTCAGACTAAAACCTCCCGGCACATGAACAGCTTTTTCCCCTCTGCCATCAGACTGCTGAACATTAAGTGACTTATTGACTCTCATGCACTATATACAGCAGCTCAACCAGACTCATGTCATTCATCACTGTTTTTCTGTTGCATTATCGACTGCACATCATCTGCTACTTGCTAATTTATTTAAAACTGCTGTGACTAGTATTACTCATTATTATTATTATTATTATTATTATTTATTATTCTACACTTATTGCATGGTTTTAGTCTTTAATTTTTTTTTAGTTTATCTCTTTATCTTATCATGTTTTAATGTTGTAGCATTGCACCGAGACAAATTCCTAGTTTGTGTACTACATGAACAATGGCAATAAATCTGATTCTGATTCTGATTCTGATTCTGATTTCTCTGGGTCTCATTTATCATTAGTATTGAAGATTTTGTTTTATTTATTTTATATCCTGATATTTCCCCAAAGTTCTTTATTAAATTTAACAAGTTCGGAATTGATTTTTTAAAATTCGACATAAACAAAATTATGTCTTCGGCATACAGGGAGATTTTATGTTCTGTTGGTCCTACTTTAATTCCATATATTTGTGGATGTAAACGTACTGCCATCGCTAAAGGTTCAATTGGCATAGTAAACAATAAAGGTGAAAGTGGACAGCCTTGTCGACATCCTCTGTTGATTTTTATTGATTTTGAGATATTGCTGTTTGTTAGAATTTCTGCTGTAGCATTATTGTATATTATCTGGACCCATTTTATGAAATTATTTCCAAGTCCAAACCTTTGTAGGACTTCAAAAAGATAGGGCCATTCGACCCTATCAAAGGCCTTTTCGGCGTCCAATGATAGGAGAGCCGTATCCGGTGCTTCTTTATTGGAATAAATAATATTAAATAGTCTTCTTACATTATGGAAGCCTTGTCTTCCCATTATAAAGCTATTCTGATCTCAGTTAATAATATTTGGTAATATTTCTTGTAGTCGTTTTGCTAAAATTTTACAGATTATTTTAAGATCAGCATTTAATAGGCTTATTGGTCTCATGTTTTCACATTTATTAGCGGGTTTACCTGGTTTTGGCAACAGTATAATTAAGGCATTATTCACGTATGGTGGTAAATTACCATTTTGAAATGCTTCTAAAACCATTTCCAAAAGAGGTTTTATTAATTTATTCTTAAAATTTTTTATAGAGGTCAACTGGAAGACCATCTGGTCCTGCTCTTTTTCCTGATTTCATATTATCAATGGCTTGCCCAACTTCTTCTTGACTAATTTTAGACTCCAGTATCTCCCTGTTTTCATTTGGAATACACGGTATAGATAATCCACCCAAAAACCCATTTAGTTTTGTTAAGTCAGTTTCATTTTTTGTATCATATAGTTTTTCATAATAATCTCTAAAGGCACTATTAATTTCTAAAGGATCTATAACTACCTGTCCATTACTTATAATACTGGTAATTGGTGTTTTAGATTCTAATTGTTTAATCTGCCATGCCAATAATTTTCCTGATTTTTCACCTTGTTCATAAAAAGTTTGCTTCAATCTTAGAAGACTCGAGGCAGCTCTATTTGCTGATTTTTTTTTTTTATCATATTCAGCTCTCAGAATCAGTAATTCATTCTCTAACTGTGGGTTACTTCCTGCATACACCTTTTCTTGAAGAATTTTTATTTTACGTTCCAATTGGACTCTCTCCTCTCAAGTCTTCTTAGATTTTGAACCTGTATAACTAATAATATGCCCCCTAATAAAAGCTTTGAAAATTTTGATGGAATGGAAATGGATGGAATATGCAAAGAATAGGTTGGTTATTTTGGTTAATGATAATTTTCAAATCTTTTATCTACTGCTAAATGACCACAAACAACAGTATCTAAAAGAATATAAGAGAATTAAACACAAACCACAGGCCTAAACTTTTTAAAGAATTTCTCATTAGGGAAAATAAGACAAAAAAATGTTTGCCCTCTGCGTAGTTTGTTACTATGTGCTTACAAGCACAATGCCCCTTAAGGGTCAACATGAGATACAGCATCACTGTTTTTTTTATTTAGAGTTTAATTATTACCTCCGCTATATGTTGTCCGGGACAATGTGCCTCTGGTAGGGTCACCCAAGACAAACTTGTCCTGGGTGAAGGGCCAGACTAAGAACGATCCAACAGACTCTCATGATGAATGCTAGAACAAGGATTCAGTGTACCCCGTCTGGTATGGGGTTACCGGGGCCCCACCCTGGAGCCAGGCCTGGGGGAGGGGTTCGATGGCTAGCGTCTGGTGGCCGGGTTTCCGCCCATGGGACCTGGCCGGGCTCAGCCGGAAGGAGTCACATGGGTCTGCCCTCCAGTGGGCTCACCACCTGCAGGAGGGACCATGGGGGTCCGGTGCTATGTGGATCAGGTGGCAGTCAAAGGTGGAGACCTTGGTGGTCTGATCCCAAGCTTCCTAAACTGGCTTTTGGGATGTGGAATGTCACTTCTGTGGTGGGGAAGGAGCCTGAGCTGGTGCATGAGGTTGAGAGATTCCGGCTGGATATAGTCGGCCTCACCTCAACACACATCTCTGGTTCTGGAACCAGTCTCCTGGAAAGGGGCTTGGCCTACTCTGGAGTTGCCCTGGGCGAGAGGCAACGAGCAAGGGTGGGTATTCTTGTATCCCCCCACCTTGCTGCCTCTACATTGGCGTTTTTCCCGGTGGACAAAAGAGCTGTTTCCTGCATCTTCGGGTTGGGAAATGGGTCCTGATGGGTCCTGGTGGGTTCAGAGCACCCACCCTTTTTGGAGCCTCTGACTGGGGTGCTGGAGAGTGCTCCTCTTGGAGACTCCACTGTCCTACTGGGGGACTTCAGTGCACACATGGGCAACGACAGTGAAACCTGGAGGGGGGTGATTGGGAGGAACGGCCTGCCCGATCTGAACCCGAGTGGTGTTCAGTTATTGGACTTCTGTGCTAACCACAGTTTGTCCATAACGAACACCATGTTCAAGCATAAAGGTGTCCATATGTGCACATGGCACCAGGACACCCTAGGTTGCAGGTCGATGATTGATTTTGTAATTGTGTCATCAGACCTAAGGCCGTATGTCTTGGACACTCGGGTAAAGAGAGGTGCAGAGCTGTCAACTGATCACCACCTGGTGGTGAGTGGGATCCAATGGCAGGGGAGGATGGCATTCAGACCTGGTAGACCCAAACATATAGTGAGGGTGTGCTGGGAATGTCTGTCTGAGGCCCCTGTCCGGGAGGTATTCAACTCCCGCCTCTGGAAGAACTTCATCCACATTTTGAGGGAGTCTGGAGACATGGAGTCTGAATGGGCCATGTTCTCCACCCCCATTGTTGAAGCGGCTGTGCAGAGCTGCGACCGCAAGGTTGTCGGGGCATCTCGTGGTGGCAACCCCCGAACCAAGTGGTGGACACCAGTGGTGAGGGGGGCCATTAAGCTGAAGAAGGAGTCCTATCAAGCTTGGTTGGCTTGTGGGACTCCCGAAGCAGCTGAGGTGTACCGGCAGGCCAAGCAGAGTGCAGCTCGGGTGGTTGCTAAAGCAAAAACTCGGGTACGGGAGGAGTTCGGTGAGGCCATGGAACAAGACTTTTGGACAGCCTCGAAGAGATTCTGGCAAACTGTCCAGCAGCTCGGGGGGGGGGGGGGGAGCACCCTGTCCACACTGTGTGGTGTGGATGGGGCACTGCTGACTTTGACTGGTGATATCATCGGGCGGTGGAAGGAATACTTTGAGGATCTCCTCAATCCCACTGACACGCCTTCCACAGAGGAAGCAGGGCTTGTGGATGAGGGGGACGACTCACTTATCACAGGGGCTGAGGTCGCCAAGGTTGTTAAAAATCTCTTTGGTGGCCAGGCCCCGGGGGTGGACAAGATTCACCCTGAGTACCTCAAGGCCCTGGATGTTGTAGGGCTGTCATGGTTGACACGCCTCTGCAGCATTGCATGGGGGTTGGGGGCAGTGCCTTTGGCATGGCATACCGGGGTGGTGGTTCCTCTCTTCAAAAAAGGGGACCAGAGGGTGTGCTCCAACTTTAGAGGGATCACACTCCTCAGCCTCCCTGGGAAGGTCTATGCCAAGGTACTGGAGAAGAGAGTCCGGCCATTGGTTGAACCTCAGATTCAGGAGGAGCAATGTGGTTTTCGTCCTGGCCGTGGCACATCGGACCAGCTCTTTACTCTCTCGAGAATCTTCAAGGGTTTGTGGGAGTTTGCCCAACCAGTTTACATATGTTTTGTGGACTTGGAGAAGGCATTTGACCACGTCCCTCATGGTTTTTTTTTGGGGGGGGGGGTGCTTCAGGAGTATGGGGTATCGGGCTTGTTGTTTTGAGCTATTCGGTCTCTGTATGACCGTTGTGAGAGTTTGGTTTGTATTGCCAGCACTCGGTCTGACTCCTTCCCAGTGGGAGTTGGACTCTGCCAGGGCTGCCCTTTGTCACTGATCCTGTTCATAAGTTTTATGGACAGGATTTCTGGGCGCAGCAGGGGAATGGAGGGTGTCATGCTTGGTGACCACAGGATCTTATTTCTGTTGTTTGCAGATGATGTTGTCCTGCTGGCTTCGTCCAGCAATGACTTACAGGTCTTACTGGGACGGTTTGCCGCTGAGTGTGAAGCGGCTGGGATGAGAATCAGTACCTCCAAGTCCGAGTCCATGATCCTCAGCTGGAAAAAGGTGGATTGTCCTCTCTGTGTTGGAGACAAGCTCCTGCCTCAAGTGGAGGAGTTTAAGTATCTTGGGGTCTTATTCACGAGTAAGGGGAGAATGGAGAGAGAGATTGACAGACGGATCGGAACAGCATCTGCAGTGATGCAGACGTTGTACCGGTCTGTTGTGGTGAAGAGGGAGCTGAGCTCTAAGGCAAAGCTGTCAATTTACCAGTCAAGCTACGTTCCTACCCTCACCTATGGTCATGAGCTTTGGGTAATGACCGAAAGAACGAGATTGCGGATACAAGCGGGTGAAATGAGCTTTCTTCGTAGGATTGCTGGACTTACCCTTAGAGATAGGGTGAGGAGCTCAGTCATCCGGGAGGGGCTCAGAGTAGAATTGCTGCTCCTCCACATTGAAAGGAGCCAGTTGAGGTGGTATGAGCATCTGATCAGGATGCCTCCTGGACGCCTCCCACTTGAGGTGCACGTCCCTCTGGGAGGAGACACTGGGGCAGACCTAGGACTCACTGGAGAGACTATGTCTCCCAGCTGGTCTGGGAATGCTTTGGTATCCTCTCTGAAGATGTCTGGGCTTCTCTGCTTGAACTGCTGCCTCCGCGACCCGGACCTCCGGAAAAGTGGTAGAAGATGGATGGATGGATGAATGTTACCTCCGCCAAGGAGTTTATGTAATCGGGGTGGTTTGTTAACAGGATTACACAAAAACTACTGGATGGATTTTGGTGAAAATTTCACCAGAAGTAGTTCTTGGGCAATGGGTGAACCCATTAAATTTTGGTGATGATCTGAGAGTGCATACCTGCACCAACGACCATGTTTGTATTTGTGCAGCAGGATTACAGAAAAACTGCAGGATGGATTTGGATTAAATTTTTACCAGAGGTGGTCCTTGACCTAGATAAGAGCATATGACATTTTGGTGATGATCTCTGAATACATACCTCCACCAAGGCTCTTGTCTTCTCACAGTGTCTTGGCAAGAATACTCCAAAACTACTGGATGGATTTGGATGAAATTTTTTACCAGTGGTGGTTCTTGGCCTAGAAAGGAATCCATAACATTTTGGTGATGATCTGAGAGTGCATACCGTCACCAAGGCCCTTATCTTCTCACAGTTATTATCAGGTTGGAGCTGCACAAACACTAGAGCACTTTAAAATACTATTAAAGACTCATCTTTTCACATTTAGTCCCAGCTAGGCAAGTGGTCTTGGCCTCTTTTATTTTGTCCTTAATTATCACTAATAGTTTAAAATTTATTGTATTTATATCTACTTTTATTTTTTTTAATTTTTTTTCCCTTGTCCTGTCAGGCAGCTAGGCAAACAGAACAGGGATCTGTCACCCTTACTGTGCCAAAACAGATTTACTTTGCCAAGAGGAGCTAATACAGTATCTGTGTATTGTATACTGTTGTAAACTCCTCCTGTAATAACTTTTAATACTTTATTTTAATTATTTTACCCATGGAAGACCCAACAGGATGGGGAAAAGGAAAGGAAGTTTGTGGAGGGGGGAAAGAGAAGGGAGGGGAACAGACAAAAAACAAACAAACCAACAACTAAAACAAACAAAAGACAAACTGCTTCTTCCACCGAAGATGTCTCAACACGAGTCTGGTTTCCGCACCTGTTAAAGGAGAGACACTTGTGTGTGTACGTCTGTGTGCATATATATGACAGTGCGCGCAAACTAAGTGTGTGCATGTGAGTGGTTTGTCAGGAAACATACGAAGCGGAGGACTGGTCGCAGCAGCTCTCCCCCCGGGAACCCCAAGCAGGCAAGGCAGCACCACCAACCCCAACAGGGCACAAACGTCCGAGGTCAGCAAGCCCCAGGAAAGCCAGGCATCTGCCCCCGGAGGGACAATCAAGGGAGGCCAGGCTGCTCAGCAGCTGGTGCGGCGAGCCCACACCCCCCGACCCCCCCCCCCCCCCCCCCAGTGGGGCCAACGCCCGCCCACGGGCCCCAGGCACCGTGAGGCCAGCGACCCCAACCCCTGGGGCGGAGACCGGCTCACGTCCCCCGGTGCGAGCCCCCTCAGGCGCCCCCACAGCAGGCCCACCACAGCACCACTGCCGCACACCCCAGGGACCCCCATGCCCAAAGAAGTCCTCCCGCCCAGGGGAGCCCACATTACCGAGAGGCACTACCCCCCTTATCTAATTTTATTTTAATTCTTAGTATTCTAATCTGTTTATGTTTACATGGTTGTATTTTATTACTTTTTTATTAGTTTTAGCTTGTTTTTATGGTTCATTCTATGTTTTTGGTATCTGTTCAGCACTTTGGTCAACTGAGGTTGTTTTAAAAGTGCTATATAAATAAACTTTGACTTGACTTGACAGTGTGTTAGCAAGAATACTCCAAAACTACTGGATAGATTTGGATGACATTTTTTACCAGAGGTGGTTCTTGGCCTAGAGTGGAATCCATAACATTTTAGATAGATAGCTAGATACTGTAGCTAGATAGGTAGATAGATGTACTTTATTGATCCCAAACTGGGAAATTACAGTGTAACAGCAGCATGACAGTAGACAACCAAACAACAGAAACACACACATGACAGACAAATGGATTACCCATGGAAAGTAAAAACTAACACGACTATAAAAACCTATAGTACATCATAGCTTAATATATGATGACCCGTATAAACACATGAATCATCCCATTGCACAAAGAAGGGCTATCAGGAGCAGAGTGAAAATGTGAGGTACCAGTTAGTCTGTAAGGTAAAGTGTGGCAGCATTGTTATGACCAGAATACAACATCATAGTGAGTTATTGCATAGTGAAATTGCATGCGGCAGGAAAGATTTCCTGTACCTGGCCGTTCGACAGCGAAGCTGTGGTAGTTTACTGGAGAAAGTGCTCCACTGTCTGTCTAGTGTGTAGTGGAGGGGGTGATCAGGATTGTCCGTGATGGATTTTGGTGATGATCCGAGAATGCATGCCTCCACCAAGGCTCTTATCTTCTCACAGTGTGTTCACAAGAATCTTCCAAAACTAGTGGAGAGACTTTGATGCAGTTTTCACCATAACTGGCTTGTGGCCTACACACAAACACATTACATTTTGGAGGTGATCCATGAGGGACGGAAGGATTCTTGGCAGAGGTATGTGCTCTCTGAGTGCTTTTCTAGTTTGCTTAGTTTTTTGTCCATGTTTGTTCTGTTTGTCATGTTTTGTTTGACTGTTAGCAGGAATACGTAATAAGTACTGGACGGATTTGGATGAAATTTTCACCAAAGGTGGCCCTTGGCCTAAGGATGAACCCATTCAGTTTTGATGATGACCCAAGAGTACATACCTTTGCCAAGGTGCTTTTCACAGTGTGTTAGCAATATTACTCCAAACCTGGACAGAGTCTGATGAAATTTTGACCAGAGGTGGTTCTTGGCCTACACACAAACCCATTAAATTTTGGAGGTGATCCAGGAGTACATCCACCAAGGCTCAATCTTTTAGCAAAGGTTTAGCAGGATTATGCAAATACTACTGGATGGATTTTGATGAAATTTTCACCTGAGGTGGTCCTTGGGCTACAGACAGACCCATTTGATTTTGAAGATGATCCATGAGTGCGTACCTCCACCAAGGCCTTGTCTTGCAAGGTATGGAGGGATGGAGGCAGGGAGGTACAGACAGATGGATAGACAAAGGGAGGGAGGAAAGGAGCCTTGGGGGAGGTATATGCTCTCTGAGTGCTTTTCTAGTTTTTTATTATTATTTTGTAGCACCCTGGCTGTAAAATATATTCAGTGTGCTTAATGCATTTTTGTTTAAAATGTTGTTATGCCTCTGTGTACTGTTTGAGGCTGGTGTGGATTCTCCTGTGTTTTGAATGGTCCTTGAATGTGTCACTCACGCTGCAGTGGTGTGTGATATGGCAAGATTTAGTATCAATCCGATACCAAGTAAATACAGGGCCAGCCTTGCCGGTACCAATACGATACCGATACTTTTTAATAATTAAGGTGGATGCATCATCATATTAGTAAATCTGAATGAATTTTCATGACCTTCAAGTGTTTTGTGATCTTTCCTTTGGATTATTAATTAGTTAAAACCGAGAACAGAATTCGGGCAAAGTTTAGAGGTAGATATAGCGGAGAAAATAAGTATTGAACACATCGATACTTATGTATTGATGTAATGATTTTTCTCATTAAACACATGATGGTGCTACTGACCTGAGATTTTCATCAAATATCAGTAACAACCCAAGTAATCCATACAAAGAAATCAAGGCAACTGTGTTCACAAAACAAGTTATATTTAATAAAGTGGAATGATGCAGGGAATAAATATTGAACACATGAAGACAAAGAGGTGCAAAAAGGCAGAAAAAGCAGAGAAACCAGCGGAAATCCATCAGAATTTAGGAAGCATCCCATCCCCCATCAGTGCAAATTAATTTCAGCTGGTTAAGTCCTGACTGATAGCCTTTAAAAGGGTCTGTGAATATCAGATTGTCACACCACAAAGAACTCATGATTGTCAGAATTGCCCCTCTGAGTCAAAGGACCCATATGCGAGGCGGATTTGGTAACCGTAATTTATTACCAAACAAGACTGAACAGAAAATAATGCAGCTCAAGGACTGAACTAAGCCAAAAACACAGCAGCCTTCAAACATGGGGATTACAGGCAAAGAACTTACTTATAAAACAAATTCACCCCCCCCCCCCCCCCCAGAGTCCAAAACAAAAATACACCTCGAGGACACCTCAAGCTGTGCTTCCAGAAACACAAACAGAATTTATACAGATGTGGACAAAATTGTTGGTACCCCTCTGTTAATGAAAGAAAAACCCACAATGGTCACAGAAATAACTTCAATCTGATAAAAGTGGTAATAAATAAAAATTCTATGAAAATTAAGCAATGAAAATCAGACAATGCTTTTGAATTGTAGTTCAACAGAATTATTTTAAAAAACAAACTCATGAAACAGGCCTGGACAAAAATGATGGTACCCCTAGAAAAGATTGAAAATAATGTGACCATAGGGACATGTTCAACCAAGATGTGTCCTCTAATTAACATCACAGGTGTCTACAAACTTGTAATCAGTCAGTCGGCCTATTTAAAGGGTGACAAGTAGTCACTGTGCTGTTTGTTGACATCGTGTGTACCACACTAAACGTGGACCAGAGGAAGCAAAGGAGAGAGTTGTCTCAATAGATTAGAAAGAAAATTATAGACAAGCATGTTAAAGGTAAAGGCTATAAGACCATCTCCAAGCAGTTTGATGTTCCTGTGACTACATTTGCACATATTATTCAGAAATTTAAGATACACGAGACTGTAGCCAACCTCCCTGGACATGGCCGCAGGAGGAGACGGATAACACGAATGGTAACAAAAGAGCCCAGAACAACCTCTAAACACATTCATGGTGAACTCCAAGGTCAAGGTACATCAGTGTCAAATCGCACCATCCGTTGTTGTTTGAGCCAAAGTGGACTTCATGGGAGACGACCAAGGAGGACACCACTGTTGAAAACAAATCATAAAAAAGCCAGACTGGAATTTGCCAAACTGCATGTTGACAGGCCACAAAGCTTCTGGGAGAATGTCCTATGGACAGATGAGACAAAACTGCAACTTTTTGGCAAGGCACATCAGCTCTATGTTCACAGACGCAAAAATGAAGCATACCAAGAAAAGAACACTGTCCCTACTGTGAAACATGGAGGAGGTTCTGTTATGTTCTGGGGCTGCTTCGCTGCATCTGGCACAGGGTGTCTTGAATCTGTGCAGGGTACAATGAAATCTCAAAACTATCAAGGTATTCTAGAGAGAAATGTGCTGCCCAATGTCAGACAGCTTGGTCTCAGTCGCAGGTCATGGGTCTTGCAACAGGATAATGACCCAAAACACACAGCTAAAAACACCCAAGAATAGATAAGAGCAAAACATTGGACTATTCGAAAGTGGCCTTCTATGAGCCCTGATCTAAATCCTATTGAACATCTGTGGAAGGAGCTGAAACATGCCATCTGGAGAAGGCACCCTTCAAACCTGAGACAACTGGAGCAGTTTGCTCATGAGGAGTGGGCCAAAATACCTGCTGAGAGGTGCAGAAGTCTCATTGATAGTTACAGAAATCGTTTGATTGCAGTGATTGCCTCAAAAGGTTGTGCAACAAAATATTAAGTTAAGGGTACCATCATTTTTGTCCAGGCCTGTTTCATGAGTTTGTTTTTTAAAATAATTCTGTTGAACCACAATTTAGAAGCATTGTCTGATTTTCATTGGTTAATTTTCATAGAATTTTTATTTATTACCACTTTTGTCAGATTCCAGTTATTTCTGTGACCATTGTGGGTTTTTCTTTCATTAGGGTTTTTCTTTCATTTTTCATTCATTTCATGGGTTTTTCATTGCTGTGTCATGGCTTTCACGGAATCTTGGCTTACTGCGCATGACCGAGACGCAGACCTGTGGATTGACGGCTTTGGAGCCCCGCTGCGCTCGGATTGGCAGGAAGTGGTAACGGGGAAGCGTCAGGGGGGCGGCATATGTTTATATATTAATAAGCAGTACTGCACATCTGTCACGGTCAGACAGCGCATCTGTACACCCGATGTGGAGCTGCTGTCTGTGTCACTATGCCCCTTTTATTTGCCTCGCAAGTTCCCCCAACTTTTCATCACATTTGTGTACATTCACCCGAGGGCAGACGCTGACTCCGCCTGCAGCACTATCTTTGATGTGATCCAGCAGCTGCAATCAATTTCTCCAGAGGCGCCAAACTTCATTCTTGGGGATTTCAACCATGTTTCTTTAAAGAAGACACTTAAAAACTTTAATCAGTATGTCTCCTGCCCAACCAGGCGAAAAAAGACATTGGACCTTTGCTATGGATCCATTGAGAGGGCCTTTAAATCACTCCCCCTTCCTCCTTTAGGATCCTCAGATCACAACTGTGTACATTTGCTGCCCACATATAAAACTGCTCTCAGAAGAGGCAAGGTGGAGACGAGAGACAATGATGTGTGGACAGAAGATTCAGTGCACAGCCTTCAGGAATGCTTTGACTGTACAGACTGGGAGATGTTCACACTGGCCTGCGGGGATGATTTGGACTCTTTGGTGGACGTCACATGCTCATACATGGCTTTCTGTAAAAATAAGATTGTTCCACGTAAACGTGTCAAAATATATCCCAACAACAAACCATGGGTTACAAAATCAGTTAAATCCTGCTTACAGAGGAAAGCACTTGCCTTTAAACAGGGGTCTGTTTCTGAGCTACAGGTTGCCACAAAGGAGCTGAAGGCCGAAATTTTAAGAGCAAAACAGAACTATAAATCAGAGTTGGAAAGCAAGATGGCAGCAAAGAAACTTGGTTCAGCCTGGGCCAGTATGAAAACTATTGCAGGCCTTCAGAGCACAGAGCGCAGTAATCGTGTGTTTTTAGATGGTTTTAATTCAGACACAGAGCTGGCTAATGCTCTTAATTGTTTTTATGGTCGTTTTGACTCCTTTGATTTTAGCACAGAAACCCAAGATTTGAAACAGAAACTCAAAGACAATCAGCACTTTAATATTGAGGTGCAGGATGTTAAAAGGGAGTTCTGCGCTGTAAAAGTGAACAAAAGTCAGGGCCCTGATAATATATGTGGGCGCTTGATAAAGTCCTGTGCACATGAACTGAGTCCTATATTTCATTACATTTTCAACAAGTCCTTACTGACATAATGCACGGCTCAGGAGACACACACGCAGGCTCAGGGTAGATCTAATAGCTTTATTAACAACAAGTGTGTATGAGTGTGTGTATGCGAGATGTATATGTGTTGGTGGTGGCGTCTGCGTCAGGCACGGAGGCAGGAGGCCGTACAGCCGGACAACCCTATGGGAGAAGCAAAGGGAGAAGGGTAACGGGCACCACACCAACACGGGAGATATGACAATGATCACAGGCTTACTTGGTTTTGGCAGGTGGCTGGCATAGCAAGGGCGTAGCCCGGTAGACAGCGACCTGGAGCGCCCGATGCAGCAGCGAGGAGGCGGTGGCAGAAGGAAGTAGTCCGCTGCCGGGAAATCCACCTGTGCACAGGGGAGGAGACTGGAAGGAGAAGGTAAGAGATTCTTACGTGTATTCTTGCTCGACGAAAGGGATTCCTTGCAGCAAGGGAAGCCAACGAAGACAGACGGCTTCAGGCCGAAGCCCAGGGCGAGACAGCTTAAATCCCTCGCCGCTGACGAGGCGCAAGTGTGCGTGCAGCTGGCGCCGTTGATGGGCGGCGAGGCGTGACAGTACTCCCCCCTCTAGCAGCGCCTCCTGGCGATGGTTTCTCCGGGTGCGCTTGGTGGAACTCAGTAATGAGGGATGGATCCAACACAAATGACGAGGGTACCCATTGCCGATGTTCAGGTCCATAGCCCTCCCAGTCCACCAAGTACTGCAACCCGCGACCCCGGCGCCGGGAGTCCAGGATGGAAGAGACTGGCCAGGCCGGATGACCACCAATCATCTGGGGCGCGGGCTGCGCAGCAGGGGGAGGACACAGGGGGTCGGAGACTGCCAGCTTCACCTTGGAAACATGGAAGGTGGGATGGATGCGGAGGGAGGGGGGAATAGCCACACGCACAGCCACCGGGTTAATGATCCTGGTAATGGGGTATGGGCCCATGAAACGCTGTGCCAGCTTCCTCCTCTCACCCTTTAAAACGACGTCCTGGGTTGACACGTAGACACGCTGGCCTACCTGGTAGGCTGGGGCAGGTCTTCTGTGTCGGTCCGCCGTAGATTTGTTGCGCTCCGCCGTGCGTAAAAGCGCATTGCGCACCGACGCCCAAATGGAGCGGCACCACCTGAGGTGTGCCTGAACTGAGGGGACAGTTACCTCACTCTCCTGCACAGGGAACAGAGGGGGGTCGTAGCCCAGGGACGCCTTAAATGGGGACATCCCAGTGGCAGAAGAGCGGGCGGTGTTATGGGCGTACTCAACCCAGGCGAGATGGTTGCTCCAGGACACAGGCTTGGATGTAGTGATGCAGCGGAGCGCAGCCTCCAGCTCCTGATTGGTCCGCTCACACTGCCCGTTGGTTTGGGGGTGATGGCCGGAGGAGAGGCTTACCTTGGCTCCCAGGGCATTACAGAAGGACCTCCAAACCTCTGAGGAAAACTGGGGACCCCGGTCCGAGACCACGTCCGCCAGAATCCCGTGCAGCCTGACCACGTGCTGGATTAGGAGGTCCGCCGTCTCCAAGGCAGATGGAAGCCCTCGCAATGGGATGAAGTGCGCAGCCTTGGAGAAACGGTCAACGATGGTCAGGGCAGTGTCGAAGGTGTTAGAGGCTGGGAGACCGGTAACGAAATCCAGGGCGATATGCGACCAGGGCCTGCCAGGGACGGGCAGAGGCTGGAGCAAACCTGCTGGAGGGGCATTACCTGATTTACTGGTGGCACAGACGGGGCAGGCCCGGGCGTAGCGGGCAGCGTCCTTCCGCAGGCCCGGCCACCAGAAGGATCGTTGAAGTAGGTCGATCATCCGGGAGGAACCAGGGTGGCAGGTGAGCTTAGATGTGTGCAGCCAGTGGATGACCTCCCCCCGGACCGTGGACGGCACAAAAAGCCTCCCCTCCGGTCCGCCGCCAGGGTCAGGTTCCGATTCCTGCGCCTTCCGGATCTTACTTTCGATGTCCCAAGTGACGGCTCCCACGATGCACGACCTGGGCAAGATGGTGTGGACTGCGTCCTCAGACGCCTCAGGGGCAAATTGCCTAGAGAGGGCGTCGGGCAGGCCGTTCTTGGAGCCAGGCCTGAAGGTGATGTTAAAGCGGAACCTGGTGAAGAACAAGGACCAACGTGCCTGGCGGGCGTTCAGACGCTTGGCAGATCTTAAATACTCCAAGTTCTTGTGGTCAGTTAGAACCACGAACGGCAGGTCCGCCCCCTCTAGCCAGTGATGCCACTCCTGCAGCGCGAGCTTGATGGCGAGGAGCTCTCTGTCCCCCACGTCGTAGTTTCGTTCCGCCGGGGACAAGCGCCGGGAGAAGAAGGCGCAGGGCCGTTTGACTCCGTCGTCAGGTGACCGCTGAGATAGAACCACCCCCACCCCCGTGTCCGAAGCGTCCACCTCCACGATGCATTGCAGCGAGGGATTGACTTGGCTGAGGACCCGGGAGGAGGAGAACTCTGCCTTCAGTGCCTGGAAAGCCGCTGCGGCCTCTTCAGTCCACTGGAACGGGGCCTTAGGGGACGTGAGGCGGGTCAGAGGGCCGACGACGGTACCAAAGTTCGGGACGAAGCGGCGGTAGAAGTTGGCAAACCCAATAAACTGTTGCACCTGTTTCCTTGATGTAGGTGTGGGCCATTCCACCACCGCTTTCACCTTCGCTGGATCCAGAAGCACCTGGTCGTGGGAGATGACGAACCCGAGGAAGGACATGGTCTTAGCGTAAAATTCACATTTTTCAGCCTTGACATATAACCGGTTCTCCAGCAGCCTTTGGAGGACCCGCCTCACATGGACCCGGTGCTCGTCCCTGGATCTGGAGAAGATGAGGATGTCGTCCAGGTAGACGAACACAAACAGGCCGATGAAATCCCGGAGGACGTCATTTATAAGGCGCTGAAAGACGGCTGGAGCATTGGTCAACCCGAACGGCATCACCAGGTACTCAAAATGACCGTTCGGGGTACGGAAGGCTGTCTTCCACTCGTCTCCCTCCCGGATCCGGACGAGGTGGTATGCGCTGCGAAGATCCAGCTTGGTGAACCAAATCGCCCCCTGGAGGGAGTGGAAGGCGGTGTCCATTAGGGGCAAGGTGTAGCGATCCTTCTCCGTGATGTCATTCAGGGCGCGGTAGTCAATACAAGGACGGAGGGAGCCGTCCTTCTTGCCCACGAAGAAGAATCCAGCGCCTAATGGTTATGATGAGAGACGGATGATTCCAGCACTCAGCGATTCCTTGAGATAGGAGTTCATGGCCTCCTTCTCCGGCGCAGACAGGCTGTAGAGTCGCCCTGAGGGTAAGGGTGCCCCCTGGCAGATGTTTATCGCACAGTCGTAAGGCCTGTGCGGAGGAAGAGACATCGCCTTGGACTTGCTGAATACCATACCCAGGTCGTGAAACTCCGATGGCACCAGGGTGAGATCCGGAGGCGCAGCGTCCTTGGGAGTAGGAGGAGAGGACAGGGAGCAGGCAGCGGATTGAAGGCAGGTGCTCATGCAAAAGGAACTCCACGCTGACACCCTGGCGGACTTCCAGTCCAGGACAGGGTTGTGGAGGCGGAGCCATGGGTATCCCAGGATGACGGGTGACACAGAGCTGGGTAGGACGTAGAAGGAGGTTTCCTCCCGGTGGTTCCCAGAGATGATCACAGGGACAGGGACGGTCTGGTGTGTAACTCTCCCCAGGGAGACATGGGAGAGGTTGACCAGGGCGAGAGATTTGAGGGCTTGGCAACGGATGCCCAATCGGGTTGCCAGGCTTTGTGAAATAAAGCTGCCCTCCGCGCCCGAATCCACCAGTGCGTGGGTGAGGTGCCCAGTGGGGTTGTGACAAAACCGGATGGGCAGCTTCAATTGAGAGAGGGGATTTAACCAATTGGTGTCCGCGAGGCCCCCTACAGTGACTCGCGGACCTCCCCGTTTGGCTTCTGTGGACAAAGCTCCAACGTGTGTTGGCTGTCTCCGCAATACATGCAGAGACCCAACTCACGGCGGCGTTGTTTCTCCGCTGGGGGGAGCCTTGTCCAGCCTGTCACCATCGGCTCCGACTCCTCGGAGTACCCCGGTGACGGCAACGCCAGGGGGCGAGCTTGGGACAGGCGAGACGAGGCACCTCGAGGGCGAGAAGAAGACGACTTCCGCTCCGAGGCACGCTCGCGCAACCTGTTATCCAGGCTGATGGCTAGGGAAGTTAGCTCCGCTAAAGTCTCCGGGATGTCCCGTCCAGCCAATTCGTCCCTCAGACCAGCGCTGAGACTGCGAAGGAAGATGCCGCAGAGAGAATGTTCTCCCCAGCCAACCTCCTCCGCCGCTACCCGGAAGTCGATCGCGTAGTCAGCTGCTGACCGGTTTCCCTGCTGAAGGCTGAGAAGCCGATCGACCTGAACGCTCTCTGTTCGAGAATGATCAAATACTTCCAGAAACAGTCTCATGAATTGGCCATAGGTGAGGGCGGCGTAACTGGGCTTCGCCATAACGGCGTAAGCCCAGGTAAGCGCTCGCCCCTCCAAGAGGTTCCCTATGTAGCCAATTTGGCTATGGTCTGAGGGAAAATCTCCGGGCACACGATGAAACACGGACTCACACTGCATGATAAACCCCCGCGCTCCACCGAGCTTACCGCTAAAGCAGGCGGGGGTCGGAATGGGTGTGAGCTGAGCCGGTGCTGCCGGAGCAGGCTGGACGGCCGCTGGAGCAGCAGGAGCCGCGCCGCCCTGACGAGCCGGGGGGAACGGCTGTTGGGGGTCCAAGCGGTCCAATCGGTTAGTGATTATGGATAACTGATTTAAAATCACCTGTTGTTGGTGGGCTATTAGGTCCACCCGAGCCTCGAGAGTGGAAAGTCGGCGTGCGAGCCCGCTGTCTGCCGAGCCGTTCTGCTGAAGCCGTACTGACATAATGCACGGCTCAGGAGACACACACGCAGGCTCAGGGTAGATCTAATAGCTTTATTAACAACAAGTGTGTATGAGTGTGTGTATGCGAGATGTATATGTGTTGGTGGTGGCGTCTGCGTCAGGCACGGAGGCAGGAGGCCGTACAGCCGGACAACCCTATGGGAGAAGCAAAGGGAGAAGGGTAACGCGCACCACACCAACACGGGAGATATGACAATGATCACAGGCTTACTTGGTTTTGGCAGGTGGCTGGCACAGCAAGGGCGTAGCCCGGTAGACAGCGACCTGGAGCGCCCGATGCAGCAGCGAGGAGGCGGTGGCAGAAGGAAGTAGTCCGCCGCTGGGAAATCCACCTGTGCACAGGGGAGGAGACTGGAAGGAGAAGGTAAGAGATTCTTACGTGTATTCTTGCTCGACGAAAGGGATTCCTTGCAGCAAGGGAAGCCAACGAAGACAGACGGCTTCAGGCCGAAGCCCAGGGTGAGACGGCTTAAATCCCTCGCCGCTGACGAGGCGCAGGTATGCGTGCAGCTGGCGCCGTTGATGGGCGGCGAGGCGTGACACTTACAGACACAACATGTGCCTAAGATCTGGAAAGAAGCCGTGGTTGTTCCCGTTCCAAAATCCAGCTGTCCTAAAACGGTAAACGACTTTAGACCAGTTGCTTTGACTTCAATTTTAATGAAAATTTTTGAAAAATTGGTCAGATGTGAGGTCCTAATGCAGACTGAGCATGCATTGGATCCTCTGCAGTTTGCCTATAGGCCTCACAGAGGAGTGGAGGATGCCACTGTTTTTTTTTTTCCACAATATCTTTATTGAACCTTTTTTTTTTTTTTAAACAAACATGATACAAACAATCAAACACTAACACTAAAGTACTACAAAAAAAAAAATGCACTAAAAAACACCAACAACCACCAACAAAATCAAATCTTCAACAATGCTCCTCTGTTTAGTCTAGACAATCCAATACATAAGTATACATATTATGTTCACCAGTTTGGAATTTACAAGGTCCACACATATCATTCACCTTCTTCTTCAAGAGTTATGTTTAAATTTTTTACATAATCAATAAAAGGTCTCCATATATTCTCAAACACAATTTCCTTTGATTTCAGTATATATGTTATTCTTTCTAATGGAAGGTTTGTTAACATCTGTCTTAACCACTGAGTCACATCTGGTCTATGAGTCTTTTTCCATAATAGTGCAATACATTTTTTGGCATTAAGCAAACTGAGGTCTATGAATGTTCTTTCACTTTTATTAAAATTATGCTTTTCTGGGTACAGACCCAACAAAAACAGTTTAGGATTCAATATGATTTGTTTTGAGATTATTTTTTCAATTGTTACCCTCACCTCTTCCCAAAACATTCTTATTAATCTACATTCCCATACACAATGAAATAGAGTTCCTTTACTTTCCATACATTTTGTGCACGTATCTGGTATATTTTTGTTATATCTATTTAACTCCTCCGGTGTAACATACATCCGCATTAACCATTTGAAATGTATCAATTTAAGGCGTACATTTATTGATTTGGTTTGAGCTTCTGTACAAGCCAATTCCCATTGTTCCTCTGAAATTTCAGTTTGCAGATCTTCTTTCCAGTAGTTTAATCTTTTCAGTGAATTTTCACTTGAAAATAGTGTCAATGAGTTATAAAACTCTGAAATAATACCCTTTCTTTTACTATCTTTCATCAACATTTTTTCCAAGGATGAATAGATAGGTCGAGTGAGAGCTTTATTTTGATTTGATCGAATAAAGTTTCTAAGTTGAAGATATTTAAAAAAATGTGTTCTATTGAGATTAAATTTGATCCTCAACTCTTCAAAAGACATTATGTTGTCTGCACATGGCAAATATAAATCCTGAATCTTTTGTATCCCTTTTAAATTCCATACTTTAAATACAGCGTCCGCTCTCCCTGGTTTAAAATATTGATTACCCCATATTGGACTAAATTGTGACAATAACTGTGGTTCTTTTAAATAGTTTTTAGCTTCACACCATATTTTGATCATATGCTTTACAAATGGATTTTTAACTTGTTTTTGTAATTTTTTTGCCGAATCTGAGTATATGAATATGGGAAGAGGTAAAGGTAAATTGTATGATTCCATTTCAGTCCAGTGAGGGAGATCATTTGATGAAAAATAATATGTCATAGACCTCAGTTGTGCCGACCAATAATACAACATAAAATTTGGACATTTCAGACCTCCACGATCAAATGGTAAATATAATAAAGACAGACGTAATCTAGCCCTCCTGTTGTTCCATATAAATTCCACTAACTTTTTTTTAATTCTTGAGAATAAATCTAAAGGTGGTGGTAAGGGAATGTATTGAAATAAAGTATTATAAGTATTTTAGGTAAGATATTACTTTTAAGTATATTAATTCTCCCGATCATCGACATTGGTAGTGACATCCATCTCTGAAGTAACTCATCAATATCTGTCATTAAGGCTTCATAATTGACACTGGCGACTGATTCTAGCTTAGGCACAATTTGGATTCCTAAATATTTGAACTGATTTACAACATTGAATTGATTTACCTCAGGGGCTGGGTAATTTCTCTGGGTCTCATTTAGCATTAATATTGAAGATTTAGTTTTATTTATTTTATATCCTGATATTTCCCCGAAATTCTTTATTAAATTCAACAAGGTCGGAATTGATTTTTTAAGATTCGACATAAACAAAATTATGTCATCGGCATACAGGGAGATTTTATGTTCTGTTGGTCCAACTTTAATTCCATATATTTGTGACTGTAGACATATCGCCATCGCTAAAGGTTCAATTGCCATAGTAAACAGTAAAGGTGAAAGTGGACAGCCTTGTCGACATCCTCTATTAATTTTTATTGATTTTGAAATATTGTTATTTGTTAGAATTTCTGCAGTAGCATTATTATATATTATCTGAACCCATTTTATGAAATTATTTCCAAGTCCAAACCTTTGTAAGACTTCAAAAAGAAAGGGCCATTCAACTCTATCAAAGGCTTTTTCGGCATCCAGTGATAAGAGAGCTGTATCCGGTGCTTCTTTATTAGAATAAATAATATTAAATAGTCTTCTTACATTATGGAAGCCTTGTCTTCCCTTTATAAAGCCATTCTGATCTCGATTAATAATATTTGGTAAAATTTCTTGTATTCGTCTTGCTAAAATTTTACAAATTATCTTAAGGTCGGCATTTAATAGGCTTATTGGTCTCATATTTTCACATTTATTAGAGGGCTTACCTGGTTTTGGCAACAGTATAATTAAGGCATTATTCATATATGATGGTAAATTACTATTTTGAAATGCTTCTAAAACCATTTCCAAAAAAGGTTTTGTTAATTTATTCTTAAATTTTTTATATAGGTCAACTGGAAGACCATCTGGTCCTGCACTTTTTCCTGATTTCATATTATCAATGGCTAGTCCAACTTCTTCTTGACTAATTTTAGACTCCAGTATCTCCCTATTTTCATTTGGAATACACGGTATAAATAGTTCATTCAAAAACCCATGTAGTTTTGTTAAGTCAGATTCATTTTTGGTATCATATAATTTTTCATAGTAATCTCTAAAGGCTCTATTAATTTCTGAAGGATCTATAACTACCTGTCCATTACTTATAATACTGGTAATTGGTGTTTTAGATTCTAATTGTTTAATCTGCCATGCCAATAACTTTCCTGATTTTTCACCTTGTTCATAAAAAGATTGTTTCAATCTTAGAAGACTCGAGGCAGCTCTATTCGCTGATTTTTTGTCATATTCAGCTCTCAAAATCAGTAATTCGTTCTCCAACCTTGGATCTCTTCCTGCATATACTCTTTCTTGAAGAATTTTTATTTTATGTTCCAATTGGACTCTCTCCTCTCGAGTCTTCTTAGATTTTGAACCTGTATAACTAATAATATGTCCCCTAATAAAAGCTTTGAAAGCCTCCCACTTTACACATGCTGATGTTTGTGTAGTATTGATATCAAAGAACTCATCTATCTGTTTTTCTATATACTTAACAAATTCCTCATCCTGAAGCCATTTATGCTGAAATTGCCATCTACCTGGTTCCTTTGTCAATTTCTTATCTACATACGTTAGACAGCAGGGTGCATGATCAGAGATCACAATGTTATCATAAAAACAGTTTTGAATCTTGGACCTTAATTCTGTGGAGATCAAAAAATAATCTATACGTGAGAATGTCTTGTAGGTATTGGAATAACAAGAGTATGCTTTAACTTGTGGTTTCATTTCTCTCCATATATCTATCATTTTCAATTCTTTCATAAAATGATTAATGGTCATCCTACATCCATTGTGCGTACAGTCCAGTCCTGTTGATCTATCTATACTGGGATTCAATGTACAATTAAAATCCCCTGCTATTATATGTTGCCCTGTAAGTGATGATAAGATAAGAAATAAATTGGCAAAGAACTTTTGATCATCTATATTGGGACCATATAAGTTCACCAAATTTATGTTTTCTAATAGCAAAGATCCTTGAATGATTACATATCTTCCAAATTTGTCTCCAATTACATTTTTCACTTGAAATGGGACTGATTTATGTATGAGAGTCATAACTCCCCTGGCTCGGGATGAAAATGATGAGGTGAAAACATTTCCTTGCCATCTACTCCTAATTCTTTTTACATCTTGCTCTATTAGATGAGTTTCTTGTAAAAACACAATTTTTGAACCCATGTCTTTTATTTTATTCATAACTTGTTTAAGTTTTTTTAAATTTTGTAGACCTCTGCAATTCCATGAAGTTAAATTAAGATTAACGCTTTGATTTATAATCAATAGGGAGTTTGGGATTACCTTGCAGTGTAAACATGCTCAAACAGAAAAGCAAAAAAATGAGTGGTTGAACATTCACCCTACAAACTACACACAAACAAATTCCCCCTTCCCACATTTGTGGCAATCCCCCCAAAAGCAAAAGAAAAATTCCGCCTCCCGATATAGCCATCGACCGTTCCACACCCACGAGGATCAGCCAAAGCCACTCCTTCTTCATCCTCCCAATCACCCTAACTCTACTGCTTTTAATAACGTAACATTAACTCTCTTCTGTAATTTTCCAATTTAACTCCAAAATTTTTTTAGCAATTTTGTACTTTTTTTTTTTTTTAATATGTAATACATTCTATATTTTGTAATCTTGTTATATGCTTCTAATCAGATAAATGCTCAAATATTCTACCCTATATTCTGTTCATGCTTAGCTCCCACCAGTCTCTTCCTGGATCTTCTTGATGAGCTCCTGCGCCTCCTCGGGGGTCTTGAAGATGCGTGTTCTGCCCTCATATGTGACCAGAAGTCTTGCAGGGTGAATCACTCCATGACGAATCTCAAGGTTGCGCAGTTCTTTGCGGATGGGGTCAAACTGCTTCCTTAATTGTTGGATTCCTGAGGCCAGATCTGGGTAGAACCGCACCTGCTGATCTTGGTATTTAATTTCTCCTTTGGCCCGCACCGCGTTGGAGATCGTCATCCTGTCTCTGTAGCTGAGAAACTTCATAATTAGCGTCCTCGGTGCTGCCTTGTTACCTCTCGGTGGGCCAATTCGGTGGGAGCTTTCCAAGACGACTGATGATTTTAGCTCCGCGTTGTTCAGCGCCTCCGGGATCCACCCCTCCAAAAAGGAGCATGAATCACGACCTTCGGCTCCCTCCGGTAAACCCACCAGCCTCAGGTTGTTCCTTCTGGACCGAGATTCCAAGTCCAGAACGCTATTTTCCAGATCTTTATTTTTTTTTTCCAAAGTGCGCACCTTTATTTGAAGTCCGCTGATTTCATCCTCCGCACTTGAAACACGAAGCTCCGCCTGCGTCACTCGCTCCACGCAGTCACCCAACTCCTTTCTCATTGCATCCAACGCTGCTATAATCCCATCAAGTTTAGCGGAAAAGTCTGCTCTCATTGAGCTAATGGCAGCCAGCACTGCACCTGTGCCGCCATCGTCAGCAGCAGCAGTTACCGCACCACCGCTAGTTTCATCCGCCATATCCGCAGCTTTTTCTACTGCGCCACAAACTTTAAAGTCCGTTAATTTGGACTGCTTCGGCGATTCAATTTTTCCCCCTCCTGATTTCCCAGCCTTAGTCTTCACCGGCATATCCTCACCCAAACGCTGGGAAAAGTTCTGTTCCAAATGAGAGAGTTATTTGCCGAATTTTTATTTCCAGGGGCAGAGCAGAGTGATACGTGTCCTTCTAGGCGGCCGCCATAACCGGAAGTCTGGAGGATGCCACTGTTACTCTTTTTAACATGCTTTTTAAACATCTGGATTTTAATGGGACACACGCCAGACTTTTATTTGTGGACTTTTCCTCCACCTTTAATACAATCCAACCTCATATCTTAGTTGAAAGGCTCCTGCAGCAATTTGATTTGAGCAATAATCTGGTGGGTTGGATTCTGGATTTCTTAACCAACAGGACGCAGAGAGTATGGATCAATGGTACATTGTCAGACCTAAAGTGCTCTTCTACTGGCTCTCCTCAGGGGTGTGTGTTGCCACCGCTACTCTTCATCCTGTACACAAACATGTGTCGGAGCAGACATGACAACAGACACATTATAAAGTATGCTGATGACTCAGTTATTGTCAGTCTCCTCCAGGATGGTGAGAGTGGCCACGGCCCAGTAGTTGATGATTTTGTTCACTGGTGTGAGGATTCCTACCTGCAGCTGAATACGACAAAAACTAAAGACATGATTATTGACTTTAGGAGGAAAACTCCCAGGCACAAAGTCACCGTACTAAAAGGCCAGACAACCGAATGTGTACAATCCTACAAATATCTTGGGACGATTATTGATAGTAATTTAAAGTTTGAAGAGAACTGTGAAAGGGTGTGCAAAAAGGGTCAGCAACATTTGCATTGCTTGAGAAAACTTGCACGCTTCCAAGTTGACCGAACCATAATGACAATGTTTTATCGGGCTTTTATTGAATCTGTTTTATCCTTTTCTTTAGTGTCATGGTTTGGTCAGATAAAACTGAAACAGAGGAAATCCTTGGATCAGGTAGTTAGATGGTCCAGTCGTTTGCTTGGTGAGCCACAGCTGAGCCTGACATCCCTGTACACCAGACAAGTACAGAGGATGGCTACCTCCATTTTAAATGATGACTTCCACCCTTTGCACTGCCACTTTCAGCTTCTTCCCTCAAGACGGAGGTTTGCTGTCCCAAAAAGTAGAACCCAGCGCTACAAAAACAGCTTTGTCCCTGCTGCTGTCAAAGAGTTGAACAAGCTGTAAAAATATATTGCACATAATTTAGGTACCTATTTATTAACTCCATTTTATATTTACTTATTTTTGTAGGATGTCACTTGGGTTCTAAATATTTTATTGGGTTTTAGACCTTTGAGTTTTTAACCTCTTTGACTAGTTTTTAACTTTTAATATGACCCTTCTCTCTTACCTCTGGTTTTTCTCCCATCTCTTTGTCTTTTTATACCCTGATTGATGGAGCCTTGAGTATTTTTATCATGTTTATAGTCAGCTTCATATGTGCCTGTGTTTGTGTCTATGTTGAATGTAATTTGTGGCTTGTATATATGGATGTCACCAGACTGCAAAACAAATCTACCTACGGGTACAAATAAAGTAACCTGAACCTGAACCCGATTAACAGATGGGTACCAACAATTTTGTCCACGTCTGTAATTCCTTCTTTTAAACAAGAATTACAAATTATTCATTGGAGCATCAGCCTGAAAGTCAAAAAATGAGTTTATCAAATCAAAAATCATAGCCCAAACACATTATCAAGGGGTCTACCCCAGTCCATGGACCACCAGACCAAAAAACAAGGTGGATCTAGCAGCCTCCCAGAGTCCCTGAGCCGCCAGATCCTGGGACAAGCTAGTTCAGGGGGTCTACCTGAGTCCACTGGATCCCACATCAGAGTACCAGGCGAGTCGGGTGGTATGCCAAAGTCCTAGGTCCACCAGACCAGAAAGCAAGGCAATTCAGGTGGTCTTCCAGAGTCCCAGGACCCCCTGACCGGAGAACAGAACGGGTCAAAAAATAACTGTAGGGGTGCTTTAAACTCAGGTGAAAACAACATGGAAATCTTAAACTGAGGAGCTGATAACAAAAGAACCCTTAAATTCAGGAGATGATAACATGAAAACTTTAAATTCAGGAGATGATAATGTGGAAACATTATACTCTGGAGATGATAACATGGAGGCCTTGAACTCTGGAGACGTCATAGGTGCCCTCACCTCAGAAGGTAACACAGGAACCTTAGGCTCAGAAAACAACACAGGAGCTCCTTGCTCAGAAGCTAACACAGAAGCTGGCTGCTCTGAAGCTAACATAGGAGCTCTTGCTCTGAAGCCAACACAGGAGCTCCTAGCTCTGAAGCTAAAATTGGAGCTCTTTGCTCTGAAAATGACTCAGGAGCATCATACTCAGCAGAAAGTGACACGAAAACGCCACTCTTAAAAATTTCAACCCCAGAGGGTGACAACAAGAAACTCGCAAGCTGAGGAAGTGAAAGCATAACACCTTTAAACTCAGGAGACAATATTAGAGCCCTTTGTTCAAACAAAAACAACATGGGGGTTTCAAACTCAGAAGGTAACACTGGGGCCCTTTGCTTTGGAGACCGCAAAGGAGCCCTTTGCCCCGGGGACAACCACAAGGGAATTTTAAACCACATAAGAGCTTCAAACTCAGGCAGCAACATAGAAACCTTATGCACTGGAAATAGTACAAAAACTCTAAGCTCAGGAGCTAGCACAGGAAACCTTAATGCAGACACAGATAACAGAAGTGTTTTTAGCTCAAGGGCCTTAGATGCAGAGATTTCTGGCTCAGGCGACACAAAAGCAGAAATTTCTGACTCAGGGGACACAGATGCAGAAATTTCCAGCTCAGGGGATATAGATGCAGAAATTTCTAACTCGGGGCACAAATACAGAAATTTCTGGCATAGGGGACACAGATGCAGAAATCTTTAGCTCGGGGGACACAGGTGCAGAAGTCACTGGCTCAGGGGACACAGATGCAGAAATGTTTTGCACAGGGGACACAGATGCAGACATTTTTAGCTCAGGAGGCACAGATGCAGAAATTTTTAGCTCAGGGGACACAGATGCAGAAATTTCTGGTTTAGGAGACACAGATGTAGGATTCTTTGACTCAGGGGTCACAGATACAGAATTTCTTAGTTCAGGAGACACAGATGCAGACATTTCAAGTTCAGGAGACACCGATACAGGAGTCTTTAATTCAGAAGCAGGCAATGGTGGGACCCTGACCTGAAGGACAGCAGGTAGAAGCCCCCCAGCCCCAGAAACAACGGGAGGAGGTCCACTGACCCCCAGAACTGTGATGGGTGGAGCGGACTGCTCGCCCTCAGGAACTGCGACAGGTGAAGATCTACTGACCTCAGGAACATCGGCTGGAGGTCCCCTGATTTTGGGAACATCGGCTGGAGGTCTACTGACCTTGGGAACATCAGCTGGAGTGTGGTCCTCCTACGACCCCATCCTCAATGTGGCCACCTCGGACGAGGGAGAAAAACAGGCGAACACTGAGGTGACACCACAACCATTAACAGCAGAGACTGGTGGGAGGGGTCCAAGAATTGGTGGGCTCTGTGCTTGGGTCCCCCCACCAAGAGTAAGGTAAGCATTTTCAAGAGTAGTAGAAGATAACGAAACAAGTACTTGTCTTTGTTCCTGGTTTCCTGTTGCTGGGATGACAACCTCAGATTCAGCTGCAGGGATGACAAGTTCAGCCGCTGGAGCTGACGATGATTGGGGTACATTGACTTCAGGCACTGATGGTTGGAGCACACTGACATCGGGGACTGATGACGGAGACACGCCAAACACAGGAGCAGGTGGCGGGGGTGCACTGACTTCAGCATCAGCTGATGAAGGCTCACCTGCCTTGGGAACAGATGATAACTCTTCCTCATTTGGTGTGAAGGAATACTCATCGGACGGCAAGAACTCATTGAGAAATGTAGGAACTTCTTTTCTCAGATGGGGCTTTACTGCAGTTATCCAGTGAGCCCGCCTCCATGCTTCATTCCGCCATACTGCGTTCTCCCATCCATCCATACTCAGGTAAAAGGTGCAACATTCACCATTGTCCTGGATTAGGTCCCGCAACTCCCTACAGTGGGTCCGTTCCTCCGGTGAAAGGTTTGGGAGAGAGGAGAGAGAAGAAGCAGGTGAGCATATGGGAGCAGCAGTAGAGTATACAGCAGAGACAGGGAGAGAGGACTCAGTGGTGGTGGGTGACTGCCACCGAGCCCCCCTCCCAGGAACAGGGCAAGACCTCACATTAATAGGTGTTAAATCACGATAAGATACTTGCTCTTGCTCCTGCTCTGCTGCTGCTGAAATGTCAGGCGAGTCCTCCTGGAAGTTGCTGGAACTCATCTGACAGAGGATCTCTGTCCAAGGGGGTGGGACTGAAATAGGGGGCTCAGGGGGCTGGACAGCGCTGTGGAACAGGTTCAGGAACAGGGAGGCACTGTGGAGCAGGTTCTGGAGCTGGGGAGCAACGAGGAACTGGAGCTGGAATTGGGGAGTGACAAGGAATTGGGATTGGAACTGGGTCACGCTGTGGAGTTGGTTTGTTCATTGCTAGCTGGTTCCCACCCAGCTGGGACATATGCTCTGGAAGAAGCCAAGGTTTATAGTCCAGCATAAGCTCCTTCTGGGCGAGCACAGTCAAATGGCGCTCCTCCTGCCCTTCCTTGTGAACCGGAAACTGAGGCTCCAACGTCGCCAACCCAATCCAGCAGACCACTAGGTTCTCAGGAACTGCGGGCTCTTCCCAGATGATCCAGTTGCCACCCAGGATCGGCAAGCACTCAGAAAACACATGAGTGGACACAGGAAATGCAGGTGAGGATGGAGGGATGGAAAGAGCGGCAGCAGAAATTGAAGCAGATAATGGTGGAGAGAGCTCAGCAGTAGGGGTAATTAACTGCTGCTGAGCCCCCTTACCGGGAACAGAACAAGACCTTTCTGTAGCAGATGAGAAAAAATGGAAAGGTACTTGCCTCTGTTCCCACTCTGCTGCCGCAGAGAAGTCAGATGAGTCCTTCAGGGAAAAGCTGGGCTTATCTGACGAAGAGCCGGAGCCAGAGGTACGTGACATCAAGAGGAATGGCATCTCCTAGTGCCTTTCTTCCACCCAGACCTGCCGAACGGCAGCTGAGATTCATAACTGTCTTCATCGGCGGCAAACTCTGCAGGGGAAAACAATGGCAGGAGATCTTCTGGCTCCGGCGAGGAGGAGACGCTGGGAAACGGTGGTAGCAGAGGAAGAGTGAGGTTCTGTACCCGGGGGTGAGAGCGCACACAAGGCCTGGCTGTGAGCAAATTGGCAACTCCACCCCAGCAAAGCATCTCCTTTTTCCAGGAAGAGCAGCTCCGAGCACCAGCAGCCATGTCCTCAATCATAGCCACCACTTCCAACTCATCCCGGCTCCACTTTTTCCTCCTGCTTGTTTCGCCCGCTGGATTCTGGACTGGCGGTGTCATTCTGTCAGAATTGCCCCTCCGGGGCAAAGGAGAGAAGGACCCATATGTGAGGTGGATTTGGTAAACCATAATTTATTACCAAACAAGACTGAACAGAAAATAATGCAGCTCAAGGGCTGAACTAAGGCAAAAACACAGCAGCCTTCAAACACGGGGATTACAGGCAAAGAACTTACTGAACAGAAGCGTGGGTGAGACGCCGACATAACCAATGACTGCACAGAACACAGACTGCAACGCAAATATATAGACAGGAGGGATAATTAACACAACACAAAAAGGTGACACAATCAAGGGCAGCAGGGAAGTGATTACAGGTGGAGACACAGGATGTGTGGGACTGCACAGACAAACACAGACAGGAAATGCACATAAGACATGACAACAGGACTAAGGACAAAGTGGGAATAAATAATACAAAACCAGAACTGGAACCTGAACAGAAAACACTGTCAAATTAAATCCCAAAGCAATGATGACAGGAATAATCATACAGAAAAAAAAATTCCAGATACATGTAGTACTCAACGTGAAGAACACAGAACTAATTCTAAACACAGAGAACACAAAAATAACTCAAAGAGTGGGTATGACCCTATGGTCATCCCCCAGACAATGACAATGATGGGAAGAAGCAAAGAACTCTCTCTAGACCTTCACAAACTTAATGTTGCAAAACATAATGATGGCATTGGTTACGGGTACATTTTTAAACTACTGAATGTTCCAGTGTACACTGTTGGAGGCATCATTTGGAAGTAGAAAGAACATCATTTTACCATAAACCAGCCATGACCAGGAGCTCCTCACAAGATTTCTAACAGAGGAGTCAAAAGAATTATCAGAAGAGTTATCCAAGAGCCAAAGACCACTCGTAGAGAGCTCCAGAAAGACCTGGAGTTAGCAGGTACTGCTGTTTCAAAGAAAACAATAAGTAATGCACTCAACCGACATGGGCTCTATGCCCGGTCACCTCACAAGACTCCATTGCTGAAGAAAAAACATGTTGAAGCTTGTTTAAAGCTTGTTGCACAGCTTTTGGGCAAGCCAGTAAAATACTGAGAGAATATACACTACCGTTCAAAAGTTTGGGGTCACCCAGACAATTTTGTGTTTTTCATGAAAAGTCACACTTTTATTTACCACCATGAGTTGTAAAATGAATAGAAAATATAGTCGAGACATTGACAAGGTTAGAAATAATGATTTGTATTTGAAATAATAATTTTTTCCTTCAAACTTTGCTTTCGTCAAAGAATCCTCCATTTGCAGCAATTACAGCATTGCAGACCTTTGGCATTCTAGCTGTTAATTTCTTGAGGTAATCTGGAGAAATTTCACCCCACGCTTCTAGAAGCCCCTCCCACAAGTTGGATTGGCTGGATGGGCACTTCTTGCGTACCATACGGTCAAGCTGCTCCCACAACAGCTCAATGGGGTTTAGATCTGGTGACTGTGCTGGCCACTCCATTACAGATAGAATACCAGCTGCCTGCTTCTTCTCTAAATAGTTCTTGCACAATTTGGAGGTGTGCTTTGGGTCATTGTCCTGTTGTAGGATGAAATTGGCTCCAATCAAGCACTGTCCACAGGGTATGGCATGGCGTTGCAAAATGGAGTGATAGCCTTCCTTATTCAAAATCCCTTTTACCCTGAACAAATCTCCCACCTTACCAGCACCAAAGCAACCCCAGACCATCACGTTACCCCACCTTGCTTGACAGATGGCGTCAGGCACTCTTCCAGCATCTTTTCAGTTGTTCTGCGTCTCACAATTGTTCTTCTGTGTGATCCAAACACCTCAAACTTCGATTTGTCCATCCATAACACTTTTTTCCAATCTTCCTCTGTCCAATGTCTGTGTTCTTTTGCCCATATTAATCTTTTTCTTTTATTGGCCAGTCTCAGATATGGCTTTTTCTTTGCCACTCTGCCCTGAAGGCCAGCATCCCGGAGTCGCCTCTTCACTGTAGATGTTGACACTGGAGTTTTGTGGGTACTATTTAATGAAGCTGCCAGTTGAGGACCTGTGAGGCGTCTATTTCTCAAACTAGAGACTCTAATGTACTTATCTTCTTTCTCAGTTGTGCAGCGGGGCCTCCCACTTCTCTTTCTACTCTGGTTAGAGACTGTTTATGCTGTTCTCTGAAGGGAGTAGTACACACTGTTGTAGGAAATCTTCAGTTTCTTGGCAATTTCTCACATGGAATAGCCTTCATTTATAAGAACAAGAATAGACTGTCAAGTTTCACATGAAAGTTCTCTTTTTCTGGCCATTTTAAGCGTTTAATCGACCCCACAAATGTGATGCTCCAGATACTCAACCTGCTCAAAGGAAGGTCAGTTTTATAGCTTCTCTAACCAGCTAAACTGTTTTCAGCTGTGCTAACATGATTGCACAAGGGTTTTCTAATCATCCATTAGCCTTCTGACGCAATGAGCAAACACATTGTACCATTAGAACACTGGAGTGATAGTTGCTGGAAATGGGCCTCTATACACCTATGTAGATATTGCACCAAAAGCCAGACATTTACAGCTAGAATAGTCATTTACCACATTAGCTATGTATAGAGTGTATTTCTGATTAGTTTAAAGTTATCTTCATTGAAAAAAACAGTGCTCTTCTTTCAAAAATAAGGAAATTTCTAAGTGACCCCAAACTTTTGAACGGTAGTGTAGTCTGGTTAGATGAGACCAAAATTGAGCATTTTGAATGCCACAACACACAGCATGTTTGGAGGAGAAATGGCACTGCACATCCCATCATGGTGTGGGGGTGTTTTTCAGCACATGGTACAGGCAGACTTCATATAATTGAAGGAAAGATGAATGGACAAATGTACAGAGACATCCTTGATAAGAACTTCTTGCCCTCTGCCAAGATGCGATGTTGTCTGTGTTTGTATTGAACATGCCAGAAGTGTATGTTTATTGTTGTTGTAATATTGTTGGATGTTGGTATTGTTGTCAATATGGACTGTCATTGTTGTGTCATTTTTGTTGTATAATTTGACTATGGGTGTATTATGGTTAATGTGGTTGTGGGATAATGATGATTATGAGTGATACTGTAATTTGTTGGGTATGGAAAAGGGGTGGGACTATATAAGCATTGGCTTCTTCCCACTCCTTTTGAACATTTTATTTTTGGCTTGTCTTTTTTGTTTTGTTTTGAATTCTCTTCTTTTTTTTTTAGAATGTTCAAATAAAAATCAATGTCAATGTCAATGCTGAAGATGAAACGAGGGGGGGAGCATTTCAGCAAGACAATGATCCCAAACACACAGCCAAGGAAACTCTCAACTGGCTCCAGAGAAGGAGAATAAAGCTGCTAGAATGGCCCAGTCAGTCATCTGACCTGAATCCAATTGAAAATCTATGGAACGAACTGAAGATCAGAGTTCATAGAAGACACCCATGGAACCTTCCAGATTTGAGGACAGTCTGTGTGGAAGAATGGGCTAAAATCACTCCTGAGTAATGCCTGCACCTATTTCTCCATACAGGAGGCATCTGGAAGCTGTTATTACCAATAAAGGCTTTTCTACTAAATATTAAAATGAATTTCACCAAGTCTGTTCAACACTTATTTCCTGTGTCATTCCACTTTATTAAGTATAACTTGTTTTGTGAACACAGTTGCCTTGATTTCACTGTATGTATGGATTACTTGGGTTGTTCCTGATATCTGGTGAAAATCTCAGGTCAATGGCTCCATCAGAAATATGTTTAATAAGAAAAATGTTGACATGTCCAGTACTTATTTTCCCCACTGTACATACACTATAAGATAAGATAAGCCTTTATTAGTCCCACAATGGGGAAATTCCAGGATTGCAGCAGCAAAGGGATAGCAGTACTCAGAACAATACTTAATAAGATAAGATAATAAGATAAGAACTGGTTAGCCAAAGCAGTAAATAAATATACATATGTACACAGTTGTATACACAGTGCAGGAGCATTGCAGCTAGATGGTATCAACAGCATTATGGTTTGTTAAATTACTCAGCAGAATATAAATATGTATCCAGACAGTATATTTCGCATTTGAATCAACAGTGTTGTTGACACTCTCAGTAATAATTGTAATTGTCTTAGTTGTGTATTGGAGGGGACGATCTCTATTGTACAGAGTTGTTACGTTTAGTACATTTAGTACAACCTCTATGAGCAGCACTGGTTAGGTTATAAAGTCTGACAGCCGTAGGTAGGAACAACCTGCAGAACCTCTCCCTCGAGCACTTAGGATGGCACAGCCTACCACTAAATGAGCTCCTCAGTGCGTTCAGTGTGTCCCGCATACGGTGGGACTTGGACTCCAGCAGAGATGACAGCTTAGCCACCATCTTCCTCTTGCCTGTCTCCTCCCCTGGGTCGAGGCGTCACCCCAGAACAGAGCTAGCTTTTTTGATCAGCCTGTTCAGTCTCTTCCTGTCAGCTGCCATGATGCCGCTGCCCCAGCAGACCAGTCCAAATGTGATGGCTGATGCCACCGCCGAATTGTAGAAGGTCTTCAAGAGTGCCCCTTGCACTCCAAAAGACCTGAGTCTGCTCAGGAGGTACAGCCTGTGCTGCCCCTTCTTGTAGAGCACGTTGGTGTTGTGTGACCAGTCCAGTTTATTCTTCAGGTGAACACCCAGGTACTTGTAAGATGTCACCATCTCAGTGTCTTTCTGAATCACTTTCACAGTTAACACAAAAGGGTAGTTATATTCAATCAAATGTGATCCATATTATATTCAGTATATTTGTTTGAATTCCAGTAAATGTATTCATTTAAATAACACGTTTCAACGGGATGAATGTATTATACCAAGGTCTTAGCATAATTTATACTTTTTAAGTTGGCTAAAGTAACAAATGACCAGTTGCACTTTGAAAAACTGCACCACCGGAGTGGTGGCTCAGTTGGTAGAGCATCCGCCCCACACCTGGGAGGCAGGGGTTCAAATCCCAGCTGGGTCATGCCAAAGACCATATAAAAGCGGAACTTCCTGCTGTCCAGCTTGGTGCTCAGCAATAATGGAATGGAAGAGGGAAATCTGTGGCGGTGCCTTGCATGGCAGCGGCCCTCTGATTCTACATATGGGGTGTGTGTGATTAACATTGTAGATAGGAAAAACACAATTTCGTTCTACTGTGCATGATTGGTTGTATGGTGGAATGACAATAAAGGGTGATTTATAATTTAATTTAAAATTAATATTAACTAATGCTGAAGATGATGAAAATATTACTTTCACCACTAATATTTACCTGAATATTCTCTGCCATACTAAAAGGCCTCTGCCAACTGATCTCTCCCTCTGGGTCGGGGGTCTGGGTCTGTCGGGGCCAGGGGATGGGGGATTTCTCTCCTCCTCTCTCCATTTCTGTAGCTTGGCATTGTCTTTTGGATGATTTTTCATATACTTGTATAAATTAGTTGTGCTACCACTGTATTTCACAGCCTTTTATGTTGTTGTCTCATTTTTGGCCTGAAAATATAGGCACACGACACAGCGCTCCTCTTCCTCTCTGCCATTCTTCTGCTCCATCTATGTGCTATGTGTGCACAGCACTGCACGCTGCCAGCAGCTGGCGGCTGCTGCTTCTAGCTTGTTTACCTGGTACTGCTGAGTCACATGATGGTATAAGAGGGAGGAGGAGGGGGTAGGTAAAACCACAAGAAGAAGAAGAGGAGCAAAGTGTGCCTGAGTGTGCCTGCTTCGTGCTGAGACGGGAGCGGCAACACAGACATAGAGTATTGATCTCATTACACTGGTATTGATCAATGTCAATACCAAAGTTGGTACTGATATTATCGATATTTGGATCGATCCACCCACCACTAGAGTGGAGCAGGTTTCCATCTAGCTGTGAGCACCAATCGGATGAGACTATCAGCATGGTCCGATTTGAGAGAGGGTGGGACTAAAGGAGTGAGAGTCAGTATTGCCAGATGTATGATAATTATCATATTGGGACGATAGTTTTACCCTCTGTATCTTTAGTGAATCTTTAGTCTGATTGGTTCAGCTGACGTTGACAGCTGCGTCTGACACTCATCGCGTCAGAGTACTTTTTTTCACCGCTTTTGTTTGTTTGTTTTTATTCATTGTTTTTATCGATTTTATTGTTTTTTTAATCCCTGTTTGTTGTTATTAGTTTTTATTTACTGTTACCTCTGTTTTGGCCTCGCCTAAAAACTGTCCGGACGCACAAGTAGCTGTTTTTGGCTAGATGCGAGCTACCCATTTCAGTGCCTGGAACGTCATGGCTCCTTCTCCATCACGCTCCCGCTGTTTATCGCTCCTCGATAAGGTCGCTGAGCTGGAAACGAGACTCTCCAATCTTTACAAGATTCGGGAGGCCGAAGACCACATCGACACCATCATTCTCGAGCGATCATCAGCTCCAGCTACTGCCTCGCAGCTGGCGGAAACTGCTACTTATTTGGGTGAGCTCAGCGCATCTCCACCTACCTCCACACCTGCTCCAGCCTGCGCAGCCGACCATGGCCTCAGCAACAAACACTGGTTTCGTCTCGGGGCTAAACCAAAAGCTTCGCTTGGTCCCTCTCATCCTCCATCTGTGCCCTGGACCTTGGTTCGACCAGCTAATGGCCATCGTCGATCGACCGGAATGGGCCGCGCCTCTTCTCTTCCGCTGTCCTTGGATAACAGATTTGATATTCTTTCCCTGGAGGATTTTCCCCAGCTGGACGCTGGACGCCCGCCTGTGGACGCCCCTCATCCTCCCTCCTCTCCTTCAGCAGCAGCTCATGTCCGCAAACCCCGGAGGAAGACCACCCAGGGTGTGTCAAATTACACACCTGCTCCAGACAGAAGAAAAGAGCGCATCTCCCCACCTTCGCAACAACAACATCATCCTCTTCACAATCCCTCTCCACATCAGAATCCACCGACAACCCCCCCCCACACACACACACCAGACGACGCTGGTAATTGGTGACTCGATTGTGAGGAACGTCAGAAGCAGGTACTGTGTGACTCGATTTTTTCCCGGGGCTAGAGTGTCTGATATTGAGGCACTTATCCCTGACCTGCTGAATGAATTCCCTCACGTTCATACTGTCGTTGTGCATGTGGGATACAATAACATCCCAGATGAAGCGTCTGAGATTTTAAAAAGTGACTTCAGGAGCCTTCTGTCCACTCTTATGAACTGTGGCAGACGTGCGCTCATCTCTGGGCCTTTGGCACCTCTCAGACGTGGCTGTAATCTTTCTAGCAGAACTCTCAGTCTTAATTCTTGCTGTGTTTTACTTGTCCTATTTTTAACATTGGTTTTGTTGCCAATTTTAACTTGTTTTGGAACCGCCCATCACTTATGAGGCCTGATGGCATCCACCCAAATAGACTTGGTGCACGTGTTTTAACAGACAATCTTCTCTATTTTATTCGGTGTTTTCTGGTACAGTGACTGAAATTTGGTGTGTTTACTCACTCTGAAGTTTCTGGGTTTGCCAAACTGCCCTTTTTTGGTCCTGTTCCCACGTATTGTATCGATCCCATTAACTCGGGTGGTCTTTACCGTTTGGATCAGCCTTTGATTTATAATCCTTCAGAGATTGAGTCTGTCTCCCGTTGCCCTATATATTGTAACCCAGGACAAATACAACACAACCTGAAAAACACTCGCACTTCTGCAGCTCCTCCTCTTCCACCACCTTTCAACTTTGCCCCTGTCTCCTCCCTTAGAGAACCTTTTTCTGCTCCCTTTAAAGTTAATAAAAAAGTAAAAAAAAAAATAGAATGCATAAACTTCCCAGATTGACTAAACAAAATGTTGGTAAAATTCTAATCCAGCCTCAAGTCTCTAAAATTAATAAAATTAATAATTTGGCCTCTGTTCCCCCCCAAAGTTTAAAAATTAAATGTGGCTTATCAAACATTAGGTCTCTATCTTCTAAGTCTCTTCTGGTCCATGATCTATTAATCAATCACCAGATCGATCTACTATCCCTCACAGAGACCTGGCTCGGGCTTGATGATTATATTGGTTTGAATGAATCAACTCCCCCTGGGTATTTAAACTGTCATAACCCCAGAGGTTCTGGTCGTGGTGGTGGAGTGGCGGCAATTTTCCATTCTAAATTACTAGTTAATATTAAGCAGAAATTATGTTTTAATTCCTTTGAAGGTTTGGTCCTCAGTGTGGGGCCTGTTGGCAATCTTGGCATGAACCCAATTCTCTTTGCCATAGTTTATCGTCCTCCCACAGCCTATTCGGAGTTTCTGTCGGAATTTGCCGAGTTTTTAGCTGATTTAGTGCTGAAAACCAATAGAATAATTATTGTAGGGGACTTTAATATACATGTTGATGTTGAGAGTGACTGTCTTAATCCATCCATCCATCTTCTACCGCTTTTCCGGAGGTCCGGGTCGCGGAGGCAGCAGTTCAAGCAGAGAAGCCCAGACTTCCCTCTCCCCAGCCACCTGCTCCAGCTCTTCAGAGGGGATACCAAGGTGTTCCCAGACCAGCTGGGAGACATAGTCTCTCCACCAAGTCCTGGGTCTGCCCCGGGGTCTCCTCCCAGTGGGACGTGCCTGAAACACCTCAAGTGGGAGGCGTCCAGGAGGCATCCTAATCAGATGCCCATACCACCTCAACTGACTCCTTTCAATGTGGAGGAGCAGCGGTTCTACTCTGAGCCTCTCCCGGATGACTGAGCCCCTCACCCTATCTCTGAGGGTGAGTTCAGCAATCCTACGGAGAAAGCTCATTTCAGCCGCTTGTATCCGCGATTTTGTTCTTTCGGTCATTACCCAAAGCTCGTGACCATAGGTGAGAGTAGGAGCGTAGATTGACTGGTAAATCGACAGCTTTGCCTTAGAACTCAGCTCCCTCTTCACCACAACAGACCGGTACAACGTCCGCATCACTGTAGATGCTGCTCCAATCCGTCTGCCGATCTCTCGCTCCATTTTCCCCTCACTCATGAACAAGACCCCAAGATACTTAAACTCCTCCACTTGGGGCAGGAGCCTGTCCCCAACCCGGAGAGGACAATCCACCTTTTTCCGGCTGAGGACCATGGACTCGGACTTGGAGGTGCTGATTCTCATCCCAGCCGCTTCACACTCAGCGGCAAACCGTCCCAGCAAGAGCTGTAGGTCATCGCTGGATGAAGCCAACAGGACAACATCATCTGCAAACAACAGAGATGAGATCCTGCGGTCACCAAGCATGACACCCTCCATTCCCTGGCTGCGCCTAGAAATCCTGTCCATAAAAATTATGAACAGGATCAGTGACAGAGGGCAGCCCTGGTGGAGTCCAACTCTCACTTGGAATGAATCCGACCGAGTGTTGGCAATACGAACCAAACTCTCACAACGGTCGTACAGAGACCGAATAGCTTGTAACAACAAGCCTGATACCCCATACTCCCGAAGCACCCCCCACAAAAATCCACGAGGGACGCGGTCAAATGCCTTCTCCAAGTCCACAAAACACATGTAAACTGGTTGGGCAAACTCCCACGAACCCTCAAGAATTCTCGAGAGGGTAAAGAGCCGGTCCGATGTGCCACGGCCAGGACGAAAACCACATTGCTCCCCCTGAATCCGAGGTTCGACCAACGGCCGGACTCTCCTCTCCAGTACCTTGGCATAGACCTTCCCAGGGAGGCTGAGGAGTGTGATCCCTCTAAAGTTGGAGCACACCCTCCGGTCCCCTTTTTTGAAGAGAGGAACCACCACCCCGGTTTGCCATGCCAAAGGCACTGCCCCCGACCTCCACGCAATGTTGCAGAGGCGTGTCAACCATGACAGCCCAACAACATCCAGGGCCTTGAGGTACTCAGGGCAAATCTCGTCTACCCCCGGGGCCCGGCCACCAAGGAGATTTTTAACCACCTTGGCGACCTCAGCCCCTGTGATAGGCGAGTCATCCCCCTCGCCCCCAAACCCTGCTTCCTCTGTGGAAGGCATATCAGTGGGATTGAGGAGATCCTCGAAGTATTCCTTCCACCGCCCGACGATATCCCCAGTCGAAGTCAACAGTGTCCCATCCGCACCATACACAGTGTGGACGGGGAGCTGCTTTCCCCTCCTGAGCCGCCGGACAGTTTGCCAGAATCTCTTTGAGGCCGACCGAAAGTCTTGTTCCATAGCCTCACCGAACTCCTCCCATACCTGGGTTTTTTCTTCAGCAACCACCCGAGCTGCACTCCACTTGGCCTGCCGGTACACCTCAGCTGCTTTGGGCCTCACAAGCTTGGTTGGCTTGTGGGACTGTCTTAATAAGGCTTTCAGTTCAATTTTAGACTCAATGGAGTTTTCCCAAAAAGTAAAAAATTCTACCCATTATTTCCATCATACATTGGACCTTGTTTTGACTTATGGTATAGATATTGAAAATCTGGCTGTGTCTCCTCATAATCCTGTACTGTCTGACCATTGTCTGTTAATTTTTGATTTCATTATCTCTGATCACTTATTTCCTAATGAAAAATACTACTACAACAGATGTCTTTCTGATGACGTTGTTGCTAAATTTTTGCAGATTGTCTCCTCTATGCCATAGGTCAGCACAACAGAAACACCTGAAATAAGTGATGGAGAGTCTGTTCCATTCGTGACTGATAGCATGGTTGATGGTGTTACTGCCTCTCTGCATTGGACTCTAGATTTGGTAGCCCCTTTAAAAAAGAAAAAGTCTAACCAGAGATTTCTTACCCCTTGGTTTAACAGAAACTCGTGGCTTAAAACAGAAAACTTGTCAATTGGAAAGAAAATGGCACTCAACTAATTCAGATGAATTCTACTTGGCGTGGAGAAATCATCTCTTAATCTATAAAAAATCTCTTAGAAAAGCTAGATCAAGCTATTATTCTGCATTAATAGAAGCAAACAGGAATAACCCCAGGTTTCTCTTCAACACTATAGCCAGGCTTACAAAGAGCCATGACTCGGTCAATCCTCGCATCCCCTCTGAGCTTTCTAGTCAGGACTTTCTGAACTATTTCAATCTTAAAATTTTATCTATCAGAGATGAAATCAGTCAGATTCTTCCTATCGTAAACTCTAGTACATTAACTATTGCAACTCCCTCAATTGATATCTGCTTAGATAAGTTTACTCCAATCGACCTCTTAGAGTTGGATAAAATAATTTCCTCTTCTAAGCCTTCATCTTGCCTTCTGGACCCTATTCCTTCCAGGTTATTTAAAATTATTTTCCCAATTATTGGTAGCCGTATTCTTCTTATCATTAATTCTTCTTTAACTCTGCGTTATGTTCCACTGGCTTTTAAAACTGCTGTAATTAAACCTTTACTTAAAAAAACGACGCTCGATCCTGGAGTTATGGCCAATTATCGACCAATCTCTAATTTGCCTTTCATTTCTAAAATCTTGGAAAGAGTTGTTGCTGTGCAATTATCTGACCATTTGCAGGGAGTTGGTTTGTTTGAAGTGTTTCAATCTGGGTTCAGAGCTCATCACAGTACTGAAACTGCCTTAGTGAAGGTCTCTAATGACCTCCTGACTGCATCTGATAATGGACTTGTCTCTGTTCTTGTTCTTTTAGATCTCAGTGCAGCCTTTGACACTATCGATCATGCCATTCTACTTGATAGATTGGAACACTTTGTTGGACTCAGTGGAACTCCGTTGCAGTGGTTTAGATCTTATTTGTCTGATAGAGTTCAAGTTTGTCCATGTCAATGATGGATTTTCTTCCAGCTCTAAGCTCAGTCGCAGAGCTCCACAGGGATCTGTGTTGGGCCCTACTCTTTTTAGTCTATATATGCTCCCGTTAGGCAATATCAGAAAGCACTGTATACATTTTCACTTACGCAGATGACACACAACTATACCTGTCAATGAAGCCCGATGATTGTGATCAGTTGGCCAAGTTAGATGCCTGTCTTAAGGACATCAAAGCTTGGATGACTTGTAATTTTTTACTATTGAACTCTGATAAGACTGAAGTCATTGTTGTTGGCCCAAAACATCTTAGAAATTCTTTCAGACTATGCCCTTAATTTAGATGCGGCCAATCTCACTCTGAACAGTTGTGTGAGGAACCTTGGAGTGATTTTTGACCAGGATTTGTCCTTTAATTCACATATTAAAACTGTTTCTAGGACCGCCTTATATCATCTGCGCAATATTGCCAAGATCAGGAGCATCTTGTCTCTGGGTGATGCTGAGAAACTGATTCACACCTTTGTCAGTTCGTGATTAGATTATTGTAATTTGCTATTATCTGGTTGTCCTAAAGTATCTTTGAAAAATCTTCAGTTGATTCAAAATGCTGCTGCTAGAGTTTTAACTGGTTCTAGAAAAAGAGATCATATTTCCCCGGTTCTGTCCTCCCTCCATTGGCTTCCCATTGAATTCAGAATCAAGTTTAAAATCCTTCTTCTTACTTTCAAAGCTCTTAACAATCTGGCCCCCCAATATATAAAAGATCTGATATTACCTTACCGTCCTAATAGAGCATTACGCTCCCAAAATGCTGGCTGACTTGTGGTGCACAGAATCTCCAAAAGTATGTTGGGAGGCAGAGCCTTCTGCTACCAAGCTCCTTCTCTCTGGAACCAGTTACCACTCTGGGTCCGGGAGTCAGACTTGGTCTCTGTTTTTAAGAACAGGGTAAAATCCTTCCTTTTTAATATAGCTTTCGTTTAAGGAGGGGTTTTATGTCTTTTAACCCCACTCTTTTTCTATCGTTATGTGATCCATACTGCTGGTTGACCTCCAATATTGTACTTGGCATCTTACTGCTATGTTCTTTATGTCTGTCCTTTCCATCCTCCCTATCCCCTCATCCCAGCCAGTCGCAGCAGACGACTGCCCCTCCCTGAGCCTGGTTCTGCTAGAGGTTTCTTCCTTCCAAACGGGAGTTTTCCTCTCCACTGTTGCTTAGTGCTTGCTCATAGGGCATCGTCTGATTGCTGGGTCTTTCTGTGACTGTGTGGGGTTTTTTTTCTGCACTGTGGCACCACGAGATGGCTTTTGTTGTGATGTGGCGCATTATAAATAAAGCTGAATTGAATTGAATTGTATGATGTACAATCAATAATTCCAAAAATCCCAAAATGTACGATAATTTGACTCCTTCATTAGGTGGCGAAGTTATCCCAGTCACAGGGGGTGCACAAACCAGTGTACTCCTAGTGCCGGTCCCAAGCCCGGGTAAATGGGGAGAGTTGTGCCAGGAACGGCATCCAACGTAACACCTTTGCCAAATCAAACATGCAGATCATGACAAATGAGACTTTCATACAGAATCGGTCAAGGCCCAGGTTAACAATAACCACCACTGGTGTTGTTAACCGACAGGGTGCCGGTGGAAATTGGGCTACTGTTGGTCGAAGATCGAGGAGGAGGAGAGGGGGAAGGCATGTTAGAAGGGAGAGAGAGAAAAGGAAAGGTAGAAGTGTGGAGGTGAGAGTAGGGACATTAAATGTAGGGACTATGACTGGTAAAGGCAGAGAATTGGCTGATATGATGGAGAAAAAAGGTAGTTATACTGTGTGTTCAAGAAACCAGTGTAGCATCATCGTCTCCTCAAACCAAGACAGAAGATCACTTCTCTTCATTTTATAGGAATTTCACTTTATTCATTACACAGGAATATCACTTTTCTGCCTTTTCAGGAATATCACTGGCTTTTATGTCGACTCATGCCAGGCCTCTTCCGGGCCTGACCAAAGATGCTTGCTTTCCCAGGACCCCAATGTAAACAGCTGCCTCTTGCAGAGATTGTAAGGATCAGAATTTGATTTTAAAGGCTCAAAGGAACATAAAACTCAGGAGACCAGACCTCTCAACGTGAACACTGCATTTGATAACGTACCTTTTCACAGGAAACCAAGAGTCATTAAGAGTCATAAACCACTTAATCTGACGGGTTTATAGCCGATGCTGTCCAGACCTTCGCCCAGATACTAAAGGAAATCATCTACAGCTCAACAGTACCTCCTATCGGATACCTATGGAATGTGTTTTTAGTATGTAGGATGACTTTTAATTTGTTCTAAACATTAAGTTTCTTTCAGCTTATCCTCTGGATCCTAAGGACACTGAAAATCATCCCTCTTTTATCACCAACCATGGTTTGCTGCATGTTTTGCTGCATTTTGATCTAAATGTGAATGCATGTATTATAATTATGTATAAGAAATGTTATATTCATGAGTGTTATTCAAACGCATATTGGAGTAGTGGTATAAATGCATGATCACCAAATATTAGCCAAGTCATTTAATTTAGTTAGATTTTATATTGAGCATTTATTTCATAAGAACTGACTGAGTGTTGATTTTCCCTCTGAAATTTCATGGGATGGTGTCTTCATTTGATTGGCTGCTCTCAAACAAAGAAATGTTCTCACATTGGATAGCAGCCATTTCAAACTGCTTCTGAAAAAGTCGATTGGTCAGTCTTGCGACCGACATCATCAGTTTTACGACCCGGCGAGGTAACTTTAAAAGTTGAGAAAAGTAAGAGAACAGTAAGAGAACAGTAGAGACAAAGAACAGGCAGGAAGATTAGCAAGAAGCAAGCTAGAGAACGGTGATAAGATTAAGAATTAGAAACAGAAAGAAGAAAGAAAGAGATTTTGAGAAGGATTAGGAATTAAATTAAGATTAAAGAAGCAGAATAGTAATCTAGATCTCAGAAGAAGATTTTATTCCACCGTTTCAAGGCCCTGTGAAGTTTTATTTTATTCTCTGTGAAGTTTGTCAAGTCTTTCTGGTTACTGAGGAGAAACCATTTTTCTTTAGAGCTCGTCCTTTTAGAGAATCAAATTCTCAAACTTTTTCTTTCACCTCAGAAGCCATTCTTATCCTAGTAAATGTTTTTCTCATTTTTTTCATGACTTTTCACGCCATTAAAGTGGACCTTTAATTTGCCTAATTTAAAGTGAACAGAGACTGAGAAGTTTCTCCTTCAGTTTTTGGGTCGATCCCGCTACAAGAGACCCCAAATTTGGACTCTTTTTCAAGGACTTTTCACGCCGCCCTGAGACTAACTAACTAACTAACTAACCTGCACTTATATAGCGCTTTTCAAGTCACAAAGACCACAGACAAACCATCCACGGCTGCCACTGTCTCCTTGAAGGGCCCCCCAGCTGAGTTATCACCTCCACGGCTGTGAGGACAGCAGCCGCTTCCTCCGACGTCCTAACTTCAAAACCCAGCGGTACCGACCCGCGGAAACGTGGACCTACGGCTGTTGTGTGAGTGAAACTCTTATTTCTCCTATCTGCTGGGTTAAAACGTGATGTCCTAACAATTAAATTACAATTGAATATGGCCCGTATTTCAGGGCTCAATTAGTCTCTCAGCCACAGGATAGAGCTATCAACTGAAGGAAAACTCTTAGTCATTTTTAAGTAACTGCCCTTAAATTTTTGTAGATTAATTCAGAATTCATTTTTAGATAATTACCTTATGAATTTTCCCCATAAAATTGTGTTGTTTTGTTAAAACATTCCAGCCTCATTTACCGTTGAAACATAAGTCTGTTCCTCTTTGGTTCTGCAGAGGTGTAACGCTGGATTTTATGTTCAGGAACCCAATATCAGTTGATGTGATATTTTACGCTGTCATCATCTGAATCTGTTTATTCATCATTTGAACGCCATGCCATGTAAACTGAATGAGTTTAATAAAAGGGTGAATAAGAGAAGTTGAAGCGTTTTCCTTTCGCATATACAGGTTTCCTAATCACGGCAGGACAAAAACTCACTGAAACTTTGAGACTGATTCATTAAGTAATTTAAGGTACAAAATTAATTAAAATTAAAGTTAATATTATTGTCCGTTAGGACTGGTGCCCCTTTTACGAGTGTTTTTATTTAATTTAGCGGGTGTAGAAGTGATGGTTTAACTCCGCCCCCTTTCACACCCACTGTTAAATAAAATAAATAATTCCTGTACCTTATGACAAATATTTTTATAGGCAATTCACGCTACAGTTTATTGGTGCCCCGTGTGAGGCCTCTGTAATTGGGAAACGTATATGCAAAAAGAAAATTCATTGAAATCATAATTTTTTTTTCCCTGCAAATATTGATCCACTATTCGGCGAGTCTGTGTGTTTGTTTGAGAGGCTGAGGCCGCATCTCTCCTCCTGCCTGTGTGTCTGCTGTGCTTGTTTACCTAACCTCCCGCTGAGGAGTCTGGTGGCTGATAGCTGCAAAGGGGGGTGAGTGATTCACCCACTAAAGTCAACAGTTTTTGATGCATGCAAAGAAGTTTAAGCAATATTATTATATGCTGGATTAAGAAACATAAAGGCCTAGAGTGACAGAAACGCGAAGAAAACCGTCCTGTCTCTCGCCAGTTTAACCTTCCGGCGATTATCCCGAAAGGAGTAATTAAACTGGCCAGTTCTGTAATTTAATTACCCAAGCGTGGTGACGTCAGATTAAGCTGGACGCGGTTTGATCTGGTCACTGGATAAACCGCTGGGGAAGTAGCGCTAAACTATACCCGGAATTAAAGGGGTAACATTATTTGTGAAAGTTGGAGATTAAACTCTCATTTTGAAAAGCAAGGCATGGCGTTGTCGCTGAGACTCGCGCCCGCATCACGTGTCACATGAACATGCACAGTCGCGCGCGTGACCGAAAGGCGTGCACGAAAAACTGCGCATGAGCAGAGTAAGCGTGCAGACGCCATTTTGAAGGCGCAAAGAGGGAGTCACCCTAGCCGCCATTTTGAGTGAGACCGGTAGACCCGCCCAGAGCGACGTCACCAGTGTCTCCTCCCCCTGGGAGGGCAGAGATAACTGCCTCCATCGTGTGGTCAACTATAGGAGTTGCATTTCTTGCATGAATGCACACTCGGATTAAAGCAAAGCAAATCTATTAAGCTGATTTATAATCAAACAGAGCTTCCAAATTGACTTTAAATCAATCCGAATTATCCGGAACAACCTAAATTTAAACCCAAATCAAAGTTTTATCCCAAGAACCAAAAGGGAAAGGAAACTTGTGGGTTTGAAGTTTGTTCTCATTGGTGGAAGAGCTTTTGACTGCATATATACACAGTGAAAGAACATGAAAGCATAGACTTTGTATTTACTCACATATGTTAACCACATATTTTAATCTTTTTAGTTAAAAGCATATATTCACACATCTTATGCTAAAAGTCTGCAAACTTTTGAAGCTATATATATATGTGTTTTGTTTTAACCACTTGCGCTCCGTTGTTCCGCGGGCGGGCAAGTCTCTGCGTCCTATGACGCACGAGGGCGCGCGAGAGCGCGCTCGTGCGCCCTCGTGCGCATGACGCATGATGGTGGTGATGGTGATGTAGTAGCGTCCAAGCGCCACTCAAAAAAAAACTGCAGAGACAGCCGCGAACAGATTACTTCATCTGATTGACCTCTCATTCGACTAATAAGAGCCTTGAATTGGGTTTCTGAAACCTTGAAGAACCAATGAATGAAAATCTAGGAAGGAGGACCCGCCTACTGTGAACGCAAGAGCCAATTGAAGCACAGAAATTCTAGCTGGGTGAAGCGATATTTACTGCTGCCACAGATGAAAACAAAGGACGCTGGACAAATCTCCTACAGACCCAGGCTCACCCAGCAGCATGGAGAACACCCACAAGTGGGACCTGCACTCATTCCAGCAGAATAGACGGAGGCCGACGACAAAAGTCGTAAATCATTCGCCAAAACGGCAATAATGGAATTATGTTGATCGGGATCCACGAGCGGAGCAGCGTCGCGTTTGTCTGACGCGTGGGAAGAGCTGTTCGCCACGACTCTGCTGCTTTGAAGAGGTAAGGTGTTATAAGCTAAATTATTATTTATCCCTGAAAACTGTAATCCAAAAATGACTTTTGACCGATCGGTAAATTACAACTGTACTGCGCACGAAATACGAAGTGCGTGCGCCGCGATAAACGGTTCATTTGCCGTGTTCGGACCATGAACGCCCCCCCCCCACCCGCTGCAGAAGAGGGGGGGGGGGCACGGTCCGAACGCTCCTCGGTCGGCGGGGGGAAGCATATCAGTCTATTCCATCATGTAGCGATGGCCCTCTTCTGTACCGAGGGGGGGGGGCATTCATGGTCCGTTCACGGTTCCCCCCCCCACACACACACACACAGTAGCGAGGGGGGGGGAGCCGCTGCGAAAACATGCAAGGGAAAAAAAAAAAAGAGTGTATTCCGTCTTGTAGCGAGGGCCGAATTTGGTCCTTGGTAGCGGGGGGGGGACGACCCCCTGCCCACACACACACACACAGACACAGCCCTGAGTGTGACCTTTCATTAGAGCCTAAAATGAAGATTCTACATTGAATTATTCAAAAGTTACAGACGTTTTTCCAAACTGTGCCATTTGGCACAATTTGGCACAGTTCCATAACGCCTGGGAACTACCTGAGAACAAAGCTGTGTAAAATATTCACTTTTTGTGGTATTGTTACCAAATTTGGATCTCAGCTGGATAACACTTGGTTCTACATTTCTGTTGCATTTTCCAGCCGGATCGGACAGCTGTGTGTTATTTACAAGCATTTGTATCCAAAAAAACACTGTGTCCAAATTTTTTTTCTTCAAGTTCAGTATGTTTAAATGACTGTAACTCAGTGGCCGGAGCACGTAGAGAGATTATGTTTTTTTTGCCAAAAAATTCAAAGTGTTTTCTTTTAAATGAGACCAACCCCATGAAGATGCTGCAAAGGGTTGAATAACAGCTTTCAATTTACTTTGGGCACGTTTTTTTTGGCATTTTTAGGAAAATTGCCCCGAGTGCAAGTGGTTAAAGATCACTTTGTGCGATTTCTTTCACAGGAAGCCATTCAACTTAGGGACTCAAATAAATGACAATGTTCATTTAAACTCAAGTTAATGTTAATCCTGTGCATGTTGGTAAAGGATTTAGTGATTTACTAAATATTTAACCAAAATTCTCCAAAATTAGGAAACCACATCCAGCAATTAACACTTGAAAGCTTTAGCTTATTTACAGTCAGTGTTGCTTTTTTTTTCCACAATATCTTTATTGAACCTTTTTTTTTTTTAACAAACATGATACAAACACTCAAACACTAACACTAAAGTACTACAAAAAAAATACACTAAAAACACCAACAACCACCAACAAAATCAAATCTTCAACAATGCTCCTCTGTTTAGTCTAGACAATCCAATACATAAGTATACATATTATGTTCACCAGTTTGGAATTTACAAGGTCCACACACATCATTCACCTTCTTCTTCAAGAGTTATGTTTAAATTTTTTACATAATCAATAAAAGGTCTCCATATATTCTCAAACACAATTTCCTTTGATTTCAGTATATATGTTATTCTTTCTAATGGAAGGTTTGTTAACATCTGTCTTAACCACTGAGTCACATCTGGTCTATGAGTCTTTTTCCATAATAGTGCAATACATTTTTTGGCATTAAGCAAACTGAGGTCTATGAATGTTCTTTCACTTTTATTAAAATTATGCTTTTCTGGGTACAGACCCAACAAAAACAGTTTAGGATTCAATATGATTTGTTTTGAGATTATTTTTTCAATTGTTACCCTCATCTCTTCCCAAAACATTCTTATTAATCTACATTCCCATAAACAATGAAATAGGGTTCCTTTACTTTCCATGCATTTTGTGCACGTATCTGGTATATTTTTGTTATATCTATTTAACTCCTCCGGTGTAACATACATCCGCATTAACCATTTGAAATGTATCAATTTAAGACGTGCATTTATTGATTTGGTTTGAGCTTCTGTACAAGCCAATTCCCATTGTTCCTCTGAAATTTCAGTTTGCAGATCTTCTTTCCAGTAGTTTAATCTTTTCAGTGAATTTTCACTTGAAGATAGTGTCAATGAGTTATAAAACTCTGAAATAATACCCTTTCTTTTACTATCTTTCATCAACATTTTTTCCAAGGATGAATAAATAGGTCGAGTGAGAGCTTTATTTTGATTTGATCGAATAAAGTTTTTAAGTTGAAGATATTTAAAAAAATGTGTTCTATTGAGATTAAATTTGATCCTCAGCTCTTCAAAAGACATTATGTTATCTGCACATGGCAAATATAAATCCTGAATCTTTTGTATCCCTTTTAAATTCCATACTTTAAATACAGCGTCCGCTCTCCCTGGTTTAAAATATTGATTACCCCAAATTGGACTAAATTGTGACAATAACTGTGGTTCTTTTAAATAGTTTTTAGCTTCACACCATATTTTGATCATATGCTTTACAAATGGATTTTTAACTTGTTTTTGTAATTTTTTTGCCGAATCTGAGTATATGAATATGGGAAGAGGTAAAGGTAAATTGTATGATTCCATTTCAGTCCAGTGAGGGAGATCATTTGATGAAAAATAATATGTCATAGACCACAGTTGTGCCGACCAATAATACAACATAAAGTTTGGACATTTCAGACCTCCACGATCAAATGGTAAATATAATAAAGACAGACGTAATCTAGCCCTCCTGTTGTTCCATATAAATTCCACTAACTTTTTTTTAATTCTTGAGAATAAATCTAAAGGTGGTGGTAAGGGAATGTATTGAAATAAATAAAGTATTTTAGGTAAAATATTACTTTTAAGTATATTGATTCTCCCGATCATCGACATTGGTAGTGACATCCATCTCTGAGTTAACTCATTGATATCTGACATTAAGGCTTCATAGTTGACACTGGCGACTGATTCTAGCTTAGGCACAATTTGGATTCCTAAATATTTAAACTGATTTACAACATTGAATTGATTTACCTCAGGGTCTGGGTAATTTCTCTGGGTCTCATTTAGCATTAATACTGAAGATTTAGTTTTATTTATTTTATATCCTGATATTTCCCCAAAATTCTTTATTAAATTCAACAAGGTTGGAATTGATTTTTTTAGATTCGACATAAACAAAATTATGTCATCGGCGTACAGGGAGATTTTATGTTCTGTTGGTCCAACTTTAATTCCATATATTTGTGAATGTAAACGTATCACTATCGCTAAAGGTTCAATTGCCATAGTAAACAGTAAGGGTGAAAGTGGACAGCCTTGTCGACATCCTCTATTGATTTTTATTGATTTTGAAATATTGTTATTTGTTAGGATTTCTGCTGTAGCATTATTGTATATTATCTGAACCCATTTTATGAAATTATTTCCAAGTCCAAACCTTTGTAAGACTTCAAAAAGAAAGGGCCATTCAACTCTATCAAAGGCCTTTTCGGCGTCCAGTGATAGGAGAGCTGTATCCGGTGCTTCTTTATTAAAATAAATAATATTAAATAGTCTTCTTACATTATGGAAGCCTTGTCTTCCCTTTACAAAGCCATTCTGATCTCGATTAATAATATTTGGTAAAATTTCTTGTATTCGTCTTGCTAAAATTTTACAGATTATCTGAAGGTCGGCATTTAATAGGCTTATTGGTCTCATATTTTCACATTTATTAGAGGGCTTACCTGGTTTTGGCAGCAGTATAATTAAGGCATTGTTCATGTATGATGGTAAATTATTATTTTGAAATGCTTCTAAAACCATTTCCAAAAAAGGTTTTATTAATTTATTCTTAAATTTTTTATAAAGGTCAACTGGAAGACCATCTGGTCCTGCACTTTTTCCTGATTTCATATTATCAATGGCTAGCCCAACTTCTTCTTGACTAATTTTAGACTCCAATATCTCCCTGTTTTCATTTGGAATACACGGTATAGATAGTTCGTTCAAGAACCCATTTAGTTTTGTTAAATCAGATTCATTTTTGGTATCATATAATTTTTCATAGTAATCTCTAAAGGCTCTGTTAATTTCTAAAGGATCTATAACTACCTGTCCGTTACTTATAATACTGGTAATTGGTGTTTTAATTTCTAATTGTTTAATCTGCCATGCCAATAATTTTCCTGATTTTTCACCTTGTTCATAAAAAGATTGTTTCAATCTTAGAAGACTCGAGGCAGCTCTATTCGCTGATTTTTTGTCGTATTCAGCTCTCAAAATCAGTAATTCATTCTCCAACCTTGGATCACTTCCTGCATACACTTTTTCCTGAAGACTTTTTATTTTATGTTCCAATTTGGCTCTCTCCTCTCCAGTCTTCCTAGATTTTGATCCTGTATAACTAATAATATGTCCCCTAATAAAAGCTTTGAAAGCCTCCCACTTTACACATGCTGATGTTTGTGTAGTATTGATGTCAAAGAACTCATCTATCTGTTTTTCTATATACTTGACAAATTCCTCATCCTGAAGCCATTTATGCTGAAATTGCCATCTACCTGATTCCTTTGTCAATTTTTTATCTACATATATTAGACAGCAGGGTGCATGATCAGAGATCACGATGTTATCATAAAAGCAGTTTTGAATCTTGGACCTTAATTCTGTGGAAATCAAAAAATAATCAATACGTGAGAATGTCTTGTAGGTACTGGAATAACAAGAATAGGCTTTAACTTGTGGTTTCATTTCTCTCCATATATCTAACAATCTCAATTCTTTCATAAAATGATTAATAGTCATCCTACATCCATTGTGCGTACAATCCAGTCCTGTTGATCTAGCTATACCTGGATTCAATGTACAATTAAAATCCCCTGCTATTATATGTTGCCCTGTAAGTGATGATAAGATAAGAAATAAATTAGCAAAGAACTTTTGATCATCTATATTGGGACCATATAAGTTCACAAGATTTATATTTTCTAATAGCAAAGAACCTTGAATGATTACATATCTTCCAAATTTGTCTCCAATTACATTTTTCACTTGAAAAGGGACTGATTTATGTATGAGAGTCATAACTCCCCTGGCCCGGGATGAAAATGATGAGGTGAAGACATTTCCTTGCCATCTACTCCTAATTCTTTTTATATCCTCCTCTATTAGATGAGTTTCTTGTAAAAACACAATTTTTGAACCCATGTCTTTTATTTTATTCATAACTTGTTTAAGTTTTTTTAAATTTTGTAGACCTCTGCAATTCCATGAAGTTAAATTAAGATTAACGCTTTGGTTTATGATCAATAGAGAGTTTGGGATTACTTTGTAGTGTAAACATGCTCATACAGAGAAGCAAAAACATGAGTGGTTGAACATTCATCCTACAAACTACACACAAACAAATTCCCCCTTCCCACACTTGTGGCAAACCCCCCAAAATCAAAAGAAAAATTCCGTCTCCCGATATAGCCATCGACCGTTCCACATCCACGGGGAACAGCCTAAACCACTCCTTCTTCATCCTCCCAATCACCCTAACTCTACTGCTTTTAATGACGTAACATTAACTCTCCTCTGTAGTTTTCCAACTTAACTCCAAAATTTTTAGCAACTTTGTACATCATAGTTTTTTTTTTGTTTGTTTTGTTTTGTTTTTTTTAATATATAATACAATCTATATTTTGTAAACTTGCTATTTACTTCAAGTCAGTCAGATGGCTGTGCAAATGCTTAATTATTCTACCTTATATTTTGTTCATGCTTAGCTCCCACCAGTCTCTTCTTTTTCTTTGATCTTCTTGATGAACTCCTGCGCTTCCTCTGGGGTCTTGAAGATATGGGTTCTGCCCTCATACGTGGTCAACAGTCTCGCAGGATAGATTACACCATGACGAATCCCAAGGTTGTGCAGCTCCTTACGTATGGGATTAAACTGCTTCCTCAATTGTTGGATTCCTGTGGCCAAATCTGGGTAGAACCGCACCTGCTGGTCCTGGTGTTTAATCTCTCCTTTAGCTCGTGCAGCGTTGAAGATCTTCATCCTGTCTCTGTTGCTGAGAAACTTCATAATTAAGGTCCTCGGCGGTCCCTTATCTCTCCGTGGGCCAATACGGTGTGCATTTTCCAGAACCACTGCTGATTGCAACTCCGCGCTGCCCAGCACCTCCGGAATCCACTTTTCCAGAAAGGAACATGCGTCCCGACCTTCTGATTCCTCTGGAAGACCCACCAGCCTCAAGTTGTTCCGTCTCGACCGAGATTCCAAATCCAAAATATTATCTTCCAGACATTTATTTTTTTTTTCCAAAGTGCGCACCTTTAATTGAAGACGGGTGACGTCATCTTCAGCACTAGAGAGACGGAGCTCCATCTGCGCCATTCGTTCTACACAGTCACCCAATTCCTTTCTCATTCCTTCCAACGCTGCCATAATCCCATCAAATCTAGAGGAAAAGTCCGCTCTCATTGAACTCATGGCAGCCATCAGCGCATCTGCGCCGCTCCCCCAGACATCGCACCGTTGCCAGCCTCCTCCACCATATATGGAGTTTTATTTGCTGCGTCACAGACCTGAAAGTCCGTTAATTTGGACTGTTTCGGCGGCTCGCTTTTTCCTCTACCTAGTTTTCCAGCCTTAGGCTTCGCCGACATATCCTCGCCCAAACGCTGGGATACGTTCTGTCCCAAATGAGAGAGTTATTTGCCGATTTTTTTTTCTCCGGGAGCAGAGCAGAGTGAGACACGTCCGTCTTACGTGGCAGCCATAACCGGAAGCCGTCAGTGTTGCTTTTGATTCATATTTCCTCCCCAGGAGAAGGAAAACATTTAACCAGCTCACTATTTCTCACCAGGATTTGAAATAAGTCAAAAGGTGAAAACTTTGACTAGTCTGTAAAACATTTTTTTTTCTTTTTTTTTTGTTCTCTTCTTCTCTTTTTAAATAATCATTAACTTTAATCCTAAGGAAGCCTTAGTGACAATACACAGACAATTCATTTGTTTCCTAACTTGTAAATATTAAAACATTGAAAGGCTTTAAATGAAGATAAGCTTTAACAAATAGAACCAAGCCAGTTCTAACTTTAAAACAAAGTGAAGACTTATACTGTAACCCTAAAGCCTTAAAGCATTTAACCTTTTCTGTTTTTTTGTTGCTTTCTTTTTCTTTTGTAAATAAAATCATTACTTTCAAGTGAGATTCAACAAAAAAATTCACAACCTAGTTGAGGACTATTCCAAAACTACACTTTGATAACTGAACTGAAAGAAGTCAATCGACACAAATTTTTTTTTTTTTTGCTTTTGTCTTGTGAAATACAAATCAAAATACAGTGTCAACAAATAAACTAACACGTATTCCACATTTCTAAAGAATTCCAAAATATTTGCTTTCCTTCTTACAAGCCTGGAAGTTGAAACAAACTCCAAAAAGAAGCTTGTAATTACCCTCACTGTAAAACGACACTCAAGGTTAACTCTTGACGCACAACTTTAGCTATAATCAACGAATTGATTTCAAGCTAAGCGTTACACAAACGGTCAAACATGTCGAATCCACTTGACGAATTAAATGACCTTCAAGTAATATTGGAAGAGTTGGCTTCCGACCTTATACCCGGTTTCTCCAAACAAGTTCGGGATACTCCACCAAAAGATTTGAAGCAAATCACGAAAAAACTTTCGGATGAATGCGAAGCTAACCCACCGAAAGCAAAGGAAATCCCCGGTGTGTTAGGAAAGTTTGCACTAGCATTAGTTGCAAGGCTAAAACGAGCTGAAACCCAAGTACTCTACGCTGAAAAGGAACTGGTGAAACGACAAACAACCATCCTTTCTCTTCAGGAAGAGAACAAATCCCTTGTGAAAAAGCAGGAACAAGCTCGCATAGAGAAAGAAGACACCCAAGCTACGCTCGATCAGACGTTGCTAAACCTGGAACAAGCAGAGGAAGAAAAGCAACGACTAGAAGACAACCATACCTCACTTCAGCAAGAAAACGAGGAATTGAAAACTGCCCTGCTTCACAAAGAGAATCAACTCAAGGAAGTTGAAGGTCAATTGGACGAAACAAGCTCCGATTATGGGAAATGCAAACTGCTCCTACGAGAAGCACAACAAGGTCTTCAGGATGTCCAAGAAGAGCTGGAAGACCACCGCAAACAAAGGGATCTGAGATCAGAATCCATGAACAGGCCGGTTCCCTCGACAAAGGGGGGCATCCCCTCATGGGATGGGGACTCCCCCGGCTCACACTCTCCTGACCCGTTCAGACCCGAACGGCAACGTGAAAGACGTGTGCAAATTCCATCCGATGGAGATCTCAATAAGATCGCTCGCCACGTCATGAAATTTGACCCCTCAACCAGTGGGTCACCTGATACCAGGGCTTATTTGCAAGACATCGACTACTACTTGCATAAATACCCTGATGCTACTGTTGACGACCGCATTTATTTGATCAAGTTGACATCCAACAGGTCGGTATCAAAATTTATAGATCGGCAACCATTTGACATCAAGATGAACCACCGGAAGCTCTATGAAGCCATCGAAAGAGAGTTTTCCGACGACTGCTTACAGTCAGGGCTAGCGACAGCCCTAGCTGTGAAACAGGGTCGCTTAGAGCCCCCACAGGCATACTACCAGCGACTCCTGCGCGCATATTTCGGATCTCAAAACACGCCTGAGATGGAAGAAGACCACAATTTCAAGGCTCTGTTCATTCAGAATCTCCATCCCACGATTGGACACCACTTTGGAGTCATGGCTAACCCAAAGACAAACTCGATAAACCAGCTAAGAGAGTTTGCACATTATGCATTCCAGAAACAGCGACAAAGCAATCAGAAGCATACCGAGTCTACCGCGGTGTTAGCAGTCAACACCGCATCAGACACCCTGGACCTAGAGGGCGCCCCAAGGCCAGCCCCTGTTCCAGCATCTCGGTCACAAATAAAACGACGACAGTCCTCTAGTCAAGATAAGTCGAGTCATGACCCGAAAAAATTTTGGACACCAAGTTCCAAGCCAACATCACCAAAACCCGACTACCGTCGGAGACTAAGCCCACCAGGTAAGTCACGAGAATACGGTACGGATACCCGGGATGACAGATATCGATTTCGAGACTCGCATAATCGCGGGAGGTGGTCACCTCCTTCGTACCGCCGGAAAAACTTCAACAGGGAAGCAAGACCTCCCCCTGGAAAGTTTAACTCCAAACCCTGGGAGAAGAAAGAAAAGCCCATTTTCAGCCAAGAAGACCTGGAGACTCTCCAACGCATACTTGACGAACTGGAGAGGAAAAAGGAGGCGAAAGAGGACAAGAAACCAGATGTCCTAGCCATAAATATTGTGACCACCCCAAACGATCCTTTAGGTTTGCCACAAGTCAACCCTGAGGATTCTCCTACTACAAAGGGGAAGGATACCGAAGACACAACCGAGCATCCTCCACCCGAAACTCAGGAGGAGCTCCAAAATGCAACGCCACCCAGTGCCATTTTGGTAGTCCAGCTACCTGGGAAACCTCACTCGCCCGAAACCGGCGACTCTTTAATCTGCGTTGAACCACCGGTCCAAGAATTTCTGTGTGATTTAACCGAGAGGGAGGTTGCACGAAAATTTTTTCTGTCATTGACCTTGGAAGATGTGATGACGCACGAAGCCCTACTGGATACTGCAGCGGACATCACACTCATGTCGCGTGACCTTTTCGAACACCTACGTGTCACTGCTAACCTTGCGCACAAAGACTTGAAACTAAGACCTTGCTCCTTAGCTATTCAAACTTATGCACCCTCAAACACGACTGTGTCACACATGTCATTGATACAAATCTCCATTGGGCCCATGACCTTGATCCACCCGGTCTATGTGTCCAATCTCAACTCAATTCCATTGCTGATAGGCAAGGATCTACTTAATCGCTTTGAGCCTCTGATAGACTTCAAGAATCTCAAGCTATGGGCTCAAGTTCGACAACCTCTTCCAACCACTCTACCTGAAGCAACCGGATCACAGTGCTACACTCTTGACACCTTGGATGTTCCAGGAGTCAACCCACTCGCACTGCTGACCCAACAAAGTTTGACGGAAAGTGACCTTGGGGACCAGGCTGAAACAGACACCCCTTTTCAGGTCACCACATCTGACAACCCAACCTTAAATGAACACAGTTCATTTCTTTGCACCCTGAAACCAGGGGCAGTCGATGAAGAGTACTGCCCCCAAGTGGTCAAAGGACTAGCTATCCAAAGCTCCCACGTAGAAGACGTGGTACTGGCTCTCTGGGCTGATAAATCTGCAATCAGCCAGACACTTTTTGACTCTCTACACGAGAAATACCCTGACCTTATGGTCACTAACAAGTCTTTTCATTTCCCTGCTGGGACCAAATCAAACAAAACATTGGTTGCCAGAAGTATCTGCGCCCTCCACCTTCAGTGGAACCACAGACTGCTAACGCATCCCTTCTTGGTCGTTCCCGACCTGCCACATGCAGTCTACATCGGCAGTGATCTTCTTGTGAGACTTGGAACCCAGGTTGATACCATAAACAATGTCTTATGGTCTCTCACCTCAGTTCGAGACGCTCACTCTAAACCAGATCTTGACACTCTAAAGTCAGGCCAGACCATCCCTGAGGCCTGCCAGGTACTGAACACTCAACATTGTCTCATACCTGATAATGTCACGTGCTACCCGGTCCAACTATGCATTCAAACAGGACAGAAACTTATGCATCCACAAGCATTTTTCCAACCGGCTCCTTTGCTTGACAATCTAGGCTTAACTCTGGAAGCCATGCCCCTTCTAAGCCTAGAATACAGAACCACCACATTACCGGTTAACAATCCCATGGCAGAGACCATCGTCCTGCCCAAGGCCACGCCTCTTGGCTGGCTCATCACCACAGATTTCCACGATTTTGAACTGACTGTTCCTGTGCTAGGCGGCCTCCCTGATTCTCTTTGGGCCGACTCTCTTGAACCTACAGTCATTTACACTAAGCCTTCTAAGGCCATCGCTCTTGTGTCAATACCAACCCCTGACAAAGAGTCAGTGGGACGAATCGACTTGACTAACAATGACCAAATGCTTGTCCAAGCCATTGAACTCCTTCCATCGGAGTCCGATCAGCAAACCAATGACAATCCCAGCGATGCTCCGCTGAAACCAGTCCTCACTATCGCTGAAGAGATTGCACAGGTGGTAGCTGATGCTGATGCCCTAACCTCTGACAAAGAACGTGAAAAACTTCACCAAGTTCTTCTTAAGTATGAACAATCCTTCTCCAAAGACTCCTTGGACTGTGGACTGACCACAATCCACTCAGTACGTATTCCTACACCACCTGACGCCCCTCCAACCTACGTCAGGCAGTACAAGGTTCCCTTGGCCTCGTACGACCCAGTACAAGAAATAATCGATGATTTACTGGACCGTGGCATAATCAGGCCATGCAACAGTACCTACTCGGCTCCCTTATGGCCTGTCCTAAAGCCCAATGGTAAGTGGAGACTCACCATTGATTACAGGAAATTGAACACTCAAGTTCCTCTCTCTAGGTGGCCTATGACTCAACTGGAGCAAGAACTCCCTAGAGTCAAAGATGCCAAATACTTCTCAACACTGGACATTGCTTCTGGTTTTTGGACTATTCCTGTCCAAGCTGAAGACCAACACAAACTGGCCTTCACGTTCGCGAATCGCCAATACACATTCACCCAATGCCCTTTCGGTTATGCCAACTCTCCTGCAGAGTTCAACATTTTCTTGAACAAAGCATGTCCAGACGCCCGAGACAGAGGTAACTTCATCTATGTTGATGACATTCTCATTCGGAGTCCAACTCTGGACACCCACCTCACTGAAATTGACCATGTCCTTGGCCAGCTCACGCGAGCTGGAGCCAAAATTTCTCTCTCCAAATGCCAATGGTGCAAAACCAAAGTCAACTATGTCGATCTCTTGGTAGGATCCAAAGGGGTACTACCACAAACGGCACGAATTCAAGGTGTGTTAAACATCAAAGCCCCTACCAACATCTCCGAACTCCGGAGCTTCCTAGGGGTATGCAATTACTCACGTCAGTTCATTGAGGATTATGCAGATGTGGCAAAACCCCTTACAGACCTCCTACGAAAGGACACCCCTTTCATTTGGTCTGAGGCTCAAGAACAGGCTATGCTAGCGTTGAAGCAAAAGTTATGCACAGCACCATGTTTGGCCTATCCCAACTGTGACCAGCCATTCTTCTTACAAGTGGGGTTCTCTGCCAACTGCTTAAGTGCTGGATTATACCAAATCTACGACCACGACAAACGAGTCGTGGCCTATGTCAGCAAAACCCTCTCTGGTCCGGAACTGAAATACTCGGACTGTGAAAAAGCCCTTCTGGCCACTGTATGGGCAGTCAAACATTTCTCCAACTATGTAGGAGGCCAGAGAATCACAGTTGAGACTCACCACCAACCAGTGGTCTTCCTTAACAGTCAACGCATCAGAGAAGGTGTTGTAACAAATGCCAGAATAGCCTCCTGGTTGATGGCTCTACAAAGCTTTGATGTGGAGGTCCGCTACGCACAAAAGTTGAGAAGCCCTCTCGGCACAGACTTGGCTGCCTGCCAACGGTGCTCTGAGGACACTCCAGGACCATCCATTCGTGCAGAGCTACCTACAGTCACTGAAGACCCAAACCATTATTACTTTGACCAGAACATCTGCCAAGATATGGTCACCACCTATGTCGATGGTTGTTCTTTTCACCATGAAACTCACATTCGTGCTGGTGTGGGTGTGGCATGGCTGAACAATCAGCCTTGTGAACCCCACAACTATCAACTGGGTTCCCAATCATCTCAGTATGCGGAAATCGCAGGTGTGCTCATTACACTGCAACTTGCTGTAGACCATGGCATTCGCACATTGGTCATCTGCACTGACTCCAACTATGCACGCCTCAGTTTCACTTGTCATTTAGCACTCTGGAAGGCCAAAGGTTTTGTAACTTCCAACCGCAAACCGGTTAAACATCAAGACCTTTTCAAGGCATGTGATCACCTGGTCACCTCCAACAACCTCCAAGTGTATTGGAAAAAGGTCAGAGGTCACTCTCGCACACCAGGTCAGGACAAAGAATGGAATGACCTTGTAGACTCACTTGCAAAACAAGGAGCTATACAAGGCACACCCTGGTCCTTTGATTCTGCTAAGGTGCCGACTTCACAGTCCCACCCACCCACCCCTACAGTCTGCGCAGTCACTAGGGCCCAGACTAACAGGTCCCAAGACACGACACAAACCACAGGTCCCCTTGCGGTTGACCCTGTTTTCACTGACGCTGACCTTATCTCTCTTCAAACCCTTGACCCTGCGGTCCATAAAATGATACAATACATCTCAGATCCTGCACTTAATGCACCATCCGACTCGGATCTCGCTGACACTCCAGACTTGAAGCCACTTTTTGCCGCAAGATCATCCTTGCAGCTGCGAAATGGCATTCTAGTTCATGTTTCCGATGAACTCCCTATGCCTGCGCTTGTGGTCCCTCGTAACCAGAGGGGGGTGATGATTGCTCATGCCCATGATCTCCCAACTGCAGGACACAAAGGCGTCAAAGTGACGTACAACGCGCTCAAACAAGTGGCATATTGGCCATACATGCGAAAGGATGTAGCCGACTACATCAAGGGATGTCTCGTATGTTGCCAGTTTCAACCAACCAACCCGATGCATCGAGCACCCCTACAGAAAAGAAGCATTTCATTCCCATGGTCTGACCTCCAAATTGACTGGGTAGGGCCCCTTCCACGGTCAGCCAGAGGAAACAAATACTTCCTCACAGTCACATGTGCTTTCACCAAATGGGTCAAGTGCCTGCCTGCTCCTAATGACACGGCAGAAACCACGGCCTACTTGTAGATGAACCACGAATTCTCTAGGTTCGGTCCACCAAGCCGAATCAACTCTGACCGCGGCACTCATTTCACCGCCAAAGTCATGCGACAACTGTGGGAAACCTTGGGAGTTAAAGCTAACTTCCATATTAGCCACCACCCACAATCCTCCGGACAGGTTGAAAGAACCCACCGAACTGTGATCAACATACTGAAGAAGTATGTTTCACCACACCAAAAAGACTGGGATGTAAAACTCCCCCTGGTCTTAATGGCCATCCGAGCCACACCCCATGAAGCTACGGGGGTGTCACCTTTTGAAATGATGACAGGCCGGCAAATGACTTTGCCCCTGCATTTACTCTACCAACCTGGAGAAGCCAGTGTTGCTACAGCTTACACTACTCACCAGTACATGACTGACCTGACCAAACATCTCCGACAGACTTTTGCCTTTGCCCAAAAACATTTGGACCGATCAGCTGAAGGACACAAAGCCTACTACGATCAGAAAGCCTCACATGACGAACTCCAAGTGGGAGACAAGGTTTTCTATTATGCTTTCATTCCTCAGACAGGACAGACCAACGCACGAGCAGGAAAACTCGCTCGGAAGTTCCTCCCCAGGTGGACAGGTCCACACACGATCACAGATAAACTCTCTCCGGTCGTTTACCAAATCAAAATAAGCAAAGGTCGCCAGGACCCCATCTCCAAATGGGTCCATCGTAATCAAATCAAAGCTTACAAAAACCCCATGGGACTTGTCGGGGACAACACTGTTCCATTAAGTCAGTAAACAAACCTAAATCTTGTTTGCGCCTGATAGATAACTGTTAGCTGACTATCCGCCTCAGACATTCTCGGTCGCATTTCTCTTCCTCAATCAGGTAACTGCATTAAACCTTCAAAAGGAGAAAGTTAACCCAAACTAACTGACTTCCTTAAAATCTAACCTTAAAAGACCCCGCAAAATTTCATTCAGTATCATCAAGTTACTATTTCAAAGTAGTACAAACAAAATCAACAACATCACTAGCTTAAGTCAATAATCACAAAACCCTCTAAAGGTGATAAACACTAATAGCTTAGAGCTCAGCCTCTAACAAAGTTGTTCCACCTCTAAGAATAACTTTCACCTACCACTCAGGTACCTCAAGAAAAGGAAAACTGACAAGAAGCTCAAGATTAAAATGACTCACTTCTATTCATTGGCCAGGATGATGGCCCTCCTGTTTTTCAGTTTAGCCCTCTACCTAGCACCCTCACCTACTTTCGCCCAGTTAGAACTGGACAGAGTCCAGACAAGAAGTCAACAATCCTTAGGTAGATTCTCAACCACGGCCTCATCATTAGGGCCCCTTGCTAGCCTTAGCACGTCTACGGTTAAATCAGTCAACACCGCTACACTGAAATGCCAGATAGTTGAACCACCAACTGTTACCAAAACTTTGCAAGATACTGTGTTGGTTTTGAATGTTTGCTCCAAAGCCTCATTCAAACTCAACAAGGTCTTGGACTTGTCACTCTTCATGTTAGAGGGTGACCCTGCTCACCCACATATAATGCCCGTGTTTCTTCGAAAGGTAGCTAGAAATATTAGACTTTCAGCTAACACTTTGACAACGAGTCTGCCTTCACCGCTTCTTGCCCCTGTTTCAGATGTCACAAAGTTATTCCTTATTGCCACTCAAAGAACAATGATGACTTTCCATGTTCGCTCAGTCTTCCAGAACAAAGGTCTCAAACACCCTCTGAGTAAGACCTCTGTGGAACCATGGTTTAGTCCAGCTAAACCAATTCAGTTCGAACCTCCTTGAATTAACTCAATATTGCTTAACCTAAACATCTACCTCAGATAAGCAATACATTTTTGTTTTGCATTCTTTGTTTTGACCTTTATTTTTAGAATTTTTGAAGTTATATGCATGCTTATATACAAACCTATATTTTTATATATAGCTCTTGCACTCCATTTTGATTTTTGTACCCATTCAAACTATTTTTTTAAACAACTATGATAGCTATTTCATCGTGAACCAAAATTCCTACCTCAGGTATGTAAGACTACGCACTTATTTTTGTAGCTAGAACTTTTGAGTCATTTCAAGACCTATGCCTTAGCGTACTACTCCAAGCCAATTCTATAATCTACATTTGTCCATATTCAAATTATTTTTGGAAATTCATGGAAGTCCTTCCAGTAAACCAAAGTCAAAGATCTGTACTTAGTAATAGATACTGTTTGCATGCTAGTGTGTATGGACATCACAAAAACCTTTTAACCCAGTATTTAGGTCAAGTGTTGCCAAGGAGACGAAGCTGTCATGGGTGTGTACCAACGCTGACCGATGCTCACCATTGCTACAAAGGGGGGATCTGTAGCATCATCGTCTCCTCAAACCAAGACAGAAGATCACTTCTCTTCATTTTATAGGAATTTCACTTTATTCATTACACAGGAATATCACTTTTCTGCCTTTTCAGGAATATCACTGGCTTTTATGTCGACTCATGCCAGGCCTCTTCCGGGCCTGACCAAAGATGCTTGCTTTCCCAGGACCCCAATGTAAACAGTTGCCTCTTGCAGAGATTGTAAGGATCAGAATTTGATTTTAAAGGCTCAAAGGAACATAAAATTCAGGAGACCAGACCTCTCAATGTGAACACTGCATTTGATAACGTACCTTTTCACAGGAAACCAATGTTCTTAAGAGTCATAAACCACTTAATCTGACGGGTTTATAGCCGATGCTGTCCAGACCTTCGCCCAGATACTAAAGGAAATCATCTACAGCTCAACAGTACCTCCTAGCGGATACCTACGGAATGTATTTTCAGTATGTAGGATGACTTTTAATTTGTTCTAAACATTTAGTTTCTTTCAGCTTATCCTCTGGATCCTAAGGACACTGAAAATCATCCCTCTTTTATCACCAACCATGGTTTGCTGCATGTTTTGCTGCATTTTGATCTAAATGTGAATGCATGTATTATAATTATGTATAAGAAATGTTATATTCATGAGTGTTATTCAAACACATATTGGAGTAGTGGTATAAATGCATGATCACCAAATATTAGCCAAGTCATTTAATTTAGTTAGATTTTATATTGAGCATTTATTTCATAAGAACTGACTGAGTGTTGATTTTCCCTCTGAAATTTCATGGGATGGTGTCTTCATTTGATTGGCTGCTCTCAAACAAAGAAATGTTCTCACATTGGATAGCAGCCATTTCAAACTGCTTCTGAAAAAGTCGATTGGTCAGTCTTGCGACTGACATCATCAGTTTTACGACCCGGCGAGGTAACTTTAAAAGTTGAGAAAAGTAAGAGAACAGTAAGAGAACAGTAGAGACAAAGAACAGGCAGGAAGATTAGCAAGAAGCAAGCTAGAGAACGGTGATAAGATTAAGAATTAGAAACACAGAAAGAAGAAAGAAAGAGATTTTGAGAAGGATTAGGAACTAAATTAAGATTAAAGAAGCAGAATAGTAATCTAGATCTCAGAAGAAGATTTTATTCCACCGTTTCAAGGCCCTGTGAAGTTTTATTTTATTCTCTGTGAAGTTTGTCAAGTCTTTCTGGTTACTGAGGAGAAACCATTTTTCTTTAGAGCTCGTCCTTTTAGAGAATCAAGTTCTCAAACTTTTTCTTTCACCTCAGAAGCCATTCTTATCCTAGTAAATGTTTTTCTCATTTTTTTCATGACTTTTCACGCCATTAAAGTGGACCTTTAATTTGCCTAATTTAAAGTGAACAGAGACTGAGAAGTTTCTCCTTCAGTTTTTGGGTCGATCCCGCTACAAGAGACCCCAAATTTGGACTCTTTTTCAAGGACTTTTCACGCCGCCCTGAGACAAACCATCCATGGCTGCCACTGTCTCCTTGAAGGGCCCCCCAGCTGAGTTATCACCTCCACGGCTGTGAGGACAGCAGCCGCTTCCTCCAACGTCCTAACTTCAAAACCCAGCGGTACCGACCCGCGGAAACGTGGACCTACGGCTGTTGTGTGAGTGAAACTCTTATTTCTCCTATCTGCTGGGTTAAAACGTGATGTCCTAACAATTAAATTACAATTGAATATGGCCCGTATTTCAGGGCTCAATTAGTCTCTCAGCCACAGGATAGAGCTATCAACTGAAGGAAAACTCTTAGTCATTTTTAAGTAACTGCCCTTAAATTTTTGTAGATTAATTCAGAATTCATTTTTAGATAATTAGCTTATGAATTTTCCCCATAAAATTGCGTTGTTTTGTTAAAACATTCCAGCCTCATTTACCGTTGAAACATAAGTCTGTTCCTCCTTGGTTCTGCAGAGGTGTAACGCTGGATTTTATGTTCAGGAACCCAATATCAGTTGATGTGATATTTTATGCTGTCATCATCTGAATCTGTTTATTCATCATTTGAACGCCATGCCATGTAAACTGAATGAGTTTAATAAAAGGGTGAATAAGAGAAGTTGAAGCGTTTTCCTTTCGCATATACAGGTTTCCTAATCACGGCAGGACAAAAACTCACTGAAACTTTGAGACTGATTCATTAAGTAATTTAAGGTACAAAATTAATTAAAATTAAAGTTAATATTATTGTCCGTTAGGACTGGTGCCCCTTTTACGAGTGCTTTTATTTAATTTAGCGGGTGTAGAAGTGAAGGTTTAACTCTGCCCCCTTTCACACCCACTATTAAATAAAATAAATAATTCCTGTACCTTATGACAAATATTTTTATAGGCAATTCACGCTACACCAGATGGAAGGGAAGCAAGGCTAGGATCATTGGAGGTGGATTTAAACTGTTCTACCATAGTGCAGATAGGAAGAGAAATGGAGTAGGAGTAATCTTGAAGGAAGAGTATTTGAAGAGTGTTCAGGAGGTAAAGAGGGAGTCAGACAGAATCATAAGTTTGAAGCTAGAAAAACGTAGATTAATGAAAGGGCAAAATGCAGTTTGAAATTCTGATGGAAGTTTGCATGAAATTAAGCTTAAAGAACTTATACCAGGAACATTCTTAAGAATTAAGTTAAATTAAACTACAGACCATCAGCCAAGCAGACTCATTGTGTCCCAGTAGGTAGCAGGTGGGTCCACTGGATTCTCTTTCAACTGGACCAGCATGGGTTCTGTTGGGAGACTAGCAGACAGGCTCCTTACCACAGTTATGGCCTACTCCTGAGATCACAAAGGCTGTTCTTCAGCAAGCTGGGCAAAGTCTTCTCTCATGCACTTAAGAAGGAATTAGTTTATTGTACAAAGTCTCACCAGAAATCGAAAATGGAGGCAAAACACGCTACAAATTTGTTTCTTCCGATGTTGGTGGTTTAAATGAGTTGGTTTAAGCTTAGAAAAATCAAACAAAATCTTCTTGCATGGTGATTTAAAGAAAAAGAAGATTAAAATAAGAAAAATGAATTTTAAAGAAAAGAAACAGGATTTTCGCAGAGCATGACAGGCTCTGGGCCTACTTGGAAGAGAGGAAAAAAAATGGAAGAGCAGAAGAGGGTCCTTACAGCTTGACCACCGCCCCGAAAACTGAAACAAAGGAAACAGGAAAACAAGTTTTTCTCGGGTGTGGCAGGATGGTTCTAAACTTCATGAAACCTAAGCTGAACCAATTACATTTGAACTTCTTTCAACAAAAGTCATAAACTTTTGTGCTATGGTGGGGGTCTCCCCCAGAGTAGAGATGGAGACATTTGATATGAAGAGTGAAACCCTCCTTAAAGTATGTGTGCTGAATGAAGCATAAATTCCTTAAACTTTAGTGACTAAGATATTCTGCCCAATAATAAGGGAGCATAAAATGCATCTACATTTTAACTGTAATTACTTTGTGATAATAAGCATGCAAAAATTAATTTCTTCCTGAAAATAAAGCAGCACATATCAAATCATATCAATAAAAGCATTTGAAACCCATTGTCCGTCCCAAGAGTTCAACCATGTCTTCAGCAGCAGATTCTGCCTTGAGAGAAAGAATATGAATTAATTTATTTGTCCATATTGCATAAATTCCACTGCAAAGAGAAAAATTAAATATTCCTGATTCGTCCACCAGATGGCATTGTGAAACTGTCTGGCTGTTTACTGGAGAATCTTGATTCCCCACCTCTGGATAATGTCACCCATAAATCTGTCAATTAGAAACATTCCTTTGCTAAAGAGCAGAAAAGGAATGATGACTAAGTCTTGGAGAAGGGATTAACTTCCACTTTATGGCGGATGGATAGTGTTACAGTTCTGGTCCTTGGGATGATAGAGGCAGTTCACGGCCAGACTTTTGAGTTGACACAATTTTTCTTCAGCAAAGAATTATTTTATAGATTGGAACTCAAGGTCATGCTACATCTGCTAATTGCACATTATAAAATCCGATTAAATAATTTTTGAACAAAACAACTAAAGCATTTTACTGAATTGCTCTTGATAGAATGCACACTGAATTTAAGTTCAGTTCTGCAATGCATGTCTAGAGCTTTTATTGTGAAGGGAAGAAGCAGAAATAGTAGTACACTCCAGTTGCTTTTGCTTTGCAGAAGTTCTGCTGACTAACAACAAGCTGGATTTATGGATGTCATGCATCCATACTTTCATTTCATTCAACTCTCCTGAATATAAACAAAGTGCAAAGACCCTTGGCTACACAAATAATATGTATTAAGTTATTTTAAAGTCAAATTTTGGGTGCCCAAAAAGTGATTATAGACTACTTGTTTCAGGCCAAGGAAGAACTAAAAGTGGCTCAGAGAGCGTATTTGCTGTGCACCCTGTAGCTTCACAGTTAGTTTACTTTCTTTTTGTGCATCTATCAAAAATTAAAACAAGGTAAATAATGCCATCTTACAAAAGTAAACATCAAACTTTCAGTCAAAGAAAAAAAGCATTTCAAAGCACAAAAAAAGGGTGTGTAGAGTGAAGCAAAGCTTATTTATGCCTACCCCTTTTGCTTCATACAGTGATAACCACAAAACATAAAAAATGAAAAAGAATTCATCAATATGGAAATTTATGTAAATAAAGTGATTCTTTATAAATTAAGCAGATTTGTATTTCTCTATTAAATTGACCTTTAACATCCTCCTGAACATAGTAAATGTGGTACATATTTTCAAAGCATCTGCACAACCATTCCATAGTTTCACCCCAACAATAGAGAAACTGTTTTTTTTACATTTGCTCTTATCTTTGGCTTTTCAAACATACGAAGTCCTCTCAGATGACATACTTTCTCTAATCTTGGACCCCTGGATTCCTGAAGGTAGCAGACCGTGATTTATTTTATACATAATTTGTAAAATTTTGAAGTCCACTAATTCCTTAAATTTCAATAAATTCAGTTTTATAGATGATTTGTTGGTGCTCTGAAATATTCTCCACTTAACAATCTGATTACTTTTTTGTAGAAGAAATACTGGATTAGTGACTGTAGTATAAATGTTAACCCATACTTCAACACCGTATGAGAGAGCAATGTAATATGTAGAGAGATTCTTTATTTAAAAAATGTTTTGCTTTATATAATATTGCAACAGACTGATATTTTAGTTGTAATATATTTAATATGTGGTTTCCAATTTAATTTGGCCTCTATTATTATACAGTGGATATGAAAAGTCTACACACCCCTGTTCAAATGCCAGGTTTTTGTGATGTAAAAAAATGAGACCAAAATAAATCCTTTACAAAAACGTTTTCCACCATTAATGTGACCTATAACCTGCACAACCCGACTGAAAAACTGAAGTCTTTAAAGAGGAAAAAAAACAAAAACAAACAATAATCTGTTTGCATAAATATGCACACCCTTAGCAACACCTTTGGCTTTTATTACAACACTCAGTCTTTTTGGGTGGGAATTTATCAGCGTGGCACATCTTGATGTGGCAATATTTGTCCACTCTTCTTTGCAAAAATGCTCCAAATCTGTCAGATTGCGAGGGCATCTCCTGTGCACAGCCCTCTTCAGATCACCCCACAGATGTTCCATCGTATTCAGGGCTGGACTCTGGCTGGGCAATTCCAAAACCTTAATCTTCTTCTGGTGAAGCCATTCTTTTGTTGATTTGGATGTGTGCTTTGGGTCATTGTCGTGCTGAAAGATGAAGTTCATCTTCATCTTCAGCTTTGTAGCAGAAGCCTGAAGGTTTTGTGCCAACACTGACTGGTATTTGGAACTGTTCATAATTCCCTCCACCTTGACTAAGGTCCCAGTTCCAGCTGAAGAAAAACAGCCCCAAAGCATGACGGTGCCACCACCACGCTTCACTGTAGGTATGGTGTTCTTTTGGTGATGAGCAGTGTTGTGTTTGCATCAAATGTACCTTTTGGAATTGTAGCCAAAAAGTTCAACCTTGGTTTCATCAGACCACAACACATTTTCCCACATGCGTTTGGGAGATTTCAAATGTGTTTTTACGAATTGTAGCCAAGCTTGGATGTTTTTCTTCATAAGATAAGGCTTCTGTCTTGCCACCCTAGATGGGAGATTGTTGTCACATGTACTAAACAGCCAGAACTTTCCAGAAATTCCTGCAGCTACTTCAATGTTGCTATCGGCCTCTTGGCAGCCTCTCTGACCAGTTCTCTTTTTGTCTTTTCATCAGTTTTGGAGGGACGTCCAGTTCTTGGTAATGTCACTGTTGTGCCATATTTTCTCCACTTGATGATGACTGTCTTCACTGTGTTCCATGGTATATTTAATGTCTTGGAAATTCTTTTGTACCCTTCTTCTAACTGATACCTTTGAACAATGAGATCCCTCTCACACTTTGGAAGCTCTCTGTAGACCATGGCTTGTGCTGTAAGATGTGACTACAAAAATGTCAGAAAAAGCTTACTAGAACAGCTGAACTTTATTTGGGGTTAATCAGAGACACTTTAAATGGTGGCAGGTGTGTACGGACTCCCATTAACCAGTCCCACTAGGATTTCGCAATGTTGCAATCACGTCAATTCACTCGAAATCAGCCAATCAGCACAACTATTGCGCGACCTTGCAACTTTGTCCAATCACCGCAACTTTCCCGCAGTTTTGGCCAAGCCTCGTTAACTTCCGCCAATTTCACCGATCAAATTTGTCTGACTGGTGCTCAAACACTCAGTCTAACCAACCAAATGCATCGCTGCACTGCATTCACTTCCGTGTTTACACTGAGCATTAACGGAACACATCAGCAAACAGAGGGTGTGATCTAAAAAAAACCCACTCACCCGTCAGGCTTCCAACACTGTCCCTTCCTCCGTCTCCCCCAGCCTGCCGATGAACGTCTCGTCATGTCGCTGTCCTGACCGTGTGTACGAAGTGCTGGGTTTGTGTTTAAAAACATCCGCCTGCCCCAAAAGCACCCCGTCGCAGGAGTGCGCATGAGGAGAAATGCTGTAAAACCATAAACACAACGCACAAATCTAACACTACAGACAGTGTTTGAACATTTTACACATCTTTAGAGGTAAAATCATTACTACATCTGATCAATGAGCTTTAAAGCTGTGAATCCCTGGTCTGGATGAACAAACGACCCCCCCACCCCCACCCCCAGCGCTGTAAATGAAAGATGTGTGCCTGAAGAGACAAGTGTGTGTGTCAAACACGATGTGCAGTAGACAGATGGGTAGGAGTTAGGCACGGAAAGAGATAAAATATTCTCTGTAATTTTTTTTCAGAAAAACACAGACTCCTATAGACGATACAGAGCAACAGAATAAATTATTTATTTTTTCCTGTCTGCTCGGTACTGAGTAGTTGATGACCACTGCAGTTTTCAAATGAAGGTGCTGCCAATAATTTCCAAATCTATACTCTTTAACATGCATTCAATGCGATTTAGCTGTTATATTGGATATTGTGTTAAAGTCTGTATTTGCTGTTGCAAAAAAGTTTTTCTGTATAGCATAAGTTTCTGCTTAATTTACAAATCACTATAATAGGAAATTTCTGACAATCCTGTGCTTTTCTTGTATTGTTATATAGAATATCACTGCAGTTAACTGGAAAAAAAACATCTGCTTTAAAATTTGTAATTCTTCCCACAACTTTTAGTGCAAAAAACACTGAAAACATTGCAACTTTTATCGCAACTTTTTAAAAAAACTCCCACGAATTCAGGCTTTTTGGGCCACAACAATCATAAAAACATCCTGCAAAATTCTGGAGGGACTGATTAACATGAGTCTGAATGTGATTGGTTAATTCTGAACACAGCCACATCCCCAGTTATAAGAGGGTGTGCATATTTATGCAAACAGGTTATTGTAAGTTTTTTATTTTTTATTTTTCCCCTTAAAAGATTTCAGTTTGTTTTTTCAATTGGGTTGTACAGGCTATATGTCACATTAATGGTAGAAAAAGTTTTGAAATGATTTATCTTGGTCTCATTTTTTTACATCACAAAAACCTCAGTCAATACTTTTTAAAATATCGTGATACCACTGTGCTAATACAAAACGTGCAATTTGTTTTCACTTCTGGGAGTTTTAGGCATTAAATTTATGTGTGAAAACTGGTGAAAGACCAGCCCAAACGTATTTCTGATATGGTCTGCTGTGTCACATGATTATGGCAGTCTATCAGGTGTCACAACCGAAGACTCACTGTGCACTGCACAGAGTAAGCTCAGCAGTGTTGCGGGCGGCAGAAAAGTATTACTTTTGAAATGTTACACCATTCATCCAAATTCTATGGTGATTCTGTAGTATGTGAAACTACAATGGGTTAACTGGCACCAGTGTGGTGACGCAGCCATGCAGTGACATCATCACGCCAGACCGTTACAAAGGGAAATCCGACCATCTTAGGCATCTCTCGGCTCTTGGCGACATAACGCTCAGCCCATAACAAACCAGCACTGTAAAGATAACAGTTTGTTCAATAAAGTTCATGTTCTAAACCGGCTCTACTCTCCGTTGGTCATTCCGGGTTTCCAGACAACATTTGGAGATGAGAGTAAAGCCATGGAACCGTGCCTGAGGCCACTACAAGCGTTTCTGGAATACCCTGGTGAGCCGCCCGTACTGTGGCCACGCTGGCTCGATGTTTTCAAGATGTATGTGTTGGCGTTGGACCTGGGCAAATTGGACAAGGTATGGAAGTGGACTCTGTTGATTCACAACCTTGGCATAGAGGGTCAATGTATTTTCTACATGCTAGGACCAACAGACTTGTTCGCTTATTCAGTCGAGCTGCTAGCTAGCTACTTTGCCACACCCGACAATGTGTTGGCGCGGCATATTAGGGTCCGCCAATGGTGACAGAAAGTTGAAGGGACAACACAACAATTCACCGTGGACCTTCGCCACCTAGATAGAATGTGCAGGTTTGGTTTGTTGGAAGATGAAATGGTGCGGGACCAGCTGGCCGACCACATTAGCAACCCGTGGCTGCGGACAAAGATGCTAACGGTGCCAAACAACATGACGCTAGTTAGTACCATCGAGCTAGCATTCCAGCTAGAGTCCGCCGACAGGTTAGCAGCAGAGCTAGGGGTGCAGCAACAACAGCAGCAGCCGAGCCACAGTGAGCATGGAGGAACCCGGTGACACGGCAGAGGAGATAGAAACAAACACCATGGACCGGAGGACCATTACGAAACACTTCACATGTGGTAGCTGTGGTTCACCGATGCACCGAGAGAGAGCACGCTTTTGCCCGGCAAGGGGGCAATAATGCAAGAGACATGCCCTTAATTTCTCCATCCTTCCCAGGTCCAGCGCCACCATATACGTTCAAATGGGTTTGTACCACCTAGGCCAGGGAACAGGTGGCTCACCCGGGAGCTCCAAAAACAGCCGAACTAGGGCACCACATGCTTCCATACCTTCAATTTTATCTGCTTTCATCCTCGTTGCCAAATGTTATGTATGAGGTTGGAGCCAAAGGAGACCAGGTGCTAAGCTGAATACACGTTTATTAAAGGGCACCGTAACCTAACCACACCAAACCACTATGCAGGGGAGACAGCCAAGAGACCGCCTTCCTCCCTGCAGCCCTTCTTATAGCCACGGGGTTGGCGGAACCGGAAGGCGGAGCCACCACCCCGTGCCATACAAATAAGAGCTCAAAACAAATACATATAATATGAACTATATAAATGACCATATAACACCGTCCACCATCAAACCCACCCATTCTCCACCAACTTGGCAACACTGTAGCTGATGAGCATTTTGGCTAATTCAGAGGGGGACAGAAATGACGTGTTGGGCCTTTCTGCACCAAGTTGCTGACTGTGGACTTAAATTGCAACTGTGGTGATGTTAATGCTTGTGAGTTTGGAATGGGGAATTTATGGCTGTTTGTGAATTTCTAGTGTGCTTTGAGACTACAATGCAGCAAGTTGTGCCGCTGCTTTGAAGTTTCCCGGGCCACGGACGCCATTATACTGAAGTGCTGAGGACTTGCTTCTGCAGGAGAGGTTCTGCCTGCGCCTAAATGTTCATCATGAGGATATCCCCGTTCCCTGCTGCCATGGGTAGGGGTTTCGGGAAAGACCCAGTCTGCTACCGCCATTGAAATTATCTATGAACAGTGAGTACCAGCACTGGTTCTATAGAGGATTAACTTTAATGAGCTCCAACATGCCGCCAATGTGTGGCACCACAAATAGACAGTCTAAAACTGAAATCCTTGGTACAACTTCATTTAAATTTTATTTTTTTGTTTCATTTTTTGGGGAGTTCTTATTATGTTTTTTTTTTTCAAAGCAGTTGATTTTACCTTTTTGTCAAATAAATTTTTAAATGTGTTTGCACTTTATTCCTGTGTTGTGGTCATGTCACTGTTGTATGGGTATCTGGAGTAAACGGCGGTTATAGAGGGGTAGCTAAAATTTGCATAGGGCTGTCTACGCTTACGTCACCGATCTTATGAATGCGCAGAATGACACATGGAGGTATCAAAAATGACAATTTCAATGCATTTCTATGGCAATGTTAGCTAAATTTAAACAAAAAAAAAATGTCGAAATGGTGTGCAACTGGCTCATGCATCACCATCTTATGAAAGATGGTGATAGCAATCAGAGTACAAGTTTTTTAGATTCATATCGGCCAGCAGAGATTACCAAAGGAGGATTTTGTGGGCTGCCTTTTGATATGAATTGGCTGAGGGATGATATGACCCACGTCTCTGTCTGGCCACAATTGGAGATTGCTCCTGCTGCAGGTATGTCTGTTTAACAAACTATGACTCTTATTCATCATTAAAAGTAACTTGCCTACACTTAAAGTTAATGTGAACATGTGAAAAACACCCAAAGTTGTATCAGAGGGAGTTCATAGCTAGTATCCACCTTATTCCTAGCCGCCATGATGCCTTGCGTGAATTATGAATGCAACTTCTGGTACTAGTTTAGAACGTATGGTTGTCACTGAAACGGGACACTTTTCCTTGTCAAAAACAATGACTACGGCATCAAAAATTTGGGAATGTGGCCTTTTGCACAGCAAAAACTGTCATGGCGGCCTCTGGGCCGTCATTGGCATCATTATCTCCAGCTGCGCACAGATCCACAGGTGTTAATCAGCAGCTGTTAAAAGCCAGCGTCGCTGACAGCTCAGTACGGAGTCGTCTGTCCTCCTCGTCAGAGAAAGAACCAGAACTCCGCTCTCTGGCCTCGTCAAGGTATTCTCTTGTCTCGTCAGAAACTGTCTCGTCAAGAACTGTCTTGTCTAACTCTGACTCGTCAAAGTCTGTCTCGTCAAGAACTGTCTTGTCTAACACAGACTCGTCAGAGTCTACCTCGTCAAGAACTGTCTTGTCAAAAACTGTCTCGTCAGAGTCTGTCGCGTCAGAAGCTGTCTCGTCAGGATCTGTCTCGTCAGGAACCTCTCTGGCCTCGTCAAGGACCTCTCTTGTCTCGCCTAGGACTTCTGTTCAAAGTCAAGCACGTAAGAGAGCTGTTTGTTACTCTACACCCAACCTCTACCCCGTGCACAGGTGGACCCCCCTGGCGGCGGACCTGCGTCCCCAGCTGACGGGGTAACGTCAACACGCACACGTAGCGGTTCGCTACCGCCATGACTACCAGTACGTCTTGCTCCACAAATTCCTGAATTGTTACTGTATCAGTTACAGGAGTACTGGCCACCGCTACCGGTGGAGTTTGTGTCATCGTCATCTGTCGTGTCATCGTCTCCACGTTCTGTGGAATCACTCACCTCGTCATCATCTGGATTGTCATGGTCACCACGCTCAGTGGAGTACACTCGTCTTGTCATCAGCTGGATTATCATCGTCACCACATTCTGTGGAATCACTGGTCTTGTCATCGGCTGGTTTGTCATCGTCCCGGTCTGTGGTGTCACAGCCGGAGTCTCTGGAAGACCTATCCTCGCCACAGTCACAGGTGGAAGCCTCAGCACGTTCACGGACGCCTTCACCTCCACGTTGCACGGCCGCTGGTTCTCAGCAGGACGTAACCTGTGCTTCTCCCAAGTAAGCCTCACTACTGATAGCTTGTCATTAGCGTGGGACAAAAGTAATTGTCTGTGCTTATATGTTCCAGGGTTGCCGGGTCTCCGTCCAGAGTGCTCAGCTCCAGTGACCAGGATACTATCCACGCTCTCACATTTGCACTACACACCCTTTCACTATAATAAAGATTATTGTTCACTAATTTACCCGTGTCAGTATCTGTCTCCTGGGTCCCGAAACATGTCAAAAACAGTAATATAATCATATCACTTCCCACAACTATGGAGGGATGAGAAGATGACCTTAAAAAGTGGCCTCGTAGACAGTAGCTCCGTTAGTAAACGCTGCTGCTAAGATGTTAACGCTGTAAACAAATAAAAGCTCAGATATATCAATGTCTCCACAACAATAAAGTTGGATGCATTTTGTTAAAAGATGTTTGACATAATCAGATTTACCTCAGAGCAGACGTAGAATCTAGTCAGAGCCACAAAGAACCACAACACCCTGCTTGGGTGTTTTAATGTCGGGGTAAAACACAGCAACAGCTGTTTGTTTTACCCTGAAATTAAAATGCTCATGCTACTGTCATGCCCTGAATGCTTGTTATTTAACTTAACACTTAGCAAGCAACTACAGGCCGATTGCCATATTGCCCGTAGTCTCAAAAATTTTTGAGAAGATTGTTGCTGATCAATTGATAGAACATTTAGAGTCCAACCAATTACTTTATTCACAACAATCTGGGTTTAGACCTAAGTATTCCACAGAAACAGCTAACTGTTATTTCACTGAGAAGGTCAAGGCTTTATTGGTTAAGGGGCATGTTGTGGGGACCGTGTTTCTGGATCTAAAAAAGGCCTTTGACACGGTAAACCACACTGTCCTATTGTCGAAGTTAAAAGACCTCAAATCAAATCAAAATCAAATCAAATCAAATCAAACTTCATTGTCATATTGCTGTACATACAACTGTAGTGCAGGCAAGATGAAATTGTGTTTCTCTCGGCTTCCATATAAGAAGCAGCATGATTTAAGACACATTCCCACATAGCTCCCCCCCACCCCCCCATCCATTCACACATCCCTGAGACATACTTGGGGAAAAAAAAAGAATAACTAACTATAATATACAAAATGTCCGTAGGTGCAGTAGTGTGTATGAGAGATTCCGGGTCAACTGTTCAGCATCCTGACAGCTTGTGGAAGGAAGCTGTTGATCAGTCTGGTGGTTCTGCCTCTGATGCTCCGGAATCGTTTACCTGATGGAAGAAGTTCAAAGTGTTTATGCAGAGGGTGAGAACGGTCCTTGACAATGTTTAGTGCCCTGCTCCTACAACGGTTCTGAAAAAGTTCTTGGACAGAGGGGAGGGAGACTCCAATTACCCTCTCCGCCCCCTTGACTATCCTCTGCAGGGCTTTTTTGTCTGACATACTGCAGCTGGAGTACCATGTAGCAATGCAGTACGTCAGAACACTCTCCACCACACCTCTGTAGAAGGTCCTGAGGATGCAGATGGGGAGAGAGGCCTGTTTGAGTTTCCTCAAGAAGTGCAGTCTCTGCTGAGCCCGCTTCCTGATCTCCAAGGAATTCTTGCTCCAGGTCAGGTCCTGCGAGATCTGCACTCCGAGGAACTTGATGTTCTCTACTCTCTCCACTAAACGGCCGCCGATGCTGAGGGGGGCATGCTCAGGCTGCGACCGCCGGAAGTCGATAATCATCTCCTTCGTTTTGTCCACGTTGAGCACCAGATTGTTCTCCCTGCACCAGCCCTCCAGGTCTCTCACTTCTTCCCTGTACATTGATTCCTCATCCCTCTGGATAAGTCCCACCACCGTGGTGTCATCTGCAAACTTAATAATCTGGTTCCCCTCGTGTCTGGATACACAGTCATGTGTTAGAAGTGTAAACAACAGTGGACTGAGTACACAGCCTTGAGGGGATCCGGTACTCATCGTGACAGACTTGGAGATGTTGTTTCCGGCCCGGACAGACTGAGGTCTCTCAGTCAGGAAATCCAAGATCCAGAGACATGTGGCGGAGTTCAGACCGAGAAGGCGTAATTTCTCCATCAGTCTCTGGGGAATAATGGTGTTGAATGCTGAACTGAAATCAATGTACAGGAGTCTGGCGTAGGTGTCTTTCTGGTCCAGGTGGGTGATGACAGAGTGTAGGGTGGTGACTATAGCATCCTCCGTGGAGCGGTTTGAACGATATGCAAACTGGAGCAGGTCGTGTGATGCAGGGAGGCAGGCTGTAATGTGTGGTTTGACAAGCCGCTCAAAACACTTCATCACAATTGGTGTCAATGCAACAGGACGATAGTCATTCAAACAGGACACCACTGGTTTCTTTGCCACCGGTACAATGATAGAGGTCTTGAAGCATCTGGGAACGATGGTCTGACTCAGGGAGATGTTATAAATGTCAGTCAGGACATCCGCCAACTCGCTCGCGCAGTCTCGGAGCACACGTCCCGGAATGTTGTCTGGACCTGCAGCTTTGCGTGGGTTGACTCTGGTTAGGGTCCTCCGTGTGTCCGCTGTGTTGATGGTAAAAGCTGGTCCGGCCGATGGTGGGGGAGGGCCAGCCCTCCCTCTGATTGTCGAGTTTGATGCTTCAAAACGTGCAAAGAAGTCGTTAAGCCTGTCTGGAAGTGAAGCGTCATCATCATCGACCCCCTGCCTAGGCATAAAGCCCGTCAGTGTCCGAACTCCCTGCCACATCTGCTTGGTGTTCCTAGTGTCACAGAGGTGTCCCTGGATTTTCTCTGCATAGGCGCGCTTTGCCGCCTTAATTCCCTTAGAAAGCGCAGACCTGGCTGAGCGGAGGGCGATCCTGTCCTTCGCTCTGAAGGCTGCATCTCTGGCTGTGAGCAGCGAGCGCACCTCTGCAGTCATCCAGGGCTTATGATTACCCTGCATAGTGATGGTCTTCAATGTAGTGAAATCCTCTGTGCACTTCGCGATGTAGCTGGTGACCGAATCAGCATACTCCTCCACATCTGTCCTGTCTTCCTGGGAGGCTGCTATTTTGAAGACCTTCCAGTCTGTGTGCTGAAAACAGTCTTTCAGTGCAGGGGTTGCACTCTCTGGCCAAATCCTGATTTGTTTCACTGCTGGCCTGCTGCGCTTCAATAAAGGTTTGTAGGCAGGCAGCAGCATCACGGACATGTGATCAGAACGGCCAAGATGGGGGCGGGGTATCGCTTTATATGCATCTGTGTTTGTGTACACTAAGTCCAACATATTCTCTCCTCTGGTCTTAAAGTCTACAAATTGTTTAAACTTGGGGAGCACAGTCTTTAGGCTGGTGTGGTTAAAATCCCCCGCAACCACCACAAAACTGTCCGGGTGTGAAGTTTGGATTTCACTGATTGCATTGTGCAGTACCCCGAGTGCCTTCTTAGCATTAGCTTTAGCGTTAGCACTCGGCGCTATGTAAACACCGACTACAAACACGTTGCTGAATTCCCTAGGCAGATAATAAGGCCGACAATTTACAATAAGGAACTCCGCCAACGGAGAGCAGTGTTTAGACACTAACGTGGCATTAACGCACCAGTTCTTGTTAACATAGATGAACAGCCCACCCCACCGGCTCTTACCGGAGCTCGCCATTTCCCTGTCGGCACGGAACATCGCCATATCTTCCAGTTGAATGGCCTCGTCAGGAATGTTGCCGTGGAGCCATGTCTCGGTGAAAACAAACACACAGCAGTCCCTCCACTCTCTCCGGGTTTCTCTTAGCAGACGCAGTTCGTCCACCTTGTTTTCGAGGGCGCGGACGTTTGAGAGAAGAAGCGACGGTACCGCTGGTCTGGAGGGGTTAGCCTTTACCCTAGCATGGATCCCGGCCCTTTTTCCACGCTTTTTCCTGCGTTCCCTCCGCTTCCGTTTCCTCCTCTCACGGGTAGCTTCCAGCGGGGACTCCGCCAGAATTCCGTGCTGGCGTAGGATGTCCAAATCACAACCGATCGCCGCGATTCTTGCAGCGTGCAGTACCTTGATGTTTAATAAGGTCTCACGGTTGTAAGTTTTACAGAATGTACGTCTGGGATGATCACAACACTCAAAACTCTCACACTCGCTGATGCCAAGAGGGGGCCGCTGCGTCCAAGCGCGCTGCCGCCATCTTATCAAAAAGATTTCAACTGAGGCAATACAGTGGTTTAGGTCATACCTGGAGGGGAGAGAACAATGTGTCAAGGTCAATGGGGAGAAATCTGGGCTGCTCACAAATAACATGGGAGTACCACAAGGATCTATACTAGGGCCATTGTTGTTCACGATATACATCAACGACTTGCCCGATAGTTGCTCAGGTGCCAACTGCCAGATGTACGCTGATGACACCGTAATCTATGTGTCTGCCAAAACGGCTAGCATGGCAGCTGAACACCTGACCCAGGTTTTACAGAACATCTCTAAATGGCTTGTGTTGTCGCATTTAACCTTGAATGTCAAAAAAACTGTTGCTATGTGTATCTCTATTAGAAACAGGCCCATGAATGATGTTTTTGATGTTAAAATTGGAAATGAGGTGCTTACTGAAGTGAATGAGGTCAAGTACTTAGGGATCATTCTAGACAGGAACCTGCGATTTGACAAGCAGGTGCATTACATTTGTAAGAAGGTCAAACCCAATTTAAATTGCTTCCGTCTCATTAGAAGGGATTTGTCATTCAGAACTGCTCATACATATATGCACGCGATGATTCTTTCACATCTGTCATACTGTATCACATCTTGGTCACAAACATCTCAAATTACACTAAAACCCATAACTGCAATATATAAACAGGCTATAAAAATCTTGGACCGCAAACCAATGCAGTGGCATCACTGTGGTATTTTAGCCAAGCACAATCTTCTTACTTTTGAAAATTTTATTATCTTCTGTAATATCAGATTGGTTTTTAAATGTCTATACAATCTTGTTTCACCTCCTTTCTCTGGTTTGGTGGCTAGACACTCGAGCTCTAGCAGAGCTTACACACGAGCTTCCATCAACGGTGACTGCATTGTCACCATGTCTAGAACTTCATTTGGTCAGTCTGCTTTCTCCAGAAAAGGGGCAAACCTATGGAACTCTCTGCCAACTCACTTAAAAATGGAGACAAATGCCAACCTCTTCAACAGAGGCGCTAAAGATTGGCTAAAATCCCACCAGCAATGTGTGCATGTCTAGTCTGAATTGTGTTTGTTGTGATCATGGATCTCTTGCTCTATTTATAATTTGTAATGTATTTGTAATTTTAATTAACTTGTAAATTTTGTATGTACAGCCTAATTTATGACTTACACTACCGTTCAAAAGTTTGGGGTCACTTAGAAATGTCCTTATTTTTGAAAGAAAAGCACTTTTTTTCCAATGAAGATAACTTTAAACTAATCAGAAATACACTCTATACATTGCTAATGTGGTAAATGACTATTCTAGCTGCAAATGTCTGGTTTTTGGTGCAATATCTAGATAGGTGTATAGAGGCCCATTTCCAGCAACTATCACTCCAGTGTTCTAATGGTACAGTGTGTTTGCTCATTGTGTCAGAAGGCTAATGGATGATTAGAAAACCCTTGAGCAATCATGTTAGGTCTGCAATGCTGTAATTGCTGCAAATGGAGGATTCTTTGACGAAAGCAAAGTTTGAAGGAAAAAAATATTATTTCAAATACAAATCATTATTTCTAACCTTGTCAATGTCTTGACTATATTTTCTATTCCTTTTACAACTCATGGTGGTAAATAAGTGTGACTTTTCATGGAAAACACAAAATAATTGTCTGGGTGACCCCAAACTTTTGAACGGTAGTGTATATAAGCCACCTATGGACTGGTGTTGAGAATTAGCACTTGTGCTATATACACCTATGCAAAACATCTGGTCTCTCCTTGTGATTGTACTAATGTAATTTGTTATGTCCATATTAAATAAAATAAAGAAAGAAAAAAATGTACAGACCTTTTCTGACAATTGTTCAAAATTTTATTGATCAAGATTTTTGTGATAATTTAAAAATTAATGCATGCTGAAGCTGCTAATCCATATTGTTCCAAGGCAGTGCAATAAATGCAACCCCCCCCCAAAACTATTTGATATCTTTCTTAAATTGTTAAGCCTTAGGAAGCAAATTGTTACTATTTTTTACTTATTATTTTACTTCATGCAGCCTTCATTCTAGTGACATATATGATGCATAAATGTCAGATCTGGGACATTCATACAAGTGAAAACATGCCTGCTGTGCTCTTGTGTCTGTCCTGTGTCTGTACCAAGGATCACACCAACAGTCCTTTTCTGTTTTCAGTGCATGATCTATGCATTGCCGGTGAGAAGCCTCCATTTATACAGTCTATGGCACAACCACGAACACCAGCAACAAGTACCAGAACTATGCCAAAACATTCAAAAAATACAAAAACTACAAGTGCAGAAATTAGCTGCACGTATGTGGACTGTACATTAAAATGAATTTGAAAAACTTTTAAAAACACTATTTTAAATGCCCCTGCTACTCCACTCTTACTGACTGATTTAATGCTACTTCAGCCAAAACCGGAAGTTCCGCCCATAATCACTCCTACAGCGGCACCCCCAGGAATAAGGTGGATAGCATTAGCATAGAAACACGTTAGCTCGGTAGAAATATTAATTCCAATTTGAGTTGTTTATCAGCCTCAGAGTAAACATATTAACACTGCAATTAAACTAGTTTAAAAATAAGACTCACCTGCTGACAAATGAACCAAAGCTCTGTAGAGCTGAAACTAAGTGTCGAGATTAACAGGGCGAACAAGTATAATTTTTGTTTTTTTTTAATGAGTGTATAACAGTGTCTCCCGTACAGGAGACGGGAGGCTCTTTTTCCCGTAAGCACCGGTGGATAATTTTTGCAAACCTAAACATGACAACTTTTTGGGGATTTCCACAGCAGGTACAATTTATTTTCTATTATTGGAGTGTTCTGCCGATGTACAGCCAAGCTGGCACGTTTATTCGTCACTACAAATATCAAAAAATATTGTTTCTGGACACTGTTGAATCATTCTTCCGCATACTAGCTGGTAGACGGTAAGGACAGTTTTTGAGATGACAACCCCCCCGCCCCCCTCCTGTCAGGCAGCTAGGTGAGCAGAACAGAAATCTGCTACCCTTATTATGCCAAAACAGATTTACTTTGCCAAAAGGAGTTTTATACAGTACCTATCTATGTACTGTATATTGTTGTAAACTCCTCTTGTAATAACTTTTGATACTTTATTTAAATTATTTTACCCATGAACAACCCGACAGGATGGGGAATGGGGAAAGGAAGTGTGGGGAGGGGGAAAGAAAAGGGAGAGGAACAGACAAAAAAGACAAACAAATCAATAATTAAAACAAACAGAAGACAGATTGCTTCTTCCACTGAAGAAGTCTCAACATGAGTCTGGTTTCCACACCTGCTAAAGGGGAGACATTTGTGTGTGTGCATCTGTGTGCGTGTAAATGAGAGTGCGCGCAAAATAAGTGAGTGAAACATACGAAGAGGGCGGCCGGTCGCAGCAACCCCGCCCCCTTCCCCCAGAAACTCTGAGCAGGCAAGACAACGTCATCAACCCCCACAGAGCACAAATGTCCAAGGCCAACAAGCACCAGGAAAGCCAGGCATCCACCCCAGGAGGACGGATGAGGGAGGCCAGGCCGCCGGTGTGGCGGGCCCATACCCCCAGGCCTGTCAACCCACCAGCCCATACCCCTGGGCTGCCAATGCCGGCCCCTGGGCCCCAGGCGCTGGGAGGCCAATGCCCCCACCCCCCGGCATGAGCACCCCCAAAGTGTGAGCATGCACACTCACACACGTACACCCACACACATACACACGCACACCCACACCCACAGGCCCTGGAGGACAGGGAGGGTGACCCCCCAGGACGCAGGCACCAGTCTCAGAGCTCCGACACGGCCCCGAGGAGGGCACGACCCTGCCACGCAAGGATGCGCCAGGCCGGCCCGCACCACTGGCGTACACCCAATCCCGACTCAGAGGGGGAACGCCCCACCCAGCACCAGGGGCCCAGGGCCAGACCCAGCCCCACCCGGGAGACAAGGCCAGCTGGCCCGGGGCTAAGGCCCATCCCCCCAGCCCACCTGCAGCCCCCCACCCCCCAGGCCAGTCACACAGCCTCTTCGGACACTGGCACCAGTGGGTTACAGAAACTCCTTGTGGTCAGGGCGCAACCAGCCGCCAGAGGCGCTAAGGAGAGTGAACCACCGCCCGCCACCCCTCAGGTTATAGAATTAAGAAGAGGGGACCAGATAGAATTGAATTTAGCCAGTTGGTTATTTGAAGAGGCAGACATTCTCTCCAGGCTAATATAATCTGATAGTAGGTTATTATAGTGGGTCGTGCATGAATTATTTCTTGATTACTGATTCATGAGGATAGTTTTCTTTGCAATGCATAAGGCAGTGAGAACCATGTGTGACATTCTTGCCTCTATATTTATTTCACTTAAATCACCCAATATGCAAAGTGTGGGTGAGGATGGGATACGATACCCAAGCCATGCCGATAAGTCTTCACATGTCTTCTGCCAGAACTTATGGACCGGTGCACAGGACCACATAGCATGCATATAACTATCCGGGACGTTGCTGGTGCAGTAGAAGCAGATATTTGTGTGACTCAGGCCCATTTTGAACATCCTTTGTCCTGTGTAATGAGTTCTATGTAGAACTTTGTACTGTATGAGTTAGAGTTTTTAATCATCTTAAAAGTGTTTAAAAATATTTGTGTCCAGAAGCTTTTATCCTTATTGATCAATAAGTCTGTCTCCCATTTTGATTTTGGAAGAGATACTGACTCATCCAGTTTTGATAACAGTCCACGTATTTTCGATATCAATTTAGGGGAACGAAGATTTAGACACTCTGTCACCTTAACTGGTACCTCTAAATCTGTCTGATGAAGACTGAATCTTGCTTTTATTGTGGATTTAAGCTGTTGATATTCAAGAAACTTTTTATCACTGATGTCATACTGTAACACTAGTTCCTGAAATTGGATAAAATTTCCACCTCGAATAAGGTGTTCTAAGTTTTTTATTTATGCTGAGCTGTAGCCGGTGCTTCTTTATTGGAATAAATAATATTAAATAGTCTTCTTACATTATGGAAGCCTTGTCTTCCCATTATAAAGCCATTCTGATCTCGGTTAATAATATTTGGTAATATTTCTTGTTGTCGTTTTGCTAAAATTTTACAGATTATCTTAAGATCAGCATTTAATAGGCTTATTGGTCTCATGTTTTCACATTTATTAGGGGGTTTACCTGGTTTTGGCAACAGTATAATTAAGGCATTATTCATGTATGGTGGTAAATTACCATTTTGAAATGCTTCTAAAATCATTTCCAAAAGTGGTTTTATTAATTTATTCTTAAATTTTTTTATAGAGGTCAACTGGAAGACCATCTGGTCCTGCTCTTTTTCCTGATTTCATATTATCAATGGCTTGCCCAACTTCTTCTTGACTAATTTTAGACTCCAGTATCTCCCTGTTTTCATTTGGAATACACGGTATAGATAATCCACCCAAAAACCCATTTAGTTTTGTTAAGTCAGTTTCATTTTTTGTATCATATAGTTTTTCATAATAATCTCTAAAGGCACTATTAATTTCTAAAGGATCTATAACTACCTGTCCGTTACTTATAATACTGGTAATTGGTGTTTTAAATTCTAATTGTTTAATCTGCCATGCCAATAATTTTCCTGATTTTTCACCTTGTTCATAAAAAGTTTGCTTCAATCTTAGAAGACTCGAGGCAGCTCTATTCGCTGATTTTTTGTCATATTCAGCTCTCAGAATCAGTAATTCGTTCTCTAACTGTGGGTTACTTCCTGCATACACCTTTTCTTGAAGAATTTTTATTTTACGTTCCAATTGGACTCTCTCCTCTCGAGTCTTCTTAGATTTTGAACCTGTATAACTAATAATATGCCCCCTAATAAAAGCTTTGAAAGCCTCCCATTTTATACATGCCATTGTTTGTGTAATATTTATATTTAAATAACGTGGGCTACATTGACAATTGGAGCTCTTTTTGGGGAAAACCTGGTCTTATGAGACGAGACAGCATTCATCCCACTTTGGATGGTGCTTCTCATTTATCTAACAATCTGGCATCTTTTTTTATCCAAATTTCCAAAACCCTGACTACTCAGAGTTGGGACCAGGAAGCAGAGTCGCAGTCTTACACGCCTCTCTGCAGCTCCTCTTCATCCACCACCCCTCAGCTTAGCCCCTGTCTTCCCCATCAGAGAATCATTGTCTGCTCCCTCCAAAGTAAATAAAAATATAATATATAAGCATCCCAAAGTGATTAAAGCGTACCTGTGGTGGTCGTGAAAAAAAAGATATTATATTGAGCCCCTGTCTCACGTTCTAGTTCAAGTTTAAGTTCAAGTTCAAAGCAATGTGATATAAATCCATTGCTGATGTGCTGGTTCAGCTATGTCAGCAAAACATGCGAGCAGCCATACTGGCAGCTACATGGCCTGCCAGGACGCTTCCTGTGACGTAGTGTCGTGGATACTGTCTGGATCAATATTGGCTGAGCCTGGAGTGACCGGATGAGCAGTGGCTTTCAGGATATTCAAATTCAAATTCAAACGTTTATTTCAAACTCAGGGTTCATATTAAATGCAGAACTAAAACGAGTAGAAAATAAATAAATAAATGCTTAAATTCAGCGGGTCGTCTCGTCTGATCTGAGGTCGTAACGGCCGCCAGACGGCTGATTAGGCGCTGGGCTCTCCCCTCGCCGCTAAAACTATATACAGAGCAGCAGACACTAGGCGCTCTTGTAACAACAAAAACATACAATGTGATATGGATATCGCAACATGATGGAATGTAAAGCCTTTGGATGTCTCAATAATAAGCGAAAAAACAAAGATAAACACTTCTTTTGTGTACCCAAACGCAGCTCACCTTATCAGAAGATCGTAGCGGAAAAGTGATTGCGCAATCTCGGAACAGGGCAGACGTTTCCTTTCAGACGAAATTGCGTTGTGTGTGAGGACCACTTCGTCACTTTCACCCTCAGAAGACCTTTCTGGCTCAAACCTGTAGCCATGTTGGAAGAATTCTTCCTCAGAGTCCGACAATTCAGCCATAATAGAATAAAAACACTCACAAAAGCACCCTAGTCGCTCATAAAGGCGGAGTATTGACTTTTCAGTACCAACGTAGTGACGTCACATCCGCATGTGTCATGGCTGCGTGCAGAGTTTTCATTGGCTGGTCATGCCTGCGGTCGTATTTGCATATTTCTCTGGTGGTATATGGCTGGCAATAATTATTTAACCAAATAACGAATACTTTGCCTAATGTTTTCAAGTTGAATGCGTTTAGACGACCACCACAGATGGTAAAACTCAAATTAAACATAAAGCCTCTAAATTGAATGATTTGGCCTCTGTTCCTCCTCATAATTTAAAAATTAAATGTGGTTTATTAAATATTGGGTCTCTAACTCCCAAGTCTCTGTTAGTCCATGATCTGTTAATTGATCATCAGATTGATTTAATTTCCCTTACAGAGACTTGGTTAGGGCAAGAGGATTATGTTGGTTTAAATGAATCAACTCCCTCTGGTTATTTAAACTGTCAAAATCCCAGAAGTTCTGGTCGTGGAGGAGGAGTAGCAACAATTTACCATTCCAAATTACTAGTTAATGTAAAGCAAAAAACATGTTATAATTCCTTTGAGGGCCTGGTCCTCAGTATTGGGCACTTTAGCAATTTTAGGTTAAACTCAATTTTATTTGCCATAGTTTATCGTCCCCCATCAACCTACTCAGAATTTTTATCCGAATTTGCTGATTTCTTAGCTGATTTAGTGCTGAAATCTGATAGAATTATAGTACAGGACTTTAATATACATGTGGATGTAGATAGTGACTGCCTTAATGTGGCTTTTAATTCAATATTAGACTCGATTGGGTTTTCTCAGAAAGTAGGAAATTCTACTCATTACCTCCACCATACATTGGACCTTGTTCTGACATATGGCATAGAAATAGAAAATCTTGTAGTGTCTCCTCATAACCCTGTACTGTCAGACCATTGTCTGTTAACCTTTGATTTTACTATTTCTGACTATTTGGCTCCGAAAGAAAAATATTATTACAGTAGATGCCTCTCAGATGATGCTGTTACCAAATTTATGCAGATTGTTTCCTCTATGCCATGTGTCAACACAACGGAAATAAGCTATAGACAGCTTGCTCCTTCTGTAATTGATAACATGGTGGATAGTGTTACAGCTTCTCTGCATCAGACTCTAGACTTGATGGCCCCCTTAAAAAAGAAAAAGTCTAATCAGAGATTTCTTCCCACAGTAAACTTAAATACTGTAACTACTACAACTCCTTCTATTGATGTCTGTCTTGATGAGTTTACTCCAATCGACCTTTGTGAGTTAGACAAAATAGTTTCCTCATCCAAACCTTCAACTTGTTTTTTAGACCCTATTCCTACCAGGTTATTTAAAGAAGTCTTCCCACTTATTGGTAGCTTTATTCTTCATATAATCAATTCTTCATTAACTTCAGGCCATGTACCGCAGGCTTTTAAAACGGCTGTAATTAAACCCTTACTCAAAAAGCCAACGCTAGATCCAGGAGCTTTAGCTAACTATAGACCAATCTCTAATCTCCCTTTCATTTCAAAAATCTTAGAAAGAGTTGTTGCTACGCAATTATTTGACCGCCTGCAGGGAAATGGTTTACTTGAAGAGTTTCAATCTGGGTTTAGAATCCATCATAGTACTGAAACAGCCTTAGCGAAGGTCACTAACGACCTCCTCATCGCATCTGATAATGGACTGGTTTCTGTACTTGTCCTTTTAGATCTTAGTGCAGCTTTTGATACTATCGATCATAATATTCTACTTGATAGATTAGAACACTATGTTGGACTTAATGGAACTTCGTTGCAGTGGTTTAGATCTTATTTATCTGATAGGTTCCAGTTTGTTCATGTAAATAATGAGTTTTCTTTCAACTCAAAGCTTAGTCATGGAGTTCCACAGGGATCTGTGCTAGGCCCTACTCTTTTTAGTTTATATATGCTTCCGTTAGGCAACATTATTAGAAAGCACTGTATACATTTTCATTGATATGCAGATGACACACAATTATACCTGTCAATGAAGCCAGATGATAGTAATCAATTAGCCAAATTAGAAGCCTGTCTTAAGGAAATCAAAGCTTGGATGACTTGTAATTTCCTGCTATTAAATTCAGCTAAGACTGAAGTCATTCTAGTTGGTCCAAAAAACCTTAGAAATACCTTTCCAAATCAAACTTTCAGTTTGGATGCGGTTACTCTTTCTCTTAATAGCTCTGTGAGGAACCTTGGAATTATTTTTGATCAAGATCTGTCCTTCAATTCACATATTAAATTTGTATCTAAGACTGCCTTCTATCATTTGCGTAATATTGCCAAGATTAGGAGCATCTTGTCTCAGAGTGATGCTGAGAAACTGATCCACGCTTTTGTTAGCTCGAGATTAGATTATTGTAATTCTTTATTATCAGGCTGTCCTAAAACATTTTTAAAAAGTCTTCAGCTGATCCAAAATGCTGCAGCAAGAGTTTTAACAGGTACTAGAAAGAGAGATCATATCTCTCCAGTTCTGGCCTCCCTTCACTGGCTTCCCATAGAGTTTAGAATTAAGTTTAAAATCCTTCTTCTTACTTACAAAGCTCTAAACAATCAGGCTCCTTTTTATTTAAAAGATCTGGTACTACCGTATTATCCTAACAGAGCACTACGCTCCCAAAATGCAGGATTACTTGTAATACCTAGAATCTCCAAAAGTACAATGGGAGGCAGAGCCTTCAGTTATCAAGCTCCTCTCCTGTGGAACCAGCTGCTAATCTGGATTCGGGAGTCAGACTCGATCTCTGTTTTTAAGAATAGGGCTAAAACCTACCTTTTTGATATAGCCTACAATTATGGAGGGATCATGTGTTTCTGAACCCTCCCTTAGTCATGCTGCTAATAGGTTTAGTCAGCCGGGGGACCTCCAGTAATGCACTGGGCCTCACTCCTTTCCTCACTCTCAATGAAATAATTTTTTTTGCTGGTCATTAACATTTGTTTGTTCTCTCCCATAGATTGAGTCCCCATCATGCTGTTTGCTCTCTACATGTCTGTTCTTTTCATTTTCTCTATCCCCTCACCCCCCAGCCAGTCGCAGCAGATGACTGCCCCTCCCTGAGCCTAGTTCTGCTGGAGGTTTCTTCCTGTTAAAAGGGAGTTTTTCCTCTCCACCGTCGCCAAGTGCTTACTCACAGGGGATCGCCTGATTGCTGGGGTCTTTCTGCAACTGTGGGGGTTCCCCCTACAGTTGATAGTGCTATGAGATGACTGTTGTTGTGAAATGGCGCTATATAAATAAAGTTGAATTGAATTGAATTGAATTGTAGTATTAATATCAAAGAACTCATCTATCTGTTTTTCTATGTACTTAACAAATTCCTCATCCTGAAGCCATTTATGCTGAAAATGCCACCTACCTGGATCCTTTGTCAATTTCTTATCTACATATATTAGACAGCAGGGTGCATGATCAGAGATCACAATGTTATCATAGAAACAGTTTTGAATCTTGGACCTTAATTCTGTAGAGATCAAAAAGTAGTCAATACGTGAGAATGTCTTATAGGTATTAGAATAACAAGAATAGGCTTTGACTTGTGGCTTCATTTCTGTCCATATAGCTAGCAACCTTAATTCTTTCATCAAATGATTAATGGTCATCCTGCATCCATTATGCCAGTCCAGTCCTGTTGACCTATCTATACTGGGATTCAATGTACAATTAAAATCCCCTGCTATTATATGTTGCCCTGTAAGTGATGATAAAGTAAGGAATAAATTAACAAAGAAGTTTTGATCATCAATATTGGGGCTGTATAAGTTCACCAGATTTATATTTTATATTTTCTAATAACAAAGATCCTTGGATGATTAGATATCTTCCAAATTTGTCTCCAATTACATTTTTCACTTGAAATGGGACTGTTTTGTGTATGAGAATCATAACTCCCCTGGCTCGGGATGAAAATGATGAGGTGAACACATTACCTTGCCATCTTCTCCTAATTCTTTTTACATCCTCCTCTATTAGATGAGTTTCTTGTAAAAATACAATTTTTGAATCTATGTCTTTTATTTTATTCATAACTTGTTTAAGTTTTTTTAGATTTTGTAGACCTCTGCAATTCCATGAAGTTAAATTAAGATTAACGCTTTGATCTGTGATCAATAAGGAGTTTGAGATTATCTTGCAATATGAACATGCTCATACAGAGAAGCAAAAACATGGATGATTGAACATTCATCCTACAAACTACACAAAAACAAATTCCCTTTCCCCACATTCGTGGTAATCCCCCCAAAATCAAAAAAAATTCCGTCTCCCGTTATAGCTAGTGACTGTTCCACACCTGCGAGGATCAGTCAAACCACTCTCTCTTTCTCCTCTCAATCACCCTGACTCTACTACTATTTTTAATGACATTAACTCTCTTCTGTAGTTTTTTCAACATAACTTCAAAGTTTTATCGAGTTTTATAGCAACTTTGTACATCATAGCTTTATTTTTTTAATACAGTCTGTATTTTGTAGACATGTTATATGTTTCAGATCAATCAGATGCCTGTACAAATGCTTAAATGTTCTACCTTTGTCATGTTCATGCTTAGCTCCCACCAGTCTCCTTTTGGATCTGCTTAATGAGCTCCTGCGCCTCTTGAGGTGTCTTGAAGATGTGGGCTCTCCCCTTATATGTGGCCAGCAGTCTTGCCGGATGAATCACCCCGTGACGAATCCCGAGGTTGCGCAGCTCTTTGCGGGCAGGGTCGAACTGCCTCCTTAATTGTTGAATTCCTGTGGCCAAATCTGGGTAGAACCACACCTGTTGATCCTGGTATTTAATTTCCCCTTTAGCTCGCGCCGCGTTGGTGACCGTCATCTTGTCCCTGTAGTTGAGGAACTTCATAATCAGCATCCTCGGTGGTGTCTTATTATCTCTCGGTGGGCCGATTCGGTGAGCTCTCTCTAAGACGACCGATGACTGCAGGTCCGCGTTGTTCAGCGCTTCTGGAATCCACTTTTCCAAAAAGGAACATGGGTCCCGTACCTCCGCTCCCTCCAGGAGGCCCACCAGCCTCAAATTATTCTGTTGCGAGCGGGATTCCAAGTCCAGGACGTTATCTTCCAAACGTTTCCATTTTAATTCCAGTGTTTGCAACTTTGATTGTAGGCTGGTGACGTCATCTTCAGCGCTTGAAATTCGGAGCTCCGCCTGCGATACTCGTTCCATACAGTCGCTTATTTCCTTTCTCATTCCTTCTATCGCTGCTATAATTCCATCAAATTTAGACGAAAAGTCTGTTCTCATGGAGTTGATGGCAGCGAGCACTGCGTTTGTCCCCTCTTTAGCAGCTCCCGCTCCGCTGCTGGCTACATCCTCCGCCATAGTCTCTGGAGTTTTTTCTGCTTCGCCACGAGCGTGGAAGTCTGTTAGTTTGGGTTGTTTTGTCGAATCGCTTTTCCCTCCGCCTAATTTCCCAGCCTTGGTCTTTACCATATCTGCGCCTAAACGCTGGGATGGGTTTTTGTTCCAATTAAGAGAGTTTTAGTAAACTTTTTATTTTTAGGAGCAGAGCAGTGTGAAACACGTCTTCCTATGTGGCCGCCGTAACCGGAAGTCCTGAACTGAGCTTTTTATATTATAAATCTACCTTCTGGATCTGCTATGGTGTTATTCACAACAAAGTGTATTCTTCTGTTTACCAGTATAGCTGCCCCCCTTTCTTTGGAATTAAAGTAGGTTGAATCAGAATCAGAATCAGAATCAGATTTATTGCCATTGTTCATGTAGTACACAAACTAGGAATTTGTCTCGGTGCAATGCTGCAACATTAAACATGATAAAATAAAAGAAATAAACTATACATGCAATAAAGTGTAGAATAAGAATGAGTAATACTAGTCAGCAATTTAAATATATTAGCGAGCAGCAGATAATGAGGAGAACCATATAGTGCAGTCGGTAACGCAAGAAGGTTGACTACATGTGGGGGAATTTTGGGCAGGTGAGCGCATCTACAGACGACTTAGAAACATGTGTTCCCTGTAATATGACAAAGTCTGCCTGTAGATCCTTCAGTCGATTAAAAACTTTTAGCCTCTTCTTCCTGGTACCAATTCCACGTATGTTCCACGGGACAAACTTTAATGTAGACATGTTTTCACTAATTGGTTTTTGTGGTAAAGGCTAATTAAGTGTGTCTATGTGTTTATATGTCCGTAGTGTATATACGTGTGTGTGTACATGAATGTCCTGTGTATGCTGTGTGGCTGCATGTACACATGTGTATAGACATGTGTGTTGTGCGTAAAATATATACCTACTATATGTATGCGTGCTTGGGTGCGTGCGTATGATGTCTCTGTTCCATTTGCTTGCATTTGCAAGAGTGAGTGGGGTGCATGTACTTAAGGTTATTTCCTATAAACCAAATGTATGAGAGAGAACAGACATAAAAGTTAGTAAATGGTGAAGCGATACAGATAACATGCAACAACAACCTAACAACTTCAGCAAAATTAGCTACAACAGACAAACAAACAACAACCTCAACAAAAAAGAAAAGAAACATTAGACAAATGTTAACAAATTAAACCGAGATCAAATAAGAGACCTGTACACAACTGCACTTTTTCCACATGTAACTAAGGAAACAAAAGAGGCTCTAGAATAGCCAGGGGGTTATGGTTTCATCCATAAACAGCTTGCCATCTATAAACAATCTGTCCACAGAGACAATAGCTCGCTTGCCTTCTTGGATTTTTTGTTTCCTAATGGGAAAAAACTTCCTTCTCCTTTCCATGATTTCCTATGGAAATTGATCATTTACACCATAATTGGTGTTTTTAAGCTGCCTGCCCTGCCTCTGCACCAGAATTTTTTGCTTGAAATGTTCAAATTTGGCAACAATAGGTCTGGGACGTTTATTTTGAGGATTTTTCTGTCCGTTGTGTTGGACTCGGTGAAAGGTAATTGATTCTGTAACATCGGTTGGCAGTTTCAGCTGTGTGGACATGAATTCACAGACCAGCTGTTCTGGATTGTCATTATTTTTTTCAGCAATTCCGGAAAAAACAAGGTTATCTCTCATGCTGCATGGCTGCAAGTCAAGAACTGTTTCCTTCATTTTCCGGTTTTCTCTTACAATGACATCAAGTTATGTGGTTATCGTGTTTACTGACGTTTTCAAGCTATTGTTTTCTTCTAAGTAAGAAATGAACTGTGCCTGGCTGTATTCCAAACTCCAAAGATCCAATCCAAACCATATGCTCTGGAATTTTTTTATGGAGCAGCTTGACCAACGCTAATCTACCATCCATGCTGGTAAGTTTATTTTCAATAGAGAAAAGGATGTCACTAACCTCTGAGCCGTCCCGTGATTTCCATCCATCCATCCATCCATCTTCTACCGCTTTTCCGGAGGTCCAGGTCGTGGAGGCAGCAGTTCAAGCAGAGAAGCTCAGACTTCCCTCTCCCCAGCCACCTGCTCCAGCTCTTCAGAGAGGATACCAAGGCGTTCCCAGACCAGCTGGGAGACATAGTCTCCACCGAGTCCTGGGTCTGCCCCGGGGTCTCCTCCCAGTGGGACGTGCCTGAAACACCTCAAGTGGGAGGCGTCCAGGAGGCATCCTAATCAGATGCCCATACCACCTCAACTGACTCCTTTCAATGTGGAGGAGCAGCGGTTCTACTCTGAGCCTCTCCCGGATGACTGAGCTCCTCACCCTATCTCTGAGGGTGAGTCCAGCAATCCTACGGAGAAAGCTCATTTCAGCCGCTTGTATCCGCGACCTTGTTCTTTCGGTCATTACCCAAAGCTCGTAACCATAGGTGAGAGTAGGAACGTAGATTGACTGGTAAATCGACAGCTTTGCCTTAGAACTAAACTCCCTCTTCACCACAACAGATCGGTACAACGTCCGCATCACTGCAGATGCTGCTCCAATCCGTCTGTCAATCTCTCGCTCCATTTTCCCCTCACTCGTGAACAAGACCCCAAGATACTTAAACTCCTCCACTTGGGGCAGGAGCCTGTCCCCAACCCAGAGAGGACAATCCACTTTTTTCCAGCTGAGGACCATGGACTCGGACTTGGAGGTGCTGATTCTCATCCCAGCTGCTTCACACTCAGCGGCAAACCAGCAAGAGCTGTGATTTCTTGGATGTTAATTTCGGAGAATCCGCAGGTCTAGGTCATTTGGACAAGGAAGAGGAGGAAGGATCGGGAGATACGTTGTCCTCCATGTCACAGCAGCGATAATAAAACTCGTCTATATAATTCTCAAGTTCCTCCAGCTCCATCAAGAAGATGGTGAAATGATACATGAAAAAAATGAAGATAGTAACAGATAGTCAGTTAGCAGATTAATTACAAAAAAAAAAAAAAGAAATGCTACCTGTGGAAAAGTTTGTTTATGCTTGGTCGACACAAGTTGCCATTTTGGATTATTGCGCAACAGTCTCGGAACATCTCGCGATCACAGCATCATGCCGCCCATCCTTGAGATCACAAATTTAAAATTTTTGATCATATTTGATCCGATCTTGCAGTGAAAGCTCGTCATAATATTGATATGCCATATTGTTTCAATGATAAGCTGTGATGATCAGGTGAACTTTTCCTGTTTCTGTTCTTCCCGGCTCCGGAGCTCATCAGCACACCTGCGTGATTGGACACACCTGCCGCTTCCTGGTTTACCAACGTATAAAAGAGCCAATGTGTGAATGCTTCTCCACTGGATCGTTGGGTATTGCTGCCACAGACAACTCCAGTAATTGTTGTTTGGCTAGTTTTGATTCCCGTTGTCTTATCCTTTTGTGTCTTCTTCTCCACAGGTTTGCTGCCACATCAGCGGTGTGTCTCTGCGCTCACCTGAATTATTCTCCTTCAAGACAACGGACTCTTCCATCCAGGTCACCCATCCTTTCTTCATCCTATCTTCACCCATTTGTGTCCCATGCAGTAGTTCCCTGCCGGGCCTTCAACTCTAACCATAAGCCCTTCTCCTCTCTCACCTTCTTCCTCTCTAGTTATCCTTATACTAATTATTTCTCTGCCCCTCTCTTTCAGACTACGTGGCCTCCAGCGTGCTCCTGCTTTATGTGTTGGTGTTCATTTTGCATTGTTCTGTAGCTGTGCGTGGGTTTATGTTTATTGAGTTAGTGTTGAGTGTCTTTGTGTTTTCATTAAAGTTGTGTGAAATTTTCCCACTTGAGTCAGAGTGTTCATTTGGTGTGATTGCCCTGCATTTGAGCCTTCCTAGTATTAAATCATGACAGAAAGGTCCAGCCAGGATCAAGGCTCAGCAGGCGCTTCGCCGAGTGAGCATTCAGCGGTCTTGCGTTTGGATGCCACGGAGCGCCAGATCATTTTTTTTGTCTGAACAACTTCAGACTATTAGGCAACAATTGGCAACTGTCACTGAGCATTTATGCTGACTTCCTGGTGTGGCGGCTACCCCCGCACCTGCTGCTCCAGCAGCTCCTCCCATCTGCAGAACTATTTCCATTCCTTTGCCTGCCCCCTATGTGGGGGAGGTGGGGGGATGCAAAGGATTTCTGCTTCACTGCTGGCTTTATTTTCAGCAGTTGGAAGGGGAGTATAGGGATGAATCGGTGAAAATTCAGTTTATGACCCTGTTACTCCAAGACCAGGTGCTTAAGTGGGCTCAGTCCATCTTAAGCAGTCTGGAGGGGCCCCTGTACACTTATGTTCGGTTTGTGCAGGGATTCACCTGGGCGTTCGATCATACAGAGAGTGAGGGGAACATTGCTAGCCAGTTACTGGGACTCCGGCAGGGAGGTCGGTCAGTAGCCGACTTCTCTGTCGAGTTCCGGGTTGCCACGGCAGATTCTGGGTGGAATGATGTTGCGCAACATAGCGTCTTCCTCTGGAGTCTTAATGCCAATCGCTGCAATGAACTGGCTCTCCGTGCTAACCCCTCCTCTTTGGATGAATTAATTGCGCAGGCAGTGGCTCTTGATAACCGGTATCAGGAGCGCATGAGGGAGCAGAGAGCTGCTGTTTCCTTGTCTGCTTCACGTCCGGTTCCCCCCTCCTCTTGTGCTACCCGCTCGCCATCTCCACCGGAGCCGATGGTCCTCGGTCGGACTCATCTGACTCTGGAGGAGCGCCGGCGCCGGAAGGAGGAGGGGGCTTACATGTATTGCGGGGCCACTGATCACGCGATACCGAAATGCCCCATTCGGCCAAAAGGTCCGGCCCATCAGTAACCGTGGGGGGTCTGGCGGGAGGATCTTCCCCAAATGACCCAAAGGACACTCCCCCCACTCCCAACACACAGCCCCCCATCCTGACCCTGACCAAGACCCAGGTGAGGACGGAGCTGAGGAAGATCAAGGCGAGGAAGGCGTCGGGACCGGACGGCATCAGCGCAAAGCTCCTCAAGTCCTGTGCAGACCAGCTGTGTGGGATTGTGACATATATCTTCAACATGAGCCTGAAACTGGGGAGGGTACCACAGCTGTGGAAAACATCTTGTGTGGTACCTGTACCAAAAACTTCCCACCCCAAAGACCTGAACAGCTTCAGACCGGTGGCCTTGACGTCCCACTTGATGAAGACCCTGGAGAGACTGCTCCTTGCTCATCTCCGCCCCCTGGTGGAACCAGCGATGGATCCACTCCAGTTCGCCTACCAGCATGGCATTGGGGTGGAGGATGCGGTGATCTTCCTCCTTCACCGTTCTCTGTCCCACCTGGAGAAGCCCGGGAATATGGTGAGGATCATGTTCTTTGACTTCTCCAGTGCTTTCAACACCATCCAACCGATGATCCTGAAGGACAAGCTGCTGCGCGCAGGGGTGGACCAGCACCTGTCATCATGGATCCTGGACTACCTCACGAACCGGCCTCAGTTTGTGAGAACCCGGGACTGTGTTTCCGACACGATCATCAGTAGCACGGGGGCCCCCCAGGGAACGGTGCTGGCTCCCTTCCTGTTCACTCTTTATACTGCGGACTTCTCACACAACACAACACATTGCCATCTACAGAAGTTCTCTGATGACTCTGCGATCATTGGTCTCATCTCCAGCGGAGATGAAGCTGAGTACAGAGGGCTTATCCAGAACTTTGTGGACTGGTGCCATCGGAACTGCCTCCAGATCAACGCGAGGAAAACTAAGGAGCTGGTGGTGGACTGCCGCAGGCATGGGCAGCCCCTCACAGCACCAGTAAATATACAGGGAACAGACATCGAGATGGTGACATCCTACAAGTACCTGGGTATTCATCTGAACAATAAACTAGACTGGTCACACAATACTGACGCACTCTACAAGAAGGGACAGCGCAGGCTGTTCCTGCTGAGGAGACTCAGGTCTTTTGGTGTACAAGGGGCGCTGCTGAAGTCATTCTATGACACGGTGGTGGCATCAGCCATCACTTTATGGAGGAGATAGGAGAGAGAAGGACGGTGGCTAAACTGTCATCTCTGCTGGAGTCCGAGTTCCACCCTATGCAGGACATACTGGATGCACTGAGGAGCTCATTTAGCAGCAGACTACATCATCCCAGGTGCACAACCGAGAGGTTTCGTAGGTCCTTCCTACCAACGGCTGTCAGACTGTACAACCTAAGCAGGGCTGCTCGCAGAGATAGCAAAAAGACGTAACAAACTAATAGTTTTTTTTGAATGCAAAAGATGCAATAGACTTACACAATGGTCCTCTCCGGCATACAACTAGGAACATACCGGTCGCTATGGAGGGTGAGAATATGTATGGGCACATAATCATACCATGTAGGATAACTAAATAGACGGTTATGCTGTTTCATCCCACCTAGCAACAATGCTCTGCACTGTGTGTGTTTATATATTTACATATTTATTCCATCTAGCTACAATGCTCTGCACTGGGTGTGTTTATATTTATATATCTATATATTTATTCCATCTAGCTACAATGCTCAGCACTGGGTGTGTTTATATTTATATATCTATATATTTATTCCATCTAGCTACAATGCTCCGCACTGTGTTTTTATATATCTACATATTATTCCATCTAGCTACATTGCTCCGCACTGTGTGTGTTTATATACTTGCATATTTATTCCACCTAGCTGCAATGCTCCGTACTGTGGGTGTTTATATATTTACATATTTATTCCATCTAGCGACAATGCTCTGCACTGTGTGTTCATATATTCATATATTTATTCCATCCAGCTACAATGCTCTGCACTGTGTGTCTGTGTGTGTGTGTGTGTATATATATATTTTATAGTAATATGTACATATGTATATTAGCTGCTCTTGCTTGCTTGTTTTTTTTTTCTTGCCTTCTGATTGTTGCTCTGAGTGTTGCTATCCCTGTGCTGTTGCAATCCTGGAATTTCCCCGTTGTGGGACTAATAAAGGCTTATCTTATCTTATCTTATCTTAAATCCTCCCAATAGTTTTACATTTCCGGCCCTCATTCAGTTACCGGGGGCCGAGTGTAAAACTTCAGCTCTGCTTGATTCCGGGGCTGAAAAAAATTTCATTCAACATTGTCTTTTTCAAAAATTTAAGATTCCCACCAGGAACCTTTCGGCACCATTAAATGTATCAGCTCTATCTGGGCATAGGCTCGCTGTGGTTACCCTTCAAACTGAACCCATTTCTGGCATTTTGTCTGGTAACCACCGTGAAACTATCCAATTTTTTGTCCTCCCTCATTCATCTGCACCAGTGATCTTGGGGTTTCCGTGGCTTCGCAAACACAACCCCATTATTAACTGGGACCAGGGCTCCATTTCTTCCTGGAGCCCTTTTTGCCTTTCCTTGTGTCTCCGGTCAGCCGCATGCTCGCCCACTCTCTCTAGCTCCTCTCCTCCGGCTGAGCCGGCGGATCTCAGCCTCATGCCCAAGGTCTATCATGACTTAGGGGAGGTCTTTAGCAAGTCAGGGGTCCTTTCGTTACCACCTCATCGGTCCTATGACTGTGCTATTGACCTCCTTCCGGGCACGCGGCTGCCATCCAATCGGCTCTACAGTTTTTCTGGGCCAGAGAGGGAGGCGATTGAGAGCTATATAAAAGATTCCCTCAGCGTCGGCCTTATTCGTCGGTTGTCTGCCCCCTCGGTGCTGGGTTCTTTTTTGTAGGGAAAAAATGGGTCATTGTGGCTGTGCACTGATTATCATGAGCTTAATGCCATCACCGTTAAAGATAAATATCCATTGCCCCTCATTAATTTGGCTTTTGAACTTATCCAGCGGGCGTGGGTGTTCACCAAACTCGATCTCCATAACACATACCATCTAGTTTGCATACGCGAAGGAGATGAGTGGAAGATGGCTTTTAAAACACATCTGGGCCAGTTTGAGTACTTGGTCATGCCCTTTGGCCTGTCAGGGCTGGCCCTCACGAGCCAGCATAAGACGCCACAGTCCAGTGAAGTTGCACAGATGTTTATTAACAGGTAGGGAAAGGGAAGGACAAGATAACCAGCCACGTGGGCTAAACAATAAGACTACTAATTAACTCACAGAATGATCGTTGACAGCTGAGACGAGGAGCGCTCGCTCAGCGTCTGATACGGAAAAGGGGGACAGAGTACGACAATAATCACAGGCGAATAACAAACTTACGAATGAGATGAGAAGGAATCGTTGACACTCGTTAGACGAACATTTGACAAACGTTTGACGAGACTGCCAAAGATACTGCCGCTGGTGCCGGCTTTTAAAGCCGGCTGCTAACGACCGCAAATGCAGCACAGCTGTTCAGGCCTTGACAACGGGAAGCTCCCCCGAGCATTGTCCAATCAGAGCCCGGGGAGCCAGAATAACAACACCGCTGTCAAAGCCTGACAGGAATGGTGCGTGGCCCGAGCACGGACAATATTAGCGCTCGGGTTATGACAGGACCTCCCCCTCAAGGGCGGACTCCCGGACGCCTGCTAACATCCAAACCCCCCCCCACCCCAGGGCGGGTGGATGGGGGAGCAGGCAAAGGGGGGACAGAATCGGCCTCACCGAAAACCAAATCAGCCCGATATCCTACCACACAAATCACAATAAAGACAGGGCAGGAACAGAAAACAACCAGGGCATACATTCATAGGGGAAAAAAAACTATACAACACAGGAGCACATACGGGGTACGAGAAAAGAGAAAAAAAAAACCCACAGGTAACAGTCTCATCCCTCCAACAGGAGAGAGGGAAAAGAAAAAGAAACACACACTAATTCAAGCAAGCATAACCAAAACACAATGGTATAGCCTGTTATAAAGCTGGAAAAAAAGGGCAATTACAGACACGATAACAGAAAATACAGCACTCTCAAATGCGCATATCAAAACTGAGCTGCCACAAGACAACCTAAGAAATTGAGATGAGATGAGATGAGATGAGATTCAACTAAATGCGCAAATGGGGAAAAAACAGCATAATGGCTATTGGCTACATTAATTAATTAAATAGCTGCAGAACTGAGGGGCAGAGAAAGAAACCGGGATGACAGGCATCATGTACAGTTCAGGGGGCCTCCCCGCACCCCTCATCCAAGCCGCTAACCGGGGTAACGGGAAGTGTTCTGGCGGCCTACCCGAATCCCAGGCCGAGGATGACCGAACCTCCGGCGGCCGGACCAGGTTGCCAAAAATAGGGTTCAGTTTATCAGGGGGCCGGCCTAGGACGCCAAACGGGAAGAGCCAGCTTCCAGGTGGTCGACCCGCATCATCCTGCCAACAGGACCACTGGAGAGAGCTCGGCGATGGCCTCCCAACGGAGAGAGGAAACAAGGGAGAGCCAGGCCAACTATGGGTAATCCCCGCGGTTCCTGGTGTGAGGGAAGAAAAAATATGACGAAGATAAGGGATCAGTTCAGCGTTACTCAGCAGCTTCTCCGGATCCCACACGAACAGGCGCTGATTGGGCTGGCACCAATCCGGTAATGGACCTCGACTGGGCCGACGCTGCACCCGCGGTGGACCCCGATCGGGACGGAACCAAGCCGATGACGAACTCCGACTGGACCATGGCTGCACCCGCGTCGGACCCCGATTGAGTCGGAACCATTCCTGTGACTGGCCCCGACTGGACCACGGCTGCACCCGTGACGGACCCCGATTGGGTCGTGGCCGCACCAGTATCGACCTCCAACTCCGAACCCGGAACCCCCGGCACAGCGATTGGCGTCTGCTCTGCCCCGGCAACCCTGGGAGAAGGCTCAGAAGGGAAAGAAGAGGAACCGGGATCAGGATCACCGGCAGCGCCAGAACCTGGTGAGACGAGCTCGGACGCAGTGGACGGCTGCACCCAGCTCGACCCCCCAAGAGACAGGCAAAAATGCTCAATAATAGAAAAGGCAAAGACAACACTGAGCACTTGCCTGATCTCAAGTTCGGATGCCGTCCAGGACTCTTCGATGATCCGGGCTCAGACGGGAGGAGGTCGTCTTCTGGCTCCCACTCAGCTGCGTCAGGCTCCGCAGCTGGCATGATGGCTTCTGCAGCCTGAGGACCCTCCAGCGCCGTCGTCCACGCTGGCAACCCGTACGGCGTGGTAGCAGGGGGCCCCTGGCCCGCTGGGTCAGACTGATCATCCGAGGAGACCCGGGGACGCTTTGTCGTCGGCGCAGGCTCCATACAGCAGTCCGCTCTCCTCCTCTGTCCTTGGTGTGGCTGCGGGGCTGGAATTACGTGCTCCAGGGCTGCAGGCCCCCTCCTCATCCGATGACGCTTGGCTGACGTCGAGGATCGCTCCGTGGAGGGAGACACAGAGGCAGCGGGTTTAGTTATTATCTCAGCAGGTGGTGGAGGCTCGGGGGGCTGCGAACCCCGAACCTCACCCCCAGGAGTCAGACAAGACAAATCACTGTTAGGAGAGGAAGAGTGAACTTGTACTCGCCTGTCTCCCGGAGGGAGGATGGTGCCTGCTGCGGGGAATGCTGCTCCTTCTTCTCGCCGAATGGTGGCAGAGGGCTCCCTGGAAGGACGAGGGGGAGCCGCTCGTGATGGACTCGGCTCCGGGCTCACCGAAGCAGAACTCCTCGTACACCCAGCAGCTGGAGGAGGTGTCGGATAGGAGGGGGCGACAGCCGACACGGGCCGGGCACGGCGCGCTGACGGGACAGCGAGGGACGATGGCCCGGGGAGAGAGGCTGCGGGGGTTCCCCCTTGCGAGACGCTGAAGAGACAGCTGTCAGGTTGATGGGGTCATTCCGGCGACCCGGAACCGGATCCGGATGGGGTTCTTGCTGAGGTTGTCTCTGGCCGCGGCGCAGACGTCTTCGACGGGCCTCGGATGGTGCGAACTCCTGGCCTGGATCGAGGAGAGGATCGGGATCCCAAAGCAGGGAGCGGGGATGCCTTCTCCTCCGCTTTCGGTCGTTTTCTTCCTCGTACATCCGGAGTATCTCTCGTTGGGTGGCGATGTCATCCCTCCTTATGCCGACTTCTGGGTGATCGGCGTAGCGGGGAAAACGGTTCAGGACGTCCTCAGCACTGTCCAGGTACCAGCGTACGTCGGGGTGATAGTCGAGGATGGAGGCGGCGATGAGGATTTCATCAACTTCATCCAGCGCCTCGGTCAGCTTGTGGCTGGGACTCCGAGCGCGGCCCCTCCGCGATGGCATACTTCCAGCACACCATACACAGACAGGAAAGAGCAAAGTTCTTCTGAATGCAACTTCACCGAGAACAGCGTCTCCTTCTGGTGGTAGTCTACTGTCAGGGCTGGCCCTCACGAGCCACCATAAGACGCTACAGTCCAGTGAAGTTGCACAGATGTTTATTAACAGGTAAGGAAAGGGAAGGACAAGATAACCAGCCACGTGGGCTAAACAATAAGACTACTAATTAACTCACAGAATGATCGTTGACAGCTGAGACGAGGAGCGCTCACTCAGCGTCTGATACGGAAAAGGGGGACAGAGTACGACAATAATCACAGGCGAATAACAAACTTACGAATGAGATGAGAAGGAATCGTTGACACTCGTTAGACGAACATTTGACAAACGTTTGACGAGACTGCCAAAGATGCTGCCGCTGGCGCCGGCTTGCCGCTAACGACCGCAAATGCAGCACAGCTGTTGAGGCCTTGACAGCGGGAAGCTCCCCCAAGCGTTGTCCAATCAGAGCCCGGGGAGCCAGAATAACAACACCGCTGTCAAAGCCTGACAGGAATGGTGCGTGGCCCGAGCGCTGACAATATTAGTGCTCGGGTTATGACATGGCCTGACCAACGCCCCCGCTGTCTTCCAGCGGTTAATCAATGATGTCCTGCGCAATATGGTGAACCAATTGGTTTTTGTTTATTTAGATGATACTCTCATTTTTTTCTCGCACACTGGAGGAGCATGTAGTCCACGTCAGAGCTGTCCTGCAGCGGCTGTTAGAGAACCAGCTTTTTGTGAAAGCCGAAAAGTGTGAGTTTACCACCCACTCCACTTCTTTCTTGGGGTTTGCCATGGCCAAGGGCACATTAAAGGCCGATCCGGCTAAGGTTGAAGTGGTGGTAGACTGGCCTACCCCTCAGTCCAGGAAGCAGCTTCAACGTTTCCTTGGCTTTGCCACCTTTTACCAGCGGTTTATCCGCAATTACAGTAAAGTGTCTTGAACTGAGCCTGTGTTCTCCTGCGGGCTCGGTTCTGATCGTTCTTGGTCTTATGTTGTGTTTTGATTTCTGTCCGGTGGTTCGTTATTTCTATGCTTGGACCTATTCTATTGCTCTGGCCAGCAATCGTTGGGCAGCTGTTTGACCCACTTTCTGGTGGGCGCTGTCTAACATTCGCCGGTCCGACCACGCCCCCCTCTCTCTGACAGTCAGCTGTGTGCCCCGGTAATTATCTTTCCCTTGCCTCGCCCAGGTGTTCCCTATTTGTTAGTCCTATTTGTTTGTACTTAAGCAGCTCTTTGCTAGTCAAACACCGCTGGACCACTGCATGAGTCACACAGTCGTTCTCCGTCGTGTGACCATCTTGTCACTGAAGGTTTGTGCTCGCTGTGAGACTGGGAGGATTTGGACTGCTCTGGCACTGTGAGTAACTTTACTGTTTCTGTTTGCGGTTGTGCCGCGACGCTGATAGCGTTTCCTTTTGCGGCACTACTGCTACGCTTTCTCCCCGTTCTGCCGAGCGTCTTGGAGGACTCTCAGTTAACCTGGACTGCCTAGCCATTTTGTACAGTTCGTTAATCTGTGTTCAATAAATGTGTGTTTGGTAACCCTGCATTTAAAGTGCTAATGACACGTTTTTGACTTCCTCTAATTTTTCCACACATAATACAATATGACAAAATAGGTTGGTCTGTGCAGTTCTAAGTCAAACAGGCTTTTTTTCATGTGAATATCCAACGTTTTCATGAGCACCACATCACCCATTGCATCAGTGGCTGGAAAACCTCCCGGCCATGTTGTAATGTCATCGACAGAACACAGCGCTTGGCTGCCCTTTGTACACACAAGATGGAAGCGGTAGAAAACATTGACGATGGTTCCAGCACATGTAGTCTGGAATTGGTTTGTGTTGTCCAATCTTCAGACGATTATAGTTCTGAAGAATTGGATGACAATAAAGAATCTGGGGGCATCAGACTGTATAGTTTTGAGCCGTGCAAAGCGGACATCGTGCCTAGCGAGTCAGACTCAGAGACTGATGGTGCTGAGGCACACATGGCCGATGCAGCAGCAGCGACAAACACACGACAGGGGAACACTGAGTGGTATGGTTTTTTTTTTATAAAGATATTGCAACAATTTATTTGTTCAGAAATATAATTTATTTAAACCCGATTTTTCAGTAAAATCATAGCAGTGTATTTATAATAAAATTCAAACATCTACCTGATACTTTCAATGCCCCCCCAAGTAAACAAAGAAAAAGATACTATTTTTTATTTTTCCAGGTGCCAGTGCGGTCTGTGTGTGATAATGTCGACAGAGGAGGAGAGTATTTGTTGTCATGAGCAGAAGGTGAAACAGAAAATTCCGGACGGTGCTATAAAGTGTATCACTGGTCATCACAACTTCCCCGCGGTGTGTCTAAATGAAGATGTGCTGGAAGTGGCCTACTTCACCTATAAACACTATGTGAATGTGGATTATGGGAACAATTGGAAGCGATATACAGCTTACAGACAGTTCATCCGATGGTGCTACCACTACCTTGGTGAGAAAGTCCGTGTGCCAATACCTGCCTGTGTCGTTCACAAGATCAGAGAGACCTTTCCACTACAAGAGGGACAATATGTCAGTTTTTTTTTTCCACAATATCTTTATTGAACCTTTTTTTTTTTTTTAACAAACATGATACAAACAATCAAACACTAACACTAAAGTACTACAAAAAAAAAAAAAAAATGCACTAAAAACACCAACAACCACCAACAAAATCAAGTCTTCAACAATGCTCCTCTGTTTAGTCTAGACAATCCAATACATAAGTATACATATTATGTTCACCAGTTTGGAATTTACAAGGTCCACACACATCATTCAGCTTCTTCTTCAAGAGTTATGTTTAAATTTTTTACATAATCAATAAAAGGTCTCCATATATTCTCAAACACAATTTCCTTTGATTTCAGTATATATGTTATTCTTTCTAATGGAAGGTTTGTTAACATCTGTCTTAACCACTGAGTCACATCTGGTCTATGAGTCTTTTTCCATAATAGTGCAATACATTTTTTGGCATTAAGCAAACTGAGGTCTATGAATGTTCTTTCACTTTTATTGAAATTATGCTTTTCTGGGTACAGACCCAACAAAACCAGTTTAGGATTCAATATGATTTGTTTTGAGATTATTTTTTCAATTGTTACCCTCACCTCTTCCCAAAACATTCTTATTAATCTACATTCCCATAAACAATGAAATAGGGTTCCTTTACTTTCCATGCATTTTGTGCATGTATCTGGTATATTTTTGTTATATCTATTTAACTCCTCCGGTGTAACATACATCCGCATTAACCATTTGAAATGTATCAATTTAAGGCGTGCATTTATTGATTTGGTTTGAGCTTCTGTACAAGCCAATTCCCATTGTTCCTCTGAAATTTCAATTTGCAGATCTTCTTTCCAGTAGTTTAATCTTTTCAGTGAATTTTCACTTGAAGATAGTGTCAATGAGTTATAAAACTCTGAAATAATACCCTTTCTTTTACTATCTTTCATCATCATTTTTTCCAAGGATGAATAAATAGGTCGAGTGAGAGCTTTATTTTGATTTGATCGAATAAAGTTTCTAAGTTGAAGATATTTAAAAAAATGTGTTCTATTGAGATTAAATTTGATCCTCAGCTCTTCAAAAGACATTATGTTGTCTGCACATGGCAAATATAAATCCTGAATCTTTTGTATCCCTTTTAAATTCCATACTTTAAATACAGCGTCCGCTCTCCCTGGTTTAAAATATTGATTACCCCATATTGGACTAAATTGTGACAATAACTGTGGTTCTTTTAAATAGTTTTTAGCTTCACACCATATTTTGATCATATGCTTTACAAATGGATTTTTAACTTGTTTTTGTAATTTTTTTGCCGAATCTGAGTATATGAATATGGGAAGAGGTAAAGGTAAATTGTATGATTCCATTTCAGTCCAGTGAGGGAGATCATTTGATGAAAAATAATATGTCATAGACCTCAGTTGTGCCGACCAATAATACAACATAAAATTTGGACATTTCAGACCTCCACGATCAAATGGTAAATATAATAAAGACAGACGTAATCTAGCCCTCCTGTTGTTCCATATAAATTCCACTAACTTTTTTTTTATTCTTGAGAATAGATCTAAAGGTGGTGATAAGGGAATGTATTGAAATAAATAAAGTATTTTAGGTAAAATATTACTTTTAAGTATATTGATTCTCCCGATCATCGACATTGGTAGTGACATCCATCTCTGAGTTAACTCACTGATATCTGACATTAAGGCTTCATAGTTGACACTGGCGACTGATTCTAGCTTAGGCATAATTTGGATTCCTAAATATTTAAACTGATTTACAACATTGAATTGATTTACCTCAGGGGCTGGGTAATTTCTCTGGGTCTCATTTAGCATTAATATTGAAGATTTAGTTTTATTTATTTTATATCCTGATATTTCCCCAAAATTCTTTATTAAATTCAACAAGGTTGGAATTGATTTTTTTAGATTCGACATAAACAAAATTATATCATCGGCGTACAGGGAGATTTTATGTTCTGTTGGTCCAACTTTAATTCCATATATTTGTGAATGTAAACGTATCGCTATCGCTAAAGGTTCAATTGCCATAGTAAACAGTAAAGGTGAGAGTGGACAGCCTTGTCGACATCCTCTATTGATTTTTATTGGTTTTGAAATATTGTTATTTGTTAGGATTTCTGCTGTAGCATTATTGTATATTATTTGAACCCATTTTATGAAATTATTTCCAAGTCCAAACCTTTGTAGGACTTCAAAAAGAAAGGGCCATTCAACTCTATCAAAGGCCTTTTCGGCGTCCAGTGATAGGAGAGCTGTATCCGGTGCTTCTTTATTAAAATAAATAATATTAAATAGTCTTCTTACATTATGGAAGCCTTGTCTACCCTTTATAAAGCCATTCTGATCTCGATTAATAATATTTGGTAAAATTTCTTGTATTCGTCTTGCTAAAATTTTACAGATTATCTTAAGGTCGGCGTTTAATAGGCTTATTGGTCTCATATTTTCACATTTATTAGAGGGCTTACCTGGTTTTGGCAGCAGTATAATTAAGGCATTATTTATGTATGATGGTAAATTATTATTTTGAAATGCTTCTAAAACCATTTCCAAAAAAGGTTTTATTAATTTATTCTTAAATTTTTTATAAAGGTCAACTGGAAGACCATCTGGTCCTGCACTTTTTCCTGATTTCATATTATCAATGGCTAGCCCAACTTCTTCTTGACTAATTTTAGACTCCAATATCTCCCTGTTTTCATTTGGAATACACGGTATAGATAGTTCGTTCAAAAACCCATTTAGTTTTGTTAAATCAGGTTCATTTTTGGTATCATATAATTTTTCATAGTAATCTCTAAAGGCTCTATTAATTTCTAAAGGATCTATAACTACCTGTCCATTACTTATAATACTGGTAATTGGTGTTTTAATTTCCAATTGTTTAATCTGCCATGCTAATAATTTTCCTGATTTTTCACCTTGTTCATAAAAAGATTGTTTCAATCTTAGAAGACTCGAGGCAGCTCTATTCGCTGATTTTTTGTCGTATTCAGCTCTCAAAATCAGTAATTCATTCTCCAACCTTGGGTCACTTCCTGCATACACTTTTTCCTGAAGATTTTTTATTTTATGTTCCAATTTAGCTCTCTCCTCTCGAGTCTTCTTAGATTTTGATCCTGTATAACTAATAATATGCCCCCTAATAAAAGCTTTGAAAGCCTCCCACTTTACACATGCTGATGTTTGTGTAGTATTGATGTCAAAGAACTCGTCTATCTGTTTTTCTATATACTTGACAAATTCCTCATCCTGAAGCCATTTATGCTGAAATTGCCATCTACCTGATTCCTTTGTCAATTTTTTATCTACATATATTAGACAACAGGGTGCATGATCAGAGATCACGATGTTATCATAAAAGCAGTTTTGAATCTTGGACCTTAATTCTGTGGAAATCAAAAAATAATCAATACGTGAGAATGTCTTGTAGGTACTGGAATAACAAGAATAGGCTTTAACTTGTGGTTTCATTTCTCTCCATATATCTAACAATCTCAATTCTTTCATAAAATGATTAATAGTCATCCTACATCCAATGTGCGTACAATCCAGTCCTGTTGATCTATCCACACCTGGATTCAATGTACAATTAAAATCCCCTGCTATTATATGTTGCCCTGTAAGTGATGATAAGATGAGAAATAAATTAGCAAAGAACTTCTGATCATCTATATTGGGACCATATAAGTTCACAAGATTTATATTTTCTAATAGCAAAGAACCTTGAATGATTACATATCTTCCAAATTTGTCTCCAATTACATTTTTCACTTGAAAAGGAACTGATTTATGTATGAGAGTCATAACTCCCCTTGCTCGGGATGAAAATGAAGAGGTGAATACACTTCCCTGCCATCTACTCCTAATTCTTTTAACATCCTCCTCTATCAGATGAGTTTCTTGTAAAAACACAATTCTTGAACCCATGTCCTTTATTTTATTCATAACTTGTTTAAGTTTTTTTAAATTTTGTAGACCTCTGCAATTCCATGAAGTTAAATTAAGATTAACACTTTGGTCCATGATCAATAGAGAGTTTGGGATTACCTTGCAGTGTAAACATGCTCATACAGAGAAGCAAAAACATGAGTGGTTGAACATTCATCCTACAAACTACACACAAACAAATTTCCCCTTCCCACACTTGTGGCAAACCCCCCAAAATCAAAAGAAAAATTCTGTCTCCCGATATAGCCATCGACCGTTCCACATCCACGGGGAACAGCCTAAGCCACTCCTTCTTCATCCTCCCAATCACCCTAACTCTACTGCTTTTAATGACGTAACATTAACTCTCCTCTGTAGTTTTCCAACTTAACTCCAAAATTTTTAACAACTTTGTACATCATAGTTTTTTTTTTTTTTGTTTGTTTTGTTTTTGTTTTTTTTTTTTTAATATATAATACAATCTATATTTTGTAAACTTACTATTTACTTCAAGTCAGTCAGATGCCTGTGCAAATGCTTAATTATTCTACCTTATATTTTGTTCATGCTTAGCTCCCACCAGTCTCTTCTTCTTCTTTGATCTTCTTGATGAACTCCTGCGCCTCCTCTGGGGTCTTGAAGATGTGGGTTCTGCCCTCATACGTGGTCAGCAGTCTCGCAGGATAGATTACACCATGACGAATCCCAAGGTTGCGCAGCTCCTTACGTACGGGATCAAACTGCTTCCTCAATTGCTGGATTCCTGTGGCCAAATCTGGGTAGAACCGCACCTGCTGGTCCTGGTGTTTAATCTCTCCTTTTTTAGCTCGTGCAGCGTTGAAGATCTTCATCCTGTCTCTGTTGTTAAGAAACTTCATAATTAAGGTCCTCGGCGGTCCCTTATCTCTCCGTGGGCCAATGCGATGTGCTTTTTCCAGAACCACTGCTGATTGCAACTCCTCGCTGCCCAGCACCTCCGGAATCCACTTTTCCAGAAAGGAACATACGTCCCGACCTTCTGATTCCTCTGGAAGCCCCACCAGCCTCAAATTATTCTGTCTCGACCGAGATTCCAAATCCAAAATATTATCTTCCAGAGATTTATTTTTTTTTTCCAAAGTGCGCACCTTTAATTGAAGACGGGTGACGTCATCTTCAGCACTAGCGAGACGGAGCTCCATCTGCGCCGTTCGTTCTACACAGTCACCCAATTCCTTTCTTATTCCTTCCAACGCTGTCATAATCCCATCAAATCTAGAGGAAAAGTCCGCTCTCATTGAACTCATGGCAGCCATCAGCGCATCTGCGCCATTCCCCGCAGAAATCGCAGCGCCGCCAGCCTCCTCCGCCATATATGGAGCCCTGTTTGCTGCGTCACAGACCTGAAAGTCCGTTAATTTGGACTGTTTCGGCGGCTCGCTTTTTCCTTTTCCTGGTTTTCCAGCCTTAGGCTTCGCCGACATATCCTCGCCCAAACGCTGGGATACGTTCTGTCCCAAATGAGAGAGTTATTTGCCGATTTTTTTTCTCCAGGAGCAGAGCAGAGCGAGACACGTCCGTCCTACGTGGCAGCCATAACCGGAAGTCGTCAGTTTTAGTTATGCAGAGTAACTACCTTTATGTTTTCAAAATATTGTTTTTCATTCAACAAAAATTTATCTGACCACAACTGCTGTCAATTATTCCAAGAAAATGAAATTACTAAATATTTTTAGTGTGATACTTGAAAATGTCATAACAGTTGTCATCATTTGGACATTACATGCAATCATGTTTATTTGAACCAGAGAATTTTGTTTTCTATTTTGCTAATTTAATTAAAAAAAAAATTTAAATTAGAGCATACTCGTGGCCATAAATTATCATTTTAAAGTTCAATTATCGGTAATACCCCTTTAGAAATTATAATTATTCTCTGTATTACTGATGTCAATATCCTTAAAAATAATTTATTCCCTATTATTCATGTCTCAAAAAAAATGTAATTTTGTTTATCATTTTTTATTTTGTCTTGTATCAACTGGCATGTCATTTTCAACAATAATAACAAAATCAATAGAAGCAACTGATATTCCACATTTTTTTAAAGATTTTGGTCACAAAAAAATAATCTTCACTGGTAGAGCACAGATGTAATATAACTCAAAAATATTACAATAATTATTCTAACAGGAAAAAGTCAAAATGAGTGGCAATGAATGCAATATAGTTAGCTGCAGCTGAAGCGTGTCACGTGGTCTTTCACGGCCTGCTGCCTATCTGGTCTTTTACATGCTGAGCTCAGTGGCAGCCTTGTCGGCTCATCAGCCACAATTTCTTCAACTTCATCCAAGAACTCGTGTTCACATAGAGACTGAACAGCGTTCAGCAAATCATCCACATGAACTGAAAGACAATGTAAGTGTCACAATAAAAACTTTTGTAGATGTACCAGTGTATAAAAATTCCAATATCTGTCTCCCATACTTTAAAAGAAAGCATACAGTAGTTGTGTAAATGAATGAAAGAATTCAAAGTTATTGTATCATTGTTATTGATCATCATCATATGATATATCATCTGAAACAAAATAAGATATAAAAGAAAAATAAATAAAAGTTGATAATAGTAAAATAGAAATATAACAGACATATATAAATAAGTTAAACTAAATAAAATAGATTAGAAATGATTATTAGCAGAAAAACTTCAATTACAAGAAAAAAAAAGACTTGGATAAGGTAATTGAAACTAAATAATGTTTATAATATTATAGGACACCATCATGAGCATCATAAATACATGTAAAAACCTGTACTTACAATTTTCTTTGTCTCTGGGTTTGGCACTGACTGAAACAGCTCTGTTTTTTTAGCACTATATTTACTTGTCAGCTGGCATCACAATTCTGTAAAAAAATCAATCAAAAATAAAACAATTTTAAATTTATAATGTCAACATAATAACTTGATTTGACATAAATATCAATGTGACCTTGATTTGAGTTAAATGAAATGAAATTCATGTCAATATAATTTCTCATAACAAAAACATACCAGCTTTTCATCTTCAGTCTCAGCAGGAACAATGTTTTCATATTCTTCTATGGCATCAGCAAGGACCTGAAAAGTAAATGAAAACTGATCACTTATAAACATGAACAGAATAAATTACATAATTAAAAGGACCGATGGTGCCAGAGGTAGATACAAAAATAAAGGAAGAAAATTTTGATATTCCAAAATTTGGACCTCAACAAAAATGAGGTTTCTGGTCCCATTGTAAAAAAAAATATTGCTCACAATGTTTACCCTTGACACTCTTATTTTAAATATCGATATACGTATATATATATATATATATATATACACTACCGTTCAAAAGTTTGGGGTCACTTAGAAATTTCCTTATTTTTGAAAGAAAAGCACTTTTTTTCAATGAAGATAACTTTAAACTAATCAGAAATACACTCTATACATTGCTAATGTGGTAAATGACTATTCTAGCTGCAAATGTCTGGTTTTTGGTGCAATATCTACATAGGTGTATAGAGGCCCATTTCCAACAACTATCACTCCAGTGTTCTAATGGTACAATGTGTTTGCTCATTGCGTCAGAAGGCTAATGGATGATTAGAAAACCCTTGTGCAATCATGTTAGGTCTGCAATGCTGTAATTGCTGCAAATGGAGGATTCGTTGACGAAAGCAAAGTTTGAAGGAAAAAATTATTATTTCAAATACAAATCATTATTTCTAACCTTGTCAATGTCTTGACTATATTTTCTATTCATTTTACAACTCATGGTGGTAAATAAGTGTGACTTTTCATGGAAAACACAAAATAATTGTCTGGGTGACCCCAAACTTTTGAACGGTAGTGTGTATGTATATATATATATATACACTACCTATACTTTTTTTCAATGAAGATAACTTTAAACTAATCAGAAATACACTCTATACATTGCTAATGTGGTAAATGACTAATATAGCTGAAAATGTCTGGTTTTTGGTGCAATATCTACATAGGTGTATAGAGGCCCATTTCCAGCAACTATCACTTCAGTGTTCTAATGGTACGATGTGTTTGCTCATTGCGTCAGAAGGCTAATGGATGATTAGAAAACCCTTGTGCAATCATGTTAGGTCTACAATGCTGTAATTGCTGCAATTGCTGCACCCATGTCGCGAAAACGACGTGGGTGTCGGGCTGGGGTAAGACGGCGGCCAAGGAATATAAGGTACAGACCCACCCTCCCATCCGTTGTTATGGGGAATGTACGATCTATATTGGGAAAGTTAGATGAGCTAGCGGCTATCTCCTGCTACGACAGCATATACTGGGAGTGCTGCCTTCTATTGTTTACAGAGACGTGGCTAACTGAACTAGCGGCAGATGCTAACATTGAACTGGAGGGTTTCCATGCGATACGGGCAGACCGAACACCTGACAGTGGCAAAGCAAGGGGCGGTGGAGTGATGATCTATGTTAATAACAACTGGTGCAGTCCGGGACATATCACTGTTAAACAACAACACTGCAGCAAATACATCGAGTTGCTAGCTGTTAGCATGCGGCCTACCTATCTCCCGAGGGAATACTCACACGTGATCTGCATTGTTATTTATGCAAATCCGACGGCGAACGCTGGGACAGCGCGTGACGTCATCCACTCAGTAACTGGCAGGCTGCAGACAGAACACCCAGATGCTCTTCTCCTCATCTCAGGCGATTTCAACCATGTTTCACTGTCTCCCATTCTACCCACGTTCACCCAGTATGTCACATGCCACACTAGAGACAATAAAACATTGGACTTATTCTACGCAAACACCAAGGAGGCGTACACCTCATCACCACTCCCCCCACTCGGGAGATCGGATCACAACTTGGTTCATCTCCGGCCGGTGTACAAACCCCTAGTGCACAGACAACCTCCGGCCATGCGCACAGTGAAGTTATGGTCTGAGGAGGCAATGGACGCTCTAAAGGACTGTTTTGAAACCACTGCCTGGGAGCAGCTCTGCGATTCACATGGTGAGGACATCGATGGCCTCACTCACACCGTCACGGACTACATCAGCTTCTGTGTGGACAACACCGTTCCCACCAAGACCATATGGTGTTGCTCAAACAACAAACCCTGGATCAACCCTGAGATAAAAACACTTCTGAGAGAGAAGAAGAGGATCTTCAGATCGGGGAACAGGGAGATGCTGAAGTCCGTACAGAGGGAGCTGAGGAGGAAGATCAGAGAAGGCAAGGACAGCTTCAGGAAGAAGATGGAGGACAAGCTTCAACAGAGCGACATTGGTGGGGTTTGGAGAAACCTTAAAACCATCTCTGGGCTCCAGAATACCTCCCCCCAGGCCACGGGGGGCAGGGAGTGGGCGAACAATCTTAATCTGTTTTTCAATAGGTTTGACCAACCGCCCTCCCCCCCGACTGCACGACAATCACTGCTGCCTCTGAAGGCATCAAGTCCTGCTGTCCACTCCCCACTCCACCATCACCGCCCCCCCACTCCCAACACACAGCCCCGCAACCTGACCCTCACTAAGACCCAGGTGAGGACGGAGCTGAGGAAGATCAAGGCGAAGAAGGTGTCGGGACCAGACGGCATCAGTGCAAAGCTCCTCAAGTCCTGTGCAGACCAGCTGTGTAGGATTGTGGAGTACATCTTCAACCTGAGCCTGAAGCTGGGGAGGGTACCACAGTTGTGGAAAACATCTTGTGTGGTACCTGTACCAAAGACTTCCCACCCCAAAGATCTGAACAGCTACAGACCACTGGCCCGGATGTCCCACATGATGAAGACCTTGGAGAGACTGCTCCTTGCTCACCTCCGCCCCCTGGTGGGACCAGCGGTGGATCCACTCCAGTTCGCCTACCAGCATGGCATTGGGGAGGAGGATGCGGTCATCTTCCTCCTTCACCGTTCTCTGTTCCACCTGGAGAAGCCTGGGAATGCGGTGAGGATCATGTTCTTTGACTTCTCCAGTGCTTTCAACACCATCCAACCGATGATCCTGAAGGACAAGCTGCTGTGCGCAGGGGTGGACCAGCACCTGTCATCATGGATCCTGGACTACCTCACAAACCGGCCACAGTTTGTGAGAACCCGGGACTGTGTGTCCGACACGATCATCGGTAGCACGGGGGCCCCCCAGGGAACGATTCTGGCTCCCTTCCTGTTCACCCTTTATACTGCGGACTTCTCACACAACACAACACACTGCCATCTACAGAAGTTCTCTGACGACTCTGCGATCGTTGGCCTCATCTCCAACGGAGATGAAGCTGAGTGCAGAGAGCTTATCCAGGACTTTGTGGACTGGTGCCATCAGAACTGCCTCCAGATCAACGCGAGGAAAACTAAGGAGCTGGTGATGGACTGCCGCAGGCAAGGACAACACCTCACAGCACCAGTAAATATACAGGGAACAGACATCGAGATCGTGACATCCTACAAGTACCTGGGTGTTCATCTGAACAATAAACTAGACTGGTCACACAATACTGATGCACTCTACAAGAAGGGACAGCGCAGGCTGTTCCTACTGAGGAGACTCAGGTCTTTTGGTGTACAACTGCTGAAGACATTCTACGACACGGTGGTGGCATCAGCCATCACTTTTGGAGTGGTCTGCTGGGGCAGTGGCATTACAGCAGCCGATAGGAAGAGACTGAACAAACTGATCAAGAAAGCTAGCTCTGTCCTGGGGCAGCGCCTTGACCCAGTGGAGGAGATGGGAGAGAGAAGGATGGTGGCTAAACTGTCATCTCTGCTGGAGTCCGAGTTCCACCCTATGCAGGACACACTGAATGCACTAAGGAGCTCATTTAGCAGCAGACTACATCATCCTAGGTGCACAACCGAGAGGTTTCGCAGGTCCTTCCTACCTACGGCTGTCAGACTATACAACCTAAGCAGGGCTGCTCGCAGAGATAGCAATAAGACGTGACAACCTAATAGTATTGAATGCAAAAGACGCAATAGACTTACACAATGGTCCCCTCCGGTATACAACTAGGAAAATACCGGTAGCTATGGAGGGTGACAATATGTATGGGTACATAATCATACCATGTAGGATAACTAAGTAGACGGTTATGCTGCTTCATTCCATCTGGCTACAATGCTCCGCACTGTGTGTGTTTATATATTTATATATTTATTCCATCTAGTGACAATGCTCCACACTGTGTGTTTATATATTTACATACTTATTCCATCTAGCTACAATGCTCCGCACTGTGTGTTTATATATTTACATATTTATTCCATCTAGCTACAATGCTCCGCACTGTGTGTCTTTATATATTTACATATTTATTCCATCTAGCGACAATGCTCCGCACTGTGTGTGTTTATATATTTACATATTTATTCCATCTAGCTACAACGCTCCACACCGTGTGTGTGTGTGACTATATGTTCACATATTTATTCCATCTAGCTACAATGCTCTGCACTGTGTTTATATATTTATATATTTATTCCATCTAGCTACACTGCTCCGCACTGTGTGTCTATATATTTATGTTTATATGTACATATGTATACTCAGTGCTCTTGTTTTTTCTTGCCTTCTGATTGTTGCTCTGAGTGTTGCTATCCCTGTGCTGTTGCAATCCTGGAATTTCCCCATTGGTGGGACTAATAAAGGCTTATCTTATCTTATCTTATCTTAAATGGAGGATTCTTTGACGAAAGCAAAGTTTGAAGGAAAAAATTATTATTTCAAATACAAATCATTATTTCTAACCTTGTCAATGTCTTGACTATATTTTCTATTCATTTTACAACTCATGGTGGTAAATAAAAGTGTGACTTTTCATGGAAAACACAAAAATTGTCTGGGTGACCCCAAACCTTTGAACGGTAGTGTATATACAAAATTTTGATAAATGCGGAGATAATCTATTATAACTTAGTTTTCATTTCAGAATAAAAATCGAATGAAATCATATTGTTGAAAAGTGGGAATATTAACAAAATCTTTTTTTTTCTTTTTAGTAAAATTAAATAAATGATCGTCATGATTTAATTTTTTAAAAACATATGATTTTGGATCTGTACCTGTATCTTCTTTCTCTTTACGACACAAGATCTGAGGGCAGGTTGGGATGTGCAGCTCGAAGTGGAAGGGCTGACATCAGTAGCCTCCAAACTCGCCCCCTGATCCTACTCAGGCTGCTCACACTGCTGACTGCTGCAAGGTCCAGGCTGAGCACTGGTAGACGCTGTCACGGACCTGGGGAACACTGAAGGTACAGCCGTAGGCAGCAGCACATGCTTGTGTTGTACCGAACAACCAAGTGACTCTTTTAAGGAGAGAACAAAATCAAAACAGTCCACCTCAAAATGATCAGAGCACAGAAGAGACCTGGGCGGGGGCTCCAACTTGTCATGGGTACGTCTGACCTGCTTCACCCACTTCGAATGTAACTCAGGATCTTTAGGAAACTTAAATAAACTAACACCGTCCTTTTGAGTTTTGGAACAAAAGCCTGCAACACAACGCGAAAGCATAGCCATTAAACACGAAAACAAAGAAAATGTGCTTCAAAGCTGCGTGCAATCCAGTTAACAACATCGGAGTCCGTTCTGTCGATTACGTCATAGGGGTGCCACCCTTAATTTGGTGGGTGGCGCCACAGTCCAGTCAGCGGCTGCAGTTTTTTGATGATAACTAATTTATGCAGGCGCTGTTGTAAATATTATATTGATCAAAGACAATGACTTTTGGGTTTACACAACATGCTAAAAAATGTCAAAAACGTGTCATCAGCACTTTAAATCCTCCTTCTTCCTTCTCTTCCTCCGTGTGCTCCTCTACAGCGCACGGAGGAGCTTTTGACAGAATGGTCAAGCCCGTTAAAAGGATTTAGTGGGTTACACCCACACATTACTTTTTCATAGTAAACTGTTTTTTTCTGGACTAACCAGTTTTCGGAAAGTGTCATGCCCCGGTCTCGGCGGGGAAGAGGAACGGCAGCAGGGTTTCCCACGGTGGAGGAGGAATGGGCCGCTGAGTTCATCCAGGACTTCATAAATGAAGCCCTCGCCGCCCAGGGACCTAAGGAGATGCTGGAAAGCCTGGATGGAGCAGTAGGGATCTTGGAGGCGCATCCCGGGTTATGGAGCTACCCACAGTTCGCCGACCTGCTCTCCACAGTCTGCTCGCTCCAGCGTTCTTTCCCTGGTCTGGCATTCCCCACGACGGTGAGATGGAGGTCCGATAATCTGCAAGCCGGCAGCCTCTGTGACGCTTTGCCCGACCCTCCTCTTGCTCCAGCACAGTCTGCACCAGAGAACAAAAAACAGCGTCATTCCGTGAGGAAATGCCGGGATAAGCCCTCCTCTTTGGCAGCGGTCATCATTGTTTCAACTGCTGTGAGGTCTGCTGAATTCACCCTGGCCACACCTACCTCCATCGTCAGGACGACAGCTCCTTCACTAGTCTGCGGAGGGGTTTACGTCACCACTGGCACGAGGAAGGATGAGTGTCTGCCGCCTGCAGCTGTGGAAATCATCGACCGGGATGACAGGCAAGTATTTATTCCATTCCAAACCATTCTTTAACATTGAATCTTGCCTGTCTCGCAAGGGAGAGGCCCAGTATCAGCAGTCCACTGGGTCCTCTCCTCCAACTGCAAATCATGATTGTTTTCTTCCCCTCTATAGGCCCTTAGAATAGAGGGTTAGTATTAGTGAAAGCGCTTTGAGTGGTCTTTGTGACTAGAAAAGCGCTATATAAGTGCAGGTTAGTTAGTTAGTTAGTTAGTTAGTTAGTTAGTTAGTTAGTTAGTTAGTTAGTTAGTTAGTTAGTCTCCTCCCTTAATTCCTGAGGGCCTGCCGATCCAAGAACCGAGCCGCCAGACGATGGAGGAGGCTGAGGCCCTGGTTGATCCTGCCCAGGGGCCCGCACGGAGGCGTTTCCCTGCAGCCACGCCGGCGGAATCCCCAGCGTTGGAGCTGCTGCAGGAGGACAAAGGGACTGCTAGCACCACCTTGCCAGCCGTGGAGAAGCCAGCACCAAGGTGCTTCAGGGTGACCACGCCTGTGGAGTCCCCGCCTTCTTCTTCTGGGTTGGCGCCTGATCCAAGATGGCGCCCACAGTGGTCGCCATGGTGCTTCGCTGTGCTTTTTTTGTTTGTTTTTGTTCGTCAATTGTGTGTCTGCCTGCTCTTACACCTGTGAAGAGCTACTAAATATCAGGACTTTCACTCCCACGGACCTACTCCCAGTTTTTTTGGCTCCTGCCGCCGATCTGGTTCACTTTTTAGCCCAAAAAGTGAGACGGCGAAAGAGAGGAAGACGAGCGGGCGCCCTCGTGTGGCTTTGCAGGAGAGGCATGCGCACGGCTTTGCCTGGGATATTTCTGTCCAACGTGAACTCTCTTTATAACAAGGTAGATGAACTGAGACTGCTGATGCGATTTAAGGACCTTTCCACCTCGTGTGCCCTCTGCTTTACTGAGACCTGGCTCAAGGAAAAGACACCGGACAGCGCGCTCCTCCTCGAGGGATTTCAGCTGTTTCGTGCAGACCGCGATACGGGGCTCTCTGGCAAGACCACAAGCGGAGGAGTCTGCTTCTACATCAACAGCAGCTGGTGCTCCAATGTAACTGTGATCTCCCAACACTGTTCTCCCGCTCTGGAATATTTATTCATCAACTGCAGGCCATTTTATTCCCCGCGTGAGTTTGCTTCATTCATCCTGGCCGCTGTTTACGTCCCGCCCGACGCGGACGTGCACGAGGCTCAGCGTGCGCTCGTGGATCACATTCAGCAAGCGGAGCGGACTTTCCCGGACTCTCTAGTTATTGTGGTTGGCGACTTTAACCAGAGCAACCTGAGCCACGAACTCCCCCGATACAAACAGTTTATTAAATGCCCCACCAGAGGAGAGAACACGCTGGATCACTGTTACACTACAGTTAAGGACGCGTATCGCGCTGTTCCCCGCGCTGCGCTCGGACTATCTGATCACGTGATGGTCCACCTGATCCCCACATACAGACAGAGACTGAAGCTCACAAAACCTGTTGTGAGCACTACAAGGAAATGGACCAGTGAAGCTGGGGAGGAGCTGAGCACGTGCTTGGAAATAACTGACTGGGGCATGTTTAAAGGAGCCACGCATGATCTGGATGAGTACACGGACACTGTGACCTCATATATCCACTTTTGTGAGGACAGCATTCTTCCATCGCGCACCAGGGTGAGTTACTCCAACGACAAGCCCTGGTTCACAGCTAAGCTCAGACAGATCAGGAAGGAGAAGGAAGCAGCGTTGAAAAGTGGAGACAGGGACTGCTACAGGGAGGTCAAATACCGGTTTAGCAGAGAGCTGAGGAGAGCTAAACCTGTGTATTCTGAGAGACTCCAGCAACAGTTCACTGCTAACGACTCTGCTTCTGTGTGGAGAGGACTGAGGCAAATCACCAACTATCGGCCTCAGGCTTCTAAGGGACAGGATGACAAAGCCCTTTGTCAAAGACTGTCCCAACACTATGCCCGTTTTGACACCTCGTCAGCTGTGTCCAACTCCCCCCCTCCCCCCAGCGCCACTGCCTCCATGGTCCCCACTTCATCAAAGGCGCCCCCCCTCCTCCCCCCTGCCCTTGCCATCAGTGAGCAGGACGTGCACAGACAGTTCTCCAGACTGAACCCGCGCAAGGCCCCCGGTCCGGACGGCGTGTCTCCCTCCACCCTGAGACACTGTGCGGAGGAGCTGACTCCTGTCTTCACAGACATTTTTAACACCTCCCTGAAGTCATGCCACGTGCCGGCCTGCCTCAAAACCTCTACCATCGTCCCTGTCCCCAAGAAGCCACGGATCACTGGACTTAACGACTACAGACCTGTAGCGCTCACCTCTGTAGTCATGAAGTCCTTTGAGCGCCTGGTCCTACCCCACCTCAAGACCATCACCACTCCCCTCCTGGACCCGCTGCAGTTTGCCTACAGAGCCAACAGGTCTGTGGACGACGCAGTCAACCTGGCCCTCCACTCCATCCTGCAGCACCTGGACTCCCCGGGAACCTACGCCAGGATCCTGTTTGTGGACTTCAGCTCTGCATTCAATACCATCCGCCCCGCTCTGCTCCAGGACAAGCTGTCCCTGCTCAACGTGCCTGACTCCCTCTGCAGGTGGATCACCGACTTCCTGACGGACCGGAGGCAGCATGTGCGGCTGGGAAAGACAGTCTCAGACTCTGTTAGCATCAGCACCGGATCACCCCAGGGCTGTGTACTTTCCCCCCTGCTCTTCTCCCTGTACACCAACTCCTGCACCTCCAGCCACCAGTCTGTCAAGCTGATCAAGTTTGCGGACGACACCACCCTCATCGGGCTCATCTCTAACGGCGACGAGTCCATCTACAGGAGAGAGGTGGCCCAGCTGGCGTCCTGGTGCAGCCACAACAACCTGCAGCTGAACGCTCTGAAGACAGTGGAGATGATTGTGGACTTCAGAAAAGTCACAACCCCCTGCCCCCCCTTACCTTCACAGACTCTCCCATCACCACTGCGGACTCCTTCCGCTTCCTGGGCACCACCATCACCCGGGACCTCAAGTGGGAGCCGACCATCAGCTCCCCCATCAAAAAGGCCCAGCAGAGGATGTTCTTCCTGAGGCAGCTGAGGAAGCTCAAGCTACCCACCAAGATGTTGGTGCAGTTCTACACGGCCATTATCGAGTCCATCCTCACCACCTCCATCACCGTGTGGTACGCAGGAGCCACCGCCAGGGACAGACTAAGACTGCAGCGCGTTGTGCGCGCTGCTGAGAAGGTGATCGGCTGCAAGCTCCCATCCCTCCAGGACCTGTACATCTCCAGGACCCGGAGGCGTGCAGGTCGGATCATAGCCGACCCTTCACACCCTGGACACGCACTGTTTGCCCCCCTCCCCTCAGGCAGAAGACTTCGGTCCATTCAGACTAAAACCTCCCGCTACATGAACAGCTTCTTCCCCTCAGCCATCAGACTGCTGAACACTAAGTGACTTATTAGACTCTCATGCACTATGTACAGCAGCTCAACCGGACTCATGATAATTATCACTGTTTTCTTTTGCACTACCGACTGCACTATGTGGAACTCCACAATATCTGCTGCTTGTTAATATATTTAAAAATTGCATAGATTAGTATTACTCATTCATATTCTACATTTTATTGCATGCATAGTTTTTTATTTTTATCTTTAGTGCAACTCCATGTTTAATGTTGCAACATTGCACCGAGACAAATTCCTAGTTTGTGTACTACATGAACAATGGCAATAAATCTGATTCTGATTCTGATTCTGATTCTGATTCATCCCTGGACGTACCGACGGACGAGGAGTGGTCATATCTGCTCGCCACGCTCAACCGCCGGATCGAAGAGGAGTGCCGTGAGAGGGAGGTCCGAGGACGCGCCTCCCCAGCTGCGAGGGTTCCACCCCCTACGCCTGTTCAACCCCCAGACTCACCATCGGACGAGGAGTGGGCAAACCTGCTCGCTGTGGTCAACAGCCGGGTCGAGGAGGAACGCCAGGGGAGATGAGGAGACGTCTCGAAGGCCACTGGGGAGGCCCAACGCCAGGCGAACAGGCAAGTGTTTTCTCATTTGACTCTCTCTGTTGATGAACAATTTTGCCGGCCTCCTGGCGAGAAGACTCAGGGTGTACAGTCCCCTGAGTGCTCCGCCCCAGCGGCACATAGTGTTCCCTCACCCGACCTCATCCAGCCTCTTTTGTGTGCCCCTACGAGCTTGTCTGTGCGGAAACCAGGTCGCTCGAGGGGGGAGGAATCAGAGGTTCTAGAAGATCCTGCCCATGGGTCAGCGGAGAGGTCGCCCTCAGTCGCCACGCCAGAGGAGCCGGGGGCGTGGAGGATGGAACACCAGAGCACCAGGATTGCAACCACCATCATGCCTGTTGAGGGGACCGCTGCAGCAGAGTCATCCCCCAGACCAGACCTCCAGCCACGGGACCTGGAACGTCATCGTCGGCAGCGTCGGAGTCCTGGATGGCGGTAAAGCTCGAGTACAGGCAAGTTATCTCTCCTGTAGTTCATTTGCCTATGATTGAGAGACCTTGTCTGGCTCTTGGGGAGGAAAGTTGGGTGCGGCTCCCGGCTGCACCTGAGCTCCCCTCGCCGGGCTCTGCCACTGCCGGTGACCCTAACCTTTCTTCCTCTGCTATGCCTGTCGAGCCCCTCCCTAGGGTCACCGGAGAGTTGCTGCCACCACCGGGATTGCTTACGGACGATGACGCGAAGCTGGCGGTCCCAGAGGAGGTCGACGGGGGCACAGCACTGGGTGAAACGACGGAGTCTACGCACCCCAAATTGCCGGAGTCCTGGACAGCAGTGGAGCCTGAGTTCAGGCAAGTATGCTCCATTGTGTCAATAATGCATATGTCAATGTCATACTGCCCAACTCAAGGCGAGGAGGACCCGGGGCAGCTCGTAGTAGCCCTCGGGCCCGCCTCACCGGGCTCTGCCACTGCTGGCGACCCTGACCCGGTCTCTTTTTCTCTCCCTCTGGGTTCGGATCCCCCTGCCAGGGTCGCCAGAGAGCAGCTGAACTTGCTGGAAGCTGCCGAGGAGAGGGGTCCAGTGCCTGAGGGCATGAGGAGCATCACCTCCCTCGCTGGGGAGGCCACCGCGGGAACAATGAGGCCCCCGATGGGGGTCACCGCAGGTGCTACAGTGCTTCAACCGGAGCCCACCGCGGGTGCAGCCACGTCCCAGACCAGGGTCACTGTGGGTGCTGCAGAGCCTCAGCCGGAGGTCACCGCGGGTGCTGCAAGGCTCCTGCTGGAATCCATCGTTGGTGCAGCGGAGCCAGCCCGGTCGGGGTCCACTGCGGGTGCAGCTGGGCCCCAAGCTGGGGTCACCAAGGACGCTGCAGATCGTCTTGAGGATGCTGTGGTTCCCTTCTCCTCCCAGTCCTACACCATAGGGGTTCCATCCCTTTGGTCCGGTCACCCGCCAGCGAGTTCCCCGGTAGGCAGGCCGCCTCCCGCCTCATCCCGCCAGCCCTGGTGGATTAACAATGCTGGCCAGCCGTTGGACAGATTGACTCCCCAGGTCTGGTGGCCCATGTTTTCCGCCAGACCACCGGATTCCGTCCACTGGACCTTCTGCCGGGCCTGGGACTCTAGGCGGCCTTCTGAGCCCCAACGCCGTGGACTTGGGGGGGTTAATTGTGGGCCCTGGGCGGGGCATTGTGTTCCCTGCTTTCCTGTTCCCCCTACCGCCCACCCGGGTTCGTGTTGTTGGTTGTTGTTGCTCCTGTTGGGGGGGGGGGGGTCTTCATGATGTTACCGTGGGTGTCTGGTATCCACCCCTGGGGGGGGGGGGGGGCTCTGTCATGAACCGAGCCTGTGTTCTCCTGCGATCTCGGTTCTGATCGTTCTTGGTCTTATGTTGTGTTTTGATTTCTGTCTGGTGTGTCGTTATTTCTATGCTTGGCCGCTGCTCTGGCCGGTGATCGTTAGGCAGCTGTTTGACCCACTTTCTGGTGGGCGCTGTTTAACATTCGCCGGTCCGACCACGCCCCCCTCTCTCTGACAGTCAGCTGTGTGCCCCGGTAATTATCTTTCCTGCGCCTTGCCCAGGTGTTCCCTATTTGTTAGCCCAGCGGTGTTTGTACTTAAGCAGCTCTTTGCTAGTCAAACACCGCTGGACCATTGCATGAGTCACATGGTCATTCTCCGTCGTGTGACCATTTTGTCACTGAAGGTTTGTGCTCGCTGTGAGACTGGGAGGATTTGGACTGCTCTGGCACTGTGAATAACTTTAGCGTTTCTGTTTGTGGTTGTGCTGCTATGCTGATAGCGTTTCCTTTTGCAGCACTATTGCTACACTTTCTCCCCATTCTTCCGAGCGTCTTGGAGGACTCTCAGTTAACCCGAACTGCCTAGCCATTTTGTACAGTTCGTTAATCTGTGTTCAATAAATGTGTGTTTGGTAACCCTGCATTTAAATCCTCCTTCTTCCTTCTCTTCCTCCGTGCGCTGTGGAGAAGCGGACAGGGGAGTTTTTGACAGTAAAGTAGCCCTGCCGCTTACGCAGCTCACCTCCATCAAAGTAACGTTCAAGTGGTCGAAGGACGCTGAACGGGCTTTTGCGACATTGAAGGCCTTCTTTACTGACATGCCTATTTTGGCACAGGTCAACCCACAAGCACAGTTCGCGGTCGAGGTGGATGCTTCTGATTCGGGGGTGGGCGCTGTCCTCTCCCAACATTCCGGCTCTGATCAGAAGCTTCATCCATGCGCGTATTTCTCTAGGCGGTTGACTCCAGCCAAGAAGAATTACGACATAGGTGACTGTGAACTGCTGGCCATTAAGTTGGCGCTGGAGGAATGGAGGCACTGGCTAGAGGGAGCTAAATAACCTGTCATTATCTGGACAGATCAGAAAAGTTTAGGGTATCTCAGATCTGCCAGGCGGTTAAACTCTCGACAAGCACAGTGGGCCCTGTTTTTCCTTAGGTTTAATCTCTCCATTACTTACCGCCCAGGGTCCTGTAATGGCAAGCCTGATGCTCTCTCACACCAGTTTTCCTCCGATTCCTCCTTCTCCCCCTCTGCAGCTGTTGCTTCCCCTCCGGAGACTATCCTGCCTTCTTTCTGCATTCTTGGAACACTCTCTTGGGTGATCGAGCAGAGGGTCTGGCAGGCCCAGTCCTCCGAACCAATTCCTGAGGGAGGCCTGGCCGACAAACTGTATGTCCCCTCCTCTTTACGCAGTGATGTCATTAAGTGGGGGCACACCAGCTTCTTAACTTGTCATTCTGGAATTTCTCGGACTATGGAACTGTTAAAGCGTGTTTTTTGGCGGCCCACACTCAGAAGTGACGTTCAGGAGTATGTTAAAGCATGTCATGTCTGTGCGGCTAATAAATCTTGATTCTTCTCCCCCAGCCGACCTCCTTCATCCCCTCCATGTCCCTAGTCGCCCCTGATCCCACATTGCCATTGATTTCGTTACTGGCCTCCCTCCCTCAAAAGGTAATTTTGTCATTTTTACTATCATTGATTGTTTTCCCAAGACCATTCATTTGGTTCCCCTTCCCAAATTACCCTCTGCTTTTGAGACTGCCAACCTCCTCACCCTACACATCATCTGCCTGCATGGGATTCCCAAGAACATTGTATCAGATTGAGGGCCACAATTTACATCACAGGTTTGGAAGGCGTTCTGCCGCTCCCTGGGTGCCACTGCCAGCCTCATGTCGGGATATCATCATTCAATGCAACGGTCAGGTTGAGCATGCCAACCAGTCTCTGGAGACCACCCTGAGGTGTGTAGCTTCCCACAATCCTACTACTTGGAGCTCCCACCTGGCCTGGGTGGAATACACACATAACACAGCCGTCTCCTCCGCTACTGGCCTGACGCCCTTCAAGGCTTCCATGGGATATACACCACCTTTGTTACCCATGGCGGAGAGGGGGATTGCCGTTCCATCCGTGGAGGCCCACGCGCGCCGCTATTGCTGCCTGTGGTGGTCCACTCTAGCTGCTTTCCTCCGGTTGTCCGAGCGGAATCAGCTCTATGCGAACTGCAGATGTGCGCTGGCACCCAAGTACATCGTGGGACAGAAGGTCTGGCTGTCTGCCGAACAGGTGCCTTTAAAGACAAAGTCCTGGAAGCTGTCACCGCGCTATCTGTGTCCATTTCCCATCTCTTGCATTGTGAACGATGTCACTGTTTGGCTCGACTTGCCGCCTGCCCTATGCATCAACCCGACCTTCCACGTCTCCCGGATCAAGCCCTTCTCTGCCAGCCCTCTCTGCCCTCCACCGGACCCCCCTCCGGCCCCCCCGGTTCATCGACGGTCATACCACCTTCACCGTCCAGAAGATCTTGGATATCCGTCATCGGGGCCAAGGCCTGCAATACCTGATCCATTGGAAGGGATATGGCCTGGAGGAGAGGTCATGGATCCCAGGGACCTACTTTCACGACAAGGGCATGGTTCGGGCTTTCCATCGGGTGCATCCTCAAAAGCCTGGTGGGACGCCAGTAGGTGCCCCTTGGCGGGGGGGGGGGGGCTGTCATGATCAGGTGAGCGTGCAACCCCTCCCCTCCTGTTCCTGTTCTTCCCGGCTCCGGAGCTCATCAGTGCACCTGAGTGATTGTACACACCTGCCGCTTCCTGGTTTACCAGCGTATAAAAGTGCCAGTGAGTGAATGCTTCTCTGTTGGATCGTTGGGTATTACTGCCACAGACAACTCCAGTAATTGTTGTTTGGCTAGTTTTGATTCCTGTTGTCTTATCCTTTTGTGTCTTCTTCTCCTCAGGGTTGCTGCCACGTCAGCGGTGTGTCTCCGGGGCTGTGCGCGGTCACCTGAATTACGCTCCTTCAAGAAAACGGACTCTACCACCCACGTCACCCATCCTTTCCTCATTCCATCTTTACCCATTTGTGTCCCATGCAGGAGTTCCCTGCTGGGCCCTCAGCTCGAACCATAAGCCCTTCTCCTCTCTCACCTTCTTCCTCTCTCGTTATCCTTATACTAATTATTTCTCTGCTCCTCTCTTTCAGACTACGTGGGCTCCAGCGTGCTCCTGCTTTATGTTAAGCTGGTGTTCATTTTGTGTTGTTCTGTAGCTTGACAAGAATTGACAACTTCATACTGAAGAATAATTTATTGTGTGAGCAGCAATATGGGTTCAGACACAAGAGGACAACTGCATTTGCTCTAATGGAATTTATAGAAAAAATATCAACTGCCGTTGAAAATAAAGAGTATTCAGTTGGGGTATTCCTGGATCTTAAAAAAGCATTTGATACAGTGGATCATAATTTATTATTAAAGAAACTACAAAATTGTGGTATTAGGGGAGTAGCACTGTCCTGGTTATGTAGTTACTTAAAGAATAGACATCAGTATGTATGTGTTGGTAACAAAAACTCACAGTTACTGAAGGTTACTTGTGGAGTCCCACAGGGTTCAGTTTTGGGGCCATTGTTATTCAATATGTATATAAATGATATATGTAAAGTTTCAGAAAAAATGGATTTAATATTGTTTGCCGATGACACTAATTTATTATGCAGTGGAAACAATTTGGAACAACTTTTGGATACACTCGGAAAGGAATTAGAAAAGCTTAAACTGTGGTTTGAATCAAACAAATTAACGCTCAATTTAAGTAAGACAAAATTTATAGTTTTTAACAACCATCACAACAACTTAGTATCTAAACTCAGTGTAAATGGTGAAGAGATTGAAAGGGTATCCAAAACTAAATTTCTTGGTGTAATAATTGATAATAAACTGTGTTGGAAGTCACATATTAATTATATTAAAGGTAAAATATCCAAATCAATTGCAATACTACACAGAGTGAAATATTTGCTGAATCAACCCACACTATATACCTTGTATCATTCATTAATACTCCCATACATGACATATTGTACTGATGTATGGGGAAATACATATAAAACAAACATATATCCAGTCTTTATGCTTCAGAAGAGAGCTATTAGAATAATAAATAAAGCTGCTTACAGGGAACCAACAAACCCACTTTTTCTTAAATTAAAAGCTCTCAAGTTGAAAGATCTGGTTGACTTTAAAACTGCAGTAATAATGTTTAAAGTGAAGAATCTATCACTGCCCGCAAATATCCAAAAGTTGTTCCAAATAAGGGAGAAACAATATCATTTCAGAGGAACATGTATATTTCAAAAACCTTCAGTGAGAACTATCACCAAGCAACACTGTGTCTCAGTGCAAGGAGTCAGATTATGGAACGATTTTGGACCTGAATTAAAATCATGTACAACGCTTGGACAATTTAAACAAAAACTAAAGGAAGAAATACTCCAAACATATATACAAGATGACATGTAAAATCACATAAGGATTGTCATATCCAGTCTTTGTTGTGTTGCTTAGTTTTTTTTTTGTCACTTTTTGTCTTAGCTTTGTTCTGAATTGTAATCGCTCGTTTTTTTTTCTTTTGAATTCTTGGATGGAATATGGGTGGGCAATATAAGCTGCGGCTTCAGCCATCACCCATTTCGGATAACTTATGTTGAACTGTATAATCAGAGGAGTTATTGTCTAATTTGACCTTGTTGGATTTTTTTCCCCTTTGTTATATTATTGTTTCTTTTAATCTTTACTTTTAATCTATCCGAAATAAAGATTCATAGCTGTGTGTGGGTTTATGTTTATTTAGTTAGTGTTGAGTGTCTTTGTGTTTTCATTAAAGTTGTGTGAAATTTTCCCGCTTGAGTCTGAGTGTTCATTCGGTGTGGTTGCCCTGCATTTGAGCCTTCCTAGTATTAAATCATGACAGTAAACTGCCGGTTTTTGTTACCTCCACACTTTGTGCGTTCATGTGAAGTACCCGGATTTGTCGACAGCCCTATGGGAGGTTAAGACTCACACACTGTAGCTACCCAGGCCTCTTGGCACACTTGCCGAGTTTATAGCTCGTAATTAAAGACACTACACACACTGAGGTGGCACTTGTTGTTTTTTTTGGTATGCCCCTGACTCACTCACCTCCCATGCTAAGGTGTCTTCATCTAACTGGCAAGCAAAGCAAAGTCAATGAGAGGGTTACAATTAATCACTTATTTCACACACAATAAAGTTGACATTTTTATTGATACTGTTCTAAAAAAACTTCAACATAGCAATTCATTTAATATTCAAAGGAAAGATGGCAAAACATCAGTCTGGAAGCATTGTCTACTAGATCCTCTATACTGACGTATAGGCCTAACACATCCGGACAAATATGCTAGCAATGTCAAAAAAGTGTTAAATTACATATAGAATTACTTTAGCACAAATGCAACACTTTCTATTACATGCACTTTCACAAAGGGCTGTGATGACACATAAGGTTTCTGGGTTCGACTGGCATCAAGGGCAGTTGTGACTCAGCGCCAGAGCTTTCCTACAGTCATGACTCAAGCCCTCTGGATCCAGACTGCCTGGCTCTGGGCCTCTCACTTTCTCTCCAACCCTTTTACCAGGAGATTCTGTGACCTGGCTGAGCAAATGGCCACTGGCTTGTTTGGCAATTACAAGTGACATACTTGCGCACCCCTGTTGTGCTCCGGTGGAACGTTAAGTGGCCCCCTCAGAAGTTTTAATCTTTAAATCTATGTGATGATGGTGAATTCCTCAGTGGATTGAAAAGTGAAAGGAAGATCTATCACTGATTCTCACAACGCCTGCCCAATACAGTCTCCCCTTTCATATATGAGATCATTGAGACAACTGAACTTGCAAGCCTCCAAACTTCTACAGTTACAGTTAATGAATAGAGGGCGAGGCAGTAACCCAGATTTTTCTCATAAAGTACTTCATTGGATGTAGGTGGGGACATTAATATAATGTGTGTAAAACTTTTAATTGGTCAGAATTACTTTTAATAGTATTATTTCATTATGTTGATCATTAACACATGCCAAATGATTTATAAAATAGAAGCACTGAGGTGGGCAGAGTAGCCAGAATTATACTCACATAAAAGTAGTGTTACTTTATATTTATCATTCAAGTATAAGCAAAAATAAGTAAAATTAGTCTTAACTACATGTTACAAAGTTACACGAGTGCATTACAAATCTGGACAAATTGTAAGATTTTTCTCATAAATCTGAGCCTGAATTTGTGACTTTTTCTTCTAAATCTAATACTTTTCCTCATAAATGTTAATTTTTTTTAAAATAAATTAATTTTTCACGTAAATTTCACTCATAAATATTTTTCATAAAGTTACATAGTTTTTCTTTAATTTGTATTGTTTTCTTGTACATTTGAAGCTTTATTCTCTTAAATTTGTGAGGGTTTTTCCTTATACATTTGATGCATTTTACTGTAAAATTTTGCCTTGTAAATTTGTAACTTTTTTACATGTACATTGCCAGCTTTTTCATAAAGTTGCATCTTTTTTCCTTAATATTTTTGACTTTTCCCTCACCAGTTTGTTTTTTTCTCTATTAATTGTGCTAGTCTGAGGAGAAAAAAAAATCCTTATATACCCTCTATAAAAAAGCACATTTTGTAACCAGTTTTCAAAAATCAGAAGTAACTCAAAGTGTATCACCAAATATACCCGAGACAAATGTACTTCAAGTAAGGATAGAAAATATCTTACAATAAAACTAGAACTGCACTCAATAGAGAGGCAGACCCACACTTCACAGCCCTATCCCTATTGGAGTGCCATATAGTAGGGAATAGGGCTGTGCGATATGACCATATATATCAGTGACAAAATAAAAAAAAAAAACGTCTACCGCTTCATATGAAACTTTATCTTTATATCAGGACACATACCCCGTTTCTACTTGTCACCGCCTCGTTTCTCCCGCAGTGCGGCAGGTGGGTTCCGGTGGTTAGCGCCGCTGCCATGGCAGCTAACACAGCAAGCTAATGCTTTGTCACTACTTCCGTGGAGCCGCCACTTCTATGCTAGGGACGTGGGACATTTGTCCCCACCATGCTGCGTCAGAGAGGATGGTCCACTAACCTCGTTTTAATTGGAGGTAAGTAGCGTTAACACCATCTCTCTCTAATTGTAAAACGGCAAATGCTAAATGACGATGCTAACTTGTTGCTAATAGGAAACATTGTAGTGTGTCAGACCATCGTTCTGGTTTAAATCACTGCTGAGTTTCTAAATTTTGTCTGAAAAAAATATTACTAAAGCTGCAAAAGTGTGTGACAGCGGCCGCATACACACAAAATAAATAATAAATTAAAACATGTTGGAGGAACAAACTGGCTCTTAATGTAACTTGATTTTTTAGTCAAGTAGCGATAATGAATAAAGTTGAAGTCATCTCAAATGCACATTAAAAAGCAATTTTATAACACTGCAAAATTAAGAGGGAAAAAGTGCATGAAATTAATGACATGAATTTATACAATTGATTTTTTTTCAATATGTAATTTAAAATGTAGAAAAAGAGATGGTCCTTTTATTCGTTATTGTATTTAAACTATCCACCTTATTCCTGGGGGTGCCACTGTAGGAACGATAATGGACGGAACTTCCGGTTTTGGCTACAGTAGTGTTAAATCAGTCGGAGTGGAGTCGCAGGGGCATGTAAAATAGCATTTTTTTAAAAGCTTTTCAAATTCATTTTAATGTATAGTCCACATGCGTGTTTTGCGCTCAAGTGGCAGTTAATTTCAGCTCTTCTAATTTTTGTATTTTTTGAATGTTTTGGCATCGTTCTGGCACTTGCTGGTGTTGGTGATTGTGCCATAGACTGGATAAATGGAGGCTTCTCACCACACGGTGACAGACGACATTCAAGCACAGTGTTGTGGCATACGTCTGCTCCAAGGTAAATTTGATTATGTTCAACGTATTTTAACAAAATGCAGCTGACTTTATTGCAGTGGAGATGTGCTGGTTGGAATGCCCACTGCGTCATTATGAGTACAGGCAACGAGAAGTCATAAATCATGACTCTTTCTTTGTTTGGTAGCGGCAAAGTCCCAGGAACCCCCCCCCCCCCCCCATGAGTATCTGGTATCATTGTAAAGCTTAGAAATTGTACTTTCTAAAAATACCTATGTTTTTGCGGAAGACATAACTCCCGACCGATCGAACGCGAGTTTTCAACCTAGCTAAAATATAAACTAATTGTCTTTTTCTGGGTCAGTTTTTGCACACTATCTACAAATTAAATATCATTTTGAAGGTCTTTCTGTTGGATTATGTGTTAAATGGAGTGTATGCTCTTGTGGTGATGTTACTCTTTGTACGTGATGATGTGCATGAAGCGCACCTTGCATTCTGGGAGAGAGAAGGAAAAATAAAAAATGAGCATGAGTGTTCAAGAGAGTTCTGGCTACTGTGCATTTTTCCTCCATTAGTTAACGACACTCTACAGTTATCTGACCCTTTATAATGTTGACCTCAACAGGTTATGGGCCCAGGAAGGATATTGGAAGCCGGTGGAGCAGGTTATATTTCGATGGAGATGAGAAAAATTACGAGCTGTGGGAAAGCAGATTTCTAGGCCACCTGCGGACGTTAGGCCTAAACGACACAGTGCTCCCTCACCAGAGGGAGAAAATGCAGCAGCCAGCTTGGAAGCCGACAATGCGAAAAATGAAGATGCCTACGCTGAGCTTATTCAGTTTTTGCACGACAAAAGCCTGTCCCTTGTCATAAGAGACACTGCGAACAATGGTAGGAAAGCATTAAAAATATTAAGAGAACATTACGCGGGAAAAGGAAAACCGCAAATAATTAGTTTTTGCACAGAAGTGACTTCACTGCAGAAAAAGGCAGAAGAAAATGTGACAGACTATGTTATCAGAGCAGAGACTGCTATCACTGCATTGAGAAGTGCAGGAGAGACATTAAAGCCCCTTTTACACTAGTACCCAGTCAGCCCTACACGCCTCTACACGGTTTTACACGGTTCGGCATGGTTTTGTTTCTATTACGGCAGAGTCCCGCTTGGGATGGGTGGGATTTTTTTACAACAAGGCGACGCCACACTCCCGAGACGTAAAACACGCGACACAACAAAAGCACAAGATGGCGGCTTACGAGGTGACTGCTCGGTGTCTGGCTTTTGTCAGAGTAAAGGCAAAAAATGAGAGCCAGATAAGGGTACAGGCAGCAAGACGAAAGACTCTGGAAAAGTACTGGAGCGTTTAGGAAGCCATAGAACCGAAGACGAGAGGATACGAACTAGATCACATATGACAGTAAGCTAATGATTGCTTATACTAGTTTGCTTTCAGTCCGCTGTACTACATTGTAATGTCTGCAAGTTATCGCTATTAGGTACTAAAATATGTACGCTGTGTGTGTGTTTCAGATGGCTCTCTTGTGGGAAAATTACCGCTTCAAACCGTCGGTCTGGCATTCAATACAGCCTGTCACTGATGTCACCCCAGCTTCACAAACGATCAGTGGTTATAGAACTTAAGAATGTCTGTAGAAATGTGTAGCTTCCTGTGCAATAAATTGCTCTGATTTGTGTGAAAATCACGGACAGATTGTTGAGACATCATGGGATGTACCTGCTCCAGCAGCACTGAGTCTCATGGCAAAAGCTGTTCAGCTGCCAAAACTTGATCGTCAAGTTGTAGTTATGGGGTTATATTAGCCATAAAATATATATTTCAACAGGTAAACAGTACTGAGTTTGGTATAATAAGATATATTTAACAATTATGATGCATTTTAGGCCAAAAGAAACTTTATCTAGGATTAAAAGCAATTAAAATAATGCAGTCACAAGGTTACATGGAAAATTCTTGATTTACTAGATACATGTAGATACTGTATAAATATATACTGCTCAAAAAAATAAAAGGAACACTTTGAAAACACATCAGATTTTAATGTGAAAAAATAAGCTGGATAGAAATTGTGGCAGGCTAGTCCAGTTTACTCAGATTAAAAATTAAAGGAACACTTTTTAATCTGAGTAAGCTGGACTAGCCTGCCACAATTTCTATCCAGCTTATTTTTCCCCATTAAAATCTGATGTGTTTTCAAAGTGTTCCTTTTATTTTTTTGAGTAGTATATATTCTCTGCATCAACAGTGAACTATACATGTATTCGTGTAGTATTGCACTTGGAATTTTGACAATAAACCTTTGTACGTTTTGCAGATCTGTCCACTTCTATGTGTGAAGGTTACCATCAAGTGACATAAATTAAATACAAAAAGATTGGAAAAGCTGTCTAAGAAATCACTTTTGGTTTGGTGTAAGTTTGCCAACAGAATTATGAACCATAAAGCAGTTTGTGTTAAAATGTTAAATCCCATTAAACCCTAACCCAGGGGTGTCCAATCATGTGCCATGGAGGGCCAATACCCTGCAGGGTCTCTCTTCTACCCAGTCTCTTCAGCAGGTGTTTTCACTGATCAGCAGTCAGTGGAAGAAATTCAGTGGAATCTGCTGTTGAAGACACTGGTTGGAGATAAAGCCTGCAGGGTCTTGGCCCTCAATGGCACATGATTGGACACCCCTGCCCTAACCCATTATGATAAAGTACAGATGCTAATATTGCCCAGAATTCCTCCATATACTGGTACTATCACTAAAGTGTGCATTGTCTTCTGCACTGGCACATCCAACAATACAGTCTTCAGTTAATAAAATAATTGTTTTGGTTACTTTTTCTTAAAAATGAGCCATTATTTTCAAAGTCTCTGATAAATGGTTTGTACTGTTGACTCTTTTCCCACCGGCGTCTTAACAGACAAAATAGAAAATCATGATGCAAACACATAAGTCACTAAATTGTTTGTTACAATCAGCAGCAAATTCCAGATTATTTAGAATGTGCAAAATTCAAACTGTAAAAAAACAAACAAAAAAAAACAAAACAACTTAGAATGTGTCACACATGCCAGCCAAGCTGCCTAAATGAGAAGCAACTGGATGTGCTGTTCACACTGGTCCCGGTTCACCAGATCTTCAGCCTGCATCTCTGTAAATAGTGATGCACGGTCCGGTTTGGGGTGGATCATTTTCCTCTTGCCTAGACGAAAGACAGAAATGGGTGGTGGTTAATTAATGCAAGTTTAAAACATATTTGGCAAATACACTTGTTGCTAAAAGCCAGTGGTGGATTGTGACAAAGTGCTTCGTTGTTGTATTTAACCACAATTTTCATGTAGCTGGGCTTCAGTAAAGTAGATTTTACAAGGGCTAGGTTACGTTTAAAATCATTTGTTTTTACTGTGACCCCAGCAATCAGAATGAATTGATACATTCACTTGAATGGAATCTAGTACTTTAACTGAGGGTGTGCATCACCGAGTATGGAGTCGCGCAGTCAAAATCTGGAATTTTTATCAATAAAAGTTTAGCCACTGCTTTGTCACTGCTGTGTCTCTTCTTGCCCTGGCTTCAAGTGTGGGTGGTGTTTTGTACTTGTATTGCTAAAATATAAAAGGATGCACTACAATGGGTCTCATATTTGTGATGTGTCCTGTTATTATAATATTGCATGCGTTTATTGACGATAGACTATAAACTACACATATAAACTAAATTATATTGGTGACTGAACAACTCCTATTCCCCAAAGTGCAACATACAGTTATGAATATAACTCACAAAGGATCACACAAGTGATCTGACAAAAAAAAAAAATACATAAACAAGTGGTTTATTTTACAGTTGATGTGCCATTCATTTTCAATTATTCTGTAATTAATATTCACACAATCAAATAAATCTCAGTTCAGTCCCTTTTATATTAAGTGGAAGTTGTGCTACTTTAGTTTTGGCACTTTATCTATAAAAGCAAAGGATTTCAGTACTTTCCACAGTGGCAAGGTGGGGTGACTGCTTTTCCTTTCCTCTTGCCTAGACGAAAGACAGAAATGGATGGTGGTTAGTTAAAGCAAGGTCAAAACATATACAGGTACATCTCAAAAGTCAAAACATATACAGGTACATCTCAAAAAATTAGAATATCACGAAAAAGTTCAATATTTTTTGTCACTCATTTCAGAAAGTCTTCAGCTGATCCAAAATGCTGCAGCAAGAGTTTTAACAGGTACTAGAAAGAGAGATCATATCTCTCCGGTTCTGGCCTCCCTTCATAGGCTTCCCATAGAGTTTAGAATTAAGTTTAAAATCCTTCTTCTTACTTACAAAGCTCTAAACAATCAGGCTCCTTTTTATTTAAAAGATCTGATACTACCGTATCATCCTAACAGAGCACTACGCTCCCAAAATGCAGGATTACTTGTAATACCTAGAATCTCCAAAAGTACAATGGGAGGCAGAGCCTTCAGTTATCAAGCTCCTCTCCTGTGGAATCAGCTGCCAATCTGGATTCGGGAGTCAGACTCGATCTCTGTTTTTAAGAATAGGGCTAAAACCTACCTTTTTGATATAGCCTACAATTAGGGAGGGATCATGTGTTTCTGAACCCTCCCTTAGTTATGCTGCTAATAGGTTTAGTCAGCCGGGGGACCTCCAGTAATGCGCTGGGCCTCACTCCTTTCCTCACTCTCTATGAAATATTTTTTTTTTGCTGGTCATTAACATTTGTTTGTTCTCTCCCATAGATTGAGTCCCCATCGTGCTGTTTGCTCTCTACATGTCTGTTCTTTTCTTCTTCTCTATCCCCTCATCCCCCAGCCAGTCGCAGCAGATGACTGCCCCTCCCTGAGCCTAGTTCTGCTGGAGGTTTCTTCCTGTTAAAAGGGAATTTTTCCTCTCCACCGTCGCCAAGTGCTTGCTCACAGGGGATCGCCTGATTGCTGGGGTCTTTCTGCAACTGTGGGGGTCCCCCCTACAGTTGATAGTGCTATGAGATGACTGTTGTTGTGAAATGGCGCTATATAAATAAAGTTGAATTGAATTGAATTGAATTGAAAGTGAAACCCATATATAGATTTATTACATGGACAGTGATATATTGCAAGCGTTTATTTATTTTAATTTTGATGATTATGGCTTACAGCCCATGAAAACCCAAAATTCAGCTTCTCAAAAAATTAGAATATTACATAAAATTAATTTAAAAAAGTAGTTTTTAACCAACATTTCAGCGACCAAATTTCTATTTAAAAACTGTTTTTTTTTAAAAAATTAATTTTATGTAATATTCTATTTTTTTGAGAAACTGTATTTGGGGTTGTCATGGGCTGTAAGCCATAATCATCAAAATTAAAATAAACGCTTGAAATGTATCACTGTCTGTGTAATGAATCTATATATGGGTTTCACTTTCTGAAACCAGTGACAAAAAATATTGAACTTTTTCATGATATTCAAATTTTTTGAGATGTACCTGTATTAGGGAAATACACTTGTGAAAGTCAGTGGTGGGATGTGACAAAAATGCTTTGTTTCCCTGACAAGTGAGCACCCCAGGATCCACTCTTTATATGTACAAGTACATTTTCAATCCAGAGATTTATGGTGGAACAGAGACAGCACGACAGCACTGTTCCAACACATTTTTTTTGAAAATCCACAGAATAGGTATGTGGGTCTATTATGAGGCTTTAGAAAATTATATGAATCACTTTATAAATCACTGGTTTGAAAATGCCCTTGAATATGTTAAGATTTTGGAGCCTGGGGTCCTCTTGACCTGTATCCAAAATATAAACACAACATGCTGAGGGAGGTGGACCCCTGGGATGTGGGAACAGATTCTAGAAAGAAAATGCACACAACTTAATGCACAGCACCAAAGTGCAACACGTACACAAACCAGGACTTTTACCAGGATTAACATATTTCATCGTTTTGCTCTCACAAGTGAATACTTCGGACAAAGCAAGCGTGAATCAGCAGAGTTGGCTACTAGCTAGCTAGCTACTAGCTCTTGTTAGCCAGCACAGGATGGCGGTGTATTGCTCAAAAAAAGTGAACTTACCACCAACAGGATAAATAAGCGAAAAGATGCACAATATCACAAATCACTCACCATTGATGGTTCTCTCACTTTCATCTTAAGCTTCTCCATAGTTATCCTTGGCTGCCATCTGTTTTCTGTTGCGGGGTCGCTCCATGTTGCTCTGGATACTATCTGCCACCAAGCACAGAAAACTCTACACCTCTTCGTTGGACCATAGTATAGATTTCCGTGAAACCTGCGAAGCCATCTCTATTAATATCGTGTTTACTCGATGACCGTGTTTACTCCGTGAACTTTTGCAAATGGCATTTTGGAGGTTCTGCAGAAGACAGATGCTTTCATGACGTTATGCCCTGACCAATCAGCGGCCTGCAGTCTGTTGACGTCACATTTTCAGCCCGACTCGGCATGGTTGTACCCTACCCTGGAATGGGTACAAAAAAAGTACCTGGTACTAGGTGCTAATGGAAAGGCCTACAAAGCGTGCCGAGTCAAAGTGAGTAGGGCTGAGTGGGTACTAGTGGAAAAGGGGCTTAAGTGATGGGCTGATTATTGCCATGGCTCTAAAGGGTTTGCCAGAATCATTCAAGCCGTTCGCCATATTCATAACACACAGTGATGACAGAATGACTTTCAGTGAATTTAAAACGAAGCTCAGAGATAATGAGAGCACTGAAAAGTTTAATGCCACTTCAGGAGATGACAGTGTGATGAAAATGAGGAGCGACACAACCGAGGCGGGGCGCAGGGAAAAAGAAGCAATAACTTGCTATAACTGTCACCAAAAGGGCCACAAAGCACGGGCATGTCCCAGTGGGCGCACAGCGCAGAAACAGTGGTGCAGTTACTGCAAGAGCCCCACACACCGGGATGAAAACTGCAGGCGAAAGATGAAGGACGGAGTGAAGCAAGCGACAGACAATGAGACTGAAACATTCGCATTTAAACTAAGTGAAAGCAACGTCAGCGGATTGAAAGAAAGTGGTTTGATGGTGGACATGGGAGCTATGTCCCAAATAATCAGAGATCTCGACAAGTTCAAAAAATTTGACGAGTCATTCCAGCTGAATAAACACATTATGGAGTTGGCTGACGGCACACGGACCAGCGGTGCAGCTTTAAAGAGGGGAGATGCTGAGATCTACCTGCGCGACAGTGAAGGACGCAAAGTGAAAGCAACACTGAAGGGGGCGCTATGCATCCCATCTTTTCCACAAGACATGTTCTCAGTCAAGTCTGCCACGGCCAACAGAACAAGAGTGAACTTTCAACAGGGACAAGACCAACTCATCCACAAAGATGGTACCAGGTTTTAATTAAGTGTGTGACAGATTATATTATCTAGACACTGTTGATGGAAAACCTGATGATATGTGTAATGAATGTATTGATGTACAAACTTGGCATGAGATATTGGGACACTGTAATCACAATGACATAGTAAAGTTAGAGGAAGTTGTTGAAGGGATGAAGATAAAAGATAAAAACAGTAAACATACCCCCAGCTGTGAGGTTTGCGTACAGGGAAAGTTTACCCAGAGCAGAAATCGAAAACCAGACGTAAGGGCAAAGGCCGCGTTGGAGTTAATGCACGCTGATCTAGCTGGCCCAATAGGGCCTGAGACAAGAGAGGGATATAAATATGCCCTGGCATTCATGGATGACTACTCAGGTGCTATGTTTGTATATTTCCTAAAAACGAAGAGTTGCACTACAAAAGCTACAGAAAGATTCATTGCAGATACCACCCCCTGTGGGAAGATCAAATGCATTAGATCTGATAATGACACTGAATTTACAGCAGAAAGCTTTGAGTCACTACTTAGCAAAAATGCTATAAAGCATGAAAAATCAACGCCATACTCACCACATCAAAACGGAACAGCTGAGAGGAGCTGCAGGACATTGTTTGAGATGGCTAGGTGCATGCTTATTGAAAGCAGACTACCAAAGGAGTTATGGGCCTATGCTATAATGACTGCTGCAGTCATCCGCAATAGGTGTTACAGCAAACGCGCGGGTCAGACACCTTATTTTTGTTAACAGGAAGAAAACAGGAAGAAAACATCATCATTCATTCATCATTTGACATTGACTGCTGTTACAGGGCAACTTGTGGCATCCCACAAACTTTTAGAGAAGCTGTGAAATCAAAAGAGTCAGAAAAATGGATGGAGGCTATGAAAGAGGAGTTTAACTCTCTCAAGGAAAATGACACCTTCACCTTATGCCCACTTCCAGAAAATAAACGTACAGTGGGGGGTAGGTGGGTATATGCATTAAAAGAAAATGCAGCTGGATCAGAGATGCATAAAGCCAGATATGTGGCAAAAGGCTACAGCCAGGTTGAAAGGATAGATTATTGAGACCTTTTCTCCAACAGCAGACATGACGTCGGTGCGCAGCTTAATGCAGATGGCAGCACAATATGACTTGGAGCTACATCAAATGTATGTTTAAACGGCATACTTACATGCTCCCATTGACTGTGAAATATATATTGAGCAACCAGAAGGTTTTCAGATAAACTCAAAAACAGGTGAAAAGTTGGTATGCAAATTAAACAAGTTCCTATATGGCCTAAAACAAGCAGGCAGAAACTGGAATAGACTCCTACATGATCATCTCACTGAAAATGGATTTAAACAGAATCCTGCAGACCATTGTGTATACAGTAGGCAAACTGAAAAAGAAAAAAGTAATACTAGTGATATGGCTTGATTATCTTATAATAGCAGCTGATGACAAAGACTCACCGAACAATATGAAAGAAATGTTAAAGATAAGGTTCAACTTGAAAGATATGGGAAGACTCAGATATTTTCAGGCATTGACTTCACACAAGAGAAAGGACAGGTCAGGATGGATCAAAAGAAATACATTGATAAGATATTTGACAGATTTGGCATGACTGTAAACTGAGACAAACACCATCTGAGCAGAAGCTTAATTTCAAAGATGATGATGAACCTGTAGATCCATGATATCGTGAGATAGTGGGGAGCCTAATATATGTGATGACATGTACAAGGCCTGATTTAAGCTGGATTGTGAGTAAACTGTCACAATATTTGTCAGTCCCTAAGGGACAACAACTGACTGCAGCTAAGCATGTATTGAGGTATCTGAAAGGGACCAGGGATTATGAACTATGTTACAAGAAAAACGAAGGGAAACTTGAACTCATAGCATATTGTGATGCTGATTGGGCTTCAGATCACAATGACAGACGGAGCACGACTGGCTATTTCTTCAGCTTAAACAAAGAAGGACCCGTTGTTTCATGGAAATCAAAGAAACAACAAACAGTAGCTCTATCGACCTGTGAAGCTGCGTACATGGCTCTCACTGCAGCCACACAAGAAGATCTGTGCCTCATGCAGCTATTGAATGATATGGACAAAAGTTGTCAGTATGGACCTGTGAAGATTCATGAGGGCAATCAAGGAGCTATTGCTTTATCAAAGAATCCAGTGAACCGACAAAGATGCAAACGCATGGACATTAAATACCACTTCATCAGATCGGTGTTGAGTGATGGTAAAATAAATGTTGTGTACTTTACCACAAGTGAAATGGTAGCAGATGTGTTCACTAAACCTGCTACAAAGATTAGTTTTGAAAATTTCCACAGTTATTTGTTTGGTACTAAAATGTGAATATGTTACATCAGCTTAGAGTAAGTGGAAAATTTTGGTATTAGATGTTCAAGTGTCTGCTCATAAATGTGCATAATTTTATTCAAAAATTTATAACTTTTTAGTTGTACTGGTTTTTTTTTCTGAATTAAAGTTTTTCTGTTGTAAATTTGCCATTTCTTATATAAATTTGCCTTTCAGTTTGAAACTTGTAAATACTCCTGAGTGAGGAGCTGTAGCATTTATTGTTTTTTAAAAGCAGCCTCCTCTGTAAATTTACTGCTGTTCACAGCTGATTAATGCAATTTTGGCATGCAACACATACATACCTTAAAATGCGTACTCTGGGGCACACTGCTCTTATCTGAGGCTCCCTCACTCTTGCTTGACCACTGGCACCCAGCACCAAGGCTTTGATTAGAGCTCCCTCTGCTGGCAGACTCTATAACTGCATTTAAGAATGCATTTCCAATTCCATTCAAACGGGATATAAATAAATAATTGATTTTTGGAAATGGACTGGTGGACCGCAGTGGATGGGGCCGTCAGTTGCCCTTCCCTGCTCTAGATCCACAAAGACACAGTGCAACTTCTTCTGACCTTCTCTATACTTGAATGAATGAATGAATGAATGAATGAATTTATTCAATAATAATAATAATAAACACATACAATACCATAAGAACACACAAAAGAACAACCGAAAGAGTGTAGGCTGAAGCCAGTGCTTATATATTGCCTACCCCGTTACAATTTTAAAATCAATAACATAAAAATTTAAGTCTTACCCAAAATCAACAAAGAAAATCAAATAAAACAAGCAGACACACACACACACACACACACACACACACAAAACTAAAACCCTTTAGGTTATTACAAATTTATCTCCCAGTATTTACAGTGAGATACTGGGAGATTTTCTCATCTTTGTATAATTTTTTGAATTGCTTCAGAGGTGAACATGTTTTAATATTTTCAGAGCAACAGTTCCACATTTTAACTCCAGTGACAGACATGCAATGATGCTTTGTATTTGTTCTAACCTTTGGCTTATTAAAAACAGAATTACCTCTTAGCTCATATTTGCTTTCCCTTTTTTTTAAACAGTCTCTGAATATTTACAGGTAATTGGTTATTATTTGCTTTGTACATGATTTGAATGACATTATAATCTACCAGATCTCTAAATTTAAGAGTATGTAATTGAATGAATATTGGATTTGTTGGTTTACAGTAAGGTTTCTTTGATACAATGCGTACGGCTTTTTTCTGTAGTAAAAAGATTAAGTTTGTGTTTGTTTTATGTGTTTCCCCAGATCTCCACACAGTATGTCATATAAGGAACTATCAGTGAATTATATAAAATGCAAAGAGATTTCTGACACAGGAGATCCTTAACTTTATACAGTACGGCAATGGATTTAGACATTTTAGTTTTGACATAATTTATGTGTGATTTCCAGTTTAGTTTGTTAGTGTGGCCGACACACATTGTGGGCTCACGCTGCCACAGAGACAGGACTGAATGTGTATTGTGGGGTGTCACGTCTGCAAGGACTGAGGACTCGAATCTACAGGAGGTAACAAGGAAGTGTGAGATTTGTCTCTTTGTCCCACAGAAGATGCCCCGGAGGGTATTCCGGTTCATCAGGAAATGAGAGACAATGGTGAAGCTTCGAGGGGATGCTTTGTAACTGTATGTTGACTGAAGACACCATGTGACTTGAATTCTGATGCTGGAAATGTATAAAAGGGTGTTGAAGTATGATTCTTTCTCTTTCCTGCTTTGAGAATGCTAGAAGCTGCGTTCTGTCAAATAAAGCTGGTTTTATGACTGAAACTCAGCCTCGTTATTTGAGCATGCTTCTACACTGGTGACCTACGACGGAAAATGAGCAGACAGAATTCTCCCGAGCGGGGCTCGGTGGAAGCCAGCCTGATGGCCGCCTCCACGATCCGGCTGCCCAATTTCTGGCAGCACAGCCCGCGCTCATGGTTTAGCGCAATCGAGGCGCAGTTCAACCTCCGGAGAATCTCCAACGATGACACAAGATTCTACCACGTGGTAGCGAAACTGGACAGCGACACGGTCCAGAGAGTGGAAGATCTGGTTAATCATCCACCAGACAGCGACAAGTACAGCACATTGAAGGACGCGCTGATCAGCCATTTCACCCCCTCAGTCCAACAAAGAGCAGAGGGGCTCCTGGGGCTGACGGAGGCCGAAAACGATAGACCTGCAGACCTGATGGTGAAGATGCTGCAGCTCAAAGCCTCTGAGGATGGCGAATTCATTTTCGCCCACCTTTTCCTTCGAACCCTACCACCAGCAGTGAGAGTGGCCCTGGCAGAGTCACCTCGATTGGCCAGACGAGACTACCATGGGTTGAGCAAGGAGGCGCAGAGGTTGGTCGACGCCCACAAGCGGAACGCGGTCTCGGCCGCGGCGGCCAGTCCAGGAATGGCGTCCGGAGACAGTGCGGGTCCAGCGGCCGCGGCGCCAGACGCACCAACGACGGCGGCGACAGGAGCCAGACGACGCGGAGCGGAGAACGGCTCGTGCTTCTACCACCGCCGTTTTGCAGAGAGAGCGCACAGGTGCGTCCCACCGTGCAATTTTAAGCGCCAGGGAAACGCCAAGACCGAGGGCCGGTAGCAGCTGCGACCCTCGGCAACGAGAACAGGCTGCTTTACCTGACGGATGCACGCTCGGGGAAACAGTTCCTCGTGGACACGGGCTCTCAGCTGAGCTTCGTCACACCCACCTACGTGGAACGGCTGTCACCTTCTAAAGCCCCCTGGGTGTCAGTGTCAGCAGCGAACGGCTCCACGATTAAAACGTTTGGTGAGAGGACCATGCTTCTGTCCTTACAGGGCCGTTCATTTGAGTGGACATTTATTGTAGCAGCAGTCAGTTTCAACATGTTAGGGGCTGATTTTTTGTGCTCACATGGTTTATTGGTTGACCTTGCTAATAGACGTCTGATTAATGCACTGTCCTTTCATTCTATTCCCTGCACAGCTCGGGTGGCCCCGCCAACTGCACATGCCAGCGTCTCAGCTGCGGGTGGTAAGTTTCACACTCTGCTTGCTCAGTTTCCAGCACTCACAGTCCCCACGTTTTCAGCAACGGTGGCCAAACATGGGGTAGAACATTTCATAACAACCACAGGCCCTCCCGTTTTTGCAAAGGCTCGGCGCTTGGACCCAGCTAAACTGGCCATCGCGCGCGAGGAGTTCACTAATCTGGAAAAACTGGGCATTGTTAGACGTTCCAAGAGCTCTTGGGCTTCGCCGTTACACATGGTCCCAAAAGCTGACGGCTCGTGGCGACCTTGCGGCGATTTCCACAGGTTGAACAACGTTTCAGCTCATGACCACTACCCGATTCCGCACATTCAGGATTTTTCTGTTCATTTGGCGGGGGCGCGCATTTTTTCTAAAATAGACTTGGTGCGCAGCTATCACCAGGTGCCAGTGTGCGCGCAGGATGTACCCAAAACAGCGGTCATAACGCCTTCCGGCCTTTTTGAGTTCTTGCGCATGCCTTTTGGCCTCAAGGGGGCCGCGCAGACTTTCCAACGCATGATGGATGCAGTTTTACGCGACCTGCCTTTTGTGTTCGTTTATTTGGACGATATTTTGGTAGCCAGCGCGTCCGAAGGCGAACATGAAAAACACCTCACAGCAGTTTTCCAGAGGTTGGCAGAGCACGGGTTAATAGTTAACCCAGCGAAGTGTCAGTTTGGGGTGGCGCAGATTGATTTTTTGGGACATCGCGTTTCGGCAGAGGGAGCAGTTCCCCTTCCAAATAAAGTGCGTGCCATAACGGATTTTCTGCAACCTCAAACGGTCAAGGCGCTTCAGGAGTTTCTAGGGATGGTTAATTTTTACAACCGTTTCCTCCCAAGTGCAGCACGACTCATGCAGCCATTGTACACCGCGTTAAAAAAACAAAAGCCCGCAAATAAAGTTGAATGGTCTCCGGAGCGGGAGCGCGCTTTTGCCCAGGTCAAATCAGCCCTGGCAAACGCAGTTTTGTTAGCGCACCCAGTTCCAACGGCCCGCATGGCACTCACCACTGACGCTTCCGATGTAGCGGTGGGGGCGGTAGTTGAACAGTTTGTGGCAGGTACCTGGCAACCCCTCGCGTTTTTCAGCAGGACCTTGCGTGATAGTGAACGGAAATACAGCGCGTTTGACAGGGAGCTTTTGGCCCTACACTTGGCCATCCGTCATTTTCAGTTCTGGTTAGAGGGGCGACTTTTCACCGCTTTTGTGGATCATAAACCGCTAACGTTTGCGATGGCCAAAATTTCAGAACCCTGGTCAGGCCGGCAACAAAGGCAACTAGCCGCAATATCGGAGTTCACTACTGATATTCAGCATGTCGCGGGTAAACACAATGTTGTAGCAGACTGCCTCTCGCGTGCAGTAGCACCGCCAAGCCCCATAGGGGCAGACTCTGTAGCCATGGCCGCGGGCCCGGGCAGCGACGCGGGAGCGCGCGCAGCCCCGGTCTATGTTGGGTTAGATTATGCAGCCATGGCTGCGGAGCAGGTTAACGACGCGGACGTGCGCGCGCTCCAGTCTGGACCAACAGGGTTAAGGCTGGAGCACAGGGTGCAACAAAACGGTATGCCCCCGCTAATCTGCAATGTCTCCACGGGACGGCCCCGCCCTGTGGTGCCAACCGCGTGGCGTCGCCGTGTTTTTGACTTGGTCCATACTCTCGCGCACCTTGGGGTGCGCGCATCGGTTAAGTTGGTGGGGGAGAAATTTGTTTGGCCCGGGTTGCGCAAACAGGTCAAGGAATGGGCAGCAGCCTGCGTAGCGTGTCAGCGAGCTAAAATACACAGACACACTAAGACCCCGTTAGAACCTTTCCACATCCCCGCTAAGCGTTTTGATCATGTGCATATTGACCTGGTCGGCCCGCTTCCGTTATCACACGGGCACACACATCTTTTGACGATGGTAGACCGCACCACGCGCTGGCCAGAGGCGGTTCCTCTGACATCAACCACAGCGGAAGAAGTTGCGCGAGCATTTTTAGCAGCATGGGTTGCACGTTTTGGTGTACCGTCGGACATAACGTCCGACAGGGGTCCCCAATTTATTTCCGAGCTGTGGTCATCGACGGCCCGCAGTTTGGGGGTGAAGATTCATCGCACCACCGCGTATAACCCCCAGGCTAATGGTTTATGCGAACGCTTTCACAGGTCATTGAAAGCAGCCCTCAGAGCGTCGCTAACGGATACAAATTGGGTAGACAAACTTCCATGGGTTTTATTAGTGTTGCGTTCTGCACCTAAGGAAGATTTGCACGCTTCCCCGGCTGAATTAGTTTTCACTCAACCGCTTCGTTTGCCCGGGGAATTTCTTCCTGATAATCCCGCACCTAATGGCCCCCCCGCTCAGCCGTGGCAGAGCGGCTCAGGAGCAAACACGCTTCCTGGCCCAGTCCATCACAGTTTCCCACACGTTTTTGTGCCCAAGGCTTTAAAAAATGCAGAGTTTGTTTTTGTTAAACATGACGCCCAGCGTCCAAGTTTGCGGCCGTTTTACGACGGACCGTTTCGAATGCTGGAGACCGGGCAGAAGCATTTTCTGCTAGATTTAGGGGGCAGACGGGAGCTGATTTGCATTAACAGACTCAAACCCGCTTTTGTTCTGGCTGACGAGGAGGTGCAGCTTGCGAGGCCCCCCCGCCGGGGCAGGCCGCCGAGGAGACATTCTCCAAAGTCTTCACAGAGAGGTGCTAACAGCTTTAATCCACAGGTGCAGAGAGATGTTGCAGGTGCAGCCAAGCCAGGTTGCAGCAGATTCGGCAGAAGATTAAAACCTAGGCAGTTGGTGGATTGATTAGCGATGTATGGAGTGCTTTGTGTTTTTCTTTTTGTTATGCCATTTAGATTTTGCCTTACTAGACGTTTGGGGGGGGTAGTGTGGCCGACACACATTGTGGGCTCACGCTGCCACAGAGACAGGACTGAATGTGTATTGTGGGGTGTCACGTCTGCAAGGACTGAGGACTCTAATCTACAGGAGGTAACAAGGAAGTGTGAGATTTGTCTCTTTGTCCCACAGAAGACGCCCCGGAGGGTATTCCGGTTCATCAGGAAATGAGAGACAATGGTGAAGCTTCAAGGGGATGCTTTGTAACTGTATGTTGACTGAAGACACCATGTGACTTGAATTCTGATGCTGGAAATGTATAAAAGGGTGTTGAAGTATGATTCTTTCTCTTTCCTGCTTTGAGAATGCTAGAAGCTGCGTTCTGTCAAATAAAGCTGGTTTTATGACTGAAACTCAGCCTCGTTATTTGAGCATGCTTCTACATTATCAGCAATGACCCCTAGGATCTTGGTTTCAAAAACTGTCAATTTCAACATTGGTTTATTTTAATTTTTTTGTGATTATATAATTTGCGGTTTCCAAATATTATATATTTTGTTTTTCCAAGGTAAATAGATAATTTAATGGCAGTGAACCATTGATTAATTTGTTTAAGTTCATTTTCTACTGAATCCAGAAGCTGCTTAAGATTTTCTCCACTACAAAAAAAAGTTGTCATCTGCAAATAAAATGCACTTCAGCAATTTAGACACAGAACATAAATCATTAATATACAAAATAAACAGCAATGGACCAAGCACAGAACCCTGTGGTACCCCACATGTCATCTTCAGCAACTCAGAGTCTGTATTATTCACATGAACATATTGATATCTGTCTTCTAAATAGCTGTGTAACCAGTCAAAAGCAATTCCTCTGATGCCATACTTAAGTAATTTACTGAGGAGTAATTTATGGTCAACTGTATCAAATGCCTTTTGGAAGTCCAGAAATATTCCAACTGTGTATCCTCTTCTATCTGTTGCATCTGTAATCTGTTCAGCAAAGTCCATGAGTGCCAGTGAGGTGGTCCGGTTCTTCCTGAATCCATACTGTTGTTCACAAAGTACATTGTGCTTATCAATGAAATCATTTAGTCTCTTAACAAATATTTTTTCCAGTATTTTGGAGAACTGAGGTAACAAGGAGATGGGTCTGTAGTTTGACAATAAGTGCTTGTCACCAGTCTTGTACAGAGGAACGACCTTTGCTATTTTCATTTTCTTTGGAAATTTACCAGCAGTAAGTGACATGTTGCATATGAAAGTGAAGTGTTTAACAATACAATCAATAATACATTTAACCAATAACATACTGAAATCATTACAATCAGTTGATTTTTTGTCTTTGAATTTGTTAACAATGTCAAGAATTTATTTTTCATCTGTTTTCTTTCATAAACATTGAGTAAGCGTTTATGTTGACGACATTGTCAGCGCCACTTGTATTTGCTGATAATACAGTGGAATTGGCGATCTTTTTTCCTATATTAACAAAATATTCATTAAACGTGTTGGAGATCAAGCTATTTTCATTGATTATTCCATTATCTGAATTTAAATAAGAGATGTGGTTGGAATCTAGTTTTCCTCTCTTTGTTATATTATTTAACACCTTCCATATATTACATGTATTAGTTTTGTTATTTTCCAATAATTTACTGTAATGTTTTTTTACTCAGTCTTAAAATACTAAGGAGTTTATTTTTATAAGTCTTGTATTTCTTTTCTGCCTCCACAGTTCTTAATTTCAGAAACGTTTTGTATAACAAGTTTTTCTTTTTACAAGCATTTTGCAGGCCCTTGGTGAGCTAAGGCTTATCTCTGTATTTAACTTTAGTTTCCTTTACCACTAGAGGGCAATGTTTATTATATAGTTGTGATAAAATAGAGACAAATTCTCCATATGCTGTATCAATGTCGTCAACGTAAACACCGCCCCAGTCTTGTATTTTTAGATCATTTCTAAGATTGTTGATTGCGGTTTCTGTTACAAGTCATTTAAAAACCTTATCTATTTCAATGTTATGTGTTACACCAGTGTGTGAAGAAACAAAAACAGGCTGTTGGTCTGTCACATCATTGACAATAGGGCCAGCAGTTACATTCCCCTCAGTGACATTTGTGAAAATGTTATCAATAAGCATTGCTGAATGTGTTGTTATTCTAGTGGGGTATGTTATTGAAGGGTAGAAACCCATACAAAACATGGAATTTATGAATTCACTTATTTGGATATGGTCATTTGGATTTAATAAGTCAATATTGAAGTCTCCACAAATAAATACCAGCTTCTTATTACCTATTGCACTGAAAAGCTCAGACAATTTTTCTTTGAAAATGTCAATATCGGTACCCGGTGCTCTATAAATGCAACTTATTATGATGTTTTTTGTAGTTGTAATTAATTCCACAGTTACACACTCCATGATGTTTTCCATTTCAAAAGACATACAGTATTATCTACAACTTGGCTTTGGTAGCAGGACCTGATATATAAAGCAACACCACCACCCCTTTTTTTGACCTGCTTGTGGTATATAAATCATAGCCTCTCATTTGTACTGTATGAAGTTGGTCATTTTTTAGCCAAGTCTCAGAAATTACAACAACAGAAAAATTTGTGTTATATTGCAACAAACTGTCCTGGATTTTGGAAAAATTCATGTTGAGACTTCTACTGTTAAAGTGTATTATTGACAATGATTGGTCAGAAATTGTATTTTTTAGTTGGTCTGAGCTAAAGTATTTACACTGATGTTTTATACTGTTGAAAAAGTGATTTTCAGGATTGGTTTCATATTCAACACTGTGTGGCTTATGCTCAGTATATTCGTACCCTTTAAAAATGAGGTTGTTTCCTATAAAAGTTTGCATCTTAATTATTCCAGTCAATGGAAACAAATGCACAGTTTATATCTCTAAGTTGATAATGAAATGTCAATCATTTCTGGTTGATTTTTGGCTCTATTGATTTTGGTGTACTGTTATGGGGATGGCGTGGTTGAATAATGAGTCTATCATACCTTAAGTAGGCTATGTCCCCTCGTGCTCTTGCAGCTTTCAGCTCTGGCATTAATTCTTTTCTCTTCCTTCTTACCAAATCAGTGAAGTCCTCATTGATGAAGATTTTTGTTCCTTTGAGGGACTTCTTCCTTCTCCATCAACGCTCTTAGAGCAAACATTGCATCTGTAGTATTCTTTCTTGGCATGAAACCATACTGCTGCTCATTGATTGTCACCTCTCCTCTTAACCTGGCTTCAACAACTCTTTCCCATATTTTCATAGTGTGGCTGATCAACTTTATGCCTCTGTAGTTACTATAGCTCTGAGCATCACCTTTGTTCTTGAAAATTGGTACCAAAACACTTCTTTGCTCCTTTGGCATCCTCTCACTCTCCAACAACACTTAAACAATCTGGTTAAAAAGTCCACTGCCATCTCTCCTAAACATCGCCATACCTCCACAGGTATGTCATCTGGACCAACCACCTTTCCATTCTTCATCCTCTTCGAATCTGCCCTCACTTCCGTCTTGCTAATCCTCGGGACTTCCTTGTTCACCATCTTTCCTTCATCCATCCTCCTCTCTCTCATTTTCTTTATTCATCAGCTCTTCAAAGTACTCCTTCCACTTTCTCAACACACTCTTGTCATTTGTTAGTACAGCATCTCACAAAAGCGAGTACACCCCTCACATTTTTGTAAATATTTTATTATATCTTTTCATGGGACAACACTGAAGATATGACACTTTGATGCAATGTAAAGTAGTCGGTGTACAGCTTGTATAACAGTGTAAATTTGCTATCCCCTCAAAATAACTCGACACACAGCCATTAATGTCTAAATCACTCATAACAAAAGTGAGTACTCCCCTAAATGAAAATGTCCAAATTGTGCCCAAAGTGTCAATATTTTGTGTGGCCACCATTATTTTCTAGCACTGCCTTAACTCTCTTGGGCATGGAGTTCGCTAGCGCTTCACAGGTTACCACTGGAATCCTCTTCCACTCCTCCATGACAACATCATGGTGTTAGAGACCATGCGGTCCTCCAACTTCTGTTTGAGGATGCCCCACAGATGCTGAGTAGGGTTTAGATCTGGAGACATGCTTGGCCAGTCCATCACCTTTACCCCCAGTTTCTTTAGCAAGGCAGTGATCGTCTTGGAGGTGTGTTTGGTGTCGTTATCATGTTGGAATACTGCCCTGCGGCCCAGTTTCCGATCATTCTCTGCTTCAGTATGTCACAGTACATGTTGGCATTCATGGTTCCCTCAATGAGCTGTAGCTCCCCAGTGCCGGCAGCACTCATGCAGCCCCAAGCCATGACACTCCCACCACCATACTTGATTGTAGGCAAGACACACTTGTCTTTGTGCTCCTTACCTAGTTGCCACCACACACACACTCGACACCATCTGAATCAAATAAGTTTATCTTGGTCTCATCAGACCACAGGATATGGTTCCAGTAATCCATGTCCTTAGTCTGCTTGTCTTCAGCAAACTGTTTGCAGGCTTTCTTGTGGATCATCTTTAAAAGGGGCTTCCTTCTGGGACGACAGCCATGCAGGCCAATTTGATGCAGTGTGCAGCGTATGGTCTGAGCGCTGACAGGCTGACACCCCCCCCCCCCAACCTCAACAGCAATGCTAGCAGCACTCATACGTTTATTTTCAAAAGACAACCTCTGGATATGACGCTGAGCACGTGCGCTCAACTTCTTTGGTCGACCATGTCGAGGCTTGTTCTGAGTGGAACCTGTCCTGTTAAACCGCTGTATGGTCTTGGCCACCGTGCTGCAGCTCAGTTTCAGGGTATTGGCAGTCTTCTTGTAGCCTAGGCCATCTTTATGTAGAGCAACAATTCTTTTTTTTCAGATCTTCAGAGAGTTCTTTACCATGAGGTGTCATGTTAATCTTCCAGTGACCATTATGAGAGAGTGTGAGAGCGATAACACCAAATTTAACACACCTCACATGACACCGGGGAGGGAAAATGGCTAATTGGGCACAATTTGAACATTTTCACTAGGGGTGTACTCACTTTTGTTGCCAGCTGTTTAGACGTTAATGGCTGTGTGTTGAGTTATTTTGAGGGACAGCAAATTTACACTGTTATACAAGCTGTACACTGACTACTTTACATTGTATCAAAGTGTCATATCTTCAGTGTTGTCCCATGAAAAGATATAATAAAATATTTACAAAAATGTGAGGGATGTACTCACTTTTGTGAGATATTGTACATTACCATTTCTGTCCTTCATCAGCCTAACCTGCTACACATCCTTTCCAGCTCGGTCTCTCTGTCTAGCCAATCGATACAAGTTCTTTTCTCCTTCCTTAGTGTTTAGCCTCCCATACAACTCACTATAGCCGCTTTTCCACTAGCCCAGCTCGCCTCGCCTCGTTTCGTTTCGCTACTACTCGGTTCGGCCGCGGTTGTGTCTCCATAGCAGCCGGGTAAAGCGGGGTTAAGCTGTGGTGGGTGGGATTTTTTTTTACAGCAAGGCGGCACCACACTCCCGTGACGTAAAACACGCGACCCAAGCCAAACATAACATGGCGGCTGTACAAGGCGGCTCCTCGGTCTGTGGCTTTTTTCACTGTAAATGCCAAAAAGGACCGCCAGACAAGGGTACAGGCAGTGAGACGAAACATTCTGGAATAATTCTGCAGCTTCTGGGAGAGCCGAAGGCGTGAGGATACAAACTAGGTCCTATATGACGGTAAGCTAATGTTGCTAATGATAGTTTGCTATAAGTATGTCGTACTACACTGTAATCTCTGCAAGTTATCGCTGTTAGGTACTAAAATATGTATGCTGTGTGTGTTTCAGATGGCTCTGTTGTGGGAAAATTACTGTTTCAAACGGTCGGTCTTGGCGTTCAACACAGCCTGTCACTGATGTCAACAGCCTGTCACTGATGTCAACACAACTTCACAAACGATCAGTGGTTATAGAGCTTAAGAATGTCTGTAGAAACGTTTATTTCCTGTGCAACAAATTGCTCTGATCTGCGTGAAAATCATGGAGAGACTGTTGAGACATGACGGGACGTACCTGCTCCAGCTGCACTGAGTCTGAGGTGGTGTCATAGCAAAAAATGATCAGCTGACACAACTTGATCGCCATGTTAATAACTATATTAGCCACAAAATATATATTCAAAAAGTAAACAATACTGAGTTACGTATAATAAGATATATTTGACAGTTATGATGCATTTTAGGCTAAAACAAACTTGATCTAGGATTAAAAGCAATTAAAATAATGCAGTCACAAGGTTACATGGAAAATGCTTGATTTACTAGATACATGTACTGTAGAAATATATATTCTCTGCATCAACAATGTACTATACATGCATTCTTGTAGTATTACGCTGGGAATTGCACTGACAATAAACCTCTGAAGTTTTTGCAGATGTCTCTTTTTTTTATATGTGAAGGTTACCACCATGGTTCAGGTTCAGGTTACTTTATTTGTACCCGTAGGTAGATTTGTTTTGCAGTCTGGTGACATCCATATTTACAAGCCACAAATTACATTCAACATAGACACAAACACAGGCACATATGAAGCTGACTATAAACATGATAAGAATACTCAAGGCTCCATCAATCAGGGTATAAAAAGACAAAGAGATGGGAGAAAAACCAGAGGTAAGAGAGAAGGGTCATATTAGAAGTTAAAAACTAGTCAAAGAGGTTAAAAACTCAAAGGTCTAAAAACCAATAAAATATTTAGAACCCAAGTGACATCCTACAAAAATAAGTAAATATAAAATGGAGTTAATAAATAGGTACCTAAATTATGTGCAATATATTTTTACAGCTTGTTCAGCTGTTTGACAGCAGCAGGGACAAAGCTGTTTTTGTAGCGCTGGGTTCTACTTTTTGGGACAGCAAACCTCTGTTTTGAGGGAAGAAGCTGAAAGTGGCAGTGCAAAGGGTGGGAGTCATCATTTAAAATGGAGGTAGCCATCCTCTGTACTTGTCTGGTGTACAGGGATGTCAGGCTTAGCTGTGGCTCACCAAGCAAACGACTGGACCATCTAACTACCTGATCCAAGGATTTCCTCTGTTTCAGTTTTATCTGACCAAACCATGACACTAAAGAAAAGGATAAAACAGATTCAATAAAAGCCCGATAAAACATTGTCATTATGGTTCGGTCAACTTGGAAGCGTGCAAGTTTTCTCAAGCAATGCAAATGTTGCTGAACCTTTTTGCACACCCTTTCACAGTTCTCTTCAAAGTCTAAATTACTATCAATAATCGTCCCAAGATATTTGTAGGATTGTACACATTCGGTGGTCTGGCCTTTTAGTACGGTGACTTTGTGCCTGGGATTTTTCCTCCTAAAGTCAATAATCGTATCTTTAGTTTTTGTCGTATTCAGCTGCAGGTAGGAATCCTCACACCAGTGAACAAAATCATCAACTACTGGGCCGTGGCTGCTCTCACCATCCTGGAGGAGACTGACAATAACTGAGTCATCAGCATACTTTATAATGTGTCTGTTGTCATGTCTGCTCCGACACGTTTGTGTACAGGATGAAGAGTAGTGGTGACAATACCCCCCCCCCCCCCGAGGAGAGCCAGTAGAAGAGCACTTTAGGTCAGACAATGTACCATTGACCCTTACTCTCTGCGTCCTGTTGGTTAAGAAATCCAGAATCCAACCCACCAGATTATTGCTCAAATCAAATTGCTGCAGGAGCCTTTCAACTAAAATATGAGGTTAGATTGTATTAAAGGCAGAGGAAAAGTCCACAAATAAAAGCCTGGCGTGTGTCCCATTAAAATCCAGATGTTTAAAAAGCATGTTAAACAGAGTGACAGTGGCATCCTCCACTCCTCTGTGAGGCCTATAGGCAAACTGCAGAGGATCCAATGCATGCTCAGTCTGCTTTAGGACCTCAAATCTGACCAGTTTTTCAAAAATTTTCATTAAAATTGAAGTCAAAGCAACTGGTCTAAAGTCGTTTACTGTTTTAGGACAGCTGGATTTTGGAATGGGAACAATCACGGCTTCTTTCCAGATCTTAAATTGTGACATAAATTTAATACTGAAAGATTGGAAAAGCTGTCTAAGAACAATCCAGCAGTTTGAGAAATCACTTTTGGTTTGGTGTAAGTCTGTCAACAGGATTATGAACCATAAAGCAGTTTGTGTTAAAATGTTAAATCCCATTAAACTCTAACCCACAGGTGTCCAATCATGTGTCATGGAGGGCCAAGACCCTGCAGGTTCTCTCTTCTACCCAGTCTCTTCAGCAGGTGTTTTCACTGATCTGCAGTCAGTAGAAGTTCAGTGGAATCTGCTGTTGAAGACACTGGTTGGAGCTAAAGCCTGCAGGGTCTTGGCCCTCCATGGCACATGATTGGACACCCCTGTCCAAACCCATTATGATGAAGAGTAGATGCTAATATGACCCAGAATTCCTCCATATACTGGTACTATCACTAAAGTATGCAGGGTCTTCTGCGGTGGCACATCCAACAATACAGTCTTCAGTTAATAAAATAATTGTTTTGATTACTTTTCTTAAAAATGAGCCATTATTTTTAAGGTCACCCATTAATGGTTTGTACTATTGACTCTTTTCCCACCAGTGTATTAACAGACAAAAATAGAAATCATGATGCAAACACATAAGTCACTAAATTGTTTATTACAATCAGCAGCAAATTCCAGATTATTCATAATGTGCAAAATTCAAACTGTAAGACTGGGTCACTCAGCAGCTGGGATGTGCAGCTCACACCGGTCCCAGATCAGCAGATCTTAGGCCTGCATCTCTGTAAATAGTGACGCAAGGTCCAGTTTGGGGTGGATTGTTTACCTCTTGCCTAGACAAAAGACAGAAATGGGTGGTGATTAAATAAAGGAAGTTTAAAACATATTTGGGAAATACACTTGTTGTTAAAAGCCAGTGGTGGAATGTGAATGAATGAATCTTTATTTTGGATAGATTAAAAGAAAATAGAATAATATAACAAAGGTGAAAAAAATCTAACAAGGTCGAATTAAACAATAAGTCCTCTGATTATACAGTTCAACATAGGTTATCTGAAATGGGTGATGGCTGAAGCTGCAGCTTATATTGCCCACCCATGTTCCATCCAAGAATTCAAAGGAAAAACAAAACAGGAGCGATTCCAATGTGACAATAAAGTACTTCATTGTTGTATTTAACCACAATTTTTATGTAGCTGCACTGATGCAAAGTCGATTTTACAAGGGCTGCGTTACATTTGAAATCATCTGTTTTTACTGTGGCCTCAGCAATCAGAATGAATTAATACATTCACTTGAATGGAATCTAGTACTTTAACTGAGGGTGTGCATCACCGAGTATGGAGCCGCTCAGTCAAAATATGGATTTTTTATCAATAAAAGTTTGTCTTGTCTGTAAAAGTGTCTCTTCTTGCCCTGGCTTCAAGTGTGGGCGGTGTGTTGTACTTTTATTGCTAAAATATAAAAGGATGCACAACAATGGGTCTCAAATATTTGTAATGTGTCCTGTTACTGCATGAGTTTATTGATGATAGACTATAAACTACACATAAGATAAGATAAGATAAGCCTTTATTAGTCCCACAACGGGGAAATTCCAGGATTGCAACAGCACAGGGATAGCAACACTCAGAGCAACAATCAGAAGGCAAGAAAAAAAACAAGCAAGCAAGAGCAGCTAATATACATATGTACATATTACTATAAGATATATATATACACACACACACACAGACACACAGTGCAGAGCATTGTAGCTGGATGGAATAAATATATGAATATATGAACACACAGTGCAGAGCATTGTAGCTAGATGGAATAAATATGTAAATATATAAACACCCACAGTACGGAGCATTGCAGCTAGGTGGAATAAATATGCAAGTATATAAACACACACAGTGCGGAGCAATGTAGCTAGATGGAATAATATGTAGATATATAAAAACACAGTGCGGAGCATTGTAGCTAGATGGAATAAATATATAGATATATAAATATAAACACACCCAGTGCTGAGCATTGTAGCTAGATGGAATAAATATGTAAATATATAAACACACACAGTGCAGAGCATTGTTGCTAGATGGGATGAAACAGCATAACCGACTACTTAGTTATCCTACATGGTATGATTATGTGCCCATACATATTCTCACCCTCCATAGCGACCGGTATGTTCCTAGTTGTATGCCGGAGAGGACCATTGTGTAAGTCTATTGCATCTTTTGCATTCAAAAAACTATTAGTTTGTTACGTCTTTTTGCTATCTCTGCGAGCAGCCCTGCTTAGGTTGTACAGTCTGACAGCCGTTGGTAGGAAGGACCTACGAAACCTCTCGGTTGTGCACCTGGATTGATGTAGTCTGCTGCTAAATGAGCTCCTCAGTGCATCCAGTATGTCCTGCATAGGGTGGAACTCGGACTCCAGCAGAGATGACAGTTTAGCCACCGTCCTTCTCTCTCCTATCTCCTCCATCGGATCAAGGCGCTGCCCCAGGACAGAGCTAGCTTTCTTTTTTTTCCACAATATCTTTATTGAACCTTTTTTTTTTTTAACAAACATGATACAAACAAACACTAACACTAAAGTACTACAAAAAAAAAAAAAAAAAATGCCCTAAAAACACCAACAACCACCAACAAAATCAAGTCTTCAACAATGCTCCTCTGTTTAGTCTAGACAATCCAATACATTAGTATACATATTATGTTCACCAGTTTGGAATTTACAAGGTCCACACACATCATTCACCTTCTTCTTCAAGAGTTATGTTTAAATTTTTTACATAATCAATAAAAGGTCTCCATATATTCTCAAACACAATTTCCTTTGATTTCAGTATATATGTTATTCTTTCTAATGGAAGGTTTGTTAACATCTGTCTTAACCACTGAGTCACATCTGGTCTATGAGTCTTTTTCCATAATAGTGCAATACATTTTTTGGCATTAAGCAAACTGAGGTCTATGAATGTTCTTTCACTTTTATTGAAATTATGCTTTTCTGGGTACAGACCCAACAAAAACAGTTTAGGATTCAATATGATTTGTTTTGAGATTATTTTTTCAATTGTTACCCTCACCTCCTCCCAAAACATTCTTATTAATCTACATTCCCATAAACAATGAAATAGGGTTCCTTTACTTTCCATGCATTTTGTGCATGTATCTGGTATATTTTTGTTATATCTATTTAACTCCTCCGGTGTAACATACATCCGCATTAACCATTTGAAATGTATCAATTTAAGGCGTGCATTTATTGATTTGGTTTGAGCTTCTGTACAAGCCAATTCCCATTGTTCCTCTGAAATTTCAATTTGCAGATCTTCTTTCCAGTAGTTTAATCTTTTCAGTGAATTTTCACTTGAAGATAGTGTCAATGAGTTATAAAACTCTGAAATAATACCCTTTCTTTTACTATCTTTCATCATCATTTTTTCCAAGAATGAATAAATAGGTCGAGTGAGAGCTTTATTTTGATTTGATCGAATAAAGTTTCTAAGTTGAAGATATTTAAAAAAATGTGTTCTATTGAGATTAAATTTGATCCTCAGCTCTTCAAAAGACATTATGTTGTCTGCACATGGCAAATATAAATCCTGAATCTTTTGTATCCCTTTTAAATTCCATACTTTAAATACAGCGTCCGCTCTCCCTGGTTTAAAATATTGATTACCCCATATTGGACTAAATTGTGACAATAACTGTGGTTCTTTTAAATAGTTTTTAGCTTCACACCATATTTTGATCATATGCTTTACAAATGGATTTTTAACTTGTTTTTGTAATTTTTTTGCCGAATCTGAGTATATGAATATGGGAAGAGGTAAAGGTAAATTGTATGATTCCATTTCAGTCCAGTGAGGGAGATCATTTGATGAAAAATAATATGTCATAGACCTCAGTTGTGCCGACCAATAATACAACATAAAATTTGGACATTTCAGACCTCCACGATCAAATGGTAAATATAATAAAGACAAACGTAATCTAGCCCTCCTGTTGTTCCATATAAATTCCACTAACTTTTTTTTTATTCTTGAGAATAGATCTAAAGGTGGTGATAAGGGAATGTATTGAAATAAAGTATTTTAGGTAAAATATTACTTTTAAGTATATTGATTCTCCCGATCATCGACATTGGTAGTGACATCCATCTCTGAGTTAACTCATTGATATCTGACATTAAGGCTTCATAGTTGACACTGGCGACTGATTCTAGCTTAGGCATAATTTGGATTCCTAAATATTTAAACTGATTTACAACATTGAATTGATTTACCTCAGGGGCTGGGTAATTTCTCTGGGTCTCATTTAGCATTAATATTGAAGATTTAGTTTTATTTATTTTATATCCTGATATTTCCCCAAAATTCTTTATTAAATTCAACAAGGTTGGAATTGATTTTTTTAGATTCGACATAAACAAAATTATATCATCGGCGTACAGGGAGATTTTATGTTCTGTTGGTCCAACTTTAATTCCATATATTTGTGAATGTAAACGTATCGCTATCGCTAAAGGTTCAATTGCCATAGTAAACAGTAAAGGTGAAAGTGGACAGCCTTGTCGACATCCTCTATTGATTTTTATTGGTTTTGAAATATTGTTATTTGTTAGGATTTCTGCTGTAGCATTATTGTATATTATTTGAACCCATTTTATGAAATTATTTCCAAGTCCAAACCTTTGTAGGACTTCAAAAAGAAAGGGCCATTCAACTCTATCAAAGGCCTTTTCGGCGTCCAATGATAGGAGAGCTGTATCTGGTGCTTCTTTATTAAAATAAATAATATTAAATAGTCTTCTTACATTATGGAAGCCTTGTCTACCCTTTATAAAGCCATTCTGATCTCGATTAATAATATTTGGTAAAATTTCTTGTATTCGTCTTGCTAAAATTTTACAGATTATCTTAAGGTCGGCGTTTAATAGGCTTATTGGTCTCATATTTTCACATTTATTAGAGGGCTTACCTGGTTTTGGCAGCAGTATAATTAAGGCATTATTTATGTATGATGGTAAATTATTATTTTGAAATGCTTCTAAAACCATTTCCAAAAAAGGTTGTATTAATTTATTCTTAAATTTTTTATAAAGGTCAACTGGAAGACCATCTGGTCCTGCACTTTTTCCTGATTTCATATTATCAATGGCTAGCCCAACTTCTTCTTGACTAATTTTAGACTCCAATATCTCCCTGTTTTCATTTGGAATACACGGTATAGATAGTTCGTTCAAAAACCCATTTAGTTTTGTTAAATCAGGTTCATTTTTGGTATCATATAATTTTTCATAGTAATCTCTAAAGGCTCTATTAATTTCTAAAGGATCTATAACTACCTGTCCCTTACTTATAATACTGGTAATTGGTGTTTTAATTTCCAATTGTTTAATCTGCCATGCTAATAATTTTCCTGATTTTTCACCTTGTTCATAAAAAGATTGTTTCAATCTTAGAAGACTCGAGGCAGCTCTATTCGCTGATTTTTTGTCGTATTCAGCTCTCAAAATCAGTAATTCATTCTCCAACCTTGGGTCACTTCCTGCATACACTTTTTCCTGAAGACTTTTTATTTTATGTTCCAATTTAGCTCTCTCCTCTCGAGTCTTCTTAGATTTTGATCCTGTATAACTAATAATATGTCCCCTAATAAAAGCTTTGAAAGCCTCCCACTTTACACATGCTGATGTTTGTGTAGTATTGATGTCAAAGAACTCGTCTATCTGTTTTTCTATATACTTGACAAATTCCTCATCCTGAAGCCATTTATGCTGAAATTGCCATCTACCTGATTCCTTTATCAATTTTTTATCTACATATATTAGACAACAGGGTGCATGATCAGAAATCACGATGTTATCATAAAAGCAGTTTTGAATCTTGGACCTTAATTCTGTGGAAATCAAAAAATAATCAATACGTGAGAATGTCTTGTAGGTACTGGAATAACAAGAATAGGCTTTAACTTGTGGTTTCATTTCTCTCCATATATCTAACAATCTCAATTCTTTCATAAAATGATTAATAGTCATCCTACATCCAATGTGCGTACAATCCAGTCCTGTTGATCTATCCACACCTGGATTCAATGTACAATTAAAATCCCCTGCTATTATATGTTGCCCTGTAAGTGATGATAAGATGAGAAATAAATTAGCAAAGAACTTCTGATCATCTATATTGGGACCATATAAGTTCACAAGATTTATATTTTCTAATAGCAAAGAACCTTGAATGATTACATATCTTCCAAATTTGTCTCCAATTACATTTTTCACCTGAAAAGGAACTGATTTATGTATGAGAGTCATAACTCCCCTGGCTCGGGATGAAAATGAAGAGGTGAATACACTTCCCTGCCATCTACTCCTAATTCTTTTAACATCCTCCTCTATCAGATGAGTTTCTTGTAAAAACACAATTCTTGAACCCATGTCCTTTATTTTATTCATAACTTGTTTAAGTTTTTTTAAATTTTGTAGACCTCTGCAATTCCATGAAGTTAAATTAAGATTAACACTTTGGTCCATGATCAATAGAGAGTTTAGGATTACCTTGCAGTGTAAACATGCTCATACAGAGAAGCAAAAACATGAGTGGTTGAACATTCATCCTACAAACTACACACAAACAAATTTCCCCTTCCCACACTTGTGGCAAACCCCCCAAAATCAAAAGAAAAATTCTGTCTCCCGATATAGCCATCGACCGTTCCACACCCACGGGGAACAGCCTAAGCCACTCCTTCTTCATCCTCCCAATCACCCTAACTCTACTGCTTTTAATGACGTAACATTAACTCTCCTCTGTAGTTTTCCAACTTAACTCCAAAATTTTTAACAACTTTGTACATCATAGTTTTTTTTTTGTTTGTTTTGTTTTTGTTTTGTTTTTTTAATATATAATACAATCTATATTTTGTAAACTTACTATTTACTTCAAGTCAGTCAGATGCCTGTGCAAATGCTTAATTATTCTACCTTATATTTTGTTCATGCTTAGCTCCCACCAGTCTCTTCTTCTTCTTTGATCTTCTTGATGAACTCCTGCGCCTCCTCTGGGGTCTTGAAGATGTGGGTTCTGCCCTCATACGTGGTCAGCAGTCTCGCAGGATAGATTACACCATGACGAATCCCAAGGTTGCGCAGCTCCTTACGTATGGGATCAAACTGCTTCCTCAATTGCTGGATTCCTGTGGCCAAATCTGGGTAGAACCGCACCTGCTGGTCCTGGTGTTTAATCTCTCCTTTAGCACGTGCAGCGTTGAAGATCTTCATCCTGTCTCTGTTGCTAAGAAACTTCATAATTAAGGTCCTCGGCGGTCCCTTATCTCTCCGTGGGCCAATACGATGTGCTTTTTCCAGAACCACTGCTGATTGCAACTCCTCGCTGCCCAGCACCTCCGGAATCCACTTTTCCAGAAAGGAACATACGTCCCGACCTTCTGATTCCTCTGGAAGACCCACCAGCCTCAAATTATTCTGTCTCGACCGAGATTCCAAATCCAAAATATTATCTTCCAGAGATTTTTTTTTTTTTTTCCAAAGTGCGCACCTTTAATTGAAGACGGGTGACGTCATCTTCAGCACTAGCGAGACGGAGCTCCATCTGCGCCGTTCGTTCTACACAGTCACCCAATTCCTTTCTTATTCCTTCCAACGCTGTCATAATCCCATCAAATCTAGAGGAAAAGTCCGCTCTCATTGAACTCATGGCAGCCATCAGCGCATCTGCGCCATTCCCCGCAGACATCGCACCGCCGCCAGCCTCCTCCGCCATATATGGAGTTTTGTTTGCTGCGTCACAGACCTGAAAGTCCGTTAATTTGGACTGTTTCGGCGGCTCGCTTTTTCCTTTTCCTGGTTTTCCAGCCTTAGGCTTCGCCGACATATCCTCGCCCAAATGCTGGGATACGTTCTGTCCCAAATGAGAGAGTTATTTGCCGATTTTTTTTCTCCAGGAGCAGAGCAGAGCGAGACACGTCCGTCCTACGTGGCAGCCATAACCGGAAGTCAGAGCTAGCTTTCTTAATCAGTTTGTTCAGTTTCTTCCTATCGGCTGCAGTAATGCCACTGCCCCAGCAGACCACTCCAAAAGTGATGGCTGATGCCACCACCGTGTCATAGAATGACTTCAGCAGCGCCCCTTGTACACCAAAAGACCTGAGTCTCCTCAGCAGGAACAGCCTGCGCTGTCCCTTCTTGTAGAGTGCGTCAGTATTGTGTGACCAGTCTAGTTTATTGTTCAGATGAACACCCAGGTACTTATAGGGTGTCACCATCTCGATGTCTGTTCCCTGTATATTTACTGGTGCTGTGAAGGGCTGCCCATGCCTGCGGCAGTCCACCACCAGCTCCTTAGTTTTCCTCGCGTTGATCTGGAGGCAGTTCCGATGGCACCAGTCCACGAAGTCCTGGATAAGCCCTCTGTACTCAGCTTCATCTCCGTTGGAGATGAGACCAACGATCGCAGAGTCATCAGAGAACTTCTGTAGATGGCAGTGTGTTGTGTTGTGTGAGAAGTCCGCAGTATAAAGAGTGAACAGGAAGGGAGCCAGCACCGTTCCCTGGGGGGCCCCCGTGCTACTGATGATCGTGTCGGAAACACAGTCCCGGGTTCTCACAAACTGAGGCCGGTTCGTGAGGTAGTCCAGGATCCATGATGACAGGTGCTGGTCCACCCCTGCGCGCAGCAGCTTGTCCTTCAGGATCATCGGTTGGATGGTGTTGAAAGCACTGGAGAAGTCAAAGAACATGATCCTCACCATATTCCCGGGCTTCTCCAGGTGGGACAGAGAACGGTGAAGGAGGAAGATCACTGCATCCTCCACCCCAATGCCATGCTGGTAGGCGAACTGGAGTGGATCCATCGCTGGTTCCACCAGGGGGCGGAGATGAGCAAGGAGCAGTCTCTCCACATATAAACTAAATTATATTGATGACTGAACAACTACCATTCCCCAGAAGATACAGTTGTGAACATAACTCTGATCTGACAAAAAAATAAATACATTAACAAGCGGTTTATTTTACAGTTGATGCGCCATTCTTTTTCCAATTATTCTGTAATTAATACTCACACAATCAAATAAATCTCAGTTCAGTCCCTTTTATATTAAGTGGAAATTGTGCTACTTTGGTTTTGACACTTTACCTATAAAAGCGAAGGATTTCAGTACGTTCCACAGTGGCAAGGTCCGTTGTGGGGTGGCTGCTTTCCTCTTGCCTAGACGAATGACAGAAATGGATGGTGGGTAGTTTCAAGCAAGTTCAACACTTATACAGGCACATCTAAAAAATTAGAATATCATGAAAAAGTTCAATATTTTTGTCACTCATTTCAGAAAGTGAAACCCTTATATAGATTCATTACAGGGACAGTGATTTATTGAAAGTGTTTATTTTAATATTGATGATTATGGCTACAGCCCATATTAACCAACACCTCAGCCGCCAACATGTATATTTAAAAACTATTTTTTAAAGTTAATTTATGTACTATTCTAATTTTTTGCCAAATTGAATTTGGGGTTTTCAGGGGCTGTAAGCCATAATCATCCAAATTAAAATAAATAAACGCTTGAAATATACCACTGTCTGTGTAATGAATCTACACTCACCGGCCACTTTATTAGGTACACCTGTCCAACTGCTCGTTAACACTTAATTTCTAATCAGCCAATCACATGGCGGCAACTCAGTGCATTTAGGCATGTAGACATGGTCAAGACAATCTCCTGCAGTTCAAACCGAGCATCAGTATGGGGAAGAAAGGTGATTTGAGTGACTTTGAACGTGGCATGGTTGGTGGTGCCAGAAGGGCTGGTCTGAGTATTTCAGAAACTGCTGATCTACTGGGATTTTCACGCACAACCATCTCTAGGGTTTACAGAGAATGGTCCGAAAAAGAAAAAATATCCAGTGAGCGGCAGTTCTGTGGGCGGAAATGCCTTGTTGATGCCAGAGGTCAGAGGAGAATGGCCAGACTGGTTCGAGCTGATAGAAAGGCAACAGTGACTCAAATAACCACCCGTTACAACCAAGGTAGGCAGAAGAGCATCTCTGAACGCACAGTACGTCGAACTTTGAGGCAGATGGGCTACAGCAGCAGAAGACCACGCCGGGTGCCACTCCTTTCAGCTAAGAACAGGAAACTGAGGCTACAATTTGCACAAGCTCATCGAAATTGGACAATAGAAGATTGGAAAAACGTTGCCTGGTCTAATGAGTCTCGATTTCTGCTGCGACATTCGGATGGTAGGGTCAGAATTTGGCGTCAACAACATGAAAGCATGGATCCATCCTGCCTTGTATCAATGGTTCAGGCTGGTGGTGGTGGTGTAATGGTGTGGGGAATATTTTCTTGGCACTCTTTGGGCCCCTTGGTACCAATTGAGCATCGTTGCAACGCTACAGCCTACCTGAGTATTGTTGCTGACCATGTCCATCCCTTTATGACCACAATGTACCCAACTTCTGATGGCTACTTTCAGCAGGATAATGCGCCATGTCATAAAGCTGGAATCATCTCAGACTGGTTTCTTGAACATGACAATGAGTTCACTGTACTCAAATGGCCTCCACAGTCACCAGATCTCAATCCAATAGAGCATCTTTGGGATGTGGTGGAACGGGAGATTCGCATCATGGATGTGCAGCCGACAAATCTGCGCCAACTGTGTGATGCCATCATGTCAATATGGACCAAAGTCTCTGAGGAATGCTTCCAGCACCTTGTTGAATCTATGCCACGAAGAATTGAGGCAGTTCTGAAGGCAAAAGGGGGTCCAACCCGTTACTAGCATGGTGTACCTAATAAAGTGGCCGGTGAGTGTATATAATATATGGATTTCTCTTTCTGAAATGAGTGTCAAAAAATATTGAATTTTTTTCATGACATTCTAATTTTTGGAGATGTACCTGTATTAGGGAAATACACCTGTGAAAGTCAGTGGTGGGATGTGACAAAAATGCTTCGTTTCCCTGGCCAGCACCGCAGGATCCACTCTGTACATGTACAAGTACATTATCAATCCAGGGATTTATGGTGGAACAGCACAACAACACTGTTCCAACACCTTTTATGGAAAATCCACAGAATAGGTGTGTGGGTCTATTCTGACGCTTTAGAAAATTATATGAATGACTTTATAAATCACTGGATTGAAAAAGCACTTTTATATTGTTGAGCTTTCGGCTCCTGTGGTCCATTTCACCTGTATCCACAATATAAACACTGAGGGAGGCTAACCCCTGGCATGTGGAAACACATTCTAGCATTAAATTGCATACAATTTAATGCGCAGCACCAAAGTGCAGCACGTACACAAACCAGGACTTTAACCAGGATTAACATATTTCATCGTTTTGCTCTCACAAGCGAATACTTAGGAGAAAACAAGCGCGAATCAGCAGTTGGTACTAGCTAGCTACTAGCTAAAACTCGTTAGCCAGCACGCTCAAAAAAAGTGAGCTTACCACCAACAGGGTAAATAAGTGAATAGATGCACATTATTACAAATCACTCACCATCGATGGTTCTCTCACGTTCGTCTTCAGCTTGTCCGTAGTCCGGTTCTGTGCTGGGCTGCATCTGTATCGGTCCGGGTCGCTCCTCACTGTGGATCTGCCACTAAGCAGAGAAAACTCCGCACCTCTTCGTTGGACCATGGTGTAGATTTCCGCAAAACCTACAACGCTGTCTGTATTAATATCGTATTTACTCCGTGACCGAGTTAGTCCGTGAAATATTGCAAATGGCGGTCGTATAGATTCCACTGAAGACTGACGCTTTCGTGACGTTACGCCCTGACCAATCAGCAGCTCGCAGTCTGTTGACGTCACATCTCGGCTCTCTTCAGCACGGTTGTACCCTGCCCTCGAACAGGCACGAAAATAGCACCTGTTAAACTGTGCTGGGTACAGTGGAAAAGGCTAGAAAGTGAGTCGAGTAGAAGTGAGTAAGGCCAAAGCGATACTAATGGAAAAGGGCCATAAGTCTTTTCCTTTGCCTTTTCCACCTCTTTCTTTGCCATGTGCCTAGATTCCAAATACTCCTGTCTACTTTCTTCATCTCCTTGACTATCCCACTTTTTCTTTGCTAACCTCTTCCTTTGAATACTTTCCTGTACCTCCTCATTCCACCACCAAGTCTCCTTGTCTTCCTTCCTCTGTCCACTGGATATACTACATACCTTTCTACCTGTTTCCCTCAATACTTTTGCTGTACTTTTCCAGTCATCTGTTAATTCTTCCTACCACCCAGGGCCTGTATCAACTTCTTCCTAAATTCTGTGCGACCGTCTTCCTTCTGTAACTCCCCCCACATAATCTTTGGTTTTGCCTTCACTCTCTTCCTCTTCTTGCTTTCCAAAGTCATCCTACAGACTACCATCTGTTGCTGTCTAGCTTCATTCTCCACTGCCACCACCTTGCAGTCTCCTGTCTCTGTCAGATTTCTCCTTCTGCACAAGATGTAGTCCACCTGTGTGCACCTCCCTCCACTCTTGCAAGTCACCCTGTGGTCCTCTCTCTAATTAAAGTATGTGTTCACCACAGCCATTTCCATCCTTTTAGGAAAATCTTAAACAATCTGTCCTTCCACATTTCTCTCCTTAAAACCATACTTAACCAGAACCTCCTCATCACCTCTGTTCCTTTCACCGACATGCCCATTAAAGTCCGCTCAAATCACCACTCTCTCGCCCTGGGAACACTCTCTACCATGTCATCCAATTTACTCCAGAATTCCTCTTTATCTTCTACCTGACATCCAACTTGTGGGGCATATGCACTGACAACATTCATCATCACACCTTTGACTTCTTGCTTCAAACTCATGATTCTCATGGTTTAATTTTATTTTTCAACATAGTCTCCCCTTCGGTCCACACACTTCTTCCATCGGTGTTGCAGTGCTTGGATCCCTGCGGTTGAAAAATAAACCACATTTGGTCAAATTTGATCACTATGAACTTTTCAGCTTATGAACTTTTCAGCTCCCCCGTCGTAGAGTTGGATAAAAATTCAAGCCTTCATCTTGTCTACTAGACCCTATTCCTACCAGATTATTTAAAGGAGTCTTCCCATTTATTGGTAGTGTGGAGTGTGTAAAATAAGAGACATATTCACGACAGATGGTTTATTACACACTTCACATCTTTCAAGCACAGAACAGAATGACACATTTCAGCAGGCACTCTTCTTTTACCCAAATCACTCCTCACAAGTTTCATGGCATTTCTCCACACACAACATGACATTTGCATTACACTGCATTCAACCCCCTACGTCCTTGACTCCTTCCTGCTATCTCGCCAGGAACCTCCTGAGCATTGTTCTCCCATGCTTATCCACTGTCTCTTGTCTGAGATGCTAAATAATCTGACTAACTAACTAACTAACTAACTAACCTGCACTTATATAGCGCTTGACTCCCCCAAGGTGCTACACTGCACCCCCTCCCCCCCCAGCATCTTAGATAGAACAATAGAACATCAGTCCACACGCCGTTTGGGCTTTCCGTCTCCTCCCATATCTGCTGTAACTGGGGTTTACCGCCTCCGTGGCGCTGCTGTGCCAGTGGGGGGCTGCTGGGAGTGTGTCTGACTGCGGGTGGGCCGTGGCAAGGGGGGGGGCACTTCGGTCTGTCTGTGTGGCTGCTCTGGTGAATCGTTTCCCTGGGGAGCTCTCCGTGGGGTCTTCCACGCTGATGGGCCCTAGCCAACAGCACTTGCTCATCCACCACAACGAAAGCGGGTTTGAGTCTGTCTATGCCAATTTTCTCCTGCCTACCCCCCAAATCTAGCACAAAATGCTTATCCCCTGTTTCCAACACTCTGAACGTTCCATCATAGGGTGGGCGCAATGGAGGGCGGTGGGCGTCGTGTCTGACGAACACGAACTCCGCGCTTTTCAAAGTTTTAGGCACGAAAACACGCGGAAAACAGTGGTGGGCAGGGCCCGGCAGCGTGCCTGTGTTTGCGCTACACTGCAAAAGCTGAGACGGGCAGCTGCCCGGCGCGGGATTATCTGGTAGAAATTCCCTGGGCAGCCGTAGGGGCTGCGCAGAATCCAGCTCTGCGGGGGAAGCTTCCAAATCCTCTTTTGGCGTGGAGCGCAACCCCAATAAAACCCACGGCAGCCTGTCTACCCAATTTGCATCCGTCAGTGAAGCCCTGAGTGCTGCTTTCAGCGATCTATGAAAACGCTCACATAAACCATTGGCCTGTGGGTTGTATGCGGTTGTGCGGTGAATTGAAACACCCAGGCTGCGGGCCGTCACGGACCAGAGTTCGGAAACAAATTGAGGGCCCCTGTCGGACGTAATGTCCGACGGGACTCCAAAACGCGCCACCCATGCTGTTAAAAAAGCGCATGCTATGTCCGCGGACGTGGTTGCCGCCAGCGGGACTGCTTCTGGCCAGCGCGTGGTGCGGTCCACTACTGTCAGGAGGTGAGTGCACCCTTGTGATGGTGGGAGGGGGCCCACGAGGTCCACATGAACATGGTCGAACCTCTTAGCCGGTACCCGAAACGGCTCCAAGGGAGCCTTCGTGTGCCTGTGTACCTTGGCTCGTTGGCACGCCACGCAGGCTGCAGCCCACTCTTTTACTTGTTTGCGTAGGCTCGGCCACACAAACTTCTCTCCCACCATTTTGACCGACGCGCGCACTCCTGGGTGCGCCAGAGTGTGAACCGACTCAAACACGCGGTGGCGCCACGCGACCGGGACTACCGGACGTGGGCGTCCCGTGGAGACATCGCAGATTGGGGGGGGAAGGGGGGGCCCCATCTTGCAGCACCCTGCTCTCCAGCCTTAACCCTGTTGGTCCAGACTGGAGCCCGCGCACGTCTGCATCGCTAATCTGCTCCGCAGCCATGGCTGCATAATCTATCCCCACGCAGACCGGGGCCACCACGGCGCGCGAGAGGCAGTCTGCCACCACATTCAGTTTACCCGACACATGCTGAATATCGGTAGTAAACTCTGAGATCGCGGCCAGCTGTCTCTGCTGCCGGCCCAACCACAGTTCTGAAACTTTGGCCATCGCGAGTGTTAGCAGCTTGTGAGCCACAAACGCGGTGAAGCTGCGCCCTTCCAGCCAGAACTGGAAGTGGCGTATGGCCAGGTGGAGAGCCAGTAACTCCCTGTCAAACGCGCTGTATTTACGTTCGCTGTCGCGCAAAGCTATGCTGAAAAAAGCGAGCGGCTGCCAAGCCCCGGCGACGCGCTGCTCTGTGACAGCCCCTATGGCCACGTCTGAAGCGTCGGTGGTGAGCGCTATCCGGGCCGCCGGGTCTGGATGCGCCAGCAGTGCGGCATTTGCCAGGGCTGCTTTAACCTCCAAGAACACCCGCTCTCGTTCCGGGGTCCATTCGACCCTATCCGCGGGTTTATGTCTCTTGAGCGTGGCATACAATGGTTGCATGAGCTGCGCTGCGCGGGGAAGGAAACGGTTATAAAAGTTCACCATCCCCAAAAATTCCTGCAGCGCTCTGACCGTCTGAGGCCGGGGAAAATCCGCCACGGCGCGCACTTTGCCGGGCAGCGGGATCACTCCTTCTGGAGAGACGTGGTGCTCCAAAAAATCAATCTCCGTAATGCCGAACTGGCATTTCTCCGGGTTGATTATTAACCCGTGCTCCTCCAACCTCCGGAAAACCGTCGTGAGGTGGGTTTCGTTCGTCTTCGGACGCACTGGCTACCAGGATATCGTCCAGGTAGACGAACATGTACGGGAGATCACGCAGCACTGCATCCATCATGCGCTGGAATGTCTGTGCCGCGCCCTTTAACCCGAATGGCATGCGCAGGAACTCGAATAGACTGAACGGAGTTATTACCGCTGTTTTGGGTACATCCTCTGCGCACACTGGGACTTGGTGGTAACCGCGGACCAGGTCTATTTTGGAAAAAATGCGCACTCCAGTGAGGTGAATGGAAAAATCCTGTATGTGGGGAATTGGGTAGTGGTCGTGCGCTGTGGCGTTGTTCAACCTGCGGAAATCACCGCACGATCGCCACGATCCCTCAGCCTTAGGGACCATGTGTAGTGGGGATGCCCATGGGCTGTTCGAACGCCTGATGATGCCCAACCTAGATAGACAGATAGATAGATAATTTATTTCGAACACAAAATTATAACAAATACAAGTAAATGGCAAATGCAATAAAGTAACATTATACACTGGTCGAAAGGGAGAAGGAAGAAGTGAACACTTATTAATTCCATCTCCTCTTTTCCATAGATACACCCATGTGAATTTTATACAAATTACCACCTTTAAGACCCCAAGTAAACAATTTACTGTATTTTTTACAAATCAACATTAACACCCATCCATTCTAACATACAATGAAGTCCATACATCAAAACCAGCCTCAAACAACACAGATATACACAGTGCTGTCCCACCCACCATTCCATAGTGTCCCATAATATCCCAGAGTGAACATAATGAATCGTACATATAACCACTGCCCTTCTAACATATATCCTTTCAGCAAATGGTGCTTATACCTCTTTTTGAATTGATTTCTGTTTGTATATAGTTTCAGTTCCGGCTCTAGACTGTTCCGCAAATCCACCCCACAGACAGATATGCACATACTTTTCTTGGTTGTACGTATCTTGGGTTTTGTAAAGTTTAAGTCTCCTCTCAAATTATGATCATTGTCTCTTTTTTTAAATATTTTTTGTATATTAGTTGGTAGTTGATTATTAATTGCCCTGTACATTACTTGTGCTGTCTTAAATTTAACTAAATCGATGAACTTTATGACATGTGACTTTAAGAACAACGAATTGGTATGGTCTCTATATCCTGCATTGTTTATTATCCTTATAGCTCTTTTTTGTAATGTGCATATTGACTGTAGGTAGGTCTTGTAGGTGTTTCCCCAGACTTCTACACAGTAGTTAAGATAAGGTAAAAACAGTGAATTGTACAATAAGACCAATGATTTATAGTCCAAGATGTGTCTTGTCTTCCCCAGTATGCCTATACATTTTGCTAATTTGGCCCGGATGTGACTGATGTGAGGTTTCCAGCAGATTTTATTGTCTAGCGTCACCCCCAGAAACTTATTTTCCTGTACTGTTTCTATTCTGGTATCATCTATCGTTACCATTATTTCATGATTTATTTTATAATTTCCAAACAACATAATCTTTGTTTTTTTTAGATTTAGAGATAATTTATTTTTGTTGAACCACTGTGTTAATTTTTCCATTTCAGTTGTGACCACCTCTAAAACCTGCTGCAAATTCTCACCAGTGCAAAGGATATTTGTGTCATCCGCAAACAAAGTAAATTTCAGAATTTTTGATACTTGGCATATGTCATTTATATATAAAATAAAGAGTTTGGGTCCCAAAACTGACCCCTGGGGCACACCACAAGTGATGTCCATGAAGGGTGATTTGTGCTCTCCAGTTTGTACAAATTGTTGTCTGTTACTTAAATAACTTTCCACCCAACTCAGTCCAACCCCTCTTATCCCATACCTTTCCAGTTTCCTTAGTAGTATTCTGTGGTCAATGGTGTCAAAAGCTTTCTTTAAATCTATAAATACTCCTACAGCAACATTTGTTTTTATCTATACAACTAGTAATTTCTTCTATAAGTTCGATCAGTGCCAAAGATAAGATAAGATAAGATAAGCCTTTATTAGTCCCACAACGGGGAAATTCCAGGATTGCAACAGCACAGGGATAGCAACACTCAGAGCAACAATCAGAAGGCAAGAAAAAAAACAAGCAAGCAAGAGCAGCTAATAAACATATGTACGTATTACTATAAAATATATATATATACACACACACACAGACACACAGTGCAGAGCATTGTAGCTGGATGGAATAAATATATGAATATATGAACACACAGTGCAGAGCATTGTAGCTAGATGGAATAAATATGTAAATATATAAACACCCACAGTACGGAGCATTGCAGCTAGGTGGAATAAATATGCAAGTATATAAACACACACAGTGCGGAGCAATGTAGCTAGATGGAATAATATGTAGATATATAAATATATAAACACACCCAGTGCTGAGCATTGTAGCTAGATGGAATAAATATGCAAATATATAAACACACACAGTGCAGAGCATTGTTGCTAGATGGAATGAAACAGCATAACCGTCTACTTAGTTATCCTACATGGTATGATTATGTGCCCATACATATTCTCACCCTCCATAGCGACCGGTATGTTCCTAGTTGTATGCCGGAGGGGACCATTGTGTAAGTCTATTGCATCTTTTGCATTCAAAAAACTATTAGTTTGTTACGTCTTTTTGCTATCTCTGCGAGCAGCCCTGCTTAGGTTGTACAGTCTGACAGCCGTTGGTAGGAAGGACCTACGAAACCTCTCGGTTGTGCACCTGGGATGATGTAGTCTGCTGCTAAATGAGCTCCTCAGTGCATTCAGTATGTCCTGCATAGGGTGGAACTCGGACTCCAGCAGAGATGACAGTTTAGCCACCGTCCTTCTCTCTCCTATCTCCTCCATCGGATCAAGGCGCTGCCCCAGGACAGAGCTAGCTTTCTTAATCAGTTTGTTCAGTCTCTTCCTATCGGCTGCAGTAATGCCACTGCCCCAGCAGACCACTCCAAAAGTGATGGCTGATGCCACCACCGTGTCATAGAATGACTTCAGCAGCGCCCCTTGTACACCAAAAGACCTGAGTCTCCTCAGCAGGAACAGCCTGCGCTGTCCCTTCTTGTAGAGTGCATCAGTATTGTGTGACCAGTCTAGTTTATTGTAAGATGTAGATTTATCTGCTCTAAAACCATACTGGCTATCTGTAAGGAGGTTGTGTTTTTCACTGAAATCATCCAGTCTCTTAGTGAAGATTTTTTCAAGTATTTTGGAGAATTGTGAGAGTAAAGAGACTGGCCTGTAATTTGTGAAGCGATGACTGTCTCCTGTTTTGTATAGAGGTATTACTTTTGCTATTTTCATTTTGTCTGGAAATGTACCAGTTTGAAATGACAGGTTACAGATGTGGGTGAGTGGCTTAACAATTCCCTCAATTACTTTTTTCACTATTGTCATGTCAATTTCATTCCAGTCCGTTGATTTTTTGTTCTTGAATTTACTCACAGTCTCGATAATTTCCTTTTCAGTAACTGCACCCAAAAAGATTGTGTTTGGATTTCTATCTTCTATTTCATTCACAGAACCACTGTAGTTTGTTTCTGGTGTCACTATTGATTTTGCTAATTCAGGACCAACGTTGACAAAAAATTTATTGAAACCACTGACCACATCTTCCATATTATTTATCAAATTGCCATTTTCAATAAAATATTCTGGATAATTTGCATTCTTAGGACAATTACTAATAATCCCATTGAGTACTTGCCATATTCCTTTTATGTTATTTTTGTTATCCTCTAGTATTCTGTTGTAATATTCTTTCTTACGGGTCCTCATTATAGTAGTAAGCTTATTTTTGTATCTTTTATATTTGATCTCAGCTTCCACCATTCTGCATTTAATGAATTGTTTATATAATGTATTCTTCTTTTTACATGCATTTATTAACCCCTTGGTGACCCAAGGAATATTTTTTTTTGTTGTCTGTCACTGTATTGTTTTATAGGACAGTATTTATTGTACAATGATTGAAATATTTGTAAAAATTTATCATATGCTCTATTTATGTCATTTTCATCATAAACTATCTTCCAATCTTGTATTAATAATTCCTTTGTCAGTAAATGCATTGATTCTTCGGTTCTTATTCTTTTATATTTAATATTTTTGGTATACTTTTTCTTCCTATAATCACATTGATAGACAACAAAAATCGGCAGGTGGTCACTGATATCATTCAATAAAAGTCCACTCCTGATATTATTTTCCATAATGTTTGTGAATATGTTATCTATTAGTGTGGCACTGTGTGACGTGATTCTGCTAGGTCCGGTAATTGTTGGATGTAAGCCCATACTGTACATTGTGTTGATAAATTCTTCTGTCAAACTATGTTGTTTTGAGTTCATCAGATCTACATGTATATTGAAATCCCCACAGATGAACATAACTTTATGAGTTAGTTTTGCGTACATTTTTTCCATCCAGTCCTTAAATAAGTCAATGTTTGATCCAGGTGTTCTATATACACTGCTCACTACTATATTCTTCACATTGTCCAGACAGATTTCTATTGTAATACATTCAAATAAATCATCCACAGTTACTGACAGATTTTCAACAACCTTGTATTTCAAGCTCTTGTCAACAAAAATTGCAACTCCTCCTCCTTTTTTCACTTTTCTATTTATATAATTTAATTCATAGCCATCCATGGTAAAATCCTCTCCTTTCTCTTCACTGAGCCACGTCTCTGATATTGCCACAATATTGAAGGGCTCTTTAAACTGATGTAAATAATCTTTAATGTTATTAAAGTTTGCATAGAGACTCCTGCTGTTGAAGTGGATCATAGAAATATTAAAATCAGATGTGACCATTGTGTTAAACTGTTCATTTGTGTAGTAATTACAGTCATTATTGATGGAGCTAAATAAGTTATTATCAGGGTCTATGTCATATTCTATGTCCTGTGGGTTGTGATCTGTGTATTCAAAAACTTTCAGTTCCTGTTGTCCCCTGTTTGTTGATTTTTTTGATTCATGTTGTTGAATGTTTTTTGCAGATGAGTAAAATCCTTCAGTGTCCTACAGTTGTCTGAATTGTTGCTGTGACTCCAGTTCATAATATTCATTGATAATTGTCCAGTTCCATAATATTACGGATGTTAATGACCGTGGCTTCTTCAGGCGATCCGTTTAATTTGATGTATATTTTACAATTTGATGTCCAGGTGTTTTGAATCTTTTTCTGCTTTTTCAGGTATCTTGCTTTCCTGGCTATTTCTGCGTTTTCCTTCGTGAGGTGCTCGTTTATGTAAATGTTTGTTCCTTTTAGCTTCCTACTTTGTTTCAGTAGCGCAGTCTTGTGCTTTTTGTTCACAAACCTCATGATCACAGCCGGTTTGTCACCGCTTTTCCTGGGCAGAGGGTGGCAGGACTCAATGTTGTTGCAGTCCAGCTGAATTCCTTTGGCCTGCATGTAGGCCGCCACTTGTTGCTCAGCGGATTCCTCTTCCAGCTCACCTCCACTGCTGTCTGCGACCACTGCTCTCGCGTATGATCGGGGTTTGATGTGGAGCCCCGTGATGATCACGTCGTTTGCCCGAGTGCTCTGGTCCATCTCAGCCATTCTGCTCTCCAGATACGCCAGCCTCCTGTCTTTCTCAGCGTTCTGGTTCCGCAGCGCTTTAATCTCCTCCATTAGGTCCAGAATGCTTCTTTGCTGTGCCTTTACAGCGGAAATCTCTTCCGCCAAGAAATCCAGCACTTTTTTTATTTCATCTTCATTTTGCAGAGCTCTTTTGGGACCCATTTTCCCAGCCGATGATCGCTGAATCCGATTGTAGGGGAAAAAAAAAAAACCACACGTGGGAGAAATCCCTTTGTTTTCCTGAGCGCGAGGGGCGAGGGGCCAATTGCTTCACCAGCTTCACCAGCTACTACAGTACTGGCAAATTCTCCTTATTTCTCACGAGTAGGTTCACACTCCAGCGGCAGCAACAAAAAAGCTCAAAACGCCAGCTCCAAACTGCGTTCTAACTGCATTTATCTGCCTTTTAAACAGAAACGAACTGGGAGCCTTTACCCGTGCGTCCTTACCCGTTTTCACCCGGAACCGGAAGGGAACCTGAACCTGAACCTTTCCAGGTTCAGGTTCAGGTTACTTTATTTGTACCCGTAGGTAGATTTGTTTTGCAGTCTGGTGACATCCATATTTACAAGCCACAAATTACATTCAACATAGACCCAACCACAGGCACATATGAAGCTAACTATAAACATGATAAGAATACTCAAGGCTCCATCAATCAGGGTATAAAAAGACAAAGAGATGGGAGAAAAACCAGAGGTAAGAGAGAAGGGTCATATCAAAAGTTAAAAACTAGTCAAAGAGGTTAAAAACTCAAAGGTCTAAAACCCAATAAAATATTTAGAACCCAAGTGACATCCTACAAAAATAAGTAAGTATAAAATGGAGTTAATAAATAGGTACCTAAATTATGTGCAATATATTGTTACAGCTTGTTCAACTCTTTGACAGCAGCAGGGACAAAGCTGTTTTTGTAGCACTGGGTTCTACTTTTTGGGACAGCAAACCTCCGTCTTGAGGGAAGAAGCTGAAAGTGGCAGTGCAAAGGGTGGGAGTCATCATTTAAAATGGAGGTAGCCATCCTCTGTACTTGTCTGGTGTACAGGGATGTCAGGCTCAGCTGTGGCTCACCAAGCAAACGACTGGACCATCTAACTACCTGATCCAAGGATTTCCTCTGATTCAGTTTTATCTGACCAAACCATGACACTAAAGAAAAGGATAAAACAGATTCAATAAAAGCCCGATAAAACATTGTCATTATGGTTCGGTCAACTTGGAAGCGTGCAAGTTTTCTCAAGCAATGCAAATGTTGCTGACCCTTTTTGCACACCCTTTCACAGTTCTCTTCAAAGTTTAAATTACTATTAATAATCATCCCAAGATATTTGTAGGATTGTACACATTCGGTGGTCTGGCCTTTTAGTACAGTGACTTTGTGCCTGGGATTTTTCCTCCTAAAGTCAATAATCATGTCTTTAGTTTTTGTCGTATTCAGCTGCAGGTAGGAATCCTCACACCAGTGAACAAAATCATCAACTACTGGGCCGTGGGCCACTCTCACCAGCCTGGAGGAGACTGACAATAAATGAGTCATCAGCATACTTTATAATGTGTCTGTTGTCATGTCTGCTCCGACACATGTTTGTGTACAGGATGAAGAGTAGTGGTGACAAAACCCCCCCCCCCCCCCCGAGGAGAGCCAGTAGAAGAGCACTTTAGGTCAGACAATGTACCATTGACCCTTACTCTCTGCGTCCTGTTGGTTAAGAAATCCAGAATCCAACCCACCAGATTATTGCTCAAATCAAATTGCTGCAGGAGCCTTTCAACTAAGATATGAGGTTGGATTGTATTAAAGGTGGAGGAAAAGTCCACAAATAAAAGTCTGGCGTGTGTCCCATTAAAATCCAGATGTTTAAAAAGCATGTTAAACAGAGTGACAGTGGCGTCCTCCACTCCTCTGTGAGGCCTATAGGCAAACTGCAGAGGATCCAATGCATGCTCAGTCTGCTTTAGGACCTCACATCTGACCAGTTTTTCAAAAATTTTCATTAAAATTGAAGTCAAAGCAACTGGTCTAAAGTCATTTACTGTTTTAGGACAGCTGGATTTTGGAACGGGAACAACCATGGCTTCTTTCCAGATCTTAGGCACATGTTGTGTCTGTGAGGACTTATTGAAAATGTAATGAAATATAGGACTCAGTTCATGTGCACAGGACTTTACCAAGCGCCCACATATATTATCAGGGCCCTGACTTTTGTTCACTTTTACAGCGCAGAACTCCCTTTTAACATCCTGCACCTCAATATTAAAGTGCTGATTGTCTTTGAGTTTCTGTTTCAAATCTTGGGTTTCTGTGCTAAAATCAAAGGAGTCAAAACGACCGTAAAAACAATTAAGAGCATTAGCCAGCTCTGTGTCTGAATTAAAACCATCTAAAAACACACGATTACTGTGCTCTGTGCTCTGAAGGCCTGCAATAGTTTTCATACTGGCCCAGGCTGAACCAAGTTTCTTTGTTGCCATCTTGCTTTCCAATTCTGATTTATAATTCTGTTTTGCTCTTAAAATTTCGGACTTCAGCTCTTTTGTGGTAACCTGTAGCTCAGAAACAGACCCCTGTTTAAAGGCAAGTGCTTTCCTCTGTAAGCAGGATTTAACTGATTTTGTAACCCATGGTTTGTTGTTGGGATATATTTTGATACGTTTACGTGGAACGATCTTATTTTTACAGAAAGCCATGTATGAGCATGTGACGTCCACCAAAGAGTCCAAATCATCCTCGCAGGCCAGTGTGAACATCTCCCAGTCTGTACAGTCAAAGCATTCCTGGAGGCTGTGCACTGAATCTTCTGTCCACACATCAGTGTCTCTCGTCTCCACCTTGCCTCTTCTGAGAGCAGTTTTATATGTGGGCAGCAAATGTACACAGTTGTGATCTGAGGATCCTAAAGGAGGAAGGGGGAGTGATTTATAGGCCCTCTCTATGGATCCATAGCACAGGTCCAATGTCTTTTTTCGCCTGGTTGGGCAGGAGACATAGTGATAAAAGTTTTTAAGTGTCTTCTTTAAAGAAACATGGTTAAAATCCTCAAGAATGAAGTTTGGCGCCTCTGGAGAAATTGATTGCAGCTGCTGGACCACATCAAAGATTGTGCTGCAGGCGGAGTCAGCGTCTGCCCTCGGGTGAATGTACACAGTTGTGATGAAAAGTTGAGGGAACTTGCGAGGCAAATAAAATGGGCGTAGTGGCACAGACAGCAGCTCCACACCGGGTGTACAGATGCGCTCTCTGACTGTGACAGATGTGCAGTACTGCTTATTAATGTATAAACATACGCCGCCCCCCTGATGTTTCCCCGTTACCTCTTCATGCCGATCCGAGCGCAGCGAGGCTCCAAAGCCGTCAATCCAGAGGTCTGCGTCTCGGTCATGCGCAGTAAGCCAAGATTCTGTGAAAGCCATGACACAGCAGTTCTTAAAGTCCTTCTGGTAGCGTACATTCCCTTGAATTTCATCCGCCTTGTTTCTCAGAGACTGTACGTTCCCAAAAATCATCGAAGGAAGAGGAATGTTACCAAACCGACGTCTCCTCAGGCGCAATTTCACACCTCCACGCCTTCCGCGCTTCCTTCTGCTGTCTCTCCCGTCTCTCTTTTCACCGCTGTGTCCATGAACGTCTCTTAAAATAAAGTCCGGCAGTTGCGGCTTAGGCTCAATCACAGCCGCTGCATCAACCGTGTTTAAATGCAGCAACATGTCCCTGGAATAATGTATCCTGCCCGCCATGATGCCGAACGCGTTTATCTCATAGACAAAGAGCCGGAGGAAAAGTAGCAGCAGTGCAAGAAAGGGAAGGAAGTCCATGTTTTGGTTGGCGAACTCCTCGCGCACTATGGCCAGTTTAGCTGCGTCCAAGCGCCGAGGTCTTGCAAAAACGAGCGGCCCGGTGGTGGTGATAAAGTGCCCCACCCCGTGTTTAGCGATGGCCGCCGAAAACGTTGGGATCGTGAGTGCTGGGAACTGAGTGAGCAGTGTATGGAACTTCAGAATCAGAATCAACTTTATTGCCAAGTATGCTTACAACATACAAGGAATTTTACTTATCACTAAGGTGCACTCGTTTCTAAGCGCTCCCTAATGACGCGGCAGCCATACAAGGCGCCTCATACAGTGGGGGGTAAAGGGGGGGGGAGGTGACACATTGGGCAGAGAGAAAAAACAAAGTTATCAAAATAGTGCTCGAGTGAGCAAGATTGTGATCACATAGATAAAAAACCTCTAATTGCACAAATAGCAGACAAGATACAGAACTACACATTAACAGAGCAAAGGAGAGAGACCAGTGTGTGTATGTCAGTCATGTGATATCAGTATGAGTGCAGTGTAAATGTATCAGTTACTGGTGCACAACAAAAAATCCTCTCCTAGGCAACGGTTAGATGTTATGTCCATGTATTCTAAACATAGATAAGCATGTCCACAGAGTCCATCTCTCTTCAGTGCATGCCAGATGGTAAAACTCCATGTTAGTCACATGATAACGCTGTCCTTGGAGAGTTCAGATTGCTGCACATCAGCAATTGTTTGGGTTAAGGAGAAGCCAAAACTCCCTTCTGCTTTATCTCTTCTCCTGGAGGAAGGACGCCGAATCAAGGCCTGATAAACACAGTTCACTTAGAGCATAGAAGCTTCCTCTCTTATGCGATTCTGTGCATCACAATTTACATACACAGGCTTTAAAATCATTCCCTGGAGAGCACCCAGCGACTCCAAGATGTTTTCCACCTTCCGATTCAGTATGCCAAACATAGATAAACATGTCCACAGAGTCCATCTCTCTTCAGTGCATGCCAGATGGTAAATTCCATGTTAGTCACATATTTGCTGCTATCAGTGCTCTCCCCAGCTGGTCGAATTTGTTGAAGGAGCTTCGCCGGGTCCGCATTTTGATTAGCTCTTCCAACTTCTTTAATTTTCGATACACCAGGAAAACTCCAGAGCCAAACAGCAGAAATCCTGTGATCATGAAGCCAAAACAGGTAGATGTCTTCCACATCTTCAATCGAATCACGCAGACACATGAGTTCCAATTGTTCCATGAGTCTCTCCATTTGGGCTCCCCCTGGCCCGATTTTCTGTTAAAAAGTGGTGTCAATAGCATTAAAGCCCAGCTCACCAATTCCATAATTTCCATAATTACCGTTTGGGTCGAGATGCAGCAGAAGAAGAGCGAGACACAGACAGGACACAGCAAGCTGGGATCAGTTAAGGGAGGAGGAGAAGGGAGAGGAGAAGAAATGCGTCTGCTCTCTCTGATAGCCGGAAGAAGGAACTTACCGCCTGTAGCTGTGACGTTGGCTTGTGCTGTTGGCCGGGTCACTCGAGCTATACAGGGGAGAGAATCAAAGGACAGTGCATTAACCAGGCGCCTGTTAGCAACATCAACCAGTAAACCATGCGCACACAGAAAATCAGCCCCCAGGATATGGTAATTCAGTGCTGCTACGACAAAAGTCCACTCGTATGTACGGCCATGTAGAGATAAGATCAGTGTCCTCTCACCAAAGGTCTTAATTTCCGAGCCGTTTGCTGCCAACATCTCGGGGCCGCTAGGTCCTGCCAGCCGGTCAGCGTAGGTCAGCAGGATGAAGCTCTTCTGGGCTCCAGTGTCCATGAGGAAATACCTCCCCGAGCGCGCGCCCGTCATGTAGAGCAGCTTGTTCTCTTCACCGAGGGTTGCAGCTGCTACCGACCGTCGGCCTCGGCGTTTTCCCGAGCGCTTGAATTGGCACGGTGGTGCACATCTGCATGCGATCTCTCCGAAGCGGCGGTGGTAGAAGCAGAGCGTGTCTCTCTGGCGCTCCTTGGCCCCTGCTGCTGCTACCGCCGGTGGCTCCTCGCTTCCTCTGGTCGTCTCGCTGGGCTCCGCCGCTGCTGCGTTGACTGTGATCGCCCTGGTGGTGAGGATGATCCGGTCTGCCTCCTGGGGCACGGTAGTCCCGCACGGCCAGCAACGGCGAATTGGCCAGAACCGCTCTCACCACCTTTGGAAGGTTCCGGAGGAAAAGTTGGGCAAACAGAAAGTGTCCGTCGTCCGTGCCCATTAACGCCAGCATCTTCTCCATCAGGTCGACGGCCGAACCATCTCCTAACTCGGTCTGTCTCAGGAGCCTCTCCGCTGTCTCACATTCCGAGAGCGTGTAGCGCTGGATGAGCGCAGCCTTGAGCGCCTCATATTTGTTGCGGGCTGGTGGCTGATCGAGCAGGCTCGTTACCTGCTGAGCTGTGCGGGCGTCCAGCGCTGTGACCGCATGGTAGAATCTGGTGTTGTCTGCCGTTACTCCCCGGAGGGCGAACTGGGCCTCAGTGTGGTGGAACCAAGAGCGCGGGTTGTGCTGCCAGAAGTCTGGTAGCTTGACTGAAACCGCACACGCGTGGCTGGGGTTCCAGTCCGGGCTTTCTCCGGAGTTCTTGCCTCGTGTTCCATAATACGTCTTGGGTCACTAGTGTGGAGTGTGTAAAATAAGAAGACATATTCACGACAGACGGTTTATTACACACTTCACATCTTTCAAGCACAGAACAGAATGACACATTTCAGCAGGCACTCTTCTTTTACCCAAATCACTCCTCACAAGTTTCATGGCATTTCTCCACACACAATATGACATTTGCATTACACTGCATTCAACCCCCTACGTCCTTGACTCCTTCCTGCTATCTCGCCAGGAACCTCCTGAGCATCGTTCTCCCATGCTTATCCACTGTCTCTTGTCTGAGATGCTAAATAATCTGACTCCCTCAAGGTGCTACAGTAGCTCTCATTCATCATTGGCTCCATCGATCTCGAAAGATCATGGGGGGGTTTTGTGCCTTGGGTCATCATTCAGGGAGCTGCACCGTTGGGCGTGGCTGTAGAGGCCGATACAGGATCTGCAGGTCCTGCCGCAGCCGCTGCAGATAAATTCTTCACAGTGTAGTGGGGGTCTCGACAGTCTCCTCTGTCTGCGGAGTCTCTTCTCCCCCCAGCGAGTGTCTCTTCTCTCCTCTGCTGTTCGGATGACATCCTGGGTGGTGGTCTGCCAGTTGGAGCGGACGGAGGCGGCTGACTCCAGGTCGGAGGGGTTGAAGCCTCCAGCCTTGAGGTCGCGCTTGCAAACATCCTTGAATCTGAGAGTTGGGCGTCCCTTTGATCTAGTTCCAGTAGCCAGCTCCCCATACAGTAAGTCTTTGGGGATGCGGCCATCCTCCATTCGGTTGATGTGGCCAAGCCATCGCAAGCGTCTCTTTGTCAGGATGGCAAACATACTGGGCACATCTGCTCTGGCCAGGACGTCGATGTTGGAGACACGGTCCTGCCAAGTGATGCGCAGTAGTCTGCGAAGGAAGCGTTGGTGGAAGGTGTTCAGGCGGCGTTCCTGGCAGGAGTAGAGGGTCCATGCTTCACTGCCGTATAGGAGAGTACTCAGTACGCAGGCCATGTAGACTCTTATCTTGGTGTTGGTGGTTAGCATAGAGTTGTCCCAGACTCGCTTCGCCAGACGGGCCATCACCGTCGATGCCTTGCCGATACGGGCGTTCAGTTCGGTGTCTAGGGAGAGATTGCTGGAGATGATCGACCCGAGGTAGGTGAACTTGTCCACCACCGCAAGTGTGTGGTCGCCGATGTTGATACTGGGAGCACTGCTGACATCCTGGCCCATGACCTTGGTCTTTTTAAGGCTGATGGTGAGGCCAAATTCAGAGCAGGCACGAGCAAAGTAGTTGATGAGACGCTGGAGCGCTTCCACGGTGTGGGCAACAAGACCAGCATCATCAGCAAAGAGCAGCTCCCTGATTAGAACGCTCCGCACCTTGGTCTTTGATCTGAGGTGTGCCATGTTGAAGAGGCCTCCGTCGCTCCTGGTGTAGCACAGAAGCAGGGAGAAAAAGATGCCAAATAGGGTAGGAGCCAGAACACAACTCTGCTTCACACCGTTCTTGATCGGGAAAGGGTCTGAGGATAATCTATCAAACTGGACAATGCCGTTCATGTCCTGGTGGAACGACTTGATCATGCTCAAAAGCTTGGGGGGACATCCAATTCGTTGGAGGAGGGCAAACAGTCCATCCCTGCTGACCAAGTCAAAAGCCTTGGTCAGATCGATGAAGGCCAAAAAGAGGGGTTGTCTCTGCTCCTGGCACTTTTCTTGCAGCTGCCTCATAGAGAAGACCATATCTATGGTTGACCTGGTTGCTCTGAATCCACACTGCGCCTCTGGATACACACGTTCGGCAAGTAGTTGTAGTCTGTTGAGGACGACACGGGCAAAGGCTTTGCCAACTATGCTTAGGAGTGAGATACCACGATAGTTGTTACAATCACTCCGCTCCCCCTTGTTCTTGTAGAGAGTGATGATTTTGGCATCACGCATATCTTGGGGCACAGCCCCTTCCTCCCAGCACTGCAGCAGGAGCTCATGGAGGTGTTTCAAGAACAAGCTCTCCTTTGCGGTTTTGACGATTTCAGGGGGGATGTTGTCACTGCCTGGAGCCTTGCCGTTTGAGATGGAGTCTATCACCTTGCTGAGCTCCTCGATGGTGGGTGGAGCGTCAAGCTCATCCATGACTGACAGTAGAGGGGTGTTCTCAAGGGCTGTGTTCAAGACGGTGGTTACTCTCGAGTAGAGCTCTTGGTAGTGCTCAGCCCATCTCTCCATTTGTTTACCGTGATCCTTGATGACATCTTCTGCAGCTGATTTAAGTGGGGCGGTCTTGATAACACTGGGACCGAAAGCCTTCTTCATGCCTTCCTACATTTTGCGCACGTTTCCGTGATCTGCAGAAAGCTGTATGTCCTGGCAGAGGTTAAGCCAGTAGTCGTTGGCACATCGCCTTGCAATCTTTTGTGCATTGTTCCTCGCAGCGCGCAGTGTAGCAAGCGTCCGCACAGAGGACTCCTTCTTGTGGGCAATTAGGGCTGCACGTTTAGCGGTGATTGCAGGTTCCATCTCAGCGGCTCCAGCTTCAAACCAATCTGCACTCTTCCCCACCTTTTTCCCAAAGGTACCTATGGCGGTCTCAAACACAGCCTCACGGATGTGGTTCCACCTTGCAGAAGCACAGTCGGTGGGACAGTCCGCCAGGGCTTCATTTATGACTTTAGCATAGCGTTCCTGCAGTTCAGGTACTGTAATCATAGCTGTGTTGATGCGGGGTCGGGGTTTCTGCTTGGAGCGGTTGACACGTCTGAGGCAGAGATGTACCTTGGTGGCGACCAGGGAATGATCGGTGTCACAGTCAGTGCTGTGGAAACTGCGCGTGACCAGCACTTGGTTCAGCAGGGATCTCCTGGTGATGACGAAGTCCAGCTGATGAGTGGCGAGACCTTGGATGTCTCCAGGACACTCGGTGACAAGGCTTGGTGGAGAAGAATGTGTTGGTCAGACAGAGGTCATGAAAGGAGCAGAGTTCAAGAAGGCGTTGACCGTTCTCGTTGAGCTTGCCGATGCCGAAGCGGCCAATGCAGCGGGGCCAGGAGTCATGATCTGCCCCTATCCGTACGTTAAAGTCACCGAGCAGAAACAGGTGCTCCTTGGCAGGGATCTGCTGGATCCTGGTTTCGAGCGCCTCGTAGAATGCATCTTTCACCTCAGTTGAAGAGCAGAGCGTCGGAGCATAGGCGCTAAGGATATTAGCTGGTCCAGAGGAGGTTATGAGACGGAGAGAGAGGACTCGTGGAGTGCCTGAAGACGGCGGTTCAATAGAGGACAGAAGGGAGTTTTGAACAGCGAATCCAACACCGTACAGGCGATGCTCATCTGTCCCTGCCAGAAAAACGTATAGTTCTTCTCCTTCAAGCTGCCGCTGCCCGGGAGTCGCGTCTCTTGCAGTGCTACAATGTCAATATTGAGCCTCTTCAGCTCGCGGTCAATGATAGCAGTTTTCCTGGCGTCGTTAATTTGTTGGAGGTCGTCAGAGAGGCCAGGACACATTGTTCTGACGTTCCAGGTTGCCAGACTCAGCGCTGGCGGCTTTGGTTTCTTGATATTAGCTGGTGCAGTGATTACAGTCTGTGATTCAGCTTTTGGCCTACACTTCAAGCACCCTTTGAAGTAAGCGGACCGTGATGGGCCAGCACCTTACTGACTGGGGGCTGCCCAGCTAAAGGCGGGCGGTAGCTGGCCAGTGGGACACGACGATCCCTCCCACCGTTGGGAGACAGCCCTAGGCGCCCGAGCTTACGCCAATTTGCGCTGGACCGGTGGGCCTGCGTGCCACACATTTGGGCCCAGCCCAAGGGGGACACACCTCCTCCCTTAATGCGACAGGTTGTACTGGGCTACATCTTACCAGTAGAGGAGAGAGAAAACTTCCTTCCCACCTGACCTGATAGTAGCTCTATTCTTCAAATAATCAATTCTTCATTAACATTAGGCCACGTACCACAGGCTTTTAAAACCGTTGTAATTAAATCTTACTTAAAAAGCCAATGCTGGATCCAGGAATTTTAGCTAACTATAGACCAATTTCTAATCAACTTTTTACTTCAGAAATCTTAGAAACAGTTGCTGCTGCACAGTTGTTTCACCACTTGCAGGGAAACTGTTTATTTGAGGAGTTTCAGTCAGCTTTAGTGAAGGTCACTAACAATCTCCTTATAGCATCTGATAATGGACTTGTTTCTGTGCTTGTCCTTTTAAATCTTAGTGCAGCTTTTGATACTATCAATCGTAATATTTTACTTGATAGATTAGAACACTTTGTTGGACTTAATGGAACTTCTTTGCAGTTGTTTAAATCTTATTTATCTGGTAGGTTCCAGTTTGTTCATGTCAGTAATGAGTTTTCTTCAAATTCAAAGCTCAGTCACGGAGTTCCACAGGGATCTGTGCTAGGTCCTATTCTTTTTAGTTTATTCTTTTTATTTATATATTTAGTTTATATACGCTTCTGTTAGGTAATATTATTAGAAAGTACTGCATAAATTTCCATTGTTATACAGATGACACAGTTATATTTGTCAATGAAGCCAGATGACGGCATTCAATTAATCAAATTGGAGGTTGGTTTTAAGGAAATAAGAGCATGGATGGCTTGTAATTTCTTGCTATTAAATTCAGAGGAGCCTTCTGTCCACTCTCATGAATTGTGGCAGACGTATGTTTATCTCTGGGCCTTTGGCCCCTTTCAGACAAGGTTGTAATTATTTTAGCAGAACTCTCAGTCTTAATACTTGGTTGTGTTCTACATGTCCTACTTTTAACATTGGTTTTGTTGACAATTTCAACCTGTTTTGGAACCGCCCATCACTTAGGAGGCCAGATGGCATCCATCCAAATAGACTTGGTGCACGTGTTTTAAGGGACAATCTGTTCTATTCCATTCAGCGTTTTTTTAATACAGTGACTGAAATTTGGTGCGTTAACTCACTCTGAAGTTCCTGGGTCTGCCAACCAACTCTTTTTTTGTTCCCACTTCTCATATTAATCCTATTAATCCACACAGTCCTCACTGTTTAGATCAGTCTTCAATTTGTAACCCCATAGAGATTGTGTCTGTCTCCCATTACCCAAAATATTATAACCCAAGACAGATACAACACAACTTGATAAATACACATCTTTCTGCAGCTCCTCCTCATCCACCACCCCTCAATTTTGCCCCTGTCTTCTCCCTTAGAGAACTTTTGTCTACTACCCCTAAAGTTAATAAAAATACAATGCATAAACATTCCAAAGTGATTAAACAAAATGTTGGTAAAACCCAAATCAAACCTCAAGTCTCTAAATTTAATAATTTGGCCTCTGTTCCTCCTCATAATTTAAAAATTAAATGTGGTTTGTTAAATATTAGGTCTCTTAACTCCCAAGTCTCTACTAGTTCATGATCTGTTAATTGATCATCAGATCGATTTAATATCCCTTACAGAGACTTGGCTAGGGCAAGATGATTATATTGGTTTGAATGAATCAACTCCTTCTGGTTATCTAAACTGTCATAATCCCAAAAGTTCTGGTCGTGGAGGTGGAGTAGCGGCAATTTCCATTCTAAATTGCTAGTTAATGTAAAGCAAAAATCTTGTTTTAATTCCTTTGAGGGCCTGGTCCTCAGTGTAGGGCATGTTGGCTATCTTGGCTTGAACCCAGTTTTCTTCGCCATAGTTTACCGTCCTTCCTCGACCTACTGAGTTTTTATCCAAATTTGCTGAATTTTTAGCTGATTTAGTGCTGAAATCAGATAGAATAATTATAGTAGGGGATTTTAATATACATGTTGATGTAGATAGTGACTGTCTCAATAAGGCATTCAATTCAATTTTAGACTCAATGGGGTTTTCCCAGAAAGTAGAAAATTCTACCCATTATCTCCACCACACATTGGACCTTGTTCTGACTTATGGTATAGAAATGGAAAATCTGGTAGTGTCTCCTCATAATCCTGTACTGTCAGACCATTGTCTGTTAACCTTTGATTTCACTATTTCTGATTATTTAACTCCAAAAGAAAAATATTACTACAGCAGGTGTCTTGCAGATGACGTTACCAAATTTTTGCAGATTGTCTCCTCTATACCATGGGTCAACACAATGGAAATAAAAGATGGAGAGCCTGCTCCTTCTGTAATTGATAGCATGGTAGATAGTGTTACAGCCTCTCTGCATCAGACTCTAGATTTGGTGGCCCCTTTAAAAAAGAAAAAGTCTAACCAGAGATTTTTAACCCCTTGGTTTAACACAGAAACTCGTAACTTAAAACAAAAGACTCGTCAATTAGAAAGAAAATGGCGTTCTAGTAATTTAGATGAATTCTATTTAGCGTGGCGAAATCATCTCTTAATTTACCAAAAATCTCTTAGAAAAGCTAGAACAAGTTATTACTCTGCATTAATAGAAGATAATAAGAATAATCCCAGGTTTCTTTTCAACACTATAGCCAGGCTGACAAAAGAGTCAGGACTCGGTCAATCCTCGCATCCCCCCAGAGCTTTCTAGTCAGGACTTTTTGAACTTTTTCAATCATAAAATTTTATCTATTAGAGATAAAATCAGTCATATTCTCCCCACTGTAAACTGAAGTACAGCAACTACCACAACTCCTTCAACTGACATCTGTTTAGCTAAGTTTACTCCAATTGACCTTTTAGAGTTAAGATAAAATTATCTCCTCATCCAAGCCTTCATCCTGTTTTTTAGACCCTATCCCTACCATGTTATTTAAAATAGTCTTCCCAATTATTGGTAGCCGTATTCTTCATATAATTAATTCTTCTTTAACTTTGGGTTATGTACAGCAGGCCTTTAAAATTGCTGTAATTAAACCCTTACTCAAAAAGCCAACGCTCGATCCAGGAGTTTCAGCTAACTATCGACCAATCTCTAATCTGCCTTTCATTTCAAAAATCTTAGAGTTGTTGCTGCACAATTGTTTGACCATTTGCAGGGAAATGGTTTATTTGAAGGGTTTCAATCTGGGTTCAGAGTTCATCACAGCACTGAAACAGCCTTATTGAAGGTCACTAATGACCTCCTTATCGCATCTGATAATGGACTCGTTTCTGTACTTGTCCTTTTAGATCTTAGTGCAGCCTTTGATACTATCGATCATGGCATTCTACTTGATAGATCAGAACACTATGTTGGACTAAATGGAGCTTCGCTGCAGTGGTTTAGATCTTATTTGTCCAATAGACTTCAGTTTGTTCACATCAATGATGAGTTTTCTTCCAACTCTAAGCTCAGTCACGGAGTTCCACAGGGATCTGTGTTAGGCCCTACTCTTTTTAGTTTATGCTTCCGTTAGGCAATATCATTAGAAAGCACTGTATACATTTTCATTGTTACGCAGATGACACACAATTATACCTGTCAATGAAGCCTGAAGATTGTAATCAATTAGCCGAGTTAGATGCCTGTTTTAAGGAAATCAAAGCTTGGGTGACTTGTAATTTTCTGCTATTAAACCCAGAAAAGACTGAAGTCATTTTTGTTGGTCCAAAAAACCTTAGAAATACCTTTCCAAATCAAACTCTTAATTTGGATGCCGCTACTCTCACTCTGAATAGTTCTGTGAGGAACCTTGGAGTTATTTTTGATCAAGATCTGTTCTTTAATTCACATATTAAATTTGTTTCTAAGACTGCCTTCTATCATCTGCGCAATATTGCCAAGATTAGGAGTATCTGGTCTCTGAATGATGCTGAGAAACTGATCCACGCTTTTGTTAGTTCTAGATTAGATTATTGTAATTCGTTATTATCAGGTTGGCCTAAAATATCTTTAAAAAGTCTTCAGTTGATCCAAAATGCTGCTGCAAGAGTTTTAACAGGTTCCAGAAAGGGAGATCATATCTCTCCGGTTCTGGCCTCCCTTCATTGGCTTCCCATAGAGTTTAGAATTAAGTTTAAAATCCTTCTTCTCACTTACAAAGCTCTTAATAAACAGGCCCCCTTATATATAAAAGATCTGATATTACCCTATCATCCTAACAGAGCACTATGCTCCCAAAATGCTGGATTACTTGTAATACCCAGAATCTCCAAAAGTACAATGGGAGGCAGAGCCTTCTGCTATCAAGCTCCTTTCCTGTGGAACTAGTTACCACTCAGGGTCCGGGAGTCAGACTCGATCTCTGTTTTTAAGAATAGGGTTAAAACCTTCCTTTTCAATATAGCCTATGATTAGGGAGGGATCTTGTGTCTCTTAACCCCACTTTTGTTTTGCTGTTAATAGATTCAGACTGCCGGGTGACCTCCAATCATGTACTTGGCTTCTCACCGTTAATGTTTGCTCTCTTTATGTCTGTTCTTTTCTTCTTCTCTATCGCCTCACCCCCAGCCAGTCGCAGCAGATGACTGCCCCTCCCTGAGCCCGGTTCCGCTAGAGGTTTCTTCCTGTTAAATGGGAGTTTTTCCTCTCCACCGTTGCTAAGTGCTTGGTCACAGGGGATCATCTGATTGCTGGGTCTTTCTGCAGTTGTGGGGTTTTCCCTACTTTTGACAGTGCTATGAAATGACTTCTGTTGTGATATGGCGCTATATAAATAAAGCTGAATTGAATTGAATAAATAACATTGAAGTCATTCTAGTTGGTCGAAAAAACCTTAGAAATACTTTCCCAAATTGAACTCTTAGGAGCAGATTTACTAACGTGCTGCACCATCGCAAAACCCTGTTTTGGTGTTAAAAAACTACTGTTGAGATTTATTAAAGGGGACAGGGCAAAATTAGCGGTGGAAAGGCGTAGACTATGTTAATTTTGCACCTGGCCTCACTGCATATGTTTTTATGGGAGTTGTCATGTCAATGCGGAAATTTGAGGGAGGGGAGTATTTACAGTCGTGAAAAAATTTGGACAACCCATTAAATATTCAGTTCTTCATTAAGAAATGTTCACATATCTATGTCTAACCTTGTTTTTGTTTTTATTTGCATTTTTTAACATTTATTTTAGCCATTTTAAGTAGGAATGAATGTGGGGGTGTCCTAAAAAAAGATGGTGTGTGTGTGTCCTAATTTATTCCTCACTATTTGTTTAGAATTAACATTTTTCAGAAAATTTGAATAAAGTCTTTAATTCATTTTTAATTGTCTAGTTGTATTACATGAATCTCCCACTATTTTTTTTTTCCACAATATCTTTATTGAACCTTTTTTTTTTTTTTAACAAACATGATACAAACAATCAAACACTAACACTAAAGTACTACAAAAAAAAAAAATGCACTAAAAACACCAACAACCACCAACAAAATCAAGTCTTCAACAATGCTCCTCTGTTTAGTCTAGACAATCCAATACATAAGTATACATATTATGTTCACCAGTTTGGAATTTACAAGGTCCACACACATCATTCACCTTCTTCTTCAAGAGTTATGTTTAAATTTTTTACATAATCAATAAAAGGTCTCCATATATTCTCAAACACAATTTCCTTTGATTTCAGTATATATGTTATTCTTTCTAATGGAAGGTTTGTTAACATCTGTCTTAACCACTGAGTCACATCTGGTCTATGAGTCTTTTTCCATAATAGTGCAATACATTTTTTGGCATTAAGCAAACTGAGGTCTATGAATGTTCTTTCACTTTTATTGAAATTATGCTTTTCTGGGTACAGACCCAACAAAAACAGTTTAGGATTCAATATGATTTGTTTTGAGATTATTTTTTCAATTGTTACCCTCACCTCTTCCCAAAACATTCTTATTAATCTACATTCCCATAAACAATGAAATAGGGTTCCTTTACTTTCCATGCATTTTGTGCATGTATCTGGTATATTTTTGTTATATCTATTTAACTCCTCCGGTGTAACATACATCCGCATTAACCATTTGAAATGTATCAATTTAAGGCGTGCATTTATTGATTTGGTTTGAGCTTCTGTACAAGCCAATTCCCATTGTTCCTCTGAAATTTCAATTTGCAGATCTTCTTTCCAGTAGTTTAATCTTTTCAGTGAATTTTCACTTGAAGATAGTGTCAATGAGTTATAAAACTCTGAAATAATACCCTTTCTTTTACTATCTTTCATCATCATTTTTTCCAAGGATGAATAAATAGGTCGAGTGAGAGCTTTATTTTGATTTGATCGAATAAAGTTTCTAAGTTGAAGATATTTAAAAAAATGTGTTCTATTGAGATTAAATTTGATCCTCAGCTCTTCAAAAGACATTATGTTGTCTGCACATGGCAAATATAAATCCTGAATCTTTTGTATCCCTTTTAAATTCCATACTTTAAATACAGCGTCCGCTCTCCCTGGTTTAAAATATTGATTACCCCATATTGGACTAAATTGTGACAATAACTGTGGTTCTTTTAAATAGTTTTTAGCTTCACACCATATTTTGATCATATGCTTTACAAATGGATTTTTAACTTGTTTTTGTAATTTTTTTGCCGAATCTGAGTATATGAATATGGGAAGAGGTAAAGGTAAATTGTATGATTCCATTTCAGTCCAGTGAGGGAGATCATTTGATGAAAAATAATATGTCATAGACCTCAGTTGTGCCGACCAATAATACAACATAAAATTTGGACATTTCAGACCTCCACGATCAAATGGTAAATATAATAAAGACAGACGTAATCTAGCCCTCCTGTTGTTCCATATAAATTCCACTAACTTTTTTTTTATTCTTGAGAATAGATCTAAAGGTGGTGATAAGGGAATGTATTGAAATAAATAAAGTATTTTAGGTAAAATATTACTTTTAAGTATATTGATTCTCCCGATCATCGACATTGGTAGTGACATCCATCTCTGAGTTAACTCACTGATATCTGACATTAAGGCTTCATAGTTGACACTGGCGACTGATTCTAGCTTAGGCATAATTTGGATTCCTAAATATTTAAACTGATTTACAACATTGAATTGATTTACCTCAGGGGCTGGGTAATTTCTCTGGGTCTCATTTAGCATTAATATTGAAGATTTAGTTTTATTTATTTTATATCCTGATATTTCCCCAAAATTCTTTATTAAATTCAACAAGGTTGGAATTGATTTTTTTAGATTCGACATAAACAAAATTATATCATCGGCGTACAGGGAGATTTTATGTTCTGTTGGTCCAACTTTAATTCCATATATTTGTGAATGTAAACGTATCGCTATCGCTAAAGGTTCAATTGCCATAGTAAACAGTAAAGGTGAGAGTGGACAGCCTTGTCGACATCCTCTATTGATTTTTATTGGTTTTGAAATATTGTTATTTGTTAGAATTTCTGCTGTAGCATTATTGTATATTATTTGAACCCATTTTATGAAATTATTTCCAAGTCCAAACCTTTGTAGGACTTCAAAAAGAAAGGGCCATTCAACTCTATCAAAGGCCTTTTCGGCGTCCAATGATAGGAGAGCTGTATCCGGTGCTTCTTTATTAAAATAGATAATATTAAATAGTCTTCTTACATTATGGAAGCCTTGTCTACCCTTTATAAAGCCATTCTGATCTCGATTAATAATATTTGGTAAAATTTCTTGTATTCATCTTGCTAAAATTTTACAGATTATCTTAAGGTCGGCGTTTAATAGGCTTATTGGTCTCATATTTTCACATTTATTAGAGGGCTTACCTGGTTTTGGCAGCAGTATAATTAAGGCATTATTTATGTATGATGGTAAATTATTATTTTGAAATGCTTCTAAAACCATTTCCAAAAAAGGTTTTATTAATTTATTCTTAAATTTTTTATAAAGGTCAACTGGAAGACCATCTGGTCCTGCACTTTTTCCTGATTTCATATTATCAATGGCTAGCCCAACTTCTTCTTGACTAATTTTAGACTCCAATATCTCCCTGTTTTCATTTGGAATACACGGTATAGATAGTTCGTTCAAAAACCCATTTAGTTTTGTTAAATCAGGTTCATTTTTGGTGTCATATAATTTTTCATAGTAATCTCTAAAGGCTCTATTAATTTCTAAAGGATCTATAACTACCTGTCCGTTACTTATAATACTGGTAATTGGTGTTTTAATTTCCAATTGTTTAATCTGCCATGCTAATAATTTTCCTGATTTTTCACCTTGTTCATAAAAAGATTGTTTCAATCTTAGAAGACTCGAGGCAGCTCTATTCGCTGATTTTTTGTCGTATTCAGCTCTCAAAATCAGTAATTCATTCTCCAACCTTGGGTCACTTCCTGCATACACTTTTTCCTGAAGATTTTTTATTTTATGTTCCAATTTAGCTCTCTCCTCTCGAGTCTTCTTAGATTTTGATCCTGTATAACTAATAATATGCCCCCTAATAAAAGCTTTGAAAGCCTCCCACTTTACACATGCTGATGTTTGTGTAGTATTGATGTCAAAGAACTCGTCTATCTGTTTTTCTATATACTTGACAAATTCCTCATCCTGAAGCCATTTATGCTGAAATTGCCATCTACCTGATTCCTTTGTCAATTTTTTATCTACATATATTAGACAACAGGGTGCATGATCAGAGATCACGATGTTATCATAAAAGCAGTTTTGAATCTTGGACCTTAATTCTGTGGAAATCAAAAAATAATCAATACGTGAGAATGTCTTGTAGGTACTGGAATAACAAGAATAGGCTTTAACTTGTGGTTTCATTTCTCTCCATATATCTAACAATCTCAATTCTTTCATAAAATGATTAATAGTCATCCTACATCCAATGTGCGTACAATCCAGTCCTGTTGATCTATCCACACCTGGATTCAATGTACAATTAAAATCCCCTGCTATTATATGTTGCCCTGTAAGTGATGATCAGATGAGAAATAAATTAGCAAAGAACTTCTGATCATCTATATTGGGACCATATAAGTTCACAAGATTTATATTTTCTAATAGCAAAGAACCTTGAATGATTACATATCTTCCAAATTTGTCTCCAATTACATTTTTCACTTGAAAAGGAACTGATTTATGTATGAGAGTCATAACTCCCCTGGCTCGGGATGAAAATGAAGAGGTGAATACACTTCCCTGCCATCTACTCCTAATTCTTTTAACATCCTCCTCTATCAGATGAGTTTCTTGTAAAAACACAATTCTTGAACCCATGTCCTTTATTTTATTCATAACTTGTTTAAGTTTTTTTAAATTTTGTAGACCTCTGCAATTCCATGAAGTTAAATTAAGATTAACACTTTGGTCCATGATCAATAGAGAGTTTGGGATTACCTTGCAGTGTAAACATGCTCATACAGAGAAGCAAAAACATGAGTGGTTGAACATTCATCCTACAAACTACACACAAACAAATTTCCCCTTCCCACACTTGTGGCAAACCCCCCAAAATCAAAAGAAAAATTCTGTCTCCCGATATAGCCATCGACCGTTCCACACCCACGGGGAACAGCCTAAGCCACTCCTTCTTCATCCTCCCAATCACCCTAACTCTACTGCTTTTAATGACGTAACATTAACTCTCCTCTGTAGTTTTCCAACTTAACTCCAAAATTTTTAACAACTTTGTACATCATAGTTTTTTTTTTTGTTTGTTTGTTTTGTTTTTGTTTTGTTTTTTTTTTAATATATAATACAATCTATATTTTGTAAACTTACTATTTACTTCAAGTCAGTCAGATGCCTGTGCAAATGCTTAATTATTCTACCTTATATTTTGTTCATGCTTAGCTCCCACCAGTCTCTTCTTCTTCTTTGATCTTCTTGATGAACTCCTGCGCCTCCTCTGGGGTCTTGAAGATGTGGGTTCTGCCCTCATACGTGGTCAGCAGTCTCGCAGGATAGATTACACCATGACGAATCCCAAGGTTGCGCAGCTCCTTACGTACGGGATCAAACTGCTTCCTCAATTGCTGGATTCCTGTGGCTAAATCTGGGTAGAACCGCACCTGCTGGTCCTGGTGTTTAATCTCTCCTTTTTTAGCTCGTGCAGCGTTGAAGATCTTCATCCTGTCTCTGTTGTTAAGAAACTTCATAATTAAGGTCCTCGGCGGTCCCTTATCTCTCCGTGGGCCAATGCGATGTGCTTTTTCCAGAACCACTGCTGATTGCAACTCCTCGCTGCCCAGCACCTCCGGAATCCACTTTTCCAGAAAGGAACATACGTCCCGACCTTCTGATTCCTCTGGAAGACCCACCAGCCTCAAATTATTCTGTCTCGACCGAGATTCCAAATCCAAAATATTATCTTCCAGAGATTTATTTTTTTTTTCCAAAGTGCGCACCTTTAATTGAAGACGGGTGACGTCATCTTCAGCACTAGCGAGACGGAGCTCCATCTGCGCCGTTCGTTCTACACAGTCACCCAATTCCTTTCTTATTCCTTCCAACGCTGTCATAATCCCATCAAATCTAGAGGAAAAGTCCGCTCTCATTGAACTCATGGCAGCCATCAGCGCATCTGCGCCATTCCCCGCAGAAATCGCAGCGTTGCCAGCCTCCTCCGCCATATATGGAGCCCTGTTTGCTGCGTCACAGACCTGAAAGTCCGTTAATTTGGACTGTTTCGGCGGCTCGCTTTTTCCTTTTCCTGGTTTTCCAGCCTTAGGCTTCGCCGACATATCCTCGCCCAAACGCTGGGATACGTTCTGTCCCAAATGAGAGAGTTATTTGCCGATTTTTTTTCTCCAGGAGCAGAGCAGAGCGAGACACGTCCATCCTACGTGGCAGCCATAACCGGAAGTCCATCTCCCACTATTTTTAACATTAATATTAAATATTCGTATGTCCAAATATGTTAAAAAAAAAAACCACAGGCTTATTCAATTCAATTCAATTCAACTTTATTTATATAGCGCCATTTCACAACAACAGTCATCTCATAGCACTATCAACTGTAGGGAGGACCCCCACAGTTGCAGAAAGACCCCAGCAATCAGGCGATCCCCTGTGAGCAAGCACTTGGCGACGGTGGAGAGGAAAAACTCCCTTTTAACAGGAAGAAACCTCCAGCAGAACCAGGCTCAGGGAGGGGCAGTCATCTGCTGCGACTGGCTGGGGGGTGAGGGGATAGAGAAGAAGAAAGAACAGACATGTAGAGAGCAAACAGCACGATGGGGACTCAATCTATGGGAGAGAACAAACAAATGTTAATGACCAGCAAAAAAAAAAATATTTCATAGAGAGTGAGGAAAGGAGTGAGGCCCAGTGCATTACTGGAGGTCCCCCGGCTGACTAAACCTATTAGCAGCATAACTAAGGGAGGGTTCAGAAAACACATGATCCCTCCCTAATTGTAGGCTATATCAAAAAGGTAGGTTTTAGCCCTATTCTTAAAAACAGAGATCAAGTCTGACTCCCGAATCCAGATTGGCAGCTGATTCCACAGGAGAGGAGCTTGATAACTGAAGGCTCTGCCTCCCATTGTACTTTTGGAGATTCTAGGTATTACAAGTAAACCTGCATTTTGGGAGCGTAGTGCTCTGTTAGGATGATACGGTAGTATCAGATCTTTTAAATAAAAAGGAGCCTGATTGTTTAGAGCTTTGTAAGTAAGAAGAAGGATTTTAAACTTAATTCTAAACTCTATGGGAAGCCAATGAAGGGAGGCCAGAACCGGAGAGATATGATCTCTCTTTCTAGTACCTGTTAAAACTCTTGCTGCAGCATTTTGGATCAGCTGAAGACTTTTTAAAGATGTTTTAGGACAACCTGATAATAAAGAATTACAATAATCTAATCTCGAGCTAACAAAAGCGTGGATCAGCTTCTCAGCATCACTCTGAGACAAGATGCTCCTAATCTTGGCAATATTACGCAAATGATAGAAGGCAGTCTTAGAAACAAATTTAATATGTGAATTGAAGGACAAATCCTGATCAAAAATAACTCCAAGGTTCCTCACAGAGCTATTAAGAGAAAGAGTAACTGCATCCAAACTGAAAGTTTGATTTGGAAAGGAATTTCTAAGGTTTTTTGGACCAACAAGAATGACTTCAGTCTTATCTGAATTTAATAGCAGGAAATTACAAGTCATCCAAACTTTGATTTCCTTAAGACAGGCTTCTAACTTGGCTAATTGATTAGTATCATCTGGCTTCATTGACAGGTATAATTGTGTGTCATCTGCATAACAGTGAAAATGTATACAGTGCTTTCTAATAATGTTGCCTAACGGAAGCATATATAAACTAAGAGTAGGGCCAAGCACAGATCCCTGTGGAACTCCATGACTAAGCTTTGAGCTGAGAGAAAACTCATCATTTACATGAACAAACTGGAACCTATCAGATAAATAAGATCTAAACCACTGCAATGAAGTTCCATTAAGTCCAACATAGTGTTCTAATCTATCAAGTAGAATATTATGATCAATAGTATCAAAAGCTGCACTAAGATCTAAAAGGACAAGTACAGAAACTAGTCCATTATCAGATGCAATGAGGAGGTCGTTAGTGACCTTCGCTAAGGCTGTTTCAGTGCTATGATGGATTCTAAACCCAGATTGAAACTCCTCAAATAAACCATTTCCCTGCAGGTGGTCAAATAATTGCATAGCAACAACTCTTTCTAAGATTTTTGAAATGAAAGGGAGATTAGAGATTGGTCTATAGTTAGCTAAAGCTCCTGGATCTAGCGTTGGCTTTTTGAGTAAGGGTTTAATTACAGCCGTTTTAAAAGCCTGCGGTACATGGCCTAAAGTTAATGAAGAATTGATTATATGAAGAATAAAGCTACCAATAAGTGGGAAGACTTCTTTAAATAACCTGGTAGGAATAGGGTCTAAAAGACAAGTTGAAGGTTTGGATGAGGAAACTATTTTGTCTAACTCACAAAGGTCGATTGGAGTAAACTCATCAAGACAGACATCAATAGAAGGAGTTGTAGTAGTTACAGTATTTAAGTTAACTGTGGGAAGAATCTGATTGATTTATACAGGGTGTCCTAATTTTTTCACATGACTGTAAATGACTGCCGCAAGGTGATTTATTAAAGTTTGTGGTTGTCAGTATCCTGCTAAATGACCCAGGATTTAATGCCCAAAAAAGCTTGTCTTAATTAATCTGCGCTTGATGACAGTGATCACCGGTACCAGGAGACACCAGCGAGAACCAAGGGCACGTGGCCGAAGAGAGAGAAGCTTCTCCCTGCACATGACTTGATTTGGCATGACAGAACAGATTAATATGAACAGAAACGTTCTCACAGAGATCGGTGTTGTGCTGAACTGGACATCAACCGGCAGAGGATTTTTAAAAATTTCATTTGTTTATATATACAGGGAGTCCCATAAGTTTCCATACAAATGGTTTTTAACATTGTATTTTTTTATATTTCAGATAAATGCTTACCCCACTTGATTTTTTCCTTTGGAGGCATTTGAAGGCCATGGTGTATCAGGAAAAGATACAAAACATAAATCATCTCAAGCAATGTATCACCAATGCCATTACAAGCATAACTCCAGCTGTGCTTGAACGTGTTCTTCAGCAGTGGAGGACACACATTGAAGAGTGTTTTCAACAGAATGGTCGATATGTAGAGCATATTATATAAATAAAAATGGTTTTTCAAATAAAAAGGTTTATTTTTCCTATGTATGGAAATTTATGGGACACCCTGTATATAGCCTAATAATAATAATAATAATAATAATAATAATAATAACAATATTTATTTAATTTATAACGCACTTTACATCACGGGGCAAAATCTCTACACAAATAGGACTAAGAACAAGAATAAAAGCAAATATTAAGTACAGTGCCTCCGGAAAGTATTCACAGCGCTTCACTTTTTCCTCATTTTGTTATATTACAGCCTTATTCCAAAATGGATTAAATTAATTTTTTCCTCAAAATACTACACACAATACCCCATAATGACAGTGTGGGGAAAAAAAAGTTTTTTTTTGAGATTTTTGCAAATTTATTAAAAATTAAAAAACTAAGAAATCACATGTACATAAGTATTCACAGCCTTTGCCATGAGCCTCAAAATTGAGCTCAGGTGCATCCTGTTTCCACTGATCACCCTTGAGATGTTTCTACAACTTAACTGGAGTCCACCTGTGGTAAATTCAGTTTATTGGACATGATTTGGAAAGGGACACACCTGTATATATAGGGTCCCACAGTTGACAGTGCATGTCAGAGCACAAACCAAGCATGAAGTCAAAGGAATTGTCTGTAGACCTCCGAGACAGGGTTGTCTCGAGGCACAAATCTGGGGAAGGATACAGAAAAATTTCTGCTACTTTGAAGGTCCCAATGAGCACAGTTGCCTCCATCATCTGTAAGTGGAAGAAGTTCTGAACCACCAGGACTCTTCCTAAAGCTGGCCGGCTGTCTAAACTGAGTGATCGGGGGAGAAGGGCCTTAGTCAGGGAGGTGACCAAGAACCTGATGGTCACTCTGTCAGAGGTCCAGTGTTCCTCTGTGGAGAGAAGAGAACCTTCCAGAAGGACAACCATCTCTGCAGCAATCCACCAATCAGGCCTGTATGGCAGAGTGGCCAGACGGAAGTCACTCCTTAGTAAAAGGGACATGGCAGCCCGCTTGGAGTTTGTCAAAAGGCACCTGAAGGACTCTCAAACCATGAGAAACAAATTCTCTGGTCTGATGAGACAAAGATTGAACTCTTTGTGGTGAATGCCAGGCGTCATGTTTGGAGGAAACCAGGCACCGCTCATCACCATGGCAGTGGTGGTGGCAGCATCATGCTGTGGGAATGTTTTTCAGCGCCAGGAACTGGGAGGCTAGTCAGGATAGAGGAAAAGATAAATGCAGCAATGTACAGAGACATCCTGGATGAAAACTTGCTCCAGAGTGCTCTTGACCTCAGACTGGGGTGACAGTTCATCTTTCAGCAGGACAACGACCATAAGCACACAGCCAAGATATCGAAGGAGTGGCTTCAGGACAACTCTGTGAATGCCCTTGAGTGGTCCAGCCAGAGCCCAGACTTGAATCCAACTGAACATCTCTGGAGAGATCTGAAAATGGCAGTCACCGACACTTCTCATCCAACCTGATGGAGCTTGAGAGGTGCTGCAAAGAGGAATGGGCAAAACTGTCCAAAGATAGGTGTGCCAAGCTTGTGGCATCATATTCCAAAAGACTTGAGGCTTTAATTGCTGCCAAAGGTGCATCAACATAGCATTGAGCAAAGGCTGTGAATACTTACTGTATGTTCATGTGAACTCTTAGGTTTTTTTTTTATTTTTAATGAATTTGCAAAAATCTCAAAAAAAACTTTTTTCACATTGTTGTTATGGGGTATTGTGTGTAAAATTTTGAGGACAAAAATGAATTTAATCCATTTTGAAATAAGGCTGTAACATAAGATGGGGAAAAAGTGAAGCGCCGTGAATACTTTCCGGATGTACTGTACTTATGGTGACACACCAGGACATCCCTGGTTAGAACTGCTCTCAAATATTTTACCTGGTAAAATAAAGATCAAATAAATAAAATGAAAACGCTTTCCTAAACAATGAATTTATATCCATAAAACAGTACAGCCCTTCCTACCTGGAGTGGACAAAAGGAGCACAGAGCAGTCCCCCGACATTGCAACATCGTGGTAACTCAATGACAGCAGTTTCTGCTGTGGCTGTCTGGGGAATAAATGGAACTGTGTATGTTTAATTTTATTATGTTCCAGACTTCAGAAATGATAAAACACACATACTGTAGAAGAGCTGGAAATAACGAGGCGGTTTTGTATCACAAAAGCAGAGTCTTTAATGAACAACTCTTCTATCTTGTCTCATCATGGTGCAGAGCTTGGCAGAAGGCAAAGAGAATGAATTCTGCCCAGCTCGCTGGTTAAATACAGGCACACATCCAAGACATGCAAAACACAAGCTCAAATCCCCCGTTATCTGAATCCCCATTAGTCCTGTTAACTCCTCCCTCCGTCTTGGGAGGTGATGGGAAAACCTCTCCTCGCCTAAGGGGGTGAAGGTGTCAAGTCTGTTGCCATGGCGTCCTGTGATGTCATTGGTCTTCACACGGCGGTGAGATTCCTTTGTCCTTTCAGAGGTGTGAAATTCCTTTGCATATGTTGCCCCACACATTTCCACATGCTCCAACGTATGCAGGTATGGAATATATGAGTAATATATACCACAGGCCCCCCAAACAACTAGGAAAGGACACAGAAAGATTCACAGTCTAGGGTAATTACTAAGACATACTACGTGTTACAGCTGTTGTCACAGAAGAAACTTCCAAGCAGCCATGCTCCTAAGAGAGTTCAGTGAAAATATAACAGCATAATATAATCATAAGTCAGTCCTAAACTGTTGCGGCACAATTAGCGAAAAATTGCAGAGTGGTGTAATCAGTCCTTGTGCAGTCTGGGTTTCAATCTTCTCCCAAAGCTGCTGTAGGCTGGTTTAGGCGTCCTGCTGGGACCTTGTTGTGAGGAATCTGCAGTGTGGGAAGGAGAGAGATTATCTGTTCCCTGCCTGGGGGCTGAGACTTTTTCCTTGGGGGGTCTACCTCGCCGAGGTGCTCGCGCCAACTGTGCAGGTTCGTCTCTCAACAAGAAGGCAGGTTTGAGTCTGTCAATGCTGACCGTTTCATTTCTATCCCCATAATCAAGCACAAAGTGCTTGTCACCATTTTCCAGCACTCTGAACGGGCAATCGTATACTGGGCGTAACGTTGGTTTAAGGGCTTCATGCTTAACAAAAACAAACTCGGCGTTTTTTAAAGTTTGAGGAACAAAAACTCGCGGAAAGGAGTGATGAGCTGGACCGTGTAGAGAGTCCGGTCCGTTACTGCCTAAAAACCTTGGGACTGGGAGGTGCCCTGGTTCCGGGTTTTCTGGTAAAAATTCACCTGGTAGTCTAATAGGCTGAGCAAAGACTAATTCTGCAGGGGAAGCGTCTAAATCCTCTTTAGGTGCCGCACGCAACCCCAATAAAACCCAGAGAAGTTTATTTACCCAATTTGTGTCCGTTAATGAGGCTCTGAGGGCGGCCTTTAAGGACCTGTGAAAACGCTCGCATAACCCATTAGCCTGAGGGTGATAAGCGGTGGTACGGTGAATTGTTGCCCCTAAACTGTTGGACATGGCTGACCAGAGCTCTGAGACAAATTGAGGCCCCCTATCTGACGTGATGTCTGATGGGACGCCGAAACGTGCCACCCAATTTGTTAGAAAAACGCGAGCGACTTCCTCCGCTGTAGTTGCCGCTAGAGGGACTGCCTCTGGCCAGCGCGTGGTGCGGTCTATCATTGTTAGCAGGTGTGTGAAACCCTGGGAGGAAGGCAGCGGCCCCACGAGGTCGACATGAATGTGGTCGAACCTTCTAGCAGGGATGGGAAAAGGCTCCAGAGGGGCTTTTGTGTGTTTGTGTACTTTGGCGCGCTGACAAGGAATGCAAGTTTTTGCCCATTCTTTTACGTTTTTGCGCAGGCCTGGCCACACAAACTTTTCGGCAACCATTTTGACCGAGGCGCGCACACCTGGGTGCGCGAGGGAGTGAATTGCGTCGAAAATACGGCGGCGCCAAGCAGCCGGTACTAACGGGCGAGGTTGGCCGGTTGAAACATCGCATATTAGGGGGGGCACGCCGTCGCGCAACCCTTTTTCCTCCAGCCTTAACCCTGTTGGTCCAGACAGGAGCGCGCGCACGTCCGCATCACTACCTTGTTCTTCCGCCATGGCTGCATAATCTATCCCTTCATGGATAGGTGCTGCATATGTGTTTGCGTTAGAGAAAAGCTCAGCTGCTGAAGCAGTGTAATCTGTCTCCTCGTGCTCTGGCGGTGCCACAGCGTGAGAGAGACAGTCCGCTACTACGTTCGACATGTAGCCCGCTACATGTCGAATGTCTGTGGTGAACTCTGAAATCGCAGCTAGCTGTCTTTGTTGTCTGCCCGACCAAGGTTCTGAAATTTTAGCCATAGCAAAAGTGAGCGGTTTATGGTCCACAAAAGCCGTGAAACTCCGCCCTTCTAACCAAAACTGGAAGTGGCGGATGGATAAATGGAGCGCCAGCAGCTCCCTGTCAAAAGTGCTGTACTTGCGTTCCGTCGGGTTTAGCGATTTGCTAAAAAATGCTAAAGGTTGCCAGACCCCCTTGACAAGTTGTTCTACAACTGCCCCTATGGCCAAGTCTGAAGCATCTGTGGTTAGAGCAATGCGGACCGAGGGATCTGGATGGACTAACATTGTGGCATTAGCTAGGGCGTTTTTAACTTCCGCAAAAGCGCGTTCACGTTCCGGGGTCCATTCGACTGCGTTGGAAGCTCTCTTTTTTTTGAGCTTTTTTTCTGATTGCTGGGGTCTTTCTGCAACTGTGGGGGTCCTCCCTACAGTTGATAGTGCTATGAGATGACTGTTGTTGTGAAATGGCGCTATATAAATAAAGTTGAATTGAATTGAATTGAATTGAATTGAGCGCGTCATACAGGGGCTGCATGAGCTGAGCTGCATGAGGGAGGAAACGGTTGTAAAAATTAACCATCCCCAAAAATTCCTGTAGCGATTTGACCGTTTGGGGCCGTGGAAAACCTTCTATTGCATGAATTTTGTCTGGAAGCGGAACTGCCCCTTTCGGGGAGACTCTGTGTCCCAAAAAATCAATTTGCGATACGCCGAATTTGCATTTGGCTTGATTAATTATTAATCCGTGCTCTTCTAGCCTCTGAAAAACGGCAGTGAGATGCTGCTCGTGCTCTTCCTCCGATGAGCTGGCTACCAGCATGTCGTCGAGGTAGACGAAAACAAAGGGGAGGTCGCGTAAGACTGCGTTCATCATACGCTGAAAAGTCTGAGCAGCACCTTTGAGGCCGAAAGGCATTCGCAGGAATTCAAAAAGGCCGAAAGGGGTTATAACCGCTGTTTTAGGAATGTCTTCAGCTCGGACTGGAACTTGGTGATAACCGCGGACTAAGTCTATTTTTGAAAAAATGCACGCACCCGCTAAATGTAGTGAAAAGTCCTGTATGTGAGGAATGGGGTAGCGGTCATGCGCTGTAGCGTTGTTTAATCTGCGGTAATCTCCGCACGGTCTCCAAGAACCGTCGGATTTCGGAACCATGTGAAGTGGTGAAGCCCAAGGGCTCTTTGAACGTCGGACAATGCCTAATTTTTCAAGAGCTGCAAATTCGTCCCTTGCTATGTTGAGCTTGGCCGCGTCTAAGCGGCGAGCTTTGGCAAAAACGGGAGGTCCCGTTGTTGGAATGAAGTGTTTGGCTACAGTGGCTGAGAATTTGGGGGTTGTGAGTGCTGGAAATTGGGTGAGGAGTTGCTCAAACTTACCTCCTGCCGTGGTGACGTTGGCCTGCACAGGTGGTGGAGAGACTCGAGCTGAGCAAGGAATAGAAGCAAAAGACAGTGCATTAACCAGGCGCCTATTTGCTAGATCAACTAATAACCCGTGTGCACACAGAAAATCTGAATCAGAATCAGAATCAGAAAAGATTTATTGCCAAGTACATTAACAGATCACTGATAACATACGAGAGAATTTGACTTGACACAGAAAATGAACCTGCATTTCCAGTGACACGGCTGCATCGGGGACGCGCCTGCCAACAGGATAGAGGGTACAGATAGCATAAGAATAAGAATAATACAAGGAACAATAGGAAGGAGCAAAAAAATCATTGATTCAGAATACTGGTTGCATAATCAATCAATATTATGATTACAAGGAAAAAAAAGCTCTCAATGCACATTCGCGGACAAGTTTCACAGGACACAGGACACAAGAGAGCAGTGTGTGTATCTTTATTTCAGTTCGTGGATCAATATGTGTGCACTGTTGATGCAAAGTGTTGTGATAATAGGAGAACAACAAGGGCACTTGGCAGGAGATGTTTTGTCTGGCTGCTCGCCAATCGTCCTTGCGATTATCTGAGCAGGTGCTGTCCAAGGCCTTGTGCTCGTTGTTTTTGAAAAACACAGACTGCAGACAGCCAGGAGGAATTTTCATGGGGAAATTGGGCCAAATAGGACTGATCACAGAGAAGGAGCTTTTTATTTCTTCTGTAGATTCAGTACTTAATCCTTCATTGCGGGGCTTTGAGTCCGTCGTGGATAGACCTGAGCGTGAACATGATGTAATCCACCTTCCGAGACAGTTCTCCATTTGTCGCTATCAGGGTCTTCTCCAATTTTTCAATTTGACAGATGCACCTCGCCTGGCCAGCATTTTGATAGGTTGTATCCATCTTCAGCAATTTGCGGTACACCAGGGCAATCCCAGTTCCAATCAGAAAGATCCCAATCACCATTATTACGAAGACATACAAATCTTCAATATCTTCGATAGAGAGATTAGTGAGACACAAGATCCTCCAATTACTTGTGTCACGTAAATAGCCCGCTGGAGCCGTTCCTGCGGGGCAGACAGCTTCCCCCGGAGCACTTTTCCTTGTTGAAAAAATAGTGTCAATTGTGTTCAAAGCCCAGCTTATTAACTCCATAATTTCTTTCGACTGTCGCAGTTAGACGCAGACAGACAACAGCAAGCTGGGATCCAGTAGTTGGGGGGGAAGGAAAAAAAGTCAGAGCAAGAGAGAAGGAAAAAGCGTCTGCTCTCTTGGGAGGGCGGAAGTGAGGGGGGCCTAACAAGTTAAAACTCACCGCCGCTACAACAAATGTCCATCTGTAGCTGCGGCCGTGAATGAGGAGATGCAGGCTCTTTTCCCCGAACGTGGCGATGTCCGAGCCGTTGGCTGCCACTGCTCCATTGCCCCGGGTGCCCATGGCTCGATCTGCGTGGGAGGGCATGACGAAACACAGCTGGGCTCCTGTGTCGATGAGGAACTGCTTGCCTGTGTGTCCATCCGTCACGTATAACAGCTTATTTTTCTCGCCGAGAACCGCTGCCGTTAACGGCCCTCGGCTTTGGCGTTTCCCGACATCGTAAACTTGCAGGGGGGGAACACATTTCCGGGCTTTCTCGGCAAAGCGGTGGTGATAATAACAGACGTCATTCTGTTTGTTGCGCTTGGGCCGCGCTGCTTGTCACCGTGGGTTGAGCCTGCTCCGTGGTTTGTGACTCTCCAAGGTTCGGGGCGTCAGTTTTGAGGTCTGCGGATGCCGCTGTGGGTGTCCAATCTCTGCAGGCGCTGACGAGTCGATAAGCCTCGTTGGCCAGTGTGCGGAAGTCCTGATGATTGTTGCACTTCATACTGGCGAGTGTCCCTCTCATGTGTGGTGGTAGCGTGCTGAGGAAAATAAATTGAAAGAGGAAATTATCATTGTCCTCCTCCTTGAGCAGCAGTAAATCCTCCCATGAGGGTCTTTGGATTGCCCCCTCTGTGGGCCGTAGACTGCCAGGATTTTTTCGGCTCTTTCTTCTGCCGACGGGACGTAATTCGCCACGATGGTCGCCTTGAGTGTCTCATACTTGTCCGGGCCGGTGGTCGCTGGATCAAGCTTCGCACACACCTCGAAGTGGCGGAGTCGAGTTTGGAGACGATATGGTAGAACTTAGTATCGTCTGCCATGATGCCCGCCAGTATGAACTGGGCTTCGGCTTGGAGAAACCAAGAGGCCGGGGTCTTCTCGCCAGAAATCTGGCAGTTTAACAGCGACGGTGTTTGTGCACATCATCACTGTTGTGCCCGCCGGGTGAGAGTGCCTTGCCTCGGCTCTCACGGCGGTGCTGGAGCTCGGTTGAGCTCTCTCGGTACCCTCTGCCGGGGAGAACAGTTGTCTGCTTGTTCCCTCGTCTGCGTTGTCAGCTGGCGTAAGTCAATTCGCTGCGGATGAGTCGCTTGAAGAACGCCTCAGGTCCATACTCGCGTCAAGGTCACCAGTGTAGAAGAGCTGGAAATAACGAGGCGGTTTGTATCACAAAAGCAGGGTCTTTAATGAACAACTCTTCTATCTGTCTCATCATGGTGCAGAGCTTGGCAGAAGGCAAAGAGAGTGAATTCTGCCCAGCTCGCTGGTTAAATACAGGGCACACATCCAAGACATGCAAAATACAAGCTGGAAATCCCCCGTTATCTAAATCCCCATTAGTCCTGTTAACTCCTCCCTCCGTCTTGGGAGGTGATGGGAAAACCTCTCCTCGCCTAAGGGGGTGAAGGTGTCAAGTCTGTTGCCATGGCATCCTGTGACATCATTGGTCTTCACACGGTGGTGAGATTCCTTTGTCCTTTCAGAGGTGTGAAATTCCTTTGCATATGTTGCCCCACACATTTCCACATGCTCCAACGTATGCAGGTATGGAATATATGAGTATATATACCACAATACAGTATTTATGAAAAGTCTTAGACGGGGGACCTGTAGATTTTGTTAAAACAAAGTTGTTCACATAATAAAACCCAGAGTCCCCATCAGACCATTTTGACAGTTCTTGTGTTAATAAAATAAACACGTTGGTCAATAATCAATTTATTCATGACTAGTCCTTAATTTATACATATTAAACAAAGGAGTCTGCCATGTGAAATGAAAATCAAAAGTTTGACATATGATGAACAAAAATAAACTATTTTATTGCGGTTTGTGCTTAAAAAAAAGCTTAAAAAAACCCTATATTTTGCTCCTCCACACTGGCTGTGCCTTTGTTGATGACCCGCTTCTTCATCAGGTGTGCCCGTGCGCAATTTTGCGTTGCTTTTGGTGGATGGGTGGTCATTATTGAAATGAAGTGACTGCGTCTGTGTTCATAATTTTGCGTGTTGATAGTTAGATCACTGGCAAAATTTGGCCACTCCCTTAGGCGCTCTGTCTAATTTGCACACTCGCTAATTTGCACTGCCTTAGTCCAATCTGCTTCTTATGGCTCTTTTCCATTAGCCCCGCTCAGCCTCGATTTGAGAACACGACTCGTTTTCACCACGACTCGATTCACCCTCGATTGCTTTTCGACATTACTGCTGACACAACCTGCGGTGGGTGGGATTTCTTGACAGCAAAGGCGGCGCCACACTCTCGTGACGTGAAGCGCGCGACCCAAGCAAACATAACATGGCTGCTCTACAAGGCAACTCCTCGGTCTGTGGCTTTTTTCGCCGTAAATGCCAAAAAGGACCGCCAGATAAGGGTACAGGCAGCGAGACGAAACACTCTGGAATAGTTCTGCAGCTTCTGGGAGAGCCGAAGACGTGAGGATACAAACTAGGTCCATATATGACGGTAAGCTAACGGTTGCTTATGCTAGTTTGCTGTAAGTACGTCGTGCTACACTGTAATGTCTGCAAGTTAAGTACTAAAATATGTATGCTGTGTGTGTGTGTTTCAGATGGCTCTGTTGTTGGGAAATTACCTCTTCAAACTGTCGGTCTGGCGTTCAGCTCAGCCTGTCACTTATATCATCAGCCTGTCACTGATGTCAGCACAGCTTCACCAATGATCAGTGGTTATAGAGCTTAAGAATGTCTGTAGAAATGTTTATTTCCTGTACAACAAATTGCTCTGGTTATTTAAACTGTCAAAATCCAGAAGTTCTGGTCATGGAGGAGGAGTAGCAACAATTTACCATTCCAAAATTACTAGCTAATGTAAAGCAAAAAACACTTTATAATTCCTTTGAGGGCCTGGTCTTCAGCATTGGGCATTTAGCAATTTTAGGCTAAAACTCACTTTTATTTGCCATAGTTTATCATCCTCCATCAACCTACTCAGGAGTTTTTATCCGAATTTGCCAAATTCTTAGCTGATTTAGTGCTGAAATCAGAATAATTGTAGTAGGGACTTTAATATGCATGTAGATGTCGATAGTGATTGCCTTAATATGGCATGTAATTCAATATTAGACTCAATGGGGTTTTCTCAGAAAGTAGGAAAATTATAAGATAAGATAAGAAAAGCCTTTATTAGTCCCACAACGGGGAAATTCCAGGATTGCAAACAGCACAGGGGATAGCAACACTCAGAGCACAATCAGAAGCAAGAAAAAAAAAAAAAACAAAAAAAAAACAAAAAAACAAGCAGCAAGAGCAGCTAATATACATATGTACGTATTACTATAAAATATATAATTACACACACACACCAACACACAGGCAGAGCATTGTAGCTGGATGGAATAAATATATGAATATATGAACACACAGTGCAGAGCATTGCAGCTAGATGGAATAAATATGTAAATATATAAACACCCCACAGTACGGAGCATTGCAGCTAGGTGGAATAAATATGCAAGTATATAAACACTCACAGTGCGAGCAATGTAGCTAGATGGAATAATATGTAGAATATATATATATAATTATATATAATTATATATAATTATACCCATTATCTCCACCATATGTTGGACCTTGTTCTGACATATGGCATAGGAAATAGAAAATCTGGTATTGTCTCCTCATATACCCTGTACTGTCAGACCATTGTCTGTTTAACCTTTGATTTTACTATTTCTGACTATTTGGCTCCTAAAGGAAAAATATTACTATAGTAGACGCCTCTCAGATGACGTTGTTACCAAATTTAATGCAGATTGTTTCCTCAGATGCCGTGTGTCACACAACAGAAATAAGCTATGGACAGCTTGCTCCTTCTCTAATACAGTAGATAGATAGTGTTACAGCTTCTGCTGCATCAGACTCAAGACATGGTGGCCCCTTTAGTAAAGAAGAAGTCTAATCAGAGATTTCTAAGTCCTTGGTTCAACACAGAAACTCGTAGCTTAAAACAAAGAACTCGTCAATTAGAAAGAAAATGGTGCTCCACGAATTTAGGATGAAATCTAATTAGCTTTGGAGAAATCATCTTTTAAATTTATAAAAAAATCTCTTAGGAAAGCTAGAACGAGTTATTATTCTTCATTAATAGAAGAGAACAAGATTAATCCAAGGTTTTCTTTTTCAGCACTGTAGCCCAGGCTAACAAAGAGTCAGGACTCTGTCAATCCTAGCATTCCCTTAGAGCTTACTATCAGGACTTTATGAACTTTTCAATAATAAAATTTCATCTATCAGAGATAAAATCAGTTCAAATTCTTCCCACTGTTAACTTAAATACAGGAACTACTACATACTCCTTCAATTGATATCTGTTTGGGATGAGTTTTACGCCAATAGACCTTTTAGAGTTAGACAAAAATAATTTCCTCATCCAAGCCGTTCAACTTGTCTTTTAGACCCTATTCCTACCAGGTTATTTAAAGAGAGTCTCCATTTATTGGTAGCTTTTATTCTTTAAATAATCCATTCTTCATTAACTTTAAGCCATGTACTCGCAGGCTTTTAAAACAGCTGTAATTAAACCCTTACTCAAAAGCCAACGCTGGATCCAAGGGGTTTTAGCTAACTATCGACCAATCTCTAATCTCCCCTTTCATTTCAAAATCTAGTAGAGTTGTTGCTGGCTCAATTATTTGACCACTTGCAGGGAATGTCTGTTTGAAGAATTTCAATCTGAGATTTTAGAATCCATCATAGTACTGAAACAGCATTAGGTGAAGGTCACTAATGACCTCCTTATCACATCTGAGAATGGACTTGTTTCTGTACTTGTCTTTTTAGACCTTAGTGCAGCTTTTGATACTATCGATCATAATATTCTACTTGATAGATTAGAACACTATGTTGGACTTAATGGAACTTTGTTGTAGTGGTTTAGATCTTATTTATCTGATAGATTCCAGTTTGTTCATGTCAGTAATGAGTTTTCTTTCAACTCAAAGCTCAGTCATGGAGTTCCACAGGGATCTGTGCTAGGCCCTACTCTTTTTAGTTTATATATGCTTCCGTTAGGCAACATTACTAGAAAGCACTGTATACATTTTCATTGTTATGCAGATGACACACAATTTTACTTGTCAATGAAGCCAGATGATAGTAATCAATTAGCCAAGTTAGAAGCCTGTTGTAAGGAAATCAAAGCTTGGATGACTTGTAATTTCCTGCTATTAAATTCAGATAAGACTGAAGTCATTCTTGTTGGTCCAAAAAACCTTAGAAATACCTTTCCAAATCAAACTTTTAGTTTGGCTGCAGTTACCCTTTCTCTTAATAGCTCTGTGAGTAACATTGGAGTTATTTTTGATCAAGATCGTTTTTCAATTCACATATTAAATTCGTTTCCTAAGACTGCCTACTATCATTTGCATAATATTGCCAAGATCTAGGAGCATCTTTGTCTCAGAGTGATGCTGACAAACTGATCCACGCTTTTGTTAGCTCTAGATTAGATTATTGTAACTCTTTATTATCAGGTTGTCCTATAAATCATCTTTAAAAAAGTCTTCAGCTGATCCACTAATGCTGCACCAAGAGTTTTAACAGGTACTAGAAAGATCATATCTCTCCGGTTCTCTGGCCTCTCCTTCATTTTATTGGCCTTCCCATAGAGTTTAGAATTTAGGTAATAAATCCTTATTCTCACTACAAAGCTCCTAAATAATCAGGCCCCTTATCTTTATAAGATCTGATACGTCCCTAGTATCCTATCAGAGCACCTACGCTTCCCAAAATGGCAGGATTACCTTGTAATATCCTAGAATCTCCAATAGTACAATGGGTAGGCAGAGCCTTCAGTTATCATGCTCCTCTCCTCGGGATCCAGCTGCCAATGCTGGACTTCGGGAGTCAGACTCGATCTCTGTTTTTAAGACCTTAGGGTTTAAAGGGACTTCCGGGAAGATGGCGGAGAGAAGACATAATGCTTAAACAGAGAGCTCTCCCTAGCCGAATTAAAAATCATCGGTAAATGGCCAACTCGACATAAGCGGATCAATAAACTAAAGGATGAAAACACGAAGAGCCGGGCACAAGGACAAAAGGAGGTAAAATTAAAGAATTCATCTTCAACAACGCAGGAAGAGAAATCGCTGAACACGAGGCCCAAAAAAACGAGGTGACTGCAGCAGAGAAAATGGAGGACGCCAGGCTCGATAACATGAACACTGGCTTCGCCAGTTTGGGTTAAAGAGTTGAAAGACTTCAAGCGGCCAGCTACAACACGGATTTAGCGGCTCTTAAGGAGGAGCTGAAAAAAAGATATTAAGGAGGAAATTATGGGCCTCCGAAGAGAAATGGAGCGCAAGCTAGCAGAAAACATGGAGGAGCTGCGCTCTCAGCGGGCGTTGTATGACAGAAGCACAGGCCCGAATATCGAGCTGGAAGACTTGGAAGAGCGAGGCAAAGCGAACAGCTACAGACCCTGACGGCACAAACGCAGAGGATGCAGGAGAGAAATACCGACCTGGAGAGCAGGTCCAGACGGAGCAGTATCACGCATCTCTCGGGATCCCCGGAGCGGCATTGAAGGCAACTCGATGACGAATTCATGGATCAGTTTCTTAATAAAAGAGCTGGAGTGCCCCGGGTGAAGCGGACCTGCAGATCCAACGAGCGCACAGAGCCTCGGCACAGAACCCGAATCCACACTCTACACCCAGGTCAGTTGTGGTAAAACTTTCTGAAATATGATGTAAGGAAAGAATCCTGACACAAGCGTGGAAAAAAAAAGATATGAATCGGCGACAAGCAGATATTCTTTGATCATGACTACCCGACAGAAATTGTGCAGTAGCGAAAGAAATATGCCAACATTAAAAAAATGCTGAAAAGAGAAAAAAAATTAGATTCCAAACGCCGCTAACGAAGATGAGGATTCATTGGGAGGACGGCATGAAGACATACAACACAGCCAGAGAGGCAGCGCGGGACATGATGGAGCGGGGCTTTGTGGTGAGCGTGCCGGAGGAAGCGGCTGGAGCACCGGCGGCACTGAACGCATCACGACGCCGGAGTGGAGTGCGAGTGAACGCAAGAAGACGGGAGGAGAGATGTGGAGCAGCGGGCCCAGGAAAAACTGCAAGGCTTTCAACTGAAAGCCTAGATTGTAACAAAGATTAAGAAAGGCACTGAAGAAATGAAGGCCAAGAAGACAAGGTAAAAGAGAAACAGACGGCTAGGAGAGGTTTAAGTGATATTTGTTGGACATTTCTAGACTAATGACTATTACTTGGATAGTAACTAGAGGTCTAGGGAGGGCCCTTCACTCTGTAAGGGACATTCCCTCCACCCACCAACAGGATCAGTAGGCAGAAGAAAGGCCCAAAGTTACGGAGGTCGAGATTTTTTAATGTGTTTTTATATAAATATGTGTTATTTTTGTTTGTTAAAGGGGCTAGGAGCACAAGTTAAAAAAATGGAAAAACATGAATATGGGTAAAAATCTTAAGATAATGACACTAAACGTGAATGGTCTGAACTCACCTGTTAAAAGGGAAAGAATAATAAGAAAATTCAAGAAGGAAAAAAGACGAAATTATATTTATGCAAGAGACACATTTGAGCAAGACAGAACATGCTGAAACTAAAGAGATTTGGCTATAAGAACTCCTACTACAGTTCATTTAAGGGAGGAACTAAAAGGGGGGGTTATGATACTAATTTCAAATAAAATACAATTTGAATATGAACAAGAAATCCAGGATAAGAAGGCAGGTATGTAATAATAAAGGGAAGAATAGATGGTATGCAGATCACATTAGTGAACATCTATGCCCCACCAGAAAGTGACAAGGGTTTTTTTCAACATCTGTTTGATCTCATAGCAACACACAGTGAAGGAGTCCTAATTTGTGGAGGAGACTTAAATGCTGTCATGGATCATGAAGTTGATACAACAAGTGTTAAGAAGACAAAAAAAAACATGTAACAAAGTTCATAAGAACCTCACTGGCAGAAATGGGTATGGTAGACATATGGAGGGACCTACACCCACTCGAAAAAGACTATACACATTATTCAGCAGTCCATAAAGTACACTCTAGAATAGATTACTTCCTTAAGAATGAAGGTGACAGACACAGGGTGAGAAATTGTCGGATTGGAGGAGGCAGAAATATCAGATCATAATCCTATATACATGGAAATATATTTAAACAATAGAAAACGACAAACAACATGGAAACTTAATGTAGGACTGTTAAATGACGATAAAATGAAAGAAAGAATAAAGTAAACATAAACGAGTATATCCAAGAGAATGACAATGAAGAAGTGGACCCAACAATACTATGGGATGCACTAAAAGCCGTGTTAAGAGGTAAATTAATTGTTGAAAACAGGAAAAGCAAATAAGTCTAAACTGGAAACATATGAACAAAGATGTGAGAGACTGAGGGAATTAGAACGTAAACATCAAAGCACAAATGACCCAAAAATATATCAAGAAATTAAAGAAGAAAAAATAAAGATAAAAGAAACACAATAGATGAAATTGAAAGGAAAAATAGATATCTAAAGCAAAAATATTATGAAACGGGACCAAAAGCCACCAAAACTGCTGGCAAAACGGTTAAGAAAACAACAAACAATGAATAATGTATATAAGATTAAAGACCCCATCACAAATAAAACCACAGTTAACCCAGAAAACATCGAAGAAATATTCCATAAATTTCTATCAAGAACTATACTCGCAACCTGAAGAAGCAAATACTAAAGATATTAAAAAATTTCTATGCACATTGGACTTGCCATCAATAGGAAATCAAACAAAATGAAAAGCTAACAGCAGAAATAACAACACAAGAGATTAGAGATGTGATAAGTCACTTAAAAACGGTAAATCACAGGTAGTGATGGATACCCAATCTGAGTTTTATAAACTGTTTATAGAAGAACTCACGCCACAGCTCCTAAAGTCATTTAATTGGACGTTGAACAACAACAAAATACCTCCATCATGGAACGAAGCCATTATTTCAGTTATTTTAAAGCCAGGGAAAGATAGAGAACAATGCGGAAACTATAGACCAATCTCTTTATTAAATGTAGATTATAAAATATATACAACAATTATATGTAAACGAATAAAGACATTCTTGACGGAATTGATAGAAGAGGATCAAACTGGGTTTCATAGAGGGACGCCAAACACATGACAATATCAGGAGAAACAATACATATAATTAATCAAATCCATAAAGAAAGAAAAGCGCAGTAATAATGAGTTTAGACGCAGAAAAAAGCATTTGATAGGGTTAATTGGAAGTTTCCTATATAATGTGCTGGAACGCTTTGGAATTTAACGAAAATCAGTACAATGCATAAAGACACTGTATCAAAAACTGTGGCAAGAATCAAGATAAACGGTAGCTTAACAGACAAAGTAAATATACAAAGATTCAACTAGACAGGGATGCTGCCTATCGCCACCTTGTTTGCTCTGTTCATAGAGCCACTGGCTCAAGCGACGAGACAAAATAAGAAATTAAAAGGTGTAACAATAAAGGAGCGGGAACGCAAGATTGGGCTATTTGCAGACGATATTATAGTTTACCTTGAACAACCAGATGAATCAATAATGGAAATGATGAACTTGATAGAAAATTTTGGAAAATTATCAGGATACAAGATAAACATAACAAAAACACAAATACTGACATTCCACTATAACCCTCTAAACCAGATAACTGATAAGATCAAACTAAATGGAAACAAAAAGAAATAAAATACCTTGGAGTGAACATACCTAAAGATCTAAGCAAAATCTATAAAGCAAACTATGATAGGTTGGAACAAGAATAAAGAAAGATATTGATAGATGGTCAATCTTAAATAAGATAAGATAAGATAAGCCTTTATTAGTCCCACAATGGGGAAATTCCAGGATTGCAACAGCACAGGGATAGCAACACTCAGAGCAACAATCAGAAGGCAAGAAAAAAAAAACAAGCAAGCAAGAGCAGCTAATATACATATGTACATATTACTATAAAATATTATATAACACACACACACACACAGACACACCAGTGCAGAGCATTGTAGCTGGATGGAATAAATATATGAATATATGAACACACAGTGCAGAGCATTGTAGCTAGATGGAATAAATATGTAAATATATAAACACCCACAGTACGGAGCATTGCAGCTAGGTGGAATAAATATGCAAGTATATAAACACACACAGTGCGGAGCAATGTAGCTAGATGGAATAATATGTTAGATATATAAAAACACAGTGCGGAGCATTGTAGCTAGATGGAATAAATATATAGATATATAAATATAAACACACCCAGTGCTGAGCATTGTAGCTAGATGGAATAAATATATAGAATAATAAATATAAACACACCCAGTGCAGAGCATTGTCGCTAGATGGAATAAATATGTAAATATATAAACACACACAGTGCAGAGCATTGTTGCTAGGTGGGAATGAAACAGCATAACCGTCTACTTTAGTTATCCTACATGGTATGATTAGTGCCCATACATATTCTCACCCTCCATAGCGACCGGTATGTTCCTAGTTGTATGCCGGAGAGGACCATTGTGTAAGTCTATTGCATCTTTTGCATTCAAAAAAAACTATTAGTTTGTTACGTTCTTTTTGCTATCTCTGCGAGGCAGCCCGCTTAAGTAGTACAGTCTGACAGCGTTGTAGGAAGGACTACGAAACCTCTCGGTTGTGCACCTGGGATGATGTAGTCTGCTGCTAAATGAGCTCCTCAGTGCATCCAGAATGTCCTGCATAGGGTGGAACTCGGACTCCAGCAGAGATGACGTTTAGCCACCGTCCGTCTCTATCCCTATCCTCCTCCATCGGATCAAGGCGTTGCCCCAGGGACAGAGCTAGCTTTCTTAATCAGTTTGTTCAGTCTCTTCCTATCGGCTGCAGTAATGCCACTGCCCCAGCAGACCCACTCCAAAAGTGATGGTGATGCACCCACCGTGTCATAGAATGACTTCAGCAGCGCCCCTTGTACACCAAAAGACTGAGTCTCCTCAGCAGGAACAGCCTGCGCTGTCCTTCTTGTAGAGTGCGTCAGTATTGTGTGACCAGTCTAGTTTATTGTTCAGATGAATACCCAGGTACTCTGTAGGTGTCACCATCTCGATGTCTGTTCCCTGTATATTTACTGGTGCTGTGAGGGCTGCCATGGCTGCGGCAGTCCACACCAGCTTCTTAGTTTCCTCGCGTTGATCTGGAGGCAGTTTCCCGATGGACCAGTCCACAAAGTCCTGGATAAGCCCTCTGTACTCCGCTTCATCTCCGTTGGAGATGAGACCAACCGATCGCAGAGTCATCAGAGAAATTCTGTAGATGGCAATGTGTTGTGTTGTGTGAGAAGTCCGCAGTATAAAGAGTGAACAGGAAGGGAAATATGATCTGAATTCAAAAATTGAGACAGTCAAAATCAGCATACAACCTAGATTACCTTTACCTCTTCCAGGCTCTACCAACAGTGATTCCAGATGCCCAGTTCTCAAAGTGGGACAGGATGATATCGAGATTTGTTTGGGGAGGTAAAAAAGCCAAGAGTGAATATAAAAACTCTCCAGTTACCAAAGAGAAAGGAGGCATGGGCCTACGAGTCTAAAGGAATATTACTACTCAGACACAAATAAGATATATCATATGTTGGTGCGACGAAGGATATGAGGCAAAATGGAAAGAAATGGAAAAGGAAATTGAGGGACTCCCAGTACAAAGCATAATAGGAGATAAAGATGCATATAAGCAAATCAAACAAATAGACCCAATCACTAAATTTACTTTGGAACTGTGGTATAAAATAGTACAAAAGTATAATATAAAGGAAGACATAAAACTATTGAAATGGGTAGCATTTGACAGTCAGTTTGAACCGGCAAAACAAGATAGGGGATACAAAAATCTGGTGAACAAGGGAATCACAGCATGGGGCAATATCGGAAAAAAAGATCTCGGGAGCTTTGTAAACATCAGGAGAAAATTTAAACTAGAAAGATCGGAATTCTTCAGATATCTGCAGATGAGAGACTATTATATGAAGAAGATTAGGCATAACCTCCAAACAGATGTGAGCGAGATTATACAATTCATTTTAAGCTCATATACAGGAAATAAAATAAGAATTATTTCAAAGCTATATCAGAAACTTATGGCAAACAATCATTCAAGTAACTATATAAAGGAGAAATGGGAGAAAGAGCTAAATTTAAACATAACAGAAGAAAGCTGGCAGGAAATATGGAAAACACAACACACATCAACAAATTCAAGGACATGGAGGGAATTTGGATGGAAAAACCTGATTCGCTTTTTCATTACACCACAGATTCAAGGAAAATATACAAATACCCAATCTTTATGCTGGAGGGGATGTGGGGCTCAAAATGCAGACCACTCACATATGTTTTGGAAATGCTGCAAAATCTCATCATTCTGGAAATCTATACATGCGACAATACAGAGGATATTAGGATATAATATACCAATGAACTGTAACCTGATGTACTTATGTGATCTTAAAAGAGACAATGTAATACAGGCTGAGGACAGATATCTAGTTAAAATCTTGTTGATTGCATGTAAAAAAAAACAATCACAAAAAAATGGCAATCAGAAGTTCTTCCTGACCAAGAGCAATGGACTGACATTGTTGAGGACATACGTATGATGGAAAAACTAACATATCGACAAAGAATGCAAGAAGGACTATGGGAAAAAAAATGGCGGAAATGGACACACTACAAAGTGCAACAACGAGACAGAAATTGAAAGAATAACCAAAGACGCTGGAAAAACCAGAAGAATTAAGAGATGGAAACTAAAAACTTGATGCTCCAACATTTGTTCCCCCCCCCCTTTTTTTTCTTTCTTACTCTAGCCCCTTTGTTTTTAAATGTAGACTGTGATCTGAATGCAATATATATGATGAAAAATGAATAAAAATCTAAGTTACAAAAAAAAAAAAAGAATAGGGTTAAAACCTTCCTTTTTGATATAGCCTACAATTAGGGAGGGATCATGTGCCCCTGAACCCTCCCTTAGTTATGCTGCTAATAGGTTTAGACAGCCAAGGAACCTCCAACAATGCACTGGGCTTCACTCCTTTCTTCACTCTCAATGAAATATTTTTGCTGGTCATTAATATCTGTTTGTTCTCTCCCATAGATTGAGTCCCCGTCATCCTGTTTGCTCTCTACATGTCTGTTCTTTTCTTCTTCTTCTTCTTCTCTATCCCCTTACCCCCCAGCCAGTCGCAGCAGATGACTGCCCCTCCCCGAGCCTGGTTCTATGGGAGGTTTCTTCCTGTTAAAAGGGATTTTTTCCTCTCCACCATCGCCAAGTGCTTGCTCACAGGGGATCACCTGATTGCTGGGGTCTTTCTGCAATTGTGGGGGTTTCCCCTACAGTTGAAAGTGCTATGAGATGACTGTTGTTGTGAAATGGCACTATATAAATAAAGTTGAGTTGAATTAAATTGAACACAGAAATATTGTAACAAAAATAACTGAATCTTTGATAATTTAAGTTTGTTTATTTCATTAAAAATAATTTTATTGATTTTTTTTTCTTTGAAATCAGAGTTAAATTATTGTTCTGTTCTAGCTCTGCAAACTTACGGTCAAAAATGCAAATTGTATATGGGAAAAAGGTCAAAAATTTACCACAATCTGTTTGAAATTTATTAAAAAAACAGTAATTTTATTTAAAAAATAGACAAAAATAGCCATAAAATAATCCAAAAATTTATAATAAAGTGTCAAATGTACAAGAAAAGTCAATTTTTACGAGAGGAAATTACAAATTTGAGTGAGGAAAATGATTTCAAATTTAGATAAATTTACAAAGAAAAGTAGAAAACTATAAGAAAATTGTTATAAATTTTGGAGAAAAACCTCAGACCTTCAAGACTGAAGTCATTACTCAAGTTTTGAAGTGGGTGCCTTTTGTATCCTTAACTAGAAATTTTTGGTTGTCTCAGTGTTTCCTCTGGCTGAAAGACCTTGGCGCGGTGGCAACATATTTTTCCGGGGGGGAAACATATGACACAATTGTTACCGGAATATGTTAATTTTATACAGTTTATTTATTTATTTTTTTTAATTTTGCACAGTAACTTTGCATATGGAACTTACCATTTGAAGTACTGTACAACCGAGGCTTGAATACTGGAATATTGGGCCAGTTGGGGTCCCACCCAGACGTCCTGTGTTTAGACTTTTTACTGGTGTCATCCTTCTCTCCTTCCTCTGCTCTCACCTCTCCTGGACCCTCTGCCTAAACACTTTCCTCTCCTTGGCTCCTTGGCTCCTCGCTCCTGTCTCTGTCTTGCCCTCTCTGAGCTCTAATTCAGGTTCTCTCTCTTGTCTATGGTGGTATGCAAACAGGTTAGAAAATATCAAGTGTTATGTTTTGTCTTGCTGGATTTTTTTTGACATGGTTTACATAAATGACAAAATATGTGTATTTTTTTGTATTTTTATTCTAGTGTTTCTTTTTTCCATTGAGAGAGTAGGCAACGGAAAAAAAACATTCATAATTGTAATGTACTCATGCATACTTAAATGATATGATCAGGTGGGTGTAGTAACCACAAATTCTACTCATGTAAAAGCAGTGCTTTGAAATTAATAATTAAAAGTAGACAACCAAAAATTTCTAGTTGAGTTAAGGGTACAAAGAGCACCCACTTAAAAACTTGAGTAATGACTTCAGTCTTGAAGGTCTGAGGTTTTTCTCCAAAATTTATAACAATTTTCTTATAGTTTTCTACTTTTCTCTGGAAATTTATCTAAATTTGAAACCATTTTCCTCACTCAAATTTGTAATTTCCTCTTGTAAAACTAACTTTTCTTTTACATTTGAAACTTTATAAATGTGTGGATTATTTTTTGGCTTATTTTTGTCTGTTTTTTTTAATAAAATTCTTCTTCTTTTAATAATAATAATAATAATAATACATCAGTCTTATATAGCGCTTTTCTAAATACTCAAAGATGCTTTACAAAGCAGCATAGGGACAAACATACAGAGAACGAGTAAACAGACAAGTTAGGTACACATAGGTAGAAGAGGCAGTCAGTTTTTATGGGTAGATTTGAAAAGATGGGTTTTGAGTTCACTTTTAAAAGAAGCAAGTGTGTTGGCAGACCGGATGTGAAGGGGCAAGGAATTCCAGAGGGTTGGTGCGGCAATGGCGAATGATCTATCACCCAGGGTGCGGAATTTTGTCTTGGTGATGGGGGTAAGAAGGTGAGCGTCAGCAGGAGCGGAGGAGACGAGTGGGAGAATGACGAGACAGAAGGTCTGTTAGGTATGAGGGGGCGAGGTTATGAAGAGCTTTATAGGTGATGAGGAGGATCTGAAGTTGATTGCGCTGTTGAATGGGAGCCAGTGAGCTGACGGAGGAGAGGAGTGATGTGGTCTCTGGAGCGGGAGTGAGTAAGTAGGCGGGCGGCTGAGTTTTGGACATACTGTAGTTTTGGAGGATGGTGGAAGGAAGTCCATACCAAAATGCTGTTACAGTACATCAAGTCTGGAGGTGATGAAGCGTGGATGAGTATTTCAGCAGCAGAGGGTGAGAGGGTTGGACGGAGGCATGCAATATTACGAAGATGAAAAAATGATGTTTTGGTGATATGGTTGATGTGAGATTGAAGGAGAGGGTGGGGTCCATGATAATGCCGAGGTTTCTGGCCAGGGGGGGAGGGGGTGACCTGAGTGACTATCGATTTGGAATGAAAAGTTCTGGAAGAGGGTAAAAAGAGATTTTGGTCCAAAAATGATGATTTCTGTTTTATTGCTGTTTAGCTTGAGAAAGATTTGATTGGTGGTTGGCAACCAGCTTACAGGTGCATTACCGTCACGCACTTCACTCTATATCATTACTCTATATATCTTGGCCGTGGCAAACTGTTTTTTTTTTTTAAATATAATTTGAAACAGACTATCGTAATTCTTTTTTTTTTTTTACTTTTTCCTTGTAACAATTTACATTTTTTGACCATAACTTTGCAGTCAAAACAACAATTTAACTCTGATTTCAAAGAAAAAAATATTAATAAAATTGTATTTAATGAAATAAATTAACTTAAATTGACCAAGGGATGCCGTTATTTCTGTTATAATATTTCTATATATTTATTAGTTTTTTGGGGTTTTTTAGAAATCCTCCTCACCACCCAGACAGCAGGAACAAACCTCCCTTATTTTGAAATCCAAATGTTGGCACGTTTAGTTTGTCTGAAGGCTGCTGACGAATAAAGTCATTGACTTGGTGAATTTTGGTCATCTTAACTTGCCAAGTACATAATAGGGAACATAACTTAATATTGTAGCTGGCTGGTAAAATATATCATCAGCAATTCATCAGTCCCCCTTGCCTTTCCCTTCATATGAAGCTGGCTGCATATGAATTCTAACCACATTTCTTAGCTAAGCGACTCTTCCATTATTGCTTCCGTTTCTAGCAGGTTAAAACCATGATAAATGCCAGTGCTTACATACCGCTTCTGATTTTTTTTCGCGTTTAAAGTACTTTAATAAACCCACGTTTCTGTCGGACAGTCATGCTAGCGAGACTCTGTCTGGTGACTACTGGAAAGTCCGCGTGGACGGGGCGCTTCTAAACTCCGTGCGGATGACAGCCACATGCGTTGTTCGTGTGCGCGCTTGTGGAAAGTCATTGCTTAATATGTTTTTCTTAAATTCACATCTCCTCATAAGCACGGCGGTAATTTTTCTGGCGAGGTGGGCCACCACCGAGAAATGTTACTAGAGGAAACACTGTTGTCTACTTTTAATTATTAATTTCATAGCACTGCTTTTACATAAGTAGGATTTCTGGCTACGAGACACACCTTTTTTTACTTGTCCTGTCAAGCAACTAGGTGAGCAGAACAGAAATCTGCTTCCCTTATTGTGCCAAACAGAGTTGCTTTGCCAAAAGGAGCTTTATACAGTACATAACAGTGGTGTGAAAAAGTATTTACCCCCTTCCTGATTTCTCATTTAAAAAAGCGGTTCATGCTCAAAAAAACCTCCAAGGTGGCTGAATTACAACAATTCTGCAAAGATGAATGGGCCAAATTCCTCCACAGCGCTGTAAAAGACTCATTGCCAGTTATCGCAAACGCTTGATTGCAGTTGTTGCTGCGAAGCAATGGCCCAACCAGTTATTAGGTTTAGGGGGCAATCACTTTTTTCACACAGGGCCATGTAGGTTTGGATTTTTTTTACCCTTAATAATAAACACCTTCATTTAAAACTGTATTTTGGTTTACTTGTGTTATCTTTGTCTAATATTAAATTAGTTTGATGATCTGAAAAGTTTCAGTGTAACAAACATACAAAAAAATGAGAAATCAGGAAGTGGGGCAAACCACTTTGTCGAGACCACTGTATATGTAACTGTATATTGTTCTACAAAACTCTCTTTGTAATAACTTTTAATACTTTATTTAAATTGTTTTACCCATTTAGGGCCCGACAGGGTCTTCTACTGAAAAGGTCTCACATGAGTTTGGTATCTGCACCTGTTCAAGGAGAAACATATGTGTGTGTGCATACGTGTGCATGTGAATGAGAGCGCGCACAAAATAAGTGACTGCATGTGAGTGGTTTGCCAGAAACATACGCAGAGGGTGGCTGTCACAGCAACCCCCCCCCCCCCGAGACCCCGAGCAAGCAGGACAACGCCACCAACCCCCACAGAGCACAAATGACTTGAGGCCAATAAGCGCCAGCACAGCCAGGCATCTGCCCCAGGGAGTGGACGGCCGAGGGAGGCCGGGCCGCCAAGTGACCACGGTGTGGCGGACCCACACCCCCAGACCGCCATCCCCCACCCCACCAGCAGGGTCAAAGGCCAGCCCCCGAACCTCAGGAGCCGGGAGGCCAGCGCCTCCATCCCCCGGGCCGGAGACCGGCCTGCGCCCCTGGGTGCGTCCCCCCCTCAGACACCCCCACAGCGGGGCTTGCCCCACCTCAGCGCCATTGCCGCACACCCCGGGGACCACCACGCCCCATGCCCAAAAAAGATGGCAGCAAAGACACAGGGGGCCCCACGGAGGGCCAACCCCCCCTGGTCCAGGGGAGCCCACGCAACCGGGAGATGCTACCACCCTCAATCCAGCACCTCCCGACCAGCACACACAGACCCATTCCCACTCACTCACACCCTCATGTTCTCATACGCATTCACTCACTCTCACTCTCACTCGCTCTCTCCTTCCCCCACACAATCCCACACTTGTACTCCAGACCCACCCACTCTCTCCCACTTCTGTACCCGCTCAATCTCACTGACACTCGCCCTCAGACTCACCCGCACCCACTCAAGCTCACCCATACTCACCACTCTCACTCGCACTCTGATTCACTCACATTCACTGCTTACATCCAGTGCTGTCCCTCACCACACTCACCCACCCTCATTCACCTTTATTACTTGGGGGCGGCCATGGCACAGATGCAGGCGAGCATGAATGCACACCAGTGCCCCGGCAGCGGCCAAGGAGACTGTGCCGGTGCGGGCAAGCAGCCATACCCCTGCTGACCCGCTCCACGGTGGCTGCGGCCACAGAAGCAGACCACCACCCCCAACACCCACTCAAAGCAACTGAACAGCGGACCACTGCAAGCGCTCCAAGATGCCACCCAACATGAAAATGGCCACACAAAACCGACCCACCATTACCATTTCCACGCATACACTCTCGCTTACCTCCCTTGTTCAGTCACTCTCTCACTCCTTGCTTCGGACCTATTCATTCGGCAGCACCCAGGATTTTGACAACATGACGAGCCCCAGGCCTCCAGGCCCCCAGCAGAAGGAGGGCAGCAGGGGTGGGGGATGACCCTCGCCCCCCATGCACGAATCATGATGGGTGTGTGTTAGTTGTGTGGTGTGATTGTGTGCAGGTGTGTGAACTACCGGAGTGCAGTTAAAATTGGGGGGAAGATGGTTGGAGCACCGCTAGCCACTGCTATAGGCAGTGGGACTTCCCATCCCCCCAAGCCCTCAGTGTCTGTAGTGCAATCAAAATTGAGGTGAGGGCGGCCCCACTGCGCAGCAGACAGAGGGATCCTCTTCACCAACACTGTACAGCACACCCCACCCCAAAACCCTAAGTTTATCCAATAAGATGTATGCTCCACCCAGAATCGGGGGGGAGGGGGGAAGAGGTAAGACTGGGAGGGAGGCGGTCCAAAAGGGAGCCTCCCTTTCCCAGAAGCCAGCTCACAAACTGGCTTAGGAGGCCACCCACTGCCCCATCTTAACCTAGGGCGAGGGCCACCAGGCTGAGCAGCCCAGGACCCACCAGCGTTTGCACCCCAGTGCTCCCGAGCACCACAGGCATGATGGAGCAACCACTCCCACACCCACTCCCACACATCTTGCACACACAAACACACAACAACAATAATAAAAATTATGCACAATGGGCTGGACCCATACAGTGCCCTACATGCCACGCAACACCCCAGAGCGTCCACCGCAAAGGTCCACCAACCCCCCCCCCCCCCCCGATACACACCGATAGTGGCACCCAGACCTTTGATCCTATAATTTAAATGCAGACTTAAATGCTTAGATGAGCCCATGTGACCCCTCATGGATCGTCACCTTATCGTGGTGGGGGGGTTTGCGTGCCCCAGTGATCCCAGGAGGTATGTTGTCCGGGGCAATTTGCCTCTGATAGGGTCACCCAAGACAAACTGGTCCTGGGTGAAGGGCCAGACTAATAAGGATCCAACAGACCTCTCATGATAAATTGTAGATCAAGGATTCAGTGTACCCCGCCCGATATGGGGTTACTGGGGCCCCACCCTGGAGTCAGGCCTGGGGGAGGGGCTCAGTGGCTAGCTTCTGGTGGCTGGGGTTTCCACCCATGGGACCCGGCCAGTCTCAGCCCGAAGGAGTTACATGGGGTCCGCCCTCCAGTGGGCTCACCACCTGCAGGAGGGATCATGGGGGTCCGGTGCTATGTGGAGTAGGTGGCAGTCAAAGGTGGTGACCTTGGCGGACTGATCCCAGGGTTTCTAAACTGGCATTTGGTACGTGGAATGTCACCTCTCTGGTGGGGAAGAGCCTGAGCTGGTGTACGAGGTTGAGAGATACCGGCTAGATATAGTCGGCCTCACCTCAACACACAGCTCCGGTTCCAGAACCAGTCTCCTGGAAAGGGGCTGGAGCTTGGCCTTTTTCTGGAGTTTCCCCAGGCGAGAGGCGACGAAGCAGGGGTGGGTATTCTTGTATCCCCCCACCTTGCTGCCTTTATATTGGAGTTTTCCCCGGTGGACGAAAGGGTTGCTTCCCTGCGCCTTCGGGTTGGGAAACAGGTCCTGACCATCATTTGTGCCTATGCACCAAATGATGTTTCAGAGTACCCACCCCTTTTGGAATTTCTGACTGGGGTGCTGGAGGGTGCTCCTCTTGGAGACTCTATTGTCCTACTGGGGGACTTCAATGTGCACGTGGGCAATGACAGTGAAACCTGGAAGGGGGGTGATTGGGAGGAACGGCCTGCCCGATCTGAACCCAAGTGGTGTTCAGTTATTGGACTTCTGTGCTAACCACAGTTTGTCCATAACGAACACCATGTTCAAGCATAAGGGTGTTCATATGTGCACCTGGCACCAGGACACCCTAGGTCACAGGTCGATGATCGATTTTGTTATGGTGTCATCAGACCTGCGACCGTATGTCTTGGACACTCGGGTAAAGAGAGTTGCAGAGCTGTCAGCTGATCACCACCTGGTGGTGAGTTGGATCCGATGGCAGGGGAGGATACCATTCAGACCTGGTAGACCCAAACATATAGTGAGGGTGTGCTGGGAACGTCTGGCTGAGGCCCCTGTCTGGGAGGTCTTCAACTTCCACCTCCGGAAGAACTTCAGCCACATTCCGAGGGAGTCTGGAGACATGGAGTCTGAATGGGCCATGTTCTCCACCTCTATTGTTGAAGGCGGCGGCCCAGAGCTGCGGCCGCAAAGGTGGTCGGTGGATCTCGTGGTGGCAACCCCCGAACCAAGTCTTGGACACCAGTGGTGAGGGGGGGCCATTAAGCTGAAGAAGAAGTCCTATCAGGCTTGGTTGGCTTGTGGGATTCCCCAAGCAGCTCAGGTGTACCGGCAGGCCAAGCGGAGTGCAGTTCGGGTGGTTGCTGAAGCAAAACCCGGGTATGGAGGAGTTCGGTGAGGGCCATGGAACAAGACTTTCGGCTGGCCTCGAAGAGATTCTGGCAAACTGTCTGGTGGCTCAGGAGGGGGAAGCAGCTTCCTGTCCACAACTGTATATGGTGCGGATGGGGCGCTGTTGACTTCAACTGGGGATATCGTCGGGTGGTGGAAAGGAATACTTGAGGATCTCCTCAATCCCACTAATACGCCTTCCACAGAGGAAGCAGGGTTTGTGGACGAGGGGGATGACTCGCCTATCACAGGGGCTGAGGTCGCCAAGGTGGTTTAAAAATCTCCTTGGTCGCTGGGCCCCGGGGGTGGACGAGATTCGCCTTGAGTACCTCAAGGCCCTGGATGTTGTAGGGCTGTCATGGTTGACACACCTCTGCAACATTGCGTGGAGGTTGGGGGCAGTGCCTTTGGCATGACAAACTGGGGTGGTGGTTCCTCTTTTCAAAAAAGGGGACCGGAGGGTGTGCTCCAACTTTAGAGGATCACACTCCTCAGCCTCCCTGGGAAGGTCTATGCCAAGGTACTGGAGAGGAGAGTCCGGCCGTTGGTCGAACCTCGGATTTAGGAGGAGCAATGTGGTTTTCGTCCTGGCTGTGGCACATCGGACCAGCTCTTTACCCTCTCGAGAATTCTCGAGGGTTCGTGGGAGTTTTCCCAACCAGTTTACATGTGCTTTGTGGACTTGGAGAAGGCATTTGACCGCATCCCTTGTGTTTTTTTTGTGGGGGGGGTGCTTCGGGAGTATGGGGTATTGGGCTTGTTGTTATGAGCTATTCGGTCTCTGTACGACCGTTGTGAGAGTTTGGTTCGTATTGCCAACACTCGTCGACTCATTCCCAGTGAGAGTTGGACTCCGCCAGGCTGCCCTTTGTCACCGATCCTGTTCATAATTTTTATGGACAGGATTTTTAGGCGCAGCCAGGGAATGGAGGGTGTCATGCTTGTGACCACAGGATCTCATCTCTATTGTTTGCAGATGATGTTGTCCTGTTGGCTTCATCCAGCAATGACTTACAGTTCTTGCTGGGATGGTTTGCCGCTGAGTGTGAAGCGGCTGGGATGAGAATCAGCACCTCCGAGTCCATGGTCCTCAGCCGGAAAAAGATGGATTGTCCTCTCCGGGTTGGGGACAGGCTCCTGCCCCAAGTGGATGAGTTTAAGTATCTTGGGGTCCTTATTCACGAGTGAGGGGAGAATGGAGCGAGAGATTGACAGACAGATCAGAGCAGCATCTGCAGTGATGCGGACGTTGTACCGGTCTGTTGTGGTGAAGAGGGAGCTGAGTTCTAAGGCAAAGCTGTCGATTTACCAGTCAATCTACGTTCCTACTCTCACCTATGGTCACGAGCTTTGGGTAATGACCGAAAGAACGAGATTGTGGATACAAGCGGCTGAAATGAGCTTTCTTCGTAGGATTGCTGGACCACTCTCACAGATGAGGGTGAGGAGCTCAGTCATCTGGAGAGGCTCAGAGTAGAACCGCTGCTTCTTCACATTGAAAGGAGTCAGTTGAGGTGTTTGGTATCTGATTAGGATGGCTCCTGACGCCTCCCGCTTGATGTGTTTCGGGCATGTCCCCACTGGGAGGAGGACCCAGTGCAGACCAGACTCGGTGAGAGACTATGTCTCCCAGCTGGCCTGGGAACGCCTTGGTATCCTCTCTGAAGAGCTGGAGCAGGTGGCTGGGGAGAGGGAGGTCTGGGCTTCCCTGCTTGAGCTGCTGCCTCCGCGACCTGGACCTCTGGAAAAGCGGTAGAAGATGGATGGATGGATGGATGGAGTAAATGTGACCCGTGCTGGCAGAATGATCAGAATGCGCACGCATCATTATGAGCTGCAGGCAGCAGAAATCATAAATCATGACTCTTGTTTGCTTAGCGCAAGTCCCGGGGAAAAAACCATGAGTGCCTGGTATCATTGAAAGCTTAGAAACGTACTTTTCTAAAATACATATGTTTTTTGCAGCAGACGTAACTCCGACCGATCAAGCGCAAGTTTCAGTACCTAGCCAAAATATAACCAACTCGTCTTTTTCCGGTGTCCGTTTTTGCACAATTCCTACAAATTAAATATCATTTTAAGGTCTTTTCAATACAGATTATGGAGAAAGCGTTACTTCAGTTTTGATAGTTTCCTCAAAGGGACTCATTTTTTCAGCACTGGTCCCAAATTACTATTATGAATGTTTTTCTCTTCCCTGTCCTTCTCTTTCTCAATAGAAAAAAAACACTAGAATAAAAATACAAAAAATACATATATTTTTGTCATTTATCTAAACCTGTCAAAAAAAAATCCTGCAGATAAACGTGACACTTGGTATTTTCTAACCTATTTGTATCCGCCATAGACAGAGGAGAGAACCTGAATTAGAAAGGGCTCAGAGAGGGAAAGATGAACAGACAAGATGAGCCAATGTTCAGGCAGAGGGTCCAGGAGAGTGAGAGCAGAGGAAGGAGAGAAGGATACAAATGTCCAAACACAGGCTATATAGGTTGGACCCAACTCACCATATATTCCAAACATTCGAGCCTTGGTTGTACAATACTTCAATACTTTGGAAGTTCCATATGTAAAGTTACTGATGCAAAATTTAAGAAAAAGAAATAATAGTATAAAATTAACATGTTCCGGTTACAATAGCGTCAGTGTTTTTCTGCCCCCCCCCCCCCTCAAAAATATGTTGCCACTGTGGCAAGGTCTTTAAGCCAGAGAATCACTGCTAAAGAGTTTGAACTCCACCAATCCACAGTAAAACAGATTGTGCACAAATGGAGGAAATTTAAGACTGTTGTTACAGCAAGGCATGTAATAGTCAGTGAGGTCACAAAGGACCCCAGGGGTAACTTCCAAAACACTTAAGACCTCTCGCATGGTAAATGTCAATGGTCATAGGTCCACCATCAGGAGAACACTGAACACCAATGTGTACTGGCAAGTTGCAAGGAGAAAGCCACTGCTCTCAAAAAGAACATTGCTGCTCATCTACAGTTTGCTCAATATCCTGTGACAAGCCAGAATGCTACTGAAAAAATGTCTTGTGGACAGATGAGACCAAATAGAACTTTTTGTCTGAAGGAGAAGCGTGTTTGGAGAAAGGAATACACTGGATTCCCATCTGTAAAACATGGTGGTGGTAATATCATGGTTTGGATTGTTTTGCTGCATCTGGGTCAGGAGGGCTTGCCATCATTCATGGAACAATGAATTCTGAATTATACCAGCAAATCATCATAGCAGTCTGTTGTGGCGACAATGACTGTGTTGTTTCATTAGGTCTGATCAGATTCCTCCACACAGCTCTGTCCTTAGCCTTCCACTGCCAGGAACTCCTGTCTGTGTCCAACTTCTTCAAGTTTCTTTTTACAGTGTCTTTAATCTGAGCCTTGGTCTACCCTGATTGCGTTTGCCCTCTCATACTGTAACTGTGAGTAGAGTAACTGCTGAGGATGACGCTGGTGGTCCACCTCTCAGAAAATGTCAGGACATCTCTCCATGAACTGATCTCAAGAGAAAGTGGTCATGCAGCAAGACAATGATCCTAAGCATACAAGTCGTTCTAACACCAGAATGGCTAAAGAATAATAAAGTTAATGTTTATGGAATGGCCAAATCAAACTCTTAATCAAATGAGATGTTGTGGAACGACTGGAAGCGAGCAGTTCATTGTAGGAAAACCCACTAACATCCCAGAGTTGAAGCTGTTCTGTCTAGATGAATGGGCTAAAACTCCTCTAAGCCAATGTGTAGGACTGATCAACAGTTACCAGAAATTTTTAGTTGCAGTTATTGCTGCAAAAGATATGGAAATCAAGGGTTCACAAACGTTTGGCTCTCAGATATGTAATATTGGATCATTTTCCTCAATAAAATAAAAAAGTAAAAAAAATTTTTTGTCATTTATTCAACTTGATTCTCTCTATCTTTTGAGGACCATCCATCCATCCATCTTCTACTTGCTTTTCTCCGGAGGTCCGGGTCATTGGACGCAGCAGTTCCCAGCAGAGAAGCCCAGACTTCCCTCTCCCCCAGCCCACCTGCTCCAGCTCGTCAGAGAGGATACCGAAGGCGGTTCCCAGGGCCAGCTGGGAGACATAGTCTCCTCCACCGAGTCCTGGGTCTGCCCCGGGGCTCCCCTCCCAGTGGGGATGTGCCCGAAACACCTCAAGTGGGATGCCGTCCAGGAGGCATCCTAGTCAGATGCCCATACCACCTCAACTGACTCCTTTTTTGAGGACTTGTTTGAAAATCTGAGGATGTTTTAGGTCATATTTATGCAGAAATGTAGAAAATTCTAAAGGGTTCACAAACATTCAAACACCACTGTATTTACTATCCCCTCACTCCTTTTTTTTTTTTTTTGTTACTTATTTGTACCCGTAGGTAGATTTGGTTTGCAGTCCGGTGACAAGCCACCGGCTGCTGGTCGCTGCGTGCGCGAGTGCCCTAAACCTACATGTTTTTGATATGCGGGAGGAAACCGGAGAAATCCCGGAGTAAACCCACGCAACACGGGGAGAACATGTAAACTCCACACAGCTCACTGTTGGTCGGGGGCTGGGATCGAACCCACGATCCCCCGGCCGAGGGTAAACTGTGCTGCCACAGTGCTAAACCACTGCGCCACCGTGCTGCACCGTCCTGCAGGAGGTTTCATGATAAATGGGAGAGAACTTTTAAATATCTAACCTTGAATACATTTTTTCTTAATATCTCTTCTGTAATTTTCTCTGTAAGCAGAATGATAAATACCAGTCACATTTTATATTGATGTTTTCCCAGCAAATGCTAAGAAGACTGAAGGACTGTCTTTTACCAGATTAATGAGCACACAAAAGTAGGCATATCTTCCATGATATTAGATGCAATCCTAAAATAAATCTGCGACATTAAGTAAAAATAGGCTTGATGAAAGCATGTAAATATACAAACATACAGCAGTTCCTGTGGGTTTGCGGAGGGAAGATCCTCAATAAAGGTGCCAGGTTACAGGAGACCTCCAGGTGCAGGGGAATGTCACAACTTGTGTTTCAGCTGTAAATTCTCATCATTACAGTGCACTAACTCAACAAAGTGAGAAACAACCACCTTTGCAAGGGGGGAAAAGATCACTGCTTAATGTTATGTCTGGACACAGATTTACTCCTGTCTTTGTGTGTCGGGGGCATTGGCAGAACAAGAATGTGAGAGATGTGTGAGTTTTCTGACCTTATGAAGGTGAGCAAACAAGCTGACATCATTACCATAGCGGGCATGTGCATATTTGAAGTCACAGGGTCAAAGAATAGTTAGAAACGGGTCATATGGGGGGGAGAGTGAGTGCTATGTGCTGCATAAATAGTTCTGTGAATGCATATGTGAAGGAATGGTTTATAAAACATGTCATTTGTTTTGTCACTCTGACAGAAGCAAGTGTGAAAAGAATGATACCTTTTGTCGTGTACTTGTGTTTTTTCTTATTTACTGGCCATAGTACTGACAATTTGGTAAGTGTATTTGTTTCAGATGAGACCTATCACTAACATACAGTTGCAATCAAAATTATTCAACTCCCACTGCAAATTAGATTTATTGGCAAATGTACAAAACTAGCAGCTGTTTGCAATGAACAAATCAAACAAGAACAGTTTAAATGGCTCAACACAACAAATACAGTGCATCCGCAAAGTATTCACAGTGCTTCTGTCACGATTCAGATCAGGGTTAGGCTCAAATGCAGAGCTGCCAGAATGATCACTCCAATGAATTTCATTCTCCAATGAAAAGTTTCACAATTTTATTAAAAAACTCAGAAAATAAAAATGCAAAACTCAAGGAAAGCGGTACACAAAAACGCCAACTTAATTTTCACAAGACAGGTGCCCTCTGGAGTGCGCATAGCCTACGGGAGAAAGCAGAGATTATCAGGGACAGATTCTCCAAAGGGAGAATAATGCGGGAAAGCGCACTTTCAGCTTGAGCAGTGGAGTTCAGCAGGGAACTCCAGCAGGGATCTGGGGACAGGGGGAAGGCAGAGACCTGGGTGGACGTCCTGATCTTCATGGTCAGGTGAGCGTGATCAGCTCTGGAGACACATCTGCGGGTGGCAGCAACCCAGACGATCCAGCGATGAGCTCTCCTCACGCTGGATCTTAAATATGCTGGCTCATCAGATGCAGCAGGTGTGTAATCACGCAGGTGCGTCCAATAATCCAGAGCGGGAAACCAGGAACAGGAGGGGAGGGGGAGCACACTTGCCTGATCTTTACAGCTTCACTTTTTCCACATTTTGTTATGTTACAGTCTTATTCCAAAGTGGATTAAATTCATTTTTTTTTCCTCAAAATTGTATACACAATATCCCATAATGAGAATGTGATTTTTTATTTTTTTAGATTTTTACAAATTTATTAAAAATAATAATAAAAAAATAAGAAATCACATGTACATAAGTATTCACAGCCTTTGCTCAATACTTTGTTGATGCACCTTTGGCAGCAATTACAGCCTCAAGTCTTTTGGAGTATGATACCGCAAGCTTGGCACACCTATTTTTGGGCAGTTTCGCTCATTCCTCTTTGCAGCACCTCTCAAGCTCCATCAGGTTGGATGGGAAGTGTTGGTGCACAGCCATTTTCAGATCTCTCCAGAGATGTTCAATTGGATTCAAGTTTGGGCTCTGGCTGGGCCACTTAAGGACATTCACAGAGTTGTCCTGAAGCCACTCCTTTGATATCTTGGCTGTGTGCTTAGGTCGTTGTCCTGCTGAAAGATGAGCTGTCGCCCCAGTCTGAGGTCAAAGCACTCTGGTGCAGGTTTTCATCCAGGATGTCTTTGTACATTGCTGCATTCATCTTTTCCTCTATCCTGTCTAGTCTCCCAGTTCCTGCCGCTGAAAAAAACATTCACACAGCATGATCCTGCCACCACCAGCTTCACTGAAGGGAAGGTATTGGCCTGGTAATGAGCGGTGCCTGGTTTCCTCCAAACATGACGCCTGGCATTTCACCACAAAGAGTTCAATCTTTGTCTCATCAGACCAGAGAATTTTGTTTCTCATGGTCTGAGAATCCTTCAGGTGCCTTTTGGGAAACTTCAGGTGGGCTGCTATGTGCTTTTACCAAGGAGTGGCTTCTGTCTGGCCACTCTACCATACAGTCTTGATTGGTGGACTGCAGCAGAGGTGGTTGTCCCTCTGGAAGTTCTCTCTCCACAGAGGAATGCTGAGCTCTGACAGAGTGAACAAAGGTTCTTGGCACCTCCCTGACTAATAATAATAATAATAATATACATCAGTCTTATATAGCGCTTTTCTAAATACTCAAAGACGCTTTACAAAGCAGCATAGGGACAAACATACAGAGAACGGTAAAACATACACATAGTACACATAGTAGAAGAGGCAGTCGTTTTTATAGGTAGATTTAAAAAGATGGGTTTAGGGTTGACTTTTAAAAGAAGCAAGTGTGTTGGCAGACCGGATGTGAAGGGGCAAGGAATTCCAGAGGGTGGTGCGGCGATGGCGAATGATCTATCACCCAGGGTGCGGAATTTTGTCTTGGTGATGGGGGTAAGAAGGTGAGCGTCAGCAGAGCGGAGGAGACGAGTGGGAGAATGACGAGACAGAAGGTCCGTTAGGTATGAGGGGGCGAGGTTATGAAGAGCTTTATAGGTGATGAGGAGGATCTTGAAGTTGATGCGCTGTGAATGGGGAGCCAGTGGAGCTGACGGAGGAGCGGAGTGATGGTGGTCTCTGGAGCGGGAGTGAGTAAGTAGGCGGGCGGCTGAGTTTTGGACATACTGTAGTTTTGGAGGATGGTGGAAGGAAGTCCATACAGAATGCTGTTACAGTAATCAAGTCTAGAGGTGATGAAGGCGTGTATAAGTATTTCAGCAGCAGAGGGTGAGAGGGTGGGACGGAGGCGTGCAATATTACGAAGATGAAAAAATGATGTTTTGGTGATATGGTTGATGTGAGATTTGAAGGAGACAGTGGGGTCCATGATAATGCCGAGGTTTCTGGCAGGGGGAGGGGTGACTGAGTGACCATCGATTTGAATGAAAAGTTCTGGGATGAGGGTAAAGAGATTTTTGGATCCAACAATGATGATTTCAGTTTTATTGCTGTTTAGCTTGAGAAAAGTGTAGTCATCCAGGTTGTAATGTCTGTAAGGCAGTGGTGATGGTGGAGAGAATGGCGGGGGTGATGGATTTAGAGGAGATGTACAGCTGGGTGTCGTCGACGTAGCAGTGAAAGTGAAGACCATGTTGACGGATGATGTGACCAAGCGGAAGCATGTAGAGAGTGAAAAGGGTTGGACCGAGCACAGAGCCTTGAGGGACACCGTGTGAGACGGGGGTGGTGCGTGATTTATGATTGTTGATGGAGATGTACTGGAATCTCACAGACAGGTAGGAGGTGAACCAAGAGAGGGCGGAGTCAGTGATGCCAATAGAAAGCAGACGACGGAGCAGGATGGAATAATTGATGGTATCGAAAGCAGTGCTGAGATCGAGGAGGAGAAGAATGGTGAGGGAGCCAGAGTCAGAGGCAAGCAGGAGGTCATTGGCGACCCTGAGGAGGGCGGTTTCAGTGCTGTGGTGAGAACGGAATCCAGATTGAAATGTTTCGTAGAGTTTGTTGGAGAGGAGGTGTTTCTTGAGTTGAGTGGCGACAGCTTTTTCCAGTATTTTAGCCAGAAATGGGAGGTTGGAGATAGGTCTGAAATTGTTGGGGTCGTCAGAGTCCAGGCCAGGTTTCTTAAGGAGGGGGGTGATGGCAGCAATCTTAAGTGATGGGGGGACAGTGCCAGTGGTGAGGGAGGAGTTGATGGTGTCGATGATAAGGGGGGCAAGAGGGGTGAGACAGGCTTTGATAAGGGGGGAGGGGATGGGGTCCAGGGGGCATGTAGATGATTTCATACTGGAGAGTATTTCGGAAAGTTCATCAGTGGTTATGGGTGAGAAAAGGGAGAGCTGTTTATCTATGGGTGGAGAAAAAGTGGGTTCTGAGTCAGGGGTGATGGCTGGGGAGGAGGCAAGCTGGTTGTGAATATTGTCAATTTTGGAATGGAAAAATGATAGAAAGCTATTGCATTTTTCAGGGGTGAAGGATGATGAAATGATGTCCTGGGGTTTGAGGAGTTTGTTGATGGTGGAGAACAGAGTGCGGGGGTTAGAGGATCCAGAGTGAATGATGCTGGAGTAGTAGGCAGAGCGAGCTTCATTGAGTGAAGATTGATATAGGTGCATCAGTTCTATGTGAGTGAGGGTGTGTACAGTCAGACCAGTTTTGCAGCTCAGGCGTTCAAGCTGTCGCAGTTGTTTTTTGAGTTTGTGAAGTTCTAAGGTGTACCAGGGGGCCGAATGAATGAAAGTGATGGATTTTGTTTTCATGGGGGCCAGTTTGTTGAGGGAGGTAGACAATGTGTTGTTGTAGATGTTTACTAAGTCCGTAGGGGTTGGGTTTACAGGGAAGGTGGAGTTGGAGAGAGTGTTAGATATGCATGTGGAGAGAGAAACTGAGCAGATGGACTTAAGATTCCTGAAGGTTATTGTTCGGTCTTGTTTGGGTTGAGGGGCCGGGATGTCAATGTCCAGTGTGATGGCGAGATGATCCGAGATGGTGAGGTCAGTGCTGGAGATGTTGTGAATGTGGAGACCAGTGGAGCAAACCAGATCCAGGACATTCCACGTCTGTGGTAGGGAAGTTATGTGTTGGGTGAAGTTTAGACACTTTAGTAAGTCCACAAAATTGTTGCGTTTTTGCAGTCAGGGGAATCGATGTGGAGGTTGAAATCGCCAGCAGGTAGGACAGATGGTGAGGTTGCAGACAGTTCTGTAATGAGTTCTGAAAGATCTGATAAGAAAGATGGATTTGGTTTGGGAGGGCGGTAAATAATTGCAATGAGGAGAGGTTTTGGGCCGGGAGTTTAAAAGTCAGGTGTTCAAAAGAGGAAACAGCGGGTATGGAGTGAGGTCGTGGATTGAGGTCATGAAGATGAATAGCAGCAATGCCTCCTCCACGGCCTTCAGGGCGTGGGTTGTCCAGGTATGAATATCCAGTAGGGGTGGTTTGGTTAAGTGCAATGTAATCCAGGGGTTTTTGCCAAGTTTCAGTGAGACAGAGGAGATCCAGTTTATTATCAGTGATGAATTCATTTAGAATGAGGCTTTTATTGTTAAGGGATCGTGTGTTGAAGAAGGCAAGTTTCAGGTGCTTTTGTTTTGAAAATGCGGGTGCGGAAGTCGGGATAGGGCGGAGATTGAAAGGATTCACATTGGGGTTGTTCTGATGACGCGTCACATTGTTGTGATGATGCAACACGGAAGTGCAGAAGCCAGTGTCCATGCAGCGATTTGACCAGAGAACGGGGATACAGTTTGTTGTGGTGAAGTGGTAATTAAACTTGCGGCGAGAACTTCGGTGGATATATTGGGGCCGGAGGAGAAGTCTGGAGCTTTTTAGTGAGGCACATGAGTTTCCAAGGAGGGAGAGGTTTGGTGGTTTAGCCGGAGGAGTTGCGCGAATGTGTAGCGTAGCGCCATAATTGGGGCTATGGCCGGTGCTGGAGGTGGATGATGGAGGTCCGAGTTTGTTGCAGGCGTTAAAACCAATGAGTCGGCAGAGTTGCAGGATGAAGTGACAGAACGTGTCGACCATGGAAGGATGCTTCCCAGCCTCTCTAATTTCTAGCCGAGCAGCGCTAGCACCAGGCAGCAGCCAGTTAGCCGTTGACCCGCCAGCTTGTAGCGAGACACCCGGTAGCAAGCTCGGTAGCGAACTAGCTGATGGCCCAGCGATGTTAGCAGGGAGTCCCAGACAGATGACAGCCAAAGCACGGACAGGTAGCGGTCAGCCAGCCGTCAACTGGCTGGCTAACAGCCAGTTTCCCGCTATCCCGCAGGCCAAGGCCACCAGCAAGTCGTGGATAGATGTTCCGAGATGGAGAGTAGAGAGGCAGATGAAGACAATCCAAACCATGACAGGACAACAAAACAGTTTGTGACTGGAGTGGCACTTGAGTCAGCCTGGTGGGTGAAGTTGACAGCCAAGATCGTCTTGCAGGTAAGCGTCCACACCACAGTAAAATGAACAAAAAAATAGTAGTATCCAGGTCCAGCAATGTAGGGAAATGAACAAACAAAAAACACAGAAACTGTAAAGTTAAAAAAAAAAAAAAAGAAAGAAAGAAATTACGAATGAATCACGAATGGGGAAGCAGCGACTAAGGCCCTTCTCCCCCGATCGCTCAGTTTAGACAGCCGGCCAGCTCTAGGAAGAGTTCTGGTGGTTCTGACTTCTTCCATTACGGATGATGGAAGTGACTGTGCTCATTGGGACCTTCAAAGCAGCAGAAATTTTTCTGTACCCTTCCCCAGATTTGTGCCTTGAGACAATCCTGTCTTGGAGGTCTACAGACAATTCCTTTGACTTCATGCTTGGTTTGTGCTCTGACATACACTGTCAGTGTTATGCTATGCTAACAACACTGTGTTGGTAGATCTACGCTATCTGAACAAGCCACAGCTGGATATAAAGTGGAAATACTCTTGTCTCAACACTCAGGGCTGGATTTCAAGCACAGGTATGCATTTGGACAGTTTGTGACCCAGCAAGAATAAAACCGACTGATTGCCAGATACGTTGTTAAAGACTGAAGACGTGATAAGTCACTTTCCATCAGACAGCTGGACTGTGATCCACTGAAGTTAAAACACATTTACCTGCTACGTGATTAAAAATTATTCAAAAATGGATTTTGATCTCCAAAAGGAATTTGAGGGACTGGATCATGTCTCTGTCACAGCAGGCATTTGGACTGTGGATAATGGACATTTTCTTTGGATCACTGCACATCGAATTAAATCCATATCATAAAGGTAAGATAGACATGGACAGTTTTATGTAGTGTTGCCAACTCTCTCTCTTTTGGAGTGAGTCTCACTTTTTTCCCTCTCCCTCACGCCACTGACCCTATTTCTCATTCCAAAATGAGGAATTACTGGCAATATCGTGTTGATTTTCTTCAGATTTTTCCCACAATAAGAGCTCTCAAGGCAAGATAAAGCAGACTGAACATGTTTTAAAAGCTTTGAAACAGTCTGCAGCCTGACATTAATAAGCCAGTAATGCAATCCTGTAGAGGGAATAAACAGGCGAGGCAACGAGCTGGAACAACACAGACTTTATTCTCCCTCTAACAGATAAGCAACAGAAAAAGAACTTGCAGGCCACTGTGCATCTCACTTTTATACCCATAATTACATGCATAGTTGCCCGGGGCTCCCGACCTCATATCATTCATAACAAAGCCTGTGCGGCCCATTAACATGATATTACATAGGTGCCGCACTTCACATCCTCTTCTGGCGGCCCAGCATCTCCTCCTCTCCCCGGAGGGGGGGGGGGTGCCTAGCCCTTTGCTGTTCCATCTGGATCCCCCAGCGACCTCTTCTCTCTTGGTCATTGATCTCTGGGTGGAGAAGTCTAACACCTTGCTCCCCACACTGCCCCCCCACCCCTGAACACCCAGAATGGGTCTTAACCCCCCCCCCCCCCCCCGTTCCTTGGGCTTGAGCCGGCGTCCATAGCGGCTGTAGCGGGGGGTCACCGATCCGGTTGAACTGCCCTGCTGGCAGGGCGCACAGGGGGGCACACCAGCAGTCTGCTGGGGGGAAAAGGGGAGGGGAGAAAACACTCCTCTTTGTGAGTGCCGGTCCCTGCTGAGGAATCACCATCCTGTGGAGCCCCCAAAGGGGGCGTCCGTGCCGGGGAGCCTGGGCCAACACCACCTGCTCGTCTGCCAACACAAAAACGGGCTTAAGCCTGTCAATGTAGACGGTCTCTCTACGTCCCCCCAAGTCTAACGCGAAATGTTTCGCCCCAGGTTCCAACACTCTGAATGGTCCGTCGTATGGTGGGTGCAGCAGGGTCTGGTGTGCATCATGCCTGACGAACACAAAACTGGCATTCTGCAAACTTTTTGGGACGAATGTGCGGGGAAAACAATGGTAGGCCGGGCCCGGTACACTCCCCACCTCTGTGTTGCGTAGAGAATGCGTGGTCGGCTCAGCTTCGGGCGCGGGGTTTTCCAGTAAAAATTCTCTGGGGATCCGCAGCAGTTGGAAAAAAAACAGTTCTGCTGGGGAGGCTGCCAAATGCTCCTTCGGTGTGGAACGCAACCCTAAAAGAACCCAAGGCAGGCGGTCTACCCAATTTGTGTCTGTGAGCGAAGCTGTGAGTGCTGCTTTAAGTGACCTGTGGAAATGCTTGCATAACCCATTGGCCTGGGGGTTGTACACGGTAGTGCGTTGATTTTGACCCCAATTCCCAAATGAACTGTGGGCCTCTGCCAGACGTGATGTCCGATGGAGATCCAAAACGTGCCACCCAAGCTGACAAAAAAGCGCGCCACTTCCGCGGACGTGGTAGAAGCCAGTGGTACCACTTCGGGCCAACGCGTGGTGCGATCCACGATTGTCAAAAGGTGCGTGAAACCTTGCAACGGCGGGAGGGGTCCCACCAGATCCACGTGGACGTGGTCGAACCTCTTAGCCAGGATTTGGAATGGTTCAAGGGGAGCTTTGGTGTGCCTGTACACCTTTGCCCGTTGGCATGCAACATATGCTGTAGCCCACTCTTTCACCTCTTTACGCAAACGTGGCCAGACGAATTTCGCCCCCACTAGTTTCACTGAAGCGCGCACCAACTCAAAAACGTGACGGCGCCAAGAGCTCGGAACCAACAGGCGCGGGCGACCTGTGGAGACGTCACAGAGTAGGGGAGGGCACCCTTCTTGCAGCACCTTGCTTTCCAATCTTCACCCTGTTGGTGCAGACTGGAGCGCGCAAATGTCCGCATCCCCGGCTTGCTCCGCGGCCATGGTGGGGAAATCTATTCCCACGTACGCCGGGGTGACCAATGCATGCGAGAGGCAATTGGCCACCACGTTGAGTTTACCAGCAATGTGCTGAATGTCGGTAGTAAACTCTGAGATTGCGGCCAGCTGCCATTGCTGTCGGGCCGACCACGGTTCCGAGACCTTGGCCGTGGTGTACGTCAGCGGCTTGTGGTCTACAAACGCGGTGAAGTCGAGCCCCTCCAGCCAGAACTGGCAATGGCGTGTCGCCAGGTGGAGAGCCAGCAACTCTCTGTCGAATGTGCTGTATTTGTGCTCATTGTCGCACAAAGTTCTGCTGAAAAATGCGAGCGGCTGCTACGAACCTGCGACGCACTGCTCCACCACTGCTCCTATGGCCACATCAGACGCATCTGTAGTGAGTGCTATCTGTGCAGACGGATCTGGGTGAGCCAGCAACGTGGCCTTTGCCAGTGCTGTTTTGGTGTTTGAAAAAGCCTGGCCCCACTCGGGAGTCCTGTCGATGTCCGCAGCCTTCTTTTTTTTTAAGCTTGGCATACAACGGCTGCATCAGCTGGGCTGCCCAGGGGAGGAAACAGTTGTAAAAATTAACCATTCCCAAAACTCCTGTAGTGCCCTCATGGTTTGCGGACGCGGAAAGTCCAACACTGTGTGCACCTTGTCCAGTAACGGGATCACGCCCTCCGGCGAAATGCAGTGGCCCAAAAAAATCAATGACTGGTGCACCGAACTGGCACTTTGCTGGGTTGATTATCAAACCGTGCACTTCCAACATCTGGAAAACCGTCTTGAGGTGGGCGATGTGCTCGTCCTCGGACGTGCTGGCTACCAGAATGTCATCTAGGTAGACAAAAACGAAGGGCAAATCGCACAGCACTGCATCCATCATCCATTTGAAGGTCTGTGCCGTGCCTTTTAGTCCAAATAGCATGCGCAAAAATTAAAAAAGGCCGAACAGAGTTATTACCGCCGTCTTTGGGACGTCCTTCTGTTCGCACCAGAACCTGGTGGTAACCACGGACCAATCCACTTTGGAAAAAACGTGCGCCCTGGCCAGGTGCACGGAAAATCTTGGATATGGGAATAGGGTAGTGATCGTGTGCCGTAACATTGTCAGTCGCCAGAAATTGCCGCATGGTCGCCACGACCTGTCGGCTTTAGGCACCATGTGAAGCGGGGGATGCCCACGGGCTGTTTGAGTGCTTGACGATGCCCAACCTCTCCATGTTGGCGAACTCCTCGCCCACACTGACCAGTTTAGCTGCATCCAGGCGCCGAGGTCGTGCGAATATGGGCGGTCCTTAGTAGTGATGAAATGCTCAACCCCGTGTTTAGTTACTGCTGCTGAAAACGTCGGAACCGTGAGTGCTGGGAACTGGGCGAGTAACTGTTGGAACTTACCCCCTGGAGCTGTAACGTTGGCCAGTGTTGTCGACCCGGCTCCCCGAGCTGTACAGGGCAGAGAATCAAAAAAAAAACAGCATCCACTAGTCGTCTATTAGCAACATTGACTAATAAACCATGAGCACACAGGAAATCTGCACCAGAATTGGGGGAGGCACATGCGGCTATAACGAAATTCCACTGAAAGTTGCGCCCATGCAAACATATTGTCAGTGTTCTTTCACAAAATGTCCAGATGTCTGATCCATTGGTGGCCGCCAGTTCGGGACCGCTATGTCCTGCCACCCTGTCTGTGTTGAACAGCAGGATGAGGCTCTTCTGGGAGCCGGAGTCCGCCAGAAACCATCTTGCCGAATGTGTGTCTGTGATATATAGCAGCTTGTCTCCTTCGCCAGCGGTCGCAGCTGCTACAGACTGCTGGCTTTGGCGTTTCCCGACCACTTGAATTGGCACGGTGGCAAGCATCGCCGTGCGTCCGAAATGGCGATGATAGTGGCAGATCGCCTCCTTCTTGTGTCTCCTGGCTTCTGCTCCAGCCACCACTAACGGCTCCTCGATCTTGCTGGCAACCCACATGGGCTCCGGTGCCGCTGCGTTCACGACGAAGGTTCTGGTTGCTAAGATGATGCGATCTCCACTTCCTGCACTAGTGTGTGGTAGTTCTCATTGCCAGCAGTGGCGAATTTGCCAGGATTGCCCTCGCTGCAGCCTAGAGGTTCTTGAGAAACAGGTGGGCAAACAGGAAGGACTAGTCATCGCTGCCCATCAATGCCAACATGCTCTCCATCAACTCCACGGCCGATCTGTTCCCTAAATCTGAACGAGTTAGAAGCTTCTCTGCTCTTTTCACTGTCCAAAAGGGTGTCGCGCTGGATAAGCATCCTTTTGAGCACCTCGTATTTTCCCCGGACCGGCGGCTCTTGGAGCAGGCTTGCCACCTGTTGTGTGGTGCATGCGTCCAGCGCAGCGACCACATAGAAGTACTTCATGTCGTCTGCTGTTACCCCGTGGAGAGCGAACTGGACCTCAATGTGTAGAAACCACGCTATCGGGTCGTGCAGCCAGAAATCCGGGAGCTTGACTGAAACAGCGCACGCAGCGCAGGTGCTTTCCCTCCAGGATGTCTCCGGGGTGCTTGTTTCGCCTTCCATGGCACGTCAGGATCACCAGTGTAAAGGAACAAATAGGCGAGGCAACGAGCTGGAACAACACAGTCTTTATTCTCCCTCCAACAGATCACGGACACAAAAAGAACTCCCAAGCCACTGTGCATCTCACTTTTATACCTTAATACATGCATAGCGGCCCGGGGCTCTGACCTCATATTCATTTCATAGCAAAGCTGTAATGTTGCGTCCTGGGAACGGACCCACCACTGCCACCAAATGTGACAAATTGGTGTGAGGAGGAAACGGAGGCGAGGTTTTCAGTTTCCCAATTTCCATTTCTTTATTTCAATAACTCCAGTCTCTAGGTAAACAAGTCGATACCGACATCCATAATCCAAAATACGATTGTCAATGAACCACACTGAGCATCTCTCAGTCTTTACATCCAACATCTCACTCTTCTACAATCAAACATCACCTGTTTATATATTCTCAGAGATAATTAAGCCAATACGACCATACCAAATCCCAGGTAAAACAATAACATTTTCTTTACCTTACACATACCCATTAATATCTAAAAGTCCATCATATTTTCCCCAGCTAATAAATAGAATAAATATACATAACACCATAAATAATTCAATAATAATTTAATAAATAATTTAACCCCTATTTACAAATCCTAAATCTCCCTTATACTTACCCATAGCATGTATCCTTCCTGCAGGTGTCCTATAAAAGGCATTCACCCTCTGATAGTCTTTTGCCCGGACACCCACAGGAACATGTTGGCAAAGGTATGTGAATAATTAATATCAATTGTTTTTTACCAAATAATTAGCCGTGCAATATCTCACAAGGCAATCAATTAATCACAGACAGATACAATAATGTGTACTAGAAAAACAATCAAATAACAATTACAATATTACCAAAAATAATACAGTTACACAAACAATCATAAGAGTGGTGACACCTCGTCGTCGCATATCCTCCCCCCTTTCCCGAGAATACAGTACTCCTAAGAGGCACGTATTCTTGAGAGGCTGTCTGCCACAAGGTTGGTCTTCCCTGCCACATACGAACAGTAAAATCATACGGTTGAAGGACACATACCACCCTGTGAGACGACTATTTACATCCTTCTCTGTCAGCCACTGTAAGGCCCGATGATCTGTCTCTTAACACAAAATGACGCCCCCATAAATAGTACCTCAGAGACCCTATTGCCCATTTCATGGCAAGACATTCTTTTTCTATTGTAGAATATCTTGTCTCCCGGTCCAACAATTTTTGGCTCAAGAACAGTACTGGGTGTCTCTCTCCCCTCTCTCCTGGAGAAGTACTGCTCCAATTGCCAACTCCTGAAGCATTTGTCTGTAGATAAATGGACGAGCAAAATCTGAACTGTAGAGAACCTTCTTCCAGAAATAGCCCTCTTCAATCCTCAAACGCTCTGTCACATTCTCTGTCCATTTTACTTATTAGGTGCTGAAGCCTTGGTGAGGTCAGTCAATACTGCAGCTCTTTCAGCAAAGTGGGGATGAACTTACTATACCATTCCCATAAATTGATCGTACCTTTTTCTTAGTGGTAGGTACAGGGTAGGTCCGGATGGCATCCACTTTACCTACTCATGGTCTAATGACCCCCTGACCAACCACATGTCCCAAGTACTCCAACTGCTGCTGTCCAAACGCACATTTGGGTGATTGATTGTCAGTCCTGCCCTTTTAATTAATTGTAGGACCTGCCCAAGGTGTGCCAGATGTTCTTCCCAGGTCTGACTATAGATGACCACGTCATCCAAATAGGCAGCTGCAAAGTTTGGTACCTTTCTTAACACCTGGTCCATAAGCCGCTGAAAAGTTGCAGGTGCCCCTGAAGGCCAAATGGCATGACCCTAAAATGGAAACTGCCATAAGGTGTTTTAAAGGCTGTAAGTTCCCTTGTTTCTGGTGGCCAGTGCCACCTGCCAATACCCCTTGCATAGGTCCAGTGTAGAAATAAACCTAGCCCTGCCCACTTTCTCTAACAGTTCATCAATCCGGGCATGGGGTATGACTCAAATTTGGACACTGAATTGAGATATCTGAAATCAATACAAATCTCAAAGAGCCGTCCTTTTTGGGTACCAGCACAATCGGGCTACACCACTCACTGACTGACTCCTCAATCACTCCCAGCTGCAACATCAGGTCTATCTCCTGCTTCATTTTTGGAACCAATCGTTCCGGGATCCTATAAGATTTCCTATGTGGAACAGCTTCCTCTTTCAAATGTACTTTATGATGTACCAATGTGGTGAAACCAGGTCTCTCCTGAAACAAATCTGGATCAACAATGTCTCTAACTCTCTCCGCTGATCCACCTGCAAATGAGACAGTTGAATGAACAAGGCTCTGACACATTTGTGGGAAAGGATTGTTCCTTCTCCTCATCCACTTCCGTCGCACAGATCAAGAGATGCTGTTGTCTCCTGAAAAACAGGTTGCTGCTGCTGATGACCAGGTTGCTGAAACTCTTTCAATAAGTTAATGTGGAAGGTCTGATGTTTTACCTTTCCTGTCAGGCATATATAGTTCATATGTCACTGAGCTTAGTTTTTTTGAATTTCATACAGCCCCTGCCAACGAGCCAACAGCTTGCTGTCACACGAGGGCAGCAATAACAAAACTTGTTGTCCTGGGTGAAAAACCCTTTTTCTGGCCTTCTTGTCATACCAAGTTTTTTGTTTGGCCTGCGCCGTCCTCATGTGTTCCTGAGCCAAAGCAGTCATTAGATCCAGTTTTTCTCTCATTTTAATCACATAAGAGACCACATTGTCCTGATCACTCGGTGGACTCTCCCAGTGCTCCTTTAATAAGTCCAGTGGGTCCCCTCACCTGACGGGCCATAAAGCAGTTCAAAAGGTGAGAACCCTGTGAAGCCTGGGGCACCTCCCGATAAGCAAATAGTAACTATGGTACCCATTGGTCCCAATCTGAGCCCGTTTCAGAGACAAATTTCCACAGCATGTTTTTAAGAGTCTGATTAAATTGCTCTACTAGTCCATCAGTCTGAGGGTGATAAGGGGTAGTCTTAATGCCCTTAATCCCAACAGCTTATACACTTGCTGCAACAGTTTTGATAAGAAATTTGTTCCACAGTCTGTCAAAAATTTCTCTGGGTATGCCTACCCTTGAAAATAACTGAATAAGGCAGTTGGCAACCTGCCTAGCCTTAATACATTTCAGGGGGAAGGCTTCTGGGTACCGAGTAGCATAGTCACAAACTACCAGCATGTATTATTACCAGCAGAACTTCTCTCTAGGGGGCCAACTATATCCATCCCTATTCTATCAAATGATGTTCCAATGATTGGTAATGGGTGTAGTTGGGCACGTGCTACTCCCCTAGGTGATGTAATCTGACATACTGAGCATGTCGTACAGAAGTCCTTTACCTGGGTATACATTCCCGGCCACACAAACCTTCTAGCAATCCTCTGTAGAGTCTTTTGAAAGCTAGATGGCCTGCCCAAGGGATAACATGTCCCAGTTCCATAATTTTTGGTGTGAGGTCTTGTGGCAAAGCTATGGCCATAACTTCACCTTGTTGCTGGTACAAAATGCCCTTTTTATGACATACATGGCCTCAGCCAAACAATCCATTCTACCCTGTTTCACACCCTCAATCTCCGAGACTTTATCAAACCAAGGTTTAAGTGTTGGGTCAGCCTTCTGCAGTGTAGCTATGTCAGGAGGGATGTCAAACTCTACTGACTGGCTTAATTGTGGTGTTTCTTCACCCAAGTTCTTTGCTGCCACTAACACCTTATCTCTTCTCTTCTGAGCCTTGGATTTAGGTTGCTTAATAGGGCCTGCCTCTATCTCAGAATCATAAAATGGTAATGCCTGAAGAGTATTGCCAGCCCTCTGCGACCTGGTTGTCACCATATTACAGTTTTTCACCACAGGTGTGTTTACTCTCTGCTCAACAGCACCACCTGCCTGTCTCTCCTCCATTTGTTCCTCTCTAACCTGTTGTATGATGTCCAACAACGTTGGAACATCATTGCCAAGAATAACGGGATACGGCCAAATCAGGCACAAGAGCTACAGGAAGGAGATAGGTTTGACCCCCTACTGTTAAATAAACCTCAGCGGTCGGGTACAGTTTTTTTATCCCCATGGACACAACTGATATTTATTTTAGGACTCATTCCACAAGTCCCTAGGGACCAAACTAGGTAGCACCACTGTTTGAAAACAACCAGAGTCTAACAGGGCCTCTTCACACTGACCATTCAGCAACACTTTCGTTTTATAAACTCCACTGTGCACTGAGGCTGAACAAGTGGGTCTAGGAACTGAGCATAATAGTGACGGTTTCTCATTTTTTTATGGCAGGGCATGAATATTGTGTGTGACCGATTTTATTGCAATGGTAACAACGTATATCTTTATTTGCAACACGTGACTTTTTGCTATTATCAAATCTGCTATTCGGGATCTGACTGGGCCTGGAATACAACCTTATTTCGAGCTGGACCACCCCTTTCACCCTCATTAAACTCACTCCGTGTGGTGAAAGATCCGTCACGGCCAAGAGTAGTTCTCCTGCTCCCAGACCTGGCTGACAGAAAAACCTCCTCCAGACGAGCAGCGTCCTCTGCAGTCTTCGGGTCCCGCTCTTGTATCCAGACTCCCAGTTCCGGATTCACCATCCTTAGAAACTGTTCCAAAATTATAATTTCCATAATGTCTTTTACGTTGCCATCTCGGTTTAATCTGTTAATAAACAGGTCTTTTAAACGAACATATAGCTCACGAGGGTTTCGTCCTGATAAATGTCCAGAGCACGAAACCTTCTCCTATAAGTATCGGATGTAATTTCATACTTGCTCAATATGGCTTCCTTCAGTTTTTTATAATTACTCGTGTCAGCGATATCCATCAGTACGTACGCACTTCGTGCTTTACCTGTGAGTAGAGGAGCTAAATGGATAGCCCACTCTTCTTCCTGCCAGCGGCAGACCGTGGCGATCCTCTCGAACGTTGTCAGGTAGTGCTCGATGTCATCTTTGGAAGAGAGAGGATTCAGCCTGGGTTCGTGGTGCGTTCGCGGTCTCCTTGGCTGCACCTGCAGCGGCAAATCTTCCTCCTGCGGACCGACCCGACTGGCCGTCACCCTGGGGTCCTCCCCCGGAGCGCTGACGTCACCACCTGCTCCGCCCGGCTCCCGTACTCCTCTCTCAGCTCCGCCACCTGCAACTCCATCCGACGAATATGACTTTCCACAGTCTGCCACTTCCGGTCCTGAAGAGCGGCCTCCTCCTCCATCCGGCGATCTCTGAGAGTCAGCGAACGCATCAGAGATTTCACCAAGCCCGATAACTCCTTGAGCTCACCCAGTCCGCTGACTCCCGGATCTTCAGCCGCCATGCCTGCGTCTGGGTCAGGCTGCTCCTCCTGCCTTGCCTTCCTTCTTGACATTAGTTCCTCTGTCCACCAAACGCTACAACGTCTCGGGAACGGACCACCGCTGCCACCAAATGTGATGTTGCGTCCTGGGAACGGACCACCACTGCCACCAAATGTGACAAATTGGTGTGAGGAGGAAAACGGAGTCGAGGTTTTCAGTTTCCAATTTCCATTTCTTTATTTCAATAACTCCAGTCTCTCAGGTAAACAAGTCGATACCGACATCCATAATCCAAAATACAATCGTCAATGAACCACACTGAGCATCTCTCAGTCTTTACATCCAACATCTCCACTCTTCTACAATCAAACATCACCTGTTTATGTATTCTCAGAGATAATTAAGCCAATTACGACCATACCAAATCCCAGGTAAAACAATAACATTTTCTTTTACCTTACACATACCCATTAATATCTAAAGTCCATCATATTTTGATGGGCTGCACGGTGGCGCAGTGGTTTAGCACTGTGGCAGCACAGTTTTACCCTCGGCCGGGGGATTGCGGGGATCATGAGATCGTGGGTTCGATTCCAGCCCCCGACCAACAGTGAGCTGTGTGGAGTTTGCATGTTCTCCCCGTGTTGCGTGGGTTTACTCTGGGATTTCTCCGGTTTCCTCCCTCATACCAAAAACATGTAGGTTTAAGGCGCTCGCACACGCAGCAACCGGCAGCCGGTGGCTTGTCACCAGACTGCAAACCAAGTCTACCTACGGGTACAAATAAGTAACAAAAAAAAAAAAAATATATATATATTTTCCCCAGCTAATAAATAGAATAAATATACATAACACACCATAAATAATTCAATAACTAATTTAATAAATAATTTAACCCCTATTTACAAATCTAAATCTCCCCTATAACTTACCATAGCATGTATCCTTCCTGCAGGTGTCCTATAAAAGGCATTCACCCTCTGATAGAGTCTTTTGCCCGGACACCCACAGGAACATGTTGGCAAAGGTATGTGAATAATTAATTATCAATTGTTTTTTTACCCAAATAATTAGCCGTACAATATCTCACAAGGCAATCAATTAATCATAGACAGATACAATAATGTGTACTAGAAAAACAATCAAATAACATTTACAATATTACCAAAAATAATACAGTTACACAAACAATCATAAGAGTGGTGACACCTCGTCGTAGTCGTAGATAGTGTAGAAACCACGCTATCGGGTCGTGCAGCCAGAAATCCGGGAGCTTGACTGAAACAGCGCACGCAGCGCAGGTGCTTTCCCTCCAGGATGTCTCCGGGGTGCTTGTTTCGCCTTCCATGGCACGTCAGGATCACCAGTGTAAAGGAACAAATAGGCGAGGCAACGAGCTGGAACAACACAGTCTTTATTCTCCCTCCAACAGATCACGAACACAAAAAGAACTCCCAAGCCACTGTGCATCTCACTTTTATACCCTTAATTACATGCATAGCGGCCCGGGGCTCTGACCTCATATTCATTTCATAGCAAAGCCTGTGCAGCGCATTAACATGATGTTGCATAGATGCCGCACTTCACTCCTCTCCTGGCAGCCCAGCATCTCCTCTTCTCCCCGGGAGGTGCCTAGTCTTTGCTGTTCCGTCGGGACCCCCAGCGACCTCTCCTCCCTTGGTCCATTGATCTCTGGTTGGAGAAGTTTAACATCTTGCTCCCCACAATCCATTAATTAAATTGTCTTGCTGTGTGTGCAAGATGATTTAAGTATGCATTTAAAAATAACGTGAGTTACTTTTCCAAGTAACTAATTACTTTAATCATGCAGTAATTGGTAAAGTAACTCAATTACTTTTGAAAAGAAGTAACTAGTAACTGTAATTAGTTTTTATTTTTAGTAACTTGCCCAACACTGCCTGACACGCTAACATCCGCATTGCAACGATAAAGGTAAGAACCTTACAGGATGTTCTGAAACTAGCCTTGTGTGTGGATACTGCTGTGATCTAGATTTGGACATTCTGGCAATGCAAGAAGTCAGACCTACATCGACAGGAATGATGACATTCGATGATGAGTCCCTGAGAGGATAGTCACTTGTATGGAATGGCCATCAACAGAAACATGAGTAGGGATACTGCTTGCACCACATGTGAAACTAGAATGCTGTCAGGAACATCTACCTGCCAGGATAATATCAACTACAGTGCATGTGAAGGGGATGAGATCATCTCTCTTAAATCCATACTCCCCGACCGATTCAACCAAGTAAAAATCTTCCAAATCTGCCTTCTGTGCAGACCTGAGTAAAGCAACGGAAGAACTTGACAAAAATCCAAAGTTCATACTTGTTACCCTTGGTAATGTCAATGCCACAATTTCCTTGGAAAGTAATGAATCAGGAGCATGGGGTGACACACTCGGTCATAACAACTCTGATAGAGTTACAACTAGTGAACGTATGTTGGCGTGGTGTTTGAAAAACCAAATGAGGATAATGAACAGTATCTTTAAAACAAAAAGGATACCTCATGAGACATGGTGGCATACTGCTACTGGTAAATGAAAACGAGTTGATTACATCTGCACAACGAGATGGTATCCAGATTTGTTTGATCATGCCGAGTGTTTGTTGGTCCTTCAGTGTTGTGGATACTGATCACAGGATTTTGGTGATGAATATGGGATTCCCCTCATCAAAGAGGAAAGCCTTTGTGAGTTAAATCACAAATGTCAAGCACGCTCCGAAAAAAGTACTGCAGACCATCAGGTATTAAGAGATAGTCCACTACTGCAGCAGAAGTTAACAGGGAAGTTGGACAAGGAATTTGAGAAATGGACCTGGAAGATGTGGATGAATTAAATGAATAGATCATTATTACAGTTAAGAAATGTGCTGGGAAGTTTGTCCTAGAATATACTCGGATGCGAAGAAGAAACAACTGTGGGAAGATTTGAACTCTCTCGCAAATGGTATGTGATCTGCGGAAGTGCACAATCAAAGGAGGTTAGAAAGCTACAGAAATCCATCAAGCTTCAACGTAGGCAGTTAAAAAATGACTACTATAAGGAACTGGCTGCAAACATAAATTCTGCTGCTGAAGTGAGGGCAGTTTAAAAGGAATTTGCATTGGCAAAGAAGTTCAAGATATTGAAATCCAAATCTAAGCATGTGATCTTGAAGTCCAAACTCAAGTAACACTTCGAAAAGCACTTTGAGCAGAGAGAGCTAGCTACTCCACCTGAGCTTGCAAACCTGTGTGACTTCTTACATCTTATTGAATGAGACCATATATATACAGTAGATGAAGAAGGTACCAGACAAGGAGGAGGTTCGTGACATTTTGAAAAAGCTTTAAGAACAACAAAAGTGCAGGAATAGATGAACTAAAAACTGAGTATCTAAAGTGTAATGAGAGTAAATACCTAATTAGTGTGATCTTATTTCTGATGGTATTGATATGGACACTTGTTAAGGTCTCTGTCTCATGGCTTCACTCCAGTATTATCTGTTTATATAAGAAGAGTAAACTGAGTGTCGCTGAGAACTATCATGGTCTGTTCATTGGAGCAAATATGAGCCGTATTCTCGCAAAAATAATGATAAACCAATTTAAGGAAGCATACAAAACACACATTAGTGAAGCCCAGTATGCTTTCTGCCAGTATTGATCAACAACAGATGCAGTATTTATTTTGAAATTGGTAATTGACAAGGCTGGTGGCCCTCTCATTATCACTTATATTGAACTGAGTTCCATGTATGACCATGTCTTGTGATTTCCTCTTTCAAGTGCTGAGTATACAAACGGGCGCAGACGACTCACATCGGTGTTACAAGCATTTTACGTGAACACAACAGCATCCATCAGTGTGATGAAGTCCAAGTTTGATGTATGTATAGAATGCTGCCAGGGGGACCAAGAATCCCCCTGTTTGTTCAACGATTACTTCGTGCTAAAAGTTGCAGCCAGTGAGATTGATAAGGCCTTCACTGGCAGATGGGAAATTATCTTGTCAGGAATCTCTGAAAACACTTAGAAATGATCGTATATTAGTTCATTACCTCAATAAAGATTCGAGACACAAGAATATTCTTTTTAAAAAGCTTTACTTGTACAAGGAGCACGAACCTGAATACAGGAAGTCAATGCTGAAAACTGGCTTCAGCGAGCAAGCTTATATATGAGAGGCAGTTGCAATACACAAACGGTTTCAGCTGAATGCATCAAAGACAGAAAGGGATGAAACAGGTCTGGCACATTATTAGCAGAGCTAGACAGAGTTCGTTAATCCGGAACCGGGTGTATTGACCTTCTTAAAGAACAAAGGGGGCCCTGCTCCCTTTCTCGCTCCGCAGGGGGCTCTTTGTGTCCTCTTGCTCCACAGGGGGCTTCCTGTGTCCTCTTGCTCTGCAGGGGGAACCCTGTATCCTCTTGCTCTTTTTTTGGGGGGGGACTTATTTTGTACCCGTAGGTAGATTTGTTCTGCAATCCGGTGACAAGCCACCAGCTGCTGGTCGCTGCGTGCGCAAGCACCCCTTAACTCCCTAACCTGCATGTTTTTTGCATGTGGGAGGAAACCGGAGAAATCCCGGAGTAAACCCACGCAAACACGGGGAGAACATGCAAACTCACACAGCTGATCACTGTTGGCCGGGGGCAGGGATCGAACCCACGATCCCCGCGATCCCCCGGCCGAGGGTAAACTGTGCTGCCGCGGTGCTAACCACTGCGCCACCGTGCAGCTCTGCAGGACTTGCTTCCACAAAAGATGATAACACGTATGTGGGATTTCCTGACAAATCTTGAACACAACATACCATATCTTTGTACTAATAGAGAACAGTGCTGTCGGGTCCAGCTGCGAGAGACAGAAGTTGTGAAGTGGATCTTGTATACTGACGATGTTGCTCGGTCCTCTAAGTCCATCCGTGAGGCAGGAAAAAGTTTTGAGTATCCTCAATGAGATGTGTAAGCCTTTTTGGGCTAATAATATCTTTCAAGAAAAACTAAGACTCAAGTGTGATACAAACCAAGCCCTTGCAAAGCAGACAATCTTGTTTTCTATAGAAGGTCATGCCACTGAGAATGTGACACAGTTTTGCTGTCTTGGTCATATTGTTACCAATGCAGAGGATGGATGCTCTACTGAACACCATGTGGCCAGTGCAATAGCTAAGTTCAATGAGCTACGTAATGTGCTGATCAATTTTATTTATTTTTTTATTTAACCTTTATGGTAGTTCCATTGAGAGACAACCTCTCTTTTCAAGGATGCCCTGTTCACACTCACACAGTTACACATTCACACCAGGAAGCTGCCCAGTACACCACAGACGACCTGTGGCTACTGAGGCAGCTCCACTGGAGCAGTTGGGGTTAAGGCTCTTCCTCAAGATCACCACAGTGGGTTAAGGAGGATGGGGCAAACACTTCTATGTTATCTGTCCCACCCAGACTTAATCCTGCCGGTCCAGGGATCGAACCCGCGACCTCCGCTCACCAGTCCACATCCCGAACCATTAGGCCACCACCGTCCATTTACAGGGTATCCATGTACCGAGGCGAAAAATCGTAGAAACATGCGTTCGGTCTAGACTTGTCTATGGCACTCAAGCGTGGGTTCCCTAATGAGAGGCAAATTGCCAAACTTGAAGTACGCTGGTGCTGGAAGGTTTGTGATGATGAGAAGATGCATTTCACTTTATTTATTCCAATGAAGATATTCTTAAATTGAGAAAGACTGTGGCTGTCAAAGATTTTATCACAGCGCAGTATCTCAAGTGGATTGCTCTTGTGTAGGGTGAAAACACCAGGTTTTACGAAAAAGGCTATATTTGCATTGCCATTGAAGAAATATTATAGAGATCCTGGCTGAAGATCAGTAACCTGCTGTGTGTAACATCTGAACAGGCAAAAAAGGTTACCCAGTCCAAATCGGAGTTCTGCAAGATCATAAACATTTGTTTTGGCCTGGCCCCATAGTGACTGCTGTCATCAGTTGGGGAACCAACTGTATTGTACTGTACATATCTAGTAGTTGGTGCAGTGGTTGTGGTTTCAAGCTAAATTGTGATTTTCCATAAAAGTATCCTCTGTCCTGACTCTCTAATAAAAGCACAAAATATATTGTAGACACGGGGTTAATCATCTCAAGACTGGATGCAGAGGGTAAACAGATGAGGATAATAGTTATTGAGATGGGAGAGATTATGGTGATATAGCAGGAAGGAGAGCTGGGAGACAGTGGGGGGAGAAGGGTTGAATGTATTGTGATGCGAGATGTCATGCAGATGTGAGATGGGTGGAGGATATAAAAGGAGAGACCCTGGTGTATTGAGAAAATGCTTTTTCTGTTATGACTGATGTGAGAGTGAATAAAGTAGTCTGCTGCAAGATTCTGCCTCCGTTATTTGCACTCTCCACAATATTAAAAAAAATACCTTAAAAACAAATTGGATATTTGAAATAATAAACTGAAGGACAAACAAACCTAAAAATGAAAATAACTTGAGAGAAATTGAGATATTTAGGCCAGTGCTGCCTCTGTGTGGTTGAACACAGTGGATGCAGTATAAGCAGACACATACTGTGCTTCATATAGACAAACCCCACCACCACCACCACCTTAAAGACAATAACTCTGCCTGCACACCCATCAGCTCACGTGAGAGGAAAGATCTAAAGGGAGGAAACTTCAGCTCCTCCAGGGTTTAGGTTTTTACTGGCTTAATCACACACTCTTCCTGTTTTTCGGCCACCACCAACAAACAATACCAGGAAGGGGTCTGCTCTTTGTCTAGACGGTGGTCTGTCAGCTGCGTCTGATCTGAGCCAGAGTGCCACCCCACTGAAGTTACAACTGACCTGTCTGGCTGAGGTCAACAAGGCTACTGATGCATAGCTGGAAACCTGTTGAGAGTATGGGATTAGATTTGGGACATCTAATCCCATATGAGAGTGTCATATAAAAGTGTTAACAAGATATAGAAAGTTATATGACACTGTGCAAATATATTCAATTAAAGTCCATGAAATACGTTTAAAAAAAAAAAAAAAGATTCATTATATAGCACAATAATCAAGTCTAAATTGATGTGTAATGTCTTAATTTTATCAATAGAGGGCAGAAAGACACAGCTATCAAGCATTCGGGGTTTCTTAAGGACAACATGAACAGAAACAACTTTATGGCACTTTTGGGAATTACTGCTGCGTTTTTAGAATTTTTTTTAAGCTGCTGAGAAACGGCATATTGAATGAAAAAGAGAGCAGTATACTGCTCTGAACATTCTATATGGAAAGGGCAATTTTGAACAACTTTTGATTTAAAAAAAAAATACATATAAGAAATATGTACATTTTAGATTAGATTAGATTCAACTTTATTGTCATTACACATGTATGAATACAAGGTAACGAAACACAGTACATTTGAGCCTGAACTGTAAACTTAAGTTGTATATAAAATAGCCTGTAAACTGTCACTATTAGTAGACAATGTCTTCACTCTAAAATGTTTAACTTTTCCCTCAACTTTACATTTTTATGTACGGTGTCCCACAAAAGTGAGTACACCCCTCACATTATATCTTTTCATGGGACAACACTGAAGATACAACACTTTTGATACAATGTAAAGTAGTCAGTGTACAGCTTGTATAACAGTGTAAATTTGCTGTCTCCTCAAAATAACTCAGCACACAGCTATCCATCTATCCATCTGTCTTCGCTTAATCCTTTTGGGTCGCGGGGGGGCTGGAGCCGATCCCAGCATCTTTGGGCGAGAGGCAGGGTACACCCTGGACAGATCGCCAGTCCATCGCAGGGCCAACAGCAACTCACCCTTGGCCCGGGGATCCTGGGTTTGATCCCAGCCCCCGACCAACAGTGATCTGTGTGGAGTTTGCATGTTCTCCCCGTGTCTGCGTGGGTTTACTTCGGGATTTCTCCAGTTCCTCCCACATGCCAAAAACATTCAAGTTAGGTTAATTGGCATCAAACTGGGGATTCATCGCACAGCCATTAATGTCTAAACCACTGGCAACAAAGTGAGTAAGTACATCCCTAAGTGAAAATGTCCAATTTGTGCCCTAAGTGTCAATATTTGTGTGGCCACCATTATTTTCCATCATTGCCTTAACTCTTTTGAGCATGGAGTTCACTAGAGCTTCACAGGTTGCCACTGGAATCCTCTTCCACTCCTCCATGACGACATCATGGAGCTGGTGGATGTTGGAGACCTTGTGCTTCTCCACCTTCTGTTTGAGGATGCCCCACAGATGCTCAATAGGGTTTAGGTCTGGAGACGTGCTTGGCCAGTCTATCACATTTACCCTCAGTTTCTTTAGCAAGGCAGTAGTTGTCTTGGAGGTGTGTTTGGGGTCGTTATTATGTTGGAATTCTGCCCTGCGGCCCAGTTTTCGAAGGGAGGAGATCATGCTCTGCTTCAGTATGTCACAGTACATGTTGGGATTCATGGCTCCCTCAATGAACTGTAGCTCCCCAGTGCCGGCAGCACTCATGCAGCCCCAAACCAAGACACTCTCACCACCATGCTTGACTGTAGGCAAGACACACTTGTCTTTCTACCCTTCACCTGGTTGCCGCCACACACGCTTGACACCATTTGAACCAAAATAAGTTTATGTTGGTCTCATCAGACCACAGGACATGGCTCCAGTAATCCATGTCCTTAGTTTGCTTGTCTTCAGCAAACTTTTTGCAGGCTTTCTTGTGCATAATCTTTAAAAGGGGCTTCCTTCTGGGACGACAGCCATGCAGACCAATTTGATGCAGTGTGCGGCGTATGGTCTGAGCACTGACAGGCTGACCCTCCACCCCACCCCTTTAACTTCTGCAGCAATGCTGGCAGCACTCATACATCTATTTTCAAAAGACGACCTCTTGATTAAACTGCTGTATGGCCTTGGCCACTGTGTTGCAGTTCAGTTTCAGGGTGTTGGCAATCTTCTTATAGCCTCAGCCATTTTTATGTAGTGCAACAATTCTTTTTTTTCAAACCCTCAGAGTTCTTTGCCATGAAGTGCCATGTTGAACTTCTAGTGACCAGTATGAGAAAGTGTGAGAGTGATAACACCAAATTTAACACACCTGCTCCCCATTCACACCTGAGACCTTGTAACACTAATGAGTCACATGACACCGGGAAGGGAAAATGGCAAATTGGGCACAATTTGGACATTTTCACTTAGTGGTGTACTCACTTTTGTTGCCAGTGGTTTAGATATTAATGACTGTGTGTTGTTATTTTGAGGGGACTTCAAATTGACACTGTTATACAAGCTGTACACTGACTACTTTACATTGTATCAAAGTGTCATATCTTCAGTGTTGTCCCATGAAAAGATATAATAAAATATTTACAAAAATGTGAGGGGTGTACTCACTTTTGTGAGCTACTGTATAGGCTACTATTTTTTCCTCGATATTTACATTTTTCATTGTAATTTTTTACCAGTCTTACAGCCTCTACATGAATGAATAGATAATAAAAATAAATTTAACCATTACACCATGTAAAAGGTTTTCCTCAGCCTGCCACAAATTTCCACCTAAACAGTCACATCTCCTTTATTATTGTGAGCACATCCAGCTGTGCAAATGCCAACACCAACACTTTACTATAACTTTTGACAGTATAGGGGCCATGATATTTTCCCACCAGATTATTCTTTTTATGTCTCACCACAAAAGAGAAGAAGCACTTGTTCTCACTGTGTACCTACTGTAAAAATGCCAACACTGAAACCTAATTACTCATTAGAACCAAGTTCAAACTGTTTTCTTTCTTGACAGATACTGCAACCATCACCTCAGTCTCTTTGAAGCTCCAAGACTCCTTTGAGTAATTTGTGACCTGACATTTGACATGGCTGGTCTGCCATGCAGGTGGTTAGTGCTGTAGGTGAGCACGCACGTGAATGTGTGAATAAGAGAGGGAGCGCCAGTGTCAAAGTAGGTATAGGGGCAGACTTTCTGGAGCCGGCTCCCACATGCCCTCTGACTACCTGTCATTGGTCAGACCAACCTCGTCTCCCCAAGCAGACGACGGGTGATAAGAGTGGCAGGGAGACGGGGGTGGGGGGGGGGGGGTAAAAAACTGTGACGGGTAACTAAGAGGGTGCAAGGGTGTGAGTCAGTGTGCAGGGGTGATAGAAAGAGACAAAGGAGAGAGAGATCAGCTAAAGGAAGAGATGGCAGAGAGAGAGAGCAGAAAGTCTTGCCCCGAGGTGTAATTTCTCTGTCTGCACTCAGTACAGGGAGGCCAACCACAGTGTCATACACAGCTGAAGACATTCACTGCAGCCAAAAGCACATCTGGATTTCTCATAATGAAATGCAGTGGGCTACAAAGTTTCCCCCAAAATACAGTAGATAGAGAGAGGAGCAAAGTGTGTGCTGTTAAGTTGGAACTAGAGCTTTAATATCATGCATGTGTGCATCAACCATACAAAGACATGCTTATCTACAATATTACATTAATATCTCATTACTACCAGTAGACATTGAGATGAATAAATTATCTTATGATCAACATGTGAAAGTAGTGTGTCTAATCCTGCAGTAGGCCTAGGTTAGGAATCATCACACGTTCATTATTATACATTTGCTGCTTCCAAAATTCATCACATTACACACACACATACACACATCTCCATAAAAACTCTCAACTGGGCTGTCCAATCCTCTGCGTGTGCAACATATCCTCCACTTTCCTCCCTCTTCTTTTCAACAGCCTTGCACAATACTGAAGAGTTGCTCTCAGGTTACATATTCAGGTTGAGCCTCTCGATTGCTCCCTCGGGCTGTTGGGAAGAGAAGAGGTGAAGCAAAAAGAGAGAGAGAGCGAGAGAGAGAGAGAGAGAGAGATGATGGAGAGAAGGTCCACAATTACAGTCTATTTTCTTGCATGTTGGAGCCTGCAGTTTTGCTATACTCCACCTGTTGTGGAGGCTCACTCTAACTGGAGTACTTTAAGTTTGGCGGGGGGGGGGTTGATCTGGTGTGGCACCTGTACCACAGCTGAAAGCTGGCTGTAAAGAGCCCAGTCCTGCATGCAGCCCATTGCACGTCCTCCATATCCGTTCACATTCTCAGTGCACTTGATGACCCCTGTAGCCTCTGATTAACCCTGCATGCGTGCACATATACAGTATGTGTAGTAGGAGCTCGTCTCTTCCCCCCCCCCCCACCTGCTCAGTTTCACTAGGTAATTGGGTAAGTGTGTAATCAGGTTGGTCATGGGTATCTGCATCCAGGCTGGGTCAAATGTGACCCAGGCACCGGAGAAGCAACCTCAAATCTGTTCATGATTTTGGGAGTGTTGTGGGGGAGTGAAGATGTAGAGCAGAGCTGTGATAGCGTAACATTTAAGTTTGGTGCACGCTGCAGGATGGCAATATAAATCAGTGACATCCTCTCTTTTTATTGGTTTCTGTGTTATTACACTAGCTTTCTTGTAATTGCTCAAAAAACCTAAAATAAGAGAGTGTGACTTTATGTTTCTTTGATTGACGGTGCATACTCCTACTCATCTGTCTTCATTACCACTCACAATTGTCTGGCAGCATTGTCGAGGAATATGATCCTTTCAAGTTTCCGTCGAGAACAGCCCGTCTTGCCAATATTCCTCAAGGGGACTGCTGCTTTTATATTTAACTGCCTGTCTGTACCACACTACACCACACCAGATTAGTGTTACACTCTAGCCATCACTTCAGACAAGAAGATGAGCAATCTCCTCTGGGTTGCACCACATTTTGTGGTCTTGATGACATGTTTTCAGCATGGTCTTCCGAGTCCTCTCTGCAGGAACTCACATCAATCATAAGAGGAGGGGGCTCTAAATGAGTTAGCTCTCAGTCTGGCAGTTTCTCCCCAACTCTGCTCTGATTGCCGTATTAGAGAAGCTGTGTGACCGCATCATCAAGAGCAGTTAGCGTAGCATGGAGCTTATTATCCCTCATTGCCTCCGCCAGTAACAGGAAATGAACTAAGCAGGGTTAGGGGCTGTTCCAACGCATGAATTCTCCAAGGGCTTCGCACTAGAGTGATTATGCGACTTTTTTTATACCAGCAAAGCAAAACACAATTACCGAATTCCCTAAACTACACGTTACATTTACTATATAATAGGTTGCAGTTGGTTTTGATATGCTGAGTGAGGTGAGGAACATTCGAAGAAGGGCCACATCAGACTACCTAAGTTTATTTTCAGGCAGTGACTTTTGTAGATATTTCAGGGCATGTGTGAGATTGTTAATTGGGCTGTCAGATGAATCCCAGAGCTGACAACTACTGGGCAAAAAGATTTAGTACAAGCTGCATAAAAAAGCCTGCCACGGCTCTACTTATAAACATGTCTTCATGCAGTTTGCACAGTCTGACAGAGCTGTCATGGGGCATTACTGCTCACCACAGCCTCACTTTCTTTTTTCCTGTATCAGCCCTCTGTTTGCTTTTCAAGTTTTGCTATCCATTTTTTAAATTAAATATGCCTTGTTCTTTAGTCCATCCATTTATTTATAGTATACCTCTCAGTGTTCCTTTCAGCTCTACCCAGCTCCCTCCTCCTCCGCTCTCTGTGGTTGTCAGACAAGGCGAACTCTGTCTGAGCACTGCACTTGTGTTAATATGTGCATGTCTCTGTGTGTGTGTTTGTAACTGTTGATATCTGTGTGCGTAATCGTGCTCCATGTCTGTGTGTGTATGAGAGAGAGAGGGAGAGAGAGCGCCCTGAGGGCAGTCCTCCTTTGTCCTCCCAACCATCTCCCAGAGATGGATGTGTCTCCAGGGAATTGGCCCCAGAAGAAAAGCGCCTCCAGCTCACTCATATTAAATTCTGCTGAGCAAATACAATCTGCCAGCATGTTTTCCCCCCAACCTCTCTCTTCTCTCTCTCTCTCTGTTTTTTTTTTTTTTTCAGAAAGAAGCTAATTTAATGTGTGTGTGCATGTGTGTGTACATGAGGGGGGTATGGGGGAAGGAAGAAAGAACCAGCCTTCGCACTTCAATTTCAGAGCAGTTTAATGTTCAGTTATTTCTGCCGCTCACTCTCACATTTGTTGAGAGAGTTTATCATGCAAGTGTACTGTATGTCACAGCTTTTGAAACCACTTTTGTTGACACACCGGGATGCCATGCTATTCCCCCCAAGCTGTTTTCGCACTGGCCTTGGCACGCTGTTGGCTTTCTTTCCTCCTTTTTGAACCCAGTGGCAGTAATAGAGCCATAAAAACGTGTGCTGGCCCTCACTTACCCATCCTTGCCGGACAAAAACACCACGGGAGAAGACTGCCTCTGCGCTTCTCTTTCTTAAGGCACCCACTTGGCTCGCCGTGATTCTCTCTGTTTCCACTCCTCCCCCCAGCTTATGGCTCAGCACCTGTGTGCCTCCCCCACCACCACCACTAACCCCACTAACCTTTTCACCCTCTGGCAGGGTGCCCGCTGCACTGACACAATCACGGCTCTTTGCGTGTGAGGGAGTGCCTCTCTCTCTACGCCTCACTGATTTGTGTGTGAAGCGATACACACGCACACACATTTGTTTGTCTCTGAGCAGACATCGGACTTATAGCAGATAACAGAAGTGGTTGTGAACTCAAGCTGATTCAACTCTACTCCCACCAACCTTTTACTATCAGTGGCTACTCCTCCACTCCCTCCAAATCTTTTCCCGCTTCTCATCTTCACTTGCTACTGCACCACTTCAAATTCTTATTTGTCGTCACAGAAACCGGCTGTGTAATTCATTTTGATGTGATTTTACTAGAGAAGGGAGATTTTAATAGCCTTGCACCTGCTCTGTAGTAAATGGTGCTTTCAAACAGCTGGGGATGTAAAACTTTATTTCCACATCCCCATGACCAAGATTGCCAAGTTGCTCGACACCCCAACCCCCTCACACATCTCTAGCCTAAATTCTTTGTCTCTTCTCTCTCTGATTGAATCCCACAGTCAATGCACAGCCTTGCAAAAACACCCTGAGATGTCTTCCAGGCACCAATGGCTGCATGGCACTGCCCCAAACACATGGTTTTAATATCCCACTCTTGTTTTTGATCCACTTGTTTTTGCATTTCTCTTTCAGCACACATGTGTACGTTCACATGCGGTAACCTGTATCACGACATTTCTTAACAGAAAGTCGACTTTCAGACCCTCTTTTCACAGACAGGTGATGGATTCATGCGCCGCATACATTTGATCATAACAGCATGTGGTATTGATTGCACTATTGACTATGCTGATACCACTATCGGCCAAGCAGTCTCTCAAGGTCAGTAATGTATCACTCACAGCTTTGGGCTCATCTACTGTTTCCACTGTACATCATCTTTCTGGCAAAAGGAATTATGTATGGTTTTCATGATCAAATAATACTGCCAAGGAGCAATTAATCTGGTAGATTCCTTTTGTATTGACCACTGTGCTGTGTGTGGACTAATTTTCTCTTTTCCTCCATAGCATCTTACTGGGCTCAAAAAGCAGATCAGCAGAGGAACATATCTGCTGTGTATCTATCCAGTGATATTTATGCAATTTTTGGACATGCTCATAAGAAATCCTGGATTGAAATTGAAATGATATTGCATACAGTGGTGTGAAAAAGTGTTTGCCCCCTTCCTGATTTCTCATTTTTTTGTATGTTTGTCACACTTAAATGTTTCAGATCATCAAACAAATGTAAATATTAGACAAAGATAACACAAATAAACACAAAATGCAGTTTTTTAAATGAAGGTGTTTATTATTAAGGGTAAAAAATCCAAACCTACATGGCCCTGTGTGAAAAAGTGATTGCCCCCTAAACCTAATAACTGGTTGGGCCACCCTTAACAGCAACAACAACAACTGCAATCAAGCATTTGCGATAACTGGCAATGAGTCTTTTACAGCGCTGTGGAGGAATTTTGGCCCACTCACCTTTGCAGAATTGTTGTAATTCAGCCACACTGGAGGGTTTTCGAGCATGAACTGCCTTTTTAAGGTCATGCCACAGCATCTCAATCGGATTCAGGTCAGGACTTTGACTAGGCCACTCCAAAGTCTTCATTTTGTTTTTCTTAAGCCATTCAGAGGTGGACTTGCTGTTGTGTTTTGGATCATTGTTCTGCTGCAGAACCCAAGTGCGCTTCAGCTTGAGGTCACGGACAGATGGCCGGACATTCTCCTTCAGGATTTTTTAGTAGATGGCAGAATTCATGGTTCCATTTACCACAGCAAGTCTTCCAGGTCCTGAAGCAGCAAAGCAGCCCCAGACCATCACACTACCACCACCATATTTTACTGCTGGTATGATGTTCCTTTTTGGAAATGCTGCATAACTTTTATGTCGGATGTAATGGGACACACACCTTCCAAAAACTTCAACTTTTGTTTCATCTGTCATGAACAGGGGGGATGGTTCTGCCTCGTTCTTTGACTTGTGGCTGCAGTTCTCATTGTTTGGTATTGTTTTTAGCTGGCAGATCTCTGGAGCCCCTGTTCTGGGCTCTCTGCCAGTCTGCAGCCAGCCTCTCCCTCTCCTGGCATCCACCTGTGCCTATCATCATTATTATTATCATTTATTCCTTCCCCTGTTTTTTTCACATTCTCATTTACACACATACATGCACTCATGCATGCACACACACATATTGACCTTGACATACGTACATGCATGCATTCATGCACATGCACACAGTCATGCTGGCACACACTCATCCAGTAATCATTCACTCCATGTTTCAGCTGCTACCACACCTGCCTCCACTCTTCACTCATCAGGATTCAGAGTATTTATGGGTGATGGTGTGTAGCAGGCAGTGTGGTGGCATTGTCAACACTGATGATCAAGCTTCTCTGTCGGTACCTCATTTTCATGGACTTTGTGTGGTGTTGTTTCCCAGAGCCTGCTGAGCTCCGACCCAACTAGTAAGTCTTCCTTTTCAATTTTTGCCCTCCTTGTCCGCTTCAGTTCTGTCTGGAGCGCTTGGGGCCTGCCTGCAGAGTGTAGCTGATCCTCTCCGTCATTATTCATGTTTGAACTGTTTGTACATTTTGTGCATGTATGTCTTTCTGTTAATAAACACTTTCACTTCACCAGTGATTGGGCTTAATCCTTTTCACCTGTGCTCTGCTGCGCACGTATCTGACATCATCAGTCCACAGAATATTCTCCCAAAAGTCTTGGGGCTCATCAAGATGTTTTCTAGCAAAACTGAGACGAGCCTTTATGTTCTTTTTGCTCAGCAGTGGTTTTCGTCTTGGAACTCTGCCATGCAGACCATTTTCGCCCAGTCTCTTTCTTATGGTGGAGTCATGAACACTGACCTTAACTGAGGCAGTGAGGCCTGCAGTTCTTTGGATGTTGTTGTTGGGGCTTTTGTGACCTCTTGGATGAGTCATTGCTGTGCTCTTGGGGTAATTTTGGTAGGCTGGCCACTCCAGGGAAAGTTTACAGCTGTTCCATGTTTTTGCCATTTGTGGATAATGGCTCTCACTGTGGATCGCTGGAGTCCCAAAGCTTTAGAAATGGCTTTATAACCTTTTCCTGACTGATAGATCTCAATTACATCGTTTCTCATTTGTTCCTGAATTCCTTTGGATCGCAGCATGATGTCTAGCTTTTGAGGATCTTTTGGTCTACTTGACTTTGTCAGGCAGCTCCTATTTAAGTGATTTCATGATTGAGAACAGGTGTGGCAGTAATCAGGCCTGGGTGTGGCTAGAGAAATTGAACTCGGCTTTCCAAAGATGTGATAAAGCACAGTTAATTTATGTTTTAATGGGGGGGAGGCAATCACTTTTCATACAGGGCCATGTAGGTTTGGATTTTTGTTTTACCCTTAATAATAAACACCCTCATTTAAAAACTGCATTTTGTGTTTACTTGTGTTATCTTTGTCTAATATTTGAATTTGTTTGATGATCTGAAACATTTAAGTGTGACAAACATAGAAAAAAAATGAGTAATCAGGAAGGGGCAAACACTTTTTCACACCACTGTATATTTATCAATGAAGCCAAATGACAGTAATCAATTAACCAAATTAGAGACATGCCTTAAGGAAATCAGAGCGTGGATGACTTGTAATTTCTTGCTATTAAATTCAGATAAGACTGAAATCTTTCTAGTTGGTCGAAAAAACCTTAGAAATACCTTTCCAAATCACACTCTTAGTTTGGATGGGGTTGCTGTCTCTCCTAACATAGGGGTGTCCAATCATGTACCATGGAGGGCCAAGACCCTGCAGGTTTCTCTTCTAGCCAGTCTCTTCAGCAGGTGTTTTCACTTATCAGCAATCAGTGGGAAGGAATTCAGTGAAATCTGCTGTTGAAGACACTGCTTGGAGGTAAAGCCTGGAGGGTCTTGGCCCTCCATGGCACATGATTGGACACCACTGTCCTAACAGTTCTGTGAGGTACCTTGGAGTAATTTTGATCAAAATCTCTTCTTTAATTTACATGTTAAACTTGTTTCTAAGACTGCTTTTGATCATTTGAGTAATATTGCCAAGATTAGGAACATCTTGTCTCAGAGCAATGCTGAGAAACTAATCTACACTTTTGTTAGCTCTCAATTATATTATTGTAACTCTTTATTATTAGGCTGTCCTTAAACATCTCTTAAAAGTCTTCAGTTCATCCAAAATGCTGCAGTTAGAGTTTTATGGCGTTCACTTATATAGCACTTTTTCTCATCTTTGGATGACCAAAGTGCTTTACAGATCCTGTTATCCACCCATTCACACACTGATGGCGGCAGGGCTGCCATACACACAGAAGTGCTAGCCTGACCACCAGAAGCAACTGGGGGATCAGTGTCTTGCTGAAGGACACTTCAACATGCAGACAGAGCGGGACTGGAACCCCTGACCCTCTGCTCAGTAGTCGGCCACACTACACCTGCGCTACAGCTGCCACAGCCAGGTTTTAACAGGTACTAGAAAGAGAGATCATATTTCTCCAGTTCTGGCCTCCCTTCATTGGCTTCCCATAGAATTTAGAATTAAGTTTAAAATCCTTCTCCTCACTTACAAAGCTCTGAATGATCAGGCCCCTTGTTATTTAAAAGATCTGATAGTACCTTATCATCCTACTGGAGCGCTATGCTCCCAAAATGCAGAATTACTTGTAATACCTAGAATCTCTAAAAGTACAATGGGAGGCAGAGCTTTCAGTTATCAGGCTCTTCTCCTTTGGAACCAGCTGCCAATCTGGATTTGGGAGACAGACTCAATCTCTGTTTTTAAGAATAGGGTTAAACCTTTCTTTTTTGACAAAGCCTATAGTTAGGGTGGGATCAGGTGACCCTCAAACCTCCCTTAGTTATGCTGCTAATAGTTTGACAGCTGGGGGACCTCCAGTGATGCACTGGGCTTCATTCTTTTTATCACTCTCAATGTAATATTTTTGCTGGTCATTAACGTCTGTTTGTTCTCTCCCATAGATTGAGTTCCTGTCGTGCTGTTTGCTCACTACATGTCTTTTTTTCTTCTTCTCTGTCCCCTCAACCCCCAGCCAGTCACAGCATATGACTGTCCCTCCCTGAGCCTGGTTCTGTTGGTTTTTTTCCTACTAAAAGGCAGTTTTTCCACTTCCGGTTATGGCTGCCACGTAGGACGGACGTGTCTCGCTCTGCTCTGCTCCTGGAGAAAAAAATCGGCAAATAACTCTCTCATTTGGGACAGAACGTATCCCAGCATTTGGGCGAGGATATGTCGGCGAAGCCTAAGGCTGGAAAACCAGGAAAAGGAAAAAGCGAGCCGCCGAAACAGTCCAAATTAACGGACTTTCAGGTCTGTGACGCAGCAAACAAAACTCCATATATGGCGGAGGAGGCTGGCAATGGTGCGATTTCTGCGGGGAATGGCGCAGATGCGCTGATGGCTGCCATGAGTTCAATGAGAGCGGACTTTTCCTCTAGATTTGATGGGATTATGACAGCGTTGGAAGGAATAAGAAAGGAATTGGGTGACTGTGTAGAACGAACGGCGCAGATGGAGCTCCGTCTCGCTAGTGCTGAAGATGACGTCACCCGTCTTCAATTAAAGGTGCGCACTTTGGAAAAAAAAAAAAAATCTCTGGAAGATAATATTTTGGATTTGGAATCTCGGTCGAGACAGAATAATTTGAGGCTGGTGGGTCTTCCAGAGGAATCAGAAGGTCGGGACGTATGTTCCTTTCTGGAAAAGTGGATTCCGGAGGTGCTGGGCAGCGAGGAGTTGCAATCAGCAGTGGTTCTGGAAAAAGCACATCGTATTGGCCCACGGAGAGATAAGGGACCGCCGAGGACCTTAATTATGAAGTTTCTTAGCAACAGAGACAGGATGAAGATCTTCAACGCTGCACGTGCTAAAGGAGAGATTAAACACCAGGACCAGCAGGTGCGGTTCTACCCAGATTTGGCCACAGGAATCCAGCAATTGAGGAAGCAGTTTGATCCCGTACGTAAGGAGCTGCGCAACCTGGGGATTCGTCATGGTGTAATCTATCCTGCGAGACTGTTGACCACGTATGAGGGCAGAACCCACATCTTCAAGACCCCAGAGGAGGCGCAGGAGTTCATCAAGAAGATCAAAGAAGAAGAAGAGACTGGTGGGAGCTAAGCATGAACAAAATATAAGGTAGAATAATTAAGCATTTGCACAGGCATCTGACTGACTTGAAGTAAATAGTAAGTTTACAAAATATAGATTGTATTATATATTAAAAAAACAAAACAAAAACAAAACAAAAAAACTATGATGTACAAAGTTGTTAAAAATTTTGGAGTTAAGTTGGAAAACTACAGAGGAGAGTTAATGTTACGTCATTAAAAGCAGTAGAGTTAGGGTGATTGGGAGGATGAAGAAGGAGTGGCTTAGGCTGTTCCCCGTGGGTGTGGAACGGTCGATGGCTATATCGGGAGACAGAATTTTTCTTTTGATTTTGGGGGGTTTGCCACAAGTGTGGGAAGGGGAAATTTGTTTGTGTGTAGTTTGTAGGATGAATGTTCAACCACTCATGTTTTTGCTTCTCTGTATGAGCATGTTTACACTGCAAGGTAATCCCAAACTCTCTATTGATCATGGACCAAAGTGTTAATCTTAATTTAACTTCATGGAATTGCAGAGGTCTACAAAATTTAAAAAAACTTAAACAAGTTATGAATAAAATAAAGGACATGGGTTCAAGAATTGTGTTTTTACAAGAAACTCATCTGATAGAGGAGGATGTTAAAAGAATTAGGAGTAGATGGCAGGGAAGTGTATTCACCTCTTCATTTTCATCCCGAGCCAGGGGAGTTATGACTCTCATACATAAATCAGTTCCTTTTCAAGTGAAAAATGTAATTGGAGACAAATTTGGAAGATATGTAATCATTCAAGGTTCTTTGCTATTAGAAAATATAAATCTTGTGAACTTATATGGTCCCAATATAGATGATCAGAAGTTCTTTGCTAATTTATTTCTCATCTTATCATCACTTACAGGGCAACATACTGTATAATAGCAGGGGATTTTAATTGTACATTGAATCCAGGTGTGGATAGATCAACAGGACTGGATTGTACGCACATTGGATGTAGGATGACTATTAATCATTTTATGAAAGAATTGAGATTGTTAGATATATGGAGAGAAATGAAACCACAAGTTAAAGCCTATTCTTGTTATTCCAGTACCTACAAGACATTCTCACGTATTGATTATTTTTGATTTCCACAGAATTAAGGTCCAAGATTCAAAACTGCTTTTATGATAACATCGTGATCTCTGATCATGCACCCTGTTGTCTAATATATGTAGATAAAAAATTGACAAAGGAATCAGGTAGATGGCAATTTCAGCATAAATGGCTTCAGGATGAGGAATTTGTCAAGTATATAGAAAAACAGATAGACGAGTTCTTTGACATCAATACTACACAAACATCAGCATGTGTAAAGTGGGAGGCTTTCAAAGCTTTTATTAGGGGACATATTATTAGTTATACAGGATCAAAATCTAAGAAGACTCGAGAGGAGAGAGCTAAATTGGAACATAAAATAAAAAATCTTCAGGAAAAAGTGTATGCAGGAAGTGACCCAAGGTTGGAGAATGAATTACTGATTTGAGAGCTGAATACGACAAAAAATCAGCGAATAGAGCTGCCTCGAGTCTTCTAAGATTGAAACAATCTTTTTATGAACAAGGTGAAAAATCAGGAAAATTATTAGCATGGCAGATTAAACAATTGGAAATTAAAACACCAATTACCAGTATTATAAGTAAGGGACAGGTAGTTATAGATCCTTTAGAAATTAATAGAGCCTTTAGAGATTACTATGAAAAATTATATGATACCAAAAATGAACCTGATTTAACAAAACTAAATGGGTTTTTGAACGAACTATCTATACCGTGTATTCCAAATGAAAACAGGGAGATATTGGAGTCTAAAATTAGTCAAGAAGAAGTTGGGCTAGCCAATAATAATATGAAATCAGGAAAAAGTGCAGGACCAGATGGTCTTCCAGTTGACCTTTATAAAAAATTTAAGAATAAATTAATAAAACCTTTTTTGGAAATGGTTTTAGAAGCATTTCAAAATAATAATTTACCATCATACATAAATAATGCCTTAATTATACTGCTGCCAAAACCAGGTAAGCCCTCTAATAAATGTGAAAATATGAGACCAATAAGCCTATTAAACGCCGACCTTAAGATAATCTGTAAAATTTTAGCAAGACGAATACAAGAAATTTTACCAAATATTATTAATCAAGATCAGAATGGCTTTATAAAGGGTAGACAAGGCTTCCATAATGTAAGAAGACTATTTAATATTATTTATTTTAATAAAGAAGCACCGGATACAGCTCTCCTATCATTGGACGCCGAAAAGGCCTTTGATAGAGTTGAATGGCCCTTTCTTTTTGAAGTCCTACAAAGGTTTGGACTTGGAAATAATTTCATAAAATGGGTTCAAATAATATACAATAATGCTACAGCAGAAATCCTAACAAATAACAATATTTCAAAACCAATAAAAATCAATAGAGGATGTCGACAAGGCTGTCCACTTTCACCTTTACTGTTTACTATGGCAATTGAACCTTTAGCGATAGCGATACGTTTACATTCACAAATATATGGAATTAAAGTTGGACCAACAGAACATAAAATCTCCCTGTACGCCGATGATATAATTTTGTTTATGTCGAATCTAAAAAAATCAATTCCAACCTTGTTGAATTTAATAAAGAATTTTGGGGAAATATCAGGATATAAAATAAATAAAACTAAATCTTCAATATTAATGCTAAATGAGACCCAGAGAAATTACCCAGCCCCTGAGGTAAATCAATTCAATGTTGTAAATCAGTTTAAATATTTAGGAATCCAAATTATGCCTAAGCTAGAATCAGTCGCCAGTGTCAACTATGAAGCCTTAATGTCAGATATCAGTGAGTTAACTCAGAGATGGATGTCACTACCAATGTCGATGATCGGGAGAATCAATATACTTAAAAGTAATATTTTACCTAAAATACTTTATTTATTTCAATACATTCCCTTATCACCACCTTTAGATCTATTCTCAAGAATAAAAAAAAAGTTAGTGGAATTTATATGGAACAACAGGAGGGCTAGATTACGTTTGTCTTTATTATATTTACCATTTGATCGTGGAGGTCTGAAATGTCCAAATTTTATGTTGTATTATTGGTCGGCACAACTGAGGTCTATGACATATTATTTTTCATCAAATGATCTCCCTCACTGGACTGAAATGGAATCATACAATTTACCTTTACCTCTTCCCATATTCATATACTCAGATTCGGCAAAAAAATTACAAAAACAAGTTAAAAATCCATTTGTAAAGCATATGATCAAAATATGGTGTGAAGCTAAAAACTATTTAAAAGAACCACAGTTATTGTCACAATTTAGTCCAATATGGGGTAATCAATATTTTAAACCAGGGAGAGCGGACGCTGTATTTAAAGTATGGAATTTAAAAGGGATACAAAAGATTCAGGATTTATATTTGCCATGTGCAGACAACATAATGTCTTTTGAAGAGCTGAGGATCAAATTTAATCTCAATAGAACACATTTTTTTAAATATCTTCAACTTAGAAACTTTATTCGATCAAATCAAAATAAAGCTCTCACTCGACCTATTTATTCATCCTTGGAAAAAATGATGATGAAAGATAGTAAAAGAAAGGGTATTATTTCAGAGTTTTATAACTCATTGACACTATCTTCAAGTGAAAATTCACTGAAAAGATTAAACTACTGGAAAGAAGATCTGCAAATTGAAATTTCAGAGGAACAATGGGAATTGGCTTGTACAGAAGCTCAAACCAAATCAATAAATGCACGCCTTAAATTGATACATTTCAAATGGTTAATGCGGATGTATGTTACACCGGAGGAGTTAAATAGATATAACAAAAATATACCAGATACATGCACAAAATGCATGGAAAGTAAAGGAACCCTATTTCATTGTTTATGGGAATGTAGATTAATAAGAATGTTTTGGGAAGAGGTGAGGGTAACAATTGAAAAAATAATCTCAAAACAAATCATATTGAATCCTAAACTGTTTTTGTTGGGTCTGTACCCAGAAAAGCATAATTTTAATAAAAGTGAAAGAACATTCATAGACCTCAGTTTGCTTAATGCCAAAAAATGTATTGCACTATTATGGAAAAAGACTCATAGACCAGATGTGATTCAGTGGTTAAGACAGATGTTAACAAACCTTCCATTAGAAAGAATAACATATATACTAAAATCAAAGGAAATTGTGTTTGAGAATATATGGAGACCTTTTATTGATTATGTAAAAAATTTAAACATAACTCTTGAAGAAGAAGGTGAATGATGTGTGTGGACCTTGTAAATTCCAAACTGGTGAACATAATATGTATACTTATGTAATGGATTGTCTAGACTAAACAGAGGAGCATTGTTGAAGACTTGATTTTGTTGGTGGTTGTTGGTGTTTTTAGTGCATTTTTTTTTTGTAGTACTTTAGTGTTAGTGTTTGATTGTTTGTATCATGTTTGTTAAAAAAAAAAAAAAAAGGTTCAATAAAGATATTGTGAAAAAAAAAGGCAGTTTTTCCTCTCCACCGTCACAAAGTGCTTGCTCACAGGGAATCACCTGATTGCTGGGGTCTTTCTGCAGTTGTGGGGTTTTCCCCTTCAATTTGACAGTGCTATGAGACAACTGTTGTTGTGACATGGCACTATTTAAATAAAATTGAATTGAAGAACAAGCTTAAATTTATGAAACTTGGCATTTAATCTCATAAGTGAAAGTGTGATGTATAATCAGCACTTAGAAGCACTGTAATCTTCAAATAATCAACCATGACCACGAGTAGCGGCTAATTCCCATCATGTGACCATGGAGCAATTTGGGAGAAACTTGAATGGAAGAAGACTGGTAATTAAAGCAGCGGATCTCCTCCATCAAAAGGAGCTGGGATGAGATGGCTGCTCTTGAGTCATGCTGGCTGCTTTAATCTAACTCTCTAATTAGGCACCAGAAGAGCAAATGTAGAAAAAAAGAACAAAAACAAAAGAAAACACTTTGTTTTCTAAAATGACTCAAAGATGGAGATCCTTCTTCATCTGGCTGCCATAAATGCACATTGTAGTAGATTGCGGCTGACATGAACAACAATTACACAGTGTGTTTGGTTCTCTAGCTGAAGAAAGATTTCACACAAAGACTCAGCAGGCACTGCCAAAGGCTGTCAGCTGGCTTGTTTCCACTGAGAAACTCTGTGAGCCAGATACACTCATACAGCACACAGGCAGCAAACAGCATCCGCTGCACTCCTATACTGTATCACCTGGGCACTGAGCAGTGACCAGAGAAAGCTTTCCCACTGGGACAAGGGATTAAGGGTTTAAAACAACCCCCTATGGCCCAAAGTCCTAATGGGACTGTGATTACTGGCTGGTACAATGGGCCCCCATCTCTCTATCTCTGGGTAATGGGATGCATATGTGAATCTGAATAAATATATGTGCAAGAGAGTGTCTCTAAGAGCATTTGAGCATGCATTCAGTGTGAAATGTACATTTTGGCTGTACCTATGGTGCCTGGATATGCAATGAGCAGTAGAAAGGCCGAACAATAGAAGGAGCAGCATTCACAAAAGCTATAGCTTAGAAAAATATGAAAGACTTGAAGTTAAAGTGATTTAGAGAGCTACATGGGTAATATTCCAGTTATGTAACCTGTTAAAATTGCAGGTGATCACACAAAGGAAGACAACAAAAGCTGAATTATATTCTTTAAAAGAAACCAGTACTGGTCATTAAAACATTTGTTGTGCTTTAGGTACTACTTAGCCAAAAATGTGTTTATTCAGAAAAATTACCCCCTAGAGTCAGTATACTGAATAATTTTATCCCATGAAAACCACTCAGTCAAAACCAATGGGGAGCAGCCATTGCTGGCCAGAAGTGACGTACACTCATTGATTCCGGCTTTACCGCGGACAAGTAAACGTGTTTACTGCGAATGAGTAAATGTGTTCAGCAGATGCTCTGTGGATCGAGATCCAAGTTGAAAACAGTACAAAATCTGCATGAATATATACTGCATAAACAATCCTTGGAAATGGCCTTCATTGACGGCATGATCCGCTGGTACCTCCGGGGACCAGCAGCTGAATGGGACCTGACGAACAGTCAAGTTCCCAGTCAAGTAACTTCAGAACACGTTGAATAAATCTTGATATAGTAGAATTTTATTTCATTAAATTATATATTTTTTTTAGATTTAGATTTACCCCCTCATGGATCGTCACCTTATCGTGGTGGGGGGGTTTGTGTGCCCCAGTGATCCCAGGAGCTATGTTGTCCGGGGCAATTTGCCTCTGATAGGGTCTCCCAAGACAAACTGGTCCTGGGTGAAGGGCCAGACGAAGAACGATCCAACAGACTCTCATGATAAATTGTATATCAAGGATTCAGTGTACCCCGCCCGGTATGGGGTTACCGGGGCCCCACCCTGGAGCCAGGCCTGGGGGAGGGGCTCGAAGGCTAGCGTCTGGTGGCCGGGTTTCCACCCATGGGACCCGGCCGGGCTCAGCCCGAAGGAGTTACATGGGTCCGCCCTCCAGTAGGTTCACCACCTGCAGGAGGGATCATGGAAGTCCGGTGCTATGTGGATTAGGTGGCAGTCAAAGGCGGAGACCTTGGCGGACTGATCCCAAGCTTTCTAAACTGGCTTTTGGTACGTGGAATGTCACCTCTCTGGTGGGGAAGGAGCCTGAGCTGGTGTACGAGATTGAGCGATACCGGCTAGATATAGTCGGCCTCACCTCAACACACAGCTCCGGTTCCGGAACCAGTCTCCTGGAGAGGGGCTGGAGCTTGGCCTTTTCTGGAGTTGCCCCGGGCGAGAGGCGACGAGCAGGGGTAGGTATTCTTGTATCGCCCCACCTTGCTGCCTCTATATTGGAGTTTTCCCCGGTGGACGAAAGGGTTGCTTCCCTGCGCCTTCGGGTTGGGAAACGGGTCCTGACCATCATTTGTGCCTATGCACCAAATGATGTTTCAGAGTACCCACCCTTTTTGGAGTCTGTGACTGGGGTGCTGGAGGGTGCTCCTCCTGGAGACTCCATTGTCCTACTGGGGGACTTCAATGCGCACGTGGGCAACGACAGTGAAACCTGGAGGGGGGTGATTGGGAGGAACGGCCTGCCCGATCTGAACCCGAGTGGTGTTCAGTTATTGGACTTCTGTGCTAACCACAGTCTGTCTATAACGAACACCATGTTCAAGCATAAGGGTGTCCATATGTGCACCTGGCACCAGGACACCCTAGGCCGCAGGTCGATGATCGATTTTGTTATCGTATCATCAGACCTGCGACCGTATGTCTTGGACACCCGAGTAAAGAGAGGTGCAGAGCTGTCAACTGATCACCACCTGGTGGTGAGTTGGATCCGATGGCAGGGGAGGAAGCCATTCAGACCTGGTAGACCCAAACGTATAGTGAGGGTGTGCTGGGAGCGTCTGGCTGAGGCCCCTGTCCGGGAGGTCTTCAACTCCCACCTCCGGAAGAACTTCAACCACATTCCGAGGGAGTCTGGAGACATGGAGTCTGAATGGGCCATGTTCTCCACCTCTGTTGTTGAAGCGGCAGCCCAGAGCTGCGGCCGCAAGGTGGTCGGTGCATCTCGTGGTGGCAACCCCCGAACCAAGTGGTGGACACCAGTGGTGAGGGGGGCCATTAAGCTGAAGAAGGAGTCCTATCAAGCTTGGTTGGCTTGTGGGACTCCCGAAGCAGCTGAGGTGTACCGGCAGGCCAAGCGGAGTGCAGCTCGGGTGGTTGCTGAAGCAAAAACCCGGGTATGGGAGGAGTTCGGTGAGGCCATGGAACAAGACTTTCGGTCGGCTTCAAAGAGATTCTGGCAAACTGTTCGGCGGCTCAGGAGGGGAAAGCAGCTCCCCGTCCACACTGTGTATGGTGCGGATGGGACACTGTTGACTTCAACTGGGGATATCGTCGGGCGGTGGAAGGAATACTTCGAGGATCTCCTCAATCCCACTGATACGCCTTCCACAGAGGAAGCAGGGTTTGGGGACGAGGGGGATGACTCGCCTATCACAGGGGCTGAGGTCGCCAAGGTGGTTAAAAATCTCCTTGGTGGCCGGGCCCCGGGGGTGGACGAGATTCGCCCCGAGTACCTCAAGGCCCTGGATGTTGTTGGGTTGTCATGGTTGACACGCCTCTGCAACATTGCGTGGAGGTCGGGGGCAGTGCCTTTGGCATGGCAAACCGGGGTGGTGGTTCCTCTCTTCAAAAAAGGGGACCGGAGGGTGTGCTCCAACTTTAGAGGGATCACACTCCTCAGCCTCCCTGGGAAGGTCTATGCCAAGGTACTGGAGAGGAGAGTCCGGCCGTTGGTCGAACCTCGGATTCAGGAGGAGCAATGTGGTTTTCGTCCTGGCCGTGGCACATCGGACCAGCTCTTTACCCTCTCGAGAATTCTTGAGGGTTCGTGGGAGTTTGCCCAACCAGTTTACATGTGTTTTGTGGACTTGGAGAAGGCATTTGACCGCGTCCCTCGTGGATTTTTGTGGGGGGTGCTTCGGGAGTATGGGGTATCGGGCTTGTTGTTACGAGCTATTCGGTCTCTGTACGACCGTTGTGAGAGTTTAGTTCGCATTGCCAACACTCGGTCGGAGTCATTCCCAGTGAGAGTTGGACTCCGCCAGGGCTGCCCTTTGTCACCGGTCCTGTTCATAATTTTTATGGACAGGATTTCTAGGCGCAGCCAGGGAATGGAGGGTGTCATGCTTGGTGACCACAGGATCTCATCTCTGTTGTTTGCAGATGATGTTGTCCTGTTGGCTTCATCCAGCAATGACCTACAGCTCTTGCTGGGACGGTTTGCCGCTGAGTGTGAAGCGGCTGGGATGAGAATCAGCACCTCCAAGTCCGAGTCCATGGTCCTCAGCCGGAAAAAGGTGGATTGTCCTCTCCGGGTTGGGGACAGGCTCCTGCCCCAAGTGGAGGAGTTTAAGTATCTTGGGGTCTTGTTCACGAGTGAGGGGAAAATGGAGCGAGAGATCGACAGACGGATTGGAGCAGCATCTGCAGTGATGCGGACGTTGTACCGGTCTGTTGTGGTGAAGAGGGAGCTTAGTTCTAAGGCAAAGCTGTCGATTTACCAGTCAATCTACGTTCCTACTCTCACCTATGGTCACGAGCTTTGGGTAATGACCGAAAGAACGAGATCGCGGATACAAGCGGCTGAAATGAGCTTTCTCCGTAGGATTGCTGGACTCACCCTCAGAGATAGGGTGAGGAGCTCAGTCATCCGGGAGAGGCTCAGAGTAGAACCGCTGCTCCTCCACATTGAAAGGAGTCAGTTGAGGTGGTATGGGCATCTGATTAGGATGCCTCCTGGACGCCTCCCACTTGAGGTGTTTCAGGCACGTCCCACTGGGAGGAGACCCCGGGGCAGACCCAGGACTCGGTGGAGAGACTATGTCTCCCAGCTAGTCTGGGAACGCCTTGGTATCCCCTCTGAAGAGCTGGAGCAGGTGGCTGGGGAGAGGGAAGTCTGGGCTTCTCTGCTTGAACTGCTGCCTCCGCGACCCGGACCTCCGGAAAGCGGTAGAAGATGGATGGATGGATGGATGGATGGATTTAGATTTAGTATACTTTATTGATCCCCAGAGGGGAAATTGAGGGTCATCCACCACCTGGATGGATGAAGCAGCCACGATACGGCGCTATCCCTTAACCATTCACACACACATTCACACCTAGGGCCACTTTAGAGTCTCCAATTAACCTAACCTGCATGTTTTTGGCATGTGGGAGGAAACCGGAGAAATCCCGGAGTAAACCCACGCAAACACGGGGAGAACATGCAAACTCCACACAGATCACTGTTGGTCGGGGGCTGGGATCGAACCCACGATCCCCACGATCCCCCGGCCAAGGGTAAACTGTGCTGCCGCAGTGCTAACCACTGCGCCACCGTGCAGCCCAATATATGATGATCTTTGATGATCTATGACCTATGATCTTTGATGATGTCATAGTGACTCCTATGATCGTGATTGATGACTGCCTTTGATCTTTGATGATGTCATAGCGAGTCCTATGATTGTGAGTGATGCCTGCCTTTGATCTTTGATGTCATAGCGAGTCCTATGATCGTGAGTGATGCCTGCCTTTGATCTTTGATGTCATAGCGAGTCCTATGATTGTGACATCGTAACAAAGATTTCTTGAATTATATATAGAGTGATGATGAGTGATGCCTGCCTTTGAGCTTTGATGATGGCATAGCGAGTCCTATGATGCCTGAGATCATAGGAACATCATTAGGCGATCATGTAGACATCATAGGGACATCATAGACGGTCTTATGATCTTTTAGCGAGTCCTATAATTATGACAGACACACACACAGACAGACAGATACAGAGATTTCTTGAATTTAATTTTTTTTTTATTTGATTTTGTATACTTTATTGATCCCTAGAGGGGAAATTGAGGGCATCCACCTGGATGGATGAAGCAGCCACAGTACGGCGCTATCCCTTAACCATTCACACACACATTCACACCTAGGGCCACTTTAGAGTCTCCATTAAATTAAATTAAATTAAATTAATTAATTAAATTAATTAAATCACCCTTATTGTCATTCAACTGTACAACCAATCATGTACAGTAGAACGAGATTGTGTTTTACCTATCTACAGTGTTAATCACACACACCCCAAGTGTAGAATTAGAGGGCCGCTGCCATGCAAGGCGCCGCCACAAATTTCCCTCCTCCATTCCATTATTGCTGAGCACCAAGCTGGACGGCAGGAAGTTCCACTTTTATATGGTCTTTGGCATGACCCGGCCGGGATTTGAACCCCTGCCTCCCGGGTGTGGGGCGGATGCTCTACCAACTGAGCCACCACTCCGGTGGTGGCTCACAATTAACCTAACCTGCATGTTTTTGGCCTGTGGGAGGAAACCGGAGAAATCCCGGAGTAAACCCACTCAGATACAGGGAGAACATGCAAACTCCACACAGATCACTGTTGGTCAGGGACTGGGATCGAACCAGGGATCCCATGGCCAAGGGTGAGTTGCTGTGCTGCCGCAGTGCTAACGACTGCGCCACCGCACTGCCCCATTTATAGAGTTATGATAATAATATAGCCTTTATTAACGTGCTGTAATGTTTTACTTTTGGTTAAAAAGGAAACTCAAGGAGTTACAAACTGCTTGCAGAGATTTAATACTGACAGGGTCAACGACCTATCGCATTCCAACTCAGCTAGGGTGGTGCTTAGGGTGGCCAGTGAGATTGTAGTGGTGGTTGGTGCTGCCCCTGGCCACCCTGGTGGCCCCATCCACCGTTTAAGATCACTTCGCAGACCAGCTGATATATGCCTGTAAAAGTGCACAGTGTTAAAACTATGGCCATTAATAATTAAGGCTAAATACTTGGCTTGTACATACCAAATTGGAGGCACAGCTTGTGTCAAAGTGATGAGGAGGAAGAACAGCAAGCCACTAGTAAAAAGAATTAAAATGATTACACTCAGTGACCTAAAATAGGAAGCTGTGAGAGATTACAAAATTGGCTTACCTCGAGAAAATAAACCACAGAGTGTTCCGACCCAACACAGCGGCCAGCAACACCACCACACTGCAAGCAGGAGCACAGGTGTAAAGGTGCATTCAGACCAAACGCGAACGGCCGGTGCGAATCCATACAAAGTGAATGGAAAGAGATGAGTACAAGCGTAATTGTGCATTTGCGCGTTCACGTCCGAGGTAATATGCTAGCTTTGAGATTCTGCTGTCACCGGAGTAAGAATATCACCATTGCAAAGTAAACTAGTTTGAAAATGAGACTCACTCGCCTGGAGACAGGAGGACCGGAAACTCTTCATCTGAATCGGGATTTCAGAGTTATTTACCCACGGTTTCCTGCCATGGATGTGCTAGCAAGCTAGCAATGGAAACACTCATTATCTTATAAAGTTTTGGAGATGGGGACAACTTTTTCAGGTGAGCCCTCCATCTGATAATGTAAACCTAATGCGTGACGTTATTTTTGGGATTTCCACAGTAGGCTGAACAATGCTGCAGAAGTTATAAAGGCAACTTCGCCTGTCTGCATCACACTCAGACGCTGAATTCATGTTTATTCGTGCATTTACATTGAATTATAATGTAATCGCGCCGCCCGAAAAATTTGCCCGTTCGCATTTGGTGTACCACCTTAAGATTTAGAAAGCCGCTTTGTGTACTAAAGCATGATCAGTAGATAACTTACATCATGTCTTCATGTCTTACACAAGACACAATGCGCCAGTGACCATGGCAAACAACGTTACCCATGAAAGTAACAGATTTCAGTGACATGCATGCTATTTTTGCTGTTATATTTTTTTTTTTTTTTTTTTTTTTTTTTTTTTTTTTTTTTTTAATTATTTGTACCCGTAGGTAGACATGGTTTGCAGTCTGGTGACAAGCCACCGGCTGCTGGTCGCTGCGTGCGCGAGCGCCCTAAACCTACATGTTTTTGGTGTGCGGGAGGAAACCGGAGAAATCCCGGAGTAAACCCACGCAACACGGGGAGAACATGCAAACTCCACACAGCTCACTGTTGGTCGGGGGCTGGGATCGAACCCACGATCTCATGATTCCCGCGATCCCCCGGCCGAGGGTAAAACTGTGCTGCCACAGTGCTAAACCACTGCGCCACCGTGCAGCCCCCCCCCCCCCATATGTGATGAATGCATCATTACAAAAACTGTGTGTCTTTTTGAACATGAAATATATTGATATAACAAGTTATGAAGTTGTTATTCTGCCCTTGGGTTATGTTTTTCTTTGTAATATACAAAGTTGTTTCATACTGTTTCAGAACTTCCGTGTAGTGACTTATGTACAAAACATTCTGCCTACATAAAGAGAGTGTGTGTGTGTGTGTGTGTACATTCCACTATTATACTTAGATTTTAGGCAGGCTAAATAAAGTGTAATGGAACTGTCTGGCTATAGTGTTTATACTTTTAATTTATTTTCTAGGCTGCAACATTGAGGATGCATTCAGAAATCTTATCTTGGATCAAAGACATTTTGAACCACTTCTGGTGTTGCTGTAAGTAAGCCTCTTCTGAGGAAGAAATCAAGGTATAGTTGGGGGAAGTGAGATGTTGTGCAGTCATTATTTTGGTGTGGGTACAGAAAAGTATCACATATGTTTCTGCAGCTGAAATGGCATGGTGTCCTACATCACATCTGCAAACAGCACACATGGGCATCCGCGGCTGTAAACATGAACCACTGGTTGATAGTACTCTGGAAAAGCCATGGATGAAACAAGGTAGTCAGAAGGTCCTTTCATGGGGTGTCTTGTGGATTACTTCAAAGTTATGTTATTTATTTATTATTTTTTTCAATATATTTTTATTAAAATCCATTTCAGAAATTACAGAGAAGTTTGCATAATACTTCTTGAAACAAAAAATAGAGATACACTTATTAAGCGCATATGCATACAGTTAGGCCCAAAAGTATTTGGACAGTGACACAAGTTTTGTTATTTTAGCTGTTTACGAAAACATACTCAGGATACAATTATATAATCAATATGGGCTTAAAGTGCAGACTCTCAGCTGTAATTTGAGAGTATTCACATCCAAATTGGAGCAAGGGTTTAGGAATTACAGCTCTTTAATACGTAGCCGCCTCTTTTTCAAGGGACCAAAAGTAATTGGACAGTTGACTCAGAAGGCTGCAAAAAAAAATAACAAGGCTGCATGGGCTCTTCCCTCGTTAACCTGTCATCAATTAAGCAGTTAAAAGGTCTGGAGTTGATTCCAGGTGTGGCGTTTGCATTTGGAAGCTGTTGCTGTGAACACACAACATGCAGTCAAAGGAGCTCTCAATGGAGGTGAAACAGACCATCCTGAGGCTGAAAAAAAAGAAGAAATCCATCAGAGAGATAGCAGAAATGTTAGGAGTGGCCATATCAACAGTTTGGTACATTCTGAGATAAAAAGAGTGCACTGGTGAGCTTGGGAACTCAAAAAGGCCTGGACGTCCACGGAAGACAACAGTGGTGGATGATCACAGAATCCTTTCCATGGTGAAGAACAACCCCTTCACAACATCTACTCAAGTGAAGAACACTCTCCGGAAGTAGGTGTATCACTATCTAAGTCTACCATAAAGAGAAGACTTCATGAGAGTAAATACAAACGATTCACCACAAGGTGCAAACCATGAATCAGCCTCAAAAATAGAAAGGCCAGAATTGACTTTGCCAAAAAACACCTGAAGAAGCCAGCCCAGTTCTGGAACAGCATTCTTTGGACAGATGAGACTAAGATCAACCTGTACCAGAATGATGGGAAGAAGAAAGTTTGGAGAAGAATTGGAACAGCTCATGATCCAAAGCACTACATCTTCTGTAAAACATGGTGGAGGCAGTGTGATGGCATGGGCACGCATGGCTTCCAATAGCACTGGGTCACTTGTGTTTATTGATGATGTGACAAAAGACAGAAGCAACCGGATGAATTCTGAAGTGTATAGGGATATACTTTCTGCTCAGATTCAGCCAAATGCAGCAAAGTTGATTGGACGGCGCTTCACCAATGATCCAAAACATACTGCAAAAGCAACCCAGGAGTTTTTTAAAGCAACAAAGTGGAATATTCTGTAATGGCCGAGTCAATCACCAGATCTCAACCCAATCGAGCATGCATTTCACTTGCTCAAGACAAAACTTAAGGCAGAAAGACCCACAAACAAGCAACAACTGAAGACAGCTGCAGTAAAGGCCTGGCAAAGCATCACAAAGGAGGAAACCCAGCGTTTGGTGATGTCCATGGGTTCCAGACTTCAGGCAGTCATTGCCTGCAAAGGATTCTCAACAAAATATTGAAAAGTAACATTTTACTTAGGGTTATGTTTATTTGTCCAATTACTTTTGAGCCCCTGAAATGAGGAGCATTTGTATAAAAATAGCTACAATTCCTACATGTTTAATCATATATTTTTGTTCAACCCCTTGAATTAAACCTTAAAGTCTGCACTTCAATTCCGTTGTAGTTGTTTCATTTCAAATCCAATGTGGTGGCATGCAGAGCCCAAATCATGAAGATTGTGTCACTGTCCAAATATTTCTGGGCCTAACTGTATATGTATATAAGATCTAATAGTGCATCAACAAGTACTTCACACTAAAACACCAGATATATATATATATTTTTTTAACCCCTAGAACAACCCACCCCCACCCCAGCTCACAAAATCAGTGGAGGAAGTACCTCAACAGGTGTATAATTGGAGACAAAAACACACACAAAAAAGTACAAAAATATATATATATGACAAGGCACATGCTGACATAATTAGATGGGTAAGACTTTTAGATTAGAAAAGTGAGATATAAAACATTGCCATTTCTGGTAAAACCTTTATGTGCACCCTCTTATCGTATATTTTATTTTCTCAAGTTTTAGAAAAAACATCATATCCTTGAGCCATAGGGAAATTGAGGGATATCTGACAGATTTCCAATGCAACAATAAAGTACGCCTTGCTATTAAGGATGTAAAGGCCACAATATCCCTTTGTGCCGAATTCAAAACTACCGATGAGTCGGGGATCCCAAATATGGCAATAAATGGAGAAGGCAGCAGAGTCACTTGAAGAACCGTGGAGATAATTGTAAAGTAACTAGACCAAAAACTGTATAATTCCGGACAAAGAAAAAACGTGTGGCCAAGGTGACAGGGAGATCCCTTACATTTATCACAGCTACCATCAACTTCTGGGTAAATCTCAGAGAGTCTCGATTTTGAAAAATGGACTCTATAGGCACTTTTCCATTTGGAACAGTTTGGCCTCATTTGGCCTGGAACGGAACAGTACAGTTCGGTACAGTTCGGCACGCATGTTTTTCCACAGCACAAGGCTCACTGTAGTATGGGTGGGAGAAGGAGGGAGTCGGAGGCAGGATTTGGAAGGCGTTGGAGGCGGCGCTACGCTCCCCGTGAGGCGGCGCCATATTCCTGTTCAGTAAAATCAACATCAAAACATGTAGCAATACATCTCCAAAAATAATGCAAAAGTTAAATATTTTTGGACACTCATGTCAGAAAGTGAGACCCATATATTATACAGAATCATTAATCAGACAGTGAAGTATTGTTAGATTTTAATCATTTATTGGCTCACAGCGCATGAATATCAAAAATTACTTTTCTCGACAAATAGATGGTTAGGTAAAATACATGATCTATGTCAAAATCATGGCGAGACTGTTGAGACGTCATGGAATTTATCTGCTCCAGCCAGTGGTGTCATGGCAAAACATGGATCAGGTGCCATATGAGCCGTTAAATATATATTTCAACAGGTAAACAGTACTGAGTTAGGCATAAGATATATTTAGCAATTATGATGCATTTTAAGCCAAAACAAATGGATCTAGGATTAGAAGTAATTAAAATAAAGTAGTCCCAAGGTTACATGGAGAAATACGTGGATTAACTGGAAATATATGGTATTGAGTATTGCTGACTACATGTAGATACTGTATAAATATATATTCTCTGCATCAACAGTGAACTATACTTGTATTCATGTAGTATTGCCCTGGGAATTTTGACAATAAACCTTTGTACTTTTGCAGATGTCTCTATTTTGTTTTACAGTCTTCAGCAAATAATTGTTTTGGTTACTTTTCTTAAAATGAGCCATTATTTTCAAAGTCACTGATAAATGGTTCGTACTGTTGACTCTTTTCCCACCGGTGTCTGAAGAGACAAAATAGAAAATCATGATGCAAACACATAAATCACTAAATTGTTTATTCCAATCAGCAGCAAATTACAGATTATTTAGAATGTGCAAAATTCAAACTGTAAAAAAAAAAAAAGAAACTGAGACAAAATGTGACAAAAAATAAGCAACAGCACAACACAGACTGGATATGATAATCCTTGTGTGATTTTACATGTCGTTTTGTATATACAGCCGTGGACAAAATTGTTGGTACCCCTCTGTTAATGAAAGAAAAACCCACAATGGTCACAGAAATAACTTGAATCTGACAAAAGTGGTAATAAATAAAAATTCTATGAAAATTAACCAATGAAAATCAGACAATGCTTTTGAATTGTGGTTCAACAGAATTATTTTTAAAAAACAAACTCATGAAACAGACCTGGACAAAAATGATGGTACCCCTAGAAAAGATTGAAAATAGGCCATAGGGACATGAACATGATCATAGGGACATGTTCAACCAAGATGTGTCCTCTAATTAACATCACAGGTGTCTACAAACTTGTAATCAATCGGCCTATTTAAAGGGTGACAAGTAGTCACTGTGCTGTGACCATTGTGGGTTTTTCTTTCATTAACAGAGGGGTACCAACAATTTTGTCCACGTGTGTATGTTTGGAGTATTTCTTCCTTTAGTTTTTGTTTAAATTGTCCAAGCTTTGTACATGATTTTAATTCAGGTCCAAAAGCGTTCCACAGTCTGACTCTTTGCACTGAAACACAGTGTTGCTTGGTAGTAGTTCTCAGACCCCAGGGCAGACCCAGAACTCACTGGAGAGACAACATCTCCCAGTTGGTCTGGGAACACCTTGGTATCCTCTCTGAAGATCTGGAGCAGGTGGCTGAGGAGAGGGAAGTCTGGGCTTCTCTGCTTGAACTGCTGCCTCTGCGACCTGGACCTCTGGAAAAGTGGTAGAAGATGGATGGATGGATGTCATGTATGGGAGCATTAATGAATGATACAAAGTCTATAGTGTGGGTTGATTCAGCAAATATTTCACTCTGCGCAGTACTGTGACTGATTTGCATATTTTACCTTTAATACAATTAATATGTGACTTCCAACACAGTTTATTATCAATTATTACACCAAGGATTTTAATTTTGGATACCCTTTCAATCTCTAAACCATTTATATTGAGTTTAGATACTGAGTTGTTGTGATGGTGTGAAATAACGTTATCAATAAAATTTAGCCACCGCTGTGTCGCCCTGGTTTCAAGTGTGGGTGGTGTTTTGTGATTGTATTGCTAAAATATAAAAGGAAGCACTACAATGGGTCTCAAATATTTGTAATGTGTTCTATTACTGAATGAGTTTAAAGATGAAATACTATACACATATAAACTAAATTCTAATGGTGACTGAACATCTCCCATTCCCCACGGTGCAAGATACACTATTATGACTAGAACTCATAAAGGATCACAGAAATGATCTGATAAAAATAAATAAACAAGCAATTTATTTTATGGTGGCCATTATTGGATGTGCCATTCATTTTCAATTACTCTGTAATTAATATTCACACAAATAAATCTCAATTCAGTCCCTTTCATATTAAGTGGAAATTGTGCTACTTTAAATTTGGCACTTAGTCGGATCCGGGGAAAAAAATGCTTTTTTTGCGTGCATGGAAAGAAAATCCTACAGACACATATAGCGCGATTGTCTGCAAGTGTGAATGACCTCTTCCATGAGCAAATGTACATTTTTTGGTCCGTGGCTGTTTAAATTGAATTCTTTCCTCCCGAAAATATCATTTTTGAATATTAATTACAGCTAAATGGGAGCAGTTTCGATGCCGACATTTCACATCCTAATATACGTGTTCTGTACACCATTGGCTTTTGCATATCCGACTACCTCGCTTTAAAAAGCAAAAGATTTGACTATAAATATGATGTGTTGTTTACTTGTCAAAATACATTGGTGTCAAAGCGTCGCCATTCTGAGCAGATCCTGTTTGGACTCTACAATGAAATACACACAAATTAAGTACATACACAGCACGAAAGTGCAACATGTAAAAAAAAATAAATAAATAAAATAAACTTTTTAACCAGGATTACAACTAGCTTATTTCATCAGATATTGTCAACACAAAAAAGCAACATACAAGGACGGACATAGCATTAAGCTAGGTCATCGTTTAAACACGATTAAGTTTTCGTCTGTCCTAAGTGAACTTTCCACTGTTGGAAAAAATAACATAAAGCATGACTATCACATCACTCACCGTCCTGTATATCACAATATCACGGCTTCAACTGCTGAAGTTGGGTGCGTCGCGGCTGTACATTCAATTCAATTTGGGTGGCTGGGTCTAATTCCCAGTGCATCTCCATGTATTTTCTGGTGCGTCTGTTTGTGCGCACCACTGCAAGCTCAGTCTGCTTCCCTCTGCATTCTCTCATCAGCCGAAATGCACAGGAAGCTCTGCTGGACTGCGGTGTTAGATTTCTGCTGATTTCTGTTAAGCCATTCTATCGTTGTGGTTTATAATATCACTTGTTCGCGGGCTCACTGACGAAAAATTGCAAATGGCGACCAGCAAGCGATTCTCGAAAGTCAGCGTAACGCCCACTCTCATGACGCTACGCCCAGACCAATGAATGGCCAGCAGTGGCGTGACGAAACCGTGCCGGTACCCTTCGGACCTACTTTTAACAGTGCCGATAAAAGTGTCGATAAAAGTGGAACAGTTCCGAAAAAATGAACTGTGAGGCCATTGGGTGCCAAAAGGAAAAGCGGACAATGGAGGCCGAACCGTTCTAAAGGAGGCCAAACAGTTTCAAATGGAAAAGCGCCTCAAGTAGTACTTTAAACTGAATCAAGCTAAGACGAGTGCATGAGGAAGACGTTCTAATTCTGTTAATAGCATCCTCCCAAAACTCTTCAGTCATCTGTATACCCAATTCTTTCTCCCACAAATTTTTTATTTTGACACTTGATTCATCGTCTAATGTTAAAATGGAATTATAAAGCTTAGATATCAGCCCTTTATGTTGTGGACCATGTGAAACTATACTCTCCCAGGGCTGATCAGGAGGTATAGAAGGAAAGTTGGAGAAACACTTAGAAACAAAGTTACGAATTTGAAAATAACGAAACAAATGGGTGCCGGGTAAGTTATAGTTGGAAGATAAATTGGTAAAGCTATCAAAAAGCCTGGATGTATATAAATTCCTTATATGTTCAATACCCCTGTCATGCCAATCGGAGAAAGACGAATCTGAGAGAGACGGGGGAAACAAATGATTTTTAGTTAAAGGACACAAAGAGGAGGCAGCTACAAAACCAAAGCGCCGCCTAAACTGAAACCAGATTTTTAATGTGTTGAGAACCACTTGACTGTCCGTATACAAAGAGGGTTTTGTAGGCAAAGAGGAAAAAATTAATGCAGGTATTGACGGCCCACGACAGGATGATAATTCCATTCTACACCATGGGGAGCAAAAAGACTTTAACCAATAACAGATTTTATGTATATGTGCCGCCCAATAATATGATTGAAAATCAGGTAATGCAAGTCCCCCGCTAAGTTTACATCTTTGCAATAATTTTTTACAAACTCTAGGCGGTTTACCATTCCAGATAAAGCCACAAATTATCTTATCCAGAGAATCAAAAAAGTTTTTAGGCAGAAAAAGAGGAATTGATTGAAATAAAAAAAGAAATTTTGGTAAGATATTCATCTTGACAACGTTAATCCTACCCAAGAGTGAAAGAGGGAGATTATTCGCCAGTGCTGGACGTCAGAGGTTATTTTGGCAATAAGGGGAGAAAAATTGGCTGAAGCTAGGCTAGAGAAAGAGCGTGTCACATTTATACCAAGATACTTGAATCCTGTGTGACTAAGTTTGAAGGGTATGTCAGACTGCTGAAGATCACAGGCAGTCGTATTGATGGGAAAGCATTCGCTTTTTTCCAAATTCAATTTATAACCGGAAAAGGAACTGAAGTTATTTAAGATACTCAAGACATTGGGGATAGAACTAACTGGATTTGACACATATAACAACAAATCATCCGCATATAACGACAACTTGTGTTCAGTTCCATTTCGGAAAATCCCTCAAAATGAATTGGAAGACCGCAACACAATGGACAGATGCTCAATGGTGATAGTGAAAAGCAAGGGCGATAATGGACAGCCTTGCCGTGTGCCACGTCCAAGAGGAAAATAATCGGAAAACATATCATTAGTTTGAACCCTTGCTTTCGGGGATGTATAAAGGAGATGAATCCAAGAAACAAATTTCTCGTTGAATCCAAATTTCCTCAAAACCTCAAACAAATATTCCCACTCTACCCTGTCGAACGCTTTTTCAGCGTCTAGCGATATGACTATTTCTGGTGAATCAGATGACTGCTTTGCATAAATTATATTAAAGAGAGTACATATATTAAAAAATAATTGTCGTCCCTTAACAAAACCGTTCTGTTCTTCAGATATAATCAGAGGGAGAACCTTCTCCAAGCGGGAAGAAATTACTTTGGCTAACACTTTCACGTCAGCATTAAGCAATGATAGTGGTCTATAAGAGCTACATAGAGTTGGGTCTTTGTCCTTTTTATGAAGTAAAACAATAGAAGCTTGTGTTAGAGTTGGAGGAAGGGTACTTCGTTCTAATGATTCATTAAATGTAGCTAAAAGTAATGGTGCTAATTTTTCTATAAACTTTTTATAAAATTCGATGGGAAACCCATCAGGGCCAGGTGCTTTGTTTGTTTGCATTGCTTTAATTGAATTAATTATTTCGACAAGGCAGAGCGGGGAATCCAGGCTTTTTGCTGTATCCGAGTCAATTACAGGATTTGAGAGGTCATGAGGAAATGTGTTTGTGTTATATGAATCTGTTGGGAACTCCGACGTATATAGAGAAGAATAAAATGTTTTAAATGTGGCATTGATTTCATTAGGATCCGTCGTGATTATATGTTGGATATTCTGAATACTACTTATAATCCGAGAGTTTGCTTGACGCTGTAGCTGATGGTGCCACTAGTCGGCTTGCTTTGTCACCATATTCATAATGAGTTCCACGACTTTGTAATAATAGCCGTTCAGCTTCTTGGGTTGAAATTAGATCAAGTTCTGATTGTACCTCCATGCGCTGTTTAAATAATTCTGGTGTAGGATTTAAGGCATATCTTTGATCAATATTACTGATAGCTAAAGTGAGTTCAGTAAGCTTAGCGTGACGTCTCTTATTAGAAAGTGCAGAGTAGTAAATGATTTGTCCTCTAAGGTAGGATTTAAGTGTCTCCCATAGTAGTGAATATGAAGTAGAATCATTTTTATTAAACAACAAAACACTCATCAATTGAATTGGAAATAAAATCACAAAACTCTTTATCTGCCAAAAGAAGAGAATTAAACCTCCATGAGGGAAGACTACGTTTATAGGCACCCAACTGAATATTTAATAGTAATGGTGCATGATCAGATATTATTATACTTAAATAATCAGAGGAAACTACACAGGAATTTAGAGTACAGTCAATAAAAAAGTAATCAATCCTAGAATAAGAATGATGCACCTTAGAAAAGAAGGAGAATTTTTTACTGGTTGGATTGCGGGATCTCCAAGGATCGACAAAGCCATTCTGTGTCATGAAATCAGAAAATGTTTGAGACATTAAAGACTTATTTAGCTTACGGGGATTAGATCGATCTAGTGATGGACCAAAGACACAATTTAAGTCGCCCCCTAAGATTAACAAATGTGAATTCAAAAATGGTAGTCTACTTAATAATTTATTTGCAAATTCAACATCATCATCAGTTGCTCACCAAACTTGGGGACCTGGGAATCAGTACCTCCACCTGCAACTGGATCATGGATTTTCTGACCAACAGACCCCAGCATGTTAGGTCAGGCCCCAACCGTTCTTCCGTCATCACACTCAACACTGGTGTACCACAGGGCTGTGTGCTCAGCCCATTCCTCTACTCCCTCTACACCCATGACTGCAGGCCTATGTATGGATCCAATTCCATCATAAAGTTCGCAGATGACACCACGGTGATTGGACTCATCAGGGACAACGACGAGTCAGATTACAGGGCAGAGGTTGAGCACTTGGCTACTTGGTGCGCTGACAATAACCTGCTCCTTAACACCAGCAAAACCAAGGAGCTCATAGTGGACTACAGGAAGGAGAGGGAAGAGACACATGACCCCATCCATATCAATGGCATAGCTGTTGAACGTGTCCCCAGCTTCAAATTCCTGGGGACCCACATCTCGGAGGACCTGTCCTGGTCAGTTAACACCACCAGCCTGATCAAGAAGGCCCATCAGCGCCTCTTCTTCTTGAGGACATTGAAGAAGAACCATCTGTCAACTGACACCCTGGGCAACTTCTACCGCTGCGTGATAGAGAACACCCTGACCAACTGTATCACACTCTGGTATGGGAGCTGCTCTGTAGCTGACCGCAAGGCGCTGCAGCGGGTGGTGAAAACTGCCCAACGCATCACAGGGACTCCACTTCCAGCTATAGAGGACATCTACAGGAAAAGATGTCTGCGCCGGGCACGTAGCATTCTTAGGGACTCCAACCATCCTGCTCATGGACTGTTCCAGCTTCTCCCCTCCAGAAGACGTTTCAGAAGCCTTCGGACTAGAACCAGCAGGTTTAGGAACAGTTTCTTTCCAACAGCTGTCACGTTATTGAACTTAGTTCCCCGCTGACTCTCTTACAATCATCTTTTACCATCCTCACCTGTACATAACTGCATAACTACATAACTACATCTAACTTATTGCACATTATTTGCACATAACAGTACTTTTAACTTTCTGCACTGCTGCATATATTTGCATATATTTGCTTAAATTGCACATACTGTTAATTACCGTATATACTGCACTGCTGTCCTTTGCACTTCTGATTGGATGCTAAACTGTGTTTCGTTACCTTGTATTCATTCATGTGTAATGACAATAAAGTTGAATCTAATCTAATCTAATCTAATCAATGTTTGGGGCATATACATTAACTAACAAAACCTTTTTCTGCATCAAAGTATCGTCAACTATCACGTATCTGCCGTTTTTATCAGCTATAATGTTAGTCACTGAGAACTGTACATTTTTATTTATGAGAATAGCAACCTCCCTTGATTTAGAGTTAAACTCTGAATGAAAAACTTGGCTCACCCATGAGCAGTACAACCGATGGTGATCTTTTATCTGAAGATGGGTCTCCTGCAGGAACACTATTGAGGATTTTAATAGTTTTAAGTGATTAAAAACTTTTAATCTTTTGACAGGATGACCCATGCCCTTAATATTCCAGCTAATGAATCGCAGAGATGCGCCTAGCAAAGCTGTACCAGGGCCTATAATGGTACTAGCCATTTACACGTAGAAAAATAAAAAAACAACAGAATTATTGCTGTGAGCTGAGGTACAACACCACCCACCCAAGAAAACCCCAACACAAGAACACCCAAAGTCTCCATGTAACAAAAAAAAAACAAAAAAAAAAACCACCCCAAAACCCAGTGGAGACAGCAGTGTCACACACACGACAAAAAAGGTTGTTCTCAGAAAAATAGGAACAACTCAGGAGACAAAGCCGAGCAAATAGAGGAAGAAGTGCCAGTGGAAAACATGACTCCTGCCAACTTCCGAAAATTGAATTATAGTATGTGCAATGATTAAGTTACATACTATTTTGTTCCAGTATTATAATCTGAACAATAAAGTAGGAAAAGGTAATAATAATGTTAAACTCAACAATTCTCTACGAGATTCTAATGATCACTCTCAAAATAAAGCAAATAAGCACAAATGTCCAGGTAATAGCAACAAGTCTAGAGTCCGTACAGATATATGGATTGTAATGAACGGTTCACAGCTCACCCAGAGATCAAAGTCTTGACGTATTCCTTCGTGTCTTCCGGCGAAGTGAACTTCTTTTCAGTCCCTTGATAAGTAATGCGTAGCTGCGCCGGATGGAAAAGTCCGTATTTGACTCCCTCGATGCCACGGAGTAGCCGCTTGACCTCGTTGAATGCGGCCCGAGCCCGTGCTATCTTGGCGGTGTAGTCCGGAAAGACCGACAAAGTCATACCTCCGACTTTAATCCGCTGGAGCTCTCACGCACGCCGTAATATATCAACACAGTCACTGTGGTAGTGAAGCCTGCACACAATGGCTCGTGGTCAGTCACCCGGTTTAGGTTTAGGCTGAAGAGTACGATGAGACCGATCCACTAGCGGTTCCTTATCCAAAGAAAAAGCATCTTTCAGCAACGCAGCCACAGCTGTAGGAGAGAAAGAGCCTGGGCCCTCTTCAACGCCAATGATACTTATGTTATTGCGTCGCGATCTTGATCCTAGGTCTTCACATTTGTCTTCCAGCATAGCAACCTTGGCAGTGAGGCGCTCAGGGCTTGTTTTCATGTCAGCCATGCCATCCGTACATCCTGTGAGCACTTCTTCCATGTCCCCCATGGTACCCGTTGGCTTAGCCAACTTAGCATCGATAGCAGCATTGTCGCTCGCTAACTGTGATTTCAGGGACTGCAGCTCAAGCTTAAGAGGTGCCAAAGCGTCTCCGATAATCTCTTGTAGCTCCTTCTTAATAATACCAGCTGTAGAAGAGCTGGAAATAACGAGGCGGTTTTGTATCACAAAAGCAGAGTCTTTAATGAACAACTCTTCTATCTTGTCTCATCATGGTGCAGAGCTTGGCAGAAGGCAAAGAGGAAGAATTCTGCCCAGCTCGCTGGTTAAATACAGGCACACATCCAAGACATGCAAAACACAAGCTGAAATCCCCCGTTATCTAAATCCCCATTAGTCCTGTTAACTCCTCCCTCCGTCTTGGGAGGTGATGGGAAAACCTCTCCTCGCCTAAGGGGGTGAAGGTGTCAAGTCTGTTGCCATGGCGTCCTGTGACGTCATTGGTCTTCACACGGCGGTGAGATTCCTTTGTCCTTTCAGAGGTGTGAAATTCCTTTGCATATGTTGCCCCACACATTTCCACATGCTCTAACGTATGCAGGTATGGAATATATGAGTAATATATACCACAGGCCCCCCAAACAACTAGGAAAGGACACAGAAAGATTCACAGTTTAGGGTAATTACTAAGACATACTACGTGTTACAGCTGTTGTCACAGAAGAAACTTCCAAGCAGCCATGCTCCTAAGAGAGTTCAGTGAAAATATAACAGCATAGTATAATCATAAGTCAGTCCTAAACTGTTGCGGCACAATTAGCGAAAAATTGCAGAGTGGTGTAATCAGTCCTTGTGCAGTCTGGGTTTCAATCTTCTCCCAAAGCTGCTGTAGGCTGGTTTAGGCGTCCTGCTGGGACCTTGTTGTGAGGAATCTGCAGTGTGGGAAGGAGAAAGATTATCTGTTCCCTGCCTGGGGGCTGAGACTTTTTCCTTGGGGGGTCTACCTCGCCGAGGTGCTCGCGCCAACTGTGCAGGTTCGTCTCTCAACAAGAAGGCAGGTTTGAGTCTGTCAATGCTGACCGTTTCATTTCTATCCCCATAATCAAGCACAAAGTGTTTGTCACCATTTTCCAGCACTCTGAACGGGCCATCATATACTGGGCGTGACGTTGGTTTAAGGGCTTCATGCTTAACAAAAACAAACTCGGCGTTTTTTAAAGTTTGAGGAACAAAAACTCGCGGAAAGGAGTGATGAGCTGGACCGTGTAGAGAGTCCGGTCCGTTGCTGCCTAAAAACCTTGGGACTGGGAGGTGCCCTGGTTCCGGGTTTTCTGGTAAAAATTCACCTGGTAGTCTGATAGGCTGAGCAAAGACTAATTCTGCAGGGGAAGCGTCTAAATCCTCTTTAGGTGCCGCACGCAACCCCAATAAAACCCAGGGAAGTTTATTTACCCAATTTGTGTCCGTTAATGAGGCTCTGAGGGCGACCTTTAAGGACCTGTGAAAATGCTCGCATAACCCATTAGCCTGAGGGTGATAAGCGGTGGTACGGTGAATTGTTGCCCCTAAACTGTTGGACATGGCTGACCAGAGCTCTGAGACAAATTGAGGCCCCCTATCTGACATGATGTCTGATGGGACGCCGAAACGTGCCACCCAATTTGTTAGAAAAACGCGAGCGACTTCCTCCGCTGTAGTTGCCGCTAGAGGGACTGCCTCTGGCCAGCGCGTGGTGCGGTCTATCATTGTTAGCAGGTGTGTGAAACCCTGGGAGGAAGGCAGCGGCCCCACGAGGTCGACATGAATGTGATCGAACCTTCTAGCGGGGATGGGAAAAGCCTCCAGAGGGGCTTTTGTGTGTTTGTGTACTTTGGCGCGCTGACAAGGAATGCAAGTTTTTGCCCATTCTTTTACGTTTTTGCGCAGGCCTGGCCACACAAACTTTTCGGCAACCTTCTTCCGCCGACGAGACGTAATTCGCCACGATGGTCGCCTTGAGTGTCTCATACTTGTCCCGGGCCGGTGGTCGCTGGATCAAGCTTCGCACACACCTCGAAGTGGCGGAGTCGAGTTTGGAGACGATATGGTAGAACTTAGTATCGTCTGCCGTGATGCCCGCCAGTATGAACTGGGCTTCGGCTTGGAGAAACCAAGAGGCCGGGTCTTCTCGCCAGAAATCTGGCAGTTTAACAGCGACGGCATTTGTGCACATCATCACTGTTGTGCCCGCCGGGTGAGAGTGCCTTGCCTCGGCTCTCACGGCGGTGCTGGAGCTCGGTTGAGCTCTCTCGGTACCCTCTGCCGGGGGGAACAGCTGTCTGCTTGTTCCCTCGTCTGCGTTGTCGCTGGCGTAAGTCAGATTCGCCGCGGATGAGTCGCTTGAAGAACGCCTCAGGTCCATACTCGCGTCAAGGTCACCAGTGTAGAAGAGCTGGAAATAACGAGGTGGTTTTGTATCACAAAAGCAGAGTCTTTAATGAACAACTCTTCTATCTTGTCTCATCATGGTGCAGAGCTTGGCAGAAGGCAAAGAGGAAGAATTCTGCCCAGCTCGCTGGTTAAATACAGGCACACATCCAAGACATGCAAAACACAAGCTGAAATTCCCCGTTATCTAAATCCCCATTAGTCCTGTTAACTCCTCCCTCCGTCTTGGGAGGTGATGGGAAAACCTCTCCTCGCCTAAGGGGGTGAAGGTGTCAAGTTTGTTGCCATGGCGTCCTGTGACGTCATTGGTCTTCACACGGCGGTGAGATTCCTTTGTCCTTTCAGAGGTGTGAAATTCCTTTGCATATGTTGCCCCACACATTTCCACATGCTCTAATGTATGCAGGTATGGGATATATGAGTAATATATACCACACCAGCAATGTCTTCTTTTAGAGAGGAAAGCAACTCAAATTTCAAGGCTTCAGCGTCCAAAACAGGGGCTGGTTCGGCATCTTGAGCTAGCGGTTCGGAAGTTGGGGCCTGTGGGCAACGCCTCAGGTGCGTCTGAATAGTGCGGGTTTTTCCTCTCCCCAACATTGCAAAACAATTCAAAAGTATCTCTTGAGGTACACAGTGAAAAAGAACCAAGAAAAAACACTAGGTTTTTGGAAAACTGCACAACTGAATAACAATTTTATACGAAGTTGGCAGGAGCCACCGAATCTGCGTCCTACTCCATTACCGCTCAGCAGCGCCCCCCATGTTATTTATTTATTTACAATTTATAATAATTATATCATCTGGTTATAAGTTCAGCAGCTCACCTGGCACCTGCAGCCATCATTCTGGACAAGCATTGGCTGAAAGATGTGCAGAAGTTCATCAACTTCAGGTATGAGCTCCATCAAGCTTACAAACTGATGTGTGTCTATTACAACCTAAATGTGCATGAAAAATCAGTATTTACAGTTATACACAGATTCATTCATCCCCATAGCTAAGCATTTTGATGTTTGTTTTTAATCAAACATCTGAAAGTTAATAAACTGTGAAAATAAACATAAGTTCCACTATCTAATAAAAGGTGACTGACTTTGAAAGTGATAGAAATATGACATTCAAACTCTGACTGCAAACTTGTCAACTGCATTTTACATTGACACTCAAACTAATGCTATGACATATGGCATCAACTAACAGCAGGATGCAAATGAGAATATTGTTATTTGCAAAAAGTGCTACCATGGAAGATTATTATCTAGCAGACATGTCTTTGATGTCTGGTGTTTGAAATTATCAATAATATAGTGCACATCATGGGCAAACAGATATTTGTTCATGTTTCAAAACGGTTTGCTAAGCTTTTACATTCAGAACAAGCAAGGTAAAGAATGTCAGGGTGGGTAACACACAGCTCAAGCGCAGGCAGGAATACAGTGCAGAAAGGATGATTATTGGCAAAAACAGTGACAGCAGAACAGCAGCATGGGGGCTGCAAACACAAAACAAAACTGGACTGACAGGCTAATGGGGAACAAGGTAGAAATAATGATGACAGCACACCTGACACAGACTGGCAGGGACATACTGTATATAGACAGGGGAGAAATTAAGACAACACACAACAGGTGGGAAGCAATCAAGGACAACAGAGAAGCACAGGATGGGCAGGGCTGAGCAGACTGAAACTACATCGTTGAATGACTTCAAGACTGAAAATACAAATGATAATCACAACACAGAGGAACATAATAACAAAGGGTGAGGGCATGGCTGAACTCATGTCCTGAAGATAACAGTAAAACAAATTGAATATAAAGCGAGGACATGAGCACAGTCATGTCCAAACCCTTACAGTACCCCCCTCTCTAGGGTCGGGAACCAGATGACCCAAAACGTAACATCAACAAAAAAGAAATAAAGTGCAGGAATGAGAATGCTTAAGAAACAGCCTTCAGAGCTCACCCAACAAAATTTGGAGATTCACAAGTGAAATGAGTTGCAAACTGATAAGGAACTAAAAAAATATTCCATATTAATATAGTACTGTTGTACGATAAATTATGCAATCCCCACTGCAATTTTCTTAGTTTCAAAATCAAACATTTCTTATAAATGTTTTTTTCTTCTATGTACTTGTTCATTTTTCTGCTTTTTTGTATTATAAATTTGCAGTTCTTTTTTCTCCCCTCATAAATTTGAAATTTTCTTGTAAATTTGCAAATGTTTCCTTGTGATTTTGTGACTTCTTTACATAATTTGCAACATTTCTTCCTCAGAAATTGCTTCCTTAATCGTATAAATTTGTGACAATCCTCCTGTAAAGTTGAAACTGTTTCTTCATAAATTTGCATGTTTGCTACCTTTTTGTTATTGGTAAAACTGCATCCTTTTTCCCCTTCTTTCTTTTCTTCAATCAGTTTGTAACTTCATCCATCTTCTTCCTGCTTAATCCTTTTCGGGTCGCGGAGGTGCTGGAGCCTATCCCAGCATCTTTGGGCGAGAGGCAGGGTACACTCTGGACAGATCGCCAGTCCATCGCAGAGCCAGCACAGAGAGACAGACAACCATTCACTCTCACAGTCATACCTAAGTACAGTTTAGAATCCCCAGTTGATGCTAATTAACCTAACTTGCATGTTTTTGGCATGTGGGAGGAAACCTTTGTCATAAATTTGCAGGGTTTTTCCTTCAGAAATTTGTGACTCTCATAAATGTACAAATCTTTTCTTTTTCTTTTCTTTTTCCTTTTTGTAAATTTGCAAATGTTCCCTTAAGATTTTGTGACGGTTTTTTCTTACATAAATGTGCAAAACTTTGTCAGAAATCTGCAGCTCTTTTCTTGTAAACTTCTTTTCCACCAGAAATTTGTGCCTTTTCAAATCAACTGCTACTTTTTTCATGTACATTTGAAACATTCTTCTTGTAAATTTGAAATCTTTTTTTCCCTCATAAATTTGCATGTTAATTTGCTACTTTTTTCTTGTGAACAATTAAAGTTGTTTGTTAAATTTGCATCTTTTTTTTATCAGTTTGCACTTTCCCTGTCATATATAGCTAAATATTTGCAAAAATTTGAAAAATAGCAGTGAACAATATCAAACAATATCAAGTAATTCAGTTTAAATGGTGCAGTGTATTAAACTTACAGTGGGGGAAAAAAAGTATTTAGTCAGCCACCAATTGTGCAAGTTCTCCCACTTAAAAGATGAGAGAGGTCTCCAATTTTCATCATAGGTATACCTCAACTATGAGAGACAAAATGAGAAAAAAAAATCCAGAAAATCACATTGAAGGATTTTTAATGAATTAATTGGTAAATTCCTCAGTAAAATAAGTATTTGGTCAATAACAAAAGGTTCATCTCAATACTTTGTTATATACCCTTTGTTGGCAATGACAGAGGTCAAACGTTTTCTGTAAGTTTTCACAAGGTTTTCACACACTGTTGCTGGTATTTTGGCCCATTCCTCCATGCAGATCTCCTCTAGAGCAGTGATGTTTTGGGGCTGTCGCTGGGCAACACGGACTTTCAACTCCCTCCAAAGATTTTCTATGGGGTTGAGATCTGGAGACTTGCTAGGCCACTGCAGGACCTTGAAATGCTTCTTACGAAGCCACTCCTTCGTTGCCCGGTTGGTGTGTTTGGGATCATTGTCATGCTGAAAGACCCAGCCACGTTTCATCTTCAATGCCCTTGCTGGTGGAAGGAGGTTTTCACTCAAAATCTCACGATACATGGTCCCATTCATTCTTTCCTTTACACGGATCAGTCGTCCTGGTCCCTTTGCAGAAAAACAGCCCCAAAGTATGATGTTTCCATCCCCATGCTTCACAGTAGGTATGGTGTTCTTTCTCCTCCAAACACGCCAAGTTGAGTTTTTACCAAAAAGTTCTATTTTGGTTTCATCTGACCATATGACATTCTCCCAATCCTCTTCTGGATCATCCAAATGCTCTCTAGCAAACTTCAGACGGGCCTGGACATGTACTGGCTTAATTAGGGGGACACATCTGGCACTGCAGGATTTGAGTCCCTGGCGGCGTAGTGTGTTACTGATGGTAGCCTTTGTTACTTTGGTCCCAGCTCTCTGCAGATCATTCACTAGGTCCTCCCGTGTGTTCTGGGATTTTGCTCACCGTTCCTCGTGATCATTTTGACCCCACGGGTGAGATCTTCATGGAGCCCCAGATTGAGGGAGATTATCAGTGGTCTTGTATGTCTTCCATTTTCTAATAATTGCTCCCACAGTTGATTTCTTCACACCAAGCTGCTTACCTATTGCAGATTCAGTCCTTCCCCAGCCTGGTGCAGGTCTACAATTTTGTTTCTGGTGTCCTTTGACAGCTCTTTGGTCTTGGCCATAGTGGAGTTTGGAGTCTGACTGTTTGAGGTTGTGGACAGGTGTCTTTTATATTGATAACGAGTTCAAACAGGTGCCATTAATACAGGTAACGAGTGGAGGACAGAGGAGCCTCTTAAAGAAGAAGTTACAGGTCTGTGAGAGCCAGAAATCTTGCTTGTTTGTAGGTGACCAAATACTTATTTTACTGAGGAATTTACCAATTAATTCATTAAAAATCCTTCAATGTGATTTTCTGGATTTATTTTTTTTTCTCATTTTGTCTCTCATAGTTGAGGTATACCTATGATGAAAATTGAAGACCTCTCTCATCTTTTAAGTGGGAGAACCTGCACAATTGGTGGCTGACTAAATACTTTTTTTGCCCCACTGTACATCTGGTCAAAAGAGAGAGACAAACCTTCAAAATAAGCTGATGACAACAAAACAAGAAGAAAAGCCCTCACCAGGTGGGGGTGGTGGGGGTGGTACAAGGCCAGGCGGGTCAAAACCAATTCTTTACCTCCCACAGCATCCAAACCCCAACATACAATCTTGTGGACCCATCCCAAGTCCAGAATTCCAAAACAGATTGGGTGGTCTGCCAGCGTTGAAAGACCACAAAAAGTCCTGATACGGAGTGTCAGGTGGCCTGCCCAAGTCCATAGACCACCAGACAGAGGAACACGGCACATCGGGTGGCCTACCAAAGTCCAAGGACAACCAGACGGATGGACATGGCACGTTGGGTGGCCTACCAAAGTCCAAGGGTCACCTGACGGATAGACACGGCATTGACCTCAGGAGCCTTTAACACAGGAGCTAATATAGGTATTTTATGCTCAAGAGACGACATGAGAGCCTTAACCTCCGGACATAGTGACATGGAGATCTTAAACTCAGGAGGTGACAACATGAAACCCTTAAACTCTGGAAATGACAGTGGCACCCTTAAGCTCTGGGACTGATAACATGCAACCCTTAAATTCTGGAGATGATAATATGGAAACATTAAACTCAGGAAATGACCACCCAGAAGCTCCAAACTTAGGGGATGACATGGGAGCCTCTTGCTCTGAAGAAAACATAGTAAGAGCCTTTTGCTCTGGGGATAACAATATAGGAGCCTTTTACTCAGAAGAAAACAACATGGGGGTTCCAAACTCGGAAGATAACATTGGGGTCACTTGCTCAGGAGCTAATAACACAAGCGTTTCTAGTTCTGGAGAGAGTACCTGAGGGGCCTTTGGTGCAGGGGCTAACAGCAGCTGAGAAGGGGCGACCCCAGGCAGTGAAGGTGGAGCGGATTGCTTGGACGGCCCAGGTGGAGCTGACTGCTCAACCTCCTGAACAACGGGTGGAGCGGGCTGCTCAACCTCTTGGACGATGGGTGGAACAGACTGCCCAACCTCTTGGATGACTGAAGGAGCGGACTGCTTGACCTCTTGGACGACAGGTGGGGCGGACTGCCCGACCTCTGGAATGATGGGTGGAGTGGACTACTTGATCTCTTGGATTTTGGGTGGAGCGGACTGCTCGATCTTTTGGATGTTGGGTGGAGCAGACTTCTTGAACTCCTGGATGACGGGTGGAGTGGACTGCTTGACCTCTTGAATGATGGGTGGAGCGGACTGCTCAACCTCTTGAATGACGGGTGGAGTGGCCTGCCCGACTTCTTGAATGACGGGTGAAGATCCCCTGACCTCTTGGATGAAGGGTGGAGCTGACTGCTTGACCTCCTGGACAACGGGTGGAGCGGGCTGCTCAACCTCTTTGACGACGGGTGGAGCAGACTGCCCAACCTCTTGGATGACCAAAGGAGCGGACTGCTTGACCTCTTGGATGACAGGTGGGGCGGACTGCCCGACCTCTGGAATGATGGGTGGAGTGGACTGCTTGACCTCTTGGATTTCGGGTGGAGCGGACTGCTCGATCTTTTGGACGTCGGGTGGAGCAGACTTCTTGAACTCTTGGATGATGGGTGGAGTGGACTGCTCGACCTCTTGAATGATGGGTGGAGCGGACTGCTCAACCTCTTGAATGATGGGTGGAGTGGCCTGCCCGACCTCTTGAATGACGGGTGGAGATCCCCTGACCTCTTGGATGAAGGGTGGAGTGAACTGCTCGACTTCTGGAATGACGGGTGGAGTTAACTGCTTGACCTCTGGAATGACGGGTGGAGCAGGCTGCTCGACCTCTGGAACGATGGGTGGAGCGGACTGTTCGACCTCTTGAACGAAGGGTGGAGCGAACTGCTCGACCTCTGGAATGATGGGTGGAGGTCCCTTGACTTCATGGATGACGGGTGGAGCGGACTGCTCGACCTCTTGGATGACGGGTGGAGCGGACAGCTCGACCTCTTGGACGATGGGTGGAGCGGACTGCTTGACCTCTGGAACGATGGGTGGAGGTGTCCTGACCTTTTGGAGGACGGGTGGAGCGGACTGCTTGACCTCTAAGGCAGCTGGAGCTGTGGCGTGCACCTCCATCCCAGATGCAGACACCTCAGATGTGGAGGGAGAAACACAGGTTGGTGCCATGTCCAAACCAAAACAACCACCAGAAAAGCTCGGCAGGGAGAGCTCAGAAACAGATGGGAGCTGCAACTGGTTCTCTGCCAGAAGCAAGACAATTTCTCTCAAAAATTGATGTTATAGAAATAAAGAAAGTTACTTACCTTAACCACTGCTTTTCTGCTGATGACGACCCCGGTGACTCTGCTGCTGGAGAGGCAATGACAGTCTCCGGAGACGCTGGAGGAACAGTGGATGAAGCAGTCTGAGATACGGCAGTGGGCAGGGGCACCAGTGTAGCAGATGTGAGAACTGGCACTGCAGGTGTGATGACAGGCAAAGCAGGTGGGGTGCAAGCTGAAATAGACGGCTGGGGCGTGCTGACCTCCTGTCCTGTAGCTGCTAAAGCTGCTGCTGCTGAAACACTTGAGGAAAGCGGGGCCGTAGCAGCAGAAACCCTCAGGGGCGTGTTTCCTTGATACCCGCTTTGCCGTTGGCCCTATTGATGCCGGCTGGTCCTCACACGCCGGGAATAAAACCTCTGGAACGAGCCGGGGCTTATATTCCAACAAGATATCAGTTTGTACGAGGACCGTCTGCCTCTGCTCCTCCTGCTCCAACACATCCTCCGTCGTGGCTGACGAGACGGAGGTGGCAGACGGTGTAGGAGCGATGGGGAAAGCGGAGGTGACACCCTGGAGGCAGGAGTTGGAGCCAACAGCCTGGAGCCAAGTTGGACCGAGTAAAGCAAAGTGCCAGTTTGTATCAGCTCGTTGCTCATCTGGACGACGCGGGAGCAAAGCTCGGCCAACTGAGGATGTTTTAACAGGGTTGGTGAACAGAGGACTGCTCCTGCCTTCACCAAGTCTGCGTTCATCTCCCACTGGTTGGACTGACCCAGAGCTCAGTCCAAAAGGCGAAGCGCCCGGTTGAGATTCTCCTCCCCGGAACTCCAACTCGGCCCTTGCCGGTCCTGCCCGCTGAGACCTTTCTTGGTGGCGTCATTCTGTCAGGGTGGGTAACACGGGGCTCAAACGCAGGCAGGAATACAGTGCAGAAAAGATGGTTTATTAGCAAAAACAGTGACAACAGAACAGCAGCATGGGGCCTGCAAACACAAAACAAAACTAGAAAAGCATTCGGAGAGCGCAGACCTCCGCCAAGCGCCACAGTTCCCCCCCATACAGTGTTTGTGTGTACGTTTTCAGATTCCTTGACCATGAAAACATATGACTAGCAATTGGATTCACAATGATAAGATAAGATAAGATAAGATAAGCCTTTATTAGTCCCACAACGGGGAAATTCCAGGATTGCAACAGCACAGGGATAGCAACACTCAGAGCAACAATCAGAAGGCAAGAAAAAAAACAAGCAAGCAAGAGCAGCTAATAAACATATGTACGTATTACTATAAAATATATATATATACACACACACACAGACACACAGTGCAGAGCATTGTAGCTGGATGGAATAAATATATGAATATATGAACACACAGTGCAGAGCATTGTAGCTAGATGGAATAAATATGTAAATATATAAACACCCACAGTACGGAGCATTGCAGCTAGGTGGAATAAATATGCAAGTATATAAACACACACAGTGCGGAGCAATGTAGCTAGATGGAATAATATGTAGATATATAAATATATAAACACCCACAGTACGGAGCATTGTAGCTAGATGGAATAAATATGCAAATATATAAACACACACAGTGCAGAGCATTGTTGCTAGATGGAATGAAACAGCATAACCGTCTACTTAGTTATCCTACATGGTATGATTATGTGCCCATACATATTCTCACCCTCCATAGCGACCGGTATGTTCCTAGTTGTATGCCGGAGAGGACCATTGTGTAAGTCTATTGCATCTTTTGCATTCAAAAAACTATTAGTTTGTTACGTCTTTTTGCTATCTCTGCGAGCAGCCCTGCTTAGGTTGTACAGTCTGACAGCCGTTGGTAGGAAGGACCTACGAAACCTCTCGGTTGTGCACCTGGGATGATGTAGTCTGCTGCTAAATGAGCTCCTCAGTGCATTCAGTATGTCCTGCATAGGGTGGAACTCGGACTCCAGCAGAGATGACAGTTTAGCCACCGTCCTTCTCTCTCCTATCTCCTCCATCGGATCAAGGCGCTGCCCCAGGACAGAGCTAGCTTTCTTAATCAGTTTGTTCAGTCTCTTCCTATCGGCTGCAGTAATGCCACTGCCCCAGCAGACCACTCCAAAAGTGATGGCTGATGCCACCACCGTGTCATAGAATGACTTCAGCAGCGCCCCTTGTACACCAAAAGACCTGAGTCTCCTCAGCAGGAACAGCCTGCGCTGTCCCTTCTTGTAGAGTGCATCAGTATTGTGTGACCAGTCTAGTTTATTGTTCAGATGAATACCCAGGTACTTATAGGATGTCACCATCTCGATGTCTGTTCCCTGTATATTTACTGGTACTGTGAGGGGCTGCCCATGCCTGCGGCAGTCCACCACCAGCTCCTTAGTTTTCCTCGCGTTGATCTGGAGGCAGTTCCGATGGCACCAGTCCACGAAGTCCTGGATAAGCCCTCTGTACTCAGCTTCATCTCCATTGGAGATGAGGCCAACGATCGCAGAGTCATCAGAGAACTTCTGTAGATGGCAGTGTGTTGTGTTGTGTGAGAAGTCCGCAGTATAAAGAGTGAACAGGAAGGGAGCCAGCACCGTTCCCTGGGGGGCCCCCAGGGAACGGTGCTGATAGGATTAGTGGTTCAGTAGTAAAAGCATTACCTCCTTGGCGGAGGTAATAAACTGAAGTGTTGGTGTTGTGTCCATCTCCTCCACTGAAAGCAGCACTCAGGGCTTCACTGACGGATGCAAATTGGGTAGACAGGTTGCCGTGGGTTTTATATTGGGGTTGCGCTCCGCGGCAAAAGAGGATTTGGAAGCTTCCCCGGCAGAGAGCTTGTTTTTGCGCAGCCACTATGGCTGCCCGGGGAATTTCTGCCAAATAATCCGGCGCCGGACAGCTGCCCGTCTCAGCTTTTGCAGTGTAGCGCAAACACAGGCACGCTGCCGGGCCCTGCCCACCACTGTTTTCCGCGTGCTTTTGTGTCTAAAACTTTGAAGAACACGGAGTTTGTGTTCGTCAGACACGACGACCAACGCCCTCCATTTCAACATTACAACATTACACATGTTGAAAATGGCCGTATCTCACAATGTTAAAGAATCCTTTAAAAAATTCCTGTATCCAGACGGTGATCCGGATCATCCCCAAAATTTAATCAGTTCTTCCTTGTACCATTTCCAACAACGCCTGAAAGTTTCATCGAAATCCGTCCAAAACTTTTTGAGTTATCTTACTAACCAACAGACAGACAGACAAACAAACAAACACTGGCAAAAACATAACCTCCTCCTGGCCTGCGGCCTGGCGGAGGTAACCAGACTGACAGGCTAACAGGGAACAAAGTAGAAACAATAATGACGCCACACCTGACACAGCTTGGCAGGGACATATACAGTATAGGGGAGTAATTAAGACAATGTACAACAGGTGGGAAGCAATCAAGGACAACCGAGAAGCACAGGATGGGCAGGACAGAGCACATCAAGACTGAAAATACAATTGATAATCACAACACAGAGAAACATAATAACAAAGGACACAGAAAGTAACAGAAAAACAAATATGAACATAAAGCGAGGGCATGAGCACAGTGATGTCCAAACCCTTACACTAAGGAGAGATGGGTAGTAACTAGTTATATTTACTCATATACAGGTATTTAATTTTTCACAAAATTTTATTTTACTGACTAGGTCTGTTTCAGGATAGTTTTTACTTTTTGAGTACATTGCTGACAGAACTTTACTTTTGATTTCTCTGATTTGAAAATGGAGTGGAAATTAGCTTTTTATTACTGTAACGATTTTGTTTTTTACCGAAACAGACTCCCATCTTTTTCCACTTTGGTTGTTTTATCATTTTATTTAGAAATGAGTTCCAAAATGGCAAGGAAAAAAAGTTGCAAAATTATGTAGAAAAAAATTCTATTACAAAAACTCAAATGATGTTATATTTGTAAAGAGATCTCAAATTTGAGTTCTCAGAAAATTATTGTCTCAAATACACAAGAAAGCAAAATACAAATGTAAACTTGTTTTATTTGTAAGAAAAAAAATTATTATTAAAACTGGTAAAAATGTAAATCATATAATAATAACTACAGTTGTGTGAAAAAGTGTTTGCCCCTTTCCTGATTTCTCATTTTTTTGTATGTTTGTCACACTTAAATGTTTCAGATCATCAAACAAATTTAAATATTAAACAAAGATAGCACAAGTTAACACAAAATGCAGTTTTTAAATGAAGGTGTTTATTATTAAGGGGTAAAAAAAAATAATTCCAAACCTACATGGCCCTGTGTGGAAAAAGTGATTGCCTCCTAAACCTAATAACTGGTTGGGCCACCCTTTGCAGCAACAACTGCAATCAAGCATTTGCGATAACTGACAATGAGTCTTTTACAGCACTGTGAAGGAATTTTGGCCCACTTGTCTTTGCAGAATTGCTGTAATTCAGCCACATTGGAGGGTTTTCGAACATGAAGTGCCTTTTTAAGGTCATGCCACAGCATCTCAATTGGATTCAGGTCAGGATTTGGACTAGGCCAATCCAAAGTCTTCATTTTGTTTTTCTTAAGCCATTCAGAGGTGGACTTACTGGTGTGTTTTGGATCATTGTTCTGCTGCAGAACCCAAGTGCGCTTCAGCTTGAGGTCACGAACAGATGGCCGGACATTCTCCTTCAGGATTTTTTGGTAGACAGTAGAATTCATGGTTCCATTTGCCACAGCAAATCTTCCAGGTCCTGAAGCAGCAAAACAGCCTCAGGCCATCACACTACCACCACCATATTTTACTGTTGGTATGATGTTCCTTTTCTGAAATGCTGTGTTACTTTTACGCCAGATGTAATGGGACACACACCTTCCAAAAAGTTCAATTTTTGTGTTGTCAGTCCACAGAGTATTTTCCCAAAAGTCTTGGGGATCATCAAGATGCTTTCTGGCAAAACTGAGACGAGCCTTTATGTTCTTTTTGCTCTTTTGTCTTGGAACTCTGCCATGCAGGCCATTTTTGGCCAGTCTCTTTCTTACGGTGGAGTCATGAACACTGACCTTAACCAAGGCAAGTGAGGCCTGCAGTTCTTTGGATGTTGTGGGGTGTTTTGTAACCTCTTGGATGAGTTGCCACTGTGCTCTTGGGGTAATTTTGGTTGTCTTGGGGATCATCAAGATGTTTCCTGGCAAAACTGAGACGAGTCTTCATGTTCTTTTTGCTCAGCAGTGGTTTTTGTCTTGGAACTCTGCCATGCAGGCCATTTTTGCCCAGTCTCTTTCTTATGATGGGGTCATGAACACTGACCTTAACTGAGGCAAGTGAGGCCTGCAGTTCTTTGGATGTTGTTGTGGAGTCTTTTGTGACCTCTTGGATGAGTCGTTGCTGCGCTATTGGGGTAATTTTGGTCGGCCGGCCACTCCTGGGAAGGTTTACCACTGTTCCATGTTTTCGGCATTTGTGGATAATGGCTCTCACTGTGGGTCGTTGGAATCCCAAAGCTTTAGAAATGGCTTTATAACTTTTTCCAGTCTGACAGATCTCAATGACTTTGTTTCTCATTTGTTCCTGAATTTCTTTGGATGGCAGCATGATGTCTAGCTTTTGAGGATCTTTTGGTCTACTTGACTTTGTAAGGCAGTTCTTATTGAAGTGATTTCTTGACTGAGGAACACGTGTGGCAGTAGATCATGCCCGGGATGTGGCTAGAGAAATTGAACTCGACTTTCCAAGATGTGATAAACCCCAATTATTTATGCTTTAATCGGGGGCGGGGTGGTGTCACTTTTTCACACAGGGCCATGTAGGTTTGGATTTTTTTACCCTTAATAATAAACACCTTCATTTAAAAACTGCATTTTGTGTTTACTTGTGTTATCTTTGTCTAATATTTAACATGACAAACAAACGATCCAAGATGGCGCCCACAGCGGTCGACATGGGGGGTGCTTCGCTGCGCTCTTTGTTGTTTTTGTTTGTCAATTGTGTGTCTGCTTGCACTATACCCGTGAAGAACTTTTAAATATCAGACTTTCACCCCCACGGACCTCCTCCCAGTCTTTCTAGCCCCTGCCGCCGATCTGGTTTATTGTTTGGCTCGGAAAGTGAGACGGCGGAAGAGAGGAAGACGACGGGCGCTCTCGTGCGACTTCGCAGGAGAGGCTCGCGAACGGCGCTGCCTGGCATATTTCTGTCCAATACCAACTCTCTCTCTAACAAGGTGGATGAACTGAGACTGCTGATGCGTTTTAAGGACCTCTGCCTCCTCAGCTGTCCTCTGCTTTACTGAGACCTGGCTCCGGGAAAATATACCGGACAGCGCGCTGGCGCCTCGACGGCTTCCAGCTCTTCCGTGCTGATCGTGACACAGAGCTTTCCGGCAAGACCACAGGAGGCGGAGTCTGCTTCTACATCACTGCATCTGGTGCTCTGATGTAACGGTAATTTCCAAACACTGTTCTCCTGCCTTGGAATTTCTTGTTATCAATTGCAAGCCCTTCTATTCCCCGCGGGAGTTTGCTTCTTTATAATGATCGCTGTGTACGCCCCTCCCGACGCGGACACGCGCGAAGCTCAGCGCGTGCTCGCGGATCACATTCAACACACAGAGCGGAGTTTTCCAGACTCCTGATTATTGTGGGCTGGCGACTTTAATCAGTGCAATCTGAGCCACGATCTCCCCCGCTACAAACAGTTTATTAAATGCCCCACCAGAGATTAAACACACTGGATCACTGTTACACCACAGTGAAAGACGCATATCGCGCTGTCCCTCGAGCTGCGCTGGGATTATCTGATCACGTGATGGTTCACCTCATTCCCACATACAGACAGAGATTGAAGCTCACTAAACCTGTTGTGAGCACTACGAAGATACGGACCAGTGATGCTGAGGAGAAGCTGGAAACGTGCATGGAAATATCTGACTGGGGGCATGCTTAAAGGAGCCACGCATGATCTGGATGAGTACACGGACACTGTGAACTCATATATCCACTTTTGTGAAGAGAACATTCTTCCATCACGCACCAGGGTGAGGTACTCTAATGACAAACCCTGGTTCACAGGCTAAGCTCAGACAGATCAGGAAGGAGAAAGGAAGCAGCGCTGAAAAGTGGAGACAGGGACTGCTACTGGGAGGTTAAATACCGGTTTAACAGAGAGCTGAAGAGGCTAAATCTGTGTACTCAGAGAGACTCCAGCAGCAGTTCACTGCTAATGATTCGGCTTCCGTGTGGAGAGGACTGAGGCAGATCACCAACTATCGGCCTCAGGCTCCTAAAGGTCAGGATGACAAAGCCCTTTGGTCAGAGACTGTCCCAACACTATGCCCGTTTTGACACCTCGTCATCTGTGTCCAACCCCCCCCCCCTCCCTCCAGCTCCACAGCCTCCACATTCCCTACTTCATTTAAGCACCCCCCCCTCGCCTCCCCCCCTCCCCTTATTCATCAGTGAGCAGATGTGCTCAAACAGTTCTCCAGACTGAACCCGCGCAAGCCCCCGGCCCAGACGGCGTGTCTCCCTCCACCCTGAGACTCTGTGCGAAACAGCTGGCTCCTGTATTCACAGACATTTTTAACACCTCCCTTAAGTTATGCCACGTGCCATCCTGCCTCAAATCCTCCACCAACATCCCTGTCCCCAAGAAGCCACGGATCACTGGACTTAATGACTACAGACCTGTAGCGCTCACCTCTGTAGTCATGAAGTCCTTTGAGCGCCTGGTCCTGTCCCACCTCAAGTCCATCACCACCCCTCTCCTGGACCCGCTGCAGTTTGCCTACCGAGCCAACAGGTCTGTAGACGATGCAGTCAACCTGGGCCCTCCACTCCATCCTGCAGCACCTGGACTCCCCGGGAACCTACGCCAGGATCCTGTTTGTGGACTTCAGCTCCGCATTCAACAACCATCCGCCCCGCTCTGCTCCGGGACAAGCTGTCCCTGCTCAACGTGCCTGACTCCCTCTGCAGGTGGATCATCGACTTCCTGACGGACCGGAGGCAGCATGTGCGGCTGGGGAAAGACTGTCTCAGACTATACTAGCATCAGCACCGGATCACCCCAGGGCTGTGTACTTTCCCCCCCTACTCTTCTCCCTTTACACCAACTCCTGCACCTCCAGCCACCAGTCTGTCAAGTTGATCAAGTTTGCGGACGACACCACCCTCATCGGGCTCATCTCCAACGGCGACGAGTCCGCCTACAGGAGAGAGGGTGGCCCAGCTGGCGTCCTGGGTGCAGCAATAACAACCTGCAGCTGAACGCTCTGAAGACAGTGGGAGATGATTGTAGACTTCAGGAAAGTCACTACTCCTCTGCCCCCCTCACCCTCTCAGGCTCTCCCATCACCACTGCTGATTCCTTCCGCTTCCTAGGCACTACCATCACCAGGACCTCAAATGGGAGCTGACCATCAGCTCACTCATCAAAAAAGCCCAGCAGAGGATGTTCTTCCTGCGGCAGCTGAGGAAGCTCAAGCTACCCACCAAGATGTTAGTGCAAGTTCTACACAGCCATCATCGAGTCCATCCTCACCACCTCCATAACCGTGTGGTACGCAGGAGCCACTGCCAGGGACAGACTAAGGCTGCAGCGCGTCGTGCGCACTGCTGAGAAGGTGATCGGCTGCAAGCTCCCATCTCTCCAGGATCTGTACATCTCCAGGACCCGGAGGCGTGCTGGCCGGATCATAGCCGATCCCTCACACCCTGGTCACGTACTGTTTGCCCCCCTCCCCTCTGGTAGAAGACTTCGGTCCATCCAGACTAAAACCTCCCGTCACATGAACAGCTTCTTCCCCTCTGCCATTAGACTGCTGAACACTAAGTGACTCTCGTGCACCATGTACAGCAGCTCAACCAGACTCATGTCAATCATCACTGTTTTCTTCCTGCATTACCGACTGCACTATATAGTTCTCCACAGTATCTGCTGCTGGCTAATATATATTTTAACTGTTGACCAGTATCACTTAATCTTATCCTACACTTTATTACATGTATAGTTTATTTCTCTTATCTTATCATGTTTAATGTTGCAGCATTGTACCGAGACAAATTCCTAGTTTGTGTACTACATGAACAATGGCAATAAACCTGATTCTGATTCTGATTCTGATTCTGAAACATAACGTGACAAACATACAAAAAAATGATAAATCAGGAAGGGGGAAAACACTTTTTCACACCACTGTATATGATAAGATTTGCATCAAGTTGTTACTTTGTCTGTGGCATGGTTGTTTCCAAAGGAGGCAAAGGCTCCTTAATACACCATTCTCTTTCCTTGAGTCCGTAACCAAATGTACATGGCTCACATCACCTTAATTTATGACAGTAGTAACAGGCAATTACAGCTTGACAACTGTAGGGGGAACCAAAGAGCAATTCCTACATAGTGCTCCTTTGAAAATAGGAAAATCCCAACTGTTGGGGGAACCAAAGAGCAATTCCTACATAGTGCTCCTTTAACAATAGGAAAATCCTATTGTGCTTTCGGATCACTTCCAAAATCTAATAGGTTTATCCTTGGCACTAGGGCTGTAGCGCCCATAATGGTAACATTATGTAGCTCACATATTTCACTGCAGAGACCCAAGCATAGAAGGACTTTAAGCTTGCGGTGTGTATTGACATCACGCCTCAGATGGACAATGAGTCTGGACCACCTGCGGACTTGGGAGGAAGTCAGAGGATCTGGAGCGTGAGCCTGAAAGGACTGTCTGACCTCCTGGGGTCAGATAGAAGAGCAAAGAGGACTTTTGAAGTGATTAAGTGTAAATAGAAGGATGTGACTTGATTGTGTGATTCTGTGTTGATGTGTGGGTATAAATGTATGTGGGTTTACCGCAGCTCTTCCTCTTTTTTCCTGACTGAGAGAGAGAGAGCTGGGGAGTTGAGATGAATAAACCATACTGAGAAATTATCCAGTCTCATCATTTCATGATCCCCACATTAGTGACCAAGACGTACGATGCCGGGAGAACGTTACCCTGACCCGGATTCACCGGAGACCGACCGCACGAGCACAGGCTCGATTAAGCTCCCCGAGTTCTGGCAAGACGACCCGCACTCATGGTTCCAACACGCGGAATCGCGGTTCGTGCTTGGGGGAATATCAGCAGATGACATCAAGTTTCATAATGTCATCGCAAGACTCGACAGCCGCACAGCTCGATGTGTGCGGAGCCTGGTGCAGCAGCCGCCCGCTGCTGGCAAATACGACGCGCTGAAAGCCGCCCTCATCGAGAGTTTTGTGCCATCAGCCGAGGTGAGGGCCAGGCAGCTTCTGGACCTGCGCGACAGAGGAGGACGCAGAGCGACCGACCTCATGGAGGACATGCAGCTGATCGGGACAGACAACGATGCGTTTCTGTTCAAACACATCTTCTTGAGGACCCTCCCAGCACACATGAGAGGTACCCTGTCTGGCATGAGGTGTGTGAACCAGCAAGACTTCCGCGCGCTGGCCAGGGAAGCGCAGCGGCTCCTCGACGGAGGAGACTTCTGTGGCAGCAGCAGACCTTGGCGCGGCGGCCGGAGGCAGGGAGGAGCCGGAGGCAGCAGGAGCAACCCCAGCGACAACGGCAGCGACGCGGTCCCGAGGCAGAGGAGGGGACGACCTCTGTTTTTACCATTGACGCTTCGCTGAGAAGGCGCACAGATGCATCCCGCCATGCAGTTTCAAGAAACAGGGAAATGCCCGGGCCGGGGGTCGTTAGCAGCTTCGACTCTCAGTGAACAGAACAAGCTGCTTTATCTAACAGACGCGGGCTCCGGGCGGCAATTCCTCGTAGACACCGGAGCTCAGAGGAGTTTCATCACCGCGACCTATGTGGATCGTGTGGCGGGGCCCCGCGGAGACGGCGCAACGGCGGCGAACGGCTCGTCGATCAAAACATTCGGGGAAAGGACTCTACGCCTGTCCTTGCATGGCCGCACCTATGAATGGACCTTCATAGTAGCGGCGGTGAGTTTCAACATGTTAGGCGCTGACTTTTTGTGCTCACATGGCTTGTTAGTGGATCTGGTTAATAGACGCCTAGTAAATGCACTCTTCTTTTGTTCTATCCCTTGTGCAGCTAGAGTGTCCCCGCCGCCAGCACAGACCAACATCGCCACAGCAGGCGGTAAGTTTCACACTCTTCTACCCCAGTTCCCAGCACTCACAGTTCCCACGTTTTCAGCTAAGGTTGCGAAGCACGGGGTGGAACACTTTATCACCACACGTGGCCCACCAGTTTTTGCGAAAGCTCGGCGCTTGGATGCAGCTAAGCTCTCCATAGCGCGCGAGGAGTTCGCCAACCTGGAAAGGTTGGGCATAATTCGCCGCTCGAAGAGCGCCTGGGCATCACCACTACATATGGTGCCTAAGGCTGACGGCTCGTGGAGACCTTGTGGTGATTACCGCAGGTTAAACAATGCCACAGCGCAGGACCGCTACCCAATTCCGCATATCCAGAATTTCTCAGTGCACTTAGCGAAGGCGCGCATTTTTTCTAAAATAGACCTGGTCCGCGGTTATCATCAGGTCCCGGTTCGACCAGAGGACATTCCCAAAACAGCGTTAATAACCCCGTTCGGACTTTTTGAATTTTTACGCATGCCTTTTGGCCTTAAAGGCGCCGCGCAAACTTTCCATTGAATGATGGATGCCGTGTTGCGCGACGTCCCTTTCGTTTTTGTCTGCTTGGACGATATTTTAGTCGCCAGTGCCTCCGAGGAGGAACACGAAAAACACCTCACCACGGTTTTTCAGAGGTTGGGAACGCACGGGTTGATAATCAACCCAGCCAAGTGCCATTTTGGCGTAGCGCAAATCGATTTTTTAGGACACCGCGTCTCCCCAGAGGGAGCAATCCCTCTGCCGGCCAAAGTACGCGCGGTGGCGGAGTTTCCCCAGCCACAAACGGTCAAAGCATTGCAAGAGTTTTTAGGAATGGTAAATTTTTATAACCGTTTCATACCCCACGCAGCGCAGCTTATGCAACCGTTATACGCCGTGCTTAAAAAGCAGAAGCCCTCCAATGCGATCGAGTGGTCCCCGGAGCGGGAGCGCGCATTCACGGAGGTTAAAAAAGCACTGGCAGACGCAGCGCTGCTGGCTCACCCAGACCCATCAGCCCGCATAGCGCTAACCACCGACGCGTCAGATGTGGCCATAGGGGCCGTGGTAGAGCAGCAAGTCACCGGGGTTTGGCAACCGCTTGCTTTTTTCAGCAGGTCCTTGCGTGAAGCTGAGCGGAAATACAGCGCGTTTGACAGGGAGCTGCTAGCACTCCACCTGGCCATTCACCATTTCCAGTTCTGGCTGGAGGGGCGACGTTTCACCGCGTTTGTCGACCACAAACCGCTCACTTTTGCAATGTCCAAAATTTCAGAACCGTGGTCAGGACGGCAGCAGAGACAGCTGGCCGCAATTTTGGAATTTACCACCGATATTCAGCACGTAGCCGGTAAACTCAACGTAGTAGCGGACTGTCTCTCACGCGCGGTAACAGCGCCTGTCAGCGCGGAAGCGGGTTGTACTACCGCAGACGTGGGGCGGGGTAACAGCGCGGATGCGCACGTGGCCCCTGTTCACGTGGGGATAGATTATGCAGCCATGGCAGCGGAGCAGAGCGGAGACGCAGACGTGCGCGCCCTCCTGTCCGGACCAACAGGGTTAAGGCTGGAGAGCAAAAGTTTACAAACTGGTTCACCCCCTCTAATCTGCGACGTATCCACCGGGTGACCGCGCCCGGTGGCGCCGTTGCATTTTTGACACGGTGCACTCCCTGGCGCACCCGGGAGTACGCGCTTCGGTGAAAATGGTAGCGGAGAAGTTTGTTTGGCCGAGCCTGCGCAAGCACGTGAAAGAGTGGGCGAAAGCCCGCATGGCTTGCCAGCGGGCCAAAGTCCACAGGCACACGAAGGCCCCTTTAGAACGGTTCCACATTCCGGCTAAGAGATTCGATCATGTGCATGTAGACCTAGTGGGCCCCCTGCCGCCGTCACAAGGGTTCACACATCTCTTGACAATGGTGGACCGAACCACACGTTGGCCGGAAGTGGTCCCGTTAACGTCGACCACAGCGGCAGAGGTGGCTCGCGCTTTTTTAACAGCCTGGGTAGCGCGGTTCGGGGTTCCGTCGGATATTACGTCCGACAGGGGACCTCAATTTGTGTCGGAACTGTGGTCAGCAATGGCCAGCGTCTTAGGAGCGGCAGTCCACCGCACTACCGCTTATCACCCACAGGCCAACGGTTTATGCGAGCGTTTTCACAGGTCTTTGAAGGCAGCCCTCAGAGCGTCGCTCACAGATGCAGATTGGGTAAACAAACTACCATGGGTTTTGTTGGGGTTGCGTTCGGCACCCAAAGAGGACTTAGATGCCTCACCCGCAGAATTGTTTTTTGCGCAACCTCTCAGGCTGCCCGGCGAGTTCCTACCAGCCCATGCGGCACCAGGGCGCCCCCCGGTGCGGGGACCTCTGATTGGCACGGGGGCAGAAATGCTCCCGGGCCCCGCTCATCACACTTTTCCGCGTGTTTTTGTTCCCAAGGCTTTACAAAACGCTGAATTTGTTTTTGTCAGGCACGACGCTCAGCGACACAGTCTCCGCCCACCATATGACGGTCCATTTCGAGTGCTGGAAACCGGGGAGAAATATTTTGTGCTAGATTTGGGGGGCAGGAAAGAAACAATCAGTATTGATAGATTAAAGCCTGCCTTTGTGTTGCATGACGAATCTGTACGACTGGCGAGGACGCCTCGAAGCGGCAGACCACCCAGGGAACAGCCTCTGGAGCACCCGCAGGTGGACAAATAACCTTTCTCCCCCTCATTCCACAGATTCGCTGCAAGACAGCACAACACAGGCTGTGAAACCTGCGTACAGCAAGTTTGGGAGGAGGTTGAAGCCCAGACTACGGGCAGAGTGATGTGTGTTTCGATCAAACGGTGTAGGCCGTGCTGTAAATTCCGCAGGTGGGGGGTGACATATGCTGTATTGCCATTAGGATAAGGTTATCGGGTGTGTCCATTCTTTGGCGTTTGGGGGGGAGTGATGTAGCGCCCATAATGGTAACATTATGTAGCTCACATATTTCACTGCAGAGACCCAAGCATAGAAGGACTTTAAGCTTGCGGTGTGTATTGACATCACGCCTCAGATGGACAATGAGTCTGGACCACCTGTGGACTTGGGAGGAAGTCAGAGGATCTGGAGCGTGAGCCTGAAAGGACTGTCTGACCTCCTGGGGTCAGACAGAAGAGCAAAGAGGACTTTTGAAGTGATTAAGTGTAAATAGAAGGATGTGACTTGATTGTGTGATTCTGTGTTGATGTGTGGGTATAAATGTATGTGGGTTTACCGCAGCTCTTCCTCTTTTTTCCTGACTGAGAGAGAGAGAGCTGGGGAGTTTAGATGAATAAACCATACTGAGAAATTATCCAGTCTCATCATTTCATGATCCCCACAGGGCCACCTCTGGTGAAAATTTCATCAAAATCCATCTAGTTGTTTTTGCGTAATCCTGCAAACAAATAAACAACAGACAGGCAAACAAACTGCCCCTATCACATTGCATCCTTGGCGGAGGTAATAAGTTTGATTAATAGCGTGTTATAAACTGTCTTGTTACAAGATGGGCAGTGACAGCAAACATCTGCTACTGAGTTAATGATGGCAAATCACACCCAATTATACGCAGATAATAGTACTGTGCTGCAGGTCTTAAAATCAATTAGAAATTAAGGTGACCCACAGTATTCACATTTATTGATTGTATACTATAAACTTGTGTGGTGATGTACCAACAGTCACCCTTTGGCCTTGTGCGTTATTATTATTTACTGTCAAACTTTCTACTCTGTTTGAGCTCTTTGTAAACAGTACTTACTACTATTTTCATGTGACCAAGCTACACTGCACGGGACACACATACACATACAAACACTTTCAGACTATTGCATACAAAATCACACGTGCACGCACACACACAGCCACACACAAACAAACCACATGATCAGATGAAGAGGAACCATTGTTCAGCATCACAGGACCTCTAAACACAGCCACACACAATTCTCGTTGTGCACAGCCTTTTGTAGAACTACCAGAGTCACCCTTGTTTTAATATTCTGTGGGATACATGCATGCATCTACCAACTATAAATACACTATCCCTCTGTGCTGATGTTTATAACTATGGCTTCTATGTGCATGTGTGTTTGAGCATAACAGAAATCTGCATTTTGTGCCACAAAAGTATGCAGAGATGTAAACACACAGATGGAACTCCTTTTTCTTCTCCAGTGGGATGGAGCCGTCAGACTGTGGCAGCCAGTGACAGTGACATGCCATTAGCCCACTAAGCTAAAGCAGGGAGGTCAAATGACTGACCTCTGGGTCCGAGGTCTAAAGAGGACCTGGAGTGCAAAAGTCAAGAGGTCATGGAGGTGGAGACATCTGACCAGATTCATAACTCTGTTCTTTTTTTTTTCCCAGTGCAGTCACAAGACAAACATGTTCAGCAGTGATTAATGACTTAAGGCACTTTTTCAATTAGACATAATGTGACACTGCCTTTCATCTGGTCGGATACTTATGAGTTCAACCTTTTTCACTTTCTTGGCAGCTGGAAAAAACCCTTGAGGCTGACTAATGTTTTAGTTCCCTCATTCTTTGTATGCTCTGTGCAACATAACTGGATGTGAAATGTGTGTGGACTTCACTGAAGAAGCCTCTAATCACTCCTTTTAGGGGTGTGTGTGATGACACTGGTAGGGCTTTGCCCCACCCATATAACCGCCATGTGATGTCATTACATCACACCCTTCACTTCTGATGCTCTTCGTCTCACCAGTTGGCATTTTTGGACCGCTGCTTTGAATACTTGACCCAAATTAAGATGGTTTTTACCATTAAACTGCTTTTCGATCTCAGAGCCAAACCCCTGTGGGTTAGGGAGTACTTGATTGGCCAGCAAACTCTCCTGACCTAAAATATTGTCAAGAGGAAGATGAGAGACACCAGACCCAACAATGCAGATGAGTTGAAGGCTGCTATTAAAGCAACCTGGGCCTCCATAACACCTCAGTAGTGCCACAGGCTGATCGCCTCTATGCCATGCCGCATTGATGCAGTAATTCATGCAAAAGGAGCCCCAACCAAGTATTGAGTGCGTACATGGACATACTTTCCAGTCGGTCATCATTTCTATTAAAAAATCAATTTTTAAAAATTAATATTATGTAATATTCAGGCTTTGGGTGGTAGGGAAGAATTACCAGATGACTGGGAAAGTACAGCAAAAGTATTGAGGGAAACAGGTAGAAAGGTATGTGGTGTATTCAGTGGACAGAGGAAGGAAGACAAGGAGACTTGGTGGTGGAATGAGAAGGTACAGGAAAGTATTCAAAGGAAGAGGCGGGCAAAGAAAAAGTGGGATAGTCAGGGAGATGAAGAAAGTAGACAGGGATATTTGGAATCTAGGCAGATGTCAAAGAGAGAGGTGGCAAAGGAAAATGCATATAGTGAGTTGTATGAGAGGATGGATACTAAGGAAGGAGAAAAGGAATTGCACTGATTGGCTAGACGGAGATCGAGCTGGAAAGGATGGACAGCAGGTTAGGCTGATTAAGAACAGAAATGGCAATGTACTAACAAATGACGTCAGTGTGTTGAGAAGGTGGAAGGAGTACTTTGAAAAGCTGATGAATAAAGAAAATGAGAGAGAGAGGAGGATGGATGACAGAAAGATGGCGAACAACGAAGTCCAGAAGATTAGGAAGGTAGAAGTGAGGGCAGCTTTGAAGAGGATAAAGAATGGAAAGGCGATTGGTCCAGATGACATACCTGTGGAGATATGGAGATGTTTAGGAGAGATGGCAGTGGGCTTTTTAACCAGATTGTTTAACACAATCTTGGAGAGTGAGAAGATGCCTGAGGAGTGGAGAAGAAGTATTTTGGTGTCAGTTTTCAAGAACAAAGGTGACACTCAGAGCTGTAGTAACTATAGAGGCATAAAGTTGATCAGCCGCGCTATGAAGATATCGGAAAAAGTTGTTGAAGCCAGGTTTAAGAGGACAATCAATGAGCAGTAGTATGGTTTTATGCCAAGAAAGAGTACTACCGATGCAATGTTTGCTTTAAGAGTGTTGATGGAGAAGTATAGAGAAAGTCAGAAGGAGTTGCACTGTCTTTGTGGATCTAGAGAAAGCATATAATAGGGTGCCAAGAGAGGGTGTGGTATTGTATGAGAAAGTCAGGAGTGGCAGAGAAGTATGTGAGGATGGTGCAGGACATGTATGAGGACAGCGAGACGTGGTGAGGTGCGCTCTTGGAGTGATGGATGGATTCAAGGTGGGGGTGGGATTACATCAAGGATCGGCTCTGAGCGCCTTCTTGTTTGCCATGGTGATGGACAGGCTGACAGACGAGGTCAGGCAGGAGTCTCTGTGGACCATGATGTTTGCAGACGACATTGTGATCTGTAGTGAGAGTAGGGAGCAGGTGGAAGAGAACCTGGAGAGGTGGAGGTATGCTCTGGAGAGAAGAGAATGAAAGTCAGAAGCAAGACAGAATACATGAGTGTGAATGAGTGGGGGGCAAGTGTAACGGTGAAGATGGGAGTAGCAGTAGTGAAAGTAGGTGAGTTTAAATACCTGGGCTCAACCATCCAAAGCAATGGAAAATGCATGAGAGGTGAAGAAGAGAATGCAGGCAAGGTGGAGTGGATGGAGACGAGTATCGGGGTGAGAAGGATAGCAGCTAGAGTGAAAGGGAAGATTTACAAGATGGTAGTGAGACCTGCTATGATGTATGGTTTGGAGATGGTGGCAATGACAAAAAGACACGAGGCGGCGCTGGAGGTGGTAGAGTTGAAGATGCTAAGATTCTCACTGGGAGTGACTACGAGGGACAAGATTAGAAATGAGTATATCAGAGGGACAGCTCAGGTTCAGCAGTTTGGAAACAAAGTAAGAGAGGCAAGGCTGAGATGGTTTGGACATGTGCAGAGGAGGGATAGTGGATATATTGGATAAAGGATGTTGAAGATGGAGCTGCCAGGCAGGAGGAAAAGACAGAGACCACAGAGAAGATTCCTGGATGTAGTGAAGGAAGACATGGAGAGTGTTGATGTTACAGAGGAAGATGCAAGGGATAGGGTGAGATGGAGGCAGATGATCAGCTGTGGCGACCCCTAAAGGAAGCAGTCGAAAGAAGAAGAATTTTATGTAATATTCTAATTTTTCGAGAAACTGAATTTGGGGTTTTCATGAGTTATAAGCCATGAAAACTATAAGCTATAAGCCAACAAAATTAAAAGAGATAAACAGATGAAATATATCACTCTGTATGTAATAAATCTGTATAAGTTTCATTTATTGAGCTGTACCTGTAAGTGCAGTAAATCATTAGTTGGCACTTTTCATTGCTGCACTACACTTTGGCATACAGATGACTTACAGTAAATGGCGATGCATGAACAGACAAGCCACTCAGACAACAGAAACTCTTCTGTGCAGCTAGTCGTGCATTTACACGCAAACTCTAAAAATCAATTTGGTCACTATAACTGCACAACTGCTCTTTACTGAAACTCCAGCAGCTGTTGTCTTTTTGGTACAGAGTAACACAAACACACACAGCTGTGAGGCTCCTGTGTAAAACCACAAATACTTGAGGGAAATGCACCTGTGACAGAGTGAGATTATCACCCCCCTGTCTTGGTGTCTAACCCTGACCTGAGAACCACATCCCCTCAGCAGACACACACACACACACACACAGAACCAATTCATGACACGCTGTCTGCTAGATTCAGTGCTTCTTCAGCACATGCAGTTATAGAATAAAGACTGAAACTATGGTGTTGAACATGGCATTAAACAAAAAGCAGCCAATCCTATAATGGTTACAGAGTTTAACAAATATGCACCAGATGATAATAATACCGAACACAGCTGACAATCTTTGGGGACGTTACTGCTGTTCCTGTTTTCGTTGAGGTGCACAGCCGCGTGTCACTATATCGCCTCATTCCCAGTTAAAACAAACAAGTGGCACACTGTCACTTCCCCTCTTGCACCATGAACCTCTGCTGGCATCCTGTGTCAGAGTGATAAGCAGTCCCTTGATACGTCCCAGCCTGTCTCTGAACAAAGGAACTGCAGGAAGAGGTCAGCCACTTGCTCTGTAAGCCTGCCAAGACATTAAAGTTTCCATATGTTTCACGTTGAGGCTAAGTCAAAACAAATCCCCTCACTGCACCGCCCTATCGTATATAATTAAGAAAGTTACAACTCACTAATGAATGGACTGGTGTTATTTGACTGAGGTAATGGTGATATACATGCACGCTGTCAAATACTGTCATTCTGATCAGCATTCATCATCTCTTTTATGGACCAGTTAATTAAATTGTTTGTTGTGAAAGTGCACACACTCAGTTCTCACAAAGTTTAGGAAGCATCGGTGCTGGTTACAGTGACTGTTTGCTCGCCGTCAGAGTGATTCTGATATAAGCTAGTTTTCCTTTTTGGCATTCTCTGCATCCTGTAGTTGTCGTAGAATTGTCTGCAAAACATTTTACAATAAATGGATGGCATTTTGCAATAAATAAATAAGTGGACAGTTTCTTACACCAGGGTCTGCAGCCTGCATGGGCCCTTTTGCCCTTAATTAGCGATTACCCTGCAGCACTGATTAAACATGCAAATTAAACTGTCTGTGATGGAGAAACTCATTCTGATGAAACCACTCCGAGGTCAAGAAGCGCCTTTGTCTCTACATATACATGTAGGTGTACGATTCCTGAAAGTTGAAAGGACAAGTATTCATATCTTTTAACCTTTCATCTTGAGCTCAAACTGAATAAAAACCCATATGATGATCACTGTGTGTGATGTTTGTCTGTATCCAAACAATTAGGAATAGTACATTTTTGAGAAATCATAAGTGGCCAGACCTCTTGACCTCTGATCCTGACTGTGACCTTGAGCACAAACTGGATGCAAACCCACCTGAGAATCATTGTGTGATGAGTTTGGTGAGCATTGCTGCAATTGCCTAGGAGGAGGAGTGATTCCCGTAAAATGTGGATGGATGAATGGAGGGATAGAGGGACATGTCATGGATTAGATTTTTTGGGCTATACCAGAACAAGCTAAAAAAGAAAAGAAAAATAAACTTGTCAATTTTATGTGGAAAAAAAATGCAATTTACAAGAGAAATATTGCCAAATTGTGATAAAACACCAAACTTTTATGAAAGAAAACATCAAACATGAAAAAAGAGTTGAAAACAGTAGTCTAAAAAAAAGTCATAAATTTACATTAAAAATTCATAAATTTACCAGAGAACTTTCAAGAAAGGAAAAATCTTAACTGTTACTAAAGTTGGCAGATAAGTTTATTCTTATGTTTTACCTTCTGTTTAAGGCTCTAATATGTTTTCCCATTTACAGATGTTTTTGGTATAAAATTTATCACATTGCCCCTTTGTCCTTCAACAAAACAAAAGACTTTATAAATGTTTTTAACCAACAGATGGAATGCCTTATAGATATGTTTTTATATTCAGCGATGTCTGGTGGTTGTGGAAACGATGACACAAAGAAAGATGGCAGAGGGTTACAGTTGCACCTGGCCCTAATCATTCCACTATTCATAAACCCAGTTATTGTTAGTGCCTACACCTACCTCTCACTCTAACCTTAATAACCTAGAAATATGTATTTAATAGTCAACCCGTGAGTGAATCTCAAATGAGGAAGTGAAAGAAAGCATAGACTGCCGTGACAAAAAGGCACAACAGCGAATCAAACTCGGGTCACTCGGGTGGAAGTATATTTCTGTAGTACGCTGCATCTCCTCTGCATTGCCTGAATTGTGCTCCTGTTTTTCTCCAGCAATTAGATAATCTCCAAGAAAATATATCTTTCTGTTCAACCCTAATATATGATTTTCACTGAAGACGGTTTGTCTTGCACCTGAAGATGACATAGGGTCTTTTTCCCACCCCCACAATGGCTGCACATTATCCTAGCAAGGAGCAGAAGTGGTTGTCTGTTCATGAATACTGATTTCTGTGCTTATATCATGTTAATGTGCCTGCTTTTTTATGTGGTTTTAAGACTTACGTTGCATTGAAATTAAAGTTAGCTGTGCCATTCCTTGGACAGCATTTATCCATGAGGGCAACTAGCTTGAGGACTATTAACGTCTCCTCTGTGGAAAGTCAGAAGGGACTGGTCAGGTGCTTGCCAAGGTCAACCAGACCCAGGCTGTTATGCACTTAATTCTCTTATGAGACCAGGCAAAGGTCCAGTGGTAAAAGAAAATCCCAGGTTTCAGAATAGAACATTGTCAGCAGTGGTGGTGACACTGTGGTCATGCCATGAAAGGCTACTTTTCCGCAAAACAATCCAATCATCTGGTTTGGCCACAGTTTATTTATTTTGCCTCACCACTAAAAAGATTTGTCCCAGCCCCTTCAGAAGAAAGAAACCAAGCCAAAAAACATGGTTGAACAGCAAATATAGGTTTTATCACCTGGCCCTCATGAACACTGGTTACAGAGAAGTAGAGAGTAGTGGTGATAATACAAAGTGGAATCGGGCTGGTGCTGCATTTTGAAAAGCAGTCTCTCCCTTAAGCTAAACAACAGCCTGTTGAACATTAATCCAACTCGGTGCAAAGAAAAATACCCCCAGCTGGGCCTGCAGTTTTTTATCTGCTGTCTGCCATTCAAGACGGTTACCGTATAATAAATCACCAGGGTGAACCAAGAGATGATTAATAAAACTCAGAGCAAATGGAGGGCAACACAAAACAGCTGTTTGTGTTTGCCTGAACCCATCACTGATGACTTATTAATTCTGAGGAGCCAGGTTGTGGTTTTGGTTTGGGTATAAAATCTAAATTTACGTAAGTCCTTTCCAAAACCCCATTGCCAATAGAAATAAGACGTGTGTTAAATATTGAGTTTGTAGACTGGCACAAAAGCTGAGTGATGGTCCAAGGAGAGAGAGTGAGAGAGAGAAAACACTTGCCAAAAGGATGGAGGGAAAAGGAGTGGTGTATATTGAATACTATTGAAAGCAGAACACCAAAAAAGTCCCAAAGAATAAGTTGAAAAAAATCAGGGTTCAGTAAATTCTGAAATATTGGAAGACACACTGAAAATGTGGTTTCTGTTGCAGGAACTTCTTACAGAGAGAATGCTGAGGACAGAAAGACTGCATTTAATGCTGCATCTATCTATAAATGCACCAAATCTCTCTATGTGTTCCTCAGATATTGCCCGAACCGTTTGTCCGACTGGCCTCAGATTTTATAAGTGCTTTGCTGAGGTTACGAGGGTGTGCATCCCTGAGTATGGAGTTGCTCAGTCAAAATATGTCATTTTTATCAAAAAAAAGTTTAGCCACCGCTGTGTTTCCTCATGCTTTGGCTTCTAGAAATTTCAGATTGACTCCGTATTGATTGGATAATACGTGGCATCATGACCAGTCACCAGAGCACTCATGAACAAAACAAGGAAGTGAAAAGCGACAAATTTGACTAGAAAAAGAGAATACTGATGATTTAATGCTTGCAAAATGAGATTATAATGTTGCTGTGATTGCATAACTGTAAAAGATATGTGCACCTCGTGTTCTATGTGGAGAACACGAGGTGCACGGGGGGAAAGGGCAGCAGGCAGACCGTCTTACCGCAGTCCTTCGCAGGGAGCCAAGCCCAGCCTGCCCGGTTAATGGGAATCTCGGTTGCTGCTTCACCCGTGTACCGCCGTCGTCCTTTGTGGCACTGCGGGTTCAAGGTGGCGCTCCTCCCGGTGCTGGTGTGCTTGCACGGCTATCTAAAAATTAAAAGTTAATAATAATACCACCATGATTGTGGAGCAGAATGGCTAGATCAGGGGTGTCCAACCATGTGCCATGGAGAGCCAAGACCCTGCAGGTTTTACCTCCAACCAGTGTCTTCAACAGCAGATTTCTGTGAACTTCTTCCCACTGATTGCTGATAAGTGAAAACACCTGCTGAAGAGACTGGGTAGAAGAGAAAACCTGCAGGGTCTTGGCTCTCCATGGCACATGGTTGGACACCCCTGGGCTAGATGAATTGCATATCATATGCGGATACATATGCACACTTTGACTAAATGATAACCATGACCAAACACACAAAAACGCCCAAATAATGAAATAAATCATTTTTTATTTACTGACAAATGGGCAACACTGATGCAACAGTTGCAGCCAAACGGGTCATTCTGCTGTGTATAATAATGCTCGTGTTTTGTACTTATCGCTAAAATATAAAATGATGCACTATAATGGGTCTCAAATATTTGTAAACGTGTCCTCTTATAGTACTGCATGAGTTTATTGACGATAGACTATAAACTACACATATAAACTAAAATAATTATAATGGTGACTGAACAACTCCTTTTCCCCAAAGTGCAAGATACAACAATTGTGAATATAACTCCTAAAAGATCACACAAATAAGTCTGACAAACAAATAAAAAGGGTTCTTAAACAGTCGCTAATATTGGCTGTCCCATTCATTTTCAGTAATTCTGTAATTAATATTCACGCAATCAAATAAATCTTAGTGTTCAGTCCTTTTCATCCATCCATCCATCCATCCATCCATCCATCGGTCCTTTTCATATTTGTCAAAGTCTAACGTGGGATTGTCTACATATAGGCTACACCTCTGTATTACACTTTAAAACACAGCCTACATCCATCCATCCATCCATCCATCCATCCATCTTCTTCCGCTTAATCCTTTTTGGGTTGCGGGGGGGCTGGAGCCTATCCCAGCATCTTTGGGCGAGAGGCAGGGTACACCCTGGACAGACACAGCCTACATTTGGGCCTGTAAAGCCTAATTGGGTTACCTGTTTTCAGACAAAAATACTTGCTTTCTACGGGCATGCATGAGTGTCATAAAACCAAAACAATATGCTGAATCATCCTGAAATGTAATGAGGGATATTAAAACCCTGGTTAATTGTTTAATGACACCCTCATTTGTTTAAACTGTTAAAGTGATTACAACCACATGTACAGAAGCTCAGTGATGATATTTGTAATAATCACTCTTTCCACTGCCAATTAGAGGAGTGACCAGTTCTGTCTTGTCCAGCAGTCAGTGGTTTTACCTGGCTCAAACTCCAATTAAATCCAACTGGCATATATCAATAGTTTTGGACTGGGATTCATTGTGATTACTTCTGATCAGTTATCTATCGAGCACTTCTGCAACATGAATTTTAGGCTTTTTTTTCCTGCTGATGTGCTTGTGATAGTAGCTTTGTTAGGTTATACTGTATAGTTTCATTCACAGCTGCTTTTTCATGGAAGTTTGGTATATTTGTTACATAGAACACACTTTTTGCTTTTGAACAATAAAATAACATCACTTAAACCAACAGTGCTTGTTGGTTTTAGTGCCTAACAAAGTCGTTTTATTGCCTTACCGAAACCAAATCATTTTGGTGTCTAAACCCAGTAAAATATTTGATTAATGCTTAAACTTGATGAACAAATAAAAGTAAATGTAAAAACAAAAACAGAATCTGCCAGCCAAAAAAAGGTGGTGGTGGTGGTGTGTGTGTGTGTGTGGGGGGGGGGGGGGGGCAAAGAGCACTGGTGCAAAGATGCATCTCATTCATGAGGGACAGTAGATTTATGCCAGTTTCCAGCTATGAACTGGTCTGCAAAGCAAACCTATGATTCTCCCTTATTAATTGTAATATTGTTTATGCTACTAAATCAAACTTCATATAAAATGTGTGTATGTGTAAAAGCAGAGGTTTCAGGCTGCTCTCAAAGCTCAGCATTTGTCAGATTAGAAAAAAAACCCTCTAGTGTTACAAATACTGCTACTAAAAATAGTCTGTTCTACTGCTGCATTACCTAATGCAAAAAATACATTAGTTGTGCAGCAAGGAAAATGAACAATTTTGTGATTAGCTAAAATTGTCATCTCCATATGACTGAGCATGTATCATTAAGTGTTTTAGCTTAAAGAGTTGTTGTTAGTAGTATTGTGATAGCAATCCACTGTTCTGGTTCAGCCACTTCAGGCAGTATTTTTGGCTAAGAGTGGAGCAGTTTAAGCATGCTACCTCCAAGCTTATTTATATATATATATATATATATATATTTTTTTCTTCTGGCAGATAACAATGTTAGGAAGCATTTTAAGTTCCCACTGAACTTCAGATGTGATGATAATGACAGTTGTTGTGGTTGGCAATAGCTCCTTTCTATAACGTTTCCAGTTGAACATCAGCTACATAACACCATCATAACACATCTGCCGATCTCAAGCCACTTGCTGTCCTTAAATATTTGTTTATAGAAATGTTAATAATTTGTATAAATTTAATGTTTTTCTCATTTTCACTGGAAAGTCTTCTTCTGCTGCTGCTTCTTCTGCTCCCTTCTGGGGTTGCCACAGTGGATCATCTGCCTCCATCTCACCCTATCCCTTGCATCTTCGTCTATAACACCAACTCTCTCTTTCACTACATCCATGAATCTTCTCTGTGGTCTTCCTCTTTTCCTCCTGCCTAGCAGCTCCATCTTCTACATCCTTTGTCTAATATATCCACTATACCTCCTCTGCACATTCAAACCATCTCAGCCTTGCCTCTCTTACTTTGTCTCCAAACCACTCAACCTGGGCTGTCCCTCTGATATACTCATTTCTAATCCTGTCCCTCCTAGTCAATCCCATTGGGAATCTTAGCATCTTCAACTCTCCCTCCTGTCTTTTCATCAGCATCACCGTCTCCAAACTATACATCATAGCAGGTCTCACTACCATTTTGTAAATTTTTCCTTTCACTTAAGCTGCTATCCTTCTGTCACAAATCACACCTGACATTCACCATTACACCTTCATCCCTCTCACATTGTATTCTGTCCTTGACCGGAAAGTGACATGATATTAAGTCCACTGGCATCAACATTCATGCAGAAATTTTTCCAGTCCCACAACTGTTCCCTGGCGTGTGTTTATGCTATCCCTCCAATGAATCTGTTCAAATTAGTTTTTTTTATACATTTTTCTTTTTTCACAAGAATCTGTGCTTGTTTAATGGCCTGAATACTGAATCTGTACGGGTCATCATTTAATCATCTATGATGTATATAAGTTATTTAGGCAGTTTTACTTTCCATGGGTAATCCCTTTGTCTATTAGGCTGCGTGTCCACCAAACGCATTTTTTGTCGCCCAACTGCCCTGAGTGTTTTTTTCAGCGCTTGTGTGCTGCGCTCTGGGAAAAAATAAAGTTTGTGCCCTGTATCCCAGCAACAGCTTGTCACTCTCAGCTCAACAGTTCCGCTTTTCCTATGGTCAGACTTTCTACTTATTTTTTAATAGCAGTCTCTAAATAACAATGAACAGGAAACATATTCAAGCATTGGTAGTAGCTCTGGATGCAAAATATGATTACATGGAAAACAGAAGTCTGAGTAGAGACTGTATTGGTATCCCATGGCCCGCCCTTCCTTAATTCTGACTGGCTGCTTAGAAAGGTCTGACACTGATGAGCTCAGCTGCAGTCTGAAAATTTGAACTTTTTTCAACTCTGAGCGCCCTGAGCGCCGCGACAAAAAATGGCCACCGCCAAGAGCGTTTTAGTGCCGAGGGCGCTCAGTGCTATAGATGCTGGACTACATAGAGAATGAATAGAAAATAGTCACCCAGAGTGGAAAAAATGCGTTTGGTGGACACGCAGCCTTATGCTTGTCATAAATCGCCCTTTTCAAGGGCTGGCAGAAGACACCAAAGGGCAACTGTGAGTTTGCAACATTTATTAACTTAAACACGAACAATGCACAACACTTACAAATAATGGAATAGTGAGTGGAGCTGGAGGGGAATGGGGCTTACGCTGGGGCTCACGCTGAGAGGAAAAGAGAAAAGCCTGGACGGACCCAGGCTGAGGCGCTCGGACACGCCGGGGAAAAAGAGACGAAACCTAGCTGGAGTCACACCCGAAGAGAAACGGGGCTCACAACTGGGGAAAATGGGAAAAGGATAATAACTAATAACCATAATAAATACAAAATAAACACACAGCACGGCACCCTCCCCGTGCTCAGGATCATGACAGTTCCCCCCCTCAATGGTGGATCTCAGACACCCTGATGTAACATCAAAAAAAAAAAAAAAGAAAAAAGGACCCACCCACAAAGAAGACCCTCCCCCAACAAGAAAAAACAACCCACCCAGGGCAGGAGGAGGGGTAACCCAGGCACGGAGGGACCGAAACAAACCAGAAAACCAGAATAAAAAAAACAACTCATGGCCCACAACACTGTACAGCAGGTGGCTGTAGAATACCAAAGAAACAGAGTGAAAATTAACACCATTCCAGTGGTCTGCTAGAGTGCAACGACCACCTAGTCACGGGTTGGAAAGTGTTGGGTGGCCTCTCAGAGTCTCTAAGCCACCCAAGCAAAGGATGTAATCTGCCGGGTGGCCTCCCAGCATCCCTGAACCAATGGACTGCAGAACACGACACGCCCCCTCCTGGAGGCGGCAGCTGGAACACATGCTCCCTGTGGGCTACAGGGGCTGAGGCATGGGTCACGTGTACTCATAGCAGGAGAGCGTTGACCCCTGAAGAGAACCGCTGGCAAGCCGCAACCTCAGACGGCGATGGCAACTGACTAGCAAAGGGACCAGGCGAATGGATGGCTGACCAAGGTGGCTGACCTGCAAAAGGATCGGATGACGGGGAAGGCTGCTCAGCGGAGACCTCAGGCGAAGGTGGGGAACCCACAATAACCTCAGGCAACAGCAGAGGACCCTCCACGACCTCAGGTGATGGCGGGGAACCCTTAATGACCTCGGGCGGAGACGGAGGACCCTCAATGACCTTGGGTGGAGACGGAGGACCCTCAATGACCTTGGGTGGAGACGGAGGACCCTCAGTGACCTCGGGCGGAGACGGAGGATCTTCAACGACCTTGGGTGGAGGCAGGGGACCCATGGCAACCTTGGGAGGAGGTAGAGGACCCACGGCGACCTCAGGCGGAGATGGGGGACCCACGGTGACCTCTGACGGAGATGGGGGACCCACGGTGACCTCTGGTGGAGATGGAAGACCTGCGGTGACCTCTGGTGGAGATGGAGGCTCAGAAAGAGAGGAAACAGACACCAGTTCAGAGTCATCGACAGCAGTGGAGCCCGGTGAGGAGAACTCAGGTGTAGCTGGCGGCTGCAACTGGTCCTCCCGAACAAGAGCCAAGCTAGATCTCTCTAAAACGGATATAGTGAAAACGCAAAAGAGAACTTTCCTGAGCTCGAGCTCCACCACCGTCCAGGACTCCAGCGAATTAAGCTGGGACGTCTCGACTCTGGACAACTGGCACTCCAACCCCGGCACAGTCACCTCTGACGGGGAAGAAGAAAGAAACACCGGAACATTACCAGCAGCAGTCGAGCCCGGTGAGGAGAGCTGAGGAGCAGAGGACATCTGCAGCTGATTCAAACTTCTCTAGATCTGCTGGTATTAACACAGAACAGAGTACTTGCCTGGACTTGAGCTCCACCGCCATCCAGGACTCCAGAGACATAGGCTGGGATGTCTTGAATCCGTTCCTCCGGGCATCTACTCCCGACACTGCCACCTCGGACGGGAAGGAGTTGATGGACACCGGAACACTATTACTGGCAGCAGTAGAGCCCAGCGAGGAGAACTCAGGAGCAGAGGACATCTGCAGCTGATTCTCCCTGTCATGAGCAAAACAAAGATTTCTCTAAGGCTAATAATGGAGCGACTGAACAGAGAACTTGCCTTGACTCGAGCTCCACCGCCGTCCAGGACTCCGGTGGCTCCGTTGTGACGATCCCAGCAGTGGGCATGATGGTGGATGCAGCCCAAGGACCTCCAGGCATGGCGTGGCGGCTAAAGCTGGAGGTTGCCTTACCGATGATGCCGGCTGCCATGCTGCTGAAACCAGGGGACACTCTCCTGTTGGCTCAAGTATCAGGGTGCAGGTAGCATTCTCCTCCCATCCAGGATGTGGCTGCAGGGCAGGAACGGAATCTTCCTGGGCCGCAGGCTCCTCCGTCGTCTGGCGGCTCTATCCCAGGACTGGCGGACACTCACGGGACACAGAAGGAGACATGGGAGAGGCAGGTGAGGAACTGGTGGCAGCAGCAGGCAGTGAGGACTCAGCTAATGTGGGCTGCAGATGCTGAGCCTCACCACTGGGAATAAGGCAAGACATTTCATTTTTATGTGCAGGAAAATGAAAACGTACTTGCCTTATCTCCCGGGGTGCTCCTGAAGTCACTTGAAGACTTCTCCTGAAGTCAGGAGACACTCTCTTGTCAGCTCAGTCTTCAGGGCACAGGGGGCGTTCTTCTCCCATCCCGGGCGTACACTGCAGGGCTGGAACGGAGTCCTCCAGGGCTGCAGGCCCCTCCGCCATCCAGTGGCTGTCTCTCGGGATGGCCGGACATCCAGGAAAAACAGGAGGGGACACAGGAGTAGCAGGTGAGGATAAAGTCGCAGCAGCAAACAGTGAGGATTCAGCTAAATTGGGCAGCTGCTGAGCCTCATCACCGGGAATAAGACAAGGCATTTCTTCTCTCTTATCTCCTGGGGTGTGATGGTAACTGCTGCTGAAAGCCCAGATGCAGCGGGCGGGGGCACCCGTGGAGAATCTGGAGGAGCCGGCTCTGCAGGCACATCACTGGCCAACGCAGCTACTGCAGCGGGGGAGTTCCTCTGACGTGCCGTCGCTGGGTGACAGTGAGAGGCTGGGTGCTTCCGTACCCGGGGACGCTTCATTATCGGCACAGGTACGGATGGGACGCAATGCGGAGCGGAGGCTGTCTCTGGAGATGTCTGCACCCAGGGATGTTCTCTTGTCGGTTCGAGTGTAGATGGCAGGGAGTCTCTCTCCAGCCTGCAGAGCATGCGTTGTGAGTTGGTTACTGTAACGAGGAGAGCCGTGAGTTCCGGGTAGCTCCACAGGCTGGGGTATGCCGCAATAACCTGTGCCGCGCTGTCCAGAACTTGCAGAACCTCTTCGGGAGTGTGGGCAGCATGAGTGTCCCAGACGATGTCCTCCAGTAACTCCGCTGCCACACTCCACCTCGTCCAGCCCAAAAACGCTGAAGTCCGTGCGGGCAGACATCCCCACAAAAAAACGGACTGAAACAAAAATATGGGGGGAAGAGAGAGCAGCTGGTGTCACAGACAAGGTGTGTCCTTCTGTCATAAATTGCCCTTTTCAAGGGCTGGCAGAAGACACCAAACGCCAACTGTTGGCTTGCTACATTTATTAACTTAAACACGAACAATACACAACACTTACAAATAAAGGAATCGTGAGTGGAGTGCTGGAGGGGAATGGGGCTCATGCCAAGGGAAAAGAGAACAGCCTGGACGGACCCAGGCTGAGGCCCTCGGACATGCTGGGGAAAAAGAGATGAAACCTAGCTGGAGTCACACTCAAAGAGAAACGGGGCTCACGACTGGGGAAAATGAGAAAAGGATAAATCCACGGCAGAGTGCACCCATTCACCTCTGTGGGGAAAAACATATTCACTCAGAGTACAACTGCTTCCTCTGAGGAAACTAACAGTAGGGCACAGCCGTGCCCTTAAATAGCTAAATGGAAAATGAACCATGAATGACAGGTGTGGGTCACAAGAGTGAGGAAATAATTAAACACAATCTGTGACAGGTGTGCATCCCGCGAAACAAAGTTTGACATGACATTCACAAACACTGTCAAAATAAAAGCCCAGACAGGAAATAATAAATAATGATACAGAGTAAAATAACACAACCCCAAGAGATACAAATAAAACAAGATGATACACAAATATATAGACAAGACTATAATTACAAAACTAAGTATACAAAACAACTCATAACTAATCATAGACAAATAACTATCCAAAGACAACACACAGAAGTGCATGAAACCCCCAAACTAAGATAACCATAATAAATACAAAATAAACAGATACAGAAATACAAAACATGACATAAAACAATTTACAGGCTGACTCAGGATCATGACAGTGCTGTGTGTGTTTCTGTCGTTTTGGTCGTCTATTGTCATGCTGCTGTTACACTGTTACCAGTGCTGTTAAACTGTTACCAGTTTGAGATCAATAAAGTACATCTATCTATCTATCTATCTATCTATCTATCTATCTATCTATCTATGTATCTAGTGAAAAAATTAGGACACCCTGTATAAACCTGTGTTTTTTAACATATTTGGACATATGAATATTTAATATCAATGTTAAAAATACTGGGAAATTCATGTAATACAACTAAACAATTACAAATGAATTAAAGACTTTTGTCAAATTTTCTGTAAAATGTAATTCTAAACAAATAGTGAGGAATAAATTAGGACACCCTCATCTTTTATAGGACACCCCTACATTCATTCCCACTTACAATGGCTAAAATAAATTGTAAAAAATGCAAATAAAAACAAAAACAAGGTTACACATAGATATGTAAACATTTTTTAATAAAGAACTGAATATTTAAAGGGGTGTCCAAATTTTTTCACATAGCTGTATCTATCTATACAATAAAAAAAACGAGGCATAACCAGTCAAGTAGTGTTTTTATTGAGAATCCCTTTTCTTATTCTGGACCAGGGAGTATGAACATACACATGACATTACAAACATTAATTGTTATTTACAGAATGTAATCTGACTCAGATTATCTGAGTCCTCTAATACCTTAGAAAGTAATACATTACCTGCAGTACTGATAATATCAAGGATACATTTCTAGCATTATTTCAGATACGCAGTTCTAGTTATAAGCCTTGTGTCCTGCTTACACATTCTCCATGCTCTCAGACCAGCATCCATGGTAGGGGCCCTGCTCACAAGAACCTCAACCTAAGCACACCTGCAGCAGCTTCCTGCAGAGAAAAAAGAAGAGTCGAACATTCAGGGGTGTGCAGCAGGATGTTCAGGGTCTGTTGGCACAGAAATCTCAGATGTTTCCTCAGCAAAGCTCTGTGACACTGCTTTTGGACAGCCACTTCATTGACAAAATGAGGTATTTCCCTGTTAATACATAACAGATCATGTTTTTTTATATATGCCCTACAGTACAAACAAAAAAATTCAAGTGACATAATCTTCCTGCCACTGCACCAATTATTTTCTCACAAATGTCCAGAGTAAATTGTCCTCTATAACAATAGGTGCTGCTGTGGCATCATCTTAACATGCCTGCTCTTGTGACAGAATACTACAAAGAAAAAGAGCAAATCGTCCGGGGACCACAGAAGGTACGTCCCCTGATCTACACTACCGTTCAAAAGTTTGGGGTCACCCAGACAATTATTTTGTGTTTTCCATGAAAAGTCACACTTATTTACCACCATGAGTTGTAAAATGAATAGAAAATATAGTCAAGACATTGACAAGGTTAGAAATAATGATTTGTATTTGAAATAATATTTTTTTTCCTTCAAACTTTGCTTTCGTCAAAGAATCCTCCATTTGCAGCAATTACAGCATTGCAGACCTAACATGATTGCACAAGGGTTTTCTAATCATCCATTAGCCTTCTGATGCAATGAGCAAACACATTGTACCATTAGAACACTGGAGTGATAGTTGCTGGAAATGGGCCTCTATACATCTATGTAGACATTGCACCAAAAACCAGACATTTGCAGCTAGAATAGTCATTTACCACATTAGCAATGTATAGAGTGTATTTCTGATTAGTTTAAAGTTATCTTCATTGAAAAAAGTGCTTTTCTTTCAAAAATAAGGAAATTTCTAAGTGACCCCAAACTTTTGAACGGTAGTGTATATTCCAATATACAATACAGTATAGTCTGATGGTCACATCTGTGGCTGCGTCCCAATTTGAGGGTCATGGTCTACACAGACCACAGCCTATGGAGGACACACCTTCATACAACAGGAAGGCTGACTGTTAAATGACATTCTAGTCTATGGATGAAGAATATTTATGGGACTTACTGCACCACCTCCTGGCAAACAGAGTGTCAATTGAAAAACTTTTTCGCTAACATTTTTAACTGTGACTCCTGGCCCTGCTTGTCACATGAATGCATAAGCTGTGTTTGATCAAAGTTGGTGTAAGGGGAGACCATCTAAAGGAAAACACAGAAAGGGCAGCATTAATTGGCAGTGCAACAAGAGCACATGAGGATTATTTGGGTACAGCCCAAGAATAGTGATGAGCATATTAGCTACATCTACTAGAAAGGTATTTTTGTGTTGCTCTATATTACCATAAGTTGAATAAATACACAATTTGCATCACTGATACTTACCACAGTCTTGGTCATATATGTTTCCTAACTGCCAATTTATTGTTAGGCTTCTCTCTTTGTAAAATATGATATAATTATTTTGTAAAGCCAGTGTGGGGCAGTGGTGGTCTAATGGTTAGGGATATGGACTGGTGAGTGGAGGGCTGCTGGTTTGATCCTTGGACCGGCAGGATCAGATCTGGTTGGGACAGACAACAGCAGTGTTTGCCCCACCCTCCTTAATCCCACTGTGGTGCCCTTGAGCAAGGCCTTTAACCCCAGCTGCTCCAGTGGAGCTGCTCAGTGGCCACAGGTCAGTCTGTGGTTATACTGGGCAGCTTCCAGGTGTGAATGTGAACAGGGTGTCCTTGAAAAAGAGAGGCTGCCTCTCAGTGGAGCTACCCTGTATAAATAAAGGTTAAATGAATAAAATATAACTTCTGACTTGTTGGTAACTTCTAGGGTCTGGATGAATCACAGACAAAAGAGATGAAAGGCTAAATTGCATTGGAGATCCCTCTTTAGAACATCAAACAGACTGTTTCTCCCAGCAGTCAGCAGGGCTCCAGAGGGACGGAGCTGTAATTTCCTGGCAAAGAGGGGTGGGATATGTGGGCACTGACATCAAAGACAGCAGACCTCGAGAACATGGACTATACACACACGCTTTCGGTCTCTGTCTGTGTCATCTCAGTCTCATTTTGTGTCTTTTTCTTGTATGTTCATCCACTTTTGCTGACATGTACAGCTGAACAGAGCCAAATAGGGGGCAGTTACAATAATATTTTGGCAACAAATAAAGGGCAAAAAAGAAAAGACTGAAAAAGGAAGATAAACTTGAAGTGTTTCAAAAATAATGATGTTTTGGATTCAAGCATATTTTCCACCATACATCCTCATCACTGATTTCTTTATGTTCTCTTATTTACTGCATATCTTTCTGTTATTTGCTTTTGCTAAAGTGTTTAACATAGAGGTGACCACAAGGTCAGTCCCTCATCCATCAACATAAATGTGGCACTATAACAACAAGTGGTAAATACGGGGGGGGGGGGGTGTGAAAAGTTTATGGTGGTCAAATTTGACCAAATGTGGTTTATTTTTCAACTGCAGGGATCCAAGTGCTGCAACACCGATGGAAGAAGCGTGTGGACCAAAGGGGAGACTATGCTGAAAAATAAACCACATTTGGTTAAATTTGACCACTATGAACTTTTCAGCCTATGAAATTTTCGGCCCCCCCCGCATACTGTCTGTATACTGGAGACTCGGAGTATTTGATTACTTGACATCTACAGTTTCTCTAAGATGGATGCCTTATCTACTAACTAACTAACTAACCTACACTTATATAGCGCTTTTCTAGTCACAAAGACCACTCAAAGCGCTTTCACTAATACTAACCCTCTATTCTAAGGGCCTATAGGAAACACATATCTAGGGACAATTTAGAACAGCCAATTAACCTAACATGCATGTCTTTAGATTGTGGGAGGAAACCGGAGCCCCCGGAGTAAACCCACGCAGCACAGGGAGAACATGCAAACTCCACACAGAAAGGTTCCAACCCCTGCCAACCTGGGGATTCGAACCAGGAACCTTCTAGCTGTAAGGCAACAGTGCTAACCACTGCACCACCGTGCTGCCCAATCATTAAGTAAATTGTGAATTATCACATCATTAAGTAAATTAGCTCTGACCATGTATTTTATTGTTAGACGTCATGCAACCTAGGTATAATATATTGACTGACTGGTTATTTCTTCTAACTTCTGTCTCTTTATATTGCTTTACAGCAAATACAGCAACTGCCTTTTTATGCTATTTATTTATTTATTGCAACAAATAAAGTCAGTAGATACAGGACAGAATACATTAGGTTAGGTTAATTGGAGACTCTAAAAGTGGCCCTAGGAGTGAATGTGTGTGTGAATGGTTAAGGGATAGCGCCGTACCGTGGCTGCTTCATCCATCCAGGTGGATGCCCTCAATTTCCCCTCTGGGGATCAATAAAGTACACAAAATCAAAAAAAAAAAAAAATTAGTGTGAATGAGAGAGAGGCAGGTGTAATGGTGAAGATGCAGAGTAGAGGTAGTGAAGGTAGATGAGTTTAAATACCTGGGCTCAACCATTCAAAGCAATGGAAAATGCACGAGAGGTGAAGAAGAGAATGCAGGCAAGGTGGAGTGGATGGAGACAAGTATCGGGGTGATTTGTGACAGAAGGATAGCAGCTAGAGTGAAAGGGAAGATTTACAAGATGGTAGTGAGACCTGCTATGATGTATGGTTTGGAGATGGTGGCAATGACAAAAAGACAGGAGGTGGCGCTGGAGGTGGTAGAGTTGAAGATGCTAAGATTCTCATTGGGAGTGACTACGAGGGACAAGATTAGAAATGAGTATATCAGAGGGACAGCTCAGGTTCAGCAGTTTGGAAACAAAGTAAGAGAGGCAAGGCTGAGATGGTTTGGACATGTGCAGAGGAGGGATAGTGGATATATTGGACAAAGGATGTTGAAGATGGAGCTGCCAGGCAGGAGGAAAAGAGGAAGACCACAGAGAAAATTCATGGATCTAGTGAAGGAGGACATGGAGAGGGGTGTTACAGAGGAAGATGCAAGGGATAGGGTGAGATGGAGGCAGATTATCCGCTGTGGCGACCCCTAAAGGGAGCAGCTGAAGGAAGAAGTTCTTTGTTTGATATAATTTTTTTGATGAGCTGAAACATTTAACTGTAACAAATATACAAAAATAGAAATCAAATTCTTTTTCACAGCATTGTAAATGGTGTAGTTGCTCAATGTTTGTTTACTTTTGATTAACAACCACCAGTTTAAAAGTTCAGCATGAGCTCCCACAGGTGATTGCATCCATTGCCCACTCCTCATTTGGGTAAAGTAGAGAAGACCTCAACTTTATGCAAATGAAGGAGTGGGCAGCTCCACATGTTGGCTCAAATTCTAGCTGCAATCCCGTCAGAATGTGTTGCAAGGTGTTCTACAAGAACAATAAATGAATTGGAAGTGGAAAAATGCACACCTGAGAACACATAGCATTGCTGGTACATGCAGAAACTCATGAAAATGTTTTGCTGTTGCAAACAATATAAGTTCATACAGATTAGATAAAACAGACTAAAGCACTTTTAAGTTTTGCGAGACATCCAAGAATGAAAATGTTGTGAACTGTAGTAAACCCATGGCCACTTTGATTGACAGGTAAGTATGTGGGGGGCTGAAAAGTTCATAGTGGTCAAATTTGACCAAATAGGGTTTATTTTTCAACCGCAAGGATCCAAGCGCAGCAACACCATTGGAAGAAGTGTGCGGACCGAAGGGGAGCCTATGTTGAAAAATAAACATTTGGTCAAATTTTACCACTATGAACTTCTCAGCCTATGAACTTTTCAGCCCCTCCCCCTTGTATTCTTTCCCTTTCTATTCCTTGTGTGTTCTTGGACATCAACAGTCTGGCATACTTAGCTACTCATTTTTAAGCTTCTTTTGTTTTCTCACAGTTGTTGTTGTTTTTTTGAAATATGCTCAAAGAAAACCAAGGTGGTCATGGCCAAAATGCCCATCTCAAGCCTTTACAAAGGTATTCCACAAAGCAATGACTCATAGTGGTTACATCTTCTGTGTGCAGTGTATGGTTTTGGTTCTTTCCTCAGCCATTAGCTTTTACATCTTGGTTTAGTTGCACTAAAAAATAAAAGTATATAATAATCATGTGGAAAAGGAGGAATAACAAACAGGGGAAGTTCACTCAGTCCAGTGATTTGATTTTGAATAACTGAACATCACACCCACAGAACAACAGAATGGGTGAAATATATGATACACATACAGTCATGGAAAAATTAGGACACCCTGTATAAGCCTGGGTGTGTTTTTTTTTTTACATATTTGGACATATGGATATTTAATATCAATGTTAAAATACTGGGAAATTCATGTAATACAACTAAACAATTAAAAATGAAAGACTTTTTCAAATTTTCTGTAAAATGTAATTCTAAACAAATAGTGAGGAATAAATTTGGACACCCCCATCTTTTTTAGGACACCCCCAACATTCATTCCCACTTAAAATGTTAAAATGGCTAAAATAAATGTTAAAAAATGCAAATAAAAACAAAAACAATGTTAGACATAGATATGTGAACATTTCTTAATAAAGAACTGAATATTTAAAGGGGTGTCCAATTTTTTTTTACATGACTATCTGTGTAGAGGTTCTATACAACATAATAGATTTTGAATTGTATTACCTATGCATAATGAGAAACCATGGCTCAGATACTGTAAAAATCTTTGCAGTTTGGGTAATGCTGTACAGTGCAAAATTCTGCAACTTTTTTCTTTTTATTTTAATATACAAAATGCATGCAAATACACCCTGGAGAGCCACATCGTTCCATTCTGACTTGTTGGCAAGGATTCGAAACTGGACGAAATGTTCAGCTACCATCAGTGTACCCTGTGTACCCCTACCTAAAGAGATGGTTGATAATGTCTCCTTCCCAGTTAGTGTTGTCAAATACAGTTTCAAACTCTTTAATGAAGCTTTCATAAATCAGTCCTTCCAGGATTTTGCGGGATTTTTTTTTTTATTATTGTTGCGGTAAGTTGTGGGGCTCTCCTTGGGGATTGCCTGAATCGTGCATTGGCCCGTGTTCAGACTAGAGATTCACAGCTTTAAAACTCATTGACAAGATGCAGTAGTGACGTTTACCTCTAAAGACAATAGAAACTGTTACAACACTAGCTGTAGTATTAGGTTTGCTTGTTTTTTTGTGTGGTTTTACAGCGTGTCTCCTCACGAACGCTTCCAAGATGGGAGTGCTTTCAGGCAGGTGGACGTTTTTCATCACAAACTCGGCACTTCATACACCCGGTCATTATGGAGACTTGAGGAAACATTCACTGGCGGGCCGGGGGAGACAGAGGAAGGAACGATGTGGGAAAATTTGCAGGTGAGAGTTTTTTTAATCACACACTTGTTACGACCCGAGCGCCGGTCCTGTCCGCGCTCGGGCCACGCATAGCTCGCTGCCGGCCTTGACAGCTGTGGGTTATATTCTGGCTTCACCGGGCTCTTATTATGAAAGGGCTCGGTGGGGCTTCCGCCTGTCAAGGGTGGTCAGCTGGCTGTCATTGCTGCTCGTTAGCATTCGGCTTTATAAGGCGGGCGCTAACGGCAGTCCAATTGCGGGAGCATGGTCAAACTATCGTCAAGCCTTGTCAAATCTTTGTCAAGTTTGGTCGTCGTACGTTCGTCAGACCTTCATGTCAGGTTCGTTTTTATCCTTGTCATGTCATAGTTTAGCTCGTAGTGGCTGGGGTTAGCCCTACAAGCCCCTGTATCTCATAGTGTGTATTTTTGCCCTTAGCGGCTCACAGTCTTGTGTTACGTTCTGTCTTGTTAATAAACACCATCATTGCAAAACTCACCGGTGGACTCTTGGCGTCTTATGGTGATCCGTGAGGATCATCGCATGACAGTATGCTCCCGCCAGACGTCTAAACGGAGACGCCACACCGAGACGCCTTTTTTCACCGTGAGTTTTTGCTTTTTTGGACGTTTGTTCCTTTCCTGTCTGGGTACGGTGCGCTGGAGGAATGCCGTCGCGGAGGGGCCGCGCTCAGAGTCCGAGCCACGAGCTGGCGGACATCCTGGAATACGTGGATGAAACGCTCATCTCTGCTTCCCTCCTCAACTATGACAGTGAAGTACGCTGGCACCTGGACTGCGCTGAGGATGTGCTTAATCATCTTTCTCCCCGCTACGCTGACCACCCTGAAGTCGTCGCGAGGAGGGATGACATCACCGCACAGCGCAAGATATGTACTCCGTATGGTGGAGGAGGACTACGGCAGGAAGCAGCGGAGGAGGCGTCCTTGCTCCCCGTGCTGGGATCCCGCTCCTGCCCTTGACCCGGTCCAGGAGTTCGCGCCATCTGGGGGCCGACGACGATGTCGGCGCCATGGCCCAGGCAATCCTCAGCAGAATCCCCGGCTGGACCCGCTGCCGGCAAAGCCCGTCAGCGAGCCTCTGAGAGCGGCTCCACCTCATCCTTCCAGGGGGCCCTCTGTTGCCATCCAGTGGTGAGAAGGAGGAACAGCATCCCCTACAGCAGGCACCATCTTTCCTCCGGGAGAAAGGCAAGTGCAAGTTAATTTATTACACCATAATTGTAACCTGCCTTGTCTGACTCCTGGGGGTGGAGTTCGGGGTTCGCAGCCCCCCGAGCTCCCTCCACCTGCTGTAGTGATAATAACTAAACCTGCTGCCTCTGTGTCCCCCCCCCTGTTGAGCGGTCCGCGACGCCAGGCCTACGTCGTCGGATGAAGAGGGGGCCTGCAGTGCTGGAAAGCCTGGATCTGGCCCTGCAGCCACGTCGTGGACAGAGGAGAAAAGCGGACTGCGGCCCGGAGCCTGAGCCGACGATGAAGCATCCCCGGGACTCCTCGCCGGAGCGGTCCGAGCCAGTGGGTCGAGTGTCCCCTGCCCCCACGCCAAACGGGTCATCGGCGTGGACATCAGCGCGGGAGGAACCTGACGCTGCAGAAGCCATCATGCCAGCTGCGGAGCCTGACTCAGCTGAGTGGGACCCTGAAGATGATCTCCTCCCGTCTGAGCCCGGCTCGTCGAAGTCCTGGACGGCGTTCGAACTTGAGATCAGGCAAGTGCTCAGTGTTGTCTTTGTCTTTTCTATCATTGAGCATTTTTGCCTGTCTCTTGGGGGGGCGAGTCGGGTGCTGTCGTCCACTGCATCCGAGCTTGTCCCGCCAGGTTCCGGCGCTGCCGGTGATCCTGATCCCAGTTCTTCTTTTTCTTCTGAGCCCTCTCCCAAGGTCGCCGGTGCAGAGCAGATGCCAATCGCTGTGCCGGAGGTTCTGGGTTCGGAGTTGGAGGTCGTTACTGGTGCGGCCCTGATCCAATCGGGGTCCGTCGCGGGTACAGCATCGGCTCAGTCAGAGTTCATCACTGAAGTGGTTCTGACCCAATCGGGGTTCGACGCGGGTGCAGCTATGACCCAATCGGGGTCCATCGCGGGTGCAGCGTCGGCTCAGTCAGAGTTCATCAGCGAAGTGGTTCTGACCCAATCGGGGTCTGACGCAGGTGCAGCTATAACCCAATCGGGCCCTAGCGGAGATGCAGCGCCGATGTGGCCCAGGGACGGTGGAGGAGCTGCAGACCCTTCACCGTCGGACGGATTACGGGCTCATCCTTGCCTTCTAGTCCCTCTACAGAGTCATCGCCCCTGCGCATCATCGCCGGGGCCAGTGGGGGTCCCTGTTCGCTTGCCCTGGCTCTCCCGAGTTTTGTCCTCGCCAGGGAGGCCACCGTGGGCTGTTTTCCCCCGGGACTGGTGGCTGAGGGACGCGGGTCGGCCGCCTGAGGAACTGCTTCGCCGGTTCGGCGCCCCGGGTCGGCCACCCGACATGTTATGTGTTTTGCCGGGCGACCTGGTTTGGCCACCAGAGGAGTGGACGTGCTGGGCTTTGGACTGTGGTGAGCCACCCGGTCATGTCCCACCCCCCATGACCACCCGTCGGCCATTGGACTCGGGGAGACCGCCTGAACTGTTCCTGTGGCACCTGGCCTCCGCCGGTCGGCATAAACTGTCGGGGGGTAGTGGTTATTTTTCTGGTGATGTTCTGACCCTGTAATTTTCTGTTTTTTTTTCTTGATATCCTGTGTTCTTAGTAATGGTTATTTGGCTATCTGTGGGTATTTGTGCTTATGTCCGGCTGTTGCCTTATTTTGTTTTGTGCGTAATTAGGTGAGAAGCCATTTTCTTGTGAAATATGTGGGCAGGGATTCAATTTTCTCTTGCTTTCCTATACAGTTTTCTGTAATCGTTAGTTGAGCATTTAATTTAATCTGAGTATTTGGTATTTTTTGTCATTGTCCTGTGTTTAGTTTTTTTTTTCTTGCCTGGTCTTGATTTTGTTATTGCACTGATTCTGGGTTTGGTCTCTCTCCCTCCAGACCTACCCCCTGGAGGGGGGGGGGCAGGGTGGTCTATGGGCGTTCTGGAAGCCCGCCTTTGGAGGGAGGGTACTGTTACGACCCGAGCGCCGGTCCTGTCCGCGCTCGAGCCACGCATAGCTCGCTGCCGGCCTTGACAGCTGTGGGTTATATTCTGGCTTCACCGGGCTCTTATTATGAAAGCGCTCGGTGGGGCTTCCGCCTGTCAAGAACAGTCAGCTGGCTGTCATTACTGCTCGTTAGCATTCGGCTTTATAAGGCGGGCGCTAACGGCAGTCCAATTGCGGGAGCATGGTCAAACTATCGTCAAGCCTTGTCAAGTCTTTGTCGAGTTTGGTCGTCGTACGTTCGTCAGACCTTCATGTCAGGTTCATTTTTATCCTTGTCATGTCATAGTTTAGCTCGTAGTGGCTGGGGTTAGCCCTACGAGCCCCTGTGTGTGTATTTTTGCCCTTAGCGGCTCACAGTCTTGTGTTACATTCTGTCTTGTTAATAAACACCATTGCAAAACTCACCGGTGGACTCTTGGCGTCTTATGGTGATCTGCGAGGATCACCGCATGACAACACTGATTTTTGCTGATGTGTTCAGTATATACTCACTGTAAACATGGAAGTGAATGCAGTGCAGCGCCGCATTTGATTGGTCAGACTGATGACATACATGTTTGCACGCTACTCAGGGACAAATTTGATTGGCAAAACTGGCAGAAGTTGACGACAATTGACCAAAATTGCAGTAAAGTTGCGGTGAGTGAACAAAATTCAAATTACGCAGGACCTGCTGAAGTCACGGGAGTTGGTTGAATCGCAACATCGCAAAATCCTGGAGGGTCTGATAAATGTATTCATCATAATCAAGACCATCCATAATAGCTTGCGCCCAGGAAAGAGTGCGACCCTTAATTAACTGGGTCATGTAGCTCATTTTGCTTTGGTCATTTAAAAAAAATCTCCAGGGGAATAGCCCTAATGAATGATTACACTGTAAAATGAAACATTTGCAAACACTGAGTTTACCATTATACCGGGCTGGGGTAGGAATAGACAGGGCTCCACTGGTAGAGGTCTCACTAGGGGGCGCTACAGGCACAGCAGGCACTGAGAATGGCATGGAAGCAGGGGAGGGAAGAAGTGCAGTTGTGAATTTTCTCATGTGTTGTGTTAGCTGTGTTAGCTGATCTTGTGAGGTGGCCACAGGATGAGGGAGTTGTTATAAGATAAGATAAGCCTTTTTTAGTCCCACAATGGCAAAATTATGGGATTGCAGCAGCAAAGGCATAGCAGCAGTCAGAGCAATAGTAAATAAGATAAGAACTAGTTAGCCAAAGCAGTAAATATACATATGCAGACCACTCCAATGAGAATTTGAGGGAGAAAGTGCAAGCAGCTAAGGAATCTGCTGCTGCAGCCGCTGGGCCCTATCACTAGTGGATTTGCACTGATATGTTTTGATACAGAACCCAATGGCAGTTGCAACAACAGATTCTCACTGAGACAGATTGCAAGGTTTTGTAATGTTATTAAAAGGATGTTGATGGGATGTGGACCAGGGCTGACCTAGAGGAGGAGAGGAGAAAGAGACGTGAGACATGACACAGGAGTAACAGGACTGGGCAATAATCTGAGGATGAGTATTCTTACGGATGTGTAGAGGAGTTGTCACCACCTCCTCAATGTCAGATTGTTGGTGTTTCCGAATGAAGAGGTTCATGACTTTCACTTCACCTACAGATGGAAGATGGATGACAGTGAGGGAGGACTTCAGCAGGGGGGGAATGATGACTGAGGATTTCTGGTCTTGACCATGGTGAGTACTGATGGTCCCGGGCCTGGGAAATTTCCTGTGATTATTAGTTGATTGTTGATAGAATTACGGTTACGGAAGGCGAGATCAAGGCAGGCAGGGAATTACAAGGGGAGCAAGAGTACCTGCCTTCACAGCAGTGTAGTGTCATGGCAAACCCACAAGTAATTAGGAGGAAATTGAGGACTATTTATAGTGAAGGCAGTAATCAACACAAGTGTGTAATTAAGAGCAGCTGCAAGCAATGAGCTGATTATCCTGATGCAAAGTATGAATGTGATCTCACCTTCAGATGAGATGAGATAAGCTTTTTTGTGCCAGAGGGGAAATTTGTCTTGGACAGTAGTGCAAAAAAATAGTGCAATCCATTTCTCAGCAACAAAACACAGGCAATGCATAGCACATGAAGTGTTTGAAAAAACTCCATGGGCATACATACACACGATTGCAATGCACACCATAACTCGTCAATCAGAATAAAAACACATAAGAAATGGCTTATAAAAATTGCTAATTGCCAAGTCAATGTAAGTCAAAAATTAAATTTTGACTCATAAAATAATTTCTAGACAATCCACCCATCCATCCATCTTCTTCCGCTTAATCCTTTTCGGGTTGCGGGGGGGCTGGTGCCTATCCCAGCATCTTTGGGCGAGAGGCAGGGTACACCCTGGACAGATCGCCAGTCCATCGCAGGGCCAACACAGAGAGACAGACAACCATTCACTCTCACAGTCATACCTAAGGACAATTTAGAATCCCCAGTTCTGATGCCAATTAACCTAACTTGCATGTTTTTGGCATGTGGGAGGAAACCGGAGAAATCCCGGAGTAAACCCACGCAGACACGGGGAGAACATGCAAACTCCACACAGATCACTGTTGGTCAGGGGCTGGAATCGAACCCAGGATCCCCTGGCCAAGGGTGAGTTGCTGTGCTGCCGCAGTGCTAACCACTCTGCAGGTGTGCTGCCAATTTCTAAACAATATAAATTAAAATTCTGAAACTCATAAAATAACTATGAAGTAAGTTAATTAAAAAAAAATCACAAAAAACGAATTAAAACAAAAACTACCAAGTCAATAAAAGTTAAAATTCTAAAACAAGGTCAACATAATATATTGACATGATTTAACTGTTCATTTTATTTAGTAGTGTGACCGAATAAGGGATGAAAGAGAACTGAACTGATTACTTTTACATTTACAGCTTAAATGTTTTTATGGCTGTAGGCTCTCATTTCTCCGTAGGATGGTGTGCTGTGGTCCTTTCTGCTGCCTACATTCTCGTATTTCAGGGGGCATCATTTTCCATGGAGACACATCTCTGCACACAGGGACAATGCATATGGTGGACTGTGTTGTTTGCTTGGCTCACTCTGAGTTTGGAGGTGGCTTACTTGCATGGGGAGGTGTCTGGAGTTGCCTGTTCACCAGGGTCAGTGCTGCTCATGCTAGAATGTTTTTATTAGCGTAGCTGTTGCTAACGCTGCTGATGCTGCATGGCCCTGAGAGGAGTGTGCCAACCTGTGTATTCTGAGTGTTTTTATTTTTGTGCAGCGCTCCTTGTGGGTGATGTAAGGTTAATGTTAAAGTCTTTTGTTCTGACTTTATGAAATTCTAAAAAGGTCCGACATTTGCTACTTAACTTGTACACCTGGCTGCACATTTCTTGAAACAAGTTATTGCTTCACTTGACTGGGTTCTTACTATGCATCATCTAGTGGACTGAAAACATGATTGGTTGATTAATACCCAAGAGCCTGCAACATTTACATGAATATATATATATATACGTATATAACTGAATAAAAATAAATGAAAGATTAGTACAGGGGTGTCCAATCATGTGCCATGGAGGGCCAAAACCTTGCAGGCTTTACCTCCAACCAGTCTCTTCAACAGCAGATTTCACTTAATTTCTTCCCACTGATTCATCATCATCATAGCTGTCTGTCGGGAGCGACAATGACTGTTTCATTTAGGTTTCATCAGATTCCTCCACGCAGCTCTGTAATTCGCCTTCCACTGCCAGGAACTCCTGACCTTGTTAACCTGGGCGACGTCCGAGCCGGTATGAGTTGCTGTCTGACTGACCATTTCATGAAACTGCTTGCAAAGCATTTGAGTACCGCTAGCTTTTGCTGGACTAGCGACACATTCTTGGCAGATAGAGGTATTATCAGTGGTAAGGACAGGCCAAGACAAACAACTGATAAGTGAAAACACCTGCTGAAGAGACTGGGTAGGAGAGAAAACCTGCAGGGTCTTGGCCCTCCATGGCACATGATTGGACACCCCTGGATTAGTACGTACGTTTAGAGAGCAGTGCTTCATCGCTAGTGCCAAGTATCGTGATACATCGCTGAATCGATCTTTTGTCCCAGCTCTAGTCCCACTAAAACACTACTGACACAAGAAGCAGAGGCTGAGGATGAAGGGGAAGACTTGCTGATCACATGGACCAAGGTCCCATAGGTTTTACTGGGGCAGTTTGCTACTGAGTGTGAAGCAGCTGGGATGAGAATCAGCACATCCAAGTCTCAGTCCATGGTCCTCAGCCGTAAAAACGGTGGATTGTCTTCTCTAGCTTGGGCATGAGCTAATACCCCAAGTGGAGGAGGACAGGTATCTCAGAATCTTATTCAAGAGTGGGGGTGGGGGGAAGGAGTGGAAGATTGACAGATGGATTGGAGCTCCATCTGCAGTGATACGGACGATGTACCAAACTTTTCTTTATTGTGTTATTATTCATGTAATACTGCTGCAGTTGCTGTGATAAAATAAATAGTAGAAAGCAAGTTGTGGGAAGGCTTCTTTCTTAAGAAATATACAAGACTGGAGCACGGAGCATTTACTTTTGGCAGCCATATCACTGGACAATTACAGTGTGCAGTTTTGTCTGGTGGGCAAGACGTCCAAGGCCACTGAAACTGCTAATCTGGAACACACTGTTCAAGATAAGTAGACAAAAAAGAGCCCTGTCTATCTTTCAGTGTTTTCTGTGTGTGTTTATGTGTAGAGCAACAAGTTAGCCACTGCATTTGTACACACACATGGCCTCAGGCACTATGAGCTGAGCAAGGCTATAATTTAGGGGAGCAGACTGGGAGAGAGACGGCCTCTTGGCCTGACTTGCCTCAGGTAACAGCTAAGCCCACAGATCTGAGTCAAGCTGCTCTGACTGGAGAGGATGGCCAATTTGCTCAGAGCAGAGGCTCTCAGGGAAGGCTTGAGCTGTGGGAGCAGCTGGGCTTGTCAACAGATTAATGCATCAACCTGATTGACAGGTTAGGACCCGCTTCTTGTCAGCTCATTCCAACACTCAGTGCACGCTGTGCTCGGAGAAAGACTTGTATCTTTCTCTTTTCTTATTTAGCTTTCTTTATAATTCCTCTGGGACATCTCTTCCACAACCACCCCCAGATCCAGAAACAAGCTGAGCCAGGTGGCAGCACTGCTGCGGCTTTGCTGTTTTTGGTTGAGAGTAGAATTTTCCATTGGCACACTTAGCACGTCTCTTTGCTGCTGATCGCCTATCTCAGACTCATGCGTGTCAGCGGCTCTCCTAATGCTACCCAGATGAGGTGAAGAGAGAAGGATGGAGAAAGGGGGGGGGGGGGTCTGGGGGTGAAGAGGTCCACATGTCTAAAAGAGACAGGAGGACAGGAGTGCAGGAATATGAGTGCTGCAATGGAAATTGCCCCACTGCAGGTGTGGGTAGAAGGAAGGAAGAAATATACCCCCTCCTGACCCCTTCTTCTCATTGGCCTCTTCTTCTCTCCCCCCAGGCTGTGGTGAGGCAGGTGATCAGTACAGTCCCAGCTCGGAATAGTGTGCTTGTTTAAAGAAACTACGTAGGTTCCAGTCATAGTGGTCAGACCAGGTCAGTCCAGCTAACAGATCTCTTTGATGTGTCCATCTTCAAGGAGATTTAAAAACCAAAGAGTGTTGGTTAGGGGTACAAAATCTGTGTGTGTGTGGGGGGGGGGTAGGTGGGTGGAGGTAAGGAGGATGAACATGGGTCAAATACTTTCTTTGAAGACATGTTTGCATTAAAGCCAAGGACAACATGAAAGCAAAAGAGACAAATTGGACTGAATGTGTATGGTCTGCAGTTTTGATAGGTGTGTTTGTAGTCATCTTAGTCATTGTGGCTTCAAGCTTTACCATAATAACTTTGCTTCTTTAACTGTAGACAGAAATGCAGTATTATGTGTTTGGACAAAACACAAGACTAAAGATTATGGGACAGTTTATTATTTAAAAAAATATATAAATCCACTGTTAAATGTGAAATCTCTGTCTTCATAAAGTTGCTCATAAGCTTTGTGTATAATGCGGTGAGTCCTAACCTCAAAATATGACCACTGTTTCAGTGATGTCACTGCCTTTCCTGCCTTTTTCATTATGCCTCTGTGAAACAGAGGCATACAGTAATCAGTTAGTGCGTCTGTTTGTGGCTGTGTGGGTGTGTGTATCTGCCTGTCTGTCTGCCTCTCTGTTTCAGCTTGCTCGGTCAAAATTAAGTGGAACTAAAGGCTTATATCATTGTATCGCCATATTTTCTTGACTTTTAATTTGCCAGAATTGTGAGATAAGGCTTTGTTTTCAAAATAAAGACAAATTTAACTCACCATTTCTGTCAATGCAGCTGTGAAAAAAGGAAATGTAATAACTATGCCAGGCCAGTAGAGGTCGGAGTGCCACTTTTTTACAGCCGCCCATGCTACTATGCCACTGGCATTGAGGCACAGCACCTTGGTGCTTTTTATTTCAGAAGCATTAAAATCTGAGTATAGAGTTTGGTGGTAAAATTCGCAAAGGACTAAAAATAGCACTCAAGCCCAGAAGTCCCGAGTTTGTGTCCCCATCTTGCGTATGCTTGCACTTTTTTGATAGGCTCCATGTGTTTGTGTGTCACTTTTCGTGTTCAGTGCCACACAAAGTAGGATAAGTTTTGTTTGTTTGATTTAAGAGGGGACTGTCATGGAAAAAAGAGGAGCAGAGGATCACAGGGTACACGTTAATGTGGGTTGAACCGGAATGCACAAACCTGCAAACCATTGTGTCTCCCACAGCTTTCATTTGACGATGGCCTGCTCTCAGTTCCACAGCAGCTGGAGATGGTCAGAGCTGCTGCAGATTCTGTGAGATTGAAGAAAATGCTCTTACACCAGCTCTCTCTTCATGATTCCGGCCCAAAACATGACTCTGTCACCTCCTTGCTGATGTTGCAGCCTTGTTGGGGCATGATGGCCATCCACCAACTATCCAGTACTCCATCTATCTGAACCATCCAGGGTTGCACGGCACTTATCAGTAAACGAGTAATGTTTGAAAATTAGTCTTCATTTATTTCTGGGCCCACTGCAACCATTTCTGCTTGTGTGCATTGGTTAGGAGTGGCTGAATAGTAGGTTTAAGCTGGATTCATGCTGCAGTTCTGCTGTCCACGTACGTGTAACTGGAAACCTTGTGTGATGAAATTTACGTCATTGTCTCCACTCCGCTAGTGTCCGCAGTGCTCGACCACGGATGACCATGTACAGCCCAAATTTTGTGACCGCGCCGCCTGCCCACGACCTGAACATGTTGAAAAGCGCATGCACAAGACTGAACGTCCCATTCACGAGGTGGCGATATCGGCACAGCATACCAAAACAAAGTAGACGAAGAAGACAACAAGGAAGTGGAAGACGAGAATAAACATACATGAATCGTACATAAATACTTCAGCAGCAGCAGCATTTTCATGGAAAAGGAGTGAAAACCGGAAAGTCAAGAAGCAGAAAGCAAGCAGCGTTTCTTTGTTGGTGAAAATCCTGGCGCATCAGTGCATTCAGGCTACCTATCGGGCAGGAGAGAACTGCAAATGATGATTGTGCGCATGCGTCAACCACTTGGCCTGGGTAGATGAAAAAAAGTGAGCATGAACAACGCTGCATGCGTGCCGGGCTCATCCAAAGTGCATGCGGACCAAAGTGGACTAGAGGAGAAATGCAGCATGAACAAGGCTTTATGCACAACTGCAAGCCTCTGGAGGATCCTACACCTTGAGGTCTGTGGGACTCCAGAGACACCAGCAGCTTCAAATACCTGTTTGCTGCTTTGTAATGGCATTTTAGCAGCTGCTGTCTCTTAAACCGATGAATATGTCTGGCAGAAACCTTCCTCATTATGCCTTTATCTGCATAAACCCGTCTGTGCTCTGAATCAGCCACAAATTTTTTCACAGTACGATGATCACGCTTACGTTTTTGTGAAACATCTAATGTTTTCATACCTTGTCCAAGGCAAGTCTATTTGACGCTTTTCGGCAGCAGAGAGATCCTTTTTCTTTCCCATGTTGCTTGAAACCTGTGGCATACTTAATAATGTGGAACATCCTTCTTAAGTAGTTTTCCTTTAATTGGGCTCACCTGGCAAACTGATTATGACAGGTGTCTGAGATTGATATCGGTGATCCAAAGAGTCCTGAGACACAATACCATCCATGAGTTTAATTGAAAAACAAAAAAATGGAATGTTTATGACACTAAAATCCATCCATCTTCAACCACTTAATCCTTTTTGGGTCGCCAGAGGGTGGGGGTGCTGGAGCCTATCCCAGCGTCTTTGGGTGAGAGGCAGGGTACACCCTGGACAGATCACCAGTCCATCGTGGGGCCAACACAGAGAGACAAACAATCATTCACTCTCACATTCATACCTCAGGACAATTTACAATCCCCAGTTGATGCCAATTAACCAGGCAGCTTGGTGCTGCAGTGGTTAGCACTGTGGCAGCACAGCAAGAAGGTTATGCGAGCGATTCCACCCCTAGCAATCGTGGGTTCAGTTCCACACCCTGACCATCGGTGACCCTTCTGTGTGGAGTTTGCATGTTCTCCCTGTGTCTGCATATTTTTTCTCTGGCTGCTCTAGTTTCCTACCACAGGCCAAAGACATGCAGGTTAGGTTAGGTTAGGTTAACTAAAATTATATTTGCATAATAATTTGAAACATGGTGTAAAAGAAATTTCACACTCTCAGCTGCTGTGATATTTGTGTACTTGTGGCACATATAGTTGTCTGCTGCAGCTTTGAAATTAATATAATATTAATCTGTCAGAATAACAACAGTCAGCCTTCTGATTCATTTCCACTCTATCATTGTGCTGTGATGTGGTGATGGTGACACCTACTTCATTGTGCGTTTTATCTGCATTGTCCTATTTAAATGTCAGCCGAGCTGAGGTGAGGTGGACAATGACCCATGCTGCTTGCAGGGTAATATAGCCCACATCAAGTAGCCCTATTCAGACAACAGAGGGAACCCGGACTGGGTTTGTCTGAATTAGAAAGTTTGAAAGGAGCTATCAGTCCTTCCAGGATTTCACGGGATGTTTTTATGATTGTTGCGGCCCAAAAAGACTGAATTCATGGGAGCTTTTTTAAAAAGTTGCGATAAAAGTTGCAATGTTTTTAGAGTGTTTTTTGCTCTAAAAGTTGTGAGAAGAACTACAAATTTTAAAGCAGATGTTTTTTTTCCAGTTTAGTGCAGTGATATTCTATATAACAATACAAGAGAAGCACAGGATTGTCAAAAATTTCCTTTTATATTGATTTGTAAATTAAGCAGAAACTTTTGCTATACAGAAAAACTCTTTTGTGCAACAGCAGATACAAACATTAACACAATATCCATTATAATAGCTAAATTGCATTGAATGCATGTTAACCCCTTGCACTCCGGTGAATTTCCCTAAAAACGCCAAAAATTAACATGCCCAAATTAAATCAAAAGCTGTTCTTCAACCCTTTAAAGCATCTTCATGGGGTTGGTCTCATTTAAAAGAAAACACTTTGAATTTTTTGGCAAAACAGTCATAATCTCTCTAAGTGCTCCGGCCACTGAGTTACAGTCATCTAAACATAGTGAACTTGAAGAAAATAAATTTGGCTGGGTGTTTTTTGGATACAAATGCTTGCAAATAACACACAGCTTCAGATCCGGGCTGGAAAATGCAACAGAAATGTAGAACCAAGTGATATCCAGCTGAGGTCCAAATTTTGTAACAATACCACAAAAAATGAATATATTACACAACTTTGTTCTCAGGTAGTTCCAAGGCATTTTGGAACTGTGCCAAATTGTGCCAAATGGCACAGTTTGGAAAAACGTCTGTAACTTTTGAATGCTTCAATGTAGAAGCTTCATTTTGGGCTCTAATGAAAGGTCATACTCAGGGCTGTGTCTGTGTGTGGGGGGGGGGTTGTCCCCCCCCCCTCGCTACAGAGGATGGACATCGGCCATCGCTACACAACGGATTAGCCTCATGTGGCAATGTGGGACAGCAGGGCAGTCACCGCGGCTTCCCGCCCCCTCGCTACAGAAGAATAGCGGGGGTGGGGGGCGGCGTTCACGGTCTGGATGCGGTGAACAACCCCTTGTACCGCGGCGCATGAACTTCAGACTTCGTGCGCCGCACAGTTGTAATTTACCGATCGGTCAAAAGTCATTTTTGATTACAATTTTCAGGAATAAAGAATAATTTAGCTTATAAAACCTTACCTCTTCACAGCAGTGTCCTGGCGAACTTCTCTTCCCCATTGTCAGACGAACGCAACGCTGGTCTGCTCGTGGTTCTGGTCTCGCGACCCGATCAAAACATAATTCCATTATTGCGGTTTTGTGCTTCCATGATTGCGGTTTTTGGCGAACGATTTTTCAAAACAAATAACAGTAGTAATTAAAAAAAGACTGGCGAAGGCATGTGTGTCACTCAGCCTTCGACGTCAGCCTCCGTCGGTCTATGACCATGGAAGAAATCATAACGTCTACTCTGCTGGAACAAAAACAAAATAAGCACCGCCTGTGGCCGAACATGCCGATGCGCGAATGGCGCTCCCTGTCACACAGGTTGCATTTGTGGATGGTCTCCGTGCTGCTGGGTCTGTGGGGTTCTTCCTGCGGGTCCTTTTTTTTGATCCGCTGCAGCAGTCAGTCTTCACCCAGCCTTAAAAAAAACAGCTCGCGAACTTCTCTGCTTCAACTGGCTCACTGCATTCACAGCGTTGGGAGGCGGGTCCTTCTTGCTAGGTTTTCAGCCTTGGTTCTTCAAGGTTTCAGAAACCCAATTCAAGGCTCTTATTAGTCGAATGAGAGGTCAATCAGATTAACTAATCTGTTCGTGGCTGTGTCTGCAGCTTTTATTTTCAGTGCGCGCTTGGACACCATACACCACCTACATCAACATCTCCATCATGCGTCCTAGAGCGCACGAGGGCGCTCTCATGCGCCCTCGTGCGCTCTAGGACGCAGAGACTTGCCCGTCCGTGGTACAACGGAATGCAAGAGGTTAAAGAGTAGAGCTTTGGAAATTATTAGCAGCACCTTCATTTGAAAACTCTACGGTCCCCAACCACTTGGTACAGAGCGGAGAGGAAAAAATAAATTATTTATTCTCTTAGTCTGTATTGTCTATAGGAGTCTGTGTTTTTCTGAAAAGAAATACAGACGATATTCTCTCTCTTTCCTGTACCTATCTCCTACCTGTCAGTCTGCTGCACATCGGTCTTGACACACATCTTTCTTTTTTTTGGGGGGGGGGGTGTCCAGACCAGAGATCAACAGCTTAAAAACTCATTGACCAAATACCAGATGTAGTAATGATTTTACCTCTAAAGATGTGTAAAATGTTAACACTCACTGTAGTGTTCATAGTTTCATGGCGTTTCTCTTCACACACACTCCCACAACGGGGTGCTTTTGGGGCAGGTGGACGTTTTTCAATACAAACCCAGCGCTTCATACATGTGGTCAGGACGGAGACGTGGCGAGACGTCCACTGGCAGGCTGGGGGAGACGGAGGAAGGGATGGTGTTGGAAACCTCCCGGGTGAGTGTTTTTTTTTTTTAAATCACACACTCTGTTTGGTGATGTGTTCCGTTAATACACCTGTAAACACAGAAGTGAACGTGGTGCAGTGATGCATTTGGTTGGTTAGACTGACCGTTTGTGCACCAGTGAGAGACAAATTTGACTGGTGAAATTGGCGGAAGTTGACAAGGATTGGCCAAAATTGCAGGAAAGTTGCGGTGATTGGACACAGTTGCAAGGTTGCGCAATAGTTGCGCTGATTGGCTGATTTGCGTGAATTGGTGCAATCGCAACATTGTGAAATCCTGGAGGGACTGAGCTATACATGGCTCCTTTCCTGTTTTTCTATTAACTTTTTTTGCATTAAATGCACACTTTTAGGTGGTTTTGGTTAGTGTAGGGATAGAATTGGGCACTAAAAATACTTGATTAATATTAGAGAAATGTTAAGGGTTAGTGTAATGAAAAGGTGAGGTTCTATTTATATGCATTGCAACTGTAAAGATGCGTTCACACCAAACGCAAATATTACATTCTAACTCAATGTAAACACGCGAACAGTCATGAATTCCCCTTCTGAGTGAGATGCAGACAGGTGAAGTTGCCTTTAAAACTTCTGCAGCTGTGACTTCCGGTCTGGACGCCATGGTGATAGCAACTTAACGCTGAACCTCCCAGACCCAATCCAAGGAAAACATCTTCAAAATCAGACTTAACGGATTTTTGGAAGAATAAAAATCAAAAGACAAAAACACCATGCCTAACCAAAAACAGAAGAAACTGACATTCCCCAGGTCAGGACGCGCAGCGGCCGCAGAATCTGAACCGGAGGACCTCCGTTCAGAAGACGAGGAGCTGGACCTAGCTAACAAAAAGATTAGTTTGAAATCGCTATTTGATGAATTACAACGATTTCGGGCTGAATTTCATGAATTCAGAGAGGAACTAAAAAGGACGAACAGCAGAATGGACCAGGCCGAAAACCGAATCTTGGAAGCTGAAGAAAGAGTAAAAGTGCTTGAAGATTCTATGCTGGATTTACACAGAAAACAGTCAAGGCTGGAGGCTAAGCTAACTGACCAAGAAGGAAGACAGAGACGAGATAACATCAGAATTCACGGTCTGAAAGAAGGAGCTGAAGATAGTTTCAACACAGTGGCGGAATGCGTGGAATCCTTATTGAGAGAGAAGTTGGATATTCCACAAACCACCGATTTGAAGATAGAAAAGGCACATCGTACATAGCCGCAAAGCCAGCGGCAGAAGCGCTCCCCGCGTTCGGTGGTGGTAAGATTCTCCGATTTCAAAATAAAACAAGAGGTTGTAAGACGGGCTTGGCAGAAAAAAGGATTTATGCATCAAGAAAGAAAGTCTTCGTGGAGCACGATTACGCCCCTGAGGTTCTTAAAAAGCGATGGGAATATAACGACGCCAAAAAGGTTCTACGGGAACAGAATCTACGCTTTCAGACGCCATTTCCGGCGAAGTTAAGGGTCTTTTACGGTGAAGAGTCATGTCTCTATAATTCAGCGGAAAGAAGCAACCAATTGACATGGCGAGAAGAGGGCTCCCGGAACGGTGTTTAAACCCGCAGCGAATCTGAGCGAGAAGATCAGAGCTCAAACGTGGTCCACTCAGAGACCTTCAAAATCCATGGGCCAGCATCGGGAAACCCAGCCCCAGAGCTACAAAGATAAGCTTTCCAGTTCCAGGAAGGAATAGCGACCATTTTTTTTTTTTTTTCTTTTCAGTCATTCTGCACTTCCATCCCCCCTCCTACAAGGTAACAAACATTAAAGGAGATGCAGAATCAGCATATGGTAAAACCTTTCATGGAGCAGTTATAGCATTAGAAACAAATGTCTTCTTAATTCAAAGGGAAAAAAAAATCATGTTAAAATAGAAATGTAACAATGACCCACATGTTCTCTCCACACAAACAAATACTGTATTAGAGTGAATGTTTGCTGTGTTGGGGGTGGGAGGGTGCACACAATCTCATAGGGTATAGGCATAAAAAAAAAAAAAAAAAAAAAATCATTACAAATTCGGATTGGGATCTGAAATTCACGTTAAAAACATGGGACAACTTACAGGGGTAAGAGAGGGCCCTCAACACGTAACAGAGTTTGAGGAATTTCCCTCAGAGCCTACACTCCATCAGGGCTCTTACAGGGTCTTTAAAGAGACCCCAGCTCAGGAAGTTTTTTTTGACAGTTTTTTGTTTTAAAGTTTCGTACACTATGTTCTTAATGTTTTTATGTTCTTAATGTTCTTTCAGTTTCTGAGTAGCAAAAAAGAGGGCCACCACACTGTTATACTAAATAAGAAAATACAATGGAGAAACAGGGTGTAACCAAAATAGCCTCATATAATGTAAAAGGGATCCTGAATCCAGTTAAAAGATCCAAGATTCTACGCAAAATGAAAAAAGACAAAGCAGAAATAATATTTTTACAAGAAACCCACCTAACGATGTGGAACACACTAAACTCAATAGACAAGGGTTTAAAATGATCTCTTCATCTTCATATAAATCAGGGAGGAGGAGGGGAGTAGCGACATTGATATCAACCAAAATTACATTTGAAAAAAAATCAGAACACAAAGATAAAGAAGGGAGGTACAGTTTGGTAATTGGGCGGCTAGAGGGAGAAGATATCACCCTGCTGAATGTATATGCACCACCAGGGGCTAAATGGAAATTTTATAAAAATGTATTTGACCTAATGATAACTAAAGCCCAAGGTTTAGTGATATGTGGTGGAGACTTCAATCTAAGACTGAGTCCATACTGGGATGCAACAGGTAATTCTTCACATCAAAATAACACTCAAAATAGGAAAACTCGGATGCTACTAAAAGAAATGGGAATCTGTGACGTATGGAGGGAATTCAACCCCAATGTAAAAGATTATACTTTTTATTCAACGCCACATTCATCTTACTCAAGGATTGATTACTTTTTTATGTTTAATAGAGACATTGGAAGAGTAAAAACATGTAAAATAGGACTGATGGATCTCTCTGACCACAGTCCGATCTATATGGACTTAAACATCCAAAAATACACAAATAATACATTTTCCTGGAGGTTGAATTCAAATGTCCTGAAAGGACCACTGAAAGATGAATTGGAATCAGATATTCTCAGATATTTGGAAGAAAACGATAATGGAGAAGTATCCCCTTTAATACTGTGGGATGCGTGCAAAGCTGTAATAAGGGGAAAAATTATTGCAAAACTGGCAACCCAAAAGAAACTGAGACAAGAAAAACTAATCACACTAGAGTCAGAACTCAAGAACCTAGAAAAAGAACACAAAGACAACACTCATTCTAATGGCTCGCTCAAGATTAAAGAAATTAAAAATCAAATAAATGAGATCTACACAATAGAAATCCAGAAGAAACTTACATTTCTGAAACATAAACACTATGAAGCAGGCAGTAAATCGGCAAAATTATTAGCCTATAAATTGAGGAAACAACAAACAGAAAGAGCAATCTACAAAATCAGAGACCCAGTATCAAAGGAAATAAAATTCAGAATTCAGGATATTCTTAAAAGCTTCAAGAATTACTACAAGAACTTATACTCCCACAAAAAACATAAAAACGCATCCGAGACATTCCTAAACACATTAAACCTTCCCCAACTTACGGAATCACAAAATAAAACACTACTGTCAGAAATACAACCTAAAGAATTGGAAAAAGCAATTATGAAACTTAAAGCTAACAAATCCCCAGGAGCAGATGGCTATACAGCAGAATGGTACAAAACCTTTAAACAGCAACTATCTCCTCTCCTCCTGAAAACATTTAACTATGTCCTCCACACAGGGGAAATCCCCCCCCTCCTGGAGAGAAGGGGTCATTGCAGTTATACCTAAACCTGAAAAGGATAAACTAGAATGCTCCAACTACAGACCAATCAGTGTATTAAATCAGGACTATAAGCTTTTTACCATTATCCTTGCCAAAAGGTTAGAAAACATACTGACAGACTTAATTCACTTAGACCAAACAGGTTTTATAAGACAAAGACAGACACAAGACAACATTCGACGCACTTTACACATAATTCATCATATAAAAAAATATAACTTAAATGCAGTCATATTGGGATTAGATGCTGAAAAAGCATTCGATTCGGTTGACTGGTCTTTCCTATATAGAATCTTATCCAGTTTCAATTTTCATAACAACTTCATTAGAACTATACAGGCATTATATAAAAAACCAACAGCTAAAATAAGGATTAACGGTAATTTATCATCATCTTTTGAGCTGGAAAGAGGATGACGTCAAGGCTGCCCCCTGTCTCCACTGCTCTTTGCAATCTTCATAGAACCTCTGAGCCAATGGATAAGACAAAATCAAGAAATTCAAGGTATTACACTTGGTCAGAAGGAACATAAAATATCACTCTTTGCTGATGACATTTTAATATACCTAGGGCAGCCAGACACTTCTTTACCAGAACTAATCTCAGTTTTTTTCAGACTATGGAGATTTATCGGGGTACAAATTAAACATGCATAAAACCCAAGTTTTAACATTCAACTATGACCCAAATCATTATTCACTAAGTGAACTCAAAACTAACTGGGATTTGGAATCTATGAAATATCTGGGGGTCAATATCCTGAAACAACTCGACAAAATTATAACAATAAACTATGATCCACTGGTGACAAAAATAAAATCTGACCTAGCAAGATGGAATATGATGCCATTCTTAGGTACTGCACAAAGAATTGAAGCAGTCAAAATGAATATACTTCCACGTCTTCTATACCTTTTCCAAACAATACCGGTAGAACCTCCCAAAAAAACATGGCAGGAGCTGGACAGAAGGATCTCAAGATTCATATGGCAGGGCAAGAGACCTAGAATCAGATATTGAACCCTACAGCTAAACAAAGACAAAGGTGGGCTCGCGCTGCCAAATATCAGGGACTATTTTATAGCTGCACAAATTAAAACTTTAGTAGAGATATGTAACCCAGTCTACACTGCACAATGGAAGGAGATGGAATGCCAAATAACAAGTGACATCCCCCTACAGGCGATAATAGGGAACAATGCCTTACCTAAACTCTTGAATAACACTAACCCGTGGATAGAGACCCCGCTAAAAATTTGGTTTAAGATAGTCAGAGAGAATCAAGCTAAAGAGCCCTATCGACTTCTGCAATGGATTGCCTATGATCAAGACTTTACCCCCAATAAAACAGACACTAGATTTAAAGAGTGGAAAGAGAAAGGGCTGATAAAATATTACGATTTTTTTAAGGGGCAAACTTTAAGAAGTTTTGAAGATTTGAAAAAACAAGGTCTAATAAATCAAGATCTTTACAGGTTCTTTCAGCTTAGACACCACATAAACAATATACTTAAAAAGGAGGATTTGGAAAGGGCCCAGTCAGGTGTTCTGAAGGTCTTTTTAATGGCATATAAAGGGATCCCAGGGATCAGATACATTTCTAAAATATACCAAGGTCTTCAAGACTTAAAAGGAGACAACACATCATATATAAAAGAGAGATGGGAAAAAGAGGGGAATTTCACTTTACAATTGGAAATATAGGAAAAGCTAAATAGACAGCAATGGAAAAGTACCTCATCCCTGCAGTGGAGAGAATTTGGATGGAAAAACTTGGTAAGATTTTTCAGAACACCTGCACAAAACAAATTTACCCATAAGGGGTTGAACTGTTGGCGCTTGTGTGGTGAAAAGTCTGCAAATCATTTTCATGTGTTTTAGTCATGCCCAGTTATCCACCAATATTGGACCAATGTACAGACAATATTGGGGAAAATATTCAAAATAACAGTTCCCTTTTCTTTTGTAACTTTGTATTTGGGTTTACTACCGGACTCACTGGAAAGACGAGGAGATAAATACTTATTCAATGTTTTAATATTGGCAAGTAAAAAAGCCCTAACTAAAAAATGGATGCTGAAGGACTGTCCTACACCTGAAGATTGGATTAACGTGATTGAAGACATTTACTCGATGGAAAAGTTGACATTCGCACTGAGACAGGACATGGATGGGTTCATGAACTTTTGGCAACCCTGGATCGCATATGTGTCTTCCATTAGATCTAATCTTTGACAAATACCATTTCATTAATGGTCCCGCTTTTTGTTCCAACGCTACTCAGATGCTCTTTTACTTTTAATTACTTAATTTTCTGTTTGTTTGTTTTTTGCTGTTCTGTTTGTTTGTTTATTCGTTTTTTTTTTATTTAATTCTCTTTAATTTCACTTTTTCTTTCACTTTAAAAAAAAAGGGGGGGTGTTGTAATAACTATCCTACCAATGTTGTCAAATAGCAAAAAATAAGGGAACATGTGATGAAAATGTAAACAATGCAATGCTGTAATGACCTGTATACCCTTTACGAAAACTTAAATAAAAAAAAAAAAATACAACTTCTGCAGCTGTGTTCAACCTGCTGTGGAAATTCCCAAAATAACGTCATGCTTAGGTTTACATTATCCAATGGAAGGCTCACCTGAAAATGTTGTCCCTGGCTCCAAAATTTCACAAGATGATGGGTGTTTCCGTTGCTAGCTTGCTAGCCTTATTTAGCACATCCGTGGTAGGAATCTGTGGGTAAATAACTCCAACATCCCGATTCAGCTAAAGAGCTCCCGGTCCTCCTGTCTCTTGGTGAGTGAGTCTCATTTTCAAACTAGTTTACTCTGCAATGGTGATACTTTTACTCTGGTGACGGCAGAATCTCAAAGCTAGCAGCTAGCTAGCTAGCCTCGGACACAAACGCGCAAATGCGCAGTTTCGCATGTACTCACCTTTTTCCATTGACTTTGTATGGATTTGCGCTGCCCGTTCACGCCCGTTGGTGTGAACGCACCTTAACTCTCCATTGTGTTTCTTCTTGGTATTTTGGCATGACCACTAGAGGTTGCTTAATGTCACTTCATACAGTATGTAGGCCATAATTCCTGCTGGTAAAGATGATCAAATAGGGCATTTTCTGCTGTGGGGTTAGGATTCGCTCATATAATAGCATTTGGAAAGGAAGACAGCAAGTTATGCCAACAAGTTAAATAAGCCAAACAAGTACATACAGCGCGGTTCAGGTTCAGGTTCAGGTTACTTTATTTGTACCCATAGGTAGATTTGCGGTGGCGGAGTGGTAAGCACTGCGGCAGCACAGCAACTCACTCTTGGCCTGGGGATCCTGGGATCGATCCCAGCCCCCGACCAACAGTGATCTGTGTGGAGTTTGCATGTTCTCCCCGTGTCTGCGTGGGTTTACTCCGGGATTTCTCCGGTTTCCTCCCACATGCCAAAAACATGCACGTTAAGTTAATTGGCATCAAAACTGGGGATTCTAAATTGTCCTTAGGTATGACTGTGAGAGTGAATGGTTGTCTGTTTCTCTGTGTTGGCCCTGTGATGGACAGGCGATCTGTCCAGGGTGTACCCTGCCTCTCGCCCAAAGATGCTGGGATAGGCTCCAGCCCCCCCGCGACCCGAAAAGGATTAAGCGGAAGAAGATGAATGAATGAATGAATGAATGAATGAAAGTACATACAGCAGCCTTACGAGAAAGTATCTCCATGCATTAATGAGGTATGCCCTCTCTACTATTCTTCAGAGACTGGAGATTCACATTGTAGATTAATGTTTCCAGTGGCTGCTGTGTGTTTTTCTCCTTCAAATGACTGCTTGCCATAGCAGGTTGTACTGGATGCATCATATAACAGTTACAGCTTATTAACATATGGACTGATGCCTCAGGCTGCTTCCTTCTCTGCTGAAGTCAGGGTACGTGTGGGTACATGTCAGGACATGAATCTAGCTTTAAAACGGCTGGCTGTACTAGGGAATTTAATTATTCCCTTGTGTGTGTTGTGTGTAGTAAATCTGTGCTTGCTGAGTCACTTTGTGGTTACCACTTCTGTCATTTAAAAGCCCCTTTTGTAATGACTTTCAATATTAAATGCTTATTAAGTTAATTGTGCTCAAATGGTGACAAGCTGTTTTAAGCACAACTTGTTGGGACAATAAAGCACCGCAGCAGCATGAATACTATTAAAGAACATGAAAAAGTACTGTAGTTATGAGTTAAAGATGCCACTAATGTCATGCACTAAAGTCATATACGTCTGTAAAGTCATTTCTAAAAATATTTGTTCCAAATGCTAGAGTCCACAGCTGTTCATTGGTACAGTTGCAATCAAAATTATTCAACCCCCATTGCAATTTAGGTTAATTGGCAAAATGTACAAACTAGCAGCTGTTTGCAATAAACAAATCAAACAAATACTGTAGCTCAATGCAACTAATATTACAAGTGGTTTCTCCAAATTCAACACAAAATGCCACTTTTAATGATGATTGCAGTCTCAAAATTATTAAACCCCTCCATAAGAAGCATCTTTAGTACTTAGCAGAGCATCCTTTTGCTGTTATGACCCGCTTCAACCATGATTTATAGCCAGACATCAGCTTCTGGCAGCGTTCCTGAGGACTCTTAGCTCATTCCTCATGGGCAAAGGCCTCCAGTTCACTAATATTCTTGGATTTGCATGCTGCTATCGCCTATTTCAAATCCCACCAGAGATTTTCATTGGAGTTCAAGTCAGGTTACTGTGATGGCCACTCTAATATCTTCCAGGACTTCTTCTGAAACCAAGCCATTGTCCTCTTGGAAAGTCCAATGAAGGGATAAGGACATGTACTTATATAGTGTTTTTCTAGTAGCAAAGACCACTCAAAGTGCTAGCTAGTCGGTATGCTATACTCTTTTCTAAGGGCCCATCAGAGACTAAGGGACAGTTTAGACTCTAAACTCTAGACTGGTTTAGACTCTAAACTCTAGACTCTAGACTGGTTAATTGGTGACTCTTAGAGTCACCAATTAACTTAACATGCACGTCTTTGGATTGTGGAAGGAAACTGAAGGCCCCGGAATAAACCCACACAGCATAGGTAGAACATGCAAACTCCATACAGAAAGGCTTCCACCCCTGCCAGACTAGGGATTCTAATCTAGAGCCTTTGAGCTGTGAGGCAACAGTGCTAACCACTGTACCACCATGCTACGACACCCAAGCTTCAGCTCCTCACAGATGGCATGACATTTTCTCTAAAGATTTCCTCATACTTGATTGACTTCATCTTGCCCTCAACACACTGCAGGCTTCCAGTGCCATAGGAAGTGAAGCAGCCCCAGAGCATCACTGAGTCACCACCATGCTTGACTGTAGGCATGGTGTTCTTTTCAGTTTATGCTTCATTTTTCCTCCTCCAGACATACCACTGATCCATACCAATCAATCAATCAAACTTTACTTGTATAGCACTTTTAAAACATTAGATGCTGCGCAAAGTGCTTTACATAGATAAAAACAATAGACACATTTAATTACATATTTTACATGATACAGCCCCACCCCTTCCCACAAACACAACACACACAGGCACATACATCACCCCCTACTTCGACATTTTTCAGCACTGAGGCACTACGTGAAGGAGCAACCATCTTGAGGAAACACTGGAGCTAAAACACATAAATACAAAATTAAACTAAGAACACAAAGAGCAAAGGGAACTAAAGACCCATACTTAGAAAATGAGCTAAGAACACATCAAAATAAGAAAATCTAAACGCAAATGGAGATAAGAAGAATGTAAAAACAATGGAACATAAATGACTACTTCAATAATAGTTAAACGGTTTGTTAAAAGCCAAAATTTAAAAAGGTACAAAAAGAACTAAGAACACATAAAAACAGGAGCTAAAAAAACCCATACTTAAAAAAAAAACCTGAACTAAACACATCAACAAGAAGATGAGAAAATCTAAGAACAAATGGTGCCAAAAAGAACATAAAACAATGGAACATAAATGACTACTTCAGTAATAGTTAAACAGGTTTATTAAAAGCCAAATTAAAAAGGTGGGTCTTGAGCCTGTTCATAAAAACATCTATTGACTCTGCAGCCCTGAGGCTCTCTGGCAGGCTGTTCCACAGACGAGGACCATAATAGTGAAAGAAAGCTTCACCAAAGGTCTTTGTCTTGACTTTGGGAACCATTAAAAGGCCAGTACCGAGGACCTCAGGGTTCCCGAGGGCTCATAAGATAAGAGCAGCTCAGATAGATAAGAAGGCCCAAGACCACTGAGGCATTTAAAAACTACTAAGAGAACCTTAAAATCAATCCTAAAACACACAGGGAGCCAATGCAGCGATTCTAAAACTGGTGTAATATGCACCCACCCCTTGGTCCTCGTTAACAGTCGTGCTGCTGAATTTTGGAGCAGTTGGAGATGTGATAGTCTTTTTTGAGGAAGACCAGAGAGCAGGGCATTACAATAGTCTATACAACTAGTAATAAAAGCATGCATCAAGACCTCTGTGCTGGCAAGAGAGAGAAAAGGGCGGACTTTGGCTCTATTCCTAAGATGGTAAAATCCAATTTTTGTTACATTTTTATTGTGTGAAATAAAATTAAAGTCAGAGAGTCTACAAGAATGCCCAGGTTCTTGACACAATGTGTAGGTTTTAGACCTAGCAATTTTGGTAGAAGTTTCTCTCTCTTCTCTTCAGGTCCAATGATTAAACTTCTGTTTTGCCCTGGTTGAGCTGTAGGATGTTCTCTGCCATCCATGACTTTATATCTAAAATACAGTTCAAAAGGGCATTAATTGGTTTTGTGTCATTAGGAGACATGGCAATGTACAGTTGAGTATCATCAGCATAGCAATGAAAATTGATGCCATGTCTCCTGATAACATCCCCAAGTGGTAACATATAAAGATTAAAAAGTATTGGCCCTAAAATTGAACCTTGGGGTACCCCACACTTGATTTCATGGATTGCCAAAGAACATGTATCCATCCTTACAAAATAGCAACGATCTGTGAGATAGGAATGAAACCATTCGAGAACAGTACCTGAGAGGCCCACCAGGTGTTTGAGTCTGCGTAATAAAATGTGGTGATCTACTGTATCAAAGGCAGCATTGGGATCCAGCAGCACCAGGACTGACAGTTTGTGGGAGTCCATGTTTCACCTGATATCATTAGCGATTTTTAAAAGGGCTGTCTCAGTACTGTGGTTTGTCCTAAAACCAGACTGAAATTTCTCAAGAATGTTGTGGTCCATAAGAAAATTGTTTAACTGGATAAAAATAATTTTTTCTAAAACTTTACTTAAAAACGGTTAGTCGGATACAGGTTGATAGTTACTGAGAATATCAGGATCTAAATTACTCTTCTTCAAAAGGGGCTTCACCACAGCTGTTTTAAAGGCAGTAGGGAACATACCAGTCTGAAGAGAGCAATTTATAATGTTTAAAATCTCATGTTTGAAGAATCCATAAAATGTTTTAAAAAGTGATGTGGGAATCGGATCTAAAAGGCAGGAGGTCAAGTTTATCTGGGAGAAAATTCTACCAAGCATCTTAGCATCAACCCGGGCAAAACAGTCCAGCGTTTCCTCAGCTAAAGGCGAGTCCAAGATTCCATTAAAAGCAGTCTTCTGGTCAGATAAAATGTTGGATCTAATAGAATCAACCTTGCACCTGAAGTGGTCTGCAAAACTCTCACAGAGAGAGTCTGATGGCAGGTTTAAGATAAGGTAAGCCTTTATTAGTCCCTCAATGGGGAAATTCCAGGATTGCAACAGCACAGGGACAACAATACTCAGAGCAATAATTAAGAAGATAGGAAAATAAGAGCAGTGAATATACATATGTACACATAAATATATATACACAGTGCAGAGCATTGTAGCTAGATGGAATAAACAGCATAACCGTCTATTTAGTTACCCTACATGGTATGAATATGTACCCATACATATTGTCACCCTCCGTAGCGAATGATATTGTCCTAGTTGTATGCTGGAGGGGACCATTTGTGTAAGTCTGTTGCGTCTTTTGCATTCAATACTATTAGGTCGTCACGTTTTTTTGCTATCTCTGCGAGCAGCTCTGCTTAGGTTATACAGTCTAACAGCCGTAGGTAGGAAGGACCTGCGAAACCTCTCGGTCGCGCACTAGGATAATGTAGTCTACTGCTAAATGAGCTCCTCAGTGCATTCAGTATGTCCTGCATAGGGTGGGACTCGGACTCCAGCAGAGATGACAGTTTAGCCACCATCCTTCTCTCTCCTATCTCCTCCACTGGGTCAAGGCGTTGCCCCAGGACAGAGCTAGCTTTCTTGATTAGTTTGTTCAGTCTCCTCCTATCTGCTGCTGTAATGTCACTGCCCCAGCAGACCACTCCAAAAGTGATGGCTGATGACACCACCGTGTTGTAGAATGTCTTCAGCAGCGCCCCTTGTACACCAAAAGACCTGAGCAGTAGGAACAGCCTGTGCTGTCCCTTCTTGTAGAGTGCGTCGGTGTTGTGTGACCAGTCTAGTTTATTGTTCAGATGAACACCCAGATACTTGTAGGATGTCACCATCTCAATGTCTGTTCCCTGTATGTTTACTGGTGCTGTGAGGGGTTGTCCTTGCCTGTGGCAGTCCACCACCAGCTCCTTAGTTTTCCTCGCGTTGATCTGGAGGCAGTTTCGATGGCTCCAGTCCACAAAGTCCTGGATAAGCCCTCTGCACTCAGCTTCATCTCTGTTGGAGATGAGGCCAACGATCGCAGAGTCATCAGAGAACTTCTATAGATGGCAGTGTGTTGTGTTGTGTGAGAAGTTCGCAGTATAAAGGGTGAACAGGAAGGGAGCCAAAACCGTTCCTAGGGGGGTCCCCACGCTACCGATGATCGTGTCGGACATACAATCCCGGGTTCTTACAAACTGTGGCCGGTTAGTGAGGTAGTCCAGGATCAATGATGACAGGTGCTGGTCCACCACTGCGCACAGCAGCTTGTCCTTCAGGATCATCAGTTGGATGGTGTTGAAAGCACTGGAGAAGTCAAAGAACATGATCGTCACCGCATTCCCGGTCTTCTCCAGGTGGGACAGGGAACGGTGAAGGAGGAAGATCACTGCGTCCTCCACCCCAATGCCATGCTGGTAGGTGAACTGGAGTGGATCCATCGCTGGTCCCACCAGGGGGCGGAGGTGAGCAAGGAGCAATCTCTCCAGGGTCTTCATCATGTGAGACATCAGGGCCACTGGTCTATAGCTGTTCAGGTCTTTGGGGGTGGGAAGTCTTTGGTACAGTTACCACACAAGATGTTTTCTTCATCTGTGGTACCCTCCCCAGCTTCAGGCTCAGGTTGAAGATGTGCTCCACAATCCCACACAGCTGGTCTGCACAGGACTTGAGGAGCTTCACGCTGATGCCGTCCGGTCCCGAGGCCCGAGGTTTGTGTTTTTATTAAAATCTGGGTTGATTAACTGATCAGTGGTTGCAAAAAGGACTTTAGGGTTATTGTTATGGGTTGAGATTATGTTGGAAAAATACTCAGTTCTCGATATCTTGACTGCATTATTGTATATTTTTAATTTATTCTGTAGTACTTGGTAATTGATAGTTAATTTGTTTTTTTCCTCCATTTCCTCTCGGCCATCCTGCACTTTCTTTTCAGTTTTTGGATTTGGTTATTTCTCCATGGAGGCTTTGGTTTATTCCTTACTGTCCTTGTGATTATTGGGGCAACTCTGTCAATAGTTGATCTTAATTTACTGTTAAAATTATCAACAATAAAATCACATGATGCAGGTGAAATAACTGGGGGAATATTGCGAAAAAGTTTGATAAAATCAGCAGCCACTTCAGGTGTCAGATGGCGCTTCCTCACAGTTCGCACCGAGGTCTCCCGTTGCTTAAAACCAGTGATGTTAAAAAACACACAGTAATGGTCAGATACAGCCAAGTCAACAACAGATGACACACTCGTGGGCAGGCCATGGCTAATGACAAGATCCAGAGTGCGTCCCCTGTTGTGAGTCGGCTGCATGATATGTTGAGTAAAATTCATAGACGTGAGCAGGTCATTAAAATCTTCTGACATATGGTCGCCCTGCTTATCAATGTGCAGATTAAAATCACCAGAAATGAGAATAAAATGACATAATGTCTGGCCCAGGAGACACGCACGCAGACTCAGGATAGATTTAACAGCTTTATTCAACAAGCAGGTGTGTCTGAATGGATGTGTGCGGTATGTGTATGTATTGAGGGTGAACGCCGATGCGCAGGAAGCAGAGCAGCGCGCTGTACAGCCGGACAACCCTATAGAGAGAGAGCAGAGGACAAGGGTAAAGGGCACCACACCTGGACAGGGATAATGAGTTGTGTGTTGCTTACTTGCGGGTACAGGTGGCTGGCGTTGGCAAGGGAGAAGCCTGGAAGACAGCGTCCTGCAGAGCCTGCGTCGATGGTGAGAATTGGTTGGCGATGATGGGGAAATCCGCCGCCTGGGAATCCACCTGTGCACAGGGGTGAAGACTTGGAGAAAGGTAAGGGATGCTTACGTGAGATAGAAGTCTTGCTGGTGATCAGAGGTTGATGCACGAGCTACAAAGTGCCGATGCGAACAGACGGCTCCAGACCGCAGCGCTGGGCTGAGTGGGCTAAATAGCCCGCTGCTGATGAGGCGCAGGTGTGCGCGCAGCTGAGGCCGCTGATGAGCGACGAGTCGTGACAGTACTCCCCCCCCCCCAAGCAGCGCCTCCTGGCGCTGGTTTGTCCGGGTGCGCCCAGTGGAACTCCGTGATGAGACTCCTGTCCACCACCAAAGAAGAGCGCACCCAGGACCTCCACTCAGGACCGAATCCCTCCCAGTCCACCAAGTACTGCAGCCCGCGACTTCGGCGCCGGGAGTCCATGATGGAGGCGACTCTCCAGGCCGGGTGGCCGTCGTTCATCATAGGCGTGGGCGGGGGGCAGAGGGGATCGGAGACAAAGGGCTTAATCTTGGACATGTGGAAGGTGGGACAAATGCAGAGGGGGGGGGGGGGCCAGACGCACAGCCACCGGGTTAATGATTTTCGAGATGGTGAAGGGACCAATGAAGCGTGGGGCCAACTTCCTCTTCTCAGCCTTGAGGTGAATGTCCTGAGAGGCCAACCAGACCTGTTGACCCACCTGGTAGGCAGGGGCCGGTCTCCTGTGGCGATTCGCCGTGGTGCTGTTGCGTGCCGCCGCGCGTAAGAGCGCGTCGCGCGCCTTGGTCTACAGAGCCCGACACCGTCTCAGGTGCGCTTGGATGGAAGGAACCGCCAGCTCAGCCTCCTGCTCCGGGAACAAAGGTGGATCATAACCCAAGTACGCCTTGAAGGGGGACATCCCTGTGGCGGAAGACCGAGCCGTGTTGTGGGCGTACTCTACCCAAGCCAGGTGCGTGCTCCAGGAAGACGGGTTGGAGGAAGTGACGCAGCGTAGGGCAGCTTCCAGCTCCTGGTTGGCCCGTTCGCACTGCCTGTTGGATTGCGGGTGGTGACCGGAGGACAGGCTAACTGTGGCCCCCAAGGCGTTGCAGAAACACTTCCACACCTCTGAGACAAACTGGGGCCCCCGATCCGAGACGACATCCACCGGTATCCCTTGCAGCCTGACCACGTGCTGAACCAGAAGGTCCGCTGTCTCCCGCGCCGTTGGAAGACCCTGAAGGGCACGAAGTGGGCGGCCTTGGAGAATCGATCCACGATGGTCAAGATGGCGTCATAGGTGTTAGAGGTTGGGAGACCGGTGACGAAGTCGAGGGCTATGTGAGACCAGGGCCTGCCAGGGGTCGGCAGGGGCTGGAGCAGACCCGCCGGGGGAGAATTTCCTGACTTGCCGGTGGCACACACAGGGCACGCCCGGACGTAGTTGGCGGCGTCCTTCTGCAGACCTGGCCACCAGAAGGAATGCTGGAGGAGATCCACTAGCCGGGATACACCAGGGTGGCAGGCAAGTTTGGAGGTGTGAACCCAATGGATGACCTCCCCCTGGACAGAAGATGGAACGAACAGCCTTCCCTCCGGTCCGCTGCCAGGGTCCGGTTTGGTCTCCTGCACCCTCCGGATCTTGTCCCTGATGGCCCAGGAAATTGCCCCTACCACACACGAGCTGGGCAGGATGGTATGACCCGGCTCCTCTGGCGTCTCAGGGGCAAACTGCCTGGAGAGGGCATCGGGTAGGCCGTTCTTAGAGCCAGGGCGATAGGTAATGGTGAAGCGGAACCGGGCGAAGAACAGGGACCAGCGTGCCTGGCGGGCATTCAGACGTCTAGCAGATCGAAGATACTCCAAGTTCTTATGGTCTGTCAGCACCACGAATGGTAATGCAGCCCCCTCCAGCCAGTGGCGCCACTCCTGCAGGGCGAGCTTGATGGCGAGAAGCTCCCTGTCCCCGACGTCGTAATTCCGCTCGGCCAGAGACAACCGTCGTGAGAAGATGGCACAGGGTCGCTTGACCCCATCGGTGGGTGATCGCTGGGATAGCACCGCCCCCACTCCCGTGTCAGACGCGTCGACTTCCACCAGGCACTGCAGTGCGGGGTCGACCTGGGTCAGGACTCGGGAGGAGGAGAACTCCGTCTTCAATGCCTGGAACGTCGCAGCGACCTCTTCGGTCCAGTGGAAGGTGTTCTTGGGGGAAGTGAGACGGGTCAGCGGGGCAATGATGGCACCGAAGTTAGGCACAAAACGGCAGTAGAAATTGGCAAACCCAATAAATTGCTGGACCTGCTTCCTGGAGGTCGGCGTGGGCCATTCAACCACTGCTTTAACCTTCGCGGGGTCAGGTAGGACCTGGTTGTGTGAGATTACAAACCCTAAGAACGAGGTGGTCTTGGCGTAAAACTCACACTTTGTGGCGGTATGAGATAATAAGCGGCGAGCTGAGGAGTTTAAAGTGCCTTTATTAAGTCACATCGCCAGCACGAGCTCACTCTGGTGCTGTGCAGAGCGGCCCAGAGCGAGCCCTGAGGGCTCTCAGTAGCGTGGAGACAGGTGCAGTCAGTTGAGCAGTTGCAGAGAGAGAGTGAGTTACATGATACGTGCGGTACACACTGCTCCCCCCCAGAGGGCTCGGCTGGGGGCCGAGACCTCGATAGTGCAGCATGGCAGTGAGCAGGGAAGGCTCTGTGCCGGTGAAGGTGGAGGGGGGTGGGGGTTGCTGGGGACGGTGAAATCGTCCAGGCCGCGCAAAAATTGCTTGTTGATCTGCGATGTCGAGGGGCTGTCCCGTTGAGTGTGCGGAGATAACAAGAAGAAAAATTAGTCTCTGGCTCCTCTCGTGGCCATGAAGAAAAGCAGGGCGGCTGTGGGGGAAAAAACAAAAGCAGAGGGATGTGGCGTGTCTCTTTTAGGTGCGGGCGCAGCCCTAAAGCCCTTGGGAATCGCAAAACAGCTGAATTCCCTATGTGTGCCGTGGCTGAGACCATTAACAAATCCTTCGAGCATGCTGCATGCGTGCCTCAGGTGAGCGAGCAACCCTGAAGGGCAACGGCGAAGGAGGAAGGCAGTCTGTGGAGCCGTATGTGTCCCGTGCGTGGTGCGCCATGCCTGTGACTCCCCGGTGCGTGTGCCGGGGTCCCGTGCATGGGTGGGCCGCTGGAGAGGAGAACCAGGGTCAGGGAGCTTGCTGGAGATCATCCCTGTTGTCTGTTGCGTCGTTCGGTCGTGGTGCGTTGGAGCGGTGCGAGGAAGTTGACGATCTCTGTCCCTCGGCCTCGTGGAGATGCGTTGGAGCGGTGCGAGGCAGTAGACGATCTTTGTGCCCCGGGCTCGTGCAGCTGCGTTGGAGCGGTGAGAGGGAGGAGACGATCGTTGTCGCTCATGCGGCCATGGTGCGTTCAGGTCCACGCGCTGCGCTCTCCGTCGGCCCTGGAGGTTGCCGTCGTGGAGAGAGGACAAGGTGCGTGCGCTGTCTTGTGGAGGAGCTGTGAGAGCGGCCGGTCCAGCGTGGATGTGCAGATCTCAGGCGTGCAGATCTCACCGTGAAGCGTGAAGTGGTCCCAGTGTCGTGGTCCAGACCAGAAAGTTGCTTTGCACAAAGCGTGTGCTTTCAAGTGGGGTCACCAGTGTGGCGGTATGAGGATAATAAGCGGCGAGCTGAGGAGTTTAAAGTGCCTTTATTAAATCCCATCGCCAACACGAGCTCACTCTGGTGCTGTGCAGAACGGCCCAGAGTGAGCCCTGAGGGCTCTCAGTAGCGTGGAGACAGGTGCAGTCAGTTGAGCAGTTGCAGAGAGAGAGTGAGTTACATGATACGTGTGGTATTTATACCGGTTACAGACAAAGCATGAAAGAGCATGTGCATTTGCATATGAGAGAGACATACATATCAAATAGGCAGGTTGCCAGCACCTGCTCCAGCTTGCAGGACAAAGAGGTGACAAGTCACACCTACATATTGATCTGTCTCTATGTCAACAGTGAGGACAGGACGTGTGAACACAAAGCATGAATGGCACATTAACATCACACTAGCGCTGTGGAAAATAACCAGGAGTAGCGAGCTGTCTGTCCTTAGTCTGTGGGGGGTTGTCCCACAACTTCTCGGCTTCGACGTACAGCCTGTTCTCCAGCAGCCGCTGCAAAACCCGCCTCACATGCACCTGGTGTTCCTCCCGTGACCTGGAGAAGATGAGGATGTCATCCAGGTATACGAACACGAAGAGGCCGAGGAAATCACGCAGGACGTCATTGATCAGGCGTTGAAATACAGCAGGGGCGTTGGTCAGTCCAAAGGGCATCACCAGGTACTCGAAATGCCCACTAGGCGTTCTAAAGGCTGTCTTCCACTCATCCCCCTCCCTGATCTGGACGAGGTGGTATGCACTGCGAAGATCCAATTTGGTGAACCAGGTCGCCCCCTGCAGGGAGTGGAAGGCAGTGTCCATCAGTGGCAGGGTGTAACGGTCCTTCTCCGTGATGTCATTCAAGGCCCGGAAGTCGATACATGGGCGGAGTGACCCATCCTTCTTTGACACGAAGAAGAACCCTGCGCCGAGCGGAGACGAGAAGGGACAGATGATTCCTGCGTTGAGTGACTCATTGATATAACTATCCATCGCTTCCCGCTCCGGCGCTGACAAGCTGTAGAGGCGTCCGGAAGGCAGGGGCGCCCCCGGGCGGAGGTTGATGGCGCAGTCGTAGGGCCGGTGAGGAGGAAGAGACATCGCCCTGGACTTGCTGAATACGAGGCCCAGGTCATGGAACTCCGAGGGCACCAGAGTGAGATCCGGAGGCGCGGCGTCCTTAGCCGGGGGAGGAGAAGACGGGGCGCAGGCTGCGGATTGTAAACAGGTGCCCATGCAGAAGGAACTCCAGGTGGCGACTCTTCCTGTCTGCCAATCCAGCACGGGGTTGTGCAGACGCAACCAGGGGTACCCAAGGATGACAGGCGTCACAGAGGAGGACAGGACGTACAGGGTGAGATCCTCTCGGTGGTTACCAGAGATTATGACAGGGACTGGTTGTGTGCAATGAGTCACTTGTCTGAGGGGCACACGGGAAAGGGTGATCAGGCTGAGGGGAGCGGCCAGAGGGTGGCAGGGGATGCCCAATTGGGTTGCCAGGCTCTTAGAAATGAAGCTCTGCTCTGCTCCTGAGTCCACCAGTGCATGTGTGAGATGCCCCGTGGCGTTGTGACAAAATCGGATGGGCAAGGATAGACTTGTGAGGGGATTTGACCGGTTAGAGTCCGCGAGGCCCCCTACAGTGACTCACGGACTTCCCCGTTTGGCTTCTCTGGGCAATGCTCCAAGGTGTGTTGGTCTCCTCCGCAATACATGTAGAGGCCCAACTCCCGGCGGCGCTGTTTCTCCACTAGGGGGAGCTTTGACCGACCAACCACCATCGCCTCCGATTCCTCGGAAGACTCCGGTGGAGGTAACGCCAGGGGGCGGCCTTGAGGCGTGCGGACGGGGCCTCCACGCAAGCGGCTGATAGACTTCCGCTCGGTAGACCGTTCACGCAGCCTGTTATCTAAACTAATGGTTGTGGAGATCAGCTCCGCAAGTGTCTCCGGAAGATCTCGACCGGCCAGCTCATCCCTCAGACCAGAGCTGAGGCTGCGGAGGAAGATGCCACAGAGTGCGGCCTCACCCCAGCCAACCTCCTCCGCTGCGACCCGGAAGTCGATAGCATAATCCGCCGCTGACCGGCTTCCCCGTTGGAGACCAAGGAGCCGGTCAGTGAGGACGCTATCGCGCCGGGAATGATCAAAGACCTCGAGAAAGCTCTGCACGAACTGGCTATAGGAGAGGTTTGCGTAACTGGGCTTCGCCATGACGGCGTAAGCCCAAGTTAGCGCTCGCCCCTCCAGAAGATTACCGATGTAGCCAATTCGGCTATGGTCCGAGGGAAAATCCCCGGGAACGCGCAGAAACACCGACTCACACTGCATAATGAACCCCCGCGCTCCGCCGAGCTTCCCGCTGAAGCAGGCGGGGGTTGGCATCGGTGTGAGTCGAGTAGGCGTCCCCGTGGCAGACTGACCGGGCACAGGAGCGGCAGGAGCTAACCCTCCCTGTCGAGCAGAGGGGAACGCCTGCTGGGGGTCCAAGCGGTCTAACCGGTGAATTATGTTAACCAACTGGTTCAAAATCACCTGCTGTTGATGGGCTATTAAATCTACCCGAGCCTCGAGGGTGGAAAGACGGCGTGCGAGCCCGCTGTCTGCTTAGCCACTCAGCTGGAGCCGTACTGACATAATGTCTGGCCCAGGAGACACGCACGCAGACTCAGGATAGATTTAACAGCTTTATTCAACAAGCAGGTGTGTCTGAATGGATGTGTGCGGTATGTGTATGTATTGAGGGTGAATGCCGATGCGCAGGAAGCAGAGCAGTGCGCCGTACAGCCGGACAACCCTATGGAGAGAGAGCAGAGGACAAGGGTAAAGGGCACCACACCTGGACAGGGATAATGAGTTGTGTGTTGCTTACTTGCGGGTACAGGTGGCTGGCGTTGGCAAGGGAGAAGCCTGGAAGACAGCGTCCTGCAGAGCCTGCGTCGATGGTGAGAATTGGTTGGCGATGACGGGGAAATCCGCCGCCTGGGAATCCACCTGTGCACAGGGGTGAAGACTTGGAGAAAGGTAAGGAATGCTTACGTGAGATAGAAGTCTTGCTGGTGATCAGAGGTTGATGCACGAGCTACAAAGTGCCGATGCGAACAGACGGCTCCAGACCGCAGCGCTGGGCTGAGTGGGCTAAATAGCCCGCTGCTGACGAGGCGCAGGTGTGCGTACAGCTGAGGCCGCTGATGAGCGGCGAGTCGTGACATAAAATTATATGAGGAGTGGATTATTGATAAAACTCAGAGAACTCATTAATAAAAACAGGGCAGTATTTGGGTGGTCTGCAAACTGTGATGCATAAAATTGCGGGGCTGCTAAAGACAAAAGTGTGGTGCTCAAATGCGGTATATTGATCAAGTAAAATTTGCTTTACTGCAAGTGAGGAAGAAAAAATTGATGCAGTACCCCCACCCTTCCTGCCCTTTCTTATAGAAAAAACTGAACTAACATTTGGTGAGGAGGCCTCAGTGAGAACCACTGGTGCTTCCGTGCCAAGCCACATCTCCGTTAACAATAGACAGTGAATCTTATTATCTAAAATCAGGTCATTGATGATAAAAGTCTTGCTAGCGAGTGACCGTATATTTAAAAAAGCCATATATAGGGTAGGTGGTGAGTTATTTTTGGGTGGGTAATTTGTTTTCTGTGGATTATTGTTTGGAGACTGATCCACAGAAGGTAGGCAGTGTGGGCTGAGTGGGCTAAATAGCCCGCTGCTGACGAGGCGCAGGTGTGCGTACAGCTGAGGCCGCTGATGAGCGGCGAGTCGTGACATAAAATTATATGAGGAGTGGATTATTGATAAAACTCAGAGAACTCATTAATAAAAACAGGGCAGTATTTGGGTGGTCTGCAAACTGTGATGCATAAAATTGCGGGGCTGCTAAAGACAAAAGTGTGGTGCTCAAATGCGGTATATTGATCAAGTAAAATTTGCTTTACTGCAAGTGAGGAAGAAAAAATTGATGCAGTACCCCCACCCTTCCTGCCCTTTCTTATAGAAAAAACTGAACTAACATTTGGTGAGGAGGCCTCAGTGAGAACCACTGGTGCTTCCGTGCCAAGCCACATCTCCGTTAACAATAGACAGTGAATCTTATTATCTAAAATCAGGTCATTGATGATAAAAGTCTTGCTAGTGAGTGACCGTATATTTAAAAAAGCCATATATAGGGTAGGTGGTGAGTTATTTTTGGGTGGGTAATTTGTTTTCTGTGGATTATTGTTTGGAGACTGATCCACAGAAGGTAGGCAGTGTGGGCGTGAGTTCTTGTGAACTGTATGTTTTATGGATGGAGGTCTGTCCGTGATCAATGTCCTAATGGGGAAGGTGGGTAGTGAATTAATTTCCAGACCAGGTGGTGGAGACTGACAAAAATGGGACTCATGCTGGATAGTCTTACTGGGGGTCAGAGATGTGAGTGGATCCGGAGGGGAGGGGTCTTGGGATGTAAACAGTCAATTGCGTGTTGTGGTTTGAATGATATGCATCAGGTTTGCTGCTAAAAGCCGGCTACCTGATGCATTTAAATGTTTGCTGTCAGATTTATAGAGATTGTGGCGGCCCCAAAACAAGTTAAAATTGTCAATAAAATTAATGTTGCTGCTGCAGGCGGACTTGAGCCAAGTTGAGAGGGCAAGAATATGGCTAAAACGGTCTGATCCATGGCGCAGTGTGGGAATGGGGCCAGAAATAAAAACAGACTATCGCTGTTTGATAAAATATTAAAAAGTTTGCAGAAGTCATTTTTAGTGATTTCAGACTGTCTGTGGGTGGTGTTGTTAGTCCCTACATGAATAATAATCCGTGTGATGGAAGGAGGTTGTGACTGCAGCAGATCTGGGAGCTTTTCTAACAGGACGGGGACAGTAGCTCCTGGGAAACAGTGAGTGATAGAGTTAAAATACCTGATGTGCCTGATGATGGAGTCACCTACGATCATCGTGGTTGGAGGAAAAAGCGGGCGGTATGTTGGTGGTTGCAGGATCCCTTGGCGAGAGTCAGTGCAGTGAGGTGGCGGCAGAGTGGGGGTCCCGTCGTTGGGGCAGGTGGTGCCCATTACCTCACCAGCTGACGAGCAGGGCAGCGAAGAACTGGAGGAGGGATTCCCCGACTGCTCCGTGCAGTGTGGCCTCCCAGAGTGCCTGCGAACAGCCTCCCTCAGGATCATACGTTGGGCACTGGACTCTCCAGAACGGGGCTGGAGCCGCTGTGGCTCGGCTGGGGCCACGCCAACCGCCCCACTGCTGTCAGTCCTCAGTGGAGGAAAGGCTGCCAGGTCTTCCAGCGAAGGGACAGGTGCAACGTCAGTGGGGGCTGCGCGTTGAGCAGAGCCCGGGCGAACTGGAACCGGTGAAGCTGGAGCATTGGTGGAAGGTGGATTATCAGCCGTTGCCAGTGCCTCATAGTGGTTGGAGATGGGCAGAGGAGGGCTGGTGGTTGACGTGTCTGAGGCCCTTTTCCTGCCCCGGATCATCACCTCAGACCAGGCCATCTGATTCGGTGTTGAGCAGGACGAGGACCGTGGACAGGCAGAGGGGTCCCAGGCGACTGTGTCTCGGAGGGCTGAGTCACTTAAGGCCATTTTTTTGGACTCCTGGGCCGCTAAAAGACTCATTGTTTGTGACAGCAGAGGAAGACGTAAGCTGAAGTTGGAGAAGAACGTATTTTTCTGCTGCAGTTCATCCGAGAGTCGTCGGATATCCTCCTAAAGGTCAGCAATTTTCTTTTGTGCTTTCTGTAGGAGAATTTTATCATCCCCCAGGCACTATCATGTCCATTTTTGACTAAAAACATAAACGATCCAGCCGTTGGGAGCTGTATGATCAATATAGCCCATCAATAAAGTTCTAGCTCCACTTTAAAAAGTTAATATCACTAGATAGAAAGTTAATATCAATAAAAAAGATAAAAATTTAAAACGGAGTAAGTAAAATAAATAAGAACGGATAAAATAGCCAGTCTGTGTAAGAGTGACCGAGGTTTCAAACAGATGACGACAGACGCCCATAGGCCAGAAAAGTTCCAGTTTTGTTTTATCACTCAAGAGAACAAAATTCAAAAATCTCAGTGGCTTATTTATATAGTTTTGAGTAAATTGGAACAGACTTTTCTTGTGCTTTTGCGTCAGTAGTGGTGTATATGTGGCAGTGCGGTGGTGCAGTGGTTAGCACTGTGGCAACACAGCAACTCACCCTTGGCCATGGGATCCTGGGTTCGATCCCAGCCCCTGACCAACAGTGATCTGTGTGGAGTTTGCATGTTCTCCCCGTGTCTGCGTGGGTTTACCCCGGGATTTCTCTGGTTTCCTCCCACAGGCCAAAAACATGCAGGTTAGGTTAATTGGAGACTCTGAAGTGGTGTGAATGTGTGTGTGAATGCTTAAGAGATAGTGCTGTACTGTGGCTGCTTCATCCGTCCAGGTGGATGCCCTGAATATCCCCTCTGGGGATCAATAAAGTATACAAAATCAAATCAAAAATATATCTTGGAGTTTGGGCATGCAGCCCTTCAGCATTTAGGATGCACCTTACTGTGGAAACTGAAACCTCAGTGTTTGCTGCCACCAAGTCTTGCTGCAGGTTTTTCGGAGTCAGTCGGGTTTTTTTTGACCACCTGCCTCCTCAGGACTCTGGTGGCAGCCAATGATAGTTTCCTCTGCCACGTCCAGGTAATGTAGCCACAGTTCCTTTAACTATAAACTTGTGAGCTATGCTTCCAGCTGTATCTCTAGGAACATTGAGTGCCTTTGCTATCTTTCTGTATCCTTTTCCTTGTTTGTGCAAGGCAATGATCTCTTCTCTGAACTTTTTGGACAATTTGGACTTAGCCATGTTTCTAACATGCAATCAAATATTACCATCAACAGTCCATGTATTTGAGGTGTTCTATCTCAAGCACACCTGATGCAGTTAATGAAGCTCTTGATTGGTTGCATCAAGTGTGCTTAAAGGACACCTATACTGGTCATTATAACAACATTAATCCTGTTTTAGGTATTACTTATAAACCAAAAATGTGTTTATTCAGTAAAAATAACCCCTTAGAGTCAGTATACTGAATAATTTTATCCCATGAAAACCGCTCAGTCAAAACCAATGGGGAGCAGCCATCACTGGCCAGAAGTGACGTACAATCATTGTTTCCAGCTTTACTGCGGATGAGTAACGTGTTTACCGCGGACGAATAAATGCATTCAGCAAATGCTCAGTGGGTCGAAAATGGTGCAAAATCTGTACAGATATATACTGCACAAACCGTCTTTGGAAATGGCCTTCATTGACGGCATGATCCGCTGGTACCTCCAGGGACCGGCAGCTGAAGGGGACCTGACGAACAGGCAAATTCCCAGCCAAATAACTTCAGGACATGTTGAATAAATCTTGATATACTAGAATTTTTTTCATTAAATTGTATGCAGGTAAATTTGCTTGTACATGGTTGTAAATAATTACATAAAATTCTGATGTTGAAACTTTGTTGACTGCTATACTGCAGCCCAGTCAATTGCACAAAGCGATGACTGTGCGTCACTACCGGTGCTGAAACTGGCCATGGAGGAGGCAAGATGTCGCTGACCATGACTGATTGAGAGAGCAGTGACTTGAAACTCGTACGTATTTGAGAAGGAATCATGACCAAAATTACTGAACGGAACCACTAGTATCATATTTGATCCCGTGAAATAGCTTTTGATTAAAATTCACTACAGGTACCCCTTTTGTGTCAGGTCAGGTTTTGGTTTGCTTGCTACCGGATAACCATGAAAACTGGTACTACCAGTCTCATGGGTCGGGCTGTCAGTGACTCAACCAGCAACCTCGCCCTTCCGAGGGCGTGGAGGGTGAAACTGGGCATCCTGGCAGAACTAAAAACAATATCTGTCACAGGTCTGTGATGGACCACTCCCAGTTACACGGGGTGAGACTGGACATCCTGGCAGATAAGCACATCTGTCACAAGGTCTGTGGTGGACTTTTGCCAGTCGGTGCATTGTGACATGCACTACACAAAGAGCAGAGATAAACAAACCTATCATCTGGTCAGTACTGCAACAGATACTGGAGTAAGTTTGTCTTGGCCTGTCCTTGCCACTGATAATACCTCTATCTGCCAAGAATGTGCCGCTAGTCCAGCAAAAGCTAGCGGTACTGAAATACTTTGCAAGGAGTTTCATGAAATGGTCAGTCAGAAAGCAACTCATACCGGCTCGGATGTCGCCCGGGTTTGCAGAGTCAGGAGTTCCTGGTGGCGGGGGGCGGGGGGCGGGGATGGAGCTGCTTGGAGGAATCTGATCGGACCGTAAGTGAGACAGTCATTGTCGCCTGCGACAGACTGCTATGATGTTGAGATGACAGGTACCCTTTAAGATCACACCTGATTTGCAAACATGTGCTCTTATGAAGAATTCTACTCAGGAGTTTGAACAATTTTGAAACTGCAGTAGTCATTGAAAGAAGGATATAATATTGAATTTGGATAAAATCCTTGTAATGGTCTGTAATCCTTGTCTGATCTGCGATGTACGTACAGTATATGTCAGGATCGGGACATTGGCTGTGCCCTGTCCTCCTTTTGAGTTATGTTTTGAGGTTTTTGTTTTGGTTGGGACATGAGCACAGCCCGTGCCTTTGCTTTTTGTCGTTTCAGAGACTATTATTTTCATGATTATTATGTTTCACATTGTTATTCCTGTCATGGTCTGGGTTGGTACAATACAGTCAATCTTTAACATGTAAAAAGTTGCTCTTTTTGATATACCATATTCCTGATATATCATATTCCTCAGTGATTTATTGAACCATTTACATTTTTTTTTTACTACAGACAATGTCATTTTTTTGTACTTTAACAAATTTTGCACTGTATAGTGTGTACTATGTGCTGGTGCATCTCAGTAAATTGCAAATGTCATGATTTTTTTAAAATTTATTTTAAAAACTATTACCAATATCATAAAATTTATCTCTTTTAGTTATATTTTAAAAACTTTCATGTTCTAATCTACTGAGATGCACTGGTAGACTGTTTTAACAGGGAAATAAATTGTGAGCTGCTTCATCTGTTGCATGTTAAACGTTATCACAGTACCCCGCAATCCAGGCAAACCCAGTATGATCTGGGCTCCCTCTGTTGTTTGTTACTTCAGTGGGAACTTGAGTCCGGTCAGCTTTTCTGTCTAGCGGCAAGTTGAAGGCAGCGGGGAAAGGTTTTTGCACTGGTGTAGTCTTTTCACTTGGTGTAGTCCGTTTCTCTGCCCTGTTGATTTGAAGTTGGCGGTTGGACATTGGAACGTGTCATTAGAACTTGTGATTCTCCGACGTAACCTGGAAGGGCGAGTTTTCTCGCTCTGCAGAGCACATGCGCCTTGGGGGCTTAGTGTCTTCGTCTGCTTTTTTGGTTGAAATGTGGCAGTGGGTGACTGCGCGCGCCCCCGCCTGGACGGCAACGCCACTACATTTCATAGAATAAGCTCCACTGAAAAGGTCTGCTGAGTTATTAATTAATTGACACCTAAATTAATTTAGTCGACTAAAGTCTTATCGACAATTAATCGAAAGTCAATTAATCAATAACATCCCTAGTTTAGTTTAGTTTAATGTTTATTTGAAAGCGACATTACATACTAATGAACATTAATACAATTGTAAGTATGACAGATTTAGCAATAGTGATAATTTGCATCTGTAGTCCCCTGGTGGGTCACAAAAACACACAGTCATACATGAGCAGAACAACTGCAATAAAACTGTACAAAGTGTATATGCTGAAGTGCAAGAGTTAAGGTGTTACAAAACAAAACATTCAAATGTCACACGAGGGAAGTGCTGTGTATGCGAACACACACATGCACCCAAGCACCTCACAGCAACAACAGACAGCAACAAACAAGAGGCGGGGCATATGTGTTTGACACAGGGGCACATACGTATATATTTGCGTATGCCTCAGAGTAACCACTAGTTATGGGTACAGTTTTGGTTGTTTAAAAGTCAGTTTTTACAGTGTGTCTTAAAAGTGTTTATTGTGGTATGTTCTCTGATTACAAGTGGTATATTATTCCAGATCTTGCTGCCCCTTACTGATAGCACAGATTGAGCAAATGTGGTGCGTCTGTGGGGGAAGTTTGTTTGTTTTGTCAATATATCATGCCAAAGAAGAGAAAGCCTGCGCATGGGTCTAGTCCTTTGCCCCGGAAGGGCAGTCATGACAGAAGATTGCCATTAAACTCGGACCCAGCGGGCTTGAATGGTTGGGGAGAGTTAGGAAAGCTCGTGGTGGACTTGGAGGAGTGGCACAGGATTTAGGAAGAGGTGGAGGAGTGGAAATTTGCTGTTTTAGAAAACGCTCAGAGGATCGCAACAAGCAGGCTAGGGGTGCTTCAGGTGGTTCCCCCAAGGCTGCAGACCTTTCTGCTCACCGCCGGACCCTTCCCATCCTCTGCTCCACCTGTTTCTGTGTCACTGCTGGCTCTCTCCCCAACGCCACTACTCGCTCCTTCACCTGTCGCCTCCACACCAGCACTAGATGATCCCGCTGCCTGCCAGATCGGGTTTGTGGTGTCTACACCCTCGTGTGCCACCACTGCCGAAGAGCTGGAGGAGCGCCGGCAGGTCTTGCTGTCAGAAATTGAACTGCTGTTGGAATATAAGCCTTGGCTCCTCCTGGAGTATGTGGCCCAGCTGTGTTGGTGTTCACTGGGAGAGCTGGAGTCTGTGCCAACGAGACAGCATCCCCTGACTCCAGCATCATCCCTGTCTCCTCGCCCTCCAACCGCAGTCAGCCTCTCGTTAACCCCACAGCCACACCACAGGTTGGGGTGAGACTTGTGGGAAGCGCCGAAGCCTGAGCCGACGAGGAAGCATCCTCTGGCTCTGACATCTCACCCACTGTGCCATGCCCTGGCATCTACACCTTCATGCTGCTCTTCAGCATCTGCTCCTGCGCTGTGGAGCTCATCAGTTGTGGAGCGCTCTTCATCACCGGCTCCCACGGCAGCTGCCATTTCATCCGTCATCATGCCTGCAGCTTCACCTGTCACCACACTTGCAGTTTCACCAGTCATCACACCTGCAGTTTCGCCAGTCATCACGTCTGCCGTTTCATCTGTCATCACGTCTGCAGTTTTACCAGTCATCACGTTTGTTTCCCTGCCACATGCTCCTGCCATAGAATCACCAGGGTCCTCACCAGTGGAACAGCAGGAAGTAAGGCAAATCCCCCTTTTCTTGTTAACATCTAAAATAGAGAGGTCTTGTCTTGCTCCTGCTGGGAAGACCCAGTTGTAGCGCCCATCTGCTTCTCAGCTCTCCCCGCCAAGTCCTTCTGCTGGTGGTGGTGTTATGGACATGACATCTGCCTGCGTTTCTTCCTCCCCGTTCGAGGTGACTGCATCTGGGATGGAGGAGCACACTTCAACCCCTGCTGTCTCTGAGATGCCTGAGTCAAGGATGGTGGTGCACACCACCACTCCAGCTGTTTCTAAGGTGCACGCCACAGCACCAGCTGTCTTCGAGGTGCACGCTCCACCTTCGCCATTGCCTGAGCTGCACACTTCACGTTTTATTCCAGAGGCTGGTGTGCCTCCACCAATTGTTCCAGAGGCAAGTATGCCTCCATTGATTGTTCCAGAGGTTGGTGTGCCTCCACCGATCATTCCAGAGGCTGGTGTGCCTCCACCGATCATTTCAGAGGCCGGTGTACCTCTTCTGCTGTTTGTTCCTGAGGCTGGTGCACCTCCGCTATGTATTCTCGAGGCCGGAGCACCTCTATCGTGTGTTTCTCTGTCGTCTGCTGCTTCACCAGCCATTATATCTGTCATCGGGGCTGCAGGTCATCCTGAGGTCATCGTGGCCGAAGCAGCAGAGCCGCCTGGGTCCTCATCGGCAATGGAGCAAGAGCTAAGGCAAGTCCCCTTTTTTGTGTTTTTACCATCTAAACTTGAGAGGTCTTGATTTGCTCTTGGTGGGGGAGCGAGTTGCAACAAACATCTGCTTCTGGTCCCGCTCCGCCGGGCTCCACTGCTACTGTTAGTAGTGACCAGGCTTATGTGTCTTCTGCCCCGTCTAAGGTGGCTGTGTTGAGGATGGATTCCCAAGTGCCTGGGCTCAAGATCCTCCACCCTTTGCTGCCTAGGCTAGCCGCTGACCAGCCTGTATCATCTGGTTTCGCCGCTGATCAGCAGTCATCATGTAGTTTCACCGTTGATCAGCAGTCATTGTCTGATTTTGCTGCTGCTCAGCAGTTGTCTGGTTTCACCGCTGATCAGCAGTCATCGTCTCGTTTCATCGCTGGTCAGCCATCATTGTTTGGTGTCGTCACTTGTCGACTCTCATCGGTGGGCAACGCTCTTCAGCTGCTGTCTCACAAACTCCACACTCCCTGCGGTCCATGAGGAGCATGCTCCAGCTCCTGCGGTCCACGAGGAGCACATTTCTCAGCTGCTGTCTCCGGGGGGGGGGGGGCATCATGCTCTCTGGTCTGGTGGCCCAGGGACACTGGGAAGCCACCCAACACATCACATTCTTTGGTCTGGTTACCCAGGGACGCTGGGAGGCCACCTGACGCATCACACTCCCCGGTCTGGTGGTCCAGGCACTCTGGGAGGCCACCCGATGCATCCCGCTCTCTGATCCGGTGGTCTAGGGACACGGGGAGGCCATCCAATGCATCATGCCCTCTGGTCTGGTGGTTGAGGGACTTTGGTCGGCCATCTGACTCACTGAGCTCTCTGGTTTAGGGGTCAATGGACTCTGGTCGGCCCCCCAACACATCTTACTCTTTGGTCTGGGGCCATGGACTCTGGTTGGCCCCAACTAACTGTCTGGTTTTTGTTTTTGACTTTGTGGGGAGGGGGAGGTTTTGGCCCACCTATCCTAGGGCCCCCATCACCCGCCCTGGGCAGGTGATTTTTGTTTGTTTTGGGGCGTCTGGGAGTCCACCCCTTAAGAGGGGGGTCCCGTCGGGATTGGGACATTGGCTGTGCCATGTTCTCATTTTGAGTTATGTTTTGAGATTTTTGTTCTGGTTGGGACATGAGCACAGCCCGTGCTCTTGCTTTTTGTTGTTTTAAAGACTCTCTGTTATTTTCATGATTATTATATTTGATATTGTTTTTTCTGTCATGGTCTGGGTTTGGGCTTTTGTTCTGATAGCATCTTTTGTTTGTTTCTGGTTTTGCGTAGTGAGTTCATGCTTTGCTATTAATTATTCATGGCTGATTTTGATTTCTTGACTATTGATTGTTCATGGGTGTTCTTGTTTTGTTGCCTTATTTATAGAGGTTGCATGCTGCCTTCAGCACAGGGATCTTCAGGCTACATGCTCACACTCACTTTTCAAGTTTAGTCACCTAGCTCTCGTCTGTTATTACATCTGGAAGTTTGTTTGTGTTGTCTATAAATCGTGCAAAAGAAGAGAAAACCTGTACATGGGTTTGGTCCTTTGCTCCAGAAGGGCAGTCATGACAGTATATAAAGATATCTTGTGGAGGAAGGAATCAGACGAGACCACAAGCTGACGACACCGACTTTATTTTCCTCCATCAAACATAACAGACTGAATCTGAGTGCCAGAGCGAACTCTCTTATACACTTTATTCCTGCCTCTGGTACTCAGGATAAACCCATTAACGTACAAGCTGTGACACATGCACACAGATTCACATACACAGAGCAGGTCTCGATACAATACATTTGCATCCCTGTGTCCTCAGGTGTGAACCTGGCACAGTGGGGGCGGAAGGCACATCTTTCTTTGGCTTTATACCCCCTAGCGCTCTGGCGCCCTTAGCTGGCTCTTCTTTCCTTTTCCCCATTACCATTTCTGGCTATCTTCTTCCCCAACAACCCCCTGTTCTAGGTGGATTGCATGTCCTCCTGTATCCCCCACACAGCCCCCCCCCCGAACACCCAGAAGGGGCCCTATCCCTCTGGACTTTTGGGCTTGAGCAAGCACCCATAGCGGCTGTAGTATGGAGCCGCTGGGCCGGTCGAAACTCTCATCTTGTCGAGGTGGGTGGAAAGGGAGGTCGGTCTCTGGAGGGGGAAAGGGCGGGGAGGGAAAACCATTCTCTGCTGGGGAAACATAAGCCTGCAGAGCTGCTGCCGGTGGTCGCCTGCGCTGGGGAGGTTGAGCCAACACCATCTGTTTGTCTGCCAACACATAAGCGGGCTTCAGCCTGTCTATGCAGATGGTTTCCTTACGCCCCCGCCAAGTCTAACACAAAATATTTCTCCCCAGTTTCCAACACTCTAAATGGGCCATTGTACGGTGGCCACAGCGGGGTTCTGTGAGCGTCGTGCCTGACTAAAATGAATTTGGCGTTCTCTAAGCGCTTTGGAACAAAAGTGCAGGGAAAACCATGGTGCGCTGGGCCCGGAACACTGGTAACCCCTGCACTGGAAAAAAGGTGTGCGGGTGGGATGGTCCCGGGCACAGGACTCTCGGGCAAAAATTCTCCCAGGATCCACAATGGCTGAGAAAAAACAATTCTGCCGGGGAAGCTGCCAAATCTTCCTTGGATGTGGAGCACAGTCCCAGTAGAACCCAAGGCCGGCGGTCGGCCCAATTTGCCTCTGTCAGTTAGGCTGTGAGCGCTACCTTAAGTGACCTGTGAAAACGCTTGCGCAAACCACTAGCCTGTGGGTTGTATATATTGGCCATCGCGGACCAAAGTTCCGAAACAAATTGTGGACCTCTGTTGAAAGTGATGTCCAATGGGGGTCTGAACCATGTGACTGCGCTGGGATGGGAAAGTGCAGCGGCGCCAAAAGCTTGGAACCACTGGGTGGGGGTGGCCGGTGGAGACGTTGCAGAGCAAGAGAGGGCACCCTTCTTGCACCAGCCTGCTCTCCAGTTTTAATACGGTAGCTGCAGACCGGAGCGCGCAAATGTCTGTGTCCCCGGTTTAGTCGGCGGCCATAGCGGGAAAATCTATCCCCATGTAGACCGGGGAGACTAACGCGTGTGACAGGCAGTCGGCCACGGCATTAAGCTTACCGGCTACGTGTTGAATGTCAGTAGTGAACTCAGAGATTGCTGCCAAGTGCTGTTGCCTGCCGGGCCGACCACGGCTCTGCAACTTTGGACATTGCATACGTTAGTGGTTTGTTATCAACAAATGCGGTAAACTCGCAGCCTTCGAGCCATAACTGGAAATGATGTGTAGCCAGGTGGAGGGCCTTGGGCACCATGCGCAGCAGAAATGCCCAAGGGCTGTTGGAGTGCCTAACAATGCCCAATTGCTCTAAGTTAGCAAATTCCTCACTTGCGCTGGCTAGTTTAGCTGCGTCCAGGCGGCGAGGGTGCGCAAACACAGGCGGACCTTTCGTTGTGATAAAATGTTTGACCCCGGGCTTGGTTACCGCAGTAGAAAAGGTGGGAACTGTGAGTACTGGGAACTCGTAAAGCAAACGCTGGTGCTTCCTGAGCTGTGCAGGGCAAGGAGGAAAAAGAAATGGCATCCACTAAGCGTCTGTTTGCAGCATCAACAAGCAATCCGTGAGCACACAGAAAATCAGCACCTAAGATGGGGACCGAACATGCAGCTACCACAAAGTCCCACTGGTAATTGCGTCCGTGTAAACACACAATCACCGTCCTTTCTCCAAACGTCCTGATGTGATATCCGTTGGCCATAAGAGCCGGGCCGCTGCCTTCTGCCAACTAGTCTGCGCTGAATGACAAAATGAGGCTCTTCTGGGAGCTGGAGTCCACCAGAAAAAATCTCCCAGAACGTGTGTCTGTGATGAAAAGCAGCTTCTCCCTGCTGAACGCTGGCTGTCTTGTTTCCTGGCTTTCTTGAAGTGGCATGGCGGCAGACAACGTTGTGCTTCCTTGCCAAAACAGCGGTGATAAAAACACAGCATTCTGGTCCCGTGTCTCCGGGTGGCTGTCCCTGCCACCACCATTGGTTCCTCGACCTTGCTGGATTCCTTTGGAGATCCCGGTGTCACTGCCTGCATGCTGAGAGCCTTGTTTGCCAGGATGATTCGGCCTGCCTCTTCTGCCAGTGCGTGGTAGTTCCCGGTCGCCAGCAACGCCGAGTTAGCAAGGATTGCCCGCGCTGTAGCTGGTAGGTTCCTGAGGAAGGGGTAGGTGAACATGAAAAATCTGTCGTCTTTACCCATTAGCGCGAGCATGCTCTCCATAAGTTCCACAGCCGATCTGTCCCCTAACTCCGAGCGTTCGAGGAGCCTTAAACGTGACGACCTAATAGTATTGAATACAAAAGATGCAACAGACTTACACAAAATGGTCCTCTCCAGTATGCAACTAGGACAATATCAGTCGCTACGGAGGGTGACAATATGTTTGGGTACATATCCATTCTATGTGGGGTAACTAAATAGACGGTTATGCTGTTTATTCCATCTAGCTACAATGCTCTGCACTGTGTATATATATTTATGTGTACATATGTATATTCACTGCTCTTATTTTCTTATCTTTTAAATTATTGCTCTGAGTGTTGGTATCCCTGTGCTGTTGCAATCCTGGAATTGCCCCATTGTGGGACTAATAAAGGCTTATCTTATCTTATCTTATCTTATCTTTCTGCCCTCTCCCCGTCCGAAAGGTTATAACGGTGCAGCAGCATCCGCTTAAGAGAGTCGTATTTTCCTTGGGCTGGGTTTTGGAATAGACTCATGGCTTGCTGCATGGTGCGTGCGTCCAATGATGCCACCACATGATGGTACTTGGTGTCATCTGTTGAGACTCCATGGAGGGCGAAATGGGCTTTCACGTGAATAAACCAAGAGGCCGGGTTGTGAAGCCAAAAGTCCGGGAGTCTGACTGCTGTGGCGCATACAGCGGTGGGAGACTCCAATGGGAGTGTCTCTGTGGTGGTGCTCGGTCCGTGTTCATTTCACATCTCTAGGTCACCAATGTGGAGGAAGGAATCAGACGAGACCACGAGCTGACGACACCGACTTTATTCTCCTCCATCAAACATAACACACTGAATCTGACTGCCAGAACAAACTCTCTTATACACTTTATTCCCGCCTCCGACACCCAGGGTAAACCCATTAACATACAAGCTGTGACACATGCACACACATCCACATACACATTAACATACCGTCACAGAGCAGGTCTTGATACAATACATTTGCACCCCTGTGTCCTCAGGTGTGAACCCGGCACAGCGGGGGTGGAAGGCACATCTTTCTTTGGCTTTATACCCCCTAGTGCTCTCTGGCGCCCTTAGCTGGCTCTTCTTGCCTTTTTCCCATTACCATTTCTGACTACCTCCTCTCCCACCAACCCGCTGTCCTAGGTGGCGTGCCATGTCCTCTTGTGTCCCCCACAATCTATGCAGTTTTGCTTTCCCTGGGTAATTCCTTTTTCTATTATGCTGTGTGTGTTTCTGTAGTTTTGGTCGTCTACTGTGTCATGCTGCTGTTTCACTGTAATTTCCCAGTTTGGGATCAATCCATCTATCCATCCATCCATCCATCCATCCATCTAATATTAGTTTTATTTAAAGTGACTGCCAAAAATCCAGTTTATTTTTTTAACGTGTCTGTAACATGGTTTTTTTACGACTTACAAGACATATCAAGAACAAAATCAATCAAATGCCTCATGTGTCTGGTTTTTTTTTTTTTTTTTTTGCTTTAAAGTTTCATTTAAGCCCTACCCCCTGAAAAAAGGTGAATTTAGATGAAGCATTTTTGGTGAAGTAGATATGTACAGCCGCTGGCACATGAGTAGTGTTGAGCCAGTCAGGACTCTCTGGCCTAACTGAAGTTAGCCTCCAGCCAGTTAGCATTTTTTAACCAGCTGCTTTGAAAACTTGACCCAAATTAAGATGGGTTTTACCATTAAACTACTTTTAAGGACTGATGGAGTTTCAGTCATTATCCCGAGCCACCGTGCAAACAACTGGGCATGTTGTTCAACCGGTAAGTCTTTTTATCACAGTATTTATGTTGTTTAATGTAGCGCTAGCCACTGTTAGCTTTGTGGTATGTTTAGATTTAAGTTTAATGTTTATTTGAAAGGGACATTACATACTAATGAACATTAATACAAATGTAAGTATGCCAGATTTAGCAATACTGTTAATTTGCATCTGTAGTCCCCCGGCGGGTCACAAAAACACACAAACAAACAATCATACACGAGAACATCTGCAATAAACTGTACAATGTAGATATGCAAAAGTGCAAGAGTTAAGGTGCTACAAAACAAAACATTCAAATGTCTCACAAGTGAAGTGCTGTGTATGTATGCACACACACATGCACCTAAGCACCTCACAACAACAAACAACAGCAACAAACAAGAGGCGGGGCATATGTGTGTGACACACGGGAACATACATATGCGCATGCCGCAGAGCAACCACTAGCTACGCATACAGTTTTGGTTGTTTAAAAGCCAGTTTTTAAGATGAGTTGTAAAAGTGTTTAGTGGGGTACATGTTATGTCGGTAAAGCGAGAACCAAGGACGAGACTGAGTGTTGAACTGAACACGACTTTACTGTAGACTCACTCGTATAATACAAGTTGTTGCCGTCAGGCTGAGAGGAGGTCAAGAGACCGCCCTTCTTCATTACAGCCCTCTTATACCCCGGGTGGCGGAGGAACCGGAAAGGTGGAGCCACCACCTGCGTCACACAACAACACGTCCTAATAACAGCCCCCCCCCCCAAAAAAAATGGTCCGACACATGCACACAATTGAAACCCTCCCCAATTTGGAACCCGAATCATGCACTAAAACTAAACAGAAATACCTAAACAATCTATCACACTCACTCAAAACCAACTAAAACTAGGGGGAACAGGTGGACTACCGTTCCACCCCCACACGGCAAAACGGATTATTCTGCCGTCTATACTAAAAGCACAGTCCATTAAACAAAGAACTGCCATTTTCTTAAAATAAATAGTATAGAACACAAAACAATCCCATCAACAGAACTAATATACAATTTGGTTATCCCCCATTTCCATCACCATGCATTATATACATCGCCCAACCAGCAGTCTGCCCCAGTAGAGGGACCCCCCCCCCCCGTAAAACTGTCAGACGGTTCCCCTCTGGTGCACCTTCTTTTCTTCGCTCCCGGGGATGACCCACATTGAAGTCCAAACACCACCTTCTCCTCTTTGGTGTGCTCACAGGGATGCCTCCACGAGCCATCAGATAGTTGGAGGCGGGCATCCTCCCCAACAGCCCCCACTTGCAGCCTCCCCTGGTCATCTTCTTGTCTGTGTTTGTCCCGAACACCTCTCGACTGGGCTACCTCTCTGGGTTGGGCCATGTCCACGACCCCTAGAGGGGCCCTACTCGGCTTCCAGTGTCTCTGTTTGACACGTTGTTTCACCATGCCAGCCGGTCCTGCCCAGCTCTCTTTCATTTTCGCTGCCCGTGTCGCCGTTGTGACCCCCTCCTCTCTGTTTCCTTTCAGCCGAAATCCCAGAGTAGAATGGGCTCTCCACTCGGTGCCACTCGCCGTCATGGGCCATCCCACCGCGCTGCCCAGTTCCCTCAACTAGGGTTACTTGGGCTTTGGCACGGGGACCCTCCCTCCCGCGACGGCCCTGGGTAGAATTGGTCCTGCTCATTGTCCAGATTACTAGGCAAAGGTTCATCCCACACAGCTCCGTCCATCAATCGCGGAATCAGCTGGTCCCACAAACTACAGCCCGACCACTCTTCTCCAACCCAATACTGTGAGAACTCCTCATGGGTGCCCAATCAAACACGGATCTCACCGCTCCTGTGTCATTTAGCAACGGCACTGTTACTCCGTCCAGTTTCACCATATGGTAAGAACAATCATTGACACTTGGGGATGCACTGCAAACAACTGTGGGAGGTGAAGCGGAGAGATCCTCCTTGCGTCTCGGATCTGATCCCCTCGCTCAAACCTGCAACATGCCCTTGTGAAATGATGCAAGAATCCGCACGTGCTGCAGTGTCTTCCGCTTGCCGGACACGTTCTAGCCTTATAACGGTACTCGGTGGACCCAAAACCCAAACACCTGGGTGATCCCATGGCGGACCTCATCTTTACAGCATTAACACATTCTTCATCCTCTGTGCCATCATTGCTGTCCAGGTCCACTGCTTGCGCTGTCAAATGTGGTTCAAAATGGCGGTGTGACGCTCTCTCACCGAGCTCCTGTGATAGCTTGTCTGCTGCGTCACACTGCTGAGCTAACTTGATGGTCCTGGGTAATGTCAACTCGCCCGAGTGTGTTAGGAGCTTTGACCTTGCTGCCGAGCAAAGGGTACAGTATGTTCTGCCAAGTGGTCGCGGACCATCACTTCCTCTAATGCTCCGAACTGACAGTCTTTGGTCAGCTGATGTAGGTCTGCTACATACTGCTGCACTGACTCGCTGGTCTGCTGGTGGCGCTGCTGAAACTGAATCCTCCTGACGATGACGTTTTCCGAGGCGCGAAATGTCATGCCATTAGCTCAACCACTTCATCAAAGCTATCACTATTGCCCAAGGTACTAAGGATATGTTGCCCTTCCATTCCCAAGTTGTGAACCAACAGTGCCCATGCCCACAACCTCTCCAGACCACCAAGATTCAATGCCACCAATTTTGAAATGTGGCGAACCACCTCACCCAAGGGACTGGCGGCTCACCAATAAGCTCCAAAAACGGCTGAATAGTAGAAACCCCCGTGTCCATACTTTTACCCTCATCGCCAAATGTTATGTTGGTGAAGCGAGAACCAAGGACGAGACTGAGTGTTGAACTGAACACGACTTTATTGTAGACCCACTTGTATAATACAAGGCGCCATCAGTCTGAGAGGAGGTCAAGAGACCACCCCTCTTCATTACAGCCCGCTTATACCCTGGGTGGTGGCGGAACCGGAAAGGTGGAGCCACCACCCATGTCACACAATAATACGTCCTAATAACAACATACGCCAGTATGTTCTCTGATTGCAGGTGGTATATTATTCCAGATCTTGGTGCCCCTCACTGATAGTACAGATTGAGCTAATGTGGTGCGTCTGTGGGAGACCTCACAGTCTCCTCTAGTAATTGCTCTGGTGGTTGTACCGGTGACAGTCCTCAGTTTAACATATTCTCCCGGGGGGGAGGGAGTGTGCATAGCCGTTTAACATTTCATAAATTGAACAGGCAAATTTGAGAGTTTTATAATTTTCAAAAGACAGAAAATTGTATTTCTTGTAAATGTGACAACAATGATATGTGGGATCTTTCTTATGAAAGATTTTTTTTTTTGTAACTTAGATTTTTATTCATTTTTCATCATATATAATGCATTCAGATCACATTCTACATTTAAAAAACAAAGGGGTTAGGGTAGGGAAAAATAAAAAAAAATAAACAAAATAAAAATAAAAAATAAAAAAAAATAAAAAATAAAAGGGGGGGGGGACAAATGTTGGAGCATCAAGTTTTTAGTTTCCATCTCTTAATTCTTCTGGTTTTTTCAGTGTCTTTGGTTATTCTTTCAATTTCTGCCTCGTTGTTGCACTTTGTAGTGTGTCCATTTCCGCCATTTTTTCTCCCATATTCCTTCTTGCATTCTTCGTCGATATGTTAGTTTTTCCATCATACGTATGTCCTCAACAATGTCAGTCCATTGTTCTTGGTCAGGAAGAACTTCTGATCGCCATTTTTTTGTGATAGTTTTTTTACATGCAATCAACAAGATTTTAACTAGATATCTGTCCTCAGCCTGTATAACACTGTCTTTTTTAAGATCACATAAGTACATCAGGTTACAGTTCATTGGTATATTATATCCTAATATCCTCTGTATTGTCACATGCATAGATTTCCAAAATGATGATATTTTGTAGCATTTCCAAAACATATGTGAGTGGTCTGCATTTTGAGCCCCACATCCCCTCCAGCATAAAGATTGGGTATTTGTATATTTTCCTTGAATCTGTGGTGTAATGAAAAAGCGAATCAGGTTTTTCCATCCAAATTCCCTCCATGCCCTTGAATTTGTTGATGTGTGTTGTGTTTTCCATATTTCCTGCCAGCTTTCTTCTGTTATGTTTAAATTGAGCTCTTTCTCCCATTTCTCCTTTATATAGTTACTTGTATGATTGTTTGTCATAAGTTTCTGATATAGTTTTGAAATAATTCTTATTTTATTTCCTGCATATGAGCTTAAAATAAGTTGTATAATCTCGTTCACATCTGTTTGGAGGTTATGCCTAATCTTCTTCATATAGTAATCTCTCATCTGCAGATATCTGAAAAATTCCGATCTTTCTAATTTAAATTTTCTCCTGATATTTACAAAGCTCCCGAGATCTTTTTTTCCGATATTGCCCCATGCTGTGATTCCCTTGTTCACCAGATTTTTGTATCCCCTATCTTGTTTTGCCGGTTCAAACTGACTGTCAAATGCTACCCATTTCAATAGTTTTATGTCTTCCCTTATATTATATTTTTGTACTATTTTATACCACAGTTCTAAAGTAAATTTAGTGATTGGGTCTATTTGTTTGATTTGCTTATATGCATCTTTATCCCCTATTATGCTTTGTACTGGGAGTCCCTCAATTTCCTTTTCCATTTCTTTCCATTTTGCCTCATATCCCTCGTCGCACCAACATATGATATATCTTATTTGTGCTGAGTAGTAATATTCCTTTAGACTCGGTAGGCCCATGCCTCCTTTCTCTTTTGGTAATTGGAGGGTTTTATATTTCACTCTTGGTTTTTTACCTCCCCAAACAAATCTCGATATCATCCTGTCCCACTTTGAGAATTGGGCATCTGGAATCTCTGTTGGTATAGCCTGGAAGAGGTAAAGTAATCTAGGTTGTATGCTGATTTTGACTGTCTCAATTTTTGAATTCAGATCCATATTTAAGATTGACCATCTATCAATATCTTTTTTTATTTCTTGTTCCAACCTATCATAGTTTGCTTTATATATTTTGCTTAGGTCTTTAGGTATGTTCACTCCAAGGTATTTTATTTCTTTTTGCTTCCAGTTTAGTTTGATCTTATCAGTTATCTGGTTTAGAGGGTTATAGTGGAATGTCAGTACTTGTGTTTTTGTTATGTTTATCTTGTATCCTGATAATTTTCCAAAATTTTCTATCAAGTTCATCATTTCCATTATTGATTTATCTGGTTGTTCAAGGTAAACTATAATATCGTCTGCAAATAGCCCAATCTTGTGTTCTGCCCCCTTTATTGTTACACCTTTTAATTTCTTATTTTGTCGTATCGCTTGAGCCAATGGTTCTATGAACAGAGCAAACAAGGTGGGCGATAAGCAGCATCCCTGCCTAGTTGATCTTTGTATATTTACTTTGTCTGTTAAGCTACCGTTTATCTTGATTCTTGCCACAGGTTCTTGATATAGCGTCCTTATGCATTGTACTGATTTTTCGTTAAATCCAAAGCGCTCCAGTACACTATATAGGAATTTCCAGTTAACCCTGTCAAATGCTTTTTCTGCGTCTAAACTCATTATTACTGCGCTTTTCTTTTCTTTATGTATTTGGTTAATTATATGTATTGTTCTCCTGATATTGTCATGTGTTTGGCGTCCCTCTATGAATCCAGTTTGATCATCTTCTATCAATTCCGTCAAGAATGTCTTTATTCGTTTACATATAATTGTTGTGTATATTTTATAATCTACATTTAATAAAGAGATTGGTCTATAGTTTCCGCATTGTTCTTTATCTTTCCCTGGTTTTAAAATAACTGAAATGATTGCTTCGTTCCATGTTGGAGGTATTTTGTTGTTGTTCAGCGTCCAATTAAATGACTTTAGGAGTTGTGGCATGAGTTCTTCTATAAACAGTTTATAAAACTCAGATGGGTATCCATCACTACCTGGTGATTTACCGTTTTTAAGTGACTTAATCACATCTCTGATCTCTTGTGTTGTTATTTCTGCAGTTAGTTTTTCATTTTGTTGATTTCCTATTGATGGCAAGTCCAATGTGTCTAGAAATTTTTTGATATCTTTAGTATTTGTTTCTTCAGGTTGCGAGTATAGTTCTTGGTAGAAATTATGGAAAATTTCTTCGATGTTTTCTGGGTTAACTGTGGTTTTATTTGTGGTGGGGTCTTTAATCTTGTATACATTATTCATTGTTTGTTGTTTTCTTAACCGTTTTGCCAGCAGTTTTGTGGCTTTTGGCCCCGTTTCATAATATTTTTGCTTTAGATATCTATTTTTCCTTTCAATTTCATCCATTTGTGTTTCTTTTATCTTTGTTTTTTCTTCTTTAATTTCTTGATATATTTTTGGATCATTTGTGCTTTGATGTTTACGTTCTAATTCCCTTAGTCTCTCACATCTTTGTTCATACGCTTCCAGCTTAGTCTTATTTGCTTTTCCTGTTTCAACAATTAATTTACCCCTTAACACGGCTTTTAGTGCGTCCCATAGTATTGTTGGGTCCACTTCTTCATTGTCATTCTCTTGGATATATTCGTTTATGTTTATTTTTATTCTTTCTTTCATTTTCTCATCATTTAACAGTCCTATGTTAAGTTTCCATGTTGTTTGTCGTTTTCTATTGTTTAAATATATTTCCATGTATATAGGATTATGATCTGATATTTCTGCCCCTCCAATCCAACAATTTCTCACCCTGTGTCTGTCACCTTCATTCATAAGGAAGTAATCTATTCTAGAGTGTACTTTATGGGCTGCTGAATAATGTGTATAGTCTTTTTCGAGTGGGTGTAGGTCCCTCCATATGTCTACCATACCCATTTCTGCCAGTGAGGTTCTTATGAACTTTGTTACATGTTTTTTTGTCTTCTTAACACTTGTTGTGTCAACTTCATGATCCATGACAGCATTTAAGTCTCCTCCACAAATTAGGACTCCTTCACTGTGTGTTGCTATGAGATCAAACAGATGTTGAAAAAAACCCTTGTCACTTTCTGGTGGGGCATAGATGTTCACTAATGTGATCTGCATACCATCTATTCTTCCCTTTATTATTACATACCTGCCTTCTTTATCCTGGATTTCCTGTTCACTTTCAAATTGTATTTTGTTTGAGATTAGTATCATAACCCCCCTTTTTGCTCCTCCCTTAAATGAACTGTAGTAGGAGTTCTTATAGCCAAATCTCTTTAGTTTCACATGTTCTGCCTTGCTCAAATGTGTCTCTTGCATAAATATAATTTCAGCTTTTTCCTTCTTGAATTTTCTTATTATTCTTTCCCTTTTAACAGGTGAGTTCAGACCATTCACGTTTAGTGTCATTATCTTAAGATTTTTACCCATATTCATGTTTTTCCATTTTTTTAACTTGTGCTCCTAGCCCCTTTAACAACAAAAATAACACATATTTATATAAAAACACATTAAAAAAACTCGACCTCCGTACTTTGGGCCTTTCTTCTGCCCACTGGTCCCTGTTGGTGGGTGGGGGGTTTGTCTTCACAGAGTGAAGGGCCCTCCCTAGACTTCTAATTACTATCAAAGTAATAGTCATAAGTCTAGAAATGTCCAACAAATATCACTTAAACCTCTCCTAGCCGTCTGTTTCTCTTTTACCTTGTCTTCTTGGCCTTCATTTCTTCTGTGCCTTTCTTAATCTTTGTTATGATCTAGGCTTTCAGTTGAAAGCCTTGTAGCTTGTCCTGGGCCCGCTGCTCTACGTCTCTCCCCCTTCTTCCGCCGTTCACTCGTCTCCACTCCGTCTGTCGTGGTGCGTTCAGGGCCGCCGCTGCTCCAGCCGTCTCCTTCGGCACGCTCACCTCAAGGCCCCGCTCCATCATATCCCGCGCTGCCTCTTCGGCCGTGTTGTAGGTTCTTGTGCCTTCCTCCCAATGAATCCTCATTTTCGTTAGCGGCGTTTGGAATCTAATTTTTTTCTCTTTTATGAAAGATTTTTATAGCTTTTTTTGTACAAAGATTCAATAGGTTTGATCACTGGCCAACACCAAATTTATTGTCAAAGATTTTTTAGCTGACTTAGGAAAATTTTGATGTGCTGAATCCAAAAATCACATGGGTTTTACTCAATCAGGTCAACTTTTTGAACTATGGCCACATGTTTTCTTATGTTTTTGTTTACATGTACGGGTATTTTCACTTTATATGATGCAAAATTCTTTTTTATTTCTTGAAATTCTCTGAATTTTGAACAATGATGACGATGTGGAGGAATAAGTTCAGGCGAGAAATTATGAGCTGAAAGGTTGCAGAGTTTTATTTCCTCCATCAAAATGAGATGCACTTGTAGCGCTGTGTGCTACAATGGTCTACTGTGCTGTGCTGTGTTGTGCTGTCTCTTGAGGCATGTATCGTCAGCTCTTTTATATGTTATACAAACAGAGAGAATGCATGGCACATTAGCATATTGATATACATATCAGTCAATACATATGATTAGCATGCCAACTGGCGCCCGGACGTCTTCTCCTTAATCTGGGGATGTGTAAACAATAGTCCATTGTTCTGGTTGTCCCCCCAGGGGCTCTCTGTCCATATGTGAATGGTCCTCTGCTTCTTCCGGACCTACTGAGTGTGAGGCTGAATGTCCCTGTAGATTGTGGTGGGTCACCACAGGGCTCCCCCAGAACACTCAGAAGGGGCTGTGACACCCCCCGGTCGTTTGGGCTCCAGTAGAACTGTCCTGCTGTAGAGGAGTGTCGGATGGCTTGTCAGTCCGTGGGGGGGACGGGGGAGGGGTGGAAAAAACCGTGTGCTCCGCTCCGGGTTCCAGCACGTTGAATGGCCATAGATCGTGGTTGCATGGGGCCGGTTTGCGTCGTGCATAATGGAACAAGACGGCGATCGGCTGGCTTTAGGGAGTGAGGTGCGGGAAGAGCGCTGTGGAGAAGGAGGGGGAAGGGGTGGGAGTAAGTGAGTGCCGGCCCGCGATGTCAAAGGTTTCTGGGCCGCGCAAAAATTGTGTGTGGATCCGCGATGGTGAGGGACTTTCCCAGTAAACTGGTGGAGATCCACAGTGGCTGTGGAAAAAAAAAAAAAATGAAGTCTCTGACTCCTCTTGCGGCTTGGTCCAGCGAGGATGTGGGGAAAGCGAACGACCAAATTCCCCGAGGATGCGTAGCATTTGTGAAACAACTGCAGCTGTGTGAAGGACTTGGCGGTTTGGCTTTTAGGTGCGGAAGCAGCCCTAAAGTTATCGGGGACAGCAATCAGATAAATTCCCCTTGTGCGCCGTGGCTGAGAAACCCATACAATGTCCTGTGTGCAGGCTGCACGTCTGCTTCAGGTGCGTGAGCAGCCCTGAAGGTTCTGAGGGTGGTGATCGGCTGTGTTTCTCGGGCATGTGCAGTGGCGGAGGATGATGTATCAGTCTGTGGAGCCAGTTCGTCTCTGTGTGTGGCGCGCGCTTGGCGCAGTGACCACATAGCTGGCAGTTGCGCTGTCCTCGTAATCCTGCGGTGTGCATGCGGGGCTTCGTTGTTGCGAGCTGAATCAGGGTCGGGGAGCTTGGTGGAAATCAACACAGTCGGCGTCGATGATTGTCCCTGTTCAGGCTGCTTCTTTCGTGTCGCCGTTCATGGTGCGTGTCGGTCCAAGCGCTGCCCGCTCCGGTGAGGATGAAGAGGTTGCAGGCGTTCTCTGGCCCTCTGTGTCCACAGCGCGGTGAGAGGGAGCAGACGGTCATTCTCTCTCGTCAGGTCACCAGTGTGGAGGTAAAAAATCAGGCGAGGGGCGCACCATGACACGTCGGGGTCACCAGTGTGGAGGAATTAACTTCTAAATATCAGGACTTTCACCCCCACGGACCTCCTCCCAGTTTTTCTAGCCCCTGCCGCCGATCTGGTTCATTGCTTGGCTCGGAAAGTGAGACGGCGAAAGAGAGGTAGACGAGCGGGCGCTCTCGTGCGGCTTCGCAGGAGAGGCTCGCGAACGGCGCTGCCTGGCATATTTCTGTCCAATACCAACTCTCTCTCTAACAAGGTAGATGAACTGAGACTGCTGATGCGTTTTAAGGACCTCGCCTCCTCAGCTGTCCTCTGCTTTACTGAGACCTGGCTCCGGGAAAATATACCGGACAGCGCGCTGCGCCTCGACGGCTTCCAGCTCTTCCGTGCTGATCGTGACACAGAGCTTTCCGGCAAGACCACAGGAGGCGGAGTCTGCTTCTACATCAACTGCAGCTGGTGCTCTGATGTAACGGTAATTTCCAAACACTGTTCTCCCGCCCTGGAATTTCTTGTTATCAATTGCAAGCCTTTTTATTCCCTGCGGGAGTTTGCTTCTTTTATACTGATCGCTGTGTACGCCCCTCCCGACGCGGACACGCGCGAAGCTCAGCGCGTGCTCGCGGATCACATTCAACACACAGAGCGGAGTTTCCCACACTCGCTGATTATTGTGGCTGGCGACTTTAATCAGTGCAATCTGAGCCACGATCTCCCCTGCTACAAACAGTTTATTAAATGCCCCACCAGAGGATTAAACACACTGGATCACTGTTACACCACAGTGAAAGACGCATATCGTGCTGTCCCTCGAGCTGCGCTGGGATTATCTGATCACGTGATGGTTCACCTCATTCCCACATACAGACAGAGATTGAAGCTCACTAAACCTGTTGTGAGCACTACGAAGATACGGACCAGTGATGCTGAGGAGAAGCTGGAAACGTGCATGGAAATATCTGACTGGGGCATGTTTAAAGGAGCCACGCATGATCTGGATGAGTACACGGACACTGTGAACTCATATATCCACTTTTGTGAAGAGAACATTCTTCCATCACGCACCAGGGTGAGTTACTCTAATGACAAACCCTGGTTCACAGCTAAGCTCAGACAGATCAGGAAGGAGAAGGAAGCAGCGCTGAAAAGTGGAGACAGGGACTGCTACAGGGAGGTTAAATACCGGTTTAACAGAGAGTTGAAGAGGGCTAAATCTGTGTATTCAGAGAGACTCCAGCAGCAGTTCACTGCTAATGATTCGGCTTCCGTGTGGAGAGGACTGAGGCAAATCACCAACTATCGACCTCAGGCTCCTAAAGGTCAGGATGACAAAGCCCTTTGTCAAAGACTGTCCCAACACTATGCCCGTTTTGACACCTCGTCATCTGTGTCCAACTCCCCCCCTCCCTCCAGCTCCACAGCCTCCACATTCCCTAATTCATTAAAGGCACCCCCCCCTCCTCCCCCCCCTCCCCTTATTATCAGTGAGCAGGATGTGCTCAAACAGTTCTCCAGACTGAACCCGCGCAAGGCCCCCGGCCCAGACGGCGTGTCTCCCTCCACCCTGAGACACTGTGCGAAACAGCTGGCTCCTGTCTTCACAGACATTTTTAACACCTCCCTTAAGTTATGCCACGTGCCGTCCTGCCTCAAATCCTCCACCATCATCCCTGTCCCCAAGAAGCCACGGATCACTGGACTTAATGACTACAGACCTGTAGCGCTCACCTCTGTAGTCATGAAGTCCTTTGAGCGCCTGGTCCTGTCCCACCTCAAGTCCATCACCACCCCTCTCCTGGACCCGCTGCAGTTTGCCTACCGAGCCAACAGGTCTGTAGACGACGCAGTCAACCTGGCCCTCCACTCCATCCTGCAGCACCTGGACTCCCCGGGAACCTACGCCAGGATCCTGTTTGTGGACTTCAGCTCCGCATTCAACACCATCCGCCCCGCTCTGCTCCGGGACAAGCTGTCCCTGCTCAACGTGCCTGACTCCCTCTGCAGGTGGATCACCGACTTCCTGACGGACCGGAGGCAGCATGTGCGGCTGGGAAAGACTGTCTCAGACTATACTAGCATCAGCACCGGATCACCCCAGGGCTGTGTACTTTCCCCCCTACTCTTCTCCCTTTACACCAACTCCTGCACCTCCAGCCACCAGTCTGTCAAGTTGATCAAGTTTGCGGACGACACCACCCTCATCGGGCTCATCTCCAACGGCGACGAGTCCGCCTACAGGAGAGAGGTGGCCCAGCTGGCGTCCTGGTGCAACAATAACAACCTGCAGCTGAACGCTCTGAAGACAGTGGAGATGATTGTAGACTTCAGGAAAGTCACTACCCCTCTGCCCCCCCTCACCCTCTCAGGCTCTCCCATCACCACTGCTGATTCCTTCCGCTTCCTAGGCACTACCATCACCAGGGACCTCAAATGGGAGCCGACCATCAGCTCACTTATCAAAAAAGCCCAGCAGAGGATGTTCTTCCTGCGGCAGCTGAGGAAGCTCAAGCTACCCACCAAGATGTTAGTGCAGTTCTACACAGCCATCATCGAGTCCATCCTCACCACCTCCATAACCGTGTGGTACGCAGGAGCCACTGCCAGGGACAGACTAAGGCTGCAGCGCGTTGTGCGCACTGCTGAGAAGGTGATCGGCTGCAAGCTCCCATCTCTCCAGGATCTGTACATCTCCAGGACCCGGAGGCGTGCTGGCCGGATCATAGCCGATCCCTCACACCCTGGTCACGTACTGTTTGCCCCCCTCCCCTCTGGTAGAAGACTTCGGTCCATCCAGACTAAAACCTCCCGTCACATGAACAGCTTCTTCCCCTCTGCCATCAGACTGCTGAACACTAAGTGACTTATTGACTCTCGTGCACCATGTACAGCAGCTCAACCAGACTCATGTCAATCATCACTGTTTTCTTCCTGCATTACCGACTGCACTATATAGTTCTCCACAGTATCTGCTGCTCGCTAATATATTTTAACTGTTGACCAGTATCACTTAATCTTATTCTACACTTTATTACATGTATAGTTTATTTCTTTTATCTTATCATGTTTAATGTTGCAGCATTGTACCGAGACAAATTCCTAGTTTGTGTACTACATGAACAATGGCAATAAACCTGATTCTGATTCTGATTCTGATTCTGAATAAGTTCAGGCGAGAAATGATGAGCTGGAAGGTTGCAGAGTTTTATTTCCTCCATCAAAATGAGACACACTTGTAGCGCTGTGCGCTACAGTGGTCTACTGTGCTGTGCTGTGTTGAGCTGTCTCTTGAGGCATGTATTGTCAGCTCTTTCATATGTTATACAAACAGAGAGAATGCATGGCACATTAGCATATTGATATACATATCAGTCAATATATATGATTAGCATGCCAACTGGTGCCTGGACGTCTTCTCCTTAATCCGGGGATGTATAAACAATAATCCATTGTTCTGGTTGTCCCCCCAGGGGCTCTCTGGCCGTATGTGAATGGTCCTCTGCTTCTTCTGGACCTACTGAGTGTGAGGCTGAATGTCTCTATAGATTGTGGTGGGCCACCACAACGTAACATTGAATTTACATGTACTTATCTTTATCAATGTCTACTATTCAATTTACAGTACACCTGTACAACTGCTGTACAACTTAACATAAAAACCTGACCTGATCGAGAGAAACGGATGCCATTTTTGGATTCAGTGGTGTAAAATTGTCTTAAATCAGTTGAAAAAACACAGACAACTTACAAAAAAATAAATTTTGTTATGTTGTGTTATTGTTACACCAGTGAGTGACCAGTTGGTAAAACAGTAATCGATGTATGAGAAGATCATTGCATGCAGAAACATTTTGGCTGCATTAAGTGTCAGCGATGATCTAATTTGTTTAAAATTTCTTTGATTGAATTTGATTATGTTTGAGGATTTTTTTGATGTATTTTTTAAAGGTTAATGAGAAATCTAAAATCACGCCGAGGTGCTTAAATTCCTCAACTAATTGCAGCTCCTCCCCTTTTAAGAAAATGTTTGAGTTTGTAATATTTGATGGTTGTTTGGTAAACATCATGCACATAGGTTTTTTTTAGTGTTTAGTAGGAGACAGGAATTATTAAGCCAGTCATGGATTTGAGTCATCGCTGTTGTAAGAAAACAGGTGGCTTCTTCTGTGTTTTTTGCAGGTGTGAATATTACTGTGTCATCTGCATACATTTGTATACAAATGTTTCTGCATGCATTTGGTAAATCATTTTTGTATAAGGAGAATAATATTGGTCCAAGTATGGAGCCTTGTGGGACACCCATTTGAAATTTCAAATATGGTGATTTGACACTGTTGACCATTACACATTGCTGTCTGTCGGTTAAATAGAATTTCATCCATTTGATAGCGTGTTCTGAAAAATTTAACTGAGTAAGTTTGGTTAAAAGGATGTTGTGGTCAATGATGTGGGTTGGACCTAGTCACCGATTCTGGCATTTAAAGGGGGTGGGGAGTGAAAAGATTTTGACATGAAGCTGTAAGACAGTGAAAGATTTTGTTTATAGATAAAAGGGCATAAGATACAATTTTAGACAATGTAGATTTGTCTTTAACTATTTAAACTATTCTTGTGTAATTTGTTTATTGCAAACACCTGAAAATTTTACATTTGGCCAATAAACCCCAAATGCAGTGGGAGGTGAATAATTTTGATTGCAACTATTCTACATTCAAGTGTTACACCGAACATTGTCTTTGTGCACTGGTGACATAACCATCACAAAATGCCCCTTTTATTAAAAGTGGCACGTCTAACTCCATGCATGTTAGCAATCTTGGATTTGATTTCTCAAATTTTAACCAAGATCATCAAGTCTTCCACAGTGGTGTGTCCCACTCAATCTGCATCAGCACCCCATCGATGTTCAGATGAATCGCCCTTGTCAGTGTAGCAAATGGCAGATATTAGAAGAAAACATTGCTGAACTTTAAGAAAGGACTGTCTTTTACAGAGGAACTTTTTACATATGTTTTACTATTTTAACTCTTTGTTCTTGTAAAAAATGTGGGAAGAACAGTCAGGAAGCATAACTTTTTATAGGACGCTCATTAGTTCCTAAAACAACCAGCCAGCCTTCTCAGAGATTAGTCTGGGGGGACAGAGTCATTATCCCCTGTGACTATTTAGACTGCTCCAGGCAATGGAGAGATGCCAGGAGGAAGAAAGGCAGACAGCCATACTGTAGATGAGTTATGTTTTGTATGTGAAGCAGCAATGGCCTGAAGGCTGGGAAAACAAAGACTAAGACCACAAGTTCAAGTGTCACCCGTCTCACTCCATATTTACAGGAAAGTACACCAGATCAAACATCAGCAGTCAGTACAACAGAGGATGCATTGATCTATTTATTTATTATAAATGGCAGTTGCTGAATTTTTTTGGCCACCTGGGGTAGCAAAAACTAATTATGAACGCTCATATCAACATTTCCTTTTTCTTTTTTTCTAATCCAATGTCACTACTGTATTTTCAAATCAGCGGCATTAGCATTTTTAGATTTTTTTTTAAACTTAAAACTAAGAGCATTTTCACACCTGAAAGCCCACACCAAGGTCCAAACCAATGTTCATATTTTTGTTACATTGTATACATTTGGTCAGGATAGTTTTGGCTTCACACTGTTCCTTTCCCAAGTGAACTAAACTTTATGTGATGGCACCTATAATAACGTTTATGTTGTTAGCACAAATGGGTAGTTAGTAAACATGCTACTCACCCTCCAAGGTATTTTCTGCATCTCGGTAACCACACTATATTTTGAAATGGAAAAACTTCATCATATTAGTCACTGAACTAGATCTGTGAGGCTAAATGTTATCCAGGTCTTCATTAAAAAGGACGTTTGTCCATCTCATCAGCCATGATGATTTTCAGGTGGCATTGCTCATCCACTTTTTTCAAAAAACTGTTGCATCCTCTCTGACAGTATCTGCATTTTTATGATTGTTTTCAAGTGACAACTGACATATTTTCTCTCTCCAAGTGCTACCACAGCTTATTGTCCTTCTTATCCACTGCCTTAACGTCTTGTGTTTAGTCCAAAAGTTCAAACCTTTCTGAAAACTGCTTTCACGTTCTAAAAAATCGGACCAAGATTCAGTTTGATCTGGACTGAGACAGACTCTTTTTGCAGGACCAAATTTCAGGTCTTTGGTCTGGACAGCGGAGCAGGGCAGGTTTCACACCTAAAATTTTGGTCTGAACCAAACTAAAAAGTCTGAAAGTCTGGCTCAAATGGGTTAGGTGTGAAAGCACCGTAAGTAAATGCAATATGAACATGCACTGTAGCTGAAGCTATTTTTTTCTTTGCTTACTCCTCTGGGAAATGCAAAGGAAATATGTTTTTCTGCTTTGGGATAAGGGTCTGTATTTACAATGCTTAAGACCACACAAAGGGTTTCACTAACCCTCTATTCTAAGGGACTATCAGAAACCACTACTTAAGCTGTGGTCACAAATACTTTTACGGATGGCTGTGAACACCGTACAAATAAGTTTTGGACCATTTCGTACGGCCTTCTTAAGATGGCCGTAGGAGAATCCAGCAGTCATAGACCATTCGTAAGTTTATGGCCAGGTCGATGGTCTTGTCCAAGATTTCTATGAATGCTTCACGAAAATCCCTCATTGTAGGGCAGCTGTACGAATGAACTAAGCAAGGTGTTGGCCATAAGTATGCCTCAAGAACACCTTAAGTTCTTGAGAACACCTTAAGAATCCCTGTTCATACGGAGATTCGTACAGCGTGTGTAAGGCGGTAGTGAGGTGCTCATATTGCGGAAATATGTCAGTCTTTTGACATTTGTGCCAACAAAGTGTGCCAAAAGCCATAAGATCGTCCTACCAATGACTTGAGAGTGCCATGAGTTGCAAAATTTTTTTCGTAAGATGGCAGTAAGTATGCTGTAGGAAGATACCAAGGCACCCTTACAAAGAACATAAGAACTCTAGGGCCATCGTACAACAGAAAAGCACATTTCTCAAGAATGCCTCAAGTTGCTCTTGCAAATTGACTGGCAGCCGTCAGAAACTATGGCCTCCTCCACGAATGCCTGCGAACTCCAGAATTTGTAGGAATTGTGAGATTCTTACGAACCCATCGTTCTTAAGAATCTTTGTGGCCATAGCTTTAGGACAATTTAGAATCACCAGTTAACGTAACATGCATGTTTATGAACTGTAAGAGGAAACTGGAGCCCCAGGAGTAAACCCACACAGCACAGGGAGATCATACAAACTCCACATTCCAGACTGGGGATTTGAATGTGGAACCTTCAACATGTGAGGCAGTGATCCTAACCACTGTATCACCATGCTGCAAGTACTCGACAAAGAACATTTTTTGTATCCTTTATTTTAAAAAGCAGAGCTTCCTGACTGAGAACAATACTATGACGGCAAATGGCACCTTTAATCATAACAGTGACTTTAATTCAGGTCAAATAAAAAAATCAACTAGCATTTTCACTTTCATGAATTTAAACTTTATGAAGTTCTTTGTCATCGTGTGTATCCTTCAAACATTTGTTTAAAAAATCTTCTGTACAACCATTGTCAGCAGCAATGTTACATATGGATGCACTAACACAAGGAAAAGATAAACTTAATGCAAAAGTACAAAAACAAAACAAAAAAACTGCTGTTCTTGGCCAGTGTGAGACTCGCTAGAAAATTTAGTCTCTATAAAGCTCCATATCAGAATTAATTTTTGAGCTTAAAAATGTTTACCCTCTGACAAATTTCCTCCTTTTTGACAACTGACACATTGAGGAGACAAGAGAAGACAATCTGCTGGATCTGGTGTACACAACCCATAAGAATGCATACAAACCCACCCCCTTCCCCCCCGGGCCTCTCTGATCACATCACCATCCTGTTAAGGTCGACATACAAACCTAGAGTGAAAGCCGTCAGACCAACAAAAAAACAGGTACATGTATGGCCAGAGGGGGCCTCTGATGCACTGAAAGACTGCTTCATCACCACAGACTGGGACATTTTCAAGCATGCAGCCACTCACAATGGACACACAAACCTAGAGGAGTACACTGAGGCTGTTGTGGCATGCATAGCCAAATGCATTGATGATGTCACTCACTGCAAGGCCATCACTGTGTGTTCTAACCAGAACCCATGGATGACAGCAGAGGTCCACAGACTCCTGAGGGCTCGGGACGCAGCTTTCAGAGCTGGCGACACCGCAGGACTAACAACAGCTAGGGCCAACCTGTCCCGTGGCATCAAGGAGGCAAAACAACAGTACACCAAGAAAATATCTGGACACTTCAGCAACACCAGAGACGCACGTTCTCTCTGGCATGGCATACAGACCCACCACCACCACCATAGCAGTCTGTCGGTGATGACAATGACTGTTTCATTTAGGTCTGATCAGATTCCTCCACGCAGCTCTGTCTCTCGCCTTCCGCTGCCAGGAACACCTGACCCTGTTAACCCAGGCAACATCCGAGTCAGTATGAGTTGCTTTCTGACTGACCATTTCATGAAACTATTGCAAAGTATTTGAGTACCGCTAGCTTTTGCTGGACTAGCAGCACATTCTTGGCAGATAGAGGTATTATCAGTGGCAAGGACAGGCCAAAACAAACTGACTCCAGTATCTGTTGCAGTGACTGACCAGATGATAGGTTTGTTTATCTCTGCTCTTTGTGTAGTGCATGTCATGATGCACCGACTGGCAAAAGTCCATCATCAACTATAAACCTCCACCTCAGACCTGTGCGAGTGACATCACACTGCTCAACAACCTAAATGACTTCTTTGGCCGATTTGAAGCACAAAATAGCATACCAGCACAGAAGACCACTCCTCCTTCCGGATGAGCAGACCATGAGTCTGGATCCAGCTAGCGTGAAGAGGACCCTCTGCAGGATCAACCCATGCAAAGCAGCTGGCCCAGACAACATACCGGTTTGCGTCCTGAAGGACTGTGCAGAGTTGCTTAAGAATGTCCTGGCCGACATCTTCAACATCTCCCTGTCTCAAGCTGTTGTTCCTACATGCTTCAAGACTGCCACCATAATATCAATCCCAAAGAAGCCCGTTCCATCCAGCTACAATGATTACCGGCCGGTAGCACTGACGCCCCACTATAATGAAGTGCTTCGAACAGCTAGTTATGCAGAACATCAAGTCCACCCTACCTCCCTCCCACAACCCATTCCAGTTTGCATACAGGCTGAACAGATCCACAGAAGATGCCATCGCTGCTGCTCTCCATCCAGCCCTCACCCACCTGGATTCAAACAACTCCTATGTGTGCATGCTGTTCTTGAACTTCAATTCAGCATTCAATACAATCATCCCCCAGCACCTGATACAAAAACTCAGACACCTAGGACTCAAAACCTCTCTCTGTAACTGGGTGCTGGACTTTCTCACAGGGAGGCCACAGCATGTCCGAGTTGGCAGCAACACCTCCCCGACCATCACATTGAGCACAGGGACCCCACAAGGGTGCATGCTCAGCTGTGTACCAGCCTACAACACCAACCACATCATCAAGTTTGCAGATGACACAACGGTGGTGGGCCTCATCACCAACAACGAGGAGGCCAACTACAGAAATGAGGTGATCCTACTGGTCCAGTGGTGTAAAGACAAGAACCTCTTCCTGAACGTGGGAAAAACCAAGGAGATTGTGGTCAACTTCAGGAAGGGACACACACAGCACCCCCCCGATCATCGATGGTGCAGCTGTGGAGAGGGTGAGCAGCACCAAGTTCCTGGGGGTGCACATCTCTGAGGACCTCTCCTGGTCCAACAACACCATATTACTGGCCAAGAAGGCCCAAACTCTCCTCCATTTCCTCCGCAAACTGAGGAGAGCATGAGTCCCACCCCCCATCATGCAGTCTTTCTACCGAGGCATCAATGAGAGCATCCTCACCAACTGTATCACAGTGTGGTATGGAAGCTGCACTGCCGCCTGCCGGAAGACGCTACAACGCATAGTGGAAGCAGCCAGCAAGATCATTGGTACCCCCCTGATCCCGCACCTGCTCTCAGACATCTACCCCACCCGCCTCACCCGCAGAGCCATCAGCATCACAGGCGACACCTCCCACCCCCTACACTCCCTCTTCAGCCCCCTGCCCTCGGGGAAAAGGTACCGAAGCCTCCGGGCCTGTTGCACAAGACTGCTGAACAGCTTCGTTCATCAGGCCATCAGGACCCAGAACTCTGTTCACCCCCCACCCCCACCCCCGGACGGTAACACAATCACCTGCACAATAACTACCTCAGCTGTTGGCACAGAAAGACTGACACACCGACAATAATACTGTTGTCTGTTGTACTTTTGATGCTGTATGTCTCTGCACATTAACCACAACCATTTGCACAAATGCCATATCTGCTGCTGTCTTTCACTGCAATACTGACCACGTGCAATCATATCTGTCACTATCTGGACTTACACTACCACACTGAAATGCAACTACGGGTATTTATCTCCAGCTGTGTGTATATAGGATTGCTGGGTTTATTATTTATTATAGCTAATCGTTTATCTCTATGGAGATCAGGGTCCTTCTGGCTGCCATTGGCACCATGGGTTCCATTACTGTACATAGACTGTACATAGACTGCTGCTGTTGCTGTTTGTTTTTCTTTTTTCCAGCCTTTTTCCTTTCTTTTTTATAAAATGCACACCAATGAAGAAAGAAAAACACCATTTCAATTCTTCTGTATGTCCTGCACATATACAGTGAGGCAAAAAAGTATTTAGTCAGCCACCAATTGTGCAAGTTCTCCCACTTAAAAGATGAGAGAGGTCTCCAATTTTCATCACAGGTATACATCAACTGTGAGAGACAAAATGAGAAAAAAAAATCCAGAAAATCACACTGAAGGATTTTTAATGAATTAACTGGTAAATTTCTCGGTAAAATAAGTATTTGGTCACCTACAAACAAGCAAGATTTCTGGCTCTCACAGACCTGTAACTTCTTCTTTAAGAGGCTCCTCTGTCCTCCACTCGTTACCTGTATTAATGGCACCTGTTTGAACTCGTTATCAGTATAAAAGACACATGTCCACAACCTCAAACAGTCAGACTCCAAACTCCACTATGGCCAAGACCAAAGAGCTGTCAAAGGACACCAGAAACAAAATTGTAGACCTGTACCAGGCTGGGAAGACTGAATCTGCAATAGGTAAGCAGCTTGGTGTGAAGAAATCAACTGTGGGAGCAATTATTAGAAAATGGAAGACATACAAGACCACTGATAATCTCCCTCGATCTGGGGCTCCACGCAAGATCTCACCCCGTGGGGTCAAAATGATCACAAGAACGGTGAGCAAAAATCCCAGAACCACACGGGGGGGACCTAGTGAATGACCTGCAGAGAGCTGGGACCAAAGTAACAAAGGCTACCATCAGTAACACACTACGCCGCCAGGGACTCAAATCCTGCAGTGCCAGACGTGTTCCCCTGCTTAAGCCAGTACATGTCCAGGCCCGTCTGAAATTTGCTAGAGAGCATTTGGATGATCCAGAAGAGGACTGGGAGAATGTCATATGGTCAGATGAAACCAAAATAGAACTTTTTGGTAAAAACTCAACTTTTCGTGTTTGGAGGAGAAAGAATGCTGAGTTGCATCCAAAGAACACCATACTTACTGTGAAGCATGGGGGTGGAAACATCATGCTTTGGGGCTGTTTTTCTGCAAAGGGACCAGGACGACTGATCCGTGTAAAGGAAGGAATGAAGGGGCCATGTATCGTGAGATTTTGAGTGAAAACCTCCTTCCATCAGCAAGGGCATTGAAGATGAAACGTGGCTGGGTCTTTCAGCATGACAATGATCCCAAACACACCACCCGGGCAACGAAGGAGTGGCTTCGTAAGAAGCATTTCAAGGTCCTGGAGTGGCCTAGCCAGTCTCCAGATCTCAACCCCATAGAAAATCTTTGGAGGGAGTTGAAAGTCTGTGTTGCCCAGCGACAGCCCCAAAACATCACTGCTCTAGAGGAGATCTGCATGGAGGAATGGGCCAAAATACCAGCAACAGTGTGTGAAAACCTTGTGAAGACTTACAGAAAACGTTTGACCTCTGTCATTGCCAACAAAGGGTATATAGCAAAGTACTGAGATGAACTTTTGTTATTGACCAAATACTTATTTTCCACCATAATTTGCAAATAAAATCTTTAAAAATCCTTCAATGTGATTTTCTGGATTTTTTTTTCTCATTTTGTCTCTCATAGTTGAGGTATACCTATGATGAAAATTGGAGACCTTTCATCTTTTAAGTGGAAGAACTTGCACAATTGGTGGCTGACTAAATACTTTTTTGCCCCACTGTAGTAGTATTGACAGTAAAATCTTTGAATCTTGAATCTTGATTAATATTGGATCATACATTAAGGTTAACCCAGCCACAGGCGATGCTCAAGCCAGTGTACTCCTCGTGCTGGTTCAAAGCCCGGGTAAATGGGGAGGGTTGTGTCAGGAAGGGCATCTGACGTAAAACCTTTGCCAAATCAAACATGCGGATCATGATCAATTAGACTTTCATACCGGATCAGTCGAGGCCCGGGTTAACAATGATCGCCACTGGTGCTGTTAACTGACAGGGTGCGAGTGGATATTGGGCTACTGTTGGTCAAAGATCGAGGGGGGAGCGTGTTAGGAGGGAGAGAGAGAAAGGAAAGGTCGAAGTGTGGAAGTGAGAGTAGGGACATTAAATGTAGGGACTATGACTGGTAAAGGCAGAGAGTTGGCTGATATGATGAAGAGAAGAAAGTTAGATATACTGTGTGTTCAAGAAACCAGATGGAAGGGAAGCAAAGCTAGGAGCATTGGAGGTGAATTTAAACTGTTCTACCATGGTGTAGATAGAAAGAGAAATGGAATAGGAGTAATCTTGGTGGAAGAGTGTGTGAAGAGTGTTCAGGAGGTAAAGATGGAGTCAGACAGAGTCACGAGTTTGAAGCTAGAAGTCAAAGGTGTGATGTTGAATGTTGTCAGTGTATATGCCCTACAAGTTGGTTATCAGATAGAAGAGAAAGAGGAATTCTGGAGTAAGTTGGATGAAGTGGTAGAGAGTATAATCAGGGGGCGAGAGTGGTGATTGGAGCAGACTTTAATGGGCATTTAGGTGAAGGGACCAGAGGTGATGAGGAGGCCTTGGGTAGGTATGGTCTTAAGGAGAGAAATGTAGAAGGACAGATGGTTGTGGATTTTGCTAAAAGGATGGAAATGGCTGTGGTGAACACATACTTTAAGAAGAGAGAGGAACATAGGGTGACTTACAAGAGTGGAGGAAGATGCACACAGTTGGACTACATCTTATGCAGAAGGAGAAGTCTGAAAGAGATGGGAGACTGCAAGGTGGTGGCAGGGGAGAATGTAGCTAGACAGCATCGAATGGTAGTCTGTAGGATGACTTTGGAGAGCAAGAAGAGGAAGAGAGTAATGGCAGAGTCAAAGATTAAGCGGGGGAAGTTGCAGAAGGAAGAAGGTCTCAGATTTCAGGAAATCACCCTTTATTGTCATTCAACCATACAACCAATCATGTACAGTAGGACGAAATTGTGCTTTATCCTATCTACAGTGTAAATCTCACACACTCCATAGTAGAATCAAAAGGGCCGCTGCCATGCAAGGCGCCGCCACAGATTTCCCTCCTCCATTCCATTATTGCTGAGCACCAAGCTGGACAGCAGGAAGTTCTGCTTTTTTATATGGTCTTCGGCATGACCCGGCCGGGATTTGAACCCCTGCTTCCCGGGTGTGGGGCGGATGCTCTACCAGCTGAGCCACCACTCCGGTGGAGTTGATACAGGCTCGGTGGTAGGGAAGAATTACCAGATAACTGGGAAAGTACAGCAAAAGTATTGAGGGAAACAGGTAGGAAGGCATGTGGTGTGTCCAGTGGACAGAGGAAGAAAGACAAAGAAACTTGGTGGTGGAATGAGGAGGTACAGGAAAGTATTCGAAGGAAGAGGTTAGCAAAGAGAAAGTGGGATAGTCGGGGAGATGAAGAAAGTAGACAGGAGTATTTGGAGTCTAGGTGCATGGCAAAGAGAGAGGTGGCAAAGGAAAAAGCATACAGTGAGTTGTATGAGAGGCTAAACACTAAGGAAGGAGAAGAGGAGTTGTGTCGATTGGCTAGACGGAGAGATTGAGCTGGAAAGGATGTGCAGCAGGTTGGGCTGATTAAGGACAGAAATGGTAATGTACTAACAGATGACGAGATTGTGTTGAGAAGGTGGAAGGAGTACTTTGAAGAGCTGATGAATAAAGAAAATGAGAGAGGGAGGAGGATGGATGAAGGAATGATAGTGAAGAAGAAAGTCCCGAGGATTAGCATGGCAGAAGTAAGGGCAGCTTTGAAGAGGATGAGGAATGGAAAGGCGGTTGGTCCAGATGACATACCTGTGGAGGCAGGGAGATGCTTAGGAGAGATGGAGGTGGACTCTTTAACCAGATTAACACAATCTTGGCGATTGAGAGGATGCCTGATGAATGGAGAAAAAGTGTTTTGGTACCAGTTTTCAAGAACAAAGGTGATGCTCAAAGCTGTAGTAACTACAGAGGCATAAAGTTGGTCAGCCACACTATGAACATATGGTTGAGAGTTGTTGAAGCTAAGTTAACCCCTTGCACTCAGGTCAATTTTCCTAAAAACGCCAAAAAATAATGTGCCCAAAGTAAATCGAAAGCTGTTCTTCAACCCTTTGCAGCATCTTCATGGGGTTGGTCTCATTTAAAAGAAAACACTTTGAATTTTTTTTTTTTTATTTAAGTTTTTGTAAAGGGTATACAGGTCATTACAGCATTGCATTGTTTACATTTTCATCACATGTTCCCTTATTTTTTGCTATTTGACAACATTGGAAGAATAATTATTACAACACCCCTTTTTTTTAAAGTGAAAGAAAAAGGGAAATTAAATAAAATAAAATAAAAAACAAACAAACAAACAAACAAAACAGCAAAAAACAAACAAAAGGAAAAATAGGTAATTAAAAGTAAAAGAGCATCTGAGTAGCGTTGGAACAAAGAGCGGAACCATTATTGAAATGGCATTTGTCAAAGATTAGATCTAATGGAAGACACATATGCGATCCAGGGTTGCCAAAAGTTCATGAACCCATCCATGTCCTGTCTTAGTGCGAATGTCAACTTTTCCATCGAGTAAATGTCTTGGATCACGTTAGACCAATCTTCAGGTGTAGGACAGTCCTTCAACATCCATTTTTTAGTTAGGGCTTTTTTACTTGCCAATATTAAAACATTGAATAAGTATTTTTCTCCTCGTCTTTCCAGTGAGTCCGGTAGTAAACCCAAATACAAAGTTACAAAAGAAAAGGGAACTGTTATTTTGAATATTTTCCCCAATATTGTCCGTACATTGGTCCAATATTGGTGGATAACTGGGCATGACCAAAACACATGAAAATGATTTGCAGTCTTTTCACCACACAAGCGCCAACAGTTCAGCCCCTTATGGGTAAATTTGTTTTGTGCAGGTGTTCTGAAAAATCTTACCAAATTTTTCCATCCAAATTCTCTCCACTGCAGGGATGAGGTACTTTTCCATTGCTGTTTATTTAGCTTTTCCCATATCTCCAGTTGTAAAGTGAAATTCCCCTCTTTTTCCCATCTCTCTTTTATATATGATGTGTTGTCTCCTTTTAAGTCTTGAAGACCTTAGTATATTTTAGAAATGTATCTGATCCCTGGGATCCCTTTATATGCCATTAAGAAGACCTTCAGAACACCTGACTGGGCCCTTTCCAAATCCTCCTTTTTAAGTATATTGTTTATGTGGTGTCTAAGCTGAAAGAACCTGTAAAGATCTTGGTTTATTAGACCTTGTTTTTTCAAATCTTCAAAACTTCTTAAAGTTTGCCCCTTAAAAAAAATCGTAATATTTTATCAGCCCTTTCTCTTTCCACTTTTTAAATCTAGTGTCTGTTTTATTAGGAGTAAAGTCTTGATCATAGGCAATCCATTGCAGAAGTCGATAGGGCTCTTTAGTTTGATTCTCTCTGACTATCTTAAACCAAATTTTTAGCGGGGTCTCTATCCACGGGTTAGTATTATTCAAAAGTTTAGGTAAGGCATTGTTCCCTATTATCGCCTGTAGGGGGATGTCACTTGTTATTTGGCATTCCATCTCCTTCCATTGTGCAGTGTAGACTGGGTTACATATCTCTATTAAAGTTTTAATTTGTGCGGCTTTAAAATAGTCCCTGATATTTGGCAGCGCAAGCCCACCTTTGTCTTTGTTTAGCTGTAAGGTTCTATATCTGATTCTAGGTCTCTTGCCTTGCCATATGAATCTTGAGATCCTTCTGTCCAGCTCCTGCCATGTTTTTTTGGGAGGTTCTACCGGTATTGTTTGGAAAAGGTATAGAAGACGTGGAAGTATATTCATTTTGACTGCTTCAATTCTTTGTGCAGTACCCAAGAATGGTATCATATTCCATCTTGCTAGGTCAGATTTTATTTTTGTCACCAGTGGATCATAGTTTTGTGTTATAATTTTGTTGAGTTGTTTCGGGATATTGACCCCCAGATATTTCATAGATTCCATCTCCCAGTTAGTTTTGAGTTTGCTTAGTGAATAATGATTTGGGTCATAGTTGAATGTTAAAACTTGGGTTTTATGCATGTTTAATTTGTACCCCGATAAATCTCCATACTCTGAAAAAACTGAGATTAGTTCTGGTAAAGAAGTGTCTGGCTGCCCTAGGTATATTAAAATGTCATCAGCAAAGAGTGCTATTTTATGTTCCTTCTGACCAAGTGTAATACCTTGAATTTTTTGATTTTGTCTTATCCATTGGCTCAGAGGTTCTATGAAAATTGCAAAGAGCAGTGGAGACAGGGGGCAGCCCTGACGACATCCTCTTTCCAGCTCAAAAGATGATGATAAATTACCGTTAATCCTTATTTTAGCTGTTGGTTTTTTGTATAATGCCTGTATAGTTCTAATGAAGTTGTTATGAAAATTGAAACTGGATAAGATTCTATATAGGAAAGACCAGTCAACCGAGTCGAATGCTTTTTCAGCATCTAATCCCAATATGACTGCATTTAAGTTATATTTTTTTATATGATGAATTATGTGTAAAGTGCGTCTAATGTTGTCTTGTGTCTGTCTTTGTCTTATAAAACCTATTTGGTCTAAGTGAATTAAGTCTGTCAGTATATTTTCTAACCTTTTGGCAAGGATAATGGTAAAAAGCTTATAGTCCTGATTTAATACACTGATTGGTCTGTAGTTGGAGCATTCTAGTTTATCCTTTTCAGGTTTAGGTATAACTGCAATGACCCCTTCTCTCCAGGAGGGGGGGATTTCCCCTGTGTGGAGGACATAGTTAAATGTTTTCAGGAGAAGAGGAGATAGTTGCTGTTTAAAGGTTTTGTACCACTCTGCTGTATAGCCATCTGCTCCTGGGGATTTGTTAGCTTTAAGTTTCATAATTGCTTTTTCCAATTCTTTAGGTTGTATTTCTGACAGTAGTGTTTTATTTTGTGATTCCGTAAGTTGGGGAAGGTTTAATGTGTTTAGGAATGCCTCGGATGCGTTTTTATGTTTTTTGTGGGAGTATAAGTTCTTGTGGTAATTCTCGAAGCTTTTAAGAATATCCTGAATTCTGAATTTTATTTCCTTTGATATTGGGTCTCTGATTTTGTAGATTGCTCTTTCTGTTTGTTGTTTCCTCAATTTATAGGCTAGCAATTTTGCCGATTTACTGCCTGCTTCATAGTATTTTTGTTTCAAAAATGTAAGTTTCTTCTGGATTTCTATTGTGTAGATCTAATTTATTTGGTTTTTAATTTCCTTAATCTTGAGTGAGTCAATAGAATGAGTGTTGCCTTTGTGTTCTTTTTCTAGGTTCTTAAGTTCTGACTCTAATGCGGTTAGTTTTTCTTGTCTCAGTTTCTTTTGGGTTGCCAGTTTTGCAATAATCTTCCCCCTTATTACAGCTTTGCATGCATTCCACAGTATTAAAGGGGATACCTCTCCATTATCGTTTTCTTCCAAATATCTGAGAATGTCTGATTCCAACTCATCTTTCAGTGGTCCTTTCAGGACATTTGAATTCAACCTCCAAGAAAATGTATTATTTGTGTATTTTTGGATATTTAAGTCCATATCCATCAGTCCTATTTTACATGTTTCTACTCTTCCAATGTCTCTATTAAACATAAAAAAATAGTCAATCCTTGAGTAAGATGAATGTGGCGTTGAGTAAAATGTATAATCTTTTACACTGGGGTTGAGTTCCCTCCACACATCACAAATTCCCATTTCTTTTAGTAGCATCTGAGTCTTCCTGCTTTGGGTATTATTTTGATGTGGAGAATTACCTGAAGCATCCCAGTATGGATTCAGTCTTAGATTGAAGTCCCCACCACATATCACTAAACCTTGAGCTTTAGTTATCATTAGGTCAAATACATTTTTATAAAATTTCCAGTTAGCCCCTGGAGGTGCATATACATTCAGCAGGGTGATATCTTCTCCCTCTAGCCGCCCAATTACCAAACTGTATCTCCCTTCTTTATCTTTGTGTTCTGATTTTTTTTCAAATGTAATTTTGGTTGATATCAATGTCGCTACTCCCCTCCTCCTCCCTGACTTAGATGAAGATGAAGAGATCATTTTAAACCCTTGTCTACTGAGTTTAGTGTGCTCCACGTCTGTTAGGTGGGTTTCTTGTAAGAATATTATTCCTGCTTTGTCTTTTTTCATTTTGCCTAGAATCTTGGATCTTTTAACTGGATTCAGGATTCCTTTTACATTATATGAAATTATTTTGGTTACACCCTGTTTCTCCATTGTGTTGTTTTATTTAGTATAACAGTGTGGTGGCCCTCTTTTGTGCTACTCAGAAACTGAAAGAACATTAAGAACAAGAAAAACATTAAGAACACAGTGTATAAAACTTTAAAACAAAAAACTGTCAAAAGAACTTCCTGAGCTGAGGTCTTTTTAGAGACCCTGGAAGAGCCTTGATGGAGTGTAGGCTCTGAGGGAAATTCCTCAAACTCTGTTACGTGTTGAGGGCCCTCTCTTACCCCTGTAAGTTGTCCCATGCTTTTAACGTGAGTTTCAGAACCCAATCCGAACTTGAAATGATTTTTTTTTTCCCTTTATGCCTATACCCTGTGAAATTGTGTGCACCCTCCCACCCCCATCACAGCAAACATTCACGCTAGGACGGTATTTGTTAGTGTGGGGAGAACATGTGGATCATTGTCACATTTCTATTTTAACAAGATTTTTTTTTTTTTTAAACTTATTTGTTTCTAATATTATGACTGTTCCATGAAATGTTTTACCACATGCTGAATGTGCATCTCCTTTAATGTTTGTTACCTTGTTGGAGGGGGGTTGGATGTGCAGATTGACTAAAAATTAAAAAAAAAAGGTCGCTATTCCAACCTGAAAACGGCCAGTTTATCCGTGACGCTCTGGCGCTGGGTTTCCCGCTGCTGGCCCGTGGATTTTGAAGGTTTCTGTGTGGTCCACGTTTGAGCCTTGATCTTATTGCTCGGGTCAGCTGTGGGTTTAAACACCGTTACCGGGAGCCCTCTTCTCGCCATGTCAGCTGTTGCTTCTTCCGCCGAATTATAGAGACATGTTTCTTCACCGTAGAAGACCCTTAACTTCGCAGGAAATGGTGTCTGAAAGCGCAGTTTCTTCTCACGTAGCACCTTTTTGATGTCATTATATTCCCTGCGCTTTTTAAGGACCTCCGGGGCGTAATCGTGTTCCACAAAGACTTTTCTCTCTTGGTGCATAAATCCTTTTTTCTGCCAAGCCAGTCTTACAACCTCTTGTTTTATTTTGAAATTGGAAAATCTTACCAACACCGAACGTGGGGGCGCTTCCACCGCTGGCTTAGCGGCTAATGAACGATGTGCCTTTTCTATCTTCAAGTCGGTGGTTTGTGGAATATCCAATTTCTCTCTTAGTAAAGATTCCACGCATTCTGCCATTGAGTTAAAACCGTTTTCGGCTCCTTCTATCAGACCATGAATTCTTATGTTGTCGCTTCTCTGTCTTCCTTCTTGGTCGGTTAGCTTAGCCTCTATTGATGCTTGTCTTTTGCGTAGGTCCAGGACAGAATCTTCAAGCACTTTTATTCGTTCCTCTGCTTCCAAGATTCGGCTCTCAGCCTGGTCCACTCTGCTGTTTGTCCTTTTTAATTCGTCTCTGAATTCACGAAATTCGGCCCAAACCTCTCGGCGAAATCGTCGTAGTTCTTCAAATAGCGTTTTCAAGCTAACCTTCTTGTTAGCTACATTCAGCTCCTCGTCTTCTGAGCTGAAATCATCCGGATCAGATTCTCCGGCCGATACTTGTCCTGGCCTGGAAAATTTCAGTTTCCTCTGTTTTCCTTTAGACATGATGATTTTGTCTTTTGATTTTCACTCCTCCAAAAATCCGTTAAGTTTGATTTTCAAGATATTTTCTTGGATTGGGTCTGGGAGTTTCAGCGTTAAGCTGCTATCGCCATGGCGTCCAGACCGGAAGTCACACTTTGAATTTTTTGGCAAAACAGTCATAATCTCTCCAAGTGCTCCGGCCACTGAGTTACAGTCATCTAAACATAGCGAACTTGAAGAAAATAAATTTGGCCGGGGTGTTTTTTTGGATACAAATGCTTGCAAATAACACACAGCTTCAGATCTGGGCTGGAAAATGCAACAGAATTGTAGAACCAAGTGTTATCCAGCTGAGGTCCAAATTTTGTAACAATACCACAAAAAATGAGTATATTACACAGCTTTTTCCTCAGGCTGGTCCCAGGCGTTTTGGAACTGTGCCAAATGGCACAGTTTGGAAAAACGTCTGTAACTTTTGAATGCTTCAATGTAGAAGCTTCATTTTGGGCTCTAATGAAAGGTGACACTCAGGGCTGTGTCTGTGTGTGTGTGGGGGGGGGGGATTGTCCCCCCCCCCTCGCTACAGAGGATGGACATCGGCCATCGCTACACAACAGATTAGCCTCATGTGGGATGTGGGACAGCAGCTCAGTCACCGCGGCTTCCCCCCCCCCCCCCCCGCTACAGAAGAACAGTCAGGAACAAAGAATAATTTAGCTTATAACACCTTACCTCGTCACAGCAGTGTCCTGGCGAACTTCTCTTCCCCATTGTCAGACGAACGCGACGCTGGTCCACTCGTAGTTCTGGTCTCGCGACCCGATCAAAACATAATTCCATTATTGCGGTTTTGTGCTTCCATGATTGCGGTTTTTGGCGAACGATTTTTCAAAACAAATAACAGTAGTAATTAAAAAAAGACTGGCGAAGGTGTGTGTGTCACTCAGCCTTCGTCGTCAGCCTCCGTCGGTCTATGACCATGGAAGAAATCATAACGTCTACTCTGCTGGAACAAAAACAAAATAAGCACCGCCTGTGGCCGAACATGCCGATGCGCGAATGGCACTCCCTGTCACACAGGTTGCATTTGTGGATGGTCTCCGTGCTGCTGGGTCTGTGGGGTTCTTCCTGCGGGTCCTTTTTTGATCCGCTCCAGCAGTCAGTCTTCACCCAGCCTTAAAAAAAACAGCTCGCGAACTTCTCTGCTTCAATTGGCTCACTGCATTCACAGCGTTGGTAGGCGGGTCCTTCTGGCTAGGTTTTCAGTCATTGGTTCTTCAAGGTTTCAGAAACCCAATTCAAGGCTCTTATTAGTCGAATGAGAGGTCAGTCAGATGAACTAATCTGTTCGCGGCTGTGTCTGCAGCTTTTATTTTCAGTGCACGCTTGGACGCCATACACCACCTACATCACCATCTCCATCATGTGTCCTAGAGCGCACGAGAGCGCCCTCGTGCGCTCTAGGATGCAGAGACTTGCCCGTCCGCGGTACAACGGAGCGCAAGAGGTTAAGAGGAGAGGTGACCGTCAGTGAGCAGCAGTACAGTTTTATGCCAAGAAAGAGTACTACAGATGCAATGCTTGCTTAAGAGTGCTGATGGAGGAGTATAGAGAAGGTCAGAAGGAGTTGCACTGTGTCTTTGTGGATCTAGAGAAAGCATATGATAGGGTGTCAAGAGAGGAAGTGTGGTACTGTATGAGAAAGTCAGGAGTGGCAGAGAAGTATGTGAGGGTGGTGCAGGACATGTATGAGGACAGTGAGACAGTGCGGAGGTGTGCTGTAGGAGTGACAGATGGGTTCAAGGTGGGGGTGGGGTTACATCAGGGATCAGCTCTGAGCCCCTTCTTGTTTGTCATGGTGATGGACAGGCTGACAGATGAGGTCAGGCAGGAGTCTCTGTGGGCCATGATGTTTGCAGACGACGTTGTGATCTGTAGTGAGAGTAGGGAGCAGGTGGAAGAGATCCTGGATAGGTGGAGGTATGCTCTGGAGAGAAGAGGAATGAAAGTCAGTACAAGCAAGACAAAATACCTGAGTGTAAATGAGAGGGAGGCAGGTGTAAGGGTGAAGATGGAAGGAGTAGAGGTAGTGAAAGTAGATGAGTTTAAATACTTGGGGTCAACCATCCAAAGCAATGGAAAATGCACAAGAGAGGTGAAGAAGAGAGTGCAGGCAGGGTGGAGTGGGTGGAGACAAGTGTTGGGGTGATTTGTGACAGAAGGGTAGCAGCAAGAGTGAAAGGGAAGATTTACAAGATGGTAGTGAGACCTGCTGTGTTATATGGTTTGGAGACGGCGGTGCTGACAAAAAGCCAGGAGATGGCGCTGGAGGTGGCAGAATTGAAGATGCTAAGATTTTCATTGGGAGTGACTATGAGGGACAAGATTAGAACGAGTATATCAGAGGGACAGCTCAGGTTGCATGGTTTGGAGACAAAGTAAGAGAGACAAGGCTGAGATGGTTTAGACATATGCAGAGGAGGGATAGTGGATATATTGGACAAAGGATGTTGAAAATGGAGCTGCCAGGCAGGAGGAAAAGAGGAAGACCACAAAGAAGATTCATGGATGTAGCGAAGGAGGACATGAAGAGGGTTGATATTACAGAGGAAGATGCAAGGGATAGGGTGAAATGGAGGCAGATGATCCACTGTGGCGACCCCTAAAGGCCAAAAGAAGAAGATGGTTAAGGTTCAAGGTTATGTAATATTGTTTGCTTTGACAGGTGTTAAATAGGCCCAATCCCATATCATTTAATGTAGTTTGAAATGTTTTAAGGTAGGTGCTTGCATAATCTGTCTTTCTGTGCATTAACTGTACTGACTGATCAACCTGCAAGTTTGTACTTTTGCTTAAATGCTCGTTTATGGCTTTTAGAACTGCATATTTGGTAGTCCTGCGATGGACTGGCGATCTGCCCAAGGTGTACCCTGCCTCTCGCCCAAAGACACTGGGATAGGCTCCAGCCCCCTTACGACCCGAAAAGGATTAAGCGGTTGAAGATGGATGGATGGATATTTGGTAGTATAAGTATCTGAATCTGCAGCATGTGGCAAAAAAGGGGAAGCCTGAAAAATAACCATTGCAATAACATTATTGCAACTGCAATTAATGTTTTTTTTTATCTGCAACATAACTTTATTATCCACTGAAGAAAAGGGATCTGTCTTACTTTAATCTGTTTACAACAACACATAATGCAATAATCATGAGTGACACATGTTATATACACATTTTTCTGTTCATATATACACAGTTGCACAAAACTGCTAAGCTGAGCGGTGATACAAACTCCATGATAATATAGTGTGGCTTTAAATCTCTGGTGGTGATGCTGCTTTGCACTCCTCATTTACTATACACGTGTACCAACCCTCAATGGTCTAATCAAAACCTAATGTGAATCTCATGATGGGGATGGTCAGCAGGGTTGTGCAGCTTCGCAGACAGTGGCGCCAGTGTTCAACAATCACGTCTTATGTGATTCACACAGATGTAGTACCACCATTACACTTAAGTGGTGAATCCTTAAATCATCCTGTGTGACTGAATGAATTTACAAGGACCATAAAGTATGTGGAGGTAATTTGATTGATAGGTTTCATCATTCCTTTAAAGTCTGAATCAATGCAGAGTAAGGGAAAAGTGACTGTTTTTTTTTTTTACAACTTTACTGGAAAAATGTGGCAAATTTATGATGTAAAAAAAATTCATAAAAAGTCTCAGATGTATGAAAAGTCATGCCAATTTACGTAAGTCTCAAAATTATGAGAAAAGACCTCATCAATTTACAAAAACAAAGTAGCAAAAATAAAGTACTAAATTTAAGAGAAAAAAGTAAAAAAAATTCTATAAGAAATGTAAAAATGTATGAGTGTACAAGAATAATGCCCCAAATTTACATGAAAATGTAAATCTAAGAAAAAAGAAACAAATATACAAGAAAGATTTTGCAAATTTATGATGAAAAATTTGCATAAAAGGTAAAAACTCTATTATTAATGGTGACATGACAATTTACACCAGCAAATCTAAGTTTTGCCTTCATTTTAAGGCTCAAATGTTTTGGATCAGTGCAGATTTATTTCTGTAGTGAAGCGTTAAGACTCTGTTTTGTTTCCAAGGTAATCAAAGAGGACAGTAGTGGGCAATGACAACATTGCTTCTTGGAGTTTAATATTATTTGTAAGAATGAGTGTCAGCCTCAACTTAACAAACTACAAAGAGATTAAGGCGGCAAAAACCTCAGAAATTCCCTCTTTTGATGTAGTTTTTTTTTTTTTTTTTTTTTTTTTTTTTTTTACAAATCTTAAATACTGCTGGGATTTAGAAAACAGTCAAAGAGTCTCCATGGTGTTTTATTAGCAGGACAATATAAAGGGGCCCAGTCCAGATAAGAGGCTCTTTAAAGATGATGTTGCTCCAGGATTTCAGGCCTCAGGGACAGCTATGGGTCTGGAGCCTCGAGTCTTCAACCCAGCTGTTCACACACACACACACACACACACACACACACACACACACACACCACACTGAGCCAGAGAGGGCACACGGGGGCATTAAAGTTAGGTCAGGTGCAGGCAATGTGCCAACAGTGTGTGTGCGTGTGTGTGCAGAGCTGTTTCTGGCTATAAAGCAGAGTACGCAAATACTACCCTCCCCCCCCCCCAAAAAAAAACAAAAGACTGCTTAGAGGGCCTCCAGACTCCACTTTTTTTGGAGGAGAAATAAATTGCTTTCAAGTTTTTTTTTCTTGTGAGCCTTCAAATTTTTTCTCATAAATTTTCAATTTTTTTCTAATAAATTTGTGACATTCTTTTGAATTTGCATGTTTTTCTTAAAATTGCAACTTTTTTCTCATAAACTTGCACTTTTTTCTCATTAATTTACTTGAACAAATTTTTTTCTAGTAAATGTATTTTTTTCTTTTAAATCTACAGTGTTCATATTGATGCTGTTTAACCCCTTGCACTTTGGTCAATTTCCCTAAAAACGCCTAAAAATAACATACCCAAAGTAAATCAAAAGCTGTTCTTCAACCCTTTGCAGCATCTTCATGGGGTTGGTGTTACGGCCCGAGCGCTGGGTTCTGATCGCGCTCGGGCTAAGTTCAACTCGCTGCCGGCCTTGATAGCTGTGGGTTGTATTCTGGCCTCACCGGGCTCTTAAGGCGCTTTTCCATTTGGAACTCAAAGGCCTCCTTTAGAACGGTTCGGGCTCCATTGTCCGCTTTTCCTTTTGGAACCCAATGGCCTCACACTTCGTTTTTTCGGAACTGTTCCACTTTTATCGACACTATTTTCGGCACCGTTAAAAGTAGGTCCGAAGGGTACCGGGACAGTTTCGTCACGCCACTGCTGGCCATTCATTGGTCTGTGCGTAGTGTCATGAGAGTGGGCGTTACGCTGACTTTCGAGAATCGCTTGCTGGTCGCCATTTGCAATTTTTCGTCAGTGAGCCCGCGAACAAGTGATATTATAAACCACAACGATAGAATGGCTTAAAGTAGAACTGAACTGAACGGCATTGAACGGCACTGGGTGATAGTACATACAATTATAAAGATAATTTATCATTGGCACCCCCTCCACAAATCCCGGAATCTTGGAGAAAATCGCGATTTTGAATTTCCCGCCCTGAAAAATCAGACAAATCCGCCGAAGTGCAGCCGGAGTTCCGCGTGACGTCACGAGTGTGACCCAGTCCTCATGTTTACCATTGCGAGCACGTCGACACTGGTTGTTTTTGGTGCATTTTGTCGTGATAGTCGACTACAAAACACTTCCAACACCTGGGAAGATCTGTTCAGTGGCCAAGGAAAGCTGTCATGGCGACGAAAGAAAAGAAAGGGGGAGGAAAAGCGACCGGGAAGCGATGCGTTTCTAGATATTACAGTGATCCCTCACTTATCGCGTTTAATGGGGACCAGAACCGACCGCGAAAAGTGAAAAACCGCGAAGTAGCGTCACCCCCCCCCCCAAGGGCGTCACAAGCACTATTTTGCACAAAAAGGCACAAGAGAACAGCGAAAAGTGCCACTAAGCAACACGAGTGATAAAGAACAATGAATACGGTCTTCCTTCGCTGGGTAAAACGTCTCGGCCAATCAGCTTGCAAGGTAAAACGTCTCGGCCAATCAGCTTGCGAGATTCCCGAGCGGTGAAGAGGTGGGCGGAGAGGAGTGGAGCGGTGGTCAGAGAGGTAGATTTTGAGCTGTGCGGGCTCTCCGTGTTGATACCTGATGTTCTAATGAGAAGGCAGGGAGACTACATTAGAACATCAGGTATCAACACGGAGAGCCCGCTCTCCCCGGCTCCCCAGCCCGCTCAGGAATCTCGCAAGCTGATTGGCCGAGACGTTTTACCTCGCAAGCTGATTGGCCGAGACGTTTTACCCAGCTTCGCTCCCTGCCAAGCGCCTATACCCAGTGAAGGAAGACCACATTCATTGTTCTTTATCGCTCGTGTTGCTTAGTGGCACTTTTCGCTGTTCTCTTGTGCCTTTTTGTGCAAAATAGTGCTTGTGACGCCCTTGGGGGGGGGGGGTGACGCTACTTCGCGGTTTTTCACTTTTCGCGGTCGGTTCTGGTCCCCATTAAACGCGATAAGTAAGTGATCACTGTAATAAGTTGGAAAAATGCTGATGGTTTTTTTTCCCTTTCTTTTTTATTGTTAATTTTCCTTATCCTGACACCCCAAACATGCCAAAGTAAAGACTCACCATTCTGTATTCAATAAGCGACTCTCCTCCCCATCACTGCTGCGGTCTGAGTCGGTGCCAGAATCCCCCGAAAATTCTGGCTCTAATCTGTACGGTTCGATGCCTCCCTCGCTCTCTTCCTGTTCACTTGACACTCCTGCATCCTCCTCTGTCTTGTCACCGATCCTGAATGCCTCTTCACTCTGAAAACTCTGGTGTTCTTGACTGCTGGAACTGCTATCATCTGCCATTGTTGTTTTGATAAGGGTCACACTCGTGACGTCACACAGCGTCGTCTGCACTACTTCCGGTTTGTTTGGCCCTGCCAGCCAGAGGCAAAAGTTTATCGGCTTATAGCTTGGTCATCGCACGGCTTAAAAATTTCTTTTATGTGTTGAAAAATACAATAGGTAATAAGGAATTAATCTGCTATTCTACTTTTTTGGCAAAAAGGTGAGTTCATTTCTACTTTAACAGAAATCAGCAGAAATCTAACACCGCAGTCCAGCAGAGTTTCCTGTGCGTTTCGGCTGATGAGAGAATGCAGAGGGAAGCAGACTGAACTTGCAGTGGTGCGCACAAACAGACGCACCAGAAATTACACGGAGACGCACCGGGAATTAGACCCAGCCACCCGAATTGAATTGAATGTACAGCCGCGATGCACCCAACTTCAGCAGTTGAAGCCGTGATATTGTGATATACAGGACGGTGAGCGATGTGATATTCATGCTTTATTTTTTCCAACAGTGGAAAGTTCACTTAGGACAGACGAAAACGTAATCGTGTTTAAACGATGACCTAGCTTAATGCTATGTCCGTCCTTGTATGTTGTTTTTTTGTGTTGACAATATCTGATGAAATAAGCTAGTTGTAATCCTAGTTAAAAAGTTTATTTTATTTATTTATTTATTTATTTTACATGTTGCACTTTCGTGCTGTGTATGTACTTAATTTGTGTGTATTTCATTGTAGAGTCCAAACAGGATCTGCTCAGAATGGCGACGTTTTGACACCAATGTATTGTGACAGGTAAACAACACATCATATTTATAGTCAAATCTTTTGCTTTTTAAAGCGAGGTAGTCGGATACGCAAAAGCCGATGGTGTATAGAACACGTATATTAGGATGTGAAATGTCGGCATCAAAACTGCTCCCATTTAGCTGTAATTAATATTCAAAAATGAATGCGGGTGCAGTTCTGGCCCAATCGGGGTCCAACGTAGATGCACCGGAGGCCCAATCGGGGTCCACCGCAGGTGCGGATCTGGCCCAATCGGGGTCCGACGTGGGTGCACCAGAGGCTCGATCGGGGTCCACCGCGGGTGCGGTTCTGGCCCAATCGGGGCCCGACGTGGGTGCAGCTGGGACCCAATCGGGGTCCAGCAGAGGTGCAGCGCCAACGTGGTCCGTGGACGGGGGAGGAGCTGCAGACCTTTCACCGTCGAACGGATTACAGGCTCATCCTTGCCATCTGTCCCCTCTACTGAGTCACCGCCCCTGTGCATCACTGCCGGGGGCCGTGGGGGCTCCTGCTCGTTCGCCCCGGCTCTCCCGAGTTTTGTCCTCGTCAGGGAGGCTGCCATGGGCTGTTTTTCCCTGGGACTGGTGGCTGAGGGACACGGGTCGGCCGCCTGAGGGACTGTTTCGCCGGTTTGGCGCCTCAGGTCGGCCACCTGACGTATTGTGTGTGTCTTCGGGCGACCTGGTTCGTCCACCAGAGGAGCGGACGTGCTGGGCGTTGGACTGTGGTGAGCCACCTGGACATGGTCCGTATCCTATGACCACCCGCTGACTGTTGGACGTGGGGAGACCACCTGAACTGTTCCTGTGGCGCTTGGTCTCCGCCGGTCAGCATAAACTGGCGGGGGGGGGGGGTAGTGGTTTTTCTGGGTTGATTTGTCACAGTGATTTGTTTTTTTTTCTCGTCCTAGCTGTCCTGTGTATTTTGTGCTTGGTTATGTCTTGCAGTTGCCCTAGCATGTGTTACGTTCTACTGTTGCCTTGTTTTTCTCTGTGTATTTTGTCTGATTTTGAATATTTGGTATTTTGTCATAGTCTTGTGTTTAGTATGTCTGACCCAGTAGTTCTGGTTTTTCGTTTTCTCCATGTGCATTTTTTGATTTAACCTGAGTAGTTATTCTTGTCATTGTCCTGTATGTCGTTCTTCTTGTCACTGTTTTGTTTCTGGGTTTTGGTCTCTCTCCCTCTGCTCCTACCCCCAGCCACCCACCCTGGGGGGTGGGGTGGGGGGCGGGGTGGTTCTTGGGGCGTTCTGAGCCCGCCCTCGGAGGGAGGGTACTGTTACGACCCGAGCGCTGGGTTCTGATCGCGCTCGGGCTAAGTTCAACTCGCTGCCGGCCTCGGTGGGGCTTCCGCCTGTCAAGGCTGGTCAGCTGTGTGTCATTACTGCTCGTTAATGTTCGCCTTCATAAAGCGGGCATTAGCGGCAGTAAGATTGCTGGAGTATTGTCAACACTTTGTCTACGTACTGTCAAAACCTCGTCAAGCCTTGTCAGAGCGTCATTAGACCTTCATGTCAGGTTCGTTGTATCATGCTATGTCACAGTTTAGCTCGTATGGCTGGGGTTCGCCCTGTGAGCTTGTGTATTGATTTATGTGTGTTTTTGCCGAGAGCGGCTCACAGTCTTGTCCTGTCTTGTGTGTTAATAAATCACCATCTTCGCAAAACTCACTGGTGGACTCTTGGCATCTTATGGTGATCCGCGAGGGTCACCGCATGACAGTATACTCCAGCCAGGACGTCTAAACGGAGACGTCACACCGAGACGCCTTTTCACCGTGAGTTTTTGCTTTAATCAGTTCAATTCAACTTTATTTATATAGCGCCATTTCACAACAACAGTCATCTCAAAGCACTATCAACTGTAGGGGGAACCCCCACAGTTGCAGAAAGACCCCAGCAATCAGGCGATCCCCCGTGAGCAAGCACTTGGCGATGGTGGAGAGGAAAAACTCCCTTTTTTTTCCCACAATATCTTTATTGAACCTTTTTTTTTTTTAAAACAAACATGACACAAACAATCAAACACTAACACTAAAGTACTACAAAAAAAAAAATGCACTAAAAACACCAACAACCACCAACAAAATCAAGTCTTCAACAATGCTCCTCTGTTTAGTCTAGACAATCCATTACATAAGTATACATATTATGTTCACCAGTTTGGAATTTACAAGGTCCACACACATCATTCACCTTCTTCTTCAAGAGTTATGTTTAAATTTTTTACATGATCAATAAAAGGTCTCCATATATTCTCAAACACAATTTCCTTTGATTTCAGTATATATGTTATTCTTTCTAATGGAAGGTTTGTTAACATCTGTCTTAACCACTGAGTCACATCTGGTCTATGAGTCTTTTTCCACAGTAGTGCAATACATTTTTTGGCATTAAGCAAACTGAGGTCTATGAATGTTCTTTCACTTTTATTAAAGTTATGCTTTTCTGGGTACAGACCCAACAAAAACAGTTTAGGATTCAAAATGATTTGTTTTGAGATTATTTTTTCAACTGTTACCCTCACCTCTTCCCAAAACATTCTTATTATTCTACATTCCCATACACAATGAAATAGGGTTCCTTTACTTTCCATGCATTTTGTGCATGTATCTGGTATATTTTTGTTATATCTATTTAACTCCTCCGGTGTAACATACATCCGCATTAACCATTTGAAATGTATCAATTTAAGACGTACATTTATTGATTTGGTTTGGGCTTCTGTACAAGCCAATTCCCATTGTTCCTCTGAAATTTCAATTTGCAGATCTTCTTTCCAGTAGTTTAATCTTTTCTGTGAATTTTCACTTGAGGATAGTGTCAATGAGTTATAAAACTGAAATAATACCCTTTCTTTTACTATCTTTCATCAACATTTTTTCCAAGGATGAATAAATAGGTCGAGTGAGAGCTTTATTTTGATTTGATCGAATAAAGTTTCTAAGTTGAAGATATTTAAAAAAATGTGTTCTATTAAGATTAAATTTGACCCTCAGCTCTTCAAAAGACATTATGTTATCTGCACATGGCAAATATAAATCTTGAATCTTTTGAATCCCTTTTAAATTCCATACTTTAAATACAGCGTCCGCTCTTCCTGGTTTAAAATATTGATTACCCCATATTGGGCTAAATGGTGACAATAACTGTGGTTCTTTTAAATAATTTTTAACTTCACACCATATTTTGATCATATGCTTTACAAATGGATTTTTAACTTGTTTTTGTAATTTTTTTGCCGAATCTGAGTATATGAATATGGGAAGAGGTAAAGGTAAATTGTATGATTCCATTTCAGTCCAGTGAGGGAGATCATTTGATGAAAAATAATATGTCATAGACCTCAGTTGTGCCGACCAATAATACAACATAAAATTTGGACATTTCAGACCTCCACGATCAAATGGTAAATATAATAAAGACAGACGTAATCTAGCCCTCCTGTTGTTCCATATAAATTCCACTAACTTTTTTTTAATTCTTGAGAATAAATCTAAAGGTGGTGGTAAGGGAATGTATTGAAATAAATAAAGTATTTTAGGTAAAATATCACTTTTAAGTATATTGATTCTCCCGATCATCGACATTGGTAGTGACATCCATCTCTGAATTGACTCATTGATATCTGTCATTAAGGCTTCATAGTTGACACTAGCGACTGATTCTAGCTTAGGCACAATTTGGATTCCTAAATATTTAAACTGATTTACAACGTTGAATTGATTTACCTCAGGGTCTGGGTAATTTCTCTGGGTCTCATTTAGCATTAATATTGAAGATTTAGTTTTATTTATTTTATATCCTGATATTTCCCCAAAATTCTTTATTAAATTCAACAAGGTCGGAATTGATTTTTTTAGATTCGACATAAACAAAATTATGTCATCGGCGTACAGGGAGATTTTATGTTCTGTTGGTCCAACTTTAATTCCATATATTTGTGAATGTAAACGTATCGCCATCGCTAAAGGTTCAATTGCCATAGTAAACAGTAAAGGTGAAAGTGGACAACCTTGTCGACATCCTCTATTGATTTTTATTGATTTTGAAATATTGTTATTTGTTAGGATTTCTGCTGTAGCATTATTGTATATTATCTGAACCCATTTTATGAAATTATTTCCAAGTCCAAACCTTTGTAAGACTTCAAAAAGAAAGGGCCATTCAACTCTATCAAAGGTCTTTTCGGCGTCCAGTGATAGGAGAGCTGTATCCGGTGCTTCTTTATTAAAATAAATAATATTAAATAGTCTTCTTACATTATGGAAGCCTTGTCTTCCCTTTATAAAGCCATTCTGATCTCGATTAATAATATTTGGTAAAATTTCTTGTATTCGTCTTGCTAAAATTTTACAGATTATCTTAAGGTCGGCATTTAATAGGCTTATTGGTCTCATATTTTCACATTTATTAGAGGGCTTACCTGGTTTTGGCAACAGTATAATTAAGGCATTATTCATGTATGATGGTAAATTATTATTTTGAAATGCTTCTAAAACCATTTCCAAAAAAGGTTTTATTAATTTATTCTTAAATTTTTTATAAAGGTCAACTGGAAGACCATCTGGTCCTGCACTTTTTTCTGATTTCATATTATCAATGGCTAGCCCAACTTCTTCTTGACTAATTTTAGACTCCAGTATCTCCCTGTTTTCATTTGGAATACACGGTATAGATAGTTCGTTCAAAAACCCATTTAGTTTTGTTAAATCAGATTCATTTTTGGTATCATATAATTTTTCATAGTAATCTCTAAAGGCTCTGTTAATTTCTAAAGGATCTATAACTACCTGTCCATTACTTATAATACTGGTAATTGGTGTTTTAATTTCTAATTGTTTAATCTGCCATGCCAATAATTTTCCTGATTTTTCACCTTGTTCATAAAAAGATTGTTTCAATCTTAGAAGACTCGAGGCAGCTCTATTCGCTGATTTTTTGTCGTATTCAGCTCTCAAAATCAGTAATTCATTCTCCAACCTTGGATCACTTCCTGCATACACTTTTTCCTGAAGATTTTTTATTTTATGTTCCAATTGGGCTCTCTCCTCTTGAGTCTTCTTAGATTTTGAACCTGTATAACTAATAATATGTCCCCTAATAAAAGCTTTGAAAGCCTCCCACTTTACACATGCTGATGTTTGTGTAGTATTGATATCAAAGAACTCATCTATCTGTTTTTCTATGTACTTGACAAATTCCTCATCCTGAAGCCATTTATGCTGAAATTGCCATCTACCTGATTCCTTTGTCAATTTCTTATCTACATATACTATACAGCAGGGTGCATGATCAGAGATCACGATGTTATCATAAAAGCAGTTTTGAATCTTGGACCTTAATTCTGTGGAAATCAAAAAATAATCAATACGTGAGAATGTCTTGTAGGTACTGGAATAACAAGAGTAGGCTTTGACTTGTGGTTTCATTTCTCTCCATATATCTAGCAATCTCAATTCTTTCATAAAATGATTAATGGTCATCCTACATCCATTGTGCGTACAGTCCAGTCCTGTTGATCTATCTATACCGGGATTCAATGTACAATTAAAGTCCCCTGCTATTATATGTTGCCCTGTAAGTGATGATAAGATAAGAAATAAATTAGCAAAGAACTTTTGATCATCTATATTGGGACCATATAGGTTCACCAAATTTATATTTTCTAATAGCAAAGATCCTTGAATGATTACATATCTTCCAAATTTGTCTCCAATTACATTTTTCACTTGAAAAGGGACTGATTTATGTATGAGAGTCATAACTCCCCTGGCTCGGGATGAAAATGATGAGGTGAAAACACTTCCTTGCCATCTACTCCTAATTCTTTTTACATCCTCCTCTATTAGATGAGTTTCTTGTCAAAACACAATTTTTGAACCCATGTCTTTTATTTTATTCATAACTTGTTTAAGTTTTTTTAAATTTTGTAGACCTCTGCAATTCCATGAAGTTAAATTAAGATTAACGCTTTGGTTTATGATCAATAGGGAGTTTGGGATTACCTTGCAGTGTAAACATGCTCATACAGAGAAGCAAAAAAATGAGTGGTTGAACATTCATCCTACAAACTACACACAAACAAATTCCCCCTTCCCACACTTGTGGCAAACCCCCCAAAATCAAAAGAAAAATTCCGTCTCCCGATATAGCCATCGACTGCTCCACATCCACGAGGATCAGCCTAAGCCACTCCTTCTTCATCCTCCCAATCACCCTAACTCTACTGCTTTTAATGACGTAACATTAACTCTCCTCTGTAGTTTTCCAACTTAATTCCAAAATTTTTAGCAACTTTGTACATCTTTTTTTTTTTTTTATTATATAATGCAATCTATACTTTGTAAACTTGCTATTTGCTTCAAGTCAGTCAGATGCCTGTGCAAATGCTTAATTATTCTACCTTATATTTTGTTCATGCTTAGCTCCCACCAGTCTCTTCTTCTTGGATCTTCTTGATAAACTCCTGCGCCTCCTCTGGGGTCTTGAAGATGTGGGTTCTGCCCCCATACGTGGTCAGCAGTCTCGCAGGATAGATTACACCACGACGAATCCCAAGGTTGCGCAGCTCCTTACGTATGGGATCATACTGCTTCCCCAATTGTTGGATTCCTGTGGCCCAATCTGGGTAGAACCGCACCTGCTGATCCTGGTGTTTAATCTCTCCTTTAGCTCGTGCTGCGTTGAAGATCTTCATCCTGTCTCTGTTGCTGACAAACTTCATAATTAAGGTCCTCGGTGGTCCCTTATCTCTCCGTGGGCCAATACGATGCGCGCCCTCCAAAACCACCGCCGGCCGCAGCTCTGCACTGCCCAGCGCCTCCGGAATCCACTTTTCCAGAAAGGAACACGGGTCCCGACCTTCGGATTCTTCCGGTAGACCCACCAGCCTCAAGTTGTTCTGTCTCGACCGGGATTCCAAATCCAGAATGTTTTCTTCCAGACATTTATTTTTTTTTTCCAAAGTGCGCACCTTTAATTGGAGACAATTGACTTCATCTTCAGCACTGGAAATACGAAGCTCCATCTGCGCCATTCGTTCCACACAGTCACCCAATTCCTTTCTCATTCCTTCCAACGCTGCCATAATCCCATCAAATCTAGAGGAAAAGTCCGCTCTCATTGAACTCATAGCCGCCAGCAACGCACCTGTGTCGCTTCCCGCAGCTCCCGTGCCGTTGTTAGCTTCCTTCGCCATATTTGGTGCTTTCTCTGCTGCGTCACAGACCTGAAAGTCCGTTAATTTGGACTGTTTCTGCGGCTCGCTTTTTCCTCTACTTGGTTTTCCAGCCTTAGGCTTCACCGACATATCCTCGCTCAAACGCTGGGATACGTTCTGTCCCAAATGAGAGAGTTATTTGCCGATTTTTTTTCTCCAGAAGCAGAGCAGAGTGAGACGTGTCCTTCTTACGTGGCAGCCATAACCGGAAGTGGAAAAAACTCCCTTTTAACAGGAAGAAACCTCCAGCAGAACCAGGCTCAGGGAGGGGCAGTCATCTGCTGCGACTGGCTGGGGGGTGAGGGGATAGAGAAGAAGAAAAGAACAGACATGTAGAGAGCAAACAGCATGATGGGGACTCAATCTATGGGAGAGAACAAACAAATGTTAATGACCAGCAAAAAAAAATATTTCATTGAGAGTGAGGAAAGGAGTGAGGCCCAGTGCATTACTGGAGGTCCCCCGGCTGACTAAACCTATTAGCAGCATAACTAAGGGAGGGTTCAGAAACACATGATCCCTCCCTAATTGTAGGCTATATCAAAAAGGTAGGTTTTAGCCCTATTCTTAAAAACAGAGATCGAGTCTGACTCCCGAATCCAGATTGGCAGCTGGTTCCACAGGAGAGGAGCTTGATAACTGAAGGCTCTGCCTCCCATTGTACTTTTGGAGATTCTAGGTATTACAAGTAATCCTGCATTTTGGGAGCATAGTGCTCTGTTAGGATAATACGGTAGTATCAGATCTTTTAAATAAAAAGGAGCCTGATTGTTTAGAGCTTTGTAAGTAAGAAGAAGGATTTTAAACTTAATTCTAAACTCCATGGGAAGCCAATGAAGGGAGGCCAGAACCGGAGAGATATGATCTCTCTTTCTAGTACCTGTTAAAACTCTTGCTGCAGCATTTTGGATCAGCTGAAGACTTTTTAAAGATGTTTTAGGACAGCCTGATAATAAAGAATTACAATAATCTAATCTTGAGCTAACAAAAGTGTGGATCAATTTCTCAGCACTAGTTAGCTTAATGCTGGCGCCAGTCTCTAAATAACTACCTACAGCGATCGGATATACCTCCGGTGGATTACCCCTTTGATCGCTTTTATCCGGCCACTGTGAGTAAACTGACCAGCGATTCCAGCGCTTCCTTGTGATTCACTGATGTGCCCTACCTGAAGCGATTGCTAAGCTAACGCTAGTTAGCTTAATGCTGGCGCCAGCCATTCCACCTAACACCAGCCTGAATCAAAGCCCAGCTACGAGGCTCAGCGGAGATACTACCAGGCAGGCGGCTATTTGTTTGACGGGGCTCAGCAGAGATTTCACCCAGGCAGACGGCGGTAGGCGGCGGTGCCCAGCGGAGGACTTACCGTGACTGCAGCGGCGGTGTGCGACGAGACTACCCGAAGCGATTGCTAAGCTAACGCTAGTTAGCTTAATGCTGGCGCCAGTCATTCCACCTTACACCAGCCTGAATCGAAGCCCAGCTGCGAGGCCCAGCGGAGATACTACCAGGCAAGCGGCTATTTGTTGACGGGGCTCAGCAGAGATTTCACCCAGGCAGACGACAGTAGGTGGCGGTGCCTAGCGGAGGATTTACCGTGACCTCAGCGGTGCTCGGTGGCAGCGGCGGTGTGTGACGAGACTCGGTTGGAGGAGCGGGACGGGAGACCAGTTACGGCGACTATGAGCAACGAGACCAGCAACGGAAGGGGCTAGTTGGCTAGCTGAGGCCCAGCTGGACTCGAGGACAATCGGATCAGATTCTGGCGATATAAGCAGAATTTATTTTACTATCCACAGATTTTCCTTTTCCTTCTTTCCAAGAAAGACTGAAGATGGCTGCCACGGGATTAAAAAGTGGGCTGATGGGCACCACTAATAAGCATTCTCTACTTCTATACTTCCTCTTCGTTTTGTCTTTGTGTGTCTGGACCTGCAACAAGAAGGATTTTCCGACAAACTCAACCAAAGGTGAAGTTAAAAAGTTTTATCTGTATGGATTTGGGCTTGGACATCTCACCCTACACTCTATGTGGTCTTTAAAAGCCCTGAGCAAAAACTTCCAAATTAAGGCAAACATGGCTGTTAAGCAAAAATCACAATATGGCAGAGGATATACAGTTAAAGTTCTGTTAGTTCTGCTACTTCTGGCAGGAGATATTCACCTTAACCCTGGACCTGCCACTATTAAACAGCAGACCACTGGGTTAGCACAAAACCGAGCTGTACAAAAGCAAAAACAACATTTATTTTTCCAAACTGTTAATCATGCACGAGTTCTTTGGGACACCAAGGCTAAACCAAAGGGGATCCTCAGCGGTCATTTAAACATACGGAGCATAATCCCCAAAAGAGATGAGATTTCGGTGTTGCTGTTGGACTCAAATCTGGACTACCTTTGTCTCTCAGAAAGCTGGCTACACAGTAACATAGACACTAATATGATCGATATTGTGGGCTACCAGTGTTTTAGAAAAGACAGGCAGGTAGGGAGGGGAGGAGGTGTTTTAATTTACATCAAAGAGAAATATAAATGTCAACTGGTTGATTTGAATACTTCACTTGAATGTTTAGCTGTTAATGTATGTCTCTCTCCGGTAATGAATTTCAACATTGCAGTAGTGTACAACCCACCGTCACACAACTCTTCCTTTTATAATGAATTAAGTGATCTGGTTAAACAACTTGAGAAGAACAGAGAAACAATAATTCATGGTGACTTTAATATCAACTGGTCTGATAAAAAAGACAAACAAAAACTGAAAAGCCTCATGACTAAATTTAATTACCAGCAAATCATCAAAGGACCCACCAGGATAACCAAACAATCCAGAACACTTATTGACATGGTATTTACTAATAAACCAGAACGAATAACCAGAACCTATAATCTTGTAACTGGTCTCTCAGATCATAACATGGTTCTTGCTGTCAGGAAACTTACTAAAAAGCGACTACAGTATTTTGGGGGAGTCGATATTGACAAATCAAATTTTATTATCCCCAAATCAAAAAATGAGGAGTTTGAACATTACTTAGAGAATCAAAATTGGGAGCAGCTCATGGCAACATGTGAAGTAGATGATTGTTGTAATTTTATAACTGCAACAATCACAAAGTCTATAGAAAAATTTTCAAAGCAAATTAAAAGTAGACAACAGAAGATTAGCCTACCATGGTTAAATAATGAAATAAGAAAACTTATGAAGAGGCGAGACTATGCACTGAAAACATCACTAACCTCCAAACTACAAAATGATCACCTTGTGTACAAAAGTTTAAGAAATAAAGTGGTACATGAGCTGCGAAAATCAAAAATATCTTATTACAATAAACTGATAGATCATGCAAAGGGTAACAACAGTTCCCTATGGAGGCATTTAAATAACTTAACTAATAAAAAAAACGATCAGAAGGGGGTAAAGGAACTTAGAATCAATGGCAAGACCGTCAGTGACAAGGCTACTTTGGCAAATGAATTTAATTCACACTTTGTGGGCTCTGTGGAAGACTTAACAAAAATTTTTGTGCTGCCAAATGTGCTCAACAACACAAATTCCATACTTCCAACAGATACTTTTCACATCGATGAGGTAAATGAGAAGTTAATTGCTGGTATTGTTAAAACACTGTCAAACTCAAAAACTAATGATATCTACAATATGAGCACCTCCTTTCTCAAAATGCACAGCAAAATATTAATCAAACCACTGACTCATCTCATTAATCTCTCCATTAGGTCTAGTACATTTCCATCTGGCTGGAAAAAAGCTGTCGTCATACCAGTTCATAAATCAGGCAGTAAAGACGATATATGCAATTACCGTCCAATCTCTATCTTACCAGTCCTATCTAAGGTTCTTGAAAAAGTTGTAGCTACACAGCTGATAGACTACTTACAAGACAGTCAACTTCTTCATCCACATCAATTTGGTTTTAGACCAGGATACTCAACAGAAACAGCAAATTGTTGCCTTATTGAAAACGTCAAACAGTCCTTGGACAGGGGTAATGTGGTAGGAGCTGTTTTTCTAGATCTCAAAAAGGCTTTCAATACTGTAAACCACAGTTTGCTTTTATCCAAAATGGTATCTTTTAACTTCTCCCCAAATACATTAGAATGGTTTGCATCTTATCTCCAGAATAGAGAACAGTGTGTAAAAGTTCACCAGGATAAATCCTCATTTTTAAACAACCGCATGGGTATCCCACAAGGGTCCATTCTTGGTCCTTTACTTTTCAGCATTTTTATTAATGACTTGCCGTTACACTGCTCAGCTGCAACATGCCAACTTTATGCAGATGATGCAGTTATTTACACAGCTGCCAAGACTCCAGCACAGGCTGCAGATGTACTGTCTACAAGTATGGTTGATGTCCAAGAGTGGCTCCTCAAGAACCATCTATTGCTGAACCTTCAGAAAACAGTCTCAATGTGCTTTTCAATCAAAAAATGTAACCTGCAACATTTTAAAGTTAATATACATGATCATGACATCAGTTTAGCTACAGAATTCAAATACCTTGGCATTGTACTAGATCCTCAACTCAAATTTAATCTTCATATAAAGAAAATTTCAAAAACAGTAAAAAAAAATCTGAACTGCTTTAAATTAATTAGATATTACATACCTTACGAAGCAGCTGCACTGTATATGCATTCTATGGTTTTTTCTCATATATCATACTGTTTGACAGTCTGGGCTCAAGCAGCCCCTTCCACAATAAGACATATAGGTTCATTATATAATCAAACCCTAAAAATCTTGGACAAAAAGCCCATTAGGTGGCATCACTGTAATGTTTTAAAAAAATACAACCTATTGAGTTTTGAGAGCTTCATTGACCTCTGTCTTCTGAAATTAACGTTCAAATGTTTCCATAAATCAGCACCCGAGCCACTTGCTGGTTTCGTCCAAAGACAGGACAGCAGCAGAGCCACCAGGAGTTCTGTTAACAATAACTGTAAAATATTCCACCGCAGAACCACATTTGGACAAACAGCTTTCTCTATAAAGGGCAGTCACATCTGGAACACAATGCCAAATGAAATTAAAATAATAACGGACTTTAAAACATTCACTAAAAATGTTAAAAACTGGCTGAAAAATAAACAAGAATGTACTCATGTATGAATTATTTGTCTGCAAAGTGAGAGTGAATGAAGGGAAGGAATAAATGTGTTTGTTTATAGTGAGTGACGGAGGGAGGAAGGCCTGAAATAGGCAAATGTGAGTTATATGTGTTAAATGTGAGTCAGGCTGTTATATTTGTGTATTTATAATATTTTATAATATATGTGTATTTATAATATTTATGTTAAATGTGAGTCAGGCTGTTATATTTGTGTATTTATAATATTTATAATATTTATAATTGTGTATTTATAATTTTTCTGCATTGATGTATGTGGTTATTGTGTATATTCTTTATCTTGATTCTTTTTTCTAAAGCCCATCCAGGGACAAGAGTTGCAAATTAGCTAATAGCTATACACTCTATGTGCAACACATCAGATTGATTGTCTTTGATTAATTGTCTATGTTTATTGCACTGTCCCTGTCAAATAAACTAATCTACTACTACTACTACTAGCATCGCTCTGAGACAAGATGCTCCTAATCTTGGCAATATTAATCGGACTGCTGTTTTTCCCTATCTGGGTGTCCATTGCTGGGAGAATGCCGTCATCCAGGGGCCGCAGTCGGCGCCTGGGCAAAGAGCTAGCGGAAGCTCTGGAGTACGTGGATGGTACTCTGTTCACCGCTACGCTGTACGACACTCCCAGCGACATACGTTGGCACCTGGACTATGCTGAAGTTCTGTTGGACAACCTTCCTCTTCACTACGACGACCACCTGGAGGTTATGAGGAGGAGGGCTGAACTCGCCGCACAGCGCGAGATACTCCGTGGGCTGGAGGGAAATCTCGGCAGGAAGCCGAAGAGGAGGCATCCCCGCTCCTCATGTCCGGATCCCGTTCCTGCCTCTACTCCGGTCCAGGAGTTCGCTCTGCCCAGGGGTGATTCCCACCAGAGAACGTCGTCATTCGGGAATCCCCCAGAGAAGCTCCAGCTCGCGGCTGCTTCCATCTGGGACCGAGTGGCGGCTGCTCGTTCCGCAACTCACCCCTCATTGATTATTAAACATGTGACGGCGGCAGTCAGACTGGTGGAGAGGAATCCTAGTTTATTTTTTTTTAAAAACATTTTTATTACTTATTTTGTACCCGTAGGTAGATTTGTTTTGCAGTCTGGTGACAAGCCACCAGCTGCCGGTCGCTGCGTGCGCAAGCACCCCGTATCCCTAACCTGCATGTTTTTGGTATGTGGGAGGAAGCCGGAGAAATCCCGGAGTAAACCCACGCAACACGGGGAGAACATGCAAACTTCACACAGATCACTGTTGGTCAAGGGCAGGGATCGAACCCACGATCTCACGATCCCCCGGCTGAGGGTAAACTGTGCTGCCACAGTGCTAACCACTGCACCACCGTGCAGCCCCAACCACCGTTTAAGTGACTTCCCGGAGTTTGCCAACCTCCTCGCCTCGGTCTCGGCCCAGGAGCGGTGATTCCCGGACCTTACCTTCACCTCGCCCTCTGCCAGAAACTGCCGTCATCACCACAGTCGACCTCAGCAGAATCCCCAGCTGGACTCCCGTCAGCGAACTTCGGAGAGCGGCTCCACCTTGTCCTTCCAGGGGGCCCTCTGTCGCCATCCAGCGGGGAGAAGGAGGAGCAACGTCCCCTGGGAGAAAGGCAAGTGCATGATAATTCATTACATCTTGATTATTATCTGCCTTGTCTGACTCCTGGGGGCGGAGTTCGGGGTTCGCAGCCCCCCAAGCTCCTTCCACCTGCTGTAGCGAAAATAACTAAACCTGCTGCTTCTGTGTCCCCCCTGGTTGAGCGGTCCGCGACGCCAGGCCAACGTCGTCGGATGAAGAGGGGGCCTGCAGTGCTGGAAAGCCTGGATCCGGCCCTGCAGCCACGTCGTGGACGGAGGAGAAGAGCGGACTGCAGCTCGGAGCCTGAGCCGACGATGAAGCGTCCCCGGGTCTCCTCGCCGGAGCGGTCCGAGCCAGTGGGTCGAGGGTCCCCTGCCCTCACGCCAAACGGGTCATCGGCGTGGACAGCAGCGTGGGAGGAACCTCAGGCTGCAGATGACATCCTGCCAGCTGCGGAGCCCGACGCAGCTGAGTTCGAGCCTGCTGACGGGAGTCGCCGCCCTGAACCTGGATCGTCGGAGTCCTGGGTGGCAACAGAACCCGAGTGCAGGCAAGTGCTCCCTCTGGTGTCTCTGTCCCCTGTGTTGGAGCATTTTTGCCTGCCTCTTGGGGAGGCGAGTGAGGAGCAGCCGCCAGCTGCGCCCGAGCTCGTCTCGCTGGGTTCTGTTGCTACCGGTGATTCTGATCCCGGTTTTCTTGTTTCTGAGCCTTGTTGCAGTGTCGCCGGCGTGGAACGAGTCGGAGTCACTGGGGTGGAGGTCCCAGGTTCGGGGGTGGAGATCGTCAGCGGAGCTGCACCGACCCAGTCAGGGTCCGACGTGGGTGCACCAGAGGCCCAATCGGGGTCCACTGCGGGTGCAGTTCTGGCCCAATCGGAGTCCGATGTGGGTGCACCAGAGGCTCGATCGGGATCCACCACGGGTGCGGTTCTGGCCCAATCAGGGCCCGACGTGGGTGCAGCTGGGACCCAATCGGGGTCCAGCAGAGGTGCAGCGCCAGCGTGGTCCGCGGACGGGGGAGGAGCTGCAGACCTTTCACCGTCGAACGGATTACAGGCTCATCCTTGCCATCTGTCCCCTCTACTGAGTCACCGCCCCTGTGCATCACCGCTGGGGGCCGTGGGGGCTCCTGCTCGCTCGCCCCAGCTCTCCCGAGTTTTGTCCTCGTCAGGGAGGCTGCCGTGGGCTGTTTTTCCCCGGGACTGGTGGCTGAGGGACACGGGTCGGCCGCCTGAGGGACTGTTTCGCCGGTTCGGCGCCTCAGGTCGGCCACCCGACGTATTGTGTGTGTCTTCGGGCGACCTGGTTCGACCACCAGAGGAGCGGACGTGCTGGGCGTTGGACTGTGGTGAGCCACCTGGTCATGGTCTGTATCCTATGACCACCCGCCGGCTGTTGGACGTGGGGAGACCACCTGAACTGTTCCTGTGGCGCTTGGTCTCCGCCGGTCAGCGTAAACTGTCGGGGGGGGGGGGGGGTAGTGGTTTTTCTGGGTTGATTCGTCACAGTGATTTGTTTTTTTTTCTCGTCCTAGCTGTCCTGTGTATTTTGTGCTTGGTTATGTCTTGCAGTTGCCCTAGCATGTGTTATGTTCTACTGTTGCCTTGTTTTTCTCTGTGTATTATGTCTGATTTTGAATATTTGGTATTTTGTCATAGTCTTGTGTTTAGTATGTCTGACCCAGTAGTTCTGGTTTTTCGTTTTCTCCATGTGCATTTTTTGATTTAACCTGAGTAGTTATTCTTGTCATTGTCCTGTATGTCGTTCTTCTTGTCACTGTTTTGTTTCTGGGTTTGGTCTCTCTCCCTCCTCTCCTAACCCCAGCCACCCACCCTGGGGGGGGGGGGGGGCAGGGTGGTCCTTGGGGCGTTCTGAGCCCGCCCTCGGAGGGAGGGTACTGTTACGACCCGAGCGCTGGGTTCTGATCGTGCTCGGGCTAAGTTCAACTCGCTGCCGGCCTTGACAGCTGTGGGTTGTATTCTGGCCTCACCGGGCTCTTATTGTGAAGGTGCTCGGTGGGGCTTCCACCTGTCAAGGCTGGTCAGCTGTGTGTCATTACTGCTCGTTAGTGTTCGCATACCTGCCAACTACTCCGGTTTTGCTGTAATGGTTCCGGTTTTCAAGACCCCATTCTGGGTTACGGCTTTATTAATCAAAATTACGGTTTTTCACTAAAAATTCAGTCAAAAATTTTAAATCGTAAAAAAAACACGAAAGCAATTCCAAACACGAGATCGCTAGGAATCGTATCTAAATTTAGAACATAGTAGCGTCAGCCACCCGAATAGCGTCAGTCGCGTTTCTTTTCGTGGTTCACTGCTACGCTTTAAATGAAGCGTTTGCTAAGCTAACGCTATCGCAATTTATTTTTTTTTTTATTTTTTTTTTTTTGTTACTTATTTGTACCCGTAGGTGGACTTGGTTTGCAGTCTGGTGACAAGCCACCGGCTGCTGGTCGCTGCGTGCGCGAGCGCCCTAAACCTACATGTTTTTGGTGTGCGGGAGGAAACCGGAGAAATCCCGGAGTAAACCCGCGCAACACGGGGAGAACATGCAAACTCCACACAGCTCACTGTTGGTCGGGGCTGGGATCGAACCCACAATCTCATGATCCCCGCGATCCCCCGGCCGAGGATAAAACTGTGCTGCCACAGTGCTAAACCACTGCGCCACCGTGCAGCTATTGAGGGTATTGAGGTTTCTATTCTCGCACGAAATCCCGGAGAGGCATGCGTACATGGTGAGATGTAAACACGATGTAAACTGCTGCAGACGTTCGCACGACTGCACTTCAGCCCTGGCAAATGGACCATGGATTAGACATCTAAAGGGAGAATACATTTTATATAATGCCTAAGATTCTGAAGAACATGTGCTGTGTAATTGCAAGCCTTGTCATGCTTGGTGTATCATGTAAACACATAAAATATCAGAGTGATTTTGCCGTCTTTTACGCACGTGCCTGTGCCTGCTGATATCTCTAGTCTTCTAGTTACCTCCGCCAAGGAGGTTATGTGATCATCAGCATTGGTTTGTCTGTTTGGTTGTTAGCAAGATAACTCAAAAAGTTATGGACGGATTTTCATGAAATTTTCACAGATTGTCAGAAATGGGGTATCCTACAGATGATTAGATTTTGGTGGTGATCCGGATCACCGTCTGGATCCAGGAATTTTTTAAAGGATTCTTTTCTTTTTTTTTATTTAACATTGCGAGATAGAGCCATTTTCAATATTTTATTTATGATGTTAAACACTGTATGGGGGAACTGTGGCGCTTGGCGGAGGTCTGCGCTTTCCGAGTGCTTTTCTAGTATTCATAATACATCACATCTGGCCTATTCAAAGTTCTATGCAGTGTTAAGATAGTCTTTTGAATGCAAATTTAATGAATGAATGAATCTTTATTTTGGATAGATTAAAAGTAAAGATTAAAAAGAAACAGAATAATATAACAAAGGTGGAAAAATCCAACGAGGTCAAATTAAACAATAACTCCTCTGATTATACAGTTCAACATAAGTTATCTGAAATGGGTGATGGCTGAAGCCGCAGCTTATATTGCCCACCCATATTCCATCCAAGAATTCAAAAGAAAAACAAAACAAGAGCGATTACAATTCAGAACAAAGCTAAGACAAAATGTGACAAAAAAAAAACTAAGTAACAACACAACACAGACTGGATATGACAATCCTTATGTGATTTTACATGTCATCTTGTTTGTAGTATTTCTTCTTTTGGAGTATTTCTTCCTTTAGTTTTTGTTTAAATTGTCCAAGCGTTGTACATGATTTTAATTCAGGTCCAAAATCGTTCCATAATCTGACTCCTTGCACTGAAACAGTGTTGCTTGGTGGTAGTTCTCACTGAAGGTTTTTGAAATATACATGAGATGACTGTTGTTGTGAAATGGCGCTATATAAATAAAGTTGAATTGAATTGAAATGTTCCTCTGAAATGATATTGTTTCTCCCTTATTTGGAACAGCTTTTGGATATTTGCGGGCAGTGATAGATTCTTAGCTTTAAACATTATTACTGCAGTTTTAAAGTCAACCAGATCTTTTAACTTGAGAGCTTTTAATTTAAGAAAAAGTGGGTTTGTTGGTTCCCTGTAAGCAGCTTTGTTTATTATTCTAATAGCTCTCTTCTGAAGCATGAAGACTGGATATATGTTTGTTTTATATGTATTTCCCCATACTTCAGTACAGTATGTCATGTATGGGAGTATTAATGAATGATACAAAGTATATAATGTGGGTTGTTGATTCAGCAAATATTTCGCTCTGTGTAGTATTGCAATTGATTTAGATATTTTACCTTTAATATAATTAATATGTGACTTCTATGTCAAATGCTAATATTTGTTTGACACTGCGGCCCCTGGACCCCGGCTAGCTACTAGGCTTTTCAGGTTTGAAAGTTGAAGAAATATGAGGTTGTTAGCTACATTCTAACTTGATTTAATGCTAATATTTGTTTGGCGTCGAACCCCCCACCAGGACTTTGTCCTGGACTTACCGGGGCCTGCGGCCCCTGGTCCCTGACTAGCTACTAGGCTTTTCAGGTTTGAAAGTTGAAGAAATATGAGGTTGTTAGCTACATTTAACTAGATTTAATGCTAATATTTGTTTGGCAAATATTAGCATTAGCGTTAGCATTATTAGCATTAGCATTAGCATCGGCCCCTGGACCCCGGCTAGCTACTAGGCTTTTCAGGTTTGAAAAGTTGGCAGGTATGTGTTCGCCTTAATAAAGCGGGCACTAGCGGCAGTAAGATTGCTGGAGTATTGTCAACACTTTATCTACGTACTGTCAAAACCTCGTCAAGCCTTGTCGGAGCGTCATTAGACCTTCATGTCAGGTTTGTTGTATCATGCTATGTCACAGTTTAGCTCGTAGTGGCTGGGGTTCGCCCTGCAAGCTTGTGTATTGATTTATGTGTGTTTTTGCCGAGAGCGGCTCACAGTCTTGTCCTGTCTTGTGTGTTAATAAATCACCATCTTCGCAAAACTCACTGGTGGACTCTTGGCGTCTTATGGTGATCCGCGAGGGTCACCGCATGACAGTTGGTCTCATTTAAAAGAAAACACTTTGAATTTTTTGGCAAAACAGTCATAATCTCTCTAAGTGCTCCTGCCACTGAGTAACAGTCATCTAAACATACTGAACTTGAAGAAAATAAAGTTCGCCTGGGTGTTTTTTTGGATACAAATGCTTGCAATTAACACACAGCTTCAGATACTGGCTGGAAAATGCAACAGAAATGTAGAACCAAGTGTTATCCAGCTGAGGTCAAAATTTTGTAACAATACCACAAAAAATGAATATATTACACAGCTTTTTTGTCAGGTTGTTCCCAGGCGTTTTTGAACTGTGCCAAATTGTGCCAAATGGCACAGTTTGGAAAAACATCTGTAACTTTTGAATGATTCAATATAGAAGCTTGATCTTGGGCTCTAATGAAAGGTGACACTCAGGGCTGTGTGTGTAGGGGGGGGGGGTTGTTAAAAATTGTGTGGCTTTTTTTTACAAGAAAAAATAACCTACAGTGCAATAAAAATTATACTAAAATATCTGTAATGTAGAGGATAACAACTCCCACCCCCTCCCTGCTACAGAGGACGGACATCGTCCATCGCCACATGATGGACCGCGGCGCACGGTCTACTACGCACAGTTGTACTAAAATATCTGCAATATATCTGCAATCCGCTACAGAGGAGTAGTGGGGGGGGGGGACCGTTCTCGGCGCATGGACCGGACCGTGCGCCGCGGTCCGTCATGTGGCGATGACGCACAGTTGTAATTTACCGATCGGTCAAAAGTCATTTTGATTACAATTTTCAGGGATAAAGAATAATTTAGCTTATAACACTTACCTGTCCACAACAGCAGTGTCTCTGGCGAACATCTCTTCCTCATTGTCAGACGAACATGACGCTGGTCCGCTTGTTACGACTCGTGGTTCTGGTCACGCGACCCGGTCAAACCATGATTCCATTATTGCGGTTTTGCGCTTCCATGATTGCGGTTTTGGCGAACGATTTTTCAAAACAAATAAGAACAGTAGTAAGAAAAAAACACTGCCGAACGCTACCGTCACACACAGCGGCTTACACAAAACAGATTTTACGCACGGGACGCACGCTTTCAATCGTCGAACTTCTCTGCTTCAATTGGCTGGCTGTATTCGCAGCCGTTGGTAGGCGGGTCCTTCTTGCTAGGTTTTCAGTCATTGGTTCTTCAAGGTTTCAGAAACCCAATTCAAGGCTCTTATTAGTCGAATGAGAGGTCAATCACATTTAAACCAATCAAAGCACTCCTTTGGCTTTCTGTTCGCGGCTGTGTCTGTAGTGGAAGAACGGAAATGCAGCTTTTTTTTTTTCAGTGCGCACTGAGACGCACAGTGTGCGTCCTAGTGCGCACGAGGGCGCACTAGTATGCAGAGACGTGACCGCCCGCGGTATTCCGGAGTGCAAGAGGTTAAATTTTTATTCTATATAATGATTTATTCTGTTTTCTATTGTTATTCTGCTTATCTTGGGGTCCAGGTCATGGTGGCAGCAGTCGAAGCAGAAAAGCCCAGACTGGCCCAGTTCGCATAACACCATGATCCCTCCTGCCAGTGGTGAGCCCACTGGAGGGCAGACCCAGGCGGCTCCTTTGGGCCCCCAAACTGGGTGGGGTACACTGGTTCCTTGGTGGAGGTGGTGATCCACAGAGGGGTTATTCTGTTTTCTGTTCATCTAAGTAATGTTCATGCTTGCATGTGTGTGCAGGCATGCATACACACACAAGCATGCATGCGTGTGTGCGTGTATTCTGTATGGGATGTTTACAGTGACTTAACCAAGCTTCTTTATGCAGTGTCTTATCCTGTTTTGTGTGGAGTGTCTCTGATGCACTCATGATACCTAGTTATGAATCACCATGACCGTGTGTGAGTCCGCTTGTTTTCTTCCACCTGTGGGTTAACCGAACAGACACTAAACACAGCAAAAGCCGCAAATTCAGAAGCTTTTTTTTTTTAGATTGAGGCACAGCATATATTCAACCTGTTCCAGTTTAGGCAGCCAGTAATGTTACACCATGAATTTAAATACTGGTCGGGTATTATTAAACCTTAATTAACCTGTAAAGTCTCACATGGATTAAGCATTTATAGAATTTATTGAGTGAGATGGTGAAACTTTGGGCCAAGACAGGAAAGAAGCAAAACAAAAAAGTATGCTGGCTAACTGGCTTTGAAACATAAAACAGTCCAATAAATCTGATGAATGCAATTGTGGATAAGTATGTCTGGGATGGGAGAGAACAGAGAGATAATGGTCATAAGAGGACAATTTATAAGTAGGTTTCATAACGCTGCCTGTTCCCCCTCCACAGAGGGCTCATTCAGAGAAGAGGGCATGGCAGGATATCCTGACCAGGCACGGCATCCAGCCTCGCTGCCACTGCTCTAACCTCAGGATTATCCCTGCTTATGTAACAAGATAGAGGCTCTAAGTAAAATTAACAGATGTTAAAGTAACACAAAATGATAAAACCCAATCCCTCTTTGTAAGAAACTTAAGAGTAAAATTAAGGTGGACCAGGAATAGCCACTTGTTGAGCATATGTGCGGCCTCTTTAAGAAATAAAATGGATCGGCCCCCTCCCCTCAGGGCTGAGACTGGGGCTTTGTTTAAAAACTGCACGCTCCAATCTGCCACAAGATGCTGACATCAGCAGAAGTCGGGTTGGGGGTCAGGTGGGGTCAAGGCTGCCACTCACCCGCTGAGAAATGAAAACAGCCTGGGCAGACCCCACAGTCTCTGTTAGAGGAGGACAGAGAAAAGAAAAAGCCAAAAATAACCAGATGAACACAGTTTACTTGATTTACACAGTATTAAACAGCACGATTTTTCTGTTTAACATAAAATAGACAATTATGACATTTAGATTAAACAAAAAAAAAATTTTATTGGACATGAACCACATTTTAAGCCTTTTAAACTTCTTTCTGTCCAATGTCTTGTGTGATAGTATCCCTAAAGTGCATAAACTATAACATTCTTATCTATGCTTTATACACTTTTTTAAAAACCATGACAGACTGAATATTATTCACAGACACGGTTGAACTGCTACACTTTCCTGAGTCAATCAGTCAGCAGGATGTATCCCCGCTGTGGTGACAAATCCTTTCAGCAGTCGTGTCCTTAACCGGTACACTGTGACCTGACACTCATGAAATAACCAGAAACAGACCGCAGGTGTTGTTCAGGAAAACTGCACCACTCCAAATCTGAGCAAGATCCAAAAGTGCTCTTACAGTTTTCATTTCATTTCCAGCAGTGACAAACCAGCACCCCTTAAAAGTCCACTCCAGTGCTTTGTTGTTAAAAAGGTGACAGAGTCATAGTCTTTCTGAATTTTAATGTACACAAAAATATAGTATCACATTTATAGAGAGCCTAAGTCACGCCCCTTCTACTTCTACATATGGGATCTTAAATCGGAAAAAATCTCCATTGAAATGAATGGCAAGAAGTAAATTATTTTTTCATCCCAACTGAATTTTGCCACGAGTTACACATATGATGTTTGCTGATTTAAAAGATAATTTTGCACATAAATAATGGTGTAAGTTGTTGTTTAACTTAAGGTATAAGGTTGTGAAAATACATAAATTGAAAGACTAGAAACACAGACTCACATAAGTTATGTCATTGTTTTCAAAGTATTCCCAGGGTGAAGTATTTAACAGTTTTCTGTATTAATTCCAGCTCTCAAAATCAACACATTTGTGTTGTTTCTTCTTCTCTTTGGATCCTTCTTTCATTGGTCAAGAAACAGGAGGTGGGCTTTGAGATGGGAACCACTGTAATTGTGTTTGATGATGTGTATAGTCTGAGACAACAGGGGATGTAGTACACTTAGTGGTTTCACAAAAACTATACAGTGGTGTGAAAAAGTGTTTGCCCCCTTCCTGAGTTCTCATTTTTCTGTGTTTGTCACACTTAAATATTTCAGATCATCAAACAAATTTAAATATTAGACAAAGATAACACAAAATGCAGTTTTTAAATGAAGGTGTTTATTATTAAGGGTAAAAAAAAAATCCAAACCTACATGGCCCTGTGTGAAAAAAATGATTGCCCCCCCTTCCCCCTGTTAAAACATAAATTATCTGTGGTTTATTACATCTTTGGAAAGCTGAGTTCAATTTCTCTAGCCACATCCAGGTCTGATTACTACCACACCTGTTCTCAATCAAGAAATCACTTAAATTGGACCTGCCTGACAAAGTGAAGTAGACCAAAAGATCCTCAAAAGCTAGACATCATGCTGCGATCCAAAGAAATTCAGGAACAAATGACAAACAAAGTAATTGAGAGCTAGCAGTCTGGAAAAGGTTATAAAGCCATTTCTAAAGCTTTGGGACTCCAGCGAACCACAGTGACAGCCATTATCCACAAATGGCAAAAACATGGAACAGTGGCAGTGTTTCCTCTGGCTTAAAGACCTTGGCGCGGTGGCAACATATTTTTCCGGGGGGAAGGGGGCGGGCAGAAAACACATATGTACGAATGTGTTAATTTTATACTTTTTAAAAAAAAATTTGCACAGAAACTTTGTATATAATAATGCATCAGATTTATATAGCGCTTTATCATAGACACTCAAAGGCGCTTTTTACAAATACATTATTCATTCACTCCAGACAGACAATGGTAGTGGCAAGCTACTACTGTAGCCATAGCTGCCCTGGGGAGCAGCTGCCCTGACGGAAGTGTGGCTGCCAATCCGGGCCAGCGGCCTCTCCGGCCACCACTGAACATTTATACACATTCATACCCAGTGTTATGGACACTGGAGGCAAGGTGGGTAAAGTGTCTTGCCCAGGGACACAATGGCAGGATATCTGGGGATTTGAACCGCCAACCATCCGGTTATTGGACGATCTGCTGTACCTCCTGAGCCACTGCCGTGCATATGGAACTTACAGTTTGAAGTATTGTACAACCAAGGCTTGAATGTTGGAATATTGGGCCATTTAGGGTCCCACCCAGATGTCCTGTATTTGGACTTTTTACTGGTGTCATCCTTCTCTCCTTCTTCTGCTCTCACCTCTCCTGGACCCTCTGCCTGAACTCTTTCCTCTCCTTGGCTCCTCTCTTCTGTCTAATCTTGCCTTCTCTGAGCTCTGTCTAATTCAGCTTCTCTCTCTGTCTATGGTGGTATACAAACAGGTTAGAAAATATCAAGTGCCATGTAAATTAAAGGAGACTGTAGAAGAGCTTGGAATAACGAGGCGATGTGATTTATAAACCAAAGTTTATTATCAGCTTCGCTCCTCTAACAAGTCTCATCTCAGTGCAGAAGCAGAATAAGAGGTCGAACACATTCAGACCTACATAGTTATACCTACACATCACAAAAGACATTGCACATCAAAGCTGACATCCCGCATTAGCTTAATCCCCCCTCCTTTGTCTTCCTACTCCTCCACCTGACCCTGGGTGGTCAGGGCGATCGATCTCCTCCATTGTCCTCTGTCTCTTCCACCTGGCCCTGGGAAGTCAGGGCGATCAATCTGGTCTCCACCGCTGCGCCTCGGATGCTCTTTGATCTTCGCTGGCGGTTGAGACCTCTTGTCCTGTTCTGAGGCGTGAGGTCGTTGTACATATGTAATCACTAAACATTCTAACATGCTTATACATATGTAGGTTATGGGATATATGATTAATATAAACCACAGCCCCCCCCCAAACAACTAAGAAAAGGACAGTAAAAGAAAGTCCACAGTTTAAGATAATTTCTATGACATACCAACTGTTAAACCTCTTGACAAGGAAAAAAAAAACAAAAAAACTTTCCAGCAGCTATGCTCCTGTAGAGAATTCAGTGGTAATCATAACAGTGTAGTAATATCACAAATCAGTCTTAAAACTGTCACAGCACAATCTGATAAATAGTTAACAACTTTAGGTTAATTTGTATCAGCCCCTGTGCCGTCTGGGTTTTAGTCTTCTCCCGAATCTGCTGTGGGTCTGCTTGGGCGTCCCGGCGGGACCTTCCTGTAAGGAATCTGCAGCTTGGGGAGGAGAGTGGTTATTTGTTCCCTGCAGGGGGGCTGAGTCTTTTTTCTTGGGGGGTCTACCCCGCCGAGGTGCTCTCGCCAACCGTGCAGGTTCGTCTCTCAACAAGAAGGCAGGTTTAAGTCTGTCAATGCTGACTGTTTCTTTTCTGTCCCCTAAATCAAGCACAAAATGCTTATCACCAGGTTCCAGCACTCTGAATGGTCCATCGTATGGTGGACGGAGGGTAGATTTTAAAGTTTCATGCCTAACAAAAACGAATTCGGCGTTTTTTAAAGCTTGGGGGACAAAAACCCGTGGAAAAGAGTGGTGTGCCGGTCCGGGGATAGTGTCCGGTCCGCTGCTGCCTGAAAGCCTCATGGCTGGAAGATGCCCAGGCTCTGGGTTCTCTGGTAAAAATTCACCTGGGAGTCTGAGAGGTTGTGCAAAAACTAATTCTGCTGGGGAGGCGTCTAGATCCTCTTTAGGCACAGCACGCAACCCCAATAAAACCCAGGGAAGTTTATTTACCCAATTTGTATCCGTTAGTGAGGCTCTGAGGGCGGTCTTTAAAGATCTGTGAAAACGCTTGCATAACCCATTAGCCTGAGGGTGATAAGCGGTGGTGCGGTGAATTGTCGCCCCTAAGCTGCTGGCCATGGCTGACCAAAGCTCTGAGACAAATTGAGGCCCCCTATCGGACGTGATGTCCGATGGGACGCCGAAACGTGCCACCCAGTTTGTCAAAAAAATGCGAGCGACTTCCGCCGCTGTGGTTGATGCCAGAGGGACCGCCTCAGGCCAGCGCGTAGTACGGTCTATCATTGTTAACAGGTGTGTGAAACCCTGAGACGAAGGTAGTGGTCCCACGAGGTCGACATGAACGTGGTCGAACCTTCTAGCTGGGATTCGAAAAGGCTCTAGAGGGGCTTTTGTGTGTTTGTGTATTTTGGCGCGCTGACAAGACATGCAAGTTTTTGCCCATTCCTTTACATTTTTGCGCAGGCCGGGCCACACAAACTTTTCGGCGACCATTTTAACCGAGGCGCGCACACCTGGGTGCGCGAGGGAGTGAATTGAGTCGAAAATACGGTGGCGCCATGCAGCTGGGACTACCGGGCGAGGTCGGCCGGTTGAAACGTCGCAGATTAGGGGGGGTACACCGTCGCGTAAACCCCTTTCCTCCAGCCTTAACCCTGTTGGTCCAGACAGGAGTGCGCGCACGTCCGCATCACTGCTTTGCTCCTCTGCCATGGCTGCGTAATCTATCCCTACATGAATTGGGGCCGCGTACATGTCCGCGTTGGCGAAGAGTTCTGCGGCTGAGGTAGTATAATCTGTCTCCTCGCGCTCTGGCGATGTCACAGCGCGAGAGAGGCAGTCTGCTACCACGTTAAGTTTGCCTGCCACGTGTCGAATGTCTGTGGTGAACTGTGAAATTGCAGCTAGCTGTCTTTGTTGCCTGCCTGACCATGGTTCTGAAATTTTAGCCATCGCAAAGGTGAGCGGTTTGCGGTCTACAAAAGCCGTGAAACGCCACCCTTCTAACCAGAACTGGAAGTGGCGGATGGATAAATGAAGCGCTAGCAGGTCCCTGTCAAAAGTGCTGTATTTACGCTCCGTTTGGTTTAACGATTTGCTGAAAAATGCCAAAGGTTGCCAGGTTCCGCCAACGTGTTGTTCCACAACTGCCCCTATGGCCAGGTCTGAAGCGTCTGTGGTTAGCGCGATGCGGGCCGAGGGATCAGGGTGAACCAACAATGTGGCGTTCGCTAGAGCACTTTTTACTTCCGCGAAGGCACGTTCTCGCTCCGGGGTCCATTCGACCGCGTTGGAAGGCTTTTGTTTTCTGAGCGCGGTATACAGGGGCTGCATGAGTTGAGCTGCGCGGGGGAGGAAATGGTTGTAAAAATTAACCATTCCCAAAAATTCTTGCAGCGATTTGACCGTTTGTGGTTGTGGAAAATTTTGGAACTGTGAGTGCTGGAAATTGGGTGAGGAGTTGGTCAAACTTACCTCCTGCTGTTGTGACGCTGGCCTGCACGGGTGGTGGAGAGACTCGAGCTGAGCAGGGAATAGAATAAAATGACAGTGCATTAACCAAGCGTCTATTTGCTAGATCTACTAACAACCCATGTGCACACAAAAAATCAGCACCCAACAAGTTAAAACTCATCGCCGCTACAATAAATGTCCATCTGTAGTTGCGGCCGTGAATGCAAAGGGGCAGGCTCCTTTCACCGTAAGTGTCGATGATGGAGCCGTTGGCTGCCATCGCCCCATTTCCAAGGGGACCCATGGCCCGATCTGCGTGGGAATGGGTGATAAAGCTCAGTTGAGCTCCGGTGTCGATCAGGAACTGTCTCCCAGTGTGTCCGTCAGTCACATAAAGAAGTTTATTTTTTTCGCCGAGAACCGCAGCCGTTAACGGTTCTTGGTTTTGGCGTTTTCCCGAACTTTTGAACTTGCAGGGGGGAACGCATTTGTACGCCCCCTCGGCGAAACGGTGGTGGTAATAGCAGATGTCGTTCCGCCTGCTGCGTCTTGGTCGTGTTGCCGCCATGGTGGGCGGGCTCTGCTCGGTTGTCTGTGGTTCTCCGCTGTTCTGGGCATCTGCGGATGCTGCTGTGGCCACCTGTTCCCCGCAGGCGTTGGTGAGTCGCTGCGCTTCTCGGGTCAGCGCGCGGAAGTCCTGCTGGGTGCTGCACCGCATGTTGATCAGCGTCCCTCTCATGTGTGGCGGCAGAATGCTGAGGAAGATGTGTTGGAAGAGGAAGTTGCCGTTGTCCTCCTCCTTGAGCTGCAGCATGTCCTCCATGAGGGCCTTGGGTCTGCATCCTCTGTGACCGTAGATCGCCAGGATCTTCTCTGCTCTCTCCTCGGCTGAGGGGACGAAGTTCTCGACGATGGTCGCCTTCAGCTCTCTGTATTTGTCATGGGCGGGCGGCTGTCAGATTATGCTCCGCGCGCATCTTGACGTGGCAGCGTCGAGTTTGGCGACGATGTGATAAAACTTCGTCTCGTCCGCCGTTATGCCCGCCAGTGCAAACTGAGCCTCAGCTTGCTGGAACCACAAGCTCGGGTCTTCTTGCCAGAATTCTGGCAGCTTAACGGTGACGGCGCTTGTGTGGGCCGTCCTTGATGTGTCCGCCGGGTGAGAGCGCCTTTCTTCTGCTCTCACGGCGGGGCTGGGGATGGTGCTTGGTTGAACCCTCTCTTCTGCCGTGGGGGAACGTCTTCCATCCGTTCCCCTCCTGTCTGCCTGAGTCGCCTCCGATGAGTCAATCGCGGGAGAACGTCTCTGTTCCATCCTCACATCTGGTCACCAGTGTAGAAGAGCTTGGAATAACGAGGCGATGTGATTTATAAACCAAAGTTTATTATCAGCTTCGCTCCTCTAACAAGTCTCATCTCAGTGCAGAAGCAGAATAAGAGGTCGAACACATTCAGACCTACATACTTATACCTACACATTACAAAAGACATTGCACATCAAAGCTGACATCCCGCATTAGCTTAATCCCCCCTCCTTTGTCTTCCTACTCCTCCACCTGACCCTGGGTGGTCAGGGCGATCGATCTCCTCCATTGTCCTCTGTCTCTTCCACCTGGCCCTGGGAAGTCAGGGCGATCGATCTGATCTCCACCGCTGCGCCTCGGATGCTCTTTGATCTTCGCTGGCGGTTGAGACCTCTTGTCCTGTTCTGAGGCGTGAGGTCGTTGTACATATGTAATCACTAAACATTCTAACATGCTTATACATATGTAGGTTATGGGATATATGATTAATATAAACCACAGAGACAACCAAAAATTTCTAGTTAAGGGTACAAAAAGCACCCACTTAAAACTTGAGTCATATTATAATATCAGATATTCAGTCTTGAATATTTGAGGTTTTTCTCCAAAATTTACAACAATTTTCTTATAGTTTTCTACTTTTCTCTGTAAATTTATCTAAATTTGAAACCATTTCCCTTAAATTTGTAATTTCCTCTTGTAAAATTGACTTTTCTTGTACATTTGAAACTTTATTATAAATTTGTGGATTATTTTATGGCTTATTTTTGTCTGTTTTTTTTTTAAATAAAATTACTGGGTTTTTTAAAATAAATTTGAAACAGACTGTGATATTTTTTTTTTTTTTACTTTTTCCTTATAACAATTTATATTTTGACCATAACTTTGCAGTCAGAACAGTACAATAATTTAACTCTCATTACAAAGAAAAAAATATTAATAAAATTGTATTTAATGATTTAAATTAACTTAAATGACCAAGGATGCTGTTATTTCTGTTATAACGTTTCTATATATTTATAGTTTTGGGGTTTTTTTTGTTTTTTAGAAATCTCACAACCACCCAGACAGCAGGAAAAACCTCCCTTATTTTGAAATCCAAAAATTGGCACGTTTAATTTGTCTGAAGGCTGCTGACGGATTAAAGTTATTGACTTGATGAATTTCGGTCATCTTCACTTGCCAGGTACATAATTGGGAACATAACTTAATATTGTGACGTATTAGGGTTCACACAAGAAAAGGAGCAGATGGCTGCGACGAAACAGGCTTTATTGAAACACCCACACTGAACACAGACAGGAGGGGAGGTCATTCTCCCAGACCTCTGTTTCAATAAGGGTTACACATACACATAATCATTCCTGTTCTAATTCTACCTATAACACTGCTGGGTCATTATAACGCAGCTATAATGACCCAGCAGTGTTATAGGTAGCAGTGGCAAAGTGGCAGTGGCAAAGCATGCTGGGAAGATCCCTGCCCCCCTTAACACAGCCCTGACGTTACACTGCCCACCCCCCCACCCCCAGACTGGTTTCTGTCCCCAGAAAAATGAAAGTCCAACTCAAAAGTCCAACACGAATCCGTCCAGGTGTCGGGGCGGCCTCCGTTGCCGATGACCAGCACGTATAGGCCCGCCAGTGTCCATCTGTGTCTCGGTTGGAGTATCTGGTCGGGGTGAAGGCTCCGGCTCGACCACCAGCGGGGCGGATGGCTGGTACAGGGCGAGACGGTCACGGTGGAGTACCACGACCTGGTCCCTTTTCTTAAGCCTCACCCTGTATACCATATCCGTCAGTCTCTGCAGAACCACGCACGGTCCCGACGCCAATTTCGGTGACCGTCCTCTTTTCCTCTCAGGGCAGAAAACCCAGACTCGATCTCCTGGTGCAAAGTCCCCCCCCCCCCCCCCCCCCCGGCAGCAGGAGTCATACGCCCGCTTCTGCCGACTCCCCGCCGCTGCCAGAGCCTCCCAGGCGGGCCCCTGGCCCGTGTCCAGCCACTGCCAAACCCGGGAAATGACTGGATCTCTGTCCTGCTTGCTCTGCAGCTGCCGTGCGCCGAGGGCCTCTGTGACGTCATCGCTGGGGAAAGCTGCCTGATTATCCGAGGGGAACTGTGTGCCGCTATGTTATTCCTGCTCACAGTGGTCCAGAGAGCAGCAGCCCGTGGGACGGCCTGGTCTCCATCCTCTGCCTGCTGGCAGTGACGACAGTCCAACAGCTCCCGCAGATGGCGTGTCTGTCCCGATTCTAGCCCGCTGCAGCTCTGCTGGAACAATTCCTCGACCACCTGCTGCATTTCTGCTGACACGTTGACCCGCTCCGCTGTGATCCTCCCCCTTGCTGTCTCTATCTGTGATCGTGCTCCCTCTGCTCATGCTGGTGGCGCCGTTGTGCCCAGTCCTCGCGGTGGCCCGCCTGGTCTGGTCCGTCCTGGCGGTCCCTCGATCGCGCAGGCCTCCGGTTTCCTTCTCTGGGTCCCACTGCGGAGCATGATGGTCCGGGTTCCCAGGTGGAGGGACGGTCTGGCGGTGTCCATCTTCGCGTTCCACGCTGCGAGCAGGTCGAGTCCAATAATGCAGGGGTCTTGGATATCAGCCAGCCAGAACGGGTGGTTTGTGTTCTGACCGGCCACCCCCACCACAAGAACTCTTCGCTCTCCCAATCTGGTGCGCTCACCGGTAGCTGTGGTGACGCAGCGCCCGGTGGGTTCCCACCCCTGTGGTGCCGTCTCGTCCGTGCCTGGCAGCACATTGGGTCGGACCAAGGAGATGGTAGAACCGGTGTCGATCAGGGCCTGGATCGGCGTGTTGTCCAGGCTGCACTGTAGGTATATCCCTGGCGAGTGTCCATTTCGGCCCACACGCGGTTTGTCGTGGGGTGGGTGCAGGGCAGTACCGCGCAATGTGTCCTGGCTCCCCGCAGTGGAAGCACCCTTCCTCGCGCTGCGGCGGCCGTCTTCTCCGTTGGCGCGCCGCCGTAGTCTGCCGTAGCTCCTCCTCCTCCTCCCCGCTCTCAGCTGTGGCCTGAAAGGTTCTTTGTCTTGGTGCCAATGTCTCGGCCGTACAATTTATCAGCGGCTCCACGCGCTCCTCTTCTGCCACCGCAGTCTCCCAGTTGCTCGCGACGTTAATCCGGACGTGGCTCTGGAGCTGGGCTGGGTGGAGACCCCGGATGAAGTTCCGGAGGGCAAGCTTCTCCACTACCTCCGGTTCGAAATCCGGGTAGCTGTGCCGTGTCAGCAGCTGTATGTCTGCTGCATAGGCTCCCAGGCTCTCCCAACTGCCTCGCTGGTGGTTGGCCAGCTGTTTCTCTGCGTGCTCAGCGTTGGCCACTCTCCCAAACCGCCTCCGGAGCGCTCCTTGTAGCGCTCCTTGTAGCGCTCGCCAGCTGCGGCGTTCCTCGGGCCGGAGATCGGACAGTGTGCGGAGAGCCCTTCCCTCCAGGGCCAGCGCGACCTGCACGGCGCTCTCTTTTTTGGGTTGCCAGCCGTTCAGCGCAGCAGCCAGCTCGACCTGGACCAGGTAGTTGTCCAGCAGGGTTTCACCGTTGAAGCGGGGAATCTTGGCCCTCTGCCAGATGGTGGGACAGTCGCCTCTCGGTCGATCACTGCTCCTGGTTGCAGTGGAATCGCCGGCCCATCCTGCCCTGAAAAGGGCGGGGAGCAGGGCTGGTTTGCTCTGCTCAGTCCGCCCCGCCTTGAAAAAGGCAGAAGGCGGGGTACGCTGGTCCCGTCGGGTCCGCTGCTCCGTTCATCCCGGCGAGCAACTCTGGGGGTTGGTGTCTCAGCTCTGTCGTCCATCCCCAGCTGAGCGACGAATCGCTCCAGCTGCTGGATCTCCGCTCGGATCCTGGCTTCCATCTGCTCCATATCCCACTTCTGACACCAGTGTCACGTATTAGGGTTCACACAAGAAAAGGAGCAGATGGCTGCGACAAAACAGGCTTTATTGAAACACCCACACTGAACACAGACAGGAGGGGAGGTCATTCTCTCAGACCTCCGTTTCAATAAGGGTTACACATACACATAATCATTCCTGTTCTAATTCTACCTATAACACTGCTGGGTCATTATAACGCAGTTATAATGATAGAGCAGTATAATGACACAGTAATAACAGTTTAACACACACGAAAATAACGTCCTCTGCTCGCAAAGCATGCTGGGAAGATCCCTGCCCCCCTTAACACAGCCCCGATGTTACACTATTGTAGTGGATGGTGAAATATATCCTCAGCAATTCAGTAGTCCCTCTTGCCTTTCCCTTCATATGAAGCCAGCACCATCTGAATTTTAACCACATCTCTTAGCGAAGCGACTCTTCCGTTATTACCTCCGCCAAGGAGGTTATGTTCTTACTGGGGTTTGTCTGTTTGTCTGTTACCAACATAACTCAAAAAGTTATGAACGGATTTTGACGAAATTTTCAGGAAAGGTGTGTAATGGCACGGGGAACAGATGATTAGATTTTGGTGATGATCTGAGAGTGCATACCTCCACCAAGGGCTTTGTTTGTATTTGTGCAACAGGATTACACAAAAACTACTCGATGGATTTGGATGACATTTTCACCGGAGGTGGTTCTTGGACTAGAGAGGAACCCATTCCATTTTGGTGATGATCAGGGAATGCATACCTCAGCCAAGGCTCTTCTCACAGTGTGTCAGCCACAATACTCCAAAACTAATGGACAGACTTTGATGCAGTTTTCGCCATAAATGGCTCTAGGCCTCGACACAAACCCATTACATTTTGGAGGTGATCCATGAGAGACTGAAGGAGCCTTGGCGGAGGTATGCGCTCTCTGAGTGCTTTTGTAGTTGCTCCTGTTTCCAGCGGGTTAAAACCATGATAAATGCCTCCAGTGCTTGCATACCTCTTCTGATTTTTTTTTTCTTCGCATTTAAAGTACTTTAATAAACTCATGTTTCTGTTGGACAGTCGAGCCTTATGATGCTGCATTTCCCTTCTAGCCCGCCTTGGTCCGCGTCCGCTTTGGACGAGCCCGGCACGCACGCGGCGCTGTACATGCTCACTTTTTTCATCTACCCAGGCCAAACGGTTGACGCATGCACACAACCATCATTTGTAGTTTCACTCCCGCCTGATAGGTAGTGCAAAGGTGCTGATGCGCCAGGATTTTCATCAACGAAGAAACGACGGACTTTTTCACAGAGTTTCTCTTCAAATAGAGTTCATTTCTGCTGTTTGACTTCCCGGTTTTCACTTCTTTTCCACGAAGATGCTGCTGCCACTAGCGAGACACTGCCTGCTGACTGACTGGAAAGCTCATGTGGGCGGGCCGCTTCTAAACTCCACGCAGATGACGGCCACGCGCGTTGTTTGTGTGCGCGCTTGCGGAAAATCATTGCTTCATATATTTTTCTTAAATTCATATCTCCTTCTTGGCATGGCGGTAAATTTTCTGGCGAAGCGGCCCGCCACCGAGAAATGTTACCAGAGGAAACCCTGAGTGGTGAACCTCTCCAGGAGTGGCTGGACAACCAAAATTACCCCAAGAGCGCAGTGGCAACTCATCCAAGAGGTTACGAAACACCCCACAACAACATCCAAAGAACTGCAGGCCTCACTTGCCTCGGTTAAAGTCAGTGTTCATGACTCCCTCATAAGAAAGAGACTGGGCAAAAATGGCCTGCATGGCAGAGTTCCAAGACAAAAGAGCAAAAAGAACATAAAGGATCATCTCAGTTTTGCCAGAAAACATCTTGATGATCCCCAAGACTTTTGGGAAAATACTCTGTGGACTGACGAGACAAAAATTGAACTTTTTGGAAGGTGTGTGTCCCATTACATCCGGCATAAAAGTAACACAGCATTTCAGAAAAGGAACATCATATCAGCAGTAAAATATGGTGGTGGTTGTGTGATGGTCTGGGGCTGTTTTGCTGCTTCAGGACCTGGAAGACTTGCTGTGGTAAATGGAACCATGAATTCTGCTGTCTTCCAAAAAATCCTGAAGGAGAATGTCCGGCCATTTGTTCATGACCTCAAGTTGAAGCGCACTTGGGTTCTGCAGCAGGACAATGATCCAAAACACACCAGCAAGTCCACCTCTGAATGGTTTAAGACAAACAAAATGAAGACTTTGGAGTGGCCTAGTCAAAGTCCTGACCTGAATCCAATTGAGATGCTGTGGCATGACCTTAAAAAGGCAGTTCATGCTCAAAAACCTTCCAATGTGGCTGAATTACAATAATTCTGCAAAGATGAGTGGGCCAAAATTCCTCCACAGTGCTGTAAAAGTCTCATTGCCAGTTTCCGCAAATGCTTGATTGCAGTTGTTGCTGCTCAGGGTGGTGCAACCAGTTATTAGGTTTAGGGGGCAATCACTTTTTTACACAGGACCATGAAGTTTTGAATTTTTTTTCCCTTAATAATGAACACCTTCATTTAAAAACTGCATTTTGTGTGTACTTGTGTTATTGTTGTCTAATATTTAAATTTGTGTGATGATCTGAAACATTTAAGTGTGACAAACATACAAAAAAAGAGAAATCAGGAAGGGGGCAAACACTTTTTCACACCACTGTATATTACTCTTCTAGCTTACAACCATTCATTCATCTTCTTCCGCTTAATCCTTTTCGGGTCGCGGGGGGGCTGGAGCCTGTCCCAGCATCTTTGGGCGAGAGGCAGGGTATACACCCTGGACAGATCGCCAGTCCATCGCAGGGCCAACAGAGAGAGACAGACAACCATTCACTCTCACAGTCATACCTAAAGACAATTTAGAATCCCCAGTTTGATGCCAGTTAACCTAACTTGCATATTTTTGGCATGTGGGAGGAAACCGGAGAAATCCCAGAGTAAACCCACACAGACACGGGGAGAACATGCAAACTCCACACAGATCACTGTTGGTTGGGGGCTGGGATCGAACCCGGGATCCCTCGGCCAAGGGTGAGTTGTTGTGCTGCCGCAGTGCTAACCACTCCGCCACCGCGCTGCCCATTAGCTTACAACCACCAGAACTTTAATTACATGGAAAATTATCTTTTAAATTGACAAAGTCATATATGTAACTCATGGTAAAATTCGATCAGGATCAAAAGATAATTTTGCTCTTGCTAGTCATTTCAGTGATTTTTTTCTGATGTAAGGTCCCTTGTGCAAAAATAGAGGGGGCTCTCTATTAAAAATAAAAATTTAATTCAACTTAATTTATGTAGTACCTAATCAATAAAAAGTCATTTCAAGGCACTAGATACATAAGGCATGAATCAGAAGTATTTCAGAGATAACTGCAACAATCAAGCGATCCCCTATGAGCAAGCACTAGGCGACAGTGGGAAGGAAAAACTCCTGCATAGGAAGAAACCGCCGGTAGAATCAGGCTCAGGGAGGGGCAGCTATCTGCCACAAGAGGAGGAGACTGGGAGAGACGAGAAGAAAAGAAAGAAGAGGCATACTATTCATGCAGAAAACATACAAAGAGAACAGCATTTGTACAGATACATGTGCAGTGATGAGCAAAAGCTTGATTAGCTATGGCCTACAGTATGTTTTTTAGGCTTGTCAACCTTTTCAAGCTAGCTAGCTACTCTCACAGCTAGCACTACAAGCAGATGCATGTACAGCTGGGCCCTAATGATGCAGTGTCCAAACACTATGTAGAGTGTAGCAGTAGACATAGCAGTAAGTCATAGTAAGATTCATAGAATGTGTAAAGTCAGCTCAACTCAGCTGTAATTATATTATGACATACTTGTTATGGAAGGGATTTAGGGTAGTGGGCGGCGTGGTGACATGGCCAGCTGGTGTTGTCATTGCGCCAATCTTTATAGAGGGGAGTCGGCCATGTTATGGCCTCTTTGCCGACTCACCCTCATAGCAACAGTTAGGAGCCGAGTGCTCACATAAGTGTACTGCATTACTAAAGAGTTTGTAATAAAGTTCAGTTCCTGCACAGCATCCTCGTCCGTCATGATTACCAGGTTTGTGGACATTGTGGAGAGAGGAATAATCAGGCAAAGCATTGAAAGCAGACAAACTTTATTCACTCTCTCACATCTCTCAGAATCAGAAAACATTGACCTCATGCTGCAGGGTCTCTACTTTATATTACAACACTCACTCCCCCTGCTGCCTGAGGTCTTGCATCACAATACATTCTCGCATCACAATTCCTATTGTCCCCCAGTTGCTTAATCCCCATGCTCTTCCGGCAGAGGAATTTACTGCCTCTGCCTTCCTTCCAGTCTGAGATGAATATCACAGCATGGGTCCTGCATACCGCCTCCCCCCCGCCCCCAGAGTCTCAGACTGAGCGTTAACTCTCACGTCCTTTTGGCTTCAGCCTCCTCCCATATCTGCTGTAACGAGGGGTCTTCGGCTCTGCAGCGCTGCTGTGCCGGTGGGGGGTTCCTGGGGGTGTGTCCGTCTGTGGGTGGACAATGGAGGGGTGGGGGGGACATTCAGCATGCTCGTGTGACTGCTCTGATGAATTGTTTACCTGGGGAGTTCTCAGTGGGGGTCTTCCACGCCGAGGAGCTCGAGCCAACATCACCTGCTCGTCTGCCACCACAAAGGCGGGCTTAAGCCTGTCTATACAGATTTTCTCCCAGCGACTCCCCAAGTTTAACACAAAATGTTTGTGTAACCCAGTGTTAAAAACGTGAATAAAATTATAAATATCGATACCGCTTTAAAAAAAAAAAGGGGGACACTCATTTTACAATGGGAATAGATATTTTGAAGATAAATATATAGATAAATATAAGTTCATAAAATATACCCATAACTGACTTCCGGTTATGGCGGCCGCGTAGGAGGGTGTGCTCCACTCTGCTCTGCTCCTAATGATAAAAAAGTAGGCTAAAACTCTCCCAATTGGAACAAAAACCTATTCTAGCGTTTGGGGGCGGATATGGTAAAAACTAAGGCTGTGAAATCAGGCGGAGGAAAAACTGATTCGTCGAGACAAGCCAAGTTAACAGATTTCCATGCTCGTGACGCAGCAGATAAATCGCCTGTGACCATGGCTGAGGAGGGAGCTAGCGGTGGTGCAGTGACTGCCGAAGGAACGAATGCGGTCCTTGCTGCCATCAGCGCTATGAGAACAGATTTTTCGTCTAAGTTTGATGGGATTATAGCTGCGTTAGAAGCTATGAGATAAGAAATAAGCGACTGTATGGAGCGAATATCGCAGGCAGAGCTCCGGATCTCCAACGCTGAAGATGACGTCAACAGCCTGCAATTAAAGGTCCAAACATTGGAATTAAAAAATAAACGTCTGGAAGATAACGTCTTGGACTTAGAATCCCGGTCGAGACGGAATAATTTAAGGCTTGTGGGCCTTCCCGAGGGGGGCGGAGGAACAGGATGCGTGTTCCTTTTTGGAAAAGTGGATTCCAGAAGCGCTGAATAACGCAGATCTACAGTCATCAGTTGTCTTGGAAAGCGCACACCAAATAGGCCCACCGAGAGATAAGAAGACAACACCGAGGACGCTGATTATGAAGTTCCTCAACTACAGGGACAAGATGACGGTCTCCAGTGCAGCGCGTACTAAAGGAGAAATTAAATACCAGGATCAACAGGTGCGGTTCTACCCAGATTTGGCCGCAGGAATCCAACAATTAAGGAAACAGTTTGACCCTGCCCGTAAAGAGCTGCGCAGCCTTGGGATTCGTCACGGAGTAATTTATCCTGCAAGACTGCTGGTCACGTATAAAGGGAGAACCCAAGTCTTTAAGACCCCTCAGGAGGCGCAGGAACTCATTAAGCAGATCCAAGGAGAGACTGGCGAGAGCCAAGCATGAAGCAAGAACAAGATATAAAAGGTAGAATATTTAAGCAAGTGTTCAAGTATCTGACTGATTTGAAACATATAGCATGTCTACAAAATATAGATTGTATTATATATTAAAAAAAAGAGAGAAAAAGCTATGATGTACAAAGTTGCTATAAAATTTTGGAGTTAAATTGGAAAAACTACAGAAGAGAGTTATTGTCATGTCACTAAAAGTAGCAGAGTCAGGGTGATTGAGAGGAGGAAAGAGTGAGTGGTTTGACTGATCCTCACGGGGGAGGAGCAGATTCAGGCTGTAACAGGAGACAGATTTTTTTTTGATTTTGGGAGGATTACCACGAATGTGGGAAGGGGGAATTTGTTTGTGTGTAGTTTGTGGGATGAATGTTCAACCATCCATGTTTTTGCTTCTCTGTATGAGCATGTTTATATTGCAAGGTAATCTCAAACTCTTTATTGATCATAGACCAAAGCGTTAAGCTTAATTTAACATCATGGAATTGCAGAGGTCTACAAAATCTAAAAAAAACTTAAACAAGTTTTGAATAAAATAAAAGACAGGTTCAAAAATTGTGTTTTTACAAGAAACTCATCTAATAGAGGAGGATGTAAAAAGAATAAGAAGTAGATGGCAGGGAAGTGTATTCACCTCATCATTTTCATCTCGAGCCAGGGGAGTTATGACTCTCATACATAAATCAGTCCCATTTCAAGTGAAAAATGTAATTGGAGATAAATTGGGAAGATATTTAATCATCCAAGGATCTTTGTTATTAGAAAATATAAATCTGGTGAACTTATATTGCCCAATATAGATGATCAAAACTTCTTCGTTAATTTATTTCTTACTTTAGCATCACTCACAGGGCTATATATAATAGCAGGGGATTTTAATTGTACATTGAATCCCAGTATAGATAGGTCAACAGGACAGGACTGTACGCACAATGGATGTAGGATGACCATTAATCATTTTATGAAAGAATTGAGATTGCTAGATATATGGAAAGAAATGAAACCACAAGTCAAAGCCTATTCTTGTTATTCTAACACCTACAAGACATTTTCATGTATTGACTATTTTTTTGATCTCCACTGAATTAAGGTCCAAGATTCAAAATTGTTTCTATGATAACATTGTGATCTCTGATCACGCACCCTGCTGTCTAATATATGTAGATAAGAAATTGACAAAGGTTCCTGGTAGGTGGCAATTTCAGCATAAATGGCTTCAAGATGAGGAATTTGTTAAGTACATAGAAAAACAGATAGATGAGTTCTTTGATATCAACACTACACAAACAGCATGTATAAAGTGGGAAGCTTTCAAAGCTTTTATTAGGGGGCATATTATTAGTTACACAGGTTCAAAATCTAGGAAGACTCGAGAGGAGAGAGTCCAATTGGAACGTAAAATAAAAATTCTTCAAGAAAAAGTGTATGCAGGAAGTAATCCCAAATTAGAGAATGAATTACTGATTCTGAGAGCTGAATATGACAAAAAATCAGCGAATAGAGCTGCCTCGAGTCTTCTAAGATTGAAGCAAACCTTTTATGAACAAGGTGAAAAATCAGGAAAATTATTGGCATGGCAGATTAAACAATTAGAATTTAAAACACCAATTACCAGTATTATAAGTAACGGACAGGCAGTCGTAGATCCTTTAGAAATTAACAGTGCCTTTAGAGATTATTATGAAAAACTATATGATACAAAAAATGAAACTGACTTAACAAAACTAAATGGGTTTTTGGACGGATTATCTATACTGTGTATTCCAAATGAAAATAGGGAGATACTGGAGTCAAAAATTAGTCAAGAAGAAGTTGGGCTAGCCATTGATAATATGAAATCAGGAAAAAGGGCAGGACCTGACGGTCTTCCAGTTGACCTCTATAAAAAATTTAAGAATAAATTAATAAATCCATTTTTGGAAATGGTTTTAGAAGCATTTCAAAATAGTAAATTACCGCCATATATAAATAATGCCTTAATTATACTGTTGCCAAAACCAGGTAAACCTTCTAATAAATGTGAAAACATGAGACCAATAAGCCTATTAAATGCAGACCTTAAGATAATCTGTAAAATTTTAGCAAGACGACTACAAGAAATATTACCAAATATAATTAACCGAGATCAGAATGGCTTTATAATGGGAAGACAAGGCTTCCATAATGTAAGAAGACTATTTAGTATTATTTATTCTAATAAAGAAGCGCCGGATACAGCTCTCCTATCATTGGATGCTGAAAAGGCCTTTGATAGGGTCGAATGGCCCTTTCTTTTTGAAGTTTTACAAAGGTTTGGACTTGGAAAGAATTTCATAAAATGGGTTCAGATAATATACAATAATGCTACAGCAGAAATCCTAACAAATATCTCAAAATCAATAAAAATTAATCGAGGTTGTCGACAAGGTTGTCCACTTTCACCTTTACTGTTTACTATGGCAATTGAACCTTTAGTGATGGCAGTACGTTTACATCCACAAATATATGGAATTAAAGTAGGACCAACAGAACATAAAATCTCCCTGTATGCTGATGACATAATTTTGTTTATGTCGAATCTTAAAAAATCAATTCCGACCTTGTTAAATTTAATAAAGAACTTTGGGGAAATATCAGGATATAAAATAAATAAAACTAAATCTTCAATATTAATGCTAAATGAGACCCAGAGAAAGCACCCAGCTCCTGAGGTAAATCAATTCAGTGTTGTAAATCAGTTTAAATACTTAGGAATTCAAATTGTGCCTAAGTTAGAATCAGCCGTTAGTATCAACTATGAAGCCTTAATGACAGATATTATTAATGAGTTACTTCAGAGATGGATGTCACTACCAATGTCGATGATTGGGAGAATTAATATACTTAAAAGTAATATCTTACCCAAAATACTATATTTATTTCAATACATTCCTTTACCACCACCTTCAGATCTATTCTCAAGAATTAAAAAAAAGTTAGTGGAATTTATATGGAACAATAGGAGGGCTAGATTACGTCTGTCCTTACTATATTTACCATTTGATCATGGAGGTCTGAAATGTCCAAACTTTATGTTGTATTACTGGTCAGCACAACTGAGGTCTATGACATATTATTTTTCATCAAATGATCTCCCTCACTGGACGGAGATGGAATCATACAATTTACCTTTACCTTTTCCCTTATTCATATACTCAGACTCGGCTAAAAAATTACAGAAACAAGTTAAAAATCCTATTGTAAAGCATATGATCAAAATATGGTATGAAATCAAAAAATATTTAAAAGAACCGCACTTATTGTCACAATTTAGCCCAATATGGGGTAATCAATATTTTACACCAGGGAGAGCGGATGCTGTATTTAAATTATGGAATTTAAAAGGGATTCAAAAGATTCAAGACTTATATTTGGCACGTTCAGACAACATAATGTCTTTTGAAGAACTGAGGGCCAAATTTAATCTTAATAGAACACATTTTTTTAAATATCTTCAGCTTAGGAATTTTATTCGATCAAATCAAAATAATGCTCTCACCCGACCTACCTATTCATCCTTGGAAAAAATTTTGACGAAAAATAGTAAGAGAAAGGGTATTATTTCAGAGTTCTATAACTCACTGATATTATCCTCAAGTGAAAACTCACAGAAAAGAATGAATTATTGGAAAGAAGACCTGCAAATTGAAATTTCAGAGGAACAATGGGAATTGGCTTGCACAGAAGCTCAACCCAAATCAATAAATGTACGTCTTAAATTGATACATTTTAAATGGTTAATGCAGATGTATGTTACACCGGTGGAGTTAAATAGATATAACAAAAACATACTAGATATATGCACAAAATGTATGGAAAGTAAAGGAACTCTATTTCATTGTTTATGGGAATGTAGAAAAATTAGAATGTTTTGGGAAGAGGTGAGGGTAACAATTGAAAAAATAATTTCAAAACAACTCATATTGAATCCTAAATTGTTGTTGTTAGGTCTGTATCCAGAAAAACACAACTTTAATAAGAGTGAAAGAACATTCATAGACCTCAGTTTGCTTAATGCCAAAAAATGTATTGCACTACTGTGGAAAAAGACTCATAGACCAGATGTGACTCAGTGGTTAAGACAGATGTTAACAAACCTTCCACTAGAAAGAATAACATATATATTGAAATCAAAGGAAAATGTGTTTGAGAATATATGGAGACCTTTCATTGATTATGTAAAGAAACTAAACATAACTTCTGAAGAAGAAGGTGAATGATATGTGTGGACCTTGTAAATTCCAAATTGGTGAATGTATAATATGTGTACTTATGCAATGGATTACCTAGGCTAAACAGAGGAGCATTGTTTGACTTGTTTTGTTAATGGTTGTTGGTGTTTTTAGAACATTTATTTTTAATTTACTTTAGTGTTAGGTCTTTGATTGTTGGTGTCATGTTTGTTAAAAAAAAAGGTTCAATAAAAATATTGTGGAAAAAAAATATACCCATAACTAGTTAAAAACATTTCTAAGGGGCTCTGATGGGGTTCCTAGTGTTTTTATTTGGTATATTGAGCAACCAATGGCTGCCTCTTTTGTTTGACAGCATCAGCCAATGGGGTAACGCCAGCCAGTGGGGTCACGCGCTCCCTCGCTCGGTCTTGGTGTTATCTGCAGATCGCTTCCAGTCGCAGCCGAGACATCGACCGAGAGAGCGCGATCCCTTACTGAGACGGTGAGCTAACGTGCTAGTAGCAGCCTTTGCCCAGATAAAACTCTTGAGATTGGTAAGCCAAAACCAGCATGTGAAACGAGGTATTGCTGTATTGTCAAATTCTAATACCTCTTTTGTTAAATTTTAAGATTTGAACCCAAAGGCTGTGAAGTCACATGAGCGCGGGAATCCTGTGAAGCACGTGTTGCTTAGCATGGTGAGTGCCACTCAGTGTGTATGTGAAATGCTAACCGCTAGCTTAAAATGCTAACCTCCTATGCTAATTCCGGCTAGGTTTTTCATGGGGGAAATGTCATTTTTCAAGGCTGTGGTAAATAGCAAAGGTTTCATTTCACCTACTACTGATTGTTACTTAAGAGTGAATGTTACATCTGTGGTTTACAGGTATTTAGATGTGCCTATTTTATGCACATTTAGTAATGTGAAGAGATTTGAATTATTTGTTGTACAACTTGGAAATATTTTGTAATGAGCTATAGAGCATAGCTTAAGCCTGTTGTTCTGGCCTATTCTGTAGGTCAGGTTTCTTTTTTAACCTGGATTCAGAAGAACGTGGATTCTCCAGATCTGGATGGCGAGCCGAAGCCCGAACCTACCTCACTGGTAGAGGTGATCCAACTGGTCACTATCGTACTGAAACGAACTCTGAAAAACTGAAACGAATACTCAAAGACTGGAACACACTGTAAATATATTTGGGGTATTTTATTTTATTTTATTTTTATTATTGTATTCACGAGCGTTCTATGTTTGTTTAAGTGTACACAACTTTTAAAAAAATGCACATATTTGCAAGTTTCCATACTTCTGTGTGTGTCATCTGTTGTTACGCCCTCCAGGCTCCTACGAACTTAGAATCTATCTGACCTGGCCCAATTGTCCCTTCTGTCCAGGTAGTAAGGTTAAAGGTAACTACACTGCCATACCCAGTACTACCAAAAGGGTACAAGACTGCACCTAAAGTAGTGTTACACACAATAGGTGTTACATTTGTCTCCTGGTTCCAGCACTCTAAACGGGCCATCATAGGGTGGGTGCAATGGGGGCCGGTGGGCATTGTGCCTGACAAACATGAACGCCGCGTTCTTCAAAGTTTTCGCCACAAAAGCGCGTGGAAAACAGTGGTGGGCCAGGCCAGGTAGCGTGCCTGCGTCTGCGCTGTGCCGTGAGTGCGGGGACGGATGGGTGTTCAGCGCAGGGTTATCTGGTAAAAATTCCCCGGGGAGCCACAGCGGCTGAGAAAAAAGCAGTTCTGGTGGGGAAGCCTCCAAATCCTCTTTTGGTGTGGAACGCAACCCTAATAGATCCCACAGCAACCGGTCCACCCAATTTGCATCCGTAAGCGAAGCCCCGATCGCTGCTTTCAGCGACCTATGGAAACGCTCGCATAACCCATTGGTCTGTGGGTTGTACGCGGTTGTGCGATGAATTGCGACGCCCAGGCTCCGGGCCATCGTGGACCAGAGGTCGGAAACAAACTGAGGGCCCCGATCAGACGTGATGTCCGAAGGGGTGCCAAAACGTGCCACCCATGTTGTCAAAAAGGCACGCGCCACGTCTGCGGATGCGGTGGAAGCTAGCGGGACTGCTTCTGGCCATCGTGTGGTGCGGTCCACCACTGTCAGGAGGTGCGTGAACCCCTGCGATGGCGGGAGGGGGCCCACGAGGTTCACGTGAACGTGGTCAAACCTCTTAGCCGGGACATGGAACGGCTCCAAAGGGGCCTATGTGTGCCTGTGCACTTTGGCTCGTTGGCATGCTATGCAAGCTGCAGCCCACTCTTTCACCTGTTTGCGCAGGCTCAGCCAGACGAACTTCGCTCCCTCCATTTTGACTGATGTGCGCGCTCCTGGGTGCACCAGGGAGTGAACGGACTCAAAAACGCGGCAGCGCCAAGCGCGTGGGACCACCGGGCGTGGGCGTCCCGTGGAGACGTCACAGATTAGGGAGGCCCCCCTTCTTGCAGTACCCTGCTCTCCAGCCTTAACCCTGTTGGTCCAGACTGGAGTGCGCACACATCCGCATCGCCAATCTGCTCTGCGGCCATGGCCGTGTAATCTATCCCTACGTAGACTGGGGCCACTAATGTGCGCGAGAGGCAGTCCGCCACCATATTAAGTTTACCGGCCACATGCTGAATATCGGTTGTGAACTCCGAGATCGCGGCCAGCTGCCTCTGCTGCTGGCCCGACCATGATTCCGAAACCTTGGCCATCGCGTACGTTAGTGGCTTGTGGTCCACAAACACAGTGAAGTTGCACCCTTCCAGCCAGAACTGGAAGTGGCGTATGGCCAGGTGGTGAGCCAGTAACTCTCTGTCGAATGCGCTGTATTTACGCTCACTATCGCGCAAAGACCTGCTAAAAAAGGCGAGCGGCTGCCAAGAACTGTTGATGCATTGCTCCACGACGGCCCCTATGGCCATGTCTGAGGCGTCGATAGTGAGCGCTATCCGGGTCCGCCAGTAGTGCAGCGTTTGCCAGGGCTGTTTTAACCTCAGAGAATGCCTGCTCTCGCTTAGGAGTCTAGTTGACTCTGTCCACCGGTTTCCGTTTCTTGAGTGCGGCGTACAATGGCTGCATGAGCTGGGCTGCGCGGGGGAGGAAACGGTTATAAAAGTTAACCATCCCCCAAAACTCCTGCAGCGCCCCGACCGTCTGAGGCCGGAGAAAATTCGCCACTGCGCGCACCTTGTCGGGCAAGGGTATCGCTCCCTCCGGTGAGATGCGGTGTTCCAAAAAATCAATCCCCGTCATGCCGAACTGGCATTTCGCTGGGTTGATTATTAACCCGTGCTCCTCTAACCTCCGGAAAACTGTCCTGAGGTGGGTTACGTGTTCGTCCTTGGACGCGCTGGCCACCAGGATGTCATCCAGGTAGACAAACACAAACGGCAGATCGCGCAACACCGCATCCATCATGCGTTGGAATGTCTGTGCCGCTCCTTTTAATCCGAAAGACATGCGTAAAAACTCAAACAGACCAAACGGGGTTATTACTGCCGTTTTAGGTATGTCCTCCGCGCGCACCGGGACCTGGTGGTAACCACGGACCAGGTCTATCTTAGGAAAAATACGTGCCCCGGCGAGGTGAACGGAAAAATCCTGAATATGGGGGATCGGGTAGCAGTCGTGTGCTGTGGCGTTGTTTAATCTGCGGAAATCTCCGCAAGGTCGCCACGATCCCTCGGCCTTAGGGACCATATGTATTGGGGATGCCCATGGGCTGTTTGAGCGCCTGATGATGCCCAGCCTTTCCAAGTTGGCAAACTCCTCGCGCGCTATGGCCAGTTTAGCTGTGTCCAGGCGCCGAGGTTGTGCGAAAACGGGCGGCCCGGTGGTGGTAATAAAGTGCTCCACCCCGTGTTTAGTGATGGCCACCGAAAATTTCGGGACCGTGAGTGCTGGGAACTGAGTGAGCAGTGTGTGGAACTTACCACCTGGAGCTGTGACGTTGGCTAGCGTTGTTGGCCTGGCTCCTTGAGCTGTACAGGGGAGGGAATCAAAAGACATTGCATTAATCAGGCGTCTGTTAGCAACATCGACTAGTAGTCCGTGTGCACACAAAAAATCAGTGCCTAAGATTGGGAAACTGCATGCCGCTATGACGAATGTCCACTGGTACGTATGGCCGTGTAGGGATACAGTCAATGTCTTTTCACCAATAGTCTTAATGTCCGAGCCGTTTGCGGCTGTCAGCTCGGGGCCGCTAGCACCTGCTAGCCGGTCGGCGTAGGACGGCAGGATGAGGCTCTTTTGGGAGCCGGAGTCCACGAGGAACCGTCTCCCTGAGCGCGAGTCTGTCACGTAGAGCAGCTTGCTTTCTTCACCGGCAGTCGCAGCTGCTACCGACTGCCGGTGTTGGCGTTTCCCAAATGCTTGAATTGGCACGGTGGCACGCATTGGCGTGCGTCCTCTCCAAAACGGCGGTGGTAGGAGCAGAGTGTGTCTCTTTGGTGCTTCCTGGCCCCCGCTGCCGCTACCATCACTGGCTCCTCGCTTCCGCTGGCCTTCTCGCTGGGTTCGGACGCTGCTGCGTTCACTGTGAGGGCTCTGGTGGTGAGGATGATCCGATCTGCCTCCTGGGCTAGCGCACGGTAGTCACGCTTGGCCAGCAACGGCGAGTTGGCAAGGACCGCTCTGGCCACCGTTGGGAGGCTCCGGAGGAAAAGGTGGGCAAACAGAAAATGCCCATCGTCCGTGTCCATCAACGCCAACATCTTCTCCATCAGCTCGACCGCTGACCCATCTCCTAACTCGGAGCACGTCAGGAGCCTCTCTGCTCTCTCGCAGTCCGAGAGCATGTAGCGCCGGGTCAGCGTGGCTTTGAGAGCCCCGTATTTGTCATGGGCTGGGGGCTGCTGGAGCAGGCTCGCTACTTGCTGAGTTGTGCGAGCGTCCAGCGCTGTAACTACATAGTAATATCTGGTGTCATCTGCTGTTATTCCCCGGAGTGCAAACTGGGCCTCAGTGTGGAGGAACCAAGACTTCGGGTCGTGCAGCCAAAAGTCTGGTAGTTTGACCGAAACGGCACACGGGTTGCTGGGGCTTCTTGTCCGGGTCATCTCCGGGGTGTTTGCCTCGTGTTCCATTATTCATCAAGAGTCACCAGTGTGGAGAGAGGAATAATCAGGCAAAGCATTCAAAGCAGACGAACTTTATTCACTCTCTCACATCTCACAGAATCAGAAAACATTGACCTCATGCTGCAGGATCTCTCCTTTATATTACAACACTCATTCCCCCTGCTGCCTGAGGTCTTGCATCACAATACATTCTGGCATCACAATTCCTATTGTTCCCCAGTTGCTTAATCCCCATGCTCTTCCAGCAGAGGAATTTACTGCCTCTCCCTTCCTTCCAGTCTGAGATGAATATCACAGCATGGGTCCCCCATACCATAACATTTGGCGACGAGAATTTACAAACCATGGAAGTGTGTCTAAGACCGCTGAGGCCTTTCCTTGAGTCCCCAGGTGAACCACCTGTCCTGTGGACACGTTGGCTGGATGCATTCGAGACCTACATTGCAGTATTGGACCTGGGAAAGTTGAATATAGGAAGGAAGCAGGCACTGCTTGTCCACAACCTGGGCATAGAAGGTCAGAGGATTTTTCACAAGCTTGGTCCGACGGACTTGTATGTAGATGTTGTGGAGCTGCTTGCTAGCTACTTTGCTATGCCGGACAATATGCTAGCGCACAGTATAAGATTCCGCCAGAGGCGACAGAGAATTGGTGAGTCCACCCAATAATTCGTCACTGATTTGAGACAGTTGGTTAGCATGTGCAGATTTGGACTGTTAGGAGACGAGATGGTGTGGGACCAATTGGCTGAGCACACAAACAACCTGAGGGTAAGGGCTAAGATGCTAATGGTGCTAAACGACATGACGCTAGCTAACACCATCGAGCTAGCGTTCCAAATGGAGTCAGCGGACAGGTTAGCATCGTAGGTAGGTGTGCGCCAACAACATCAACAGCTAGGACAGTCACCGCTAACCACCGCTGTGGGCATGGAGGAATATGGAGACATGGCAGAGGAGTTCAAGGTGAACACCGTTAACCAGAGGACCACTCTGAGAAGCCCCGTGTGCGGTAACTGTGGTTACCTGACACACCATGAGAAAGCACGTTTTTGCCCGGCAAGAGGACAACGATGTAACAAGTGTGGGAGGTTTAACTATTTCACCAAAATGTGCTGGTTGCTGACACTGTGGGACTCACCAAGTAAGCAAAGCCGCCCACCCACGACCACCATCCACGCAGTAAGCCCTGAAATTAATTCCTACACATACGGCATGGTTGAATTGGACAACCTGACTGTGCCGCTGCTGCTTGACACTGAGCCGGTTAAGTCGATGCTGAATTGGGCCACGCTGAAGAAATTTTTTCCCAACTACCCGATTAGAAAAAACCCAGCAGCGTTGTATGGATATGGTGGTCATAGAGTTAGCAATGTTGGGACAGTCAAGCTCATGATCTACTACAAGTCAAAGATTGTTTATGATTTTGAGTTTCAAGTAGCCACACATGGTGAAAACATAATGGGATGTCACCTCTTCTACCGACTGGGTTTTACCATCTGCGACAGCAATGGGCTCAACTTGTCAGGCTACAGTGAGTGGTACACGACTTGTGCTGATAACAATGACGTAGTGTGGGACGAGAGTATTTAGGGCAATGCCAATGAGAAACCAACTGTCCCGAGTGCACAGGAGGAGAGCTGCTCGGAGGGACGGCAGCGGCCAGACTCGCCTCAGATCCTCGTCCAGCCAAAGACTACGGAGGCCACTGCGGAGTTGCAGGAGAGGGAGCCTGTGCATGCAGAGAACCTTGGGGCACAACAACCGGGCACGAATGTTATCCATGACACGGAACAACAACAACAAAGTGTAACCCTTGCCTTACGTTAATTAGGTAAGGGAAATTATTAAGTGTAGACCAGTTGCTAGGTTCGTAAGGATTACAGTAGGGAATTAAAATGAGTGTGGAATGAAATAGCTGGAGGCAAGAAATGAGCAATAATGGCTGTTATTTTATTTTTTTTTGTAACTTTGATTTTTATTCATTTTCATCATACATATTACATTCAGATCACAGTCTCTATATTTAAAAAAGGAGCTAGAGGAAGAAAAAAAAAGAAAAAAGGGGGGGGGGACAAATGTTGGAGCATCAAGTTTTTCGTTTCCATCTCTTAATTCTTCTGGTTTTTCCAGTGTCTTTGGTTATTCTTTCAATTTCTGTCTCGTTGTTGCACTTTGTAGTGTGTCCATTTCCACCATTTTTTTTTCATGTTGTCCTTCTTGCATTCTTTGTCGATATGTTAGTTTTTCCATTAAACGTATATCCTCAACAATGTCAGTCCATTGCTTTTGGTCAGGAAGAACTTCTGATCGCCATTTTCTTGTGATTGTTTTTTTTACATGCAATCAGCAAGATTTTAACTAAATATCTGTCCTCAGCCTGTATTACATTGTCTCTTTTAAGATCACATAAATACATCAAGTTACAGTTCATTGGTATATTATATCCTAATATCCTCTGTATTGTCACATGTATAGATTTCCAGAATGATGAGATTTTGCAGCATTTCCAAAACATATGTGAGTGGTCTGCATTTTGAGCCCCACAGCCCCTCCAGCATATAGATTGGGTATTTGTATATTTTCTTTGGATCTGTGGTGTAATGAAATAGCGAATCAGGTTTTTCCGTCCAAATTCCCTCCATGGCTGCACGGTGGCGCAGTGGTTTACCCTCGGCCGGGGGATCGCGGGGATCATGAGATCGTGGGTTCGATCCCTGCCCCCAGCCAACAGTGATCTGTGTGGAGTTTGCATGTTCTCCCCGTGTTGTGCGGGTTTACTCCGGGATTTCTCTGGTTTCCTCCCGCATACCAAAAACATGTAGGTTTAGGGCGCTCGCGCACGCAGCGACCGGCAGCCGGTGGCTTGTCACCAGACTGCAAACCAAATCTACCTACGGGTACAAATAAGTAACAAAAAAAAAAATGTCCTTGAACTTGTTGATGTGTGTTGCGTTTTCCATATTTCTTGCCAGTTTTTTTCTGTTATGTTTAAATTTAGCTCTTTCTCCCATTTCTCCTTTATATAGTTACTTGAATGTTTGTTTGCTGTAAGTTTCTGATATAGCTTTGAAATAATTCTTATTTTATTTCCTGCATACGAGCTTAAAATGAATTGTATAATCGCGCTCACATCTGTGTGAAGGTTATTCCTAATCTTCCTCATATAATAATCTCTCATCTGCAGATATCTGAAGAATTCAGATTTTTCTAGTTTAAATTTTCTTCTCATGTTTACAAAACTCCCGAAATCTTTTTTTCTCATAGTGCCCCATGCTGTGATTCCCTTGTTCACCAGATTTTTGTATCCCCTATCTTGCTTTGCCGGTTCAAACTGACTGTCAAATGCTACCCATTTCAATAGTTTTATGTCCTCCTTTATATTATACTTTTGTACTATTTTATACCACAGTTCCAAAGTAAATTTAATGATTGGGTCTATTTGTTTGATTTGCTTATATGCATCCTGATCTCCTATTATGCTTTGTACTGGGAGTCCCTCAATTTCCTTTTCCATTTCTTTCCATTTTGCCTCGTATCCTCCGTCGCACCAACATATGATATATCTTATTTGTGCTGAGTAGTAATATTCCTTTAGACTCGGTAGGCCCATGCCTCCTTTCTCTTTTGGTAATTGGAGAGTTTTATATTTCACTCTTGGCTTTTTACCTCCCCAGACAAATCTCGATATCATCCTGTCCCACTTTGAGAACTGGGCACCAGGAATCTCTGTTGGTAGAGCTTGGAAGAGGTAAAGCAGTCTAGGTTGTATGCTGATTTTGACTGTCTTAATTTTTGAATTCAGATCCATATTTAAGATTGACCATCTATCAATATCTTTTTTTATTTCTTTTTCTAACCTATCATAGTTTGCTTTATAGATTTTGCTTAAATCTTTAGGTATGTTCACTCCAAGGTATTTTATTTCTTTTTGTTTCCAGTTTAGTTTGATCTTATCAGTTATCTGGTTTAAAGGGTTATAGTGGAATGTCAGTATTTGTGTTTTTGTTATGTTTATCTTGTATCCTGATAATTTTCCAAAATTTTCTATCAAGTTCATTATTTCCATTATTGATTCATCTGGTTGTTCAAGGTAAACTATAATATCGTCTGCAAATAGCCCAATCTTGTGTTCCGTTCCCTTTATTGTTACACCAATTTCTTATTTTGTCGCATCGCTTGAGCCAGTGGCTCTGTGAACAGAGCAAACAAGGTGGGCGATAGGCAGCATCCCTGCCTAGTTGATCTTTGTATATTTACTTTGTCTGTTAAACCACCGTTTATCTTGATTCTTGCCACAGGTTTTTGATACAGTGTCTTTATGCATTGCACTGATTTTTCGTTAAATCCAAAGCGTTCCAGCACATTATATAGGAACATCCAATTAACCCTATCAAATGCTTTTTCTGCGTCTAAACTCATTATTACTGCACTTTTATTTTCTTTATGTATTTGATTAATTATGCGTATTGTTCTCCTGATATTATCATGTGTTTGGCGTCCCTCTGTGAAACCAGTTTGATCATCCTCTATCAATTCCGTCAAGAATGTCTTTATTCGTTTACAGATAATTGTTGTATATATTTTATAATCCACATTTAATAAAGAGATTGGCCTGTAGTTTCCGCATTGTTCCTTATCTTTCCCTGGCTTTAAAATAACTGAAATAATGGCTTCGTTCCATGATGGAGGTATTTTGTTGTTGTTTAATGTCCAATTAAATGACTTTAGGAGCTGTGGCGTGAGTTCTTCTATATACAGTTTATAAAACTCAGATGGGTATCCATCACTACCTGGTGATTTACCATTTTTTAGTGACTTAATCACATCATTAATCTCTTGTGTTGTTATTTCTGCTGTTAGCTTTTCATTTTGTTGGTTTCCTACTGATGGCAAGTCCAATGTACATAGAAATTTTTTAATATCCTTAACATTTGTCTCTTCAGGTTGCGAGTATAGTTCTTGATAGAATTTATGGAATATCTCTTCGATGTTTTCTGGGGTAACTGTGGTTTTATTTGTGACGGGGTCCTTAATCTTATATACATTATTCACTGTTTGTTGTTTTCTTAAACATTTTGCCAGCAGTTTTGTGGCCTTTGGCCCCGTTTCATAATATTTTTTTTAAATATCTATTTTTCCTTTCAATTTCATCTCTTTGTATTTCTTTTATCTTTATTTTTTCTTCCTTAATTTCTTGATATATTTTTGGGTCATTTGTGTTTTGATGTTTACGTTCTAATTCCCTCAGTCTCTCACATCTTTGTTCATATGATTCCAGTTTAGACTTTTTTGCTTTTCCTGATTCAACAATTAATTTCCCTCTTAACACGGCTTTTAGTGCATCCCATAGTATTGTTGGGTCCACTTCTCCATTATCATTCTCCTTGATATACTCATTTATATTTACCTTTTTTCTTTCTTTCATTTTCTCATCATTTAATAGTCCTACATTAAGTTTCCATGTTGTTTGTCGTTTTCTATCGTTTAAATACATATATTTCCATGTATATAGGATTATGATCTGATATTTCTGCCCCTCCAATCCGACAATTTCTCACCCTGTGTCTGTGTACTTTATGGACTGCTGAATAATGTGTATTGTGGCGGTTTGGGAAAACCCCCACAAACAGACTAAGGACAGACAACTCGCTACTCCTGGTTTTTTCCGCTACACTACTGTGATAATGTCACCTTTCATGCATTGTGTTCATGAGTCCTGTCCTTACTGTGACCTAGAGACTCAGATCAATATGTAGATTGATCTTTATGTAGATTGATCAATATGTAGATTGATCAATATGTAGATTGATTGATTGATTTTTTTTTTTTTTTTTTTTTTTTCTCTCGGCGCCACACGAGTCGGCTGCCTTTTGCAACAGCGGCTCGATTCCGAGTCTTTTTCCCTTCCTCTCTCTTTTGATCCGTCTTTTTTTTTTTTCACCCCACTTATATCACGGACACACAGATCGTCCTAAATGTCTCCTGAGCCGGTGGACGGAGCCACTGTCTATAGCAGGATACGATACAGCAGAGAACAGCTGCTAGCATTCAACCGCCACCCGGTCCCATTGGAAAAACTCGACATACCGAGTGAACTGAGGCGAAAACGCCGCGGCTGCCGGGCTGGAGTAAGGCGGAGGACAAAAAATATAAGGTACAGACCCTCCCTTCCATCTGTTGTCATGGGAAATGTACGGTCGATACTGGGAAAGTTAGATGAGCTAGCGGCTATCTCCCGTTATGATAGCACATACCGGGAGTGCTCTCTCCTTTTGTTTACTGAGACGTGGCTAACTGAACTAGCAGCAGATGCTAACATTGAGCTGGAGGGTTTTCACATGATACGAGCTGACCGAACACCAGACAGTGGCAAGGCTAGGGGCGGTGGAGTGATCATGTATGTTAACAACAACTGGTGCAGACCGGGACATATCACTGTTAAACAACGACACTGCAGCAAAGACATTGAGTTGCTAGCTGTTAGCATGAGGCCTACATATCTCCCGAGAGAACACTCACACGTGATCTGCATTGTTGTTTATGCAAATCCGACGGCGAACGCTGGGACAGCACGTGACGTCATCCATTCAGTAACCAGCAGGCTGCAGACAGAACACCCAGATGCTCTTCTCCTCATCTCAGGCGATTTCAACCATGTTTCACTGTCTCCCATTCTACCCACGTTCACCCAGTATGTCACATGCCACACTAGAGACAATAAAACACTGGATTTGTTCTACGCAAACACTAAGGAGGCGTACACCTCATCACAACTACCCCCCACTCGGGAGATCGGATCACAACTTGGTTCATCTCCGGCCGGTGTACAAACCCCTAGTGCACAGACAACCTCCGGCCATGCACACTGTGGAGTTATGGTCTGAGGAGACAATGGACACCCTAAAGGGCTGTTTTGAAGCCACCGCCTGGAAGCAGCTCTGCGATCCACATGGTGAGGACATCGATGGCCTCATTCACACCTTCACGGGCTACCTCAGCTTCTGTGTGGACAAATCCGTTCCCACCAAGACCATACGGCGTCACTCAAACAACAAACCCTGGATCAACCCTGAGATAAAAACACTTCTGAGAGAGAAGAAGAGGATCTTCAGGTCGGGGAACAGGGAGATGCTGAAGTCCGTACAGAGGGAGCTGAGGAGAAAGATCAGAGAAGGCAAGGACAGCTTCAGGAAGAAGATGGAGGACAAGCTGCAACAGAGCGACATCAGCGGGGTCTGGAGAAACCTCAAAACCATCTCGGGGCTCCAGAATACCTCCCCCCAGGCCACAGGGGGCAGGGAGTGGGCGAACAACCTGAATCTGTTTTTCAATAGATTTGACCAACCGCCCTCCCCCCTGACTGCACAACAACCACTGCTGCCTCTAAAGAAATCAAGTCCTGCTGCCCACTCCCCACTCTACCAACACCCCCCCACTCCCAACACACAGCCCCCCATCCTGACCCTGACCAGGACCCAGGTGAGGACGGAGCTGAGGAAGATCAAGGCGAGGAAGGCGCCGGGACCGGACGGCATCAGCGCAAAGCTCCTCAAGTCCTGTGCAGACCAGCTGTGTGGGATTGTGACGTATATCTTCAACATGAGCCTGAAACTGGGGAGGGTACCACAGCTGTGGAAAACATCTTGTGTGGTACCTGTACCAAAAACTTCCCACCCCAAAGACCTGAACAGCTACAGACCGGTGGCCTTGACGTCCCACTTGATGAAGACCCTGGAGAGACTGCTCCTTGCTCACCTCCGCCCCCTGGTGGAACCAGCGATGGATCCACTCCAGTTCGCCTACCAGCATGGCATTGGGGTGGAGGATGCGGTGATCTTCCTCCTTCACCGTTCTCTGTCCCACCTGGAGAAGCCCGGGAATATGGTGAGGATCATGTTCTTTGACTTCTCCAGTGCTTTCAACACCATCCAACCGATGATCCTGAAGGACAAGCTGCTGCGCGCAGGGGTGGACCAGCACCTGTCATCATGGATCCTGGACTACCTCACGAACCGGCCTCAGTTTGTGAGAACCCGGGACTGTGTGTCCGACACGATCATCAGTAGCACGGGGGCCCCCCAGGGAACGGTGCTGGCTCCCTTCCTGTTCACTCTTTATACTGCGGACTTCTCACACAACACAACACACTGCCATCTACAGAAGTTCTCTGATGACTCTGCGATCGTTGGCCTCATCTCCAATGGAGATGAAGCTGAGTACAGAGGGCTTATCCAGGACTTCGTGGACTGGTGCCATCGGAACTGCCTCCAGATCAACGCGAGGAAAACTAAGGAGCTGGTGGTGGACTGCCGCAGGCATGGGCAGCCCCTCACAGTACCAGTAAATATACAGGGAACAGACATCGAGATGGTGACATCCTATAAGTACCTGGGTATTCATCTGAACAATAAACTAGACTGGTCACACAATACTGATGCACTCTACAAGAAGGGACAGCGCAGGCTGTTCCTGCTGAGGAGACTCAGGTCTTTTGGTGTACAAGGGGCGCTGCTGAAGTCATTCTATGACACGGTGGTGGCATCAGCCATCACTTTTGGAGTGGTCTGCTGGGGCAGTGGCATTACTGCAGCCGATAGGAAGAGACTGAACAAACTGATTAAGAAAGCTAGCTCTGTCCTGGGGCAGCGCCTTGATCCGATGGAGGAGATAGGAGAGAGAAGGACGGTGGCTAAACTGTCATCTCTGCTGGAGTCCGAGTTCCACCCTATGCAGGACATACTGAATGCACTGAGGAGCTCATTTAGCAGCAGACTACATCATCCCAGGTGCACAACCGAGAGGTTTCGTAGGTCCTTCCTACCAACGGCTGTCAGACTGTACAACCTAAGCAGGGCTGCTCGCAGAGATAGCAAAAAGACGTAACAAACTAATAGTTTTTTGAATGCAAAAGATGCAATAGACTTACACAATGGTCCTCTCCGGCATACAACTAGGAACATACCGGTCGCTATGGAGGGTGAGAATATGTATGGGCACATAATCATACCATGTAGGATAACTAAGTAGACGGTTATGCTGTTTCATTCCATCTAGCAACAATGCTCTGCACTGTGTGTGTTTATATATTTGCATATTTATTCCATCTAGCTACAATGCTCCGTACTGTGGGTGTTTATATATTTATATATCTACATATTATTCCATCTAGCTACATTGCTCCGCACTGTGTGTGTTTATATACTTGCATATTTATTCCACCTAGCTGCAATGCTCCGTACTGTGGGTGTTTATATATTTACATATTTATTCCATCTAGCTACAATGCTCTGCACTGTGTGTTCATATATTCATATATTTATTCCATCCAGCTACAATGCTCTGCACTGTGTGTCTGTGTGTGTGTGTATATATATATATTTTATAGTAATACGTACATATGTTTATTAGCTGCTCTTGCTTGCTTGTTTTTTTTCTTGCCTTCTGATTGTTGCTCTGAGTGTTGCTATCCCTGTGCTGTTGCAATCCTGGAATTTCCCCGTTGTGGGACTAATAAAGGCTTATCTTATCTTATCTTATCTTATCTTAGATGTGCCTGTTAACCTCTTTGTTCTGCAGCTGGAGCAGAGTCTAGCAAATCTGCCTATTGTGATGTATGTCTCACAAATGCAAATATCTCATGCCTGTTCTGCAGTCCCTTTGATCAGACAAACTGCTGTGAATCTGCTTTGATGTATTGTTTGAGTTGGGTATAAATACTGCACAGGTTCTGTAACACTTCCTCTCACTCACACTTCAACCTCTGCTGCAGACACGCACTCTGTGTCTTCTTCTCTGAGAGCCAGAGGATCCCCATCCAGCCTGCACACACTTGGGCTGGAGAGGGGATCCCGTGACGGCGGTATGATAATAAAACTCTACTTAAAACCTCCAACAACGCTGCTTTATTTCATGCCGCCGCAGTATAGTCTTTTTCGAGTGGGTGCAGGTCCCTCCATATGTCTACCATACCCATTTCTGCCAGTGAGGTTCTTATGAACTTTGTTACATGTTTTTTTGTCTTCTTAACACTTGTTGTATCAACTTCATGATCCATGACAGCATTTAAGTCTCCTCCACAAATTAGGACTCCTTCACTGTGTGTTGCTATGAGATCAAACAGTTGTTGAAAAAAACCCTAGTCACTTTCTGGTGGGGCATAGATGTTCACTAATGTGATCTGCATACCATCTATTCTTCCCTTTATTATTACATATCTGCCTTCTTTATCCTGGGTTTCTTGTTCACATTCAAATTGTATTTTATTTGAAATTAGTATCATAACCCCCCTTTTAGTTCCTCCCTTAAATGAACTGTAGTAGGAGTTCTTATAGCCAAATCTCTTTAGTTTCTCATGTTCCATCTTGTTCAAATGTGTCTCTTGCATAAATATAATTTTGTGGGGAACGTGAAATGAAGAAGCTGAGTGATTTTATAAATCAGATTTAATGACGGCTTCACATCCCCAACATGTCTCATCCAAAAGCAGAAGCAGGAAAGAGACTGAACGCAGTCAGACCCCCGTACTTATGCATCACCAAACAAAAGCCAACATCATTATGCATTACACAACAAAAGCCAACTTCACACGTCCTTGTCATATCCTTCCGATGTCCTCCCATTCCTCCACCTGACCCCAGGGGGTCAGGAAGTCTTTTCAGGTCTGCACCGCTGCTCCTCCATCTCCTCGTTGCGGTGGAGACTCATTGTCCTCTTCTGAGACGTGAGGTCATTCCACACATGTAATTACAACACATTCCCCTGTGTCTATCATATGCAGAAATGGATACATGAACTACAGCCCCCCCCAAACGTCTAAGAAAAGGACAATATGTGTAGGTTTGCAGACTATGATGACATCATCGGCATAACTATACAAGTTGATCACATTAAAAAACACAGTAATAACCATAACCGTACAGTCTATGCCCCCTGTCCGCCTTAAAACTTATGATAACCCTGACAGCATATCCTAAAACATGTTATCACATTCATATCAGTCTGTGTGTCGTCTGGGTTTCAACAGTCTTCCGAATCTGCTGTACGCCTGCCTCGGCGTCCCAGCGATGCTGTCTTGTAAGGGATCTGCAGCTTGAGGAAAAAAATGGTTATTTGATCCCTGCGGGGGGTTTGGGACGTGTCCCTTGGGAGGTCTACCACGTCGAGGTGCTCTCTTCACCCGTGCAGGTTCGTCGCTCAACATGAAGGCAGGCTTGAGTCTGTCAATGCTGACTGTCTCTTTTCTGTCCCCCAAATCCAGCACAAAATGCTTATCACCAGGTTCCAGCACTCTATATGGGCCATCATATGGTGGGCGGAGGGTTGGCTTTAAAGCGTTGTGCCTAACAAAAATGAACTCGGCATTTTTTAAAGCCTGGGGAACAAAAACCCGCGGAAAAGTGTGATGAACCGGGCCCGGGAGCATGTCCGCTTCCGTGCTGCTTAGTGGTCTCAGAGCTGAGAGGTGCCCCGGCTCTGGGTGTTCCAGTAAGAATTCACCGGGGAGCCTGAGAGGTTGTGCAAACACTAACTCTGCTGGGGAGGCGTCTAGATCCTCCTTGGGCGCAGAACGCAACCCCAATAAAACCCATGGTAGTTTGTTAACCCAATTTGCATCCGTTAGTGACACTCTGAGGGCTGCCTTCAAAGACCTATGAAAACGCTTGCATAAACCGTTAGCCTGTGGGTGATACGCGGTAGTGCGATGGATTGACGCCCCTAAGCTGCTGGCCATCGCAGACCAGAGCTCTGAGACAAACTGAGGACCCCTGTCGGACGTGATGTCCGATGGGACCCTGAAACGTGCCACCCAGGTCGTTAAAAAAACACGAGCCACTTCTGCGGCCGTAGTTGACGACAGCGGGACCGCTTCTGGCCAACGTGTGGTTCGGTCCACCATTGTTAAAAGGTGTGTAAACCCCTGCGACGATGGTAGGGGGCCCACGAGGTCGACATGCACATGGTCAAATCTCCTGGCCGGAATTGGGAACGGTTCTAAAGGAGCTTTCGTGTATTTGTGAATTTTGGCGCGCTGGCAAGACATGCATGTTCTTGCCCACTCCTTTACGTGCTTGCGCAGTCCCGGCAAAACAAACTTCTCCGCCACCATTTTCACCGAAGCGTGCACTCCCGGGTGCGCCAGGGAGTGAATCGAGTCAAAAACACGGCGGTGCCATGCGGCCGGGACTACCGGGCGAGGTCGCCCGGTTGACACGTCGCAGGTTAAGGGGGGCACACTGTCACGCAAACCCCTGCTCTCCAGCCTTAGCCCTGTTGGTCCAGACTGGAGCGCGCGCACGTCCGCGTCACTGCCTTGTTCCACTGCCATGGTTGCGTAATCTATCCCTACGTGGACTGGGGCTGCGTATGTTTCCGTGTTGGGCTCGCGCCCTGCGGCTGTGGTAGTATGATCTACCTCCGCGTGCCCTGACGATGTCACGGCGCGGGAGAGGCAATCTGCCACCACGTTGAGTTTGCCCGCTACGTGCCGAATGTCTGTGGTAAATTCCGAAATGGCGGCCAGTTGCCTTTGTTGCCGGCCCGACCAAGGTTCTGAGATTTTAGACATCGCAAAAGTGAGCGGTTTATGGTCGACAAAAGCCGTGAAACGCCGACCTTCCAGCCAAAACTGGAAATGGCGGATGGCTAAATGAAGCGCTAACAGCTCTCTGTCAAACGTGCTGTATTTGCGCTTGGTTTCGTTTAGGGATTTGCTAAAAAAAAGCTAGCGGTTGCCAAACCCCGTTAACGTGTTGCTCCACAACCGCCCCTATGGCCAAATCTGATGCATCCGTGGTAAGCGCTATGCGGGCCGAGGGGTCGGGGTGGGCCAAAAGCGCGGCGTCAGCCAGGGCTCTTTTTACTTCCGCGAAAGCGTGTTCCCGCTCCGGGGACCACACGACCGCGTTGGAGGGCTTTTGCTTTCTAAGCGCGGCGTATAACGGCTGCATGAGCTGAGCTGCGCAGGGTAGGAACCGGTTGTAAAAATTTACCATTCCCAAAAATTCTTGCAGCGATCTGACCGTTTGTGGTCGGGGAAAATTTGCCACTGTGCGCACCTTGTCGGGCAATGGGACTGCCCCTTCTGCGGAAACGCGGTGTCCCAAAAAATCAATCTGTGCCACACCGAATCGGCACTTGGTTGGGTTAATTATTAACCCGTGTTCTTCCAGCCTCTGAAAAACTGTAGTGAGGTGATTTTCGTGTTCCTCCTTGGTCGCGCTGGCGACCAAAATATCGTCGAGGTAGATAAACACGAAAGGAAGATCGCGTAACACAGCGTCCATCATACGCTGAAACGTTTGCGCTGCGCCTTTCAGGCCAGAAGTCATGCGGAGAAACTCGAAAAGACCAAAAGGGGTTATTACGGCCGTTTTAGGGACATCCTCAGGTCGGACTGAGACTTGGTGGTAGCTGCGGACCAGGTCTATTTTAGAAAAAATACGCGCACGCGCCAGATGTAGTGAAGAATCTTGGATGTGTGGGATCGGGTAGCGGTCATGAGCTGTAGCATTGTTTAATCTGCGATAATCGCCGCAAGGTCTCCAGGAGCCATCAACTTTCGGGACCATATGCAGTGGCGAAGCCCATGGGCTTTTTGAGCGCTGAACAATGCCCAGTTTTTCCAGGCTGACGAACTCGTTGCGTGCTATGGCGAGCTTGGTCGCGTCTAAGCGCCGAGCTTTAGCGAACACCGGGGGGCCCGTTGTGGGAATGAAGTGCTCCACCCCGTGTTTCGCTACTGTTGCCGAAAATTTGGGAACTGTGAGTGCTGGAAATTGGGTGAGGAGTTTGCCAAACTTACCTCCTGCCGTGGCGACGTTGGCCTGCACGGGTGGTGGGGACACTCAAGCTGAACAGGGGATAGAAGAGAATGACAGTGCATTGATTAAGCATCTGTTTGCAAGATCAACCAACAACCCATGTGAACATAAGAAATCAGCCCCTAACATGTTGAAACTCACCGCCGCTATGATAAAGGTCCACTCATACGTGCGGCCGTGTAAGGAGAGAGACAAGGTCCTTTCACCATAAGTGCTGATGATTGAGCCATTCGCTGCCATTGACCCGTTGCCGCGGGGTCCAGCCACCCGGTCAGCGTAGGATGGGGTGATGAAACTCCTCTGAGCTCCGGTGTCTATGAGGAATTGTCGCCCGGAGCCTTCATCAGTTATGTAGAGCAGCTTGTTGGCCTCGCCGAGAGCCGTAGCTGCTAACGGTTCCCGGCTTTGTAGTTTCCCGAGCTCTTGAAGGTGCAAGGTGGTACACACTTGTATGCCTTCTCAGCGAATCGCCGGTGGTAGTAGCAGAGTTCATCTCGTCTGTTGCGTCGCGGCCGCGTCGCTGCCATGGTGGGCAAGGTTTGCTCTGTTGCCTCTGGCTCCCTGATGTCCTGGGCTTCTGCACCGAGGTCTGCCGCTGCTGCTGTGGTCATCTGCTCGCCGCAGGAGTTGAGGAGTCGCTGTGCTTCTCGTGCCAGCGCGCGGAAGTCCTGCTGGGTCTTACAACTCATGCTGGCCAGAGTCCCTCTCATGTGTGGCGGGAGAGTGCTGAGGAAGATGTGCTGAAAGAGGAAGTTGTCATTGTCTGTCTCTCTCAGCTGAAGCATGTCTTCCATCAGGGCCAACGCTCTGCGCCCACTGTGGCCATATATCGCCAGTAGTCTCTTGGCCCTTTCCTCGGCCGAGGGAACGAAGCTCTCGATGAGAGCAGCCTTCAGCTCCTCGTATTTGTCGCTGGCGGGTGGCTGCTGTATCACATTGCGCTGTGGCGGCGTCGAGCCTGGCGACGACGTGGTAGAACTTGGTTTCGTCCGTCGTCACCCCTGCGAGCGCAAACTGTGCCTCAGCCTGCTTGAACCACGAGTTCGGGTCGTTTTGCCAGAATTCTGGGAGCTTAATGGCGACGGCGCTTACTTGGGCCGCCCCTGACGAGTCTGCAATGGGAGAACGCCTTTGATCCATTCCCACGTCTGGTCACCAATGTGGGGAACGTGAAATGAAGAAGCTGAGTGATTTTATAAATCAGATTTAATGACGGCTTCACATCCCCAACATGTCTCATCCAAAAGCAGAAGCAGGAAAGAGACTGAACGCAGTCAGACCCCCGTACTTATGCATCACCAAACAAAAGCCAACATCATTATTCATTACACAACAAAAGCCAACTTCACACGTCCTTGTCATATCCTTCCGATGTCCTCCCGTTCCTCCACCTGACCCCAGGGGGTCAGGAAGTCTTTTCAGGTCTGCACCGCCGCTCCTCCATCTCCTCGTTGCGGTGGAGACTCATTGTCCTCTTCTGAGACGTGAGGTCATTCCACACATGTAATTACAACACATTCCCCTGTGTCTATCATATGCAGAAATGGATACATGAACTACAATTTTGGCTTTTTCCTTCTTGAATTTTCTTATTATTCTTTCCCTTTTAACAGGTGAGTTCAGACCATTCACGTTTAATGTCATTATCTTAAGATTTTTAACCATATTCATGTTTTTCCATTTTTTTAACTTGTGCTCCTAACCCCTTTAACAACAAAACTAACACATATATGTACAAAAACACATTAACGAATCTTGACCTCCGTACTTTGGGCCTTTCTTCTGCCCACTGGTCCCTGTTGGTGGGTGGAGGGAATGTCCTCACCGAGTGAGGGGCCCTCCCTAGACCTCTAGTTACTATCCAAGTAGTAGTCATTAGTCTAGAAATGTCCAACAAAAATCACTTTAACCTCTCCTAGCCGTTTGTTTCTCTTTTACCTTGTCTTCTTGGCCTTCATTTCTTCTGTGTCCTTCTTAATCTTTGTTATAATCTAGGCTTTCCGTTGAAAGCCTTGCAGTTTTTCCTGGGCTCGGTGCGCCACGTCCGTCCCCCGCCCTCTGCCGCTCACTCGCCTCCATTCCGGCTGTCTCGATGTGTTCCGTACCGCCGCTGCTCCATCCGCTTCCTCGGGTACGCTCACCACAAAGCCTCGCTCCGTCATGTCCCGCGCTGCCTCTCTGGCCGTGTTGTAGGTTTTCACGCCGTCGTCCCAATGAATTCTCATCTTCGTTAGCGGCGTTTGGAATCTAATTTTTTTCTCTTTCAGCATTTTTTTTAATGTTGGCATATTTCTTTCGCTGCTGCACAATTTCTGTCGGGTAGTCATGGTCAAAGAATATCTGTTTGTTGCCGACTCGTATCTTTTTTTTCCCACGCTTGTGTCTGGATTCTTTCCTTTACGTCGTATTTTAAAAAGTTTTCCACAACTGACCTGGGTGTAGAGTTTGAGTTCAGGTTCTGTGCCAAGGCTCTGTGCACTTGTTGGATCTGCAGGTCTGTTTCATCGGGCGGCTCAAGCTCTTTTTTTAAGAATTGATCTATGAATTTCGTCATCGAGTTGCCTTCAGTGCCCTCCAGAATCCCGAAGATGCGTATATTGCTCCGCCTGGACCTGCTCTCCAGGTCGGTTATTTTTTCCTGCATCCTCTGTGTTTGTGCCGTCAGGGTCTGCAGCCGCTCGCTTGCCTCGGTCTTCCAGTCTTCCAAATCTGATATTTGAGCCTGTGCTTCTGCCATACATGCCGGTTGAGTGCGCAGTTCCTCCATGGTTTCAGCTAGCTTGCGGTCCATTTCTTTTCGGAGACCCATAATTTCCTCCTTCATCTCTTTTTTCAGTTCTTCCTTAAGAGCCGTTAAATCCTGTTGGAGTTGTCGCTTGAAGTCTTTTATGTCCTTACTTATATTGGCGAAGCCAGTGTTCATAACATCGAGTTTGGCGTCCTCCATTTTCTCTGTTGTAGTCACCTCGTTTTTTTGGACCTCATGTTCAGCGATTTCTCCAGCGTTGTTGAAGAGGGATTCTTTAGTTTTACCCTGCTTTTGTCCGTGTGCCCGGCTTCTTCGTGTTTTCATCCCTTGGTTTATTGATCTATTTATGTCGAGTTGGCCATTTACCAAAGATTTTTAATCCGACTAGGGAGAGCTCTCTGTTTAAGCGTTATTCCTCTCCGCCATCTTCCCGGAAGTCCGATGAATGGCTGTTATTTTTAAAGATAAAGAGAACAGAGTATACAAACAATTTACAAATATACAAATATAACAACGGCCGGCATGAAATAAAACCCCAAAAATGTCCTACCGAGCTCAGTGTTTGTCTTTTTGTTTTAGTCGTTTGACCAGTCAAGATATCTTGTATTTCCAGACTCAGGTTTCTTTTTCTCTTTTAAAGCGGCGGCTTGAGTTGTCACCACTTTGAATTTTGTGCACTGGAGAGAGGAAGGATGTTCTTCAATCGAGATCTTGGTTCAGATCTCGGTTCAGTCTCGGTTCAGGTCTCGGGTCAGGCTCGCCATCTCCATTCGGAGAGAATCCAGGATCCAGAAGGTTCTTAATCAGCAACCAAAAAAAAACTAGCCTGCACAACAATAATGATACTATTGTTTACAGCTAGAGTAATTCGTTTTCCAATCTCTTCGTATATAACACTATAGCTTAGAGTTTAAATTCTTCTCTCATATTACTATTATTACAATCCAGTAATATAGTAATATCTTACAATTCACATTTCACATCTTACATCTTACATGCATGTTTTCTTTTCTCAAAATCTCTCTGGTAGTACATGAAATACTTTTTTTCTCATGTAGCCAATTAAATGAATTTCTCTTTTTATCTCTACATCATTTAACCATGAAATTATGATTAATCCTTTTTAACCTTGTCTTTGTAAATCATGAAATGAATTACAGTTAATTTATCACATGACCAGGGAATATACTGTCCCATTACTTCCAATATCCCCTTTTAAAATCAGTAAAACCCTGTCTGAGCTACTGGGTTTAGCATAACCTATGAATTTACATAGGAAACCAACAAAATGTGCTTTTAGCATCAAACTACACATTACATTCGACAGAAATAGTGCAAAAGAACTAAAAGTACTTCAGCATACTGTTGGGAACTGAAATCACATTTAGGAAAACCATACAGGCACAAAAATAGCCTTTTCCATTGCTTTTAAACAGAAAAAAATCCACTCGCAATTAGCATTAGCATAACGCTAACATTAGCATGTGTTAGCATGCTTCATTTAGTACACACTCGGTTTTCACTCACCAAGATGAGATATCAGCATGAACACAGCAAAAGTCACAGCCTCATGGCCTCTCAAGCTCGTGCTCTCGTCAACTTAGGATAATAAAGGGTTCAAATTAGTGTTTGGACAGTATTTAGATTTATTTACAGCATCTTTCTAAATTAAACTCACCAAGAAGACCCACAGGTCTCCACACAGATCGTCCACAGCCTCTCTCGTCCGCTCTCAGATCGCAAAAGACCGAAAAACCGGGTGCGCGCCTCGGTACTCTGCTCGGAAGGTGGGGCCAATATCGCTCTTAACGAACAAAAAGACCACTATCGCCCGTGACCATGAAACGGGAATTTAAAAGTTGGATAACGAGGATCACACTTCCTCTTCCCAAAATAATCGTTTTTCAAAATAAAATCACACAATTGTATTAATACAAATGAAATCTGAGAAAAAAGGGTCATTTTCTCAGCTGGGTTACAAAAGCACATCAGGCAAAGTTGAAGAGGAGGCGGACCACTTCAGTATCCTCGCTCAGCATCAAGCAACAGAAGTCACAGCTGGCATGTGAAGGGTCCATGACGGTGAGCGACAGGTGAGACGCCAGACGTCTTCAGTATCCATGACCAGGTTTGGACCCCAGAGACTGCTGCGGAGGTGTTGGGTGAAGAGTCTGTGATCAGCGCAATGACAGAGGTAAACGTAGCGCCACCGCGATCTCATTGGCATGTGAGACCAAGCAAAGCGCCTCTTTAGGTGATGGATTGGGTGCGAGTACACACGGAGGATCGACCGGGTGTGCGGCCAGGAAAGTCACCTTCTATGAGACCGCGGACACCTTTGAGGATCATAGCACAACTGGGATCAGCATGCTTCAGATTGATGGATGGTTCGGTACGGTACGCAAGCCACGTCCGGCACGTTCGAGTGACTGCTCCAGACGACAAGGCTTTGCAGGAGTCAGTTGGTGCAGCGGGGGACCCGTGGCGCAGCATTATGAAGATTGGTTCCGGTCTGGGGGACCCAGCATCTCCAGGGCGCGTCCACTGTGGGGCCCACTACAAGCCCCGTCCAGCAGAACCACCTTCCCCATGGATGACTGTCAGAAAAAAACATGGCTGTTTAAGTAGGAGTGCGGCTGAAAAGGTGGCAGAATAATCCACTCAGCCGTGTCGGGTCCAGCGGTTGTCCACCTAGTTCCCTGACCTAGTTCAGGTGTTCTATATATATATGCTAAAATGGGGAGGGTTTGAATTAATAAAAGTGTTCTGCGTTTTTTCCAAGTTGGAGGGTGAATGTTATGGAAGGGATTTAGGGTAGTGGGTGGTGTGGTGACGTGGCTGGCTGGTGTCTTCATTGTGCCGACCTTTATAGAGGGGAGTTGGCCATGTTATGACCTCTTTGCCGACTCACCCTCATAGGAACAGTTAGGAGCCAAGTGCTCACATAAGTGTACTGCATTACTAAAGAGTTTGTAATAAAGTTCAGTTCTTGCACAGCATCTTCATCTGTCACTATTACTAGGTTTGTGGACATAAGAATACTATCACCTTCTAGCCAGCCAGCTTGTCACACAGCTCATACTGTATACACAATCAAGCACATGCATAGTTGGGCCCTGTTGAGGCGCTTCCTTCACATTGTGCACACGACTAGTAATATAACAGTAGCATGATGAGCAGGAACTGGAGTGTAACGAGGAGCATGAGGAACAGGAACTGGGATGTGGCAAGGAGCACAAAGTGCAGGAACTAGGGAGCGATGAGGTGCATGAACTAGGAAGCAACGAGGCGCAGGAACTGGGGAGCGACATGGAACATGAGGAGCAGGAACTGGAGATGGTCTTAAGGCCAGGGCTGCTGCTGCTGAGGAAGTCAGGGCTGCTTCCGACCAGCCGGCTGGAGCTGCTGCCACCAAGGAACCAAAAGCAGTATGCAGCCCATACCTGGAAGCAGCAGCAGGCCCGTGTCCGGAAGCAGCAGATGGTAATGGATTGGAGGGGGGAGGAAAAGGCCCTAAACGCCTATTTGTATGGTGTCCACCAGGACCTTGTCTCCTGGGGGGGAGCCCTTAGTGGGGGCCCTTAGAACTACACAGGTCCCAGTAAAAACAGGCTCAAACTCTGGTATGCACCAGAGTTTGTAGTCCGAAGTCAAATCCAGAAGAGAGAGAGCCACCTGTTCGGAGTAGTCTACTGTCCATGTTTGGTTGAGTCTACTGTCAGGGATTTGAAAGGGGAGGCAGGACCCAAAGGTAAATAGAGAAATTCAAGGGTTTATTTTACTAAAACAAAAGATGAGGCACGGGAATGGAGAACATCTAACAACCTAAAGACTAAATATGCAAAACCAAAAAGCTGCTTGGGTGCAACAAACCAAATAACTGAAATGAAACACAAAGTAGGGAACACAGGATGTAAAAGGACTTACTTTGACGAAGACGCAACCAGATCTGAGGGGAAACAGGAGGCTTATATACACAGGGAATATCTGAGAGAGAGCGCACAAATGAGGGAGATCACACTAAAGCGGAATTTATGCACCCGCATCACGTTGACGCCATTACCGACATCCGTCGCTAATGCAGTGATCGGCAATTTTTTTTTGTGTGTTGGGTGAAATGCTTTGTTCCATTACCAAAACCGGTTTCAGCCAATGTGTGTAGTGATTTATGTTTGTCGTGTGTTTTTGTTTATGAAATGGCAACGAACAAGAGCAGATTGTGATGGAGTTGGAACTAATAAATGTTCAGAAAAAGCAACTTTTAGTACAATCATTGTACAGAGAAAAAGATAAGATAAGCCTTTATTAGTCCCACAATGGGGAAATTCCAGAAAGAGAAGAAGTTGGAGAAAACAGTATGAGGGACCAAATCTGCTGCTATTTGACAATCTGTGTAATTACTGGGGTTATGACGAGCCACAAATTGTTCTGTATGCGCTTAATGCCTCAATATTCTTTTGAATTTGGACCGTTGTTTAACCGACTCACCTTGGAAGTTGTGCTGTTGTGAACGTGGAGAGCGGATCAGCGACAAGAACCAGGAAATGTGAAGGAGGAGACAAAGCGGACCAATCACAGCTCTTATGGCCTGCGTCGCTGATGTGCACCTTTCCTTCTCTGGAGAGATGCACATTAGGCGACGCACTAGGAATGCACGTCACTTCTGTATCGACGCTTTGTCAACGCCGTCACAGCTGCATCGTGTCTGCGTCACATTGATGCAGGTGCATAACTTGCCCTTAATGAGGGCAGAGCAGGGAGAAAGACATACATGAACACTGAACTCAAAAAACAGATATAAATTAAACACAGGAACATAAACGAGTAAAACAGGATAAATAAACCCAAGGAGAAACATATAGTACTAAAGATAAGCAAACAGAATTAAAACTTACAATAGGTCACAGACGTGGACAAAATTGTTGGTACCCCTCTGTTAATGAAAGAAAAACCCACAATGGTCAGAAATAACTTGAATCTGACAAAAGTGGTAATAAATAAAAAATTCTATGAAAATTAACTAATGAAAATCAGACAGTGCTTTTGAATTGTGGTTCAACAGAATTATTTTAAAAAACAAACTCATGAAACAGACCTAGACAAAAATGATGGTACCCTTAACCCCTTGCACTCCGGGCAATTTTCCTAAAAATGCCAAAAAATAACGTGCCCAAAGTAAATCGAAAGCTGTTATTCAACCCTTTGCAGCATCTTCATGGGGTTGGTCTCATTTAAAAGAAAACACTTTGAATTTTTTGGCAAAAAAACATGATCTCTCTATGTGCTCCGGCCACTGAGTTACAGTCATCTAAACATACTGAACTTGAAGAAAATAAATTTGGACACGGTGTTTTTTTTGGATACAAATGCTTGCAAATAACACACAGCTGTCCGATCCGGCTGGAAAATGCAACAGAAATGTAGAACCAAGTGTTATCAAGCTGAGATCCAAATTTGGTAACAATACCACAAAAAAATGAATATTTTACACAGCTTTGTTCTCAGGCTGTTCCCAGGTGTTTTGGAACTGTGCCAAATTGTGCCAAATGGCACAGTTAGGAAAAACGTTTGTAACTTTTGAATAATTCAATGTAGAATCTTCATTTTAGGCTCTAATGAAAGGTCACACTCAGGGCTGTGTCTGTGTGTGTGTGGGGGGGGGGGGGTCGTCCCCTCCCCCGCTACCAAGGACGGAGTTCGGCCCTCGCTACATGACGGATTACACTCGTTGCATGTTTCCACAGCAACGCTGTCACAGCGGCTTCCCCCCCTCGCTACTGTGTGTGTGTGTGGGGGGGGGGGGTTGTCCCCCCCCCCCGCTACAGAGGACGGCCATCGCTACATGAAGGAATAGACTCATATGTCTATGTGATGACCGCTGCGCAGTCAACGTGGCTTCCCCCTGCGGACTGGGGGCGTTCGGACCGTGAACGCCCCCCCCCCCGCTCCTCTTCTGCAGCGGGGGGGCGTTCACGGTCTGAACACGGCAAATGAACCGTTTATCGCGGCGCACGCACTTCGTACTTCGTGCGCCGTACAGTTGTAATTTACCGATCGGTCAAAAGTCATTTTTGGATTACAGTTTTCAGGGAGAAATAATAATTTAGCTTATAACACCTTACCTCTTCACAGCAGCAGAGTCCTGGCGAACTTCTCTTCCCCATTGTCAGACGAACGCGACGCTGCTCCGCTCGTGGATCCCGATCAAAACATAATTCCATTATTGCGGTTTTGGTGAATGATTTACGACCTTTGTCGTCGGTCAATGATGACGGAAGAGAATCCTAAACACTCTGCTGGAATAAAATAAAATAAATAAATAAACCACTGCCTGTGGCTGCTGAAAGTCTCTCTTCACCCAGCTTTAGACAACAGCTCAGCGAACTTCTGTGCTTCAATTGGCTCGCAGCCGTTGGGAGGCGGGTCCTTCTGGCTAGATTTTCATTCATTGGCTCTTCATGGTTTCAGAAACCCAATTCAAGGCTCTTATTAGTCGAATGACAGGTCAATCAGATGAACTAATCTGTTCTGTGTCTGCAGCTTTTTTTTCCCAGTGGCGCTTGGAGGCCAGCACCATCTCCATCTGCACCATCATCAGTATATCATGCGTCATGCGTCCGAGCGCGCACGAGTGCGCTCTTGTGCGCCCTCGTGCATCCTAGGACGCAGAGACTTGCCCGCCCGCGGAACAACGGAGCGCAAGAGGTTAACTTAATATTTTGTTGCACAACCTTTTGAGGCAATCACTGCAATCAAACGATTTCTGTAACTGTCAATGAGACTTCTGCACCTCTCAGCAGGTATTTTGGCCCACTCCTCATGAGCAAACTGCTCCAGTTGTCTCAGGTTTGAAGAGTGCCTTCTCCAGATGGCATGTTTCAGCCCCTTCCACAGATGTTCAATAGGATTTAGATCAGGGCTCATAGAAGGCCATTTTAGAATAGTCCAACATTTCGCTCTTAGCCATTCTTGGGTGTTTAGCTGTGTGTTTTGGGTCATTATCCTGTTGCAAGGCCCATGACCTGCGACTGAGACCAAGCTGTCTGACACTGGGCAGCACATTTCTCTCTAGAATACCTTGATAGTCTTGAGATTTCATTGTACCCTGCACAGATTCAAGACACCCTGTGCCAAATGCAGCAAAGCAGCCCCAGAAAATAACAGAACCTCCTCCATGTTTCACAGTAGTGTCACAACCCGCTCCCGCCTGTCATCCGCTCCAGCTGCGCGCACACCTGCGCTTCATCAGGCTGCTCCTATTTAGCCTGCTTTGCCCAGGGCCTCGGTCTGGAGCCGTCAGCTCTCCTCCTCAGTCAAGCTCTGCATTTGTCTGTCTCCCACGACCAGCGCTTTCTCATCGCATGCACGTAAGGTTTTGCTCTTACCTGCTTTCCAAGTTTTTCCCCTGTGCACAGGTGGATCCTCCTGGCGGCGGAAATACTCCCCTCATCGCCATTCCTCTTCAGTCTTCTCCCCGTCGTGCTGATCAGGGCGCTGTCTTCCAGGCAGGAGCACGCCTTCCCAACGCCAGCCACCCAACTCCTGCAAGTAAGCCACATTCCTGTTTTCATCACAGCCTCAGTGTTTTCAGCTCACCCTTGTCCTCTGCTCTGTCCTCAGGGTTGCCTGGCTGCACGGTGTCCTGTTCTGCCCTCGGTGCTCCTCAGTCTCCAACAAGACATCTACATCTCTCACTCACACATCCATACACCTGTTGTTAATAAAGACTCTTAAATCTCACCCGAGCCTGCGTGCGTGTTTCCTGGGCCAGTCTAACATGTCAGTACGGCTCCAGCACAGTAGCCCAGCGAACAGCGGGTTCGCACGCCGGCTTTCCACCCTCGAGGCTCGGGTGCACTTAATTGTCCATCAACAGCAGATAATTCTGAATCAATTAACCACCATGACTCACCGGTTAGACCGCCTTGATCCCCCCGCAGGCATCTCAGCTCGGTGGGCCAGTTCCTCCTGTTCCCCAAGCCGGTCAGTTGGCCCCGGGTCCGCCGACCCGTCTCACTCCTGTTCCCACCCCCGCGCGCTTCAGCGAAAAGCTCGGGGCAGCGCGCGGGTTTATCTTAATGTGAGACGGTGTTCCAGCACGTCCCCAGGGATTTCCCTTCTGACCATAGCCGAATTGGGTACATCTCTAATCTCTTGGAAGGGCGAGCGTTAGCTTGGGCTTACGCCGTTATGGCGAAGCCCAGCTACGCAAACCTGACCTATACCCAGTTCGTGCAAGATTTTTTCAAAGTCTTTGATCACTCGGATCGGGATAGCGTGTTAGCCGAGCGGCTGCTCAGCCTTCGCCAGGGTAGCCGCTTAGCGGCCGACTACGCTGTCGACTTCCGGGTAGCAGCGGAAGAAGTTGGTTGGGGCGATGCCTCCCTTTGCAGCTTGTTCCTCTGCAGTCTGAATTCTAATTTACGGGATGAACTGGCCTTCCGGGACCTGCCGGATCGGCTGTCTGATTTGATTTCCCTGGCTATTAGTTTAGATAACAGGCTGAGGGAGCGGGCCGCCGAGTGGAAGGCTCATAGCCGCTCGCGCGGAGCCCTCTCCTGTGCGCCTCAGTCCCGCCCCCTGGCGTTGCCTCCTCCGGAGGCCGCTGCCGACCCTGATGCAATGATTATCGGGCGGGCAAGACTTCCTTTAGCGGAGAAACAGCGCCGCCGAGAGTTGGGTCTCTGCATGTATTGCGGAGACGACCAGCATCTCGTGGAAGCCTGCCCAGTGAAGCCAAAAGGGGAAGTCCGCGAGTCGCTGTAGGGGGCCTCGCGGACGTCACCCAGTCAGATCCCCTCTCCAAATGCCAAATTCCTATTAGACTCTGCCATAACTCCATTGGTCACACTACTCATGCACTGGTGGACTCGGGGGCGGAACAGAGTTTTATTTCTAAAAGTCTGGCATCCCGCCTGGGCATCCAGTGCCAAGTGTGACCCACTCCTCTCCATCTTGTTGCCCTCACCCACTTCCCCCTTGAGAAGGTCACCCATAAGACCAAATCCATCCCCGTTATCATCTCCGGCAATCACCGTGAGGACCTCAGCTTTTATGTCCTTCCCTTCTCTGCTTCATCTATCATTTTGGGCTACCTGTGGCTGCGCCTCCACAACCCCGTCTTTGATTGGCAGATTGGCTGCGTCCACGCCTGGAGCACCTTTTGTCTGGGAACTTGTCTCCAGTCCGCTTCCTTTGCCCCGTCTGTACCCTTCCGCACTGCAGACTCCGCCCCACCGGACCTCTCCTTAGTCCCGCCGGAGTTCCACGACCTTGCTACAGTGTTCAGTAAGTCTAAGGCGCTCTCCCTCCCACCCCATCGCCCGTATGATTGTGCCATTGACCTCCGGCCGGGGGCGCCCCTTCCATCTGGCCGCCTCTACAGCCTTTCAGCCCCGGAACGGGAGGCTATGGACGCCTATCTCCGGGAGTCCCTCAGTGCTAGCATCATTCATCCCTCCTCGTCCCCCCTGGGTGCTGGATTCTTCTTTGTGGCGAAGAAGGACGGGTCCTTATGGCCATGTATAGACTTTAGGGCTCTCAATGATATCACTATCAAGGACCGTTATACTCTGTCCCTGATGGACTCGGCCTTTAACTCCCTCCAGGGGGCATCCTGGTTCTCCAAGTTGGACCTCCGTAGCGCTTACCACCTCGTCCGGATCCGGGAGGGTGATGAGTGGAAGACAGCTTTCCAGACGCCCAGCAGCCACTTCGAATACCTTGTGATGCCGTTTGGGCTCACCAACGCTCCCGCTGTCTTCCAACGATTAATCAACGGCGTACTTCGTGACTTCCTGGGGGTCTTCGCTTTCGTCTACCTGGATGATATTCTGATCTTCTCTCGCTCTCGGGAGGAGCATCTACTCCACGGGAGGTGGGTCCTTCAACGCCTTCTGGAAAACAAGCTGTACGTCAAAGCTGAAAAATGCGAGTTCTTTACCAATCAGACCTCCTTCCTGGGTTTTATTGTCTCACACAATCAGCACCTCCCCGACCCGGCTAAAGTCAAAGCGGTGGTTGAATGGCCCACCCCCTCTTCCAGGAAGCAGGTTGAGCAATTCCTGGGTTTTGCTGGTTTTTACCGCCGCTTTGTCCCTGGCTACAGCTCCATCACCCCTCCTCTGACCTGCCTCACCAAACCGAAGGTACACTTCCAGTGGATGACGGAAGCGGCGGCCGCCTTCGAGACACTGAAGAAGGAATTTTCATCCTCCCGGGTCCTCACTCAGGTGGATCCAGCGTTACAATGTCTGGTCGAGGTGGATGCGTCTGACACAGGGGTGGGGGCAGTTTTGTCGCAGCGCTCCCCGGTGGACTGGGTAATGCGCCCCTGCGCCTTCTTCTCCAAGCGCCTCTCCTCTGCCGAACGCAATTATGACATCAGTGACAGGGAGCTCCTCGCTGTTAAGGTCGCACTGCAGGAGTGGCGCCATTGGCTGGAAGGGGCAGCCCAGCCTTTCGTGGTCTGGACTGACCATAAGAACTTGGAGTACATCAGGACGGCCAAGCGCCTGAACGCCCACCAGGCGCGCTGGTCGCTGTTCTTTGGGAGGTTCAGGTTCGCTGTCACCTACCGTCCGGGATCCAAGAACAAGAAACCGGACGCGTTGTCTAGGCAGTTCACCCCGGAAGCCCCTGAAGAAGCGGTCCACACCATCCTGCCTACATCGTGCGTCATGGGGTCCATTTCCTGGGCTATTAGAGACAAGGTCCAGAAGGCTTTGGAGTCCGAACCCGACCCTGGCGGTGGCCCAGCGGGGAGATTGTTTGTGCCCTCGTCAGTCCGGGGTGATGTCATTCATTGGGCACACACTTCCAAATTCGCTTGCCATCCTGGTATATCCCGGTCTGTGAAACTCCTCCAGCGGTCCTTTTGGTGGCCTGGGCTCTAGGACGACATCTCCAAATACATACGTGCCTGCCCCAAGTGCGCCATGAATAAATCATCCAACTCTCCTCCTGCAGGTCTCCTCCACCCTCTGCCGGTTCCCGGTAGGCCCTGGTCCCACACCGCCCTGGACTTTGTCACCGGTCTCCCCGTCTCCAACTCATTTAATACCATCTTGACCATTGTAGACCGGTTCTCCAAGGCGGCCCACTTTGTGCCCCTCCCTGGGCTCCCCTCGGCACGTGAGACTGCGGATCTGTTGGTGCAGCATGTTGTCAGATTACATGGCATCCCAGCCAACATCGTTTCCGACCGGGGGCCTCAATTCATATCCAGTGTCTGGAGGAGCTTCTGCAATCCTCTAGGAGCCACAGTTAGCCTGTCCTCGGGACATCATCCTCAGTCCAATGGGCAGTGCGAACTTACCAACCAGGAACTGGAGGCCGCCCTGCGCTGTGTCATCTCCTCCAGTCCCTCTTCCTGGAGCACCCGTCTCCTCTGGGTGGAGTACGCTCACAATTCCACCTTTTCTTCAGCCATCGGGATGTCCCCCTTTTGGGCATCCCTAGGATACGATCCCCCACTATTCCCCGAGGAAGAAGGTGAGGTGGCAGTTCCCTCCATCCAGGCTCACATGAGACGGTGTCGGCGGCTGTGGACCAAGACGCGCCAGGTTCTTTTACGCATGGCAGCTCGCAACTCTAACTCTGCTAATTGCCGTAGGAGGCCCGCACCACGCTACCAGGCGGGGCAACAGGTGTGGCTATCAGCTCAAAATATTAACCTGAAGGCTGAAAAGAAGAAACTGGCTCAACGCTTCGTCAGCCCCTATTCTGTGGCGAAGGTTGTCAATCCGGTGGCTGTGCGTTTGGATCTCCCCCCCCCCCTTCGTGTTCATCCCACTTTCCACGTTAAACCGGTGGTGTCTGATCCTCTCTGTCCTCCCCCCAGGGCGCCGCCCCCTCCTAGAATGATCGACGGCCACCCGGCGTGGGGCATTACTGCCATCCTGGACGCTTGACGCTGGGGTCGGGGGCTACAGTATCTGGTGGACTGGGAGGGTTATGGTCCGGAGCACAGACGCTGGGTGCGCTCCTCTTTCGTGCTGGATAAACAGCTCGTTAAGGAGTTCCATCGGGCGCACCCAGACAAGCCAGCGCCAGGAGGCGCTGCTCGGGGGGGGGGGGGACTGTCACAACCTGCTCCCGCCTGTCATCCGCTCCAGCTGCGCACACACCTGCACTTCATCAGGCTGCTCCTATTTAGCCTGCTTTGCCCAGGGCCTCGGCCTGGAGCCGTCAGCTCTCCTCCTCAATCAAGCTCTGCGTTCATCTGTCTCCCACGACCAACGCTTTCTCATCGCATGCACGTAAGGTTTTGCTCTTACCTGCTTTCCAAGTTTTCCCCCTGTGCACAGGTGGATCCTCCTGGCGGCGGAAATACTCCCCTCATCTCCATTCCTCTTCAGTCTTCTCCTCGTCGTGCTGATCAGGGCGCTGTCTTCCAGGCGAGAGCACGCCTTCCCAACGCCAGCCACCCAACTCCTGCAAGTAAGCCACATTCCTGTTTTCATCACAGCTTCAGTGTTTTCAGCTCACCCTTGTCCTCTGCTCTGTCCTCAGGGTTGCCTGGCTGCACGGTGTCCTGTTCTGCCCTCGGTGCTCCTCAGTCCCCAACAAGACATCTACATCTCTCACTCACACATCCATACACCTGTTGTTAATAAAGACTCTTAAATCTCACCCGAGCCTGCGTGCGTGTTTCCTGGGCCAGTCTAACATGTCAAGTAGGGACAGTGTTCTTTTCTTGGTATGCTTCATTTTTGCATCTGTGAACATAGAGCTGATGTGCCTTGCCAAAAAGTTCCAGTTTTGTCTCGTCTGTCCATAGGACATTCTCCCAGAAGCTTTGTGGCTTGTCAACATGCTGTTTGGCAAATTCAAGTCTGGCTTTTTTATGATTTGTTTTCAACAGTGGTGTCCTCCTTGGTCATCTCCCATGGAGTCCACTTTGGCTCAAACAACGACGGATGGTGCAATCTGACACTGATGTACCTTGACCTTGGAGTTCACCTTGAATGTGTTGAGCGGTTGTTCTGGGTTCTTTTGTTACCATTCGTAATATCCGTCTCCTCCTGCGGCCACGTCCAGGGAGGTTGGCTACAGTCCCGTGGATCTTAAATTTCTGAATAATATGTGCAACTGTAGTCACAGGAACATCAAGCTGCTTGGAGATGGTCTTATAGCCTTTACCTTTAACATGCTTGCCTATAATTTTCTTTCTAATCTCCTGAGACAACTCTCTCCTTTGCTTCCTCTGGTCCATGTTTAGTGTGATACACACCATGTCACCAAACAGCACAGTGACTACTTGTCACCCTTTAAAGGCCAAATGTCACGTAATTTTTTTTTCTAAATGACAACGAATTTAGATAAAATACACATAGCTTAAACCAAATATTCATACCGGAGACCATATCACCCACCTGTATTTACATAATTGCACAAAATACACCAGGTGAAGGCCCCACCTTGCTTGCTGGCTTGTGACAGCCAGTCCAGACCACGCCCATGTTTTTGACATCACCAGTTGTACCCTGGCTGCCCTGCCTATCCACATTCACACTTATCAACATTGGACAATCATGACGGAAAGTGACAGCGATTGTGAACAAATTAGTTTAGTTTTGTCTTTTTTCTTTTTCTTTTTTTTTTGTCAGTGGTTCAGACAGTGACAGAGGCATAGAACCTTACCGGTTCGAGCCGTCCGAGACGGAATCAGATGCTTTGTCTGATGACAACAGTTCCAACGATGACCAGAGAGCAGAACCAGTGGAAAATGTCATTGAACTGGACATTAATCGCCTCCAGAATTGCGAAGCCGGAGGGGGTCTGTCGAGGGCGCCCCATAAATAGTGATTTTTCGGAAGCCATTATTATTACAGTGGAGGAGAGCCGCTGCTGTCAAGAAATTGACCAGATCAATATGAAAATGGAGGCGCATACCTGTCAAGGGAGACGTTTTCGCCGTATTTTGGTGCCAAGCGCGGCTGTGGGAGACGGCAGAGTGGTTTGGGACACTTTTCTGGGAAATGTTTTAAATGTAGTTCGTGTTGTTATTGTCAAATATTTTAATGAAAATATGGGGAAAATGCAATTTTAGCAAAAACGGGCGTATTGCCATTTCTGTACGCCCAAAAGAAAAAATATACTGGAAAAAAAACTGAGTGTCTTGAGGAGCACTCCTGTGTGTGATCACCCACAGCTGGGGCGGGCTGATCGCTCAGCGGGAGCTATTCGCACTACTGTTCGAAGTGTGGAGTCACTCATTAGTTTAATTGTCGGGGCGGGCTGATCGCTCAGCGTCAGCTATTCTCACTAGCATGAGAAGTCATTAGGACAATGGTTTAACACGTTGAGCTGTGCAGCGGTTGCGGAACAGACAGAGATCCCAGAGAGGTGTGCCTTGTTGCTCCGCCGTTCCTTATAGCCGCTTTTTACGGTGTTGAAGTACGGCGAAAACGTCTCACTTGACAGGTATGAAAACATTTCCCAGAGAAGTGTCCCTTATTACCCAGCTGTCCCTGATAGTCCCGTTTTAAGGTATGGGTGAAATATCCAATTTTTTCTTTCTTGTTGATCACTTCAACCTTCCAGTCTCCATATAAACAATCAATTGAAATACCCCAAGCATCAAACTAGGGTACAATCGATTTCGTCACTTCCGCCTTCTTCCCCAGGCGATTCCAGGGGCCGTGTCAGGCCAAGCGCAGCAGTTTTAAATTAACAAATATTCCGTTGTTACTGAAGCATATGCACCAAGACCCGAACGGATCGGTTCCCTTTTATATCTAGTTTCAAGATATTTAAAGTACCCTGTTACGTGACATTTGGCCTTTAAATAGGCCGACTGACTGATTACAAGTTTGTAGACACCTGTGATGCTAATTAGAGGACACATCTTGGTTGAACATGTCCCTATAGTCACATTATTTTCAATCTTTTCTAGGGGTACCATCATTTTTGTCCAGGCCTGTTTCATGAGTTTGTTTTTTAAAATAATTCTGTTGAACCACAATTCAAAAGCATTGTCTGATTTTCATTGGTTAACTTTCATATAATTTTTATTTATTACCACTTTTGTCAGATTGAAGTTATTTCTGTGACCATTGTGGGTTTTTCTTTCATTGAATGAATGAATTGAATGAATGAATGAATGAATTGAATGAATGAATGAATTTATTTATTTCGGATAGTACATTACAGGTTAAAAGAAACTGTATAATATAACAACAAGGTCAAATTAGACAAAGACTCCTTCTACTATACAATTCCACGTGAGTTATCCGAAATGGGTGATGGCTGAAGCCGCAGCTTATATTGCCCACCCATATTCCATCCAAGAATTCAAAGGAGAAAAAAGAGAAAACAAGACAAGAGCGATTACAATTTAAAACAAGGCTAAGACAAAATATGACTGAGAGAAAAAGAAAACTGAGCTAGTCTAAGTTAAGCGGTTACTATTCAAAAACAAATCTAAGACATAGTGTCACAGAGAAAAAAGAAAAACTAAGCTATAACACAACACAGGCTGGAAATGTCAATCCTTATGTGAGTTTACATGTCGTCTTGTAAATATGTTTGGAGTATTTCTTCCTTTAGTTTTTGTTTAAATTGTCCAAGCTTTGTACATGATTTTAATTCAGGTCCAAAATCGTTCCATAATCTGACACCTTGCACTGAAATACAGTGTTGCTTGGTAGTTGTTCTCACTATAGGCTTTTGAAATATACATGTTCCTCTGAAGTGATATCATTTCTCCCTTGTTTGGAACAACTTTTGGATATTTGCGGGCAGTGATAGATTCTTCACTTTGAACATTATTATTGCGGTTTTAAAGTCAATCAGATCTTTCAACTTGAGAGTTTTTTGTTTAAGAAAAAGTGGGTTTGTTGGTTCTCTGTAAGCTGCTTTGTTGATTATTCTAATAGCTCTCTTTTGAAGCATAAAGAGTGGATATATGTTTGTTTTATATGTATTTCCCCATACTTCATTACAATATGTCATGTATGGGAGTATTAATGAATGATACAAGGTGTATAGTGTGGGTTGATTCAGCAAATTTTTCACTCTGTGTAATATTGCAATTGATTTGGATACTTTACCTTTTATATAATTAATATGTGGCTTCCAACACAGTTTGTTATCAATTATTACTCCAAGGAATTTAGTTTCGGATACCCTTTCAATCTCTACACCATTTACACTGAGTTTGGGTACTGGGTAGTTGTGATGGTTGTTAAAGACTATAAATTTTGTCTTGCTTAAATTGAGCGTTAATTTGTTTGAATCAAACCACAGTTTCAGCTTTCCTAATTCCTTTCCGAGTGTATCCAGAAGTTGTTCCAAATTGTTTCCACTGCATAGCAGGTTAGTGTCATCAGCAAACAATATTAAGTCCATTTTTTCTGAAACTTTACATATATCATTTACATGTAATGTAAATGATATATGTATATATATGTATATGTCAATATGTATATACATATTGAATAATAATGGTCCCAAAACTGAACCCTGTGGGACTCCACAGGTGACCTTCAGTAGCTCTGAGTTTTTGTTGTTAACACATACAAACTGATATCTATTCTTTAAGTAACTTCTTAACCAGGACAGTGCTACCCCTCTGATACCACAATTTTGTAGTTTCTTTAATAATAGATTGTGATCTACTGTATCAAATGCTTTTTTAAGATCCAGGAATACTCCAACTGAATACTCTTTATTTTCAATGGCTGTTGATATTTTTTCTGTAAATTCCATTAAGGCATATGCTGTTGTCCTTTTGTGTGTGAACCCATATTGCTGCTCACACAATAAATCATTCTTCAGTATGAAGTTGTCAATTCTCTCATAGAATATTTTTTCAAGTATCTTGGAAAATTGCGGTAATAGTGAAATTGGTCTGTAGTTGGAGAGTTCCCCTCTGTCGCCTGTCTTGTAAATCGGAATTACTTTAGCTATTTTCATTGCATTGGGAAATATACCTGATTGGAGAGACAGGTTACAGATATACGTCAGTGGTTTCACTATGCATTCGATAACAGTTTTGACTAGTAGCATATCAATACCATCGCAGTCAGTAGATGTTTTACTTTTGAACGATTTAACAGTTTCAATGACCTCTCTTTCGTCTGTGTTCTTTATGAAGATTGTGTCTTTTACAGCAGTGTTATTGCATATTGAATCACCTGTTGGCACCGTAGTGGGTATTTCTCGGGCCAGTTTAGGTCCAATGTTAACAAAAAAATTATTAAATTCATCTGCAGGTGAAGCTATATTCACATTCGGAGTCGATTTATTAGTTTTTGGAGTGTTAGTTGGGTAGCTGGTATTTCTGCTTTTATTTCCAAGGATACTGTTGATTATTGTCCATGTATTTTTAATATTGTCTTTGTTTTTTTCCAGTTCTTTACTGTAATAGTCTCTTTTACTACATCTTATTATATATGTTAACTTATTTTTGTATGTTTTATACCGCTGCTCTGCTTCTTTTGTCCTTTTCTTTATGAAAGCTTTATATAATAAATTTTTCTTTTTACACGCCTTTTGTAGTCCTTTGGTTAGCCATGGTTTGTCAGTAAATTTGTGTTTAAGCTTTTTTTTAACTAATGGGCAGTTTTTTTCATAAAGAGTGGTTACAATGTTTGTAAATGTGTCATAGGCTTCATTTACATCTGATACATAGACTTCTGTCCAGTCTTGCTTCAGCAAGTCCTCTTTAAAAGAACTGATTGCGTTTGGTGATTTGTGTCTGAACGATTTTGAGATTTTTTCTGGGTTGGGCCCCGTGTGGCCATGGATAAGTGCAAAGATTGGCAAGTGGTCGCTTATATCATTTATCAATAATCCACTTTCTATTTTCTTGTCGAGAACATTGACAAACAGGTTGTCAATAAGTGTAGCAGAGTGAGCTGTGATTCTACTGGGATGTGTTATTGTGGGATATAGACTCATGCTGTACATAGAGTTCATGAACTCTGTAACTACATTTTGTTGATGTGGATTAAGTAGATCAATATTGAAATCTCTACAAATTGCTACCATTTTCTTACTAGTAATATTATTGTACAGCTCGACTAATTTATCTCTGAATGTCTCAATGCAAGTTCCCGGCGTTCTGTATATGCAGCTTATGATTAGATTTTTTGTTTTGTCTAGGTCAGTCTCAACAGTAACACATTCCAGAATCCCTGGTAGTGCTGAGGACATTTCATTTACAAGCTTACATCTATATAGGTCATCAATATACAGTGCAACACCACCACCCTTTTTTTGAGATCTGTTAATGTTAAACATCTGATATCCCTCTATTGCCATCAGGGGAGCCTGGTCTGCATTAAGCCAGGTTTCAGAGACTGCTATAGCTGTGAATTTTCTGTTTAGCTGTTTTAAATAGTCCTGAATCTGTGAGAAGTTTTTGTTAAGACTTCTGCTATTGAAGTGTATTATTGACAGTTTACCATCTAATTGCACTTGACTTTTGAATTGCTTTTCAGTGTAATATTCACAGTGGTTATGAATATTATTGAAAAAGTGGTTATCAGGATCAATATCATTCTCCATCTCTTGTGGTTTATGTTCAGCATAGTGGCATATTTTTAGAGTTTGAGTTTCCTCACTCTGTGTTTCATAGTCAGTGTTCATCTGTATTTATCTAAGTCAGTAGCATCTCTGATCATTATACTTTTTGCTTGCTCAGGTGTTCCATTTAGTTTAATCCAAATTCTACAATTTCTTGTCCAGGTTGTCTGTATCTTATTATGTTTCTTTAGCATCCGTGCCTGCCGTGCTAATTCAGCGGGTTTTTTTTGTCAGGTGTTCATTTAGGTAAACTTGAGTTTCCTTTAGTTTTTTGGCCTGCCTCAGTATGTCATTTTTCACCCTCCTGTTCACAAAGCGCATCACAATGATTTCTTTGTTTTGTTATCTTTCTTCGGTAAAGCATAACAGGCTGAGATTGCATTGGCTTCTACCTTAATGTCTTTATCATTAAGGAACTGAAGCACTTGGTTTTCTAAGGATATTGATTCACTTATGGAAGCATGTTCACCACTCAGTCCTGTAGCGGCATGGGCGTACGACTGATATCTGATGTCTAGTCCACTTATAACTATGTCATCAATGCGAGAACTTTGTTCAAGATCCTCGACTCGTTGCTCCAAAAGACGCCCGTGTTGCTCCAGGTCCATAATTTTTTTGTCTTTTTCTTTTATTATTGAATGTAGGGCTTGTACCTCCTGTATTAGGTCTAATATTTTGTCCTGCTGGCTAGTCACTTTGGCCAGTTCTTCTAACACAAAGTTCAGAGTTTTTTTAATTTCTTCCATTTCCTCTTTTTTGGGTGGCATTTTACTGACCTGTGGATAGAAATAAGCAGAGAATCCGGCTAGGCCTCAACTAGCTCGGTCGCTACTGGACCCGCCGCTCCTGCGCAGCTTCTCCGCCGAGTGACGCTGCTCAGCTCCGCAGATCACCGCCGTCTATCGCCGGCGCCTGCCTCCGTCTACCTGGCCAGTTATGTCGTGCACCGCCGGCGCAGCCGGAATCCACCGATCACAGCCACTCGTCGCCGTCTGGCTAGGAGGCTCCTCCGCTGGGCCCGATGGGGCCCAGCGTCATTAACAGAGGGGTACCAACAATTTTGTCCACGTCAATTTTGTCCACGTTTAAATAGACACATAATGACGATTAAAACCTGGAGAATAAGGCAGAATATAGTTTAGAGAAATACTACAAGATAACCTAGAACAAGAAGACCAAACGTAAACAAAAGCTAGAACTAACAAGATACAGAGCTACAACCCTATTTCCAGTCAAGTCAGGGCATTGTGTAAAATGTAAATAAAACAAAACACAATGATTTAAAAATCCTTTTCAACCTATATTCAATTGAATACACTACAAAGACAAGATATTTAATTTTCAAACTGATAAAACTTTATTGTTTTGTTGCAAATATTCACTCATTGTGAATATCGGCCTGGTAGATGACGGCTGAGCCTCCTGCACAGATTCTTAGAATCTTGTGACTGGGGCTTGGCGGGGGTGCTAACCGAGGCCACAGCTAGACAGGAGCCGGATCAGAGCTCAACTACAGCGGCGGGGCTCAGCGGAGGAGCTACCGAGGCCCCAGCTGGATAGGAGCCGGATCGGAGCTCAACTACAGCGGCGGTGGGTGGCGGGGCTCGGCGGAGGAGCTACCGAGGCCCCAGCTGGATAGGAGCTGGATCGGAGCTCAACTACAGTGGCGGTGGGTGGCGGGGCTCGGCGGAGGAGCTACCGAGGCCTCAGCTGGACAGGAGCTGGATTGGAGCTCAACTACAGCGGCGGTAAGCAGCGGGGCTAGCAGTGGAGAGGACTAGCTGAGGCCCCAGCTGGATTCGAGGTAGGCTGGACCGGATACCGGCGACACCAGCAGTAGATTGTCCTACTATCATCAGGTCAGTAAAAAATGCCACCAAAGAAGGAGGAAATGGAAGAGGTTAAAAAATCTCTAAACTTCATGTCAGAAGAACTGACCAAAGTGGCCAATCAACAGTCCAAATTATTAGGGCTAATGGAGGAAGTCCGAGAACTGAAATTAACAATTAAGGAAAGAGACAAAAAAATTGCAGACTTGGAGCGACGCATCGAGGATCTTGAACAATATTCTCGTATGGATGATTTTATCATTAGTGGCCAAGACATTAAATATCAATCATATGCTCATGCTACAACAGGAATGAGAGGTGAGGAGGCTCCCCCAAGTGAATCAGTCTCCTTGGAAAAATCAGGTGCTTCAGTTCCTTGAAAGCAGAAACATAAAAGTTGAAGTAAATACAATTTCAGCCTGCCATACTCTACCCAGAAAGGATAATAAAACAAAGAAATCAATTGTGATGCGCTTTGTGAACAGAAGGGTAAAAAATGACATACTGAGGCAGGCCAGAAAGCTACGGGAAACAGAAGTTTACTTAAATGAACATTTAACAAAGACTAATGCTGAAATAGCACAGCAAGCACGGATGCTGAAAAGACAAAACAAGATACAGGCAACATGGACAAGAAACTGTAGAGTTTGGATTAAACTAAATGGAACACCTGAGGAAGCAAAGGCCATAAGAGATACTGAGGAGGTGCAAGGACAATTATAGGAGGAAGTTGGAAGATAAACTCAGGCAAAACAACACTAAAGATGTGTGGGAGGGAATGAAACAAATAACTGGGTGCAAGGGGAGAGTTGGGCAGCCATCTGGGAGCCAGGAGAGAGCTGAGGAACTGAATCTGTTTTTTAATAGGTTCAACTCACAGTCTGTCACCCGAGCAACACAACCAGACCCCCACGCACCCCTCCTCACCCACCCTCCTGTGCAGAACCTCTCTCTCTCTCTCCTCTCTCCTCTCTCCCCCTCCTCCTCCTCAGGGGGCACCAGGACCCTCCCTCACTTCACGGTGACTACAGATCAGGTGGAGAAACAGCTGGAGAGACTTCGTCAGCGGAAGGCACTAGGCCCTGATGGCATCTCCGCAAGGACCCTGAGGACCTGTGCCAACCAACTAGCTTCGGTACTGAAACACCTGTACAACCTGAACCTGAGACTGGAGAGAGTACCGGTGCTGTGGAAGACATCCTGCCTGGTTCCTGTCCCCAAGAAGTCATCTCCATCAGATCTGAATGACTACCGACCAGTTGCCCTCACATCTCATGTGATGAAGGTCCTGGAGAGACTGGTCTTAGCCCACCTGAGGCCGCAGGTGAAGACGTTCTGGACCCTCTGCAGTTTGCATATCAGCCCCATTTAGGAGTTGAAGATGCTGTCATCTACCTGCTGCAATGAGCCCATCTGCACCTGGATGGTGGAGGAGATACTGTGAGAATCACTTTTTTTGATTTCTCCAATGCCTTTAACACCACCCAGCTACTGCTGCTGGGTGAGAAGCTGCGGGTGATGGGGGTTGACAGCTCTGTGATCTCCTGGATTACTGACTACCTGACAGGCAGACCACAGTTTGTCCGGCTGGGCGATGTCTTGTCTGAAGTGGTGGCTAGTGATACGGGAGCTCCACAGGGGACTGTGATCTCTCCTTTTCTTTTTACCTTATACACCACTGACTTTCAGTACAGCACTGAGTCATGCCACCTGCAGAAATTCTCTAATGACTCAGCTGTTGTGGGGTGTATAAGAGGAGGAGAGGAGGGGGAGTACAGGGCACTGGTAGACAGATTTGTGGAGTGGACGAAGCAGAATCACCTGAGGTTGAATGTCAGCAAGACCAGAGAGATGGTGATTGACTTCAGGAAGAGGAAGACGCCTTCTCAGCCACTGCAGATTAGGGGGGAGGATGTGGGAGTGGTTGAGGACTACAGATATCTGGGTGTCAGGATCAGCAGCGGGTTGGACTGGAGATCCGACACCGATGCTGCGCACAAGAAGGGGATGAGCAGACTCTACTTCCTGAGAAAGCAGAGATCCTTCAACATGAGCAGCAGGATGCTGGAGCTTTTCTACCAGACCGTTGTCGCCAGCGCCATCCTCTTAGCTGCGGTCTGTTGGGGTAGCAGTATCGGGGCCAGAGACACCAACAGACTTGACAAGATTATCAAGAGGGCTGGCTCTGTAATTGGTCTCAGAGCGGAGACCTTTGAGACAGTGGTGGAGAGGAGAACACTAAATAAACTGTGATCCATCATGGACAATCCTGATCACCCCCTCCACCACACACTAGACAGACAGTGAAGCACTTTCTCCAGTAGACTACATGCAAGTTAGGTTAATTGGCATCAAACTGGGGATTCTAAATTGTCCTGAGGTATGACTGTGAGAGTGAATGGTTGTCTGTCTCTCTGAGTTGGCGCTGCGATGGACTGGTGATCTCTCCAGGGTGAACCCTGCCTCTTGCCCAAAGATGCTGGGATAAGCTCCAGCCCCCTCGCGACCCGAAAAGGATTAAGCGGAAGAAGATGGATGGATGGATGGATGGATGGATACAAGCTACCCAACCAATCTTTAAAAAAAAGAAAATGACTCAGAGTGTGAATGTAGTCTCATCTGCAGATGCATTTAATAAATTTTTTGTTAACATTGGTTCTAATTATGTTAATTATGTAGGGCAGCACGGTGGCGGAGTGGTTAGCACTGTGGCAGCACAGCAACTCACCCTTGGCCGGGGGATCCTGGGTTCGATCCCATCCCCTGACCAACAGTGATCTGTGTGGAGTTTGCATGTTCTCCCCGTGTCTGCATGGGTTTACTCCGGGATTTCTCCGGTTTCCTCCCACATGCCAAAAACATGTAAGTTAGGTTAATTGGCATCAAACTGGGGATTCTAAATTGTCCTTAGGTATGGATGTGAGAGTGAATGGTTGTCTGTCTCTCTGTGTTGGCCCTGTGATGGACTGGTGATCTGTCCAGGGTGTACCCTGCCTCTTGCCCAAAGATGCTGGGATAGGCTCCAGCCCCCCGCGACCCGAGAAGGATTAAGCGGAAGAAGATGGATGGATGGATGATTCTAATTTGGTTTGAGAAATACCCATTACGGCATCTACAGGTGATACAATAAGCAAAAACATTGCTATAAAAGACTCCATTTTCATAAAGAACACAGACGAGAGAGAGGTCATTGAAATTGTTAAATCGTTTAAAAGTAAAACATCTACGGATTGTGATGGTATTGACATGCTTTTTTTTTTCCACAATATTTTTATTGAACGTTTTTACAAACAAAACACAAACAATCAAACACTAACACTAAAATAATTTAAAAAACAAAATACTAAAAACACCAGCAACCACTAACTAAGGCAGGCCTTCAACAATGCTCCTCTGTTTAGTCTAGGCAATCCATTACGTAAGTATACATACTATAAATTCACCAATTTGGAATTTACAAGGTCCACACACATCATTCACCTTCCTCTTCAAAAATTATGTTTAAATTCTTTACATAATCAATGAAAGGTCTCCATATATTCTCAAACACAATTTCTTTTGATTTCAGTATGTATGTTATTCTTCCTAATGGAAGGTTTGTTAACATCTGTCTTAACCACTGAGTCACATCTGGTCTATGAGTCTTTTTCCACAATAGTGCAATACATTTTTTACCATTAAGCAAACTGAGGTCTATGAATGCTCTTTCACTCTTGTTAAAGTTATGCTTTTCTGGATAAAGACCCAACAAAAACAGTTTAGGATTCAATATGATTTGTTTTGAAATTATTTTTCAGTTGTTACCCTCACCTCTTCCCAAAACATTCTAATTTTTCTACATTCCCATAAACAATGAAATAGGGTTCCTTTACTTTCCATACATTTTGTGCACGTATCTGGTATGTTTTTGTTATATCTATGTAACTCCACCGGTGTAACATACATTCGCATTAACCATTTAAAATATATCAATTTAAGACGTACATTTATTGATTTGGTTTGAGCTTCTGCACAAGCCAATTCCCATTGTTCCTCTGAAATTTCAGTTTGCAGGTCTTCTTTCCAATAATTCAGTCTTTTCTGTGAGTTTTCACTTGAGGATAATGTCAATGAGTTATAAAACTCTGAAATAATACCCTTTCTCTTACTGTCTTTCGTCAAGATTTTTTCCAAGGATGAATAAGTAGGTCGGATGAGAGCATTATTTTGATTTGATCGAATAAAGTTCCTAAGCTGAAGATATTTAAAAAAATGTGTTCTATTAAGATTAAATTTGATCCTCAGTTCTTCAAAAGACATTATGTTATCTGAACCTGACAAATATAAGTCTCGAATCTTTTGAATCCCTTTTAAATTCCATACTTTAAATACAGCATCCGCTCTCCCTGGTTTAAAATATTGATTACCCCATATTGGGCTAAATTGTGACAATAAGTGTGGATCTTTTAGATATTTTTTGGTTTCACACCATATTTTGATCATATGCTTTACAAATGGGTTTTTAACTTGCTTCTGTAATTTTTTTTGCCGAGTCTGAGTATATGAATATGGGAAGAGGTAAAGGTAAATTGTATGATTCCATTTCAGTCCAGTGAGGGAGATCATTTGATAAAAATAATATGTCATAGACCTCAGTTGTGCTGACCAGTAATACAACATAAAGTTTGGACATTTCAGACCTCCACGATCAAATGGTAAATATAGTAAGGACAGACGTAATCTAGCCCTCCTATTGTTCCATATAAATTCCACTAACTTTTTTTTAATTCTTAAGAATAGATCTGAAGGTGGTGGTAAAGGAATATATTGAAATAAATAAAGCATTTTGGGTAAGATATTACTTTTAAGTATATTTATTCTCCCAATCATCGACATTGGTAGTGACATCCATCTCTGAAGTAACTCATTAATGTCTATCATTAAGGCTTCATAGTTGGCACTGGCGACTAATTCTAGCTTAGGCAAAATTTGAATTCCTAAATATTTAAACTGATTTACAACTTTGAATTGATTTACCTCAGGACCTGGGTGCTTTCTCTGGGTCTCATTTAGCATTAATACTGAAGATTTAGTTTTATTTATTTTATATCCTGATATTTCCCCAAAATTCTTTATTAAATTCAACAAAGTCGGAATTGATTTTTTAAGATTTGACATGAACAAAATTATGTCATCAGCATACAGGGAGATTTTATGTTCTGTTGGTCCAATTTTAATTCCATATATTTGTGGATGTAAACGTACTGCCATCGCTAAAGGTTCAATTGCCATAGTAAACAGTAAAGGTGAAAGTGGACAGCCTTGTCGACATCATCTATTGATCTTTATTGATTTTGAAATATTGCTGTTTGTTAGGATTTCTGCTGTAGCATTATTGTATATTGAACCCATTTTATGAAATTATTTCCAATTCCAAACCTTTGTAGGACTTCAAAAAGAAAGGGCCATTCGACCCTATCAAAGGCCTTTTCGGCGTCCAATGATAGGAGAGCTGTATCCGGTGCTTCTTTATTAGAATAGATAATATTAAATAGTCTTCTTACATTATGGAAGCCTTGTCTTCCCTTTATAAAGCCATTCTGATCTCGGTTAATAATATTTGGTAATATTTCTTGTACCCGTCTTGCTAAAATTTTACAGATTATCTTAAGGTCAGCATTTAATAGGCTTATTGGTCTCATATTTTCACATTTGTTAGAGGGTTTACCTGGTTTTGGCAACAGTATAATTAAGGCGTTATTCATGTATAATGGTAAATTACTATTTTGAAATGCTTCTAAAACCATTTCCAAAAAAGGTTTTATTAATTTATTCTTAAATTTTTTATAAAGGTCAACTGGAAGACCATCTGGTCCTGCACTTTTTCCTGATTTCATATCATCAATGGCTAGCCCAACTTCTTCTTGACTAATTTTAGACTCCAGTATCTCCCTGTTTTCATTTGGAATACAAGGTATAGATAATTCGTCCAAAAACCCATTTAGTTTTGTTAAGTCAGTTTCATTTTTTGTGTCATATAGTTTTTCATAATAATCTCTAAAGGCACTGTTAATTTCTAAAGGATCTACAACTGCCTGTCCGTTACTTATAATACTGGTAATTGGTGTTTTAAATTCTAATTGTTTAATCTGCCATGCCAATAATTTCCCTGATTTTTCACCTTGTTCATAAAAAGATTGCTTCAATCTTAGAAGACTCGAGGCAGCTCTATTCGCTGATTTTTTTGTCATATTCAGCTCTCAGAATCAGTAATTCGTTCTCTAACTTTGGGTCACTTCCTGCATCAGAATCAGAATCAGATTTATTGCCATTGTTCATGTAGTACACAAACTAGGAATTTGTCTCGGTGCCATGCTGCAACATTAAAAACATGATGAGATAAAGAGATAAACTAAAAAACTAAAGGACTAAAAACATGCAATAAGTGTAGAATAATAAGTCATAATAATAATAATAATAATGAGTAATACTAGTCAAGGCAGTTTTAAATAAATTAGCAAGTAGCAGATAATATAAGGTACCACAGTGCAGTCGATAATGCAACAGAAAAACAGTGATGAATGACATGAGTCTGGTTGAGCTGCTGTATATAGTGCACGAGAGTCAATAAGTTACTTAATGTTCAGCAGTCTGATAGCAGAGGGGAAAAAGCTGTTCATGTGCCGGGAGGTTTTAGTCTGAATGGACCGAAGTCTTCTACCTGAGGGGAGGGGGGCAAACAGTACGTGACCAGGGTGTGAAGGATCGGCTATGATCCGGCCAGCACGTCTCCGGGTCCTGGAGATGTACAGGTCCTGGAGAGATGGGAGCTTGCAGCCGATCACCTTCTCAGCAGTGCGCACGACGCGCTGCAGCCTTAGTCTGTCCCTGGCAGTGGCTAAGGCTGCATACACTTTTTCTTGGAGAATTTTTATTTTATGTTCCAATTGGACTCTCTCCTCTCGAGTCTTCTTAGATTTTGAACCTGTATAACTAATAATATGCCCCCTAATAAAAGCTTTGAAAGCCTCCCACTTTATACATGCTTTTTGTGTAGTATTGATATCAAAGAACTCATCTATCTGTTTTTCTATGTACTTAACAAATTCCTCGTCCTGAAGCCATTTATGCTGAAATTGCCACCTACCTGGTTCCTTTGTCAATTTCTTATCTACATATATTAGACAGCAGGGTGCATGATCAGAGATCACAATGTTATCATAGAAACAGTTTTGAATCTTGGACCTTAATTCTGTGGAGATCAAAAAATAGTCAATATGTGAGAATGTCTTGTAGGTATTAGAATAACAAGAGTAGGCTTTAACTTGCGGTTTCATTTCTCTCCATATGTCTAGCAATCTCAATTCTTTCATAAAATGATTAATGATCATCCTGCATCCATTGTGCGTACAGTCCAGTCCTGTTGATCTATCTATGCTGGGATTCAATGTACAATTAAAATCCCCTGCTATTATATGCTGCCCTGTAAGTGATGATAAAATAAGAAATAAATTAGCAAAGAAGTTTTGATCATCTATATTGGGACTGTATAGGTTCACCAGATTTATATTTTCTAATAACAAAGATCCTTGAATGATTAGGTATCTTCCTAATTTGTCTCCAATTACATTTTTCACTTGAAATGGGACTGTTTTGTGTATGAGAGTCATAACTCTCCCTCTTTTTTTTTTTTTTTTCCGGTTCCGGTTCCGCCGGACCGGTGGCGCCACACGAGTCGGCTGCCTGTTGCAACAGCCTTTTCTTTTTATCTTCCTTCTTCTTTCTACACCTTTCACTCTGTATATATATCACGGACGCACGGATCGCCCCGGGGGTCTCCCGGGTCGGCGGACGGAGCCACGGTTTGCAGCGGGAGACGTTACAGCGGGGAGGAGCTAGTGCTAGCTAGCACTTGGCCGCCGCCCGGTGCTAATGGGAAACTCGACATACCGGGAGCTGTAGCGAAAACGATGCGGGTGCCGGGCTGGAGTTTAGGCGGCGTGAAAGAAATATAAGACAGAATAATAAAGAGCGATGGCAAGAACCAAGCAGACCGCCCGTAAAATCTACTGGAGGAAGAAGCCCCCCCCCAGGAGACAGCTAGCCACCAGGGCTGCTCGGAGAGGCGCTCTGGCCACCGGCAGAGTGAAGAGGCCTCGCCGTCACAGGCCCGTGGCTCTGAGAGAGATCCGTCGCTGCCAGAAATCCACGGAGCTGCTCATCCGTAAGCTGCCCGTCCAGCGCCTGGTGAGGGAGATCGCTCAGGACTTCAAGACCGTCCTGCGTTTCCTGAGCTTCGCCGTCATGGCTCTGCAGGAGACCTGCGAGGCCCACCTGGTGGGTCTCTTCTTCGCTAAGGGGGTCATCATCATGCCCAAACACTTCCAGCTGGCCCGCTGCATCCGCGGAGAGAGAGCTTAGACTTTCTGCTGCACATTCACCAGCCATAATGCTCTGCACTGTGTGTCTATATATATATACATTTATAGTAATATGGACATATGTTTACTAGATGTTGTTTTTTCTTGCCTTCTGATTGTTGCTCTGAGTGTTGTGTCCCTATGCTGTTGCAATCCTGGAATTTCCCCATTGTGGGACTAATAAAGGCTTATCTTATCTTATCTTAACTCCCCTGGCTCAAGATGAAAATGATGAGGTGAATACACTTCCCTGCCATCTTTTTTTAATTCTTTTTACATCCTCCTCTATTAGATGAGTTTCTTGTAAAAACACAAGTTTTGAACCTATGTCTTTTATTTTATTCATAACTTGTTTAAGTTTTTTTAAATTTTGTAGACCTCTGCAATTCCATGAAGTTAAATTAAGATTAACGCTTTGGTCTATGATCAATAAGGAGTTTGGGATTACCTCGCAATGTAAACATGCTCACACAGAGAAGCAAAAACATGAGTGGTTGAACATTCATCCTACAAACTACACACAAACAAATTTCCCCTTCCCACATTCGTGGTAATCCCCCCAAAATCAAAAAAAAAATTCCGTCTCCCGTTATAGCCATTGACTGCTCCTCACTCACAAGGATCAGGCAAAACCACTCTTTCTTTCTCCTCTCAATCACCCTGACTCTACTGCTTTTTTTTTTTTTTTTGTAACTTAGATTTTTATTCATTTTTCATCATATATAATGCATTCAGATCACATTCTACATTTAAAAAACAAAGGGGTTAGGGTAGGGAAAAATTAAAAAAAAAATAAAATAAAATAAATAAATAAATAAAAGGGGGGGGGCAAATGTTGGAGCATCAAGTTTTTAGTTTCCATCTCTTAATTCTTCTGGTTTTTTCAGTGTCTTTAGTTATTCTTTCAATTTCTGCCTCGTTGTTGCACTTTGTAGTGTGTCCATTTCCGCCATTTTTTCTCCCATATTCCTTCTTGCATTCTTCGTCGATATGTTAGTTTTTCCATCATACGTATGTCCTCAACAATGTCAGTCCATTGTTCTTGGTCAGGAAGAACTTCTGATCGCCATTTTTTTGTGATAGTTTTTTTACATGCAATCAACAAGATTTTAACTAGATATCTGTCCTCAGCCTGTATAACATTGTCTTTTTTAAGATCACATAAGTACATCAGGTTACAGTTCATTGGTATATTATATCCTAATATCCTCTGTATTGTCACATGCATAGATTTCCAAAATGATGATATTTTGTAGCATTTCCAAAACATATGTGAGTGGTCTGCATTTTGAGCCCCACATCCCCTCCAGCATAAAGATTGGGTATTTGTATATTTTCCTTGAATCTGTGGTGTAATGAAAAAGCGAATCAGGTTTTTCCATCCAAATTCCCTCCATGCCCTTGAATTTGTTGATGTGTGTTGTGTTTTCCATATTTCCTGCCAGCTTTCTTCTGTTATGTTTAAATTGAGCTCTTTCTCCCATTTCTCCTTTATATAGTTACTTGTATGATTGTTTGTCATAAGTTTCTGATATAGTTTTGAAATAATTCTTATTTTATTTCCTGCATATGAGCTTAAAATAAGTTGTATAATCTCGTTCACATCTGTTTGGAGGTTATGCCTAATCTTCTTCATATAGTAATCTCTCATCTGCAGATATCTGAAAAATTCCGATCTTTCTAATTTAAATTTTCTCCTGATATTTACAAAGCTCCCGAGATCTTTTTTTCCGATATTGCCCCATGCTGTGATTCCCTTGTTCACCAGATTTTTGTATCCCCTATCTTGTTTTGCCGGTTCAAACTGACTGTCAAATGCTACCCATTTCAATAGTTTTATGTCTTCCCTTATATTATATTTTTGTACTATTTTATACCACAGTTCTAAAGTAAATTTAGTGATTGGGTCTCTTTGTTTGATTTGCTTATATGCATCTTTATCCCCTATTATGCTTTGTACTGGGAGTCCCTCAATTTCCTTTTCCATTTCTTTCCATTTTGCCTCATATCCCTCGTCGCACCAACATATGATATATCTTATTTGTGCTGAGTAGTAATATTCCTTTAGACTCGGTAGGCCCATGCCTCCTTTCTCTTTTGGTAATTGGAGGGTTTTATATTTCACTCTTGGTTTTTTACCTCCCCAAACAAATCTCGATATCATCCTGTCCCATTTTGAGAATTGGGCATCTGGAATCTCTGTTGGTATAGCCTGGAAGAGGTAAAGTAATCTAGGTTGTATGCTGATTTTGACTGTCTCAATTTTTGAATTCAGATCCATATTTAAGATTGACTATCTATCAATATCTTTTTTTATTTCTTGTTCCAACCTATCATAGTTTGCTTTATATATTTTGCTTAGGTCTTTAGGTATGTTCACTCCAAGGTATTTTATTTCTTTTTGGTTCCAGTTTAGTTTGATCTTATCAGTTATCTGGTTTAGAGGGTTATAGTGGAATGTCAGTATTTGTGTTTTTGTTATGTTTATCTTGTATCCTGATAATTTTCCAAAATTTTCTATCAAGTTCATCATTTCCATTATTGATTTATCTGGTTGTTCAAGGTAAACTATAATATCGTCTGCAAATAGCCCAATCTTGTGTTCCGCCTCCTTTATTGTTACACCTTTTAATTTCTTATTTTGTCGTATCGCTTGAGCCAATGGTTCTATGAACAGAGCAAACAAGGTGGGCGATAAGCAGCATCCCTGCCTAGTTGATCTTTGTATATTTACTTTGTCTGTTAAGCTACCGTTTATCTTGATTCTTGCCACAGGTTCTTGATATAGCGTCCTTATGCATTGTACTGATTTTTCGTTAAATCCAAAGCGCTCCAGTACACTATATAGGAATTTCCAGTTAACCCTGTCAAATGCTTTTTCTGCGTCTAAACTCATTATTACTGCGCTTTTCTTTTCTTTATGTATTTGGTTAATTATATGTATTGTTCTCCTGATATTGTCATGTGTTTGGCATCCCTCTATGAATCCAGTTTGATCATCTTCTATCAATTCCGTCAAGAATGTCTTTATTCGTTTACATATAATTGTTGTGTATATTTTATAATCTACATTTAATAAAGAGATTGGTCTATAGTTTCCGCATTGTTCTTTATCTTTCCCTGGTTTTAAAATAACTGAAATGATTGCTTCGTTCCATGATGGAGGTATTTTGTTGTTGTTCAGCGTCCAATTAAATGACTTTAGGAGTTGTGGCGTGAGTTCTTCTATAAACAGTTTATAAAACTCAGAGGGGTATCCATCACTACCTGGTGATTTACCATTTTTAAGTGACTTAATCACATCTCTGATCTCTTGTGTTGTTATTTCTGCTGTTAGTTTTTCATTTTGTTGATTTCCTATTGATGGCAAGTCCAATGTGTCTAGAAATTTTTTGATATCTTTAGTATTTGTTTCTTCAGGTTGCGAGTATAGTTCTTGGTAGAAATTATGGAAAATTTCTTCGATGTTTTCTGGGTTAACTGTGGTTTTATTTGTGGTGGGGTCTTTAATCTTATATACATTATTCATTGTTTGTTGTTTTCTTAACCGTTTTGCCAGCAGTTTTGTGGCTTTTGGCCCCGTTTCATAATATTTTTGCTTTAGATATCTATTTTTCCTTTCAATTTCATCCGTTTGTGTTTCTTTTATCTTTGTTTTTTCTTCTTTAATTTCTTGATATATTTTTGGGTCATTTGTGCTTTGATGTTTACGTTCTAGTTCCCTCAGTCTCTCACATCTTTGTTCATACGCTTCCAGTTTAGTCTTATTTGCTTTTCCTGTTTCAACAATTAATTTACTCCTTAACACGGCTTTTAGTGTGTCCCATAGTATTGTTGGGTCCACTTCTTCATTGTCATTCTCTTGGATATATTCGTTTATGTTTATTTTTATTCTTTCTTTCATTTTCTCATCATTTAACAGTCCTACGTTAAGTTTCCATGTTGTTTGTCGTTTTCTATTGTTCAAATATATTTCCATGTATATAGGATTATGATCTGATATTTCTGCCCCTCCAATCCAACAATTTCTCACCCTGTGTCTGTCACCTTCATTCATAAGGAAGTAATCTATTCTAGAGTGTACTTTATGGACTGCTGAATAATGTGTATAGTCTTTTTCGAGTGGGTGCAGGTCCCTCCATATGTCTACCATACCCATTTCTGCCAGTGAGGTTCTTATGAACTTTGTTACATGTTTTTTTGTCTTCTTAACACTTGTTGTGTCAACTTCATGATCCATGACAGCATTTAAGTCTCCTCCACAAATTAGGACTCCTTCACTGTGTGTTGCTATGAGATCAAACAGATGTTGAAAAAAACCCTTGTCACTTTCTGGTGGGGCATAGATGTTCACTAATGTAATCTGCATACCATCTATTCTTCCCTTTATTATTACATACCTGCCTTCTTTATCCTGGATTTCCTGTTCACTTTCAAATTGTATTTTGTTTGTGATTAGTATCATAACCCCCCTTTTTGCTCCTCCCTTAAATGAACTGTAGTAGGAGTTCTTATAGCCAGATCTCTTTAGTTTCACATGTTCTGTCTTGCTCAAATGTGTCTCTTGCATAAATATAATTTCAGCTTTTTCCTTCTTGAATTTTCTTATTATTCTTTCCCTTTTAACAGGTGAGTTCAGACCATTCACGTTTAATGTCATTATCTTAAGATTTTTACCCATATTCATGTTTTTCCATTTTTTTAACTTGTGCTCCTTGCCCCTTTAACAACAAAAATAACACATATTTATATAAAAACACATTAAAAAATCTCGACCTCCGTACTTTGGGCCTTTCTTCTGCCCACTGGTCCCTGTTGGTGGGTGGGGGGTTTGTCTTCACAGAGTGAAGGGCCCTCCCTAGACTTCTAATTACTATCAAAGTAATAGTCATAAGTCTAGAAATGTCCAACAAATATCACTTAAACCTCTCCTAGCCGTCTGTTTCTCTTTTACCTTGTCTTCTTGGCCTTCATTTCTTCTGTGCCTTTCTTAATCTTTGTTATGATCTAGGCTTTCAGTTGAAAGCCTTGTAGTTTGTCCTGGGCCCGCTGCTCTACGTCTCTCCCCCTTCTTCCGCCGTTCACTCGTCTCCACTCCGTCTGTCGTGGTGCGTTCAGGGCCGCCGCTGCTCCAGCCGTCTCCTTCGGCACGCTCACCTCAAGGCCCCGCTCCATCATATCCCGCGCTGCCTCTTCGGCCGTGTTGTAGGTTCTTGTGCCTTCCTCCCAATGAATCCTCATTTTCGTTAGCGGCGTTTGGAATCTAATTTTTTTCTCTTTCAGCGTTTTTTTAATATTGGCATATTTCTTCCGCTGCTGCACGATTTCTGTCGGGTAGTCATGGTCAAAAAATACCTGTTTGTCGCCGATTCGTATCTTTTTTTTCCATGCTTGCGTCAGGATTCTTTCCTTTATGTCATATTTCACAAAGTTTACCACAACTGACCTGGGTGGAGAGTTTGTTTTCGGGTTCTGTGCCGGTGCTCTGTGCGCCCGTTGAATCTGCAGATCCGTTTCTCCGGGTATTTCCAGTTCTTTTTTTAAGAACTGATCCATGAATTTTGTCATCGAGTTGCCTTCAATGCCCTCCGGAATTCCAAAGATGCGCATATTGCTTCGTCGGGATCTGCTCTCCAAGTCGTTTATTTTCTCCTGCATCCTCTGCGTTTGCGTCGTCAGGGTCTGTAGTTGTTCGTTTGCCTCGCTTTTCCAATCTTCTAGTTCCGAAATTCGGGTCTGCGCTTCTGTCATACACGCCCGCTGGGAGCGCAGCTCCTCCATGTTTTCCGTTAATTTACGCTCCATTTCTCTTCGGAGGTCCATGATTTCCTCCTTAATTTCTTTTTTCAGTTCCTCCTTAAGAGCCGCTAAATCCTGTTGTAGCTGTCGCTTGAATTCTCTTAACTCTTCACCCAAACTGGCGATGCCAGCGTTCATGTTGTCGAGTCTGGTGTCTTCCATTTTCTCTGCTGTAGACACCTCGTTTTTTTGGGCTTTGCGTACAGCGGTTTTTCCTGCGTTGTTGGAGAGGAATTCTTCAATTTTACCCTGTTTTTGTCCTTGTGCCCGGTTCCTTCGTGTTTTCATCCCTTAGTTTATTGATTCGTTTATGTCGAGTTGGCCATTTACCGATGATTTTTAATCCGGCTAGGGAGAGCTCTTTGTTTAAGTGTTATGTCTCTCCGCCATCTTCCCGGAAGTAGACTCTACTGCTTTTAATGACATAACATTAACTCTCTTCTGTAGTTTTCCAACTTAACTGCAAAATTTTATAGCAACTTTGTACATCATAGGTTTTTTTTTTTAATTCAATACAATCTGTATTTTGTGAACTTGCTATTTGCTTCAGATCAGTCAGATGCCTGTGCAAATGCTTAAATATTCTACCTTATATCTTATTCATGCTTCTTGCTTAGCTCCCACCAGTCTCTTCTTGGGTCTTCTTGATGAGCTCCTGCGCCTCTTCTGGGGTCTTGAAGGTGTGGGTTCTCCCTTTATACGTGACCAGCAGTCTTGCAGGATAAATCACTCCATGACGAATCCCAAGGTTGTGCAGCTCTTTACGGGCGGGGTCAAACTGTTTCCTTAATTGTTGGAGTCCTGTGGCCAAATCTGGGTAGAACCACACCTGCTGATCCTGGTATTTAATTTCTCCTTTGGCCCGCGCCGCGTTGGAGATCGTCATCCTGTCTCTGTAATTGAGGAACTTCATAATTAGCGTCCTCGGTGCTGCCTTATTATCTCTCAGTGGGCCAATTCGGTGGGCGCTTTCCAGAACGACTGATGACTGCAGCTCCGCGTTGTTCAGCGCTTCTGGGATCCACTTTTCCAAAAAGGAACATGAGTCCCGCCCCTCCGTACCCTCAGGAAGACCCACCAGCCTCAGGTTGTTCCGTCTCGACCGAGATTCTAAATCCAGGACATTATCTTCCAGACGTTTATTGTTTAATTCCAATGTGCGCACCTTTAATTGTAGGCTGGTGACGTCATTCTCAGCGCTGGAAATTTGGAGCTCCACCTGCGTTACACGTTCCATATAGTCGCCCAATTCCTTTCTCAAACCCTCTATCGCTGCTATAATCCCATCAAACTTAGTAGAGAAGTCTGCTCTCATTGAGCCAATGGCAGCAAGCACCGCACCTGTGCTGTCGTCAGCAGTCACCGCTCCTCCGCTAGCTTGCTCTGCCATATCTGGGGGTTTTTCTGCTGCATCACGGATGTGAAAGTCCGTTAATTTGGACTGTTTCGGCGGTTCACTTTTTCCTCCACCTGATTTCCCAGCCTTAGGCTTTACCGGCATATCCTCGCCCAAACGCTGGGATAGTTTTGTTCCAATTGAGAGACTTATTTGTCGATTTTTTTTTATTTTTAGGAGCAGAGTAGAGGGAAGCACGTCCTCCTACGTGGCGGCCATGACCGGAAGTTCATTGACATGCTTTTAATCAAAACTGTCATTGAATGCTTAGTGAAGCCACTGACATACAGTATATCTGTAACCTGTCTCTCCAAACAGGTGTATTTCCCAGTGCAATGAAAATAGCCAAAGTAATTCCAATATACAAGACGGGTGACAGAGGGGAATTTTCAAACTATAGACCTATTTCACTATTGCTGCAATTTATCTGTGAGAGAATTGACAACTTTATAATGAAGAATAATTTATTGTGTGAGCAGCAATATGGGTTCAGACACAAGAGGACAACTGCATTTGCTCTAATGGAATTTATAGAAAAATTATCAACTGCTGTTGAAAATAAAGAGTATTCAGTTGGGGTATTCCTGGATCTTAAAAAAGCATTTGATACAGTGGATCATAAATTATTGTAAAAGAAACTACAAAATTATGGTATTAGGGGGGTAGCACTGTCCTGGTTATGTAGTTACTTAAAGAACAGATATCAGTATGTATGTGTTGGTAGCAAAAACTCACAGTTACTGAAGGTTACTTGCGGAGTCCCACAGGGTTCGGTTTTGGAGCCATTGTTATTCAGTATGTATATAAATGATATATGTAAAGTTTCGGAAAAAATGGATTTAATATTGTTTGCAGATGACACTAATTTATTATGCCTTGGAAGCAATTTGGAACAACTTTTGGATACACTCGGAAATGAATTAGGAAAGCTTAAACCGTAGTTTGATTCAAACAAATTAACGCTCAATTTAAGTAAGACAAAATTTATAATTTTTAACAACCGTCACAACAACTTAGTATCTAAACTCAGTGTAAATGGTGTCGAGGTTGAAAGGGTATCCGAAATTAAATTTCTTGGAGTAATAATTGATAATAAACTGTGTTGGAAGTCACATATTAATCATATTAAAGGTAAAATATCCAAATCAATCACAGTACTACACAGAGTGAAATATTTGCTGAATCAACCCACACTATATACTTTGTATCATTCATTAATACTCCCATACATGACATATTGTACTGAAGTATGGGGAAATACATATAAAACAAACATATATCCAGTCTTTATGCTTCAGAAGAGAGCTATTAGAATAATAAACAAAGCTACTTACAGGGAACCAACAAACCCACATTTTCTTAAATTAAAAGCTGTCAAGTCGAAAGATCTGGTCGATTTTAAAACTGCACTAATACTGTTTAAAGTGAAGAATCTATCACTGCCCGCAAATATCCAAAAGTTGTTCTAAATAAGGGAGAAACAATATCATTTTAGAGGAACATGTATATTTCAAAAACCTTCAGTGAGAACTACCACCTGACATGGTTCAGTGACCCAGTGACAACACACGGACTCCAAATTGATACAATTAAGTTTATTAACAACCAGGAAAGTGTGTGTGGGTGTAAATGTAGTCAGGAACTGCAGGGAATAGAGCGAGACACCGTACGGCCTGGCAACCCTAGGAACACACAGAGGAATGGAATTAATGAGCTAGTTGGAGGTTATACAATTACACTGTAGCTTACTGTGGGAACAGATGGTGTGAAGCTCCGGTTCAGCGTGACGGCTGTTGTCAGGGAGACAGTGCTCTTCTGGAGATGGCGTGGCTCCGGCAGGTGAGTATCTGTGGTGAATTGGTGTGGAGAAGGAGCTGGGAGAGTCCACTGCCTGGGAGAGAGGAGGAAGGATTCCGCCGCCGCGGATTCCACCTGTGCACAGGGGTTAGCAGACAATGGTGAGTAGCTAGTTGAGCTTACGTGAGAGGCTGGAGGGATTCTCTGGCGACGGTGAAGGCTGGCTCGGGCTGTGGTTTTGGTAGCAGGAAGAAGTTGGCGATGAAGCTCTTCTGGAGCACAGTGAGACATCTCCGCACTGTTGGTAAGGGCAGCGCGGTAGAAATAGGCTGGGCATGATGAGGACCGGGTGTGCATGCAGCTGAGGATGATGAGCAGAGCAGACCATGACAGTACTTCCTCCCCCAATGAGCGCCTCTTGGCGGTTGTTCCAGCCTACCTGGATGCGTCCGATGGAACTCCCTGATGAGATCTTTATCAAGCACACAGGCGGGACGCACCCAGGACCTGGCCTCTGGGCCATAGCCCTCCCAGTCTACCAGATATTGCAGTCCACGGCCCCGGCGACGGACATCCAAAATAGCAGTCACACCCCACACTGGACTGCCATCGATCATCCTCGGAGGAGGTGGGGACCTGGGGAGGGACACGGGGCAGGAAGACACAGGTTTGATCTGCGAGACATGGAAAGTGGGACATATGGAGGGGGGGAGATCAAGCCGCACAGACACAGGATTGATGATGCGAGAGATAGCGATGGGCCCAATAAAACTTTGTTGCATCTTCCTGCGCTCAGCCTTCAGATTAATATTTTTAGTAGATAGCCAAACCTGCTGGCCCACCTGGTACGACGAAGCTGGGGTCCTATGATGGTTGGCCACCGTGGTGTTGCGTTCAGCTGTGCGATGTAGCGCGGCCCGGGTTGCCCTCCACAAACGTCGACAGCATCTCAGGTGCACCCGGACTGATGGTACAGCGACGTCGCCCTCTTCCTCGGGAAACAAAGGAGGAGAATACCCAAGAGATGCCTGAAAAGGGGACATACCTATGGCCGAAGACACCGTCGAGTTGTGGGCATACTCGATCCATGGCAGAAAGGAGCTCCAAGCGGTCGAATTGGTAGAGGCCACACACCGCAGCGCCGCCTCCAGCTCCTGATTGGCTCATTCGCACTGGCCATTGGACTGTGGATGGTACCCAGATGACAGGCTCACCGTGGCCCCCAAGGGTGTTACAAACTGACCTCCACACTTGGGAAATGAATTGGGCCCCCCGGTCAGAGACGATGTCCAAGGGGATCCCGTGAAGTCTCACCACATGTTGGACCAATAGGTCAACTGTTTCCTTAGCTGTAGGCAGACCCGGGAGGGGGACAAAATGGGCTGCCTTGGAGAATCTGTCCACTAAGGTGAGAACCACTGTGTGATTGTTGGAAGGAGGGAGGCCGGTGACGAAATCCAACGCCACATGGGACCAGGGCCTGCCAGGGACCGGGAGAGGGTGGAGCAACCCCGCTGGCGGGGATGATGGGGACTTCCTGGTGGCACACTGGGGACAGGACCGGATATAATCCCCGACATCCTTTTGAAGAGAGGGCCACCAGAACGAGCGTTGCAACAATTCCTCCATGCGTCGTCTTCCGGGGTGGCAGGCAAACTTGGAGGAGTGGGCCCAGTGAATGACGTCACCCCGGACGCCGATGGAACAAACAACTTCCCCGCTGGCCCCCCGCCCGGGTCCATTTCCGTCTCTTCGGCCCTCAGAACCTTCTCCTTAATCCCCCACGAGAGGGCGCCCACGACACAGGAGGCAGGGAGAACAGGATGGTCTTCAGGTTCCAAGGCGTCTGTGGCGAATTGCCTAGAGAGGGCGTCTGGCTTGGTATTTTTGGACCCCGGACAGTATGTGATGGTAAAGTCAAACTGACCAAAAAACAGGGACCAGCGGGCCTGGTGGGCATTCAAGTGCTTGGCCATCCTGAGGTACTCCAAGTTCCGATGATCCGTCCAAACAACGAACGGCTGCGAAGACCCCTCCAGCCAGTGGCGCCATTCCTCCAGAGCCAGTTTAACAGCCAGCAATTCCCTGTCACCAATGCTATAATTGCACTCCGCCAGGGGACAGCTGTCGGGCTGCTGAGAATGGACAGCCCCCACCCCAGAATCCGAGGCGTCCACCTCCATGATACACTGCAGATCGGGATCCACCTGCACCAGAATGGGTGATTCAGAGAATTGCTTCTTGAGCATCGCAAAGGCCGTAGCCGCCTCCTCTGACCACAGAAAGGGGATCTTCGTGGATGTAAGGCGTGCCAGGGGAATGGCCAGACTGCTGTAGTTCCTGATAAATCGGCGGTAGAAGTTAGCAAACCCCAGGAACTGCTGGAGCTGTTTCCTGGAGGACGGGACCGGCCACTCCACTACCGCCTTGATCTTGCCCGGGTCCGGGAGGATCTCCTTATGCGAGATAATAAAGCCCAAAAAGGACGTCTTGGAGGTTTGGAACTCATATTTCTCCGCTTTGACGAATAATTGATTTTCCAACAGCCGCTGTAGCACTTGTCTGACGTGAACCTGGTGTTCCTCTAGAGAACGGGAGAAGATCAGGATATCATCCAGGTATACAAACACAAACACATTCAGAAAATCTCTCAGAACGTCATTGATGAGTCGCTGAAAGACAGCAGGTGCATTGGTCAGGCCAAAGGACATCACAAGGTACTCAAAGTGACCACTAGGGGTACAGAAACCTGTCTTCCATCCGTCTCCCTCGCGGATCCGCACCAGATGGTAGGTGTTGCGCAGATGCAGCTTAGTAAACCAGGACGCCCCTTGGAGAGAGTCAAAGGCAGAATTAAGCAAGGGAAGGGTGTATTTATCCTTGACAGTAATATTATTCAACTCCCTGAAGTCGATGCATGGCCTCATTGAACCGTCCTTTTTCCCCACAAAGAAGAACCCCGCCCCCACCGCCAAAAAAGGACGGATGGATTATGCCTGAACTCAGGGACTCTTTGATGTAAGCGTCCATGGCAGCCCGCTCCGGCGGGGACAGGCTATACAGCCGGCTAGATCGGAGTGGAGCCCCCGGGCAGAGGTTTATGGCGCAATCATACAGCCTGTGACGACTAGGTCTCACCACTGTTATGATTGTTTGTATGTGTAACTGTATTACTTGTGTAATATTGTAAATGTTAATTTGACTGTTTCTAAAGTGTACATTATGGTATTTGTCTGTGACTAATTGAATGCCCTTTGTGAGATATTGTACCGCTAATTATTTGGGTAAAAACAATTGATAATTAATTATTCACATACCTTGGCCAACATGTTCCTGTGGGTGTCCGGGCAAAAGACTCTATCAGAGGGTGAATGCCTTTTAAAGGACACCTGCAGGAAGGATACATGCTATGGTGAGTTATAGGGGAGATTTAGATTTGTAAATAGGGGTTAAATTATTTATTAAATTATTTATTGATGTTATTTATGGTGTGTTATGTATATTTATTCTATTTATTAGCTTGGGGAAAATATGATGGACTTTTAGATATTAATGGGTATGTGTAAGGTAAAGGAAAATGTTATTGTTTTACCTGGGATTTGGTATAGTCGTAATTAGCTTTAATTATCTCTGAGAATATACACTCACCGGCCACTTTATTAGGTACACCTGTCCAACTGCTCGTTAACACTTAATTTCTAATCAGCCAATCACATGGCGGCAACTCAGTGCATTTAGGCATGTAGACATGGTCAAGACAATCTCCTGCAGTTCAAACCGAGCATCAGTATGGGGAAGAAAGGTGATTTGAGTGACTTTGAACGTGGCATGGTTGTTGGTGCCAGAAGGGCTGGTCTGAGTATTTCAGAAACTGCTGATCTACTGGGATTTTCACGCACAACCATCTCTAGGGTTTACAGAGAATGGTCTGAAAAAGAAAAAATATCCAGTGAGCGGCAGTTCTGTGGGCGGAAATGCCTTGTTGATGCCAGAGGTCAGAGGAGAATGGCCAGACTGGTTCGAGCTGATAGAAAGGCAACAGTGACTCAAATAACCACCCGTTACAACCAAGGTAGGCAGAAGAGCATCTCTGAACGCACAGTACGTCGAACTTTGAGGCAGATGGGCTACAGCAGCAGAAGACCACGCCGGGTGCCACTCCTTTCAGCTAAGAACAGGAAACTGAGGCTACAATTTGCACAAGCTCATCGAAATTGGACAATAGAAGATTGGAAAAACGTTGCCTGGTCTGATGAGTCTCGATTTCTGCTGCGACATTCGGATGGTAGGGTCAGAATTTGGCGTCAACAACATGAAAGCATGGATCCATCCTGCCTTGTATCAATGGTTCAGGCTGGTGGTGGTGGTGTAATGGTGTGGGGAATATTTTCTTGGCACTCTTTGGGCCCCTTGGTACCAATTGAGCATCGTTGCAACGCTACAGCCTACCTGAGTATTGTTGCTGACCATGTCCATCCCTTTATGACCACAATGTACCCAACTTCTGATGGCTACTTTCAGCAGGATAATGCGCCATGTCATAAAGCTGGAATCATCTCAGACTGGTTTCTTGAACATGACAATGAGTTCACTGTACTCAAATGGCCTCCACAGTCACCAGATCTCAATCCAATAGAGCATCTTTGGGATGTGGTGGAACGGGAGATTCGCATCATGGATGTGCAGCCGACAAATCTGCGCCAACTGTGTGATGCCATCATGTCAATATGGACCAAACTCTCTGAGGAATGCTTCCAGCACCTTGTTGAATCTATGCCACGAAGAATTGAGGCAGTTCTGAAGGCAAAAGGGGGTCCAACCCGTTACTAGCATGGTGTACCTAATAAAGTGGCCGGTGAGTGTATAAACAGGTGATGTTTGATTGTAGAGAGGAGATGTTGGATGTAAAGACTGAGAGATGCTCAGTGTGGTTCATTGACGAACGTATTTTGGATTATGGATGTCGGTATCGACTTGTTTACCTGAGAGACCAGTAAGTTATTGAAATAAATTGGAATAATTGAAGAAGGATTTGCCTCGCCTCTTGCTCGCCTTCTCCCGCTGCATTGTAACATTTGGTGGCAGCGGTGGTCCGTTCCCGAGACGTCGTAGCGTTTGGTGGACGGAGGAACTAATGTCGAGAAGGAAGGCGAGGCAAGAGGAGCAGCCTGACTCAGACGCAGGCATGGCGGCTGAGGATCCGGGAGTCAGCGGACTGGGTGAGCTCGAGGAGTTATCGGGCTTGGTGAAATCTCTGATGCGTTCGCTGACTCTCAGAGATCGCCGGATGGAGGAGGAGGCCGCTCTTCAGGACCGGAAGTGGTACACTGTGGAAAGTCATATTCGTCGGATGGAGTTGCAGGTGGCGGAGCTGAGAGAGGAGTACGGGAGCTGGGCGGAGCATGGTGGTGACGTCAGCGCTCCGGGGGAGGACTCCAGGGTGACGGCCAGTTGGGTCGGCCCGCAGGAGGAAGATTTGCCGCTGCAGGTGCAGCCAAGGAGACCGCGAACGCACCACGAACCCAGGCTGAATCCTCTCTCTTCCGAAGATGACATCGAGCACTACCTGACAACGTTCGAGATGATCGCCATGGTCTGCCGCTGGCAGGAAGAAGAGTGGGCTATCCATTTAGCTCCTCTACTCACAGGTAAAGCACGAAGTGCGTACGTACTGATGGATATTGCTGACACGAGTAATTATAAAAAACTGAAGGAAGCCATATTGAGCAAGTATGAAATTACATCCGATACTTATAGGAGAAGGTTTCGTGCTCTGGACCTTTATCAGGATGAAACCCCTCGTGAGCTATACGTTCGTTTAAAAGACCTGTTTATTAAATGGATTAAACCGGAGACCGCAACGGTAAAAGACATTATGGAAATTATAATTTTGGAACAGTTTCTAAGGATGGTGAATCCGGAACTGGGAGTCTGGATACAAGAGCGGGACCCGAAGACTGCAGAGGACGCTGCTCGTCTGGCGGAGGTTTTTGTGTCAGCCAGGTCTGGGAGCAGGAGAACTACTTTTGGCCGTGACAGATCTTTCACCACAGGGAGTGAGTTTAATGAAGGTGAAAGGGGTGGTCCAGCTCGAAATAAGTTGTATTCCAGGCGCAGTCAGATCACGAATAGCAGATTTGATAATAGCAAAAAGTCACGTGTTGCAAATAAAGATATACGTTGTTACCAGTGCAATAAAATTGGTCACACACAATATTCATGCCTTGCCATAAAAAATGAGAAACCGTCACTATTATGCTCAGTTCCTAGACCCACTTGTTCAGCCTCAGTGCACAGTGGAGTGTATAAAACAAAAGTGTTGCTGAATGGTCAGTGTGAAGAGGCCCTGTTAGACTCTGGTTGTTTTCAAACAGTGGTGCTACCTAGTTTGGTCCCTAGGGACTTGTGGAATGAGTCTAAAATAAATATCAGTTGTGTCCATGGGGATAAAAAACTGTACCCGACCGCTGAGGTTTATTTAACAGTAGGGGGTCAAACCTATCTCCTTCCTGTAGCTCTTGTGCCTGACTTGCCGTATCCCATTATTCTTGGCAATGATGTTCCAACGTTGTTGGACATCATACAACAGGTTAGAGAGGAACAAATGGAGGAGAGACAGGCAGGTGGTGCTGTTGAGCAGAGAGTAAACACACCTGTGGTGAAAAACTGTAATATGGTGACAACCAGGGCACAGAGAGCACAGAGGGCTGCCAATACACTTCAGGAATTACCATTTTATGATTCTGAGATAGAGGCAGGCCCTATTAAGCAACCCAAATCCAAGGCTCAGAAGAGAAGAGATAAGGTGTTAGTGGCAGCAAAGAACTTGGGTGAAGAAACACCACAATTAAGCCAGTCAGTAGAGTTTGACATCCCTCCTGACATAGCTACACTGCAGAAGGCTGACCCAACACTTAAACCTTGGTTTGATAAAGTCTCAGAGATTGAGGGTGTGAAACGGGGTAGAATGGATTGTTTGGCTGAGGCCATGTATGTCATAAAAAAGGGCATTTTGTACCAGCAACAAGGTGAAGTTATGGCCATAGCTTTACCACAGGACCTCACACTAAAAATTATGGAACTGGGACATGTTATCCCTTGGGCAGGCCATCTAGCATTTCAAAAGACTCTACAGAGGATTGCTAGAAGGTTTGTGTGGCCGGGAATGTATACCCAGGTAAAGGACTTCTGCACGACATGCTCAGTATGTCAGATTACATCATCTAGGGGAGTAGCCCGTGCCCAACTGCAACCATTACCAATCATTGGAACACCTTTTGATAGAATAGGGATGGATGTAGTTGGCACCCTAGAGAGAAGCTCCTCTGGTAATAAATACATTCTGGTAATTTGTGACTACGCTACTCGGTACCCAGAAGCCTTCCCCCTGAAATCTATTAAGGCTAGGCAGGTTGCCAATTGCCTTATTCATTTATTTTCAAGGGTAGGCATACCCAGAGAAATTTTGACAGACTGTGGAACAAATTTCTTATCAAAACTGTTGCAGCAAGTGTATAAGCTGTTGGGGATTAAGGGCATTAAGACTACCCCTTATCACCCTCAGACTGATGGACTAGTGGAGCGATTCAATCAGACTCTTAAAAATATGCTGCGGAAATTTGTTTCTGAAACGGGCTCAGATTGGGATCAATGGGTACCCTATTTACTGTTTGCTTACCGGGAGGTGCCCCAGGCTTCAACAGGGTTCTCACCTTTTGAACTGCTTTATGGCCGTCAGGTGAGGGGCCCACTGGACTTATTAAAGGAGCACTGGGAGAGTCCACCAAGTGATCAGGACAATGTGGTCTCTTATGTGATTAAAATGAGAGAAAAACTGGATCTAATGACTGCTTTGGCTCAGGAACACATGAGGACGGCATAGGCCAAACAAAAAACTTGGTATGACAAGAAGGCCAGGAAAAGGGTTTTTCACCCAGGACAACAAGTTTTGTTATTGCTGCCCTCGTGTGACAGTAAGCTGCTGGCTCGATGGCAGGGGCCATATGAAATTTCTAAAAAACTAAGTTCAGTGACATATGAACTATATATGCCTGACAGGAAGGTGAAATATCAGACCTTCCATATTAACTTATTGAAAGAGTTTCAGCAGCCTGGCCATCAGCAGCAGCAACCTGCTCTTCAGGAGACACAACATCTCTTGATCTGTGCGACGGAAGTGGATGAGGAGAAGGAACAATCCTTTCCCACAAATGTGTCGGAGCCTTATTCATTTCAACTGTCTCATTTGCAGGTGGATCAGCGGAGAGAGTTAGAGACATTGTTGGATCCAGATTTGTTTCAAGAGAGACCTGGTTTCACCACATTGGTACATCATAAAGTACATTTGAAAGAGGAAGCTGTTCCACATAGGAAATCTTATAGGATCCCGGAACGATTGGTTCCAAAAATGAAGCAGGAGATAGACCTGATGTTGCAGCTGGGAGTGATTGAGGAGTCAGTCAGTGAGTGGTGTAGCCCGATTGTGCTGGTACCCAAAAAGGACGGCTCTTTGAGATTTTGTATTGATTTCAGATATCTCAATTCAGTGTCCAAATTTGAGTCATACCCCATGCCCCGGATTGATGAACTGTTAGAGAAAGTGGGCAGGGCTAGGTTTATTTCTACACTGGACCTATGCAAGGGGTATTGGCAGGTGGCATTGGCACCAGAAACAAGGGAACTTACAGCCTTTAAAACACCTTATGGCAGTTTCCATTTTAGGGTCATGCCATTTGGCCTTCAGGGGGCACCTGCAACTTTTCAGCGGCTTATGGACCAGGTGTTAAGAAAGGTACCAAACTTTGCAGCTGCCTATTTGGATGACGTGGTCATCTATAGTCAGACCTGGGAAGAACATTTGGCACATCTTGGGCAGGTTCTACAATTAATTAAAAGGGCAGGACTGACAATCAATCCACGCAAATGTGCGTTCGGACAGCAGCAGGTGGAGTACCTGGGACATGTGGTTGGTCAGGGGGTCATTAGACCACGAGTAGGTAAAGTGGATGCCATCCGGACCTACCCTGTACCTACCACTAAGAAAAAGGTACGATCATTTATGGGAATGGTAGGATGGTATAGTAAGTTCATTCCCCACTTTGCTGAAAGAGCTGCAGTATTGACTGACCTCACCAAGGCTTCAGCACCTAATAAGGTAAAATGGACAGAGGAATGTGACAGAGCGTTTGAGGATTTGAAGAGGGCTATTTCTGGGGAGAAGGTTCTCTACAGTCCAGATTTTGCTCGTCCATTTATCTTACAGACAGATGCTTCAGGAGTTGGCATTGGAGCAGTACTTCTCCAGGAGGAAAGGGGAGAGAGACACCCAGCACTGTTCTTGAGCCGAAAATTGTTGGACCGGGAGACAAGATATTCTACAATAGAAAAAGAATGTCTTGCCATGAAATGGGCAATAGGGTCTCTGAGGTACTATTTATTGGGGCGTCATTTTGTGTTAGAGACAGATCATCGGGCCTTACAGTGGCTGGACAGGATGAAGGACGTAAATAGTCGTCTCACAGGGTGGTATGTGTCCCTTCAACCGTATGATTTTACTGTTCGGTATGTGGCAGGGAAGACCAACCTTGTGGCAGACAGCCTCTCAAGAATACATGACTCTTAGGAGTACTGTATTCTCGGGAAAGGGGGGAGGATATGTGACGACTAGGTCTCACCACTCTTATGATTGTTTGTATGTCCGGCATACAACTAGGAAAATACCGGTCGCTATGGAGGGTGAGAATATGTGTGGGCACATAATCATACCATGTAGGATAACTAAGTAGACGGTTGTGCTGTTTCATCCCATCTAGCAACAATGCTCTGCATTGTGTGTGTTTATACATTTACATATTTATTCCATCGAGCTACAATGCTCCGCACTGGGTGTGTTTATGTTTATGTTTATATTTATATATCTATATATTCATTCCATCTAGCTACAATGCTCCGCACTGTGTGTTTATATATCTACATATTATTCCATCTAGCTACATTGCTCGGCACTGTGTGTTTGTATATTTACATATTTTTTTTTCCACCTAGCTGCAATGCTCCGTACTGTTTATATACTCATATATTTATCCCATCCAGCTACAATGCTCTACACTGTGTGTCTGTGTATATATATATATAAATATATATATATATATATATATATATATATATATATATATATATTTATAGTAATATGTAAATATGTATATTAGCTGCTCTTGCTTGCTTGCTTTTTTTTTCTTGCCTTCTGATTGTTGCTCTGAGTGTTGCTATCCCTGTGCTGTTGCAATCCTGGAATTTCTCCGTTGTGGGACTAATAAAGGCTTATCTTATCTTATCTTATGTGTAACTGTATTACTTGTGTAATATTGTAAATGTTAATTTGACTGTTTCTAAAGTGCACATTATGGTATTTGTCTGTGACTTAATTGAATGCCCTTTGTGAGATATTGTACCGGTAATTATTTGGGTAAAAACAATTGATAATTAATTATTCACATACCTTGGCCAACATGTTCCTGTGGGTGTCCGGGCAAAAGACTCTATCAGAGGGTGAATGCCTTTTAAAGGACACCTGCAGGAAGGATACATGCTATGGTGAGTTATAGGGGAGATTTAGATTTGTAAATAGGGGTTAAATTATTTATGAAATTATTTATTGATGTTATTTATGGTGTGTTATGTATATTTATTCTATTTATTAGCTTGGGGAAAATATGATGGACTTTTAGATATTAATGGGTATGTGTAAGGTAAAGGAAAATGTTATTGTTTTACCTGGGATTTGGTATGGTCGTAATTAGCTTTAATTATCGCTGAGAATATATAAACAGGTGATGTTTGATTGTAGAGAGGAGATGTTGGATGTAAAGACTGAGAGATGCTCAGTGTGGTTCATTGACGAACGTATTTTGGATTATGGATGTCGGTATCGACTTGTTTACCTGAGAGACCAGTAAGTTATTGAAATAAATTGGAATAATTGAAGAAGGATTTGCCTCGCCTCTTGCTCGCCTTCTCCTGCCGCATCGTGACACAGCTGATGGGGGGGGGGGGGGGACAGGGCCTGGGACTAGCTAAACACGGCTCCGAGGTCATGATATTCAGGGGGCACCTTAGACAGGTCGGGAGGGGGAGCGGTGGGAACCCCTAGGGTCAACGAGGGTGAGCACGCAGCTAACTGGAGACAGGCGCTGAGACAGAACGAACTCCATGATTTAATACTTCCCGAGCACCAATCACTTGTCGGGTTATGGAGATGTAACCAGGGGTAAACCAGAATGACCAGTGACGTCGAGATGGGTAACACAAAAAACTGCAGCTCCTCTCGATGATTACCAGACACAATGTCGGATACTGGAGCAGTCTGTTGGGACACTGTGGCCATGGGGGCGTTAGACAATGCAATCAGCCGCAGCGGAAACTTAAGGGTGGTATAGTGAAGCCCCAACCGGGTTGCCAGGTCCCTAGAAATAAAGCTTTGCTGTGCCCCGGAGTCAACTAAGGCCAGTGTAGGAATTTCTGTATGCTTGTGTATGAACCGAATAGGCAGAAGTAGACTAGATAGGGGATTAGTCTGAGGTGAGTCCGTGAGTCCCCCTACTGCGATGCACGAACTCTCCCTTTTGGCTGAAGCTGACAAGACGTGACCTCATGCTCCTTGCTCCTGCAATAGAGGAGCAACCCTAGCTCGCGGCGGCGCTGTTTCTCTGCTGTGGACAACTTAGAATGTCCCACCATCATGGGCTCCGAGGTTACCGAGGGGTCAGAAGATGGCAAGGCCAATAGTGAGGGTTGAGGGGAGTGGCGAGACGGTTCCCCTGACCATCCATAAGTCCTACGTCCTGCCGTTCGTTCCCTCAATCTCTTATCCAGGCTAATGGCTAGTGAAATAAGCTCAGACAACCTAGTCAGCTTCTCTAAAGGAGCTAACTCATCCCGAAGGCTAGGACTGAGACTGCTAATGAAGATACTACAAAGGGAGGCATCCTCCCATCTTACTTCAGTAGCGACCACCCGGAAGTCTACAGCGTAATCAGCCACAGCCTTAGATCCTTGTCTTAACTTCAGTAACTGAGAGGTAAGAACACTGTCCCGGTCAGAATGATCAAATACCTTGTTGAATTCACTAATGAACTGGTCAAACGATAGACTAGCATAATTAGCCCTAGCCATCACCGCATATGCCCAAGCTAGCGCTTTTCCCTCCAACAGGTTAATAACATAACCAATCTTGAAAGTGATGGTCGGAAGGAGTCCGATGGTCGGAAGGAGTCCTTGTCCTTGTGGTCAAGGAGTCAGATTGTGGAACGCTTTTGGACCTGAATTAAAATCATGTACAGCACTTGGACAATTTAAACAAAAACTGATGGAAGAAATACTCCGAACATATATACAAGATGACATGTAAAATCACATAAGGATTATCATATTCAGTCTGTGTTGTGCTGTTGCTTAGTTTTTTGTCATGTTTTGTCTTAGCATTGTTCTGATTTGTAATCACTCTTATTTTATTTTCCTTTTCTTCTTCTTAGATGGAATTTGGGTGGGCAATATAAGCTGCGGCTTCAGCCATCACCCATTTCGGATAACTTATGTTGAACTGTATAATCCAAGGAGTTATTGTTTAATTTGACCTTGTTAGATTTTTTTTCCCCTTTGTTATATTATTCTGCTCCTTTCTTTTAATCTTTACATCTAATCATTCATTCATTCATTCATCTTCTTCTTCCGCTTAATCCTTTTTCGGGTCGCGGGGGGCTGGAGCCTATCCCAGCATCTTTGGGCGAGAGGCAGGGTACACCCTGGACAGATCACCAGTCCATCGCAGGGCCAACACAGAGACAGACAACCATTCACTCTCACAGTCATACCTAAGGACAATTTAGAATCCCCAGTTTGATGCCAATTAACCTAACTTGCATGTTTTTTTTGGCATGTGGGAGAAACCGGAGAAATCCCAGAGTAAACCCACGCAGACACGGGGAGAACATGCAAACTCCACACAGATCACTGTTGGTCGGGGGCTGGGATCGAACCCAGGATCCCCCGGCCAAGAGTGAGTTGCTGTGCTGCCACAGTGCTAACCACTCCGCCACCGCGCCACCCCATCTACATCTAATCTATCCGAAATAAAGATTCATTCATTCATTCATTGCGAATTTGATGCCTGCAACAGATTCCAAAAATGCTGGGACAGGGGCAAGAAAAGACTGGGAAAGTTGAGGAATGCTCAAAAAACACCTTTTTGGAACATTCCACAGCTGAACTGGTTAACTGGAAACGGGAGTGTCATGACTGGATATAAAAGGAGCATCTCCAAAAAGCTCAGTGGTTCACAAGCAAGGATAGGGTGAGGTTCACCACTTTGTGAACAACTGTGTGGGCAAATAGTCCAGCAGTTTAAGAACAACATTTCTCAATGTACATTTTTAAGAAATTTACGGATTTCATCATCTACAGTCTATAATATCATCAAAAGATTCAGAGAATCTGGAGAAATGTCCACATGTAAGCATCAAGGCCAAAAACCAACATTGAATACCCGTGACCTTTGATCCTTCAGGCAGCACTGCATTAAAAACTGACATAATTAAAGGATATTACCACGTGGGGTCAGGAACACTTCAGAAAACCATTGTCAGTTAACGCAGTTCATTGCTACATCTACAAGTGCAAGTTAAAATTCTACCATGCAAAGCAAAAGCCATATATCTACAATACCCAGAAATGCCACAGGTTGCACTGGGCCTGAGATCATCTGAGATGGACTGATGCAAAGTGGAGAAGTGTGCTGTGGTCTCATTTCAAATTGTTTTTGGAAATCATGGATGTTGTGTCCTCCGGTCTAAAGAGGAAAATGACCATCTAGAGTGTTTTCAGTGTTAAGTTCAAAAGCCAGCATCTGTGGTGGTATAGAGGTATGTTAGTTCCCATGGCATCTAAGCAATGTCTTTTTTAGGGACATCCCTGCTTATTTCAGCAAGAAATTGTCTTTGTAGTGTATTCAATTTAATATAGGTTGAAAAGGATTTTTATGTAATTGTATTTTGTTTTTATTTACAAGTAGAAAAATACCGGTCGCAATGGAGGGTGAGAATATGTATGGGCACATAATCATACCATCAGCTAAGTAGACGGTTGTGCTGTTTCATCCCATCTAGCAACAATGCTCTGCACTGTGTGTGTTTATATATTTACATATTTATTCCATCTAGCTACAATGCTCCGCACTGGGTGTGTTTATATTTATATATCTATATATTTATTCCATCTAGCTACAATGCTCCGCACTGTGTGCTTATACTGTATATCTACATATTATTCCATCTAGCTACATTGCTCCGCACTGTGTGTGTTTATATATCTACATATTTATTCCATCTAGCTACAATGCTCCGCACTGTGTTTATATACTCTTATAGTTATTCCATCCTGCTACAATGCTCTGCACTGTGTGTCTGTGTGTATATATGTACATTTATAGTAATATGTACATATGCATATTAGCTGCTCTTGCTTGCTTGCTTTTTTTTTCTTGCCTTCTGATTGTTGCTCTGAGTGTTGCTATCCCTGTGCTGTTGCAATCCTGGAATTTCCCCGTTGTGGGACTAATAAAGGCTTATCTTATCTTATCTTATCTTATCTTATTTATGATTTACACCATGTCCCAACTTCACCGGAATTGGGGTTGTAAGGAAACCAAGACATGACAGTACAAGATTGATCAGCTGCTCTTGTTGTTGCATTAGATTGCAAAGAAGAAATCATTTATGCCATGGAAATACACCCATTATTTTGAACTAGCTGATAAAAAGAGCACAAATAGCATAATGGTGAAATGCAGACAGTGCCTGGGTGATAAGTGTCTGTCAAGAGCAGTGTGAAGAAGCACTTGCAAAGAACAATAGCTATCTTTCAGCTATTTCAGCTGCCACTCCAAGGCATATTAATTGTTACTGCTTATGTGGTGGAAAAAATGCTACCAATATCAATTTTACGTGAGCTTTAACAAAAATTCCTTTGACATGTAACACCAAGCGAGGAACATTGCCTGACAGAAAAATGTTTGCTAGACAGAGGTACAGCAGATGTTCTCTGTGGTGCACAAGGAATTATAAAGCGGTGTTTATTTTTTGTAATCCAACAGAACTTTAATGCAATACTTTTTTTCAACAAGTGACTAAGTAACATAACTAATTACCTTTTTGTGGAAGTAACTAAAGATCGAATTTGTTAATTGTAAAAGTGGATTGTCCTCTCTGGGTTGGGGACAGGCTCCTGCCCCACGTGGAGGAGTTTAAGTATCTTGGGGTCTTATTCACGAGTGAGGGGAGAATGGAGCGAGAGATTGACAGACGGATCGGAGAAGCATCTGCAGTGATGCGGACACTGTACCGGTCTGTTGTGGTGAAGAGGGAGCTGAGTTCTAAAGCAAAGCTGTCGATTTACCAGTCAATCTACATTACTCTCACCTATGGTCACGAGCTTTGGGTAATGACCGAAAGAACGAGATCACGGATACAAGCGGCTGAAATGAGCTTTCTCTGTAGGATTGCTGGACTCACCCTCAGGGATGGGGTGAGGAGCTCAGTCATCCGGGAGAGGCTCAGAGTAGAACCGCTGCTCCTCCACATTGAAAGGAGTCAGTTGAGGTGGTATGGGCATCTGATTAGGATGCCTCCTGGACGCCTCCCACTTGAGGTGTTTCAGGCACGTCCCACTGGGAGGAGACCCCGGGGCAGACCCAGGACTCGGTGGAGAGACTATGTCTCCCAGCTGGTCTGGGAACGCCTTGGTATCCCCTCTGAAGAGCTGGAGCAGGTGGCTGGGGAGAGGGAAGTCTGGGCCTCTTTCCACCAAACCGGTTCCAGTGCTTAACTGGAGCCAGAGCGTCATTAGCACCAGTTCTTTGGTTTTCCACCGACTAAAGCTCCAGTCCCGGGCTCCCAAAAGTGGGGCTATCGTGGCCCCAACTCCTAGCTGGGCCAGCGGCAGCACCAGTTTACGTTGGTTACGTCCACAGCCATGGGCGTGGTTAACTGACCAGCTTCAAAACATTACTGACTGCCATGTTGCTTTCCAAACAGCGGAGCACGCGACGGATTCCAAAACTAAACAGATTTTAGAGGGAAGAGGAGACACATTTCTTGGCTCTATGTACATAAACAGTAGTACAAGATCAGCTGGAGGGGGCCACTCGTGATGAACTGTTTTGGAAGATCGGCCAGCCAGCTGGACCATTGTCACTGCTGTGGATTAGTCCGGACAACAAACTGCTTAAAACACGCTGGTAAGTGTATTGTCTTTAAAATGCCAGACATTAACCAATATATGTATACATATATATCCGCTTGTATTGATCTGTAACGGCCAAAGTGCGAATATTTTTTTAGTCACTCTTGTGACTATAGTATTTTCGGTTAGCTATGCTAACAAGCTAACAGTGTTTTTAGCACAAACGTTTCTCCTCGCCATACAGAAATGCTCGTTTGAGAAACTAGAACAGAAATCTTAGCGTCTTACAGAATACTTTTTTTATAAAGACATCCAGCGCAAAATACGTTTTCTGTGGTATGAATACTGTGTATGAATGGGTGCCTTGCGTTATGTTATGGGAGATTTTTCTACCAGATACTAGTAACGTCGTCTTTTTTACTATTTTGGTAATATTTCCATGATCTTAGGCCATTTTTATTTTTTGAATTTCACTCATGTTTAATTGTATGTTGTGTAGCCGTATTTTATCTAATCCTTCTCTTACTTTATTGTGCAGTAGCCTGGTGGAGCTCCTACAGTTTCATTGTACTGTACAGTACAATGAAGTTTCATCTATTCCTATTCTTCTATTCCATAATCAGACATGTAAGCTTTGCTAACATTGATATTGAATAAAATTGTCTTCTATGTCTGCACATTTAATGGAAGGTTTAAGTTGTTCACTGCACAAACTAAAACACTTTTTTTTTTTATATTTACAGATTTATCACAGCTGGATGATGAGGGAGAACCAGCCAGACCTGTGGTGTCCAGCTCACCTTCACCTTCACCAGCTCCAAGCTTGTCCTCCTCCTGCTCTTCTAATCAGACCAGATTAGGTAATTTATGTTCAGATCATTTTGATTTTGTGTACTTTATTGATCCCCAAAGGGGAAATTGAGGGCATCCACCTGGATGGATCATGACTCAGTCACATAAAGGAGGGAGTGAATTAAAAGAATCATACACTTGAATTGAATGTTGTGATGCGACTAACAGTAAATGGATGTTGAATAGACACATTCAATCTTGGATTGATGATTCCTGCATTTTTCAGTGTGTGGTTATTTTATATTGCTTATTTTTGTACTTTAAAACAGGGAGACAGAAGTGTGACACAAACATGGACCACCTTCTTGATTACGGTCAGATGAGACAGCAGGAGCAGAGCAGGAGGGAGGAGCAGCTGAACTTCGCTTTGCTGCAAAGCAGACCAACACCCTTGTTGGACTGATGGGACGCGTTGTCTGTGCTTGAGGGACTGCAAAAAAAAGTAACTATCACAGCATTGATATTTTTGGCTGTGTGTACATAATATTTCATATGTAGCAGTCTAAAGTTTTTGCACATTTTGGAAATAAAAGCTTTCTTTCCTTAAGTGTTTTTCTGCTTCTACATTGTTATCCTCACACCAAACATATTTAGGTTCAGGTTCCTTTATTTGTACCCGTAAGTAGATTTGTTTTGCACTCAGGTGACATCCATATTTACAAACTACAGTTACATTCAACATGAACACAAACACAGGCACACATGTAGCTGACTATAGACATGATAAAAGTGCTCAAGGCTCCACTAATCAGGACATAAGACAAAGAGATAAGAGAAAAAACATAAGAGAGAAGGGTCATATTAAAAAGTTAAAGACTTTACATTTCATATGCATGAAATATAAAGTTATTTAGGACAATGCAAATCACTATAACATTGTAGTGGTGGGAAGTGAAAGTACAAGTACTGAATTATTGCACTTAAGTTCATTTTTCCAGGTATTGGACAATATATCAGGTATTTGTGGACTTACTCATATTTTTGACAACTTTTTTTTCACATTTTTTAAAGAACAAGCAGCAACAAACTTTAAATCTATGTACTTTTTCTGTGGAAAATGTTCCAAGTTGCCAGCTTCAAAAATGATAATGAGTTTATATTCTGTTGACAACATACCATATGACATTCTGTCAGCTCTGGACAAGATCATTTCTGGGGAAAGTACTTTGAACTTGAACACTTTACAGTCTGTCTCTTGTTATCCCTACATGAATAAAAACTTGAATCAGTACTTTAACCAGAATAGATGACACAAGTACAGAAGGGTATACCTTTCACAACTCTGTTTGGAGGTGCATAGAATATGCACTTATACAGTATCTTCATGTATCTATACAGTAAATCTATACATTTTTCCATGTAACCTTGTGACTGCATTATTTTAATTGCTTTTAATCCCAGATCAAGTTTGTTTAGGGTTCAAAATGCATCATAAGTGTTAAATATATCTTGTTATACCTACCTAAGTACTGTTTATCTGTTGAAATATATATATTTACTGGCTAATATAAACCCATAACAATATGGCCCCTGGCGATCATTTTTTTGGACAGCTGATCACTTTTTGGCATCACATAACAGGCGACCTCCGTCTCGTAATGCGCCGTAACACCACCTATTACAGAAATGACATAAATATTATGTTTAAAAGTGTAGTCAATGCTCGCGCTACAGACTTTATCTAACAACGGCTGATAACTGAAATATTGATGATTACCGGTGTCCTTAAACGTAGCCGCCGTTCTCTGCCATTAAGAATAAAACTGTTTTTGGATGGTAATACAGGTTTGAAATAATAAAAGCAGCACTCCCAAAGACAACAAACTCCTACATTTTGACAAGCTAGCGCTGCTATTTCTTCTTCTTCTCTTGGTTACTGGCGGATAGCAAACAAGTGAGAGGTGCATACCACCACCTTCCGTCTTCTCTGGTGTTCTGCGGGGGTTGGGCGCTGCACACTACATAATGACGTAGCCCTGACGTAATCCCCGACTAGCTCCATATCGGTGGAAAACCAACTGGTTCTTATGAGCCACTCCAGAAGAACTGGTTAAGCACTAGCACCGGCCCCAGAACCAAACTAGCACTGGAACCGGTTTGGTGGAAAGAGGCCCCCTGAAGAGCTGGAGCAGGTGGCGGGGGAGAGGGAAGTCTGGGCTTCTCTGCTTGAACTGCTGCCTCCGCGACCCGGACCTCCGGAAAAGCGGTAGAAGATGGATGGAAGGATGGATGGTAAAAGTAACATTCCCTAACACTGTTTATCAATGCTGTCTTTCACTTCCTCATTCTCGACTCCTTTCTGGTCTCACGTTTAATTTCCCTTAAGGTATGGTACGAGCTAAGCATTTGTTCATGCTAGCGCATTATGCCGCCTTTACATCATGAGAGTTGCATGGGGTTTAACCAGCAAATAACTGACAATTAACATCTACTACTTGGACAAACATACAAGCTACATCTCATTTGTTGTTGCATCTACCCAGTAGGCGGTCTGTGAAGTTTAAGTATCTGAGATGAGAAATAAATGGTTTAGTTACTGAATATGTGTTTACGTTTTAGTAACAATTGTTAGTTTAAAAGTTTACCACAAGCTTCCTGAAGCAGTAACTGTGGTGTTTTAAGATGGGCACATTGGGAGTGGTACGCGGCCTGTGGCTGACACCACGCCACTATATATTGGGTGGTCCGCCATCTCAGGGCGGTCTTATGTGAGTTGGCCAGTTGGCGTTAGGAGAGTGAGTTGGGAACTGGTCATACTGAGATATACCACACGTGCTTTGTATTTTACCATTTTCTGTAATAAAGCAGCATCCTCGTCAGTCGTCATTGCCAGGTTTGTGGACATAACAGTTACTTCTATGCAGCCGCTACTCATTTGCATAAAGTCCAGAGGGCTTCAATTTTATATTAATTCAGTAGTGGGCAACACAACAAATAATGTTGCATGCAATTCTAGACATAATGGTACCATTACCAAGCATACATAAATAACACTAGTCAACACCAAATTTATTGTCTTAAGTTTTTTTGTAGCTGATTTAGGAAAATTTTGATGTGCTGAATCCAAAAATCACATTGGTTTTGTTCAATCAAGTCAACTTTTTGAATTATGGCCACATGTTGTTTTATACGTTTTTGTTTACATGTACGGGTATTTTCACTTTATATGATGCAAAATTCTTTGTCTTGAAATTCTCTGAATTTTGAACAATGATGACGTAACATTCAGTTTACATGTACTTACCTTTATATAAAGGTAAGTACATGCACAGTACTAAGAAAGTACTAAGTAAGTACAGGTTTTTACTTAGCACCTGATTGAGAGAAACGGATGTCATTTTCGGATTCAGCGGTGCAAAATTGTCTTCAATTAGTTGAAAAAAATACAGACAATTTACAAAAAAAAATATTTTTGTAACCCTGTGTAATGAATGGGAATTTTAAGTAGTTAAGGTTTGAGTGAGGATTAGCTTTAGGTACAAAAAAACATGGTTAAAGTTAGGAAAAAGGTGAGGGTTGAATTTAAACAAATCACAACTGTTAGCTTCTGCCATGTTTCTTCATGTCATTACTTTCATGGGCATTAGAGGTCACTTAATGTCAAAACATACATATAGGTTATAATCCTTTCTGGTAAATACAGTCACATAGGGTATTTAAGCAATATTACAGCAGAGGGAGTACGGTATCAATGGATATAGTCGTGGAGGGCATCAGAGTATCACACCCGGAGTTAGTATACTCATAATTCCATAACGACCTCGAGTGTAATATTGCTTTTATACAACAGTTCCACAAGCACAGTTTATTAAATGACAGTAATACTGGACAAAATATTATGATTTGTTTGTTTAACCAGTTATTTTGTGCAGCTCAGAAAAAATAGTCCCTTGTAAATGCAGTCAGTAACTGTTGCTAAACATCTCAATCAGCATGAAGATGCCTATTGTCATTTCAATTCCTATTGTCATTTCACACACATGTAAACAAATTAAATATTGTCAAGTGCAAAAGTCATTGTTTATAAAGCATATACCTCTTGAGTCGGTACTACAGAAGACCCGAGATCCAAAATGTGGGGCACAACGCCAGTAGCTAGCTGATGGCTTTTAGTTAGCATGTTAGCGATTTATTCGGCACACTTCGCTTGCTTTTCTTGGTGTTTTCAGGTGAGACAAAGAGTCCATCACCACAAAAGTATTGTGGTTTTATCGTTTTATCCTTGGTTTTGCTTTTGTCCAGATTGTCCAGGTCAGCTGATGAAATTCTTGCCCACCGGGAGGTTTCCATGAAAACAGCCTAGCTTCTTCCCTTCTCCTCCTCTTCTTCTGATGACCATTCATAATTTACCTCAAATGTTATATTTGGAAAAATGTCCATCGTTTTGCTGTATTCCATTAATGTTGCCTGAAAGTGCTGACCAGGAGTCGACAGTAAATAACGGTTGGTAATTAATGGTTACTAGAACACCTTTGAAGTGGCGTGATGAATATCGGGTGAAACTGGAGTGCAATTATCATGGATTTTAGTAGCTCATGGAATTGTTGCCCTGTGGAGAGTGCATTGTCCCCTGGTTACAGCACTCTGAACGGGCCATCGTAGGGTGGGCGCAATGGAGGGCAGTGGGCATCATGCCTGACAAACACGAACACCGCGTTCTTCAAAGTTTTTGGCACAAAAGCGCATAGAAAACAGTGGTGGGCCGGGGCTGGTAGCGTGCCTGTGTCTGCGCTATGCTGCGAACGCTGAGACAGACAGTTGTTCGGCGCGGGATTATCTGGTAAAAATTCCCCAGGGAGCCGCAGTGGCTGAGAAAAAACAAGCTCCACCAGGGAAGCCTCCAAATCCTCTTTTGGTGCGGAACGCAACCCTAACAGAACTCACGGCAACCAGTCTACCCAATTTGCATCCGTAAGTGAAGCCCTGAGCGCTGCTTTCAGCGACCTATGGAAACGCTCGCACAACCCATTGGCCTGGGGGTTGTACGCGGTTGTGCGATGCATTGCTACCCCCAGGCTCTGGGGCATCATGGACCAGAGATCGTAAACAAACTGAGGGCCCCTATCGGATGTGATATCCGACGGGATGCCAAAACGTGCCACCCATGTTGTCAAAAAGGCGCGCGCCACATCCGCAGACATGGTTGCCGCTAGTGGGACTGCTTCTGGCCAGCATGTGGTGCGGTCCACCACTGTCAGAAGGTGCGTGAACCCCTGCGATGGCGGGAGGGGGCCCACGAGGTCCATGTGAACATGGTCAAACCTCTTAGCCAGTATACAAAACGGCTCCAAAGGGGCCTTCGTGTGTCTGTGTACTTTGGCTTGTTGGCACACTACGCAGGCTGCCACCCACTCTTTCACTTGTTTGCGCAGGCCTGGCCATACGAACTTCGCTCCCACCATTTTGACTGACACGCACACTCCTGGGTGCGCCAGAGCGTGAACTGACTCAAATACTCGGCGGCACCAAGCAACGGGGACCACTGGGCGCAGGCGTCCCGTGGAGACGTCACAGATTAGGGGGGGACTGCCGCCTTGCAGTACTCTGCTCTCCAGCCTTAATCCTGTTGGTCCAGACTGGAGCGCGCACACGTCCGCATCGCCCATCTGCTCTGCGGCCATGGCTGTATAATCTATGCCTACGCAGACTGGGGCCACTACTGCGCGCGAGAGGCAGTCCACCACCACATTCAGTTTACCTGCCACATGCTGAATGTCGGTCGTAAACTCCGAGATCGCGGCTAGCTGTCTCTGCTGCTGGCCCGACCATGGTTCCGAAACCTTGGCCATCGCATATTTTAGCGGCTTGTGGTCCACAAACGCAGTGAAGCTGCGCCCTTCCAGCCAGAACTGGAAGTGACATATGGCCAGGTGGAGAGCCAGCATCTCTCTGTTGAACGCGCTGTATTTATGCTCACTGTCGCGCAAAGACCTGCTAAAAAAAAGCGAGTGGCTACCAAGAACCGTTGACACGTTGCTCCACGACAGCCCCTATGGCCACGTCCGAGGCGTCAGTAGTGAGTGCTATTTGAGCCGCCGGGTCCGGGTGCGCCAACAGTGCAGCGTTTGCCAGGGCTGTTTTAACCTCAGAGAATGCTTGCTCCCGCTCCGGAGTCCAGTCGACTCTGTCCACCGGCTTCCGTTACTTGAGCGCGGCGTACAATGACTGCATGAGACCGGTTATAAAAGTTAACCATCCCAAAAACTCTTGCAGCGCCCTGACCATCTGAGGCCGGAGAAAATTCGCCACGGAGTGCACCTAGTCGGGCAAGGGTATCGCTCCCTCCGGTGAGATGCGGTGCCCCAAAAAGTCAATCCCCGTCACGCCGAACTGGCATTTCGCCAGGTTGATTATTAACCTGTGCTCCTCCAACCTCCGGAAAACCGTCCTGAGGTGGGTTACGTGTTCATCCTCAGATGCGTTGGCCACCAGGATGTCATCAGGTAGACAAACACAAACGGCAAATCGCGCAACACCACGTCCATCATGCGTTGGAATGTCTGTGCCACGCCTTTTAATCCGAAGGGCATGCGTAAAAACTAAAACAAGCCAAACGGAGTTATTACCGCTGTTTTGGGTATGTCCTCCGCGTGCACCGGGACCTGGTGGTAACCGCGGACCAGGTCTATTTTAGAAAAAATGCGTGCCCCGGCAAGGTGAACGGAAAAATCCTGAATATGGGGAATCGGATAGCAGTCATGCGCTGTGGCGTTATTCAGTCTGTAGAAATCTCTGCACGGTCGCCACGATCCCTCGGCCTTAGGGACCATGTGTAGTGGGGATGCCCATGGGCTGTTTGAGCACCTGATGATGCTCAACCTTTCCAAGTTGGCAAACTCCTCGCGCGCTATGGCCAGTTTAGCTGCGTCCAGGTGCCGAGGTCGTGCGAAAACGGGCGGCCCAGTGGTGGTGATAAAGTGTTCCACCCCGTGTTTAGCGATGGCCGCCGAAAACATCGGGACCGTGAGTGCTGGGAACTGAGTGAGCAGTGTGTGGAACTTACCGCCTGGAGCTGTGACGTTGGCTAGCGTTGGCCCGGCCCCTCGAGCTGTACAGGGGAGAGAATCAGAAGACATTGCATTAACCAGGTGTCTGTTAGCAACATCGACTAGCAGCCCGTGTGCACACAGAAAATCAGCTCCCAGGATCGGGAAACTGCATGCCGCTATGACTAAAGTCCACTCGTACATACGGCCGTGTAGGGATACAGTTAGTGTCCTCTCACCAAAAGCCCTAATGTCCAAGCCGTTTACGGTTGTCAGCTCGGGGCCGCTAGCTCCCGCTAGCTGGTCAGCGTAGGACGGCAGGATGAGGCTCTTTTGGGAGCTGGTGTCTACGAGGAACCGTCTCCCTGAACGCAAGTCTGTCACGTAGAGCAGCTTGTTTTCTTCACCGACAGTCGCATCTGCTACTGACTGCCGGCCTTGGCGTTTCCCGAACGCTTGAATTGGCATGGTGGCAAACATCTGCGTGCGTTCTCTCCAAAACGGCGGTGGTAGAAGCAGAGCGTGTCTCTCTGGCGCTTTCTGGCCCCCGCTGCCGCTACCGTCGCCGGCTCCTCGCCTTTGCTGGTTGTCTCGCTGGGTTTCAGCGCCGCTGCGTTCACTGTGAGGGCTCTGGTGGTGAGGATAATCCGATCTGCCTCCTGGGCTAGCGCATGGTAGTCGCATGCGGCCAGCAATGGCGAGTTGGCCAGGACCGCTCTTGCCTCTGTTGGGAGGTTCCGGAGGAAAAGGTGGGCAAACAGAAAATGCCTGTCGTCCGTGCCCATCAACGCCAACATCTTCTCCATCAGTTTGACCGCCGACCCATCTCCTAACTCGGAGCGCCTCAGGAGCCTCTCTGCTCTTTCACAGTCCAAGAGCGAGTAGCGCCGGGTCAGCGCGGCCTTGAGAACCCCGTATTTATCATGGGCTGGAGGCTGTTGGAGCAGGCTCGCTACTTGCTGAGTCGTGCGAGCGTCCAGCACTGCGATCACTTAGTAATATCTGGTGTCATCTGCCGTTATTCCCCAGAGGGCGAACTGAGCCTCGGTGTGGAGGAACCAAGACCGCGGGTCGTGCAGCCAAAAGTCCAGTAGTTTGACCGAAACAGCGCACGCGTTGCTGGGGCTTTCCGTCTGGGCCGTCTCTGAGATGCTTGCCTCATTGCTGGGGCTTCCCGTCTGGGCCGACTCCGGAGTTCTTGCCTCGTGTTCCATAATTCGTCAAGGGTCACCAGTGTGGAGAGTGCAAATAAAGGAACCAGACTTGCACAACAGACAAACTTTATTTCTCTCTCTCACTTCATTCTTACACAGAAAAAGAATCTCTCAATACACCAGGGTCTCTCCTTTTATATCACTCCATTCCTTCCCCCTGATGCCTGAAATCTTGCATCACAATACATTCACACATCCACCCCTTACTGTCCCCGCAGCTACTCCTTCCTGCTGCATTACCATAATTTCTCCCATTACAATACGTACTGTCCTCTCCGTTTAATCCCCCACGCTCTACCAGAAGAGGGACTATTCCCCTCCCCTCTGCTTCCAGTCTGAGATGAATATCCCACCGTGGGTTCCCTACAGTCCAATCAAATTGCTTGGTCAGAACTAACTGTTGTATAATTTTTGTTAGAGGGTTATGGTTAGGACAGTTTTGTATATTGGAATTTTAGAGAGTAATACCGCAAGCCAAGTCAATGCAAGTTAAATTAGAAGTCAAGCAACTAAAATAGTACCCTTATCTCAGTATATCCATGCATTAATGCAGTCTACCCTCTCTACAAGTTGTGGTACACAGCACTTTGGTGACTCAGGCTGAATCACTGAATTTGTCGTTTTAACATGGACACAAAGTGTGATGAGTGATCTTCACCATCAAGATTCTAGCTAAAAAGTCAGTTTCAGATCAGATTGTTAGTGGAGAAGTCTGCAAAGTGATGAAAGACAAGACAAGCCACAGACTTTCACCCTCCATCACAGACCCAAAAGAGCCACACAAGAGATAAAACTGTGTGTGTTTGTTGCTGCAGGATGCAAGCTAACTGGGTCACTTGAACACGCTGGCACGTACACACACTTTCAGGAGGACTGTCAAACTTGGCCACAGAGGGTTTTTTTCAAGGCACCACCCTGTTCAACCTCGACAGCTGAACTTTCAACAACCTTTCTTTTCTCATCATGACAAGTGTCAGGAGTTTTTTAGTCAGCCACACTTCAGGAGAAACCCATTACAGATTTTATTTTATGGTAACACTGGCTTATCAAGAGCCATTATGTTATGCAAAGTGGAGTACAAACCACTCTTAGCTGTTTCACAATCACTGAATGTCACAGGGGTAGTATATTTTATATAAAAACTCATCCCTCTTTTTGATATAGTCTAATGTAAAATCAAAACTAGAATAGCACTCATCACTCAACCCACGCCTCGCCTCTGTATTCTCTAACAGCAATGAGTAGCATTCACATCTCATTTTCATGTTTTTCCAAAGATATCTTCAGACATATAGTGCAAGCAAGCATATGTATCTGTGACAAACTGCATGTCCATTTTGGCTGACTGTGTGATTGTGACTTTTTGACTTCAAACTCACTGGCACAGGTGAGGATCCTGAGGTCAACCTGTGTACCAAGTCTGGAAACACTAGCTTCATTTGTTCTTGAGTCAGGGTGCACTCACACTGTAGCGCATGTTCAGTGCCAATCAAGGTTTGACCCCTAAAGTCTGGAATGTTTGATAAGTGGAATCGCTCCGAACAGTTCTTCAGCTTTAGAAAAGTTGGAAGAAGTAGTCTCAGGAATGGGACAAATACAAATGTTGGGGTGTGGTGAAAAAGCAGTTCTTCTATTATCACAAACTCCTTAAGGAAGTCTGGGAATCAAGTTAAACAAAAACAATGTGAATGCAGCCAATGTGGGTCCCCCACTGGTAGAGGAGTAGACGGGCATGTCACTTTGCATGGAAAAAGTCACCTGGCACCAGTGAGAGCGTGCCCTTATAGAGAGCAGATAACCTTGTGACTTTGACCTTTTGACCCCCCAAAATAGTCTAGATCAAAATGAACTGAAGTTTATCCTGTGTACCAAGTTTATTGATCCTGGTGCTGATAGCAATAAGCTAATTGTCATGAATGTGAAATTACAGTATTTTAAGAGACCATGTAACCTTCATCCTTGACTTTCTGATCCCAAATCTAGATCAGGTCCAGAGCAACCATTTTTTGTAAGTTTGTCGATCTTAGCATTAATGTTATACAGCATAAAAGGCAGAAATGAGAAAAAATATACTAAGAGACCTTGGCACTTTTCCTTATTGACCCACAGAAGTGGGTCATACTGAGGGGCCTCAAGTTAAATGCCTGTACCAAGTTTGGAGATTCTGACCCTTGTAATTCTCAAGTTACAGCTATGGACACATGGACAGAAAGGCATGCCTAATTTTGTCATAGGAAGTGGGTAACAAAGGACTTCAAGAGAGTAAAATCTAACCACGTACTGATATATATATATATATACAGTATATATATAGATATAGATAGATAGATAGATATAGAGAGATAAGTTTAAGTCAGTTTATTTTCAAGTTTTTTCCTCTGTAATGTTGCGCCGATGGTTATGAGTTCAGAACAGTCAGTCAACACTTCATAGTTTCAGGACAAAAAAGCAACATAAAACAACACATACACGTCCTGCTGGAAGACAGTTTTTCCTGCTTGTGCTCTCCATAAGGTGCTGACAGACAAAACCCTGTTGACTTTACTGATTTCAGGGTAATGAAGTTCTATTTAAAATCCAAACATCTGTCTTTTTTGGTAAATAACCAAGCAACACCAGTTAAATTTACTGCATCAAAGTGCTTTAAATGTATTTTTTCCTGAACAGTAGCCAGCTGCTAAATGACACAAAAGTACTGGTGTGTGGGGCTGTTCTGTGGTCACAGGTGTACATCAACAGAGTGTTTTACAAGTTTAAAGGTGACTCAGTCAATCCAAAGTGAAGACAAGAACTAGACTTATTCTTAAATAAATGTGAATGACGCTAGCAAAACCTTTTTGGCTACCACCTTGCGAGTGATTCCCTAGGTTGTCTGACAAAATATAAAATGAAAAAAAAGTGTGAAATCTGCAGGAAAGGAATAAATTGTTACACCAAGGTACATAAGCAGACACGAACAAGGTCCCGTACATATAAACACCCAGGGTGAGACATACACACAAACACACAACCATGCTGTGATTCATGCAAACAGAGTCAGCATCCAGCAGCGATCTGTCCTCAACAGAAAGCCTCGGGGGGGAAACCAGACAGAATATTTAAGACAGCCCCCTCTAATCCCTTTAGCTAGAGTGAAATGACGCCCACCCCCGATTGCGCACACACACACACACACACACGCACAAGCTATGTATAGTGGAAAGGATTCACAAGAAAACAGGATATTGCCAAATTTGTTTGCTTGTCTATCTGTGCTTGTTTTTCATGCATGTGCATTGTTATCTTTGCTTTATATTTCTACTTAAGATTTTCCAAAACAGTTTTACAAGAAAGAAAATGGGGGCAGAATTTGGTCCAAAGACATACAAATTCATGGCAGGTTTTAATTCAGGTAGTGCTTTATTTCTCAGCCCGTGTGGTGTATTGACTCGATCAACATTTTATGGCACTGACAGACAGATAGGCATAGCGTGAGCTGTGTGACAGTTTGTGAGGATGCAAACATAATATTAGTGGCTGAAGAAAGAGCTACATCCTTGATAAGGCCTGCTTGTCTTCTGTAGACATGATCATGCCTCTGTGTGTTTGCACATGAGTGACGGAGCATGATGGCAGCGACAGAGAATGAAACCTCCTGTTGCTGCTATTATTGTTTGACAGTTTATGTGTGCATATGTGGGAGTTTTTCAGAGTGACCAAAAAGGTCACGAGGCTGACTTTGTGGTTACACATGGCTCCCTACAACGTTTCTATCCCTCAAGCGAGGCATCGCCAAAACGGCTGATAGCCACCTACACAAAACACAAGAGGTAAACACTCTTACTCCTCCGCACTAGTCTCTCATTCTCGCTCGCTCTCTCCCTTGCCTGATGAGAGAGTTGTTATCATTGGCGGACAGCCTGCTCCTAACTCCCAGTGGAAGCCAGATGAATGTTTTTGCTGCCTAGGGTCCAGACCCTGCCTCTTCAGATCCTGTTACGGGGACTTTGGACCTTTCCACTGGGTTCCTGCAGAGGACTGGACACAAAAAGAGATAAACTACATCCTATGGCATTTTTTTTTATGATGGACCAAACATGAGTGTATTAAAAAAAACAGAACCCTCTGAACAAGTTATTTTTTAAAAAAGAATAATTCAATTTAGAAAGGTTAAACTTTCCTATTTTCTATATTCATCACACAGAAAGTGAGTCATTTAAAGCCATTTGGGTTTTTAATTATGATAATTATAACTGACTGTCCACCATGAATTTCCATGTTATTGTGTGTGTGGGGGGGGGGGGGGGGGTGCTCTAATGACCCTAGGAGCTATGTTGTCAGGGGCAGTTCAACCCTGGTGGGGTATCTCCCAAGACACAAAGGTCCTGGGTGAGCAGTCCAATGGACTCCCATGGTAGTTCAAAAGTCAAGGATTCAGTGTATGCTGCCCTGTATGGGGTATGACCCTGGTGTCAGGCCTGGGGAGGAAGCTCGACGGTAAATGCTTAGTGTCCGAGTTTCTGCTCATGAGACCCACCTGGGCTCAGCCCGATTGGGCCACATGAGTCCGCCCTCTAGTGGGCCCACCACCTGTAGGAGGGATGATGGGGGTCCGGTGCTATGTGGATTGGGCGGCAGTCGAATATAGAGACCTTGGCAGTCCAATCCCTGGCTTACTAAACTGGCTTTTGGAACATGTAACATCACCCCTCAGTTAGGGAAGGAGCTGGAGCTCGTGCATGTGGTTGAGAGATACTGGATAGTCATACAGTAGTTGGGTTCAACTCAACGCACAGCTTGGGTTCTGGAACCAATCTCCTGGAGAGGGGTTGGACCTTGGCTTTTTTTGGAGACGTCACGGACGAGAGGCGGCAAGCAAGGGTGGGTATTCTGCATTTATTCTAATGATCAGTCTAAATTTTAATCAGTTATATAAAAGTTGTTGTTTGGTGGTATTAAAATCAGTCCTTCCAGGATTTCACTGGATTATTTTTTTTTTATTGTTGCGGTAAGTTGTGGGGCTGTTCTTGAGGATTGCCTGAATCGCGCATTGGCCCGTGTCCAGACTGGAGATTCACAGCTTTAAAACTCATTGACAAGACGTAGTACTGACTTTTACCTCTAAAGACATAAACTGTTATAACACGAGCTGTAGTATTAGATTCACTTGTTTTTGTGTGGTTTTATGGTGTGTCTCCTCATGTGCGCTCCCGAGACGGGGGGTTTTCAACACAAACCCGGCACTTCATACACATGGTCATTACGGAGACTCGAGGAGATGTTCACCGGCGGGCTGGGGGAGACAGAGGAAGGAACGATGTGGGAAAACTCGCAGGTGAGTGTTTTTTTTTTTTAAATCACACACTGTTTTTTGCTGATGTGTTTGGTATATACTCACTGTAAACAGGGAAGTGAGCACGGTGCAGCGCTGCATTTGATTAGTCAGACTGATGACGTACACATTTGTGCGCTACTCAGGGACAAATTTGATTGGCGAAATTGGTGGAAGTTGACGACAGTTGTCCAAAATTGTGGTAAAGTTGCGGTGATTGGACAAAATTCAAATTATGTAGGACCTGCTGAAGTCACGGGAATTGGTAGAATTGCAACATTGTGAAATCCTGGATGGTCTGTAAAATGAATGCAATGACCTTTCTGCTGTTAACTGTCTTATTCTGATATAAAAGTGTGACAAGCTTAACATGCTATATTATTATTTTTATTGAAAAAGAGATAAATGTGAATTTATATGCTTAATAAAAGACAGTTCGGTGGAGCAGTGGTTAGCACTGTGGCAGCACCATAAGAATGTCATGGGATCGATTCTGCCCTTCACCACCGTGGGTTTGATCCCACCCCTGACCATTGGTGACCCTTCTATGTGGAATTTGCACGTTCTCCCCGTGTCTGCATGGGTTTTCTCCAGGTACTCAGGTTTCCTCCCACAGACCAAAAACATGCAAGTTAGGTTAATTGGCATCAATTGAGGATTCTAAATTGTCCTTAGGTATGAATGTGAGAGTGAATGGTTGTCTGTCTCTCTGTGTTGGCCTTGTGATGGACTGGCGATCTATCCAGGGTGTACCCTGCCTCTCACCCAAAGATGCTGGGATAGGCTCCAGCCCCTCCACGACCATAAAGGATTAAGCGGCAGATGAATTATAAGTGACAAAATATGTGTGTGTATATAAACTTAAAAGTTCATTTGTAAGAGTGTAGTTTTATAATGTTAGTATCTCCAACTTTAAACACTTCCAGAAATAATAAGGAAAGGAGAATGCTGAATTTATTGATATCGGCCAACACCCAAATTTAAAAATATTGGATCAGGCATTAAAAACGCGATATCAGTACACCACTAGACAGAATACTTTGTTACAGAAGAGAGGTGTGTAGTTTAAAATCTTCAGACTGACTGCATCCCACCACGCTTCCTCTGTGCACTGCATTCACACACTCCCTGTTCATTCATTCCCCTAAAAAATACATTAATGCCTACTCTACAGGCTATACTCTACTTGTAAATCTGTGATTAAAATGAAAATGTGGATGGAATAAAAACCTTTTAAGTGTATCATTGTATTATAATTAAAATAATGGCTGATTATAGCTGTTTTAACTGTCTAATAAAATACTGAAAATAGGAGTTGTGTGATTTCAAAACAAATCACTGAAATAGCATTAACAATGCACTTCTGACCACAGAAATTCTTTTTTCCTGTCCAAAAGCACATTGTCATAAAATGCACTACAATGCCAATGTGCAGAGAGTGGGCCAGTGCCACACCTGTCTTAAATGAGCAAAGTGGGAGGTTGTAAAGGTTGTGTGGTTGAATTTGTGCTCATTCCAATATGGTGTTATAAAGGGTTGAAATACTTTAAAATGGTTCTTTTATTTTTATACTGCAATTTTGAAACAATATCTCAACATTTTAAGGTATGGTCAATAACATGTTGTTTATATGCCACAGTTTTGCTGATATTTTATACTGTACAATCAAATGAGCTTCAAAAACTGGACATACACCAATTTAAAATAGGTATAATGTAAAATAACTTAAACACTGCAAGCAAATATAAAGGAATAAAGATTACAGCTTTTCTTCATGAATATTATCACTAGTAAAAACCACTCTGCAACAAAGCTACTCAGTAAAGAACAGTGTTGTTAGAAAGTTACTTGAGTACATGCAAGGGAGTAAAATGGAGTAAACACACTCCTCTGTAAATAAAAAGAATGACAAAACCATAATTTTCAAGGATTAAAATCAGTGTCAGTGCAGAGAAAAGTCCCCTTTGTCTGAAATGTTTGACAAGAAAAGAATTCATCACTGTTTTACCATGAGGACAAAGTACTTTGGATAGTGTGACTAAATGTTAACACAACTTTTGTAGGTGTACAACAAAAACTCCACAGGACACCTGCGACTGAGTACTTTTACATGTTATTGCCACTCCATCCACCACTGGAAAATAGAGTCCCACGTTTGTGCATCGTAACACTTTGGCACTAATTCAATAAATGTTATCATATGCATGATTTAATCTTTTCATTTACTACTTCAAGCTTGCAGCAAATTGTATTGCACTACACACGCATGCACATGTACACACACCTGTCATGCATGTGTGTATGCGTGTGCATGTGTATTTTTAGCGGTCAAACGGAGCAGCTGTTTGCCATTACTCATATCAGCGTGCACTCCTTCACTCCCTCCCTGACCCAGTGTTATTTTTCCTAAGCCGCCAGAGCTGCAGTCGCTGTATCACCGGGTTAGCCAAACCCTGGCAGGTTGGTTTTTTCTACTGCAGTGGTTAAAGGAGCTAATTTAAAATGCATGTCTTGCTCAATCATTTTCAGCGAATATTGTATGGGGATTATTTATCATTTAACTGTGCAGATGGAAAAGTTGCAGGGTTGTTGTTGACAAAATGATTCTTTTTACTCTTCTTTGTAGATGAGAGCTCTGTTATGTAGGTAGGTAGGTCCAGTTTATGATATGTCAGAAAGAACTGTTCAAAATCTTCTTTGTGCCAGCCAAAAACCATCATCTTTTTTTTCCCCTAAAGAACCATGACCAGGACACAGAGGTGAAGGTGAAAGCTAATGCCTTAGGTAGCTGTGAAAACATGTTTGGCTAACGCTACAATCTCTTAATTGACCCATGCATCGCATCAGAGATCAAGTCAAGGTCGTTCCATTCCAAAAAGCAGAAAAGAGCTTTATTACCCTTAATTAAAATGGCATTAATGACTTCCCTCTGGGCCTGGACATAAACATCCAGTTAGGGTTTTACAGAGTGCAATTATCCTGGTGGCGTGATTACCTCAGACCGGAGCCTCTGCTGACTTCCTCCAGCAGTAATAGCTGGCCAGCAAGACATCAGCTTGTTTAGTTTAACTCTGCAGATCGGGCTGGGACGCACCAAAGGATGTAACAATGAAAGAAAGGCAGGGAGAAAAAGAGTGTGGGCAGACAGCGTTAGACACATTATATGGGTTTTACTGTAATTCAGCTATACAAACGTTCTAATTAGATATATAGGCAATGAAGAAAAGGCTCTAGGCAAAAGGTCAGTGCACATACTGTAGTTAAGGCAGTAATCGCTACACAGATCCTCCCAATCTGAGTATTGAGCTGCTACCAGAAGTGAACCTAATCTACTGATTTTTTTTTTTTTCTTTTGAGGCAAATGATAATCAGGCAGAGTATGGTCAATCAACATGCTTTAGGCATATAGTGACCCTAAATTCAAACCAACAACAACAGACAACATATCTATCTGCTATAAGTTTGTATTAAGTCATAGAAAAAGCAATGCCTCAAACAAAATTCTTTGTTTTTTTTTCTCTAGCTAATTGATTTAAATTGATTATGTAATCAATATCTACAGATGTAAAGATTTTGTAATCTTATCGACCTAAGCTGTAGGTAGCACATGCACTTGCAAAAATGCAACACTTTTGTGGAGCAATCCATGTGGCACACAGGACAGTTTCATTGTCTTTTGGTTGTTTTTAGATGACAGTGTAAGGCACAATTTTGTGAACTACTCAAAATTAAATAAATGCGACATTTGCTTTTTCTCTTTTTATTGCAAATAAATTTGCAGGCATCATTTTTTTTTTTTAAATAAATCTGCATTTTCCTTCTCTGAAAGTGTTGCTGTTTTCTAGGAGATAGACTTTACACACAGAGTAGAGCACATGAGCTTCTTGCTTTAATGAGCAAACCATCACAGCCAAAGCATGTAATTGAACTCTGGCTGACACATCCTCACAGGCCGCTGGGCATCGAGGGATTGAGGGTGACTTGTGCACTCTCTAGTGTACAGGTGTTTGTAGCGGGACAGCTGATAAAGAGGCTGACCGCGGGGTGTCAGATAGATGTGGACTGACTAAAATTTATTGGGAGAAGGAGATGAAGTTAAGCTGCCCAGATAAAGTGCCACTTTGAAGGGGAGCTTCCAAGCATGATTTAACAAAAAGGTCAAGTAATTAACCCTTTATTGATAATTCTGAGAACTTCAGCCCTTGGGGGACAACACTTTGCCAAAGAGTATGTGCTTCTGATAAACAGGCTTTTCACTGCGGCTAAAGTCATTCATGTGTCAGTGCAAACATGGAATGTTTTACAGCTCTGTAGCAAAAATGTATTTTTGTTATCATGTTTAATTTTCAGTGAGCATGGATTAAGTCATGCGGTTTAAAAACAAATACTTATGCTCTTCTCTGTGCAGATTATTGCATTAATTCAGACACAAAACCTTGTCTGGTACACCAACATGAGCATTGGTTCAGTGGACTCTGGGGAATTGATGTGAGCCATTGAAACACACTCAAACCTCATGGGTGTAATTGAAAGCATGAGGTTTCAGGGTGTGAGAACCACGTGAGCAAAGCTGTTGAGAGGACAAAAACAGAGAGAGTTGGAGAATAAGGGAGACAAGGTCCCTTGTTTGTTGCTCTCAGAGGCCCAGCTGCCACAGCTTTCATTGTTCGGGCACTGCAGCAGGGCACTGAGTTGCCGCAGACGTTGGTAAACACGACTACATGAAGGGCTGGGCAGCAGATATTAACAAGGCTGCTGGTGACAATGCAAACAATGTGTGAAATGATTCATTGCAGTGTATATGTGATGCACAGTATGACATCAGATAGGCCTTTAACCACAAAAGTACTAAATGTAACTGAAAATATTTCATATTTGAGCAATAATGTGTTGAAGTCATCAGCAAAAAAACTTTATAAATTGTTTCCTTTGTTGAATGAGGGTGTAAAACCAAACTCCTGTTCAATGCTGGCTAAACAGACGTCTGTTTAAACAATGATACCCATTGGGAAGCTAAGCTTCTTTTTTTTTTTTCCAGCATTCTGGTGTCTCTGATTGTGCCTTTTCAGTGATCCTAGTGTCATAACGGCCCCTACGGGGCAAAGAAAAGGACCCAATCACCAGGCAAAGTTTGTACATGATTTTATTAGTAACATAAACAGAACACAGCTCTTGGGCTGGAGAACATAAAATAAGCTGGAACAGCAGATAACTTCTTCTTCTTTTAGATTTGATTGGCAGTTGGCAACCAGCTTACAGGTGCATTACCGCCACGTACTTTACTCTATATCATCACTCTGGTCAGGAGGTGTAGTCCTTACAAATTCATCACTCTATCAGTAGATAACTTTGTGGAAGCCACTAGCGTGGAGAGAGTGTGAGCAACAAGAAGATGAGACTGAGAACACTGAGAACAGAGGGTGGGCACTATAAATAAGGGAGCACAAATTAACAAATAAAGAGCAGCTGTAACTAATTGAGAGAGCGTGAGAGAGGGAGCATAACCTAAGGTGGAGCAGGGAAAACAATCAACATAAAGGATACTCAAGCAGAGGTAATAATGACAACAATACTAAAGATAACAATAATAATGAGTCCAGAAGGTAACATAAAGCGTGGACTGGGGCTGTGGCCCTGTCCAGATCACTACAGTAGCCCCCCCCCCCCCCCCCCCACACACACACACCTTTTGGGGTGGATACCAGATGACCCGCAGAGATGGACCCCCTGCCCTGGGCGGTGGGTGGGGGCCCCAGGACAAGTGGGCCAGAACCCCCCCCCCAAAAAAAAAACAAAAAAACCCCCCACAATCCAAGGCTGAATAAAAGAAGAGAGAAGAGTTGGTCAGGTGCCTGACCCCAGTCCGTGGACCACCCAGTGAGAGAAGACAGTTCGTCTGATGGCCGTCCAGAGTCACAGGACTACCAGATGGAGGGGAGTGACATGTCAGGTGGCCTACCACAGTCTGTGGGTCACCAGACGAGTGAACACAAAGCTTGATCCTGGAACTCATGGAACAGCAGCTGGGGAGTGCAGAGCTCAGGCAAAGGCAGCTGCGGCGCGTTGAGCTCAGGCGAAGGCAGCCTCAGGGTGACATGGCTGCGGTGCGCCAGCCTCAGGAACAGCAGATGGAGTGCCAGCCTCAGAAACAGCAGGTGGAGGTGTGCCAGCCTCAGAAACAGCAGGTGGAGGTGTGCCAGCCTCAGAAACAGCAGGTGGAGGTGTGCCAGCCTCAGAAACAGCAGATGGAGGTGCGCCAGCCTCAGGAACAACAGGTGGAGGCGTGCCAGCCTCAGGAACAACAGGTGGAGGCACCTCGGCCTCAGGAACAACAGGTGGAGGCACCTCGGCCTCAGGAACAACAGGTGGAGGCACCTCGGCCTCAGGAACAACAGGTGGAGGCACCTCGGCCTCAGGAACAACAGGTGGAGGCACCTCGGCCTCAGGAACAACAGGTGGAGGCACCTCGGCCTCAGGAACAACAGGTGGAGGCACCTCGGCCTCAGGAACAACAGGTGGAGGCACCTCGGCCTCAGGAACAACAGGTGGAGGCACCTCGGCCTCAGGAACAACAGGTGGAGGCACCTCGGCCTCAGGAACAACAGGTGGAGGCACCTCGGCCTCAGGAACAACAGGTGGAGGCACCTCGGCCTCAGGAACAACAGGTGGAGGCACCTCGGCCTCAGGAACAACAGGTGGAGGCACCTCGGCCTCAGGAACAACAGGTGGAGGCACCTCGGCCTCTGGAACAACAGGTGGAGGCACCTCGGCCTCTGGAATGAACGGTGGAAGCACACCGGCCTCCGGAACAGACGGTGCCTGGGGAGTGCTGACCACCAAAGACAGCTGCTGAGGTGCAAGAGCATCTGGCGCAGATGGCCAGGAATCCCTCTCCGACGCAGCCACCTTGGACAGGGAGGAAGAGGTACAGGCTGGAGTAGGGACCACACCATAACAGCAAGTAGAAGAGCTTGGTGGGGAGAGCTCAGAAGCAGATAGAAGCTGCAACTGAGTCTCCCCACAATGAGCAAGGCAAGACCTCTCTAATATAGATGCTAAGAAAACAAAGAAGAGGACTCGCCTTAACTCCTGTTCCTCCGCTGACAAGAACTCTGGCAGCTCTGCTTCTGATAATGGCACGACAGCCTCAGGATGGGCTTCAGGAGTGTCAGCCACAGGATGAGCTGCTGAAACGGTGGCCTCAGGATGAGCTGCTGAAACGGTGGCCTCAGGATGAGCTGCGGGAACAACGGCCTCGGGACGAGCTGCAGGAGTGATGGTCTTGGGATGAGCTGCAGGAGAGGCAGCGGGCGAGGCGGCTGGGGGATGAGCAGCAGGTGAGGTGGCCAAGAGAGAAGCAGCTGATGAAGCGACCGGGAAAGACGCAGCAAGTGAAATGACTGTGAAAAAGGCAGCAGGTGGAGCTCCCTGGTGATGAGGAGGTGCTGGAGCGTGCATGTCTTTGAGAGCAGGAGCTGTGGAATGTGCACATTGAGGAGAGGAGGAGTCACTGCAGGAGTGTGTACATGGAGGGAAGGAATCTCTGCAGGGGCATGCATGTGGAGGGGAGCAGTCTGCAGGAGTGTGCATGTGGAGAGGGGCTGTGGCAGCTGGTGGGCTCACCTCGTCCCATGACAAAGACCAGCTGAGGTGGAGATGACCTCAGAAGAACAACGAGTAGAGGTGAGCTGTGGAACACACATGGAGGCGGTAACAGAAACAAATGGCGAGGGCTCAGTGACAGCTGCCGAGGAGTCATCTCGTCTGGAGCAAGGCAAGATACACCATTCAAAGTAATTAAAGAAAAAGGAGCATGTACTGGCCTTGCCCGACGTTCCACTGCTGCTGACGCTGAAATCCTCTGGGTGACGGTGGAGCTGGCCTGGAGAGGAGTCGGGGCTGCCGCTGGAACAGAGCACCAAGTGGAGCAGCGTCTCCTGGAGCCTTCCTTCCACCCAGGCCCCCCACGTCCCAACCGACTGTCGAGGAAGAACTCCTTTCGCTCCGCAGGAGTAAACACTGGCAACCAGTCGGCTGGTTCTGGCGAGGAGGAGACTGGCGGAGATGGTAGGGCAGGGAGTGGGAGCCCCTGTACCCAGGGAAGGGAGTGCAGGCTCGAGCGGGCTTCCAAGATGTTAGTGACGGCCCCCCAACAGTCTGCATCGTCCTCCGGGGAGAGTGAGCTGTGGGCTGAGGTGATGAGGTCCTGCAGCACCTCTGTGATCAGCAGCTCTCCCCCCTTTTGCCTCCTCCTCCTCCTTTTGCCCGCTGAGTCCAATACTGGCGGCAGTCTTCTGTCATAACGGTCCCTATGGGGTGAAGAAGAGGACCCAGTCGTGAGGTGAAGTTCGTACATGATTTTATTAGTAAAATAAACAGAACACAGCTCATGAGCTGGAGCCGGAACCGCAAATAACTTAGTGGAAGTCACTAGCATGGAGAGAGTATGAGCAACAAGATGAGACCAGCGCACTGAGAACAGAGGGTGGCCACTATGAATAAGGGAGCACAAATTAACAAATGAAGAGCAGCTATGACTAATTGAGAGAGAGGGAGAGAGTGTGAGAGAGAGAGGATAACCTAAGGTGGAGCAGGGAAAACAATCAACATAAAGGATATTCAAATGGAGGTAATAATGACATCAATACTAAAGATAACAATAATAATGAGTCCAGAAGGTAACATAAAGCGTGGACTGGGGCTGGGACCCTGTCCAGATCAGTACACCTAGACTGTTTGAACATGTATATAGTGAAGCATGACCTTTTAAGTAGTTTATTAGACCATAAACCCAAAGAAACTTGAAAACAAATTGACTGCATTAACTGAGCATTACACTTAGGAAAATCTCACGAAAGAAATAACAATTTTGTCTTGGATTTCAGGCATGTTCAGTTAAACAAAAGATAAAATATTAACTTAGAAAATGGTATGAGCAATTGCTTCTCTGGGCTTCTAGACAAATCAGGTAATGAAACTTTAACACAAGTGTCTGGATAGACCATGCTAGATTTTTCTTGTTAAAATTTTTCTAAAATTATAATTTAAAAAAAACATAAGTTCACTCTTTTCCTCTATTTCCAAACTACTCCTGAGACAACAAGCTGACCCATATGTGAAGTTTCGGAGTCAGAGGTCACCACAAAGCAGACGACCTCAGGGTCAGTAAGGTTGAAGGAGGGGTTATAGACATTGAGGGTATTTCAGTCTTGTTCCATACTTGTGATTTCTAGTGTTTTAATCTAGGGGGTGCGTGAGAGTAGAGGATTGCCAAATTCCCCTCCCCACCACCGCCAGCACCACCACTTCTCAGCTGTCCTTGGGGAATACTCAAAGCTACGCTAGGCTGGAGTGATGATGTCCAGGCTCATGCAGTCTTAAGCCCAGCCATCATCTGAAGCAGTTGTTTGCAATGAAACATCACTGTAACAACACAGACAAACAGGTTCCTTTTTTTTTTTTTTTTTTTTTTGTCTGTCAGAGCTTAGAAACTTGCTGCCAGGTTTAATTGCCGTGAGCTTGTGAGACAAAACGAAAGATAAAGAGAATAAGAGACAGACAGATTTAAAGAGACAGAGTGAGACAGATTGCCCACTCCCTCGCTGTACATTTGTGATAAGTTCAAGAGTTCAAGATTGTATCAGGATACTTTGTCTTATTGTCTTATGTTGTTAACCACTCGACGCCACTCTGCCAACCAGTGCTGGTTTGGGGTGACTGATCATGATATGTACATCATAAAACCTCACCAGTATATGATGGTTCAGCCTGAGTTCATGGAAAGAGCAAGAAGGAGGGGAGATGCAAAACCGAGCAGGCTGCAGAGCATCAAACTCTACCACTCTTTTTCAGCTGTTGCACACTCATCTGTTTTTTTCAAATTGTAATAATAAGCAGAACGTACACAGTGTACTTCATGGTAACTATATGGTGAGACCAAATGACTGCACTATTTTATTGCCCACTAATGAATCAGCAGATTTACCAGTCCACAATATAACTCTCATCTGCACCTCCCCCCCACCTAAACATCCTAAAGCAAAGAAAACAAAGCTTCTCATTGGACCAATAATGAACAAATAGCTCCCATGTGACCATAGCCAAGTCCCATTTTGCTCCATCCTGTTTGCTTTCCCCATCATTGTAATTACCCCCACCTCCACCCTCCCCCCACCACCAAGATACGCAGCGGTAAACAAACCCCGGGACCCTAACTCAGACCCATAAAAAGCAGGAGGGAACTATGTGGGGGGGGGGGGGGTAGTGGGTCTAAGGGGTGACCATTGCAGAGCAGAAAGGAGGGGAGAGCTTTAAGTGCATGTGTGCATAAATGTGTGTGCAGGGAGGCTCTGACCCTGGATGGCCCCCTGCCAGCAACAGTCACAGCCTAATTACCGAAATCTGTGTGCCAGCTAAAGGCATTGTAGGAGTCAGTATTGTTCGGGGGCCCAGTCACTATTCACCCCTGGGTGCTCACTGTTTACTGAGGTGGAATGGCCTTTATAAGAAATCTGCTTTTGAGGGAACGTGTTGAATGAATCATCCAAAGTGGGATTGCTAAATGATACAGTGTGACAGTGAGTGTGGTGTACTGAATGTGGCAACCAGTCTAATATGAGGCAGATCATGGCTCCACATTTTCATTACTGTCAAGATGCTGACTAAATCAGCCAACGGTGACAGACTTTTAGCAACAAGAAGCCTTCAGAGAGCACCTCCACCAAGGCCCAAAGTGATTTTCATTGTAAGCTTGGACTTGGGTCCCAATGCAGTGGTGTTTTGCGTAGACAAACACTGTAGTGGCATGTTCAGAGATAGAGGTTGGGTGGTACCTTGTGTACGGCAGATTAGAGGACACACATAACACCCAAGTGCTAAAAAATGCTTTTTTTTTCCTCCAGAACTGTTGATGTGCAGCACATGGGCACAGCTATCTTGAATTCTTATGCCAGTCTCACCAACTTTATGAGGTGACGAACTGATTTCAAGGCCAGGAGCATTTATAAAGAGCAGAGTGTGAACTGTGATCTCTCCTTCAGACCATAACATGGTTTTAGAGTATCGACAGCAGTAAAATGTAATATGACTAAATTAGCTTACTATTTATGAGCTAAAAGTTGACAGTGTAGCTAATGTTATGTTTTGCATTCTGCTCATGGTCCCTGCAGAGAGATTGCTTTGCTATCCTAAACAAAGCAAACTTCTCACACTCGCATACAAATCCAGTGTCATTTACAAATTTATTTTATGCCATGTAAATTAAAGAACAATGACCTTTTGTGTCCTACTGTATAGACATCTCCTGACAGAGACTTCTAGTTCGTCATCAAGGGAAATTTTCAAATTAGGTGCAGGTCGGGAATGGCTGTTGAAGGAGCTCTGTGATTGGTCAGTGGTTCAACAGATTGTGTGTGTCATGATCTCGTATGATCTGCGGATCTCGTTAATATATCTGCCTGCAAGGCATCATAGGACATCCATCCATCCATGTCATGGGAGCAGCAGTCTAAGTAGAGAAGCCCTGACTGCCACCCGGTTCACATAGCACCATGATCTGTCCTGCAGGTGGTGAAGCCATTGAAGGGTAGACTCATGTCACTTCTTTGGGTACACTGGATCCTTGTTTTAACTTTTTCATGGAGATCCACTTGCTTATTCTTGCCCAAGCTGCAACCTCTCTAAAGCTAAAATTGAAGTTAAAATTGTATTACTAATTATTGGAGTTTGAGGGCTGACTGCAAAAGCAAACCAGTTCTCAGAATTTTCATCTAAAAATTCTATTTGCAGATGAAACAAAAATAGCCATACATCTATCTATAAATGCAAAAAACCTGTCTGTGTGTCTGTCTATCTGTGTGTGTTTGTTCCATGCTTATCTCTCGAACCATTTGTCAGACTGTCCTAAGATTTTAAACGTGCTTTGCTGAGGTTACGAGGGTGTGCATCCTTGAATATGGGGTCACTCAGTCAAAATGTGTAATTTTTTTTTTTATTTAAGTTTTTGTAAAGGGTATACATGTCATTACAGCTTTGCATTGTTTACATTTTCATCACATATTCCCCCTTTTTTGTTTTTTGACAACATTGGAAAAAAAATTATTACAACACCCTTTTTTTAAGTGAAAGAAAAAGAGAAATTAAAAAAAAGAACAAAACAAAAAAACAACAAAAGAGCAGAAAAATAAAAGAGCATCTGAGTAGTGTTGGAACAAAGAGAGGTGCCATTATTGAAATGGTATTTGTCAAAGATTAGATCTGATGGAAGACTCATATGCGTTCCAGGGTTGCCAAAAGTTCAAGAACCCATCCATGTCCTGTCTCAGTGCAAATGTCAACTTTTCCATCGAATAAATGTCCTGAATCACGTTAATCCAATCTTCAGGTGTAGGACAGTCCTTCAACATCCATTTTTTGTTAGAGCTTTTTTACTTGCCAATATTAACAGTGAATAAGTATTTTTCTCCTTGTCTTTCCAGTGATTCCGGTAGTAAACCCAAATACAAAGTTACAAAAGAAAAGGGAACTGTTACTTTCAGGTTCAGGTTAATTTATTTGTACCCGTAGGTAGAATTGTTTTGCAGTTGGTGACATCCATATTTACAAGCCACTAATTACATTCAACATAGACACAAACACAGGCACACATCTTACAAAATAGGTAAATATAAAATATGTACAATATAATTTTTATAGCTTGTTCAACTCTTTGACAGCAGCAGGGACAAAGCTGTTTTTGTAGCGCTGGGTTCTACTTTTTGGGACAGCAAACCTCCGTCTGGAGGGAAGAAGCTGAAAGTTGCAGTGCAAAGGGTGGGAGTCATCATTTAAAATCGAGTCGGCCATCCTCTGTACTTGTCTGGTGTACAGGGATGTCAGGCTCAGCTGTGACTCACCAAGCAAACGACTGGACCATCTGACTACCTGATCCAAGGATTTCCTCTGTTTCAGTTTTATCTGACCAAACCATGACATTAAAGAAAAGGATAAAACAGATTCAATAAAAGCCCGATAAAACATTGTCATTATGGTTCGGTCAATTTGGAAGCGTGCAAGTTTCCTCAAACAATGCAAATTTTGCTGACCCTTTTTGCACACCCTTTCACAGTTCACCTCAAAGTTCAATCCACTATCAATAATCGTCCCAAGATATTTGTACGATTGTACACATTCGGTGGTCTGGCCTTTTAGTATGGTGACTTTGTGCCTGGGAGTTTTCCTCCTAAAGTCAATAATCATATCTTTCGTTTTTGTTGTATTCAGCTGCAGGTAGGAATCCTCACACCAGTGAACAAAGTCATCAACTACTGGGCCGTGGCCACTCTCACCATCCTGGAGGAGACTGACAATGACTGAGTCATCAGCATACTTTATAATGTGTCTGTTGTGTCTGACTTTGAATATTTTCCCCAATATTGTCTGTACATTGGTCCAATATTGGTGGATAACTGGGCATGACCAAAACACATGAAAATGATTTGCAGTCTTTTCACCACACAAGCACCAACAATTCAACCCTTTACGAGTAAATTTGTTTTGTGCAGGTGTTCTGAAAAATCTTACCAAATTTTTCCATCCAAATTCTCTCCACAGCAGGGATGAGGTACTTTTCCATTGTTGTTTATTTAGCTTTTCCCATATTTCCAGTTGTAAAGTGAAATTCCCCTCTTTTTCCCATCTCTCTTTTATATATGATGTGTTGTCTCCTTTTAAGTCTTGAAGACATGGTATATTTACCTCCGCCAGGCCGAAGGCCAGGAGGAGGTTATGTTTTTGCCGGGGTTTATCTGTCTGTTTGTCTGTCTGTTTGTTTGTTTGTCTGTCTGTTGGTTAGCAAGATAACTCAAAAAGTTTTGGACGGATTTCGATGAAACTTTCAGGCGTTGTTGGAAATGGTACAAGGAAGAACTGATTAAATTTTGGGGATGATACGGATCACTGTCTTGATACAGGAATTTTTAAAAGCATTCTTTAACATTGTGAGATACGGCCATTTTCAACATGTGTGCAGGGGCAATAGAGGGCGCTGGTCGTCGTGTCTGACGAACACAAACTCCGCCTTCTTCAAAGTTTTACGCACAAAAGCACGCGGAAAACTGTGGTGGGCAGGGCCCGCCAGCGTGCCTGTGTTTGCGCCACGCTGCAAAAGCTGACACGGGCAGCTGTCCGCCGCCGGATTATTTGGCAGAAATTCCCCGGCCAGCCATAGGGGCTGCGCAAAAACCAGCTCTCTGCCGGGGAAGCTTCAAATCCACTTTTTTTCCGCGGAGCGCAAACCCAATAAAACCCACGCCAACCTGTCTACCCAATTTGCATCCATCAAAACAGTGGTGGACAGGGCCCGCCAGCGTGCCTGTGTTTGCGCTACGCTGCAAAAACAGAGACGGGCAGCTGTCCGCCGCCGGATTATTTGGCAGAAATTCCCCGGCCAGCCATAGGGGCTGCGCAAAAACCAGCTCTCTGCCGGGGAAGCTTCAAATCCACTTTTTTTCCGCGGCGCACAAACCCAATAAAACCCACGCCAACCTGTCTACCCAATTTGCATCCATCAAAACAGTGGTGGACAGGGCCCGCCAGCGTGCCTGTGTTTGCGCTACGCTGCAAAAACAGAGACGGGCAGCTGTCCGCCGCCGGATTATTTGGCAGAAATTCCCCGCCCAGCCATAGGGGCTGCGCAAAAACCAGCTCTCTGCTGGGGGAGATTCAAAAACCTCTTTTTTTCCCGCAGAGCGCAAACCCAATAAAACCCACGGCAACCTGTCTACGCAATTTCCATCCGTCACTGAAGCCCTGAGTGCTGCTTTCAGTGATCTATGAAAACGCTCGCAGCCTGGGACTTTGCACATGAAGGAGATGGACACAACAGCAACACTTCAGTTTATTGCCTCCGCCAAGGAGGTAATGCTTTTACTACTGAACCACTAATCCTATCATTGTGAATCCAATTGCTAGACATGTTTTCATGGTCAAGGAATCTGAAAACGTACACACAAACACTGTATGGGGGGGAACTGTGGCGCTTAGCGGAGGTCTGCGCTCTCCAAGTGCTTTTCTAGTTTAGAAATGTATCTGATCCCTGGGATCCCTTTATATGCCATTAAGAAGACCTTCAGAACACCTGACTGGGCCCTTTCCAAATCCTCCTTTTTAAGTATTTTGTTTATGTGGTGTCTAAGCTGAAAGAACCTGTAAAGGTCTTGATTTACTAGACCTTGTTTTTTCAAATCTTCAAAACTTCTTAAAGTTTGCCCTTTAAAAAAATCGTAATATTTTATCAGTCCGTTCCTTTTCCACTTTTTAAATCTAGTGTCTGTTTTATTAGGAGTAAAGTCCTGATCATAGGAAATCCATTGCAATTATCGATAGGGTTCTTTAGTTTGATTCTCTCTGACTATCTTAAACCAAATTTTTAGCGGGGTCTCTATCCACGGGTTAGTGTTATTCAAAAGTTTAGGTAAGGCGTTGTTCCCTATTATCACCTGTAGGGGAATGTCATTTGTTATTTGGCATTCCATCTCCTTCCATTGTGCAGTGTAGACTGGGTTACATATCTCTACTAAAGTTTTAATTTGTGTGGCTTTAAAATAGTCCCTGATATGTGGCAGCGCGAGCTCACCTTTGTCTTTGTTTAGCTGTAGGGTTCTATATCTGATTCTAGGTCTCTTACCCTGCCATATGAATCTTGAGATCCTTCTGTCCAGTTCTTGCCATGTTTTTTTGGGAGGTTCTACCGGTATTATTTGGAAAAGGTATAGAAGACGTTGAAGTATATTCATTTTGACTGCTTCAGTTCTTTGTGCAGTACCCAAGAATGGTATCATATTCCATCTTGCGAGATCAGATTTTATTTTTGCCATCATTGGATCATAGTTTAGTGTTATAATTTTGTTGAGTTGTTTCGGGATATTGACCCCCAGATATTTCATAGATTCCATCTCCCAGTTAGTTTTGAGTTTGCTTAGTAAATATTGATTTTGGTCATAGTTGAATGTTAAAATTTGGGTTTTATGCATGTTTAATTCGTACCCAGATAACTCTCCATACTCTGAAAAAACTGAGATTAGTTCTGGAAAAGAGGTGTCCAGCTGCCCCAGGTATATTAAAATGTCATCAGCAAAGAGTGCTATTTTATGTTCCTTCTGACCAAGTGTAATACCTTGAATTTTTTGATTCTGACTTATCCATTGGCTCAGAGGTTCTATGAAGATTGCAAAGAGCAGTGGAGACAAGGGGCAGCCCTGACGACATCCTCTTTCCAGTTCAAAAGATGAAGATAATTTACCGTTAATCCTTATTTTAGCTGTTGGTTTTTTATATAATGCCTGGATAGTTCTAATGAAGTTGTTATGAAAATTGAAACTGGATAAGATTCTATATAGGAAAGACCAGTCAACCGAATCAAATGCTTTTTCAGCATCTAATCCCAATATGGCTGCATTTAAATTATATTTTTTTATATGATGAATTATGTGTAAAGTGCATCTAATGTTATCTTATGTCTGTCTTTGTCTTGTAAAACCTGTTTGGTCTAAATGAATTAAGTCTGTCAGTATATTTTCTAACCTTTCGGCAAGGATAGTGGTAAAAAGTTTATAGTCCTGATTTAACACACTGATTGGTCTGTAGTTGGAGCAGTCTAGTTTATCCTTTTCAGGTTTAGGTATGACTGCAATGACCCCTTCTCTCCAGGAGGGGGGGATTTCCCTTGTGTGGAGGACATAGTTAAATGTTTTCAGGAGGAGAGGAGATGGTTGCTGTTTAAAGGTTTTGTACCACTCTGCTGTATAGCCATCTGCTCCTGGGGATTTGTTAGCGTTAAGTTTCATAATTGCTTTTTCTAATTCTTTAGGTTGTATTTCTGACAGTAGTGTTTTATTTTGTGACTCAGTAAGTTGGGGAAGATTTAATGTATTTAGGAAGGCTTCGGATGCGTTTTTGTGTTTTTTGAGGGAGTACAAGTTCTTGTAGTAATTCTCGAAGCTTTTAAGAATTTCCTGAATTCTAAATTTTATTTCCTTTGATACTGGGTGTCTGATTTTGTAGATTGCTCTCTCCTTTTGTTGTTTCCTCAATTTATAGGCTAGTCATTTTGCCGATTTGCTACCTGTTTCATAGTATTTTTGTTTCAGAAATGTAAGTTTCTTCTGGATTTCTATTGTGTAGATCTCATTTATTTTTTTAATTTTCTTAATTTTGAGCGAGTCATTAGAATGAGTGTTGTCTTTGTGCTCTTTTTCTAGTTTCTTAAGTTCTGACTCTAATGTGATTAGTTTTTCTTGTCTCAGTTTCTTTTGGATTGCCAGTTTTGCGATAATCTTTCCCCTTATTACAGCTTTGCATGCGTCCCACAGTATTAAAGGGGATACTTCTCCATTATCATTTTCTTCCAAATATCTGAGAATATCTGATTCCAATTCATCTTTCAGTGGTCCTTTCAGCACATTTGAATTTAACCTCCAAGAAAATGTATTATTTGTGTATTTTTGGATATTTAAGTCCATATAGATCGGACTGTGGTAAGAGAGATCCATCAGTCCTATTTTACATGTTTTTACTCTTCCAATGTCTCTATTAAACATAAAAAAATAGTCAATCCTTGAGTATGATGAATGTGGTGCTGAGTAAAATGTATAATCTTTTACACTGGGGTTGAATTCCCTCCACACGTCACAGATTCACATTTCTTTTAGGAGCATCCTAGTTTTTCTACTTTGAGTGTTATTTTGATGTGGAGAATTACCTGATGCATCCCAGTATGGATTCGGTCTTAGATTGAAGTCTTCACCACATATCACTAAACCTTGGGCTTTAGTTATCATTAGGTCAAATACATTTTTATAAAATTTCCAGTTAGCCCCTGGAGGGGCATATACATTCAGCAGGGTGATATCTGCTCCCTCTAGCCGACCATGTACCATGCTAAATCTCCCTTCTTTATCTTTGTGTTCTGAATTTTTTTCAAACATAATTTTGGTTGAGATCAATGTCGCTACCCCCCTCCTCCTCCCTGACTTATATGAAGATGAAGAGATCAGTTTAAACCCTTGTCTGTTAAGTTTAGTGTGCTCCAAGTCTGTTAGGTGGGTTTCCTGTAAAAATATTATTCCTGCTTTGTCTTTTTTCATTTTGCCTAGAATCTTGGATCTTTTAACTGGATTCAGGATCCCTTTTACATTATGAGATTATTTTGGTTACACCCTGTTTCTCCATTGTGTTGTCTTATTTAGTATAACAGTGTAGTGGCCCTCTTTTATGCTACTCAGAAACTGAAAGAACATTAAGAACATAAAAAAAACATTAAGAACATAGTATACAAAACTTTAAAACAAAAAAACTGTCAAAAGATCTTCCTGAACTGAGGTCTTTTTAGCGACCTTAGAAGAGCCTTGTTGGTGTGTTGGCTCTGAGGGAAATTCCTCAAACTCTGTTACGTGTTGAGGGCCCTCTCTTACCCCTGTAAGTTGTCCCATGTTTTTAACGTGAATTTCAGATCCCAATCCGAACTTGTAATGATTTTTTTTTTTTTTTATGCCTATACCCTATGAAATTGTGCGCAACCTCCCACCACCATCACAGCAAACAATCACGTTAATACAGTATTTGTTAGTGTGGAGAGTTCATGTGGTTCATTGTCACATTTCTATTTTAACAAGTGTTTTGTTTTGTTTTTTAAAGACTTACTTGTTTCTAATATTATGACTGTTCCATGAAATGTTTTACCACTTCATACTTGCTGATTCTGCATCTCCTTTAATGTTTGTTACCTTGTAGGAGGAGGTTTGGATGCGCAGATTGATTAAAAATATCGTTATTCCCTTCTGAATGCGTTCAGTTTTTCCTTATAGCCCTGGCGCTGGGTTTCCCGCTGCTGGCCCGTGGATTTTGACGGTCTCTGTGTGCACCATGTTTGAGCCTTGATTCTTTCCGGGTCTGCTGCGGGTTTATACACCGTTACCGGGAGCCCTTTCTCGCCATATCCCTGGTTGCTTCTTCCGCCGAGTTGTAGAGACACGTCTGTTCCGCGTAAAAAACCCGCAGCTTCGCCGGAAATGGAGTTTGAAAGCGCAGTTTCTTCTTTTTTAGTACCTTTTTAGCGTTGTTGTATTCCTGACGCTTTTTAAGGACCTCCGGGGCATAGTCGTGCTCCACAAAAACTTATCTTTCTTGGTGCATAAATCGTTTTTTCTGCCAAGCCAGTCTCAGAGCCTCTTCTTTTGTTCTGAAGTTGTAAAACTTCACCACCACCGATCGTGGGGGCACTTCTGCCGACGGCCTTGGGGCTAATGAACGGTGCGCCCTTTCTATCTTCAAGTCGGTGGATTGGGGAATTTCCAACTTCTCTCTCAGTATGGTTTCCACGCATGCAGCCATTGTGGTGAAACCGTCCTCAACTCCTTCTTTCAGACCATGAATTCTTATGTTGTCCCTTCTTAGTCGTCCTTCCTGGTCGGTTAGCTTAGCCTCCAGTCTTGTCTGTCGTTTGAGTAATTCCAGCACGGTTTCTTCCAGCCCTTTTATTCTTTCCTCTGCTTCCATGATTCGGTCCTCAGCCTGGTCCACTCTGTTGTTTGTCCTTTTTATTTCGTCTTAATTTCACGAAATTTGGCCCAACACTCACGGCAAAATTCTCTTAATTCTTGAAATATCGTTTTTAAGCTAACCGTGTTGCTAGCCTCATTCTGCTCCTCTGTTTCTGAGTGGTTGTCGTCCTCCAGGTCAGATTCTCCGGCCGATGCGCATCTTGGCCTGGTAAATATCGATCTCTTCTGTTTTCCTGTAGGCATAATGACTTTGTCTTTTGATTTTCACTCTTCCAAAAATCCGTTAAATCTGATTTTCAAGATATTTTCACGGATGGGGTCTGGGAGCTTCAGCGTTAAGCTGCTATCACCATGGTGTCCAGACCGGAAGTCCCAAATGTGTAATTTTTATCAATAAAAGTTTAGCCACTGCTGTGTCACCGCTCTGTGTCTCTTCATGCCCTGGCTTCAAGAAGTGTGAGTGGGGTTTCGGATTGACTCCGTACTGACTGGATAATGCGCGGCATCACGGCGATGCTGATTGGATAACACACAGCATCACGACTTATCAGTCACCACAGTGTTCCCTGGACAAAACAAGGAAGTGAAAAAAATGACAAATTTGACTAGAAAAAGATAATGAAGATTTAATGTTTAAAAAATTTATACCATAAAGTTGCTGTAATTGCGTAGGCCTAAAGGATAATTTGCCATATATGGCGAATGAGGTGCGCGAGCAGACTGGGCGGAGCATCAGCGGACCGGGTCTGACAAATGACACAGAACATGCCGGGAGAAACGGCGGCCAGACACGACCTGGCTCAAAGGCACGCTCACTGATGTCGATTTTAAAAAAAAGTTATTTTCAATAAAGTGGAGAAAAAAAAGTTAATGCATGGAGTGTGCTTTTGCCCTGAGGCTGATTTATCATGGAAAACAGCTGAGCTCTGTGGTTCGAGCTGTCAGCTGATTGGATCCACTGGTGTTCTGTCATTTTGGCATATCTAACAGAACAGCTGATATACGTACAGGAGAATTGAAATGGCATTTCTCTCTGTCTTCAGTGGTGTGCACAATATAAAAAAGAAAAGGAATAATGCTGGAAAAACAACAGCAGCAGTCCATGTACAGTAATGCTACCCATAGTGCAAATAGTGACAAAAGATAGACTTAAGGTTTAATGCTTAAAAAATTATACCATAAAGCTGCCGTGATTGCGTAGGTCTAAAGGATAATTCGGCATGAAGAGCACGAGGTGCGGGGGGTTAGGGGGGTGAGGAGGCAGCAGCTGAACTGATGGATCGCAGTCCTTGGAAGGCACATGAGGTAAAGCAGCAGCCAATGGGTCTCAAATATTTGTAAACGTGTCCTGTTATAGTACTGCATGAGTTTATTGATGATACACAGAAGAAATTCAATATTACACTGAACTCCATCACTGAAGTGATATAAACTAAACTAAAATAATTATAATGACTGAACAACTCCCATTCCCCAAAGTGCAAGATACACTATTATCTTGAATATACGTGATAAAAGATCACACAAATAAGTGATCTGACAAACAAACAAGGGAACTGAAACAGTCGTTAATATTGGATGTCACATTCATTTTCAATATTTAGGTGTTCTGTAATTAATATTCACACAATCAAATAAATCTTAGTGCAATTTACTCCCTTTTATATTTGTCAAAGTCTAACATGTGATTGCCTACATATAGGCTGCACCTCTTTGTATTCTACTTTCAAACACAGCCTACATTTGGGCCTGTAAAGCCTGATTGGGATACCTGTTTCAGACAGGAATACTTGCATTCTACGGACGATGCACTAGTCCATTAAAACAAAGAAATTTAGTTGTTGTAATTAAGTTTACCTTTTATAGCTTTTGAGGGGATGGGGTGCTTTTGCCTACTGGCTCCATCTGTCCTCATTACTTAGACTAAATTAGCAATCTGTACACACTAAAGCTGGATTCATGCTACATTTCTGCTCTGGTCTGCTGAGATGCTTGTCCGCTTTGGATGAGGCTGGCACGGAGCCGGCTAACATGCCAGTTTATTCACCAGCTATGTAAAAGTGAAGAAATGCAAGAGCGACGCAAAATTTTTGTAGCAACAACAATGGTGTTGTTTTGAGGAAGAGCAGGAATTACCATTTTTCAGTGCGCTCGTCCGCTCAAGCTGCTGCTGCTGCAAAATGATTCATGTATGTTAATTCTCTTCTTCTTCCTCTTCATCTTATTCGCTTACTTTGACTTTGTATGCTGTGTCAGTAGTACCACCTCGTAAATGGAAGGTTCAACCTTGCGCATGCACAGTCAACGCGCCCAGGCAACGCGGTCACAAAATTTGGACTGCACGTGGCCAGCTGCAGACAGAGTCTGCAGAGCCTAGTAGACTGGAGATGATGATGTAATGTTCATCACACAAGCTTCACGGTCCAACAGACGCGGACAGCGAAGTTGCAGCATGAAACCAGCTTTATAGTGAGTAAGATGCACCTGTAAGCTGGTTGCCAACCATCAATCAAATCTAAAAGAAGAAGAATGAACATGAAGAACATTTTTCACACTGCACAATTCCATACAAAATCAAGGAAAAGATGCTAGACACAAATTCACTCCAGGCAACACAATTACAAGCAACTCTGCATCTGTGCAAGTTGAAATTTGCTTAACTTTGGTGAAAAATTTGTCTGACACTAGGTATTGATAGCCAATCATATAGACTATGATTCTGCCAAAATCATCAGGAGTGAGAATTAATAATGGACAAAATATGAAAATGAGGCTGCCACTCACTGGAGATAAATGGACAGGTGCTCCACAGCCGAGACAGAATGCTTGCAGTTTGTATCCATCCATGAAATCCTGCCCTGGTCCTCATTAGCTGCTCATCAAACTGAGCATTGGTTAACCTCAGGTAGCACTGAAAACAACTGTCATCAAGATGCAGTTCCTGGAGGAGGTTGTGAAATTGTTCCACCTGTGCACTGCAGGTTACGGCTGCAAACCCAAAAAAAGGTGGCATTTTTTATGACTTTTACAACAGGTACAAGGCAGCAGCAGAGGTTTTCTGTCTCATTATTGATAGCAGTAAAATGTTGCAGGGTAAATTTTTACTTATTGCTCTCAACTCTGGCAGCTGTATTTGAGAGTGACATGAAAGCTTCATGTTTTTGCTCATGTCTCTTGCTCAACTGTTTTTGTGCTCCTTCACTCTTAGGATAAACTCCTCGCTTGCCAGTTTGCAGACGCACCCTCCTTTGTTCATGCATGGTGACCCAGTGAATTAAGGCTGCATTCACACCAGGATAGTCCAGGGGTCTTGGTTTGACTGGGCGGGGAATGCCAAGAATTTTTGCACCTTTGTTTGGTTTGGTTTGCATTCACACTACAGCGGACCAAACTGCCTAGACAACATCACACAGTTACAACAACTGCTTGTTTCGGGCGCTGTAGCAAAAACCACCACTGACCAGGAAGAAAAAATCTCGGCGAAGAAGAAAAATCCGGCTCATCAATTAACCAGGACCGAAAACAGAAATCTGTTCCCTTCAGCCGGGTTGTTTGTCCGCCAGAAACGAAACATTTAACTTTTCTCCTCGGCTTTCTGCTTTCTCGGCTTTCTTTCTTGGGCAGCTTGGTTTGGCAGTGCTTAGCACAGTGGCAGCACAGTAAGAAGGTCACGGGATCAATTCCACCCCTGACCATCGTGGGTTCAATCCCACCCCCTGACCATCAGTGACCCTTCTGTGTGGAGTTTGCATGTTCTCCCCATGTCTGCGTAGGTTTACCCTGGGTACTCCAGTTTCTTCCCACAGGCCAAAAACATGCAGGTTAGGTTAATTGGAGACTCTAAAGTGGCCCTAGGTGTGAATGTGTGTGTGAATGGTGAAGGGATGGCACCGTACCGTGGCTGCTTCATCCATCTAGGTGGATGTCCTGAATTTCCCCTCTGGGGATCAATAAAGTACACAGAATAAATAAATAAATAAAAGGATTTCTCGGATTTGCACGTTTATCTTTATTGTTATTTTCTACCCAAAATGCACTACGATAAATGCCACTTCCTCTTCTCAGACTACATGTTGCTATGGTTACACAAACGCTGAGGGGCACTTCCACCCTTTGGTCTGCTGGATGGTCCGTTTGCATTCACACTGCAAGCAAAACGCACCAGAGTTCGTTTGCAAGTGAACTGAGACCCTTGTTTTCAGGCGGACCAGAGTTGTAATTCACATTCAGACTGCACCAAACGAACCGAACTATCCACAGAAGTGGACCAGAGTTCCTTTGGTCCGGACCAAACAGCGGCCGTGTGAATGCGCCCATAATCACGCCATCTGGTTCTGAGAAACCTTCCTGGTCCACCCTCAGTATACCTATCCGAACTTCCTCATCAGCTCCCTTTGTGAACTATCACAGAACCATTTTGACTCACATTCTCCCTCTCCTTTCCCCTGCAGGCAAATCTCCAGCAGCGCAGCTTCCCCTCACCAGTTACTTGCCTGTTTTGATAAAATCAACAACTCCTTTGCTTCATTAGCTGTCTCCTGGTATCTGTGCTTTGTATTTGGGTCTCTGTCTCAGAAAATCATGACACAGACAATCATAAATACTGTACAGTACATGTCTAAAAACAGTGTTTTTATATCCATGCTTTATAAACAGTCTGTTCTAGGCTATCTTATTTGCCATATTACTGTGTTTTCTTATTCACCCTGTACAATAAATGATATGGTTTAAGTATCCACCATGGCCATTAATACATCTGTTTTTCACCTTCAGAGAGTTGGCGCTGATGTCATTTTTCACTGCGTGAAATCCCTCCACTCATAACCGGATTAGAGCAGTAGTAATATGTTGGAGCCCAGCATGGAGCTGCAACTTTGATTCCCCACCCCTGTCTTTATCACATTCATGACTGGATTTATTAGACCGTAATGCTGTTAATCTGTTTGGTTTTCAGTGTAAACTCATTAGGGGGACATACTGAATGTAAGATAACAACAGAAAACTCTGTTTTCGAATGTGAGCCAGCTTCTCTGCTTATTGGATAGCCTGTGATCTTGTCAAATGTAGAGAAATGTCATAGGTCAAAGCCAAAAACAATAGTGTTAAACCGCTTGTTATCACTCACCCAGGAGTTATTTACGTACGTGTTTCTTATCTGCTTTGAGCTGCTTGCTATTTTCACTTGGAACCCCTGAAAACAGTATCAAGAGATATTCTCACTGGCAAAACAACCTGAGTTTACATAAACATCACCCAGCAGTGAGATAGGAGGAGACTTGTGGTTTCTCAGATGTCTCTACACTGCAATTGTCACAAGCTGGCAGCTCCATGCATGCGAAGCTCAAACAATCGGCCATGTTATAATACTCAACAAGATGTAATAACATAGTGTGCTGGCGGCTTTCAGAGCGGTCAGGCTACAGTTGAGAGCTCCTGCCTGCTTTTGCCCGGTGTGGTGAATTTCGGCAACCGCACTTCGTCTGTTGCAACCACAAGGCTCACCACCGTCTCTCTCCGGCATCGCAGCCGTTTGTTAGGCAGGGCCCATCCTTAGCGAACCACACCACAACACAGCACACAGGCACAGTCACAAGAAGCCCAAAGCGCCCCTCACAAGTCTGCAGAACGGCTGGCTCTGTCTGCTTGCTGTGGCACCTTACGCAGAAGTGCACCACAATGACGCTTTTGCAAGCTTGAAAGACTTTCACATCAGCTGCTGAAATGTTAGCACACATATAGTGTCGGGCTTGGGGATTAAAGTTAAACCACCCAGTAACTTCTCTGAATAAAGGAGGTCACTGCTGGAAAGTGCTGTTATCTGTAACTGGAGTAGACATAAACAACATGGAGTCACCTCAACCACATCACATGTAGCTCGCATGGAGTGAGTCACTGCTCTATGTGCAGCATGTAGTTACATATCAAGATATTTAGGTCAGCCTTTGTGGCCATAATAGTAGTTGCAGGTAAATGGCATTAGAATAGAGGCTATAAGCTATTTTTATCTTCATTGCCGCTGTTTAAATCAATCTCGCTGTTGGGTTGAACAAAGACAAATGTTGCACACAACTACAAATTATGCCATTAGTTTGTTTTCCTGCCCACCTTCATCTCTGTCTACATTCGAAATTCATTCATTCCTCTTGCAAGAGAATTATTTATGAGCAAATCTGTTCATTGGAGTGACTTGATTTGTTTTTGTTTCTTTGCTCTCCCTGATGCAGCTCTGCTGGGAACGCCTGTCAGAATCACTGGTTTTTAAAAGTCTCCATTGTGCCAAAGTGGCAGATATAAAAAAGCTATTTTAAGAAAGCAGCAATCTAATTGCAGCTTCATTATGGATATTCTAATAATCCCTTCAAAAGATACCCACTGTTCCAGTTCCCCAAAGTTATTAGGAAGATTCTGTTGTTTTGTTTGTCTTAAACTGGGTTTTCATGTCCTCCCTTGGTAGCGCGGAGGTGGCCACAGGTTAATGATGAGCAACCAGAAATGAGTCGATTGAAGCGTGTTTTGTTCTCCGAGCGTCAGTCCCTGGTGGTTCTCAATTCCAGATGTCTCAAACTCTCTCTTTGAGAAGTATGGGTTCATAAGTTTACTCAAAGTCCCCAGGGCAATCACATTATCCAATCACCGTGAAGGGATGTCCAAAGTCGGCTAGCTGGCAGCAACCAGGATGGATGCAACTCTGTGTGAAGAGATGAGGCGAGGTGGATCGCCAGAGCCTGAAGTGATTTCATTCAGAGACGGCTAAAAACAGAGGAAAATAAATAAGTTAAAATAAAATAAGTTTAAGTAAAATAGCTAAATAATAAGTTAACGTAGCAACTCTTACAACATAGGCTATTTTGATTATTAATAAGTGGCTATTAATTTTCTTTACAGTGGATCTCAGCTTTTTAAAATTTTCTGTCAGAGGTGTTGTCACATTGTGGAACCAAAGTTCCAATTTGTCTGCATATAGTGATGCACAGGGTATTGTATTGATAACTCCGTTTAAAAAACAACCTTAACCAAATTTGAGTGCCTCAACCTAAGGAAGTGTGTGTTTAATCACTAAATTTAATCATAGACTGGAAGTAAAAACAGAAGCACAATTCAAAAAATGGGGAAAATAACTGCTGTTGATTTACAAACTAGTTCTCCAACTAATAAAAGTACTGGCAGCTGCGAGTGGTATCCCTCAGCCTCGTTCTTTGTTGCTGAGATGTAGTTTATATGACATCTTGCCCTTAACCTTTGACCTTGTGATCCCAAAAGCTTAGTAAACAGTTCAAGGTCAAAGAATGTAGGGAATGCTAGTCAGGGCATAGGGAATGCTAACCTTGACCTTTGACCTTTAAACCCAAAACCCATAGTCAGAGATCAAGGTCAAACCGCGTAACAATTTTGGTGACCCTGTCTTTACTTGTATAGTAATAGTGCAAAGGGAATGTTAACCTTGATCTTTGACCTTTTGACCCCAAATTCATACATCAAGATGAGGATCCCAAGGTGAACCTGTGTGCAAAGTTTGGTGACCATAGCTTTCATTGTTGTTGATAATTTGGTTGATATGACTTTTTGACCTGGACTTTTGACCTTGCAATCCCAAAACCGTAGTCACAGTTTTGGTCACCATAGCTGTACTTCTATAGTAATAGGGCATAGGGAATGTGAACCTGACCTTTGACCTTTTGACCCCAAACCCATAGTCAGAGGTCAGGGTCTCAGGGTAAGTATGTGCACCAAGTTTGGTACGCAGCTCATCCACCTGGCGGGGTGACAACAATACCCCTTCAGGGGAAAACAGATCTTAAGTGCCTTACCTCAGAATAGAACCGTGAGTTCTGTTAGGGTATCATCACCAAGGTTAGGAGAAAATATAAACAAAGATATAACTGTATATACAGTCAATATTGGTAGTGAAGGAACTTGTCATGCCTGTTTATTTTAGTTAGAGTTGTGTTAGCGTTTATATGTTTTATGTTTAATGGTATTGTGGAAGGTGAAAGCAGACGAGACAGCAAGCTGGAGGACACAAACTTTTTTCACCTTCCAACATAAAACACAGAAAAAACTCTCCCAGGGGTCTCTGGATGCCTCCTTTCATACCACTTTATTTCTGCCCCATGAGACCCAGGGAGCCAAAGACAATACATACAGTGCCCAAAGACTGTCTGGCACATTAACATTACAGAACACGAACCCTGCTTCTCACTCCCTCTCATACTCTAGCAAACTCCAGTGTCTCCTGACTCCCCGGGGTGTGGCTAGTCTTTTGTGTTACATCTGAGACCCCCTGGTGCCACTTCCTCCTTCAGTCCTCTGTTCCACCCCCCCACCCCCCCCGGCTTCCAACTCTGGGTGGAGAACCCCCCACTCAGTAGCACCACACAGCCCCCCTCCCCAAACACCCAGAAAGGGAACTAATCCCCCGGTCCCTTGGGCTTGAGCTGGCGGGCATAGCGGCTGTAATGGGGGGTCGCCGGTCCGGTTGAAGCGCCCTCCTGGCGAGGTGTGCGGAAGGCAAGTTGGTCTGTGGAGGGGAAGAGGGTGGGGTGGGGGGAACAGGTTAGCTTCACGAGCGCAGTTCTCTACTGAGGGAACACCAACTTGCAGAACCATCGTCGGTGGGTGTCCATGCCGGGGAACTTGGGCCAACACCACCTGCTCGTCTGCCAACACATAAGCAGGGTTCAGCCTGTCAACGCAGATGGTCTCCTTATGCCCCACCCCCAATCTAATACAAAATGCTTTGCCCCAGTTTCCAGCACTCTGAGCTGTCCGTTGTATGGTAGGAGCAGTGGGGTTCTGTGTGCATCGTGCCTGACAAAAATGAACTTGGCACTCTGTAAGCTCTGCGGGACAAAGGTGCGGGGAAAACAATGGTGGGCTGGGCCCGGCACGTTAGCAGCCTCTGTACTGTATAAAAATTACATGGGCAGGTCTGTCCCGGGTGCGAGGTTTTCCAGTAAAAATTCCCCGGGGATCCACAGCGGCTGAGAAAAAATGAGTTCTGCCAGGGAGGCTGCTAGATTCTCCTTTGGCGTGGAGTGCAAACCTAACAGGACCCAAGGCAGGCGGTCGACCCAGTTTGCATCTGTGAGTGAAGCTCTGAGCGCTGCCTTAAGCGACCTATGAAAATGTTCGCATAACCAGGCTAACTAGCCTGTGGGTCGTATGCGGTAGTGCGGTGGATTTTGACCCCCAGGCTCTGGGCCATTGTGGACCAGAGTTCCGAAACGAACTGTGGACCCCTGTTGGAAGTGATGTCCGACGGGGATCCGAACCATGCGACCCAAGCCGACAAAAAAGTGTGAGCCATTTCCGCTGACGTGGTGGAAGCCAGCGGGACCACTTCAGGCCAACGCATGGTGCAGTCCACGATTGTCGAAAGGTGGGTGAAACCTTGTGACGGTGGAAGGAGGCTCACCAAATCCACGTGGATGTGGTCGAACTTCCTGGCCAGGATTTGGAACGGCTCGAGGGGGAATTTGGTGTGCTTGTGCAATTTGGCCTGCTGGCACGCGACGCATGCTGCAGCCCACTCTTTCATGTCCCTGCGCAAGTGAGGCCAGACAAATTTTGCCCCCATCAGTTTAATTAAGGTGCGCACGCTGGGATGTGAAAGGGAGTGGACTGACTGAAAAATTCAGCGGCGCCAAGAGCTCGGAACCACCGGGCATGGGTTACCGGTGGAGACGTCTTAGAATAAGGGAGGGCCCCCTTCTTGCACCACCCTGATGTCCAGTTTTAACCCAGTAGGTGTGGACTGAAGCGCGCAAATGTCTGCGTAGCTGGTTTGCTCCGCAGCCATGGCAGGCATATCTGTTCCCATGTAGACCGGGGAAGACTAACTCGCACGTCAGGCAATCGGCCACGATATTAAGCTTACTGGCTACGTGTTGAATGTCGGTAGTGAACTCAGAGATTGAGGCCAAATGTTGTTGCTGCTGGGCCGACCACGGTTCCGAGACTTTGGACATTGTGTACGTTAGCGGCTTATGATCAAGGAACGTGGTGAACTTGCACCCTTCTAGCCAAAACTGGAAGTGGCACGTCGCCAGGTGGAGGGCCAACAACTCTCTGTCAAATGTACTGTATTTGTGTTCGTTGTCGCGCAAAGTACGGCTGAAAAATGTGAGCGGCTGCCACGAACCGGAGACATACTGCTCCACCACTGCCCCTATGGAAACGTCAGATGCGTCTGTGGTGAGTGCTATTCATGCTGATGGGGCCGGGTGGGCTAGCAAGGCGGCGTTAACGAGCGCTGTTTTGGCATCTGAGAAAGGCCGGACTTGCTCAGGGGTCCAGTCGATGTTGTCCGTGGGCTTCTTCACTGGCACACCGAACTGGCACTTCACCATGTTAACGATAAGCCTGTGCACTTCCAACCTCTTTAAAACTAGTTTGAGATGGGTGAGGTGCGCCTCCTCGGATGCACTAGCCACCAATATGTTGTCTAAGTAGACAAAAACAAAAGGCAGGTCAGAGAGCACCGCGTCCATCATTCTTTGGAAGGTTTGCGCCATGCCCTTTAACCCGAATGGCATGCGTAAAAACTCGAAAAGGCCAAAAGGAGTGATTACTGCTGTTTTGGGAACATCCTCCCTGCGCACCGGGACCTGGTGGTAACCGCGGACCAGGTCCACTTTTGTAAAAACATGCGTCCTGGCCAGATGCACGGAAAAATCCTGGTTGTGCGGAATGGGATACCGATCGTGTTCCGTGGCGTTGTTCAAGCGCTGGAAATTGCCACACGGTCGCCACGACCCATCAGTCTTGGGCACCATGTGTAGCGGAGATGCCCACGGGCTGTTGGAGCGCCTAACGATGCCCAGTTGCTCTGTTAGTGAACTCCTCACGCGCACTGGCCAGCTTAACCGTGTCCAGGCGCCGAGGGCATGCGAACACCGGTGGTCCTTTGGTTGTCATGAAATGCTCAACCCCATATTTGGTTACTGTAACAGAAAAAGTGGGAACCGTGAGTGCTGGGAACTGTGAAAGCAAATGCTGGTACTTACCCCCTGGAGCTATAACATTAGCATGTATTGTTGGCCCAACTCCCCAAGCTGTACAGGGCAAGGAGGAAAAGGAAACGGCATCCACTAAACGTCTGTTGGCAACATCGACTAATAATCCGTAAGCACATAAAAAATCAGCACCTAAAATGGGGACCGAACATGCAGCTACCACAAAGTCCCACTGGTAATTGCGTCCGTGTAAGCATACTGTCAACATTCGTTCACCAAACATCCTGATGTTGGATCCGTTGGTGGCCATAAGCTTGGTGCCACAGCCTTCTGCCGACCTGTCCACACTGACCGGTAGAATGAGGCTCTTCTGGGAGCCGGAGTCCACCAAGAGACGTCTCCCTGAACGTGTGCCTGTGATGAAAAACAGTTTGTTCCTGTCGCCAGCGGTTGCAGTTGCTACTGACTGCTGGCCTTGCCGTTGCCCTGGCTTTTTGAATTGGCACGGAGGCAGACAGTGTTGGGCATTCGAGCCAAACCGGTGGTGATAGAAACAGAGGGTCCTGTTCCTGCGTCTCTTGGCATCCATCCCAGCCACCCTCAATGGCTCCTTGACCTCGCTGGAGTCCTTCATGACTGCTGGTGTTGTTACGTGCACGCTGAGAGCTCTGTTCGCTAGGATGATGCGGTCCGCTTCTTGCTCCAGGGCGCGGTAGCTCTTGGACACCAGCAGCGGTGAGTTGGCCAGGATTGCCCTCGCTGTAGCTGGTAGGTTCCTGAGGCAGAGGTGGGCAAACAGGAAGGGTTCGTCTTCCTTCCCCCTCAGCACTAACATGCTCTCCATCAGCTCCACAGTTGATCTGTCACCCAACTGTGAGCACGTGAGGAGTTTCTCTGCCCTCTCACTGTCCGACAGGGTATATCGTTGAAGCAGCATCTGCTTGAGCACGTTGTATTTCCCCTGGGCTGGCGGCTCCTGGAGCAGGCTCGTTACTTGCTGTGTGGCACGCACATCCAGCGCAGCGACCACATGATAATATTTAGTGTCGTCCATGGAGTGTGAATTGGGCTTCCACATGTAGAAACCAAGCAGTCGGATTGTGAAGCCAGAAGTCCGGGAGCTTGACTGTGACAGCGCATGCCATGCTGGTGTTCTCCCTCTGGGTTGTCTCCGAGGCGGTGCTCTGCTCATTCTCCATTGCACATCTTAGGGTCACCAATGTGGAAGATGAAAGCAGATGAGACAGTGAGCTGGACGACACACAGACTATTCACCTTCCAACATAAAACAGAAAAAACTCTCCCAGGGGTCTCTGGGTGCCTCCTTTTATACCACTGTGGAAGACGTGTTCAATGACGAGACTTGAGTGTATTTCTCAGGTTCAGCTTTATTGAAGAACACAATCTTCCAACATTCTCAAAAAGCAAGAAGAGGCAGAATGTTACAGCTCACTCTTATACCTCTGGGGGATTAAGAACTCAAGTCACATGGTGCTTCTGCAAACATTCAATCACAATGCAAGTCTCTGAAGATTCACCATTGTCTCTTATTCTCTGGTGTACCGGGAAACCCCCCAGGTCCTCTTCTCCGAGACGAGGGCCCGACTTCATACCTCCTCGCCATCTCCTGTCTTGTTCCTCCAGACGTGAAGCCCCAATCCACATAAGCCATACAATCCACATAAGCCATACATTTGTGGGAGATATGAACCAGACATATGTGCCACACTCTTGTGGGAAATATGAACCAAACATATGTGCCACATGACCCCCCCCCCCCCCAAACGTCTGCATGGGACAAACACTCATAAATGCATACATAAAAAACATTACCACATAACCAACAATCAATCCCCCTATCTCTTAGGTCTGAGCTTCCTGCCGAATCTGCTGTAGGCCGGCTTCGCTGCGTCTGCAGCGTCTCCTCGCACCTGGGGATTAGATTTGTTACCACATCTCTGTGGGAGCTCTGGAGCATGCCTTCTCGGCGGCCTGCCCCGGCGGAGGGCTTTCGCCAACTGCACTCGTTCATCAGCCAGGACAAAAGCAGGCTTGAGTCTGTTTATGCAAATTAGCTCCCTTCTGCCCCCCAAATCTAGCAAAAAATGCTTCTCATTTTTTTCCAGCACCCTGAACGGTCCATCATAAGGCGGTCTCAGCCCTGGGCGTTGTGCATCATGTCTAACAAAAACAAACTCTGCGTTTTTCAAAGCCTCTGGCACAAAAACGCGTGGAAAACTGTGATGCACCGGGCCAGGCAGCGTGTTTGATCCTGTGCCGCTCTGCAACAGCTGAGCGGGGGGGGGCAATTGGGCGCAGGATTTTCCGGGAGAAATTCCCCGGGCAAACGGAGAGGTTGTGCGAACACCAACTCCGCTGGGGAGGCTTGTAAATCCTCCTTCGGTGCAGAACGCAACCTCAATAAAACCCATGGCAGTTTGTTCACCCAATTTGTATCCGTGAGCGATGCTCTGAGGGCTGCTTTCAATGACCTATGAAAACGTTCACATAAACCGTTGGCCTGCGGGTTATACGCGGTAGTGCGGTGTACCTTCACCCCTAAGCTGCGGGCCATAGACGACCACAGTTCGGAAACAAATTGAGGGCCTCTGTCTGACGTTATGTCCGACAGAACTCCAAAACGCGCGACCCAAGCTGTTAAAAACGCGCGCGCAACCTCTTCCGCCGTTGTTGACGCCAGAGGTACCGCTTCTGGCCAACGTGTGGTGCAGTCCACCATCGTCAAAAGGTGTGTGTGCCCTTGAGACGAGGGAAGCGGGCCCACCAGATCAACATGCACATGATCAAACCGCTTAGCCGGGATGTGAAAAGGCTCCAACAGGGCCCTCGTGTGCTTGTGTATCTTAGCCCTCTGGCACGCTACACAAGCCGCTGCCCATTCCTTGACCTGTTTGCGCAACCCCGGCCAGACAAATTTCTCCCCCACCACCTTGACCGATGTGCGCACCCCTGGGTGCGCCAGCGAATGGACCGAGTCAAAAACACGGCGGCACCACGCGGCTGGCACCACTGGACGAGGCCGACCCGTGGAGACATCGCATATTAAGGGGGGCATACCTATTTGCTGCACCCTGTGCTCCAGCCTTAACCCTGTTGGTCCAGACTGGAGCGCGCGCACATCCGCGTCACCAACCTGCACCGCAGCCATATCTGCATAATCCAAACCTACGTGGACCGGGGATGCACGCGCTCCCGCATCGCTGCCCTGGCCCACAGCCACCGAGTCTGCCCCCACGTGGCCTGGCGTTGCCACAGCACGTGAGAGACAGTCCGCCACTACATTGTGTTTGCCTGCGACATGCTGGATATCGGTGGTGAACTCCGATATTGCGGCTAGCTGTCTTTGTTGTCGGCCTGACCAAGGTTCTGAGATTTTGGCCATCGCAAAAGTTAACGGTTTGTGGTCTACAAAAGCGGTGAAACGGCGCCCTTCCAGCCAGAACTGGAAATGGCGGATGGCCAAGTGTAGGGCTAAAAGCTCCCTGTCAAACGCGCTGTATTTACGCTCGTTATCGCGCAAGGATTTGCTAAAGAAAGCGAGAGGCTGCCAGGTCCCTGCCACACACTGTTCAATGACTGCCCCCACCGCTAGGTCCGAAGCGTCAGTGGTGAGCGCCAAACGGGCTGTTGGGGCCGGGTGCGCTAACAAAACGGCGCTTGCAAGGGCTGATTTAACCTGGGAGAAAGCGCGCTCCCGTTCCGGAGACCATTCGACCTTATTCGTGGGTTTTTGTTTTTTCAGTGCCGCGTACAGTGGCTGCATAAGCTGCGCTGCGCTCGGAAGAAACCGGTTGTAAAAATTAACCATCCCTAGAAACTCCTGCAGCGCTTTTATCGTTTGAGGTCGGGGGAAATCTATTATCGCGCGCACCTTCTCCGGCAGAGGAACTGCACCTTCAGGCGAAACGCGGTGCCCCAAAAAATCGATCTGCGCCACCCCGAACTGGCACTTCGCTGGGTTAATTATCAACCCGTGCTCTGCCAGTCTCCGAAAAACCGCTGTGAGGTGGGTTTCGTGTTCGTCCTCGGACGTGCTGGCTACCAAAATGTCGTCTAAATAGATGAACACGAAAGGCAGGTCGCGTAAAACAGCATCCATCATGCGTTGGAAAGTTTGCGCGGCGCCCTTTAACCCAAACGGCATGTGCAAAAACTCAAAAAGCCCAAACGGAGTTATTACCGCGGTTTTGGGAATATCCTGCGCGTGCACGGGGACTTGATGGTAGCCGCGCACCAAGTCTATTTTAGAAAAAATGCGCGCCCCCGCCAAATGAACTGAGAAATCCTGGATGTGCGGAATCGGGTAGCGGTCGTGTGCCGAGACATTGTTCAACCTGCGGAAATCGCCACAAGGTCGCCACGAGCCATCAGCCTTTGGGACCATGTGTAACGGGGAAGCCCAGGGGCTGTTCGAGCGTCTAATTATGCCCAGTTTCTCCAGGTTGGCAAATTCCTCACGCGCTATGGCCAGTTTAGCTGAGTCCAAGCGCCGGGCTTTTGCAAAAACGGGGGGGCCAGTTGTGGTGATAAAATGCTCCACCCCGTGTTTGGCCACTGTCGCCGAAAACTTTGGAACTGTGAGTGCTGGAAAGTGAGTGAGCAGAGCATGAAACTTACCACCCGCAGCTGTGACGTTGGGGTGTGCAGTCGGCGGAGCCACCCGAGCTGTGCAGGGAATAGAATGAAAAGAAAGTGCATTAACCAGACGTCTATTAGCAAGGTCAACCAATAAACCATGTGAGCACAAAAAATCAGCCCCTAACATGTTAAAACTGACTGCTGCTACAATAAAGGTTCACTCGAATGAACGGCCCTGTAAGGACAGAAGCATGGTCCTCTCACCGAAGGTCTTAATCGCTGAGCCATTCGCTGCTGATACTGACACCCAGGGAGCTTTGGATGGCATCAGCCGTTCCGCGTAGGTAGGCGTGACGAAACTCAGCTGGGAGCCCGTGTCCACGAGGAATTGTTTCCCCGAGTGTGCATCTGTCAGGTAAAGCACCTTATTTTCTTCTCCGAGGGACGCAGCCGCTACCGACCCCCGGTCTTGGCGTTTCCCTGACGCTTGAAGCGGCACGGTGGGAGACATCTGTGTGCCCTCTCTGCAAAACGGCGGTGGTAGAAACACAGGCCGTCTTCAGCTCCGCGTCGCCTGACGCCTGTCGCCGCCGCCGTCGGGTCGTCTGGCGCCGCCACCACTGGCTCCAAGCCATCTCCGGGCGCCGTCTTCTGCTCAGCTGCCGCGGCCGAAACCGCGCTCCGCTTGTGGGCGTCGACGAGTCGCTGCGCCTCCTTGCCGAGGCCATGGTAGTCCCGCTTGGCCAATCGGGGTGAGTCTGCCAGGGTCACTCTCACTGCTGGCGGCAGAGTCCGGAGGAAAAGGTGGGCGAAAATAAATTCGCCATCCTCGGAGTCTTTCAGCCTCAGCATCTTCACCATCAGGTCTGCCGGTCTGTCGTTCTCTGACTCCGTCAACTCTAGGAGCCCCTCTGCTCGCTGTTGCACCGAGGGGGTGAAATGGCTGATCAGCGCCTCCTTCAATGCGCCGTACTTGTCGGTGTCCGGTGGGTGGTTAACCAGGTCTTTCACCCGCTGGACCATGTGGCTGTCCAGTTTCGCCACCACATGGTAGAACCTCGTTTCATCCTTTGAGATTCTCCGGAGGTTGAACTGCGCCTCGACCGTTCTAAACCAGGAGCGCGGGCTGTGCTGCCAGAAATCGGGCAGCTGGAGCGTGGAGGCAGCCATCAGGCTGGCCTCTGATGAGCTCTGCTCGGGAAAATTCTCACCGGCCATTCTTTGTCGTGAGTCACCAGTGTGGAAGATGTGTTCAATGACGAGACTTGAGTGTATTTCTCAGGTTCAGCTTTATTGAAGAACACAATCTTCCAACATTCTCAAAAAGCAAGAAGAGGCAGAATAATGTTACAGCTCACTCTTATACCTCCGGGGGATTAAGAACTCAAGTCACATGGTGCTTCTGCAAACATTCAATCGCAATGCAAGTCTCTGAAGATTCACCATTGTCTCTTATTCTCTGGTGTACCGGGAAACCCCCCAGGTCCTCTTCTCCGAGACGAGGGCCCGACTTCACACCTCCTCGCCATCTCCTGTCTTGTTCCTCCAGACGTGAAGCCCCAATCCACATAAGTCATACAATCCACATAAGCCATACATTTGTGGGAGATATGAACCAGACATATGTGCCACACCACTGTATTTCTGCCCCATGAGACCCAGGGAGCCAAAGACAATACACACAGTGCCCAAAGCCTGTTTGGCACATTAACGTTACAGAAAACGGACCCTGCTTCTCACTCCCTCTCATAATCTAGCAAACTCCGGTGTCTCCTGACTCCCCGGGGTGCAGGCTAGTCCTTTGTGTTACATCTGAGACCTGCCGGTGCCACTTCCCTCCTTCAGTCCTCTGTTCCATCCCCCCCGGTTTCCAACTCTGGGTGGAGAACCCTCCACTCAGTGGCACCACAGTATGTACTTTGTCTCATTCTAACATTGTTGTGGACTTTAGGAAGAGTAGATGCCTTCCTAATAAACAAAAGGTACAGAGGGAGTCAGACAGGGACTCAGACAGGATCGTGAATTTGAAGCTAGAAATCGAAGGTGTGTTGTTGAATGTTGTCAGTGCGTATGCCCCACAAGTTGGATGCCAAGTAGAAGAGAAAGAGGATGTCATAAATTGCAAGGCAGGCAGGAACGAAGACCCAAATGCTGGAGCTATGAGTTTGCAGGTATTTTAATTAAACACAAAAATATAACAAGAACAAAAATCTTACAAGACTTGAGGAAAGGCAGGATACGAGTGGGTAGAATAACCAAATGGCTAAGGCATGCGGAAATGCTGGAGAAGGTTTAGAAGTGGGACCAGTGTTCAGTGTAACATGTTACAAAGTAGCGTGTTACAGTAATCTGATTACTGTTTGGTGTAACGCAGTCATGTAATGAATTAGTCTGATAAATGTAGTAATCCCATTACAGTTACTAAAGATCCGAAAGATCGCGTTACTAGCATTTCTTTTTAACCACTTACAAAGCCACATAATGTATCACCTTTGCTGGGCTGGAGAACCACACACACACGCACACAATCACACAAATGCACAGTGGTGCATGCGGAGTGAAACAAAAGCCGAAACACTGGTTGTGAGATAGCACACAGTGGTCAATAAATGACAAAAGCCATTCAATCCCCCATCTATCCTCCCCTTTATACCTGTCTCTCGCTGAGTGAACAGGGAAAGACTGAGCTACCAATACAAGATGATTACCAGGTGGGAGTGTCTGGAGGACAAGGTGGGGAACTGTGTCAAAAAGAGAGAGACAATATAAACACTAAGAGCAAGATGAACAAGAATGCATAAAGGAACTTACAAAATAATACTGAGAACAGGAGTACCAAAACAGAAATAACCGGCAACTCAAAACACATCATACATCTTGGAACAGTGCACCGTAAAATAATCACACAAGACTGAGGAAACACAAGACATAACCAGAAATAAAGTGAGAGCATGAGCCCGGTGAAACACTGCGCTCAGCCTCATGACACTTGGCCACATTATATAAAAGGGATCTAGCTTTGTGCAATGTTTTCAAGCTTTTATTTTGTGAAATTTGCATACTCCCAGCACTGTTTTACGTAGTGCCAGAAGGGAGAGCTTTTTCTTTGTCTTATTTGTTAGTATAGACTATAAAAATGTGTAGTTTGGACATATACAGTTTAACTTATGTGGAAATATGGTACATTTCACTGACGCTATCTGAAAGTAATCCAGAAATAATCTGTAATTGATTACTTTTGATTGAGTAATTAAGTAAAGGATTACAGTTTTAAAAAGTAACTAGTAATTGTAATGGATTACTTTTTTGAGTAACTACCCCCAAGACTGTGTGGGACTCACGTCAGATAACCCAGAGAGAATAAGACGTGGAACTCACATCTGGACATTGAGAAGGACGCTGCAACGAACTGTGGTGCAGCGGTCCTTAAATAGGACACAGAAGAAATAACAAATGATGACAGATGTGGTTAACGAGCGAGGATAATCAGGCCAACAAATGACAGTTGTGACAGCCAGCGAACTTGAGCTCAAAGCGGAAGTAAACACAGGGCGCTGTCAAAATTAAAGTACAGATCGGGAATGAATGCTAAAGGTAACTAACAAGGAAATAAGAAATGATACAAAACGAGAAACGGGCCGAATAATACAAAAAGGGAAACATGACCCATCAAGGTGAGGATAAGATAAAATACAAAACCAAGAAATACTAACAGTGTGGAGAAGTGTGGAAGGACAAGGCTGAGTTTATTTCTCAAGTCCAGTTTTATTCACATTCTCCAACATCCAAAAACAGAGAATGAATCCCCCAACATCTGTCCCTTTTATACCCCAGGACATCAAAGCACACAGTCACATTGTCTTTTAATCCCAAATCACAATGCATCCCCCTCCAGGTCTTCTCGCCTCCACCTAAAGTCCTGGTGGTCAGGAAATCCCTCAAGGCCATCTCTTTGCATACAAAAGGCCAGATTTCACATCCTCCTATTACCCCTAGGAGGTTCAGTCCTTTTGTTCCTCTGAGACGTAAAGCATACAGTAATACACATGTGAAGCATATGAAACCCACATATGTGCACCACATGACCCCCCCCCCCAAACGTCTAAGATGGAACAACATAACCACAGATTGCATGTCACAATAAAAACACTACATATCAGTCCACGTGCCGCTTGGGCCTCAGCCTTCTCCCGTATTTGCTGTAAGCAGGCTGTACCACCTCCGCGGCATCTTCCTGCTGTGGAGCTGCACCCTGAGGATGAGAACTGTTAGTCAACCTCTGTGGGTGTTCTGGGGAATGCTCTCTAGGGGGTTCTGCCACGCCGAGGAGCCTTAGCCAACTGCACAACTTCGTCAGCTACCACAAAAGCGGGTTTGAGCCTGCTTATGCCAATCATTTCTTTTCTGCCCCCCAAATCTAGCAAAAAATGCTTATCCCCTGTTTCCAGCACTCTACATGGTCCATCATAAGGTGGGCGTAAAGGTGGACAATGGGCATCATGTCTGACAAAAACAAACTCTGCATTTTTTAAAGCCTTAGGCACAAAAACACGCGGAAAACTGTGGTGAACGGGGCCAGGTAGCGTGCTCGGGCCCGTGCTATTCTGTAACCGCTGAGCCGGGGAGCACTCTGGCGCTGGATTATCTGGGAGAAATTCCCCGGGCAGCTGAAGTGGCTGTGCGAAAACTAGCTCAGCTGGGGAGGCTTCTAAATCCTCTTTAGGTGCAGAACGCAACCCCAATAAAACCCATGGTAGCTTGTCCACCCAATTTGCATCCGTAAGCGACGCTCTGAGAGCCGCCTTCAATGACCTGTGAAAACGTTCGCATAACCCGTTAGCCTGCGGGTTGTACGCGGTCGTGCGGTGGATCGTTGCGCCCAGGCTTCGGGCCATCGCTGACCAAAGTTCGGAAACAAATTGAGGGCCTCTGTCGGACGTAATGTCCGACGGGACTCCAAAACGCGCTACCCATGCCGTTAAAAACGCACGCGCCACCTCCTCGGCTGTGGTTGACGACAGCGGAACCACTTCCGGCCAGCGCGTGGTGCGGTCAACCATTGTCAGAAGATGTGTGCACCCTTGTGATGGCGGGAGAGGGCCTACGAGGTCCACGTGGACATGATCAAACCTTTTAGCTGGAATGTGAAACGGCTCCAAGGGAGCTCTCGTGTGTCTATGAACCTTGGCCCGTTGACAAGCCATGCAGGCTGCCGCCCACTCTCTAACTTGTTTGCGCAGGCTCGGCCATACAAATTTCTCTCCTACCATTTTGACCGACGCACGCACTCCCGGGTGCGCCAGAGAATGGATCGAGTCAAAAACGCACCGGCGCCACGCGGCTGGTACCACAGGACGCAGTCGCCCAGTGGAGACATCGCAGATTAGGGGGGGCATACCGTCTTGCAGCACCCTGTTCTCCAGCCTTAACCCTGTTGGTCCAGACTGGAGCGCGCGCACATCCGCGTCGCTAACCTGCTCCGCGGCCATGGCTGCATAATCTATCCCCACGCGGACCGGGGCCACACGCACTTCCGCGTCGCTAACCTGCTCCGCGGCCATGGCTGCAGAATCTACCTCTACGCGGGCTGGAGCCGCCACGGCGCGCAAGAGGCAGTCCGCCACTACATTAAGTTTACCCGCCACATGCTGGATATTGGTAGTAAACTCCGATATCACGGCCAGCTGTCTCTGCTGCCGGCCCGACCAAGGTTCTGAAATCTTGGCCATCGTGAAAGTCAGCGGCTTGTGGTCAACGAACGCGGTGAAACGGCGTCCTTCCAGCCAGAACTGGAAGTGGCGAATGGCCAAGTGGAGAGCTAACAACTCCCTGTCGAATGCGCTGTATTTTCGTTCGCTGTCGCGCAGGGTCTTGCTGAAAAAGGCGAGCGGTTGCCAGGCTCCGGCTACATACTGTTCCACGACTGCCCCATGGCCACATCTGACGCGTCAGTAGTGAGCGCCATGCGGGCCGCTGGGACTGGATGTGCCAACAACGCAGTGTTTGCCAGGGCTGTTTTAACTTCAGAGAATGCGCGCTCTCGCTCCGGAGACCATTCGACTTTTTTTGTGGGTTTTTGTTTTTTTAGTGCAGCATACAATGGTTGCATGAGCTGCGCTGCGCGGGGGAGGAAACGGTTATAAAAATTCACCATTCCCAAAAACTCCTGTAACGCTTTGACCGTTTGTGGTTGGGGAAAATTTGTTACTTCGCGCACTTTGTCAAGCAGAGGAACCGCTCCTTCTGGGGAGACGCGATGCCCCCAAAAAATCAATCTGCGTCACCCCGAACTGACACTTCGCTGGGTTGATTATTAACCCGTGCTCTGCCAACCTCCGGAAAACTGCCGTGAGGTGGTTTTCGTGTTCGTCTTCGGACGCGCTGGCTACCAATATGTCGTCCAGGTAGACGAACACGAAGGGGAGATCGTGCAAAACCGCGTCCATCATGCATTGGAACGTCTGCGCCGCGCCTTTAAGCCCAAACGGCATGCGCAAAAACTCAAAGCCCGAAAGGAGTTATTACCGCTGTTTTGGGTATGTCCTCAGTGCGCACTGGGACCTGGTGGTAACCGCGTACCAAGTCTATTTTAGAAAAAATGCGTGCCCCTGCCAAATGAACTGAAAAATCTTGGATGTGCGGGATCGGGTAGCGGTCGTGCGCTGTAGCGTTGTTCAACCTGCGGAAATCATCGCAAGGTCGCCATGAGCCATCAGCTTTCGGGACCATGTGAAGCGGTGAAGCCCATGGGCTCTTCAAACGCCTGATGATGCCCAACCTTTCCAGGTTGGCAAACTCCTCGCGCGCTATGGTCAGTTTAGCTGAATCCAAGCGCCGAGCTTTTGCAAAAACGGGCGGTCCGGTGGTAGTAACAAAATGTTCCACCCCGTGTTTAGCCACGGTCGCCGAAAATGTTGGGACCGTGAGTGCTGGGAACTGAGTGAGGAGTGTGTGGAACTTACCACCTGCAGCTGTGACGTTGGCTTGTGCTGTTGGCGGGGCCACTCGAGCTGTACAGGGAATAGAATAAAAAGAGAGTGCATTAACCAGGCGTCTGTTAGCAAGATTGACCAGCAAACCATGTGAGCACAAAAAATCAGCCCCTAACATGTTGAAATTGACTGCCGCTATGACGAAAGTCCACTCGAATGTACGGCCGTGTAAAGACAGAAGCAGAGTCCTCTCACCGAAAGTCTTAATCGCCGAGCCGTTCGCTGCTGACACCCCAGGACCACTGGAAAGCGCCAGCCGGTCAGCGTAGGAAGGTGTGATGAAACTCAGCTGGGAGCCTGTGTCCACGAGGAAATGCCTCCCCGAACGCGCATCCCTCAAATAGAGCAGCTTGTTCTCCTCTCCGAGGGCCGCAGCCGCTACCGACCCCCGGTCTTGGCGTTTCCCGAGCACTTGAAATGGCACGGTGGAATGCACTTGCGTGCCCTCTCTGCGATGCGGCGATGGTAGAAGCAAAGGACGTCGTCTGGTCTGTGTTTCCTGGCCCCTGCTGCCGCCGTCGTCGGTGAGTCTAGTGCTGCAGCCTCTGGCCCCCTGCCATCTCCGGACGTTGCACCTAGCTCCGCTGCCGCAGCCGTAGCCGCGCGCCGTTTATTTGCGTTGACGAGTCGTTGCGCCTCCTGGCCCAGCTCGTGGTAGTCTCGTCGGGCCAACAGTGGTGAACTGGCCAGGGTCACTCTCACCGCTGACGGTAGGGTCCTGAGGAAAAGGTGGGTAAAGATGAAGTTATCATCTTCGGAGTCTCTCAAACTCAACATCTTCCCCATCAGGTCTGCAGGTCTGTCGCTCTCAAATTCAGTCAGCGCCAGGAGCCCCTCTGCTCGCTCCTCCACCGAGGGGGTGAAGTAACGGATGAGTGCAGCCTTCAACGTGCTGTACTTGTCGCTGTCCGGTGGGTGGTTGATCAGGCTCTCCACTCGCTGGGCTGTGTGGTTGTCCAGCTTTGCAACCACATGGTAGAACTTTGTGGCGTCTACCGAAATCCTCCGGAGGTTGAACTGCGCCTCGACTGCGTTAAACCAGGAGCGCAGATTGTTCTGCCAGAAGTCCGGTAGCTGAACTGTGGCTGCATTCGTTTGCCTGGCTCCTGACGAGTCTGGCTCGGGAGAATTGCTTCTGCTCATGATACGTCTTAGGGTCACCAGTGTGGAGAAGTGTGGAAGGACGAGGCTGAGTTTATTTCTCAAGTCCAGTTTTATTCACATTCACATTCTCCAACATCCAAAAACAGAAAGAGAATGAATCCCCCAACATCTGTCCCTTTTATACCCCAGGACATCAAAGCACACAGTCACATTGTCTTTTAATCCCAAATCACAATGCATCCCCCTCCAGGTCTTCTCGCCTCCACCTAAAGTCCTGGTGGTCAGGAAATCCCTCAAGCCATCTCTTTGCATATAAAAGGCCAGATTTCACATCCTCCTGTTACCCCTAGGAGGTTCAGTCCTTTTGTTCCTCTGAGACGTGAAGCATACAGTAATATACATGTGAAGCATATGAAACCCACATATGTGCACCACAACAGTGTAATATTCATGAACACCACTTAAAAAAAAGAGAAGTGAGGGCAAAGACGAGGATAGACTCATGTCAAAAACCAGGAAAATATAATTAGGAATACAAAATGATCACAAACATATAGTAATAATAAACAAGCTTATAATAACCCCGGATGTTCTCCCCGTGTCTGCGTGGGTTTACTCCGGGATTTCTCCGGTTTTCTCCCACATGCCAAAAACATACAAGTTAGGTTAATTGGCATCAAACTGGGGATTCTAAATTGTCCTTAGGTATGACTGTGAGAGTGAATGTTTGTCTGTCTCTCTGTGTTGGCCCTGCGATGGACTGGCGATCTTTCCAGGGTGTACCCTGGCTCTCGCCCAAAGATGCTGGGATAGGCTCCAGCCCCCCCACGACCCGAAAAAGATTAAGCAGAAGAAGATGGATGGATGTATGGAATAACCCTGGACACATAGTATAAGCAAACAGGACTATAGTAATTAAACTAAGAAAAACAGGGAACTCCCAAAAACAGAGAAGCACACGGCAAACTCACGTAAGATACAGACAAAACCATTACTCAAATATAAAATAAAGCAGGGATGAGAAAAGTACAGAAAAATAATTTAAACTAACTGAAAGCGTGAGCATGGTGAACCCACCGTGCTCCGCATCATGACAGAGCCCCCCCATCCAAGGGGTGGAATTCCAGACACCCCAAGGTAACATCAAAGGAAAAAGACCCCCCCCCCCAATAGGAATAGAACAATAACCCAACTCGGGAGGGTGGTGGGGGAACCCAGGCTAGGAGGGACCAAACAAAAAACATCTGCTCATGACCCACAAAACAGATGGTTACAGAATCCCTAGGACCACCAGGCGAAAAGATAAGGCAGTTCAGGTGGCCTACAGGAGTCCCAGGACCACCAGATCACGCGGTGAAATAGGTCGGGTGGCCTCCCTGAGTTCCTGAGCAACCCAAGCAGACAGTGTAGTCCGTCAGGTGGTCTCCCAGTATCCCTGAGCCAGCAGGCCATGGGGCACGATGTGCCCCCTCTTGGAGGCGGCAACTGGAACCCGTGCCTTTCACGGACTGCAGGGGCTGAGGCGTGGAAACCAGACAACAAAGATGACTAACCAATGAGGAAACCGATGAAGAAGATAACTGATCAGTGGCGAGACCAGACGAAGAGAATGGTTGACCAGCGAGGAAACCAGACGATGAAGATGACTGATCAGCGGGGAAACCAGACAGAGAAAACGGCTTATCAGCGAGGAAACCAGATGAAGAGGACTGATGATCATTGGCGAATGCAGGTGAAGGCTACTGACCAACAGCAACCTCAGGCGAACACTGTTGACTAATGGCAACCTCAGGTGAAGATGGATGACCTTCCGTGATCTCAGATGAAGACGAATGTCCGTCGGCGACCTCAGGCGAAGATTGGCGACCCTCAGTGACCTCAGGCGAAGATTGGCGACCCTCTGTGACCTCAGGGAAAGATTGGTGACCCTCTGTGACCTCAGGCGAAGACGGATGACCTTTGGCGACCTCAGGCGAAGGCAAAGTACCCTCGGTGACCTCAGGTGATGATTGGCGACCTCAGGTGAAGGTTGATGACCATCGGCGGAACCAGATGAGGACACAGACAGGAGAGAAGAAACAGACACCGGGTCAACATCACCGGCAGCAGTGGAGCCCGACAAGGAAAGCTCAGGAGCAGATGGCTGCTGCAACTGGCTCTCCCCGCCAAGAGCAAAGCAGGACTTCTCTAATACCGACATAGTGAAGACAAAAAAGAGGACTTGCCTTAATTTGAGCTCTACCCCCGTCCAGGACTCCAGTGACTCAGGCTGGGGCATCTCGAATCCATCCATCTGGGAATCCATTCCCGACACGGCCACCTCAGACAGGGAGGAAGAGATAGACACTGGATCACTGTAACTGGCAGCAGTGGAGCCCGGCAAGGAAAACTCAGGAGCAGCTGGCAGCTGCAACTGGTTCTCCCCGCCATGAGCAAGACAAGATTTTTCTAATACTGGTAATGTTGAGACAGAAAAGAGTACTTGCCTTGACTTGAGCTCCACCACCATCCAGGACTCCTGCGACTCTGTTGCGCCGACCCAAGCAACAGGCATGATGGCAGGTGAAGCTGGTGGAACCCCAGATGTGCCGACTGACGCTGGTGGAACTCCAGACGTGGTGGCTGATGCTGGCGGATCTCCAGACGTGACGGCTGAAGTAGGTGGAATCCCAGACGGAGCGGCTGACGCTGGTGAACCTCCAGACGCAGCGGCTAAAGCTAGGGATCATCTCACCGATGGCGCCGGAACCTGTGATGCCGAAACCAGGAGACACTTTCTTGTCGGCGCAGGCCTCGGGACACAGGGGGTACTCTTCTTCCATCCAGGACGTGGCTACAGGGCTGGAACAGGACTCTCCAGAACTGCAGGCCCCTCCATCGTCCGGTGGCTCCCTCCCAGGACTGGTGGACACTCAGAAAAACTAGAGAGGGACATGGGAGAAGCAGGTGGGGATGAGGAAATGGCTGCAGCAGCAGGTGGTGAGAGCTCAGCCAAAGTGGAAAACTGCTGCTGAGCCCCCCTACTGGGAATAAGGCAAAACAGTTCACTTTTAGGTGCAAGAGAATGAAAAGATACTTGCCTTAATTCCTGTGGCGTGATGGTCGCTGCTGCAGCGGGTCCAGACGAGGCTCTTCTGGGAACTGCGGAGGTCGTCTGGGGAGGAGGCGGAGACATGGGCTCATGGCGAGGCGGGCGAGATGCTGGAGTCAGGGGACACTTATCTGTCAGCTCATACCTTGGCGCAGATGGTGTTCCGGACCTCAACCCGTGTAGTGACTGTGGGGCTGGCAGGGCGGGGACTGGAGCTGGAAACTGGCAAGGAGCCAGTGGTACCGAGGCCAGGGTACGCTTCCTTGTTGGCGCAGACCTCGGCTTCTTGGTGGGACTCCTCACCATCCCGTGGTTCTCCCGCTGCAGGTCTGCCACCAGGGTAATCCTCTCCACCCCCTCAGCATGCTCCGTGAACCGAGGATAATGGTGAGCAGCCGCCTCCATGAGACCCAGGTACCAAAGAGTGGATTTTGGGGGGGGGAGACCTGCGAGCAGAAGCAATAAGTCCATCAATTTCCATTAATGTATGGCAAAACTCCCACCCCAGGTACCACCGTCTGCCTGAGTTAGTGTTTGATGACATCTCAGCAGAAATGGACTTGAACAAAAAATATAAAGGAGGGAAAAAAGAAAAAAGGCAAACTCACAGTCCACTGGGTCAGTGTCCTTCTGTCATAAATTGCCAGGCAGGCAGGTAATGAAAACCCAAACGCTAGAGCTGTGAATCTGCAGGGATTTTAATAAAACACAAAAAATATTAGATTAGATTCAACTTTATTGTCATGACACATGTATGAATACAAGGTAACAAAACACAGTTTAGCATCCAATCAGAAGTACAAAGGACAGCAGTGCAGTATATACAGTAATTGACAGTATGTGCAATTTAAGTAAATATATGCAAATATATGCAGCAGTGCAGAAAGTTAAGAGTACTGTTATGTGCAAATAATGTACAATAAGTTAGATGGGCAGTTATGTACAGGTGAGGATGGTAAGAGATGGTGGTAAGAGAGTCAGCGGGGAACTAAGTTCAATAATGTGACAGCCGTTGGAAAGAAACTGTTCCTAAACCTGCTGGTTCTAGTCCGAAGGCTTCTGAAACGCCTTCCGGAGGGGAGAAGCTGGAACAGTCCATGAGCAGGATGGTTGGAGTCCTTAAGAATGCTGCGTGCCCGGTGCAAACATCTTTTCCTGTAGACGTCCTCTATAACTGGAAGTGGAGTCCCTGTGATGCGTTGGGTGGTTTTCACCACCTGCTGCAGCGCCTTACGGTCAGCGACAGAGCAGCTCCTATACCAGACTGTGACGCAGTTGGTCAGGGTGCTCTCTATCACGCAGCGGTAGAAGTTGCCCAGGATGTCAGTTGACAGATGGTTCTTCTTCAGTGTCCTCAAGAAGAAGAGGCGCTGATGGGCCTTCTTGATCAAGCTGGTGGTGTTAACTGACCAGGACAGGTCCTCCGAGATGTGGGTCCCCAGGAATTTGAAGCTGGGGACACGTTCAACAGCTATGCCATTGATATGGATGGGGTCATGTGTCTCTCCCCTCTCCTTCCTGTAGTCCACTGTGAGCTCCTTGGTTTTGCTGGTGTTAAGGAGCAGGTTATTGTCAGCGCACCAAGTAGCCAAGTGCTCAACCTCTGCCCTGTAATCTGACTCATCGTTGTCCCTGATGAGTCCGATCACCGTGGTGTCATCTGCGAACTTTATGATGGAATTGGATCCATACATAGGCCTGCAGTCATGGGTGAAGAGGGAGTAGAGGAATGGGCTGAGCACACAGCCCTGTGGTACACCAGTGTTGAGTGTGATGACGGAAGAAAGGTTGGGGCCTGACCTAACATGCTGGGGTCTGTTGGTCAGAAAATCCATGATCCAGTTGCAGGTGGAGGTACTGATTCTCAGGTCCCCAAGTTTAGTGATCAACTTGGAGGGGATAACTGTGTTGAATGCTGAGCTGAAGTCAACAAACAGCATTCTTGCGTAGGTGTTCTTGTCATCCAGGTGTGAGAGTACATAGTGCAGCGCTGTAGAAACTGCATCCTCTGTACTCCTGTTGCTCCGGTAGGCAAACTGGTGAGGGTCCAGTGTAGGGGGCAGGCATTTTTTGAGCTGTGCCAAGACCAGTCGCTCAAAGCACTTCATGACTATGGGCGTCAGTGCCACAGGGCAATAGTCATTTAGGCACGATGGTGTTGAATGTTTCAGCACTGGTACTATAGAAGTGGTCTTGAAGCACGCTGGTACCACGGCCTGGGCCAGGGACAGGTTGAAGATGTCCGTGAAGACCCCTGCCAGCTGCTCAGCGCATGCCCTCAGCACACGCCCAGGAATGCCGTCAGGACCAGCAGCTTTACGTACGTTGACATGACTCAGTGCGTTACGGACGTCGGTGTGGGTGAGTGTGAGGTGGTGGAGGTCGTCAGAGGGTGGGAAATTGATATTCTTTTCGTTATTGTCCTTGTCAAAACGAGCATAGAAGTCATTTAGCTCATTGAGAAAGGACACAGTCATGGCTATAGGTATGGAGTGACTGGGCTTATAATCAGAGATAGCTTGAATGCCCTGCCACATGCGTCGGGGGTCAGAGTCCCCAAAATGTTCTTCCACCTTCAGCTTGTAGCTGTGCTTGGCCTTCTTGATGCCCCTCTTCAGATCTGCCCTGGATGAACTGTCGGCCTGTGCGTCACCAGATCTAAAGGCATTGTTACGTGCCTTTAGCAGAAGCCGCACTTCTCTGTTCATGGGACTTATTCAGAGGGATGAGGAATCAATGTACAGGGAAGAAGTGAGAGACCTGGAGGGCTGGTGCAGGGAGAACAATCTGGTGCTGAACGTGGACAAAACAAAGGAGATGATTATCGACTTCCGGCGGTCACAGCCTGAGCACGTCCCCCTCAGCATCGGCGGCCGTTTAGTGGAGAGAGTAGAGAACATCAAGTTCCTCGGAGTGCAGATCTCGCAGGACCTGACCTGGAGCAAGAATTCCTTGGAGATCAGGAAGCGAGCTCAGCAGAGACTACACTTCTTGAGGAAACTCAAACAGGCCTCTCTCCCCATCTGCATCCTCAGGACCTTCTACAGAGGTGTGGTGGAGAGTGTTCTGACGTACTGCATTGCTACATGGTACTCCAGCTGCAGTATGTCAGACAAAAAAGCCCTGCAGAGGATAGTCAAGGGGGCAGAGAGGGTAATTGGAGTCTCCCTCCCCTCTGTCCAAGAACTTTTTCAGAACCGTTGTAGGAGCAGGGCACTGAACATTGTCAAGGACCGTTCTCACCCTCTGCATAAACACTTTGAACTTCTTCCATCTGGTAAACGATTCCGGAGCATCAGAGGCAGAACCACCAGACTGATCAACAGCTTCCTCCCACAAGCTGTCAGGATGCTGAACAGCTGACCCGGAATCTCACATACACACTACTGCACCTATGGACATTTTGTATATTATAGTTAGTTATTCTTTTTCCCCAAGTATGTCTCAGGGATGTGTGAATGGATGGGGGGGTGGGAGCTATGTGGGAGTGTGTCTTAATCATGCTGCTTCTTATATGGATGCCGAGAGAAACGCAATTTCATCTTGCCTGCACTACAGTTGTATGTACAGCAATATGACAATAAAGTTTGATTTGATTCATCCACGGCTTCTGATTTGGGTACGTGGTGATCTGTCTTTCCGTGGTGACACTGTCAATAGTGGTGTTGAAATGGTCCAGGACTGAGTGGGTGTAAGAGTCGATGTTTATGTGGGAGCCACAGGTAGCCTGAGAGGTGAACATACTCCAGTCTGTGTTCCTAAACTTTTCCTGGAGTACAGAGTCAACCCCCTCTGGCCACACCTTGATGGTCCTCACTGACGGCTTCACCCGGTTGATGAGCGGTACATACTTGGGGGTAAGGAACAAAGATAAGTGATCAGACTGACCTAGGTGGGGGAGGGGAGTTGCTGTGTAGGCTCCCACAATATTGGTGTAAACATGGTCCAATGTTTTGTCCCCTCTTGTGTGACAGGAGACATGCTGGTAGAATTTATGAAGCACTGTCTTGAGGTTAGAGTGGTTAAAATCACCCGCCACAATAAATGCTGCCTCTGGGTGTGCAGTTTGTTGTTTGCTAATAGCTGCATGCAGTTCTTTCATAGCAAGCTTAGCATTAGCATCCGGAGAAATATAAGCAGCTGTTATGATGGTACAAGTGAACTCGCGTGGCAGATAGAAAGGTCTACATTTAACCATGAGAAACTCCAGGTTAGCTGAGCAGTGTCTCCCAACAGTGACAGAGTTTGTGCACCAAGCCTTGTTAATATAAATGAACACTCCCCCACCTCTGGTCTTACTGGAGTCATCAGCTGCTCTGTCTGCCTGGAGAGTGTGTAGGCCGGCTAGCTCGATAGCATTGTCGGGTATTCCACTGTGTAGCCATGTTTCCGTGAAAATCATGATATTGCAGTTCATAAGTCTCTTATTGTTGGTGATCCGAAGCCGTAGCTCATCCATTTTGTTCGCCAGTGACCGTACATTAGCGAGGAAAATATAACAAGAACAAAAAAGCTTACAAGACTTGAGGCAAGGCAGGATACGAGCGGATAGAATAACCAAACAGCTAAGGCGTGCGGAAACGCCGGAGAAGGTTTAGACGTGGGACTCACGTCAGATAACCCAGAGAGAATAAGACGTGGAACTCACGTCTTATTGAGAAGGATATTGAGAAGGACGCTGCAACGAATTGCAATGCAGCGGTCCTTAAATAGGACACAGAGGAAATAACAAATGATGACAGGTGTGGGTAACGAGCGAGGATAATCAGACCAACAAATGACAGTTGAGACAGCCCGCGAACTTGAGCTCAAAGCGGAAGTAAACACAGGGCGCTGTCAAAATAAAAGTACAGAATGGGAGGGAATGAATGCTAACAATAACTAACAAGGAAATAAGAAGTGATACAAAATGAGAAACAGGCCGAATAATACAAAAAGGGAAACATGACCCATCAAGGTGAGGACAAGATAAAATACAAAACCAAGAAATACTAAAAATATTCATGAACACCACTAAACAAAAAGAGAAGTGAGGGTGAAGACAAGGGAAGATTCATGTCAAAAACCAGCAAGATATAGTTAGGAATACAAAATGATCACAAACACATAATAATAATAAATAAGCTTATAATAACCCCGGACACATAATATAAGCAAACAGGATTATAGTAATTAAACTAAGAAAAATAGGAACTCCCAAAAACAGAGAAGCACATGGCAAACTCGCATAACAACATACAGACAAAACCAATACTCAAATATAATATAAAGCCGGGATGAGAAAAGAACAGAAAAATAATCTAAACTAACTGAAAGCGTGCGCATGGTGCTCCCACTGTGCTCCGCATCGTGACAGAGGAATTCTGGAGTAAGTTGGATGAAGTGGTAGAGAGTGTTCCCAAGGGGGAGAGAGGGGTAATTGGAGCAGATTTTAATGGTTATGTCAGTGAAGGGAACAGAGGTGATGAGGAGATGCTGGGTAGGTATGGTCTTAAGGAGAAAAATATGGAAGGACAGATGGTTGTGAATTTTGCTAAAAGAATGGAAATGGCTGTGGTGAACACATTTCAAGAAGGGAGAGGAACATAGGGTGACTTACTAGAGTGGAGGAAGGTGCACACAGGGGGACTACATCTTATGCAAAAGGAGAAAGAGACAGGAGACTGGAGACTAAAGTCATATCTGGAAAGATTGTAGCTAGGCAGCACCAGATGATAGTCTGTAGGATGGTAGTCTGTAGGATTCTGGAAAGCAAGAAGAGGAAGAGAACAAAGGCAAATCCAAGAATTAAATGGTGGGAGTTACAGAAGGAAGGGGGCTGCACAGGTTTTAGAAAGGAATTGATACAGGTGGTATAGGTGGTAGGGAAGAATTACCAGAGGACTGGGAAAGTACCACAAAAGTATTGAGGGAAATGGGTAGAAAGCTATGGGGCGTATACTCTGGACAGAGGGAAGGAAACAAGGAGACGGTGGTGGAATGAGGATGTACAGGAAAGTATTCAGAGGAAGAGGTTGGCAAAGGAAAAGTGGGATAGTCAGGGAGATGAGTAAAGTAGACAGGCGTACTTGGTGTCTTGGCATGTGGCACAGAGGGGGATAGCAGAGGCAAAGGAAGTGGCATATAGTGAGTTGTATGAGAAGCTGGATACTAAAGCTGGATTCATGCTGCATTTACCCTCTGGTCCACTTTGGACGAGCCTGGAGCACACGCGGCGCTGTACATGCTCACTTTTTTCATCTACCAGGCCAAGTGGTTGACACATGTGCACAACTGTTATAGTTTCGCCCCAGCCCTATGGGTAACACAAATGCACTAACATGCCAGTCACTTCCGGTTATGGCTGCCACGTAGGACGGACGTGTCTCGCTCTGCTCTGCTCCTGGAGAAAAAAATCGGCAAATAACTCTCTCATTTGGGACAGAACGTATCCCAGCATTTGAGCGAGGATATGTCGGCGAAGCCTAAGGCTGGAAAACCAGGAAAAGGAAAAAGCGAGCCGCCGAAACAGTCCAAATTAACGGACTTTCAGGTCTGTGACGCAGCAAACAAGGCTCCATATATGGCGGAGGAAGCTGGCGACGGTGCGATTTCTGCGGGGAATGGCGCAGATGCGCTGATGGCTGCCATGAGTTCAATGAGAGCGGACTTTTCCTCTAGATTTGATGGGATTATGACAGCGTTGGAAGGAATAAGAAAGGAATTGGGTGACTGTGTAGAACGAACGGCGCAGATGGAGCTCCGTCTCGCTAGTGCTGAAGATGACGTCACCCGTCTTCAATTAAAGGTGCGCACTTTGGAAAAAAAAAATAAATCTCTGGAAGATAATATTTTGGATTTGGAATCTCGGTCGAGACAGAATAATTTGAGGCTGGTGGGTCTTCCAGAGGAATCAGAAGGTCGGGACGTATGTTCCTTTCTGGAAAAGTGGATTCCGGAGGTGCTGGGCAGCGAGGAGTTGCAATCAGCAGTGGTTCTGGAAAAAGCACATCGTATTGGCCCACGGAGAGATAAGGGACCGCCGAGGACCTTAATTATGAAGTTTCTTAGCAACAGAGACAGGATGAAGATCTTCAACGCTGCACGTGCTAAAGGAGAGATTAAACACCAGGACCAGCAGGTGCGGTTCTACCCAGATTTGGCCACAGGAATCCAGCAATTGAGGAAGCAGTTTGATCCCGTACGTAAGGAGCTGCGCAACCTTGGGATTCGTCATGGTGTAATCTATCCTGCGAGACTGCTGACCACGTATGAGGGCAGAACCCACATCTTCAAGACCCCAGAGGAGGCGCAGGAGTTCATCAAGAAGATCAAAGAAGAAGAAGAGACTGGTGGGAGCTAAGCATGAACAAAATATAAGGTAGAATAATTAAGCATTTGCACAGGCATCTGACTGACTTGAAGTAAATAGTAAGTTTACAAAATATAGATTGTATTATATATTTAAAAAAAACAAAACAAAAACAAAACAAACAAAAAAACAACAACTATGATGTACAAAGTTGTTAAAAATTTTGGAGTTAAGTTGGAAAACTACAGAGGAGAGTTAATGTTACGTCATTAAAAGCAGTAGAGTTAGGGTGATTGGGAGGATGAAGAAGGAGTGGCTTAGGCTGTTCCCCGTGGGTGTGGAGCGGTCGATGGCTATATCGGGAGACAGAATTTTTCTTTTGATTTTGGGGGGTTTGCCACAAGTGTGGGAAGGGGAAATTTGTTTGTGTGTAGTTTGTAGGATGAATGTTCAACCACTCATGTTTTTGCTTCTCTGTATGAGCATGTTTACACTGCAAGGTAATCCCAAACTCTCTATTGATCATGGACCAAAGTGTTAATCTTAATTTAACTTCATGGAATTGCAGAGGTCTACAAAATTTAAAAAAACTTAAACAAGTTATGAATAAAATAAAGGACATGGGTTCAAGAATTGTGTTTTTACAAGAAACTCATCTGATAGAGGAGGATGTTAAAAGAATTAGGAGTAGATGGCAGGGAAGTGTATTCACCTCTTCATTTTCATCCCGAGCCAGGGGAGTTATGACTCTCATACATAAATCAGTTCCTTTTCAAGTGAAAAATGTAATTGGAGACAAATTTGGAAGATATGTAATCATTCAAGGTTCTTTGCTATTAGAAAATATAAATCTTGTGAACTTATATGGTCCCAATATAGATGATCAGAAGTTCTTTGCTAATTTATTTCTCATCTTATCATCACTTACAGGGCAACATATAATAGCAGGGGATTTTAATTGTACATTGAATCCAGGTGTGGATAGATCATCAGGACTGGACTGTACGCACATTGGATGTAGGATGACTATTAATCATTTTATGAAAGAATTGAGATTGTTAGATATATGGAGAGAAATGAAACCACAAGTTAAAGCCTATTCTTGTTATTCCAGTACCTACAAGACATTCTCACGTATTGATTATTTTTTGATTTCCACAGAATTAAGGTCCAAGATTCAAAACTGCTTTTATGATAACATCGTGATCTCTGATCATGCACCCTGTTGTCTAATATATGTAGATAAAAAATTGACAAAGGAATCAGGTAGATGGCAATTTCAGCATAAATGGCTTCAGGATGAGGAATTTGTCAAGTATATAGAAAAACAGATAGACGAGTTCTTTGACATCAATACTACACAAACATCAGCATGTGTAAAGTGGGAGGCTTTCAAAGCTTTTATTAGGGGGCATATTATTAGTTATACAGGATCAAAATCTAAGAAGACTCGAGAGGAGAGAGCTAAATTGGAACATAAAATAAAAAATCTTCAGGAAAAAGTGTATGCAGGAAGTGACCCAAGGTTGGAGAATGAATTACTGATTTTGAGAGCTGAATACGACAAAAAATCAGCGAATAGAGCTGCCTCGAGTCTTCTAAGATTGAAACAATCTTTTTATGAACAAGGTGAAAAATCAGGAAAATTATTAGCATGGCAGATTAAACAATTGGAAATTAAAACACCAATTACCAGTATTATAAGTAATGGACAGGTAGTTATAGATCCTTTAGAAATTAATAGAGCCTTTAGAGATTACTATGAAAAATTATATGATACCAAAAATGAACCTGATTTAACAAAACTAAATGGGTTTTTGAACGAACTATCTATACCGTGTATTCCAAATGAAAACAGGGAGATATTGGAGTCTAAAATTAGTCAAGAAGAAGTTGGGCTAGCCATTGATAATATGAAATCAGGAAAAAGTGCAGGACCAGATGGTCTTCCAGTTGACCTTTATAAAAAATTTAAGAATAAATTAATAAAACCTTTTTTGGAAATGGTTTTAGAAGCATTTCAAAATAATAATTTACCATCATACATAAATAATGCCTTAATTATACTGCTGCCAAAACCAGGTAAGCCCTCTAATAAATGTGAAAATATGAGACCAATAAGCCTATTAAACGCCGACCTTAAGATAATCTGTAAAATTTTAGCAAGACGAATACAAGAAATTTTACCAAATATTATTAATCGAGATCAGAATGGCTTTATAAAGGGTAGACAAGGCTTCCATAATGTAAGAAGACTATTTAATATTATTTATTTTAATAAAGAAGCACCGGATACAGCTCTCCTATCATTGGACGCCGAAAAGGCCTTTGATAGAGTTGAATGGCCCTTTCTTTTTGAAGTCCTACAAAGGTTTGGACTTGGAAATAATTTCATAAAATGGGTTCAAATAATATACAATAATGCTACAGCAGAAATCCTAACAAATAACAATATTTCAAAACCAATAAAAATCAATAGAGGATGTCGACAAGGCTGTCCACTTTCACCTTTACTGTTTACTATGGCAATTGAACCTTTAGCGATAGCGATACGTTTACATTCACAAATATATGGAATTAAAGTTGGACCAACAGAACATAAAATCTCCCTGTACGCCGATGATATAATTTTGTTTATGTCGAATCTAAAAAAATCAATTCCAACCTTGTTGAATTTAATAAAGAATTTTGGGGAAATATCAGGATATAAAATAAATAAAACTAAATCTTCAATATTAATGCTAAATGAGACCCAGAGAAATTATCCAGCCCCTGAGGTAAATCAATTCAATGTTGTAAATCAGTTTAAATATTTAGGAATCCAAATTATGCCTAAGCTAGAATCAGTCGCCAGTGTCAACTATGAAGCCTTAATGTCAGATATCAATGAGTTAACTCAGAGATGGATGTCACTACCAATGTCGATGATCGGGAGAATCAATATACTTAAAAGTAATATTTTACCTAAAATACTTTATTTATTTCAATACATTCCCTTATCACCACCTTTAGATCTATTCTCAAGAATAAAAAAAAAGTTAGTGGAATTTATATGGAACAACAGGAGGGCTAGATTACGTTTGTCTTTATTATATTTACCATTTGATCGTGGAGGTCTGAAATGTCCAAATTTTATGTTGTATTATTGGTCGGCACAACTGAGGTCTATGACATATTATTTTTCATCAAATGATCTCCCTCACTGGACTGAAATGGAATCATACAATTTACCTTTACCTCTTCCCATATTCATATACTCAGATTCGGCAAAAAAATTACAGAAACAAGTTAAAAATCCATTTGTAAAGCATATGATCAAAATATGGTGTGAAGCTAAAAACTACTTAAAAGAACCACAGTTATTGTCACAATTTAGCCCAATATGGGGTAATCAATATTTTAAACCAGGAAGAGCGGACGCTGTATTTAAAGTATGGAATTTAAAAGGGATACAAAAGATTCAGGATTTATATTTGCCAGGTGCAGACAACATAATGTCTTTTGAAGAGCTGAGGATCAAATTTAATCTCAATAGAACACATTTTTTTAAATATCTTCAACTTAGAAACTTTATTCGATCAAATCAAAATAAAGCTCTCACTCGACCTATTTATTCATCCTTGGAAAAAATGATGATGAAAGATAGTAAAAGAAAGGGTATTATTTCAGAGTTTTATAACTCATTGACACTATCTTCAAGTGAAAATTCACTGAAAAGATTAAACTACTGGAAAGAAGATCTGCAAATTGAAATTTCAGAGGAACAATGGGAATTGGCTTGTACAGAAGCTCAAACCAAATCAATAAATGCACGCCTTAAATTGATACATTTCAAATGGTTAATGCGGATGTATGTTACACCGGAGGAGTTAAATAGATATAACAAAAATATAAGATAAGATAAGATAAGATAAGCCTTTATTAGTCCCACAACGGGGAAATTCCAGGATTGCAACAGCACAGGGATAGCAACACTCAGAGCAACAATCAGAAGGCAAGAAAAAAAACAAGCAAGCAAGAGCAGCTAATAAACATATGTACGTATTACTATAAAATATATATATATACACACACACACAGACACACAGTGCAGAGCATTGTAGCTGGATGGAATAAATATATGAATATATGAACACACAGTGCAGAGCATTGTAGCTAGATGGAATAAATATGTAAATATATAAACACCCACAGTACGGAGCATTGCAGCTAGGTGGAATAAATATGCAAGTATATAAACACACACAGTGCGGAGCAATGTAGCTAGATGGAATAATATGTAGATATATAAATATATAAACACCCACAGTACGGAGCATTGTAGCTAGATGGAATAAATATGCAAATATATAAACACACACAGTGCAGAGCATTGTTGCTAGATGGAATGAAACAGCATAACCGTCTACTTAGTTATCCTACATGGTATGATTATGTGCCCATACATATTCTCACCCTCCATAGCGACCGGTATGTTCCTAGTTGTATGCCGGAGAGGACCATTGTGTAAGTCTATTGCATCTTTTGCATTCAAAAAACTATTAGTTTGTTACGTCTTTTTGCTATCTCTGCGAGCAGCCCTGCTTAGGTTGTACAGTCTGACAGCCGTTGGTAGGAAGGACCTACGAAACCTCTCGGTTGTGCACCTGGGATGATGTAGTCTGCTGCTAAATGAGCTCCTCAGTGCATTCAGTATGTCCTGCATAGGGTGGAACTCGGACTCCAGCAGAGATGACAGTTTAGCCACCGTCCTTCTCTCTCCTATCTCCTCCATCGGATCAAGGCGCTGCCCCAGGACAGAGCTAGCTTTCTTAATCAGTTTGTTCAGTCTCTTCCTATCGGCTGCAGTAATGCCACTGCCCCAGCAGACCACTCCAAAAGTGATGGCTGATGCCACCACCGTGTCATAGAATGACTTCAGCAGCGCCCCTTGTACACCAAAAGACCTGAGTCTCCTCAGCAGGAACAGCCTGCGCTGTCCCTTCTTGTAGAGTGCATCAGTATTGTGTGACCAGTCTAGTTTATTGTTCAGATGAATACCCAGGTACTTATAGGATGTCACCATCTCGATGTCTGTTCCCTGTATATTTACTGGTACTGTGAGGGGCTGCCCATGCCTGCGGCAGTCCACCACCAGCTCCTTAGTTTTCCTCGCGTTGATCTGGAGGCAGTTCCGATGGCACCAGTCCACGAAGTCCTACCAGATACATGCACAAAATGCATGGAAAGTAAAGGAACCCTATTTCATTGTTTATGGGAATGTAGATTAATAAGAATGTTTTGGGAAGAGGTGAGGGTAACAATTGAAAAAATAATCTCAAAACAAATCATATTGAATCCTAAACTGTTTTTGTTGGGTCTGTACCCAGAAAAGCATAATTTTAATAAAAGTGAAAGAACATTCATAGACCTCAGTTTGCTTAATGCCAAAAAATGTATTGCACTATTATGGAAAAAGACTCATAGACCAGATGTGACTCAGTGGTTAAGACAGATGTTAACAAACCTTCCATTAGAAAGAATAACATATATACTAAAATCAAAGGAAATTGTGTTTGAGAATATATGGAGACCTTTTATTGATTATGTAAAAAATTTAAACATAACTCTTGAAGAAGAAGGTGAATGATGTGTGTGGACCTTGTAAATTCCAAACTGGTGAACATAATAAGTATACTTATGTATTGGATTGTCTAGACTAAACAGAGGAGCATTGTTGAAGATTTGATTTTGTTGGTGGTTGTTGGTGTTTTTAGTGCATTTTTTTTTTTTTGTAGTACTTTAGTGTTAGTGTTTGATTGTTTGTATCATGTTTGTTAAAAAAAAAAAAAGGTTCAATAAAGATATTGTGGAAAAAAAAAACATGCCAGTTTGTTCACCGGCTATAAATGCGAGAGTGATGCACATTTTTTTTGTAGCAACAACAATAAGATAAGATAAGCCTTTATTAGTCCCACAATGGGGAAATTCCAGGCAATGGCAATGGCATCGTTTCAAGGAAAAGGAGGAATTATTGTTTTCCGCTGCTCTTCTCTGCTCAAGCTGCTGCTGCAAAACAATTCCATCCATCCATCCATCTTCTACCGCTTTTCCGGAGGTCCGGGTCGCGGAGGCAGCAGTTCAAGCAGAGAAGCCCAGACTTCCCTCTCCCCAGCCACCTGCTCCAGCTCTTCAGAGGGGATACCAAGGCGTTCCCAGACTAGCTGGGAGACATAGTCTCTCCACCGAGTCCTGGGTCTGCCCCGGGGTCTCCTCCCAGTGGGACGTGCCTGAAACACCTCAAGTGGGAGACGTCCAGGAGGCATCCTAATCAGATGCCCATACCACCTCAACTGACTCCTTTCAATGTGGAGGAGCAGCGGTTCTACTCTGAGCCTCTCCCGGATGACTGAGCTCCTCACCCTATCTCTGAGGGTGAGTCCAGCAATCCTACGGAGAAAGCTCATTTCAGCCGCTTGTATCCGCGATCTCGTTCTTTCGGTCATTACGCAAAGCTCGTGACCATAGGTGAGAGTAGGAACGTAGATTGACTGGTAAATCGACAGCTTTGCCTTAGAACTAAGCTCCCTCTTCACCACAACAGACCGGTACAACGTCCGCATCACTGCAGATGCTGCTCCAATCCGTCTGTCGATTTCTCGCTCCATTTTCCCCTCACTCGTGAACAAGACCCCAAGATACTTAAACTCCTCCACTTGGGGCAGGAGCCTGTCCCCAACCCGGAGAGGACAATCCACCTTTTTCCGGCTGAGGACCATGGACTCGGACTTGGAGGTGCTGATTCTCATCCCAGCCGCTTCACACTCAGCGGCAAACCGTCCCAGCAAGAGCTGTAGGTCATTGCTGGATGAAGCCAACAGGACAACATCATCTGCAAACAACAGAGATGAGATCCTGTGGTCACCAAGTATGACACCCTCCATTCCCTGGCTGCGCCTAGAAATCCTGTCCATAAAAATTATGAACAGGACCGGTGACAAAGGGCAGCCCTGGCGGAGTCCAACTCTCACTGGGAATGACTCCGACCGAGTGTTGGCAATACGAACCAAACTCTCACAACGGTCGTACAGAGACCGAATAGCTCGTAACAACAAGCCCGATACCCCATACTCCCGAAGCACCCCCCACAAAAATCCACGAGGGACGCGGTCAAATGCCTTCTCCAAGTCCACAAAACACATGTAAACTGGTTGGGCAAACTCCCACGAACCCTCAAGAATTCTCGAGAGGGTAAAGAGCTGGTCCGATGTGCCACGGCCAGGACGAAAACCACATTGCTCCTCCTGAATCCGAGGTTCGACCAACGGCCGGACTCTCCTCTCCAGTACCTTGGCATAGACCTTCCCAGGGAGGCTGAGGAGTGTGATCCCTCTAAAGTTGGAGCACACCCTCCGGTCCCCTTTTTTGAAGAGAGGAACCACCACCCCGGTTTGCCATGCCAAAGGCACTGCCCCCGACCTCCACGCAATGTTGCAGAGGCGTGTCAACCATGACAGCCCAACAACATCCAGGGCCTTGAGGTACTCGGGGCGAATCTCGTCCACCCCCGGGGCCCGGCCACCAAGGAGATTTTTAACCACCTTGGCGACCTCAGCCCCTGTGATAGGCGAGTCATCCCCCTTGTCCCCAAACCCTGCTTCCTCTGTGGAAGGCGTATCAGTGGGATTGAGGAGATCCTCGAAGTATTCCTTCCACCGCCCGACGATATCCCCAGTTGAAGTCAACAGTGTCCCATCCGCACCATACACAGTGTGGACGGGGAGCTGCTTTCCCCTCCTGAGCCGCCGAACAGTTTGCCAGAATCTCTTTGAAGCCGACCGAAAGTCTTGTTCCATGGCCTCACCGAACTCCTCCCATACCCGGGTTTTTGCTTCAGCAACCACCCGAGCTGCACTCCGCTTGGCCTGCCGGTACACCTCAGCTGCTTCGGGAGTCCCACAAGCCAACCAAGCTTGATAGGACTCCTTCTTCAGCTTAATGGCCCCCCTCACCACTGGTGTCCACCACTTGGTTCGGGGGTTGCCACCACGAGATGCACCGACCACCTTGCGGCCGCAGCTCTGGGCCGCCGCTTCAACAACAGAGGTGGAGAACATGGCCCATTCAGACTCCATGTCTCCAGACTCCCTCGGAATGTGGTTGAAGTTCTTCCGGAGGTGGGAGTTGAAGACCTCCCGGACAGGGGCCTCAGCCAGACGCTCCCAGCACACCCTCACTATACGTTTGGGTCTACCAGGTCTGAATGGCTTCCTCCCCTGCCATCGGATCCAACTCACCACCAGGTGGTGATCAGTTGACAGCTCTGCACCTCTCTTTACTCGGGTGTCCAAGACATACGGTCGCAGGTCTGATGATACGATAACAAAATCGATCATCGACCTGCGGCCTAGGGTGTCCTGGTGCCAGGTGCACATATGGACACCCTTATGCTTGAACATGGTGTTCGTTATGGACAGACTGTGGTTAGCACAGAAGTCCAATAACTGAACACCACTCGGGTTCAGATCGGGCAGGCCGTTCCTCCCAATCACCCCCCTCCAGGTTTCACTGTCGTTGCCCACGTGCGCATTGAAGTCCCCCAGTAGGACAATGGAGTCTCCAGGAGGAGCACCCTCCAGCACCCCAGTCACAGACTCCAAAAAGGGTGGGTACTCTGAAACATCATTTGGTGCATAGGCACAAATGATGGTCAGGACCCGTTTCCCAACCCGAAGGCGCAGGGAAGCAACCCTTTCGTCCACCGGGGAAAACTCCAATATAGAGGCAGCAAGGTGGGGCGATACAAGAATACCTACCCCTGCTCGTCGCCTCTCGCCCGGGGCAACTCCAGAAAAGGCCAAGCTCCAGCCCCTCTCCAGGAGACTGGTTCCGGAACCGGAACTGTGTGTTGAGGTGAGGCCGACTATATCTAGCCGGTATCGCTCAATCTCGTACACCAGCTCAGGCTCCTTCCCCACCAGAGAGGTGACATTCCACGTACCAAAAGCCAGTTTAGAAAGCTTGGGATCAGTCCGCCAAGGTCTCCGCCTTTGACTGCTACCTAATCCACATAGCACCGGACTTCCATGATCCCTCCTGCAGGTGGTGAACCTACTGGAGGGCGGACCCATGTAACTCCTTCGGGCTGAGCCCGGCCGGGTCCCATGGGTGGAAACCTGGCCACCAGACGCTAGCCTTCGAGCCCCTCCCCCAGGCCTGGCTCCAGGGTGGGGCCCCGGTAACCCCATACCGGGCGGGGTACACTGAATCCTTGATATACAATTTATCATGAGAGTCTGTTGGATCGTTCTTAGTCTGGCCCTTCACCCAGGACCAGTTTGTCTTGGGAGACCCTATCAGAGGCAAATTGCCCCGGACAACATAGCTCCTGGGATCACTGGGGCACGCAAACCCCCCCACCACGATAAGGTGACGATCCATGAGGGGGTGCAAAACAATTCATGTATGTTTATTCTCATCTTCTGCTTCCTCTTCGTCTTCTTCGTCTACTTTGACTTTGTAGGCTGTGTTGGTAGCGCCACCTTGTGAATGGGATGTTCAATCTTGTGCGTGCGCAGTCAATGCAGTCAGGCTGCGGGCAGAAAATTTGGGCTGCACGTGGTCATCTGCAGAAGAGCTCTGCGGACACTTGCAGACTGGATGATATGACAAATTTTGTTACACAAGCCTTCCAGTTGCGTGTACGTGGACAACAGAGATTACATCATTTGGCTAGAAAGAGAGATCAAGCTGGGAAGGATGATCTCTTCATCATCCTTTGTGACATATTTAGGCTTTAGCAAGTTAGGCTGATTAAAACAGAGATAGTAATGTACTAATGAGAGAAGAGAGTGTGTTAAGAACATGCAAGGAGTACTTTGAGGAGCTGACAAATGAAGAAAATGAGAGAGAGGAGGATAGATGAAGGAAAACTAATGAACCAGGAAGGCAGAAGTGAGGGCAGCTATGAAGAGGATGAAGAATGGAAAGGCAAGTGGCCCAGATGACATACCTATGGAGATGTTTAGGAGAGATGGCAGTGGACTTTTAACCAGATTGATTAACACAAACTTGGAGAGTGAGAGGATGCCTGAGGAATGGAGAAATGTAATGGTACCTATTCTCAAGAACAAGGGTAACACCCAGACCTGGAGTAACTACAGAGTCATAAAATTGATCAGCCACACTATGAAGATATGGGAAAGAGTTGTTGAAGCCAGGTTAAGAAGAGAGGTGACAATCAGTGAGCAGAAGCATGGTTTCATCAGTGTTGCCAACTTGGCGATTTTCTCGCTAAATCTGGCAACTTTTTAAACACTCTTGGTGACTTTTTTTTTTTTTTTGTCAAAAGCAACTAGCGACAAATCTAGCAAGTTTTTCTGGTGTTATCAGACTTTTCTGGTGTTTTGAAGACTGATATGCAGGGCTTGGCAGGTTGAAGTTTCCTTAGATGGCATCTAAAATCAAACCTATCTGTAATGTGAGACTATGAACATAACTTAATATTGTAGTGGCTGGTGAAATATATGCTCAGCAATTCATCAGGCCCCTTGCCTTTCCCTTCATATGAAGCCGGCTGCATATGAATTCTAACCACATCTCTTAGCTAAGCGACTCTTCCATTATTGCTCCCGTTTCCAGCGGGTTACAACCATGATAAATGCTACTGCTTACATACCGCTTCTGAATTTTTTCTGTGATTAAAGTACTTTAATAAACTCATGTTTCTCTCGGACAGTCACGCTAGCAAGGCACTCTGCCTGGTGACTGACTGGAAAGCTCACGTGGGCGGGGCGCTTCTAAACACCGCGCAGATGACGGTCACGCGCGTTGTTCATGTGCGCGCTTGCGGAAAGTCATTGCTTCATACATTTTTCTTAAATTTATATCTCCTCATAAGCGCGGCAGGCCGCCACCCAGAAATATTACCAGAGGAAACCCTGCCGTATGGATGGTTGTCGGGGACGGGCGGAGTGATTTCTTCCGTGGGCTCTCCAGCTCAGATACACAGCACACTCTAACATAATGGTTCAAGCAGCCACATCTGGTACACCGCTTCCCTCTAGCCGGACAGTCCTTAGCCTTATTGCAGTGCATCACAGACCCACAACCTTTGTAAAGGTTTGTTTTTCCCGGGCAGCCCTTTGGCTGGCAACACTGGCTTCCGTAGCGTCGTTGTCCAAGCTATCTGGGTCTGCAACATTTGCTGCGGCAGTAGGCTCCGGCAGCTGCTGTGACTGGCACCAGTTTAGCTCTGAAGCTAGCTTGTCTGCAGCCTCCAACTGGAGAGCTAGCTCAACAGCTCTGGCTAGTGTTAAATCACTGAGCACCGTGAGTAGCCTAGCCCTCAATGTGGCGCTACACGTGTGCTCCGCAAGCTGTCACGTACCATTTCATCTTCCAACAACCCAAAGCAACACTCGCTAGCTAGCTGCTTTAAATCAGCGACAAACTGATGAGCAGGCTCACCCACTTGCTGATGTCACTGCCAAAAGCGAATTCTCTGGACAGTCACGCTATCCAGGGTATGAAAATAGTTTGCTAGCAGCTCCACAACGTCTTCAAAAGAGTCCAAATAGTGGATAGGATAGATGGAGCTGCCAACCAGGAGGAAAAGAGGAAGACCATAGAGAAGATTCATGGATGTAGTGAAGGAGGCCCGCTCTACCATCCGTTATTATGGGAAATGTGAGATCGCTGCTTCATAAGACAAATCAACTAGTGGCTATGTCCCGGTATGAGAGTGTCTTCAGAGTGGTTAGCATCATGCTTTTCACTGAAATGTGGCTAGCAGAGCTAACAACAGATGCTAACATCAGACTGGAGGGTTTCCACTTACTACGAGCAGATCGGACACTAGATAGTGGCAAGAGTAGAGGCAGGGGGCTGGCAGTGTTTGTGAACAACAGATGCTGTAATCCTTGGCACATCACAATTAAAGAACAATACTGTAGCAAGGACATTGAGTTGCTAGCCATTAGCATGTGACCAGCATTCCTCCCCAGAGAGTTCTCACACATCATTGTAACTGGTATTTATGTACCCCCCTCTGCAAGCGCAGAGGCAGCATGTGACATCATCCACTCAGTCAGCAGCAGGCTGCAGACTCAACACCCAACTGCTCTCCAGCTCATCTCTGGCGATTTTAACCCTGCTTCCTTGTCCTCCACTCTGCCCACTTTCACCCAGTATGTCATGTGCCGCACCAGAGACAGTAAAACACTGGACATATTTTATGCAAACACCAAGGCGTCATATGCCTCATCACCCCTTCCCCTCTTGGTAGACCTGATCACAACCTGGTTCACCTCCTGCCTGTGTACAAACCCCTCGTACACAGACAACCTCTTGTTGCCCACACAGTGAAGATATGGCCCAAGGAGGCGGAGGACACTCTGAAGGACTGTTTTGAATCCATTGGGTGGGAGCAGCTCTGTGATCCACTTAGTGAGGACATTGATGGCCTCACACATACCATGACAGATTACATCAACTTTTGTGTAGAGAACACCGTACCCACCAAGACTATACGGTGTTTCTCAAACAACAAATCCTGGATCAACCCTGAGATAAAGACACTGGTGAAGGAGAAGAAAAGGATCTTCAGGTTGGGAAACAAGGAGGAGCTGAAGTCCATGCAGAGGGAGCTAAAGAGGAAGACTAGAGAAGGGAAGGACAATTACAGGAAGAAGATGGAGGAGAAGCTGCAGCAGAGTGACGTCAGCGATGTCTGGAGAGACTTCAAAGCTATCTCGGGGCACCAGAATACCTCCTTCCAGGCCATGGGGGGTAGGGAGTGGTTGAACGACCTGAACTGGTTCTTTAACAAGTTTGACCAACTGCTCTCTTCTCCGCCTGCCCACCAACCCCTGCTGCCTCTACCTTCATCTAGTCCCGCTGTCCACTGCCCTCCCTTCACCATCACCCCTTACATCCTCCAGCTTTCAGTGAACATCCCCTGCTGTTTTCCCCTCACAGACCCAGCACCCCCCCTCCCAGCACACAGCACCCCCCCCCCCCCGTCTGTCCCTCACTAAGACCCAGGTGACAGCTGAGCTGAAGAAGATCAAGGCGAGGAAGGCTGCAGGTCCAGACAGCATCAGCTTGAGGCTTCTCAAGTCTTGTGCAGACCAGCTTTGTGGGATCGTGGAGCACATCTTCAGCCTGAGCCTGAAGCTAGGGAGGGTATCACAGCTGTGGAAAACATCCTGCGTGGTACCCATGGCGAAGACTCTGCACCCCAAGGACATGAACACCTACAGACCACTGATCCTCACATCACACCTAATGAAGACCCTGGAGAGGTTGCTCCTTGCCCACCACCATGGGCTGGTGCCTGTGGACTTGCCCCCAGATCAATTCAAGGAAAACCAAGGAACTGGTGGGGGACTGCCGCAGGCATGAACAACCCCCCACAACACCAGTAAACATCCAAGGAACAGACATTGAGATGGTGACACCTTACAAGTACCTGGGTGTTCACCTGAACAATAAACTGGACTGGTCACACAACACCAATGCACTCTACAAGAAAGGGCAGCACAGGCTGTTCCTTCTGAGGAGACTCAGGTTGTTTGGAGTGCAAGGGGCACTCCTGAAGACCTTCTACGATTCGGTAGTGGCATCAGCCATCACATTTGGAGTGGTCTGCTGGGGCAGCGGCATCACGGCAGCCTACAGGAAGAGACTGACCAGGCTGAATAACAAAGCCAGCTCTGTTCTGGGGCGCTGCCTCAACCCAGTGAAGGAGGTAGGAGAGAGGAGGATGGTGCTAAGCTGTCATCTCTGCCGGAGTCCCAGTCCCACCCCATGCAGGACACGCTGAATGCACTGAGGAGCTCATTTAGCAGTAGGCTGTACCATCGGAAGTGCTCGAGGGAGAGGTTCCGCGGGTCCCTCCTACCTACGGCTGTCAGACTTTATAATCTAAATGGCTCTGCTCATAGAGGCTGCATTAAACATCACAACTTTGCACATTAGAGATCGCCCCCCCCCCCCCCACTCCACCCCCAATACATAGCTAAGACAATTACCATTATTATCGAGGGTGGCAACAACTCTTCATTCAAATGTGAAAGATACTGTCTGGGTCCATATTTATTTTTTTGCCAACTGTAATGCTGTTGATACCATCTAGCTGCAATGTTCCTGCACTGTGTATAACTGTGTACATATGTATATTTATTTACTGCTAGGGTTGTCGCAATAACAGCAATTTTGTAATACTGCGCTATGGACACGCAGGCCGCAGAGGAAAACGACCAACTGCAGCAACCGCGGTATTCACTTTTTTTTGTGTGTGTGGGTGTGTGGCTATCTCGTTGTCCACTTACGTGCCCCTTTTGATTACTAAATAAATTGCTAAGGCAGGCAGTTAGTAGTGAAAGCGTTTAGACTCCTTGTTAAATACAGCCGTTAACAGTGAGCGCTGAAAGGGCACAAAGTGTGTTATTTCCTTCTGAGCGGAGTGTGTATGCTTCTGACTGTGTATGAGCTGCGAGAGCAGCTTGTTTGAACGAGATTTTTCTAACTACGCTAGCAGCTAGCTAGCGGACTGAGTAAAATTATCACCATTGCAGAGTAAATTAGTTAGAAAATGAAACTCACCCACTGGGAGACAGGAGGACCGGGAACTCTTCAGCTGAATTGGATTTTGGAGTTATTTACCCACTGCGGCGGATGATAAAAAATAAGCAGCGATGCTGTGGTTTTAAGTTGGTTTTATTATATCATACCGCCGTCACAAGCTCCCGGTGCGCATGCACGGCGCCGGGAGCGAGCCCACGGCTCTCAGAGAAGGACACAATATCTGTGTCCTGCAGCAGCAGTTGCAGAATCAGAATGAGAGACATATTGATCTCAGTCCCTAGGTCACATTAAGGACAGGACGCATGAACACAATGCATGAAAGGCAACATCAACATCACAGAAGTGAGCCAGAAGAAGTGGGTCTGTCTGTAGACATTAATACACACATTTCACTGTTCTGTTAATTGCTCTAGCCGAGCGCTGTGTCTGTCCAGTCTGTTTGTGGGGGTTTACACCAAACCGCCACACCCACGGTAAATAACTATGGACCTACAACCTACGGACATCGTAGCAAGCTAGCAGCGAAAACTCATCTTCCATGAAGTTTCGGAGACTTAAGACGACATTTTGAGGTGATCCTCCGGTTGGATAATGTAAACAGAAGCATGACGTTATTTTGAGAATTTCCACAGCAGGTTCAACACAGCTGCAGAAGTTATAAAGGCAGCTTCGCCTGTCTACATCTCACTCAGAAAGGGAAGTTATGTCTGTTCGCATGTTTACATTGAGTTCTTATGTAATTGTGTTGCGCAGAAAAGTTGTCCGTTTGTGTTTGGTGTGAACGCACCTTTAGTTACCACCACTGCTTTATGAAAATGATCGTTTTTGTTTTTTTTAACAGAATCAGCAGTTCATGCCTGCATAAAGAGCGGAGCCCCGCACAGTTGTACAACACACGCATAAAGTTGAGAGGGAGCGGACAGGTCACAGAAGATGGCGGAGAGACATAACGCTTGAACAGAGAGCTCTCCCTTGTCGGATTAAAAATCATTGGTAAATGGCCAACTCGACATAAATGGACCAATAAACCAAGGGATGAAAACACGAAGAAGCCGGGCACACGGACAAAAGCAGGGTAAAACTGAGGAATCCCTTTTCAACAACGCAGGAGAAATCGCTGTACACGAGGCCCAGGGAAACGAGGCAACTACAGCAGAGAAAGTGGAGGACGCCAAACTTGATGCTATGAACACTGGCATCGCCAATTTAGGTAAAGACTTAAAAAAAGAATTAAAAGACTTTAAGCGACAACTCCAACAGGATTTAACGGCTCTTAAGGAAGAGCTGAAAAAAGAGATGAAGGAGGAAATTATGGGTCTCCGAAGAGAAATGGAGCGCAAGCTAGCAGAAAACATCGAGGAGCTGCGCACTCAACGGGCGTGTATGACAGAAGCACAGGCTCGAATATCGGAGTTGGAAGACTGGAAGACTGAGGCAAGCGAGCGGCTGCAGACCCTGACGGCGCAAACACAGAGGATGCAGGAAAAAATAACCGACCTGGAGAGCAGGTCCAGACGGAGCAATATACGCATCTTCGGGATCCCGGAGGGCATTGAAGGCAACTTGATGACGAAATTCATGGATCATTTCTTAAAAAAAGAACTTGAGTTGCCCAATGAAGCAGACCTGCAGATCCAGCGAGCGCACAGAGCCTCGGCACAGAACCCGAATCCAAACTCTACACCCAGGTCAGTTGTGGTAAACTTTCTGAAATATGATGTAAAGGAAAGAATCCTGACACAAGCGTGGAAAAAAAAGATACGAATCGGTGACAAACAGATATTCTTTGACCATGACTACCCGACAGAAATTGTGCAGCAGCGAAAGAAATATGCCAACATTAAAAAAATACTGAAAGAGAAAAAAATTAGATTCCAAACGCCGCTAATGAAGATGAGAATTCATTGGGAGGACAGCGTGAAAACGTACAACACAGCCAGAGAGGCAGCGCGGGACATGACGGAGCGAGGCTTTGTGGTGAGCGTGCCGGAGGAAGCGGCTGGAGCAGCGGCGGCACTGAACGCATCACGACAGCCGGAGTGGAGGCAAGTGAGCGGCAGAAGGCGGGAGACAGACGTGGCGCACCGGGCCCAGGAAAAACTGCAAGGCTTTCAATGGAAAGCCTAGATTATAACAAAGATTAAGAAGGACACAGAAGAAATGAAGGCCAAGAAGACAAGGTAAAAGAGAAACAAACGGCTAGGAGAGGTTTAAGTGATTTTTGTTGGACATTTCTAGACTAATGACTATTACTTGGATAGTAAATATAGGTCTAGGGAGGGCCCTTTACTCTGTGAAGACATTCCCTCCACCCACCAGCAGGGACCAGTGGGCAGAAGAAAGGCCCAAAGTACGGAGGTCGAAGTTCGTTAATGTGTTTTTGTACAAATATGTGTTAGTTTTGTTGTTAAAGGGGTTAGGAGCACAAGTTAAAAAAATGGAAAAACATGAATATGGGTAAAAATCTTAAGGTAATGACATTAAACGTGAATGGTCTGAACTCACCTGTTAAAAGGGAAAGAACAATAAGAAAATTCAAGAAGGAAAAAGCCGAAATTATATTTATGCAAGAGACACATTTGAGCAAGACAGAACATGAGAAACTAAAGAGATTTGGCTATAAGAACTCCTACTACAGTTCATTTAAGGGAGGTGTAGTGGAGCTGAAATAACGAGGCGGTTTTGTATTAAAAACAGGGTTTTTAATGAATAGCTCCTCTATCAAATCTCATCAGGTGTAGAGTTTGGCAGAAGGCAAGAGAGAGATCTCTGCTTCGCTCGCTGGTTAAATACAAGCACACATAGGACCATTCATTGAAAAAGCTGACGTAAGAGCCACTCATTGAAAAAGGTAACATCTCCCCGTTATCTTAACCCCCATTGTCCTGCCATCCCCTCTCCCTGTCTTGGGAGGTGATGGGAACTCCCCCTCTCGCTTTAGGGGTAAAGGTGTCGAGTCCATCTCCACTGCCGCGTCTTGGTAGGTCCATTGTCTTTAACCCGGCGTGGGGGATGCTCTGTCCTTTCTAGGTGTGAAGCTCCTTACATATGCTGTCACAAAACATTTCCACTTGTTCTAACATATGTAGATATGGGATATAAGAGTCATATATACCACAGGCCCCCCAAACACTAGGAAAGGACACAGAAAGAATTACAGTCTAAGATAAACAACTATGAAATACTACGTGTTACAACTGTTGCTACCGGAGAAGTTTTCTAGCAGCCATGCTCCTAAGAAAGTTCAGTGGTAAACATAACAGCATAGTGAAATCATAAGTAGCCTTAAACTGTTGCAGCACAATTAGTGAATAATTGCGGGGTGGTTGGTATCAGTCCTTGTGCTGTTTGGGCTTTATCCTTCTCCCAAAACTGCTGTAGGTTGGCTTAGGTGTTCCGCTGGGACCTTCTCGTGGTGAATCTGCATTGTGGGAAGGAAAGAGATTATTTGTTCCCTGCCTGGGGGCTGAGACTTTTCCTCTGGGGGGTCTACCACGCCGAGGCGCTCGTGCCACCTGTGTAGGCTCGTCTCTCAGCAAGAAGGCAGGTTTGAGTCTGTCGACACTGACCACTTCCTTTCTGTCCCCATAATCAAGCACAAAGTGTTTGTCACCATTTTCCAGCACTCTGAACGGGCCATCGTAAACTGGGCGTAACGTTGGTTTAATAGCTTCATGCTTAACAAAAACGAACTCAGCGTTTTTCAAAGTTTGAGGAAGAAAAACTCGTGGAAAAGAGTGATGAGCTGGACCGTGGAGGGAAACCGGTCCGCTGCTGCCTAAAAACCTTGGGACGGGAAAGTGTGCTGGTTCTGGGTTCTCTGGTAAAAATTCTCCTGGGAGTCTGATAGGCTGGGCAAAAACTAATTCTGCAGGAGAAGTGTCTAAATCCTCTTTAGGTGCTGCACGCAACCCCAATAAAACCCAGGGGAGTTTATTAACCCAATTTGTGTCCGTTAGTGAGGCCCTGAGGGCAGCCTTTAAGGACCTGTGAAAACGCTCGCATAACCCATTAGCCTGAGGGTGATAAGCGGTGGTGCGATGAATTGTTGCCCCTAAACTGTTAGACATGGCTGACCAGAGCTCTGAGATAAACTGAGGCCCTCTGTCTGACGTGATGTCTGATGGAACACCGAAACGTGCCACCCAGTTTGCTAGAAAAACGCGAGCGACTTCCTCCGCTGTGGTTGACGCTAGAGGGACTGCCTCTGGCCAGCGCGTGGTGCGGTCTATCATTGTTAACAGGTGTGTGAAACCTTGGGAGGAAGGTAGAGGCCCCACGAGGTCGACGTGAATGTGGTCGAATCTTCTAGCAGGAATTGGAAAAGGCTCCAGAGGGGCCTTTGTGTGTCTGTGTATTTTGGCGCGTTGACAAGGAATGCAAGTTTTTGCCCATTCTCTCACGTTTTTGCGCAGGCTTGACCACACAAACTTTTCAGCAACCATTTTGACCGAGGCGCGCACACCTGGGTGCGCGAGGGCGTGAATTGCGTCGAAAATATGGCGGCGCCAAGCAGTTGGTACTAACGGGCGAGGTCGGCCGGTTGAAACGTCGCATATTAGGGGAGGCACGCCGTCGCGCAACTCATTTTTCTCCAGCCTTAACCCTGTTGGTCCGGACAGGAGCGCGCGCACGTCCGCATCACTGCTTTGTTCCTCCGCCATGGCTGCATAATCTATCCCATCCTGGGTAGGTGCTGCGTATGTGTGTGCGTTAGTGAAGAGTTCCGCTGCTGAGGCGGTGTAATCTGTCTCCTCGTGCTCTGGCGGTGTCACAGCGCGAGAGAGACAGTCAGCTACTACGTTAAGTTTGCCTGCTACGTGTCGAATGTCTGTGGTGAACTCTGAAATCGCAGCTAGCTGTCTTTGTTGTCTGCCTGACCATGGTTCTGAAATTTTAGCCATAGCAAAAGTGAGCGGCTTATGGTCCACAAAAGCCGTGAAACTCCGCCCTTCTAACCAAAACTGGAAGTGGCGGATGGACAAATGAAGCGCCAGCAGCTCTCTGTCAAAAGTGCTGTATTTGCGTTCAGTTGGGTTTAGCGATTTGCTAAAGAATGCTAAAGGTTGCCAGACCCCACTGACAAGTTGTTCTACAACTGCCCCTATAGCCAGGTCTGAAGCATCTGTGGTTAGAGCAATGCGGGCTGAGGGATCTGGGTGGACTAACATTGTGGCGTTAGCTAGGGCGCTTTTTACTTCCGCGAAAGCGCGTTCGCGCTCCGGGGTCCATTCGACCGCGTTGGAAGCTTTCTTTTTTCTGAGCGCGTCATATAGGGGTTGCATGAGCTGAGCTGCGTGTGGGAGGAAACGGTTGTAAAAATTAACCATCCCCAAAAATTCCTGTAGCGACTTAACCGTTTGAGGCCGTGGAAAACTTTCTATCGCACGAACTTTGTCTGGAAGCGGAATTGCCCCTGCCGGGGAGACCTTATGTCCCAAGAAATCAATTTGTGATACGCCGAATTTGCATTTGGCTGGATTGATTATAAGTCCGTGCTCTTCCAGCCTCTGAAAAACGGTAGTGAGGTGCTGTTCGTGTTCTTCCTCGGATGAACTGGCTACCAGCATGTCATCGAGGTAGACAAAAACAAAGGGTAGGTCGCGTAGGACAGCGTCCATCATCCGTTGAAAAGTTTGAGCCGCGCCTTTGAGGCCGAATGGCATTCTTAGGAATTCAAAAAGGCCGAAAGGGGTTATAACCGCTGTTTTAGGAATATCTTCAGCTTGGACTGGGACTTGGTGATAACCGCGGACTAAGTCTATTTTTGAAAAAATGCGCGCACCTGCTAAGTGTAATGAAAAATCCTGAATGTGAGGAATGGGGTAGCGGTCATGCGCTGTAGCGTTGTTTAGCCTGCAGTAATCTCCGCACGGTCTCCAAGAACCGTTGGATTTCGGGACCATGTGAAGTGGTGAAGCCCAAGGGCTCTTTGAACGTCGGCAAATGCCTAATTTTTCAAGAGCTGCAAATTCGTCCCTTGCTATGTTGAGCTTGACCGCGTCTAAGCGGCGAGCTTTGGCAAAAACGGGAGGTCCCGTTGTTGGAATGAAGTGTTTAACCCCGTGTTTGGCTACAGTGGCTGAGAATTTGGGGGTTGTGAGTGCTGGAAATTGGGTGAGGAGTTGCTCAAACTTACCTCCCGCTGTGGTGACGTTGGCCTGCACAGGTGGTGGGGAAACTCGAGCTGAACATGGAATATAAGCAAAAGATAGTGCATTAACCAGGCGCCTATTTGCAAGATCCACTAATAACCCATGTGCACACAGAAAATCTGCGCCTAACAAGTTAAAGCTCACCGCTGCTACAACAAATGTCCATCTGTAGCTGCGGCCGTGGATAAGGAGGTGCAGGCTCTTTTCGCCGAACGTGTCGATGTCAGAGCCGTTGGCTGCCACTGCTCCGTTGCCCCGGGTGCCCATGGTTCGATCTGCGTGGGAGGGCATGACGAAACTCAGCTGAGCTCCCGTGTCGATGAGGAACTGCTTGCCTGTGTATCCATCCGTCACGTATAACAGCTTATTCTTCTTGCCGAGAACCGCTGCTGTTAATGGCCCTCGGCTTTGGCGTTTCCACGACATCGTAAACTTGCAGGGGGGAACGCATTTGCGGGCTTTCTCTGCGAAGCGGTGGTGATAATAGCAGACGTCGTTCTGCTCGTTGCGCTTGGGCCGCGCCGCTGTCACCGTGGGTTGAGCCTCTCCAAGGCTCGGGGTGTCAGTTTTCAGATCTGCGGATGCTGCTGTGGGTGTCCGTTCTCTGCAGGCGTTGACGAGCCGGTAAGCCTCGTTGGCCAGTGTGCGGAAATCCTGATGATTATTGCACTTCATACTGGCGAGTGTCCCTCTTAAATGCGGTGGTAGCGTGCTGAGGAAAATGAATTGGAAAAGGAAATTATCATTATCCTCCTCCTTGAGTTGTAGCAAATCCTCCATGAGGGTCCTCGGATTGCTCCCTCTGTGGCCGTAGACCGCCAGGATCCTCTCGGCTCTTTCCTCTGCTGACGGGACATAATTCGCCACGATGGTCGCTTTGAGTGTCTCATATTTGTCCCGGGCTGGTGGTCGCCGGACCAAACTCCGCACACACTTCGAAGTGGCGGAGTCGAGTTTGGAGACGATATGGTAAAACTTAATATCGTCTGCTGTGATGCCCGCCAGTATAAACTGGGCTTCAGCTTGCTGAAACCAAGAGGCGGGGTCTTCTCGCCAGAAGTCTGGCAGGTTGACAGCAACGGTGTTCGTGCACACCATCACTGTTGTGCCCGCCGGGTGAGAGTGCCTTGCCTCGGCACTCACGGCGGTGCTGAAGCTCGGTTGAGCTCTCTCAGTGCCCTCTGCCGTGGGGAACAGCTGTCTGCTTGTTCCCTCGTCTGCGTCGTCGCTGGCGTATGCCCGAGTCACCATGGATGAGCAGCTTGAAGAACGCCTCAGGTCCATATTCTCGCGTCAGGGTCACCAGTGTAGTGGAGCTGAAATAACGAGGCGGTTTTGTATTAAAAACAGGGTTTTTAATGAATAGCTCCTCTATCAAATCTCATCAGGTGTAGAGCTTGGCAGAAGGCAAGAGAGAGATCTCTGCTTCGCTCGCTGGTTAAATACAAGCACACATAGGACCATTCATTGAAAAAGCTGACATAAGAGCCACTCATTGAAAAAGGTAACATCTCCCCGTTATCTTAACCCCCATTGTCCTGCCATCCCCTCTCCCTGTCTTGGGAGGTGATGGGAACTCCCCCTCTCGCTTTAGGGGTAAAGGTGTCGAGTCCATCTCCACTGCTGCGTCTTGGTAGGTCCATTGTCTTTAACCCGGCGTGGGGGATGCTCTGTCCTTTCTAGGTGTGAAGCTCCTTACATATGCTGTCACAAAACATTTCCACTTGTTCTAACATATGTAGATATGGGATATAAGAGTCATATATACCACAGAGGAACTAAAAGGGGGGTTATGATACTAATTTCAAATAAAATACAATTTGAATGTGAACAAGAAATCCAGGATAAAGAAGGCAGATATAAGATAAGATAAGATAAGCCTTTATTAGTCCCACAACGGGGAAATTCCAGGATTGCAACAGCACAGGGATAGCAACACTCAGAGCAACAATCAGAAGGCAAGAAAAAAAACAAGCAAGCAAGAGCAGCTAATATACATATGTACATATTACTATAAAATATATATATACACACACACACACAGACACACAGTGCAGAGCATTGTAGCTGGATGGAATAAATATATGAATATATGAACACACAGTGCAGAGCATTGTAGCTAGATGGAATAAATATGTAAATATATAAACACCCACAGTACGGAGCATTGCAGCTAGGTGGAATAAATATGCAAGTATATAAACACACACAGTGCGGAGCAATGTAGCTAGATGGAATAATATGTAGATATATAAAAACACAGTGCGGAGCATTGTAGCTAGATGGAATAAATATATAGATATATAAATATAAACACACCCAGTGCTGAGCATTGTAGCTAGATGGAATAAATATGTAAATATATAAACACACACAGTGCAGAGCATTGTTGTTAGGTGGGATGAAACAGCATAACCGTCTATTTAGTTATCCTACATGGTATGATTATGTGCCCATACATATTCTCACCCTCCATAGCGACCGGTATGTTCCTAGTTGTATGCCGGAGAGGACCATTGTGTAAGTCTATTGCATCTTTTGCATTCAAAAAAACTATTAGTTTGTTACGTCTTTTTGCTATCTCTGCGAGCAGCCCTGCTTAGGTTGTACAGTCTGACAGCCGTTGGTAGGAAGGACCTACGAAACCTCTCGGTTGTGCACCTGGGATGATGTAGTCTGCTGCTAAATGAGCTCCTCAGTGCATCCAGTATGTCCTGCATAGGGTGGAACTCGGACTCCAGCAGAGATGACAGTTTAGCCACCGTCCTTCTCTCTCCTATCTCCTCCATCGGATCAAGGCGCTGCCCCAGGACAGAGCTAGCTTTCTTGATCAGTTTGTTCAGTCTCTTCCTATCGGCTGCAGTAATGCCACTGCCCCAGCAGACCACTCCAAAAGTGATGGCTGATGCCACCACCGTGTCATAGAATGACTTCAGCAGCGCCCCTTGTACACCAAAAGACCTGAGTCTCCTCAGCAGGAACAGCCTGCGCTGTCCCTTCTTGTAGAGTGCGTCAGTATTGTGTGACCAGTCTAGTTTATTGTTCAGATGAATACCCAGGTACTTATAGGATGTCACCATCTCGATGTCTGTTCCCTGTATATTTACTGGTGCTGTGAGGGGCTGCCCATGCCTGCGGCAGTCCACCACCAGCTCCTTAGTTTTCCTCGCGTTGATCTGGAGGCAGTTCCGATGGCACCAGTCCACAAAGTCCTGGATAAGCCCTCTGTACTCAGCTTCATCTCCGTTGGAGATGAGACCAACGATCGCAGAGTCATCAGAGAACTTCTGTAGATGGCAATGTGTTGTGTTGTGTGAGAAGTCCGCAGTATAAAGAGTGAACAGGAAGGGAGCCAGCACCGTTCCCTGGGGGGGCCCCCGTGCTACTGATGATCGTGTCGGAAACACAGTCCCGGGTTCTCACAAACTGAGGCCGGTTAGTGAGGTAGTCCAGGATCCATGATGACAGGTGCTGGTCCACCCCTGCGCGCAGCAGCTTGTCCTTCAGGATCATCGGTTGGATGGTGTTGAAAGCACTGGAGAAGTCAAAGAACATGATCCTCACCATATTCCCGGGCTTCTCCAGGTGGGACAGAGAACGGTGAAGGAGGAAGATCACCACATCCTCCACCCCAATGCCATGCTGGTAGGCGAACTGGAGTGGATCAATCGCTGGTTCCACCAGGGGGCGGAGATGAGCAAGGAGCAGTCTCTCCAGGGTCTTCATCAAGTGGGACGTCAAGGCCACCGGTCTGTAGCTGTTCAGGTCTTTGGGGTGGGAAGTTTTTGGTACAGGTACCACACAAGATGTTTTCCACAGCTGTGGTACCCTCCCCAGTTTCAGGCTCATGTTGAAGATATACGTCACAATCCCACACAGCTGGTCTGCACAGGACTTGAGGAGCTTTGCGCTGATGCCGTCCGGTCCCGACGCCTTCCTCGCCTTGATCTTCCTCAGCTCCGTCCTCACCTGGGTCTTGGTCAGGGTCAGGATGGGGGGCTGTGTGTTGGGAGTGGGGGGGGTGTCGGTGGAGTGGGGAGTGGGCAGCAGGACTTGATTTCTTAGAGGCAGCAGTGGTTGTTGTGCAGACAGGGGGGAGGGCGGTTGGTCAAATCTATTGAAAAACAGATTCAGGTTGTTCGCCCACTCCCTGCCCCCCGTGGCCTGGGGGGAGGTATTCTGGAGCCCCGAGATGGTTTTGAGGTTTCTCCAGACCCCGCTGATGTCGCTCTGTTGCAGCTTGTCCTCCATCTTCTTCCTGAAGCTGTCTTTGCCTTCTCTGATCTTTCTCCTCAGCTCCCTCTGTACGGACTTCAGCATCTCCCTGTTCCCCGACCTGAAGATCCTCTTCTTCTCTCTCAGAAGTGTTTTTATCTCAGGGTTGATCCAGGGTTTGTTGTTTGAGTGACGCTGTATGGTCTTGGTGGGAACGGATTTGTCCACACAGAAGCTGAGGTAGCCCGTGAAGGTGTGAATGAGGCCATCGATGTCCTCACCATGTGGATCGCAGAGCTGCTTCCAGGCAGTGGCTTCAAAACAGTCCTTTAGAGTGTCCATTGTCTCCTCAGACCATAACTCCACAGTGTGCATGGCCGGAGGTTGTCTGTGCACTAGGGGTTTGTACACCGGTCGGAGATGAACCAAGTTGTGATCCGATCTCCCAAGTGGGGGGAGTTGTGATGAGGTGTACGCCTCCTTAGTGTTTGCGTAGAACAAATCCAGTGTTTTATTGTCTCTAGTGTGGCATGTGACATACTGGGTGAAAGTGGGCAGAATGGGAGACAGTGAAACGTGGTTGAAATCGCCTGAGATGAGGAGAAGAGCATCTGGGTGTTCTGTCTGCAGCCTGCTGGTTACTGAATGGATGACGTCACGCGCTGTCCCAGCGTTCGCCGTCAGATTTGCATAAACAACAATGCAGATCACGTGTGAGTGTTCTCTCGGGAGATATGTAGGCCTCATGCTAACAGCTAGCAACTCAATGTCTTTGCTGCAGTGTCGTTGTTTAACAGTGATATGTCCCGGTCTGCACCAGTTGTTGTTAACATACATTATCACTCCACCGCCCCTAGCTTTGCCACTCTCTGGTGTTCGGTCAGCTCGTATCATGTGAAAACCCTCCAGCTCAATGTTAGCATCTGCTGCTAGTTCAGTTAGCCACGTCTCAGTAAACAAAAGGAGAGAGCACTCCCGGTAAGTGCTATCATAACGGGAGATAGCCGCAAGCTCATCTAACTTTCCCAGTATCGACCGTACATTTCCCATGACAACAGATGGAAGGGAGGGTCTGTACCTTATATTTTTTGTCCTCCGCCTTACTCCAGCCCGGCAGCCGCGACGCTTTCGCCTCAATTCTCTCGGTATGTCGAGTTTTTCCAGTGGGACCGGGTGGCGGTTAAATGCTAGCAGCTCTTCCCTGTTGTATCGTATCCTGCTATAAACAGTGGCTCCGTCCACCGGCTCAGGAGACATTTGGGACGATCTGTGTGTCCGTGATATAAGTGGGGTGAAAAAAAAAGTGATCAAAAGAGAGAGGAAGGGAAAAAAAAACTCGGAATTGAGCCGCTGTTGCAAAAGGCAGCCTACTGGTGTGGCGCCGAGAGGACAAAGGACATATGGAAAGGACATATGTAATAATAAAGGGAAGAATAGATGGTTTGCAGATCACATTAGTGAACATTTATGCCCCACCAGAAAGTGACAAGGGTTTTTTTCAACATCTGTTTGATCTCATAGCAACACACAGTGAAGGAGTCCTAATTTGTGGAGGAGACTTAAATGCTGTCGTGGATCATAAGGTTGACACAACAAGTGATAAGAAGACAAAAAAACATGTAACAAAGTTCATAAGAACCTCACTGGCAGAAATGGGTATGGTAGACATATGGAGGGACCTGCACCCACTCGAAAAAGACTATACACATTATTCAGCAGTCCATAAAGTACACTCTAGAATAGATTACTTCCTTATGAATGAAGGTGACAGACACAGGGTGAGAAATTGTTGGATTGGAGGGGCAGAAATATCAGACCATAATCCTATATACATGGAAATATATTTAAACAATAGAAAACGACAAACAACATGGAAACTTAATGTAGGACTGTTAAATGATGAGAAAATGAAAGAAAGAATAAAAGTAAACATAAACGAGTCTATCGAAGAGAATGATAATGAAGAAGTGGACCCAACAATACTATGGGATGCACTAAAAGCCGTGTTAAGAGGTAAATTAATTGCTGAATCAGGAAAAGCAAATAAGTCTAAACTGGAAACATATGAACAAAGATGTGAGAGACTGAGGGAATTAGAACGTAAACATTAAAGCACAAACGACCCAAAAATATATCAAGAAATTAAGGAAGAAAAAATAAAGATAAAAGAAATACAAATAGATGAAATTGAAAGGAAAAATAGATATTTAAAACAAAAATATTATGAAACGGGGCCAAAGGCCACAAAACTGCTGGCAAAACGGTTAAGAAAACAACAAACAGTGAATAATGTATATAAGATTAAGGACCCCATCACAAATAAAACCACAGTTACCCCAGAAAACATCGAAGAAATATTCCATAATTTCTGTCAAAAACTATACTCGCAACCTGAAGAAACAAATACTAAGGATATTAAAAAATTTCTATGCACATTGGACTTGCCATCAATAGGAAACCAACAAAATGAAAAGCTAACAGCAGAAATAACAACACAAGAGATTAAAGTTGTGATTAAGTCACTTAAAAATGGTAAATCACCAGGTAGTGATGGATACCCCTCTGAGTTTTATAAACTGTTTATAGAAGAACTCAAGCCACAGCTCCTAAAGTCATTTAATTGGACATTAAACAACAACAAAATACCTCCATCATGGAACGAAGCCATTATTTCAGTTATTTTAAAGCCAGGGAAAGATGGGGAACAATGCGGAAACTATAGGCCAATCTCTTTATTAAATGTGGATTATAAAATATATACAACAATTATATGTAAACGAATAAAGACATTCTTGACGGAATTGATAGAGGATGATCAAACTGGTTTCATAGAGGGACGCCAAACACATGACAATATCAGGAGAACTGTACACATAATCAAATACATAAAGAAAAGAAAAGCGCAGTAATGAGTTTAGACGCAGAAAAAGCATTTGATAGGGTTAATTGGAAGTTCCTATATAATGTGCTGGAACGCTTTGGATTTAACGAAAAATCAGTACAATGCATAAAGACACTGTATCAAAAACCTGTGGCAAGAATCAAGATAAACGGTAGCTTAACAGACAAAGTAAATATACAAAGATCAACTAGACAGGGATGCTGCCTATCGCCCACCTTGTTTGCTCTGTTCACAGAGCCACTGGCTCAAGTGATGAGACAAAATAAGAAATTAAAAGGTGTAACAATAAAGGGAGCGGAACGCAAGATTGGGCTATTTGCAGACGATATAGTTTACCTTGAACAACCAGATGAATCAATAATGGAAATGATAAACTTGATAGAAAATTTTGGAAAATTATCAGGATACAAGATAAACATAACAAAAACACAAATACTGACATTCCACTATAACCCTTTAAACCAGATAACTGATAAGATCAAACTAAACTGGAAACAAAAAGAAATAAAATACCTTGGAGTGAACATACCTAAAGATCTAAGCAAAATCTATAAAGCAAACTATGATAGGTTGGATTAAGAAATAAAAAAGGATATTGATAGATGGTCAATCTTAAATATGGATCTGAATTCAAAAATTAAGACAGTCAAAATAAGCATACAACCTAGACTGCTTTACCTCTTCCAGGCTCTACCAACAGAGATTCCTGATGCCCAGTTCTCAAAGTGGGACAGGATGATATCGAGATTTGTTTGGGGAGGTAAAAAGCCGAGAGTGAAATATAAAACACTCCAGTTACCAAAAGAGAAAGGAGGCATGGGCCTACCGAGTCTAAAGGAATATTACTACTCAGCACAAATAAGATATATCATATGTTGGTGCGACGGAGGATATGAGGCAAAATGGAAAGAAATAGAAAAGGAAATTGAGGGATTCCCAGTACAAAACATAATAGGAGATAAGGATGCATATAAGCAAATCAAACAAATAGACCCTATCACTAAATTTACTTTGGAACTGTGGTATAAAATAGTACAAAAGTATAACATAAAGGAGGACATAAAACTATTGAAATGGGCAGCATTTGACAGTCAGTTTGAACCGGCAAAACAAGATAGGGGATACAAAAATCTGGTGAACAAGGGAATCACAGCATGGGGCAATATCGGAAAAAAAGATCTCGGGAGCTTTGTAAATATCAGGAGAAAATTTAAATTAGAAAGATCGGAATTCTTCAGATATCTGCAGATGAGAGATTATTATATGAGGAAGATTAGACATAACCTCCACACAGATGTGAGCGAGATTATACAATTCATTTTAAGCTCATATACAGGAAATAAAATAAGAATTATTTCAAAGCTGTATCAGAAACTTATGGCAAACAAACATTCAAGTAACTATATAAAGGAGAAATGGGAGAAAGAGCTAAATTTAAACATAACAGAAGAAAGCTGGCAAGAAATGTGGAAAACACAACACACATCAACAAGTTCAAGGACATGGAGGGAATTTGGATGGAAAAACCTGATTCGTTATTTCATTACACCACAGATTCAAAGAAAATATACAAATACCCAATCTTTATGCTGGAGGGGCTGTGGGGCTCAAAATGCAGACCACTCGCATATGTTTTGGAAATGCTGCAAAATCTCACCATTCTGGAAATCTATACATGTGACAATACAGAGGATATTAGGATATAATATACCAATGAACTGTAACTTGATGTATTTATGTGATTTTAAAAGAGACAACGTAATACAGGCTGAGGACAGATATCTAGTTAAAATCTTGCTGATTGCTACTCCCACGTCTTCTATACCTTTTCCAAACAATACCGGTAGAACCCCCCCAAAAAACATGGCAGGAGCTAGACAGAAGGATCTCAAGATTCATATGGCAGGGCAAGAGACCTAGAATCAGATATAGAACCCTACATCTAAACAAAGGCAAAGGTGGGCTCGCGCTGCCAAATATCAGGGACTATTTTATAGCTGCACAAATTAAAACTTTAGTAGAGATATGTAACCCAGTCTACACTGCACAATGGAAGGAGATGGAATGCCAAATAACAAGTGACATCCCCCTACAGGCGATAATAGGGAACAATGCCTTACCTAAACTCTTGAATAACACTAACCCGTGGATAGAGACCCCGCTAAAAATTTGGTTTAAGATAGTCAGAGAGAATCAAGCTAAAGAGCCCTATCGACTTCTGCAATGGATTGCCTATGATCAAGACTTTACCCCCAATAAAACAGACACTAGATTTAAAGAGTGGAAAGAGAAAGGGCTGATAAAATATTACGATTTCTTTAAGGGGCAAACTTTAAGAAGTTTTGAAGACTTGAAAAAACAAGGTATAAAAGGTATAAAAAGGAGGATTTGGAAAGGGCCCAGTCAGGTGTTCTGAAGGTCTTCTTAATGGCATATAAAGGGATCCCAGGGATCAGATACATTTCTAAAATATACCAAGATCTTCAAGACTTAAAAGGAGACAACACATCATATATAAAAGAGAGATGGGAAAAAGAGGGGAATTTCACTTTACAATTGGAAATATGGGAAAAGCTAAATAGACAGCAATGGAAAAGTACCTCATCCCTGCAGTGGAGAGAATTTGGATGGAAAAATTTGGTAAGATTTTTCAGAACACCTGCACAAAACAAATTTACCCATAAGGGGTTGACCTGTTGGCGCTTGTGTGGTGAAAAGACTGCAAATCATTTTCATGTGTTTTGGTCATGACCAGTTATCCACCAATATTGGACCAATGTACAGACAATATTGGGGAAAATATTCAAAATAACAGTTCCCTTTTCTTTTATAACTTTGTATCTGGGTTTACTACCGGACTCACTGGAAAGACGAGGAGATAAATACTTATTCAATGTTTTAATATTGGCAAGTAAAAAAGCCCTAACTAAAAAATGGATGCTGAAGGACTGTCCTACACCTGAAGATTGGATTAACGTGATTCAAGACATTTACTCGATGGAAAAGTTGACATTTGCACTGAGACAGGACATGGATGGGTTCATGAACTTTTGGCAACCCTGGATCGCATATGTGTCTTCCATTAGATCTAATCTTTGACAAATACCATTTCAATGATGGTCCTACTCTTTGTTCTAAAGCTACTCAGATGCTCTTTTACTTTTAATTACTTAATTTTCTGTTTGTTTGTTTTTTGCTGTTCTGTTTGTTTGTTTATTCGGGGTTTTTTTGTTTTTGTTTGTTTTTTTAATTTAATTCTCTTTAATTTCACTCTTTCTTTCACTTTAAAAAAAAAGGGGGTGTTGTAATAACTATTCTACCAATGTTGTCAAATAGCAAAATATAAGTGAACGTACGATGAAAATGTTAACAATGCAATGCTGTAATGACCTGTATACCCTTTACAAAAACTTAAAAAAAAAAAAAAAATCTTGCTGATTGCATGTAAAAAAACAATCACAAGAAAATGGCGATCAGAAGTTCTTCCTGACCAAGAGCAATGGACTGACATTGTTGAGGATATACGTTTGATGGAAAAACTAACATATTGACAAAGAATGCAAGAAGGACTATATGAAAAAAAATGGCGGAAATGGACACACTACAAAGTGCAACAACAAGACAGAAATTGAAAGAATAACCAAAGACACTGGAAAAACCAGAAGAATTAAGAGATGGAAACTTAAAACTTGATGCTCCAACATTTGTTCCCCCCCCCCTTTTTTTTCTTTCTTTCTCTAGCTCCTTTTTTTTTAAATATAGACTGTGATCTGAATGTAATATGTATGATGAAAAATGAATAAAAATCAAAGTTACGAAAAAAAAAAAGTTGAGAGGGAGCTGCAGCGAGACTTAAGCTTCCCTCATTTGCCACCTAAGTTATAAACCCTGTTTAAATTACGAATCCACAGGGTCCTAAAAACATTTGCAATAATACTGCATACCGTATTGAGCTGTCCACCATCACCACAGGGGAAATTCCTCTACCATGACAGCCCTATTTACTGCTTTGGTTAACCAGTTCTTATCTTAGTATTGTGGAGAGTGTGAATAACGGAGGCAGATTTATGGACAGACTGTAGCCACACATGTGACTTACTTTATGACTTATATAATGCCTCACATCTTAGATAAGAACAAAGGCAGAGTTTCCTTGGAGATAACAGGAAGCTGTGAAAGTGTTAGCTTTGGTATGCAAGAGACGGCCTGGAGGATCCTTTGTGGGCCTAAGACTGTGGGGGTGATATTAAGGGATTAAAGAGGAGATGCATTGTTACTTTGATTTTGAATGCAATGTGACTTGTGAGCTGTGGGGAGACCTGGGTATATAAGGGATGAGTTTGTTCTGAGATGTTCTCTTTCTACTTTGCTCATGTTGGAGACGTGTAATAAACTGCCTTGAGACAAAACATGCCTCATCAATTACACACTCCATACTGGTGACCCAAGACGTAGCATGCAGCAAGAAGAGAATTCCCCGGGGCCAGCCTTGTTGGGAGCCCCCAGCCAAGCATACGCCGTTACGGTCCAGCTACCGGACTTTTGGCAGCACAACCCACGCTCCTGGTTCCACTTGATTGAGGCACAGTTTGCCCTCTGGGGAATATCGGTACATGACACGAAATTCTACCATGTGATCACAAAGCTTGATAACCACACAGCGCAACACGTGGAGAGCCTTCTGGAGCAGCCACCAGCCAGCGACAAATACGGCGCGTTGAAGGCTGCACTCATCCAGCACTACACTCTCTCGGTTGAGGAGAGGGCAGAGAGACTCCTGGCGCTGACCGAGTTGGGAGATGGCACGCCCATTGACTTGATGGAGAAGATGCTGAGGTTGAAAGGCTCGGACGATGACCACTTCATCTTTACCCACCTCTTCCTCAGGACCCTGCCGTCAGCGACGAGAGCGGCACTGGCCAGTTCGCCGTTATTGGCCCAGCAGGACTACCGTGTGCTGGCCCGGGAGGCGCATCGGATTGTCAACGCCAGCAGAGTGCGCGCAGCCACGGCGACAGCGACGGAGCTCGGCGCGACGGGCGGAGATGGCGGGGAGCCAAGGACAGCGGTAGCAGAGGCACCGACGACGGCAGCGGCGGGGGCCAAGGAACGCGGAGGAGCCACCCTTTGTTTCTACCACCACTGTTTTGCAGAGAAGGCACGCAAATGTATACCACCGTGCCAGTTCAAGCGCTCGGGAAAACGCCAAGCCCGGGGGTCGGTAGCAGCTGCGACCCTCGGGGAGGAGAACAAGCTGCTCTACTTGACGGACGCACGCTCGGGGAGGCATTTCCTCGTGGACACAGGCGCCCAGCTGAGTTTCATCACGCCTTCCTACACCGACCGGCTGGCAGGTTCCAGCGGTCCCGAGATGGCAGCAGTGAACGGCTCGGAGATTAGGACCTTTGGTGAGAGGACTCTGCTTCTGTCTCTACACGGCCGTACATTTGAGTGGACTTTTGTCATAGCAGCATTGAATTTCAATATATTGGGGGCTGATTTTTTGTGCTCACATGGTTTGTTGGTTGATGTCGCTAACAGGTGCCTGGTTAATGCACTTTCTTTTGACTCTATTCCCTGTACAGCTTGAGCGGCCCGGCCAACAGCACAAGCCAACGTCACAGCGGCAAACGGTGAGTTCCACACACTGCTCACTCAGTTCCCAGCACTCACGGTTCCCACATTTTCGGCAGCCGTCGCTAAGCACGGGGTGGAACATTTTATTACCACCACCGGGCCGCCCGTTTTTGCAAAACATCGGCGCTTGGACGCAGCTAAACCGGCCATAGCGCGCGAGGAGTTTGCCAACCTGGAGAGGTTGGGCATCATCAGGCGTTCGAACAGCCCATGGGCCTCCCCGCTACACATGGTCCCGAAAGCTGACGGCTCGTGGCGACCTTGCGGGGATTTCCACAGGTTGAACAACGCCACAGCGCATGACCGCTACCCAATCCCTGATATCCAAGATTTTTCCATTCATTTGGCAGGGGCGCGCGTTTTTTCTAAAATAGACTTGGTCCGCGGTTACCACCAAGTTCCAGTGCGCGCTGAGGACATACCCAAAACAGCGGTAGTAACTCCATTTGGCCTTTTCGAGTTTTTACGCATGCCATTCGGGCTTAAAGGGGCTGCACAGACGTTCCAACGCATGATGGACGCGGTGCTGCGCGATCTCCCTTTCGTGTTCGTCTACTTGGACGATATCTTGGTAGCCAGCGTGTCCGAAGACGAACACGAAAACCACCTCGCGGCAGTTTTCCGGAGGTTGGGAGATCACAGGTTAATAATCAACACAGCGAAGTGTCAGTTCGGGGTGACGCAGATCGATTTTTTAGGACACCGCGTCTCCCCCCGAAGGAGCGGTTCCGCTTCCTGACAAAGTGCGCGCGGTAGCAGATTTCCCCCGGCCGCAGACGGTCAGGGCGTTACAGGAGTTTTTGGGAATGGTCAATTTTTATAACCGTTTCCTCCCCCGCGCAGCGCAGCTCATGCAACCGCTGTATGCCACGCTCAAAAAACAGAAACCCGCGTGTTATGAAGGCAGGACTGTGATTAAAGATATTACAAGTTTGGTTGCAGTTCTCAGACTGACCACTGGGGGCACGGCCGTTTTTGTGAGGAAGGAACTTATTACACTGTTCATTAGTTTGCCCTGAGTATCGTTGATGGTAGCATATGTCCCTTTAGTTGTCCTTTTTATTAGAGTGTGCGTCCATGAGACAGGTGAGTGATTTGTAGAAGATTATAAAGACGTTTAGTATGGTTATTGTTCACCGGGATAATTTTAAGGACATGATATTCCACTGTTTACCATTGTTAGTTATAAGATAAGATAAGCCTTTATTAGTCCCACAACGGGGAAATTCCAGGATTGCAACAGCACAGGGATAGCAACACTCAGAGCAACAATCAGAAGGTAAGAAAAAAAAAAACAAGCAAGCAAGAGCAGCTAATATACATATGTACATATTACTATAAAATATATATATACACACACACACAGACACACAGTGCAGAGCATTGTAGCTGGATGGAATAAATATATGAATATATGAACACACAGTGCAGAGCATTGTAGCTAGATGGAATAAATATGTAAATATATAAACACCCACAGTACGGAGCATTGCAGCTAGGTGGAATAAATATGCAAGTATATAAACACACACAGTGCGGAGCAATGTAGCTAGATGGAATAATATGTAGATATATAAAAACACAGTGCGGAGCATTGTAGCTAGATGACTGTAGCCCCTTATAGACTAAGGGGCTAAGCTACACTATGTTCTTGTTACTGTATTATTATTTTAGTTGTTGGTTCTTAGGTCTATATATATATTAAAGTAGTCACCTGTATTTGAGCTTGTGTAATTATGGGTATATTGTAAATGAGAGAAGTGTGTCTTTGTTTACTTTAACAATTAGTGTAGTAGTTAAGGCTTTGAGGCCTACCTATAAGGGCAGCACGTGACTGCTATTTAATATTGGATTTGACCAACATTATTTTTGTTCATTATAAGCTGTTATATTTCCACCAATGCTTTAGTTATTTTCCTGGTTATTTATGTTATTGAAGTATTAGGTAGAATTTATATCTGATATGCTCTTCCCTTTTATTTGTTACAGAACCACACACACACATACACCCACACATGTTGGAACAAGTGTTGAAGCAAGTCTGAATAAAGACCATAGAGAATTCATCCAGCCCAGTTCTTGGCATTCTAACCGATGCCCACTCCGCGATCACAACTATACAGAACCAGATAGATGATTCTCCATAACAAAATTTTTGGTGCCGAAACCCAGGATCTGGTGATTACGGAGTGAAGATGGAGCATGGTCCGCAGAGAGGTGGTGCCCGTCCAAGAAGGGCAGTGCGACCACCAGGATGGATGAACGATTGAGGGATACACGCTGCCACCTGCCCCACAAGAGCAGTACAGGGCCACAGAGGGATACGCCGAGATGACGCCCCTCCCGCAACACCCAGGACAGATCAGTGACCCATCTCCTGGCTATCTTGGAACCCCCTTCACCGGACCAGTATTATCCGGTGCCCCCCACGGCTTTATTAGCATAGTACAGTAGCTGCAGGAGGACAACAGGCGTCTGCAGATGATGTTTACAGATCTGAGTAGACAGATAGACCATGGTACTACTACACTGGCTGCTACAAGTCTGCAACCTGTGGAACCAGGAAGCACTAACGTCTCGGCTAATGGTTTGTGGCTCTACACAGATACGCCCACCCAAGCCTCTCTACATCAAGATGCCCTACCTGCAGCAACAGGAGGTGCACAAGAGGAAGAGGAGTGGCCACAACCTCCACCACCAGTTTATTTCCCTAGGGATCATCCTGATCTTCCACATGTGCAATTTGCTCTACCCCAGCAACCACCAGGCATTGTCCAAGAGCTTAGCCAGCGTCGGCAGGTAAGATGCGGCGGCAGTAACTACAAATACAGACACTCAGACCCATATGCAGCAGTCTGCCCTGGCATCTCAAACTCTTGGCCCTTTGGAGGGCAACATCCTGTCTCCAGAGCGAGTGTCTACTCCCACTCAATCTCTCATTCCGAAGGAGAAGATCTACAGAGGCCCAAAGCCCTCAATCCCAGAATTCACCCAGGCTGATCCTAGGCAGTTCGCTTGGCTAAGACTGGCTTTGGACAACATCCTCCCAGCTGACGCAACAGAGAGATTTAAGTATCAAGTGCTCTGTGATCACCTTAAATTTGAGGATGCTCTTCTTCTTGCGGACTTATACAGTAACTCTCTTTGTCCATACACAGACACAATGGCTTCTCTCATTAAGCACTATAGTCAGCCACACCACCTGTCCCTACAAAGAATAGCAGAGCTGATGGATGAGCCCAATATTCGTCCCAGTGACACGGCAGGCTTCAGAAGGTTTGCTCTCAGAGTTCGAGCATTAGTTGGGATGCTTGAGCAGCTTGGAGAAGATGGACGAGTAGAGCTACAGTGTGGGTCTCATGTGGCGAGACTCACAAGGAAGCTACCTCAAGACCTCCGAGCTGCCTTCCGCCGCTACCTCTACCCACAAAATAGTGGAGTGCCATCATTAAGAGACTTTGCAGAGTGGCTGGAATATGAGCTGGTCATCCAAGAGGGTGGTGATGAAGCGGACAGAGATAACAAGAGAGACAGCGGTAGTTCAAAGAGAGATAAAAGAGCTGCTAAGAGAGCTACAACGGTCTTTCTCGGCGCAACACAAGATAGTGAATCCAAAGAGTCTCCAGCTCAAACTCATCACACCTCAGATGCACAGGACAAGCCCAAAGCATACTGCCCCTACTGCAGTAATACCCTACATTTTCTGGATCGGTGTGCTAACTTCAAGCAACTGACAAAGGATCAGAAGGTTAACTGGATTAAGTCTAACAACTGCTGCTGGCGTTGTGGTCGGTGCCACCAAGCGGCCCAATGCCAACTTAAAGTGCAATGTAAAATATGCAAAGGGAAGCATCTGGAAGCCCTGCATGAAGTGAATCTGCGTGCAGCTGCATCTAAACCAATTAACCCAGCAACCTCAGAGCCAGAGAATAAATCATCCGCAGATGTTCTCTACCTAGATCGTCGAGCAGGGTGCAACCAGGTCCTTCTAAAGATCAGTAAAGTTCTGCTGCGAAATGGTGAGCATACGCTGGAGACATTCGCTATACTTGATGACGGATCTGAGAGGACTATCCTGCTACCAGAGGCTACCCAGAAGCTGAAGTTAAAGGGGACCCCAAAGAGTCTCTCCCTGCGGACTGTGAGACAAGGACTGAGAACACTGCATGGGGCATCAGTGACGGTTAAAGTCTCGCCTGTGAGCCACCCATCAAAGACCTTCACCATCAATAAGGCCTTCACCGCAGATGATTTAGGGCTGGCTGAGCATTCATACCCTGTGAAATCACTTCAGCAGAAGTACAGACACTTGAAGAAGCTACCATTGGAGTCATTCACAAATGCCCAGCCATTGCTGCTGATTGGCTCTGACTGTCCCCATCTGGTTACTCCCATCCAACCTGTACGTTTAGGTCCACCTGGAGGCCCTGCTGCAGTTAAGACCAGGTTGGGTTGGACACTACAAGGACCTGTCAACTCTTCTTGCCCGAACTATCAGCCCAAACAATGTTTGTTCTTGTCCACAGCCTCCCTTTCAGCAGAGCTCTTCAGTCATGTAGAGAAGCTATGGCAACTTGATGTTCTGCCATACAGGAATGAAAGGCTGGTTACACGGTCTCTGAGAGAGCAACAGGCTATGGACCTTCTGGAAGCAAAGACAATCAGGGTGAGGGTGGAAGGCACTCAGAGATATGCATCCCCTCTTTTGCGTGTCAATAACATGCCTACTCTGTCCGTGCCACCCGAAGCAGTCCTCCCCAGCCTGCGAGGCACTGAAAAATGCTTGAGTCGAGACCCTGAGAAGGCTATAGCCTATGAAACGGAAATCACAGAGATCCAAGAGTTAACGGACAACCAGACTTGGCATTATGTGACAACAATGGACAACCCCGCAGATGACCTCACCAGAGGTAAAAGATTACAAGAGCTCACAAGTCAGTCCCGCTGGGCATGTGGACCTCCCTTCTTGTTGCTCCCCCCACAGCAATGGCCAGAGCATCCATTTCCCCCTTGTGAGGACTTCACAGAGGAGCAACGCAAAGCCATGATATGTCTGGCTACATCCGTGAGCACCGACTCTATACCCGATGTAACAAATTATGACAGCTTCAATGACCTACTAAAGGAAACTGCAACCCGCCTTCATGGGGCGGCCAGTACATCAGGAGGGAGCCCATCGGCAGACGATTTCAAGGAGGCTGAGCTCCGCATTCTAAGATCTGCTCAAAGAGACAGTTTTCCTGACGAAGTCCGGTGTCTTTCAGCAGCAAAACCAATACCTACCTCAAGCCGCCTCTACACACTCGCCCCTGAATTTGATCAGTCACTTAAGCTCATCAGGGTAGGCGGGAGGCTCAGACGCTGCCCTAATCTGGAAGCTGATGTTAAACATCCTGTTGTCCTGGAACCCAAGCATCCTGTAACCAGGTTACTCATCCGGCAGACTGACCGTGACCTGAAGCATCCAGGGACTGAGAGGTTGTTTGCGGAACTGAGGAGGAAGGTTTGGATTCTGCGAGGCCGTGAAGCCATAAAGAGTGAGCAGCGTTCCTGTCCAGAGTGCCAAAGGTGGAGAGCCCAACCAGTGAACCCAAAGATGTCTGACCTTCCTGTGTCTCGTCTCAGGTTTCAGCAGCCAGTCTTCTTCTCCACTGGCATTGACTGCTTCGGCCCCATGTTAGTAAAAGTGGGTCGCCGTAACGAAAAACGCTGGGGCCTGCTCTTTAAATGCTTGACAACTAGAGCTGTTCACATTGAAATATTGTTCAGCATCAGTACCGACTCCTTCCTGATGGCACTACGTTGGTTTATTTCTCGCCGTGGGAAACCTGCTGAAATACTTTGTGACCAAGGCACTAATTTCCGAGGTGGAAATTGTGAACTTCAAGAAGCCTTCAATGCCCTGCATCCTTCCCTGCAGGCTCAACTTGCAGAGTACCAGCTCAAGTTTCGCTTTAACCCTCCCAGCGCTCCTCATTTTGGCGGGTCTTGGGAACGAGAGATTAGATCCATTAAGGCTGCTTTAACATCCACTCTGGGCTCTCAAGTTGTAAGCGCTGAAGTACTCCAAACGGTGCTGATCGAGATAGAAGGAATCCTCAACTCAAAACCATTGGGGTGCGTCTCGTCAGACCTGGCCGATCCAGACCCCGTCACCCCAAACATGTTGCTGATGGGACGGCTGGATCCCTCACTTCCCCCAGTGTTGTACCATGATTCTGAGCTTATTGGACGCCGTCACTGGAGAACTTGTCAAGTATTGAGTGACCATTTTTGGACGCAGTTTTTACGCCACTATTTGCCAACTCTCCAGACCAGGTCCAAATGGCAAAGGGACACCTCCCCCATTCAAGTTGGCAAAGTTGTACTGATAGTGGACCCCCAACTTCCAAGAGCATCCTGGCCTGTTGGTGAGATCAGTAAAGTTTTTCCAGGACCTGATGGCGTAATCCGATCGGCTGAAGTCAAGGTTAAGGACCGCACCTATGTGAGACCTGTGAGTCGCCTCATTCGCCTCCCAGCTGTACCAGACCAAGATGGACAGTGAGCAGTCTTCAAACTTGCCGGAGCAAGTTCGGGGGAGGCTGTGTTATGAAGGCAGGACTGTGATTAAAGATATTACAGGTTTGGTTGCAGTTCTCAGACTGAGCACTGAGGGTGCGGCCATTTTTGTGAGGAAGGAACTTATTACACTGTTCATTAGTTTGCCCTGAGTATCGTTGATGGTAGCATATGTCCCTTTAGTTGTCCTTTTTATTAGAGTGTGCGTCCATGAGACAGGTGAGTGATTTGTAGAAGATTATTAAGACGTTTAGTATGGTTATTGTTCACCGGGATAATTTTAAGGACATGATATTCTGCTGTTTACCATTGTTAGTTATAGAATAAGGGGCTAAGCTACACTATGTTCTTGTTACTGTATTATTATTTTAGTTGTTAGTTCTTAGGTCTATATACAGTATATATATTGCTTAAAGTAGTCACCTGTATTTGAGCTTGTGTAATTATGGGTATATTGTAAATGAGAGAAGTGTGCCTTTGTTTACTTTAACAATTAGTGTAGTAGTTGAGGCTTTGAGGCCTACCTATAAGGGCAGCACGTGACTGCTATTTAATATTGGATTTGACCAACATTATTTTTGTTCATTATAAGCTGTTGTCATAGCCAGGAGCGGCACTGGGGTTAAGCTCCCAGTGCTCATAAAATGCTCCTTACGGCGTGCGTCTCGAAAAGCCTCTGACAACTAAGTCCAACTCCTAGCCTGCCCGTGTGGTTTAGTCTCTAAGCCCGGCGGAACTGCTTTTACTAATAGGAGAAGGGGCGAGGGCGGATCTCTGGCGCCTTAAAACCAGATGCTTCGGGTAGATGGTGGCTCGTCAACCTGGGAAGGTAGCCCATCTAGGGGAAGGTAAACCCTGATTTCAAACCTCCGCTGCCTTGCGGCACACCCGGTCACGGGAAAGGCTTCGGGAGTCAACCCTGAGGAAAAATCCGGAGTCGGAGCCCCTAAGGCAGTTCTCTGTTGTGCTCAACATCGTTCTGGCAGCTCCTGCGACGGCGCTGGTGCCAAACTATAGCAGCCCTGCTGTTCCTTTGGATTCATCAGTGACGTGGAGAGGGGGGACATGCTGAATGGGTAACATCTTGTCCTCCATATCTTCCTGCCCAGGCTTGAATCCTACCAACGCCCAACGCTGGAAGGCAGAACACCGGTGCGCATCGGCCTGTTCAGCCACAGGCGGTGCTGTTCCAGCAGAGTAGACGTTTAGGATTCTCTTCCATGGTCATCATAGACCGACGGAGGCCGACGAATAAGCTGTTATATTTCCACCAATGCTTTAGTTATTTTCCTGGTTATTTATGTTATTGAAGTATTAGGTAGAATTTATATCTGATATGCTCTTCCCTTTTATTTGTTACAGAACCACACACACACACATACACCCACACATGTTGGAACAAGTGTTGAAGCAAGTCTGAATAAAGACCATAGAGAATTCATCCAGCCCAGTTCTTGGCATTCTAACCGATGCCCACTCCGCGATCACAACTATACAGAACCAGATAGATAATTCTCCATAACACCGCGAATAAGATCGAGTAGTCCCCGGAGCAGGAGCGAGCGTTCGCGGAAGTCAAAGCAGCCCTGGCAGACGCTGCGTTGTTGGCACATCCAGACCCAACGGCCCGCATAGCGCTCACCACTGACGCGTCAGATGTGGCCATAGGGGCGGTTGTGGAGCAGCATGTAGCTGGGGCTTGGCAGCCGCTCGCCTTTTTCAGCAGGACCTTGCGCGATAGTGAACGTAAAAACAGCGCGTTTGACAGGGAGTTGCTGGCTCTCCATTTGGCCATTCGCCACTTCCAGTTCTGGCTAGAAGGGCGCTGTTTCACCGCGTTCGTTGACCACAAGCCACTAACATTCGCGATGGCCAAAGTTTCAGAACCGTGGTCTGGCCGGCAGCAGAGACAGCTAGCCGCGATCTCAGAGTTTACTACCGATATTCAGCACGTGTCAGGTAAACTGAATGTAGTGGCAGACTGCCTCTCGCGCGCCGTGGCTGCCCCTGTCCGCGTGGGGATAGATTACACAGCCATGGCCGCGGAGCAGGTTAGTGATGCGGATGTGCGCGCGCTCCAGTCTGGACCAACAGGGTTAAGGCTGGAGAGCAGGGTGCTGCAAAACGGTGTGCCCCCCCTAATCTGTGATGTCTCCACGGGGCGACCGCGTCCCGTGGTACCGGCAGCGTGGCGCCGCCGTGTTTTTGACTCGATTCATTCTTTGGCGCACCCGGGGGTGCGCGCGTCGGTCAAAATGGTAGCAGAAAAATTTGTGTGGCTCGGCCTCCACAAACAAGTGAAAGAGTGGGCGGCAGCCTGCATGGCGTGCCAACGAGCCAAGGTACACAGACACACGAGGGCTCCCTTGGAGCCATTTCACATTCCGGCTAAGAGGTTTGACCACGTTCACGTGGACCTCGTGGGTCCCCTCCCGCCATCGCAGGGGTGCACGCACCTTCTGACAATGGTGGACCACACCACGCGTTGGACGGAGGTGGTTCCTTTGGTGTCAACCACAGCCGAGGAGGTGGCGCGCGCGTTTGTAACTGCATGGGTGGCGCGTTTTGGAGTCCCGTCGGACATTACGTCCGACAGAGGCCCTCAATTTGTTTCCGAACTTTGGTCAGCAATGGCCCGCAGCCTGGGAGTCACAATTCACCGCACAACCGCGTACAATCCTCAAGCTAATGGGTTATGCCAGGGGTGTCCAAACTTTTTGCAAAGAGGGCCAGATTTGGTCAGGTGAAAATGTATGGGGGCCGACCATTCAGTCTGACATTCCTCGAACCATTACCATTGTAAATTGCCATGTAAATATATATATATATATATATATATATCTCACTTTGCTGTCTGCAGCTAGGTTGACATTGAAAATGAGAATCTGTTGTCAACTGCCTTACCACCAGGATAGTTAAAGGTTAAAATAATAATAAATTACATACAAATAAACTATTTTATGAAATTTGACTGAATATTTTTAGAAACGTGTATTTATTGATTTTGTTTCAACAAATCACATCCCAGTGCATTTTGACAAAGAATAGTATAGTCAAATTAAATGACAGAAATTTGACACAACTGTGGTTTGATCATCACAAAAAAATCAATTCACTGAGACTTTGGAATTTATTCTCCTCAGAAGAATAAAAAAAAATGTACCTGCATTAATGTGAAGGGTGACACTGGTGTTTCGACTGCAGTAAGGTTGCCAGGTCTGGCTCAAAAGCAGTGGTTTTGATGCGCAAGATGTCACGCAGGTGAGAGTCACTTGGTCTTGTCCTCAAACGGTTCTTGTTAATGTTCATAACTGAGAACGTCTTCTCACACAAGTATGTCGAGCCAAACAAGCTCAGCATTTTCTTAGCAAATGTTCGAATCTCTTGGAACCTGTCTTTGTCCAGCTGGCGGTAAAAGTCGACGAGAGGCAGTTGTCGGTGGCGACCGTGACACTCCGCGTCACACTGCAGCTCAATAAGCTCCAGCTGCAGGTGGTCTGGAGCATCATTAGGATCCACGGAAAAAGGAGTGGAAAAAAGTGTGATCTCCTTTTCAATAGCTGCAAAATCCCTGAAACGCTGTTGAAACTCCTCAGTCAGAGATGAGATGTTTTCTGCGTACCTCCTCATTTGCGCACTGATATTGTTTTCTGGAAAACTAGTCATCATTTCCTGCAGTGATGGGAAATGTGTGGTATTGGGCTGCGTTTGTGACAGGTGCCTTTGGAAAAGTAGCAGCTTTGTCCGAAAAGCTTTTATGTATGAATACAGTTGGCTCACCACTGCATTTTGCCCCTGAAGGCTCGTGTTCAGCGCGTTCAGATGTCGTGTTATGTCAACTAAAAATCCAAAATCAGCCAGCCAAACAGGATCGTAGAGTTCCGGCATCGGTTGTCCCTTTTGTGCCAAGAATAGTCCGATTTCCTTTCTGAGAGAGAAGAATCGCTGCAGTGCAGACCCCCGACTAAGCCATCTTATGTCATTGTGATACACAACATCTCCATATTCAGCGTGGATGTCGAGTAGAAACTGTTGAAACTGGCGGTGGCACAGGGCTCTGGAGCGAATATAATTAATAGCCTTTATCACCGGTTTCATAACATGATCATATTTCAGATGTTTGGCACATAGAACTTGTTGGTGAATAATACAGTGGAGTTTTATAGCTTTGCCGCCTTCTTCACTGACTTTTTTACAGACTAGAGTTGATAGCCCACTTTGCTCACCAACCATGGCAGGTGCGCCGTCCGTAATAATCCCAGTGATTTTATTCCATTGCAGTTTCATGTCATTCACGGTGGAACAAACAGCAGCAAACAAATCTGTTCCTCTGGTTTGGTCCTTAAGGCTCTGAAGGTCAAGGAGCTCTTCACTCACGTTCATTTCATTGTCCACTCCTCTCAAAAAAATCAGTAACTGAGTGGTGTCAGATGCATCCGCGCTTTCGTCGCAGGCTAACGAAAAAAAGTCAAACTCCACTCCTTTTGCCTCTAACTGTCCCTTGATGTTAGATGAAATTTCTTCAATCCTCCGTGCCACAGTGCTACAACCCAGGCAGACATTGGCAAACTCTTGCTTTTTCTCAGGACAAATTTTCTCCACCATTTTCATCACGCAGTCTTTAATGAATTCACCCTCAGTAAAAGGTTTACAGTGCTTGGCAATCAGCATTGCCACTCCGTAGCTTGCCTTTGTAGAATTTTCATTTGTGTCACGGGCTCTTGTGAACAAACGCTGCTGTGCTGTCAAAACAGCTTCCAGTTGCTTCAGTTTTTCGGCGCGTTCGTTCGCCGTTAGCTTGTCGTAATTAGCATGTTTCGTCTGGTAGTGCCTCTTAATATTGAACTCTTTGAAAACAGACACAGTCTCTTGGCAAATTAGGCAGACACAGTTGTTTTGTATGTCAGTGAAAAAATACTCCGATTTCCACTTGTCCTGGAAACGGCGGCCCTCGCTATCAACTTTCCTCTTTTTATTTCCAGTTGCCATTTTAGAAATGAGCTAAAAACATACCACAGGGGTAAAAGTTCACACAGGGGTCACACGACGAGAATGCGGCCACAGGTCTACTGCCACCCTCTGGTGAAATATAAAATTGCTGTTTTTGGTATGTGTGTATTGTGGGAAACTGTTCTGGCGGGCCACATATTATTGATTTTATGACAGGACGCTTCGGGCCGGTGGAAATTTGGACACGGGCCGGATTTGGCCCGGGGGCCGGACTTTGGGCATGTCTGGGTTATGCGAACATTTTCATAGGTCATTGAAAGCGGCTCTCAGGGCGTCACTGACGGATGCAAATTGGGTAGACAAGCTACCGTGGGTTTTATTGGGGTTGCGTTCTGTGCCTAAAGAAGACTTAGAAGCTTCCCCAGCTGAACTCGTTTTCACACAGCCACTTCGGCTACCCGGGGAGTTTCTCCCGGATAATCCTGCGCCAAGCAGCTCCCCGTCTCAGCTGTTGCAGCGTAGCATTGATGCAGGCACGCTGCCGGGCCCTGTTCATCACAGTTTTCCGTGCTTTTTTGTGCCTAAAACTTAGAAAAACGCGGAGTTTGTTTTTATCAGACATGACGCGCATCGCACCCCACTGCGACCACCTTATGATGGGCCGTTCAGAGTGTTGGAAACAGGGGACAAGCATTTTTTGCTAGATTTGGGGGGTAGGAGGGAAAAGGTTGGCATAAACGGACTCAAACCCGCTTTTGTGGTGGCGGACGAGCAAGTGCTGTTGGCAAGGGCCCCTCAGCGCGGCAGACCACCACGGGGTGCTTCCCAGAGTAATATTTCCCCAGATCACCCGCAGGGACCCACAAAAGGTGTTCACCCCCAGACAGCAGCTCCCCAGCATGACGGCGCCGCGGAGGCGGTGAACCCTGGTTATAGCAGATACGGGAGAAGACTGAAGCCCAAGCAGCATGTGGATTGATGTGTAATGATGTTATCACAGCATGCAAACTGTTATTCTGTTGTTCGATCTAAATGTTTGGGGGGGCGGTGTAGCCACACATGTGACCTACTTTATGACTTACATAATGCCTCACATCTTAGATAAGAACAAAGCCAGAGTTTCCTTGGAGATAACAGGAAGCTGTGAAAGTGTTAGCTTTGGTATGCAAGAGACGGCCTGGAGGATCCTTTGTGGGCCTAAGACTGTGGGGGTGATATTAAGGGATTAAAGAGGAGATGCATTGTTACTTTGATTTTGAATGCAATGTGACTTGTGAGCTGTGGGGAGACCTGGGTATATAAGGGACGAGTTTGTTCTGAGATGTTCTCTTTCTATTTTGCTCATGTTGGAGACGTGTAATAAACTGCCTTGAGACAAAACATGCCTCGTCAATTACACACTCCACAAGATGACTTTATTCCACTCTCTCATCAGTCATACACAGGAAAAGCATGTCACAATACACCATGGTTTCCCCTTTTATCCCAACCGCTCATCTCACATTTGCATGACATTTCACATCACATTGCATGACATTTAACATCACAATACCTTCATCCTTTCTCCCCCCAACCTCTTCTTCCTGCTGTCTCCCCACGATCTCCCTAGCTATTGTTCTCCTCTCTTTACCCTCTGCATCCAGTCTGAGATGATTCACCCAGTCTCTACACCACCACCCCCAGAATCTCAGACCGAGTCTCAGTCCTCACATCCTTTTGGCTTCAGTCTCCTCCCATATTTGCTGTAATGGGGGTTTACCGCCTCCTCGGCGCTGCTGTGCCGGCGGGGGGCTGCTGGGAGTGTGTCTGACTGCGGGTGGGCCATGTCGAGGGGGGAGGAAACTTCGATTTGCCCGTGTGGCTGTCCTGATGAATCATTTACCTGGGGAGTTCTCAGTGGGGGTCTTCCACGCCGAGGGGCCCGAGCCAACAGCACTTGCTTGTCCGCCACTACAAAGGCGGGCTTAAGTCTGTCTATGCATATTTTCTCCTGACGACCCCCCCAAGTATAACAAAAAATGCTTGTCCCCTGTTCCCAGCACTCTGAACGGGCCATCGTAGGGTGGGCGCAATGGAGGGCGGTGGGCATCGTGCCTGACGAACACGAACTCTGCGTTCTTCAAAGTTTTTGGCACAAAAGCGCGTGGAAAACATTGGTGGACCAGCCCCGGCAGCGTGCCTGTCTGCACTATGCTGCAAACGCTGAGACGGGCAGCTGTCCGGCGCGGGATTGTCTGGCAAAAATTCCCCGGGCAGCCGCAGTGGCTGAGAAAAAACAAGCTCTGCCGGGGAAGCCTCCAAATCCTCTTTTGGTGCGGAACGCAACCCCAATAAAACCCACAGCAACCAGTCTACCCAATTTGCATCCGTCAGCGAAGCCCTGAGCGCTGCTTTCAGTGACCTATGAAAACACTCGCATAACCCATTGGCCTGTGGGTTGTACGCGATTGTGCGATGAATTGCAACACCCAGGCTGCGGGCCATCGCGGACCAGAGGTCGGAAACAAACTGAGGGCCCCTATCGGACGTGATGTCCGATGGGATTCCAAAACGCGCCACCCATGTCGTCAAAAAAGCGCGCACCACGTCCATGGACGTGGTTGCCACCAGCGGGACTGCTTCTGGCCAGCGTGTGGTGCGGTCCACCACTGTCAGAAGGTGCATGCACCCCTGCGATGGGGGGAGGGGCCCACGAGGTCCACGTGAACATGATCGAACCTCTTAGCCGGTATACAAAACGGTTCCAAAGGAGCCTTCGTGTGTCTGTGTACTTTGGCCCGTTGGCACGCTACGCAGGCTGCAGCCCACTCTTTCACTTGTTTGCGCAGGCCTGGCCACACGAACTTCGCTCCCACCATTTTGACTGACGCTCACACTCCTGGGTGCGCCAGAGCGTGAACTGACTCAATCACGCGGTGGTGCCACGTGACTGCGACCACCGGGCGCGGGCGTCCCGTGGAGACGTCGCAAATTAGGGGGGGCTTGCCGTCTTGCAGTACTCTGCTCTCCAGCCTTAACTCTGTTGGTCCAGACTGGAGCGCGCACACGTCTGTATCGCTAATCTACTCTGCGGCCATGGCTGTATAATCCATCCCCACGCAGACCGGGGCCACTACTGCGCGCGCGAGAGGCAGTCCGCCACCACATTCAGTTTACCCAATACATGCTGAATATCGGTTGTAAACTCCGAGATCGCGGCCAGCTGTCTCTGCTGCCGGCCCGACCATGGTTCCGAACTCTTGGCCATCGCAAACGTCAGCGGCTTGTGGTCCACGAACGCGGTGAAGCTGTGCCCTTCCAGCCAGAACTGGAAGTGGTGTATGGCCAGGTGGAGAGCCAGCAACTCTCTGTCGAACGCGCTGTATTTACGCTCACTGTCGCGCAAAGCCCTGCTGAAAAAAGTGAGCTGCTGCCAAGAACCGGCGACACGTTGCTCCACGACGGCCCCTATGGCCACGTCCGAGGCGTCGGTAGTGAGCGCTATCCGGGCCGCCAGGTCTGGGTGCGCCAACAGTGCGGCGTTTGCCAGGGCTGTTTTAACCTCAGAGAATGCCTGCTCTCGCTCCGGAGTCCATTCGACTCTATCCGCGGGTTTCCGTCTCTTGAGCGCGGCGTACAGCGACTGCATGAGTCGAGCTGCGCGGGGGAGGAACTGGTTATAAAAGTTAACCATCCCCAAAAATTCTTGCAGCGCCCTGACCGTCTGAGGCCGGGGAAAATTCGCCACGGCGCGCACTTTGTCGGGCAAGGGTATCGCTCCTTCCGGTGAGACGTGGTGCCCCAAAAAATCAATCTCCGTCGCGTCGAACTGGCATTTCGCCAGGTTGATTATTAACCCTTGCTCCTCCAACCTCTGGAAAACCGTTGTGAGGTAGGTTACGTGTTCGTCCTCGGACGCACTGGCTACCAGGATGTCATCCAGGTAGACGAACACAAACGGCATATCGCGCAACACCGCATCCATCATGCGTTGGAATGTCTGTGCTGCTCCTTTTAACCAAAGGGCATGCGTAAAAACTCAAAACAAGCCAAACTGAGTTATTACCGCTGTTTTGGGTATGTCCTCCGCGCGCACTGGGACCTGGTGGTAACCGCGGACTAGGTCTATTTTAGAAAAAATGCGTGCTCCGGCGAGATGAACGGAAAAATCCTGAATATGGGGAATCTGGTAGCGGTCGTGCGCTGTGGCGTTATTCAATCTGCGGAAATCGCAGATTGAATAACGGTCGCCATGATCCCTCGGCCTTAGGGACCATGTGTAGTGGGGATGCCCATGGGCTGTTTGATTGCCTGTTGATGCCCAACCTTTCCAGGTTGGCAAACTCCTCGCGCACTATGGCCAGTTTCGCTGCGTCCAAGCGCCGAGGCCATTCGAAAACGGGCGGCCTGGTGGTGGTGGTGAGGTTCCACCCCCGTGTTTAGCGATGGCCGCTGAAAACGTCGGGACTGTGAGTGCTGGAAACTGAGTGAGCAGTGTGTGGAACTTACCGCCTGGAGCTGTGACGCTGGCTTGTGTTATTGGCCCGGCCCCTCAAGCTGTACAGGGGGGAGAATCAAAAGACAGTGCATTAACCAGGCGCTTGTTAGCCACATCAACTAGTAACCCATGTGCACACAGAAAATCAGCTCCCAGGATTGGGAAACTCTGTGCCGCTATGACAAAAGTCCACTCGTACATACGACCATGTAGGGATAGAGTCAGTGTCCTCTCACCAAAAGTTTTAATGTCCGAGCCGTTTACTGCTACCAGCCCGGGGCCGCTAGGTCCTGCCAGCCGGTCGGCGTAGGACGGCAGGATGATGCTCTTCTGGGCGTGTCGACGAGGAAGCGCCTCCTTGAGCACTAATCTGTCACGTAGAGCAGCTTGTTCTCTTCACCGGCGGTTGCAGCTGCTACCGACTGCCGCCCTTGGCGTTTCCCGAGCGCTTGAATTGGCATGGTGGCGCACATCTGCATGCGTTCTCTCCGAAGCGGCGGTGGTAGAAGCAGAGCATGTCTCTCTGGCGCTCTCTGGCCCCCGCTGCCGCTACCGCTACCGTTGGTGGCTCCTCGCCTCTGCTGGTTGTCCTGCTGGGTTCCGACGCCGCCGCGTTCACTGTGAGGGCTCTGGTGGTGAGGATGATCCGATCTGCTTCCTGGGCTAGCGCACGGTAGTCACGCGCGGCCAGCAACGGCGAATTGGCACGAACCGCTCTCACCTCTGTTGGGAGGTTCTGGAGGAAAAGATGGGCAAACAGAAAATGCCCGTCATCCGTGCCCATTAACACCAACATCTTCTCCATCAGTTCGACCGCCAAACCATCTCCTAACTCGGACTGCCTCAGGAGCCTCTCTGCTCTCACAGTCCGAGAGTGTGTAGCGCCGGGTCAGCGCAGCCTTGAGAGTCTCGTATTTGTTGTGGGCTGGGGGCTGATTGAGCAGGCTCACTACTTGCTGAGATGTGCGAGCGTCCAGTGCTGCGACCACGTAGTAATACTTGGTGTCGTCTGCCGTTATTCCCCGGAGGGCGAACTGAGCCTCGGTGTGGTGGAACCAAGAGCGCGGGTTGTGCAGCCAAAAGTCCGGTAGTCTGACCGAAACAGCGCACGCGTTGCTGGGGGTTCCCGTCCGGGCCGTCTCTGGGATGCTTGCCTCGTGTTCCATAATCCGTCAAAGGGTCACCAGTGTGGAGAGTGTGAATAACGGAGGCAGATTTATGGACAGACGACTTTATTCCACTCTCTCATCAGTCATACACAAGAAAAGCATGTCACAATACACCATGGTTTCCCCTTTTATCCCAACCGCTCATCTCACATTTGCATGACATTTCACATCACATTGCATGACATTTAACATCACAATACCTTCATCCTTTCTCCCCCCAACCTCTTCTTCCTGCTATCTCCCCACGATCTCCCTAGCTATTGTTCTCCTCTCTTTACCCTCTGCATCCAGTCTGAGATGATTCACCCAGTCTCTACAGTATCTTATTTACTGTTGCTCTGAGTGCTGCTATCCCTTTGCTGCTGCAATCCTGGAATTTCCCCATTGTAGGACTAATAAAGGCTTATCTTATCTTATCTTATCTTACAGAGAGGGTTGGTGTGAGAGAAGGGGATGTCATTTAAGACAGTTTTGTTAGTAATATGGCTCTTCTCAGACACAAACCCATCTGTTTTGCAACAGACAGGCAATCTCATGAAAACTGGTTTGAAGGGAGGTTTTGTGATATGTTTTCAAAATTCACAATTTTGGTACAATCCAGTTACATTGTCCATTTTCAGATGTAGCATACAGAAGGAAACTGTCCATTTCAGAGGTTTTTAGACTTGATGGTGGCGAATGTACTGGAAACATCATTGGCTACTCAAAACCTGTGTGACTATTCTCTTCTCAATGCTGTGTCTGTCGGTGGTCAGTGATTTACAGAAGATGGCTTTCCTTGACAAAGGATGTCATTACATGACTTTGTTTAAGGTAGAGGAAGATTGCATTTATGAATAGCCACCACTGGTTCCCTGGCAGATCAGAGTACACATCCATCCATCCATCCATCTTCTACCGCTTTTCCGGAGGTCCGGGTCGCGGAGGCAGCAGTTCAAGCAGAGAAGCCCAGACTTCCCTCTCCCCAGCCACCTGCTCCAGCTCTTCAGAGGGGATACCAAGGCGTTCCCAGACCAGCTGGGAGACATAGTCTCTCCACCGAGTCCTGGGTCTGCCCCGGAGTCTCCTCCCAGTGGGACGTGCCTGAAACACCTCAAGTGGGAGGCGTCCAGGAGGCATCCTAATCAGATGCCCATACCACCTCAACTGACTCCTTTCAATGTGGAGGAGCAGCGGTTCTACTCTGAGCCTCTCCCGGATGACTGAGCTCCTCACCCTATCTCTGAGGGTGAGTCCAGCAATCCTACGGAGAAAGCTCATTTCAGCCGCTTGTATCCGCGATCTCGTTCTTTCGGTCATTACCCAAAGCTCGTGACCATAGGTGAGAGTAGGAACGTAGATTGACTGGTAAATTGACAGCTTTGCCTTAGAACTAAGCTCCCTCTTCACCACAACAGACCGGTACAACGTCCGCATCACTGCAGATGCTGCTCCAATCCGTCTGTCGATCTCTCGCTCCATTTTCCCCTCACTCGTGAACAAGACCCCAAGATACTTAAACTCCTCCACTTGGGGCAGGAGCCTGTCCCCAACCCGGAGAGGACAATCCACCTTTTTCCGGCTGAGGACCATGGACTCGGACTTGGAGGTGCTGATTCTCATCCCAGCCGCTTCACACTCAGTGGCAAACCGTCCCAGCAAGAGCTGTAGGTCATTGCTGGATGAAGCCAACAGGACAACATCATCTGCAAACAACAGAGATGAGATCCTGTGGTCACCAAGCATGACACCCTCCATTCCCTGGCTGCGCCTAGAAATCCTGTCCATAAAAATTATGAACAGGATCGGTGACAAAGGGCAGCCCTGGCGGAGTCCAACTCTCACTGGGAATGACTCCGACCGAGTGTTGGCAATACGAACCAAACTCTCACAACGGTCGTACAGAGACCGAATAGCTCGTAACAACAAGCCCGATACCCCATACTCCCGAAGCACCCCCCACAAAAATCCACGAGGGACGCGGTCAAATGCCTTCTCCAAGTCCACAAAACACATGTAAACTGGTTGGGCAAACTCCCACGAACCCTCAAGAATTCTCGAGAGGGTAAAGAGCTGGTCCGATGTGCCACGGCCAGGACGAAAACCACATTGCTCCTCCTGAATCCGAGGTTCGACCAACGGCCGGACTCTCCTCTCCAGTACCTTGGCATAGACCTTCCCAGGGAGGCTGAGGAGTGTGATCCCTCTAAAGTTGGAGCACACCCTCCGGTCCCTTTTAAAGAGAGGAACCACCACCCCGGTTTGCCATGCCAAAGGCACTGCCCCCGACCTCCACGCAATGTTGCAGAGGCGTGTCAACCATGACAACCCAACAACATCCAGGGCCTTGAGGTACTCGGGGCCCACAAAAATCCACGAGGGACGCGGTCAAATGCCTTCTCCAAGTCCACAAAACACATGTAAACTGGTTGGGCAAACTCCCACGAACCCTCAAGAATTCTCGAGAGGGTAAAGAGCTGGTCCGATGTGCCACGGCCAGGACGAAAACCACATTGCTCCTCCTGAATCCGAGGTTCGACCAACGGCCGGACTCTCCTCTCCAGTACCTTGACATAGACCTTCCCAGGGAGGCTGAGGAGTGTGATCCCTCTAAAGTTGGAGCACACCCTCCGGTCCCCTTTTTTAAAGAGAGGAACCACCACCCCGGTTTGCCATGCCAAAGGCACTGCCCCCGACCTCCACGCAATGTTGCAGAGGCGTGTCAACCATGACAACCCAACAACATCCAGGGCCTTGAGGTACTCAGGGCGAATCTCGTCCACCCCCGGGGCCCGGCCACCAAGGAGATTTTTAACCACCTTGGCGACCTCAGCCCCTGTGATAGGCGAGTCATCCCCTTCGTCCCCAAACCCTGCTTCCTCTGTGGAAAGCGTATCAGTGGGATTGAGGAGATCCTCGAAGTATTCCTTCCACCGCCCGACGATATCCCCAGTTGAAGTCAACAGTGTCCCATCCGCACCATATACAGTGTGGACGGGGAGCTGCTTTCCCCTCCTGAGCCGCCGAACAGTTTGCCAGAATCTCTTTGAAGCCGGCCGAAAGTCTTGTTCCATGGCCTCACCAAACTCCTCCCATACCCGGGTTTTTGCTTCAGCAACCACCCGAGCTGCACTCCGCTTGGCCTGCCGGTACACCTCAGCTGCTTCGGGAGTCCCACAAGCCAACCAAGCTTGATAGGACTCCTTCCTCAGCTTAATGGCTCCCCTCACCACTGGTGTCCACCACTTGGTTCGGGGGTTGCCACCACGAGATGCACCGACCACCTTGCGGCCACAGCTCTGGGCCGCCGCTTCAACAACAGAGGTGGAGAACATGGCCCATTCAGACTCCATGTCTCCAGACTCCCTCGGAATGTGGTTGAAGTTCTTCCGGAGGTGGGAGTTGAAGACCTCCCGGACAGGGGCCTCAGCCAGACGCTCCCAGCACACCCTCACTATACGTTTGGGTCTACCAGGTCTGAATGGCTTCCTCCCCTGCCATCGGATCCAACTCACCACCAGGTGGTGATCAGTTGACAGCTCTGTACCTCTCTTTACTCGGGTGTCCAAGACATACAGTCGCAGGTCTGATGATACGATAACAAAATCGATCATCGACCTGCGACCTAGGGTGTCCTGGTGCCAGGTGCACATATGGACACCCTTATGCTTGAACATGGTGTTTGTTATGGACAGACTGTGGTTAGCACAGAAGTCCAATAACTGAACACCACTCGGGTTCAGATCGGGCAGGCCGTTCCTCCCAATCACCCCCCTCCAAGTTTCATTGTCGTTGCCCACGTGCGCATTGAAGTCCCCCAGTAGGACAATGGAGTCTCCAGGAGGAGCACCCTCCAGCACCCCAGTCACAGACTCCAAAAAGGGTGGGTACTCTGAAACATCATTTGGTGCATAGGCACAAATGATGGTCAGGACCTGTTTCCCAACCCGAAGGCGCAGGGAAGCAACCCTTTCGTCCACCGGGGAAAACTCCAATATAGAGGCAGCAAGGTGGGGCGATACAAGAATACCCACCCCTGCTCGTCGCCTCTCGCCCGGGGCAACTCCAGAAAAGGCCAAGCTCCAGCCCCTCTCCAGGAGACTGGTTCCGGAACCGGAGCTGTGTGTTGAGGTGAGGCCGACTGTATCTAGCCGGTATCGCTCAACCTCGTACACCAGCTCAGGCTCCTTCCCCACCAGAGAGGTGACATTCCACGTACCAAAAGCCAGTTTAGAAAGCTTGGGATCAGTCCGCCAAGATCTCCGCCTTTGACCGCCACCTAATCCACATAGCACCGGACCCCCATGATCCCTCCTGCAGGTGGTGAACCCACTGGAGGGCGGACCCATGTAACTCCTTCGGGCTGAGCCCGGCCGGGTCCCATGGGTGGAAACCCGGCCACCAGACGCTAGCCTTCGAGCCCCTCCCCCAGGCCTGGCTCCAGGGTGGGGCCCCGGTAACCCCATACCGGGCGGGGTACACTGAATCCTTGATATACAATTTATCATGAGAGTCTGTTGGATCGTTCTTAGTCTGGCCCTTCACCCAGGACCAGTTTGTCTTGGGAGACCCTATCAGAGGCAAATTGCCCCCGGACAACATAGCTCCTGGGATCACTGGGGCACGCAACCCCCCCCACCACCACCACCACCACGATAAGGTGACGATCCATGAGGAGGCAGAGTCCACATAAAGTGAAAAGTGGACCAGGTGGAGGTTGATGATCATTCTACTGGTGCATGAAGACTGCAGCAGACAAGATTGTTTTTCACAGAGTCCACATAAAGTGAAAAACAATCTTGTCTGCTGCAGTCTTCATGCACCAGTAGAATGATCATCAACCTCCACCTGGTCCACTTTTCAGGTCATAATTGCATTTCTCTACTTTAAATATAAATACCATGGGTGATCCTGACAGAAGCCTATAGCTTCAAATAACATTGCTTCTCCACCACTATGGGGTGATAATTAATGGAGCAGATGCACTGGACTACTGGCCGCCATTGCCCAATCCTCCTGTCTCCACAATCCAACATAACATGGACATTATACTTGGGAGATAGCAGGCTGAAGACCAGATAATGAGTTGACTTCACAAGGAGCTCTTCTTGGTGAAATCTAGAAAAAGTCTGCAGTGCAAATGTCAAAAGAGCTAGACAATGGATAACACAGGAGTTTGTGCCAATGCCCAGTATGACATAAATAAAAATTATTTTCAACTGCTCATCATCCAAAGTTACTCCAAGAATAAAAAATACTGAGCTAGGAATTGACATAAGTTGATGTTAAGTTTCTCAGGGTTGTAAAACATGTGGTATCAATAAAATCAAAATAAAGTAATACTCTTTTAAAGTTTTGCACTGAAAGACTGAGGTTGTACGAAAAGAGAGGAAGAGGGGAGAGATGAGGAGAGGAAAGGAAAGGAGTCGATCATGGACTTTGTTTATTGCCATCCAAACTTGGCCCTGTGGTTCATGCAATTGTTAGAGATGAGTTGGCAGTGTGCCAAACCTGGAGTAAATCAGCACTGTCAGTCAGCAACAGCCAGCAAGGGAAGGAGGGGATAGGCCAAGATAGGAGAGAGGGAGGGAGGGGCATTGGTGGATTGTTAAATTTTCTGCAAGTTGTATGTGATAGTCACTCAGATAGTGAGGGAGTGCAGGAACACAGGGCCAAGAAAACCAGAGAAATAGTACCAGGGTTGAGGGGGGATGGGAGACAAGTGGAGAAGCGAGAGAGAGGGAGGGAGAGAGGGAGGACGTGGTGCTCTGTTGTGAAACATGAGCACGGAAAAACTGCACTGAGTTTAACAATGTTTTTCCAGTTGTTACTGTTTGGAAGAGGCCCATTGCGTGAGCTGACACGCACACACACCAAAACATTCAAAACGTATGCACACATACAACCACAATTGTCCTTACAGCTCCACCCCCGGTGCGGTGGTTGTTTTTCTTCTTCAGTCTCATCCCTCTCGCCACACTCCTGTTATCAAAGCGAGGACAAGCAGGCTGCCCCTTGTGCATCTGGCACCCTGCCAGCCTGCTGACTGAACCGGCCCGGTTCTGTAGCTCGGAGGCTTTATTAAGCCCCCCTGTGCGTGCTGCCATGTTTGTGAAGCTGCTGCGCTTGGAAAGTGGGCCTCAGGCGAGCTCTGCTCTCATTACTGTGCACCTCAGGCTTATCCAGCACAGGCGGCTCGTTGGGCGTCCTCAGGAAGCCACAGTGACTTCTTATTTTTATCTGGCTAGATTTTTTTTTTCCTGCACCAATTAGTTCTCAACAATGACCCTGGCTGTTTGTGTGCTCCCTCTTGAGTGACATCCCCCATCACAATTAGGCAGGGCTTGTGCCTTTCTAAGATGCATGCCAAGTGCTTGGATTTTTACACCTGGAGAGAGAGAGGCAGCTGCCCGCTGCTCGCATGCTTACAGGGTGTATCTTTTAATTGGGTCCAAATGGTTATGGATAAGTTTTAAGACTGTAACTGGTACAGTGAGGAAATGCAGAGAGGGTGAACAATAGTCAGCAGGAGATGGAGAGGACAAGTTCAGCAGGTTCATGCGGTGCTTGGAGGACTTAAATCCCACCCCCTTGACCACAGGATACTGCTAGTGTTTGTGAGTCAGAGATTTCTGCTCTGTGTGTGTGTGTGCGTGCGTGTGTGTGCGTCACAGCTGTGAAGCCGGGAGTAACTGCAGCTCCACAAAGCAATGCGCTCTGCTGGGTTGCTCTTGGTAAACAAAAGGAACTCACAGTCGTGTATAGTGATTGCCCAACCTCTCCTTCAACAGAGAGAGAGAGTCGAGCACAGCAGGTTAAAAAAGAAGTTGGAAACTTTGCAAAAGCTGGAAGCTTCACAAGTGAGAAAATGACCCAAATTTAATCACAAAACACAGGATTGTTTATTGGATTATCAACAACCAAGCGTCAAAAGCGCTCTTCACTGTTGCCATAGGATGTTTGTGCAGAACGGAGCTGGCAGCGGGGGGATTTAGAGGTTTTTTTTTTTGTTTTTTTTTTTGTGGCTAGAAGTTGGGTTTATTTTCCAGAATAGGTCAGCTGTGTTCAGCCACAGCTGAGAGACGAAGAGGGGGGTTGGGGATGGTTGCTGAGTGGCTGCACCCACGGCATGCCCAGATGAACCCTGATCAGCATCCCCCCTCTGCACAGCCACATGCAACACTGTTGGCATAGCTCCTGATTCCCATGACAACTGCCTGCCTGAGCACCAGATGTGTGCAAAGTGGAAGAAAGAAGAATGAAAGTGTTTAAATATATCTAAGGCTGTGAGACAGTGGACTTACTCGGCATTGACCAAGAGTTTTTGTTCATTTTTTTAACCTTAGTATTTACAATTTTGTACAGGGCCATTTCTAGGTTTTGCGGGGGCTCTATGCAAGATTGTGTTGGGGGGGATTTCTGGAATGACAAGTTAAAACCCTTTAAATTTAACAGGCATCAACATGAACATTGCAAATGTATAAAAAAGAAGTTGCAAATTTATGAGAAACAAGTTTAGAATTTATGAAAAACAAGTTGCAAGTCACATTTATGTGGAAACAGTTTCAACTTCTATAAGCAAAAAGTGGGAAATTGATAAGAAAAATTTACAAAATTTTCAAGAAAAAGGTCACGAATTTAAGAGAAAAAGTTGCAAACCTACAAAAAGGTCAAAATTATGGGAAAAATTTGAGAAAAAAAATCACGAATTTACCATTTATCAAGAAAAAATCTGAATATTAATGAGAAAGAAGATGCAAATTTACACAAGAAAAAATAGCAAATTAATGCTTTTTTTCAAATTTAGGAGAAAAAATCATCAGGGTCATTTTAATACCCCCCCCCCCCCCACACACACACACACAAAAACATGCTAAAGGTGCCATTCACTGCACACCCACAGGTCTTAATGAAATGTTTGTGACACATTCTGGTCAAATTACCTTAAAAGGTTTAATTACTGCAGCATCAATGCAAATCCTCTTTTGCAGCCTTAAGCCTGCTTCATGTTGCATTTCCCCTCTAGTCTGTCTTGGTCTGCGTATGCTTTGGACGAGCCCGGCATGCACGCGCCGCTGTACATGCTCACTTTTTTCATCTACCCAGGCCAAGCGGTTGACACATGCGCACAACCATCATCTGTAGTTTCACTCCCGCCCGATAGTTAGCGCCAAGGCTGATGCGCCAGGATTTTCACCAGCGAAAAAACGGCAGACTTCACAAAGTCTCTCTTCAAATATAGAGTCCATTTCTGCTGTTTGACTTCCCGGTTTTCACTCCTTTTCCACGAAAATGCTGCTGCCGCTGTGAAAGAAAGTATGTGTAGAGGAGCTTGAAATAACGAGGCGATGTGATTCATAAACCAAAGTTTATTATCAGCTCCTCTAACAAGTCTCATCCAGGTGCAGCAGCAGAAGAAGTAAGAGGACGAACACCTTCGGCTCTACGAACTTATACTCGCACATAACAAAAGACATGCATATCAAAAGCTGACATCCCTCACTATCTTAATCCCCTTTTTTGTCTTCGTACTCCTCCACCTGGCCCTGGGGGGTCAGGGCAACCCATCCGGTCTCCACCGCAGCGCCTGGGATGCTCTTTGATCTTCACTGGCGGTTGAGACCCTTTGTCCTGTTCTGAGGTGTGAAGTCGCTTTACATATGTAATCACTAAACACTCTCACATGCTTAAACACATGTAGGTTATGGGATCTATGATTAATATAGCCCACAGCCCCCCCCCCCAAACGACTAAGAAAAGGACAATAGAAAAATTCACAGTTTAAGATAATTATTATGACATACTAACTGCTACACCTCTTGACACAGAAGAAACTTTCCAGCAGCCATGCTCCTAAGAGAGTTCAGTGGTAATCATAACAGCATAGTAATATCACAAGTCAGTCCTAAACTGTTACAGCACAATTAGTGAACAACTGTTGAGTAGTTTGCATCAGTCTCTGTGTCGTCTGGGTTTTAATCTTCTCCCGAATCTGCTGTGGGTCCGCTTGGGCGTCCTGGTGGGACCTTCCTGAAAGGAATCTGCAGCTTGGGAAGGAGAGTGATTATTTGTTCCCTGCAGGGGGGCTGAGTCTTTTCTCTTGGGGGGTCTACCCCGCCGAGGTGCTCTCGCCAACCGTGCAGGCTCGGTTGGCGAGAGCAAAACGCCGCCAAATGGAGCGCTAGTAGCTCTCTGTCAAAAGTGCTGTATTTACGCTCAGTTTGGTTTAGCGATTTGCTGAAGAATGCCAAAGGTTGCCAGATTCCGCCGACGTGTTGTTCTACAACTGCCCCTATGGCCAGGTCTGAAGCGTCTGTGGTTAGCGCAATGCGGGCCGAGGGATCGGGGTGAACCAACAATGTGGCATTAGCTAGGGCACTTTTTACTTCCGCGAAGGCGTGTTCACGCTCCGGGGTCCATTCGACCGCGTTGGAAGGTTTTTGTTTTCTGAGCGCGTCATATAGGGGCTGCATGAGCTGAGCTGCGTGGGGGAGGAAGCGGTTGTAAAAATTAACCATGCCCAAAAATTCCTGCAGCGATTTGACCGTTTGTGGCCGTGGGAAACTTTTTACTGCGTGAACTTTGTCTGGAAGTGGGACTGCCCCCTTCGGAGAAACTCTGTGTCCTAAAAAATCAATTTGTGACACGCCGAATTTGCATTTGGCTGGATTGATTATTAACCCGTGCTCTTCTAGTCTCTGAAAAACCATAGTGAGATGCCACTCATGTTCTTCCTCAGACGAGCTGGCTACCAGCATATCGTCGAGGTAGACGAACACGAAAGGGAGGTCGCGTAATACTGCGTCCATCATCCGCTGAAAGGTTTGAGCAGCGCCTTTGAGGCCGAAAGGCATCCGCAAAAATTCAAAAAGACCGAAGGGGGTTATTACAGCTGTTTTAGGAATGTCCTCTGCTCGAACTGGGACTTGATGATAACCGCGGACCAGGTCTATTTTTGAAAAAATGCGCGCACCCGCCAGATGTAGTGAAAAGTCTTGAATGTGAGGAATTGGGTAGCGGTCATGCGCTGTCGCATTGTTTAATCTCCGGTAATCGCCGCACGGCCTCCAAGAACCGTCGGATTTTGGGACCATGTGAAGTGGTGATGCCCAGGGGCTTTTCGAGCGTCTGATAATGCCTAATTTTTCAAGGGTGGTAAACTCGTCCCGAGCTATGGCGAGCTTGGTCGCGTCTAAGCGCCGAGGTTTGGCGAATACGGGTGGGCCCGTTGTGGGAATAAAGTGTTCGACCCCGTGTCTAGCCACTGTGGCTGAGAATTTGGGAATTGTGAGTGCTGGAAATTGGGTGAGGAGTTGATCAAACTTACCTCCTGCTGTGGTGACGCTAGCCTGCACGGGTGGTGGAGAAAGTCGAGCTGAGCAGGGAATAGAAGCAAAGGACAGTGCATTAACCAAGCGCCTGTTCGCTAGATCAACTAATAACCCATGTGCACACAAAAAATCTGCGCCCAACAAGTTAAAACTCACCGCCGCTACAACAAATGTCTATCTGTAGTTGCGGCCGTGGATGCAGAGGGGCAGGCTCTTTTCGCCAAAAGTGTCGATGATGGAGCCGTTGGCTGCCACCGCTCCATTGCCCCGGGGGCCCATGGCCCGGTCTGCTTGGGAGGGCATGACAAAACTTAGTTGAGCTCCCATGTCGATAAGGAACCGCTTGCCGGTGTGTCCGTCCGTCACATATAAAAGCTTGCTTTTTTCGCCGAGAACCGCCGCTGTTAACAGCTCTTGGCTTCGGCGTTTTCCCGAAATCATGAATTTGCAGGGGGGAACGCATTTGTAAGCCTTCTCGGCAAAGCGGTGGTGGTAATAACAAATGTCGCTCCGTCTGTTGCGTCCTGGCCGTGTCGCTGTCACCGCGGGCTGATTCTGCTCGATGATTTGTGGCTCCTCGTGGCTCCGGACATCAGCGTTGAGGTCTGCGGATGCTGCTGTGGGTGTCTGCTCCTTGCAGGCGTTGACGAGCCGTTGAGCTTCGTGAGCCAGCGTGCGGAAGTCTTGCTGGGTGCTGCATCGCATGTTGGCCAGCGTCCCTCTCATGTGTGGCGGCAGCGTACTGAGGAATATGAAATGGAAGAGGAAGTTGTCATTGTCCTCTTCTTTAAGTTGCAGCAAGTCCTCCATGAGGGCCTTGGGTCTGCCTCCTCTGTGGCCGTAGACCGCCAGGATCCTCTCGGCTCTCTCCTCGGCTGAGGGGACATAATTTGCCACAATGGTCGCTTTCAGTTCTTTATATTTGTCCTGGGCCAGCGGCCGCTGGATTATGCTCCGCGCACATCTCGAAGTGGCGGCGTCGAGTTTGGCGACGATGTGATAGAACTTTGTATCGTCAGCCGTGATGCCCGCAAGTGCAAACTGGGCTTCAGCTTGCTGAAACCACGAGGCGGGGTCTTCCTGCCAGAAGTCCGGCAGGTTGACGGTGACGGCGTTTGTGTGGACCGTCACTGATGTGTCCGCAGGGTGAGAGTGCCTTGCTTCGGCTCTCTCCGCGGCGCTGGTGCTCGGTTGAGCCCTCTCTATCACTTCTGCCGTGGGGGAACGTCGTCCATCTGTTCCTCTGTCTGCATGGGTGCCGGCGTCTGCCTGGGTCGCCACAGATGAGTCGATCGCGGGGGAACGCCTCTGGTCCATTCTCGCGTCAGGGTCACCAGTGTAGAGGAGCTTGAAATAACGAGGCGATGTGATTCATAAACCAAAGTTTATTATCAGCTCCTCTAACAAGTCTCATCCAGGTGCAGCAGAAGAAGAAGTAAGAGAGCGAACACCTTCAGCTCTACGAACTTATACTCGCACATAACAAAAGACATGCATATCAAAAGCTGACATCCCTCACTATCTTAATCCCCTCTTTTGTCTTCGTACTCCTCCACCTGGCCCTGGGGGGTCAGGGCAACCCATCTGGTCTCCACCGCTGCGCCTGGGATGCTCTTTGATCTTCACTGGCGGTTGAGACCCTTTGTCCTGTTCTGAGGTGTGAAGTCGCTTTACATATGTAATCACTAAACACTCTCACATGCTTAAACATATGTAGGTTATGGGATCTATGATTAATATAGCCCACAGTATGTATGTATATATGATTCATGTATGTTTTTATTCTCATTTTCCGCCTCCTCGTTGACTTCTTCGTCTACTGATGTATGCTGTGTCGATATCGCCACCTCCTGAATGGGACGTTCAGTCTAGCGCATGCGCTTTTCAATGCATTCAGGTCGTGGGCAGACGGCATGGTCATAAAATTTGGGCTGCACGTGGTCCTCCGCAGTCGAACACTGCGGACACTAGGAGTGGAGACGATGACATAAATTTTGTCACACAAGGTTTACGGTTACACGTACGCAGACAGCAGAGGTGTAGCATGAAGCAGGCTTTAAGCCCAAATCATAGTGGCAAAAATGTGTTGGTACGCAAGAAAGGGCAGTGGACACATTTGTGCACTGACCGAGCGTATGCAGCCCCAAAAAAGTGAATGCACATACAAGTATACAAGTGGTTGCAGTGAACTGCAAAAAATGGGCTGGACCCATTTGGCACCCCACATGCCAAGCGACACCCCAGAACGCACACCTCAAGCCCACCAACCTCCCACCCCAGACAAACACTGACAGCGACAGGCTGCCCCGCAGTCACAGCCGCTCTGGGGCAAACCGACGGCAACATGGCCATCAACCCATGCCAACGGCCCACCCGGCCACCCCCGAGCACCCACACACACCCGGCACCAGAGGCAATATGGCAAAGTGCCCCGCCCCGTGACACAACAGGACCTCCAGGAAAAGCAAACCCTGAACTGCCAACCCCCAGGCCACCAGACGGCCCACCCACCCCCCGCCACCCAACGAGGTCCCCCTGCCCACACACACACACCTTCCACTCCCGTACGTCCACCCACATGTACTCCCCCACACACTCACACACACACACACACCCACCCTCATGTGCACACACACAACATCACACATGTCCACCTACACCCACACACAACCCCGCATGCCCACACACAACACACACACTCACATGCCCACACACACATGCACGCACCCACATCCAACTCTCCCCCCCACACATACAAACCCACACACACCCATACTCACGCACACCTGCACACACGCATGTGCACACACACACGTACACATACACACACACACACCCGCAGGCCCCAGAGAACAGGGGGGTGACCGCCCCGGGATGCAGGCACCAGCCCCCGGAGCATCGCCAGGGCCCTGAGGAGGGCATGACCCCACCATGCAGGGATGCGCCAGGGCCGGCCCACACCACCGGCGCACACCCAACCCCAGCACAGAGGGGGAATGCCCCCCCAGCACCAGGGGCCCACGGTTAGACCCAGCCCTACCCGGGAGGCAAGGCCAGTCGGCCCACTCTGCAGCCCCCCCAACCCCCCAGGCCAGACGCACAGCCACCCCGGGACAGGCTCTTCAGACACTCGCCCCAGTGGGTCACAGAAACCCCTCGTGGTCAGGGCGCAGCCAGCTGCTGAGGCACCAAGGAGAGCGAGCCACCACCCGCCACCCCTCAGGTTATAGAATTAATAAGCAGGGAACAGAGAGAATTGAATTCAGGCATTTGGTTTTTAGAGGAGCCAGACATTTTCTCCAGGCTAATATAATCTGATAGTAGGTTATTATAGTGAGTTGTATAGGCTATCCGGGCTGTTGGAGCCCAATAGCCTTGGCTGGCATCCATCTATGGACTTGCGCACCCGAATGACAAAGACTGCTTCGGCGGACCAGGCGGAAGAAATCTTAATGATTCAACGACTTAGAAGGCGATGCAGCAGTGCACTGTGGAGTGCAAAGAGCGTGACAGAGCACCGGTCATCCACTGCAGCCAACGAAGCCTCCAGTTGTGACGATACCTCATACCACTGGAACCCGACTTCTGCGACCGAGAGAGTGGGTTTGCCCCCGTGCAATGGCTCTACCACTTTTAAAAACCCTCCAGCACAGGTTCTGTGTGCAGCCTATATCTTTCTTTCTGTTTCTCCAAAAGTCCTGCGGCGATAGAGTAGCGAAGCGACAGGTGGAGATGATCACTGGCAGTCGTAGCCACAAACTTGCACGTAGGCGGCCCTTGGACCAGTGGTCACTCATCTTCAACACCTGGGCAAAAGAGACGTTTGGCAGCATCCAGGGTGACTGGGCAGCCTATTTAGGACAGCATTGCCCACCCTCGCATGAGGGAGGGGGTTACAAAAGGTACCCCAAAAATTGCTTGCCCTACATTATCTGGTCAGCTTACCATGGTTGACGGATCATCCTCCAAGCGGTCAAACAATAAAGAAACTCAAACATAAACTGCTTCTAGTTGGAGCATGGAATGTCCGCACCTTGTTAGACAGGGACAACACTGCAAGACCAGAGAGAAGAACAGCCTTGGTTGCAAAGGAGCTAGAGCGTTACCGGATTGACATCACTGCATTGAGTGAAAAAAGGCTTGCTGATGAGGAAATGCTGAAAGAAACTGGGGGTGGTTACACCTTCTTTTGGCGAGGAAAGCCCAAGACTGAAGCCAGAATACATGGAGTGGGGCTTACTGTCAGAATCAGTCTGACAAAGTCCATTCCCTCTCTACCTGTCAGGATCAACGAGCACCTTATGAAGCTTCGCTTCCCACTGGACAAATCGCACCATATAACCATCATCAGTGCCTACGCCCCTACACTTACCAGCACTGATGAAGCCATTGATTTTGGGTGATTTCAGTGCTAGAGTCGGAAAGGACAGAGACAACTGGAGAGGTGTACTAGGCCCCCATGGCGTGCGAAACAAGAATAGCAATGGCCTGCTCCTCCTTAGCAAATGCGCAGAACATGCGCTGTGCATCACCAACACCCTCTTTCATCAAGCCGACAAGTTCAAAACCACTTGGATGCACCCAAGATCTAAGCAGTGGCACCTGATAGACTACATCATAGTCAGGCAGAGAGACATACAAGATGTACGGATCACACGTGCCATGAGAGGCGCTGATTGCTGGACCGACCACAGACTCGTACGAGCAATCCTGCAGCTACATATCACACCCATGCAGTGACGGCATTCCAAGACTGTTAGGGCTGTGTTTAACACTGCAACACTGAGACATGACCTACATCGTCAACAGTGCCAAGCAGCGCGAGATGAGAACCTCAAGGCAGGAGCACCATCTGCTGAGGACAGCACGGAGAAGTGACAACAGTTCAAGAACATTGTCACTGAGACTGCCAAGACCATCCTCGGTCCAAAACAGCGCATGCACCAGGATTGGTTCGATGAGAATGATGAACAGATCACTCAGCTCCTGCAAGAGAAAAACAGTGCCTGTGTGGCTTGGCAGAATGACCCCAGTTCCATCTCCAAGGCCAGTAGGTACAAACACCTGAAAGGGCAGGCTCAGAAATAGCTGCGTGAAATGCAGGACAGGTGGTGGGGTAAGAAAGCAGAAGAGGTTCAGAACTATGCTGATGCTCACAATTCCAAACAGTTCTTTAGTGCCCTGAAAACCATCTATGCACCTTCCAAGTCGGGACTCACCCCCTTGCTGTCAGCAGATGGGTCCACACTGATCAAGGACCAGGAGGGCATGAGGAATCGATGGGCCGAGCACTTTAAAACTCTGCTAAACAGGCCATCGACAGTCAGTCCTACAGCTCTGGACCAAATTCCTCAACAGCCAGTCAGGGAAGAACTCGACCAACCTCCCACAATCGAGGAGCTTACCAAGGCCATCAATCAGATGAACTCTGACTGGGAACCTGGAAAGGATGGCATTCCAGCAGAGATCTATAAAGTTGCTGGTCCAGGAGCTATTGAAATCTTCCATGATGTAATACAGCTTATCTGGGAGCAAGAGAAGATGCCAGAAGACTTCCGTGATGCCTTGATTGTATCGCTGTACAAGAACAAGGGCAGCAAAGCCGAATGTGGAAACTACAGGGGCATCTCACTCCTGTCAGTTGCAGGCAAGATCTTGCTCGGATCATCCTGAACAGACTCATTATTTTTAGATTTAGATTTAGTATACTTTATTGATCCCCAGAGGGGAAATTGAGGGTCATCCACCACCTGGATGGATGAAGCTGCCACGATACGGTGCTATCCCTTAACCATTCACACACACATTCACACCTAGGGCCACTTTAGAGTCTCCAATTAACCTAACCTGCATGTTTTTTGGCATGTGGGAGGAAACCGGAGAAATCCCGGGGTAAACCCACGCATACACGGGGAGAACATGCAAACTCCACACAGATCACTGTTGGTCGGGGGCTGGGATCGAATCCACGATCCCCAATATCCCCCGGCCAAGGGTAAACTGTGCTGCCGCAGTGCTAACCACTGCGCCACCGTGCAGCCCAGCATTATGCTGTCAGGGACCAACCTACCAGAGGCTATGTGTGGATTCTGCCCGTTTCGCAGCACAGTCGACATGATATTTACAGCGAGGCAGGTACAAGAGAAATGCAGAGAGCAAAATCTCAACCTCTACTCTGTCTTCATCGATCTGACCAAGACGTTTGATTCTGTCAGTAGGGAGGCCCTTTGCTCAGTGCTCACTCGCTTTGGTTGTCCACGCAAGTTCATCCAGATCATCAGGCTCTTCCACGACGGTATGACTGGGCAGATACTCTCCATTAGTGAACATTCAGAACCCTTTGACATTTCCACCAGGGTGAAACAAGGCTGCATTCTGGCACCAGTCCTGTTCAATCTGTTCTTCACCTGTGTCATCAGGCAAGTAGTGCAGGACCTAGGAGAGGGCGTGTACATTCGTTACCGTTATGACGGGTCCCTGTTCGACCTGCGCAGACTGACTGCTAAAACAAAGACGCTCACCAGTCTCATCCAGGAAGCTCTCTTTGCAGATGACTGTGCGCTGATGGCTCACAAGCCAGAGGATCTGCAGACTATGCTGAATAAGTTCTCTGGGACTTCAAAGCTGTTTGGTCTCACCATTAGCCTGAGAAAAACTGAGGTGCTATTCCAGCCTGCACCAAACTCGAATGCTCCACAGCCCACTATCAGGATTGACAACACAGAGCTGAAATCTGTTGACAGCTTCACATACCTCTGAAGCGTAATATCCAGTGATGGCTCTCTGGACAGAGATCTCAGCTAGAATCAGCAAAGCAAGCCAAGCTCTCGGACGACTTCACAACAGGGTACTGAACCATCACAATGTTACCCTGGCCACAAAACTCAGTGTGCAATGCTGTTGTCCTTACCTCACTTCTATACGGCTGTGAGCCATGGATGGTTTATTGGCAACATCTGAAACAGTGGAAAAGTTCCATCAATGTGCTTTACGCTCCATCCATGGCATACGATGGCAGGACAGGGTCACCAACACAGAAGTTTTTGACAGAGCCAGGCCTGTCCTCATTGAGTCAATGCTTCTGAAGACACGGCTCCGCTAGTCAGGCCATGTCATCAGGATGGAGGACCACCACATCCCAAAGTAGCTGCTGTTTGGTGAGCTTCTGCAGGGGCACAGAAAATGAAGTTGCCCCTGCAAATGCTACAAGGATGTCTTAAAAGACAGTCTCAAGTGGTGTGACATCTCCCCCACTGAACTTGTTCACAAAGCACAAGACAGGCAGTGCTGACATGCTCTCATAAAAAGAGCGTCAGCCTCACTAGAGGAGGAGCACCGCAACCAGGCACAGGCTGCCAGAGAACGTCGCCACAGAGCAGCGTCTGTCCCTGCAACAACAGCAGAATTTCTGTGCCCTATCTGTTCCAGGCTCTGCAAGTCCAGACTTGGTCTGCAGAGCCATTTACGTGTCCACAGATAGCTGCACATGCATGTCATCCTTGAGATCAAGGGATCACCATTATTATTATTATTATTATTATTACATAAGTTATTTCTTGATTTCTAGTTCATGAGGATAGTTTTCTTTGCGATGCGTAAGGCAGTGAGAACCATGTGTGACATCCTTACCTCTATATTCATTTCACTTAAATCACCTAGTATGCAAAGTGTGGGAGAGGATGGGATACAATACCCAAGCTATGCAGATAAGCCTTCACATGTCTTCTGCCAGAACTTGTGGACCTGTGCACAGGACCACATAGCATGCATATCACTATCCAGGACGTTGCTGGTGCAATAGGAGCAGATATTTGTGCAAATGAGGACCATTTTGAACATCCTTTGTCCTGTGTAATGAGCTCTATGTAGAATTTTGTACTGTATGAGTTGTAAGTTAGAGTTTTTAGTTATCTTAAAAGTGTTTAAACATATTTGTGTTCAGAAGCTTTCATCTTTATTAATTGATATGTCTGTCTCCCATTTTGATTTTGGAAGAGATACTGACTCATCCAGTTTTGATAATAGTCTGTGTATTTTCGATATCAATTTAGGGGAACAAAGATTTAGAAGCTCTGTCACCTTAACTAGTACCTCTAAATCTGTCTGATTGAGATTGAATCTTGCTTTTGTTATGGATTTAAGCTGTTGGTATTCAAGAAACTTTTTATCACTGATGTCATACTGGGACACCAGTTCCTGGAATTGGATAAAGTTTCCACCTCAAATAAGATATTCTAAGTTTTTTATTCCTTTCTCATACCATAGTAGAAAATTTAACATCCTTTTTTGTTGCAGGATATCAGGATTATTCGAAATGGGCATGAGTTTACAAGGGACAAGTAAAGACGCTGTTATTTTTAAAAAAAAATTCCACCAGGCTATCAGAGAGGAGCTAATATTAATGCTTTTAAAACAGTCATGGCATTTGATCATAGGCATAATTTATGGGGGGATGGGGTGGTTCCAGCCCCCAAAAAATCAAATCTGTCCAATATAACCCCCCAATAATCATATAATAATAATTAAGATAAGATAAGATAAGCCTTTATTAGTCCCACAATGGGGAAATTCCAGGATTGCAACAGCACAGGGATAGCAACACTCAGAGCAACAATCAGAAGGCAAGAGAAAAAAAAAAAAGAGCAGCAAGTATACATATGTACATATAAATATATATATATATAGACACACAGTGCATCCATCCAGCATTGCAGCTGGATGGAATAAATATATGAGTATATAAACACACAGTGCGGAACATTGTAGCTAGATGGAATAAATATGTAAATATATAAACACACAGTGCGGAGCATTGTAGCTAGATGGAATAATATGTAGATATATAAACACACAGTGCGGAGCATTGTAGCTAGATGGAATAGATATATGAATATATAAACAGTGCGGAGCATTGTAGCTAGATGGAATAAATATGTAGATATATAAACACACAGTGCGGCGCATTGTAGCTAGATGGAATAATATGTAGATATATAAACACACAGTGCGGAGCATTGTAGCTAGATGGAATAGATATATGAATATATAAACACAGTGCGGAGCATTGTAGCTAGATGGAATAAATATGTAGATATATAAACACACAGTGCGGCGCATTGTAGCTAGATGGAATAAATATGTAAATATACAGTATAAACACACACAGTGTGGAGCATTGTTGCTAGATAGAGTAAATATATAAATATATATATAAACACACACAGTGCAGAGCATTGTAGCTAGATGGAATAAATATGTAAATATATATACACACACAGTGCGGAGCATTGTAGCTATATGGAATGAAACAGCACAACCGTCTACTTAGTTAACCTACATGGTATGATTATGTACCCATACATATTCTAACCCTCCATAGCGACCGGTATTTTCCTAGTTGTATGCCGGAGGGGACCATTGTATAAGTCTATTGCGTCTTTTGCATTCAAAACTATTAAGTTGTCACGTCTTTTTGCTATCTCTGCGAGCAGCCCTGCTAAGGTTGTACAGTCTGACAGCCGTAGGTAGGAAGGACCTGCGAATCCTCTTGGTTGTGCACCTAGGATGATGTAGTCTGCTGCTAAATGAGCTCCTCAGTGCATTCAGTATGTCCTGCATAGGGTGGAACTCGGACTCCAGCAGAGATGACAGTTTAGCCACCATCCTTCTCTCTCCTATCTCCTCCACTGGGTCAAGGCGCTGCCCCAGGACAGAGCTAGCTTTCTTGATCAGTTTGTTCAGTCTCTTCCTATCGGCTGCCGTAATGCCACTGCCCCAGCAGACCACTCCAAAAGTGATGGCTGATGCCACCACCATGTCATAGAATGTCTTCAGCAGCGCCCCTTGTACACCAAAAGACCTGAGTCTCCTCAGTAGGAACAGCCTGCGCTGTCCCTTCTTGTAGAGTGCGTCAGTATTGTGTGACCAGTCTAGTTTATTGTTCAGATGAACACCCAGGTACTTACAGGATGTCACCATCTCGATGTCTGTTCCCTGTATATTTACTGGTGCTGTGAGGGGTTGTCCTTGCCTGCGGCAGTCCACCACCAGCTCCTTAGTTTTCCTCGCGTTGATCTGGAGGCAGTTCCGATGGCACCAGTCCACGAAGTTCTGGATAAGCCCTCTGTACTCAGCTTCATCTCCGTTGGAGATGAGGCCAACGATCACAGAGTCATCAGAGAACTTCTGTAGATGGCAGTGTGTTGTGTTGTGTGAGAAATCCGCAGTATAAAGGGTGAACAGGAAGGGAGCCAAAACCGTTCCCTGGGGGGGCCCCCATGCTACCGATGATCGTGTTGGACACACAGTCCCGGGTTCTCACAAACTGAGGCCGGTTAGTGAGGTAGTCCAGGATCCATGATGACAGGTGCTGGTCCACCCCTGCGCACAGCAGCTTGTCCTTCAGGATCATCGGTTGGATGGTGTTGAAAGCACTGGAGAAGTCAAAGAACATGATCCTCACCGCATTCCCGGGCTTCTCCAGGTGGGACAGAGAACGGTGAAGGAGGAAGATCACCGCATCCTCCACCCCATTGAAATGCTGGTAGGCGAACTGGAGTGGATCCATCGCTGGTCCCACCAGGGGGCGGAGGTGAGCAAGGAGCAGTCTCTCCAGGGTCTTCATCATGTGGGACGTCAAGGCCACTGGTCTGTAGCTGTTCAGATCTTTGGGGTGGGAAGTCTTTGGTACAGGTACCACACAAGATGTTTTCCACAGCTGTGGTACCCTCCCCAGCTTCAGGCTCAGATTGAAGATGTACTCCACAATCCCACACAGCTGGTCTGCACAGGACTTGAGGAGCTTTGCTCTGATGCCATCCGGTCCCAACTCCTTCCTCGCCTTGATCTTCCTCAGCTCCGTCCTCACTTGGGTCTTAGTGAGGGTCAGGTTGGGGGGCTGTGTGTTGGGAGTGGGGGGGAGGGGTGTTGAGCCTGTTTTCCACTAGCCCAGCACACCTCGGTACGGCTCGATTCACTTCAGTACGGCTCGGAATGCTTCTGTCTCCATTAGCACGGTTGCTTGTGCTGTGATGGTTTGTGTTAGGAGGTTTTAGAAGTGGGGCAGCGGCAGATTCTCAGCGAGGCGGGGCCACACTCCCGTGACGTTACGCACCCGACTGAGTCCTTATTTACACGAGACAAAAAAGGATCCAAGGATTATTTATTGCCTTGCTCGCTCTGTGGTTTTATCTCACAATTAATTTTATCTCATAATTAAGCTGCAACAACACAAGTCACTTTTGTTTTGAATTAACTGCCAAATGACCTAGAAATAATGAGCTGAAACTTGTTTTTATTCGTATTAAATAATGAGACGGTGGCACACTGGCCAACACCAAATTGTATTATTTTTTACATCCTAGGGCATTTTGGATGTACTGAATTAAAAAAAATTCATGTTTTTCACCTTCAGGTCAACGTTTGGGACAACAGTATTATTATTTTCCGTTTAGATGATGCTACACTCCTTCTAAAGTATTGTAAATCTCTGAATTTGGAATGCCGATAGAACATTCAATTTACATATACTTGTACCTACTTTGACTTGGTGCTAATTTTTTATGATATTTCAATAAAAAGAACAGAAAGCTTACAAAAAGATTTCTTTTTTGGTCTAGTTAAAAATTACATTACCTTTACAATGGTTGACCCCTGACAGGATGATCAGCATCATTTTGATCAGACTAGGCAATGGAATTTCTATGTAATTATACTGTTTTATAATTCAGAGTTATAACAGACAAACCACACTTTCCCAAACAATTCCATTTTATTATATACAAAATATTAAAAGAAAAAAAAACTTTGCAACACAACATGAAGGTTAATCGACATTTTATACACGCCGACCACTGAGTTCCTCTACACCAGCTTCCCAAACTGGGTCACGAAGGCTCGGTTGAATGAAGCCGTCTCTGCCAGCTCTGGTTCAGGAAGGCTCGGTTGAATTAATCCGTGCGGGCTGTCGCGGCGGACGCGTGGGATGATTCTACAAGGAAAATGCACACAGTAAAATACAGCACGTAAGTGCAAGATATACAGAAAAGACAATCGTTTTTAACAAGAATACATAAGCTTATTTCAGCGTATTGTTCACATGAATAATTAAAATAAAAGCTTTAGTCCGCAGTGTGCTGCAATAAAGCAGCGATCCATCCACAAATGAACAGCTTTTTTATTGCATAAATAAACTGAGCGTCTTACCAAATATATTTGCGAAAAAACGCACAATAAAAAAAAAATTAAAACTCACCGTTAAAGGACTCCGATGTCGAGACCTCCCGGTATATTTTTTCATTCCGGGTGGCTCCGTCTAACTCGCGCTGGATACGTTCGTCTGACAATGCAGTGAGCAGACACTGCACCTCCTTATTGGTCCATGGAACACCCTTATTACGCGAAGCCATTTTTGATAGAGAATAAATGAAAATAGCACAGCAATACACTGAAAATAAACCGCCAACAGTGGTTGCGTGCTGAGTAAAGGCGGTCGTGAAGATTCTTTTTTTTTTTTTTTTTTCAAAAACTTTATTGAGAAGGTCATGAAGATTTGGTAGATGAGGAGGAGGAGAGGGGCGGTTACAACCTGACCAATCAGCGCCGGTTACGACCTGACCAATCAGCGGCGACCAGTCTGTTAACGTCACAACACGGCACAGCTCAGCACTGCTGTACCCTGCCCTGGAGCGGGGCTGAGAATCGCGGCTGTTAAACCATGTTGGGGCTTGTGGAAAAGCATACAAAGCGTGCTGAGCCGTCCCGTGTCGCGCTAAAGCGTGCCAGTGGAAAAGGCCCTTTGGTGGAGTGGGGAGTGGGCAGCAGGACTTGATGTCTTTAGAGGCAGCAGTGGTTGTCGTGCAGTCAGGGGGGAGGGCGGATGGTCAAACCTATTGAAAAACAGATTCAGATTGTTCACCCACTCCCTGCCCCCCGTGGCCTGGGGGGAGGTATTCTGGAGCCCAGAGATGGTTTTAAGGTTTCTCCAGACCCTGCTGATGTCGCTCTGTTGCAGCTTGTCCTCCATCTTCTTCCTGAAGCTGTCCTTGCCTTCTCTGATCTTCCTCCTCAGCTCCCTCTGTACGGACTTCAGCATCTCCCTGTTCCCCGACCTGAAGATCCTCTTCTTCTCTCTCAGAAGTGTTTTTATCTCAGGGTTGATCCAGGGTTTGTTGTTTGAGCAACACCGTATGGTCTTGGTGGGAACGGTGTTGTCCACACAGAAGCTGATGTAGTCCGTGATGGTGTGAGTGAGGCCATTGATGTCCTCACCATGTGGATCGCAGAGCTGCTCCCAGGCGGTGGTTTCAAAACAGCCCTTTAGAGTGTCCTCAGACCATAACTTCACTGTGCGCATGGCCGGAGGTTGTCTGTGCACTAGGGGTTTGTACACCGGCCGGAGATGAACCAAGTTGTGATCCGATCTCCCGAGTGAGGGGAGTTGTGATGAGGTGTACGCCTCCTTAGTGTTTGCGTAGAATAAGTCCAGTGTTTTATTGTCTCTAGTGTGGCATGTGACATACTGGGTAAACGTGGGTAGAATGGGAGACAGTGAAACATGGTTGAAATTGCCTGAGATGAGGAGAAGAGCATCTGGGTGTTCTGTCTGCAGTCTGCCGGTTACTGAATGGATGACGTCACGCGCTGTCCCAGCGTTCGCCGTCGGATTTGCATAAACAACAATGCAGATCACGTGTGAGTATTCCCTCGGGAGATATGTAGGCCGCATACTAACAGCTAGCAACTCAATGTCTTTGCTGCAGTGTCATTGTTTAACAGTGATATGTCCCGGTCTGCACCAGTTGTTGTTAACATACATTATCACTCCACCGCCCCTTGCTTTGCCACTGTCTGGTGTTCGGTCTGCCTGTATCGCGTGGAAACCCTCCAGCTCAATGTTAGCATCTGCTGCTAGTTCAGATAGCCACGTCTCTGTAAACAAAAGGAGAGAGCATTCCCGGTATATGCTATCGTAGCGGGAGATAGCCACTAGCTCATCTACCTTTCCCAGTAACGATCGTACATTCCCCATGACAATGGATGGAAGGGTGGGTCTGTACCTTATATTTTCTTGTCTTCCGCCTTACTCCAGCCCGGCACCCACGCCGTTTTCGCCTCAGTTCTCCCGGTATGTCGAGTTTTTCCGTTAGCACCGGGTGGCGGTTGAGTGCTAGCAGCTCTTCCCTGCTGTACCGTCTCCTGCTATAAACAGTGGCTCTGTCCACCGGCTCGGGAGACATTTGGGGCGATCTGTGTGTCCGTGATATAAATGGAGTGAAAGGTGTGCCGGATCAGAGAGTTGTCACCGGATTAAAAAGAGAGAGGAAGGAAAAAAAGACTCAGAATTGAGCCGCTGTTGCAAAAGGCAGCCGACTCGTGTGGCACCGGAAGTAGAATAACAAACTAACAAAAATTAACACACACTGTGTGTGTTTATTAACAATTAACAAAAAGTATCTACAAGTGAGTATGAAGAAGTTGTCATTTTTTCATTTACAAACAATGAAAAGTAACATTTCTAATAATCAAACAATGTACCCCCCCTTCCCTGCAGACTTGGTATTGCCCAACTGGTCCATGCGCCTTCTGTGGTCAGTACTACTCAGAGCCATTTGTAGGGGCGGCAGGTGAGGACACTTGTCTAGTCTCGAATGCTTTTAGCTCACAAGTGAGACAGAATGAAAAGCGCGCCAAAAGGGCAACAAACCATTTTAAAATTGTTGGCTGTCAAATAAAAGGACAAACCCCTCTGTCCAAAAGGAGCTAAATATATCCTTGTGTTAGCTGGTGAATTGTTGTCTGAAGTTTGCTGGTTGTTAGTTTGCTTATGTGAGTTAAAGCTATGGGAGTATGCCATATGTGCTGCCTGGTAGGATTTAGCTGATCTGAGAAATGATTAGCTCTTCTCATGCAAATTTGGGCTTTACATTGTATTAAATCATTCATGAAATGTGAACAGAATGGGCTTGTTTGCCAACTGTTAGTGAAATTTACATGTTTGAGCACTTCTCAAAATGTTAGCAGCTCTGAACATTTATAAAGTACAAACAAAATCTCTGTAAAACTGGTCCTTAAATATAAATGCCTTTAAATATTGCTTATCTTCAGGTCGGGGAACAGGGAGATGCTGAAGTCCGTACAGAGGGAGCTGAGGAGAAAGATCAGAGAAGGCAAGGACAGCTTCAGGAAGAAGATGGAGGACAAGCTGCAACAGAGCGACATCAGCGGGGTCTGGAGAAACCTCAAAACCATCTCGGGGCTCCAGAATACCTCCCCCCAGGCCACGGGGGGCAGGGAGTGGGCGAACAACCTGAATCTGTTTTTCAATAGATTTGACCAACCGCCCTCCCCCCTGTCTGCACAACAACCACTGCTGCCTCTAAGAAATCAAGTCCTGCTACCCACTCCCCACTCCACCGACACCCCCCCCCACTCCCAACACACAGCCCCCCATCCTGACCCTGACCAAGACCCAGGTGAGGACGGAGCTGAGGAAGATCAAGGCGAGGAAGGCGTCGGGACCGGACGGCATCAGCGCAAAGCTCCTCAAGTCCTGTGCAGACCAGCTGTGTGGGATTGTGACATATATCTTCAACATGAGCCTGAAACTGGGGAGGGTACCACAGCTGTGGGAAAACATCTTGTGTGGTACCTGTACCAAAAACTTCCCACCCCACAGACCTGAACAGCTTCAGACCGGTGGCCTTGACGTCCCACTTGATGAAGACCCTGGAGAGACTGCTCCGTGCTCATCTCCGCCCCCTGGTGGAACCAGCGATGGATCCACTCCAGTTCGCCTACCAGCATGGCATTGGGGTGGAGGATGCGGTGATCTTCCTCCTTCACCGTTCTCTGTCCCACCTGGAGAAGCCCGGGAATATGGTGAGGATCATGTTCTTTGACTTCTCCAGTGCTTTCAACACCATCCAACCGATGATCCTGAAGGACAAGCTGCTGCGCGCAGGGGTGGACCAGCACCTGTCATCATGGATCCTGGACTACCTCACGAACCGGCCTCAGTTTGTGAGAACCCGGGACTGTGTTTCCGACACGATCATCAGTAGCACGGGGGCCCCCCAGGGAACGGTGCTGGCTCCCTTCCTGTTCACTCTTTATACTGCGGACTTCTCACACAACACAACACATTGCCATCTACAGAAGTTCTCTGATGACTCTGCGATCGTTGGTCTCATCTCCAGCGGAGATGAAGCTGAGTACAGAGGGCTTATCCAGGACTTTGTGGACTGGTGCCATCGGAACTGCCTCCAGATCAACGCGAGGAAAACTAAGGAGCTGGTGGTGGACTGCCGCAGGCATGGGCAGCCCCTCACAGCACCAGTAAATATACAGGGAACAGACATCGAGATGGTGACATCCTACAAGTACCTGGGTATTCATCTGAACAATAAACTAGACTGGTCACACAATACTGACGCACTCTACAAGAAGGGACAGCGCAGGCTGTTCCTGCTGAGGAGACTCAGGTCTTTTGGTGTACAAGGGGCGCTGCTGAAGTCATTCTATGACACGGTGGTGGCATCAGCCATCACTTTGGAGTGGTCTGCTGGGGCAGTGGCATTACTGCAGCCGATAGGAAGAGACTGAACAAACTGATTAAGGAAGCTAGCTCTGTCCTGGGGCAACGCCTTGATCCGATGGAGGAGATAGGAGAGAGAAGGACGGTGGCTAAACTGTCATCTCTGCTGGAGTCCGAGTTCCACCCTATGCAGGACATACTGGATGCACTGAGGAGCTCATTTAGCAGCAGACTACATCATCCCAGGTGCACAACCGAGAGGTTTCGTAGGTCCTTCCTACCAACGGCTGTCAGATTGTACAACCTAAGCAGGGCTGCTCGCAGAGATAGCAAAAAGACGTAACAAACTAATAGTTTTTTGAATGCAAAAGATGCAATAGACTTACACAATGGTCCTCTCCGGCATACAACTAGGAACATACCGGTCGCTATGGAGGGTGAGAATATGTATGGGCACATAATCATACCATGTAGGATAACTAAATAGACGGTTATGCTGTTTCATCCCACCTAGCAACAATGCTCTGCACTGTGTGTGTTTATACTGTATATTTACATATTTATTCCATCTAGCTACAATGCTCTGCACTGGGTGTGTTTATATTTATATATCTATATATTTATTCCATCTAGCTACAATGCTCAGCACTGGGGTGTGTTTATATTTATATATCTATATATTTATTCCATCTAGCTACAATGCTCCGCACTGTGTTTTTATATATCTACATATTATTCCATCTAGCTACATTGCTCCGCATTGTGTTGTGTTTATATACTTGCATATTTATTCCACCTAGCTGCAATGCTCCGTACTGTGGGTGTTTATATATTTACATATTTATTCCATCTAGCTACAATGCTCTGCACTGTGTGTTCATATATTCATATATTTATTCCATCCAGCTACAATGCTCTGCACTGTGTGTCTGTGTGTGTGTGTGTGTGTGTGTATATATATATTTTATAGTATATGTACATATGTATATTAGCTGCTCTTGCTTGCTTGTTTTTTTTCTTGCCTTCTGATTGTTGCTCTGAGTGTTGCTATCCCTGTGCTGTTGCAATCCTGGAATTTCCCCGTTGTGGGACTAATAAAGGCTTATCTTATCTTATCATTCCCAGAAAATTCAAGTTAACCTTAAACTGTTCTGTATTTTTTTTTTCCACAATATCTTTATTGAACCTTTTTTTTTTAACAAACATGATACAAACAATCAAACACTAACACTAAAGTACTACAAAAAAAAAATGCACTAAAAAACACCAACAACCACCAACAAAATCAAATCTTCAACAATGCTCCTCTGTTTAGTCTAGACAATCCAATACATAAGTATACATATTATGTTCACCAGTTTGGAATTTACAAGGTCCACACACATCATTCACCTTCTTCTTCAAAAGTTATGTTTAAATTTTTTACATAATAAAAGGTCTCCATATATTCTCAAACACAATTTCCTTTGATTTCAGTATATATGTTATTCTTTCTAATGGAAGGTTTGTTAACATCTGTCTTAACCACTGAGTCACATCTGGTCTATGAGTCTTTTTCCATAATAGTGCAATACATTTTTTGGCATTAAGCAAACTGAGGTCTATGAATGTTCTTTCACTTTTATTAAAATTATGCTTTTCTGGGTACAGACCCAACAAAAACAATTTAGGATTCAATATGATTTGTTTTGAGATTATTTTTTCAATTGTTACCCTCACCTCTTCCCAAAACATTCTTATTAATCTACATTCCCATACACAATGAAATAGAGTTCCTTTACTTTCCATGCATTTTGTGCATGTATCTGGTATATTTTTGTTATATTTATTTAACTCCTCCGGTGTAACATACATCCGCATTAACCATTTGAAATGTATCAATTTAAGGCGTACATTTATTGATTTGGTTTGAGCTTCTGTACAAGCAAATTCCCATTGTTCCTCTGAAATTTCAGTTTGCAGATCTTCTTTCCAGTAGTTTAATCTTTTCAGTGAATTTTCACTTGAAGATAGTGTCAATGAGTTATAAAACTCTGAAATAATACCCTTTCTTTTACTATCTTTCATCATCATTTTTTCCAAGGATGAATAAATAGGTCGAGTGAGAGCTTTATTTTGATTTGATCGAATAAAGTTTCTAAGTTGAAGATATTTAAAAAAATGTGTTCTATTGAGATTAAATTTGATCCTCAGCTCTTCAAAAGACATTGTTTTCTGCACATGGCAAATATAAATCCTGAATCTTTTGTATCCCTTTTAAATTCCATACTTTAAATACAGCGTCCGCTCTCCCTGGTTTAAAATATTGATTACCCCATATTGGACTAAATTGTGACAGTAACTGTGGTTCTTTTAAATAGTTTTTAGCTTCACACCATATTTTGATCATATGCTTTACAAATGGATTTTTAACTTGTTTTTGTAATTTTTTTGCCGAATCTGAGTATATGAATATGGGAAGAGGTAAAGGTAAATTGTATGATTCCATTTCAGTCCAGTGAGGGAGATCATTTGATGAAAAATAATATGTCATAGACCTCAGTTGTGCCGACCAATAATACAACATAAAATTTGGACATTTCAGACCTCCACGATCAAATGGTAAATATAATAAAGACAGACGTAATCTAGCCCTCCTGTTGTTCCATATAAATTCCACTAACTTTTTTTTTATTCTTGAGAATAAATCTAAAGGTGGTGATAAGGGAATGTATTGAAATAAAGTATTTTAGGTAAAATATTACTTTTAAGTATATTGATTCTCCCGATCATCGACATTGGTAGTGACATCCATCTCTGAGTTAACTCATTGATATCTGTCATTAAGGCTTCATAGTTGACACTGGCGACTGATTCTAGCTTAGGCACAATTTGGATTCCTAAATATTTAAACTGATTTACAACATTGAATTGATTTACCTCAGGGGCTGGGTAATTTCTCTGGGTCTCATTTAGCATTAATATTGAAGATTTAGTTTTATTTATTTTATATCCTGATATTTCCCCAAAATTCTTTATTAAATTCAACAAGGTTGGAATTGATTTTTTTAGATTCGACATAAACAAAATTATGTCATCGGCGTACAGGGAGATTTTATGTTCTGTTGGTCCAACTTTAATTCCATATATTTGTGAATGTAAACGTATCGCTATCGCTAAAGGTTCAATTGCCATAGTAAACAGTAAAGGTGAAAGTGGACAGCCTTGTCGACATCCTCTATTGATTTTTATTGGTTTTGAAATATTGTTATTTGTTAGGATTTCTGCTGTAGCATTATTGTATATTATTTGAACCCATTTTATGAAATTATTTCCAAGTCCAAACCTTTGTAGGACTTCAAAAAGAAAGGGCCATTCAACTCTATCAAAGGCCTTTTCGGCGTCCAGTGATAGGAGAGCTGTATCCGGTGCTTCTTTATTAAAATAAATAATATTAAATAGTCTTCTTACATTATGGAAGCCTTGTCTTCCCTTTATAAAGCCATTCTGATCTCGATTAATAATATTTGGTAAAATTTCTTGTATTCGTCTTGCTAAAATTTTGCAGATTATCTTAAGGTCGGCGTTTAATAGGCTTATTGGTCTCATATTTTCACATTTATTAGAGGGCTTACCTGGTTTTGGCAGCAGTATAATTAAGGCATTATTTATGTATGATGGTAAATTATTATTTTGAAATGCTTCTAAAACCATTTCCAAAAAAGGTTTTATTAATTTATTCTTAAATTTCTTATAAAGGTCAACTGGAAGACCATCTGGTCCTGCACTTTTTCCTGATTTCATATTATCAATGGCTAGCCCAACTTCTTCTTGACTAATTTTAGACTCCAATATCTCCCTGTTTTCATTTGGAATACACGGTATAGATAGTTCGTTCAAAAACCCATTTAGTTTTGTTAAATCAAATTCATTTTTAGTATCATATAATTTTTCATAGTAATCTCTAAAGGCTCTGTTAATTTCTAAAGGATCTATAACTACCTGTCCGTTACTTATAATACTAGTAATTGGTGTTTTAATTTCTAATTGTTTAATCTGCCATGCCAATAATTTTCCTGATTTTTCACCTTGTTCATAAAAAGATTGTTTCAATCTTAGAAGACTCGAGGCAGCTCTATTCGCTGATTTTTTGTCGTATTCAGCTCTCAAAATCAGTAATTCATTCTCCAACCTTGGATCACTTCCTGCATACACTTTTTCCTGAAGACTTTTCATTTTATGTTCCAATTTAGCTCTCTCCTCTCGAGTCTTCTTAGATTTTGATCCTGTATAACTAATAATATGTCCCCTAATAAAAGCTTTGAAAGCTTCCCACTTTACACATGCTGATGTTTGTGTAGTATTGATGTCAAAGTACTCGTCTATCTGTTTTTCCCCATACTTGACAAATTCCTCATCCTGAAGCCATTTATGCTGAAATTGCCATCTACCTGATTCCTTTGTCAATTTTTTATCTACATATATTAGACAACAGGGTGCATGATCAGAGATCACGATGTTATCATAAAAGCAGTTTTGAATCTTGGATCTTAATTCTGTGGAAATCAAAAAATAATCAATACGTGAGAATGTCTTGTAGGTACTGGAATAACAAGAATAGGCTTTAACTTGTGGTTTCATTTCTCTCCATATATCTAACAATCTCAATTCTTTCATAAAATGATTAATAGTCATCCTACATCCATTGTGCGTACAATCCAGTCCTGTTTATCTATCTATACCTGGATTCAATGTACAATTAAAATCCCCTGCTATTATATGTTGCCCTGTAAGTGATGATAAAATAAGAAATAAATTAGCAAAGAACTTTTGATCATCTATATTGGGACCATATAAGTTCACAAGATTTATATTTTCTAATAGCAAAGAACCTTGAATGATTACATATCTTCCAAGTTTGTCTCCAATTACATTTTTCACTTGAAAAGGGACTGATTTATGTATGAGAGTCATAACTCCCCTGGCCCGGGATGAAAATGATGAGGTAAATACACTTCCTTGCCATCTACTCCTAATTCTTTTTATATCCTCCTCTATTAGATGAGTTTCTTGTAAAAACACAATTTTTGAACCCATGTCTTTTATTTTATTCATAACTTGTTTAAGTTTTTTTAAATTTTGTAGACCTCTGCAATTCCATGAAGTTAAATTAAGATTAACGCTTTGGTTTATGATCAATAGAGAGTTTGGGATTACCTTGCAGTGTAAACATGCTCATACAGAGAAGCAAAAACATGAGTGGTTGAACATTCATCCTACAAACTACACACAAACAAATTCCCCCTTCCCACACTTGTGGCGAACCCCCCAAAATCAAAAGAAAAATTCCGTCTCCCGATATAGCCATCGACCGTTCCACATCCACGGGGAACAGCCTAAGCCACTCCTTCTTCATCCTCCCAATCACCCTAACTCTACTGCTTTTAATGACGTTACATTAACTCTCCTCTGTAGTTTTCCAACTTAACTCCAGAATTTTTAACAACTTTGTACATCATAGTTTTTTTTTGTTTGTTTTTTTGTTTTTGTTTTTTTTAAATATATAATACAATCTATATTTTGTAAACTTGCTGTTTACTTCAAGTCAGTCAGATGCCTGTGCAAATACTTAATTATTCTACCTTATATTTTGTTCATGCTTAGCTCCCACCAGTCTCTTCTTCTTCTTTGATCTTCTTGATGAACTCCTGCGCCTCCTCTGGGGTCTTGAAGATATGGGTTCTGCCCTCATACGTGGTCAGCAGTCTCGCAGGATAGATTACACCATGACGAATCCCAAGGTTGCGCAGCTCCTTACGTATGGGATCAAACTGCTTCCTCAATTGTTGGATTCCTGTGGCCAAATCTGGGTAGAACCGCACCTGCTGATCCTGGTGTTTAATCTCTCCTTTAGCTCGTGCAGCGTTGAAGATCTTCATCCTGTCTCTGTTGCTAAGAAACTTCATAATTAAGGTCCTCGGCGGTCCCTTATCTCTCCGTGGGCCAATACGATGTGCTTTTTCCAGAACCACTGCTGATTGCAACTCCTCGCTGCCCAGCACCTCCGGAATCCACTTTTCCAGAAAGGAACATACGTCCCGACCTTCTGATTCCTCTGGAAGACCCACCAGCCTCAAGTTATTCTGTCTCGACCGAGATTCCAAATCCAAAATATTATCTTCTAGACATTTATTTTTTTTTTCCAAAGTGCGCACCTTTAATTGAAGACGGGTGACGTCATCTTCAGCACTAGTGAGACGGAGCTCCATCTGCGCCGTTCGTTCTACACAGTCACCCAATTCCTTTCTTATTCCTTCCAACGCTGTCATAATCCCATCAAATCTAGAGGAAAAGTCCGCTCTCATTGAACTCATGGCAGCCATCAGCGCATCTGCGCCATTCCCCGCAGATATCGCATCGTTGCCAGCCTCCTCCGCCATGTATGGAGTTTTGTTTGCTGCGTCACAGACCTGAAAGTCCGTTAATTTGGACTGTTTCGGCGGCTCGCTTTTTCCTTTACCTGGTTTTCCAGCCTTAGGCTTCGCCGACATATCCTCGCCCAAACGCTGGGATACGTTCTGTCCCAAATGAGAGAGTTATTTGCCGATTTTTTTCTCCAGGAGCAGAGCAGAATGAAACACGTCCGTCTTACGTGGCAGCCATAACCGGAAGCCCAACTGTTCTGTATTTTTAAAATGTGATTTTGATAATTATAAAATCCAATTAGAAAGCAAGTTTTACCACTTTCGATTATAGACTAAGTCACTCTGAAGGCTATTCTTAAATATCCACGTTGAAAGAAATTGATGATTTTCCCTGCAGATCATTTTCAGATCTTCTATCTGTTAAAATACCACAACTGCACAAGAGTATCTAAATGAATATGTAAGAAATAAACACCAAATAGATGAATGAAAGAACAGATACATTTCATCAATCTAAACTTTTTAAAATACTGCCTCATTAAGGAAAATGCAGCACTCTAAATTTTATCCATATGCATAATGTGTTAAAATGAGTTCAAAGGCGCTGCAATACAGCATCACTGATTAATTTGGAATTAAAGTCACCTTTCTAATTTTGTGTTCACATTTTATTTAATCACGAGACAGCATTACACAAATTAGGCAGTGATCAAACACTGAGAAATTGATGGCAGACTATCATCACTGTATAATGATTTAGCTCCTAGTATAACAAGATTCATCACCTTAACACCATACCATACCTAACACCAACCTTTTGAGTTTGCTGGTACTTAAGGGTCCTTTTGCAATAAGGGGAGCGTTAAAAATATAAATAAATTGATAAATAAAAAGTTGCAGTGCTTCTTCCAGCATTTTTTTCTTGCAACATTTGTCATCTCCTCCACCCTGTTGCTTTTCCTGTATGGTCACTTCAGTACTGAATATACGTGTGTATGTACAGTATCTCACAAAAGTGAGTACGCCTCTCACATTTTTGTAAATATTTTGTTATATCTTTTCATAGGACAATACTGAAGATATGACACTTTGATACAATGTAAAGTAGTCAGTGTACAGCTTGTATAACAGTGTAAATTTGCTGTCTCCTCAAAATAACGCAACACACAGCCATTAATGTCTAAACAGCTGGCAACAAAAGTGAGTACACCCCTAAGTGAAAATGTCCAAATTGTATCCAATTAGCCGTTTTTCCTCCCTGGTGTCATGTGACTTGTTAGTGTTACAAGATCTCAGGTGTGAATGGGGAGCAGGTGTCTTCAATTTGGTGTTATCGCTCTCACACTCTCTCATATCGGTCACTGGAAGTTCAACATGGCACCTATCGCAAAGAACTCGTTGAGGATCTGAAAAAAAGAATTGTTGCACTACATAAAGATGGCCTAGGCTATAAGAAGATTGCCAACACCCTGAAACTGGGCTGCAGCACGGTGGCCAAGACCATACAGCGGTTTAACAGGACAGGTTCCAACTCAGAACAGGCCTCGCCATGGTTGACCAAAGAAGTTGAGTGCACATGCTCAGCATCATATCCAGAGGTTGTCTTTTGAAAATAGATGTTTGAGTGCTGCCAGCATTGCTACAGAGGTTGAAGGGGTGGGGGGTCAGCCTGTCAGTGCTCAGACCATACACCGCACACTGCATCAAATTGGCCTGCATGGCTGTCGTCCCAGAAGGAAGCCCCTTCTAAAGATGATGCCAAAGAAAGCCCGCAAACAGTTTGCTGAAGACAAGGAGACTAAGGACATGGATTAGTGGAACCATGTCCTGTGGTCTGATGAGACCAAGAAAAACTTATTTGGTTCAGATGGTGTCAAGCGTGTGTGGTGGCAACCAGGTGAAGAGTACAAAGACAAGTGTGTCTTGCCTACAGTCAAGCATGGTCATGGGAGTGTCATGGTTTGGGGCTGCATGAATGCTGCCAGCACTAGGGAGCTACAGTTCATTGAGGAAGCCATGAATGCCAACATGTACTGTGACATACTGAAGCAGAGCATGATCCCCTCCCTTTGGAAACTGGGCCGCAGGGCAGTATTCCAACATGATAACGACCCCAAACACACCTCCAAGATGACCACTGCCTTGCTAAAGAAACTGAGGATAAAGGTGATTGACTGGCCAAGCATGTCTCCAGACCTAAACCCTATTGAGCATCTGTGGGGCATCCTCAAATGGAAGGTAGAGGAGCGCAAGGTCTCCCAACATCCACCAGCTCCGTGATGTTGTCATGGAGGAGTGGAAGAGGATTCTAGTGGCAACCTGTGAAGCTCTAGTGAACTCCATGCCCAAGAGGGTTAAGACAGTGCTGGAAAATAATGGTGGCCACACAAAATATTGACACGGGCACAATTTGGACATTTTCACTTAGGGGTGTACTCACTTTTGTTGTCAGCGGTTTAGACATTAATGGCTGTGTGTTGAATTATTTTGAGGGGACTGCAAATTTACACTGTTATACAAGCTGTACACTGACTATTTTACATTGTATCAAAGTGTCATATCTTTAGTTTTGCCCCATGAAAAGATATAATAAAATATTTACAAAAATGTGATGGGTGTATTCACTTTTGTGAGATACTGTATATACATTATGTATCAGCTAAAAACATATTATAAACCCATATAAAATAAGCCTTTTTCTTACATATTTGCAAAATCATTTAAATTTTGGATTTATTTTTTTTAATTTTTTTTTTTACTATCATCAGGTTGCTTCTTTCTTCTTGTAAATTTATACTATTTTCTCCTAAATTTGCATGTTTTTTTCTGGTAAATTTGGCAAATGTAAATTTCTTATTTACCTTTTCTTTTTTGGGGGGGTGGGGGGTGGCAAATACCTGAATCCTAAATTTGAAAACTGTCATTGTAAAAAAATTAAATGTCTAAATAATGAATCCAGAGTAAGTTTTTAATACCAGGATGATTTAGTCACAGATCTACTCACAGATTTACTGTGAGCACACCACTAAGGTGTGGTGTGCTGTGTTCATTACACAGGGTTACAAAAATAATTTTTTTGTAAGTTGTCTGTGTTTTTTCAACTAATTTAATACAATTTTGCACTGTTGAATCCAAAAATGACATCTGTTTCTCTTGATCAGGTGAAAAAACCTGTACTTACTTAGTACTGTGCATGTACTTACCTTTATATAAAGGCAAGTACATGTAAATTGAATGTTAGGTCATCATTGTTCAAAATTCAGAGAATTTCAAGACATAAAAAAGAATTTTGCATCATATAAAGCAAAAATACCCGTACATGTAAACAAAAACGTATAAAACAACATGTGGCCATAATTCAAAAAGTTGACCTGATTGAGCAAACCCAATGTGATTTTTGGATTCAGCACATCAAAATTGTCCTAAATCAGCTAAAAAAAAAACTTAGACAATAAATTTGGTGTTGACCAGTGTTATCAGTTATCCTGCCTCTGCAGGCAAAAAGTAACAGTTATCTGCAGGCAGGATAACTGTTACTTTTGTCATAGTCTAGCTGACTAAATCACAGTAGTGTCCTTAGTTCATCTCCTTGGTAAGAAATAGCCACATGGTGGCAAGTGGTGACATCATAAATTAATGAAAAAACATTTGTTCTGTCAGAATAAATGTGTTAATCACCCCAACTGATTAATAAAATAAAATGAGTTAAGAATAATGGTGATTAAGCCTTGTTCAGTGGCTAGATTAACCTCAGATAATACTGATTGCACTGTTAAGATGGGTACTGCACTGTTAAGAAGGGAAGAAGGGGTGAAGAATATTTTACATCTTTTTTGGCATTGAAAAATCTAGCATGAATTACATCCTCCAAAACTGTCCATGAAGTGCCTCTTTTAAACCTTTTGAACATTTATTGAGCCTTTTTACATATATCAGGAGCAAGAATGTGGCAGCAGCAGGGTGAACCAAAAAGGAGAGGAGAGAGGAGGCAAAGGTAACTAGAGAATCAGCACAGGTGTCCAGAAGGACAGAGAGACAGTACTGATGACTAGAGAGAGAGAGGAGGCACAGGAGGCACACATGACCAGGAAACAATAGTCAAAACTTGATTTCTGCCAGTGCTGAAATACTTAACACATAATAAGTATTAAGTAGGCCTGCTGTTTTATAGTGGCATAGACTATTACAAGGCGGAATATAGATTTGGTAAATTAGGGAAATAATTTATACAACTGTTACTAATATGGGAATGCCAAAACAAAAGGGGTAAATTAGCCTTGTCCTTTCAGCAAAGTTAATGATTTTGCGCTCTTTCTCCACACTAGGATAAATATACTGTCATTTTTTTACTTAAAAAAAAATCATTTTCCTTTTAAAATGAAAGAGGACATTGGAGACAACTGCCTGTACTGATGACCTGACAGTGCTATAATAAAAAGATTTTTTTTTTTTAAATCCTCATACAGGCAGAGATCTCAACACCCCCCCCCCCCCAAAAAAAAAAAAAAAATGTTTGAAACAAAGTTACGCCCTTGCATTTGATACAGGGACTCATGAAAGGTAAGTCAGAGATATTTAGCGACCCACAGAGAGCCTGCTCAGCATCTAACCATGGGTTTCCTAGTGGAGTTGATTTTATCCATTTAGAAACAAACTACAGTCTGTTGGCTAAGAAGTAATTTAAAAAAACTGGTAAATCTAAACCTCCGCACTCTTTTGCTTTTTGAAGAGTTTTTAAACTGATCCATGATGGTTTATCATTCCATAAAAATTTACTTATATTTGAGTCTAGAGACTTAAACCAGGCCATCGATGACTGGGTAGGAATCATTGAAAAGAGAGAGTTGACTTTAGGAAGGACCATCATTTTATAATAATAATAATGCATCAGATTTATACAGCACTTTATCACAGACACTTTTTACAAATAGATACATTATTCATTCACTCCAGACTGTCATGAGCGGCGAGAGCGCGCCCCCTCCTTCCCGTTCATCTCTCCTCAGGTCATCAGCGCACCTGAGTGAGAGGACACACCTGTGCCCTCTCATCAGCCAACGTTCATAAGGAGGCATCCTTCAGTGATTCAGCGCTGGCTCGTCTGGGTATACTGCCAAACAGACAGCAAGTATTTGATTCACACTAGTTTAAAAGTTATTAACCTGTGTGCTTATTCCCCTTCAAAGGTTGCTGCCACCGTGCGGGTGTGTCACCGGGACTGTGCACGCTCTCCTGCCATATCTCCACTCACCCTCAGCTAACCTCCACCCGGTCAGGCACCATCAGCTCACCCCTCACCCTGCTGGTTCGTCTATTCCCTGCTAGGGACCTGCCGGTTCTCCCTCGGAGCTCCTGTAAGTGGCAGTTTGGCTAGCCCATTTTCCCTTACTCCATCCCTCCTCACTCAGCTCTTGTCTTCTCTCCACAGGCTCCTTCCTCTGGCGAGTGACTGTTTCTGTAGCTGTGCGAGGATTTTGCTATTTAATAAAAGTACCTCAAACGTGTATTGTTGTTTGATTGTCCCTTTTGTTGCTGCATCGCACACGTGGGCTGATTATTTATTTCAGTCATGACACAGACAGACAATGGTAGTGGCAAGCTACTACTGTAGCCACAGCTGCCCTGGGGCAGGCTGACAGAAACGTGGCTGCCAGTCCGCGCCAACGGCCTCTCTGGCCACCACCGAACATTTATACATATTCATACCCAGTGTTATGGACATTGGAGGCAAGGTGGGTAAAGTGTCTTGCCCGGGGACACAATGGCAGGATATCTGGAGAGACCGGGATTTGAACCGCCAACCATCCGGTTATTGGATGACCTGCTGTACCTCCTGAGCCACTGCCATCCCAACTGTTAATGGTTAACGGTTGCAACTCTTCCCATTAGTGATATAGGTAATGTCCTCCAACGCATAAGGTCATCTTGTATTGTTTTTAGAACTAGTAACTCTGAGAGCCTGGGGGAAATATCTATTCCTAAATATTTAATATTACCTGATTGTATTGGAATAGTGGATATATTTGAAAAATCGGTTGAAGGCTTTCTCTGCATCCAGAGATAATATTGTGCTTTCTAAGTTTTTAATCTTAGTACATCCATCCATCCATCCATCTTCTACCACTTAATCTTTTTTTTGGGGGGGGGGGGGGGGGCTGAAACCTATCCCAGCATCTTTGGGCGAAATACAGGGTACACCCTGGACAGATTGCCAGTAATAAGACACGCAGGCTATTTAATAGACTAATGTAAGATTAATGGTTTGAACAGCAGATCACAGGATGTGCAGTCAGTTGTTTTACCTCTGAGCTACACTCTGAACCCTCTGTAAGATTAATGGGCAGCACAGTGGTGCAGTGGTTAGCACTGAGGCAGCACAGCAAGAAGGTCATGGGATCGATTCCACCCCTGCCCATCATGGGTTTGATCCCACTCCCAGACCATCGGTGACCCTTCTGTGTGAAGTTTGCATGTTCTCCCCATGTCTGCGTGGGTTTCCTCCCGCAGGCTAAAGACATGGAGGTTGGGTTAACTGGCATCAACTGGGGATTCTAAATTGTCCTTAGGTATGGATGTGAGAGTGAATGGTTGTCTGTCTCTCTGTGTTTTGGGTCATTATCCTGTTGCAAGACCCATGACCTGCGACTGAGACCAAGCTGTCTGACACTGGGCAGCACATTTCTCTCTAGAATACCTTGATAGTCTTGAAATTTCATTGTACCCTGCACAGATTCAAGACACCCTGTGCCAGATGCAGCAAAGCAGCCCCAGAACATAACAGAACCTCCTCCATGTTTCACAGTAGGGACAGTGTTCTTTTCTTGGTATGCTTCATTTTTGCGTCTGTGAACATAGAGCTGATGTGCCTTGCCAAAAAGTTCCAGTTTTGTCTCGTCTGTCCATAGGACATTCTCCCAGAAGCTTTGTGGCTTGTCAACATGCAGTTTGGCAAATTCCAGTCTGGCTTTTTTATGATTTGTTTTCAACAGTGGTGTCCTCCTTGGTCGTCTCCCATGAAGTCCACTTTGGCTCAAACAACGACGGATGGTGCAATCTGATACTGATGTACCTTGACCTTGGAGTTCACCATGAATGTGTTTAGAGGTTGTTCTGGGTTCTTTTGTTTCCATTTGTATTATCCATCTACTCCTGCGGCCACGTCCAGGGAGGTTGGCCACAGTCCCGTGGATCTTAAATTTCTGAATAATATGTGCAACTGTAGTCACAGGAACATCAAGCTGCTTGGAGATGGTCTTATAGCCTTTACCTTTAACATGCTTGTCTATAATTTTCTTTCTAATCTCCTGAGACAACTCTCTCCTTTGCTTCCTCTGGTCCATGTTTAGTGTGATACACACCATGTCACCAAACAGCACAGTGACTACTTGTCACCCTTTAAATAGGCCGACTGACTGATTACAAGTTTGTAGACACCTGTGATGTTAATTAGAGGACACATCCTGGTTGAACATGTCCCTATGGTCACATTATTTTCAGTCTTTTCTAGGGGTACCATCATTTTTGTCCAGGCCTGTTTCATGAGTTTGTTTTTTAAAATAATTCTGTTGAACCACAATTCAAAAGCATTGTTTGATTTTCATTGGTTAATTTTCAAAAAAGTGTGCCTATGTGTTTGTATGTCTGTAGTGTATATGTGTGTATTGCCCCTCCCCACCCCTCTTTTCCCCATTCCCCCCCCGTTGGGTCCTTCATGGGTAAAACAATTTAAAGCATTAAAAGTTATTACAAGAGGAGTTATAAACAATATACAGTACATGTATATGTACTGTATGAAGCTCTTTTTGGCAAAGTAAAATCTGTTTGGCACAATAAGGGAAGCAGATTTCTGTTCTTGTCACCTAGCTGCTTGACAGGACAAGGGGAAAAACAAACAAAAAACCCCCCATGGACATGTACTGATACTACTGTGGACATTTTATACTTCTTAAATAAAATATTAATACAATTTTTTTTTATCACTATCAGTTGATAAACAGTTGAAAAACAATAACCAATGTTAGATTAGCTTGTTAATAATGTTAGCAGCAATAGTCTGCTTTATTCATGAATAGTGGTCACTTATATAGTACTTTTTTACTCATCTATTGACCATTTGCCAGTGACGTCCCGCGTCACGTGATTTTTGTTGATTCCGCTATATCGGACGGCAAGTCGGGAGCTGTGTGAGTGCGTTTCAACATGGCGTCCGTTCAGTCAGATGTGCCGGCTTTGTCCGATGTAGCGCAACTACTAGATAAAAAACATTGTGACCAGTACATGGAAAATATCAGTGTTATCGGCGTGGACCCTTACAACTTGTCGCTTGAAAAATTCACCAGTTTCATAGATTTTTGCCCCAAACCTGACGTACGCTATATGGACATCTACAACTACCTGGTCAACACACCGTCTAGGTACACTGGAGAGTCTGTGAGAAATGTGCTGATATCCCCAGTCATCACTTCAACGGTCCACTATGTCGTGAAGGCTCAGGTATTTTTCCTTTATTTTTTCCAAAATTCAGACTCTATTCTCTCCCCTACTGTATAGATTTGTCATGTTATATAGAATCTATTAAGTGATAAATTATTAAAATTTTATAAAATATTCAATTATTATTAGTATTATTATTAGCTGTATATATAGTATCTCAATTAAATTAAAAAATAATTAAATATTTTTATAGATCTATATATTCTGTAAAAGGATTTTTAAATACTTTTCTTATCAATAGAATACTCGATAAACAACTCCCAACACTATTAGATATATTACAAATTTTATTGTTCAGTCTATACAAGAAAGACTTATATCCAGATAAAAAGTCATCATACCCACATATTAATTATAAGAATATTTATCCACTACAGGTACATCACTCCCAGAAGATGTCAGACCCCCCACTGAAACCCTGGGTGATCATGAATCAAGATGGTGTAATATTGTCTTCACACTGTACTTGTATGGCAGGGTTAGGAGAGACTTGTTCACATGTTGCAGCTGTGTTGTTTGCTGTTGAGTGTGCTGTCCGCCTGTCCCAAGGCCAGACTTGCACTGATGTTCCCTGCGCCTGGAATACACCAACAGCAAACTTGAAGCTTCCTTTTGCTGCATTGCGTGATATCGATTTTTCAAAACCCAAAACAAAACAACGGATGTCAATGCAGAAAAAAAAACATATTCCCCGTAAAAGGGAAAGCAAGCCCATTGCCCCTCCATCAGATGATGATCACCGAGCATTGTATCAAAGGCTGCAGCAAACTTCTAGAATGACAGGTAAACGGTGTGCTATACTATCTCTGGTTGGGCCTTATAATCAGGAGTACATTCCACAGGTTAATAGCTTTAGTACAGTTTTTTTCCTTGATTTTTTAGATGAATGAAAATGGCATCATGTCTAATGTATAATCGAAAATGAATGAAGACTGATGAACAGAACTAAATATGCAGTGTTCCACAACTGTATAACTACACATGTCAGTTGAAAAGAACATCTAATTATATTTGCAGGTGGCCCACAATGATTGTCCTGCTTCTCTGGATACCCTTTTTAGTCCTGATTGTCTTCAGCTTACCTTTGAGCAGCTGTTGAATAGATGTGAACAGGTACAACAACTTCTGAAAGTCACTCCTGAGCAGGTAATTTTTCTGCAAATGTTTTAAAATTTATTTTTAAAAATAACAACTTTTAAAGTGCTTTACAGTCTATTAAATGCTACATAATCATTATGTGGGACATCATAATATCTATGCAGGAAAATTTAGGTTAGTTATATCAGACATTGTTTCTTCTGCAGGTAAAATTTGTTGAAGAAACTACCAGATCGCAGAACAAGTGTGTGTTGTGGCATCAGCAGCGAGTTGGCAGAATAACGGCATCCATCTTCAAAGAAGCTGCACAGACTCATCTTGACGCTCCTTCGAGAAGCCTGCTGAACAAGATATGCTACCCAGTTAGTTTTACCAGTAAAGCAACAAAGTAAGAGACTAGAAAAGCACTCAGAGAGCGCAAACCTCCGCCAAGGCTGCATGCAATTCCTGAATTGTTTTTTTTACCGGTAATCATCTCTTTTTATCCTGCTATGCTTAGCTACTTACTGTAAACTACTTTTGGTGCTGTATTGAATCATTGAGTCCTAAATTGGTTGATCATGGAAACTGACTACATTTAAATTGTAAAGAAGACATAATTCTAAAAAAATTGTCATTTCATTGTGCTATGTAAAATATTCAGATTTCTTTCACAAAATAGTTCTATATTGGTTTTAAGGAATACTGGTACATTTTTTTTGGTACTCTGTCAATAATTTTGCCGATTTGTTTACAGATGGGGATGCGACCATGAGAAAGTGGCCCGTGACCAGTATGAAGAAATCAGGTCTTCTCAGCACCAGGATCTACTAGTGTGTGATGCTGGACTAGTCCTCAGTCAGCGCTTCCCCTTCATGGGTGCCTCTCCGGATGGATTTGTCTCCTGTAGCTGCTGTGGGGAGGGTCTGGTGGAGGTGAAATGTCCTTTCTGTAAGAGGAATCAGGCTTTAGAGGAAGCGGTGGAAGACCCTCAGTTTTGTGCAAGCAACAGTGATGGCGACATCAAGCTGAAACCATCTCATAAATATTTCTACCAAATCCAAGCTCAACTGGGTGTCACAGAACTTTCTTACTGTGACTTTGTTCTCTGGACTGAAAAAGGTTGTAATGTTCAAAGAATTGAGTTTGATGACCTCTTTTTTAATGAGAAAGTTCAACTTGTTGGTAAATATCACAGGTCTGTCATTTTACCAGAACTACTCGCCAAATGGTATACAAAAAATCCAAATTTGTTTCATATATCTTGTAAGACAAAAGAAACCCCAAAAGGTGATAATACTAGTGTCATTTGCTACTGCAGAAAAACCTGTGGTGATGCATCTATTGTAACCTGTGAGTCTGGCTTTTGTCAAATTGGTCAGTTCCATGTACAGTGTCTCAGGTTGAAAAATGTTCCAAAGAAAAAGTGGTGCTGTCCAGATTGTAGAGCAATTTCAAGGAGTCAGAAAAATCTGAAGAACTAAGTGTGTGTGGCATGTAGATTGTGGTTGTATCATCACCTGAGGTTTACTAAAAATAATAAAATGTATTGGCCAAATAGAATATAATATTTCTTTGTTGTACAACTAGCTTAGCTATTGCATGTAAAATATATCATGACTTAAGTAATAAATTTAATTGTTACCGGTATATATAATTTTCAGGTTATTTCATTGCGTGCATCACATAAAATGTTGATTGCGTAGCCGCGAGTAAGGCGGCTATGCAATCTTTCCTCTTTAGCGCTGCCACCCACCTCCTGCGCCTGTCTTCCTCAGCTGGGAGCCGGTAAAACTTCAAGTTGGATCCCTTTTTCTGGTGATTTGTACACCCAAAGGCACAGCAGTGAAACAACATAGTCTAATTCAATGCCAACATAAAATAAAACAAAGACGTAGGTTGAAATCAGGTAAATATATCGCGATCTGGTACAACGCTGAACAGCTGCTGAATGCGCCGTCCACTCGCTTCCGCCGTTCAATATGGCGGCGTAAAAAAAACGTGTGACGTCACAGCAAATGGTCAATAGATGACCAAAGCGCTTTACACATTCTGCTATCCACCCATTTACACACTGATAGCGGCAGAGCTGCCATGCAAGGCGGTGGCCTGACCCACTGGTAGCAAATTGTAAATTGCTGTTTTTAAGGACAGTGCAAGTTGATGAACATTGATATCAATCAATGTAAATCTGCCAGGTTGTAGCCAGTGGCTAATTTCCATCTGTTGTCCACAGACAACTGGGGGTTCAATATCTTGCTCAAGGACACTTTGACATGCAGACTGCAAACAGAGCGGGAATCGAACCACTGATCCTCTGATCAATAGTCAGCCACACTACACCTGTGCCACAGCCACCCCCTTATGTTTGAAGTGCAATGACTTATGGGTAATCTTGTCAAATTCCAGTGAAGTGATGTATGGTTGTTCATGTCTTCCCTTGTGCATGTTTGCCTACAGAATCCATGCACAACAAAGGGAAATTATTTGCAATTTTTTTTTTTTTATTTAATTTTTTGTAAAGGGTATACAGGTCATTACAGCATTGCGTTGTTAACATTTTCATCGTACGTTCCCTTATATTTTGCTATTTGACAACATTGGTAGAATAGTTATTACAACACCCCCTTTTTTTTAAAGTGAAAGAAAAAAGTGAAATTAAAGAGAATTAAATTTAAAAAAACAAACAAAAAAAACGAATAAACAAACAAACAGAACAGTAAAAAACAAACAGAAAATTAAGTAATTAAAAGTAAAACAGCATCTGAGTAGCATTGGAACAAAGAGTGGGACCATCATTGAAATGGTATTTGTCAAAGATTAGATCTAATGGAAGACACATGCGATCCAGGGTTGCCAAAAGTTCATGAACCCATCCATGTCCTGTCTCAGTGCGAATGTCAACTTTTCCATCGAGTAAATGTCTTGAATCACGTTAATCCAATCTTCAGGTGTAGGACAGTCCTTCAGCATCCATTTTTTAGTTAGGGCTTTTTTACTTGCCAATATTAAAACATTGAATAAGTATTTATCTCCTCGTCTTTCCAGTGAGTCCGGTAGTAAACCCAAATACAAAGTTATAAAAGAAAAGGGAACTGTTATTTTGAATATTTTCCCCAATATTGTCTGTACATTGGTCCAATATTGGTGGATAACTGGGCATGACCAAAACACATGAAAATGATTTGCAGTCTTTTCACCACACAAGCGCCAACAGTTCAACCCCTTATGGGTAAATTTGTTTTGTGCAGGTGTTCTGAAAAATCTTACCAAATTTTTCCATCCAAATTCTCTCCACTGCAGGGATGAGGTACTTTTCCATTGCTGTCTATTTAGCTTTTCCCATATTTCCAATTGTAAAGTGAAATTCCCCTCTTTTTCCCATCTCTCTTTTATATATGATGTGTTGTCTCCTTTTAAGTCTTGAAGACCTTGGTATATTTTAGAAATGTATCTGATCCCTGGGATCCCTTTATATGCCATTAAGAAGACCTTCAGAACACCTGACTGGGCCCTTTCCAAATCCTCCTTTTTAAGTATATTGTTTATGTGGTGTCTAAGCTGAAAGAACCTGTAAAGGTCTTGATTTATTAGGCCTTGTTTTTTCAAATCTTCAAAACTTCTTAAAGTTTGCCCCTTAAAGAAATCGTAATATTTTATCAGCCCTTTCTCTTTCCACTCTTTAAATCTAGTGTCTGTTTTATTGGGGGTAAAGTCTTGATCATAGGCAATCCATTGCAGAAGTCGATAGGGCTCTTTAGCTTGATTCTCTCTGACTATCTTAAACCAAATTTTTAGCGGGGTCTCTATCCACGGGTTAGTGTTATTCAAGAGTTTAGGTAAGGCATTGTTCCCTATTATCGCCTGTAGGGGGATGTCACTTGTTATTTGGCATTCCATCTCCTTCCATTGTGCAGTGTAGACTGAGTTACATATCTCTACTAAAGTTTTAATTTGTGCAGCTATAAAATAGTCCCTGATATTTGGCAGCGCGAGCCCACCTTTGTCTTTGTTTAGCTGTAGGGTTCTATATCTGATTCTAGGTCTCTTGCCCTGCCATATGAATCTTGAGATCCTTCTGTCTAGCTCTTGCCATGTTTTTTGGGGGGGTTCTACCGGTATTGTTTGGAAAAGGTATAGAAGACGTGGGAGTATATTCATTTTGACTGCTTCAATTCTTTGTGCAGTACCTAAGAATGGTATCATATTCCATCTTGCTAGGTCAGATTTTATTTTTGTCACCAGTGGATCATAGTTTAGTGTTATAATTTTGTTGAGTTGTTTCGGGATATTGATCCCCAGATATTTCATAGATTCCAGCTCCCAGTTAGTTTTGAGTTCACTTAGTGAATAATGATTTGGGTCATAGTTGAATGTTAAAACTTGGGTTTTATGCATGTTTAATTTGTACCCCGATAAATCTCCATGGTCTGAAAAAACTGAGATTAGTTCTGGTAAAGAAGTGTCTGGTTGCCCTAGGTATATTAAAATGTCATCAGCAAAGAGTGCTATTTTATGTTCCTTCTGACCAAGTGTAATACCTTGAATTTTTTGATTTTGTCTTATCCATTGGCTCAGAGGTTCTATGAAGATTGCAAAGAGCAGTGGAGACAGGGGGCAGCCTTGACGACATCCTCTTTCCAGCTCAAAAGATGATGATAAATTACCGTTAATCCTTATTTTAGCTGTTGGTTTTTTATATAATGCCTGTATAGTTCTAATGAAGTTGTTATGAAAATTGAAACTGGATAAGATTCTATATAGGAAAGACCAGTCAACCAAATCAAATGCTTTTTCAGCATCTAATCCCAATATGACTGCATTTAAGTTATATTTTTTTATATGATGAATTATGTGTAAAGTGCGTCGAATGTTGTCTTGTGTCTGTCTTTGTCTTATAAAACCTGTTTGGTCTAAGTGAATTAAGTCTATCAGTATGTTTTCTAACCTTTTGGCAAAGATAATGGTAAAAAGCTTATAGTCCTAATTTAATACACTGATTGGTCTATAGTTGGAGCATTCTAGTTTATCCTTTTCAGGTTTAGGTATAACTGCAATGACCCCTTCTCTCCAGGAGGGGGGGATTTCCCCTGTGTGGAGGACATAGTTAAATGTTTTCAAGAGGAGAGGAGATAGTTGCTGTTTAAAGGTTTTGTACCATTCTGCTGTATAGCCATCTGCTCCTGGGGATTTGTTAGCTTTATGTTTCATAATTGCTTTTTCCAATTCTTTAGGTTGTATTTCTGACAGTAGTGTTTTATTTTGTGATTCCGTAAGTTGGGGAAGGTGTAATGTGTTTCGGAATGTCTCGGATGCGTTTTTATGTTTTTTGTGGGAGTATAAGTTCTTGTAGTAATTCTCGAAGCTTTTAAGAATATCCTGAATTCTGAATTTTATTTCCTTTGATACTGGGTCTCTGATTTTGTAGATTGCTCTTTCTGTTTGTTGTTTCCTCAATTTATAGGCTAGTAATTTTGCCGATTTACTGCCTGCTTCATAGTGTTTTTGTTTCAGAAATGTAAGTTTCTTCTGGATTTCTATTGTATAGATCTCATTTATTTGATTTTTAATTTCTTTAATCTTGAGTGAGCCATTAGAATGAGTGTTGTCTTTGTGTTCTTTTTCTAGGTTCTTGAGTTCTGACTCTAGTGTGATTAGTTTTTCTTGTCTCAGTTTCTTTTGGGTTGCCAGTTTTGCAATAATTTTTCCCCTTATTACAGCTTTGCATGCATCCCACAGTATTAAAGGGGATACTTCTCCATTATCGTTTTCTTCCAAATATTTGAAAATATCTGATTCCAATTCATCTTTCAGTGGTCCTTTCAGGACATTTGAATTCAACCTCCAGGAAAATGTATTATTTGTGTATTTTTGGATGTTTAAGTCCATATAGATCGGACTGTGGTCAGAGAGATCCATCAGTCCTATTTTACATGTTTTTACTCTTCCAATGTCTCTATTAAACATAAAAAAGTAATCAATCCTTGAGTAAGATGAATGTGGCGTTGAATAAAAAGTATAATCTTTTACACTGGGGTTGAATTCCCTCCATACGTCACAGATTCCCATTTCTTTTAGTAGCATCTGAGTTTTCCTATTTTGAGTGTTATTTTGATGTGAAGAATTACCTGTTGCATCCCAGTATGGATTCAGTCTTAGATTGAAGTCTCCACCACATATCACCAAACCTTGGGCTTTAGTTATCATTAGGTCAAATACATTTTTATAAAATTTCCATTTAGCCCCTGGTGGTGCATATACATTCAGCAGGGTGATATCTTCTCCCTCTAGCCGCCCAATTACCAAACTGTACCTCCCTTCTTTATCTTTGTGTTCTGATTTTTTTTCAAATGTAATTTTGGTTGATATCAATGTCGCTACTCCCCTCCTCCTCCCTGACTTATATGAAGATGAAGAGATCATTTTTTTTTTTTATTTAAGTTTTTGTAAAGGGTATACAGGTCGTTACAGCAGTGCATTGTTTACATTTTCATCACATGTTCCCTTATTTTCTGATATCTGACAACATTGGAAGATTAATTCTTACAACACCCCCTTTTTTTTTTTAAAGTGAAAGGAAAAAGTGAAATTAAAGAGAAAAAAAAAGAAACAAAAAAACAAACAAACAAACAAACAAACCAGCAAAAAACAAATAAAAAGAAAAAGTAAGTAAATAAAGGTAAAAGAGCATCTGAGTAGAGTTGGAACAAAGAGCGGAACCATTATTGAAATGGTATTTGTCAAAGATTAGATCTAATGGAAGACACATGCGATCCAGGGTTGCCAAAAGTTCATGAACCCATCCATGTCCTGTCTCAGTGCGAATGTCAACTTTTCCATCGAGTAAATGTCTTGAATCACGTTAATCCAATCTTCAGGTGTAGGACAGTCCTTCAGCATCCATTTTTTAGTTAGGGCTTTTTTACTTGCCAATATTAAAACATTGAATAAGTATTTATCTCCTCGTCTTTCCAGTGAGTCCGGTAGTAAACCCAAATACAAAGTTATAAAAGAAAAGGGAACTGTTATTTTGAATATTTT